>OZ010795.1:102624976-107424976 GCA_963932465.1 Maratus speciosus | reverse complement strand
TGCGTACATTTGCGATTTAAAAATAACAGCCATGACAACTTTAAATTTTATTGGGTCGTTCGGAGAGTCGTGTCCGTTTGAAAAAATCAATCCGTACCGGACAATTCTTTCATTTAATTTGACATTGATTCCAATATCTAATGTCTAATAATTACTGGGCAGAATTTTCCGGTACAAATTGATTTTCCCAAACGGACACGACTTTCCAAACGACCCAATATATCCTTAACAATTCTATAGAAATCGTAATTCTATAGAAAACGTTTTCTGCGCATTTAAATCCTTTTTGAATTTTGAATGTTTTACAAACTATTTTTAGAGAGTATTTACATCTTGAAAGTTACCATCAAGTCAAAATTTTAATTTTTATATCCTTGAAAATCACAAAAATATGCATTTTAGAAAGATTGTGCTCCTGCATTCCGTTGGGATTATGATACCAACATAAAATATAACCTATGGTAAAGTACAGGCTTTCAATATCATTTTGCCAACATTACTTTTGAAATACGTTATTAGTTCCATAGATTAACGTCTACAAACAACCGTTTCTTAATTATAATATTAGTATAAAAATAATATTTAAAAATATCTAAAGATAAAATTGTTTTGAATTATTTTTATAACTTAATTAAACATACTGAAAAATATAAATTTCCTTATTTCAAGATTTTTACTCACTATATACGAAGACCGGTCTAGATATGAATCCCTCTTGAGCAAACGTCATACATTGAACTACCTTGCACTCTAGAAATCTTAAACCTAAATTTTAAATATTCATCGCTGGCTATAAACGCTAGTTGTGATACTTAAGTTCGGCAGTTAGGGTGTAGATTCTAGACTAAAAAACTAGTAAATTATGCCATATATAAAGGAATGTCGCGGGTACAAAAAGTATAGAATAAAATGGACATAAATAAGAGGAATATGCTAATATAAATTTGTTATCAAACACTTTGCTTTAAATGTTTGAAAGAAATAGATGTATTAAAAACTTTAATTAATGACAACAAATAGCTATAAAATATAAAAAGTAAGTGTGGGCCATCACTACTGCGATCATGAAAAAACAGCATCAGTAGTGGCCCACCCCAATTGCTAGCTTAATATGTTTATTTTGATAACACCACTATGTTTACATATTCCTTAAACTTTATATAAGTTATTAGAACTTACTTTTTTTCGTTTATCCTACTTGTACATTTCGTACACAGCACGAAATCCAACTTTGCTCACTAAATATCTTGCTAAGAAACCACAGCTGAAACAGTAAAAAGAGGAAGCTTCGGTAGGAGCAGCCACTGTTCACGTGACGTGCGTTGATTTGTCAAAACAAAGGTATAATATGACAGTCGAAAGACCATTTTATCACTTCTCAGTTGCGTTAAGTTCAAATATTGGGCGTTTCGCGTCTAGCGTCGTAGGAATATTAAATGGGCCATTACTGGTATATGGGTCATAATAGGTGATTTTACCCTATATTAATTAATTTTTTAAGTGAAAGAACTCTGAATTTCAAGATTTTCTCACTAAAAGTACGCTACAGAATTAGTTCTAGTCAACGGTTACCTACTCGTAGCATATAACAAATGCTATAGATAACTATTATAAAGAAATGAAATAATTGCAGTCAAATCTTTCATTAAAATCAGAATATCTGAAAATAAATATTATTATAATGTAGGATGTCAGTGTATAATTTAATACTAGAAATTTCAAAGGCTTCTTTATTGATGTAACTGTAATGGAGATGTTCTCAAATAGGTGTTTTATTTAAGTTATATAAGCGTAGGCTAATTTTTCACTTAGGAAACTTGTGTATTGAACCCTTCTTGCTAATATGTACTAGGCGCGGATAGAAATGATTATGTCTAGGGTAGGGGAGTACACAGTGAGACAGCAGCCACTTTGACATATAGCTGTAACTTTTTTTTCACGCTGGCACACACACACATAACGACCTCATCTTATGCAACACGTGGATGTAGTTTTGGCACTTCAGTTACTCGTCCGATAAAATAGTATATAATTCCTTATTTTATAATGGTTAAAGTTACATAAACGTCTATTTTAGAGTTTATTTCCTTCAATATGACACATATTTACTTAACCAAACCTAGCTATATCTAATAATAGACTATTTCGGCAAAACGGCATAAATTTTTTAAAGCGATGAAATTGATGTAACAGATGTGGCATCCATTTTGTTACAACGTAATGAAAGTACACAGTGAGACAAACAGTTCTCGTACACAGTGAGACGTGTCTTATTGTGTACCTACTATGTGGTTCTTATGTTAAAATTTATTTATTAATAAAAGAAGGGGTTTTTTTTCACTCTCTCTTTCTCTCTGTGCGTGTGGTCGTGCGATGGCTAGGGAAATTTACTAAACGGAAGAGGCTGAAAATTTGCATGAAGGTAGCCCAAGGTCTTCCATTATCCACCCGAGGCTCATATTTTAATATTTTGATAATCTAGAAATATTAATTAGAAATCATAAACTGCAGAAAATTATTGACAGAGTGTAAAAATGTATGATTTATGAAAATATATAGTACATTGTCTCACTGTGTACTACTTGTGGTACACAGTGAGGCAATTTTCGACACTCCGTTATACTGCTTCTGTGCTTTTATAAATAACTTTTATAAAACCATTTATACATTAATGTGTAGCGCATTTGTGTAGCTTAAAGATGTAGCAAAAAAGTTTCCAAAATAATAAAAATCGTCGCCATTTGTTAAGCAATAATAATTTTCGTCTCACTGTGTACTACTCACCCGTACCAGTAATCACAAATTGTTTTTACCTCATGCAATTTAAGTTTTGTTCAAATTCTAAATTTCGACATAGGCAGTCAGTTCTAAAAGCACAGTAGCGTGGTGGTCAGCGCGCCTGTCTCTCACACTACAGATACCCAGTTCGATTCCGGGCTGTGGACTGGCCAACGTTCATTTAACCTTTCATGCCTTTGAGGTCGATAAAACGAATACACAGCTGTCTTAGAAACTAAACACTGAACGTCTCGCGTTAGGCCGACCACATATGTTGCATAGCTCCACAACGTCCATGGTCAAGAAAACATGGCTGGTCACTGTAGGCAAGGATCGTTAATGGATACTAATACCGAAGGTTCAGCCTTTTTTCCCCTAGTCATTGATAGGCTAATTAATCTATTGAAAATGCACCTCAATGTCGGATCCTCAAGTTAGTTTTTTCTTACTTTACATAATATCTAAAATTCTAAAATCTGCTATCTGTTGGATTTAGTTCACATTAGCTATATATATATAACATTTAAGGACTATTACGTTAAACACTAATGTTATATTCGAACTTTTGAATATCTTACAGCTTATTTTCTTACTGTGGCCGCATTTTATACTCTTTATTTTGTTTCTTGTATTGTTTATTTTATTATAGTTCTAATTTCTTTTGCTGTTTATACTTTATTTTTAGAAAAAAGTGGTATACATGTGGGCTCAATGTCCACTCCCCCGATCCACACCGATTATGCGTTTGTTTTATTAATTTTACAGCTGAAAACTTCCAAAATTTATTATTTCAGGATTCAAGTATATCTACACACTCACAGAATTATTTTCCTCAATTCACGGAAATATTCCTGGCAGCAATGCTAGCGGAATTTTTCCGTTAATTGACGAATATCCGTCTTTTTCTTACAGGAGGTAAAATATACACGAATTGTAAAAAGTGTGGATAAATTAAATTCGGTGCTCTTGGAGTCGAAGCACCTACATTAGTCTTACGAACCGAGTACTTTAACCACTACGCTACATTTGTTCTCTCGTGAAAAAGTTTGAAGTATATATGTTTGCTTCAGACTTGATTAATTTCGTTAAAAAGTTTTGAATTTTGAAGTTAATTTCGGGTAGATTTCGTTTTTAATGAGATTGTGGCTGGGGTTTTAATTCTTTAATAATAATACAGGGTAAATAAAAATTATTATAATTATTTTTAAGTAAATTGCTAGATGTAAAATATGAATACTATGTTTTTATTCGAAAATATTTTTTCTTTGGGTAAAATCGATTTTTTTTTTTACATATAATATTTAAATTCATATACCTATTTTAAATGATTGAGAATATTTTTTTATAACTTTATGAGTACTTTTAAATGAATGAGAAAATTAATTGTTATTTATTTTTAAAGTCGAAAATGCTTCTTTTTTTTGTTTTTCCATTTTAATTAAATTATAAATCTTAATTTATAGAATTTTTAGCTGCTCTTTTTAAAAATAAATTCGGATTTTAGTATCAATAGGGCCAATACGTATGCGTGTTAGAGTTGGGTTGAGTAGTTTTTTGATGGCCGATTATCTACTCGAGGGATATAGGCCCGAGAGGGAAGTGCCGTCCTTGGGGGGGGGGGGGGGTGTCTAAGAGAAACTAACCCGTATTTATGCATGGAAATCCAAGGTTCTCAGAAAAACCCGAAAACTCCGAACGATTAGGCCAACGGGCGCGATCGGTTCGAATCCAGCACCTCCAGTACACCAGCTTCGAGAGCAGACGTCTCGGACACTGGTGGGGACATATGCGTGCTAGAAATGAACGGAATTTCTTTCACATTTTCGGACTTTAGAGAAGAATTCACGGATAAAACATGTTTTCTAGGATTACGGAAATTATTTGTTAAAAAATGAGGAATAATTTATTGTATATAGACGGGATTTTCTTAGAGAGCAGATGCCTTTTACACTGGAATTTCCTTATCATAAGCAAATTTTTTAGCTGGAGAACTTATACCATTCTAATAACAATGCTTATTTACCTTACAAATATTTATAGAATTTGAATAAAATATCTGTAATAATTTCGTTATACTTATGCAATAAAACTGCTGTTACGAGACATACATGATTTATAACCATAACATTTCCCTTTTTTAACCATTTTGGAGGTCATTTTTTAATATTTGAAGATGGACTGGTGAAGTTTTTTACATATTGTCAAAATATTTACTAGGTTGAGGAAAATGTTCTGGGAAATTCGTGAATGTTTCGTTGTTATGCGCAAATTAACAACAAAAGCAACAAAGACTATTCTTCAAAGTAGAGACCATCATTGTCCACGACATTCTGCCATCGTTCTACCAGATTCCGGATTTGCTGGAAGTACCATGGCGGCTCCTTGGAATAAAAAAAATAATGTTTGACATGCTTTTCAACTTCATTAAATGATTCAAATCGACGGCCTTTTAATAAGTGTTGCATTGATCGAAAGAGGCGATAATCAGGTGGAGCCACGTCTGGTCTGTACCACTAGTACTCCTATATACGATACAAATTCTGGTAACTATTAGATTAAAAATTTCTCAGAACTCTTTGCTCAACCTAGTAGATTGTTTTTTTTTACGACATTTATCTAAAGTGATCATAGTTTTAACTGATAACGCAAAGAAACAAGGACTGTGATAAGGAGAATGGAGTGATATAAAGCTTGTGGCATTGAGCTATGAAATTTAAAGGAGACGACATAAATGACGTCACTTGAAGGTGTTCCTAACCCCCTGCTTCCACCATATACGACCTCAGTGAGCTGCGCTGTGAGACATTTTCTTCTCGCTTCGCAAATAAACTACTCTAAGGCGCGCCACACACCAGAGAGACATGCGACAATAATCGTGAGACATGAGGCAAATTCTGCTGTTCAAACCGGTTTTTCTTTGTTAACAGGGTGAAATTGCCGCATATCTCACGCTTTTCTGCCGCATGTCTCCCTGGTGTGTGGCGCGCCTAAAAGTCAAATATGGCAGACGCCGGAGATGGAAAAAGAAATCGTCTTTTGGCTTCAACGCTTTCCACGGTCAGTGTTGCCAGATTGGGGACTTTTTTGTCCCAAGATTGTTGATTGTCACCACTTTTTATAAATAGATATATTTGGCCTATTTAGAAATAGATTAAAAATTGTGAAAAATAACGCGAATTATGCCATTTAAAAAAAGTGGTGGCAGTCCAATAATCTGTATTAAAAAGTCCCCAATCTGGCAACACTGTCCTCTGTGCTAGATTAATATGTCGTCTCCTTTTAATCTTCATAGCTCTATGGCTTATAGTAACGAACTGAATAAAGAGAGAAAGAAGAAAGAAGAATTTTAATACAACCAAAAGGGTAAAATTGAATATTTGATAGATAAAAGAATTTAATAACATTTTACTAAGTACTCTTATTAACAAATAATTATGATAGATAGAAATCTCTAAATACTTTAACAATATATCCGAAACTTCATCAGAGGTTCTTATCTAAAACATTTCTAATCTATTTCAATTAAAAAATATATATCAAAATTACTCTAAAATGAGTTTTTATGTAATATAAAAGGTGAAATTTTAGTTATTGACATTATAACGCCTATGTATGATTAAAAAAATGCTATTTAATGTATTTACCGAACAACTGCTAAATGACGAAAGAAGAAGAAAAAATTACTTATGATGTCAAATTTTCAAAGTTGGTAAAGTAAAACTCTTCGTATATATTTCAACCAGATGAATAGCAAAAATTATATATCCAATATTACATGCCAAAGAAAAGTAGTGACGAAATTTTCATACCGATTGAATTAATTTAAGAATTTCATAATTAACATTTAGCATCCATAATTTAACGTTTAAGTCAATTATTCAATTTCGCCTGTCACTAAAACTGTTTAAATTCCAACCAAACAATATTATAAAATTTAAAATAAATGTTTCATATTTTTCGAAGAAAACTTTCAAATTAAACCGGCGCCTGTTTAATTAGCCTTGAATGCCTCACCAAAATACCTACCCAATTTCATGCTGATCGTCACTTTTTACAGAAGTTTCCCAGGGCTAAACGTACAGACACACGCGCCACTCTCTTTTCAGTGAATGTTAAAATTTTAAAATCGTCTGAATTTCCGTGGAAAAGCATTATGACGTAGAAGGAAAATGTTCCATATTTTTCAAACCAATAAAATTAAAATAATAACTTTATAAGTATTTTTGATTGTCTCATTAAAATATCTACCTAATTTCGTGCAAATCGGATTCATTCTAATGAAGTTATCGCGGAACGAACATGCAGATACATGCGCTACTCTCTTTTCAATGAATGTCGAAATTTTAAAATCGTCTGAATTTCCTGGGAAAAGCATTATGACATTGAAAGAAAGTGTTATATTTTTAAACCAATCAAATTAAAAAGGTAACTTTTGAACTAATTGTGATTGACTCTATCTAATTTTATGCTAATCGGATTCATTTTAATGAAGTTATTGCGGAACATACATGCAATGCAGACACATGCGCTACTCTCTTTTCAATGAATGTCGAAATTTTAAAATCGTCTGAATTTCCTTGGAAAAGGATTATGACATAGAAAGAAAGTGTTCCATATTTTTCAAACTAATCAAATTAAAATATTAACTTTTGAACTAATTGTGATTGCCTCACAAAAATATCTATCTAATTTTAGGCAATCGGATACATTTTAATGAAGTTATTGCGGAACATACATGCAATGCAGATACATGCGCTACTCTCTTTTCAATGAATGTCGAAATTTTAAAATTGTCTGAATTTCATTGGAAATGCATTATGACATTGAAAGAAAGTGCTCCATATTTTTCAAACCAATCAAATTAAAAAGATAACTTTATAACTATTTGTGATTTCCTCACAAAATATCTACGAAATTTCATGCTAATCGGATTCATTTTAATGAAGTTATTGCGGAACATACATGCAATGCAGATACATGCGCTACTTTCTTTTCAATTGAATGTCAAAATTTTAAAACAGTCTGAATTTCCGTGGAAAAGCATAGTGACATTGAAAGAAATTGTTCCATATTTTTCAAACCTATCAAATTAAAATATTAACTTTTGAACTAATTGCGACTGCCTCACAATAATATCTATCTAATTTCATGCTAATCGGATTCATTTTAATGAAGTCATCGCGGAAAAAACATCCAGATACATGCGCTACTCTCTTTTCAATGAATGTTGAAATTTTAAAATCGTCTGAATTTCCGTGGAAAAGTATTATGACATTGAAAGAAAGTATTCCATATTTTTCAAACCAATCGAATTAAAATATTAACTTTTAACTTATTGTGATTGCCTCACCAAAATATATCTATCTAATTTCATGCTAATCGGATTCATTTTATTGAAGTTATCGCGGAACAAACATGCTGATACATGCGCTACTCTTTTTTCAATAAACGTCTAAATTTTATAATCGTCTGAATTTCCGTGGAAAAGCATTATGGCATAGAAAGAAAATGTTCCATATTTTTCAAACCAATATAATTAAAATATTAACTTTACACGTATTTTTGATTGCCTCACCAAAATACCTACCTAATTTCATGCTAATCGGATCCATTTTAATGAAGTTATTGCGGAACATACATGCAATGCAAATGCATGCGCTACTCCCTTTTTAAACGAATGTCGCAATTTTAAAACAGTTTGAATTTCCGTGGAAAAGCATTATGACATTGAAAGAAATTGCTCCATAAGATAACTACAACCATTTGTGATTGCCTCACCAAAATTTTGACCTCATTTCATGCCAATCGGATAAACATGCAGACATATGCGCTACATCGGATCCATAATCAAATGTTATCTTTTTAACTAATTATGATTGCCTTACCAAAATATCTACCTAATTGCATGCTAAAAGGACTCATTTTAATGACGTTTTCGCGGAATAAACATGCAGATACATTCGCTACTGTCTTTTCAATGAATATCGAAATTTTAAAATCGTCCGAATTCCCGTGTAAAAGCGTTATGACATTGAAAGAAAGTGTTCCAAATTTTTCAAACCAATCAAATTAAAATGCTAATTGGATCCAATTTAATTAATTTATCACGGAACAAACATGCAGATACATATGTCACTATTTTTTCAATAAATGTTACAAATTTAAAATAGTCTGGATTTCCATGAAAAACCATTGCAACATAAAATGAAAGGTTTAATATATTTTTAACGAACTGTTCAACATAACCAAACACTATATAATTAATTTCAATTTTGCATCACAATGTTTACCTAATGTCATGCTAATCAGATACTTTTTACAGAACTTAAAGCAAGTCAAACATCGTACATACATGTGCCACTTTTTTCAGTTAACATAAGATTGCATGAAATCCAGTAGGAAAGCATTATGACAGGAAAGGAAATGTTTTATATTTTTCGAAATAACCATTCAAATTAAGCCAAGAGCCATACCAATAATTTTGAATAAAACACCAAAATATCTATCCAATTTCATGCTTGTGGAGTGCACGGGTTAAAACGTACAAACACATAAACAGACAGGCTGACCGAAATACATAAAAATGATTAAAATGAAGAATTGTTTTAATGTTAATTTTTGTCTTAATTTAAAGCATCTTGGTGAGAACGGATTATTTATTCATATCCAGAAAGTTAAGATTCATTCATTTTATTTAACGGAATATTTTTTCGATTTCTTAAAATAAAATCCTAATTTTCTTGAGAAATTTAATCAGTCCGTTAACGTTTAATTTATTTGTTTTGTCTCTATGTTAAATTATTCCTTTGAAATGTATTAAAATTCGTAAACGAAGACAGACACATCGGTAAATGATTTTACGTCAGCTCCACTTACCTTTGCTTACACATTGCCGTTACCGGCATACTATCCTATCATTCAACACTTATTAATGATGACATTTAACTCGGAAGACAATGACAAAGGGAATATTATAACGTGATATTTTCTAACAGTTTCTTATTTCTTGAAGGATTATTTCGGAAATATTCAACATTTAAAATTGCAATATGAATAAATTCAGTTTTGTTACATTATTTTCCAATAGTTTCTTTCTTCCTGAAGGATTATTTCGGAAATATTCAACATTTAAAGCTGTAATATGTATTTATTCCCTTTCGTTAATTTATTTTCTAGAAGTTTCTCATTTCATGAAGGATTATTTAGAAAATATTCAACATTTAAAACTGCAATATGTATTTATTCCCTTTCGTTAAATTATTTTCTAGGAGTTTCTTATTTATTGAAGGATAATTTCGAAAATATTCAAACGTTAAAACTGCAATATGCATAAATTCTGTTTTGTTAAATTACTTTCTAGCAGTTTCTTATTTCTCGAAGGATAATTTCGAAAATATTCAACAGTTTAAACTGCAATATGGATAAATTCTGTTTTGTTGAATTCTACAGTGTGAAAAAAGAGAGCTGTTTCTTAATCTAGGAAAATAGTCCAAGCAATAGAGACCATATAGGGACTCTACCTAGCAAAATTAATGGAAGTTCTCGAAATAGGCTTAAATTATGTTTTTGGGGTTGCTGATTCCGAATTTGTAACTTCCCGCCAAAATTTCCCCCGGCAACACGCCAAATTTCGGTAAAATGTCCCCCCCCCCCCCCGAAAAAAAGATTTTTATTAAAAAAATCAATTTTTTAATTGTTTTAGGGAAAACATATCTAGAAATTCAGAAAGTAGACAAAATTTGAAACAAATTAGATGCATGACATTATGACTTAGGATGAAGGGGAAGGGGGATCTGCCTCGGAACATGCGCCGCGGTGCTGCGTGGACTAAGTTGCGCAATTCCACTAAACCACTCACCCGTTTACATTCGCCCTCCCATCTCCCCTCCGAACTTTCTCTATAAAGTTTACTTTAAGTTTTTTGTGTCGCTGAATCCGAATTTTTAACTTACCCCCCAAAATTTCCCCTTCCAAAATAGTTGTTTTTAACAAAAATTTCTTATTGTTTTAGGGGGAAAGCATTACGAAATTCAGAGACTAGACAAAATTTGCAACAAATAGGATGCATGACATTATAACGTAGGATAAACGGGGAGAGAGGGAGCTGCTTCGGAACATTCCCCGCGCGCTTTCCTTAAAAACCAAATTTTTTCAGAAAATCAATTTTTTTTTTTGGGGGGGGGGGGTTGCCGGGTGAAATTTTGGTAAGAAGTTACAAATTCAGATTCAGCAACCCCAAAAACATAAAGCGAGTTGAAATCCAGAACTAGTATTAATTTTTCCAGGTAATATCCCGTATTGCCTGGACACTTCATAACTTAGTGCACGTAGCGCCGCAGTGCATGTTCCGAGGCAGCCCCCTCTCTCCCCGTTCATCCTATGTCATAATGTCATCTATCCTATTGGTTGCAAATTTTGTCTAGTTTCTGAATTTCGTAATGCTTTTCCTCTAAAACAATAAGAAATTCAACAGTTTAAACTGCAATATGGGTAAATTCTGTTTTATTGAATTCTACAGTGTGAAAGAAGAGAGCTGTTTCTTAATCTAGGGAAAATAATATAATCATGAACGAAAATATACAATAATCTCGTCCGAGTTACCAGCGATTCTTTAAAACGTTCTGAAAATTTAGATACCACAGGAATCACTATAGCTTCGAGATTTAAAGAAGCAATTATAAAAAAAAGTCGGACCTTTCATATTCCTTGATTTTTTAACCATTTGGAAAAATAGTTATTGTCCTCGGTCAGGGTAGGAAATCAAAAACATATCTGAAGTGTTTTATTAGTTGAATCCCGCATTTCATCCGTTTTCTGATGGGTCTATACAGTAATCTGTATTTTCCCTTTACTTTCAACAGAGATGGATACTTCTGTTGCCACTATGACAAAAAAGTAATGAGAACTACAAAAAAATAATAATAACTCAGAAACAAACTGAGATAGAGCTTTCAAACAAATTGCATTTAAAAGTATATTTTGTTTTCTCTATACGACGGTGTAAAAAGTAATACTGTGTGATGTTTAGAAGTTTAAGAATGAAATTTTATTTAATATTGGTCCAGGAATATTAATGTTTAATCCAATGCGTAAGTAATATATGACCAGCTCCGTAGAAGTTAAAAAATTTACAGTACCGAAAATTGTAAAACTGAAATTTCTTTTAAAATTTGTACATGATGGGTCCAGGAATGTTAATATTTAATCCATGGCGTACGTAATGTATGATTAACTCCGTGCGGTTTTTTATGTCTTAAATTTTAGTCGTTCAAAAAATCATTTTCCAAATGGCCGCTGTAATTTGTTAAATTGCTTTATTTTATTTTATTTTTATTTATTTTTATTATTATTATTATTTTTAATATAGCTAATTTTACTCAGACACAAGAAGGTAAAACTAGTGGAACTCGATAACAGATGATTCAAAAAAAATTTCTTCAATACTGAATATGAATAAGAATTTCGCCAACTTACTCAAGTTGGCTTCATTTAGAGTGATTTATGCTTCGCCGCCAAATTTGGCGATATCTTGATGTGACAGTATTTTTTTTAAAGAACAATGTCGATGAAAGTAACCAATGAACCTGGTCGAGACCTTGGTATGTTCTGTACACATGCTTAGTCACATCCAAATCGGTTAAAAAATACGTATTCTATCGTATGACAAAAATCAGATTGTTTCAAAATATGAGTCACCATAGAAATTGAAACAGCTTTATCTAAGCTATTTTTTAAGTTAAAGGCGCTACTTTGGGATCATTGTATCAAGGTCAATCGCTTAAGGCAAAAATGATTTAAAAAAAAAATCGCCGCAATTTCAAACAAGATGACGTATGAAGCTATCCAACGAACTTGGTTGAGACATTGATATTTACTATGCACATACTAAATTACATCCAAAGCGGTGTACAAATACGAGAATTGCAGCATGGCAAAAATTAGAGTGTTCCAAAATGTCACCCAACTTAGAAATTAAAACTGCTATATCTTAGACATTTTTAAAGATAAGGACTAAACAAAAAATGCTCCATAACCCTTATTTAAAAATCAAATGCTTAAGGAAAAAATCTGTTCCAATTTTTAATTTATTTGTACGGCTTTTGAAATTTTTTAATTAAAAAAAGAATAAATGCCCGCCATTTTGGAACAAGATGGCTGATGAAGCTGGCCAACGAAATCGGTCGGGATATTCGTATATACTAGTCAAACACTTATTTTCTTCCAAATTGGTTAATAAATACGAGAGTTACAGCAAGACAAAAATCGGATTGTTTCAAAATGTCAGCCACCCTGAAAATTCAAACTGCTATATCTCATCCATTTTTTAAGATAAAAACAAAACAAAATATGCTCCGGAATACATGTTTTAAGATAAAATCCTTACAAAAAAGTATTTTTTAGCTTTTAATTTAATTGCACCATTTTTTGAATTCATTTTTTTTAAATTTTTAAATGCCCGCCATTTTGAAACAAGATGGCGGATGACGCTGGCCAACGAACTCCGTCAAGACATTGATATTTACTATGAACACACTTAATTTCATCCAAATCGGTTAATAGATGCAAGAGATACAGCATGACAAAAATAGGATTGTTTCAAAATGTCAGCCACCCTAGAAATTCCTTCTGCTATATCGTAGCCGTTTTTTAAGATAAAAATAAAAGATAATAGGGTCCGGATTCCTTGTTTTAAGATGAAATCCTTAAGGAAAAAATATTTTTCAGTTTTAATTTATTTGCACCCCTTTTTGAATTTAAAATTTTAAAATTATTTAAATGTCCGCCATTTTGAAACAAGATGGCGGATGATGCTGGATGACGAACTCGGTCACGACATTGATATATACTATGCACACACTTAATTTGTTCCAAATCGGTTTATAAATAAGAGAGTTATCACATGACAAAAATCCTATATATATATATATATAACTACATTGCTAATACACTTTTTATATGGAGGTTGATTCGATATTTTATATATATATGGTGACGTTAAATTTTTATTTACATTCATATTGGACTTATTTAGCTTAATTAATATTTAATCAAGTTACAATTAACTTGTTTTTAATTTTTAGTCTTCTTTGGACAATATAATTTTATTTCTAATAGTATACCATCGTTATGGAGAATAATATGCATAATATGTTTATTTGATACTAGCAAACCCCGCGGCTTTGCTCGCGTAATAGTTGAAATATGCCAAGTGACATTTGCATGACTATTTTTTATTAGAAGAACACTTTTTGAAGTAATTCAAAAATTACAAATTAAGCCACAGTTTTACTAAACTTCATTATAAAAGTACAATAGACAGAAATGAGATTTTAATTAATAAGAAGAACTGAAACTAATTCTAAATAAATGATAATTTAGAAAGTATTTTGAGACTTTTATGCTCACTTCATACGCTCCTTTCAGTATTCATTTGAAGTTTTGAATTTTTTAGAAACCATCTTAACACATTTACATCTTAAAATTAACCATCATGTCAAATTCCAAGCTTCTTGTCTAACAGTCTACCACCTCTCTGGTGTTAGTGGCACCAACATAAAATGCCGAAACAGGGTTGAAATAGAATGTCTCGAAAAACTTTGAAACAGAGACTGTCACCATTAATTTGCCAACATTAACCTTGAAATCGATTGGTATTTCCTAATATTCTATAGAAAACGGAAGTTAGATGTTTTAAAAACTTTCTTGTTGTTCCTGCCAACCAGGTGGTAGTGACACCGGCATAAAATATAGCCCGTTTAGGATCAGGGACTATCACTCTTGATTCGCAACCAATAACTTCTGTAATAGGTTTATTATTTCCTCAGATTCGATAGAAATCGTAATTTAGGACTCTTTTAGAATGCTTTTCGCTCCTTCCCTTCGCTTCACCCCCTTTTTAAATTCGAATTTATCTTCGACTGTCCTAAGAGAACATTTATTTTTTATAAGTAACTACCGTTTTATATTTAAAGTTTCTAGCCTCTTCAGTACCGCAGAAATCGCAATTTAGAAAGATTTTTCTCCTGCAACCCTCGACATAAAAAATAGCTTATGTTTCAGCAGGTTCTATCATCATCAATTTGCAATCATTATGTTTGAAATCGGTTTCGTATTTCATACGATTGCATAAAAATCACAATTTAGAACGCTTATAGAACGCTTTTCGCTCACTTCATCCTTTTAAATTTGGAATTTTCTTTTGACAATTCTTAGAAAGTATTTGCATCTTTGAAATAATTATCATTCCAAATTTAAAATGTTAGACACCCCTCAGTAACACAAAAAACGCAATTTAGAACATTTTTTTCTCCTGTAACTCCCAGGTTGTAGTGACAACAACATAAAATACAGGCTATGTTGGAGCGGGACTGTCACCATCAATTTGAAACCATTACTTCTGAAATCGGTTTATATTTCCTGTGATTTCGTAGAAAACGCTATTTAGATCGTTTTTGGAACGCTTTTTGTTCATTTTCACCCCTTTTTAATTTCAAATTTTTAAGGAACTCTTCTCAGAGTGTATTTACATCTCATAAGTAATTGCCATGCCCAATTTCAAGTTGCTGGTCCCTTCAGTATAAAAAAAAATCACAATTTAGAACGTTTTTTAAAATGCAACCGCAAGGTGGTAGTGACGCCGACATGAAATATATCCTATATTGGAGCAAGGGCTGTCATCATCAATCTCCAACCATTGATTACTTTTAAAATCGTTTGGGTACTTTCTGAGATTGCGTAGAAATCGCAATTTAGAACGTTTTTTAGAACGTTTTTCGTCCATTTCCACTTCTTTTAAATTTCAAATTTTTAAGGAACTCATCTCAGAGAGTATTTACATCTCATAAGTAATTACCATGCCAAATTTCAAGTTGCTAGCCCCTTCAGTATCACAAAAATCACAATTTAGAACGTTTTTTAAAATGCAACCGCAAGATGGTAGTGACGCTGACATGAAATAGATCCTATTTTGGAGCAAAGACTGACATCATCAATTTCCAACCATTACTTTTGAAATAGGTTGGGTACTTTCTCAGATTGCGTAGAATAGAACGATTTTCGTCCATTTTCACCCCTTTTAAATTTCGACTTATTTAGGAAATGTTCTTAGAGAGCATTTATATCTTATAAGTAACTACCATGCCTAGTTTCAAGTTGCTAGCCCCTGCAGTATTACAAAAAACGCAATTTAGATCGTTTTTTACTCCTTCATCCCCTGTGGGGTAGTGGCACCGACATGAAATACAGCCTATGTTGGAGCGAGGGCTGTCACCATCGTTTTCACACTATTATTTTTTAAATCGGTTCGCTACTTCGTGAGATTGCGTAAATATTCCCATTTAGAAAGTTTTTTAGAACGCTTTTCGCTCATTTTCACCCATTTTAAATTTCGATTTTTTAGGAAATGGTCTTAGAGATAATTTGTATCTTATAAATAACTGCCCTGCCTAATTTCAGGATTCTAGGCCCTTTAGTAACAAAAAATCGCAATTTAGAAAATGTTTTGCTTCTGCAACTCCTAGGTGGCAGTAACACCGACACGAAATATAGCCTATGTTGGAGCAAGGGCTGTCATCATCAATTTTCTACCATTGCTTTTGAAATAGGTTGGGAACTTTCTGAGATATCGTAGAAATCGCCATTTAGAACGTTTTTTAGAGCACTTTTCGCGCATTTTCACCCCTTTTAAAATTCGATTTTTTTAAGAAAAGTTCTTAGAGATCATTTATATCTTATAAGTCACTACCATTCAGAAATCCATGTATCTGGACCTTTCAGTAACACAAAAATCGCAATTTCGAACATTTTTTTGCTCCTGCAACCGCTTCAGGGGTAGTGGCACCGACATAAAATGTTGCCTATATTGGAGCAAGGGTTGTTACCATCAGTTTTTGACACCATTATTTTTGAAATCGGTTTGGTACTTCTTGAGATTGCGTTAAAATCGCCATTCAGAACGTTTTTTATAACGCTTTTTGCGCATTTTCACCCTTTTTAAATTTCGAATTTTTTGAGAAATGTTCTTAGAGATCATTTATATCTTATAAGTAACTACCATGCCAAATTTCATGCATCTGGACCGTTCAGTAACACAAAAATCGCAATTTCGAACGTTTGTTTGCTCCTGCACCCCCTCTAGGGGTTGTGGCACCGACGTAAAATGTAGCCTATGTTGGATCAAGGGTTGTCACCATCATTTTGACACCATTATTTTTGAAATCGGTTTGGTACTTCCTGAAATTGCGTTAAAATCGCCATTTAGAACGTTTTTTAGAATGCTTTTCGCGCATTTTCGCACCTTTTAAATTTTGATTTTTTTAAGAAATGTCCTTAGAGATCCTTAGTATCTTATAAGTAACTACCATTCCAAATTCCATGTTTCTAGGTCCTTCAGTAACACAAAAATCGCATTTTTAGAACGTTTTTCGCTCCTGCACCCCCTTTTTGCCAGTGGCACGGACATAAGGTATAGCCTATGTTCTAAGTTGGACTAACACTATCATTTTGATACCATTACTTTTGGAATCGGTTCGGTAGTTCCAGAGCTTACTTCCTACAAATAAACAATTTTTACCTCTTTATAATATTACTAGCAAATCCCGCGGCTTTGCTCGCGTAATATTTGAAATATGCCATGTGATATTTATATGTCTAATTTTTAATAAAAGGTACTAACTAAATTTTGATTTTATTAAAAGGTAATATTTTAGTTTATTAAAAGGTACTTATTACTTTTAGGAATAATTAAAACAATTACTATTTAAAGCACAATTTGATTAAGCATCATTGTTACACTGCATAAAGTAGAAATGAGACTTAAATTAATAAAACGAAATAAAACTAAATAAATAATAATTTAAAAAATATTTTGAAACTTTTATGCTCAGTTAATACGCTCATTTCAGTATTCATTTTGAAGTTTTGAATTTTCTAGAAACCATCTTCTTACATCTTAAAATTAACCATCATGTCAAATTCCAAGTTCTACCACCTCTCTCAAAATAAAGGGCTGTGTTGAAATAGAAACTGTCACCATTAATTGCCAACATTAATTTTGAAATTGGTTTGTTATTTCCTAATATTCCACAGAAACATAATTTAGAAACCTTTTAAAGGCCTTTTTTACAGCGTTTGTTGTTCCTGTGAACCCCAGGTGGTAGAATCATCGGCATAAAATATAGCCTGTGTAGGATCAGAGACTGCTACCATTGATTCGCAGCTATTACTTTTATATTTGGTTTATATTCCCTGAAATTGCGTAGAAATCGTAATTTAGGACTTTTTTAGAATGCTTTTCGCACATCCCCTTCACTTCACCCCTTTTTAATTCGAATTTATTTTCGACAGTCCTTCGAGGGCATTTATATTTTATAAGTAACTACCATGCCATATTTAAAATTTCTAGCCTTTTCAGTATCACAGAAATCGCAATTTAGAAAGTTTTTAGCTACTGAAACCCTCTGGTGGTAATGGCACAGACATAAAATATAGCTTATGATTGAGCAGGTTCTGTCACCAACAATTTGTCATCATTATTTTTTTAATCGGTTTGGTATTTGATAAGATTACATAAAAATTGTTATTTACAACGCTTTTCGCTCACTTCATCTTTTTTAAATTTGAAATTTCTTTCGACAGTTCTTAGAAAGCAGTTGCATCTTGTAAGTAAATACCATGCCATACTTCAAAGTGTTAGACCCTTCAGTTATGCAAAAAACGGAAATTAGAACATGTTTTGCTTTTGCAACCCTCAGATGGTAGTGACAGCAACATAAAATATAACCTATGTTATAGCAGTGACTGTCACCATTGATTTGCAACCATTACTTTTGAAACATCTTTGGAATTTCCTGAAATTGAATAGAAATCGCAATTTAGAATGTTTTTAGAACGTTTTTCGTGTATTTTCACCTCTTTTTGAATTTCCAATTTTTTCGAAACTGATATTAAAGATCATTTATATGTAATACATATGTACCTTGCCTAATTTTAAGTTGCTAGCCCCTACCGATCACAAAAATCGAAATTTAGAACGCTTTTTTGCTCCTGCAACGTTTAGGTGATAGTGATACCGACTTAAAATAGCGTCTATGTTAGAACAGAAGCTGTCAGCATCAATTTCTTAACATTACTTTTGAAATCAGTTTGATTCTTCCTGAGATATTGGTGACAAATCGGCATTTAGAACGATTTTAGAACGCTTTTCGCTCATTTTACTCCTGCATCTCCTCTGGGTTAGTGGAAACATATATAAAATATAGCCTATCTTGGAGCAAGATCTGTCACCATCATTTTAACGCCATTATAATTGAAATCGGTTCCTTATTTCCTGAGATTGCATAGAAATTGCAATTTAGAACGGTTTTTACAACGCTTTTTGCGCATTTTGACCCCCCTTTTAAATTTCGATTTTTTTAGGAAATGTCCTTAGAGATCATTGATATCTTATAACTAACTACCATTCTAAATTTCACTATTCAAGCCCCTTCGGTCACGCAAAAAGAGCAATTTAGAACGTTTTTCTCCTGCAGCCCCTTTGGGGTAGTGGCACCGACATAAAACATAGCCTATGTTGGAGCAGGGATTTTCACCATCATTTTGACGCCATTATTTTTCAAATCGGTTTGGTATTTCCTGAGATTGTGTAGAAACTACCATTTAGAACGTTTTTTAGAACGCTTTATGCGCATTTTCACACCTTTCAAATTTCGAATTGTTTAAGAACTGTTCTTAGACATCATTTATATCTTATAGGTATCTAATATTCAAAATTTCATATTTCTAGGCCTTTCAGTAACGCTAAAATCGCATTTTAGAACGTTTTTTGCTCCTACACCCCCTTTGGGGTAGTGGCACCGACATAAAACATAGCCTATCTTGGAGCAAACGTTGTCACTATCATTTTGACACCAATATTTTTTAAATCGGTTTGGTATTTCCTGAGATTATGTAGAAACTACCATTTAGAACGTTTTTTAGAACGCTTTTTGTGCATTTTCACCCTTTTTAAATTTCGAATTGTTTAAGAACTGTTCTTAGACACCATTTATATCTTATAAGTAACTAACATTCCAAATTTCATATTTCTAGGTCCTTCAGTAACGCAAAAATCGCATTTTTAGAACGTTTTTTGCTCCTGCACCCCCTTTGGGGTAGTGGCACCGACATAAAACATAGCCTATCTTGGAGCAAACGTTGTCACCATCATTTTGACACCAATATTTTTTAAATCGGTTTGGTATTTCCTGAGATTATGTAGAAACTACCATTTAGAACGTTTTTTAGAACGCTTTTTGTGCATTTTCACCCCTTTTTAATTTCGAATTGTTTAAGAACTGTTCTTATACACCATTTATATCTTATAAGTAACTAATATTCCAAATTTCATATTTCTAGGCCCTTCAGTAACGCAAAAATCGCATTTTTAGAACGTTTTTTGCTCCTGCACCCCCTTTGGGGTAGTGGCACCGACATAAGATATAGCCTATGTTCTAAGTTGGGCGAACACCACCATTTTGATATCATTACATTTGGAATCGGTTCGGTAGTTCCTGAGCTTATCTCCGACAAATAAACAATTTTTACCTCTTTATAATAGGAGTATGATGACTAGCAAACCCCGCGGCTTTGCCCGCGTAATAGTTGAAATATGTCAAGTGATATTTGCATGACTATTTTTTATTAGAAGAACACTTTTGGAATAATTCAAAAATTGCAAATTAAGCCACAGTTTCATTAAACTTCATTATAAAAGTGCAATAGACAGAAATGAGATTTTAATTAATAAGAAACACTAAAACTAATTCCAAATAAATGATATTTTAGAGAGTATTTTGAGACTTTTATGCTCATTTCATACGCTCATTTCAGTATTCATTTGAAGTTTTGAATTTTTTAGAAACCTTTTTAACACATTTACACCTTAAAATTAACCATCATGTCCAATTCCAAGCTTCTTGTCTAACAGTCTACCAACTTACTGGTGTTAGTGGCACCAATATAAAATGCCGAAACAGAGTTGAAATAGAATGTCTCGAAAATGTTGAAACAGAGACTGTCACCATTAATTTGCCAACATTAACCTTAAAATCGGTTAGTATTTCCTAATACTCTATAGAAAACTGAATTTAGATGTTTTTAAAGGCTTTCTTGTTGTTCCTGCCAACCAGGTGGTAGTGACAAAGGCATAAAATATAGCCCGTATAGGATCAGGGACTATCGCTCTTGATTCGCAACCAACAACTTGTGTAATTGGTTTATTATTTTCTGAGACTCCATAAAAATCTTAATTTAGGATTCTTTAGAATGCTTTCCGCTCCTTTCCTTCGCTTTACCCCTTCTTAATTTCGAATTTATTTTTGACTGTTATTAGAGGACATTTATATTTTATAAGTAACTACCGTACAATATTTAAAGTTTCTAGCCTCTTCAGTACCGCAGAAATCGCAATTTAGAAAGTTTTTTGCTCCGCAACCCTCTAGGAGTTGTGGCTCCGACATAAAATATAGCTTATGTGTGGGCAGTTTCTATCACCATCAATTTGGAACCATTATGTTTAAAAATCGGTTTCGTATTTCATACGATTGCATAAAAATCTTAATTTAGAACACTTATAGAACACTTTTCGCTCACTTCATCCTTTTAAATTTGGGATTTTCTTTCGACAATTCTTAGAAAGCATTTGCATCTTTGAAGTAATTACCATTCCAAATTTAAAATGTTAGACCCCTTCTTTAACACAAAAAACGCAATTTAGAACATTTTTTTGCTCCTGTAACCCCCAGGTGGTAGTGACAACAAAGTAAAATATAGGCTATGTTGGAGCGGGGACTGTCACCATCAATTTGAAACCATTACTTTTGAAATCGGTTTATATTTTCTGAGATTGTGCAGAAATCGCTATTTAGAATTTTTTTAGAACGCCTTTCGTTTATTTTAACCCCATTTAAATTTAAAATTCTTAAGGAACTCTTCTCAAAGAGCATTTACATCTCACAAGTAATTACCATGCCAAATTTTAAGTTGCTAGCCCCTTCAGTATCACAAAATCACAATTTCGAACGTTTTTTATAATGAAACCGCAAGGTGGTAGTGACACCGACATGAAGTAGATCCTATATTGCATCAAGGGCTGTCATCATCATTTTTCCAACCATTACTTTTGAAATCGGTTGGGTACTTTCTGAGATTGCGTAAAAATCGCCATTTAGAAGTTTTTTAAAGCTCGTTTCGCGCATTTTCACTCCTTTTAAATTTCGAATTTTTTAAGAAATGTTCTTAGAGATCATTTATATCTAATAAGTAACTACCATGCCAAATTCCATGTATCTTTGCCTTTCAGTAACACAAAAATCGCAATTTCGAACGTTTTTTTTTTCTCCTGCACCCCCTTTAGGGTTAGTGGCACCGAAAAAAAATATAGCCTATTTTGGAGAAAGGTTGTCACCATCATTTTGATACCATTATTTTTTAAATCGGTTTGGTACTTCTTGAGATTGCGTAAAAATCGCCATTTAGAACGTTTTTAGAACGCTTTTTGTGCATTTTTATCCCTTTTAAATGTTCGAATTTTTTAAGAAATGTTCTTAGAGATCGTTTATATCTAATAAGTAACTACCATGCCAAATCCCATGTATCTGGGCCTTTCAGTAACACAAAAATCGCAATTTCGAACGTTTTGTTTTCTCCTGCACCCCCTATAGGGTTACTGGCACCGA
Organism: Maratus speciosus; assembly: GCA_963932465.1. NCBI lineage: Eukaryota > Metazoa > Arthropoda > Arachnida > Araneae > Salticidae > Maratus > Maratus speciosus. The sequence continues at coordinate 107,402,483 of OZ010795.1, read as the reverse complement.
CAAAAAAATATAGCCTATGTTGGAGAAAGGTTTTCACCATCATTTTGACACCATTATTTTTTAAATCGGTTTGGTACTTCTTGAGATTGCGTAAAAATCGCCATTTAGATCGTTTTTTAGAACGCTTTTTGTGCATTTTCATCCCTTTTAAATTTTGAATTTTTTAAGAAATGTTATTAGAGATCGTTTATATCTAATAAGGAACTACCATGCCAAATTCCATGTATCTGGGCCTTTCAGTAACACCAAAAATCTCAATTTCGAACGTTTTTTTTTACTCCTGTACCCCCTTTAGGGTTAGTGGCACCGGTATAAAATGTAGCCTATGTTGGAACAGGGATTGTCATCATCATTTTGACACCATTATTTTTTTAATCAGTTTGGTACTACCTGAAATTGCGTAAAAATCGCCATTTAGAACGTTTTTTAGAACGCTTTTCGCGCATTTTCACCCCTTTTTAATTTCGATTTTTTAAAGAAATGTCCTTAAAGATCATTAGTATCTTATAAGTAACTACCATTCCAAATTTCATGTTTCTAGGCCCTTCAGTAACACAAAAATCGCATTTTTAGAACGTTTTTTCTCTGGCACCCCCTTTTGGCCAGTGGCACGGACATAAGGTATAGCCTATGTTCTAAGTTGGATTAACACCATCATTTTGATACCATTACTTTTGGAATCGGTTCGGTAGTTCCAGAGCTTACCTCCTACAAATAAACATTTTTTACCTCTTTATAATATTACTAGCAAACCCCGCGGCTTTGCTCGCGTAATATTTGAAATATGCCAAGTGATATTTATATGTCTAATTTTTATTAAAAGGTACTAACTAAATTTTTATTTTATTAAAAGGTAATATTTTATTTTATTAAAAGTTTTTTTTATTAAAAGTTACTTACTATTTTTAGGAATAATTCAAAAATTACTATTTAAAACACAGTTTGATTAAACATCATTATTACACTGCTTTAGGCAGAAATTAGGACTTAAATTAATAAAATGAAATAAAACTAAATAAATGATAATTTAGAAAATATTTTGAAACTTTTATGCTCAATTAATACGCTCATTTCAGTATTCATTTGAAGTTTTGAATTTTTTAGAAACCATCTTCTTACATCTTAAAATTAACCATCATGTCAAATTCCAAGTCCTACCACCATCTATAAACATAAAGTCCTACCCCCTCTCTCAACATAAAGGGCTATGTTGAAATAGGAACTGTCACCATTAATTTGCCAACATTAATTTTGAAATCGGTTTGTTATTTTCTAATTTTCCACAGAAACGTAATTTAAAAAGCTTTTAAAGCCCTTTTTTAGAACGTTTGTTGTTCCTGTGAATCCCAGGTGGTAGAATCACCGGCATAAAATATAGCCTGTGTAGGATAAGAGACTGTTACCATTGATTCGCAACTATTACTTTCATAATCGGTTTATATTCCCTGAAACTGCATAGAATCGTAATTTAGAACTTTTTTAGAATGCTTTTTGCACCTCCCCTTCGCTTCACCCCTTTTTAATTCGAATTTATTTTCGACAGTCCTTCGAGGGCATTTATATTTTATAAGTAACTACCATGTCATATTTAAAAATTCTGACCTTTTCAGTATCACAGAAATCGCAATTTAGAAAGTTTTTAGCTCCTGCAACCTTCTGGTGGTAGTGGAACAGACATAAAATATAGCTTATGTTTGAGCATGTTCTATCACCAAAATTTGTCATCATTATTTTTTTAATCGGTTTGGTAATTTATAAGTTTGCTTAAAAATTGTAATTTATAACGCTTTTCACTCACTTCATTATTTTTTAATTTGAAATTTTCTTTCGACTGTTCTTAGAAAGCAGTTGCATCTTGTAAGTAAATACCATGCCATACTTCAAAGTGTTAGACCCCTCAGTTGTGCAAAAAACGCAAATTAGAACATGTTTTGCTTTTGCAACCCTCAGATGGTAGGGACAGCAACATAAAATATAAACTATGTTATAGCAGGCACTGTCACCATTGATTTGCAACCATTACTTTTGAAATAGCTTTGGTATTTCCATAGATTGAGTAGAAATCGCAATTTAGAATGTTTTTAGGACGCTTTTCGCGCATTTTCACCCCTTTTTAAATTTCCAATTTTTTCGAAACTGTTCTTAAAGATCATTTATATCTAATAAATATGTACCTTGCCTAATTTTAAGTTGCTAGCCCCTACTGATCACAAAAATCGAAATTTAGAACGCTTTTCCTGCAACGTCTTGGTGATAGTGATACCGACATAAAACAGCGTCTATGTTAGAGCAGAGGCTGTCAACATCAATTTCCTACCATTACGTTTGAAATCAGATTCATTCTTCCTGAGATATTGCCGACAAATCGGCATTTAGAAAGTTTTTAGAACGCTTTTCGCGCATTTCGCTCCTGCATCTCCTCTGGGGTAGTGGAAACAGATATAAAATATAGCCTATCTTGGAGAAAGAGCTGTCACCATCATTTTTACACCATTATATTTGGAATCGGTTCAGTACTTCCTGAGATTGCACAGAAATTGCAATTTAGAACTTTTTTAAAATGCTTTTTGCGCATTTTGAACCCCTTTTAAATTTCGATTTTTTTAGGAAATATCCTTAGAGATCATTGATATTTTATAACTAACTACCATTCCAAATTTCACGATTCTAGGCCCTTCAGTAACGCAAAAGCCGCAATTTAGAACGTTATTCTCCTGCACCCCCTTTGAGGTAGTGGCACCGACATAAAACATCGCCTATGTTGGAGCAAGGATTGTCACCATCATTTTGACCATTCACCATTATTTTTTAGATCGGTTTCGTATTTCCTGAGATTGTGTAGAAACCATCATTAGAACGTTTTTTAGAACGCTTTTCGCGCATTTTCACCCCTTTTAAATTTCGAATCGTTTAAGAACTGTTCTTAGAATTCCTTTATATCTAATAAGTAGCTAATATTTCAAATTTCATATTTCTAGGCCCTTCGGTAACGCAAAAATCGCATTTTTAGAAGGTTTTTTGCTCCGCACCCCCTTTCGGGTAGTGGCACCGACATAAAACATAGCCTATGTTGGAGCAAGGGTTGTCACCGTCATTTTGACACCAATATTTTGACACCATTATTTTTTAAATCGGTTTGGTATTTCCTGAGATTGTGTAGAAACTACCATTCAGAACGTTTTTTAGAACGCTTTTTGTGCATTTTCACCCCTTTTAAATTTCGAATTGTGTAAGAACTGGTCTTAGACATCATTTATATCTTATAAGTAACTAATATTCAAAATTTCATATTTCTAGGCCCTGCAGTAACGCTAATATCGCATTTTTAGAACGTTTTTTGCTCCCACACCCCCTTTGGGGTAGTGGCACCGACATAAAACATAGCCTATCTTGGAGCAAGCGTTGTCACCATCATTTTGACACCAATATTTTTTAAATCGGTTTGGTATTTCCTGAGATTGTGTAGAAACTACCATTTAGAACGTTTTTTAGAACGCTTTTTGTGCATTTCCACCCCTTTTAAATTTCGAATTGTTTAAGAACTGTTCTTAGACATCATTTATTTCTTATAAGTAACTAATATTCCAAATTTCATATTTCTAGGCCCTTCAGTAACGCTAAAATCGCATTTTAGAACGTTTTTTGCTCCTACACCCCCTTTGGGGTAGTGGCACCGACATAAAACATAGCCTATCTTGGAGCAAGCGTTGTCACCATCATTTTGACACCAATATCTTTTAAATCGGTTTGGTATTTCCTGAGATTGTGTAGAAACTACCATTTAGAACGTTTTTTAGAACGCTTTTTGTGCATTTTCACCCCTTTTAAATTTCGAATTGTTTAAGAACTGTTCTTAGACATCATTTATATCTTATAAGTAACTAATATTCAAAATTTCATATTTCTAGGCCCTTCAGTAACGCTAAATTCGCATTTTTAGAACGTTTTTTGCTCCTACACCCTCTTTGGGGTAGTGGCACCGACATAAGATATAGCCTATGTTCTAAGTTGGACTAACACCATCATTTTGATACCATTACTTTTGGAATCGGTTCGGTAGTTCCAGAGCTTACTTCCTACAAATAAACAATTTTTTCTTCTTTATAATAGGAGTAAGATAAGATTAGATAAGATAAGATAAGATAAGATAAGATAAGTATAGATAACTAATGTTATTACAGTTTGTATTAAAATTGAGTTATTAGTTTTTTATTATTCCTCTATACTTTTTAATATTGTTTAATTTTGAACTTAGTATTAAATGATTAATTATCAGTTTTATGTGAATGTTAATCCCAAATACGTATTCTTTAGTTTTTTATGGTTAATATGAAAATAAACCACACAATTTATTTGTTATCATTAGGTAATTGGGAAATGTAGATTCTGACATAATTCTATCAATATCGGTTTTTTTTTCTCTTCCTGTTCATTTTATTAGTTAATTATTTTTTATAATTAAAAGTATTTCTTATATATTTTTTATTATATATAATTTATTATATATAATTTATTTAGTGTTATAGCACATTGCTATATTATATTATTATTGTTTTAAAATTATTTCAATTTTCCGTATAGATTAATTGGGTATTGTAGTAGAATATATTGTAATCATTCTATTAACATTTGTATTTATTTAATATTTATATGAATAATGAAATATAATATGGTATTTTTATATTAGGATTTGTTGGGATATACCAGTTGGTATATTATCAAAGAATTAGCTTATAATAGCTTAATCTTATGACATTTTGTTCATACTAGTTTCAAGTTAATATCATAGATGGCAGCACCAAAATTTAAATTGGATTCTGTCTGATGCATCGATTAGCGTAGTAATATCAATTTTTAACACATGGTGGAGCTTAAAGCTGGCTATTTGCGATATTGTAAACTAATAGTTTTTCTTTTTTTACTTTAGTTAAGAAATATAAATATTTAAAAGTGTTAAGAGGTATTTTACTTATTATGTAATTATTTTCTATTTATATTATTTTAATTGCATTTATCACGGTATTTCAAAACAGATTAACTGTATCCATGAGGTTTTAAAATCTGTGTTCACTTAACTATAAAAATAACATTAAACTTATCGTGATTTTGGATACCATGTGCTGATGTGTATTTGTATAAAATAACTGGGGTTTTATTAGGTATTTTGTGTAATATTACTATTTTTTCCTTGCTATAAATTAAATATTTAAAAGGTTGTATTGCTTTTTCCAATTCATAGCATTTAATATTATTCTGTTTTCATTTGAAACTATTCGCTTGGTTATATTGGTCGTTAGAGTACAGGAGAAAAAAATCAGCTTTTAGCTTTTTTCTTACAGAAAACGACTAATTTTGCTTATATAATTGAATTCTGTTCTCTTGATAACGTAATTCAATATATAAGCTTTTCAATTATTTTTAACGAAATCCATATTCTTCTTTTTTTCTTCCTTATTAATTCTTGTTATATAGTACAAGGGACTTCATTTTATACATAGCAGCTTGTATATTATGTTTTTGGTATCCATTCAGTGTGTTTGGGGACACTGTATTGTTGTAAGTTTATTCATACTATCACAATTTTTGTTGGTGGTCAGTAATGTTTAATTAATGGTTATATATATATATATATATATATATAAGTCACATTTCAACGGGGGTGGTTTTGGGGTTTGGGGGTCATGATCGGTGAAGATATACCAAAATTTTTCGGAATTCTTTCCTCCGGACGACTGAAATAGGTAGCTTTTTACTTCTTTTAATGAAAGCCACCTAAAAGTTGTTCTTTCTGCCACAATTTTTTAGAAACGTTTCTGAGTAGTTTTTATAGTATTTTAATCAGTTTTCTTCGCACAGAATGTAGGTTTTTCGGATAGTATTAAGTTATAAGTAAATATTTTCACGTTCAACATACATGTTTTACAAAAAAACATCATAACAAAATTAACACGAACATTAAAATTAAACTTATCTAGTTACCATTACATAGGACAGTAATTAGGCATGTACAACGTATGCAAATGCACAGGGGCGGCACTATATTCGGGGCGTTATCATGTTGAGGCCGACAAATTTTTTGAGTTTGGAAATTTTTTTCAAGCCAAACTAAAATGATTGAGAAGGAGAAAACTTATACAAAACAAGTAATATAAAAATTTTGTTTTTAAAGTCAATTCCTACTTAGGTCATCAAAGAAAAGTTTAATATAATCCCTTATGCTAATATTAGTTTTTGCTGCATTAAAATATCTCAATTTGTTGATTTTCTATAAGCAAGTAGGTTTAAAATGGAAGTCTATGGGAATTTGGCGAAATATTAGAGATATCACCAAGTTGACGTCACATTTGGTGACTAATTTTGGTCGCCAAATTTAGCGATATATCGCCACGTTGGCGACAAACTTGGTGGTATTTGGTGACAGAACAGGGTCCCCACCTATGGTAACCCCTTATAGATATGAAGATGCATTAAATGCTTCAATAACCAATGGTCGCCATTTTGTCTCCCATGTAAAACTAAAATTAATTAATTAAAATTTAATTAATGAATTAATATTTGAAAAATCTGTATTAACATCAATTGCATCCAGTGCAAGTTAAAAAAAATTATTTTAACTTGATAGGATGAATAATAAGTATTTTATTAACGATTGAAAATTTGAACAAGATATATATATACATATATATATATAAATACGGGGAGAGTGTGAACTAATAGTAGGAATTGAAAAACCCCTGGCTACACACATTTAGTACCCCTCGACTAGACGCACAACAGCAAAAGTGAACAATGTAAAAAGCCTACGGATGAAATTACAGGTTAAAAAAGTAATATAGAAGAAAATATAGAAATTTACCTTAGGAAAAGAGTAGGGGAGGGGGGGGCGTAAAATAATTGATTGCACATTGGCGTCACACTTTCACAATACTGTTTGTTGTTCTACATAATTGTTTCTACTTACATGTATAAATTCAAATCCGCAGCAAAAAATGTTCAACTGAGATTTTATAGCATTCTAAAGACGGAATTTCTTTTTGACAAAAATTATTAATACAGTATAAAACTATTCAGAAACATTTTTGATCGTCAGTTGCAACGAAAGACGCTTAGTTTTAAAAAACGTTTCTTTAAATCTCAAAAACGCTTTGGTTTCTGATGTTTTTAACCCTTAAATGCCGGGCGTTGCTTTTCGGCAACATACCCAAATTCGGGTCTAAAATACTATTAGAATAATATTGAAGCTATAATGCCTAGTGTTGCCAATAAAATACATTTTAAAAATATTATTAAATCGATTTTCAACATGTAGATGGCAACACTTGTGCTGTTTAAGAATAAAGATATATTTCTATTTTAAATTGTTGCTACATTTTCTTTTTGTTTTGTTTGGAACCTTGCGAAATACCCTATTTTGTTCTGCAGTGAGCAAGTAAAATTTATTTCTTATTATAGTTCCTAAAATTCTTGTGTGTTTAACCTTATAGAATTTTATCAAGGAAAATTATTTTTTCAGTTAAAGGCCAGTATTGCTGATTGGTAACAAACAGTTTTTTAGCCGTAAACCATACTTAAAACAAAATGTGATTTTTTTTGGTATTTTCCCATGATTTATTTAAAATATGAAAGCCGAAAAACATTATTATGATTATGAAATTGTGAAACATTATGATTTTTGCAGAATCAGGCATTTAAGGGTTAAAAATAAAGAAAGCTTTTCGTAATCATGGGTAACTCTTGTTTATATTAAGGGAAATTCTTGTTTATTTTTGCTCGTGGTTATATTATATTTTTGTAGATTAAGGGACATTTGTCTCATTTGACAGTGTAAATTCAATTTATGCATATCTACACTATATATATAAAATCCTAATGAGACGAATTTATGTAACGAATATATGAAACGACTGATTAAACAACTGATTATGTTTCACGGCGATTTCTCCTAAAATACGGAATACTTTGCGATGAAATTAACACCAAAAATCCGTATTGATCCACAGATCTCAAAACTGGTATTAGAATTTTTAAATTCGAATTAGTTTTCGAAATATTAATTTTTTTTTCTAATTTTATATACTTTTCTCTAATGATGGCAACTCAAATTTTAATCATAAGAGATATTTGTTTTAATATTTTAGAAAAGGTTACTATTTTAAAATAATTTGGCGACCAGTTTGACCTCTCTTAAATGTATTCTAAGAAATGTATCATGTTACTTTTATTCATAATTCAATTTGTATTTCACTATCATTTTATTTAATACAAGCTGAAACATTTAAAATAAATGGCTTTCACTTCTTCGAACACAAACGAAACGAAAAGAAAAATATTACGCTATAATTAGGAAAATTTATGTCATATACGCACCGGGGTACCTAATTGTCGCCAAAATGGCATTATTTTTGTTAACATGGTAACCCGGCTATTGTTGTTTATTTAATAATAAATGTTTATTTACTTTATTATCTTTTTATTTAATTACATAAATTGTTTTGTTCTATAGTTAATTATTTTTTTTTGTTGTTATTTCCTTTTAAAAATAATAGAAAATAATTAAACAATACGGTACCACTTAGTTATTCCGTCGACCCAATTCGCCAAATTATATAAATCGCCAAACCACTCGCCAAATTATACAAATTGACATAATTTTTATTTTAAATAACGAAAGAACAAATAAAATAGTATAACATTAATAAATATACAAATAAAAAGTCGAAATAAAAATCAATTGATGATGTAAAGACGTGTAACTTGCTTAAAGTCAAGTGAATGTGACATTTACGATCAACCATTATTGACATTTAATCTTATAGTTTGGTGATAGATTTTTGGTCGACGGGATAACTAAGTAGTAGCGGAAATACATATGTAACTGGTATTCGAAAACGAGGTTTTCGCCAAATTTTCTTAAAAAATAAAATCACTCCAAACATGATGCCAAACACGCCTTATATGACATCTGGCCAAATATTAAATGATGTAACAAACCATGACATTTAATTTCAACTTCAAAGCAATGTTTTCATTTTCCACTCGAAAAAAAAAAAATGTTAACTGGCGAGTTGAAAAAAAAAAAAAGCTATTGGCGAGATTTGCACCCGGCTCGCGTAACAGTGCCAAGAATTCTTTGCGACCATCGCAAATTTTATGTAGTTTTATTCGAAAAAGAAATTTGATTTTTTAATCAAAATAGAAAACTTTCGGCACAGATGTCATATACGGACCCATATTGGCGCGATTTTTTTCTGACGCCAATGCCATATACGCAACGGGTACTTAACTGGCGCCATAGTATCGTTATTTTGCTTGATTTGGTAAGCCGGATGTTGTTGTTTATGCTGTTGATGTTTTCCCCAAATTAGCGTCGGAAAAAAATCGCTCCAATATGGGGCCGTATACGATATCTGGACCAAACTTTCATATGAAAAGCCAAGGGATCAGAGCGTATTTATTTATGGCAGTTACATGACTTGGACTATTATAATATAGATGAAATGATGGCGATAGAATAATGTTTGGCGACTTATCACCTGTACCTGGCTAACATTAAAGTACCAAAATGGCACTTGGAATATAAAAAGCGAAGTGGTTCACCCGGAGCAGTTGATGATAGTCACATGACTTAGGCTATTGTTATAGAAATTGTTTTAAAATGCCGGGAGACAAAGACTCTGTACAATTAATTCATTTTATTTTAGCTTCTTTTCAAATGTTTAACTGATCCTCGTTAATCAAACACAAAAACAACCATTGTATGTCTTAACCGCAACTGATTCGGCCTTAAATTTTTTCAATTAAATGGAATTGAATGGAAACCCTTTTACAGGTAGATCTGCACACCTTTTTTCAGTAGAATTCAATCTTCTCTAATATTTTTAAAACCGATCAGATTAGCGTGTTTTTAGATTCAGCTGTGTCTGAACGGGGGGTTGGCGAGCGTAGCTTGCAGGGGGCAGGGCCCACTAGTGTAAATGTAATGTTGGATGAGAAAATTTTAATTTTTAATTCCAGGTGAGCCAAAAGTTCATTACAACTTTAATAAACGGTCAAGCGCTCCGTAGGCTCCGTAGAATAAATATATGAATTTGCAATTTTATTATAAAAAAAACCGTTGCCAAAAGTGTAATGTATTTAATAGGTTTGCACCTGATGGCAGCACATACTATGTACTAGTACTACTACTTTAACTTGGTGGTCTCGTGGTGTTCTAATAAAATGGCTAACTAAGATATATCATGGTGTCAGAAGTATAGTGACCCATGTATTTTTGTTAAATATTACAAAAGAAATTGAAGCAATATGGCAGGAAGTTTACCTAATATTGCAGCATTTGAACCGGGATCAAATCCATCCGAGTCATGGCGGAATTGGAGGCAAGATTTTGAAGATTACATAGAAGCTTTGAAATATGCAGGTGAATCTGAAAAAACAAAAACAGCGCTCTTCCGGCATGTTGGCGGTGATGAGTTAAAAAAGCAATTTCGTGCATTTGATCTGAAGCCAGAAGGAGGAGCCAGTGAAATAACATTGAAGCAAATTTTCGACGAATTTGATAAATATTTTCAGGACTATGTGAATGAGATATATGCTTCATTTAAATTTTTAGAAATCAAGCAAGAAAGTGAAGAAAAATTTGCGGACTATTATTCACGTTTACGTAGAGCTGTTATTGAATGCAATTACGGCAACCTTGCGGATCGGATGCTTCGTGATAAAATCATTCAACGATTGGCTGATAAATCGCTACAAGAGCGATTAATTCGCGAAACTAGTAGAAAGAAGAAGACGTTGCAAGAAATTGTTGCTGAATGTAAAACGGCCGAGTATAGTAAAGTGCAGGCCGCGGAAATGTACGATAAAATCAGCCGATTGAATGTCGATGCAATGAAGTGGAAGGATGGCCGGGCACGATATCATAAAAGAGAAATATTTTGTAAATACTGTGGCAGATCTCACGAACCAAAGAAATGTCCAGCCTTCGGTACAAAATGCAGAAACTGTGAAGGAAAAAACCATTGGTCGAAAGTATGTCGGAATAAAGTAAACAACAGTCAACAGGTGCGTCGACTAAATGCAGTGGAACGGAATAATGACAGTGATACAGAGTTTGTTTATTTGGGTGAACTGAAATATATAAATCAACTTGAAAGTAAAAAATCAAATTCTGTATGGCTACAAAAATTAAAAGTAAATGGAAATGATGTTATATTTAAGCTAGATACAGGTTCTCAAGTCAATGTTATTCCAAAGAGTCAAATATTAAAATGGAGTGAAAAGCCAATGGTGAGAAAATGCAAACAACCTATACTGGATTACTGTGACAACGTTGTACCAATTCTAGGTGAGTGTTTTCTTAATTGCAAAACTTTAAAGAAAGATATGACATGTAAATTTTTAGTAACCTCTTTAAATGCTAGTCCAATATTAGGGCTCGAAGCCTGTGAGAAATTAGAACTTATCCAAAGACTTAATAATGTTATAAAGCCCATGTATAATTTTTTCCATCAAACACCAGAAGATATTGTCCAGCAGTTTTCTGATGTATTTACAGGAATTGGTCGCTTGAACCGTGTTGTAAAAATAAAATTAAAAGACCACTATATTCCTCACATAGCGGCCCCACGTAAGATACCACTAGCTCTACATGACAAAGTAAAGAATGAGTTGCAGAATATGGTAGAATCTGGAATAATTGCAAAAGTGGATGAACCAACAGAATGGGTAAATAATATGGTTGTCATTAACTCTCCAAAAAAATTGCGCATCTGTTTAGATCCAAGGCCTCTAAATGAAGTAATTCGTCGACCTCACTACCCTATACCAACAGCTGATAGTCTTATTGCACGACTTCAAGGATGTAAAATATTTACTATCCTAGATGCAAAAAATGGTTTTTGGCAATTGCCATTAGATAGAGAATCTTCATATTTAACTACATTTACAACACCTTGGGGGCGGTTCAGATATTTAGTTCTGCCTTTTGGGCTTAATAATGCTGCAGAAGAGTTTCAGATGGCTATGGAGAACACGTTTGAAGATATGCCTGAAGTAAACCCTTACTTTGATGATCTAGCCCTTGGAACATCCTCTATTGAAAATCACTGCCAGTTACTACATAAAGTTTTAACACGTGCTAGAGAAGCAAATCTTAAATTTAACCTTGCCAAGACGCAGTTGTCAAAATCTTCTGTGAATTACTTAGGCCACATATTATCTGACATAGGAATAGAACCAAATCCTAAAAAGATAATGGCTATAACTGAATTTCCTGCGCCAAAGAATCGAGAGGACTTGCAAAGGTTTCTTGGCATGATAACATATTTAGCTAAGTTTATGCCTCATCTCTCAAATCTAACCCATTCATTGAGACAGCTTTTGAAACAGGATACACAGTGGTTGTGGGATGAAAATGTTCAACGGGACTTTGAACTAATAAAAGGAACTTTAGTACAAGCTCCATGTTTACAGTATTTTGATAAAGACAAAGCTGTAACCGTTTCAGTGGATGCCAGTCGTTATGGCTTGGGAGCTGTTTTACTGCAAGATAATAAACCAGTTGCATATGGTTCTGCATCATTAACTGAAACACAGCAACGGTATGCTCAAATCGAAAAAGAGTTACGCGCTGTAATTTTTGGCCTTGAACATTTCAATTATTATACATATGGAAGACCAGTTGAAGTGCAGACAGACCACAAGCCATTGTTGGGATTAAGCAAAAAGCAGTATGATGCCATATCACCGAGACTTCAACGTATGCTTCTCAGGCTTAATAGGTATGATTACAAGCTTGAATATGTCCCCGGAAAACGTCTTCTGATAGCCGATACACTTTCTCGTGCTCAGTTAGTCAAAGAATATTTTGTCGATGAGGAAGAATCAGACACAAGTGCTAAGATAAATCTACTATCTGATGCATCAGTAAACAAGTGGAAAGAATATGCAACATTTACGACCAATGACAATGAATTGCAAGATGTTTTATACCACATACAAAATGGTTGGCCTGAAAGAAAAAATACACGAAATTTCGCTAAGCCCTATTGGCATTGCAAAGAAGAATTGTACTGTACAGATGAAGGTATAATTTGTCGCGGTAAAAGACTTGTTGTGCCAAAGGTCGCAAGAGCAGAAATATTACAAAAGTTGCATTTAACACATAGGGGTATAATGGCTTGTAAAACGAAAGCAAGAGAATATTTTTATTGGCCATCAATGAACTGTGACATTGAAACTTTTATTGAGAAATGTAAAACTTGCCAGCAGCATCAGCGTAACAATCAAAAGGAAGTTTTGCTTGATCAAGATGTTCCAGAGAAGCCCTGGCAAAAGGTTGGTTGTGATTTTTTTTATCTAAAAGGCCAGCAATATCTGTTATTAATTGATTATTTCTCAAAATATGCTGAAGTCCAAATAGTTAAGAATAATAATGCACCAAGTGTCATAATTGCCTTCAAATCTATTTTTGCAAGACATGGAATTCCAGAGAAATTGGTCAGCGATGGGGGACCACCATTCAATTCAGAGGAAGTGAAAAAATTTTTTAAAGAATGGAATGTGGAACATAACCTCACATCACCATACTTTCCTAGAGCTAACGGTCAAGCTGAAAGAGCCGTGCAAACAATAAAAAAATCCCTAATTAAGGCATTACAGGATGGAAAAGATCTATATATGGTCTTATTAGACTATCGTAATCAACCATCTCAAGATCTCCCCTCTCCAGCTGAACTATTAATGGGCAGACGACTGAGGTCTCTTTTGCCATGCCATCCAGAAAAACTTAGGCCAAATTTTCCGTTAGCTGAAGCAAAGCAGTCTTTAGAGAAGCGACAGATGATTCAAAATAAATATGCTAACAAGCATAGTGCACAACTCTCAAATTTGAAAGATAAGGCAAGAGTTTGGTTTCGCCAAAAGATGAACGAACCATGGAAGCAAGGAACTGTCATTCAGGTTGGTCCTCAACCTCGATCCTACATTATTAAAGGGATAGATGGTATTATTTACAGAAGAAACAGATTTTACATCCGCCCTGATAAATCCGAATTAAGTCAATCTGTGAGATCAGTAGAGGATTTTTATCCAGCAACTACAGATTCAGATACAATAGATACAATAGATAATAAAACAGCTAAGTTACAAACGGTGTTGCCTCAAGTGCCTCTACGGAAATCTTCAAGAACAATAGTAAAACCTCAACGCTATAGAGACAACTAAACTATGTTAAATTTAGAACTTTAAGTGATTTATAATTTTTAATACTTTTTAAATATCCATTGCCTTCATAACTCTCTTGTTTATTTAAAAAAAGGGCATGTAATGTATTTAATAGGTTTGCACCTGATGGCAGCACATACTATGTACTAGTACTACTACTTTAAATTGGTGGTCTCGTGGTGTTCTAATAAAATGGCTAACTAAGATATATCATAATACTAAGACTTTGTAAAAAACTATACAACGTAGGGTTGGGTATAACTGTATATATTAGAAAAGTTTAAATGGGTATACCATGAAAGTTCAAAGAGATATGGAACCTAAATAATATCAAATATAGCTATTCGTATAACTCTTTTTTTCATATTATCCTAATCTTTTTATGATGAACTCAATTCGGTATTGACCATAAAAGCAGTGCATAGTTAAACTTCATTTGGCATTTCATAAAACTAAATTCAGCGTAGTAATAACCTTTATTTCTACAGTGTTTCTAAAACAAAACTTTTGCTCAAAGTTTAAATTTGGCATTGTGCTAAGCGCAATCGAAAGTGCGCTTCGAAAGGAGGTCTCAAAATTGCAACGCCGCCTTGGTCAGTGCCGCGTTTTTCCAGATAAGTTTTTAATTAACTTTTAAATTCACTCGAGGCGTATTGAGAGATACACTCAATGCAAACTCTCGCGAATCCCACACTATTTATGCGATTCATTGTAATTAAACCTTCCGAGGGCAGTGCTCTTAAAAAAAGGACACCTAATTTTAATTCCAAAACAGACAAACGGCACCAAGAATATTTAATTAAAATTTTCCTTTTATCTTGTACGTGAAAATAAGCAAGTTCGCATTTTCTAATAAATTCGTTCATAAATTCTGGTGTCAGTTCATTATTTCATAAGTTTATAAATAGAATTACTCCGCGTCAAAAAGGGTTAAGTGGTCGTAGGACTCTTAAAGTTTCAAAATTTAAGATTTTTTTTTTTTAGATGTTAAACTCCTATCTTTTATGAATATTTTGTTATAATTGTTTCCTTGAAACTCCCATTAGAACAAAAGTTGTGGCTTTTAGAATTATACCCGCTCAATAACTGAAGGGGCGTTTCCGAAACTTTGAAGTCATTTTTCTCCAAATGGCGTTTTTTTGGGCATAACACATAGGATACCTAAAAAACTTCTGAAAATTTTTTCATGAAATTTTCATAACGTATATTTCATGTTAATCTGTATAAACTGAAACTAAAATTTCCTTTTTATTGTTCAAAAAAATATTTTTTTAAGATGATTTTACTGTTGGAATTTTCAAAATTTTGTATTAGCTAAATGCAACATTGCATTAAAAATATAAAAATACTTTAAATACAAATTTATTTAAGTTCAGGGAAATTGAGATAATCTGAAGTATACAAGCACCAACATTTTCATTCTAGTTGCAATATTTATTTTGTAATCCTGCGCGTAAACTGTTATGCCAATTTTTTGTTCGACAAATGTCTAACAGTTTCGAGCCCCTATAAATACCAACTCTGTATCTTGCAATTTTTTAAATACATGAAATGAAAGAACATATATTATTATTTGGAAATTTTTCCAGAGATAAACATTCGCCTTGCATACAATATTTCAAATGAAAATCAAATTTCAATTTTTTTTTTTTTTTGCTTAAAAGGCGCAAAGACCAACCCAGTGAAAAAGATTCCATGCCGGGACTCGAACACGGGCCATCAGTATAGCGCACTGACGTTCTACCGACTAAACCACATGGAACGATACCCAGCCTGGAACTTCTCACTATTTCAGGTTGGCAAGGCTACAAACGCAGCACAAGATGGAATATTTTTCCGTGAGCCACCAACATGGGGCAAACAGAGACACTTAATTAAATCCAGCATCGATTGAATCTATATTATTATTTGGAAATTTTTCCAGAGATAAACATTCGCCTTGCATACAATATTTCAAATGAAAATCAAATTTCAATTTTTTTTTTTTTTTTTTTTTTTTTTTTTTTTGCTTAAAAGGCGCAAAGACCAACCCAGTGAAAAAGATTCCATGCCGGGACTCGAACACGGGCCATCAGTATAGCGCACTGACGTTCTACCGACTAAACCACATGGAACGATACCCAGCCTGGAACTTCTCACTATTTCAGGTTGGCAAGGCTACAAACGCAGCACAAGATGGAATATTTTTCCGTCATCCACCAACATGGGCAAACAGAGACACTTAATTAAATCCAGCATCGATTGAATCTATATTATTATTTGGAAATTTTTCCAGAGATAAACATTCGCCTTGCATACAATATTTCAAATGAAAATCAAATTTCAATTTTTTTTTTTTTTTTTTTTTTTTTTGCTTAAAAGGCGCAAAGACCAACCCAGTGAAAAAGATTCCATGCCGGGACTCGAACACGGGCCATCAGTATAGCGCACTGACGTTCTACCGACTAAACCACATGGAACGATACCCAGCCTGGAACTTCTCACTATTTCAGGTTGGCAAGGCTACAAACGCAGCACAAGATGGAATATCTTTCCGTGAGCCACCAACATGTCTCTGTTTGCCCCATGTTGGTCGCTCACGGAAAAATATTCCATCTTGTGCTGCGTTTGTAGCCTTGCCAACCTGAAATAGTGAGAAGTTCCAGGCTGGGTATCGTTCCATGTGGTTTAGTCGGTAGAACGTCAGTGCGCTATACTGATGGCCCGTGTTCGAGTCCCGGCATGGAATCTTTTTCACTGGGTTGGTCTTTGCGCCTTTTAAGCAAAAAATAAAA
Organism: Maratus speciosus; assembly: GCA_963932465.1. Classification (NCBI taxonomy): domain Eukaryota; kingdom Metazoa; phylum Arthropoda; class Arachnida; order Araneae; family Salticidae; genus Maratus; species Maratus speciosus. The sequence continues at coordinate 107,385,486 of OZ010795.1, read as the reverse complement.
TAAAATAATAATAATAAATTTGATTTTTATTTGAAATAATGAAAGAACATACTTATATCTTTCGTCCGAATTAAAATTGTGTTTTAAAATCATATACATTTTAAGACATTAAATGTTGAAAATGGTCTTTTTTATTTTTTTTCCATTTTTTAGGTTTTCGAGACCCCTTAAATTAGTATGTTTTTAGCAATTTGACGTTTATTGCTTTTATACTGTTACTGGACATTGCATTACTCACATATATCATTAAAAGTTGTTAACTAGGCATAGAGTACGCCGCCCCTGGGCTTTTGTATGTCCAAACTTGTCGTATCTTTAAAGGTTAATATCTCGGCTAATTACCCATAATTGTTTTCGAAAATCATTATCAACAATGCTTTTATACCTCTGCAACGATAGGTACATCCATCGATGCTCAACAATTTTTCTGAATGCCCGTAAATCGAAATTTGTGTATTACAGAAAAATGCTAATTTCTCAAAAACTATGTGACCTAGGTTAATCGCTATAATTTTCCGGCAAGGTTTATATTAGCGTCTACTACCTCTAATTTTTTCAGAATTTTAGTTTCAGTAGATTCGGAATTAGATGGGGGGGGGGGACATATTTTTGCGCTACATTTTCGACAATATCTTTGAAAATATAATACCTAAAATTAAAAGGAATGTACTTTTGAGTTCAGCGTTACGAAAGCTTTCGCATGATACCCCACATGATATACAAAGAAAAGATTTTTTTTTTCAAGTAGCATAATTAGCCCCTCTACATTTTTACTAAATATATTTAAGAGTGTTTATTAATCTGAAAATATGTGGGTCAATGGTCTTTATTACTTCCCCGAATTTGAACTTTCCACATTCCATAGTTTACCTTGTAAAATGGCTGTGACAGACAGACAGACACAGGAGAGTTCTTATAATGGTTCCGTTTTTACTTTTTAAGTACGGAACCCTAAAAACTCATTAAAAGGGAAGAAATTAGGATAAAGGAGTGCGGTTTGCAAGAAAGGGCTCACAAGGTAGTCGGGTTGTTTTTTAGCAGCGAAAAAAAATAGTTAAAAAATACATGTAGAGGGCGCCGACGACACGCAACACAATGAACATGACAACAGTTGTGTCGTAGAATGTTCTGGATGTCATGTTTAGCATTTGTTATTAGAAGAAAAAAGGAATGGAGCGTATTGTTATCTTATTCATTGTGTTTCGGGTCATCAGCGACCTCTATATAAGATTTTTAAACTATTTTTATTTTGCCACAAAACAAAATTCTGAGTACCTTGTAAGACCTTTCTTACAAACCGCACTCCTTTATCACAATTTCTTCTTTTTTATGAGTTTTTAAAGTTGTAACGAACTTTTGGCTCAGCCGGTAGATTCATATATCTGACATATATTTTTAAATTAAATATTAATCGTTCTAGAAATATGTTTCAAATTTTCTTCATTATATTGAGATAATCAAGTCAGGGAATATTTTTATAGAATTAAAAAAAAAAATGTAATTTAATAGATTATAACGACCATTTGGAATTTATTTCGTCCACCTAATTCCGTGTCATCCTCTTCAACAACAGATCGCAAAGATCAAACTTCAGGCGACCAAAACCTTCATCGATAAACTCTCCAAGTCCCGTTTCGAGAAGAAAAACAGTTTACAAATAGAAAACAGTTCCACCGAATCATCCACAGATTGCGACAAATTACCTACGTTGAGCTCAAATTTTCCCGTTTAGAATCGACCGCTTGTAAAACGCCGTGGCTAGTGGATTGGAGCCCCTCGAAACATGGCCTTTTACTATCAATCGATTAAACATTAGATTGTTTCCTTTTTCGCGTTCGTCTTTTTTTCTGTAATCGATTTCCATGGGCTACATAATCAGTTGAAGATCTCGATTTTCATGGGCTACACAATCAGTTGAAGACCTCGATTTTCGTGGCCTACATAATGATTTGAAGACCTCGATTTTTGCTTTGCAAGACGATTTTCTTTTCGGCGTCGCTCTTTGGCTTTGGATTTTTCCATATCTGATAATTTGCGCCTAAACATTTTGTAACTTTTTAAATTTTTAACGATTTTATGCCTTTCGATTACCTATTCAAACAACTTTTAACGATTTTATGCCTTTTTATGACCTATTCAAATAAAAATTCTTCTAAAAGTAAAGAACATCGTTGAATTTCGTTAAAAAAAATAAAATGCGAGCATCATTTGACCCCATCCTCGACCGAAAACAACAACCATTTCCAAATGGTTAAAAAACATTTTTATGTTTCTTGAGAAATTAATATCTCGGTGTCAATATTTATAATAAAATATTTTCCTTATATGTAAGCTAAATTATTCCTTAGAAACGTATTAAAGCTATAGACGAAGACTAACGCATAAGAAAATCATTTTGCATCAACTTCATTTACTCATTTCATGCTTTACTATCACCGGGCCTATTTTCATATCATTCAAAATTAATTATTGTTGTCAGGTTTCGCAGAAGACAATGCCGAAGTGAGGATTTTAACATGAGAATTTCTAACAATTTCTTATTTCTTTAGTCGTTATCGGGTAAATATTTAACGAAGTAAACGAAGACAGATGCATAGAAAAATCATTGTTCGCCAACTCCATTTACCTTTGCTTACGCTTTGCGTCACCGGCATACATGATTCGACACTAATTGATGATGTCATTTTACTCAGGCGAAAGTGAAGGAAGATTTTAATGGAGCATTTTAATGAATATTTTTTAACAGTTTCTAATTTCTTGAAGGCTTATTGTGAAAATATTCAACAGTTACAAACGCAAAATGTATAAATTCTTTCTTTATATGCTAGATTCAATTTATGCATGTATTTATATCAATATAATTTGAAAAGAGAAAAGTTAATATATGTATATATATTTGATTTTTTTTTTTTTTTTTTTTTTGGCTAAGAATTAACTACAGTATAAATGTGTTTAAAATTTTCACCATTACATTGAATTAGTCAAGACAAAGAATAATTTTACTGAATTTAATATTTTCCTAGCCTCTTTGTTAAATTATTCCTTGATATGTATTAAAATATATAAATAAAGACAGATGAACATTAAAATGTTCGTCTAAGCATGTTCCTGATTACATGTAAACATGTTCTTAAAACATGTTCGGGACTAAAATCTACTCCAAAATGTCTTCTTGATTATGCTATACTTTAGTAGATTAAGGAACATTTTTTTTTACAGTGAATATTCAATTTATGCACATATAAATAAAATTTTACCTAAGTAAATTTGTATTTTTAATCTATTCATATGTGCCTTTTTTTTTCGTTATTAAACATTAATCATTTTAGAAAATGTTTACAATTTTGATCATTAAATTAAAATCATGAAGTCTATTAAAATAGTTTTACTACATTAAAGAAAATGTACTTTTCATCGAGAAATTACACTATCAGTGTCAGTAACTGTTTATCTTATAATACTTTACTTGTCTCTTTGTTAAATAATTCCTTAGAAATGTAACTATAGATGAAAACAGATACATAGGAGAATCCTTTTACGTCAACTCCATTTATCATTATTCACGTTTTCCTATCACTGGTCGTATTTTCATAACAAAGAAAATTATTTATTGCCAGCCGGTTTCACAGAAGACAATGCCAAAATACACTGTAAGAAATGTTGTGATTTTTCCTTCACTTTATGTTGTAATTTTTCAAGCACCTATGCTGTGAAATCAAGCAACAGCTGAAATGAAAATCTAATTCGTCCTGTCACGTGCACCACGCAACCAATAGCAACTCGATTATCTCCAGACTTCAGAAATTTTACGGTACTCTTAAATACAACAGCTTGTAAATTTTGGAGTAACTCTGTTGGTAGCAGGGGTACCAGAAGCTTTTGTTGAAAAATACAGATATTTTTTTTTTTTTTTTTTTAAGTGTGACAATTTTAGAATGATATTTTCTAATAATTTCTCATTTCTTAAGGTGTTATCGTGTAAAAATATATAAAAAATAAACGGTCAAGTGCGAGTATTAATCGCGCACAGAGGGTTCCGTACAATAATACATGAATTAGTAAGTGTATTATTTAAAAAAATACCGTTGCTAAAAGAATAATAAGGCTTTGTAAAAACTATACAACCTAGGGTTGGGTATATAGTATACAGAATGCAAAGGAAAGTCCCTTTAACCTGAAAATACTTGCTAACGGAGAGAGCTACAGCTATACAAGTGAGGTAACGGTACAGTAAAGCCACTACGCCCGACCTAATGCAAACGACAGCAGCACCCGTAAAAATTTGGAAGATAGCCATTGCAAATCGAAAACGAAAAGAGGTAGAGCAAATTTTCCAATTAGAAAGATTTAGAGCATTAATTAATTAGTATGAACCGAAATTTGGTTCACACGAATAAGATAAATCGTCGCCTGCATACGCAAAAATGTTCGAAATCGAGAAGCGACGATTCTACCTTGCCTATTCACATTCCGGAAATGTAGCAGTGCATAATTGCAAATTGTGACGTTGTACTGTGCAGTAATGTCTGTAAAGATTTAATTCCAGTGCATTTAACATGTTAGAAAAACCTTTTCAGGGCCAAAAGAATCCTGTTCGTAAACTGATGAAATAATTGAGTAACACCAGAATATTCAAACGAATTTCTCAGAAACCAAAAAACCGCTAATTTGCACTTTCATTGCAAAAGCAAAATTTTATTAAAATATTTTTGGTACCATTTGTCAGTTTTGGACTTAAAATTAGGTGGCTAGACCGACTAGCCACCGCCCTTTAATGGGTTAAATCTATGTCGTCGTATTGAAGAGTCTAGTCTTGCAATAGACGTTCTACGCTGAGAAATGTGCACGCAGAATTACTCTTACGAATACAAACGTGTACAGTGGGCAATGGCGAATTTTTTGAACATACTGAATATTAAGTTTTTATCACTGTGAGAGAGTTTGTCTTTTTTATGTTTGTGTGATGTTATCAAAATGTATTGAGATAAGTACGTATTTATAGCATAAATTGTGCGTATTTCTTTATACTTCTGACTATTCCATTCAAACGTTTACAGAAAATCGAGTGCATCGATTTCGGACATTTTTGGGTAAACAGGCGAAGATTTATCTCATCCATGTAAACCAAATGTCGTATTCTATTAATTATTTAATGCTCTAAATCTTTCTAACTGGAAATTTTGCTCTATCTTTTTTCGTTTTCGATTTGTAGTGGCTATCTTCCAAATTGCGCCAGTAGGGGCGCTGCTGTCGTTTTCATTAAATCGGGCGTAGTCGCTTTACTATACCATTCCCTCACTTGCATAGCTGTAGCTCTCTCCGTTCACAAGTATTTTCAGGTTAAAGGGACTTTCCTTTGCACCCTGTGTGCTAGAAAAGTATAAATGGATATACCATGAAAGTTCAAAGATACATGAAACCTAAATAATAGCAAATATAGCTATTCTGTATATATGTTATTCCATATAGGTTTTTAACTAACCTTTAAAGACATAGTAGGTGTATTGAGAGAGCCACTCAATGGAAACTTGTCGCGAATCCCATAGTAATTATGTGATTAATTCTCATTAAATTAATCTGTTTTTAACAATTTGACGTTTATTGCTTTTATACTGCTACTGGGCATTCCATTACATAAGTATATCCTTAAAATTTGTTATCTAGGCTTTAAAAGCCGATGAAACATAGATTACGCCGTCCCTGTCATTATGTATGTCGAAACCGTCCGTGTCTTTAAAGGTTAATATCTCGGCTAATTACCGACGATTTTTTATGAAATTCATGATCAACAATGCTTTTATACTTCTGCTACGATAGGTACCTCAAGTTCAACGCTTTTGCTGAAGCCCGTAAATCGAAATTTGAGTGTAATGGAAAAATGCGATTTTCTCAAAAACTATGTGACCTAGGAACCGCCATAATTTTCCTGCAAGATTTAAATTAATGTCTACTACCTCTAATTTTTTCAGAATTTTAGTTTCAATAGATTCGGAATTAGAGGGGGAGGACATATATTGGCACTACATTTTCAACCATAACTTTGAGAATACGACCATAATACCTAAAATTAAATGACATATCTTTTTTATTTCAGTGTTACGAAAGTTTCACACGATACCCCATACGATATACAAAGAAAAGATTTTTATTTTTCAAGTAAATAATTAGCCCCTCTACATTTTTCCTAAATATATTTATGAACATTTATTAATCTGTAAATATGTGGGTCAATAGTCTTTATTACTTCTCCCAATTTGAACTTTCCACGTTGCATAGTTTGAGAGTAAACGGGCTGTGACAGACAGACAAACAGACACAGGAATAATCTTATAATGTCATAATGAAGGGAATGAATATTTTTTCCAACTGGATTAAATCATATTCAAAGCTGGAGTAGCTCAGTTGACGTTTATTCCAACAGAGCGAAAAATGTCCAGACCAGGAATCGAACCTGGATACTTGGAGTGCCGTACCAATGCCTTACCTGTTAGGCTATCCAGACGATACCTGGCTTTCAGAGTGAATTCGTTTCAGACAAACAGACACAGGAATACATCTTATAATGGTTCCGTCATTACTTTTTAAGTACGGAAACCTAATAAAAAGCAATATATATGCAGTTTTATAAATACAGTTTTATTATACGTGAAATTGGATTAATGTATATTAAAATATAATTTTAAAGAAATAAATTTGTATTTAGGAATGTATTAAAATTCTTAAACGAAGACAGATGCATAGAAAACTGAATTTACGCCAACTCATTTTTGCTTACGCTTTGAGTCCCCAGCATTCTGTCATATCATTCAGGACTAATTGATGATGTCATTTTACGCAAACGACAATGAAAAGGGGAGTATTTTAATGTAGCCTTTTCTAATAGTTTCTGATTTCTTGAAGAGTTATTGTGGAAATATTCAACAGTTATTAGCGCAATATGTATAAATTCATAAAATATATAATGTGAACATTAAAAATTTCGCAGTCTTACTTAAAAGACGACTAATTTATAGCAATGAAAAAGATGTTAAAAGTTTAAAATTTACATTTTATTTAAAAACTTCTTACAAGGGAACCACTTTTGGTGCTGATCGCACCTAGCATTGAGACCTGGTGCATTTTAAAGCCCTATATTACGAAGTTTGAGAATCGATAAAAAATTTTCTTAAAATAGTACTTCTAGATTTTACAGCAGCATAACTTTCTGAAAATGCAATTTTCCAGACCACTTATCGGACTATTAACGTTGGAGATTTTTAAAGAAAAGCATTAAAAAACTAGAGAACAGGAATTTTGCTTTTTCAAAATTTAGTGTCGCCCCCGGCATTTCCATTATTTCATTTTCTTCTAATGGACTGATGGCTTCTATTATTATGAAACAGCCATTATAAATGAAGTGTTAGGTGAAGATGAAAGAGCAGCCGTAAAAAGTTAGAACTCTGATTTTCTGGTCAGAATGGCGGGGAAAAAATGGCCATAATTTTTTTTTACGGCTGCTCTTTCATTTTCACCTAACACTTCATTTATAATGGCTGTTTCATAATAATAGAAGCCACAAGTTCATCAGAAGAAAATAACTCGGTTAAGCGGGACTCTACTGCAGTACAAAACATATTCCAACTTTAAGACTTAAAGCACACGTTTTATTTTATGTAAAATGACTTCATTCGCATCCGCTTAAGAATTCCACTTTTACGATCTACTCTTAAACATTTACAGTAAAGCATGCATAGCACATCCCTATCGCGAAATAATGCACAAATGCAGCAAAAAGATTCCGTCATTCTAGAAAATAAAAACAAGTTGGAAATTGCTCGTCAAACGTGGCAAATGAGGTGCGTTCGTACTATAACTAGTTTTATAATTATTTTTTGCACCCCATATTGTACTGAATGTGTATTTATTTGCAATTCATAAGTGCATAGTCTGTAACATCATTAAAATGCACTTGCAATAATTTTTTCCCATTCCCCTTAATGTAACGGAAAACTTTTGACTGTCCCTGTAATTAAGCTATACATCCGATTTTCATGAAATTTGAAATGGCTCGACAAAATTTTGCAGCAATTATATATTTAAAATTTCAGCCCATTCGGAAAGCTGTAACATCATTAAAATGCACTTGCAATAATTTTTCCCATTGGCTTTAATGCAAAGAAAAAATTTTGACTGTCCCTGTAATTAAACTATACATCCGATTTTCATAAAATTTGAAATAGCTCGACAAAATGTCGCAATAATTATATGTTTAAAATTTGAGACCATTCGGAAAGCTTTAACATCATTAAAATGCATGTGCAATAATTTTTCCCATTGGCCGTAATGTAAAGGAAAACTTTTGACTGTCCCTGTAATTTAACTATACATGCGATTTTCATAAAATTTGAAATGGCTCGACAAAATTTTACAACAATCATATATTTAAAATTTCAGACCATTCGGTTGGGTAGTTTTTGCTCTATTATATGCGGACGGACGGACGGACGGACAGACGGACGGACAGACAGACGGACTGAACGACGACTATAGGTGCTACGTATTTATATAATTACGAACGCACCTAAAAAGGCTATCTAACGATTCATAGATACTTACAATTAAATGTAGTATATAATAGCTCCATTGCTTTAACAGAAATAATTCGTTTATATTTTTTTCAAAATAGCACGTACTTTAATGACATTTTCTTTCGGTTGTTACGAGAAAATGCAACAAAAATATATAATTAAAATTTTAAAACTATTTTTCCTTTACTTTCTACAGAAATGAAGTACTTCCGTTGCCAATATCAAGCAAATAGCTCCAAAAACTACAAAAAAAATGAATATTTCAAAAATAAATGGAGATACAGTGTTCAAACAAAATGCATTTAAAAGAGCTTCTTTTTTCTAATACGACGGTATGAAAATTGAAAATGTGCGACGCTTAGAAGTTTAAAAATTGCTAAAAAGTATTTAATCGTAATGCTTTGTTTTAAGGCTAGCCTCTGTAACGTAACGTTATTTTTTGGACACAAAATAAGCTGGGAGAAAGAAATAGCATACCGTACCGGAGGCTAATAAAAATTAGTTAATAATAAGTATAAAATATTGAAAATAGTTTAAAAACTCCTTCAAAAACCCACGAATTTGATTTTGAAAAATTGCAACAGTATATTCACATTTTTGGCGGTTTAAAGGTTGGCGCTTTTTTTTTTCAAACGTAGAGCTTTCCGGCAACCCTAGCCATATGTCATAAATGTTTGCCTTGTGGAAGGAGAGAAACTTCACTAGAAATTCTAATGTAAGACGTCATTAGTCGCAGTAATTTTTCTAAATTGGGTAAAAATATTAATTTACGATCACTTTTACCAAAGGACCATTAAATAGAGCAACATTTCATTTTAAACATTCGAAACTTTATTCCTTTTTGATTTCAAAAGAAAATACTTATTTTGTATTTCATTAAAAAATAGTTTTCAATGATCTTGAAAGCTTTTATTGAAATATATTTACTATTTATATATTTATCGTCTGCTTGGAAAAAACAAAAAGGAAAAACAAATTCTTTGTTCTTATGCCATCAATTATTATCAAACAAATCGCAATCGATATAATTTTGGTAATATGTACTGTACTCTTTGGATAAAGCGGGCGAAAAATTGTAACGCCATATTTGGCGACTTAACTCACTTTTGGCGTGATATAAATTGTAGCGCGCTGGTTGAAATTAAATAAACACAAACTCGTCAATAACTCACAACACTTAATAAATAACAAAGTGAACTGTATCACACGTTTATATATAAACCCTCTTGGTTTCACACTCTTAGAATAGAATAATTACATGTCAACAAAAAAGAACGTTGCCATTTTTTAGAAATTAAACTTACACAAAAATGCTCGCACTGAGCGTTGGCAGACGATAAAATAAATTTCGAACATACACCCCCGGCCTTGAAATCTTCAAGGGGTACAAATAAAAGAGTTATATATGTTAATGAAAGGGTAAAGGACAGAGTTTATGAACCGCTCGTTTAAAATTTCCGGCAGCAGTTCTTACTATGGCGACTCTCACATGACCGTCATGGCCCGGAAATGTCTGAATAATTCTTCCTAACTTCCACTGAAGAGGGGGAAGAAGTTCAATTTTAATTAGCACTAAGCCACCAACATTTAAATTTGCTGTCGCACGCAACCACTTGGGACGTTGCTGGAGTTGAGACAAATACTCACCACTCCATCGCTTCCAGAAGTGCTGAAATACTCTCTGGGTTAATTGCCAAAGGCGAAGTATATTAGGGGGAATTTCAGAAACGTCAAGTTCTGGAATAGCCGTCAAGGCAGCACCAGTCAAATAATGACCTGGTGTCAGGACTTGTAGATCACTTGGATCGTTCGACAGAGAACATAAAGGTCTAGAGTTCAAACAGGCTTCAATTTGTGACAATAATGTAGAGAATTCTTCAATTGTAAAGAGTGAATTTCCCATTGTTCTACGTAGATGATATTTCACAGATTTGATGTTAGCTTCCCACAGCCCACCAAAATGTGGAGCAGACGGGGGATTAAAGTTCCAGATGATACCTTCATTAGCCACATAATTCTGTAATGTTTGATCCTTACTAATGGAGGATACGGAATTGTATAACTCACGCAGTTCCCTACTTGCACCCTTGAAATTTCCTGCGCAATCACTAACCAACTCAGCTGGTTTACCTCTACGGGCAACAAATCTTTTTAGAGCAGCCAAAAATGTGGAAGCTGTCAAATCCGAAACCAATTCAAGATGAATAGCACGAGTTGAAAAACAAATAAAAATAGCAATATAACTCTTAAACGACTTGATATTTCTACGATTTTTCTCCTTGCACATAAATGGGCCGGCATAATCAATTCCAGTCTTTGAGAATGGACGACTTGGCCTAACACGTATGGCTGGAAGATCCCCCATTATTTGAGTGCCAACAGATGGTGAAGCATGAAAACATTTTAAGCAACTCCTCACTATTTTTCTTACTGCATCTCGACCACTTAAAATCCAGAAATTGTTTCGAAGAACAGCTAAAAGAAGCTGTGGACCAGCATGTAAATAAGTTATATGATAATGTTTGATAATTAATGCAGTTATATGATGTGTCTTAGGCAATAATATTGGGTGTTTTTGATCTTCTGAGACATTAGCATGTCCCAATCTTCTACCAACACGCAAAATACAATTATGATCCAGGAATGGGTTTAAAGACAAAAGTTTACTTGAAGATTTTAAATATTTGTGATGACTTAAATCAGATATTTCATCACGGAAACACTCGTTTTGAACTATTTTCAGAATTTTCGTTGTGGAATTTGAAAGCTCTAAGACTGAGAGAAAACCATTTACTCGATTTGATAACGACTTTCTTGCATTGTCTACAAATCTTAAGCACCACGCGACGATTCGTACTAGTCTATTCCAAGAAGAATATCTGAAAATCAGATGATCATCATTAAGTTTAGAAATATTTACAACACAATTCCTCTTTTCTTCCTTTAGGATAATTTCTTGTACATCCTTGCCTTCAAATGATTCATTAGACGGTTTATCCCATGGCTCTCTTAACCATTTAGGACCATGAAACCATAGCTCACAATTCACTAATTCCGATGGTAGCATTCCTCTTGTTCCGCAGTCAGCTGGATTTTCAAGCCCGCGAACATGATTCCACGAAATATTAGGCAGTGTTTCTTGGATTTTAGCAACACGGTTTGCTACAAAGGTTTGCCATCTATGAGGCTCTGAAGAAAGGCATGCCAACGCAACTTTAGAATCAGTCCACGCAAACACTTCACCCTCCTTGAGACTTAAGTGATCCAAAACAACCTTTAGCAAATTTGTCAAAAGAAGAGCTGAACAAAGTTCCAACCTTGGGATTGACTGAGTCTTAATGGGTGCGACCTTAGTTTTAGATGTCAAAAGATTTACGGTGATTGTCTCATTCTGAGAAACTGAACGCATATATATTGCTGCACAATATGCTTTTTCAGACGCATCACAAAAGGCGTGAATTTGAAGGTTTATCTTATCTGCAGATAATACAAATCGAGGAATTTTCAACTTAGAAATTACCTTTAAATCATTCCGAAAAGATGTCCACCGTTTACTATGTTCTTCACTAATTGGCTCGTCCCAGGTAAGTGAAAACTTCCATAAGTCTTGCAGCAGTATCTTCATGAAAACAACACAGGGGGAAAGCAAGCCTAGCGGATCAAACACCTTTGCAACTTCTGACAAAATATCTCTTTTAGAATATCTGTCCCTTTTCTCATTGTCTAAAGCAGTGAAACAGAAGAAATCACCCGTTAAATTCCATTGAATTCCTAAAATTTTTATCCCGCCATCATTAGTCAAGAGCAATGACTCTGTACTTTCCTTACATTCTTCAGAAATATTCCTCAGTACTCCAGGTACATTTGAAATCCATTTTCGTAAATTAAAGCCTCCTCGTTTCATTAATAATGCCAATTGACTAATTAGTTCCACAACTTCTTCCTCATTCTGGCCGCCAGAGAGAAAATCATCTACATAAAAATCTTTCAACACAGCTGCAGATGCCAAAGGAAAATCGTTTTTCTCATCTAAGGCAAGCCGATGAAGAGCTCTTGTAGACAGAAACGGGGCAGATGCTGTACCATAAGTGACCGTTGTTAAACGATACTCCTCTAACGGATCCTGGGAATTCTCTCTCCAAAAAATTCTTAAAAAATCTCTATCTTCTGGATTAATCAAGATTTGTCTAAACATCTTCTCTATATCTGCTCGTACAACAATAGGCAAAACTCTAAATCTTAAAATAATTGGAAAAAGTTCCTGTTGTATACGGGGTCCGACCATTAGAATATCATTCAAGGACACACCAGAGGTAGATTTAGCAGAGGCATCAAAAACAACTCTTAATTTTGTCGTCGTACTTGATTCACGAATTACCGCATGATGAGGTAAATAAAAAACAAATGTAGGGACTCTTTCCGATTTGGATATTCGTTCCATATGACCCAAATCCGAATATTCCTTCATAAACTCTCGATAGTTTTTATAAATAGACTGTTGTTTTGAAAGCTTACATTCCAAAGAATGAAATCGGTGTATGGCTAATTCCTTAGTATCACCTAATTGCGATGGAGAATCTTTAAATGGAAGTTTCACAACAAATCTTCCAGAACTATTTCGAAAATAATAGCTCTTAAAATAATCTTCACATTCTTGTTCTTCCTTAGAAATTCGAACTAGCTCAGGAATGGAATCTAAAGACCAAAACTTTTGAACTAAATCATCTAGTTGAAATTGAATATTATTAACAGAAAATGTACGTTGACTTGTATCAAAAGAGGTAGTTCCCGTAATTATCCAACCAAGTTTAGAACATACGGCGAAGGGTAGAGTTTCTTCTCTTTTTATAACTTCCCCTTTAAGCAATGTAAAGAAAACGTTAACACCTAACAAGATATCTACTGGTTTTGATTCAAAGAATATTGGGTCTGCTAGAACTAAATCATTGAAATTATTCACAATATTTGAAGGAATAGAACTATACGGCACATTTGATGTGATTCTTTTTATCACAAATGCTCTAGTGGCAAATCTCACTTCAGAATTAAAATGGGGAGTAAAATTTAAATTTACCTCTTCATTAGATTCAGCATTATAAGAACCTAAACATGTAATCTGTACTTTAGTAGATTGCCTTGGCAAACATAATTTACGCATACAATTTTCACTTATGAAAGAGGCTTCACTGCCACTATCCAGCAAAGCGCGACAGTTTACAAGATTACCCAGTGAGTCACGAACCTTAATCATTGCTGTACAAAGTAGAGTTTGCTTATTTTGCAATGAATGTAATCCCGACACAGAGTTGTTTGGAAATTCAAAGATGCTAGTACAAGAAGTTTGATTTAATGACTCAGTTGGTCTCGGCTGAAATTCTGGTGCGTTCGGAGACAGAAGGCCAGTCGGCGTTTCATTTACACTATCTGAATAAGATTTCGGGTCTCTTGGAAGATGTAAAATTGTATGGTGAGGCTTATGACACACTTTACATTTACTTAAACTCTTACAGATTTTTGCATGGTGTTTATCTAAAAGACAATTGTAACACAAGTTGTTTCTTCTAATCAATTCTATTCTTTTATGTGCACTAAACTGCAAGAACTTAGGACATTTATACAACGGATGTGATTCCTTGAATACACAACTATTATTAGAAGACAACAATGTCGTTACTTTACCTTTCTTTATTTCCCTTACTGAGGATTTGCTGTTTTGAAGGGTTCTAGCGTGATCCTTCAAGAAAGATAATAAGTTATCAAGAGTTCCCACATCCTCCTTTTTTAATGTTCTTTCCCACCAATATCTCGTATTTTTATCTAATTTATCTGTAATTACATAAACTATCATTACTTCCGAAAATCCACTAACGTCTTGTTCAAGTACACTTAAAGAACGCACACATTCGTTTATAACATCTACACTCTCTAAAATAGACTGTGCATTATCCGATATACAAGGCATTCCAATTAATTTCTTAATTAATGCATTAATTAACTCACGTTTATTTGAATATCGCTCCATTAATAATTCTAAAGCTGTTTTATAGTTTGAATCAGATATTGGAAGACTCTGAATAATTTTAAGTGCGCTGTTTTTGCATGCCGATTTCAAATACTGCAATTTTTGACAGTCTGATAAATTCTCATTGTTATCCACCGTAGCTTTAAATAAATCATAAAATGATATCCATTCTTCTAAATTACCACTAAACGAAGGAAGCGTCAATCTTGGAAGCTTTACTTCTGGTATTTGAGATTTAGAAAGGCTATTATTTTGATTCGATTCATTTAAAGTAAATTTTGAGTTTTTCCGGTTAACACTTAACCAAAGATTGTCAAGTTTATCCTGTACGGATTGTTGCTCATCAACAAAATTATCTACATCTTCTTCTTTGCATTGTGAAAAAATTGCATTAAAAATTTCATGTAATTCCTCATTTAATTTTTCGATTTTATTTTCGAATAAAGCAAGCTGACTAGAATCAGCATCATCTATCGAACTAATAATATTATTTTCGAGTTTAGTTACAGTAGCTTTTAATACTCGTTTTCTAACTAAAATATCTTTAAAGTCTGCCATAATGAGATAATATTAACAAAAAAGACTCACCGAATAGTATAGATGTTTAAATGACGCATCTTCTTTATTTACTTATTGCATCATAACTTCAGAACGATGACATGATTACACTTGAAAACGAAACTCCTCTTACCGTTCGTTCTATCACTCAATTCAACAACAACAAAAATATCAAATCTCCGGTAGACGTAACCAAAAATTATGTAGCGCGCTGGTTGAAATTAAATAAACACAAACTCGTCAATAACTCACAACACTTAATAAATAACAAAGTGAACTGTATCACACGTTTAATTATAAACCCTCTTGGTTTCACACTCTTAGAATAGAATAATTACATGTCAACATAAAAGAACGTTGCCATTTTTTAGAAATTAAACTTGCACAAAAATGCTCGCACTGAGCGTTGGCAGACGATAAAATAAATTTCGAACATAAATAAATAAAAATGTAATAATAAAAAATTTAAAGTGTATATAAAATATGATTTTAACACAGAAATTTCATCGGTTCTCTAACTTTTATCTTAATATTTATATATCTTAAAATTTATATAAACACATAAATAACTTTACTCAAATTACTTGCAGGCGCATACATATATTATAAAATTATTTAAAATGTAATAGAAATGTCTTTAAAATGCATTAAAACTCATTAAAAATCCAAAACGCTTTCGTCCATAACACGGGCGTCATCAGTGGGTATTTAAATATTGTTATTACTTTTCTTTGTGCTTATTCGAGAATCGTCCAGAAGAGGTAATTGTAATTTAAAGATTTTACGGCAGATAGGTACCATGCAGAGGTATTCAAATTTCAAATAAATCAAGCTTTCATCAATTACGCAGTAGTTGCAAACGCCATGCATATCGCTAATAGTACATCGTTACAAGTTATATCCTTATTAGCAGTTATTTCAATAGATTCTCTTATAATGGCTTCCTGGTAATTTTTAATACGAAAGATAATCTTGGATTAATTAAAATCTATTTTTATCTGTTTATAATGTAATATTTACCTTCTCTTCATGTTAAATTATTCCTTAGAAATGTATTAAAAACTATACATGAAGATAGAAGCATAAGAAAATCATTTTATATCAACTTCATATCACAATATATATTCCAAACAGAAAAATTAAAACATATATTAAAATATTTATTTGCTTAAAAGACGTTATTTAAAACACATTAAAAGCGTATTAAAAACCTATATTGAAATGTTTTAACTCTTTCACTGAATCGTCATCAGAATGTATACCAAAAATTACAATAACAATGCATATGAAAACTGGAAAAAAAATCATCGAAATATGTAAACATATAACGCCACCTAAATTTTCGCTATCGCACGTGTTCCTTCTATTTCACGATTCCGCAAGTTGCCCAACCACTCAATCCATATATTCGGGATGCGAAAAGATAACGTATCGTTACAAACCCCTGAACCTCTTAAATAAACCTCAATGGACTCTGTTATAAATAATTTTAAGTAAAAATTCGACCTGTAGATTAATCTACCCTCGTTAAAATGTATGTTAATGTTCTCTATTTGATTCAGCCCGGGATAAAACAGCATTACCTCTATTATATTTTATATCCGACATATGTTCTTTACATCTGATATTGAATTTTCGTTGGATCACACCTATATAATGATTTCTGATTCCTCCCGTCCCTAATAATTTTTTAAATACTTTTAATGTGTATTTAGTAATGTCTTTTAAGAAAATAAATATTTTAATATATGTTTTGATTTTTCCGTTTGGAATACATATTGTGAAGTGGTTATCAGTGGACTGATTACTACTTATTACTCTTATTTATACTTACATTTATATCCTTATTACGCCTTAACCACTTGGCCACGGAGATTTGATCAGGGGAGGGTTATATGAGGCAATAAGGGAAAGAAATATCGAAAAGTAATGGTTGTCGTTGAAGGTAAGTGGTAGATGGGAAAATTAGAATTTTGAAGTGTTTTTATTTTATTTTTTATTTATTTATTTGTAATTGTCTTACGCATGTGTATTTAAAAGTTAATGTAATTTTTAAATGAATGAAATAAATACCTTGTCGAATTCATTAAAGCAAATGAATTTAGGAATAAATTTAAGAATAAATTTAAAAATAATTAAGACATAGATATAATTAAGTATAATTAAGAATATATATAAATTTAAGAATAATTAACTATTAAAAAAAATTTTTTTAGAAGTTTTGTTCAGTTAATCAAATTTTCTTTTTAGGATTTATAATGTAATTACATGCGTTTTGTTAATTTATAAAATATATATTTTTAACATGGAAAAATTTATTTCAATAAATAAAAAAGTTGGTAATTAATAACTTTTAATTAGAATAAAAATTCATTTTATGTCGTTTTGATGATTTAAAATACAACATATATTTAATGGGTATGTTGCAATATTAATTTGTTACTTATCAATAGTTTTAATTTAAAAATAAAATAAAATAATTAATTTACATATTTTTTTTTCTTTTGGAAGATAACTTTAAATGAGGGATATTTCTGAATCTTCCTTGTAAATTAAAGAATACTTATTAAATAAAATAAGTGAATTTCAGAGCTTTTTCTATTAATACAATTTTCTCTTTAGGAATTACACTGGTGAAAACAATTAAAGGGGCAAAAGTAAAAAAAAAAAGTTATCCCCATACGCAAATAAGGTATCAGATAATAGTTAAGCTCCTCGCGGACACACCTGCCACGCAGTGGTCTGCGTCGTCATAAGGCAGTGGCGCTGTGATCGCGTTTGTGCAGAGGTACCTCATTTGACCGCCGAAGCTTGTAGCGTAAGGACGTTTTGAAACATCGTAGCATAACCCAATCCTTTTTTTTTAAATTTCTTTGTGTACCCATTGTTAGTATGACTAGTTGTCATCGTCTAGATGATGCCACAAGATGGCGAATTGTTGGAAGACTCGAGGCTGGCCAGTCACAGGCTACCTGTTATAATGACCTCGGTGTTTCGAGAAATGTGGTGTCCACTCTGTGGAAACAGTTCAGTGAGACAAGAACAGTAGTCCGCCGACCTGGTCAAGGCCACAAAACGGCAACAACGCCGGCTGAAGATCGTTATTTGAGACTTCTAGCCAAAAGGGATAGGTCCGCGACAGCGACACAACTGTCTCGTCACCTGTATAATGCAACAGGAACTTCCATTTCACGAATAACAGTCACCCAGAAATTTAATGCAGGTGGCCTGTATGCCAGGTGCCCTGTAGTCTGCATCCCTTTGACTGTGAACCACAAAAAACGACGTCTAACATGGTGCTGAGAATACCTGTCCTGGACGAAGGATAGTTAGGGGCGGGTTCTTTTCAGGGTCATCCATGTCAATTCAACCAATTTTTTTTTTATAGTATGTAACCCGACCGACTGGGATTTGGATGAAACTTGGTGTATACTAATTCTATCATGATATGAATACATCAGAAAATTTTCCTTCCTAGACCTCATAGTTTGTGAGATATGGGGGGTCCAATTTTTGGATTTTTCTCAAATCGCAGATTTTTGAGTCTATATTTTTAGACTGCAGTTCCATTTTCAAAAAAATTGTTTCTCTGGAACTAAAATGCGAATCATCTTAAAAATATCACCGTAAATACATCAAAAGATGCAGATTTTAGTAAAAAAAAATATTAAAAAAAATATTTTTAAATATTTAGGGCCAAAAAATGAAACCAAATTTGAAAGTTATGGTTATTTTTCCAAATTTTTGTTACTTTACGAAAAAGGCTCTACACAAAAAGGCAAATAAAATTTCCAATTTCTTTTTGTTTTAAATAAAAGTTTACACTTTGGGCTTTCTATTTATGAAATAAAAATGATGTCTTTCTCATGGCTTATGAAAAATTTTGCCCTCTTTTGGGAAACTGCACCATTCAAGAAAAAAAAAAAATCTCTGCCTAATTTTAGCTGTGGTACTTAAATAACTACTGTGGTTCCTATGAAATGTTGAATATGTTATTCAATGTTTCTTTCTTTCATTCTTTTGAAAAGTAAAGTTTCTGCTTTGTTTTTTTTTTCTTCTGAGTAAAAGTGAGGGGTAGTCTATGACTACAGTCTATCCCCCCTCCATTAAATTTTGTGAATAATCCTTATGTTTCCTTTATTTATTCATTCATATATTTTCTTTTATTATAAGCATTTTTTTTTAAATTTAAACAATCCCTTAATTTTGTTTTTAAAATATAACTGTAAATAAAAAATCTTTTGTTGGTATAAAATAAGAAAATGCAATAATGACTTTTTACCAATCACATTTTCAATATGTTTTTTTTTCTGTGTGTGTGTGTGTTTGAATTAAATGCTTTATTGGTATATATTATTTTTTTAAACTTTCTATGATCTTGTATAATTTTAATCATTTTAAATATGTTTTTTATAATTTAAATACCTTATATTTAACAAAGCCTAGTTCATTTCTACAGGATGATATTATGGTATTATCTACTGATGAAGGATATTTCTACACCTGCCTTGTATAAACAAATTCTGACAAAGGCAGGGTAAAATTTTTTAGTAAAGGCAGGTGTTTTCGAATCTGTTAATCAAATTATCATTAGTCTGCTGTTTCTCATAATAGAAGGGTGATCTATTTTTCCTTGTGCTGCAAAAGAAAATAATAGATGAATTTGAAGTAACTGAATTATGCTTCAATACCGTCATGACAAATTCTGAGAGGAAAGAGAATCTTGTCTATGCCAGAAATAAGAAAAAGTAAAGCCACAGCCACAGGTCCAGAAACAATTGAACTAATTGAAAAGTTTTATAATTGTAATGAATATTGAAGAATCATGACTGGAAAAAAATGTAGTTAGCATTGCTAAGAATGTACTATGCACAAAAGCGATTGATATTATGTGTATCTACATGAGTTGTATTCTCTTTTTAAACAGGAATTTCCAAAAGATTTGTGGATTATAACTCTAGGTATTCAACCCAGTATTAGCAGCACCGTTCCTTTAAATGAATTTGTGACAAGCTAAGTAAAATATTTGGAAAATGTTATTCCACTCTTTTATAAAGAAAGCTAAATCTAATTTTCTAAAAGAAACTAAAGCAAACTTTGGCCTTCAAAAAGCTATCGTTTTGTTGGATTTCAGCAAAAATTTTACTTTTCTTATTCAAGATGAGGTTTAAAGTTACCATTGAACCAAAGAAGCTGCACTCTTGATCCAACTGTTATGTACACTCAATCTCTCAGTATTAGATTATCAGCAAGCAATATACACATTTATCTTATGATATGCAACATGATATCACTCTTGTGTGTTTAACACAGAAGGAAGTGATATCATTTGTAAAAGAGATATTTCCTAATGTAAAGAAAGTCTTTGACTTTAGTGATGGGTGCTCTGGCAATATAAAAATTGCAAATTTGCATAAACCTTTACCAATATGAAGAGAATTTCCTCTTAAGATATTTAACTTTTTTTCTGTGGAGGTAGGGGGAAGAGTGAGAAGAATTTTGAAAAACAAAGACAATAGTGTTTTAGATATTAAATCACGAAGATCTTCTAATATACTGATGTTTTGTTACGTTATTATGTTTGGAGTTGCAGTAAGATAGGAAAATTGAAATATATATTAGAAGGTTCTAAATTTTGCTTTATTCATAATAAATATAAATTTTAAATTTCACAAAGAAAGAATGTTGCAAAATACGTCTAAGTGATACTGCAAAAGTACGTCATTTATTTCTATATTTATATTTAGCTCAGTTATATTTTTGAATTTCAATATTTTAAATATAATCTTTATTCTGATTTTTTAGCTTTAAAAATTTGCATATAATTTAATAAATTCTTTATTTGTTACATACAAAATTTACAACAATCTAATTTTTTTAAATAATTATAAGCAATTTTACTTAATGTATTAGATTTAATTAATGATTATTTCAATTTTAATAAAAATGAAGTCTTTCTCCTAGCTTATGTAAAAATTTTGCCCTGTTTTGGGAAATTGCACCATTCAAGAAAAAAAAAATATCTCTAATATGTCTAATTTAAACTGTGGTACCTAAATAATTACTGTGGTTCCTATAACTTGTTGAATTTATTTAATATAAGTGCTTCTTTTTTATTTACAAAGTAAAGTTTTTGCTTTGCTTTTTCTGATTAAAACGAGAAAAAAATGTATGATTTCAATATCCACACCCCATCCATTACATATTGTACATATTCTTTACATACTACCATTGTGAAAGTTTTTATAGAAATACTATACTACTGAATCCAATGATGATGTACATTTATGTGA
Organism: Maratus speciosus; assembly: GCA_963932465.1. Lineage (NCBI taxonomy): Eukaryota > Metazoa > Arthropoda > Arachnida > Araneae > Salticidae > Maratus > Maratus speciosus. The sequence goes on along the minus strand of OZ010795.1, from coordinate 107,364,046 downwards.
CAAACATATGGATTAAGATTGAGAGCAACACAATTTCAGATAATGTGTGATATGTACCAATACTATACAAATTTTCTACCATTATAAAAATAAATAAATCAGTCTGATTTTAAGGGTTCATTTTAGAAAATAAATCAAAATGATTAATAAATTTAAATTTAAAATGTGCAGCAATTATTTAGGTACCATTTAGGTTAAATACTTTTATCTCCTAATAGGTACAGCATCCCAAAATAAGTCAATATTTTTAAATAAGCCATGAGAAAGACATCATTTTTATTTCATAAATGGAAGGCCCAAAGGGAAAACTTTTATTTAAAACAAAAAAAAAATTGGAAATTTTATTTGCCTTTTTGTGTAGAGCCTTTTTCGTAAAGTCACAAAACTTTGGAAAAATAACCATAACTTTCAATTTTGGTTTACAATTTTGGCCCTAAATATTTAAAATTAATTTTTTAAATATTTATTATCAAAATCTGCGTCTATCGATGTACTTACGGTGATATTTTTAAGATGATTCGCATTTTAGATATAGAGAAACAATTTTTTCAAAATGGAGCTGCTGTCTAAAAATACAGACTCAGAAATGTGCGATTTGAGAAAAATCCAAAAATTGGACACCCCATATCTCACAAACTATGAGGTCTGGGAAAGAAAATTTTCTGATGTATTCATATCGTGATAGAATTAGTATATACACCAAGTTTCATCCAAATCCTTGTCGGTCGGGTTACAGGTGTGGTTGAATTGACATGGAATGACTCTCCAGTGATGAGTCGCTATTCAGTCTGGACAGTGACTCGAGACGTGTTCTCATCTGGAGAGAACCCGGGAGTCGATATTGACCCTCTAAGAATGTCGAAAAGGATCACTAAGTTACAGGTAGCCTGATGGTCTGGGTAGGTATCATGGCAGACGGGCATACCGACCTTCATGGGTTTGATAGAGGTACTCTGACAGGTCAGCGGTACAGGGACGAGATTCTTGCACCGTATGTGAGACTTTTTCACGGGGCATATGAACCAAATTTAGTCTTTATAGGCGATAACGCCCGTCCATATAGGGAATAGTTTGTGAGCGAATATCTCTAATCGGAGGATGTTCAACGAATGGAGTGGCCTGCGATGTCCAATGACCTTAATCCTATCAAACACGTATGGGACGCCCTTGGACGATAAATTGCAGCTCGAACACCAGCTCCAATGTCCATCGATGAGCCCTATGGTGCCTTGGTGCAAGAGTGGGTGCAGTTGCAACAGGGATTGATAAGGACCCTAGTAAACAGTATGAAACACTGATGCGAGAGTTGTGTAGCTGTTACAGGGCATCATACACCCTATTAGACATGTTTTTCTCTGACTGACAGGGTGTCGGTCAGCTGCTGTGCTGGTCACGTGACCAGTTTCCTTATTTAGGGTGCAGGCTGTGCCCATTTTTCTATTCCCATATATTGATCTTATATCGAATGATATTTTGGCCAAGTTTGGTTATATTTGCTTTGTTAGTTTTTGTTTAATTGCAAAAAGAACATTTGTCCCTTTAATTGTTTTTACCAGTGTATAATGTAATTAAATGTGTTAATTCAAGAAATATATATTTGTAACGTAGAAAAATTAATTTTAATAAAAAAAATAAGTTGGTAATTAATTACTTTTAATTAGAATAAGAGTTCATTTTTTGTCATTCGATGATTTAATGTAGACTATATTTTTAGTGATTGATTATGTAGCAATAATGATTCTTTTACTTAGCATTTTTTAATCATCAAATAAAATAGAAATTTTAATAATAAATATTGTCTTTATTTATTAGAAATATTAATTTATCTTTCTTTTTTTTTTTTTTTTTTTTTTTTTGTAGAAGTGGTAGATTTCTGAATCTTTCTTTTAAATTTTAATGCTGAAAAGTTGGGCAGTTTTATATATATATATATATATATAGCTTGTACAATAATTTTAAACATTTGTTTAATAATTTGATTTTTAAATAAAATAATAAACATAGCTATTCCTTTTAAAATGGAAATAATACCTAGAAAATAAGTCCAATTAATTTATGAAGTTTTTTTTTTTTTTCTACGATTAAGTTTATAATAAATAATAATTTTAAGGAGCGATTTAGAAACTCTTTTGATGATTCAAATAATTGTAAGTCCTTTTTAAAATGACAATAACAACTTTTTTAAATAAATAAATATAGGCTATTTTTGACTTTTTTATTTTTTTTTTGGTTATCACTGTTGGAATTTTATGTGAAATACATGAAATGTACATATTTTATCAAAGCTCAAACTTAAACCAAATTAAGAAAAAGAAAAAAAATGTCGGCTAAGACTAAAAATTCCTAATTCGGACCGATGTTGGCAAATCTAATCGGGCTACTATCAGAAATCACATATCGGTCCTGCATCACTTGCCGGTATAAGTCGCTTGCCGATATACAGGGTGATTCATAAATATCGAAACAATAGGCTATTTCTTAAATATTGCCCCTAGACTCATACTTCCAACTGCAAAGTTTCTTAAAAAAAGGTGCAAAATTTAATGACATAAGTTGCAACTCCATGGGGTGTCTATTTGAAAAAATACGAAAATTAAATTTTTATACGGCCCCCGTAGTGTAAAAATTCCAATCAGGAAAACTTTTCTTATCCATTCCTGAATTAAACACAAAAAATTGCATCTTCATATCTGAAAAACTCGCAGAGTTATGGCCGTTTAAATAATTCATCAGGTTTTAAGGGATTAGACACAAATTGAAATGCGTGCAATCCAAGAAACAATGTTACATTAAGAGTTCTAGGAAACATGTAAAAAATATATTTGTTGAGTTAAAATTTTGATTTTTTTTTCTTTTTTGTGATGGTTAACCATATAATTTGCAAACAAAATCACATCCTAATATTTCTCATAAAATTTTTAAAAAATTTAAATGATTAGTACTTTTTTAAGCGGATTTAATTTAAAATCTTTATAACTTGAAACATTATAAACTTGATTTAATTTTTTCTTCATTTAATTAAAAAGGAAATTAAAATTTTTGTTTTGTTTCAGGATTTTTTTAAATATTAATTTCAAAAATATTAAAAATATTTACTTAAAAAATTAGGTAACTAATTTTTTAAAAAATCATATTTTCAAAAGTAAAAGTTTTTTCAAATTTGCCGAAACAAAATTAATGTAAAATAATAAAAAAGGCATGTGTCAAGTTTGCACCTTTTTTATTTATGATTCTTGACTTATAACAATTTAAAGACGAGAAATAGTAAAAAGAAAAAAAACATCATGCAGAAAAACACATTTAAAGTTTTAAAAATTGATTGGCTCCTAATAAAATGTTTAAATGCTTTTTTAAAAATTGCACGTGATAAAGTAACTTCTTTCTGTAGTTTAAACTTCCGATTCAGTTTAACTTTTGCCGTTTCCACCTCCTTTTTTGTACTATTTAAATGTCCATAAATAAATGTTAAATGTGTAATTTGAAACAATGCTTTTTCTAACATGCCGATTAAGAGTTTTTCATAATTTTAGCCCACACAAATTCAGGCTTTTTATCGTCCAAGCGAGGCCGTTAAAACAGTCTGTATTCAGGGGCCGGATCGGGCCAGACCCGAGATTGGCGACTTTTTTTCTGAAGATTCGGCCAGGCCCGGCCTAATATATTTTTTCATACCGAATCGGGTGTTGGTGTTATTTATGACGGCCAATTATCTACACGAGGGATATGGGCCCGAATGGGGGGGGTGCCTCCAGTAGAGGTCTTTCTAAGGGAACCTAACCCGTATTTACGCAAGGATATCCAAGGTTCGAAGAAAACTTTCTGAACAGAATTAATTGTTTGAATTAATTAACAGAAAGAACACATTGTTTCTGAAGAAACAATTCTGAAAACTCCTGAACGATTGGGCCAAACGACGCGATTGGGTTCGAACCCAGCACCTCCCATCTACCAGCTTTAAGAGCAGAAACTCTCAGCCACTGGTTATACCGAACCGAGACTGGCTTCCTTATTCCTAGGTCTCCCCTGGGTGAAATTTTCAGTCCCGCTCTAGAGACAACTCGTATTAAAATCATTATCTCTGACTGACCTAATCCGTAACTAAAATTTGGCTCAGCCCAAAAACTTTTACAACAAATGCATATATTTTTAAATGGACATTATTTTACAATAAAACTTTAAAATTTATTTTTTTAAAGGATAGTAGATTTTAAGGCAAAAAAATTAAAATACACTAAAACTAGTGAAAAAAATCTGCCTATGACGGAATCCTTTCTTAAACGGAAAAATCTGTTGATCCATGGAAAATGAATATAATAATACCTGAAAAAAATTGACTAAATTTACAACTCCTAAAAAGGGAACGTTTCCATAACTTTTATTTTTCTATGTGATTCTATCTTAAAAGATTTCACTTTATAGCATTTTTCATTGTCTCCAACACATGGAATATGGATTAACGATATTACAGGAGAAGTGAATTATTTACATATAAATAGAGATTCATTAATAAAATAAATAATCACAGCTTTTGGCGCTTCTTTAAATATAAAAATTATAAACATGAAAAAAATATATATAATAAGTATTTTTGGTCAGAACTCCTCCATGCGAAACAACTTTTAACCATATCGATGTAAAAAACTATGCAGAAATTGAGTCAAGCCGGGCCAGGCTAGATTTGAACTTTTTTCCAGGCAGGGCCGAACTTTTTTTCCTATGGGTCGGTTTGGGACCAGAACTAGATATTTCGACCCATGCAGACCACCAGCATACTTTGAAAACAGGTTTAACGTAAAATCTATACTCTGCCTATTTTATGTCCAAAAGAGAGGCACTGTCTTATATCGACTTTTAATAATGTACAATTTGCGGATGATCCCTATCTTGCATTCAGATTAAGTCAAAAACTCGTCGCTCAGAGGCATGGATAAATGGTGTGCGTCACGAATTTTGGAATCTGCGAATTTTGAATGTATTGAGATGAATTTTTTTGTGTTTAATTCAGGAATGGATAAGGAAAAAATTTCCTAATTGGGAAATTTACTCTACGGGGGCCGTATAAAAATTTATTTTTTGTATTTTCTCATATAGACCCCCCATGGAGTTGAAACTTATCTCATCAAAATTTGCACCTTTTTTTATGAAACTTTGCAATTGGAAGTATGTGCCTAGGGGCAATATTTAAGGAGATAACCTATTGTTTCGATATTTATGAATCACCCTGTATAAACATAAGGGGACCGATTACGGTAACCGACAGTCGAAAAAGCAGATTCTTAAGTTTCAGTTGCCGACATACTGCCGACACTTCACCGAAACCCTGTGCCCATGCCGACACTTAACCGACAGTGCCGGTTGCGGTCCGATCGTCTGCCGAAAGATATGTGTTTGCTGGGTATAATAGTAAAAAAGAAAATATGTATTTTTAATATACACAGATCAAATATCATTATTGCAAAAGTAATTACGGAAACGCAATAATTTTCTTTCCAAGGTATTTGGCAATTCTTCGAGATTTGTTAGATGCAACTTCTCGCTCAGGTGTTGCTTTAAGACGATGCGTAGAAGCTATGAGTAATGGAATTGCTCTGCAATGTGTATAACTTTGACCTTGTATATAAAAAAAATATTAGATTTCATGTTTAATTAATAAGATTACTTTTTATCTTAATTCTAACGAAAGAAGAATAAAGATAGTGCTTTGAAATACAGGGTCATCTGCAAAAGATGTACACATTTCAAAAATCATCACCGCGTATCGCTTCTTCGCACCGAATGTTAAATCTGCGAAGCAGTTATATCTAACCAGTATCAGAGATTGGCTGAGTACTTTTCCAAGAACATTGTTGTGTTTTCTCTATAATTTTTTCAGTTAAGGGTTTTAAAATTTTCTCAACTTTTTTTATCACTCTGTGTTATATAAAACATGTTGTATTTTTACTGAGAAATTAACATGTTAGCGTAACTCTAGGATAGATGGCCATAGTTTTTAAAGATTGAAATAAAAATTCTTAGAATGCAAATACAAGAAATGTATATGCATATCTGAAATCCTTATACATATACTCATAATATTTTATGCAAAAAAAAATTAAACATTGTAAACAAAATGTGTTAAACAAAATTGAAATTTAAATGGCAGATGTTCATCTCTCCTTAAAGTCGAGGAGAGATGGCCATCCAATACCAGAAAGAAAAAGTTACTTTAAATAGCAAAAAAGTAGCACATTTCATTTAGTTAATCATGAAAAAATATAGAAATTTGTAAAGATGCAGTTATATGATAGAAAATGAGTGAAGAAAACGCGAATAAACAAAATTTGAAGTATAATTTCAATACTTCACTTTTCATAATATCTTACCACATGCTTGTCTTGATAATTTGTACAAGTTTCATGGAACCACTTCAGGTACCTTATGCATTGTATCCAGACATTCTTTTTGAATGTGATATTGTATTGTTTTGCACAACCAACAAAGTGATCCTAATCCAATTCTATTTACGCGGAATCTGTAGAATCTGATAATCTAAATGCATTTCATTTTCTTCGCTATAGGAGTTGTCGTGTTTTTTTTTTCCTCGCGTTAATTGTACATTTATTATGTTAACTTAGTTTATTTATCTACTTTATCAGTTTCTGTTATGAAAGTTTACGACGTTTTTCAGTATTTCCTGAAACAAATAAATCGTTAGGTCATATTATTATCATTATTAAAATATTTATATTAGTTAAGATTTAAATAATTATATCAATTAATATATTTATAAACGTAAACGTTATATATTTATTTTAAATGTAATTATATTTAGTTAAAATCATCAGTATGTATAATTTTGAAATATTGATTAAAGGGGGCTATAACGATTATCTCGTTATATATGTGTGCGTTCGATAACCCCTCCACCACCACCACAAGTTTCATTTAAAATTCTGTTTATTACTTTATTTATTTTAGTGCACTATAGTCAAAAGGTGCAGCCCCTAAATTAAATTTAACATTTAAAAACTAAATCGATTGCATTAATAGCCCTTCACATTGAAATTAAATTATTGTAGTTACTCATTTCTTTAATAAAATAAATCAGTGATTCAGTCTTCAGTTCTACTTTGAGAGTTTCTCCCACATGCGATTTAACCTTGTAGAAAAACGTTACTGCTGACTGTTAGTAACAAAAGCATTTTAACTTCGGTCACTTTCTTATTTGGGCATGAATATAACTCATCATTTAAAATCACTTAACATGCAATCTATTCATTAGAATTATTTTCGCACTACACTTTAACATTCACACCCTTTTGTTCATATGTATGTCAATTTTGCATTTTTGTGGCAATGCACGTTGTTAATCTTTGACCTAACATCTGTTCTAGAAAAATACATTCTCCTGCCCTTTTCGCCAGACGAATTCGGTCTGTTTTCACCCTCTGTCCATTATCCAGAAACATTTTTTATTTTTACACTTAACCGCAGTTGTATCAAAGACAGATTATATTGCGCCTCATGATTCAGGAATTTTAGCAACCCACAATCTGGCACCCCTACACAATTCATATATGGTAGAAGCCTACCGTATGTATTTGGCGAATCCATATCAGCCAATGTGTTTCTGTCTCTCTTGTGCATGGCGCAAAATACTTGTATATTGTAGTCCGCCAAGCAAGAAAATTGTAACTACATATTCAACTCACTTTTCGCTCTGACGCTGTCTGTGAAAGAGGCACTAAGAAGTGTCTTGTTATGCCTCCCCCCTTGTACATCTCCCTGCTGCTTTTATGATGGAATAAACATCTTCGTTTACCAGATTGGAGTTTTTTTTTTTGAACTGGTTATTGCATCTCCTTCCACGTTCAATCACGGCTAAAGATTAAAATCTCTATCACAGAAATTGGTTACCGCGACCATTTTTTTTCTCCAAATAAAAAAAAATGTAAGGGAGAAGTACGTGTTTCCTGTCTTCATCTGCATTTTTCTTCAAGCGGTTGATCGCTGCCGGCACCTGCTCGCGCCTTTCTGTTGATGTCCCGCGATTTTTCATAACAGATGCGATACTCCGAAGATTGTGCGTCGAACGGCCTCCGGGAATAAGAGAGTGTCTTCTGCCTTCCCCCTTTGCCAACCCCTGGAGTTTTAGAATCAACTGCTCGCACCCCATCACCGAAGCAAGATTTTCAACTACTCGCCCCGGACGCTGCCCGTCGCCGAAGAAATCTGCCTGCGTTTTATCTGGTATCTCTCGGAGCATCCCCCTGCCCTTTTCATCGCATCGACTTTCTGTTCCCTTTCCCTCCTGAAAGGGCATCACCTTGGCGATAAATGCTGCCTGCTAATAAGACGGTGTTTTCTTCGACCTTTTTCGTGTTCATCGCCAAAAAAAATCAGCTGCACTTGTGTGTGATTTTGAAAAGTGAAGTGTTTCTTGCGTGTTGGTATATCGTGGCTGATATGGTAACAAGTTTCGCTCCTACATAGTTCAACCATTCTGCAGTGTTGGTGCCACAGATTTCTGCGATCCTTTTACCGTAAATCAAAAAAAGTGTGTTTGTTTTTCAGTGTACTACAGCAACCGCCGGTATGTGAAATATGTTCAAAGATAAGAATCCGCTCACGATGATAGTGTGTGATGTTGTGTATGTGCAAACAAGGCTTCAAGTATGTTTTTCCCTCTTGTGCAAAAATATGTGTATAAGAGAATACTTGTCTCAGCGTGTGCTAAAATTCCCCTGTGTGTTTCCACCGCACGAGTGAATCAGTTAACGAGTCAAAACAAATCTTTCATCAAAATTCCATTATTCCCAGTCTTTTCAAGACTGCCTAATATTAATAATAATAAAAGTGTGTACAAAATAGTTAAAAAAAAGGGCACTACAAATACTCCTCCACCAAAAACTATAAATATCTTTTGATTCGAAAATTGAATAACAAAGTCATACAATGTGCCTAGTATGAAGTAAAAAAAAAAAGAAAAACTATAACGGCACACAACTACATACTCAACATTTCTGGAGTGTAAAAGCAGATGCCCCCCCCCCCCTTTTTGCTTTTTCTTCTAATTTCTTTTCAGTTAATTCTTGAAATATTATTTAAATTTCCCGGAAAGTTTCATTACATTTTATCTGCTTTCACACTCAATTCGTACTCACGGGTACTTATTTAGTAATTGAAAAGTATATACTCATATTATTGTGTTTTTGTACAGGATACGAAAACACAGTGATATTGCTATTTTTTTAATATTTTGTGCAGTTTACTATAATATTTATAAATATAATATATTATTTTTTTCGCATTGCATGGAATTTTCCAATATTCTTTGTTAATATCAAATACATCCTCCCATGCTTAACTCTTAATGGATATTAAAATATATTGAAATTTCTTTTTCTTAAAAAAATTTAACGAGGATTATACTTATTCCCTTTTTCTATTAACTACTAAGGTTAAAATAAGGTTTTTTCAAGTTTGCCTTTCGGCTTGAAAATATTTTAATTTGAGAGAATTTTAATTTCTATCCTTTTAGAGAAACAAGGACATATAGCAATTTTTTTCTCTATTAAAAAGGATAAAATATTTACTCATTTTTACTTGCTAGCCTCTAGTGGTGGTGTTTTGAAAAACGTACAGTTCACATCCGTTAAAAAAAAAGAAAAAGGGAGCTATTGTGAATTATTTTTGTTTCTCTTTCTTTTACTTAAAATAATCAATGATATTATTTTTACTTTGAGAAACACAATTTTATCCCCGGATAGATTTGTTCCATTTTTTTCTATAAAAGGTTTAAAGAAGACCTTTAGTTTATTTTTTTTAAGTTGAGTGTTATTTTTTTAATGTGATTATTATACTATTTTATTTCATTATTTTATTTGCTTTGCATTTTATCTGTTTATATGTGTCATATTTATATATGTATGCAGAATCTCAGTAACAGTTTGGTTTAAGGAATTTCTTTACAGTGTCCGTTGACCATGTTCGCTAAACAAATTCCAATTAACATCAATCAATTTGATGGAGATCCGGATTTGCTTAAATTCTTTTTAATCAAATTAGATCTGTGGCTGAAATTAACAAATACAGCCCTCAAACTACCATTGCTATACTTGTAGGGAAGTTAATTGGTCCCGCGCAAAAATTTTATGCGCAAAATCCGGACCTTCAAAAAAACTACGATCTAAATACGCTTGAAAAAGAATTTGCGACATTTTTCTCACCTCCGAGCAAGTGTGAGGCTGGTGTTGAACTTTCGAGTTTATTTCTTCTGCCAGCGGAGTCAATTAAAAATCTGGCACATCGATTAAATGTGTTAGCCGCAACCGTTTATGCTGATATTAACGAAGAAAATGCCCGTAACACAATTAAACTTATTAAATTCATGGAGGCTGTGCCAGCTAACATACGAATAAAATTACAAGAAGAAGGTATCACAGAATATCGCGCTGCTGTTGAAAGAGCACAGACGTTACATGAAATTCTGCATAATGAAAAGATTCTACATTCCTTGCCCTCTGTTAGTAAATCTCAAAATAACGTTGAAGAACAACTGAAGGAGCTCTCTGAAAAAATAAATGCGTTAACACTTGCACCGCCTGGACCCAAAACAGAAACTGAAAAAAAAATGAGATGCAAGGTAGGCCAAAATATAACTCAAATGCGATGCGCTATAAGAAAAATTTCAAAACGCGAAATTTCCCAAAACGTTTTTCCCCTCACAAATTTCCACAAAGAAAAGTTGTGATATGTCAACTCTGTTTCCGCAATGGCCACCAAGCCCAACAGTGTTTTAAATGGAAAAGAATTAACACACAGAGAAGGGAAATTTTAACCAGACACAACAATTACCATGTTCAGGAAAACTAGAACAGAGACACACTTTTTATGCGGATGATTTTGTGTCTCAAACACGTGACTTAACATCAGCAACATTTCCTATTGACCTTACATTACCAAAAATTTCTAAAGAAAGATTAGTTAATTCAACCGGGTCACAAACTTCAGATCACATTAAAATCGCAAATAATATCAATACTCAAACAGAAAAAGAAGGCGATAACAATGTTCACATCATTTGTATTGTTAACACGCATTCTCCAACACTTCCTCTTGTAAAGGCCACTATTGCAGACCATAATATCACCTTATTGGCTGATTCTGGAAGTAGCATTTCGTTGCTTTCACAAAAATTATTTAATGAACTTAAACCTACATTAAAACACAAGAGACTATCAAGAGCCTTAAACATTAAAACTGTCAATTCGGATGTTTCTTTTTCCTGATGTATTAGAGAATCCATTAAGTTAGAAAAAAAATCCTCCTCGCACCACTTTTATATAGTGGATATTCCAGAATCCTCCAGTTTTGAAGGCATTCTTGGTTTCGATTTCATTAGTAAATTTAACATTATCATTGATACTTTTAATAAATGCATTCACATTAACAACAGCTTGACTATTCCACTAGAAACATCACACACTAAGTCAAAAGTCAGTGAAAGTAATCAGTGTAACACCTTATGTGATGTGGTGACAAATCAAAAAAGTTTTCTTAACACGTAAAATCATTCTAGAACCCCAAGAGCAAACATGGTGCTCAGTTGACACAAATCATAATATCAAACATGACATAAATTATCTATTTGAATATTTGGCAGATAAAAAAGAATTAATAGGTCATGATGCCATTATTCAAATGGATAAGATGTCTAAACACTAAAAGAAGCCTTTACAATTAAATCATTTCTTTTCTATCTCACTTAAAAATAATTCTGACACTACCATTCATCTCCCTAAACACACAAAAATGGGACATTTATCTGAGGTTGAGGAAATTCTTGAGTACCCCTCTGATAATTTGGACAAGCATCATAACTCAGAACAACACTTCCTAAATTTTATCCAGGCATCTAATGAAATATTAAAAAAAAGAAGATTTATCAGATAAAGATTTCAATCTTTCTCATTTAAGTTCTAATGAAGCAAATACTTTGACTATATTATTACTTAATTATTACCCCACCTTTTCAAAATCATTAAATACACTTGGACATACTGATAAGATTGTACCTGATTTGAAGTTCATTAATGATTACCCTATAAAAACACTTCCATTTCCCCTTCCTCAATCTTTGCAAAAAGGTGCTTTGGAACAAATTAAAGATCTACTTGAGGCCAAAATTATTGAACATCACTGTTCAGAATGGGCTTGCCCCATGCTATTAGTCAAAAAGAAACCAGACTGAACTGGTAAACAAAAATTCCGTCTCGCGTTAGATCTGCGAGTGATCAATACTGTAATTCAAGGATCATCTTACCCTCTACCTAAAATTCAAACCATCATTTAAAATCTTTCTCAGTACCGCTATTTTTCTTCTCTCGACTTTCTTCAGGCATATCATCAAATTGATCTGCCAGCAAAGTTCCAAAATCAGTTGACATTTACTACTATGTTTGGTTCTTTTAGATACAAGAGATTAGTGTTCGGATTAAAAAACAGCGCTTCTATTTTCCAAGCTTTAATGGACTCTTTGCTTGATGAATTACAATTAGATGGTGTATATACCTATCAGGATGATTTCATAGTAGGTGCAAACTCTTTTGATGAAATGTGTAATAAATTAAAAAAAAATTCTCTCTATCTTAACAAAATATAACTTGACCCTGTCTCCAAACAAATGTACTTTTCATAAGACTAACATTGACTATTTGGGATTTCATGTAGAAAATCAGTCTGTTTCCCCGATTCAGTCAAATATCATAAAAATAACATATTTTCCCACACCCACAACTAAACGTCAACTAAAAAGACTCATTGGTGTTATAACGGTTTATAAGTCTCTAATTCCATCATTTTCTGAGTTAGTACAGCCACTGATAAACCTAACTACTCCAAAAGTTAAATTTAAATGGACAGTTAAACATCAAGAAATCATCGACACAATACAGAAAATTTTCTTTAATTCTCCCATGGTTAGATTACCAGATTGGAAAAATAAATTCTATTTAAACACTGATGCGTCAAATGTTGCTATTTCTGGTGTTTTACTACAAAAGCATGATAAACAACTTTTACCAGTAGCATACTTTTCTAAATCTCTTAAGGCGTCAGAAAAAATACGCTGTACTTAAATTAGAACTCATGGCAATTTATAAATCTGTTACCGCTTTCAAATATTATTTATATAACCGGCAATTTGTAATCCTTTCTGACAGTAAACTTTTAGAAAAATATAACAATACTACTAATCCAGCTGATATTATCTCTCGTTGGCTCATGGAGCTTTCAGAGTACTCATACACTTTTAAACATATCCCTGGTAAAAAAAAAAAAAAAAAAAAAAAAAAAAAAAAAAAAAAAAAAAATGTTCTTGCTGACAATTTATCTCGCTGTACTTTTGAAAACAATCAACAAACTCTTGTTACTAATCCTGAACTTATCCATGATCCTCAACCATTACCTATTGTTGACTATGATACACCAGACAGTAATAATTCATGTTCAAAAGCCACTATGAAGTACGTTAACTATCTTGTATCTCGTAAACAAACAAATCCAGATCCTTTATTGGAAATTTCAAATGAAACTTGCTGCACTGAACAAAAAAATGACACCACTTTATTCACTGTTTACAATGACATTCTAAAGAAAGAACGTTCTCAAAAATATCCTAATTATTTCATCCACCCTGATTTGAAAGTTTTAATGTTAAAGAAGGAAAACAATCTTAACAACACTTTTTCATATCACATTGTTGTTCCCAATTCTCTTAAAAGCAATGTTTTAACAATCCCTCATTTATCTCACTTTGGTTTTAATAAAACCTATGAGTTCCTATCATCAAGATACTTTTAGAAAGGCATGTATGTTGACACTTTAACGTTTGTAGCTTCATGTGTCAAATGCCTTCAATGTAAACATAATCAAACCCCTCCTGCACCCTTACAACCCACCTACACGCCCAGCTACCCTGGTCATACTATCAGTACAGATATCGTGGGACCATTTTCTAATGGTAAACATGTTTTAACTATTACAGATCACTTTTCAAGACATGTTGAACATTTTCCACTTAATGATACATCTGCAGCTAAAGTCGTTAAAAGTTTATTCTCTTATATAACCACATTTGGGAGACCCTCTGTTGTCTTGTCAGACTTAGGACCCCAATATACTTCTCAAGTATACAACATTTTTAATGATACTCTAGGCATTAAGGTACTTCACAGCTCTGTTTCGAGGCCACAAAGTAATTCTCTTTCGGAGTGAATCAATAAATCAATCAAATAATCTGTTAATATACTTTTACAAGAAGGTCACTCATTTGAAAACGCAATATTTATACACAAGTCACTCTATAATGGTTCAAAACATTCAACTACATTATTCACTCCTAATCTTCTGCACTTTGGACGTGAACTTTCATTAATTTTTGACAATTTTGATCAGAATAGCAATCAACCTTTTCTAGATAAACATATGGAAATACATCAACTACTTGCAGATTTACACAAAATATATGATAAGGCTTACAAGAAAATTAAAACAGCCCAGCATAAAAGATATAAACATTACGGTCAAAAAGCTAAATTAAGAACTATTTGTCTCAAAGACATTGTGTACTTAAAATCTGTTGATAAATTCAAACCTAAATACACTGGACCATACATTGTAACTTTCAAACATTCACCTGTGTCATTCTCGATCAAGAGGTTGTATGCTGCTGATAATACAGCATTTCGTGTGAACATTGATAGGTTACTTCTTGCACCACCTCGTTATGGACATTTATTCGATGCTACAAGTCACTTAAACAATCATAACTTCCCTAATATTTATCAACCACATACTAATAATCTAAGAAACAGAAAATAATATACTACTTTTTACAACCTTTTTTTATTCTTATGACACGTATTGTGAAGCTAAGTGTGCAACCAAAGGCCTAGGTTGTATGTATGTTTCTTACAACAGATCTTTCACAACATTATGGCTGGCCCATGACTGTTTGCTTCGAAGATCTCTTGTGAACAATATTTTGTATCACTTTACACTCTTATATTATTTACATACACTTAACTATTATTTACATTTTTAACATTTTACATTTTGTTCTTTTATAGTTACATTTTAGTTAACAGTGATAACTAACGCATTCAATAATTGCAGTTATTTAAAAAAAAATTCACATGTAACTTGATAACATTTTCTTTAAGTCAACCAGTTAGTTACATTCTAATTATACGACTTGTGCATTATTTAACCTGATTATGACTTTTTATTTTTTATGTCTCTCTTCACTGTAGGGTTGTCTAACCCTTTTTGATTTGATATATATGTGACATATATCTATTTTTTTATTTTTAATTCTCCCTTTCGAAGTTTTGTTCCCGTTCAAAATTGTTGCCCCAAGGGTCCAAAAACTTCATTGTGTTGAAAGACAACCCCTTTGAATTGGTGTTCCAATTTAAAAAAAAAAAAATCAATTTTTGCTTGTATACCGACGTGTGCTCCTTTAGAGGACCGCTAGCGTCTTCGGAGGAGCAGGGACTCATATAAGCGGGCGCTGTATGAGTCTCAAAACTCCCTTCTCATCCAATGCCGAAACCCTAAGCCTACGCCATAATACTTGTGGTCTACACAAGATTCAGGGTGACACCTTTTTCATGGGCGTGCTTCGGGCACCTGTTTCTTTTGTCATCCTATGCTGCGTACATAAACATTACATTTTCTTTTTAACCATGTTCAATTTCTTTTAAATCATATTACAATAACTTATTAGTTTACAAATGCACATTTCATTTTTTTATTATATACTCTTTACTGCTAGTGTTGCATTTGTGTTTAAATATTATATTTTTCTGTTTGTTAATACCTGTGTTTATTGCATAAATTGATCTTAATCAGGATCACTGTTTTGATGAAAATCAGTTACTGAAATAGTTATATACTACTAAAATTTTGCTGTCAGAGTCGGCTCAGATAAAAAAAAAAACATGGTACATAATTGTCTAAGAAAATTTTAGTTAAGATGGATATCCATAAAGTCAATTTAGAAAATATCAATTCAAAATCTCTTCGGACTGTTGAACTACTGATGAAAGAGATTTTTTTTTGTTCATGACAGCAACATGTTTATAAAAAAAAAAACTTTTCTGTTTGGAAAATATATTTATATGTGTAACTATGTTTCTTGCTGTTTTGCTCATGCACACGGGTCAACAAAAAGTTGTGTTTTTTTTTTGCGGTATCCCAGGTGATATATATAAAGATTATCTCGTTATATATGTATGCGTTTGATAACACCCCCCCCCCCCCAAGTTTCATTTAAAATTCTGTTTAATACTTTATTTATTTTAGTGCACTATAGTCAAACAGTGCAGCCCCTAAATTAAATTTAACATTTAAAACTAAATCGATTGTATTAATAGCCCTTCACATTTAAATTAAATTATTGTAATTACTCATTTCTTTAATAAAATAAATCAGTGATTCAGTCTTCAATTCTACTTTGAGAGTTTCTCACACATGCGATTTAACCTTGTAGAAAAACGTTACTGCTGACTGTTAGTAACAAAAGCATTTTAACTTCGGCCCCTTCTTATTTGGGTATGAATATAACTCATCATTTAAAATCACTTAACATGCAATCTATTCATTAGAATTATTTTCGCACTACACTTTAACATTCACACTCTCTTGTTCATATGTATGTCAATTCTGCATTTTTGTGGCAATGCACGTTGTTAATCTTTGACCTAACATCTGTTCTAGAATAATACATTCTCATGCCCTTTTCGCCTAACAAATTCGGTCTGTTTTCACCCTCTGTCCATTATCCAGAAACATTTTTTATTTTTACACTTAACCGCAGTTGTATCAAAGACAGATTATATTGCGCCTCTCACGATTTAGGAATTTTAGCAACCCGCAAAATGGCACCCCTACCCAATCCATCTATTGTAGAAGCCTACCGTATGTATTTGGCGAAGCCATACCAGCCAATGTGTTTCTGTCTCTCTTGTGCATGGCGCAAAATACTTGTAGATTGGCGATATGGTAGTCTGCCATGCAAGAAAGTTGTAACTACATATTCAACTCACTTTTCGCCCTGACGCTGTCTGTGAAAGAGGCACTAAGAAGTGTCTTGTTATGCCTACCCCATTGTACATCTCCCTGCTGCTTTTATGATGGAATAAACATCTTCGTTTACCAGATTGGAGTTTTTTTTTAACTGGTTATTGCATCTCCTTCCACGTTCAATCACGGCTAAAGATTAAAATCTCTATCACAGGGGCCATCTCTCCTCGATGTATACTGGCCATCTCTCTTGAAATTGAAGGACTGATGGTTGCCCAATTTAAAGCATCAATAGCCATTATACGTCTTTGTTTTAGTCTTAGAAGTAAAAATCAGATTATATACGTGCCTTAAAAGTCCATATAGTAAAATATATATATATATATATATAACGTACGTACTGCAAAACATTCAGATATCTAAGTGAAATAAAATATCCAACTACCTATTTAATTTACATTAAAATTGCATTTACTTTTTATAATCGAAACACAACTGCACGTCGCAACAAATAAACTAGTTGAACTATTTCATACCAAAAATGTTTATATTGCAACCTATGATCAAGTTTTGGAGATATTTAGACTGGCCATCTATCCTAGAGTTACCCTATAATATGTTCTTTCTCTCACGTCAAGATCTTTCTTAGAAATATAAAAGACAAAGTCAGACGCATAGGAAATTGATTTTAAGTCAACCGCCTGTTGTAATCCCTGGTATATTTTCATATATTTCAATATTAATTGATTATGAGAGTATTCGCAGAAGACAGTGCGAATGCAAAAATCTTAACAAGTTCTAACAGTCTCTAACAGTTCTTATTTCTTAAAGTGTTATTGTGAAATATTTATCAGTTACAAAAGCAATGCGTATAAATTGAGTTTTGTTTCACACTAGACATAATTCGTAGTCAAAATTTGTTTATTCGAAATACCCTTTTAAACAAGTAGGTTTCGTTCAATATTTTTTTAAAAACATTTTATGTTTAAATTAACAAACCCAAATCATTAATTTATAATTATTAAATCCTTAACATTTTCAATAAGGACATAGATGGCGGCACCACTGCATTTAATTTTATAATTAATACAATTAGGAGATGATTTTCAAGCGATTCAAGCGATTCAAGCACTGCTTTTCATAAAATTGTAACAGCATATGTTTAATATCAGAAAAGCATATTTAATCACAAGTTTTAATTTTAGCTAAAACGAAAAAAAACCCACTTAAAATAGCAAAGAAATATGAAAATTCTTTTAATTAATTACACCGAACAATGAAATGTATTCAATTTAAAATTTTTCGATTTCTCAAAGAAAAAAAAAAGAATTTTTAAATTGAAAAAATAATTGATAAAATATTTTGCAAACTTTTGCCTTAAAAAAATTCTGTAAAATTGAATCTATTAGACAATGAAATCTATTTCTTTGATAAAAATATCAAACTCCGATGCCGAGCTTCAAACCGGGAACATTAGAAAGCAAATGCGCTACCACGGAGCTATCGAACTGAAAATTACGGTAAAATCAAAATCACTAAAACGTCCGAATGTCATTAAATTAATTCATTTAATTAAAATTATACAAGACTTTTTCAAATTTTTTTGGTTTACCGTGTGATCGGAGGTATTCAGCTATAAGTATGCAAAATTTTAGGTTTCATTACACATATTATTAAACTTATACAGTTTCATAGAGCGAACTGTGTGACGGACAGATTGAGAGAGGATTGAGACGTATAGGGTTTCGTTAGATGAAAGAAACCTTAAAACGTTCCTGATAAAAAAAAAAAAAAAAAGAAAAAAAAAGAAACAGAAAACGTAAGTTTAACGTATTGTGAAATATCATATACGGGGTGTTTCTAAATTAATATCGGCGTTTTAACGCTTTGTAGTAGTTATTACACAAAACTTAAAATTATAATTAATACATAAAATGAAAGAGCAACTCAAAAAGTTTCACCTACAAGCTTACAAGTGTTCAATGTGAGCACCTTTCGTCACGCGGCACACATCAAGTCGATTGCTCAGTTCTTCCGAAACGTTGATTAGTGTTTGTGGGGTCATTGTTGCAACAGCTGCAATGGTCAGCTGGTAGTGGAGGAACATACACACGATCCTTTATGAACCCCCGCAGGTAGAAATCACATGGCGTCAAATCGGGTGAGCGTCTGAACAGAACTTCTTTGCTAATCAACGTTTGAGAAGAACTAAGTTGTCGAATTGATATGTGCCGTGTGACGAAAGGTGCTCACATTGAACACTTGTAAGCTTGTTGGTAAAACTATTTGAGGTGTTCTTTCATTTTATGTATTAATTGTAATTTTAAGTTTTATGTAATAAATACTACCAAGCGTTAAAACCCCGATATTCATTTAGAAACACCCCGTATATTAAAACACAAACATATTTTTTAAGACCGAAACGAACAGATCTGCACCATGCATAAAATTATATCCTTAACTTCATTCATTTTAGATGGAGGTTGAACAAAATCAGGACAGCTGAGTGGACAAAGATGCCACAGTTAATATCCCAAATTGGTCTTCATAAAAAAAAAAAAAAAAAAAAAAAAAAAAAAAAAACTGTCCTTCCTCCAAGTCTTCCTCTCAAAAAGATAGTAAAAGTAAAAAAAAAAAAAAAATAAAAAAAAGGTGAAAACAAAATACATTTTACCTTTTTCAATAATCTGATTGATAAGTTAAAAATATAATATGTTATTGTAAACTATTATCTCTAATTTTAATGTATGAAATGGAACTTTGTACATAGTTGGAGCTTCGAGGCTAACGAAAAAATCAGGCTACGGCGGTGAATCTCAAGTGTCTTTTTTTTTTTTTTTTTTTTACAGAGCGCTAGAGTGATGTGATGCTCTTTTCGTATACCTGCATTGGTGCATTCGATCATCAGGTGACTCCAGCGGTCTGTAAAAAAAAAGATACGTGGAATGCACCGTTGTAGCCTGTATTTTTCGTTAGCCTCGTGGAGTTTTAAATGCCGCACGCTGCGAAATATGATAATAGATTGCACAAAATAAACCGTCTGCAGATTTTTTTAGTGTGATAGTAGAGTGACGTCTATTGGCGAATTTTGGAACTATTTTTTTTTTTTTTTTCATTTTCGTAAAGAACACTTTAGACCATGAGGAGCAATTTTTTCCAAACCGTATTCTCCTGCTTCAATCATTTTTTTTAAAATTATTATTGATTTTTAAAACGTGTCATCTATTTTTATCCACCTGTACAATAAATGTTTAATCAATTGCATTAGGAATAAAAATAAACACTGGGTACGTCAGATGGCTTTGAGACTAATTTTAAAAGAAATTTTCAAAATACGTACCAGAAAATCTACTTACTTTTCCATCCTCTTTATACAATCACATTTCTGAAAATACGATTAAGTGAAATCTAATAGCATAAAGACAATCCTTTTATAAATGTCGTTGAAGAGTTATGCAGAGGAAAAGCAATTTTAGCTTCAATGAGAAAGGTATTCAAAATAGTTTGCAGCCACAAAAGTGTTTTCGTATTGAAATATTAAATTTTTGCATTTAATAATAGTATAGGAAAATATTAATGTGGGGTTTTATGTAGCTAAATCTTTTGATTAAAAAATATAGAGTTGCTGAATATCAACGATAAAAAGGGAATAACGTTAAAGGGAAAAAAGACAGAAAATATTTGGCAAGAGCATTGGTTTATTGAGAACAAAATGCCAACTATCGCGCTTTTGGTATAAAAATACCGTTTACGCCTTTGTATTAGAGAAAGGTTTTCTATTGATATATTAATTCATTAAATTATAGAAAAAATAGTATATTTTTTAATCTGATAAAATTGTTTACTTTACAATGAAATTAATAAGTCTGGAAATATATTCTATTTAGCCTACACTGTAAACACAGGACAAATGTATCTGAATCTAGAAAATATAATGTAACTAGGAACAAAAATATATAATGATATCTTCCAAGTTACCCAATATATCGAAAAGTATTAATATATTTAGTAACCTCAGAAATCAATATATTTTGGCGATTTGGAGAAGTATTTATAATAACGAAGTTTCTTTTACTGCCAATGATTTTCGAAAATGTTTCCCAGTAATTCTAAAGTGTATTAATTAGTTTTTGGAAATCCAATTATCGATTACTATTTATTCTCAAGTAAACATTTTAATGTTGAAGAAACTTGTTTTACAGACAAACATACTAAATTAACAGCCTTAATTTTAACATTATAATTAATATTACTTTATTACTTGTGCACGTCTAAATTCAAATTCGGAACTTAAAATGCTTAAATGAGAATTGACAACATCGTGTTCAGATCTAAAGTAAACATTTTAATGTTTTAGAAACATGTTTTACAGAAAAACATAATAAATTAATAGCCTTAACATTAACATTAAAATTAATATTATTTTGTTACTCTTGCATGTATAAATTCAAATTTGAAACTTAAAATGCATAAATGAGAACTGATAGCATCATATTAAGTTCTGAAGTAAACCTTTTAATGTTTTAGAAACATGTTTTACAGACAAGCATAATAAATTAACACCCTTAACATTAACATTAAAGTTAATATTATTTTGTTACTCTTGCATGCATAAATTCAAATTTGAAACTTAAAATGCATAAATGAGAAATGACAGTATCGTGTTCAGTTCTGAAATAAACATTTCAATGTTCTAAAAACACGTTTTACAGGAAAACATAATAAATTAATAGCCTTAACATTAACATTAAAATTAATATTATTTTGTTACTCTTGCATGTATAAATTCAAATTCGAAAGTTAAAATGCTTAAATGAGAACTGACAGTATCGTGTTCCGTTCTGAAGTAAACACTTTAATGTTCTAGAAACACGTTCAAAAACAAACACAATAAATTAACAGCCTTAACATTAGCATTAAAATTAACATTATGTTGTTACTCTTGCATGTATAATTTCAAATTCGAAACTTTAAATGCTGAAATGAGAATTCACAGCATCGTGTTCGGTTCTGAAGTAAATATTTTAATGTTCTAGAAACATGTTTTACAGACAAACGTAATAAATTAACAGAATTAACCTTAAAATTAAAATTAATATTATTTTGTTACTATTGCACAGGGGTAGAAAAAGCTACTTTTTTATTGTAATGAACTGCAGTGACAGAAAAAAAATATTGATACGCATTGAAAAATGTAAAAAAAAAGTAAAAACACACACCTTGTAAAATTTTATTGCAAATACTTATACTTTGTCATACTTTCCTCGGCTTTTATGACACTTTGCAGTCTATTAGACGTGGAAACTACCAAATTTGGGAAATAGTCTTTGTCCAAATGAAGCAACAACTTTTTTAATACCCTCTGCAGTTACTTGATGCTGGATGAATGTGTCTCTTGAAATTTACATTTCTTGTGGTTCGAAGAATTTTCTATTAGATTAAGGTCAGGTGCCTGGCCATTCAAGTGCTTTCTATATTATTATCAAGTAACCATTTTTGCACAAGTTTTGCCTTATTAGCAGGTGCTCTATCATGCATGAAGAATTGACATCCATGAAGGTACCAAAATTGTAGCAAGCGGTCTAAATATTTACTACTATTCATAGTCATATTTTTGGGAAGAAAATATAGTTCATAGCTACTTTTTTTCACCACTAAAAGCACCCCCATACGGCTACACTATCTGCGTGCTTTACAATTATCACAGTAAACTTTGTGTCATATCGTGAGGAACCTTTATGTCGTCTCACCCTCATTGACCTCCTCTGATTAGCCTGAAAATAATTTTATCAGAAAACATAACTTTTTTCCTGCCTTCTGCTATGCAGTTTAAATATTTCTCACAAAAATTGACTTTTATTTTTTCATGACATTAGTAAGCAGGAGTTTTTTTCAGTGCTCTTCGGACTGGTAGCTCCAAGTCTTTCAGAAGTCTGTAACAGATGGTCCTTCCTGATGCATTCATTAGTGAATATGAAAGTTTCTTTTTTATTTCTGAAGCTGTTATATTTGGTTTTATTAGAACCTCACGTTTTAATAAACTATCAGACCTGGCTGAAGTCTTTCTGGGTATTCCTGAACCGCTTTTTCGTTTTGGTGTATTGCCACGTGGTAAATTGGCACTCGCCTTTTTTGAGGTTAAAAATGTTTGCCTTGATGCTTGTAAATAAATCTAAGGCTATACGACTTACAGGAACATTTTGTTCTAATAAAGTCAAAGCACGGTTTTTCAACAATTGTAAGCTTTTTACGTCCCATTATGTGCCCCAGAAGAAATTCCTTCTGCTGCAAAAAGAATAAAAAAAACCCTTCTTTTCAAACCATTCCCAAGACTAAAAAAAAGGTGAATGCTGAGTCAACTCAAGATGCAAGCCCACCACGAGATACGACTTTGACCAACGCGAGATAGAAACTCTCCTCCGCCTCTTCGATTTAAAACAAGAAAAAATAAAATAAAACCTCTTAACACTAAGATTGTGCATTAAGTGTCAAGATTTTTTTGATGGCACTGTACAACTACATCTACTTTATGGAAAATGTAGTTAACTACAAATACAACTACTTTCCAAAAACAGTCAATACTTCGCTACTTTTAGATTTTACCAAAGAATTCAATTTATAACCCATATTGAAAACATGGATTAACTAAGACAGTAACCCCTACTTATAGGGAATGTCCGTTACGGATGTTTTAGTATATTTATCAATGAATTTGTTTATTTGATATTCAAAACACTCTTCATAGTATGTCAAATGAACTGAGTTCTGTTAAGAGCTAGTTATATTGATTTGTCTAATTTTATAATCTGAAAAATTACCGAAAAACAGTATTAAATGCAACTATTAAATAAATCTGTAATTTCAAATAATAAGAAACACGAGATTAAAACATGAAGAAATTTCCACCAGAATGATATCATTATATCTCATACAAAATGATCTAAAATGGCAGAGAAATTTGCGAATATTGCACACCGCAATTTCATAAGATAAATAGAGAAATCAGAATGGGAAACATCTTAGCTACATATTAATGTTTCGTGTTTATTTTACCCACTGCCTTGGAAGTAATTAAAATAATTATGTGGATTGTGGTACTAATAATTTTAATACTCATTTGAAACTCGGAGATTTTCGCTATTTATTTAAAACCTTATCGTGAATAATTCTAAACCTAGTTAGGAAAATTAAAGTAAGATTAATAGCTTTAAAGGGATTAATTCATATATGGTTTAGATTTAAATATATCAGTGACACAATAATTATCCTAATCTTTTGAAAAATTGTAATTACTTTTGAAGATTAAGAACGTAAGCTAGAAACTCGAAGAAACTCGTACGATAATATTAAATAAAGAACAGCACTTTTTTTTTTCATTCTTCTCGTTTGCATTTTAATATTTATCAATATTTTTATAGAATACCTGAAGTCGATATCTAACCCGGTTTGTTCGTTTATATTTTTCAATTTTGGTTGCAGTTTTATTTTCTTAAGATACTATCAATTTTGAAAGAGGTTAGGAAAATGAAAGTGTCTTTAGAAAAAAATCTACAATCGTATGAAATAAGGAGTCAAAATAAAACGGCGCACTTGAAATATGAAGCGGAAAGTGATAACTAATACGCTTGAAATGTGGATCCAAAAACAGGCACGACTAGTATGATACACTGCTCAAAACAATTAAAGGATATTGCAGTTTTAGATGGATTTTGTATCTGGTAAACTGTTTAGCTGATTGATACATAGTCGACAGACATAGTAGATTATATGAGAATAAATTACACATGTTTGGCAGAAAAAAATGCATTTTATTGCGCATTTGTGTACTAAAGGAAAAAAACACAATTTGTGCATATGAGAAAAAAAGAATAAGAAAAGGTGTTTTCTTCAAAGAAAATCATTTTCAGTAGGGGGTATGGTTTCCACGGGCAGCCAGCAACGTTAAACTCCTTTGAGGCATGGACTCAATGAGGCTATTAATGACGAGTTGGGGTATTCTGCCCCACTCTTCCAGAAGAGCTCTTTCCAGTTCTTGGAGAGTTTGTGGGGGTTGTTGGCGGCCAGAAACTCGTCTTCCTAGAGCGTCCCAAACGTGCTCGATTGGATTCATGTCTGGAGAATACGCTGGCCATTCCATTCGAACGATTCCTTCCTCGAAAAGGAAATCCTCCACCAGGTTTGCACGATGTGGCCTGCAGTTATCGCCCATTAAAATGAAGTTATCTCCAATTGCTGCAGTGTAAGGGACTACAATAGGTCTGAGGATCTCATCCCTATATCGGCGACCAGTCAGAGCTCCATCTCGAATGATGTAGAGGTCAGTGCGCCCGTCAATGGAGATACCACCATACACCAACACTCCTCCACCGCCAAATCTGACACTTTCGTGCACGAACGCAGGATTATTCCTACTGCCACGGTCCCTCAAGATGAAAATACGCCTATTATCCGAATGCACAGAAAAACGGGACTCGTCAGAAAACAGAATATTGCTCCATTCATTTCTCCTCCAGTTGACATGCTCGGTTGCCCACTCCCTGCGGTCGCGACGATGCCTTGATGTTAATCTAACACATACCATCGGTCGGCGAGCATACAGACCTACAGCATGGATCCGGTTTCGGACAGTCTGAGTTGAAATCGTGGTGCCTGCAGCCGAGCGAAGGTGTTGTTGGAGAAGAGTAGCGTTCATGGTTCGGTGTCTCCGAGCTGTTAACGCTAAATACCGATCTTCATTGGGCGTTGTTGCCCGTCTACGACCTTGCCCTGGTCTTCGGCCTGCACATCCACTCTCCAAAAAACAGTTCCAGATCCTGGAAATGACACTTTGTGACACTCCAATGGCTTGCGCTACTTCGGCTTGAGTTTGGCCCCCTTCTAACCTACCAACAATTCTCAAAGCTTCTGAATCTGTCAAATGACTTCACTGAGACATCGTACTCATCGAAGCAAAGCAATCACTGAATGCCGATCATCCTTGTCTTCATTCTCTTTTATCCAGTTGAAAGTCAAATTTCATTCGCTGCCGCTGAAGCGACGTTTTTGACGTCGAACTCAAAATTCACATACTCCACAGTTTGAAAACCAGAAAAATTTGCATTTATGATTCTCTTCTTCTATTTTCGGCAAAAAAAATTTCGTTTATATCTTTATTTTATATAAAACTTCAAATATCCTTTAATTGTTTTGAGCAGTGTATAAAAAATAAATAATTATAGATAATATTTTTAAGTATCTAAATACGTAATGTGAAAATAAAAAAAAATATTAAAATTTCGTATTGAAATATTGTAAAGGTTTGATTATTTTATATTAGAACCAAGCACGGCTTGCAACTAATAATCATGAACCTGACATTAAAAATATGAAGCTGTTTAGAAGATGAAACGCAGAATGAAATATTAGTATTATTTGTATCAAATACTAAAAACAATGTATCAATATCATTTGAGAATTCAAAAAAATATTTTTCACTTATATTACAGACAGGGCTGCCAAAGGCAACTCTTTTTATATTCTGTTCGAACCACTATTAAAAATAAAACAAATTTTGTAGTATATTTCTCTTGCAAATGTGGCCAAAGTGTATGTAAAAGAATTTTGTTTTGAAAAAGTGGTGCGAAATAGATTTAAAAAATAGTCGCCTGTGGTAGCGCTGTACAGGGTACTCCGAACATATCACACACTGAAGATATATGTGTGGTAGTATATTTTGTTCATTTCAATTATTAATTGGAATACATTTTAGCCTTCTATACAATTTTTGATGCTAAGAGAGCTGGTTTGATACTATTTCTTAACGTTTTTAATTGACTTTTAATTTAGACATAAATAGTTAAAGGAACAATCATTTAAAGACTCTAATATGCGTGGCAAAAAGAAAGGTTTACAAAAAGGGAATTATAGTTTTAAATATCTGTGCATCGTATGTCCCGTGTTCAAACCATTGACGGTTTGTTAGTCAGTGATGCTATCAATATTCTTTTTCCTTGCAATGACATACGCATTATACCTTTTCCAACTCTTCTGTATACCGATGTAATATATTAACTACTCAAGCAGCTGATTTAACTTTAACAAGTTCACGCCGCGCCGGTGCGTTTGGTCACACTCGTTTGTCTCAGAGTTGTCAAGTCTCCGGCTTTTTGCACACCACTGATATTTTAGAGAAAATGTTGTTCTTTTAAATCGCCCAATTGTTCTAATTAAATAAAACAACATTTTCTGTATTAAAATACTGGTATCCAAAAAGCTGTAGACTTGGCAACTCTGAAGCAGTCGAGTGTGACCCACCGCGCCGACGTGAACGTCTTAAAGCATTATTTGTAACACAGGTGTCGGGCTGAATTATTGTCAGTAAATCTCGTTATAAATGCGTATCTAATGTGTATCATAATTTATTTCAAATATTTATTGATTCTTCAAAATTGGCTTGATTAAAAAAAATATCTAAGAGGAAAAAAAAATACATCATCTGAGTTGTCAATAAAATGCACCGGTCTTCATCTAAGAAAATGCAATTTGCTTTAGATGAACGGAATCCGAAAATCGGTTATAATTGAATACAGGTCTAATGAAATTGTCATAGAAACTCATTAATGTTCAAAATTAAATACAGTAAATTTTGAACAGCATATTTTTTAGCAGACTGTTGGAGATACGTCAGATAATAAAATCCCTGCCGGGTCGGCCAACAGGCGCAGGTAGATTTCGAAGTTAAGTACTAATTTCACCAACAAAAACTAAATCATGATTAGAGATAAACCCAATTTAATAATTTTAACTGGCCGCTTTTGACGAGTTTTTAATTTAATTTTTATATAAGAGCTGGTTTTATAAAAATCAAGCTAAGGCAGTATTCAAAAAATATTTTTCCATGCTCATCAACTCGAAATTGTCTGACACATATTAAGATTCATTTTTTAAAGGAAAAACATGAAACTTGCTGACGTGATTTTTTAAGAGATTTATAAGCGACCTGTATTTTTATTTTTCGTTCAATAATTTTGAACTTGATTTACAAATAATTATTTTCTCAGTAAGGCTATATTTTTCATTTCCAACGCAATCGCTTCGAGGAATTCGGTTCAAAATGCCCACTTTGACATCATTTTTTAAAATATATTCTGCTTCTATCGAAAATTCAACCATAGCGGCACATTATATACTTTCTGAATAAGACACCCTACCAAGTGGATGCGTTTTGAAGGAAAAATGAATTTAAAAATGAGTCAGAAAGTACGCAGTTTGGATTTGAGTACATGCTTAATACAATATTTTTTCTTCAACCTCTATGTATTTTTAATTTGTTTTTGCTGTATATTTGCTCTTACCAAAAACTTGTCAATATAAAAGTTGTAGATAATATTAAGAAGATATATAATAAATTCATGCGTATTTGATATCTTGTGGATTGACGAAGTTATGGATTTTTTTCTTCTTCAACTCCGTCTTTTTGTTTTCGTTTTTAATTATTATTTTATTATTATTATTTTTTTTTTTGCGGTAAGAATTGGTCGTATAATTAATGGTAATATAATGTATAATTATATGGTCCCCTTGTCAATAAAGAACTTGTAGATAATATTAAGACAATTTATAATAAATTTAATTGGATTCGATATCTTGAGAACTGGCGAAGTTATGTATTTTTTTACTTCCCAAAACCCTGTTTTTTTCGCCCCTTGAGCCCATTTTATCAGAAATCTGTCATACATAAATTTTTGGCCCATTTTTTAGAAGTAATAATAACTTTAAACTGAGTCGATATGTATTAGAATTAAGAAATTATGGGATTTTTTCGTTTTTCACAAAAGCACTCCCAATTTCCACCACCTTGGTCCGACTTTGCCCATTAACGAACTTAACCCAGATTTTATGCCTCTTGATTTTATGTATCAGTTTGGAAAAGATTTGCGCAGATATATGGAAGTCATCGTGCCCATAAAAAAGTTATATATATATATATATATATATAGATAGATAGATAGATAGATAGATTTTTTTTTTTTTTTTTTTTTTTTTTTTTTTTTTACTGTGGGTGGTTTTGGGTTCTAGGAGTCATGATCGGTGTAGATCTGAAAATTGAGTCTAGAATTTCCGAAATTCCAACATAGGAGAGATCCCATTAGGTTGAATTTCATACGAAATCTACCTAGCACGGTACGGCGAGGAACATGGAGATGAATATAGTAGACTCTGAAATATTATTTAAAGTATTTTTTCCCTCAGAATATTCCCTCGTTCTGTTTAAATCGCTAATTTATTTCTGATTGCAAACATAAAATATGAATATGAGGCTTCACATTAGATTATACCTGTATTATGGCTTTTCGAAACATTTAGCTTAATAATAATTGTAAAATACTTGCTTATAACTTTTGGTAGACTTGGTATATTTTTTTCGTGTCTTTTAGTAAAGTTTTCATTTAAAACATATCGTTATTTATTATGCGTATGTCATTAAATATATAGTATGTCACTTCATTTTAATATTGGTTAGAAGCTTTGATAATGCCCCTCCTGTAATTTTGTCACCTAAACGAATCACAATTCAAATATAAAAGGTTAAAATATAGATTTAAAATACAAAGTTTTTTCACAAAATATTACTGGTTACTTTACATTATCTATACTAATAAAGCGAAGTTTCGCTCTGTCTGTGTGTTTGTCTGTCTGTCTGTGTGTGATGGGTAGCAAAATCTACCGCACGTAGAAGTCTGAAAATTTAGATGAGTATAGTCCACGACAGATCCTGATGCACTTGAGGCTCATATTATTAATTTTTTAAGTGTCTGGGCCCCTTTAAGTTTTTATGCACCGAGTTGACAATAACTTGACCCTCTTCTATTCAATCTTCTTCGTTTTGAAGGACATTTCTCTATTTAGTTATTCTCGCCATTATACCCTCCTGATAAGACCCTGGCCCCTTGAGTCCTGATACAGGACCATTTGAAGTTTTTGTGCAAATAAAAGGTTAAGAAACTGCTTCCTTTTAATCCGATCTCCATTTTTGAGATCCTTTTTCCATTTAGTTAGTCTTACGTTTCTACATTCCAGTTTAGATTCTGGAACGCCTAGGGTGCCGTAGGGCCCTGTCCAAAACCCCTTGAACTTTCTATGTGCCAAGCATTTTTCACCCCCTGATTTTTCAGCTTTTCAGTACATATTTTTAAAGTTGAGTCTTGGACTCTTCTTCATGGATCAACACCTTCATATTTTTATTGGGGCCCTATGGCCCTTTTTTAAACGTTTACCCAATTTTTGTGCATTTCTTTAAAATATTATTCTAATGAATATTTCATAACCTATGCTTAAAGGGTCTAGCCGGATGAAACCAATGTCATTTATTGAAGAATATATTAATTCACATTATATATTTTTTTCATGTTTTCCTAAATTTTAACATAGAAAAATAAACAAAAATATTTAAAAAAAATATTAATGTAGTAATTTTATATTTACACCAACCAAAAAATTACAGAATAATGCCCAAAGTATGTACTTCTAAGGTAAAAAATTTCGTTAAAATCCAAGATGCGCTTTTTGAGTTATAACAAAAATAATGCTAGCAACTTGCTGAAATATTCGTAAGTTTCCCTGTTTGTATTTGCAGAAATACGCTGCTATCAATGCATTGGTCGATTCGTGACATTTCCACTCGGGCAGGATGCGCAGTGAGCCAAAATACGAGAATATTTCCATACATACCACTTCCCTATAGGTTTGTTTCGTATTTGTAAATATTTTGTTATTTTGGCTTTGTGCTCAACCTTCTCGCGTAATAATATAAAGAACTGACATACAAAATGGTAAGATTTGCCTACCATGATTTTCACATAGAAGAACGCTATGGAGCTGTACAGCATACATATATAAAGTATCACTTTAGGGGGGGAGGATGTGTGTGTGGGCGAGGGGTTTGACACTTGTCATCAGAAGATACCTGTAGGGGGAGGGGATCTGTTATTTGATATTGTTATAATTTTTAATGAAACCAAAATTTACTTTTTTGGTATCTTTTACTTTACATCTGTTATCTTAATTTTTTAAGTCTGTTTTCTTCATTTTATGAAAATACAAAGTTAGTATTAAAACCATTTAATGATTATAAAACATTTCATTCCAAAATAATAGAATAATCCAACGTTCACCATGAATATTCTCTTGCCATATGCGTATATAGTTCGATGTAAGAGAAACCAGATGCGAAATTATACTTATTTTTGACAGTAAAAGATGAGGCAGAATGTTGTCCACCTGTTTTGTTTACAAGAAGTTCTGTTTAGCCCCGTGCAAAGGCGAAGTGCAAGAAGACACTATTACTGTTCAATGCATTATGCAACAAAGAGCTATTATTAAAAACTTTTAAATAATTAGTACTTCTTTAAAATGTTATTTGATATAGTTATTTCTTATATAACAGTGATATTTTATGAATTTCTTCTCTTCATTTAAATCAGTAAAATATGCGAATGAAAAATGTACAACTGTATCTGTAAATCATTGCAAACGTATAAAAAGAAAAAAAAAAGGGAAAAAATTCTAAAAATAAAAGAATTTTAAGCACTGATAACAGTATTATTAGGGGGAAGGGGATTCGGGGAATGATAACGTATGATATCGGAAGGTTGGGAGGAGGTCCGAAATTACCAAAAAGTCGATAACCTTATATATT
This sequence comes from Maratus speciosus, assembly GCA_963932465.1. NCBI lineage: Eukaryota > Metazoa > Arthropoda > Arachnida > Araneae > Salticidae > Maratus > Maratus speciosus. The sequence goes on along the minus strand of OZ010795.1, from coordinate 107,332,302 downwards.
TACAGTCCGTATTCAGCTTCAGCTGCACAATCGATTAGATCATCGACTTGATATTATACGCGAGAAGGATGTACAATGCGCCAAAATAACAGAATGTTTACAAACACGACACAAACCAATAGGGAAATGGTATGTATAGAAACATTCTCTTATTTTGGCGCACTGACGCATCCTGCCCGAGTGGAAACGTCACGAATAGACCAATGCATTGATAGTAGCGTATATCTGCAAACGCAAAGAGGGAAAGTTACGAATATTTTAGCAAGTTGCTAGCATTATTTTTTTTTATAACTCAAAAAGCGCATCTTCGATTTTAACGAAATTTTTTTCTTAAAAGTACACACTTTGAGCATTATTCTGTAATTTTTTGGTTGGTGTAAATATAAAATTACTACATTAACAGCTTTTTAAAAAAATATTTTTGTTTATTTTTCTATGTTAAATGTTGCATAAAAATGCGAAAAAATTTATATATAATGCAAACTAATATATTCGTCAATAATTGGAGTTGGTTTCGTTTTTTTTTTAACTATTGTACTTTTTAAGAAATACGTATTGGAAAAATAGCAGCTCCGGCGCATACTTCCCCGATTATCTCAAGGTCAGTTCAAGGTCAGGGGCTAACAACGCTCTTTTTTGTATTCTCATGGTGAGCCTTATTACCACACATGTTATTTCAAATATCGGCCGTGGGGGCCATTTCACGATGCTTATCCGGCTAGACCTTTGATTAACTGAAGATTTAACGTGCTAAGTACTAAGAACATTTTAGTACGTTTTTATGTTAAGGCCCTGTTTTTAACTATCAGTGGGCTCCTTTTGGGCCCCCTACTATAGCTCCCTTAAAAATGGTCCGATTCACTAGCTTTTTTCTAACAACATATTAGGCCTTCCAGCTACTACATGAACGACAAAGAATTTCTCAGATTTCAGCTGCTCCAAATTTTGAATATTAATCGCATTCTTGGGGCCCTTGGTGCAATTTCTTTAAAAATGATCCGAATTGCTTACAATTTTCCTTAACACAGTTCTGGCGTCCTCCGATTACTTTAATTTTGATTACTTGAGGATCTAAAACGCTAAGAAATAAAACATTTTAACATGTTTTCATGTTAGGGCCATGCTCTCAACTATCAGTTGGACCCTTTTTTATACCCTATTATATGTCCCTTAAAAGTGGTGCGGTTCACTAGCTTTTTTTTTTCTTCTAATAACGTCTTAGCTTCTCCAACAACTACATAAACGACAAAAAAAAAAAAAAAAAAAAAAAAAAAAAAAAAAAAAAAAAAAAAAAAAGCAATTTAACAAATTACAACGACCATTTGGAAAAGGATTTTTTCAAAGACTAAAATTTAAGACATAAAAATCGCACGGAGTTGACCATACATTACGTACGCCATGAATTAAACATTAATAGTGTTATTACACATAAAAATTGCAAGCGACAAAAATCGCCTGCGATTCGTCAGATTTCCTGAAACTTACGTATTATCCAATCATTTCATTGGCTGTTCGGGAAAAGGCTTTTCCATCGTTAGATTTTCAAGAAATCTGACGACCCATTTAAAATGAAATTTCATTCTTAAACTTCTAAACATCCCACAATATTACTTTCTACACCGTCGTATAGAGAAAAACATATACTTTTAAATGCAATTTGTTTGAAATCTGTATCTCAATTTGTTTCTGAGTTATTATATTTTTTTTTTTTGTAGTTTTTATTACTTTTTTGTCATAGTGGCAACACAATTATCCATCTCTGTTGAAAGTAAAGTTTAGTGTATAGACAAATCGGAAAACGAATAAAATCCGGATTAAGCCAATAAAACTTTGAACTTAAAATTGATTTCCTACCCTGACGAGGACAATAACCACTTTTCCAAATGTTAAAAAAAAATCAGATTTCAGCTATTCAGCTAATTTTGAACATAAATCGCCTTTTTAGGGGCATTTGGTGCAGCTGCCTTAAAAATGATCGGGATTGCTTTCAATTTTCTTTAATATATTTTTAGCATCCTCAGACTACTTTAAAAACTACTAAAAAGTATCTTTATACGCAAAAAAGTTTAAAGTTTTTGCAACATAAATTTTGACCCCTTAAAAATGTTGCACCATAAATTGTTAATAAATTACTTCTTCTTAATCCGATCTTCATTATTAGAACCCTTTTTCCACTGAGTTATTCACCCGTTTCTTTATTCCAGTTAAAATCCTGGGGAACCCTAGGGCCCTGTTCGAGGCCCCTTTCACATTTTTGTGGCATGCATTTTTCACCATCTAATTTTCTCGCATTCTTAATGCAAAATTTTAAAATTGAGCCTTGCACTCTGCTCCCCGGACCAACACCCTCTTATTTTTACTGGAGTCTAGGGCCCCGTTTTAAGTACCCCCCCCCCCCCATTTTTACGCATTTCTTTAAAATTTTATTCTAATGATTGATTCCTACTTTATGCTTAATTTTGAGTAATTGAAGATCGAAAGTGCTAAGAACTTAGACCTTTTAACAAGTTTTCATGTTAAGGTCCCGCTCTTTACTACCAGTTGACCTTCTTCGCGCGCTTTGTTATAGGACCCTTAAAAACTGCCCAATTCACTAGTTTTTTTTTTAAACAAATTCTTAAGTCATTCTGCTACAACATGAATAACAAAAAAATTTCCCAGACTTCAGCTACTACCAATTTTGAATATTAATCTCCTTCTTGATGCTTTTGTTGCAGTTTCTTTAACAACTATCCTATTATATTACAATTGTCTTTGACATACTTTCAGCGTACTCCAGCTATTTTAAAACTACTAAAAATTTTTCGTATACCCAACTACATTCTAGTTAAGACCCTTACCCCAAGGGGTCGGTCATTCTTTATACCTCAGCTACCACTTTTTTTGAACATTTATCTCCTTTTCCTGCATAAACTTACGGTTACAAACTACAGTCGTAATTAATAAATCGCGTTACTTTAAAGGTAACTTTAGATAAGGGATTTGATCCGTTTATTAAATATCGTGTTAATGTTAAAAGTAATTCGTAAAATTTACAAGGCGAGGGGGCATCTTCTACCGCTTGAGGGCGCATTCTTTCCTTGGATTCTAAGGACCCAATTTCAATGGGATTTGGTTCATTCAACTTAGATTACAATTCGGTACTATGAAATTTTATCTTATAGACTTCAGTTACCAAAATTTTATAACATTAATTATGCATTCTTTTTTTGGATTCTATGGGCTAGAATACTACGAGGTTTGTTACACTCAACTTGGTTTTCGATTGCCTCTGGCACGTGCGGAGCACTTCCGATACATGCTGCCTTAGGTAACGGGGACCCAGGTTACAGGTTCGTTCGGAATGAAGTTTGTTGGGAACACCTAGACGCTGCAGAAGGCAAAGGGACCTTCTGAAATTAGGTTCATTTAAAAGAATTTCATGAGATATAAAATCATACAAACTTGAGTTTTGTTAAAGGTTGTCATTTACGGACGCCGGGCGGGTCTGCTAGTATAGTATAAAATTACCTCAAAAAATGATATATGTATCGTGTTTATTAGAAATATAAATCTGAAATCTTATGCATGCAGTAACGGGAAGTTTTGATAAATGGTATTGTCGAGGGATAACACACCTTCCACTAGAAGGATATCATTATATCACACACAAAATGCCCTTGAATACTACAGAATTCCTAGAACATTACAAACCGCAATTTCAGAAGATAAATGGAGAAATCAGAATGAGAAACATCTTATCTCCATATAAATGCTTTGTGTTTACTTTGTCCACTGCCTTGGAAGTAATTAAAATAATCATGTGGGTTGTGTTGCTAATAATTTTAATACTCATGTAAAACTGTAAGATTTTCGCTATTTATTAACAAGACTGTAGCATGAATAATTTAAAACTCAGTTAGGAAAATTTAAGAAATATTAAACGTTTTAAAGGAAGTGATTCATTTATGGTTTAGATCAAAATATCTCAGTAGAGTGCTATAATTATTTTAAATTAGTAATTACTTTTGAAGATTAAGAAGCCACGTTGAAAGTGGCACTATAATATTAAAATAACGGCAGAGCTCTTTCTAATTTATTTTTTGCATTTTAATATTTTTAAGTGATTTTTTAATAGTTTATCTGAAGTCTATGTCTTAACGGATATGTTCGTACTTTTTCGATTGTGGACCCTGTTTTTTTAACCATTTGGAAATTGTTTTTGGTCGAGGATGGGGCCAAATAATGCTCGCATTTTATTTTTTAAACGAAATTCAACGATGTTGTTTACTTTTAGAAGAATTTTTTTTAATAGGTAATAGAAAGGCATAAAATCGTTAAAAATTGTTTGAATAGGTAATCGAAAGGCATAAAATCGTTAAAAATTGAAAAAGTTACAAAATGGGTAGGCGCAAATTATCAGATATGGAAAACTCCAAAGCCTAAGAGCGACGCTGAAATGAAAATCGTCTTGCAAAGCAAAAATCGAGGTCTTCAAATGATTATGTAGCTCATAAAAATCGAGGTCTTCAACTGATTATGTAGCCCATGAAAATCGATTACAGAATAAAATACGAACGCGAAAAAGGAAACAATCTAATGTTTAATCGATTTATAATAAAAGGCCATGTCTCCAGGGGCTCCAATCCACTAGTCACGGCGTTTTACAATCGTTTAAAAAAAATCCAAATGGTCGTTGTAATCTATTAAATTACATTTTTTTTTTGTTCTGAGTACAATTTAAATTTCGAAAACAGGCTTTGTCCCTTAACAAAAAGCCTTTGCCCTTATGTAAACGGCTTATGTCTTAAAACCATGTAATTTACGGGATTTGACTGTTACGCATGAAAAAGTATCATTTCAAGCAGGATTAATGCAGTACTTCACGTTAAACTATTGAATTTACTTTTTTGAGTGGATTTTGATTCTGGGATCAGGATTCTTATACAAAAAGTCTTTGCTGGTTTGTGCTCTGTCACCTCTTTAAGTTTTCAAACGACCTTTTACACGCTTTTCTATTAGACATATATAAATAAATTCTCTTCTTAAATGAAATCCAAAAGACCTTCTTAAAAAAACGATAAAAATATAGAAAGGTGCTAGGTTTTTCAAAATAACTAAGTCCTTCGTTAGGCGCAAAAAACACGTGCTTCTAATTTGAAAGCGGGAGCAAGACTGAAAGAAAAGATAATAGAAAGTAACGAGTTGAAGATACAGCCGACAGAAAACACTGGACAACAATAGAAGTAAAATTAGTTGATTAGAGATCAGTTTTTGGCGCTGATTCCGAATATGCTTTCCGTTTATCTCTAGGTGGTCCAGGTTTTGAGAAATTTGCACATTTACATCTATGCAAATTTAAGCTTTTTTGTGCTATTTTATGCAAATTTTAGATACAATATATGTCACATCTAATTACGTTTTCTAGATAATGACTACTTGACTATTTGCTTCAGATAAATGTCATGATTTGCATATTCTTAACATTTATTAATCAGTTATTAAGCCTAATTTGCATATTTTCAATGGTGTAATGTTTGCATCACTATCAACTTTAAAATAGTTGCCACAGAAATGATGTAATGTTTTTTTAGACTAGATTTTATGCTGATTTCAAATCTGCAGTCTGTTTTCTTATGACATGTCTAGTTTTTGAGTAAGATGAATTTCTAGTTTTGCACGGCATTAACACAGGTTTCATATAAGATGCTTTTTATGGGTGTGTAATTCATTGACAAGAAGGTGAACAGGGTCAGATTCATATCAGAGACATAAACAAAAATTTATATACTCGAAAAAAAAAAGTTGTAGAATCTATCCTAACTAGTTGAAGTTTATTATACAAAGTATCATAAAACGCTATTTCTGGCTTTTTTGAATAAAAAATAAAATTTCACTTTTTTCAAAAACTAGACGTGATAGAAGAAAACAGATACAAGATTTGAAATCAGCTCAAAAAACTGGTTTAGAAAATTATTAGCGTATTTGTGCGGCAGAAATATTTGAACGTCAAGAAACATTATTAGAAAAAACATGAAAAATATGCAAATTAGGTACAATATTTCACAGTCACATGTCAGTATAATCTCAGAAACAACGTTTTTGTGATGTAAATTAATTAGTAATCATAACATAAAACAAAAAAAAACCCTGTGTGATATTGCTTTATACCTCAAATTGGCAAATAATTGTATAAAATTTTCTAAATTTGCATAAATTGAAATATGCAGATATCTTTCAAACTTGGCGTGCTGGAGTAAATCTAAAACTAGATTGGGAATCAGCACAAAAAACCGCATAATAAACAACAAATTTCTGTTTTAGGACAGAGCAAAAGTTCAAATTTGCTGACCAGTGAAATCAGAAGCATTCAGCCAATTACACAAGAGCCCAATCAGAGCAACGCAGAATATAAGCAGAATTGCGATGTAAATTGAATAAAAACAGAGAAAAATATACGGATATATTTTAGGGTTGTTTCTTGAAGTTGTCCCTTTTGATTATCTTTTCTTTTAGTCTTGCTATGGCTTTCAAAGTAGAATCAAGTATTCCTTGCGCCTGATGATGAAAGACTTTGTTCTCTTTAAAGTCCTAGCGTATTTCTATATTTTCATGATATTTTTAAGAATTTCTTTTGGATCTTTTTGCATCATACCGGGTTATACATTTCTTATATATTTTTTAATTTTTACAAAAGAAGAAACATTTAAGAAGAATTATTTTTTATCAGGAAGAAAACTACTTTCGAAAATAATTTCCAACTACTTTCCAAATACTTTTCCAAAATAAACCTATTTTTAATCCTATTTAGATCAATAAATGTCTTTCTTTGGTAATGTAAGGATTTACATCAGTTTAGTTTCAGCTTAGTTAGTTAAAAGTGTCACAAAATATAGAAGTATTACGTTTCTAACGAATGCAATCAAATCCTGTCACTAAAAATTCTTGTAAACAATTTATCAGATTTCAAGATTAACTTCTCCCATTTTCTAGCTTTTTGTTTGTTTGTTTGTTTGTTTTTAGTGGCAGATCAGACAACAATGAGTGAATGAAAAAGCATTTCATGGCTCTAGAACGATTGCGTAAGATTAAATAAAAAAAAATTGTGATTTAATAGATTACAGCGACCATTTGGATTTTTATTTTTTTGACTTAATATTTACATAGTTTTAATTTTGGGGCATTTTAGCAAGAGATGCCGAGAAAGATAAGAGGTTAAAAATCGAAAGCAGTTCCACCGAATCATCCACAGATCGCAACAAATCACCTTCGTAACAAAATTTAACCGAAAAATCTAAATTTCGTCCTCCAAATTCCACCGCATCCTCTTCAACAACAGATCGCAAAGATCAAACTTCAGACGACCAAAACCTTCATCGATAAACTCTCCAAGTCACGTTTTGAGAAGAAAAACAGTTTACAAATTGAAAGCAGTTCCACCGAATCATCCACAGATTGCGACAAATTACCTACGCTGAGCCCAAATTTTCCCGGTTAGAATCGACCAATTGTAAAACGCCGTGGCTAGTAGATTGTAGCCCCGCGAGACATGGCCTTTTACTATCAATCGATTAAACATTAGATTGTTTCCTTTTTCGCGTTCGTCTTTTATTCTCTAATCGATTTTCATGGGTTACATAATCAGTTGAAGACCTCGATTTTCATGGGCTACATAATCATTTGAAGAGCTCGATTTTCATGGGCTACATGATGAGTTCAAGACCTCGATTTTCATGGCCTACATAATGAGTTGAAGACCTCGATTTTTGCTTTGCAAGACGATTTTCATTTCAGCGTCGCTCTTTGGCTTTGGATTTTCCCATATCTGATAATTTGCGCCCACCCATTTTGTAACTTTTTCAATTTTTAACTATTTTATGTCTTTCGATTACCTATTCAAACAATTTTTAACGATTTTATGCCTTTCTATGACCTATTCAAATAAAAATTCTTCTAAAAGTAAAGAACATCGTTGAATTTCGTTAAAAAAATAAAATCCGAGCATCATTTGGCCCCAAACTCGACCTAAAACAACAACCATTTCCAAATGGTTAAAAATATACTAAAGTTTAAAATTTATTTGAAGAGAAGGAAGCGAATTTAAAATACCCTTTTTGGAAAATTTTGTCTTCAGATTTTTTTCTCTTTGTTATGTTTATTATAACTGATATATTTAAAAAATGACATGAAAAATAGGTTTATATTGTTCTGCAACGTAAAACGAAAAGGTAAAAAATTCCACATCAAAAAATATATAATGTGAATTTTAAAAAGTTCACAGTCTTACTTAAAAAGCAACTAATATAATGAAAAATATACATTTTATTTAACAATTCTTAGTACTTTCAAGAATCTCCAAGCTCATCATCAGAGAATATTTTAATAACTAAACATTGTTTATTTATACAAATATGTCACTTTGTTTGAAAATGAGAGAGCCAATAATTATTAGAGTTTAAAATAGAAGTAGCAATTTCTTGGATTAAATTTAATTAGAGAAAATATAAACTATAATTAACTGCAGTTCCATTTATTTTATGACATCACTTTGTTCTCATACTTTTTTTTTCATTTTAAATGCAATATTAAATATTTAAATAGTTACATATCTAATATTAACGGTTAAATATTTTCTTTCTACCCAAATTTAATCTTAAACACTGCTACATCGACTTTCCAGCTACACATTTAAAATGAAAAGTGACGTATGAGAACAAAGTCATGGCATAAAATAAGTGGAACTGAAGTTAATAATAGTATATATTTTCTCGAATTAAATTTCATCCAAGAAACTGCTACTTCTACTTTCAAATCTAATAATTACACTGGAAAACAGTGATTTTGTCCTAGAACTAAAATTAGTTGATTCTAGATGAGTTTTTGCGCTGATTCCGAATATGCTTTCCGTTTATCTGTAGGTGGTTCAGGTTTTGAGAAATTTGCATATTAAATTTATGCAAATTTAAGCTTTTTGTGCTATTTTATGCAAATCTTAGATACAATGTATGTTCCATCTAATTACGTTTTCTAGATAATGACTACTTGACTAGATAAATGTCACGATTTGCATATTCTTAACATTTATTTATCAGTTATTAAGCCTAATTTGCTTATTTTTCAATTGTGTAATGTTTACATCAGTATCAACTTTAAAATAGTTGCCGCATAATTGACGTAATGCTTTATAGACTAGATTTTTATGCTGATTTCAAATCTGCAGTCTGTTTTCTTATGTCATGTCTAGTTTTTGAGTAAGATGAATTTCTACTTTTGCACGGCATTAACACTGGTTTGATATAAGATGCTTTTTAGGGGTGTGTAATTCATTGACAAGAAGATGAACAGGGTCAGATTCATATCAGAGACATAAACAAAAATTTATATAATTGAAAAAAAAAATAAGTAGTAGAACCTATCCTAACTAGTTGAAGTTTATTATACAAAGTATCATAAAAAGCTATTTCTGGCTTTTTTGACCAAAAATTTAAATTTCACTTTTTTCAAAAACTGGACGTGATAGAAGAAAACAGATACAAGATTTGAAATCAGCTCAAAAAACTGGTTTGGATTCATATTAGCGTACTCGTGCGGCAGAAATATTTGAACGTCAAGAAACATTATTAGAAAAACATGAAAAATATGCAAATTAGGTGGAATATTTCACAGTCGCATGTCAGTATAATCTCAGAAACAACGTTTTTGTGAAGTAAATTAGGTAGTAATCATAACATAAAACAAAAAACTCTGTCTGATATTGCTTTACACCTTAAATTTGCAAATATTTGTATAAAATTTACTAAATTTACATAAATTGAAGTATGCAAATATCTCTCAAACTTGACGTGCTGGAGTAAATCTAAAACTAGATTCGGAATCAGCACAAAAAACCACATAAAAAACAACTAATTTCTATTTTAGTACAAAGCAAAAGTTCAAATTTGTTGACCAGTGTTATTGGCTCTCTCATTTTCAAAACAATGTGACGTATTTGTTAAATAAATAACAATTAGTTATTAAAATATTCTTTGATGAAGAGTTTGGAAAAGCTTGAAAGTACTAAGAAGTTTTAAATAAAACGTATATTTTTAACTTGTAACATCTTTTTCATTATTTTAGTCGCCTTTTAAGTAAGACAGGGAACATTTTAAAGTTTTTCATTGCATATTTCATGTATGAATAGAGGTGAAAATTTGCATTTCGTCTTATGATCTTATTTTATCCGACGTTATTTTTTTTAAATCTTATATCAGGATGCACTGCAACAACAAGTAAAAATTAAATTTTAAAAATCAAAAAACCCTAGGGCGTAAAAAGTGAACTAATTGTTTCTCATCAATGTAAACTATTTTTTTATATTAGTTATCTATTTTTTTATTTAATTTTACTGGTGACTTTTAAGTTGTGTTTAATTGTTAGTTCCTATCTATAAACACTGTTTTGATGAGGCTTATAGATGTCTATGATGGTTAGAGTTACAGTAAAGCTAGAGATCCTACCTACACAACTTCCAGGTTGTGTCATATTTAAACGGAGCTTCTGACTGTAAAATAGTCAATGAAACATCGTCTTCATTTTGAAAGACCTATCCACTGATATGCCACACAATATAGTGAGTAAAAATGTTTTTCGTCTCTACCGCCATTTTGAATTTATAAAATCAAAACGTAGCCTATGACCATTGGACGGTTAAGACGAATGAATAGAGTCCTCATTCCTTAAAATCCATCCAGCCGTTTGGATGTTTCGAGGGTATAAAAAAATCCACATAGCCAGTTACCCGTGAAACACATAACACTTCTTGGCAGTGGGGTAAAAATACATATGTTTCTTAATTTAGGAAAATATAATAAAACTGAACTGTTTTAAGGGGGAGATCACGTTGAGCAGTCAGAAAATTACCGTATTTAAAACAGTACGAAAAACTCTGTGATTTCTTAACCAATGAATGAAACGCAACATTTTTTTTCTTTACTTTCACACTTTCTTATGGTTTATAAAATATTCAAATACACATATATTTAGTAATATTAATTAATTGTATCATAACGACAAAAGTGGCTTTTCAAAAATATGCATATTGAAATTTGCATTTTGCGCGCACAATTTTACACATTCTAAAGCATATATATGTTTAATTTTTCATATTTTTTACGCTGAACCTAAATTTGAAAGTATATTCAAATTCTTTAGCATAATTAATGACTTTTCTAATCATATTCACTAACTTTCCCCAAAAAATTTATACTTATTTTTTCAATCCACAATTTCCTGGACAAAAATCAGACGAAATTGAGGTTCAGCATAAATTAACACATGTAAACTAAGAATATACATAATTTCAAGATTCTATGATAATTAGTTTTTTTAATAAGAGTGCACGTAATACCAAAAAATAATTTTTAGAAAAACGGCTTCAAAGTTGGCTTATAACATTACAGCAAATGCTTTTATAGTACGATATTTTTAGCCATAACTTCTATTCTATTTGATATTTTTGTAAAATTATTTTTGTAGTGGATTTGTTAATTTTGAAGGTATCCATTCTGATATTTGTAGAAACATTATATATTTTAACCTTCAACGTCATCCGCCCCCTTAATATTTAGTAATAAAAATAATAGCACACGTTATACTAGGTAGCACTAATATGATAAACAATTGAAACATTTATTTGCATGACAAAACAAACACAAACGTAAACAAAATTCAAAACATTCTAATGCTCGTATTCACCGTTTACTTCAACCTCGGTCGTACACTCAAAATGTATCCATCACTAAATCTGATTGGACTTCGCCTGCGATTATGTCCAATCGGGTTAATCTTGAATTTTATTTGGGCGTTCGACTGAGGTTTTCTAGGTTCAAGTAGATGGTAAATATCAGCTTAAGTCTTTTTACAACCATATAATAAATACAGAGTGGCTTCAAAAATTCGTCATTCAGAAATCCGGCAACTTCAAAAATCCGTTTTTTTATTATTATTATTTGTTTTTTACACTTCTAACTTACGGAAGAAAGAAAAATAGCAGGATTAACATGTATGTTTTTCTTCTCCGAGGTGTTGGAAGTTTTTATTTATTTACTTATTAAAACTAGTACGAAGTCTATTTCAAAATCAGGGAATGTTGCTTCTGAAATAAAACGTTTAAATATGTCTGTCGCAGAAAAAGTTAACCTGATAAGAAAGTTAGACAGACTTAGTGCAACTGTTATGTGCTGAGTACCATCAACCGTACTTTGGGCCACTTTTTCCTGGTTCCGCTCACATTTCCATTTAAAAAAAATATTATATGTGATTTTTCAACGTCGAAATGGAGTTGTAAACATTTAACATGAAACAATGAAGCAAACTGTATAGTTTTAAAGAGGAAATTTTTTATTTTTTATTTTTAAACTATGTTTAATGTTTTGGAACAAAGTAGCCGCTAGCGGGGGCTTCTTTGGCCCATTCACTTAGTTTTATATAAAATGAATAAATTTTATATGTAAATGAATACATTTTTATTAAAACTCCCTTGAAATAGCATTTTCTAATAAATTAAGGGGTCTCAGGACTCTTAAAGCTCTAAAATTTTCGAAAATTTAATTTGTTTAGATGTTAAACTTCTCTGTTTTCTGAACCTTTTGATATAATTGTTATCTTCAAATTCCTATTAGAACAGAAGTTATGGCATTTAGAATTATACTCGCTCAATATCTGAAGCGGTGTTTCCAAAATTTTTAAGTCATTTTTCTCCAAATGACGTTTTTGGGCATAACGCGCACGATATCTCAAAAACTTCTGAATATTTTTTCATGAAATTTTCAAAACATGTGTTTCATGTTAGTCTGTATAAACTGAATCTAAAATTTCCTTTTTATTGTAATAAGAAAATATTTTTTTAGGGGTTTATATTGCTGAAATTTTCTAAATTTTGCATTAGCTAAATACAATTTTCTATTAAAAATATAAAAATGCATTAAATATAAAGTTATTTAGGTTCAGTGTAATTATTATAATCTGAGGTATAAGTAGGCACCAAAATTTTCATTCTAGTTGTAAAATTTATTTTGTAATGGTGCGCATAAGCTGTTATGCCGATTTTCTGCTCTTCAAATGTCTGGCAGTTTTGAGCCCCCTGTAAATGCTAATTCTGCATCTTGCAATTTTTCAAATATTTGAAATAGAAGAACATACTTGTATCTTTCATTCCCATATAAAATTGTATCTTAATATCAAATACATTTTAAGATATTAAATGTTGAAAATGATCCTTTTTTTTTCATTTTTTCTAATTTTAAGAGTCTTGAGACCCCTTAACACTGCAAACTCGATAAACAAATGGTTTTTTTTTAACATTTAAACACAATAAAACAATTGTTAATATTAAAGAAACGAGAAACAGTGTTTGTCATGTTATCCTCAGCAACTGGAACAAAAACATTTAATGTAACATTTTGCTACATTAACATTTGAAAACAAAATGTTACTTAAAACATGTTTTAAGATATTTGGTTGTATAAAAGGTATTTCTAAGTAACTGAGGCTATTTTCGGACCAAAAAATGCCTGGCATAAAGTAGCCCCGAAATACTAGTTTTCATGTTAGCTTTATGAACACGCGAACATTTCCTCTCAAAATAAAAAGTTAAAGGAAAACCTATGATCACACATGGGTTACAGGTTTCTATAGATAATATTTTGACACTTACCTTATTTGTAGCTCTTATCCAGATTGTTTCACCATAGAAAGTTTGGAGAGTTAAAATTTGCATACGAAAACAGTTGTTTACAAACACATCCAGTGTTGCCACTAAAAAAAATTTAAATTATCCCCAAACTATTCAAATACCCTATAGTAGGTTATAAAATATTTTTCAAGGGCAAAAACACCAAATTATCTTGTATTGTTTGTTCAATACAAAGAATAAAAACTTTTTGTATGGCAAGGACCAAAGTAGCGCCGGTTGACGGTATGTAATCGGATTGTCGACAGTTAATGACATTTAAAAACGGAAGCTACAAATACTACAATTTTATACAAAAAGTGACGTTCCGAAGGGTTAATGGGAAAAACCACTCATGAAGTGTGTGTTCTTTCTTAGATTCTTTCACTTTTTATTAGAATTTTTTTGTAGCATAGAAAATTTCAATTAATGTAAGTTTTTTTTTTTTTTTAATATTTAGTTTTATTTATTACACAATTATCTCTTGTTTATGAATTAAATTTTGACTAAAAGCACTATTAGGAATATCGGAACTACTTTTGATATTCGTCCAGAAATCCGGAATTTTTTAAATATCCAGCTTAGTTTCGGTGCCGATGATGCCGGATTTTCAAAGTTATACTGTAGTTCTTTGACATGGGTGATTTGGGATTACTTATGGTGTAGTTAAAAGTATATGTAATATATACAGGGAGAGAAAGCCAATTTTATATGAAAAACACCCAGAGTCCCAGTGGCAGAAAGTTTTGTAGCTGTCTGCGACAAGCTTTTAAAATTTCATAATCTGTCTGCAAATTTTGCATGTCATTTTAACGAATAAATAATAAATTAAACTAAGAATTTTTTTATCATTCTATTTAAAACATGGTAAGCATGATGCATTTTCATTAATTTTGCTTATAACTTTTCATCCTTGTAAACTTCTTCTAAGTTCTTGTAGAATAGGCAATAACGATGCTTTTAAAAATGTTCGGAAGCTTCAGAGGTCTCAAGCGCAAAAAGCACTGAATTTTTTCTAAAACCCTTGAATGAAATTATTATTTTTTCAATCCTTTGACAAAATTCGTGTTTTTTCGCGCACTTCTGATGAAATTCGCATTTTCCCCCGATCCTTTGACGAATTTTGCGTTTTTCTTTCGCAATCCCTTGACAAAATTCGCATTTTTTTGCGGCTTTTTGAGAAAATTATTTTTTTTGTAATTCTTGGTGATATTCACATTTTTTCCATGGCTTTTTGACGAATTTCTCGTTTTGCCGCAATTTTTGGACGAAATTTGCGTTTCTTTCGTGATCCCTTGACAAAAGTCGAATTTTTCTTTTCTGCGTCCTTTTGAGGAAATTATTTTTTTTTTTTTGTAATTCTTCGGTGAAATTCACATTTTTTCCATGGCTTTCTCAAATTTCGCGTTTTTACCGCAATTTTTGGACGAAATTTGAGGGTTTTTTGCGATCTTTTGACAATATTCGTGTTTTTCCACAATCTTATGATGTAATTCGCGTTTGTTCCGCTATCCTTTGATGAAATTCGTACTTTTCCACGATCCTTTGATGAAATTTGCGTTTTTTCGTGATCCTCTGACGTAATTCGTATTTTCCGCTATCTTTTGATTACATTTGCGTTGTGTCTGCGATCCTTTGACGAAATTTGCTTTTTGTTCGCAACCCTTTGACAAAATTTGCGTTTGTTTCACGATCCCTTGACGAAATTTGCGTTTATTTCAAGATTCTTTGATGAAATTTGCATTTCTTTCACGATCCTTTGCCGAAATTCGCGCTTTTTATGCGATTTTTTGCCGAAATTCTCGCTTTTCACGCAATTTTGCCAAAATTTGCGCTTTTCACGCAATCTTTTGCTGAAATTCGCGATTTTATGCCGAAATTCGCACTTTTTGCCGAAATCTGCGCTTTATACGCGATTTTTTGCCAAAATTCACGTTTTTTACCTGATCTTTAGCCAAAATTCACGCCTTTTACGCGAACTTTTTCAGAAATTAAAGCTTTTAACGCGGTCTTTTGCCGAA
This sequence comes from Maratus speciosus, assembly GCA_963932465.1. Classification (NCBI taxonomy): domain Eukaryota; kingdom Metazoa; phylum Arthropoda; class Arachnida; order Araneae; family Salticidae; genus Maratus; species Maratus speciosus. The sequence goes on along the minus strand of OZ010795.1, from coordinate 107,316,594 downwards.
ATTTCCGCTTTTTACGCGAACTTTTGCCAAAAATCACGTTTTTTACACGATCTTTTGCCAAAATTATACGCCTTTTACCCGATCTTTTGCTGAAATTCACACTTTTTACGCGATCTTTGGCCGAAATTCACGCCATTAACACGATCTTTTGCCGAAATTCGCGCTTATTATGCCATCTTTTGCCAAAATTCGCGCTTTTTACTTGATCTTTTGTCAAAATTCACGATTTTTACCAAATCTTTTGCCAAATTTCACGCTTTTACCCGATCTTTTGCCGAATTTCACACTTTTTACGCGATCTTTTTCTGAAATTCGCGCTTTTTACGCGATATTTTGCCAAAATTCGCGTTTTTTTCGCGGGAAAAAATTGTCCGAAAGTCGCGGACAATTTTTTTAAATTGATTTCATTAGTGCAGACAATAATTGTCCGCAAAAGATTTTTTTTTGTCCGCGACTACGTCGCCTTGTCGCGGTGTTTCTGCCACTGGGCCTAGAGTTATAATATCATAAGACGAAAATCAATTTTTCAATTTGATTCAAGATAAAATAAACAATGTGAACATTAAAAAGGTCCACAACCTTACTTAAAAGGCGCCTAATGTAAAGAAAAAGATGTTACAAGTTTAAAATATACATTTTATTTAAAACTTTTTCGTACTTTCAAGCCTTCCAGGCTCATCATCAGAGAATATCTTAATAACTAAATTTTATTTATTTATACAAATACGTCACTTTGTTTTGAAAATGAGAGATCCAGTAATTACTAGAGTTGAAAGTAGAAGTAGCAGTAGCAATTTCTTGAATTTAATTTAATGAGAGGAAATATATATTATTATTATTATTAATTGCAGTTCCATTTATTTTATAACATCACTTTGTTTCTCATACGTCACTTTCCATGGATAGAAGAAAATATTTAACTTCTGTACTTTAAATTTTAATACGTCGCTTTGCTCTGGTTTTCAGGATTTATTTTCAGGATATTGAACCACAAACTGGGGATATTATACGATAGCAATAAAGTATGTAATGACTCCCTATCGTATAATATCCCCAGTTTGTGGTTCAATATCCTGAAAATAAATCCTTAAAACCTGAACAAAGTGACGTATTAAAAATTTTAAAGTACAAAAGTCTATTATTTTCTTCTACACGTGGAAAGTGACGTATGAGAAACAAAGTGATGTCATAAAGTAAATGAAACTACAATTAATAACAATAATAATATATATTTCCCCTCATTAAATTCAATCCAAGAAATTGCTACTGCTACTTCTACTTTCAACTCTAGTAATTATTGGCTCTCTCATTTTCAATACAAAGTGACGTATTTGTACAAATAAACAACATTTAGTTATCAAGATATTCTCTGATGATGAGCCTGGAAGGCTTGAAAGTACTAAGAAGTTTTAAATAAAATGTATATTTTAAACTTGTAACATCTTTTCATTACATTAGCGCATTTTAAGTAAGATTGTGGACCTTTTTAATGTTCACATTATTTATTGTACATCTAGAGTATTTTTGACTTCAAGAATTTATTTCTACAATAACTTAACATTTTAAAACTTACTTAAACTAATTCTATTGATATTTATGAGTGAATTTCGAGTTTATGGTAATAATGAGAAGCAAACAATCAGTGATCGACGCTAAAATATCTATATCTGAAATAATTGCATCGTTTCGCATTGCGTTAGCAATTAAATATTATAAAGCAAATTCTTAAGAAGTGATGCCATTTTCCAAGAGTTTGAGATTTATAAATTTAAAAGTTTATTGCAAATCTCCAATGATGAAGCAACTTATTGCATTGTCATTATTGTGCGTCAAATTTCACCTCTGCTCTGGTACTGAAATAAATTAATACGGTTCGTTGGATTTATTAAAATATCTCTTAATTTATTAAACGCTGAGCAATTATTTAATAAATGTTAAATAATTGTTAAAGGGGAATGTTAAAGAGAAAGTGTTAAAATTCTTGTAACATAAATGTTTATGCGGCTAAAAAGATATAATTTGGACAAAATTCTTTATTTTGTCATTTGTGACAGGTCGTAAAAATGCAGAATCTCTTAATTCTACAAAAAATAAATTTACACAAGAATTTAGGACATCTGGTATGATGTGTGTCAGTGTTGGGGATGAGCGCGTTGGGTGGTAGTGGTTTGGTCGTGATGGTAGTGGTACGTGCCCAGCACTGATGTGGGTCGTAGGAAAGTTTATATTGCGTTTTACAATTTTTTAGAGATGCGTAGGAAGTTTTTATAATGCATGTTGTCATCACTAACCAAAATTCAAGATTTCCAGCTATATAAACTTACTGTCTTCATTCCATTCTCTCAATTAAATGACGTATCTCACAATCTACGAAATGTCTTTCAACAACATGTTACAGCTTCAAAACGCGACATTGTTATGGAACATGCATATTTCTGTTTAGCGAACTTTAATACTATTGGACTACATCATAATTTTGACCTTAAGCTATCGATCTATTACTTTTCATTTAACTTCATTTAACCCTTAAATACATAGTGCAACTCAGGAGTTACCCGATCTTTTTTTTTTTTCCATTTGGCGCTTTTTGTTGTTATTTTGGTGAACTATTACATATTACATATTTATGATAGCAAGCATTTCATATCGTAAAGTCTGTTTTTGTTTTGATTTGTTTTCACGGGTAGGTTATGACATGTTTTGTTGATACTGCTTTCAATGTGCTCGACTGGCGTTTTTTCTCTGTCTTTATATGGTAGAAATTATAAATTCTGCAACCTAAACTATTTAAAGTGTTATAAAATTTATTATATCGTTGAGTAGTTGTTATTGTCCAGTGTAAAAACTTTGAAGTAAGTATGTAATTTAAAATTGTTATATTTTGAGCAATTTTTGTTGTGTCACTCAGGAGTGACATTATGACATTATGACCAACGGAAACATAAATAAGATTTTTCACAATTTTCTAGTGGATAATTAACAAAAATAGAAACAAATATGATGTGTTCTGAACTGAACAAAAAATGCATGCTTTATAGGGTTAATATACTAGGTTAAGCAAAAAGTTCTGTGAAATTTGTGAAAGTTACGTTGTTATGCGCAAATTAACAACAAAAACAACAAGGACTATTCTTCAAAGTAGAGACCATAATAGTCCACTACTTTCTGCCACCGTTCTTCCAGATACCGGATTTGTTGGATGTACCATAGCGGCTCCCTGGAATCGAAAAACTCTTGACATGCTTCTTCAACTTCATTCGTTCAGAAGAATCGTTAGACCTTTTCTACAATAATGCCGTATCAACACACGCAAATCATACTGTTCAATAGGAATTTTGGAGCCGAAATTCCTGAACTCCTATAGATATACCATTGGTATCATTGGTACCATCGTATATAGATAGTAGATACCATATAAATTGTCGTAACTATTAGATTAAAAATTTCCCAGAACATTTTGCTCAACCTAATAATTAACATAATGTATTTTTTTGTAGTTGTTTGTATAATTTGTCACACTAGTTTATTTAATAAGCCTACGATGAAACTCCAATAAATGCAATTGTATTAAAGTGCACAAAGTTACTATCGGTCTTGTACAACATTCTAAAATTTATCATCGACTCGATATTATATTACTAAAACGAGTAATAAAATCTCATAGGCATCAGTCTAAATCTAAATCATTTTAGCCCCTTAACAGTAGCATTAAATTACGGTTTAAAAGTTCAAATTGCTTATTGTCACCACTTTTTTGAAAAAGAAATACAGTAGAGTGCTGATTATCCGAACTGCAATCAACCGAACTTCCAATTATCCGAACATCCAATTTCTCTCTCTTTCTCTTTTTTTTTTTTTTTTTTTTTTTTTTTACCGAACTTCCAACTATCCAAACAGCCTATATCTTTCATTTTTTTTTTTTTAAACGAACTTCCAATTATCGAAACACCCTATTATATCTAGATATCAGATTTTAAATGATGATGAGATTGTGAATGAGATTCAAGACGAAACCTAAATTGAAGAAAATGAAAGGGAATGCTCTGAAAATGATTCAGGTCCATCAAATAACGAAACCTTTGAATGTTTTTTTTTTTTTTTTTTTTTTTCCTTTAAAGATTGAATTAAGTCGTGATCTTATAAAAATAGCTCAAATGTTTTGGACATAACTTTCTTTCTAAAACAAATTTTTGAATAGTATTTCTTTTAAACAGTTCCGAAAGAATCAAATTCTAATGTAAGTCCTCTATCTATATTATAAAGGACAAACGTAACGCTGACGTCATTTTGAGGTGGTAATACCAGACGATTAAATTTTAACTTTTACTTAAACTTCTAAACACCGTCCATTTTTTAATTTTTACACCATCCAATAAAGAAAAAAATGTACTTTCATATGAAATTTCTTTGAAAACTGTTTTTTGTAATTTGTTTGAAATATGTATCGCCATTTGCTGAATTTTTATTGTTTTTAAACTAATTTTTAAGCAAGAATTTTTTTACAATCTATCTCTATATCGTGCAGCGGATTAGGAAAAATAAATCCGTTTGCATTTAAAGGGATATAAATAGCTCAGCTTTGTTTCTATCTTATAATTCCATAAAAAAAATTAAAACATTCACAAATCATTATTAAATAAATGAATAAAATATAATAAGTAAAACACAAATTCAAGACATGTATTTACGCGATGCACTTAAACCACTGAAATAATCAGAATCAAAAAGGTTGATTGTAAATAGCTATCTTTGGCGATTTCTTCTGCTAATTCTTGGCGCTAGGTCAATACAAAACTAAAGTTTTTAATAAATTTCAAAACTTTCTTTAAGCGCATAATTGTTATTTTTCAAATAAATATCATTTTTGCTGTAGTTAGTGTGCACTCTAAAAATATATTACATATAAAAAATATAGTACAGTTATCAATTAACAAGTAATATAAAAAATTTGTTTTCAAAGTCAATTCCTACTTAGGCCATCAAAGAAAAATTTAATAAAATCCCTTAAGCTAATATTAGTTTTTGTTGCATTAAACTATCTCAATTTGTTGATTTTCTATAAGCAAGTAGGTTTACAAAGGAACTCTATGGGAATTTGGCGAAATATTAGAGATATCGCCAAGTTGGCGTCACTTTTGGCGACTCATTTTGGCCGTCAAATTGGGCAATATATCGCCAAGTTGGCGACAAACTTGGCGGTATTTGGCGACAGAACAGGGTCCTCCCTATGGTAACCCCATATTGAAAATACTTTTATTGATCTTCAATAACCAATGGCCGCCATTTTGTTTCCTATGCAAAACTAAAATTAATTAATTAAAATTTAATTAATGAATTAATATTTGAAAAAACTGTATTAACATCAATTCTCATCCAGTACAAGTTAAAAAAAAATTATTTCAACTTGATAGGATGAATAATGAGTATTTTATTAACGATTGAAAATTTGAACAAGATAAATATATAAATGAATACAGGGAGAGTGTGAGCTAATAGTAGGAATTGAAAAAATGTTTTTCACCTATACTGTGTAACCCGGGAGAGCCGGGTATATCCCCTTGTTTAGATAAGAAGAACGAAAAATCTTGCGTCCAGCATAGATTATGCAACGCTTTCCAACGCATTCAGAATACTGTAATAAAACTCTGAAGTTCATTAAAATGAAATAAGTCTAAATAGACATGTTAGAAATTGCATAAAGCAGTTGGAAAACCAGTTACTGCAATTACCGTCAATAATCTGAATATTCGGGTGTGATGTGTTGTTCTTGACGGTCAGTTATCTACACGAGTGATAGGGGCCCAAAGAGGGGGAGTGCCCTCCGTGGGGGAGGGTTCTTTCTAAGGGAACCTAACCCGTATTTACGCAAGCAAAACCTAGGTTCAAAGAAAACCACATGAATCTCCGAACGATTAGGCCGACGGTCGGGAGGGCACGAAACGGATCGACGAGTGAACGATTAGGCCAATTGGGCTCGAACCTAGCATCTTCCGTCTACCAGCTCTAAAAGCAGAACCTCTCGGCCATTGGTGAGGCCTGAATAGTCTGAAAAATAGGCGAATTTTTTGTGCATCCCAGTATATGTTCTATACATTTGTATCTATACTACTTGTAGTTCAACTACAGATAGATAAGATGGTTCAACTAAACTCATAGCACAATTGAAATTTTCCATTCAGTCAGCAATTCCTGTCAATAAATGGAAATGTACTTAAGATCTTTTGTGTAACCCTGTATAATGTCTATAGAATTTATATGCACTAAGTAATCTAAAAAAAAAGTTACATTTGAAAACGCGTACCACAACTGAAAACGAACTTCCAGACGCTATTCTTAATAGACAGTACTCTAGCCAAATATTTTTGTATATATAATAATTTAAATGAACGATAAATTATATGCACAACTGATTCTACAATAAGCGCGTGAAGTACATATGAGTGATATACATAAATTTCAATATGTTTAAATTAGTATAATAACATTATAATATACCTCAAACGATGTTTAGCCATAAGCCGTAATGTAACAGATTTCTTTTGAGTGTCCCTATAAATGAACCGTAAATGCGTCACTTCACTTTTAATACTGAACATTCCATGGTAAACACTAATAACTTATACCAATTTCATGACAATGTAACCATATTTATGCGAATTAGAGCACGGACAGATAGATAAACAGACGGACAGACACATGGAATTCGTAAACACTTTTCAACTGTGTTGGAATCTGTTAAAAACACCTTTAAGCAATTCGCGCTCATTCTCAGGAATGATTATGAAATTATTTGCGTAGCCCTGTACAATTAGATTTATAATATATAGAATTTCTACATATCGTGTACGTGCAAAAATTTACATAAACTTAAAAGAACCTATGTCATAAATAAAAACGTCAATGTCATATCAATTTCATTATATTTGTAAACGAGTAACATCATTAAAATATAGCCCAAGCGAATTATTTATACACTATAATATAACGGAATACTTTCGAGTTTCCCTGAACGCGTACTATAAGTGTTAAAAATAGCACATTCGATTGTAACCATCTTCTTCTGAACCTCAATAATATTATGTATAAATTTCATTATGTTTAAGAATGTGTAACTCTGCTAAAATACACGGCAAATGGATTTTTCCACATAGATAACAACGTAACATAATACTTTTGAGTGCCCCTGAAAATGAACGATGAATGCTAACACAATTCATTTTCAATACCGAACATGTCAAGGCAAACCTCAATAACGTATATCAATTAATGCCAATCCGAGTATATTTACGCGTGTTAGAGCACGGATAGACACACGGCAGACAGACAAATCGAAGTCATAAATACTTTTCACCTATGTTGGAATGTGTTAAAAAGTGACTTTCTGACACTTTAAATGGTAGTCACTCAACTTCCGAATCCCCGAATGTGTAACTCTACTAAAATACACGACAAATGATTTTTCCACATAGATAATAACGTAACATAATACTTTTGAGTGCTCCTGAAAATGAACGATGAATGCTAACACAATTCATTTTCAATACCGAACATGTCAAGGCAAACCTCAATAACGTATATCAATTAATGCCAATCCGAGTATACTTACGCGAGTTAGAACACGGATAAACAGAGGGCAGACAGACAAATCGAAGTCATAACTACTTTTCACCTATGTTGGAATGTGTTAAAAAGTGACTTTGTGACATTTTAAATTGTGGTCACTACTTAGCTTCCGAATCTCCTACTAATGTTCATTTTCTATGGGCATTTGATGCATTCGTATATTTAGAGTTTCTTCTCTGAAAATTAATATTTTTAACTCCTTTTTTCTGTATAATCTTCCTAAAGGATGTCTATTTTTAGGTGCGTTCGTAATTATATAAATACGTAGCACCTATAGTCGTCATTTGGTCCGTCTGTCTGCTTGTTTGTCCGCCCGCATATAACAGAGTAAAAACTACCCAACCGAATGGTCTGAAATTTTAAATATATAATTGTTGCAAAATTTTGTCAAGTCATTTCAAATTTTACGAAAATTGGATGTCAATTTCCTGTCAAAGAATTTTATCCATTCTTTCTCTAGCATACATCTGCATGAGAAAAAAAATTGAAAAAAATTCTGCGGTGCATTCTGAAGTGATTTTCTGTATAATTTTAGCAAGAGTGACGGTAAGAATCTAAAACCCAGGGAATAAGTTCAAAAAATAATAAAAACCGTATAAAAGTGTGCAGGTTAATTTTTTGCTACATATTTACATAAAATAATCGTCCCAGTTTCGGAAAAAAATTAGATCAAATTTCTTTTATTGAAACAATTTTATACAGACAGCACCAAACTTAAAAATAAGCATCAGGGACACGGGACTGTATAGGAATTTTGTTGTACATTTGGACCCCCAACATCGTCCAAAACTTATTTATCTCGTTAATATTGTTATACAATCCTGCCGTTCCGGCTATGGGCGGTAATTGCTGGAATCTAGTTTTTCAAATGTGCTATACATTTCTAAATTGTTTACTGATACGTTCGTTTTTTTAAACTTCAAACTGTGAATTTGCATTATTATATTTAGAAAGTGTTGGAAAGTGATGCATAACCTATGCTTATGCTTCGATGTTGATTTTAAATGACATTTCTCTGAACATATCTTCAATCAATTTTTCTTAACAATGTGAAGAATTAAAAGATTTTGATGAAAAATTTGAAATAATATGTTTTCATATTAAAAAAGAACATCGGAAAATTTCTAATTTCCTTCTACATTGATTAGTACATCTATAGGGCCATAACGAATTTCTGTTATTAAAGCAAAGTCGATACAATTTCTCGAAAAATGTATTTATGACTAAAATTTTAATATGTTGTATTCGTCATCCTTACATTGAAATTTTGATATTACCAAGGACTCAGCAGCATAAATCCTTTGGCAGTATTTTTCATATCATAAATTTAAAAGTTTATTACAAATTTTTAATGATGTACAACTTATCACATTACCATTATTTTGAGTCAAATTTCTCGATTGCAGCGATTGTGAAATAAACTGCTACAGTTCATCGTGTTAGTTCAGAGAATTTTTTAGCTGCGAAATTATGAAATACTGAATAATTATTTAGTGAAATTTAAGACGTATTTAAAATTAATGTTTGTGAGGTCTAGTCACAAACTTGTAAGACAAGCCAAATAGGTTAAGGTGGACATTTCAGTAAAGGATTATTATCGATGTTCATTAATTTATTTCCATTTAAAGTTGCATTTTAATAATTAAAATTTTAAAAGGTTCTATATTCAGTTATTGAGTAAGTAATATATTCTCATAAATGTTTGATCTAATGTTGTCTCAATTGTAAATTATTCGCATAAATAAATACTGTTTCTCTTAATTGTAATATTTACATAATATTAACATTTATAGTGAATGAAAACTTTAAAAACATTGTGGCTAAAGAAAGTGCAATTATCTCAATAGCAGAAATAACTACATATGTGAAAAACGTAGGAGTTTTTACACAAGAAAAATCAGCGTTTACATTAAATAATAATAAAATTGCAGTTAGTTTAGAAAATTCAAGGACAATTACTAAATGGTATTTTTTTTTTTTTTTTGTCATTGATAAAACGAAATCTTTGGAAACTAATGATTCTTCTATATGTTCTACGTCTGAATGGTAGAACCCCATTACAAACGATCTTTTCGTCTTTATGTATCAAATCATTATACATAAAATATAATTATCTTATTTTGTTACTTAAAAGAGTAAAAATAACCTATTACCTTCAATTTTAAAAGAAATCTTTTTCATTTCCTGCAAGATTAACATATCCATACATAACATGACATGCCACTGCAGTGGCATAGATCGGATGACTTAACTTTTTATAAATAATCATTTATTAATAAAAATGTGGCGAACTGATCATATACCGGTTGGCCACAATTAAAATACCCCTACTCTGACCTCCCTATATCCTCTTGAGACCTGGCATCCATTTAAATGGATGTTTTGCTTTCTCCTTTTATTGCATTAAATTTCATTGTAGCAATCAAAAACCAGTTTGGCATGATAATGTATGAATAAAAAATCAACATTCATCTTTTGGATTTTGGCAACGGTAACTACTTTGTTTACAAAATGAAGTAATAAATGAGTCAAGTTGGAATTCTACGTTCTACTGGTAAGTTTCGTTTTTATGTTATTTTAATTTGTTTAAACTTTTTTTTTTTTTTTTTTTTTGCAATTTTAATAGCAGATGTTAATACTTTCCTTATGTTCTTTATAATAAATTCCATTCTTTCCCATACTTTTAGCATTTTTTAAATTATTTTAAAGCGAGTTATGGCCTGAACATACATTTAGATTGATTTGCTGTAAAACAAAATTAAAAAATCGAAATTTATTAATTTCTTTAAAAACATCATTTTTGATGCCTATTTGTTGAAAAAAGCTCATATTAAAAAAATATATATATGCATTATATTTTTCTTGGGTCTCAGGAGGATATATCAACTACTCAGTGTAAACTTCAAATTTTGTCTACGTATAGTCCAATACATTGGGAAACGGTTGGTTTTGTTGTGTTTATGACGGCCAATTATCATCACGAGGGATATAGGCCCTAAGAGGGAGGAGTGCCCTTCGTGGGTGTCTTTCTAAGGGAACCTAACCCTTGCATTTAAAATGATATTATGGGGAACGGATAAATGCAAAGTGCAGACTTGAAACTGTTGGAGATTTTAAAATAAAAAATCAAACAATTACAATTTATGTGATTTTAACGTACTTTCCACAACTCATTTTATTTCACACATTACTTAACAAAAATATTACAAGTTACACGGACTTGCTTTTTCGTCAATTGGCAGAAAGTTCACGCAGTTTCAAATACCACCTCAGAAGTTTTGCATCATGTATTGAAATAAATTTTGTCAAAATGTTTTAATGTATACAGAGATTTATAAATGAGTTTTAAATTAAGGGGATCGTGAACCTTTATTTGAGCAAAATTCTACATTTTTTGTGTGTGTATTATTATTCTCGAATTTGTACTACGTCATTTGTGGAAAACCGCATGCAAATGCTATTATTTTACGCAAAGTGACAAGTATTATAATATTGTTCAAAAACAATTATTTGGCCTTTTAATATACTTTAAATCTGTTTTTCTCAATACTAATGTTTCAGCTTTTATAGTTGCGTTCATAAATATACAAATACGTAGCACATATAGTCGTCGTTCAGTCCGTCTGTCTGTCCATCTGTCCGCATATAACAGAGCAAAACCTACCCTACCAAATGGTCTGAAATTTTAAATATATAATTGCTGCAAAATTTTGTCGAGTCATTTCAAATTTTATAAAAATCCGATGTATAGTTTAATGATAGGGACAGCCAAAATTTTTCAGTTACATGACGGCCAAGGGAATAAATTATTGCAAGTGCGTTTTAATGATGTTACTGTGATAAACAAGCTTCCAAATTAGACAAAAATGACATAAAACTTCTACTTACCCTTTCTGTCAGGTAAGGTTTCCGCTTGCTTCTGGAGTTCGGACTGCCGGATTTTGATTTCACTTAATTCTATTTAATAATTCACTCGACTAAATAAATATATAACTCGGTTAATCTTCAATACTTATATACAAATATATTACAAATATTTACAGGATTGTATTATTTAAAATCTAAATGTTTTAATTTTAATCGAATCATAACGGAGACGCAACTCCGTTCACAAAAACAAACATTATTCTAAAGTTTTTTCAGTTCCGTTCAGTTCACATAGACGTAAAAGTTTTTAGTTAAATTCAGGTGTCACTGTCACTGCAAAGGGATACAGAGGGAGCTGTCCGCGACATACTCCCCCCGTTGAGTTTTACCATGTTAAAACTCATCCAGTTAATGACAAGTTCAGGAGGTCTAAACGTCGTGATATGAATCGTCGAAATGCAAGCAAGAAACTGTCAGTGGATAATGAAGTGACAAGTTCGAGGTGAATAGATCGATATACGGCGCAGGTGATAAGACAATCCAAGATTTTGTCCCATTCTTCAAAAACAAAGGTCCAGCTATATCGACACCTATGACTTGAAATACAGAACAGTCTTCCGGCAATGGTGGTATTTCAACATCGTGGGGTTTTGCATCAAACTTCTTACATCTTACACAATTCTTCAGAGCTTTCCGGATCGTTTTACGACTTTTTAAGATCCAATATTTCTCTCTTAAGACTGCCATTAATGTTTGAACTCCACAATGTAGTGATTGATTGTGTTTTTCAATTATTAGTTTCGTAACAACTGGGTGGTTAGATGGCAAAATTATAGGTAGTCTGAAATCCTCCGAGTCCTCTCTCATAATTATTCTGGATTTAAGTCTTATAAGTCCGTATGGATCAATGAAAGGTTTTAAATGACGTAAGCGTTCATCCTTCTCTGATTTGAAGCAACCTTTCTGCACAATTTTTCATACAGTGACTTCAGCTCTTTTAATTTCTTCAATTTTTAAATTCCCACATGCTCGTTCCTTTTTGTTAGTTTTATAGTTATCAATAAATCTCTTCATCCAAGCAGTGATTCTAATTATCTTCTTGAATTGTGAAACTCGAGAAAAATATGGAAATTCTTCATCTAGAGAAATCAAAGAAGATATAACTGTTTTCTTCTATTCTTTATCAACCTCATCCTTTTTCGGAGTTACATCAAAGTCTGGCTCAAGTTTCAGCCACGTCGGACCTTCATGCCATTTCTTAATTTTAAGTGTTTCTACGGAACATCCTCTTGAAATAATATCAGCGGGATTTAAATTCCCAGAACAAACTTCCAGTTTTCCGGATTACTATGTGCCCTAATTTCTTTGACCCTATTCATCACGAATACACCCCAATTTTCTGTATTCGTAATCCAATACAATGTATTCATCGAATCCGTCCAGTAGAATATAGGAGTATTTTCCAATTTTAAATCTTCCTTAACCGTTTCCATTAGTCTCACTCCAATAGCGCAAGCTAACAAATCAAGTCTACAAATTGTGGTAGGTTTCAGGAGGGCTTGCACGAGCTTGAACACGTTGGCATGATACTTCAGCTTTATTTTTACATCTTAAATAAATGCATGTGGCATATGCCATTTTGGGAGGCATCACAGAATACATGATAAGACAAATCTGTATTTGAATTATTTGAATCAGGATTAAGCATCATATACCGGGGAATTTTCAACTCTACCAAATGACACAAATCTTTTTTCCATTTAAGAATTTTTTTACGCACATCTTTGGGAAGAGCTTCATCTCATGTAACCTTTAGCTCCCAACACTTTTGTAGTAAGAGTTTCGGAGTCAGTGTCACACCACATGTAAAACCTATTGGATCATAAATTTTGTGTGCTTCTGAAAAGATCAATATTTTTGAAATGCATTGGTTCTCTGATTCGTTTATTCCTCTAATATCGCAACTTAATTTATCCTCTTCTAAATCTCAAATGAGACCAAGAACAGAAACCGTTTTTCTTTTATTTGAATTTTCGGGCACTGAAATTTCCGAAAAAGTGTCATTACACGCAATTTCGTTCTCCATTGCAAATTATAAGCCCAATCTTGCAATTCAAATTTAGCATTCGCTAAAATTTCAACAGAATCACTTTTAAGTTTTCGCAGTTCTTCTTCATTATTTACACCTGTAATTAAATTGTCAACATACCAAGCTTCAGAATTTTTTTCTGCCGTTGATCTAAGATGTTCAGGTACGTCATTTAATAACTTAGTTAAACTAGCACTCAATAAGAAGGGACTACTGGAAATTCCGAAAACGACTCTCCAATGTCTAGACATCTAAAAATGATCCGGATTATCTTGTTCCCACCACAAGAATCTCAAAAAATCTCTATCTTTCGGATTAAGTCCTATTTGAAGAAAAGTCTTTTTTGATATCAGAACTTACACCGATGCATTTTTCTCGAAATCTGTTGATAATTGCAGGAATAGTTTCTAGCAAATTAAGCCCCTTTTCTAACAATCATTTATTGACGGAAACCCCTTAATTTTCGCTGACCCATCGAATACTGGTCTTATTTTTGTTGTTTTGGAATTCATTCGAATAACGGCACGATGGGGTAAGTAAGGAATTATCATATTCATTTTCAGGTACAATTTCTATATTTTTTTCTTCTTCCCAAGATTTGAAAACCGCTTAGTAATCTTCTAAGAAACCCTTGTCTTTCAAATTTTTTACTGTATTTTTTAATCTTCTCTCAGCGATCTCTAGATTATTAGGGAGTGGGGGATGGCCAAGGTAAACAGACTTCAAATCTGCCTTCGTTATCCCTTTTAACCGTTGAAAGGAAATGTTGCAGTGTTTGTTCTTGCAACTCTTTTTTAGTTTCATTTTCGGATGGATCTAAAATTCCGATAGTATCAAGATTCCACAATTCAGCAATTTTATAATCTGATACGTGCATCGAAAATGTAAATGAGTTGTCAGTTTTATTTTCTATTTCCAAAAGAACTTTCCCCATAACTGTCCAGCCTAAGTAAGTTTCGACACATACTAAACCACATTTTAATTTTCTTATCTTACCGGTAAGTAATTTTCCTGCAATATCCGCTCCAATAAGAATATGAAATTCAGTTGGGGATGATTCAAACAACAATTTTTCCTTCATGTGGCTAGTGTCATTCAAATATATTATATGTTCTTTAAGTTCATGTAACAGGGGTTTTATTTATATTTGTGGTACATCGGAACAAAATTTAGTTTGATCAAAGGCCTTAAAATTACATTTATAATCACCCTTTACATTACGAAGATTCACAATAAATTGTTTATGGATTTCAGAAACCTTCGTCCCACCAAATAGACTATGAACAATGTTGCTCTCACTTATACTTTTGTATTGCATCATTTCAGCAACAAACTTTGAAATGTATGACTTTTGTGACCCAGTATCAATTAAGCACCTGACAAACTTATCTTCACTATTTCCTCAGATTTTTTACAATTAAAGTTTGTAACAAAACTTTCTGTGTGTATGTTTTATTTGTTAAAGTGACATTTCTATCGTCAAGTTTTTTTTTCTCATCTACTTTATTACTCTTTTCACAAATTATAGAATTATGTTTTCCACTGCAATGATCGCATCTTATTTTTGAAAAGCAATCTTTTTCTAAATGATTTCCTTTTTTCATAGAGAGATAACACATTCCGTTTTTTTTTCGAATGTGCTCGTCTTTCTGCTACGGACTTAGAACAAGCTTCAGAATTGTGATTAACCTATTCAGCGGAATCTCCGCAAAAAATACAATGATTTATCGAAACCTTCAATGAAGCAGCAGTAGGAACTGTAAACTTATTTGTTTTTCTCTCCCTCTGGACTTGCGGTGGATTTTGAATGATAACCCTATCTTGTATTTGAATCGCAGTTTCTCGGCATTCTATTTCTCCCCGTAGAAATTCAAACAGTTCGTTGACTTCAAAAAAATTATCCTGAGTTTTCCGTTTACGTTGAAATTCCAAATTTAACTCATTGGGAATTCATTTAAGCAAAATTGGCGTTAGTAACTTACCATATGTTCCAGAAGTTACTTCAAGTGAATTTAAACTTCTTATTTGAGCCTCAATATTATCATACAGCTTTCGCAATGCAAAAGTATTATTTACATTTTTAACTGTTTCTAAATTCAATAATTTTCCCATATGAGAATTTACAATCAGGTCTTTACGACCAAAACGCTATTTGAGTAGTTCAATTGCTGCTATATAATTTTCACTCGATAGCGAAAACCCACTAATTGCACTAGAAGCAGCTCCAGTAAGGAAGGAATGCAAATAATTAAATTTATCAATGTCAGTTAAACTATCATTTTGATGTATCGCATTGTCATATTGGCTCCAAAAAGATAACCAATAAGCAGGATCTCCGTTAAATTTATTAATACTCAATTTCGGTAACTTTACTTTAGAATGAGAGCAAGAAGTCAAATTCTCTGTTAAAATACTTTCGTTAACCGAATTTGTTTTCTTAACCCGGCGTTACTCGCGCCGGGCTTCCGAGACCCGAACAGTTTTTTAAAGCTCCGTAAACTCTACCCCTTAATGATGAAATGGGCCGCAACAGTCTAGCTGAGTTCAATGTGACCTTCGACGCAAAGGAAGTGTTTTCAGAATTTTGTTTTATTCCGTTCGGAGGAAAACTTGATTTTCGGGTCTCTCAGGCCCGACGCGAGTAAACGTGTCTCTCATTTCGAGTTTGAAGTGCAGCAACTTCGGAGCACAATATGGCTCGCAAATTAACGTATAATGAAGAAATGGAACGATTACGCAAATTGTTAGAAAAAGTATCGACGGATGAGGAATCTATCGAAGAAAATGATGCATTTTCTGATTGCGATGAAATGTTTAGTGCGCATGATACATCGTCGGAAGAAGAAATCGAGTCTGATGAAGAGGATGCTGTTGAATCTAATTCAGATTATTGTTTTACTGGAAAA
The DNA here is from genome assembly GCA_963932465.1 of Maratus speciosus. Classification (NCBI taxonomy): domain Eukaryota; kingdom Metazoa; phylum Arthropoda; class Arachnida; order Araneae; family Salticidae; genus Maratus; species Maratus speciosus. The sequence continues at coordinate 107,300,109 of OZ010795.1, read as the reverse complement.
GATGGAAAGACGATTTGGAAAAAAACAAAATTTCGTCAAAATTTTCAAACTTTAGCACGAAATATTATTTCAAAATTACCAGGAAATATTGGAGAGGCAAAAGACGTAACTTCCCCTATTGAGTAATGGAATTTATTATTGAATGAAAACATCTTGGATACGATTGTAACCTGTACAAATATATATATTGACACTGTCAGTGGCAATTTTCAGAGGGAACGCGATGCCAATAAAACGGAATTCTCTGAAATCAAAGCCTTTATTGGATTACTGTATTTATGTGGTATACATAAATCATCTCATGTGCATGTAAGAGATTTGTGGCGCACTGATGGAATGGGACTTGAAATATTTCATAGGACCATGTCCCATAATCGTTTCTTATTTCTTATAAGATGTATAAGATTTGATGATGTTAGAGATAGGCAAATAAGAAAAGAAGTGGACAAACGTGCCCCAATAACGTATGTTTTTGATTCATTTGTGCATAACTGCCAGAAGTTGTACATACCTGGATCCTATGTTACAATTGATGAAAAACTCGAACCATTTAGAGGATGTTGTTCATTTCGTCGATAAATGCCGAAAAAGCCAGCTAGGTATGGGATAAAGATTTTCGCTCTTGTTGATGCAAGAACTTTCTATACATGCAAGTTAGAAGTTTATACAGGTACTCAGTCCCAAGTTCCGTATCACGTAAATAACTCATCAGTTGAAGTCGTGAAAAGGTTAACAGAAAACTTAAATTCTGGGAGAAATGTAACAGTCGACAACTGGTATACTAGTTATGAACTTGCAAAATATCTTCTTCAGAAAAACATTACTCTAGTGGGCACCATAAGGAAGAACAAGCGAGAAATACCGAAAGAGTTTGTGAACAATAAAAATCGCAAGGTGCATTCATCCTTGTTTGCATTCAAGAAAGACATGACTTTAGTGTCGTATGGTCCTAAAAAAAACAAATTTGTTAACCTTTTATCCTCAATGCATAATGACGACGCTATTGACCAAACAACAGGTGAGGCAAAAAAGCCTGAGATAATAACGTTTTATAATTTGACGAAATGAGCTGTTGATGTGGTGGACCAAATGTCAGCAGCGTATTCAACTGCAAGAATCAGCAACAGATGGCCGATGGTTTTATTATATACAATCATGAATACTGCTGCAATCAATTCTCGAGTATTACTCCAATGCTCAAAACATCCATCCTTAGAGCACAAGAAGCGTAGTCATTTTTTGAGAGCTCTTGCAACGGATTTGCTGAAAGAGCACACAGCGAAGAGAAGCACTGTAACATGTCTACATCGACATTTGCAAGAAAAACTAGCTTTCCAAAGCCCTCCTGCTAAAAACCAGAAAGTTGCTGAGAGAAAAAGGTGCTATATTTGCCCAAGTTCAAAGGGCCGAAAATCTAAAATAAGTTGTGTAATATGCGAAAAAAATGTCTGTGGTGAACATTCTGTTTTTACGTGTATCAATTGTACAGAAAATTTGGTAAGTTTTTTATTAATGATTCTATACATATATTAATTAAAATTACTACTCTAAACAGTGTCTTAAATTATGTTGTTAGTTAATGCTTAATATGGTGTTTAAATGCCCTGCGTGGCATATAAATGCATAAACGGGCCTCGCAGGCCGGCGCGAGTACATGCGTGCGTACGATTAGCGCGAGTAACTCCGGGTTAATAGAACGTTCAGGTTCAACTTTTATTTTTAAAGCGTAAATTATTTTCGATTTCAGAGAAATTATTTTTTCAGAATAACCTTCAGCAGTTTCAAATTCAGTGTCTAATTCGCCGTCATCATCCATTAAGTTTTCGATCTGCTCGTCTAAAGTTGTTAAATTATTATACTTTGAGTTTAACTGATCAATATGTTGCGTAAGAACAGGAACTTTCTGTACTTATTCTGCAAGGTACTGCTCACAAGTACTAATTAATTTCGTAGTCGCCGTCCTAGAAACAGCACGTTTCTTCTTTAGTTTTTCAATAACAGATATATTTAATCCGTAATTTTAAATATAATTAATTTTATAACAACTTAATATAACAACAATAATTTTCAAAATATATTCAATAACTTTCAAAATAATCCTGTTCTCAAAATAGGTTATCAATCAATACTATTAATAATATTATCTTCAACAGAATTAAGCATTCAAGACTTTTATTTATTTTTATACTTAATTCTTTATTATATCCAAGATCAAAGACAAACTATCAACATTATTCTTTTCAGAAGAACTAAATATTCGAAACTTTCGTCTATAAATAATTTTTCATAAAATTAAGATCAAATCAAATCGAGTCCCTGTTCGGGCGCCATAAAAATGTGATAAACGAGCTTTCAAATTAGACAAAAATGACATAAATCTTCTACTTACCCTTTCTGTCAAGTAAGTTTTCTGCTTGCTTCTGGAGTTCGGACTGCCGGATTTTGATTTCACTTAATTCTATTCAATAATTCACTCGACTAAATTAATACATAACTCGGTTAATCTTCCATACTTATATACAAATAGATTACAAATATTTACAGGATTATATTACTTAACATTTAAATGCTTTAACTTTAATCGAATCATAACGGAGACACAACTCCGTTCACAAAAACTAAATATTATTCTAATGTTTTTTCAGTTCCGTTCAATTCACTTAGACGTAAAAGTTTTTAGTTAAATCCAGGTGTCACTCTCACTGCAAAGGAATACAGAGGGAACTGTCCGTGATAGTTACAGCCTTCCGAATGGTCTGAAATTTTAAATATATAATTGTTGCAAAATTTCGTCGAGTCATTTCAAATTTTATGATAATCGGATGTATAGTTTAATTACAGGGAGAGTCAAAAGTTTTCCGTTACATTACGCCAATGGGAAAAAAATATTTCAAGTGCATTTTAATGATGTTATAGCCTTTCGAACAGAATGAAATTGATATGCACTTAGGAAGTGCACTAAAATATACATTCAGTACAATATGCGGGACAAAAAATATTTATAACACTAGTTACAGTACGAACGCACTTCATTTGCAACGTTTGACGAGCAATGTCCAACTTGTTTTAATTTTTGCAATGCTCCTTGCCACTTAAATTTGAAATGCTCATTGCCATTTAATTTTTGATCAAAATTCATGAAATTCATAAGAAAGAAACCTGATATTGCTTAAACAGAAACTGTGTATGCATTTTTAAATTCGAGTTCATTGAGTCAATTAAATTTGATTTTTAACTGATTATAACACAGAATTTTGATTAAATCGACATGGAATTCAGAACAATATCGCTAAAAAATTAACCATTTAAGAAATAAAAAAAAATCGATACACAAATTTTTTTGTAATAGAGTTTTACGCGATTAAAATTCAAAATCGAGAAAATATCTAAAGAATTAAGACGCAAGGAGCATTTTAAAAATTTTTCATTTTTTAAAAGATCTTAAAAGTGTTATAAGATTTCAAATTTCTTTTAAGGTGTCCTATATAGTTATGGTGAAATGTATATTTGCACAAAATTTCAAATCGTTATTATAAAAATCAAATAATTTTTTTAGCGTCCACCGTCTCCTTAAAGGGAAGAGGGACCTTAAAAATCAATTTTTTTTATTTTTTGTAAATTTCACTTTAAATATTACTCAAGGGTACATTATATGCATTATGGTATGCATTTATCACGAAAAAAATATTTTTGAGAAAAAAAAATGGAATTTTACGCGAATTTAGTCTTAGAAATCTTCGAAATGCCCCCTGCGCGTTCCATATCAATGGAAATGAATTGAAGAAAAGGATATATCCGATCAAATCAGAAATTTTCGGCAATTGGAAAGTCTAGGAATTGAATCCGAAACTCAAAATGTTAGTAACGTGGACGATGACTTTATGGCTGATTTTCAGTGTAATACTGTTTTTAAGGATAACCGGTATAAAGTAAAATTTCCATGGAAGGCAAATTTGAAAATGTCTCTTAATAACAATCGTGAAGTCGCATACAGAAGATTTTTGAAATTGAGAACATTCTTTAGAAATGACCCTTTGTTATTCTCAGAATATAAGGCTATTTTAGATAGTTATTTAGCAGACAATATTATCGAACCTGTTGACAATACATCTGATGTAAACTCATTTTACTTACCACATAGAGCAGTAATTCGTGAAGATAAGTCCACCACTAAAGTTCGCATTGTCTTTGACGGAAGTGCCCATGCTAAGGGTGAACTGTCACTAAATGATTGTTTACATACGGGATTAAATCTCATTCCCGAATTGTTCAGCCTTTTAATCAAATTCAGAAACTTTCCCATAGCAATTACTGCAGACATTCAACAAGCTTTTTTGAAGATCGAGATTCATGAGTCAGATAGGGACTTCACATGATTTTTTTGGGACGATGAACCATGGATTGATGATCCAGGTGAGGGGTTTAAAATATTCAGACTAAAGAGAGTGCTCTTCGGTGTGAAACCGAGTCCCTTTCTTCCGTCTGCTACCATCAAGCATCATCTACAAAGGTATGTAGAAACATTTCCTGAATCTTTTGAAATTTTAAATTTATCGCTGTATGTTGATGATTTTATAACAAGTCAACCGAATCTTGATTACGCATTTAAAATTGGTAAGAAAGCCTATGAAATATTTCAAGAAGCAAGTATGACTTTTAGAAAATGGAAAACCAACTCGCATGAACTGCGTGAGAAATGGAAGGATTATGGTTTACATATTGATGAAATTTCTGATAACTTAAATCTCACTAATCAAAATTTGATACCTTCCCAGGTTTTAGGGGTTGTTTGGGACCCAAATAGTGACATGTTTTCATTTACGACTAAAAATCTAGAAAATTTCCTTTCGAATAAACTTAGTACTAAACGTTATTTATTGTAAACTGTTGGCCGAATGTTTGACCCAATTGGATTTATAATTCCTTATACTATTAGAATTAAATGTTTAATTCAAGAAATCTGGTGTTTAGTACTTGATTGGGATGAAAACCTAACCAAACATTTAGACAATTTATGGAATGAATGGTTTGAAGAAATAAAAGAACTAAATTGTATTAGCATTCCCAGATATTATTTGGCTGATATTGCCCTTGATGAAGTTGATTATTTTGAGTTACATAGTTTTTCCGATGCTTCAAAGAAGGCATTTGGTACGGTAGTGTACCTTAGAGCAGTGTTAAAGAATAAGAACATTGTTACTAGTTTTGTAGCAGCAAAAAGTCGAGTCGCCCCTTTAAAAACTGTCTCTATACCTCGTCTGGAACTTTTAGGAGCCCTTTTGTCTGTCAGACTTTGTAATAAAATTGCTAAAGAATTAGCTTTTCCTGCAACTTGCTACTTTTGGACCGACTCTACTATTACTTTCTTTTGGATTAGAGGTGAGCCAGAAAGATTTAAAATGTTTGTTAGAAACCGGATAAAGGAAATCAAAAATTTTAGTGATCCATTATGTTGGTTCCACTGTCCCGGAAAAGATAATCCTGCCGATCTAGTTACTAGAGGTTTGAAAGTTTCAGAGTTGAAAAATAACCATCTTTGGTGGGAAGGTCCCCAGTGGTTAAAGCAAGCCAAATTTGCATAACACATTCCATAAATTTGATATTTCTGAAGTTAAAGATCAGTTAGAACTAAAGAAAAGCATTGTTGTAAAATCAACTATTGTAAATGAAAATCAGTTAAACATTGATTTGATTAATCGATATTCTTCTTTTATGAAGTTAATAAGAATTGCTGCATGGTGTTTAAGATTTCTGAAGAACTGTAAGGTGAAATCAGGAATTAGAAAATATGATTATTTAGATCTTCTGAGTTACAGAATGCGACCAAGAAGCTCATAAAGATTGTTCAAAATTCCGCATTCTAAACTGAAATTCGATGTATAAAGGAAAAACGTCCACTCCCAAATAACAGTAAGATTTTGAACTTAAATGTATTTGTAGATGCAGATGGACTGTTAAGAGTCGGTGGAAGACTGAAATTTTCTAATTTATCAGAATCGCAGAAACATCAAATACTTTTACCAAAGTCTCACTTTTTACTGAACTTTTAATTTATCATTACCATAAAAAATTCCTACATTCAGGTACTCAGACAACGCTATCTTTATTGAAACAATTTTATTGGATACCATCTGGTCAAAGTCAAGTTAAGAAAATTATAAATAGGTGCGTGACTTGTCTTCGAACAAAACACCAAACTCTTCAACAATTGATGGGTGACTTGCCCCGTGATAGAATTGTACCATCTAGACCGTTTGAGAAAACAGGCGTTGATCTAGCAGGTCCTATTATAACAAAACCTAATTTAAAACGTTCAAAGATAACCCTAAAATCATATATTGCTATATTCATTTGTTTTTCTACCAAAGCCGTTCATCTAGAAGTTGTTTCGGACTTGACCACAGAAGCATTTTTAGCCTGTTTGAGAAGATTCATTGCTTGAAGATCTAAACCCTGTGTCATATGGAGTGATAACGCCACAAATGTTAAGGGTACTTGTGCTCTTTTGAAATCCTTCTATCAGATTTGTGCTTCGGAAGATATTCAGCGATTTAGTGCTGAAGAACGAATTCAATGGAATTTAATACCTCCTGCATCCCCACATTTCGGCGGATTATGGGAATCAAACATAAAAACCATGAAGCGAATTCTCTTGAATATAACTAAATCATCTATCTTAAATTTAGAAGAGCTGTCAACACTTGTGACGCAAATTGAAGAAGTTATGAATTCACGTCCGTTGACCCCCTTGTCTGCAGATGTTAATGATCTACAACCACTAACCCCTGGTCATTTCCTCATTGGAGGTCCTCTTTTGAATGCTCCTGAAAATAATGCCATTTTAGACACTTTACCTTTTTCTTCTAGGTGGACACTAGTTCAAAGATTAAAAATGGAATTTTGGCACCGCTGGAGCCCAGAATACTTAAATGAGCTGCAAGTCCGCAGTAAATGGAAAAAATCCTCGCAAAATGTTAAAGTTGGACAGCTTGTGTTACTGAAGGAAGGAAATGATAAGTTTATCGACTGGAAACTAGCTAGGATTGTGAAAACTTATAAAGGTGATGATGGGCATGTCCGTGTAATTGATCTCAAGACCTCTACAGGTATGTTACGTCGAAATATCACCAAAGTAGTACCTTTGCCATTTTATGATGATGTTGGACAACCGTCCAACGCCGGGCGGGATGTTCCCGCTAATACTCAAAACAGCTAATTGGCCAGCGTATGCTCTCTTTGAACTGTCTACTTTTGAACTGAAACGAATTAATCTTTTGTTTGACGTTAGAATTCTTTAGATGTGATGTGTCGAATGTAACTTCATACATTTTTATGTTCCATTTTGTAATTAAATGTTTGTTTTGCGCCTTAAAGAATGTTGATTATTCGTAGAAATAAGTTACACTGAACCACCTTGATGCTAGATTAATTTTGAAATGAATGTTTATATTAAGTAGAAAAGAAATTGAATAAGAAGATTTACACAATCATTTAATTAATTTTAAAAGGATTTTAGAAGGATTAAAGGATTTAGAAGGATTAATTAAATTTCAATTTATAGGGATTTTGTGCAATATTTATAACCCCACTTAAATCTTTCATTTTAAATATTTTTCTTAGTATTTTGTAGAATTAGGAAACGTACAAATATAATATTCTTACACTAGAAATATAAACATATTTCCGAATTGAAAAATCCCCCCCACCCCACCCCACCAGACGCCAAGCAAGCAGAAAAGATGCAAAGGCCAAAGAAATCATCCTTTTAAAAGAATTTTTGTTTTGTGTAACCCATAATGCTTTTTGAACAATGTAAAGTTATCTATCTATAACTGATTCTAAACTGTATTAAAACTATTCGATGTATTAAAAGATTTCCATAACATGTAATTTTAATGGTACTTATAAGTACCGTCAGTAGATAAAGGGTTAAAAGATATAGACAGTTTGATGTCATATTTACATGATGGCATTGGAAATAAATTTTGCTACAATTTAAATATCGAGGCGAACACTAAGCTTTTTTGTTTGAATAAAAAGTAAAAGAAAACATAATTTTCAGTGAAATGGCTGTGTTCGCCCTTTTTTCTGCGACAATCTGGTGCTAAATTGCATTTGAAGGAGTGCGTCTTTACCTCCTTTTTTGGCTGACATTACACTGTAAAACAGTTAGTATAACGTTGCTCCATAAATTTGGTGGCAGACTTTGAATATAATAATGTGGATTCTCATATCTTCACATTATTATGGTGTAATATTACACCAGTTATATTGGATTAAATTACAGAAGTTATGCCAGTGAAATTATTCAATAAACTAGGTAGCAGTATGCTGACACAAATTTTATGGAGTAACATTATACCAAGAGTTTTACAGGGTAAATTTCGGTAATTTTTTATCAGAACATGAAGAACAAAAAAAAGTTTCAAACTTAACACACTATTCCTTATGGAGGATGTATTGAATCTGCGCCGAATTTTATATTACATTTTTCGTGACGAAGATAAACAAAGTTATTTAAATAAGTAATGTATACCTTAACAACTGGTTCGTGTATATTAGTAAATTTAAATACATTAATAGAACTGTTATAGACCGATAAACTACTCAAATATGAATTCATTTTTTTTTTCAATGCTCATTTTTACCAATGCTCTTTCAGTTTCGATAACAAATAATTATAGATTTTGTGTAAATTGTTTAAATGATTTACTCATTAAAAATGATTATCTCTAAGCAATCGGAAAATTTTGGAAATGTTAAGATAATTTTCACATGAATTTTTCATATATGTATAAACACATTTTTGCTTAATTGTAAGTCATTTAACTATCTGATATGAACTAAAAATAAGTACAAACTGTCAAGCTTTCTTTAGTCATTCTAGATAAAAGATAATGTTATCTATCCAACAGAATACATTGATTCTGTATTTTTGTGCTGAGCATATGATGGATTCTTGAACAAAAATGCTATAGAATAACACATATGTAGCTTGATAAATATATATAGGAATTTCAATGGCCTGATTTTTTTTCATTTAGTACTTATTTAAATGTATCTCTTTAGTATGAAATATATATATATATATATATGTGTGTGTGTGTGTGTGTGTATTTATAGATGTGTATATATATTTCAATTGATCATTTTGAAAGCCATCATAAAAATATCAATGCATAAAGGTCGTTCAATTGTTTTTTTATTATTATTATGCAAGGAATCTTTGCTTCTATATGTGTTTTTTGAGAAACAGTTCAGAGTGCTTTTGTTTTTAAAATATATTAAATATTCTTTTCTTGTTTAAAGTATGCTTCTTAGTTTCTTTCTCACATTTCGTAACCGTACACGTTCCTAAACTTTGTACTTAGTACTCTAAACGTCTTTCTCAGAAATTCAAAAAGTAGTACAAGGTTAATAAAAACATTAATCTACAGCATATTATCGCTAGAAGATATTAACATGCACACATGATCTCAAATAAGAGCAGAGTAATATATGGTAATCCAGACATATATTACTTCAAGTTCGGAAAAGTTTTGCAATGCTCCGTAGCTGTATTAAATGTTTTATTTACTGCTTCCATAAGGAAAGTTGCTTTATATGTTGCTATGCTATTTGTACTTATTCGATCTTAATATCCTGGAGCATTCTAGAATGACATATTAACTCGAAACTTAGAAGTGTTACAAATGTTATATATTTATACATGTTACATTTCATGTTCGAATAATGTATTATGAAAAATTCTAAGATACTACATTATTTTTAAAACCACGTGGAAAATTTATACCTCAGATTTTTAAAAAATATTAAATACATATAATGTGAAATTATTTTTGATATTTTTACTTATACTTTAGAATCAAACCGACTTGGGAAATATTTTTTTTTAACTTTGGTTATTTATTATTATTTATTTATTTATGGTCGAATTTTATCTGATGATTTACGCCTAAAACGAAGCTATATCTCAAATATTACTGAGAAATAGAAAATAAAAAAATGTAAATATGGAGTTTGTAAAGTATACTTGCATTATTTAAAAAAAAAAAAAATCTGTAAAAATCTAAAACAAATGGTTATTTTTTTTTGATTGGTTTAAAGTAATTACATTTAACAAAATGCAATTACGATCTGTTGAAAATCTACTTATATAAAATCTAAGTGAAGGAAAGTGTAGGCAATCATTCCAAGGTGAATTGTGACATCCAATTTAAAACAACAAGCTGATTTTTAGGTAAATTTCGTAAGAAATACTAATATATATATATATTAGTCATATCAGTTATATATCAGTAGTTTTGGGTTTGGATGTGTAGTGTGTGTTTTTTGGTAGTATATATATATATATATATATATACAGATAGATAAATAGATAACCTTTAAAAACCATTACAAATTACCAACAAAAATTTAGAAATTGTAAATAAAAAGAAATTTATTCCTTGACAATTAAACTGTTCCCCCTAACATATTCAAGATAGATTTTAAAAAACGTAAAAAAATGAGCTGAAAACGAATAATGGATATTTGTAGGACCCAGACAAATTCTTCAGTTCCCAAATGCCAAGAGTTCCACAAATAAAGTGTGTGGTTTCATCTTCATATTAGCCATAAAAAAGCTAAAGAATATGAATTTGAGACTACCACGCACAAAAAATGGAGAAATAAATTATTGATAAAGAAATATGTTTAAAATAAAACATGATTAAAACGGACTGAGAAATAAAAATCACATTACCATATATTGAAAACATTGCTGACTAAGTATGAGGCAGTATTAAAAACAAGTAAAGGAGATTCTTTGCACATGTTTCCAATTTTTTTTATGTTCACGGACCAAGGAGTAATTATTACAGTATAGTCAAGCGTATTCCTCAATATATGTGACCAGCTATAGATAATTTAAAAATGAATTCCACCATGTATTCCAAGGAATCAATTACGTACTGCCATCTTTAGATTTATTAGTAATATATATTGTTTTGGAATAAAAACTAATGTATCATAAAAACTACTTATTTGTATTAATGGATTAAAATTTAAAGCAAACACTGTCTAGAGACAAAAAAAAATGATAAATAATAATTAAAATATGTTAATAAATTTATATATATATACATAAATTTTTATGGACCCGATAACTTCCAAAATTTTGCACAAATCTCTTCCAAACTGACACATAAAGGCAATGGGTAAAAAATCTTTGGTCAAGTTCGTGAATGGACAAAATTGGACCAAGGGGATGAAAATAAGGGAGGGGTGAAATCAGAAAACACTCCACAGCTTCTTAATTATGGAACATATCAAATCAGTTTAAACTTGTTATTACTGCTAGGAAAAGGATAAACATTTATGTATGACACATTTTTGATATCCTTAAAAATAGGCTCACGGGGCGCAAAAATAGTGTGTTAAGGAGAAAAAAAATCATAAATTCGACAATTCACAAGATATCAAATCCAATTAATTATTGACAAGTTTTTGATAGGACCAACTCTTACAACAACAAAATAAATAAGCAAATGAATAAAAACAACAAAAAAGGGAGAGTTGAAAAAGAAATAAATTCATAACTTCGTCAATTCACAAGATATCAAATCCGCTTAAATTTATTATAAAACTTCTTAATATTATACATAACTTTTGTATTGACACGTTTTTGATAGGACCAACTTTTAAAGAAAAAAAAATAAAAATAAAAGGGTCGAGTGTTGTAAAACAAACAAACAAACAAACAACAAAAAAAAAAATTCGAAATCTACGTGTGCTTGTATTGGCCTAGCCGGCAGGGATTTTTTTATTCATCTGCCTTGAGTTTTCCACGGAACCGATTTTGCTAATTATTTTTTTTATGAAAGCTGTTCATTTTCAGCTTGCAGTAGCTATTGTGAAAACTTCAGACTCTTTTCCAATATCCAACATGGAAAAACCGTCATCGCTATAAATGATCGCTACGTATAGAAAGCCCATGTATTCCTAAAATAAAGTTGAGTTTTAGGTTTGAGGTTGGTTGGAGTTTAGGCAAAATTCCGAGATAGCTAACGGTAGTTAAAATAAAGGAAATACACAAATTGACATCACTAAAAGCGAAATAGAAAACAGAAAAGGTTTAGAAAAGGGCATGGAGATTTATCACAAAGAAGTCATTGTAGGGGGTGAGAAACGGCAAAATTCAGAGAGGCATTTCATAGGGTATCTGACAAAAAATAGGAAGGATACGGAAAAAGATGCTGCTAGTAGAATCCTCGCCATAGAAAAATTAAAAAGCGACACTGATATAAAGAAGTGTTAATAGAAACGGATCGCAGTACGCATTCATCTTTTAAAATCGAGGACAAAATGAATCGTAGGCTACTCAGACGGGTACTATTCATGCAGCCTTACCACCATGACATAAGACACAGTCCAGACAAAGACATTGTTCACGTAGATTATATGAGTAAGGCAGAGTAATGTCTTTAGAAAAAAAAGACAGAAGAAGTGAAAAAATAAAGTGAAGTGATAAAAATCGCTTGTTTTTAATGTGTATTGTAATTGTGAAAATAAAACAATATATTGTGTATAATTTAAAAGAAATATTGGGTAGGAAAAGTTGTAAGATATTAGAAAAGAGTAAGGTAGAAATATATATATGTTTGCTTGTTTTTTTTTTTTTTTTTTTTTTTTTTTTTTTTTTTTTTTTTTTTTTTTTTTTTTGCATGTGGAGCTATTTAAATATTTTTGAGCTACCTTCTGATTTCAGAATATTCCGTCCTGCGGCCAGAATATTATTTAAAGGGGGAGGGGGGTGTTGTGGATACTTCAGACTGCTTTCTAATATTCCAGATAGAAAAACTCTCATAGCGATACATGATCGCTAGGTATAGAAAGCCCATTTATTTCTAAAATAAACACGAGTTTTAGGTTAAGTTCCAACTTTCTCCGGTAAGATAAGAAGAAACTGTTCGATCACAATTCATCATAGGAAAGTGACACTTGGAGACAACAAGATTAAAGCAAGTACCACCTGGGATTTGCTTTCATGTGCCGAGAGTGAAACTAGACGGCATTTTTCACACGATGGACTTGAACCACAGAGTGGCGTGTGCAGATTGTAGGATGGGCCTAGTTTAACCATTCGGAGCGCAGCCGTCAAATGATTTTGATAGAAAAGCACTGCCAGTGGCTAGAAAAACTCCATATTGTTTTCCGGGAGAAAAATTGAGGATATATACGAGATCCTCAATAAGATAAGTTAGTTAAATTCTAGACACAAAGGAGTGGGTTGCAGGTCTTACCCTGGACGAAAGAATTACCTCTCAAGGAGCCACTCATAGTTTTCTCGGAGGGACGTTCTGAGGGGAGAGAGATTAAATTTTTCTCTCACGGCGGACAAAGCCGGACAACTGAGACTTCAGCTGGGTTCTTCAGCGCAGGCTGTCTGAACAGTGACGAGCCTTTTAACTTCATCTAAGGAACATTATTCTAAAATGCTATTATTCAGATCGCAGAAACTCTTTAACTTATTGGACTCTCTGATTAACTTTCATCCGGACTTAATTTACTCTACCACATCACAGGCTTTTATTTATCAGATTCCGTATTTCAACTATTTGTGTTGTGTAACTAATGACATTATCTTAGTCCAGAAACCTTGTGTTTAATGTGATTAAAATCTTATTCTTCATTACTAAATAACTTGTCATTACGCCTCTGAGGAATCTTGTTCACGCTATCCCCTCATCTGAGTTTCCACAACTGGTGGCACACCGAAACGAACTTTGATGCTAATAATAAAGTGGCGGTGAGGTAGTAGAAGCTATTATAAAGTGAAAAAACAGCTGACCGCTAAGCAGCAGAACAGAAAGTCACAGTGGCAACTGCAAAGAAGGAAACGACAGTTCAGCACTCCAGAGAATGGCGGAAAAAAATCCAGGAGATCCACTGGAAGCGAGACGGAGAAAGCGGACAGTAGAGAGACTCCCTAGAAAAGGCTTGACATGAGACCAACCGTGTGGGACAGACGCTTCAACAGCAGTGCACTGGCTATACTGTAACGGGACGACTACACAACAGTGGAGGTACGCTCATTGTATTTGAATGGCTCTCACATTAGTATCGTTTAAATGTTTTAAGTCAATACATACAATTTTGAGGCAGAGAGTGTGTTGTGAGCATTAAGCTAAAGTAAGTAAGCATTAAGCTAAGTAAAGTTAATGTTAATCTACGAAAATTAAAATAATCTAACCTAGTGAGCAGATCAGAATCCGGGATTTATTCGGGACGAATAAAAGGGGGAATGTCTTCCAGATTACTAAGGATAGAATATTTTCAAGTTAAATTCTAGTCAGGGTAGAAAAAAAGGAAACAAGGAAATAAAGGGTGCACGGAGTGCAATGTTGTAAATGGATTGTGAGGAAAAGTATTTTATAATTGCTTTAGATTATTAAATAAGAAAATTTTCTGAAAATTTATGATGGCGGTATTGATACCACTGGATAAGGCTTGCAAGGTGCGCTCAATCTTAAGAGTTTTTCAAATAGATATATGTGCAATTTACATAAAAATATTATATAATGTGCTTTATTTTGTGTGCATAGAGATTTTCAAGGCTGAAAAAATTTATCATGCATATTGTTTATATTTAACAAGGGGAAGAAGGTATCCAAATAATTTCATAGGGTATTTCAAAGTTATTCTTTAGGTACTGTATTTATATTCAAAAATGTGTTTATAAAGGCATTTAAAGTAAAATTATATTTGAAAAAGGTTGAAATTATATACTAGGTGTCAGTGACAGGATTAGCTTCTCCTAAGTATAATTTATAAAATTTGCGTTAAATTTAAGATTGTACAATAATACACGGAATAACACATGTGGAAGATTGTAAATAGGAAAAAAGAGAAATGCAGTGTTGTTCTCCAATAAATATCGTTTTAGTAGCTTTGAAGGGCCAGGTTGATGTTCTTCGACTAGAAAGCCTGGAGGATGTTCTTCGATAGGAGGCTCATAGTTATCTTGATGGCTCAGGTTGTGTCTCTATTTGACTTAAAATATCCATCAGTACTGGGTCGTCAACTGCTGCTTCCAAGTTATGTTCGGCGATCAATGAGCTGGCATTGACACAATGCCATCAAAGTTCAGGCAGAGGAGTGAATAAAATAGACATTCATTCCCACAGCTACACTTTCCACTACAGTTAATTTTGCAGTTGCAGGATTTTTTTCGCAGAACAACTTCTGGAGCTTGAGGTTTGATTGTTGTTATGGGTGTGATGCTTCTCTTGGTTTTATTCCAGCCACATTTCTCAGCTTTTTTACAGCTATTTAACCATAGCTGTACTTGGAGGTAAAATCTCAGACATGGATATCGAACTGCATTTTCTGTTGAAGGGAGCGATGCTATAATTGCAGCGTTCCTAAAAAAAGGATCTTAGTCTTACTGCTGAAATAATACTGTGAGCTAATGCAGTAAACCTGTTCTACCATTTATCAGGGTCTCCTTTTCTCTTTCTTAAAAGTAGCGTTACTATTAAAAACTTTATGGTTCCTGGAATGAGAGACTCATTCTCTTCAAAAACACGTCTGCAGGGGAATATTGAGTAGATTTGTAAACATGAGATTGAATATCTTCACCACTATCTTTGCTGCAGTCTGGACAATACGACATCGAACTTCCTGGGGAGATGAGCATTGTTGTTGATACCAAATATCACTCAAGATCTTACTTGCGTCTGTTCTTGAAGCAAAGAACAGGTACCTTGTTTACAGTAGTTTACATAACAATATCATTTTCATAATTGTTTAGAAGGTGTGCTGTTTTCACTAAAAGACATTATTCACCTGCTTTAATCTGGTTTGTTAATTCTTCTATAGAAAATTTGCAATGATCTTCGTTTTCTTCTAAATAAAAAAAAATGACTTGCAGGGCTGTGTCTATAACAGAGGCAAATGGACCTCTTTTCTGCGTCTCTGTGGGTTTTGCACACTGATACAGCTTATTCATGCATTTCAAATGATACTGTCCATCAGCAATAACCGAGTCAGTCACATGATCTAATCTGTGCATTATGGCGCGCCACCACTCATAATCACTATTTTCAGCAAGTTGTTTAAATTTTTCAAGGACTACCAATGATCGAACTGTGTACTCTATATTTCGTTTTGTTATTGCTTTGTGAATTTTTTTTTTGCTTTAAAGTATGGTGGGATTTCTTCTGTGCGCAAAAAACAAATATTTCGAAACGAAAACTGTTATACTGCTGAACATTTCGTTTGGTTTTCAACGCCTTCAGAAACCTTCTTCAAGTGGGCAGGAATTTTGTGCACTGTTTACGGCTTTTTTTTAACAGATCCTTAGAGACTACTTGTTGATTAAAAAATTGCTTTTCCCATCTTTTCCCTTTTTACTTTCTAATCTGTAGAACTTAACAACTTTTGTTACTTTAGTTTCGTCCTTCGACCGAATACAAGGCAGAACCGAAAAATACACATATCTTTTCATAGTGTTTCGCATACAACTTTTTAAGCAGACCAGATACGAGGTGGCAAAGTTCAAAATCGTCTTCAGCACCCTAAAAACATAAAGGAAGAAAGAGAAAAAACTTCTCCAAAACATTCCAGGTAGAAGCATTTTTTGGTCTAAATTTACTGAACTAAATGCTCACTTACGCACATTGGGTAACGAGATGGCGCCGGATCATATTGAAATCACATTCTGCGTCGAACCTGTGCTGGGGCATCGTTAAGCATTTCCGGAAGTACCTTCTCAATAAAGACTAGATACTTGCGAGTGTCCAGTCTTGGTGGTACGATGCATGGCCTGACTAAACTGTCCGCTACGATACCTGGCCACACATTAATAGTGAAGCATTGTTGTGTGGCTCGTAATCGAGTTCCGTGTGTGTTGTTTATGACGAAATATGCACGTTTTGCGTATTGAACACCCCTTCACGTGAAAAGGTTGCTTCATCACTGAACAAAATAGAACTGGAAAATTGCGGGTGGGCAGCACTTTGGTGAAAAAACCATTGTGAAATGCGAAACGTAATGGATAATCATCCAGCTGCAGTAATTTTACTCTCTGAAGATGAAAGGGATGAAAGGACGTCGCTCTGCAGAACGTGACGGACAATTCATAGAGACGTTCCGGTGGCAGTGATAAGTACCACTACACTGGTTCCGGAATTTCGGTACACCGCATGCAATAGACCCTCTTCCAATATGGGTGTTCGTACTATTCGCAGCTTTACAGTATCCTGCATTGTTACTGTGAAAGATTCACGTTCCGAAAGGTTCTGATATACCCGAGAGAACATTTGATGACGTGGTTAGCGGCTCGTTGGGTAGCCTCTCAATACAACCGAACATCAGCGCGTGTATTTTCGTTGACTAGGCCATAAAGAATTGGATATCCCTCAACTTGGTGTTTGTGAAGCAGTTCATGTTGATCGAACGCAGTCGGCGGCTACAGTAAGGAAGCCACAACTACCGACTTTGAGAGCTTGCGTACAGCACCGGCTATCGATTTCCGTCCATTCCTTCGTATTTCTGGTTCCTAACGATGTTCTCTACCTCCCTCCGAAGTTTGCGCACGAAGTTCTGGGAGACCCTGTATTTTCATACATTGACAAACATTTGTTTTTGTTTTTTTACAGTGTCCGAATCAGTTTGTTCTTTTACCGCACCCTGTACATACTTTGAATGTTCTGAACATTGAATGCATTCCAAAATACTTTCAGAATGTAATAAATACAGTACACGAACTTCTTTTATGTTAAGACGCTTCTATTAAGCCTAAATATGAAAACTAAAACGTGAACTAGAGTGTGTAAAAAGTTTAATTGAGTTAGGGAAAATTGATAGCCCTTTTAATCTAGTGAAATTTAATCATGCCTTACTGAAATGGGAAAACAACATTTTCTGTAACATTGAAAGTAAATGAACAGCATTGTATTCAGTTACATTACTTAATTTTGTTACTTTATACATGTACCAAGAATTAATTTCTTATAGGCTGCTTCAAGTTTCGTCCATATAAATTTTCGTAAACATGTTTTTATTTATTTTTCTGTATTTAGTATAAATTTTAACTGATATAAGAAGCGAAATGTATAGTATTTTTCTTATAAAGAAAAAAAAAACCTTAATAGTTAAGAAATAATTTAGTGTTCGTATATTTCGAAGTAATCCAAGACATTAAAATATTTTTTAATAAAAATTGGTAGGTATAGAGAATTTTACATCTTATTGATAGTAATCGTTTTTCTAGAAATTACAGTCTGCTTAAAAAAATCATTATTTTTTTTTTTAATCTTAAATGTATCTGAAAAGAGTTTTGTAAACATTTACATGTTATTTTCAGGAAATATTTATTGCAGTGGAGCGCCGATTATCCGAACAGGTCGGGGCCGACCCTAGTTCGGATAATCAAAAGTTCGGATAAATGGACTGACAATTTAAGGGATGTTTCTCACTATACTAAAACCTCCACACGTTATGTAAGCTTAGGACTGGCAGCACCAGTTAGTGCTGGCATGTTTAAAAATTGTTTTTTTTTCTTTTTTACATTTTTATCATAATTTTTTTTTTCTCTTTTTATCATTTTCTAAACGTTCCAGAGATTATAATTTAAGCAAAAAAACTTTTGATTGTTGTTTGCTTTAACGAAGACATTTTTTTCAATGCTGCCATATCTCGAATTCTTCTTAAATACGTTAGTTGAATAGGATCAGTGTTCTTCTGGCGTTCGAGCCATTTCGTAGCTGTTTCCAAATATTCAAAGTCTTCGTTATGTGATGGACCTAGGTAATTTAAAGAACATTCGTTTTCATTTTCTTCAATTTCTTTTTCATCACGAATCTCATCCACAATCTCATCATCTTTTAAAATATGATATCCAGGGTCATATTACATCACTATTTAACCACTCATTAATTTCATTTTCTTCATAGCATACGATTATTCCCATCTCCTTTATTGTTTTTACATTCCTCATTCCTCTGATCCACTATTATTTTTTCTTTATTTAAATTTTTATTTCAAGACAATGAGTAATTGGGAGTTCGGTAAAAAAAAAAAAAAAAAAAAAAAAAAAAAAAAAAAAAAAAAAGTGAGAAATAGGTTGTTTGAATAACTGGAAGTTCGGTTATTTTTATTTTATTTATTTATTTATTTTTTTGGAGACAGAAATAGGCTGTTCGGATAATTGGAAGTTCGGTTAATTGGAGTTCGAATAATCGGCGCTCTACTGTATTACTTTTAGATAAGAAGGTTATCGAAAGAAAAAAAAAAGAAGAAGAAAAGAAAAGAAAAGATTCATTAAGTTTTGCAGCATAACAAATGTTAAACATTCGAGTGTGAAAGTAATTTACATTTATATATCTTCAGTTTTCAATGTATGTGTGTACTGCAAGATGTATTACACTATTTTAATATTCTTGCTTGCGTTTAATTTCTATCACCACTGCCTTTTGAAACGCTCTCTGTAAATTTTTAATAAAAATGATCTCCGAGATAAAATTGCATTTCTTTCTTTCGTCTAATGTAAAAATTTTAAAAATCTTAAATGCTGCTGTCTTAAATTTAATCTACTTTTTTATTACAATAAAGCAGGATTATTTTGTCAATTAAAATCAATAACATCTTTGTAAAAAAAAATTTAAAAAAGGATAAAATTAAATATCTACTTTCTTCAAATGTTTCTGAAACATTAACATGAAACTTTTATATTAAACTAATTAGTCGATAAAAAAAAAAAATCTTTATAGATATGTTTATTTAAAAAGGATAAAATAATATTTTTCATTCTTTTTTGTCTCTTTTTAATTGTACTATAATACCATTTCTTTAAATTACCTAATATGTTCTAAAATATTTTTGACATACCCAAAATATTATATATGTATATATATTATAATTTTTTCCGACTGTAAATTTAATTTCTGATTTCTGAGAAATTTCTCTAAAGTATAAAATAAATTACTTATTTATTTCAGGATATCCTGAAATACTTCTTTTAAATTATACTTTCTAAAATGCTGTAAAGACTACTAAAAATCTATTGATTTTCTCTTATTTCTGTTACAATACTTCAAGCATTTAATTTCTAATTATATGAAAACTTTCTCAAAATAACTGATTTTGTTCAACATGTTTTTTTTTTTTTTTTTAAATCAGTTAACTTTAGCAATATTGCAACTGTCATGCAATTAGCATACAATTTCTGAAAAAAAAAAAAAAACTAATTACAAACCTTGTTAATGTATAGTAAATTACAAAAGGTAAATCAAAAAGTATATACTAAATTGTCTTTTTAAAAAGCTGAATATTTAAATTTTTAACAAATGCAACACATTGATTTGAATAATACATTTTATTACTTTTAAACACTTTTTTAAGTATTATCTAAAATTATTAAAAATACAAAATAACTGTTATTCTTATATGAATCTAATGCAGGTTTTGCTTTTGCTTTTATTGTATTTAAAATAAATGGGTGAATGCAACAAACCAGCTTTGCCTAAATACAACAAAAGAATGAGGAATATTTACTTTGAAAATTACATTTTTAGGATGTATTAAGAAGAATTTTTAATATACACAGGGTGTCCCATAAATACGATCACGTTTCAAAAACTCTTCCAAAATTAGCAAATTGCTATATTTCGATTTGTACCATATGGATCTTTATAGAGTCAGACCTATAAGTAAGTTTAGAATTCAAATATTCACAAACATTTAACAGATTGTAGTACCAGATTGCGTTTTGCACCATTGACAGATTTGTCAATGAAGACTTGGGGACTTTTGGATAATTTGACACGTCTTCAGACACCAAGACTTGTCAAAATATCGAATATTTTCTCTCAAAAGAAACAAAACACAGTTAAAAGATTTCAATAAATCCGGTCACATTTTATACATGAATAAAAATTTAATAAAATGTGGTATCGGGATGTGATTTTACCAATAAGACTTGTCAGGATAGGCGGATTCGTGTAGCAAAAATTAGTTTTAAAAACATTTTAACTAATTTTTGCTTTTACAACAAACAAATTAGTGTTTTGATATGTGTTATATTAAAAATATACTCTGATACGGCAATTTGTTAAATTCATAATAAGTCTTATAGTGAAAAAACTCTGTGGTACGGCAATTTGTAAAATATATATGAATTTTTGAAATGCGAACTCATATATGGAACACCCCACACTGAAAAAAATTTAAATAACGATACTACATAAAATTGGTGGCAGCAGGCTTCCGATAATTTTACGGAGTAATTTAACTTATATAATAGTGTAATTTAAACTGATACAACTAGTGTGATAATATATATTAGTGTAACGTAACACTAGTTATAGGGCAATTACACAGAAAATCATCATTTTTTGGAGGGGAATCAAATTTATAATATGTTTAATTTAAGGGTATGATTGGAAAACTTGATATTATTATATTCTATAGAAAAATCCTAATAAAAAGGCATTGTAAATTACTGTTTACAAACTAAGTTTAGCACTATTATTGTCTTTGTAAAGTCATAATGTTACGTCGGTTACGCAATAAAAATTACGTCAGTTACAGGTGTAAATGCCATTTTTTTCTTTTTTGTTATTCAGAAATTAATTAAACAAGTTACTGTTGTAATTTGGCATTACTTAGTGTTGTTGAGAAAATTAAATCACTTTTTTTTTAACTGGATAGTTTAGATAATTTTTACATTTCAATGAAGGCAGAAAAAGGTGTTTGTATATTTTATGGTACGTCAGTTATAGAATTTTGAATTGCAATTTCATGGACTCAAAGAGAGATTGAAATAATTTGCAGGTATTTGGGAATTAAGACCTTAGTAAGAAATATTTTAAATTGTAAAAATTTGTTCTAGCTTTATTAGTAAATTTTCTACATATATTTGAAAACAAAATTCGATGATAAAATTTTACGTCAGTTACGAAGAAATTGCCCTATATTGGTTATATTACTCAATAAAATGGAGGCAACCAATTTTATGCAGTAACGTTTCATGAATTGTGTACAGTGATATATGCAAAAAAATTACCGAAAAAGAAAATTTAAATTCCTGCAGTAATTTAGTATAAAAACGATCCATTCTTTGTAAAGTACATAAACTGAATAAACTTTCTTATGTATGGTTAATAATATTAATAGGGGCATTTAATATAAGAGTACATATAAGATAATATAAATGTTATGATTACTTTTAATTCCTTTTTTATTGCTATTCATGACATTTATATTGTTTATTCGCACGGATCTAATTATGATTATAAATACAGCTAGTAACAATATTATTTACGATAACTTCACAACCGAGGTGCCAGCACCTTTCGTTTTAAAATACAGTTTTTTTTTTTTTTTTACAGTGCCTTTGTTGAACATGTTACAGATGACTGCCGCAAGAACTATACACATTTTCGAAGAAATCGACAAAGGGGTTTGGTATCAGAATCTTTTTTCAGCAATTTTTGAATCATTCTGTGAATGAAATAACTACTAAACTTTTTTTTCTTACATCATATATATATTATTTTTACTGCTTAAGTTCATCTTAAATCGATACAACTAGTTTTTTTTTTTTTTTTTTTTCTTGAGTTCCATAGTACAGATGTAATGAAACATAAAATAAACGATTTCAGAATGCTAAAATTCACAAGTAGTGTTCGTAACTCCAGTTTAAATTTGATATTCTGATGATGGCAAAGCACATAGCCGAAAGTACTTCATTTTTTAAAATCATTAAACTGCATTAAACATATTTTAGGTAGTGAATCATTTGTGTATTTTTATATGGAATTAATTTTTTTTTTTTTTTACACCATTAGAAATATGTTTACACTTTATGAATGAATGTACGCGTTTTCATTAAAACTTGAAGTCATTTTCACAGGTGGAAATATTTCATCTTTGTGAAATTAGGTTTTTATTTATTGATATATTGTTATTTATGTGTACGCATAATATTCGATAAAGTGTTTGAGAAATCGAACTTAGCCACTGAGGATTTTTTTAATTCTTGTATTACTTAGAATTGAAATTATAACCAATATTCGTTTTTTTTAATACTGTATATCTAGATGTCACTGTATTCCAATATTGCAATTTCTTCAGTTTGATGTGTCCAAAAATTAAATTTAAATCATAATTCAAAAGTTATACATTTCAGTTCATTGGCTTAAACGTATTGTTATCCAATATTTTTTTCTTATTATTTCAATTATCGGTAGGTTCATATTTTATATTTTCAACTAACCTTAAATGATATTTGCTAGCGATATATGGGCGATTCTGCAATAAGTTGGTAATTACACTCTATGATTTAGGGAAAAATAAAAATTAAATTTACAAAAAATTAGAAATAGGTAAGACCTAAGATAGTTTGTAATATACAAATACCGGCATAAATTTTAAACGGTATTTTTCTTTAACCTACCTACCTCTAATCGACCTGTTGCTATAATTTGTTGTATTCGATTCGAACCAGACATTTCTCGATAAATACGTTTAAATTAAAGCCAATCAGGACTAAGTTCAATAAACATGTTTAATAAATTTAAATAAAATTTCTGGTGTATATGTTTTCAATCAAGCTTGAATAAAATTTCAACAGGTAGTGAGCTGACGCAATTTCATTGAAAGAGGTCTGAAGTGACAGAGGCAGTAGTGACAAACTCAAGAAACTTGCTTCTGTTCTCATAGTAAGTTAATCCGAGTAATGATGCAATATGATATTTTTAACTAAGTAAAAGTATGTTACATCATGGCAAAATCATAAATAAATAAAAAGAATGATAAAGAAAATTTAAGTACGTGACGGTAGTGACAGGTAATAAACATATTCTTATATTTCTGTCTATTTTGATTATTGTAACTACTTTTGAAATCCAGAGAATTAAACCAAGTGACTGTCTCAGCAATCAAGATAGCTGCTTCTACTAAATGCAACTGTCCTCAAATTTTATCTGACCCCATTTATGATCGCATGAGCAGTTTTATACAAAAGGTCAATAGTGACATAAATACTAGGGGACAATGATGCTCTGGCCAGAATAAATATAAATCTATTGAAAATTTACAATATAAATTCTTTTTTATATACTTTAGATTGTATATTTTAATTGTATAATAACTTTTCTAAAAATAGTTTGCTATTACATTTAAATTTGTTGTAGAAGATCAGTGCATGAAGTGGAGGACAAATGGCAGATGTGACAATTTGAATATTAATATATTATTGGAGTAAAATTTACATTTATTTTGTTGATTTTGTTTTTCGAAATTGTAGAAAGGTTTTAAAGAATGCATTTTGTGCGAACGAAAATTATATAAATGATAAAATGTAGCATATAACTAGAAGGGACAGAAATTAATCACTTACTGGAGATTCTTCTATATATGCATAATATGTTCATGACATGATATCGTTATAATCCTGATATGATATCTTTATAATAATTATATGGTATTTTCAAACGCTTATAATTTCAAATAATTGACTTTTATTTCTGAACAAACCGTTCATTTTAAATTTCGCATACATTTCAATTTAAAACAGAATAAAATAGTTTGGTGAGAAAGAAGTATTCCATAAATTTCTTTATTTTCGACAGAAAATAAATTGGATTTTGGAATAAGTTTTTTTTTTTCATTTAATTGAACTTTCACAGAGCTTATTTATTTTTATTGAAAAATCTCCATGAATCTGATAAAGTTTCTATGAACATATATTCATTTAATTAAACATATAGATACTTTTCAAAAATTCTATTTTTTTCTTTTCAAAGAAAGTTTTAGAAATTAAAACTTAATCAAAAATTTATGCGTGCGTTTATTATTCAGTAACATATTTTATGATAAAAGAAAAACGGAGAAATGTCAAAGGAAATAAAAGTTATGATTATTTTTATTTATATATTTTTTTCGTTAGAGGAATATTTCAGAATTAAAAATTTTAGAAACCTATAATGTTGCAACTGTTAGATGCAAAATTATTTATGATATTACCTATCTTAAAATTTTAAACTTTATCAAGTGTTTATCTTTGTGTTTAGCATATTATAACTAACGCTCTGAAAGAAGAAAAACCAGTTAAGATTCTATACAGCGGCAGTACGGTTCAGTACATCCAGCTAAATTTAGGTGTTCGAAGACCAAAAATTATATAAAGTCGGCATACTTAAACGCGAAATTGTTTTCATTAAATAAGACAACTATTACTTTACGAAAAATCTAGTATTCTTTCTCTGAACCTTACGAACACTACTAAAGAAACTTTTAGTGCACATTAATATTTAAATTATCTGACAAATTCTTATACTGTTACATTGTTACAAAAAAATAAAATAAAACCTCAATATGTCGTGTTTTCATATATTATTTTTTAAACTACTTTAAATCGAAAAAAAAAAACTAATTTCTTCCTGAATTTTATTATTGAACGAAGAATTTGAAAGATTCATTAAAACCTTTGCATAAATTTCCATTTAAAATACAGCAAAAATGTCTGACGAAAGAAAGTATTGGAGGAAATCTCTCTATTTCCTATCGAGGATTAAACGAATTTTTGAACGAAAAAGATATTTTATTTTTCATTTAATGAAATTGTCCCCAAGCATACGCTTATCTCCCTTACTAATCTTGAAACTTGTCAATGAAGCAGATGTCTTTCGAAACGTATCGCCACTTAATTAACTTGACAGCTATTTTGAAATAAAACGAAAAATGTCAACATTAATACAGATTTTTTATAACAATGTTTCAGAATTTAAAATTATATGAAACCCTAATGTTACAATTGTTACTAACAAAACTAATTGTGATACTGACAAACCGTTTAAAGGTAATTATCATTTCAATTATATTAGTAAAATTTTTTGCTTCTCTAAATAATAAAGTCTATTTCAATTTTTTTTAAATTAAATAAAAAAAAGATTTAGCATATTAGGTAAATGCATATGTTACACAGTTTTTATAAATTAAAATATACCTCAAACTATTTTAAGATTTGCTTAAAGTGATAAAAATACATTTTAAAACATACCTTTACTTACTCAGATTCGATAAGTTTCATTTCTCAGAGGGCAACATTCTCAAGAATTAAAATGATACTAAATTATTTTTGAGAATGTTGCCATCTAGGCAAAGAAACGTGTCGAATCTGGGTAAATAAAGGAATTTTACCCGTTTAAATGTATTTTTATCACTTTAAGCGAATATTGAAATAGTTTGATATTTTTAAGTGATTTTTTATATATAGTTTTATAAAATATGCCTTTACTGTTAAATTTAAACTTGTTGAATGTGCCAATCCTAAAACTTTCTTCTAATACACCTTAATAGTTAAAAATGTAGTTTTAAATGTTAATCTTTTAATATTGTTAGTTCAATACTATACCAACATTGACTTTCATCTCAAATTTCTGCTTCAGTCAATTAATAGGAGTAAAAACGATTTAATCTAGAACATGATATTTATTAAAATCAATAGTTTTCCGTTATTTCTAGGGTCCGTATGGTTCCTGAAATACACCGAATTTTAGGCGTTCGAATATCAAAAATTATCTAAAGTTGGCATATTTAAACAAGGAATTGTTTTCATTAAATAAGGCAACTATTACTTTACGAAAAATCTAGTATTCTTCCTCTGAACCGTACAAACACTGCTAAAGAAACTTTTAGCGCATATTAATATTTAAATTATCTGACAAATTCTTAAATTTTTCATTGTTACTATAAAAAAATAAAACCACAATAAGACGTGTTTTCATATATTATTTTTTAAATTACTTTAAACGTAAAAAGAACTAATTTTTTCCTGAATTTTATTATTGAACAATGAATTTGAGAGTTCATTAAAACCTTTGCATAAATTTCCATTTAAAATGTAACAAAAATGTTTGACGAAAGAAAGTATTGGAGGAAATCTCTCTTTTTTTCTATCGAGGATTAAATGAATGTTTCAACGAAAAAGATATTTCATTTTCATTTAATGGAATTGTCACCAAGCATACGCTTATCCCACTTTTTAATCTTGAATCTTGTCAATGAAGCTGATAAAATCTTTCGAAACGCATCGCCACTTAATTAACTTGATAGCTATTTTGAAATAAAACAAAAAATGTCAAAATTAAAACAGTTTTTTATAAGAATGTTTCAGAATTTAAAATTCTATCAAAGTCTAATGTTACAATTGTTACTGACAAAACTAATTGTGATAGCGACAAACCGTTTAACAGAAGATTATCATTTAAATTATCTTAGTAAAATTTCGCGTTTTTCTAAATAATAAAGTCTATTTCATCACATTTTAAAATGAAATTTAAAAATATGGTTAACATATTAAATGGATATGTTACACCATATTTTTAAATTAAAATATACCTCAAACTATTTTAACATTTGCTTAAAGGGATAAAAATACATTTAAAAAATACCTTTATTTACTCAGATTCGATATGTTTCATTGCTCAGAAGGCAACATTCTCAAGAACTGAAATGATGCAAAATTATTCTTACAAATGTTCCCGTCTGAGCAATGAAGCATGTCGAATCCGGGTATATAAAGATATTTTAGCCTTATAAATGCATTTTTCCCACATTAAGCAAATATTAAGGTAGTTTGATATTGTCTAGTGATTTTTTATAGATAGTTTTATAAAATATATCTTCAATGTTAAATTTAAATTAGTTGTATGTGCCAATCCCAAAACGTTTTTCTATCTAATACATCTCAAAATTTCAAAATGTAGTTACAAATGTCAATTAGTTACAAATTGCCTCCAAGCATACGCATATCTCACTTTTTAATCTTGAAACTTGTCAATGAAGCAGATATAGTCTTTCGAAACGTATCGCCACTTAATTAACTTGATAGCTATTTTGAAATAAAACAAAAAATGACAACATTAAAAAGAGTTTTTTTATAAGAAGATCCCAGAATTAAAAATTATATGAAACTCTAATGTTATAATTGTTACTAACAAAACTAATTGTAATACTGACAAACCGTTTAACAGATATTTATCATTTAAATTATCTTTGTAAAATTTTGTGCTTGCCGAAATAATAAAGTCTGTTTCATTAAATTTTAAAATGAAATTTAACAATATGGTGTAACATATTAAATGTATATGTTACATCCTCTTTTTAAATTAAAATATACCTTAACCCTTAAATGCGCAATTTTTGATTTTGTTTCGAAAAAATTATATACGATTCTCTGAAAGGTTTATTACACAGGAAAAATAATGAAAAAAAATCAGAGATACATTTTTCATATAATACGTCAATCTTTTCTTCTGTTGCACATCTGCAATACAAGTAAAAACTACTGTCGTGTGGCTGTTTTACGCTAAAATATTGCAAATTAGTAAATATTTTAATAAGTATGTCTCCAAATATCTTATTTTATATAATTACTAGCAAACCCCGCGGCTTTGCTCGCGTAATATTTGAAATATGCCAAGTGATATTTATATGTCTAATTTTTATTAAAAGGTACTAACTAAATTTTTATTTTATTAAAAGGTAATATTTTTTTAAATTAAAAGGTTTTTTAATTAAAAGATGCTTATTAATTTTAGGAGTTATTAAAAAATTACTATTTAAAAAACAGTTTGATTAAACATCATTATTACACTGCATTAGTCAGAAATGAGACATAAATTAATAAAATGAAATAAAACTAAATAAATGATAATTTAGAAAATATTTTGAAACTTTTATGCTCAATTAATACGCTCATTTCAGTATTCATTTGAAGTTTTGAATTTTTTAGAAACCATCTTCTTACATCTTAAAATTAACCATCATGTGGAATTCCAAGTCCTACCACCTCTCTCAACATAAAGGGCTATGTTGAAACAGGAACTGTCACCATTAATTTGCCAACATTAATTTTGAAATCGGTTTGTTATTTCCTAATATTCCACAGAAACGTAATTTAAAAAGCTTTTAAAGCCCTTTTTTAGAACGTTTGTTGTTCCTGTGAACCGCAGGTGGTAGAATCACCGGCATGAAATATAGCCTGTGTAGGATCAGAGACTGTTACCACTGATTCGCAACTATTACTTTTATAATCGGTTTATATTCCCTGAAATTGCATAGAATCGTAATTTAGAACTTTTTTAGAATGCTTTTCGCACCTCCCCTTCGCTTCACCCCTTTTTAATTCGAATTTATTTTCGACGTTCCTTCGAGCGCATTTATATTTTATAAGTAACTACCATGTCATATTTAAAGTTTCTAGCCTTTTCAGTATCACAGAAATCGCAATTTAGAAAGTTTTTAGTTCCTGCAACCCTCTGGAAGTAGTGGAACAGACATAAAATATAGCTTATGTTTGAGCAGGTTCTATCACCAAAATTTGTCATCATTATTTTTTTAATCGGTTTGGTAATTTATAAGTTTGCTTAAAAATTGTAATTTATAACGCTTTTCACTCAATTCATTTTTTAAAATTTGGAATTTTCTTTCGACTGTTCTTAGAAAGCAGTTGCATCTTGTAAGTAAATACCATGCCATACTTCAAAGTGTTAGACACCTCAGTTGTGCAAAAAACGCACATTAGAACATGTTTTGCTTTTGCAACCCTCAGATGGTAGTGACAGCAACATAAAATGTAACCTATGTTATAGCACGGACTGTCACCATTGATTTGCAACAATTACTTTTGAAACAGCTTTCTTATTTCCTTAGATTGAGTAGAAATCGCAATTTAGAACGTTTTTATGACGCTTTTCGCGCATTGTCACCCTTTTTAAATTGCCATTTTTTTTTCGAAACTGTTCTTAAAGATCATTTATATCTAATAAATATGTACCTTGTTTTTTGCTCCTGCAACGTCTTAGTGATAGTGATACCGACATAAAATAGCGTCTATGTTAGAGCAGAGGCTGTCAGCATCAATTTCCTACCATTACGTTTGAAATCAGATTCATTCTTCCTTAGATATTTCCGACAAATCGACATTTAGAAGGTTTTTAGGACGCTTTTCGCGCATTTTGCTCCTGCATCTCCTCTGGGGTAGTGGAAACAGATATAAAATATAGCCTATCTTAGAGCAAGATCTGTCACCATCATCTTTACACCATTATATTAGAAATCGGTTCAGTACTTCCTGAGATTGCATAGAAATCGCAATTTAGAAAGTTTTTTACAACGCTTTTTGCGCATTTTGACCCCCTTTTAAATTTCGATTTTTTTAGGAAATGTCCTTAGAGATCATCGATATCTTATAACTAACTACCATTCCAAATTTCACGATTCTAGGCCCTTCCATAACGCAAAAGCCGCAATTTAGAACGTTTTTCTCCTGCACCCCTTTTGGGGTAGTGACACCGACATAAAACATCGCCTATGTTGGAGAAAGGGTTGTCACCATCATTTTGACGCCTTTATTTTTTAGATCGGTTTGGTATTTCCTGAGATTGTGTAGAAACCACCATTAGAACGTTTTTTAGAACGCTTAATGTGCATTTTCACCCCTTTTTAATTTTCAATTGTTTAAGAACTGTTCTTAGACATCATTTATATCTTATAAGTAACTAATATTCAAGATTTCATATTTCTAGGCCCTTCGGTAACGCTAAAATCGGATTTTTAGAACATTTTTTGCTCCTACACCCCCTTTGGGTAGTGGCACCGACATAAAACATAGCCTATCTTGAAGTAAGCGTTGTCACCATCATTTTGACACCAAAATTCTTTAAATCAGTTTGGTATTTCCTGAGATTGTGTAGAAACTTCTCTTTGAACGTTTTTTAGAACGCTTTTTGTGCATTTTCACCCCTTTTATATTTCGAATTATTTAAGAACTGTTCTTAGACATAATTTATATCTTAGAAGTAACTAATATTCAAAATTGCACATTTCTAGAACCTGCAGTAACGGTAAAATCGCAGTTTTAGAACGTTTTTTGCTCCTAAACCCCCTTTGGGGTAGTGGCACCGACATAAAATGAGGCCTATGTTGGAGCAAGGGTTTTCACCATCATTTTGACACCATTATTTTTTAAATCGGTTTGGCACTTCCTGAAATTGCGTAGAAATCGCCATTTAGAACGCTTTTCGCGCATTTTCATCCCTTTTTAATTTCGCTTTTTTTAAGAAATGTCCTGAGAGATCATTGGTATCTTATAAGTAACTACCATTCCAAATTTCATGTTTCTAGCCCCTTTAGTAACACAAAAATCGCATTTTTAGAACGTTATTTGCTCCTGCACCCTCTTTTGGCCAATGATACGGACATAAGATATAGCTTATGTTCTAAGTTGGACTAACACCATCATTTTGATACCATTACTTTTGGAATCGGTTCGGTAGTTCCAGAGCTTACCTCCTACAAATAAACAATTTTTACCTCTTTATAATATTACTAGCAAACCCCGCGGCTTTGCTCGCGTAATATTTGAAATATGCCAAGTGATATTTATATGTCTAATTTTTATTAAAAGGTACTAACTAAATTTTTATTTTATTAAAAGGTAATATTTTATTTTATTAAAAGTTTTTTTTTTATTAAAAGGTACTTATTACTTTTAGGAATAATTCAAAAATTACTATTTAAAACACAGTTTGATTAAACATGATTATTACACTGCATTAGGCAGAAATGAGACTTAAATTAATAAAATGGAGTAAAACTAAATAAATGATAATTTAAAAAATATTTTGAAACTTTTATGCTCAATTAATACGCTTATTTCAGTATTCATTTGAAGTTTTGAATTTTTTAGAAACCATCTTCTTACATCTTAAAATTAACCATCATGTCAAATTCCAAGTCCTACCACCTCTCTCAACATAAAGGGCTATGTTGAAACAGGAGCTGTCACCATTAATTTGCCAACATTAATTTTTAAATCGGTTTGTTATTTCCTAATATTCCACAGAAACGTAATTTAAAAAGCTTTTAAAGCCCTTTTTTAGAACGTTTGTTGTTCCTGTGAACCCCAGGTGGTAGAATCACCGGCATAAAATATAGCCTGTGTAGGATCAGAGACTGTTACCATTGATTCGCAACTATTACTTTTATAATCGGTTTATATTCCCTGAAATTGTATAGAATCGTAATTTAGAACTTTTTAGAATGCTTTTCGCACCTCCCCTTCGCTTCACCCCTTTTTAATTCGAATTTATTTTCGACGTTCTTTCGAGGGCATTTATATTTTATAAGTAGCTACCATGTCATATTTAAAGTTTCTAGCCTTTTCAGTATCACAGAAATCGCAATTTACAAAGTTTTTAGCTCCTGCAACCCTCTGGTGGTAGTGGAACAGACATAATATATAGCTTATGTTTGAGCAGATTCTATCACCAAAATTTGTCATCATTATATTTTTAATCGGTTTGGTAATTTATAAGTTTGCTTAAAAATTGTAATTTATAGCGCTTTTCACTCACTTCATTTTTTTTTATTTGGAATTTTCTTTAGACTGTTCTTAGAAAGCAGTTGCATCTTGTAAGTAAATACCATGCCATACTTCAAAGTGTTAGACCCCTCAGTTGTGCAAAAAACGCAACTTAGAACATGTTTTGCTTTTGCAACCCTCAGCCTCAGATGGTAGTGACAGCAACATAAAATATAACCTATGTTATAGCAGGGACTGTCACCATTTATTTGCAACCATTACTTTTGAAATAGCTTTGGTATTTCCTTAGATTGAGTAGAAATCGCAATTTAGAACGTTTTTAGGACGCTTTTCGCGCATTTTCACCCCTTTTTAAATTTTCAATTTTTTCGAAACTGTTCTTAAAGATCATTTATATCTAATAAATATGTACCTTGCCTAATTTTAAGTTGCTAACACCTACCGATCACAAAAATCGAAATTTAGAACGCTTTTTTGCTCCTGCAACGTCTTGGTGATAGTGATAACGACATAAAATAGTGTCTATGTTAGAGCAGAGGCTGTCAGCATCAATTTCCTACTATTACGTTTGAAATCAGATTCATTCTTCCTGGGATATTCCCGACAAATCGGAATTTAGAACGTTTTTAGAACGCTTTTCGTGCATTTTGCTCCTGCATCTCCTCTGGGGTAGTGGAAACAGAAATAAAATATAGCCTATCTGGGAGCAAGATCTGTCACCATCATTTTCACACCATTATATTTGAAATCGGTTTAGTACTTCCTGAGATTGCATAGAAATCGCAATTTAGAAAGTTTTTTTACAACGCTTTTTGCGCATTTTGACACCCTTTTAAATTTCGATTTTTTTAGGAAATGTCCTTAGAGATCATTGATATCTTATAACCAACTACCATTCCAAATTTCACGATTCTAGGCCCTTCCGTAACGCAAAAGCCGCAATTTAGAACGTTTTTCTCCTGCACCCCCTTTGGGGTAGTGGCACCGACATAAAACATCGCCTATGTTGGAGCAAAGGTTGTCACCATCATTTTGCGCAATTATTTTTTAGATCGGTTTGGTATTTCCTGAGATTGTGTAGAAACCACCATTAGAACGTTTTTAGAACGCTTTTCGCGCATTTTCACCCCTTTTAAATTTCGAATTGTTTAAGAACTGTTCTTAGAAATCCTTTATATCTAATAAGTAGCTAATATTTCAAATTTCATATTTCTAGGCCCTTCGGTAACGCAGAAATCGCATTTTAGAACGTTTTTTGCTCCTGCACCCCCTTTCGGGTAGTGGCACCGACATAAAACATAGCCTATGTTGGAGCAAGTGTTATCACCGTCATTTTGACACCATTATTTTTTAAATCGGTTTGGTATTTCCTGAGATTGTGTAGAAACCACCATTTAGAACGTTTTTTAGAACGATTTTCGCGCATTTTCACCCTTTTCAAATTTCGAATTGTTTAAGAACTGTTCTTAGAAATCCTTTATATCTAATAAGTAGCTAATATTTCAAATTTCATATTTCTAAGCCCTTCAGTAACACATAAATCGCATTTTTAGAACGTTTTTTGTTCCTGCACACCCTTTGGGGTAGTGACACCGACATAAAACATAGCCTATCTTGGAGCAAGCGTTGTCACCATCATTTTGGCACCAATATTTTTTAAATCGGTTTGATATTTCCTGAGATTGTGTGGAAACTACCATTTAGAACGTTTTTTAGAACGCTTTTTGTGCATTTTCACCCCTTTTAAATTTCGAATTTTTTAAGAACTGTTCTTAGACATCATTTATATCTTATAAGTAACTAATACTCAAAATTTCATATTTCTAGGCCCTTCAGTAACGCTAAAATCACATTTTTAGAACGTTTTTTGCCTCTACACCCCCTTTGGGGTAGTGGCACCGACATAAGATATAGCCTATGTTCTAAGTTGGACTCACACCATCATTTTGATACCATTACTTTTGGAATCGGTTCGGTAGTTCCAGAGCTTACCTCCGACAAATAAACAATTTTTTCCTCTTTATAATAGGAAGTATAGATTACTAGCAAACCCCGCGGCTTTGCTCGCGTAATATTTGAAATATGCCAAGTGATATTTATATGTCTAATTTTTATTAAAAGGTACTAACTAAATTTTTATTTTATTAAAAAGTAATATTTTATTTTATTAAAAGGTACTTATTACTTTTAGGAATAATTTTAAAAAATTACTATTTAAAACACAGTTTGATTAAACATCATCACTGCATTAGGCAGAAATGAGACTTAAATTAATAAAACGAAATAAAACTGAATAAATGATAATTTAGAAAATATTTCGAAACTTTTATGCTCAATTAATACGCTCATTTCAGTATTCATTTGAAGTTTTGAATTTTTTAGAAACCATCTTCTTACATCTTAAAATTAACCATCATGTCATATTCCAAGTCCTACCACCATCTATAAACATAAAGGGCTATGTTGAAATAGGAACTGACACCATTAATTTGCCAACATTAATTTTGAAATTGGTTTGTTATTTCCTAATATTCCACAGAAACGTAATTTAGAAAGCTTTTAAAGGCCTTTTTTTGAGCGTTTGTTGTTTCTGTGAATCCCAGGTGGTAGAATTATCGGCATAAAATATAGCCTAATAGGATCAGAGACTGTTACCATTGATTCGCAACTATTACTTTTATATTTGGTTTATATTCTCTGAAATTGGGTAGAAATCGTAATTTAGGACTTTTTTAGAATGCTTTTCGCACCTCCCCTTCACTTCACCCCTTTTTAATTCGAATTTATTTTCTACAGTCCTTCGAGGGCATTTATATTTTATAAGTAACTACCATGCCATATTTAATGTTTCTACCCTTTTCAGTATCACAGAAATCGCAATTTAGAAAGTTTTTAGCTACTGCAACCCTCTGGTGGTAGTGGCACAGACATAAAATATAGCTTATGTTTGAGCAGGTTCTATCACCAACAATTTGTTATCATTATTTTTTTAATCGGTTTGGTATTTGATAAGATTACATAAAAATTGTAATTTATAACGCTTTTCGCTCGCTTTATCGTTTTAAATTTGAAATTTTCTTTCGACAGTTCATAGAAAGCGGTTGAATCTTGTAAGTAAATAACATGCCATACTTCAAAGTGTTAGACCCTTCAGTTGTGCAATAAACGCAAATTAGAACATGTCTTGCTTTTGCAACCATTTGATGGTTGTGTCAGCAACATAAAATATAACCTAAGTTATAGCAGGGACTGTCACCATTAATTTGCAACCATTACTTTTGAAATAGCTTTGGAATTTCCTGAGATTGAGTAGAAATCGCAATTTAGTACGTTTTTAGAACGCTTTTCGCGCATTTTCACCCCTTTTTAAATTTCCAATTTTTTCGAAACTGTCCTTAAAGATCATTTATATGTAATAAATATGTACCTTGCCTGATTTTAAGTTGCTAGCCCCTACCGATCACAAAAATCGAAATTTGGAACGCTTTTTTGCTCCTGCAACGTCTAGGTGATAGTGATATCGACTTAAAATAGCGTCTATGTTAGAGCAGAGGCTGTCAGCATCAATTTCTTACCCTTACTTTTGAAATCAGCTTGATTCTTCCTGAGATATTGGTGACAAATCGGCATTTAGAACGTTTTTAGAACGCTTTTCGCTCATTTTGCTCCTGCATCTCCTCTGGGATAGTAGAAACAGATATAAAATATAGCCTATCTTGGAGCAAGATCTGTCACCATCATTTGAACACCATTATATTTGAAATCGGTTCAGTACTTCCTGATATTGCATAGAAATTGCAATTTAGAACGTTTTTTACAACGCTTTTTGCGCATTTTGACCCCCCTTTTAAATTTCGATTTTTTTAGGAAATGTCCTTAGAGATCATTGATATCTTATAACTAACTACCATTCTAAATTTCACGATTCAAGGCCCTTCCGTCACGCAAAAATCGCAATTTAGAATGTTTTTCTCCTGCACCCCCTTTGGGGTAGTGAAACCGACATAAAACATAGCCTATGTTGGAGAAAGGGTTGTCACCATCATTTTGACGCCTTTATTTTTTAGATCGGTTTGGTATTTCCTGAGATTGTGTAGAAACCACCATTAGAACGCTTTTTAGAACGCTTAATGTGCATTTTCACCCCTTTTTAATTTTCAATTGTTTAAGAACTGTTCTTAGACATCATTTATATCTTATAAGTAACTAATATTCAAAATTTCATATTTCTAGGCCCTTCGGTAACGCTAAAATCGGATTTTTAGAACATTTTTTGCTCCTACACCCCCTTTGGGTAGTGGCACCGACATAAAACATAGCCTATCTTGAAGTAAGCGTTGTCACCATCATTTTGACACCAAAATTCTTTAAATCAGTTTGGTATTTCCTGAGATTGTGTAGAAACTTCTCTTTGAACGTTTTTTAGAACGCTTTTTGTGCATTTTCACCCCTTTTATATTTCGAATTATTTAAGAACTGTTCTTAGACATAATTTATATCTTAGAAGTAACTAATATTCAAAATTGCACATTTCTAGAACCTGCAGTAACGGTAAAATCGCAGTTTTAGAACGTTTTTTGCTCCTAAACCCCCTTTGGGGTAGTGGCACCGACATAAAATGAGGCCTATGTTGGAGCAAGGGTTTTCACCATCATTTTGACACCATTATTTTTTAAATCGGTTTGGCACTTCCTGAAATTGCGTAGAAATCGCCATATAGAACGTTTTTTAGAACGCTTTTCGCGCATTTTCATCCCTTTTTAATTTCGCTTTTTTTAAGAAATGTCCTGAGAGATCATTGGTATCTTATAAGTAACTACCATTCCAAATTTCATGTTTCTAGCCCCTTTAGTAACACAAAAATCGCATTTTTAGAACGTTATTTGCTCCTGCACCCTCTTTTGGCCAATGATACGGACATAAGATATAGCTTATGTTCTAAGTTGGACTAACACCATCATTTTGATACCATTACTTTTGGAATCGGTTCGGTAGTTCCAGAGCTTACCTCCTACAAATAAACAATTTTTACCTCTTTATAATATTACTAGCAAACCCCGCGGCTTTGCTCGCGTAATATTTGAAATATGCCAAGTGATATTTATATGTCTAATTTTTATTAAAAGGTACTAACTAAATTTTTATTTTATTAAAAGGTAATATTTTATTTTATTAAAAGTTTTTTTTTTATTAAAAGGTACTTATTACTTTTAGGAATAATTCAAAAATTACTATTTAAAACACAGTTTGATTAAACATGATTATTACACTGCATTAGGCAGAAATGAGACTTAAATTAATAAAATGGAGTAAAACTAAATAAATGATAATTTAAAAAATATTTTGAAACTTTTATGCTCAATTAATACGCTTATTTCAGTATTCATTTGAAGTTTTGAATTTTTTAGAAACCATCTTCTTACATCTTAAAATTAACCATCATGTCAAATTCCAAGTCCTACCACCTCTCTCAACATAAAGGGCTATGTTGAAACAGGAGCTGTCACCATTAATTTGCCAACATTAATTTTTAAATCGGTTTGTTATTTCCTAATATTCCACAGAAACGTAATTTAAAAAGCTTTTAAAGCCCTTTTTTAGAACGTTTGTTGTTCCTGTGAACCCCAGGTGGTAGAATCACCGGCATAAAATATAGCCTGTGTAGGATCAGAGACTGTTACCATTGATTCGCAACTATTACTTTTATAATCGGTTTATATTCCCTGAAATTGTATAGAATCGTAATTTAGAACTTTTTAGAATGCTTTTCGCACCTCCCCTTCGCTTCACCCCTTTTTAATTCGAATTTATTTTCGACGTTCTTTCGAGGGCATTTATATTTTATAAGTAGCTACCATGTCATATTTAAAGTTTCTAGCCTTTTCAGTATCACAGCAATCGCAATTTACAAAGTTTTTAGCTCCTGCAACCCTCTGGTGGTAGTGGAACAGACATAATATATAGCTTATGTTTGAGCAGATTCTATCACCAAAATTTGTCATCATTATATTTTTAATCGGTTTGGTAATTTATAAGTTTGCTTAAAAATTGTAATTTATAGCGCTTTTCACTCACTTCATTTTTTTTTTATTTGGAATTTTCTTTAGACTGTTCTTAGAAAGCAGTTGCATCTTGTAAGTAAATACCATGCCATACTTCAAAGTGTTAGACCCCTCAGTTGTGCAAAAAACGCAACTTAGAACATGTTTTGCTTTTGCAACCCTCAGCCTCAGATGGTAGTGACAGCAACATAAAATATAACCTATGTTATAGCAGGGACTGTCACCATTTATTTGCAACCATTACTTTTGAAATAGCTTTGGTATTTCCTTAGATTGAGTAGAAATCGCAATTTAGAACGTTTTTAGGACGCTTTTCGCGCATTTTCACCCCTTTTTAAATTTTCAATTTTTTCGAAACTGTTCTTAAAGATCATTTATATCTAATAAATATGTACCTTGCCTAATTTTAAGTTGCTAACACCTACCGATCACAAAAATCGAAATTTAGAACGCTTTTTTGCTCCTGCAACGTCTTGGTGATAGTGATAACGACATAAAATAGTGTCTATGTTAGAGCAGAGGCTGTCAGCATCAATTTCCTACTATTACGTTTGAAATCAGATTCATTCTTCCTGGGATATTCCCGACAAATCGGAATTTAGAACGTTTTTAGAACGCTTTTCGTGCATTTTGCTCCTGCATCTCCTCTGGGGTAGTGGAAACAGAAATAAAATATAGCCTATCTGGGAGCAAGATCTGTCACCATCATTTTCACACCATTATATTTGAAATCGGTTTAGTACTTCCTGAGATTGCATAGAAATCGCAATTTAGAAAGTTTTTTTACAACGCTTTTTGCGCATTTTGACACCCTTTTAAATTTCGATTTTTTTAGGAAATGTCCTTAGAGATCATTGATATCTTATAACCAACTACCTTTCCAAATTTCACGATTCTAGGCCCTTCCGTAACGCAAAAGCCGCAATTTAGAACGTTTTTCTCCTGCACCCCCTTTGGGGTAGTGGCACCGACATAAAACATCGCCTATGTTGGAGCAAAGGTTGTCACCATCATTTTGCGCAATTATTTTTTAGATCGGTTTGGTATTTCCTGAGATTGTGTAGAAACCACCATTAGAACGTTTTTAGAACGCTTTTCGCGCATTTTCACCCCTTTTAAATTTCGAATTGTTTAAGATCTGTTCTTAGAAATCCTTTATATCTAATAAGTAGCTAATATTTCAAATTTCATATTTCTAGGCCCTTCGGTAACGCAGAAATCGCATTTTAGAACGTTTTTTGCTCCTGCACCCCCTTTCGGGTAGTGGCACCGACATAAAACATAGCCTATGTTGGAGCAAGTGTTATCACCGTCATTTTGACACCATTATTTTTTAAATCGGTTTGGTATTTCCTGAGATTGTGTAGAAACCACCATTTAGAACGTTTTTTAGAACGATTTTCGCGCATTTTCACCCTTTTCAAATTTCGAATTGTTTAAGAACTGTTCTTAGAAATCCTTTATATCTAATAAGTAGCTAATATTTCAAATTTCATATTTCTAAGCCCTTCAGTAACACATAAATCGCATTTTTAGAACGTTTTTTGTTCCTGCACACCCTTTGGGGTAGTGACACCGACATAAAACATAGCCTATCTTGGAGCAAGCGTTGTCACCATCATTTTGGCACCAATATTTTTTAAATCGGTTTGGTATTTCCTGAGATTGTGTGGAAACTACCATTTAGAACGTTTTTTAGAACGCTTTTTGTGCATTTTCACCCCTTTTAAATTTCGAATTTTTTAAGAACTGTTCTTAGACATCATTTATATCTTATAAGTAACTAATACTCAAAATTTCATATTTCTAGGCCCTTCAGTAACGCTAAAATCACATTTTTAGAACGTTTTTTGCCTCTACACCCCCTTTGGGGTAGTGGCACCGACATAAGATATAGCCTATGTTCTAAGTTGGACTCACACCATCATTTTGATACCATTACTTTTGGAATCGGTTCGGTAGTTCCAGAGCTTACCTCCGACAAATAAACAATTTTTTCCTCTTTATAATAGGAAGTATAGATTACTAGCAAACCCCGCGGCTTTGCTCGCGTAATATTTGAAATATGCCAAGTGATATTTATATGTCTAATTTTTATTAAAAGGTACTAACTAAATTTTTATTTTATTAAAAAGTAATATTTTATTTTATTAAAAGGTACTTATTACTTTTAGGAATAATTTTAAAAAATTACTATTTAAAACACAGTTTGATTAAACATCATCACTGCATTAGGCAGAAATGAGACTTAAATTAATAAAACGAAATAAAACTGAATAAATGATAATTTAGAAAATATTTCGAAACTTTTATGCTCAATTAATACGCTCATTTCAGTATTCATTTGAAGTTTTGAATTTTTTAGAAACCATCTTCTTACATCTTAAAATTAACCATCATGTCATATTCCAAGTCCTACCACCATCTATAAACATAAAGGGCTATGTTGAAATAGGAACTGGCACCATTAATTTGCCAACATTAATTTTGAAATTGGTTTGTTATTTCCTAATATTCCACAGAAACGTAATTTAGAAAGCTTTTAAAGGCCTTTTTTAGAGCGTTTGTTGTTTCTGTGAATCCCAGGTGGTAGAATTATCGGCATAAAATATAGCCTAATAGGATCAGAGACTGTTACCATTGATTCGCAACTATTACTTTTATATTTGGTTTATATTCTCTGAAATTGGGTAGAAATCGTAATTTAGGACTTTTTTAGAATGCTTTTCGCACCTCCCCTTCACTTCACCCCTTTTTAATTCGAATTTATTTTCTACAGTCCTTCGAGGGCATTTATATTTTATAAGTAACTACCATGCCATATTTAATGTTTCTACCCTTTTCAGTATCACAGAAATCGCAATTTAGAAAGTTTTTAGCTACTGCAACCCTCTGGTGGTAGTGGCACAGACATAAAATATAGCTTATGTTTGAGCAGGTTCTATCACCAACAATTTGTTATCATTATTTTTTTAATCGGTTTGGTATTTGATAAGATTACATAAAAATTGTAATTTATAACGCTTTTCGCTCGCTTTATCGTTTTAAATTTGAAATTTTCTTTCGACAGTTCATAGAAAGCGGTTGAATCTTGTAAGTAAATAACATGCCATACTTCAAAGTGTTAGACCCTTCAGTTGTGCAATAAACGCAAATTAGAACATGTCTTGCTTTTGCAACCATTTGATGGTTGTGTCAGCAACATAAAATATAACCTAAGTTATAGCAGGGACTGTCACCATTAATTTGCAACCATTACTTTTGAAATAGCTTTGGAATTTCCTGAGATTGAGTAGAAATCGCAATTTAGTACGTTTTTAGAACGCTTTTCGCGCATTTTCACCCCTTTTTAAATTTCCAATTTTTTCGAAACTGTCCTTAAAGATCATTTATATGTAATAAATATGTACCTTGCCTGATTTTAAGTTGCTAGCCCCTACCGATCACAAAAATCGAAATTTGGAACGCTTTTTTGCTCCTGCAACGTCTAGGTGATAGTGATATCGACTTAAAATAGCGTCTATGTTAGAGCAGAGGCTGTCAGCATCAATTTCTTACCCTTACTTTTGAAATCAGCTTGATTCTTCCTGAGATATTGGTGACAAATCGGCATTTAGAACGTTTTTAGAACGCTTTTCGCTCATTTTGCTCCTGCATCTCCTCTGGGATAGTAGAAACAGATATAAAATATAGCCTATCTTGGAGCAAGATCTGTCACCATCATTTGAACACCATTATATTTGAAATCGGTTCAGTATTTCCTGATATTGCATAGAAATTGCAATTTAGAACGTTTTTTACAACGCTTTTTGCGCATTTTGACCCCCCTTTTAAATTTCGATTTTTTTAGGAAATGTCCTTAGAGATCATTGATATCTTATAACTAACTACCATTCTAAATTTCACGATTCAAGGCCCTTCCGTCACGCAAAAATCGCAATTTAGAATGTTTTTCTCCTGCACCCCCTTTGGGGTAGTGAAACCGACATAAAACATAGCCTATGTTGGAGCAAGGATTTTCAACATATTTTGACGACATTATTTTTTAAATCGGTTTGGTATTTCCTGAGATTATGTAGAAACTACCATTTGATTTAGAACAATTTTTAGAACGCTTTTTGTGCATTTTCACCCCTTTTAAATTTCGAATTGTTTAAGAACTGTTCTTAGACATCATTTATATCTTATAAGTAACTAATATTCCAAATTTCATATTTCTAGGCTCTTCAGTAACGCAAAAATCTCATTTTTAGAACGTTTTTTTGTTCCTGCACCCCCTTTGGGGTAGTGGCACCGACATAAAACATAGCCTTTCTTGGAGCAAACGTTATCACTATCATTTTGACACCAATATTTTTTAAATCGGTTTGGTATTTCCGGAGATTATGTAGAAACTACCATCTAGAACGTTTTTTAGAACACTTTTTGTGCATTTTCACCCCTTTTAAATTTGAATTGCTTAAGAACTGTTCTTAGACATCATTTATATCTTATAAGTAACTAATATTCCAAATTTCATATTTCTAGGCCCTTCAGTAACGCAAAAATCTCATTTTTAGAACGTTTTTGGCTCCTGCACCCCCTTTGGGGTAGTGGCACCGACATAAGATATAGCCTATGTTCTAAGTTGGGCGAACACCATCATTTTGATACCATTACTTTTGGAATCGGTTCGGTAGTTCCTGAGCTTATCTCCGACAAATAAACAATTTTTTCCTCTTTATAATATGAGTATGATATGACTAGCAAACCACGCGGCTTTGCTCGCGATATAGTTGAAATATGCCAAGTGATATTTGCATGAATATTTTTGAATTCCTACTATTAGCTCACACTCTCCCTATATTTATTTATTTATATATTTATCTTGTTCAAATTTTCAATCGTTAATAAAATACTCATTATTCATCCTATCAAGTTGAAATAAATTTTTTTAAACTTGTACTGGATGACAATTGATGTTAATACAGTTTTTTCAAATATTAATTAATTAATTAAATTTTAATTAATTAATTTTACTTTTGCATGGGAAACAAAATGGCGGCCATTGGTTATTGAAGATCAATGAATGTATTTTCAATAAGGGGTTACGATAGGGGGGACCCTGTTCTGTCGCCAAATACCGCCATGTTTGTCGCCAACATGGCGATAGATCGCCAAATTTGGCGGCCAAAATGAGTCGCCAAAAGTGACGCCAACTTGGCGATATCTCTAATATTTCGCCAAATTCCCATGGACTTCCATTGTAAACCTACTTGCTTATAGAAAATCTACAAATTGAGATATTTTAATGCAAAAAAAAAAAAAAACTAATATCAGCATAAGGGATTATATAAAATTTTTTTTTGATGACCTAAGTAGGAATTGACTTTAAAAACAAAATTTTTATATTACTTGTTTATTAGAAGAACACTTTTTGGAATAACTCAAAAATTACAAATTAAGCCTCAGTTTGACTAAACTTCATTATAAAACTGCAGTACACAGAAATGAGATTTTAATTAATAAGAAGAACTAAAACTAATTCCAAATAAATGATAATTTACAAAGTATTTTGAGACTTTTATGCTCATTTCAGTATTCAATTGAAGTTTTGAAGTTTTTAGAAACCATCTTAACACATTTGCATCTTAAAATTAACCATCATGTCAAATTCCAAGTTTCTTGTCTAACAGTCTACCACCTCTCTGGTGTTAGTGGCACCAACATAAAATACCGAAACGGAGTTGAAATTCAATGTCTCGAAAAAGGTTGAAACAGAGACTGTCACCATTAATTTGCCAACATTAACCTTGAAATCGATTGGTATTTCCTAATATTTTATGGAAAACGAATTTTAGATGTTTTTGTTCCTGCCAACCAGGTTGTAGTGACACCGGCATAAAATACAGACTGTATAAGATCAGTGTAATCACTCTTGATTCGCAACCAATAACTTCTGTAATCGGTTTATTATTTCCTGAGATTTTTTAGAAATCGTAATTTAGAACTCTTTTAGAATACTTT
The DNA here is from genome assembly GCA_963932465.1 of Maratus speciosus. Classification (NCBI taxonomy): domain Eukaryota; kingdom Metazoa; phylum Arthropoda; class Arachnida; order Araneae; family Salticidae; genus Maratus; species Maratus speciosus. The sequence continues at coordinate 107,255,664 of OZ010795.1, read as the reverse complement.
TCGTTCCTTCCCGTTGCTTCACTCTTTTTAAATTTTGAATTTATTTTCGACCGTTTTTAGAGGTCATTTATGTTTTATAAGTAACTATCGTGCTATATTTAAAAATTTTAGCCTCTTCAATACCGCAGAAATCGCAGTTTAGAAAGTTTTTTGCTCCTGCAACACTGTAGCGGTTGTGGCCCGACATAAAATATAGCTTATGTTTCAGCAGGTTCTATCACCATCAATTTAAAGCCATTATGTTTGAAATCGGTTTCGTATTTTATACGATTGCATAAAAATCGTAATTTAGAACGGTTATAGAACGCATTTCGCTCACTTCATCCTTTTAAATTTGGAATTTTCTTTCGACAATCCTTAGAAAACATTTGCATCTTTGAAGTAATTACCATTCCAAATTAAAAATGTTAGACCCCCTCAGTAACACACAAAAAAAAAAAACCGCAATTTAGAATATTTTTTTCTCTTGTAACCCCGAGGTGGATAGGGTTACATAGCCTATATTTACAACAACGTAAAATATAGGCTATGTTGGAGCGGGGACTGTCACTATCAATTCTAAACTATTACTTCTGAAACCGATTTATATTTCCTGAGATTGCGCAGCAATCGCTATTTAGAAAGTTTATAGAACGCTTTTTATCCCTTTTCACCCCTTTTAAATTTCAAATTTTTAAGGATTTCTTCTCAGAGACAATTTACATCTCATAAGAAATTACCATGCCAAATTTCAAGTTGCTAGCCCTTTCAGTATCTCAAAAATCACAATTTAGAAAGTTTTTTAAAATGCAACAGCAAGGTGGTAGTGAAGCCGACATGAAATAGATCCTATATTGGAGCAAGGGCTGTTATCATCAGTTTCCAACAATTACTTTTGAAATCAAATGGGTACCTTTCTAAGATTGCGTAGAAATCGCAATTTAGAGCTTTTTCGTCCATTTTCACCACTTTTAAATTTCGAATTATTTAGGAAATGTTTTTAGAGATCATTTATATCTTATAAGGTACTACCATGCCTAGTTTCAAGTTGCTAGCCCCTGCAGCAGTGACCCGGAGCCAAACAATTTTTGATGCTCCAGCTCCAGCTCCGCTCTTAGAGAAAATACTGTGGCTCCAGCTCCGGCTCGAACTCGGCTCCGACTTCGCGATTTTGAGTTGCAGATTTTAATTTACGCGTTTAATTTTTTGCTCATATATACTTTCTGCCTCATTAAAGATCTGACAAAATGCATTTTTCTTCTCATCAAACTTCAAATGCTTGTTCAGAAAGTATGACATCTAGCTTTTGCTTTTAAAATAGAAAGTTTGGTGGAATTTTAAACAGAAAAATCTTAAATTTCTTCTACACTTTTCAAACAGCCAAAATTGTACAACTACACATGTAAACAACAGGCGGCCATATTTGTTTTCGAATAGTGTTGTCACTTAGTTCAAGTAGAAAGTAGAAGTAAAGTAGTGTTACCATGTTTTGAGAAGGTTTCCTTCTCTAATAATAATAATAAAAACCTAAAAAATGATATAATTAAAATACTGAATAAAGATGTACAGTAGAAGATCTTTATAACGCAAACCTAAAAACGCAAGGTTGTGCGTTGTATAGAATTTTGCATTATATGGATCACATTTCACACATCATTAAATTTACCTTATAAACACGACCATATAAATCTGAAAGATACCAAAATACATTAGATTATCTTTATACTGCACTTCTTGTCACCAGGAATTATCCAAATTATAAATTTTTGCATTATATGATCATTTTATATTGTTTATTTTATAAACATGGTCCAACTATACCTGGACCCAATCATTCATTATATTACTCATTTCCAAAAATATAATATTTATTGTAATAATAGCAATTTTTTTTTCATTAAAAAGTTTTGAATTAAGGAGATAAAGTTGAATTAATGTATCAAATGTAGTTTTCCAGAGAGTAGCAATATTTACGATGTGGGATTTCAGGTGCTTCTTACCTGCAAAATTCATTGTTTACATCTGAGAAGTTGTGCGTTATATGGAGAATTGCATCATATAGAATCGCGCTATAAAGATCTTCTACTGTAATTAAAATATTTTGAGCCTAAAAATTTAAAAGACTGGAAAAAAAAGATTTAAAAGAATATTAAAAACTAAAGGAGCCCTGGAACTGGGGAAAATTTAGAGCTCCAGCTCCGGCTCCAGCTCCAGGGAAATCACAGCTCCGGAGCGCTCCGGGTCCCTGCCCTGCAGTATTACAAAAAACCCAATTTAGAACATTTTTGCTTCTGAAACCCCTAGGTGGTAGTGACACCGACATGAAATAGTCCATGTTGGAGCAAGGGCTATCATCATCAATTTCCAACCATTACTTTTGAAATAGGTTGGGTACGTTCTGAGATTGCTTAGAAATCGCCATTTAGAACGTTTTTTAGAACTCTTTTCGCGCATTTTCACCCCTTTTAAATTTCGAATTTTTTAAGAAATGTTCTTAGGTGTTATATCTTATAAGTAACTACTATTCCAAATTTCATGTTTCTAGGCCCTTTAGTAACACAAAAATCGCAATTTCGAACGTTTTTTTGCTTCTGCACCACCTTTAGGGGTAGTGGCACCGACATAAAATGTAGCCTATGTTGGAGCAAGGGTTGTCACAATCATTTTGATACCATTAGTTTTGAGATCGATTTAGTACTTATTGAGATTGCGTAAAAATCGCTATTTAGAACGCTTTTTGTGCATTTTCACTCCTTTTAAATTTCGAATTTTTTAAGAAATGTTCTTAGAGATCATTAGTATCTTATAAGTAACTACCATTCCAAATTTCATGTTTCTAGGCCCTTCAATAACACAAAAATCACATTTGTAGAATGTTTTTTGCTCCTGCACCCCCTTTTGGCCATTTAGAACGTTTTTTAAACGCTGATTGCCCATTTTCACCCCTTTCAAATTTCGATTTTTTTTAAGAAATGATCTTAGAGATCATTTATACCAAATAAGAAACTACCATGCCAAATTCCATGTAAAGGCGCCCTTCAGTGACTCAAAAAACGCAATTTCGAACGTTTTTCTGCTTCTGCACCCCCTTTAGGGGTAATGGCACCGACATAAAATGTAGCCTATATTGGAGCAAAGGTTGTCACCATCATTTTGACACCATTAGTTTTGAAATTGGTTTGGTATTTCTTGAGATTGCGTAAAAATCGCTATTTAGAACGTTTTTAGAACGCTTTTTGTGCATTTTCACCCCTTTTAAATTTCGAATTTTTTAAGAAATGTTCTTAGAGATCATTAGTATCTTATAAGTAACTACCATTCCAAATTTCATGTTTCTAGGCCCTTCAGTAACACAAAAATCACATTTTTAGAAAGCTTTTTGCTCCTGCACCCCCTTTTGGCCAGTGTCACGGGCATAAGATATAGCCTATGTTCTAAGTTGGGCGAACACCATCATTTTGATACCATTACTTTTGGAATCGGTACGGTAGTTCCGGAGCTTACTTCCTACAAATAAACAATTTTTACCTCTTTATAATATGACTAGCAACCCCCGCGGCTTTGCTCGCGTAATATTTGAAATATGCCAAGTGATATTTATATGTCTATTTTTTATTAAAAGGTACTAACTAAATTTTTATTTTATTAAAAGGTAATATTTTATTTTATTAAAAGGTACTTATTACTTTTAGGAATAATTAAAAAAATTACTACTTAAAACACAGTTTGATTAAACCTCATTGTTACACTGCATAAGGCAGAAATGAGACTTAAATTAATAAAACGAAATAAAACTAAATAAGTAATAATTTAGAAAATATTTTGAAAATTTTATGCTCAATTAATAAGCTCATTTCAGTATTCATTAGAAGTTTTGAATTTTTTAGAAACCATCTTCTTACATCTTAAAATTAACCATCATGTCAAATTCCAAGTCCTACCACCTCTCTCAACATAAAGTGCTATGTTGAAATAGGAACTGTCACCATTAATTTGCCAACATTAATTTTGAAATTGGTTTGTTATTTCCTAATATTCCACAGAAACTTAATTTAGAAAGCTTTTAAAGGCCTTTTTTAGAGCGTTTGTTGTTTCTGTAAATCCCAGGTGGTAGAATCATCGGCATAAAATATAGCCTGTGTAGGATCAGAGACTGTTACCATTGATTCGCAACTATTACTTTTATATTTGGTTTATATTCCCTGAAATTGCGTAGAAATCGTAATTTGGGACTTTTTTAGAATGCTTTTCGCACCTCCCTTTCACTTCACCCCTTTTTAATTCGAATTTATTTTCGACAGTCCTTCGAGGGCATTTATATTTTATAAGTAACTATCATGCAATATTTAAAGTTTCTAGCCTTTTCAGTATCACAGGAATCGCAATTTAGAAAGCTTTTAGCTACTGCAACCCTCTGGTGGTAGTGGCACAGACATAAAATATAGCTTATGTTTGAGCAGGTTCTATCACTAACAATTTGTTATCATTACTTTTTTAATCGGTTTCGTATTTGATAAAATTACATAAAAATTGTAATTTATAACGCTTTTCGCTCACTTCATCTTTTTAAATTTGAAATTTTCTTTTGACAGTTCATAGAAAGCAGTTGCATCTTGTAAGTAAATAACATGCCATACTTCAAAGTGTTAGACCCTTCAGTTATGCAAAAAACGCAAATTAGAACATGTTTTGCTTTTGAAACCCTCAGATGGTAGTGACAGCAACATAAAATATAACCTATGTTATAGCAGGGACTGTCACCATTGATTTGAAACCATTACTTTTGAAATAGCTTTGGAATTTCTTGAGATTGAGTAGAAATCGCAATTTAGAACGTTTTTAGAAAGCTTTTCGCGCATTTTCACCCCTTTTTAAATTTCCAATTTTTTCGAAACTGTTTTTAAAGATCATTTATATGTAATAAATATGTACCTTCCTAATTTTAAGTTGCTAGCCCCTACCGATCACAAAAATCGAAATTTGGAATGCTTTTTTGCTCCTGTAACGTCTAGGTGATAGTGATACCGACTTGAAATAGCATCTATGTTAGAGCAGAGGCTGTCAGCATCAATTTCTTAGCATTACTTTTGAAATGAGTTTGATTTTTCCTGAGATATTGGTGACAAATCGGCATTTAGAACGTTTTTAGAACGCTTTTCGCTCATTTTGCTCCTGCATCTCCTTTGGGATAGTGGAAACAGATATAAAATATAGCCTATCTTAGAGCAAGATCTGTCACCATCATTTTAACACCATTATGTTTGAAATCGGTTCAGTATTTCCTGAGATTGCATAGAAATTGCAATTTAGAACGTTTTTTACAACGCTTTTTGCGCATTTTTACCCCTTTTAAATTTCGAATTGTTTAAGAACTGTTCTTAGAAATCCTTTATATCTAATAAGTAGCTGATACTTCAAATTTCATATTTCTAGGCCCTTTAGTAACACATAAATCGCATTTTTAGAACGTTTTTTGCTCCTACACCCCCTTTGGGGTAGTGGCACCGACATAAAACATAGCCTATCTTGGAGCAAACGTTGTCACTATCATTTTGACACCAATATTTTTTAAATCGGTTTGGTATTTCCTGAGATTATGTAGAAACTACCATTTAGAACGTTTTTTAGAACGCTTTTTGTGCATTTTCACCCTTTTTAAATTTCAAATTGTTTAAGAACTGTTCTTAGACATCATTTATATCTTATAAGTAACTAATATTCCAAATTTCATATTTCTAGGTCCTTCAGTAACGCAAAAATCGCATTTTTAGAACGTTTTTTGCTCCTGCACCCCCTTTGGGGTAGTAGCACCGACATAAAATATAGCCTATGTTCTAAGTTGGACTAACACCATCATTTTGATACCATTACTTTTGGAATCGGTTCGATATTTCCTGAGATTATGTAGAAACCACCATTTAGAACGTTTTTTAGAACACTTTTTGTGCAGTCTCACCCCTTTTAAATTTCGAATTGTTTAAGAACTGTTCTTAGACATCATTTATATCTTGTAAGTAACTAATATTCCAAATTTCATATTTCCAGGCCCTTCAGTAACGCAAAAATCGCATTTTTAGAACGTTTTTTGCTCCTGCACCTCCTTTGGGGTAGTGGCACCGACATAAGATATAGCCTATGTTCTAAGTTGGGCGAACACCATCATTTTGATACCATTACTTTTGGAATCGGTTCGGTAGTTCCTGAGCTTACCTCCTACAAATAAACAATTTTTCCTCTTTATAATATGAGTATAGATGAGTATAGACTAGCAAACCCCGCGGCGTTGCTCGCGTAATATTTGAAATATGCCAAGTGATATTTATATGTCTAATTTTTATAAAAAGGTACTAACTAAATTTTTATTTTATTAAAAGGTAATATTTTATTTTATTAAAAGGTACTTATTACTTTTAGGAATAATTCAAAAATTACTATTTAAAACACAGTTTGACTAAACATCATTATTACACTGTATTAGGCAGAAATGAGACTTAAATTAATAAAATGAAATAAAACTAAATAAATGATAATTTAGAAAATATTTTGAAACTTTTATGCTCAATTAATACGCTCATTTCAGTATTCATTTGAAGTTTTGAATTTTTTAGAAACCATCTTCTTACATCTTAAAATTAACCATCATGTGGAATTCCAAGTCCTACCACCTCTCTCAACATAAAGGGCTATGTTGAAACAGGAACTGTCACCATTAATTTGCCAACATTAATTTTGAAATCGGTTTGTTATTTCCTAATATTCTACAGAAACGTAATTTAAAAAGCTTTTAAAGCCCTTTTTCAGAACGTTTGTTGTTCCTGTGAACCGCAGGTGGTAGAATCACCGGCATGAAATATAGCCTGTGTAGGATCAGAGACTGTTACCACTGATTCGCAACTATTACTTTTATAATCGGTTTATATTCCCTGAAATTGCATAGAATCGTAATTTAGAACTTTTTTAGAATGCTTTTCGCACCTCCACTTCGCTTCACCCCTTTTTAATTCGAATTTATTTTCGACGTTCCTTCGAGGGCATTTATATTTTATAAGTAACTACCGTGTAATATTTAAAGTTTCTAGCCTTTTCAGTATCACAGAAATCGCAAGTTAGAAAGTTTTTAGCTCCTGCAACCCTCTGGTGGTAGTGGAACAGACATAAAATATAGCTTATGTTTGAGCAGGTTCTATCACCAAAATTTGTCATCATTATTTTTTTAATCTGTTTGGTAATTTATAAGTTTGCTAAAAAATTGTAATTTATAACGCTTTTCACTCGCTTCAATTTTTTAAAATTTGGAATTTTCTTTCGACTGTTCTTAGAAAGCAGTTGCATCTTGTAAGTAAATACCATGCCATACTTCAAAGTGTTAGACCCATCAGTTGTGCAAAAAATGCAAATTAGAACATGTTTTGCTTTTGCAACCCTCAGATGGTAGTGACAGCAACATAAAATATAACCTATGTTATAGCAGGGACTGTCACCATTTATTTGCAACTATTACTTTTGAAATAGCTTTGGTATTTCTTTAGATTGAGTAGAAATCGCAATTTAGAACGTTTTTAGGACGCTTTTCGCGCATTTTCACCGCTTTTTAAATTTCCAATTTTTTCGAAACTGTTCTTAAACATCATTTATAGCTAATAAATATGTACCTTGCCTAATTTTAAGTTGCTAGCCCCTACCGATCACAAAAATCGAAATTTAGAACGCTTTATTCTCCTGCAACGTCTTGGTGATAATGATACCGACATAAAATAGCGTCTATGTTAGAGCAGAGGCTGTCAGCATCAATTTCCTACCATTACGTTTGAAATCAGATTCATTCTTCCTAAGATATTGCCGACAAATCGGCATCTAGAACGTTTTTTAGAACGCTTTTCGCGCATTTTGCTCCTGCATCTCCTCTGGGGTAGTGGAAACAGATATAAAATATAGCCTATCTCGGAGTAAGATCTGTCACCATCATTTTTACACCATTATATTTGAAATCTGTTCAGTACTTCCTGAGATTGCATAGAAATCGGAATTTAGAAAGTATTTTATAGCGCGTTTTGCGCATTTTGACCCCCTTTTAAATTTCGATTTTTTTAGGAAATGTCCTTAGAGATCATGGATATCTTATAACTAACTACCATTCCAAATTTCACGATTCTAGGCCCTTCCGTAACGCAAAAGCCGCAATTTAGAACGTTTCTTGCTCCTGCACCCCCTTTGGGGTAGTGGCACCGACATAAATCATCGCCTATGTTGAAGCAAGGGTTTTCACCATCATTTTGACGCCATTATATTTTAGATCGGTTTAATATTTCCTGAGATTGTGTAAAAACCACCATTAAAACCTTTTTTTAGAACGCTTTTCGCGCATTTTCACTCCTTTTAAATTTCGAATTGTTTAAGAACTGTTCTTGGAAATCCTTTATATCTAATAAGTAGCTAATATTTCAAATTTCATATTTCTATGCCCTTCGGTAACGCAAAAATTGGATTTTTAGAACGTTTTTTGCTCTTGCACCCCCTTTGGGGTAGTGACACCCACATAAAACATAGCCTGTCTTGGAGCAAGCGTTGTCACCATCATTTTGACATCAATATTTTTTAAATCGGTTAATATTTCCTGAGATTGTGTAGAAACTACCATTTAGAACGTTTTTTAGAACACTTTTTGTGCATTTTCAACCCTTTTAAATTTCGAATTGTTTAAGAACTGTTCTTAGACATCATTTATATCTTACAAGTAACTAATATTCAAAATTTCATATTTCTAAGCCCTTCAGTAACGCTAAAATCGCATTTTTAGAACGTTTTTTGCTCCTACACCCCCTTTGGGGTAGTGGCACCGACATAAGATATAGCCTATGTTCTAAGTTGGACTAACACCATCATTTTTATACCATTACTTTTGGAATCGGTTCGGTAGTTCTAGAGCTTATCTCCGACAAATAAACAATTTTTTCCTCTTTATAATAGGAGTATAGATTTGTTTTATAAAGCTTAACCATTAACCCTTTAATTCCCATGATAGAATACTTCTAGAAATTACGTAGTCCAGGGAATCTGACTTTACACCAGAATGTTTCAATGGTTAATATCACTTTATTTAAATACGGAAAGTCTGTTATTATTTAAACCATTATTGCTATTTTTATTTTCTGTCGTGAATTAGGTATATACGAATAAAAAAAGCATTAAATTTAAATCACTATATGCAAATATGCATACATGCATATATGTTTGCATATATGCAAAGCTGCTCACTAAAGCGTTAAACTATTTTAATAATTGATTAAAGTGATAAAAATACATTAAAATGCTAAAATATCTTTATTTACTCAGATTTCATATGTTTCATTGCTCAGAGGGCAACATTCTCAAGAATTAAAATGATACAAAATTATTCTTCAGAATGTTGCCGTTTGGGCAACGAAACATGTTGAATCTGGGTAATTGAAGGAATTTTAGTCGTATAAATGTATTTTTATCATTTTAAGCAAATATTAAAATAGTTTGATATTTTCAAAAGATTTTTTATATATAGTTTTATAAAACATACCTTAAATGTTAAATTTAAACTAGTTGGATGTGCCAATCCCAAAACTTTCTTCTATCTAATGTATCTTAATATTTCAAAATGTAGTTACTCAATGTCAATACTTCAATATTATTAGATCAATACTACAAGAATTTTGACTTTCATCTTAAGTTTGTGCTTCAGTAAATTAATCGGAGTAAAAATGAGTTAATTTCGATCATTATATTTATAAATCAATAGTTTTCGTTATTATGTTGTACATCAGCTGTTCGCAAATAGTCGGCTTATCAGAATGGGAAGTTCCCGTCGCTTCACGAGCTACCAGTGTACAATACAATTACGACAAATCAAGAAAATTACACAAAAATCGCTATTATAGTGACCACTTTCGTATTTCCAAAAATTTCCAATATTTCCAAATTCAGGGAGGATCTTCTTCCCATGACTAAAAATATACACAAAAAATTTTGTTGAAATCTATGCATAACTTCATACACTTTTGATGGTACAATATTGAAAATGGCACAAAAATCGCTATTACAGCGTCCCCTTCCGGCGGAATATTTCCAAATTCATGGAGGACCTGCTTGCCATAGCCAAAAACTTAAAATAAAAATTGTTTCAATTCTATGCACAACTTCATACACTTTTTGATGCTACAATGGCGACAGTCACACGGACAGACAGACATTTCCTATAAACATGTTTTTTGGTATTTCTGACCTCTAAAACGTGTAAATCCGTCGAAAACCGGAAGTCGAAAATAATTTCGATTACAATACTTTCTTTTATTGAAGATGGAAGAAAGTAAAAAAAGAGGATTTTGAGGTACTTCTTTATTGCAGGAAAATTTAAAATTCTTCAGCTAGGTCTTATTTTTCCTTTAATAGCACTTTTTCCAAACACTTACATCCAAGAATGCTTTTCATTAGGAAAATATTTAATTAAGCAGCTGCATTATTTGGGTAAACATTTTCGTTTAATTAATCATTCATAATAATTTATCTAAATATTGAAACAGTAGTTTTTTTCGAAACAAAGTTTAGTAAAGTTGTAATTCTTCACTCGAAAAAAGAGTAAACTATTGCTCAAGTTTATAGCACATAATTAACTTTTAAATCATGGAAGTAAAATTGTGCGTTCTTGGAAAAAAATCTTGAAACATTGTACCTTGCGAATATTTTTTATATCGATTTTTTTTTCTTTTTTTGTTATGATTAATCTCAAAGGAAAAAAAAAAAAATACGTCAAGTATAGATTATAAAACACTTTCCAACACATTCAGAATAATGTAACAAAACTTTACCGTTTAATAAGCTGGAACTGGATGTCTAATTACACCATTTGGAAACGCATAGGACATTTGTAAACCCAAATTCCGCCATTTCCATCTACAATCAGAAAGTTATTCAAATTCTTTCTGCAGTCTTGTATATGATATATAAATTTATACCGAGAAACTATACGTATGCAAAAAAAAAAAAAAAATCAGTTAGGAAATGCATACCATAGTTGAAAATTATTATTTAGCAATTTCCGCTAATAAAGAGAATGGTACGCGAATTCTTCTATGCAGCAACGTATACGTGATTACGAGTAATATGGAAAAAAATTCGTTAAATTTACAAGCGCATACTGAAATTAAAAACGCACTTACAGCAATTATTGCTGAAAGACAGTACTGTAACAGATTTTTTTGTGTGTCCTTGTAAATGAACGATAAATACTATGAATCCTCTATTCCATAGTAAAGATCTTGTACTGAAATTCAGTGATTTAGGAGAGAATATGGAGGGTTGACCATAGGGGAGGCTTGAACCACCCTTCACTTTTCATATTTAGTAGAATTTCAGAGTTTTCCCAATAAGTGGCAACCAAAATTACTGAAATGGTCAAACAATAGTATTTGTTTTATTCAGATAATTGCAGAGGTGTGGAAATATCAATTGTAAAGAGTTTTCAGCTTAAAAAGTGTATTTTTTTAAAAACATTTTGTAAGCTTTTCTCAGATAAAATATATCATAGAAATTTAAGTAAGTAGATTTTAATTAATGTACGCATACGAATCTTTCATTTCCAGGCATAAAGATTGTGCAGTAAATTAGGCTAAATATAACTATATGCATCATTTTAAAAAGTATTATGTGGGGAAGCTTGTCCCAATCAATGTGGAGAAGGGTTCATCAGATGGTCAAAGCTCCCTTAATTTAGTGTTTTGGGAAATCTTTATATTATACACTATACATAATGAAGAGTTAATGGTTACATTTCTAAAGTCAGGAAAATATATTCTGTAAAGCTGCAGTCAAATAGGTAGGGGAAAGGCAAATGTTTAAAACTGATTAAAGGAAGATGTGAAAAATTGGTATTAGAAGCACGAAAACATTTAATGAAACATAAATTGGAAAATTTATAGGAACTTATTGTTCATTTAAAAAGTACCCATAGTTGGTAAATAAAAAGAATTGAAAAGACACAAAGGATGAAAGCAATAGCCTTAAGAAATGTTTGTGATGCCTCAGCAAAAGAACATAACATTGATCAAAACACTTTAGGAAGGTATGTAGAAAATTTTCACCATTATGAACTCAATGAGATGAAGCCAAACTATGTGACAGCTAGTGTTGCCGGGTCGAGTGTTACGAAAAGTGGGTGTTTAAAACGAAATTTTTCTCCTGTGCCTTGTATTCCATCTAAGCAGGTTTGTTTACGCATCGCATTTTCCCAAATAATTTCTTATAATAATTAAACCATGTAGAATAAAATTATTTTCCCTTTTTTTAAACTAATTTTATTTCCTTAACAAATATTTCAATATAAAATAAAGTGGGTCAAGCCTCCGTTATGTGGGGAGTCTTGACCTATTATTTTCTCATAATTAAAATCGATCATTTTTCAAGTTTCTTATATATTACACTTATATGGCAATTTTATTTTGATAACTGATTCTATAGCGAATAAAATGGTATATGAAATTTTATTCGAGCTTCAAAAATTAAAAAATAAAAAATCCATAAGTTATCCTTACCAAAAAATCATTTGGTAAAAAATGGGTCAACCAAGTCTCCCCTATACCAATTTCAATACATTTGAAATAACGTAGTGTCCTTAAAAAACTGCAAAAGATTCCCTCCCCCCTCCCCATCGACTCTACTGAAGCGGAAATCTTTTGATTGCACTTGTAAATGAACTGTTAATGCTACGTACTTCATATTCATTTCCGTAAATGCCATGGTAACCATCATTGACATATATCAATTGCATGGAAATCCGAATGTTATTACACGAGCTAGAGAGCGGGTAGACAGACGGAGAGACAAACTGAATTCATAAACACATTTCAACTATGGTGGAAAGTGTTAAATAATTCATTAAGAAAAGATTCCATACTTTTTTGAAATTATTACCAGAGTGATTCTTTATTTCAACCTGATTCTCTACATAATTTTTCTAAGATTTATAAGAAAATTCGCTGTATTGAAATGCGTTCTCTATATTTGTTTTTCTTATTAAGGGGAAGTTCTATTTCTTTGGCTTAAAGTTAAAGTGGTTTTTACGATTTTTTCTCGGTTTCACAGAAAGGAGATACCACCTGCTGAACTTTTAAACTAGGGTCGGCCAAAGCCCTGCATCATAGGAGATTTTACATTTTTTTTTTTTTTTCGTCAAAGCTACCGATTGCCATGGTATAACGCCAATCTTAGTGGCCAACATTCTGAGAAACATGAACGATCGCCTGCAGTTGTGTTTTGACAACGGAGGCAACCATATTGAGAACATATTGTAACAATGCATGTTTTTTCTATGATGCGGGCCTTTGGCCTACCCTGTATATTTATCGGTATTTAACATATATAGTTAACTTTGGGGGTTAAAAAAATAAATTTCGTGCCTTGTACCTGCAGTTGTGGGCCATAACCTTCCAATCTGGCGATCGTCTTTCTTCGGTCACAAGCATGTGAAAAAAATACTGTTCGCCAAATTAAGAAAAGGGCAATAAATTCCCTAGAGATTATGCCAACATTTAGTGTAAGAGTTTGATTTCGGACAAAATGGCCGTCATTTGAACTAAAAAGGTAATCCTTTTTTTTACATTTTGTGAGCTCTAAAATATAATTAATGAATGAAAATTACACTTTTCGTTCATATAAGCTCCAATAAAAATGTTTTTTAAGATATGAATGAAATTATTTATTAATCATGTATTCCTTTTTATAATTGATTTATATTTTTATTATTGCAGTGGAAAACTAGTAACCAAATTTAAGTAAACTGTATTATTATTATTTCCATTCTTATTTATGTTATATTATCCCCTAAGAATTATCTTTTATTATTTCACTATTATCTTTTGTTGTTGTTGTTGAATTACTTGTTTTGGTATATAAAGTAATACGAACATTTTTATATACGACAACCATTATTTTATGGTTTCAGATTATTTTTTTAAAGGGACTTCGAAAATCAGAAAGAAATATGATTCCAAGATGTTTGGATTTAAAAGAGTGAACTTTCCAAGAACGTAAAAATCGATCGTCTCAAGAATCGATTATCTATTGGGTCAACGTTTCTTTTCGAAAAAATCGGAAAACTTTTTCCCTTGGCAATAAAAACACTGTTTTTTTTTTCCTTCACATTTATTGCTTTGCAAATATTTATGGATACGTGGGATATATTTCAATACATATAAGAAAATATATACAATATAACTAGAAGTTATCTTCATATATAAATATATGTGTTACAAATATATGCGTGCGTAATACAAACTAGCTGAATTCAGAAAAGGTTATTTATTTAAAATCGAGTGAAAATGTACTTAAACAGTTATTTATTTTGAAATTTAATTAATGACTCCCTCGTACATTTGTAAAAATATACACTCTCTCATATAATTTGTTATTGCGAGTGTTATGTTTTAAAGTATATAATAATATATATTATTATTTTTAAACTATTAATATTATCAAAAAATATATTTTTTATAATTTTCTTCTAATAACTCTTAGAATTTGAAATTTCTAAATATGGAGTTATCGGATTTTTTTTTTGTGTGTTACATTTCAAACCAATCTGTTATACCAGAAGATTGTTGATTTGGAATTGTTGGACACACTTCCGGTGTGGCATGATGTTTTTACGTCTCAGTAGTACTTTCACATATGTGTATACCTAGATTCATACACACAAACAGCACATATGTTCACATAAACTTATTGCCAATTTGGCGAAACTTGGCGATATTTCCGCAACTTTTTGCAGAAGGATTACGGACTTTTGTGTTAGTAAAAGTTAGGAATTTGATTAGAAGTATTACTAATTAGGGTGTTCCTAGTTAGAGAGATTTCCATATCGCTAATTATTTAATTTGGAAAAATTTGCTTTGAAGTCAAATATGCAATATTCACTGAGACTGGAAATCTATCATAATTCCATTTTTTAGCATTATTTTAATTATTTTTCACACCCATCATACTTAAATGTGTTGCACTATTGAAAAAGAATATAAATTATTTTTTATATAACAGTTTAATCATTCTGAATAATTAAAGATCGCAGCTTGTCATTTCTAAAAAAAATAATTATAACATTACCTAATATTACTCATAAATTACAATAAATGCATGCACTTTATACATTTTAATAGAATAAACAATCATATTTAATTTGCTACTTTACAAATAATTTGTAAAAATAAAATAACACAAGCATACTAGTATCTGCACCAGGGTTTTCGCTAGCTTTTGACCAACATTAGCGATTTGGCAAATAAGAAATATGAAACAGTAGTCAAATGAAAATTAATGTTAGTAAAATAGATTCGGCGTGAAACACTGAAAAATCTACCTTTAACCCCTTATTGTATCCTTTTTTTTAATGTTCTAAAATAAACCTATTTTTTGTAATTACTTAGAAATTAAAAATTCGACTATCCACTACAGAAACTATTAAAAATAAGCACATTCGAAATGTCTTCTAAATGTGTAAATGTTTCAGGCATTCTTTTAGTACTCTAAATAAAAATTCAAAACAGCTGTCTTTGGTTTATCGATGTGAAATTATACACTAAAAATTACTCTGAGATTGCGACTCTAACCGATCGAAAAAAATGAACCGGCCAATGATACTTTACATACAACAAATAAATAGTATGGTAAATGGCTAATTAAAAAACCCACATTCCAACAAATGTTTTCTCTATTTGACACTTGATGCGAGTAATTTTGTTTGTTTTTTTACCAGGGCGACACCGACGCATGGATAGTGATTAACGGATAATAGAGAAATATCTATTGCATAATCCTTTCTACGTCTTTGGCTGTTGCTAAACTGAATTGGTATTGAGTCAGTATCTCTATAAAAAGTCATTCCGGCCAATGCCGGGAGGAAGAGGTAGCTTTCATATTCCTTATTTTTAAAAAGCTAGCTTATATTATTCAAACTCACGAAGCTCAATTTAGTGGAAACCGTTTATAAAAGATTCAATACTAATTTTTATCAATACTAAATCATTATGAATGAGAATTTCGCGAAATTAGTCAGCTTTATCCAAGCTGATTTTATTTAAAGTAACTTATATTTGGTTTCCAAATTCGGCGATATCTTGAAGTGCCTGCCCTTTTAAGACAACACGGTGGATCAGGCTAACCAGTGAACTTGGTCGAGACCTTAGTAATTCTTGTGCACATACTCACTCACATCGGAATCGGTTGATATATACGAGTGCTGTCACAGGCAAAAAATCAGATTTTTCAAAATGTCACCCACATAAAGGAAATTCAAACTGCTATATCTGAGCCATTTTTTAAGATAAAGAAAAAACAAAAAATGCTCCGGAATCCTTATATCAAGGTCAAATAATTAAGAAAGAAACCTTTTTCAATTTCTAATTTTTTTGCACTTCACTTTAAATATAATTTTTTTTTTCAATTTAATGGCCGTCATTTTGAAACAAGATGGCGGATGAAGCTGGCCAGTGAACTTGGTCGAGACATTGCTATATACTATCACATGCCTTCTTACATCCAAATAGGTTAATAATTTTTTTTTTTAAATGTTCCCTTTTGAAACAATAAAGCTTGCCTGCGAACTCGGTCGAGACATTGGTATGTACTTTGTACACACTAAGGTACATCCATATCGGTTCATGAATACGCCTCTTATCGCGTGACAAAATCAGGACATTTCAAAATGTCAGCCACAATAGAAATTCAAAATGCTATAACTCAGCCATTTTTTTAGATATAGACGAAACACAAACTGTTCCGGAATCTTTGTATTAAGGTAAAACGCATAAGATAAAAATCTTTTTCATTTTCCAATTTTTTGATACCGCATTTTACATTTTACATTTTAATTTTTTAAATGGCCGTCATTTTGAAACAAGAAGGCGGATGAAGCTGGCCAACGAGCTCGGTAGAGACATTGGTATGTATTTTGTACACACCCAGTTACTTCCAAATCGGTTCATAAATAGGCCTGTTATCGCGGGACAAAAATCAGGTCGTTTCAAAATGTCAGCCACAGTAGAAATTCAAAATGCTATAACTCAGCCATTTTTTTATATATAGACGAAACAAAAACTGTTCCGAAATCTTTGTATTAAGGTCAAACACATAAGAGAAAAATCTTTTTCATTTTCCAATTATTTGATACCTCATTTTAAATTTTAAATTAAAAAAAAATTTAAATGGCCGCCATTTTGAAACAAGATGGTGGATGAAGCTGGCCAACGAACTCGGTAGAGACATTGGTATTTACGTTGGACACACCAAGGTACATCCATATCGGTTCATGAATACGCCTGTTATCGCGTGACAAAAATCAGGACATTTCAAAATGTCAGCCACGCAAGAAATTCAAAGTGCTATAACTCGGCCATTTTGTAAGATATAGACAAAACAAAAACTGCTCCGGAATCTTTGTATCAAGGTTAAACACATAAGAGAAAAATATTTTTCAATTTTCAATTTTTTAGTATCACATTTCAAATTTTAATTTTTTTTTTAATTTTTGAATGGCCGCCATTTTGAAACAAAATGACGGATAAAGCTGGCCAACGAACTCGGTTGAGACATTGTTATGTACTATGTACACACCGAGTTTCATTCAAATCGGTTCATAAATACGAGAGTTACAGTGTGACAAAGATCAGATATATATATATATATATATGGATATATATATATATATATATATATATATATCAACTTTTGAACGGAGGGTGGTCTCGAAGTCTGGGGGTCATGATCGATGAAAATATACCAAAATTTTTTGAAATCGCTTTCCTGCGAACGGCTGCAATAGGTAGCTTTTTTGTAATGAACGCTACCTAATAGAGCAATTTAAATGCCATGGTGCGATTGACCAATGACCATGTAAAGTGACGTCAATCGTTCGGAAACGCGGATAAGAATCTCGATCGTATTGGCACAAACACACATACAAACAGAGCACTCGCAATTTGGCGGGTCTGATTGTTCGTTTACTCTCCAAATGAACCATTTTTCGCGATTTGGGGCAGCGAGAACCCTGGGCTGTACTGAAAAATTGTTACAGTGAGATTAATCTTAAAGAGAAAAATATTTTTTTTTAACTGGATAAATCTCATAAAAAGTTGGAGTAGCACAATTGAGGTTTATTCCTACAGTGCGAAAAATGGCCAGACCAGAACACATTGGCTTGCTGTGCCAAAGCTCAACTTACTGAGCTATCCGGATGGTATCTGACTGACATAACTTACTACTATTTGTTGGACGTGACTGCGAACTTGCGCGATAGTTTCATTCATACGAGATATAACTATAGCATTTAAATGATGAAAGTGTGTGGTAACTCGAAAACTCATGTAAGCCATGTAATTAGATCATAATAAAGAGGCTTTTTCCTTCAATTGGGATAAATCAAAATAAAGGTTAGAGTCGCACAATTGAATTTTATTCTAACAGAGCGATAAATATCCAGGCCGGTAGTTATAGCTCGAATGAATGAAACTAGCGCTGCACTTCGCAGCCTTATCCAACAAATAAGAGTGAATTATGCCAGTCAGGCACCGTCCGGATAGCTTAATAAGTAGAGCATTGGCATAGCAAGCCAAGGTACACAGGTTCGAGTCCTGGTCTGGACATTTTCGACCTTTTGGAATATACCTCAATTGTGCTACTCCAACCTTGAATATAAAAGTGAATTATGTCAGCCAGGTATCGTCCGGGTAGCCTAACAGGTAAGGCACTTGCACGGCACGCCAAATATCCAGGTTTGATTCCTGGTCTGGACATTTTTAGCTCTGTTGGAAAAAGCTTCAACTGTGCTACTCCAGCCTTGAATATGATTTAATCCAGTTGAAAAAAAATATTCGTTCCCTTTGTTGGAATTACTTTATCTGCCAATAATTCTGTTAAGCTGTTTGAGATAACATACCAGATGTCTTTCCAAAAGGTTATGCAAGGGAATTTTTCCTCCGGATTTGTTTAGGATAGCATTGTTGGTAGAGCGTTGGCAGCTTAAGCCAAAATTCTGGATTCACATCCGGGTCTAGTCACTTTTCGTCCCAGTTAGGAAAATTATAACTCTTTTGAGTTTATAAAACATTAGAATTTCAGTATATTTGAAAAATTGCCTGTGCTTATATATACACATAACATGAAAAAAATTGCTAATTGTATGCTACCAGATATAAAATGAGATCAAAATAAAATGCCTAAGCGCAGCTGGCGTTTAGGTCCCTTATTTCAAATTTATTAGTACATGCCTGTTAGGTAAATAGTTCGAAAATTTCAAGTATCCATTTATCGAAGAAAATTGATATACCGTTCGCTCTTTAACATTCAAAATGTTCTCGGTAAGTAAATTTTCGATTATCCGGCACTCTATTAGACGCCATCCTCTATTAACTGTCACCCCATTTTCTCTTTTTTATTAACCATTTGGAAAAATGGTTATTGTCCTCGTCAGGGTAGGAAATAGAAAGCATATCTGAAGCTTTTTATTGGTTTAATCTGCAATTTAATCGTTTTATGATTGGTCTATACAGTAATATGTATTTCCCTTTACTTTCAACAGAGATAGACAACAGGGTGTTGCCACTATGACAAAATGTAATAAAAACTACAAAAAAAATTAATAACTCAGAAACAAATTGAGATACAGCTTTCAAACAAATTGCATTTAAAAGTACATTTTTTTCTCTATACGACGATATAAAAAGTAATATTGTGGGATGTTTAGAAGTTTAAGAAATAAATTTCATTTAAAATTGGCCGTCAGATTTCTTGGAAATGGAAAAGCCTTTTCCCAAACAGCCAATGAAACGCTTGGATAATACTTAAGTTTCAGGTGGATAATATGTACGAGTCGCAGGCGATTTCTGTTGCCGATTCCTGAAATCATTTTCCAAATGGTCGTTGTAATTTGTTAAATTGCATTTTTTTTTTTTTTTTTTTTAATCAGAAACGAACAACACAAATTCAGATGTACATAAACCCGAGTAAAACGGCTTTATTTTGAGTAAAATGTTTGTCTGAGGTAAGGAACAGCAGCTAGAAAATATTTCTTCAGATGAAATCACAGACAGGCTTTCTTGTGACAAAAATGATATTGGTTATGAAAAATTGACGGATGAGAAAATTATTCGAAATGTATTGAATACACAGAAACCTGACACAGATAAATATGATCAGTTGGGAAATGCTGATCAAGGAATCAGTCATGCTGGCTATGCTCTCTAAATGCATTAATTGATTTGAGATTCAAGAGTAAGCAGATCCAAGCCAAGTAATTTTATTATGTTGAATTCGTATCCTTGCTGCAGTAAAAGCACAAGAAAAATGTAAACAAAATATTATTATGGATTACTCGGAAAGAAAAGAGGCACTAAACATTTATTCAATAAACTTCTAAATTTGCCTGATAAATAGATTTCTTATTATCCGTTATGCTTTTTATACCCAAAATTATACAACAAATAAAAAGCAAATCTTAGAATTATTCTTATTTACAAATTAACACATAAAATTACAATTTTAGTAACGGTCTTCGATTTAAAATTAAAATAATAGAACTTTGTAAAAAATCCCCATAAAATAAAAACAATACATAGGACGCGTTTCGAGCTAAGAATATTAACAGCTCGTCATCAGCTAAAGTAAACACGCGTCCGTAAGGGGACAAGGTCAAAAATGAACTGAAAGATAGAGAGCAGAGCTTGCAAATAATGCGACAGATGGCGATAGCTGAAAGGAGCACGTGCAGAAGACGAAAGTGTTGCTGTGTGAGAAATTGATAGGGAGAAAATGGAAAAAAAATAAACAAAATTAAAATTAAATAAAAGAAGTAAATTAAAATATATATAAATATAAATAATAATAATAAATAAATAAATATAAAACAATAAAACAATAAAAAACAAAAAGAGCATTTTTTTGGTGCTCCCTTCAGCTGTCGCATTCTTTGCAAGCTCTACTCTCTACCTTTCAATTCATTTTTGATCTTGTTCCCTTACGGACACATGTTTACTTTAGCTAATGACGAGCTGTTAATATTTTTAGCTCGAAATGCGTCCTATGTATTATTTTTATTTTATGGTGATTTTTAGGGTTTAGTTCATCTGACGAAACCCTATTTGTCTCACTCCTTTGTATGTCTGTTTGTCTGTCTGTCCATCACGGAACCCGTTCTCAGAAACTATACATGTTAGACACTTGAAATTTTGTGTACTTATAGCTGAACACCTCACATCAAACGAGAAATCATAAAATTTTGAAAAAGTCAATAATTAACCTAATTACGGGCTAATTAACTTCTAAAATAAACCAATCAACCTTTTAAATGCAGGTACAAACGGACAATCTCCAAATCATCGGAGTTTCTCCTAAGGGTTGCCAGTAAAATCAGCCGATGCACCGTTACCACGGAGGAAATTAAGCCGAAAAATGAAGTGGACATTTTAAAGCGAAATCTCATATCAGAAAGTATTGGTCAAAAAAAAATTGTAAATGGTATAGACATACGCGGGGAAAAAATCTACTTTCATTTGGTATAAAGTTCACATTTCTGCGATGCGTATAAGTTAAAATATCCACTAAAAATCGATCGATAAAATTTTAATTTCTTTAATTGGAAAGACAAGGTAAAAAAATCATTTCGGCGGGAAAGCAGGTGTCAGACATGACGACGCTTCGGTTTTCCATAGTAGGATATTTTAATACGAAATCTTAACTTTTTAAATATTAAATTTTTTGGTATTCCGATGTGAAATTTCTCGCTGATTTCATTGATACCCATTTCTAAGTCCTATTTTAATTACAAGCAGAAATATTAATTATTATTTAATTAATCAGTTTATATTTGCTGTATTCGGCATATCGTAGTTGTATTTTGCTGTATATCGGTTTATATATAATGTTTAATTAATCGGTTTTAATTATTGCTATCAAATGCGTCGATTAAAATCGAGACACGTGCTTTTTTAACCACGATATAATTTAAATTAGGAAATCTAAGAATTTGTGTGGGGTTTTTGAACAGCGCTATGAGACAAGTATAACTCATTCATCATCAGAAAGTTTACAAGTATTCATACCAATATTTTCGAATGGTAATTTCTGGAAATATCTTAAATTAATGGTTAAGACCGCCACTCGATCTGTTTGAAAGTTTAAGATAGTTTATAACACATAAGAAAAAGTGTAAAGAATGGAGTGTGATATTTTGAGGAGGGGGGGGGGGAGCTAGATTTATTTTTTTAAATCTTAGTGTTTGATACCGCAGCAAATGTTTTAAATTTTTGGTTAAGACCGCCGCCATCCCGACCCATGTATCTACGGAAAGATTGCGTGAAGGAGTTTCGTTGAGATATGCTTTTGTTAAGAATAGAGTGCGCTCCCTGGTGGTGGAATGTGGAACTAACATAACGAGATTTTGTTAAAATTAGGAAATATAACAAGGCGATCTGTTTGAAACTTTAATATAGTTTATAGCACATAAGAAAAAGTTTATAAAAAATGACGCGTGAAATTTCGGGTGGTGGTTGCTAATTTCCCTAACTGATTTATTTCTATTACATACTTATTTTAAAAGGCAGTCACGTGATGTTTTATTGCAGTATTCTTCTGAACCGTGTCCAATTTTTAAAAATACAGCATAAATGTTACTTATGCCTGATAAAAATGTCAGAAGTATTGATACCACTATTTTCGAATAGTAATTTCAGCAAATATATTAAATTCTTGGTTATGACTGCCCCCCCCCCCCTGACCCATGTATGTACCGATAGGTTGTGTAAAGGAGTTTCGTTCAGATACACTTTTGTTAAGAATAGAGTGCGCTCCCTGGTGGTGTAATATGGGACTAAAAGACCGGGATTACATTTAATGTAGGAATTCCAACAAAGCGATCTGTTTGAAACTTTAAGATAATTTATAACAAATAGTAAAAGATTATAAAAAAGAATGGCGCGTCACATTCCGGTTCGAGGGGAAGGGGAAAGAACAAAATTAGGCAGTATAACAGGGCGTTTTGTACTCTTTTGCGTGCGGTATTTTGATGGCGTGATGAGAAAGCTATTACTTATTCAATATCAAAAATTTTATAAGAGTTCATACCACTATTTTTGAATAGTAATTTAAGCAAATATCTTAAATTTTTGGTTAAGACCGCCACCCCCTCGACTAGTATATCTCCTGATAGGTTGTTTAACGGAGTTACGTTTAGATAACAGTTTCGTTAAGAATAGAATGCGCTCCCTCGTGGTGGAATGTGGAACTAACAGACCACGATTTCATTTAAAATAGGAAATCTAACAAGGCAATCTGTTTCAAACTTTAAGATAGTTTATAACACATAAAAAAAAGTTTATTATAAAAAATGGCGCGTGAAATTTCGGGCAGGTGGGGAGAAGAGGAGGGGCAAAAAATTTCTTTTTTTTTCTACCTTTTCGTTTGATACCGCTTCAAGTGCGTTTTTTTTTTTTTTTTTTTTTTTTTTTTTTGCGGAGTCTTCAGATACATGCTACTTATTAAATATAAATATGTCAAAAGTTAAATTACCACCATTTCCGAATAGTAACTTCAACAAACCTCTTAAATTCTTGCTGAAGACCTCCACCCCCTCGAGTAACATATCTACTGATAGGTTGTGTAAAGGAGTTCCTTTCAGATACGCTTTTGTTAAGAATAGAGTGCGCTCCCTGGTGATGGAATGAGGAACAAACAGACCGCGATTTCATTTAAAGTAGGGAATCTAACAATGCGATCTGTTTTAAACTTTAAGATACTTTAAGACACGTGATAAAAAAGTATAAAGAAGAATGGCGTGTCGCATTTCGAGGGGGGATGTGGGAGGGGCGCGAACAAAATTAGAAATATAGCTGGACGATCTGTTTGAAATTTTAATACAGCTTATAAAGCATTAGAAAAATTTTAAACATCAGGCCGCGTTAAAATTCTTGGTAAACATTACCCCACTTCCTCCTCCCAAGGGAAGCACTTTTCTAAATTTGGCAGATACCCGTCATGTTATGTATCGTAGCATTTAGGGGGGGGGGTGCAGGAACAAAATTAGGATATATAACAAGGTGAATCTGTTTGAAGCTTTATGATAGTCTAGGAAGGGTTTGCCAAAATTTAGAAGGTGTTCCATGGCGATAAATGTACTGGACGTTTTGAATGGAATATTAAACGAAACCCTTTGTGCGATCTATGATCACATTTACTCACTTATTTACAAAGTTTTATTATTTTTATTGTCGCATATCGCCAGTTTTCGGTGCTGTTTCGCGGTCTTCGATTATTCGTCTATTTCGATTATCCGCCACACCGTCGGTCCCATGAGTGACGGATAATCGGAAGTTTATTGTAATCGCAAATAGCTGTAAGTACTAAGACGCTGTTACTTAATCCAATACCCAGACAGATCTATGTCCTATGACAGGGTTGGACAACTTTTTTTACAGCCGTGTGCCATTTTTATCCCCAAAAATAATTTATATGACCTTGGCGTGCCAACTAATGAAAAAGATAAGTGGATTGAAAAATCATGAATAAAAAGTACACATTAAGATTTTTAAAACATTTGCAACATACACGTAGGTTTTACACTTTAATAATCGTAAAAACAATTATATTTTAGAAATTACTTTTAAAGAATTGTGTGATTAATTTTGTATCTGATAATAATTATTTTTCATCCATGATGCATCATGGATGAAAAATAATTATTATCAGATTTATACGTAGTTAATTTCAATAGAATGCAGACTGAAGCTGGATTTATCTGAGTGATGCTTTTTATTTGATTTTTCGTATAATTGAATTGCGAAAATAATGATCCTGTGGACATAAATGAAGTAAAAAAATATTAAGAGGACAAACGCCATTTTCTTTAAATAGCTTTGAAATTATTTTCAAAGTTGCTACAATTGTACCATTGGTATTTTTACTAATGCGGTAATTTACGGTATTTTAAAAGGCCGCAACTAAAATTCTTTACTTTGCAATTAATCGAATTTAGACAAGATCAGATCTCCTTTAATAATCATGTTTTCATCATAAGTTCGAGATTTTTCTGTGATATCACTGTATACTGATTTAGAGCCACAAGCAAAACCGTGCCAAAATTATTCTTTCACGTGCCACTTTTAGCACGCGTGCTATAGGCTCGCCCTCCCTGTCCTTTGAGAAACCATCAGGTAAAAATTTAGGAAAATGTGAATATTTTCCATGGAAAAATGGATTTATTAAGAAAGAGAGGCACAAAAATGTGGGTAGTAGTCTCCGAATAGCAAAAATATTAGATGTTATGGGAATGTTAGATATGAGGATAAAAGACGAAGTGATGTCAGTCTATCTTGCCTAAAATTGAAACGCATCGAGCCCAGATGACAAGCTACAATTTATCTGTGAGTCATATTAAATTTTGAACCAGACAATCGACAAGAGAGTACCATAGTTGGTTGTTTAATAAATAAGAGAGATGAAAGGGCAGCTCTATAATTGTTTACAGAATGTCGTCACAAACTTCTGTAAAATCAGTAACAACCGACCTTGCAGTTGGGTAAAAGCAATTAATAAGGTTTTTTTTATTTATTATTTTTTTTTTTGCTTATTGCGATCGCTGTACGCAGATGTTCAATTTATATGTGCAGTCCGCAAGAGAAATAATTAACAGAATTAAAAATGATTTTTAATCTTATAAATAAAAATGCGCTAAGTTAGAATCCAAATAAGCATAATTTTGAATAAGGACTTTTAAATGAAAGGAGAAAATAAATTTTGAAAATGTATTAATTTTCAGTAATTTAATACCCTAATATATGATCTTTGTCGTAATACTTAATTATTATGTTTTCTTTTATACAGAAAGGATGTTTTGTTGCATTGAAAACACAATTTCGCACGATGATTCTGAACTCAGTAAAGAATTAATTTTTGTTTTATCAGTTATCCTTAGAAAAAGTAGAACTAAAAAATAAAAACATTATTGCAAAGAATGTTTTTTCCATCAATACCTAGAAAAATAAAATTCTAATTTATATTCGATAAAAAAAAGACAGACAATTTAAAAAATAAATAGGTAAATCTAATTTAATTTTCGAGAAAATGTGTTTCCAAAGGTATAATAATTTTATCTTTTTTGGAGCATATATTTCTAAATATTTAATACCCATACAAATGCTTTTACGTAGAGAGAATAAATTGTATGTCACTTAAGAACTTTTTAAATTTACAGATCCCTGCTCTTTATTTATTTCAAGACGAATGTAATAAGAAATTTTAGGGATTAAATAAAAAATATCATTACTTAGAAAATATGAAAAACGTATTATTCTTTCAACAATCATATTTTTGAAAAGAAATTGTTGAGCTTATGAGTAGAAAAATAATCCTCTTGTTTAATTTTCAATGAAGCATTTTTAAGGGGAAAAACTAATTTTATCGCAACTGAGACGAACGGCTGAAATTATGTATTATCAACAATATGGCTTTTATATTGAGAGACGGAATTTTTTTCATCTAAAAATAGCTTCAATATACAACTTCAACTTCAAAGGATTATATATTTTAGAATGCTTTATTCAATTATAGTATAAGAAGTTGGATTGGTTCAGTAAAATATGGTTTTACTAGAAATGAAAACTCTGTACATTTATTGTTTTATTCAAAACAAAACTGTGATATGCACACATTCATGTTTCAATAAAGTACTGTTCAGTTGTTTCTATAACAAAAGAATATTTTTGAGAATTTTAGATTAAATTACTGATGAAAAACTATAAAAAGGGATATTTTAATAAAAACGTCTTTCCTAATTAACTCATAACACTACGCATACACAATTTAAATATAATATTATATATATATATATATAAGGTCAGTCTGCTTAAATGTGATAACCCCTAAATGCGACAATGTTCTTTTACATAAAATCTTAATGCAAGAATCGTAAATAAATGTTATGTAATGAAGCATACGAACTTCAGAAATAAAATCCGAAACTTTTTTTGCATGTAAAAATGTTTCTTTAAAAGAAATTTCCAATCAAATACACATCGTTAATTTTACATCGCCAACCATGTTTCGTATATGCGACAAAAATACCCGAAAGTGGCTCACGGTTTTTACTTTTTAACTTTGAAGATCAAATAACATTATAAACGTAAAGAGCTACGTTGTCCGTTTCAGTTACCTGACCAGTTAATCTAAAGAAAAAGCGAAGAAATTTGAAGTGGATTACGCATTTAGGAGAGCTTGTTTTCAGCCTGTGCCTAATAGCGACATACATATTGCTCAAATGCGACGAAACATTTAGAAGATTAACGAAGAAGTTTATATGGGATTTTTTATATATTGTGTTAAAATGATATTCAAATCAAAGTTTTGTTTAATTAAGCTGTGTTGAGTCAGCATAATCCTCCATTAATGTTTTTCTTTAACCAGGTGTTTAAATATGTGTTTAAGACGATCAACAAAGAAAAATACGCTTCTTTAAAAATTTTAATAAAAAAAAAGGGTGTAAGAAACGCAGTGTCTATTCCACTAATATAATATAGACATATGATTAAAGAATTTGCAATAATTTTATATAATAAAAATTCTGGAAAATCTTGTGTAGATTGAAAACAATTTATGTTTATTTTAATGTGGTTAAATAAGTTAATTTTACCAACATTATACCATTCGGTAGCTTAAATTCTGCCTCCGATTAAAAAGTGATGCAATTGAATTATTCCCTGGTTTAGGAGTCATAACTTTTGTTAGCACTTTTATAAAATCTGATATTTTAATTCTGTTTTCACTTTTAATCGTTATAATCGACATTTTCTACTTTTAAATTAGTAAAAGATAAAAAATAAATAAAAACCATATTTATCTAATGAATATTTGTTTCCATATACGCATTTTTAAGTACAGAAAATGTTAATTTTTTTGTGAAAGTGCAAGAAAAATGAAGAGGTGGGGGGTGCAACAGAATATCAGGCACAGAGCTTGTCTTTGGCTTAATGAGATTTATTAGAAATATTGTACCATTTTATCTATTTCTAAGGCTGATATATTTATCATGTGACATTTTATAATAAAGTTATATGTTATAAATAGTCTAATTAACAATATTATAAATATCTTTTAAATACTCTTTTAACACATAAGCTCCACACGGGGAATTCGCACCGACCGAAATGTCGGCGTCTTTAAGTAATTCACATTTTTCATTCACAAAATAAGAATTTTGATAAAATAACATATTTCATTTGGATTCGTTATTAAATTTCGTATATGGATCATGTAGTTATACTTCATTATCACCAGATTGTCAGCAAAATTATGCGGAGTTGAAGTTACGGAAACCCATATCGCACTGGTGTATAAATTATGGGTTAATATTGACGCGCGAATTTTGCGAATTTTAAATGATGTTTTCTGCGACAATCATTTAATTGTAGTTATGGCCATAGCTCCTTGACAAAGAAATGATGAGAGTTTTTTTTTAATATTAGGAACGCATTTATTTATTTGAGAGTTATTTATATTAGGCATTATATGCAGCATACAAATAACTTGTACATATTAGCAGTGTAAAATTGACAAACAGCACGGTGCTACGCCGTGATAAACACTTCAAAAATAATATTGAAAAGTTTAATTATAATAGTCCTATATTTAAATTTTAGTGCAGAAACACTTAGAGTTAATACAGACTTAGTTAGTACAGAGTTAGTACAGAAACAGTACTCTGTTAGTTAATAGAGACTTTCATTCATCTTTTAATCAAGTGGTCTCGGAGACCGCTCACAGAAGTTATGCAACAATCCTGTCACAGCAGTTAAGGGCTAATTAACTGAAAAAATAATTACAGTTAACCCTTAACTGCTGTTAGAGCTGCTTTTTTTTAATTTTCACAGTTTAACTTGTAATTTCAAGTTTAACTATCGATACAGCGAAATTTTGCTTCATTTGCAGCCTAGTACTATTGTTTGAAATGTTTGAAAAATCGACATTTTATTACAAATAGTACTCCACAAACAGTTTATTGCAAAAATCAGTATGTTATGAGTTAATCGCGCATTTTATTCATCTTTCAATCGATTTGTTTCGCAGACCGATCACAGTTGTAATGTCCCAAATTTCTGTCACAGCAGTTATTCGTTAAATGAACTTTTTCAGATGAATTGTCATGTATAAAATGCATTATCACATTTAGGTCAATGAACGTCTCATTTAGGTTTTAGCTGCCATAAATGCGACAAAAATGACCTAAATGCGACAATCCTATATTATGGTTTCATACTACAGATAGTTATTAAATTTCTACAAAACAAGTTAGTTTTGAACTAAAGGTACAGTATTCAGTAATTTGTTGCTTAATAAAATATACATTTATATAATAAAATCCAAAATATACCCTAAATGCGACAAAACTACGGGGAATCGTGCCCCATTTAGGTAGACTGACCTTATATATATATATATATATATATAACCCTAATATAATTACAAATCATCGTCTATTGCCAATTACGATAATTAAATCAATAAATTAATAAATTTAGCATCTAACTATAACTGTAATATTATACGAAATACAGATGGAACCCTATACAAGTAATACAAATTAAGCAAAATCCACTAATTGACTAGCACATTGCATACGATTAATCCATATAAACATATGAAAAACCACCAAATTTTGAAAAAGTAATCTATTAAAGACATATGAAACAAAAAACCAGCAAAATAATGTTGAACCATTAAAAAACGTATTGGAAACAAATAATAGATCAAATGGAAGGATGTAGCCGGAAGCTTGTATAGCATTTCACTTTATCAAGGGTACATGAAATACCAATATAAGCAAAGTATAGTCGATTTTTGTAATAGAATCTAGCATTAAGCTAAAAATTAGAGTCCATATATACCCGATCGACCACACACCAAAAAAGCATAAATTTACCATGACAGATAAATTGAATTTAAATAAAAATATTAATCAATACATGATCCGGAATAATGAACAATATTAATATATAGAAACATTTAAATTTAAAGACATACCCAGCAAGACAATTGCAATGACCTTATTACAACTTGAACAAGTATCAATATTAGCACAGCAAAATTCCCGCCTATTTAATGGTGCAGTTGAAATCGAATTCTTACGGTTGCGGAAAAAAACACAGTGTGCAGAAAATACACAACTTTTAATAAATATAATAATTATAGTTAACATACATAATCTTTATAATAAAAATTGTTATATGCATTTAATGGAACCTCGGATAAATTATTACTAAAAGTATATAAAGAATTAAATTATTTAAAATTAAACGGGTAATAACACAGAGAAATATTAAAATATAAAAAAATATGGCAACAATATTATTTAAAACTAAATAAATAATTATTTAATGCTGCCATCTAGCGGAACTTCATAAAATTAAAAGAACAGAATCACCTTGAAATAAAATAATTTATAGTGGTTCCATCTGTTGTAAATAATGTAAATACCAGATATAACTGTAGAACAATTGCATATTTAAACTATTCCTAATATTAGAACCGATTAAATCATCTTAAAACACACCAATATCATACTAAAAAAGCACATCTAAATATCGATAATAATCACTTAGCATCTATATTATAATGTTTATAATTATTTTTAATTATTTTATTAAATAGTAAGTAAATTAATAATAATTTAAATTAAGTTACAATTATGATAATAAAAGTATGCTTTTATTATGCACATAATAAATTTAATGTTTTAAATTTTAAATGTACTTTACAAAATGGCGGGGGGGGGGGTATATATAAACAAATTGCAATATTTCTTCATACTGATAATTACAAATATCAAACTATAATAACGTCCACCATTATAAATAGATACATATTGAAGTAAATCAATAAAAATGACTTAATTTTATATCAATATAATATAAATATTTCAATACAGTGCTAAGGACAACAAACCTCATGAGGACCACCATAAACATATAAACTACAAAATTAACGAACCATTCTCTCCTTTTTTATATGCGTACCATTCCTTTTTTAAATATATATATATATATTAAATCAACGTTTGCGTATAAATTATCCAGACAACTCCTCCCTGCTCCATAATTTAACATCTATCCACTCAGCCAACCTATTTAAAAATATATATATATTTTGTATTTTTAATTTTTTTTTGAGGGTTTTTTTTTAATATATATTTTTATGATACGCAAAATGTTAATAGTAACATACAAAAACCTGCCCTACTATACATTGTTTAGATCATTAATTAATTGTAGATTAAGGAATATATGAATTTTTTAGGACAACCATGATTTAATGCTTTTAATTGTTTAATGTTTTTATTGATAAGATGTGATGAACATAAACTTTTGATTCTATATAAATGATTAATTAGAATATTACGGTAAACTGAAATATGTAGACATGATTTAAAATGAGTAAATGTGTTAACCTAAAATTGAAAGTCTTTACGTTTGTCATAAAGATCAGTAATTGTTTTGTTTTGTGTGACTATTATTTTTAGATCTAAAAAGTTAATAGTATTATTTGTTAATAACTTTTCTGTCAATTCTAAATTAGTTGGATAATCAACTGGAAATTGAGTAATATTTGATTGTTTAGTGTCAATCAAAATTATGTCACCAATATATCGATACAGTAGTATATTATCATCACTGAAATTACGTTCATATTGATATAAATATAAATCAGACATTAAACTGGATGGAGATCCACCTTGTGGTATTCCTTCTATTTGTATATAAATAATAATATCTTGATATATACATATATTACATGATTTAGGATTTTTCAATATATATATACATACATATATATATATATATTTGATGGTGGTAGGTTATGTTTAATTAATGGTTATATATATATATATATATATATATATATATATATATATATATATATATATATACCAATAACCATTAATTAAACATTGCCGACCATCATCAAAAACCGCAATATTGCGAATGAAATGACAATAAAAATGGATACCACAAACCTATAATATAGAACTGTATGTATAAAATAAAATTCCTTATACTTAATTACAAGAATTAATATGGAAGAAAAAAAGAAGAATATGGATACCGAAAAAAATTGAAAACTTATATATTGAATTACGTTTTCAAGAGTACAGAATTCAATGCTATAAGCAAATCGGTTTTTTTCTGTGAGAAAAAAAGCTAAAAGCTGAAAAAAAAATTTCTCCTCTACTCAAACAACCAATATGACCAAGAGAATGGTTTCAAAATGAAAACAGAACATTATCAAATGGTATGAAATAGAAAAAACAATACAACCCTTTAAATATTTAATTTATAGCATAAAAAATAGAAATATTACACAACATACCGAATAAAACCCCAGTTGATTTTCAAAATATCCTCCCGCACATGGTATCCAAAAGCATGATAAGATTAAGTTGAATAAAACAATTGAGTTAACACAGAAATTAAAACCTATGGATTCAGTTAATTCATTTGAAATACCGTGAAAAATCCAATTAATATAATATAAATAGAAAATAATTACATTATTTAAAATACCTAAAAACAATTTTAAATTGTTTAATTTCAATTTTACAATATTGCCAATATTCAGCGTTCAATACCACCTGATGTAAAAAAATAAAACTATTACTTTAATAGAAGCTTTAAAAATATATATATATATATATATACAGGGAAGCACCGTTTATACGTTTTTCAAGGGACCAAGAAAAAAAACGTATAAATGAAAAAACGTATAAACAAAATTCACAAAATTACCAACAATAAAAAAATCATTGATAAATTAAAATACATGAAATACAAGAGGTATGTAATACTAAACTTCCTATCCCAGATATAATTTACAACCTACTACTATTCATATTCATTCACCATGTACAAAATATTTTGTTATACGAAATTTTGGGAATTGTTGTACGGAATTTTTGGAATGCACAGAAAAAAGTTCATTGTTCACAGTTTAAAATGCCACCTTAACATTATCATTCAAATGACTGCTAATGAGGTATTCTTGCATGTTGCTAAAACCCGCCAAAACTTGTTGAAAACTTGACAGTGGCTTTTCAGTGCAGTTATCCTCTTCTTCACTGCTGGTTTCCTCATTTGCAATAATTTCATTGATTGTTAGATGAAAACATGTTGCAAGCTCCGAATCACATTGCACAAAATCTTCAAATGTAGTAACATCACTTAAATTTGACCAGTGGACTTTACCCACAAATGGCAACAGCCACGCTTTTGCGGGAATTTTCCCTCCAAAAAAGACTGTTTATTGGACGAAGAGGAAGCACTGTTAAAATGTTCTTCACGCCTATTGGTGTTTTTTTTTCTGTTTAGCTGCGGCTGACGTCACATGGCTAAAGTCCGTTTTCTGGTGGAGCAAAATGGTCAGGGTCGGCGTTTTCAACAGGATTCACATCCAATGGATTTAAAACTTCGCTAAGGCTGAAGCAATTTTTTATCGTTTTGGTAAAACATTTTGCCAAATCATCATTATGAAATTCATAACTTGTAAGATGTTAATGTTCACATTTTCGAAGTTACCGTGGTCTAAACTGGCGATAGCTGTTTTGACCAAAAGTTTCCGATAATGTTGTGTTAGGGTTTTTATGACTCCTACGTCCAGTGGCTGCGATTTGCTGGTACAGTTTGCAGGGAAGAATTTAACAGTTATGTTTTTGAGAAAGTCCGTATCAGGTGGATGAGCTGGATATTGATCAATGAATACAATGATTCGCTGCTTCTGGTTTCGCATTTTATCATCTAATTCTTTTGGCCAACAGGTAAAGAAGGATATTATCATCCATGATTTTTCATTGGCCAGGTACATTGTTGGTAATGCTTCCCAATTTTGAAGCAGCGGGGCTTTTTTGATTTGCAGATAATCAAATGAGACAATTTTTCTGATCCATCGGCATTGGCACACAATAACACTGTTAATCGCACTTGGCTCTTTTTTTCCACCATTACAGGTATCCGATTTGATTGCAAGAGATTTAGATGGCAGAAGATTATAAAACAAACTGGTTACATCTGCATTGAAAATGTCTTTTTGTTCATATCCTTTTATCAGATCTGGAAATTGGTTTTGAATCCAATCATCCACTGTTTCGCAATCAACAGCTCCAGACTCTCCACTTACAGTTTTTCCAGTTATGTCATGTCTTAATTTAAACTTGTGAAGTCATCCTGTAGAAAATGATGCATTGCACTCCACATTCAGTTTCTTCGAAATTTCTCGTGTTTTCTCCATAAGCAAAGGACCGCTGATGGGAATTTTTACACTACGACACGGATTAAACCACTGTAAAAGCAATTTTTCAACATCAGCGAATTTTCCGCTTTCGACCTAAAGTTTTTTGGAAACACTACAACCACTTTGATGATGGCTTTTTTCGGTGATCTTTAAGCTTATAAATTAGCGTGTTTAAAGTTGAAACTGGTAAACCCAATTCTTTGGCAAGATCCACTCTTTTTAAATGTTGGTTTTCATCCACTTTTTTAAAAATGCACATTTTTTCCTTTAACGACAGAGATTTTCTATTACTTGAAGTCATCGTGAACCGCTAGTGAACGATACAAATCCAGAAACTGAAGCTGCGGGAAAAGAACTTGCCCTGATGGGCCTGGGGAGAGCAAAACAACAACTCTTATCTATGGAAAGTGTGATGTTCACATTTCTTAGGGGTAAGTCTGGGCATGTTCAACTGGGCAGGTGTTGGTTAAGGTCACGTGCCTTTTGTAAGACTGGGCAATCGGTAGTTGGGAATCTGAGGTTGTAATGCGCTTTTTCTGTCTTCTTGAATTGTTGAAAAAAAATGTATAAATGAAATCTGCGGATGAAGGAAAAACGTATAAATGAAATTATTTAACGTTAATATCCTTTGGATTTTGCCGGGACCATTCAAAAAAACGAAAACGTATAGATGATAAAAACGTACAAACGAGAAACGTATAAGCGATGCTCCACTGTGTATATATATATATGTACATATATGTATATATGTGTATATATATATATATATATATGTATATATATATACTAGCAGTAGTACCCGGCTTCGCCCGTGTCAATTATTAGGGGTCTTCCAGGTAAAATAAATTAAAGAGAAATAATACGACAATCACAATAACTGAAATTTGTGCATTCCCATCCACAAATCGTTAAAAAAGCAATCAGAAAACATGAGTTATTGCCTCGCAACCATAATAAAATCCCTGAGAATGCGAGTGACAGAGAGAATGCGCGTTCTCTTTGGCGGTGTAAGAGAAAAATGTGATTTTCCTGACAGTACAAAAAAAAAATCTACCAAATCGCGCAGCATTTAGTGAAATTCTCGTTTGTATGGTAAACATCTACATTATATAGTAAAAACACTATGTCAGTGCCAATAAATTGTAAACCATAAATTGTGCCTTTACTGTAATTTTTCTAACTTCTAAACATCACACAGTTTCATTTCTTACAATGTCGAATAGAAAAAAGTTCTTTCAAACGAAATTTGTGTGAAAATTGTATCTCAATTTTCTGATTTTAATGGATTTTAAAGTAATTTTCAACCCTTGATATTTTTAAAGATGCGTGCAACCCGATTACGAAAGATGAACCCGTTTACTCTTAATGCAATGTATAAAGAAAAGACATGTCTATCAGTAACGCTGGTATCATATTTTCGGTGACAGCAACCTAACACAACAATTAATTTCCTTTTTACTGCAATTTAACCTCTAAACATCGCACATTCGATTGTTCGAACTCTTATAGAAAGCAAAAGTATTTTCAGTAATATTTGTTTGTAATGTTTATATCAATTTACAGATATTTTTGGATTTTAAAGTAAGTTTTATGCATGAATATTTTTTAAATATGCTTGCAACCCAATTACAAAATATTAACTCAATTGTTTAAAAAAATTGTAAATCGTTCAGAATTTATTTGCTTTCGTGTAATATTCAATAACTAAATTGGCAAACGAAATTAAAACGCCAAAAATAAAATAAAATAAAACACGAATTCAACAGATATCAAATCAAACTACTCAAAATAATCTAATAAGTATATAAAATGCGAATGGGAATTTCGTTACTTGTGCATATAACTTGAATTCTTCAGAACGGATTTCCATGCGAATTGCACTATTAGTTTTTCAAGGAAGATTTTAGTGCGTGACATATTGTTTTCCGTTTCTTACTCATAGAATTATAGGGGAAAGTTATATAATCATGTGAACCCAATTATGAAAGATCAGTCTTATTACCTGAATGAAAAATGCATAACTATTTTTATCTCTTTAAGTACTGACGGGTTAGTCTTCAGTAATCGGGCTTCGCGCTAGCCGGCGTATTCGTATTTTAATGAGTGTGCCTCACACCTATTATGGCATGCACTTTTGTTTAAAACAATATAGAATGACTTATGTTTTAAGCGAATATCTGGCACGCAACTCGATTACAAAATACTAACCTGCAATAATGCTTAAAGTGGTTCTCTAGTTTCCTGCTCAACAACGCGAAATTTTCTGTCACATTTTCTGACGCATTAAACGTAAAGGCTTAAGATTTGTAGGCCTGACTATTAAAGCGATTCTGAATTGAAATGAGTTTAATTACTTATCCAGTTATGAGCAATTGTGGTCACTTGACGACCTGTTTTTCTCCTTTATCTCGATGTTGCGTCCGAAATTCAGTTCAAAACACTAACTGAAAGATTTTTTACCTTTACCAAAAAATGGAAACTATCTTTCGATTACATAGTTTTTAAATAAGAACTCCTGCCAATTTCATGCATTTCCGAACAAAAATAAATTAAAAAATGTGTCAGAAAGTTGCTCCTTTGGATTTGAGAACAGTCTTAAGTTTATGAACAGCCTTAACTTGACGTTTATGAAAAAAACTGACTTTTTTAATTTTGGAACTCGCCAATTAATTGTTGTCATGAAATTTAAATTCGGAAAAAGGATGTTCTTTTGACACATTGTGGTAATATTTTTTAACTTTTAAAATTAAAATACATGTTTTCTTTGGAACGCGTAAGAGAAGTACACGATTTCCCACAATACGGGGGAAAATACTATAAACGCGTGCAAATGAGATAGCAGTTACTGAAATTTTATTTGGAAAATTTGAAATTTTATTTTCTTAAAACTAAAACCTTCACTTTACGTGTAATTATATGATTTAATTAAAGTATTAAATCAAGAGGGTTTCCAATCTAAATAAAACATCACTCATAAATGTACACTTAAATTTATTATTAATAGAAATTAAATTTACGATAATTAGATAAAATGATGTCATTTTCCATAAATTTTAAATCGTGAAATGAGTCATGAATATTTTTGAAAAGGGAAATAACTTCTCTCTTTTTATTATAAATCACAGAAAATGTTACCACTGAATCTAAACCAATACAACACTTAGTTATAACGTATAGCTAAAAGATATGACTGTAGTACACAATCGAAGTAGTAAACAATATATAGGAGCCATTTATTTACAGTAAGTTTTGACTACACGTTGAAAAGATTTGATAGAATGTGACGTCATATTTAGCCTTTTTTTCTTTTTCCTAAATTGTTGTCATGAAATTTGACTGTCTGTATTAAAATAGGTGTTTTAATTAAAAAAACCATTCAAATTAATGTGCTACGTCATTTTACTGCTCTTATAGTTAAAGTTTTTATTTTATATATATAAAAAAATGTTCATTTTCTGTTTAGGATGACGTCAATTTCATAAATGCAAAATTATACGTCCTTTTTTTTTCTTTTTCCTAAATTGTTGTCATGAAAATTGACTGATATTTGGTAGATGTTTTAATTCAAAAAACATTCAAATTAAGATGCTAAGTCATTTTACCGCTCTTATAGTTAAAGTTTTTATTTTATATATATAAGAATGTTCATTTTCTGTTTAGAATGACGTCCATTTCAAAAATGAAAAAAATACAGCAAGAAAAACTGAATTTTTATTGGCAAATATAAAAAAAATATTTGCGTTATCGTTATTTTTTTCACATTATTGTGTCATTTTTTAAAGTGTGGAAACAGGAAAAAACGATTGAATTTGGAAATTTAAAAAGAGATATTTCTGTAATGTTGAATTATGGAAGGTGGCAGAAGAAAGGGATAAATAGTGGTCTGATGATTTTTTAAAGTAGACAGCAATCTTTTCCACGTTCAATGTCCTATGTACGTCAAGTTTCGTGCAAATCGGTCAAAAATTGAAGATTTGTATAAAGGACATACGTTCAGATAACGGCTTTGTAACGGCTTTTTCAGTTGGAACGCGTCGAAATTCGAAGAATTAAATTGTTTAGAATATAAATGTTAGATCGAATTTATAATAAACCTACAAAAACAATTACAATAAAAACTTACTCCTGCATTGGTTGTCTAACTCTTAAAACAAATAATATTTTTAACCTAAAATTACCAAAATATTATTTCCACAAACTGCAACTGCTTAAATTATTGAAAAATTAAACTGTATTAGAATACGTAATCAAATGAGTAATTATGTTGAAGTTATCGATAGAGGCTGTTATGTTTGATTGTACGGGTTGAAAAATCAGTAAAA
Source organism: Maratus speciosus (assembly GCA_963932465.1). Classification (NCBI taxonomy): domain Eukaryota; kingdom Metazoa; phylum Arthropoda; class Arachnida; order Araneae; family Salticidae; genus Maratus; species Maratus speciosus. The sequence goes on along the minus strand of OZ010795.1, from coordinate 107,217,031 downwards.
AGGATTTCGCTTTGTCACATCATAAACTTTTCCCTCATAAAATTTAAACTATACGTTATTTTCACATTCTCAAAATTTACATACGCACCACTCAAATTCACAATTTAAAAGTACTTTAACGCACAATAGATTAGTAATGAATGTATTTCCAAACTTAAAGTCACGTTTGTTCGATACAACTTTGTATGTGAACATTCGGACAAACTTTAAGTTCTAATCTCAGTACCAGCGAAAATTTGCGATTCCGAAATTTGCCTTTAGTTGCCATAGTATATAGAATTTAGTATTGGTCAAATATTTAGTTTTATTACAGCAACATAGAAGTCTAGAATACATAGTGTGAAAATCTGCTATCCAAACAGCGCTAAAAGTTGTATCCCTTAAATGTGCAATGATGCTGAAATCCAGGTAGCCGATCGCAGCGACATCTGCGATATATCAGATGTAAATACATCTGATATGATTTATTTACCAATTAGAATTGTTGTGTTAAAATTAATATAGTGTAATCTGCGATATATTTTCAAATTTCAAAGTGATCATCGTATTATTACAGCGTCTAGACCAAATCGTCTCGGAGCTTTAGAAAATATCCTGCAGATGTCGCTGCGATCGTCTCATTGGATTTCAGTATCGTTTGACATTTAAGAATCCAATATTTTAGCACTTTTGTAAGTGTTACTTGGATAGCCGATACCCACATTATAGATTCTAGAGGATGTAGTTTTATCAAAGAAAATGATAGTTGTGTTTTAAATATCACATCATTTTTACTCCCTGAATCATTTTGCCTAGTGTCTCAAACTCAGTATCAGCGTAATGTAAAAATATTGAAATATCTTCTTCAATCTTTTGTTTTATGAAGAAGAATGCGTGTTTTTTTTTAATGGCTGACGTCATTTTCTCTTCAAAAAATTGGAAAAAAGTTATTTTTATTTGTAATGTGAAAATGGCATCAATAAGGATATAATCAATAAAAATAAATAAACCGTAACTATTTTCCTTTTACTTTTAATAGAAATGGAGTATTTCAGTTGCCACAATTACAAAATTGGTAATAAAAACTATAAAAAAATTAATATCTCAAAAATAAATTGAGATAGAACTTTCAAACAAACTGCATTTAAAAGTACATTTTTTTCCTATACGACAGTGTTAAAATTGAAACTGTACGATAGTTAGAAGTTTAAAATTTGCAGTAGCGAAAATTGCAAAACCGGCTTTTCATTTCAAATTTCAAAGTGTTGCCATTCGCAGAATGACGTATGCGTTACGCACAGATAAGTTTGTTCTTTATAATATAGATAGATGTACATATATACATATATACATATATATATATATATATATATATATACAGGGTAAAACCACCAGTTATGGCCAGGTTAAGGAGCATAGTTTTGTTTTTTTGCATATAAATACTATGCCAAGCAAATTTTTGTCACGATGATGATCAAAATATAAGAAGCAAGGATCAAACAATACTTTAGAGTCAAGAAAATCGAGAAATCCACCCTATATATATAAAATCCTAATGATGAAACGGCTGAAATGTAACGAATTTCTGAAACGATTCGTTGAAACAACTGATTAAACAACTGATTATGTTCCATGGCGATTTCTCATAAAATATGGAATACTTTATGATGAAATTAACACCACAAATCCGTATTAATCTGCAGATCTCAAAACTGGTAATAGAATTTTAAAATTCGAATTAGTTTTCGAAATATTAATTTTTCTCTAATTTTAAATACATTTTTCTAATGATGGCAACTCAAATTTTAATCAGAACATATATTTTTTTTTCATATTTGAGAAAAGGTTATTATTTTAAACTAATTTGCAGACCAGTTTGGCCTCCCTTAAATATTTGCTAAGAAATGTATCATGCTACTTTTATTCATAATTCAATTTACTTGACCAATGTTTCGCCAAATCGAAAGATTCTGATTGGTGCCAAAATGGCATTATTTTGATTGACATGGTAACCCGCCTATTGTTGTTTAATTAATAATAAATGTTTGTTTACTTTTATTTCTTTTTAAAATTATATAAATTATTTTGTTTTATATTTATTAATTATTTTTTTCGTTATTTCCTTTTGAAAATAATAGAAAATAGTTAAAAAATACGGTACTACTTACTTATTCCGTCGACCAATTTTGCCAAATTATATAAATTGACATAATTTTCATTTTAAATAAAGAAAGAAAAAATAAATTATTATAACATTAATAAATATGCAAATAAAACGTCGAAATAAAAATCACTTGATAACGTAAACATGTGTAACTTATTTAAAGTCAAGTGAATGTGACATTTACGATCAACCCTTATTGACATTCAATCTTTTAGTTTGACGATTGATTTTTGGTCGATGGGATAACTAAATAATACCTAAAATGCATAACTGGTATTCGAAAACGAGGTTTCCGCCAAATTTTCGTTAAAAAAATAAATCACGCCAAACCTGCGGTGTGTATATGACATCTGGCCAGATGTTAAATAATGCGGGAATAGTTCCATATTGTGTGTTGGTTTTTTTGGCGAGCTTTTTTTTGGCATTCACTGAATCGATGTGGTTGGTCTTCAGCCTTTGGGGTTGCTTTTTCCTTGAATGAAGCGTATTCATATGTTTTTTGCATAATTTTTTGCATTTAGCCTATATTTTTCGGAAAAATATGAAACTTTTGTTTTAATTTCACATGTATAATAAATATAATAAATACATAAAATTATATATAAGTACATAATATTTATTTATAGGTCTATTATGTATGTATGAAGTATATCTCTATGCGTAATACAAATAAAACTATCTATATAAAAATCGTATTTTTTTTAACATGTGGCATATATAACATTTATTAAATATATATATATATATGTTTACAAATATTTAAATACCATGTTTTTCCGCCATCCTGAAAAATTTTATAAAATGCTAAAATGGCTTTTTGGCGCCATTTTGGATTCCTTCGCCAATCACGCCAACCAGCACACAATATGGAACTCTTCCCAATAATGCAACAAACCATGACATTTAATTTCAACTTCAGTGTTGTCATACTTGTTGAGACATGATCAAACGTGTCAAAACACAATATTGCTTGTTGGTTTAAAAATTTTGACCTTTCTCAAAATTTAATTTGTAGGAACCAAGTCTTGTCATCTCTTGATAACTTGAATGAAGATCTTGGCCCTGCTTGCTCATAGAAATAAGCTTTGAAATCACTATGTGAAGTCTCACTTCATTAATATTCGTAGCTTACTTCTTATGTAAATATGTCATGTTTCTGCAGTATAAATTTTGAAAGAGATTTGAATATCTTTACTTTCTGAAAATTACTTGAGGCTGATGCATGGTAACATCGTATAACGTTTTATTTACATACTTATGGTAGGAACAAGTTTCAGGGGCTGACAAGCAGCATTAAAATTGTGGTTTTGAAACCAAAAAGCAGGAATGTGTTTTGACACGTTTGATTATGTCTCAACAAGTATGCCAACATTAATAGCTTTTCTCTTTCCCTATTCTGCTTTTGTCTCAGGTCTTGTATATAAAAAAAAATTATTTATGTAAAAGTGGTGAGGTTTCTTTTAGTTACTAAAATTAAAACAAAAATTACTGAAACCATACAAAATGTAGGCCTTAGGCATAATTATTTTTTAAATTAATTTTTAAGCTTTTCAAAAGGCTTTATTTTCTGTTACTATTATTTAAAGATAATAAAAAAATAAATTTAAATGACACTCTGAGATAAATACTTACCTTTGACTACAACAAAACAATAGTTTGGCAGTGTTGTTTTGACATATTGCCCTTGCCATATCTCAGCTTGTAGTCAAATCTCCATCCTGAAATTTCTTGTGCATAACACTACCATACAATACTCTCAGAAACCAGAATTTCAGATTTTTATCTCGTGCCCCACCAGAGATATGGAAGCCTCAAAAGTGCAATTTTCAACATTTATGAATTTTTTTTTTTTTTTTTTTTTTTTTTTTGCGAAGAGAAAACAATTCCCAGATCTGGAACTTGGCGTGTGAGTACAAGTACTTTCGGCCTTTATAAAAAATATTATGTCATGTTCACAATTTTCCTTGCTAGAAAAATTTCCTCTTGTAAACGGATAAATTTTGAAAAAAAGCTGAAACTTTATGCTTAAATTTCACCAATAAGCAGTTAGTTTCGAAAACTACTCTATTACCAAATTTTTAGCCCAATGTATTCTGTACAAATTGGTTTAATCCGCACTTGAATAGGAGAAAAGAAACGATGAATTATTTACAATTTCATAAACCCTTCTTGTGAGAAAATTGCTGCAGACGATGAAACAAAGATGGCCATCATGCACAAACAAAAATTAATAAAATTAAAATAATAGTCATTTTGAACTTCCATCATGTTAGGGTTGTTGTACAAAAAAATTCAGATTTTTTAAAAATGGTCCAGCAACCAGTGCTGGAACACTTGAAATGGATTGACCCTGAAACATTTGTATTTATTAATGGTAATGCCCCGTGTGTGCATGGATTTGTGGCGTGAGTCATATTGGTAACACATACAAATAATTGATATTTATTATACGTGCTTCAGCGGTGAAAAAAGATTGTACCACTTTGCTTTCGAAATGTTGCACCAAATGCTGATTAAAGATAGAAGTAGCTCTGAGTTCCCTATTGTGTTCAAACACATTCTTTCTATAATTGTTTCCAACGGAAGTATTGTCATTTTCAATTAGAGTATTGGGATTTTCATTGAATGAATATTACTAATTAAACAACATTTACAAAAACCTTAACAAACGAAAAACAGTGTCTCTGACTCTTCGACAGTGAAGTAATTATTTCCTTAAATTGCGGTATTTTTTACTCACACTATACTTTGCTTAAAAACGCAAATGAAATTAATAATGGTTATGCTTGCAATTAAACATACATTTGCTTCAATGGGAATGGTTCGATTGGAACGCGAAACTTTTCCTTGAAAGTGCAAGCGTTATCCCTTCGCTACTAATTCTCGAATACATTGCTCAGGTTCTTATCGCTTATAGCCCCTCATATTTCTTTTATAATTTTGTTTTTGATTTGGTTGCAAAATGGTTAGAAAATGGTTTAAAAATTGATCTAATCCGGCGGGGAATTCATATGAAAATCTTTACCATTCTCGAGACTCTGCTTTACAACCTATTCGCCTAATCGGAGTTTAATCGGAAATAGTGTTTGGGGGCTGTCATGTTTAAACTCTAACACAAACACACATCACCTCTATAATAATAGGCCAAGTCATGTGACTGTCATCAACAGTTCCGGGTTAACCGCCTCACTTTTTATATGCCAGCCGGCCAATTTACTAGTTTAATGTTAGCCGGGCGCAGGTGATAAATCTCCAAATATTGTTCCATCGCCATCATGTCAACGGTATTATAATAGTCCATTTCATGCGACAGTCTTAAGCAAATTTTCGCGTGGTTAATTAAAACAAGGCTTTGATATTGAAATTAAATATGATATGGGTTTATGATACTATTTATTACTTATCTTTTTCGCTTTTCTTTTCATTTTTTTTAAAGAAATAAATGAGAGTCAAATTTTAAATATTACAGTTTTAAATTAAAGTTATATAAAATGAGTGAAAGTATTGTATTTTAAATGAAATTAATAAATACGAAAAAATACGACGGGAACAATGTTTGGCGATTTAATACCTGCGTCCGGCTAACATAAAAATACCAAGTTCATAATTTCTGTACCTGTTTCTTCCGATTTGGCGAAGGATTGAGCAACTAAATTAAATTATGAATAAAACTAACATGATACAATGCTTAGTATACGTTTTAAAGATGAAACTGGTCGCCAAGGGCGACTAGCAATTAAAATACTATCCTAACAGTATGTGTTCGAAAAGTAGTTAATGTGGGAAACAGTAAAGCATTGCTAATAAAAACACTCTTTTCTGCCAAATCAATCTCGTTAAAATACGTCAATTGGCTAACAATAAGTATATATCACAGTAATACCGGGTGGCTCAAAATAATGGAAAAAAAACATACCTGTGACTGCACTGTAAACAATTTCTGAAAAAACACAGAAAAAAACCCGAGACTCTCTGTAAATTTACACTAGTTCTCGGTTAAGGGGTCTTGTACCTTTTAAATGCGTCGAAATTTAACGAAAAACTTCAAAGTTTGAATTAGTTTATCTTCAAAACCTTTGTATGTATAAACATGAAATTTTGGATATTGATTAAATAGATTGTACTTTCTAATATGCTACCATTAGAAATTTATTAGCCTTTTACAGAATTTGTGTATTGTTGAAATCAAAATAGCTCTTTTTTTTACTCCAGAAGTCATTACGCGCATGATATCTTGAGAATGTATGTATGGATTGTCATGAAATTTGGTAAAGATACTAAACAAATATGCGTGTTTAAAATGAACTACTTTTAAGTATTTACAATGGTAATATTTTTAGTTATGACTATTTTTATTCATTAAAAATACTTTTTTTTTTTTTTTTTTACAAAAATATTCTTTTTATATTGGTAATGAAATAATTTTTGCCTAAGAGTAGTTCATTTTAAACATATGTTTAATATCTTTAACAAATTTCATGACAATCCATACATACTTTCTCAAGATATCATGCGCGCGATGACTTCTGGAGCAAAAAAAAGAGCTATTTTGATTTCAACAATACACAAATTCTGTAAAAGGCTGATAAATTTCTAATGACAGCACATTACAAAGCACAATCCGTTTAATCAATATCCAGAATTTCATGTTTATACATAAAAAGGTTTTGAACATAGTCTAATTCAAACTTTGAAGTTTTTCGTCGCATTTAAAAGGTACAAGAACCCTTAAATGCATTTGATAGAGTTTCTCAGACATCATTTTACCGACATTTCCTTTATCTCATATCTAATTCCCTATAGGGATTTCCATGTCTTTATTTAAAGATATTTTTATCTTTGTTAAAACTTGTAATTCAAAATACACACTATTAAAATTCTTTTGCAATTTTATTAGAAATATTAAAGAAGAAAATTTAGTTTAAACATTGTTTTTTTTTTCTTTTACTTAGAATAATTTAGAAAGGGAAATATAATCTCTTAGTGGGGATTTTTATCGACAATTACTTTGCAGTTCTTTCCTGCCAGCAGCTTGGTAATATTAAAAGTAAATTGCGTAGTATTATTTCAAAGCTGTAATTATTATGATTATTTCATTGGTAAATGCGTTATCAAAAATATATTAATATGCTAAAAAAATATTACACAAAATGAATAAAATAATAAAAACGTAAAAAATCACTTTTCAATAATAAATTTCATTTTTTTGTTTATTTTTTCTCTTATCTCTTACTGAAAAATTCTTTTAAAAAATAATAGCACATTAAAAAATAGTGTGGGACAATTTCGAAAATTTCTCTAAAACATTATTTTTGTAAAAAATAAATTCGATTCAAATTTTTTTCATAAAATAATCCATTGAATTTTATTTATTTATTACTTAAACTAGTTAAAAAATTAAAATTGATTTAAAAAATAATAGGTATTATATATCGCTCTAACATAAATTAATATAAGCCGTTTACGAATGTTCTAATGAATATATTTTAATCGAATTCTTTGTGCAACTACAATAGGTTTTTCCAGCTGAACCATAAAAGACATATTTTGCACTGAATAACAACAGTTCTAATAGCTCAATCAGTAAGGTGTTCTTCCATTATCGAGAGGTAGCGGGTTAAAATACCAGGACTGCTAGAAACAAATGGTGTAAAAATTAAATGATACAGCAATTCAAATTTACTCTAAAAATTCAAATTCTCTGAAGATTGAGTTATTCACTAATTTTGAAAACAAAATTAAATTATTATGATGAAAAATAAATTTGTATGGTCATGCGTATGTTTATCGATGTCAATTTACAGAGTCTATCTTAAATTTACCGCATAACGTCTCTGTTATTTAACAAAATCTCGGTTTTTCTAATCTCTGTAATTTTACATAAGACTTAAGATAATGGATTACCCGTAGATTCTCTGTAATTTCACAGAAAATTTTTTAACTGTGAGCTGTAATTGGTTTATTTTTGAAATACAAATTTCACATGAAATTGTAACTAATAACAAGATTTTAAAGATGCTTGATGTAGGTCCCTCCCGGGACACGGCAAACGTCTAAGCGGTAATATAATTCCTGACACACTTTTGCTATCATATCCACTGTTAATAAGTCCAACATGTCACCTATATTCACTGCCTTAATTACTATACGTCCTGAGGAAGTGGGGGTGGGAACACTTTGTCCTTCACATACACTCAAAGGAAAAAAAAATAAAGCTTTACATCTGGGGATCTGGGCGCCCAAAAAAGTAATGATGCATCATTCGACTCAGCACGGCAAATCCAGAAACGAAATAGATGATTCTTGAGGTACAGTCGAACCTCGATTTAACGAATTGTTCGGGACTAGCAACTTTGTTCGTTAAATCGAGATTATTCGTTAAATCGGAACAATCAAAGGAGTTTTTTTACACAATAGCACAAGTTTTAAAAAAATGTCTGTAAACAAAAAGAATATTGCTCTCTTACCTTAATAACGGTTTTAAACATTTGTTGGTTTTTAAAAATTCATTCTTTTTTTATGCACCGCTATAAATCACAATCATTTGAATTAAGAAGAAAATCTCATTTATTCAAATTTTGTAGATAAATTATAAGATATCTTTTATAGATGTTGTTTGCTTTATTTCAATTTTGCATTCCAAACTTATTTATCGATTTTTTCCTGAAGCTGTAAAAATAGTATTATCCACATTATAAGCCATCAATTTCCGTTTCAAAGAATCTAAACTGCTAATTGCTTCTTCTTTCAATGTTGAATGCTTCATCTCTATTTCATATTCTTCATCCGATCCATTACTACAGCATGAATAACGTCGGTAGGATGTTAATTTTTGCATGCAGATATTTCTGCGTCATATGATACATATTCAGAAAATCTACAATCAGGAACACTGAAAATATTTTATAAATATTAGAATTTTTTTTTTTTTTTACATAGAAAGTTATTCGTTAAATCGAAGTATTTTTGTTCTATTTTTGCCGGGACCATAAAAAAATTCGCTAAATCGTGGTTCATTGAATCAGGGCTCGAATGTATGTACGTTCGTTGTTATACCAAGGCGGTGGAGCATTGTCTGCTGCAGAATTAAGTCAGTACCGTCTCTTCAAAGTGCGTCATCTTCCACATGGTGCAATGTGTCTATCTGCGGAGCCCCATTTTTTGTTTTTCCTATCCCCCCCATACAAAAAAAATATCATTTTCATTTGACAAGTATGCATCAACAATTAGGATTCAAAAATTCCATGCAATCCCATTTAGATCGGGCAGCGGTGGCCAAGCGGGTAGAACATTATACTCGTAGCCATTGATCACAGGACCCAGGCTAACCGCCGGCTAAATTTCCGCTATGTACGCTAATGGCGCCTGGTGATGTAAAATCCGTCGTGGGTGCAAAGTCCTCCAAGTTACCTGTAAATTATACCTCTGGAGGTGCCATGCCAGGTGAAGGTCTCGTCATCTGATCAAGGTTCTAAATTACGAGATCAACTTGAGTAGCAATGTGCAGGTGCCAATCAACAGGATATAACGTTAAGTAACCGGCAAAACAAAATAAACACAAACGAGCAGTAGGCACTGCAGATAGGATGACGATCGAGGCAATGATGTCAGGTTTATTCCCGTCTCCCTCTGAAGCGATTCGCCTGCCTTGCATTTCGGCCCAAAATTATCCCTTCAGAGGTAAATCTTAGCTTTTCGGCCATTTCAATTTTAACTTTCCCTCAAAATTGCCCCCTTCTACAGCTAAGAAGTTTACCACCTTTTAGGCATAAAAAATAATCCAGCCCTTTTCCAACTGGCATGGCAAGTACGTGGTGTGCGGCAACAATCATAGTTTTGCAAAGTGCAATAAACAACCTAGACTCAACAACTTAGTTTAGTATAGTCAGCCCGGGTGCTTGCTGGTGTGGTCCGCCGCCTGCGGCGATCTTTCGTATGTACTCACATGCATCGCCTTGCTTTCCAGGCAATTACAAACCCGTTCAGCTGGGTTAACCCCGGTAGGTAGGGGCCTGGTCAGTGGTCTCCGAGGTTGTTCTTTTTAAGAGATCTCAGGACTCTTAAAGATTCAAAATTTTCGAAATTAAAATTTTTTTAGAGGTTAAACTTCTACCATTTCTGAACATTTTGGTATGCCTGTTTCCTTGAAATTCACATTAGAACAGAAGTTATAGCTATTAGAATTATACCCTCTCAATTGCTAAAGTGACGTTTCCGTATCTTTGAAGTCATTTTTCTCCAAATGACGTTTTGTTTTTTGGTATAACGCGCAGGATATCTCAAAAACTTCTGAATCTTTTTTCATGAAATTTTCAAATCATGTTTCATGTTAGTCTGTATAAACTGAACCTAAAATTTCCTTTTTATTGTTCAAAAAAATATTTTTTAGATGATTATACTATTGAAATTTTTTAAAATTTTCTATTAGTTAAATACAACTTTGTATTAAAAATATAAAAATGCTTTGTATACAAATTTATTTAGGTTCAGGGTAATTATTACAACCTGAAGTATAAGTTGGCACCGAAATTTTCATTCTAGTTGCAATAGTTATTTTCTAATCGTGCACGTAAGATGTTATACCCATTTTCTGCTCATGAAACATCTGACGGCTTGGAGCCCCTTGTAAATGGTAATTCTGCACCTTGCAATTTTTTTAATTCATAAAATGAAAGAACGTACTTATATCTTTCATCTCAATAAAAATTGTGCTTTAAAATCATATGCATTTTAAGATATTAAATGTTGAAAATGGTCTCGTTCTTTCATTTTTTCCAATTTTAAGAGTCCTGAGACACCTTAATGAAGGCTCTTGAAAATAGACAACCGATGAAATTTTTTGCGTATTCTAACACACAGTAAACTTTCCCTTGTGAGGATGTCGCAATTTTGAATCACAGCGCCTCTATTAAACTTTTCGATAATAGAAGACTCTTCGTTATTTTCAGATAAAACTTGTGTAGTTGTACTTTCAAGCTATATTTTAATTTTCTAATTAAATCTATAACAGCCATATAACGTTGCTTGCCTCTTTGGTCCATTCATTTTGAATCGCCCTGTAACTTAAGGAGCAATGACGTGAACTGCGTTTTGCTTTTTTTAAATAAAATAAATATTTATTTCTTCTTCTGAGAATAAATAATAAAATGTCATATTAAATTGTTTTTTTTCTTTTATTAAATGTACAATTTCAAACAAATATGTAATCGTAAAATTGTTTTTGTACTACAACCGATTTATTTTTGAAATAAATACCTTAAAACAAATGTGACAGTGCATAAAATAAATCTCTTGAATTTTTTCAACAATTCTTTAGGGATTACATTAAAAGCATGTTGTTTTTCTGTAGAAGAATTTGTATTCTGAACTAAATATAACAAGCTTTATCAGAATAGGGAAAATAACAGGCAACTAACTCTAAGAAAAAATTGTAAGAACATTGTCATCTGAAATCTAAAAAAAAGGCTAATTTTGTTACATTTTCGGAAGTTTGTCACCTTTGTAAATGTTTCTTTTTACGTATATATATTTTTTTAAAAGTAAAAACCTTTTAAAAGATTTGTCAAAAGTAAGTGAATATTTTTATCCATGCTGACGTTTAAAAACTACGAATTAAAGAGGAAATTTAAAAATAAATTTCAAACGTTAAATAAAATGTAGAGGGTAAAATATATATTTAAAATGTAAAATGCATGTGTTTATATATATTTATTTATTTTATATTATTATTGCATTAACAAATTTAACTGTAAGATAATTAAGGCATACTTTTCAATGAAAATTTATACTTTGAAAAATAAAATATGATAAATCTGTGTTAAATTGGTGGGTTTCCGCTTCTTCTTGAAAACTTTTCAAACACTGTGTTATCTAATAATGATTTTCTCTAGTATAAAACTAGGACGATTTGCCCCTTTGTTCGATGATGTTCGCCAACCCCTCAAAAACATTCTTTAAGCAGCGCTGTAAAATAAAAATAATTGCTACATATCACAGAAAGCTTGTCTATATTTGTTTGTGGGTCATTATGAGTTTATAATATAATATGTTAAGGTGACCAGGTCGAGCTCATTCGCGGGGAAAAAAACACATCGCGGTCATCATTCCTATACCATAAATAAGATAATTGTTCGACTTATGGAAATAATCTACGTTGTATCACATCTATTATTCTTCATTTTTTCTAAAACCGACAAAAACTATACAATTATAATGTTTTAAGTTCTAATTTAAAAATAACCAGCTATCAACAATAGATTACCGATATAAACAAACGAACATTTGAGAAATTTTTATTAATCTTACAAATGTAAATAATGTGTACTAGTGAGTCATTCATTTTTGAAAATTTATTGATATAAATTTTAAAAATTTCGCGCATTAAATATTTTAATTACTGTAGAATTAATGTGCTTTTGACGTCATTCAGTTATGAATCAATGAAAATAATTTTTTATTTAAAAGAAAAGTCTTACAAAACTCAACTCTTATTTTCGAATCTCACCAATAACGAATTTTTTTTTTCGAAAATAGTAGTTATCTTTTTGCTTGTGCGATTTAGAAACAATGCTTTGAAGTTCAAATAAAATGCTATGGTATTTATTATTATTGTTATTCGCATGTATTTTAAAGGAAATGGGTGAATGTCATGCATTTTAATTGTATGCATTATGCGTATTTTGAATGTTTTTATTTTAAATAAAAGTTATGCATTTTAAATAAAATGGTTTAAAGGATTATAGAATATTAAAGATGTGAATATTCACATTGCTAACAAGTCGTAAACCAACTTAGTGAAAAATGTCCAAGCCGGGAATCGAACCCGTGCCCCTGGAATAGATCCCTGTGCTCTACCCCTAAGCCACAAGGACGATGCCCAGCTTGGCATCTCTCACTTATATAAGTGGGTAAGGCTGCAACCGCAGCATTAGATGGATAAGTCTTCATGAGCACACAATCTAGTGGCGAAACATGAGACGCAAATGAACCCAGCATCGGTGAATATACAATTTAATTTTGCATATATAATTTTTTTTTGTTAAAAGATAACGCAAATGAACCCAGCATCGGTGAATATACAATTTTAATTTTGCATATATAATTTTTTATGTTAAAATTGTATATTCACCGATGCTGGGTTCATTTGCGTCTCATGTTTCGCCACTAGATTGTGTGCTCATGAAGACTTTTCCATCTAGTGCTGCGGTTGCAGCCTTACCGACTTATATAAGTGAGAGATGCCAAGCTGGGCATCGTCCTTGTGGCTTAGTGGTAGAGCACTGGAGATCTATTTCAGGGGCCCGGGTTCGATTCCCGGCTTGGGCATTTTTCACTAAGTTGGTTTAAGACTTGTTAGCAATGTGATTATTCACGTCTTTAATATTCAATAATTTCAAGTGTAATTTCACTGCTGAAAAGTAGTTAAAAAATTAATTAAAGGATTTTATTTTAAATGAATTTAATGCAATGTAAATGGTGTCAAGGGAACAATATTTGGCTATTTACTACATCGCCAAGCTAACATGACAGTAAAATTGATTTGATGAATCATTAATCCATTTTCCTTTTTTTTTTCTTCAAAGTTAATTACTTTTCAACATCGCTCAATTTTTAATTTACACCGCTGAATAGGAAGGGTGTACTTTCAAATGTAAAAATTTTGAAAACTGTATTTCAATTTACTGACTTTTTATGATGTTTAAAAAAAATACATCGATTACGGAATAAAGGTATGTGTATACTTTTATCAATTATTTCAAATTTTAAGGGAAAACCAGGATTTCCACCCAAAGTCTTGCGATGAGCGTTTGCACTGGTATATATTAGTTCATGTTGTCAAAATCTATTTTGCTATGCACTTACAAAACGCACGATATATCATTCGAAAGGTTTTTAAAAAGACTTCTAACACAGTAGGCTCATATCTTGTTAAACCATGTTCTTTAATTAAAAATTGCAGTTAATTTAAAATTAAATTAGCATTGTTTGCATAAATGTAGTGAAAGGTTTTTCTTGAATCAAAGTTGCCATAGAAATAAAATACTGCATTATATCATACTCAGCAATTATTATAAAAATTAAATAGTACAATAAAAAAAATAAATTAAAAAAATCATTTACTCGACTGTATATAAACGAACTAAAAAGAGGGAAACAAGATAACGTCGGAAGATAGTACAGTGTGTAATGGAAATCATATTTTACTTAGTAATTGCAATCGGAGGCATCATATTGATGTTTAGGTATGTACTGCGATTCCTGCTACATACATGTTTGCCTCCGACTGCAATTACTTAAGACAAGATCGATTTCCATTACATTACTATTTTCCTGCGTTAGCTTGTTTTTATCTTTTTAGTTCGCGGGTTTTTAGATTTTTTTAATTTAATTTTTTATTGACGAATTTTCAGTTGTGTTTAATTAATACACATATTGTTATTTTATTCACTTGTATAGATGACTTTTAAGTTGTGTTTAATTGTTAGTTCCTATCTATAAACACAGTTTTGATGAGGCCTATAGCTGTCTTTGAAGGTTAGAGTTACAGTTAATCTAGAGATCCTACCTACACAACTCTCAGGTTGTGTAATATTTAAACGGAGCTTCTGACTGTAAAATAGTCTAGGAAACAGGAATAGTCTAGGTCTTCATTTTGAAAGACCTATCCAATGATATGCCACTCATCATGGTGCGTAAAAAATAATTTTCTCGTCTCTACCGCCATTTTGAATTTATGAAAACAAATATAGCCTATAAACATCGGACGGCTCAGAGGAATGGATAGAGACCTCATTCATTAAAATCCATCCAGCCGTTGAGATGTTTTGTGTGTATAAAGAAATCCACATACCCAAATACATACCCAGGTACGCATCAACCTTCTTGACAGTCGGGTAAAAAAGATAAAGTGCGGATACCTCTGCACGGGTGTATTTTATATTTATGATTAAAAAGCAAAATTCAAATTGAAATGCTTAGACAAAAATACAACACCGATATATCGAAGCAGTGGTGTGTAGTCAAAAAGATATGCTTTGTTATATTATTTAAATTGTATTTAATATGTATTCAAGTTACTTTTCTTTGTGCCATGTTTTTCCAAAAGCGTATGACGTCATCCTCTAATGCAATTAAAACACGATTGTTATTTTTCACGTGCCTTTCTATTTCCGATTATTTTTTTACACTGCTGGCCATTAAAATTGCAACACCGTGAAAGATTGAAAATACAAAAAAGATATTTATTGTACGTAAACAGTATGGCATGAAAAGTAAATGATTAAATTTGTAAACAGTTTGGGGGTTTGCAAGGGTGCGAAATTGGTAGAAACAGCTGCTCCCCCTGGCAGCTAAAACGGCCCTTATCCGGTTAGGCATGGAGCCGAACTGGTCTTGGAGGACAGAAACGGGCTACTCCTTCCATGCTGCTTCAAGTCTATGCCACACTTCATCAACCGTATTAGTTGGAGAAGGTTGACGGGCTAGTCTCTAAGCAATTCATGACCAAATGTTTTCAATGGATGACAGATATGGAGACCGTGCAGGCCAGGTCAACAATCGAATGCCCTGTGTATCGAGGAAGGTCAGAACACGACGTGCAACATGTGGTCTTGCGTTATCTTGCTGTAATATGGCGTTCGGCAGGCCTCGAAGACAGGGCACATCCACTGGACGTAAGATGTCAAAAATCTTCCGATCTGCGTTCAAATTGCCGTCGATTCGAACCAGAAATGTGCATGTCGTGTACGCAATGGCTGCCCAAACCATCACACCAGTTGCAGGGCCCTTATGTCGAATGCAAGCAGCCGACAGGCGTTTTCCCTGGAGCCTCCTGACAAGTATACGGCCATCAGAATACAGCACTTACAACCGGGACTGAAAAGACGGCATTGGGGCGTCGAGATCCTGCATGTCGTTCAGTATGACCCTCAGCGATCTACTGATTCCATATTTGCATGACAGTGGTTGGATTTCGACGAATGCAACGGGCGATATCACGGAAAGATAATCCACACTCTCCATAGGCAACGATACTGCCTCTATCGAATACCGACACTTGGTGTTAAGCATTTATTCTTAATATTCGAGGCATAACACGATATTCTGAGCAAAGACCGACCTTACAAAGCGCGTTCGTAATGAGAAATCCACTACGCAACTTTTCTTTTATGCGGTGAATCAGATGTTTTTTCTCCCGCCTGCCGCGTCTAAATGCGCTGAAATACTAATCATTTGCATATTCTAACGTTTTCTTTCTTTCATGTGATTCAGACGTTCGCTAGATCATTCCATCCGGGTGTTGCAATTTTAATTGCCAGCTGTGTATATTGTAACTTTGACTGAATAAATGAGATAATATTCTGGCTTGACTGATGATGTTTGCAGTAATTTCTGCCCTTAATTTTTTCTTTCGAAGCTTAAACCTGAATCTAAATAAATCGGAAATCGTACTTCAAACGTGGCAAATGAGGTATTTTTATAATATAACTAGTTTTATCAGATCTTTGTGCAATAGCAGTTGTACTCTAATGCAAAAACGCACCAATGCAAAATTCATTACGATTCTATATATTAAATTCAGTAGTACGTAAATAATGGGACGCCCTCTTAAATAGGACGTCATCACCATGCCAAACTAGAATCATTACCTCTCATGGGATATCGTTGAATTAATTACGTATGATAGGATTTAATGGAATGAAGAAAAACTTTTATTAATATCTTTTTAACTTTTGATTTGATTTTCATAAAATTCGAAAAGACTTGACAACATTCTGCAACGATTGTATATATTAAATTTCAAAACCTTCGGTTGGGTAGTTTTTGCGCTGTTATGTGTGGACAGACGGACAGACAGACGGAGTGGCCAGAAGAAGACTATATGTGCTACCTATTTTTATAATTATAAAGCACCTAAAAATATTGGACATTGCGCTGCAGAGCGAAATCCTCGCACAGCTATGCTAGTTCTGGAATATTTCCATTCATTTTATCACTAAATTTCCTATTTTCTGTTGTGCGTTTCCAAGACTATGCGTACAAAAGATTTTTCAATAAGGCACTGTAAAACAATTTTCAACCAGAACATAAGCAGAAAACTGTTTATTTTAGGGAAATACACTAATTAAAAACTTTCTGTTATTCTAACTTATTTTGCACGTGAGTTCGTAATAAATACAGATTATGCCTATTATATATAGTTTTTTACTGCCAGCTTGGCTAACAGTTTTTTTTTTTCTATAAAATAAAAATATTTTTTTACAGTGATTTATTGAAAAATCTGTTGTATGCAAACTTAGGAAACATATATCAGAAAATGTGAAAATTAATTAGGTAATGAACGGCAATATTCCTAAATTAGCATAAATTAAACTAATCAAGCTTTCTGTGATGTGTAGCTTTTTTTCTTTTTGCAATTTATATTAAAATATTTCCGTTATTTTAACATATTTTGCCGGTAAATTCATAATAAATACAGATTATTTCCGGAAAATAAACTTTTTTACTGCCGTCCTGGCTGATAGTTTTTTATTATAAAATCAACAGACTTTTTACAGTGTTTTATTAAAGAATTTTTGGTACGCGTACTTAGGAAACACATATAATAAAACGGGAAAATTAGTGATATAATGAATGACGACAATGATCTTAAGTTGGCATAAACTAAAATAATTAAGCTCTCTGTGATATGAAGCTTTTTCGTTTTGCATTTTATTTTTAAAAATTACTGTTATTTTAACAAATTTTGCCGGTAAATTCCTCATAAGAAAACGGGAAAATTAGTGTTGTAATGAACGACAATGATCTTAAGTTAGCATAAACTAAAATAATCACACTGCAAATAGAGGCGTCTTAAATTAAGACACATATGTGACTGAAAAGGTATTTCAGACACTTAAGTATCTGAATCTGAAAATTCAGTCATGATAGATGTCTTAATTTAAAACATATAAGTGTCTTACTATGATCATGGTGTAAACGAACTGAGAAAGGTGTCTAAAAAATCTGCAAGTGTCTACTTTTAAGACACTTTGTAACTCCGCTCCGCATTAACCACCAGGGGGCACTCTAGTTGCGCATGCGTTTTAGATGCCTTTCGTTTGTAATTCAAACTGAGCGTTTGTTTTATGTACGCGTACATTTTAACTAATAATTTATTTTGACTTGATTCGGTTTTTGCGGAATGTGAAGTTCCAGGATTATTTCCGTATCGACATAGTGATATTCCATATTAATGAAAGGTGTCAAGCAATAACAATAATATAGTGTTCTTCGTCTCGTCAAAGCAGGTAAAGAGAACTGTTGTCTGGCGGGCTATGTTTTTAGGATGGAAATATTCCATTCTTTTAATAGAGCTAGCCGGATGTGCAAAGGGATTTTCTTTTTTAAATATCAAAGTCTGCTTAACTCACGGATACTAACGTAGCCTCCAATCCGGACGTCGCCTGGGTGGATGTGATTTTGGAATAATCAGACCTTTTTCCAGGTAAGTGGACCCTTCACTATGTATTGAAATCTCTCTGCGAATGTTTTCTCTTTAAATAGAGACCTCACACGAGTCTATAGCTTTATTAGTTCCTGAGTTATGCCAAAATTTGCTTAAAGCATTTTGCCTATGGGATTTCCATGTTAAAATTTTATCTTGCTAATATTTAAATTTCTACTATTCAAATCATCTGCAATCATGTTTCTGTATTATTTTACATCCGATGTTATCCTTAAAATAAGTTTTGGCAAGTCTGCATGGTGTATTAGTTGTTACTGAATCTATTGAGATACACCATCCTAAGCCTTCTTTCTCTGTCTACTCGCACGCCATTACTTTAAAAATAGCAGTGACAGCACCTGTTGATCGGCTCATAATTTCTTAATTACCATCAAGGCTATCTTAACAGCGTTTTCTTAGAGTAATTATTACACAGGAGAACCTTTTATATGGGTTTTATTTATGTATAAAATATTTTTATAAGCATTTAATGCGACAGCATTTGTAACGTTCACATCGGTTTTACATTTCCCACAGGTTTAATATGTGATATGTACTGAAATTCCCAACTCTTTATAGTAAACATCCTTATTTAATTTTTATTTATTATGTATGCTTTTCATGTCTGATGACGTTTTCTGGCGTCTCAGATTTTATACACCATGATAAATTTAAAGTTATTTAAAAGAATATAGTTCGAAAATCCTTCAATTTACCCATATCATTAATTCCCCAATTTGTTTTTTTCCTTCTGCTATATACTTTTGTTGTTTCCGAGCATTTTAGAAATATTCTATTTCCTATACTGAAAGTAGTCAACTTCAGATGTTTTCCTTTTCAAGCCCGGTGATTCACGCCACAATTTGAAGACTCATCAGAAATCGTCTGAAATCTGTAGACGTAAAGCGGAGAAAATTTTGTTGGCGTCTTCAATAAATCTTCTTATTTAACGATTTAGAAAATGTTCTCGCCTTATCTCTGTATTAGTCATAATGATTCTTTGTAAATTCTTAAATTCATGTAATTATGTGCGGTTAACATAATTGCAAAAATACGGTAAATATATACAGCTATATTTCATTTGAAATCAATTATAATATTGATTTTTTGATTATTTTTAGTAAAAAAGAAATCTGAAATTTAAAATGAATATCAGTAAAAAGATAGAATTTTATACTATATGTACTTAAGCATAACTAAGATTTTGCACTTAAAGCTGAATTATTCTATATTTACTGAATCACAATGCAGAGTTGGAATTTTTCTAGAAGAAGGACTTGATTAAAGCAAGGGTAAACTTTGACATGACCCCCCTACGCCCCCCACCACCTACGATTTTTGCTGCCCCAAATTCGATATGCAATTTTTTTAAAGCTTATACGTTAAATGTGTTTCGACATTGTATATTGGTTATAATCAGTATTTTGAACTAAAAAAGTAGAATAAGATTAAAAGTTAAGTACAAAAAATTTTAAATACAGTAAAAACTCTTAATCGCGGGCACCTTCAGAACGCTGAATCTGTCTGCTATTCGATTGTGTTATCTTTTATGAGGTAAATATATATATATACAGTGAAACCTCCCTGTGCGACTACCTCCATTAAACGACCACCTCCCTGAACGACCATTTTTTCATGGTACGAAATTTATTCCCATAGGCTCAATACTAATTTTACCTCTATTCAGAGACCACCCCAGTTGAACTCCCTCCATAAGGGACCCATTTCTTTGAAGAAAATGAAACAAATTCCGTTTTTTCCGGGTCGCTTGAAAAAGGTTGTATTAGAATAATAATTGCGGAGAGCGCATTATTTATCAAACTTCTAAACTAAGTTTAGAATTTTTATTTATTCCGGTAACTTTTAAGTGTTTAAACCCCTTTGTTTTTAGGCAATGAATTTAACTCTGATGACACATTAAGGATGACGGTCCATAAACTCCCCTGCCCTATTCTGTCAGGAAACTCTCAAAGGAATAGATAAAGTAATGAAATCGTCAAAATTCGTTCCAGACAAAAAAAGAAAAAAAAATGCATTTATTTATTGAAATTTGAAAGGACTTGGAAATAAAATTTATAGTAGATAAACCATAAAAGCAAAGCAAACATCAATGTATTTATTTTTTAAACTCTACAGTAATTAACTTATGTAATTAACTTTTGTCTTGATACTTAAATTTTCATATGTTTTCTTAATTTGAAATATATAATTTTAGTAACATTAATTGTTACATTTTTTCAACAATTAAATTCTAGACTTTAACATGACCTCCATTAAGAGACCACCTTTCGGAGCGACCAATTTTTATTGGAACGGAAGTGGTCACTTTAGGGAGGTTTTACTGTATATTGATAAAGGTGAGTGTTCGCTAAAGACAACTGTTCGTGTGAAGGCTTTGCAGTAAAATCCTAAATAAAGGACACCACTATTTAGGAAACACATTTTTTTTTATTGAAAATATGCAAAATTTTTATACACTTATACCTCTTAAAAGCAGACACCTCCGAACGTCGGACAAATTCCACGGTTCCGAGGTGTCCGCTATTGAGAGGTCTTACTGTATTAAGACAAATATATTTTGTTTTTAACCTTATTTTACTCTGGAAATTCATAATATTGATTAATAATAAATATTGATTAATAAATATTACAATATAATACTCATATATTGTAAATTTGGGGGAATCCAGTGTTAGATTTTATTTAACACAGAAATAAAAATGCTTAAACTAATTTACTGGGAATATCTTATTAAAATGGGAAAAAATTGCACAACATAGCAGGGATGGGTTTCTTTCTGAAGGAGTGAATCATTTTTTATATTTGGGAGTAATTTGTTACCATAAAGCAGAGCTGATTGCAGCATGGGCAAACTGGGCTGTTTGTATGGGCCTTTAGCTTTACGGGCACCTAAATTTGGTGCGAAATTTCCATAAAGCTGATATTTTAAATTCGTTTTGATCTTACACTTATTTTAATAAATATTTTGCACTTTTAGAACATGATTAGGCTAAAGAAAATGACATATTTATCCAAATATGTATTTGACGGCATCGAATAGGCTTTTTTTTTTTTTTTTTTTTTTTTTTTTTTTTTGTAACAGTATATGAAGGCAATGGGGGGAGGGGGTGAATGAATACTAAGTCTTTGGTCTAGAAGCAATTTGAAGTTCTCACTAAAAGTAATAAACATTTTTGATGCCGTAGGGCATATATGATAACACATAAATACATATTTAGGTGAAAAAAAATATATATATATTATCCTATTCTAAAACTACCAAATACTGATTACAATCCTCATAAGGTCAAAACTGATTTAAAATATCAGCTTTATGAAAATTTTATACCCAATTTGGGGTGCCTTAAAATCAGGGGGCAGAGAAGCATCCCAGTTTTCTCACGCTGCAATCAGCTCTGCTGTATGGTAACAAATTATTCCCATTTATAAAAAATGATTCAATGTGGTCAAACATGGCTTCGTATATGGCTTAGAAAGAAAATGGTTTAAGATGGCTTCATATTGGCTAAAAAAAAAAAAAAAAAAAAAAAAAGGCTCAAAGATGGCCGCAATTAAGACATTTCAAATGTCTGAAATTCAGACGTAAGAAGTGTCTGAAAAATTTAAGACATTTTAAAACGTCTTAAAATTGAACACTCGTGTTTCAGACACTTAAGTGTCTGAAATTCAGACGTAAGAAGTGTCTGAAAATTTTAAGACATTTTAAAACGTCTGAAAATTGAACACTGCGTTTCAGACACTTAAATGTCTGAATTTCAGACATTTCAGTTTACAGTGCAAGCTTTCTGTGGTATGAAGCTTTTACTTTTAGCATTTTACTTTAAAAAAATTACTGTTATATTAAAAATTTTGCCGGTAAATTCGTAATCAGATTATTTCCTTAAAATAAACATTTTTTACTGCAGTCCTGGCCGACCGTTTATTATAAAATCAACAGATTTCCTTCAGTGCTTTTTTGGAAAATCTTTCGTGTGCATACTTAGGAAATTCACATGAGAAAATGGGAAAATTAGAGATGTAATGAATGGCAATGTTCTTAAATTACGATAAACTAAAATAATCAAGCTTTCCGTGATGTGTAGCTTTTTCGTTTTGCATTTTATATTAAAAAATTTCTTTTATTTTAACATATTTTGTCGGTAAATTCGTAATAAATACGGATTATCTCAGTAAAATCAACAGCTTTTTATTGCCGTTCAGGCGGAAAGGTTTTTTAAAAATAAAATCAACAGATTTTTGTACAGTGTTTTATTGAAAAATCTTTGGTACGCATACTTAGGAGACACAAGATTTGAAAAAAGAAAATATTCTTAAATTACCACAAACTAAAATAATCAAGTTTTCTCAGATATGTAGCTCCTTTTTTTTCATTTTACATTTAAAACTTTCTGTTATTTTAACGTATTTTCCCAGTAAATTCGTAATAAATACAGATTATTTCCGTAAAATAAGAATTTTTTTATTGCCGTCCTGGCTGACAGTTTTTTTTTAATATAAAATCAATAGATTGTTTTACAGTGCTTTATTGAAAAATCCTTAGTACGCATACTTAGAAAACAAATGATATGATAAAAGAATATAATCTTAAATTACCATAAACTAAAATAATCAAGTTTTCTGGGATATGTAGTTCTTTTTTTTACTTTCTTCTATCTTTACAAGAAGAAAGTATTGGATTCATGAAAATTTTCGAATTCCAGTTTTCGACGGATTTACACGTTTTAGGGATCAGAGAACCGGCAAAACATGTTTTTATAAAATGTCTGTCTGTGAGTCTGTGAGTCTGTGTCTGTCTGTGAGTCTGCCTGTGTATGACACAAATTTTGTGGGCGCTCTATCTCAAGAACTAATGCATGGAATTTAATGAAAATTCATATTCAGTTAGTCCTTGATACAAATTGATGCTGGTTTGTTTTGGTGCAAATCGCTCAACAGGTGGCACTGCTATGCTGCATTATTTAAATTTCCGCAATGGCACTATCTCCAGAACTAATGCACGGATTTTTATGAAACTTCAGATTCAGTTAGTCCTTGATATGACTTGATGCTGATTATATGTTGGTGTAAATCGCTCAACAGGTGACGCTGCTATGCTGCATTATTTACGATTTCTGCAATGGCTCTATCTCAAGAACTAATGCGCAGATTTTCATGAAACTTCAGATTCAGTTATTCCTTCATATGACTTGATGCTGATTACGTGTTGGTGTAAACCGTTCCGCAGGTGGCGCTGCTGTGCTGCATTTTGGCGATTCCCGCAATATCTCTATCTCAAAAAGTAATGTACGAATTTTCATCTAACTTCAGATTTAATTAGATGTTAACATAATTTGTTGTTGATTAGGTTTTGTTGTTAGGCGTCCAATAGGTAACGAACTATGCTGGAATTTTCAAGATTTTCGCAATAGTTCTGTCTCAAAAACTAATGCACGGATTTTCCGCAAACTTCAGATTCAGTTAGATTTTGACATAAGTGGTTGTTTGGTGGTTTTGGTGTAAAGCACCCAATAGGTGGGATGCTAGGCTTAATTATGCTGGATTTACACGATTTCAGAGATAGCAATATCTCAAGAACCAATGCACGGAATTTCATATCTTTAGAATCCTTATGATGGACATAGATTGCCGTTTAATTTTGGCAGTGTGATAGCGAATTTTCAAGTATTAACATGTATGAGATAGAAGAAAGTTTTGGGATTGCTACATCCGACTAGTTTCATCTTGCATTTAAAACTTTCTGTTATTTTAACATATTTTGCCTGTAAATTCGTAATAAATACAGATTATTTCCGTAAAATAAACAATTTTTTATCGCAGTCCTGGCATACAGTTTTTTTTATAAATAAAATCAACAGATTTTTTTACAGTGCTTTATTGAAAAATCCTCGGTACGCATACTTAGGAAACACACGATGTGATAAAAGAAAAAATTCTTAAATTACCATAAACTAAAATAATCAAGTTTCCTGGGATATATATAGCTCCTTTTTTTACATTAAAAACTTTCTGTTATTTTAATATATTTTGCCGGTAAATTCGTAATAAATACAGATTTCTTCAGTAAAGCAAAAAGTTTTTTACTGCCTTCTTGGCTGACAGTTTTTTCTGTAAAATCATTATATATACATTTAAAGTACTGTTAGGTTAGATGCTTCTGTCTTTTTAAGTGAAGAAATAAAGTCAAGTGAATCAGATTGAATCAATCAAAATAAAGCATTTTATACTATAGATGTAAATCAATCTTTTCTACCTCATTCTTCCCACGGGAATCTTCCACGATTTCTAGATTACTTCATTATTTACTACAATAATTACAAAATATTTGATATTGTTATACTTATTATATTTTACTTGAGAAGGAGGTAAATTACATGATAGACAATTTATTCGTTTCAAACCAAATATCTTTAAGGCGATTCTCAAAAATATATATTCACTGTAAAAAAAAAAAAAAAAAAAAAAAAAAAAAAAAAAAAAAAAATCCGTTAAAATGGGGAAATTGTACCGGTAATCGAGAAGCTAGTGCTTTTTCCGTAAATTTTGTGAAAAAGCGGATTTTTTCTGGAATTTTCGGGAAAAAAATTCCGTTAAAATACGTAAATAGTACAGGCGTCTCTATTACCCATACGTTTTCCGTATTTTAACGGAATATGTTTTACAGTGTGCTCCTCTCAAAAAAGCGAAACTTTTAGTTACATTTTTTAACATACAACCAGGATACTTCCAGTCATGTCTAGTGAATTAATTTCTAATCTAATAGTTTTCCTGATTTTTCAACGAAAGTCATAATGACATATGTCTTGAGTTAACCCATTTTCGGCCAAAGGTGCGTAAACGCACCATTTCAATAAATGTTTTTTTATTAACACTGTGACGAAAATTTTTCACTAATTTTAGTTTTCTGCTATTTTTAAGGGTTTTGGAGACATCTATAAAATATCAGTAATTCACTTAAACTAAAAACTTTCTGTTGAGAAATTTTCAAAATACGCTAGGTTTTTTTTTTTTTGTTGTTTTTTTTTTTTTTTTCCTTTTTTAATTGAAACAGTTATTAACAAATTCGACTTTTTGAAAATGTATAATTATTCCACTTGAGATTAATCATATGTTTTTATAATGGATTAAAGTTGTAAGTTTTGTAAATGAAACAAATAATAAAACAAATTTCATAAAAATTAAAAAAAATATATTAATTTTAAATTTAATGATGCATTAGCGCACCATTGACCGAATGAATGAAAATGCCAATTACATATTTCTCAAATAAAATATATTTTTCATGCACGAAACTTTTTTTTGTCTTATTGCATGTACTTTAAGCATATTTCAATGAAATTAATACCACATTTTATAAAATTTCTATGTTTGGCCTAAAATGGATTAATAGGAGATCATTGTCACAGTTTTTTCCTTTTCTTCACTGTCGCATCTAGAAATTCGTAATTTAAACACCAAATTTGACAGCATTTTCTGAAATAACTTGTTCCTTTATAGAAAAAAAAAATTTCGATTACGTCGTTTCTGAATAACTGTATTTGCTAATTTAATTGAAATGAATTAAAAAAATTCGTCAATCAGTAGCTTGTTTGGATTTAAACGATCTTAAATAAATAGTAGAGCTGCTATCACTTTACATAGAGACCAAAAAATTGGTGAATATTACGTCATATTCATAGGATAATATTTAAACATTGTATTTGCATAGATGGAAATTAATTTTTATTCTTGTTTTATCTCTCTGAATGCTTTTTACACCATCGGAATCATTCTGCAATTTTGAGCTTAGATCAAAACGTCATGGAATTTTTTCAAAACATTTTAATGATGTGAATAACCATACATTTTGAAATATGACGTCATTTTCACAGATGTAAGCAATTTTTTATTGATGGATTATGATCAGGCAACTCGAATTTTATGTTGTAAAGGTAAATAAATTACCCAATACGTAATATAGCAACATGCAGCATACCTAAAAAATCACATAACATTATTACTCCTACTTTACTGTTACTTACAATCAGCAAATGTATTTCATCATTTGTCAATAGTTTATGCAATCCTACTTTTTCATTATCTGTTGCCATGTTGTTTAATCGTTTAATCGAAAATTATTTTACTCTTAAGGAGTCTCAGGACATTTAAAGCTTCAAAATTTTGAAATTTAAATTTTTTAGATGTTAAACTCTTATCTTTTCTGAACATTTTGATATAATTGTTTCCATGAAATTCCAGAACAGAAGTTATTGCTTTTAGAATTATATGCGCTCAATAGCCGAAGCGCCGTTTCCGAAACTTTGAAGTCATTTTCCTCCAAATGAAGTTTTTGGCCTAATAATTTATGCCAGAACTTCTCGTGTAAGACAATTTTTAAGAAATTTAAAAATTAAGAAATATTAATCGTTTAAAAATAAGTTTCTAACGACATTTTTCAAAATTGGGAACTGATTTCTCTCTCTCTCTCTATCTCCTCTCTCTGTCTTTTTTTTTTCTTTTGCCGAGGGGATTTTTTCTTCTGAACTGTCCCTTCTCATTTAAGATAAATTTTAAATATATGAACACTAACAGAAGAACATAATTTAAATTATCTTCTACGTAAAGTTAAGGGGGGGGGGGGGGGCTCCTCTGAAGAAAAGTTCTTAACATTTTCTCTTAGCGTTCAATTAATATATTGCTATTTGGATGAGAAAAAAGTATTTTTAAATAATTAAGCGTAAAGGAAATATAATTAATTAAATTTCAGGGATGTACAATTTAACTCCACCGCCCTCTTCATGAAAATTCGATATGTTATTTGCTAATTTTACAACAAAATATTTATTTAAAGTAAGTTTTCTATATGTCTGAAAATAGAAAAACTGCAAAAATTATACTCAAATAAATGTAACACATTCAGAAAAATACCAAATAAAGAAAATAAAACTTGGATAAAACGGAATCTAAAATTTCCTTTTTATTGTTCAACAAAATATATTTTTTAGGGGATTAAACTGTTGAAATTTTGAAAATTTTGTATTAGCTAAATACGACTTTGTATTACAAGTATAAAAATACTTTAAAAACAGATTTATTTAGGTTCAGGGTAATTATTGTAATCTGAAGTATAAGTAGGAAACAAACTTTTCATTCTAGTTGTAATATTTATTTTGTAATCGTGCGCGTAAGCTGTCATACCAATTTTCTGTTCGTCAAATGTCTGAAAGTTTGGCGCCCCCTGTAAATGCTAATTCTGCATATTGCAATTTTTTAAATACATGAAATGAAAGAACATACTTATATCTTTCATCCCAATTCAAAAATTGTGTTTTTAAACATTGTACATTTTAAGATATTAAATGTTGAGAATGGTCTTTTTTATATCTTTTTTTTCCAATTTTAAAAGTCTTCAGACCTCTTAATGCAATAAGTTTCTTCTAAAGATAAAAGCTAGAGCGGTTCAACGAAATTTCAACACGATCGATGCATTTAATTTCTGAGTACATTTCTATCGTGTTTTCCAATCAAAAAAAACATTGGTTTCTGAGTTACGTGACATGATCCTCGTTAGGAAAATAGATCAAGAAAGTTGACACAAAGGGCAGTAAATTCTTGTTTCTGATGACTTATTTTGTCCCAATTGTTTTCATTCACTTCAATACTGTACCATATATTAATATTTTATAGTTATGAAAATATCCTTAGATATTACATTATTACATAACATTTTTCTAATGTAAGAATACAAATATATATATTCCTTTTGAGTATATTTTGTGTAGACGCAAGAGTGTATCTGTCTATTATAAAAAAGAGTAACTACTGGTTGCAATTGAATTTATGGTGATCTTTGAGTTTCTCGGCGCATAATAACACAACTATTGAAAATCAAAACTATACAACTGGTTGTTTTTTAGAGAAATGTAGGATAAATACGCTGAAGCAGATAGTTTTTAAATCGAAGAATTGTTTTAAGAGCTATTTAAATCTTAAAATAGGTCAAAATTGTTCGGTTTAAGAAAAAATTTTATCGGATCAAAAATTATGCATAGTAATATAACCGTGTTTCGCAGGCACAAACTTGATTGGATTGTGGCGTGCAGTTTGCAATCATTGTTTAAATTTGACTTTTTTTACAGTGACATTTCTAATTTTTTATTCAAAATTTCATTATCTCAATATAGATTTAATTCATAGTTTGAAATAGCCAGATTTTCCTTACCATTGCCATATTTTAAAAAGTTCAAATAATAATTTTTACAAACACGCTTCAACTTAAATGTATATTTACACGTGAACGTTAAAAAATAAATAAAACTGTAAAAGCCTTATGCTTTTATGTGCAAAAAGTATTAAGTGGTGAAGAATACGTAAACTTGAATCGGTATACAGAAAACAACACATTTAAAACCACTTTTATAGCATTTCAAGCGCTGTATTTTTAATTGAAATACATATTTACGCGTGAATATTGAAAAGAAAGTCAATTTTAAAATAATTATATTATTATGTGTGAAAAGCCTTTAATTATGAAAATTATGTCGTATTTAAAACGTATATTTAAAATAGCATATTTAAAAGATTTTTTTTTACAGCATTTAAAAGAAAACTTTTCTTCTAATCGTTATAGTGCCATTTTTTTAGCTTAACCACTTTATGCAAGCTGATTTTAAAGGTGTAATTGTCTTTCTTTTTTTGTTTCTTTTTAAATCAATCACGAAAACAGCTGTCAGCTGTTCACACAACAGTGGCTGTGGCTTTGTCAACCGAAAAATTTTGCACTCAAAAAGAAGGGAATGGCAGCCCGATTACAGATGATCGCCGCTGGTTGTATTAATAATATTTATCTTGCGTAATAGAGTAATCTTTTTGAAAGATATCAAATTGCTGTGTTTTTAGATATTGTGGGCTGTGAACAAGAGATTTGCGAGCGTAACTCGCAGGGTGCAGAGTCCCCTAATAATATAAATAAACTTTAGTTTTTCAAATTACTTTCATCATACATACTTTATATTTAATACATTTTCTTTATACTTATCTACATTATTTCCATGTTTGCAGGCACATGCACATATATCATATTTACGGACTATAACAACAGATTCATTTGACATTCGTACATAATTAATCACGTACAGTCGTGGAAAAAAAAAAGTAAACACCCCCTACTAACTCCTCAACAAATTATCGTAGACAAAAGTTACGGGTACCGAACGATTGGAAATAAAGTCTACTTTTAAATGATGTATATAAAATTTGCTTAGGGGGCCATCTACATATTAAAACGAATCCAAACTTCATTTTTTCAATGGCAATACCCAATTTAAACGAGATATTTCAAATCTTCGGTTCAAACTATGCCTAGACACCAAATTTCAAGTCATTTGAATGATAAGTTTTTGAATTATAAACATTCAAAATTGAGTGCTTCTAATGTTAAATTACATTTTCATATTTTTATTTATATCTCCTGAAATTATGCTCCTAATGTGCTAATTTGTTTTGTAGCAATAATACTAATATACCCAAACATAAATACGCTGAATTTGCAATTTTTATAATTTTATGATATGAATTATGAATTATGAAATTAATATTCGAAAAAATTATGAATTGCAACCTACAATTTTTTGATGGATTTAGATTTATTAAGTCCTGTTTTATGGAAATCCGAAATTTCACGTTTTTCTACCAAGTAGTTTTCAAATTATGCTTAAAAAACGGTAAAATGATGGTTTAAGGGGCCGTCTATGATAGAAGTGAGTACATATTTAGAAATTTACTCTGCTGTTCTGTAATCTAACAGGCTTCATTGACTCTTTGAGACGCGCTTAAGGTGCCTTGATCAAGAAGGGGGCTCTCTCGGTTAACAATCGAGTACGGAACTTCAATTTCCATACAACCCTTAAAATATGCTCGTTATAAAATAATTAATTTCTCTGAAACTTATGGTACGAATTCCATAAAAATTTGTTTTGGGGCTAATTGAAGGGTGTAGAGTTCATTTATGCTGTCAGAATTGTGTACTGCTATTGAAAAAAAACAAAGTTATGGTTCATTTTAATATGTAGATGGCCCCCTAAGCAAATTTTATATACGTCATTTAAAAGTAGACTTTATTTCCAATCGTTCGGTACCACTAACTTTCTTCTACGATAATTTGTTGAGAAGTTAGTAGGGGGTGTTTACTTTTTTTTTTCCACGACTGTACTTAATTACCTACTTACTTACTGACGTACTAATTTACGTACTTACCTACGTGCTAACTTATATACTTACATACTTCAGGTTACTTACAGGCTTATTTACGCACTTACTTATATATTTACTTACATAATTATTTACACACTTACTTACATTCTTGGATACTTCAGATTACTTACATACTTATGTTCTTAATTGCATATTTACGTACTTACTTACATGTCTTATATACTTTGTGTTACGTACATACTTACTTAAATACTTCAGTTTAAATACTTGCATAACGTATTCTCAAATAATATACTTACATGATTATATACAAATCTTACATACGTAGATCGACCTCAGATACTTAAATCCATTCTTTTTTCTTGTAAAGTGCTACCTCGCTTCTAAAACTCAATTCGTTCTAATTAATTGTTTGAGAACCGAGTCATATTTTACCATACGAAATGATGAAAATATGATTAAATGTTTACCACATGCTAAACTACTCTCAGCATTTACCTGTTTGAAACAATACATTGTATACTACAATACGGTAAAGTGTAAAAATGCATTTGAGAACTGTACATTATATGACTTAGTACTGTTTTATAACATTTTCATGCACATTTAACAAAATACATTTAACTGATCACATGCATTTATTAGTGAAATTTTACATGACCAGAGATTGAAAAGAAAGAACGGCAATTTCGTCGGTAACATTTTAGATCATTAGGGTCACATAATTAACTCGCTGTTTTTGAACTTCAAAATGAATGAAATGCTTCGACAACTGAGATCACTATATCACATGTTCATGTGTGTTGCAGCTATGGATACTGGAAAAAATAAAATAAATAAAAAGACACATTCACATTCGGAATTGGTTTCGAAAGTTCGTAAGTCTTCACACTGAAAAAAAGCGATATTTTTACAGTACGAAGTACTGTTCATCTCGCGCACAAACTCGATCACAGTGAATGTGCTGTATCTTTCTTTAGTTTCCTGACTATATTAACATGGAAAATATGGTAGTTGTGTAAAATTTACATCAGACTGTGCTGTTAATTTTACGCAACTGCTGTATTTTCCATGTTAATATAGTCAGGAAACCAAAGAAAGATACAGCACATTCACTGTGATCGAGTTTGTTCTGGCAAATTTACAGTGGTTTTTTTTGTTTTGTTTTTTACAGTGCAGATAGTAAAAGTCAGAAATCAAAATCAAGGAAGGAAAAAGTTACCGGTTCAATATCGACTCAGATATGGTATGAAAAAAAAAAAAAATTAAGTCTTTAAAATGCAAACAAGAAATTACAATCGATTTTCTTCATGTATGCGCGCGTTGCACATTGCGCATTATGAATATGAAAGTTATTTAAATATCAATCTACATATCTATAATTTGCATAGCTGCTACTTTATGAAAGCTATAACAGATAATCATAAACATTACAAAACGCCAAAAGGGTTATAGTAATTCATTCAGTTTTTGTATCCATTTCTTTCTTAGTGACTATTCGTTTAATACATTTGTTGATTTATCGATCATTTGTATCAAACTTACATTTTTATTACTATATTACATGTTTCGGAATCGTAAAGTATTTTATTCATTATGCGATAAATTTTCCTGACGTGGAATAAAAAATTTAAACTTCCTTTTAACTCAGGATACAAAATCAATAAATTTGTTCATATATTTTTTCCCAAAAGCACTTTAGTTTCTGAGTTACATGACAGATTCATCGTTAAGGAAAAGGAAGAAATGGCACAAGAGTAATAAATTCTTATTCCCAGTGACTTAATTCGACCCAAATGCTTTTATTCAATTTAATAGCGGACAGTATACTGATAATAATTTATAGTTTTGGCAATATCAAGCAATATCTTAATAAAATTATATAGAAGAACTGGATATGATTACATTCAACATGTAGTAAAATTTAGAAGTTTTGGAAGTACTTTTAAAATATAAACATATACATTACATGATGTAAAGCTTATAAGTTAAGCAGTCATTTAATTTGTGAGCAAATACAAGTACGGTTATAAAAGTTGTGTCCGTACATAGAAAAGTCAGAAATCAATTCTGCAAGGAGACCGCTCATGGCTCCCCTAGTGGTGAAGTAAACAACTTACTGATAGAGAAGGGGAACAAAAAAAATGCGACATTTGATCCTTGATAATTCTGACACATACAAAATTTTATAATAATGAAACACTCCATATGGCCAAAGGTGACTGGACACTTGCAATTTTAGACGTTTTGTTAAATATCTAGAAAAACACATGAGGAATCAATCTGAAACTGCAGGTGTGTAAACAGTATAGTATAGGTCATATATTTCCGCTAAAATTTTTCCCGAAAACACATAGGGGACAGCCAACTAATTGAAAAAGAACGAATATATTTTGGATAACCCTGTAAAAACCAATGTAGCAAAAACATTCAAATTAGAGATTATGAATAAGTGGCATATTGTAATACACTGTGTTCATTTTTATGAGGATAGCATGTATACTCGTAGAGAAATTAAGGTTTTTATAAAAACAGTTCCAAATTTTGCCAAGTTTTTTGCTTATAATTTGCAGGGTTCTTAATATATAAAAAAAGTTTTTTTTAGAAAATATGACGAACAACATTGTACACAATACTCTGCAGTCAGAATTAAAACATAATAAAAATTGTATGAAAAATGAGCAGGTTTACTAAAAATGGTTCACTGCGCATGCGCGAATGCAATCAAAATATAATATGCATAGCGGGATAGCGGGCCCCAATCAAACACTTAGGGCCAAGGCTAACGTAACCGTGAGCGGGCCAGAAGTTCTGTGATTGTTGGGTAAGGTTTTTATAAAAACAGTTCCAAATTTCGCAAAGTTTTTTAATTATAATTTGCAGAGTTCTTAATATAAAAAAAAAGTTCTTTTCAGAAAATATGACAAACAACATTATACACAATACCCTGCAATCAGCATGAAAAAATAATAAAAATTGTATGAAAATGTGCAGGTTTACTAAAAAACACTATAATACTGAAAAATATTTATTCTATATATAAATATACAAATGTGATAAACACACATATTCTTTAAAAAGTGATTTAAATAATTAATATTGCATAATTAATATTATTCAAGGAAAATTTCTATTTCCAAATAAAAATTATATTTTTGTAAATAATCGCATTCTTATCTTTTTAGTGTTTCCTTAAATGTAATAAAGTAAATCCATTTAATATAAACGGTAACGCAAAAATAAAGACACTGTCTTCTTATATATTTCACTAAATATTCAGATGAATGCTGATAATTGAAAAACTTATATCGAAGAATTTTTCTTTTCATTATTCAACATTTTATTTTCATAATGATATAATTTAAATATAATGCAGAATTTAATTCAATTCGCTTTTTCGAATCACATTTCACACGTACTTTCTTATTCTCCAATCTCTGAAGAACAAATATGAAAATTCCCAAAATGCACTTAATAACTCTGTAGCTTCATATACATCTCTGTAGAGGGCACAATCACAATACATATTAGTTACATATTAGTTTTACAATAATATATTATTCCATAAATCAATTATTCAAAAAAAAAAAAAAACTGTTCCAGCTATGTAGATGACACAGTCAAAATATATAAATACGGAATGTTAACATAAAAAATTGCGGACAATTTTGTTAAACAGGGAACTCATTGAAAGAACCGTTTTAACGCGCCAATTGCCAACGTACGTCTTCTAACACTGAGAAATAAGCGAAATCATCATTTTAATTACCACTGCAGTCGCTGACCTCAGCCTACGGTTTACAAACCGTTATAAAGGGCTTGATCAGCACATTTAAACTTTTTATCAGCGAGAAATATATCATTGAATAAGAAGAAATAAGAAAAGTTTTATTTTCTTTATTTGGTATTTTTCTTAATGGGTTACATTTATTTGAGTATAATTTTTGCAGTTTTTCTATTTTCAGACATATAGAAAATTTACTTCAAATAAAGATTCTGGTTGTAAAACTAGCAAATAACATATCGAATTTTCATGAAGAGTGCCGTGGAGGTAAATTGTCCATCCCTGAATTTTAATTATTTATATTTTCTTTGCGTTTAATTATTTGAAAATACTTTTTTCTCTTCCAAATAGCAATATATTAATTAAACGCTAAGATAAAATGTTGCTAAGAACTTTTATTCAGAGGAACCCCCCACCCCCACCCACCCACCTTAACTTCACGTAAAAGATAATTTAAATTTTTTTCTTCTGTTAGTGTTCATATATTTCAAATTTATCTTAAATGGGAAGGGGTAGTTCAGAAAAAAAAATTCCCCTCGCCAAAAGGGGAAAAAAAAAGACAGAGAGAAGAGATAGAGAGAGAGAGAAATCAGTTCTCCATTTTGAAAAATGTCGTTAGAAAATTATTTTTAAACGATTAATATTTCTTAATTTTTAAATTTCTTAAAAATTGTCTTACACGAGAAGTTCTGGCATAAATTCTTAGTTTAGCCTACTTCATGTTTATATTCAGAATTTTACAAAAGTGGACGGGGCTGTGGACCCCAGGCATATCTGTTCCAAAATCTTGCTGCTCAGCACGTTTCTTTCTCCAGATACTCATAACTCTTAGTATTTAGAGGAGATGTTCTTCCTGTAAACGATCATGATAACAAGTAATTTTTGGAAAACTTTATATTTTGTGAAAAGTAATTGTTTATTTATTTATTGTGCCAAAAATAACTTAGCCCTAAACCTTAGTAAGCGAACTTTTCTAACTTTCTCAGATGTCCCATGATTTCTTCTTTTATAAATTAATACTAAATTAAATGGATGAAAGGGTTTTTAAATATATTTCATCCATTCGGAAATATTTTCTGACAGTGCTGATATAAATATTGCAATACAATTGCATGTACAGTCATCACACATATGATACAATTGTATCGCATTCAGACACTTAAGTATCTGAATTTCTAAATGTCTTAATTTCAGACATGTCACTATTATTCAGACATTTTTCTCAATTCATTTATAACATAATCATAGTAAGACACTTATGTGTCTTAAATTTAGACATCTATGATGTCTGAAATTTCACATTTAGACACTTAAATGTCTGAATTACTTTTTCAGTCACATATGTGCCTGAATTTAAGACGACTCCATTTGCAGTGTACAGTCGTGGAAAAAAAAAAGTAAACACCCCCTACTAACTCCTCAACAAATTATCGTAGACGAAAGTTACTGGTACCGGACGATTGGAAATAAAGTCTACTTTTAAAGGGTGTGTATAAAATTTGCTTAGGGGGCCATATACATATTAAAACGAATCCAAACTTCATTTTTTTCAATGGCAATACTCAAATTTAACAAGATATTTCAAATCTTCGGTTCAAAATATGCCCAGAAACCAAATTTCAAGTCATTTGAATGATAAGTTTTTGAATTACAGACATTCAAAATTTAGTACTTCCAATGTCAAATTACATTTTCATATTTTTATTTATATCTCCAGAAATTATGCTCCTAATGAGCTAATTTTTTGTGTAGCAATAATACTAATATACACAAACATAAATACGTTGAATTTGAAATTTTTATAATTTTATGATATGAATTATGAATTATGAAATTAATATTCGAAAAAATTATGAATTGCAACATACAATTTTTCTGATGGATTTAGATTTATTAAGTCCTGCTTTATGGAAATCCAAAATTTCACATTTTTCTTCCAAGTAGTTTTCAAATTATGCTTAAAAAACGGCAAAATGATGGTTTAAGGGGTCGTCTATGATAGAAGTGAGTAAATTTTTGAAATTTATTCTGCTATCCTGTAATTAAACAGGTTTCATTGACGCTTAAACGTGCCTTGATCAAGAAGGCGGCTCTCTCGGGTAACATTGTAGTTCGGAACTTCAATGAGGTTACAGCCCTTAAAATACGCTCGTTCTAAAATAATTAATTTCTCGGAAACGTATGGCACGAATTGCATAAAAATTTGTTTCTAGGCTAATTGAAAGGTGTAGAGTTCATTTATGCTGTCAGAATTGTGTACTGCTATTGAAAAAAATAAAGTTATGGTTCGTTTTAATATGCAGATGGCCCCTTAAACAAATTTTAAATGCATCACTTAAAAGTAGACTTTATTTCCAATCGTTCAGTACCAGTAACTTTCTTCTACAATAATTTGTTGAGAAGTTAGTAGGGGGTGTTTACTTTTTTTTTTTCCACGACTGTACATCTTAAAAACTTTAATGTTATGTGGTTTCCATTTTCAACAAGTTCTTCCGATTGTAATTTTAAACTTAACCACTCCATTTTTGAATTATTACTAGCAAACTTCGCTGCTTGTAATTTCACATTTGACATCTTGAGTACAAATTCGCATTTTACTCTCTAGTGCAAAAACCTGCATGACGCGGGACACGGCCTCGGGAGGATTCGACCTTCTGAGCGCAATTATAGCTCATTAGTTAGCTTTCGATGAGGTTCTATATTACTACAGTCGAACTCGCTTATAACGAACGTGAAGGGACTGTGATATTTTCTCTTTATACCCGGGTGCTCGAAAAAAAAAACGAGTTGGTAAAAAAAATGTAAAAATTCATGCATACTTACTTTAGTATAAATATTTTTTTTATGTCTGTACAGTACAGAAGAAGTTGGTTAATTTGTTTTGAAATGTCTTATTGTCTCTTTCTTGTGTTAATGTTCTTCGGAAAAGACTCATGGCCCGAAAAACATCGTCATTTGTACCCCTGGCATCGAAAAATGTTTAAAGTTTTTCTGCGCACTCAAAAGCCGCTGAGTACGTTGGGTTCGGTTCAGATTGAAATTCTTCACATTCGTCGTTATCATCGTCGCTCTCAAGATTTATCAGTCACCACCAACTTTCGGTTGACTTCGGAATGTTAAAGAAATTTTTTCGAGAAACGATTAGCTGAGCTGGAGAGCTGGAAGTCATTAGAAATTTTAAGAATCACAAAAATATTACTCGCTATAACCGGGGTTTGCTCGTTAAATGCGAGTTAAAATTCATTAGACTTATCATTGTACCAACCAAGTATTTCGGATTTTCTCTTTAAATCAGGGTTCTCGTTAAATCAGGGCTCGTTATAAGCGAGTTCGACTGTATATCAGCTAAGTGTATTGGGCCTGTCTGAGATTTTTCAGAGTTGAATGGTACTTGTCAGGGCCCTGTATTCCGGTTGTTTCCGAAGAAGATAGTGTTACTGACACACAGACTGAGACGCTCGAAATTTTAAAGCCGGGTGGCTTAGTGGTCAGCGCGTCATGTTCCCACGCTTCGGATTCAAAGTTCTATTCCAGCCTTGGCAGAGACTTATTAAATCTTCCATCATTTTGGTGTCAATAAAGTGAGAACCAAGACTGCTTCAGAACTAGGGTTGTCAGATTTATCTCAGAAAAAAAAACGGGAGAGTTTGATTGACACTAGTTAGTCGTCCTATTTCATATCATACTAAACTATGTTCAATGTGCCAGTAATGTTTTTGGTAACGAATTTGTTTAAAATGTGGTTCTTATTAATGAATCGATTTATTCATTATTCTCCAACTGTATTTGTATTACATTATTCTATTAACATTGTTAAACTAATTTTGCAATCATATATCCCCATTATGAATGAAAAATTAATTAAATTGTAAGAACAACAATAAATCAAACCATTCTACAATTTA
Organism: Maratus speciosus; assembly: GCA_963932465.1. Taxonomy (NCBI): domain Eukaryota; kingdom Metazoa; phylum Arthropoda; class Arachnida; order Araneae; family Salticidae; genus Maratus; species Maratus speciosus. Next base: position 107,178,503 of record OZ010795.1, on the reverse strand, counting down.
ATGATGATCATGAAAATTTTCGCAATAGACACCCTCCAAAAATAAATGTTCGTTCTTCGCATAAATGGAGATAATAAATGAAACAAAATGTTAAAACTTAAGACACCGATATACTAAATTAAAAATTTTATAATGTAGAAACTTACAGTCAATAATAGGGTAAGGTCAGATTCAAATTATCTATTGCTACAGCGAATGCGCAGTTAATATTATACAGATCATCAGATTTTTGTACTTCTAATCGGAAACAAGCTGTATTTACATTTGATGCGCATGTGCATAAATTATTTCTGGCAAAATGTGAAATTTGGAACCAAATATAACAGAGCAAAAACTAGCCAACCGAATGGTCTGAAATGTATAATTGTTGGAAAATTTTGTCGAGTCACTTCAAATTTTATGAAAATCAGATGTCTAGTTTAATTACAGCGACAGTCAAATGTTTTCCGTTACATGACGCCCAATTGGAAATATTATTTTAAGCGCATTTTAATAATGTTACAGCCTTTCGAACAGAATGAAATTGATATGCATTTATGAAGTGCACTAAAATATACATTCAGTACAATATGCGGTGCAAAAATACTTATAAAACTAATTATTGTATGGAAGCATCTCATTTGCCACGTTTGACGTGCAATTTTCAACTTGATTTAATTACTGACACCTTTCTTGTAAATGAAAAATTTTAATTTGAAATCTCTTCCTTAAGGGGACAAGTGCCTTTTAAAGTGTCCAAAAATCGATTTATTTAAATATCTTATAATTAAATATGGTCATTTAGGAATCTTAAAAACAAACCCCCATTCAAATACTTGCATTAGAAGAAAAGTTATGTCTAAAGTACTTTCAGCTTTTTCGTTATATGGTCCTTCGAAAGTGTGGTTAGCTTCGATGACATAGTAGATGAATAATCAATCTGGAAGCCGTACATTAGATTAAGCTGAAATAGATTGTTTCGTAGTAAATCAACATGGATATTGGAAGGTAGTTGCAGTCATCGAGTGGTAGGCCAGGTAACACATTTATCCAGCTTAGGTTTCTCCGGAATAATTGAGACAATGCGTAATTTAACTCAGTGTTTTATTTAAAGAGCTTTCGGCGGTGCAGTTTCCACCAATTCAATTTAAAGCAAGCCATCGCTACGTAGTATTTAATCATGGGTAAGCAATTATAGATAATAGAAAATATCAGACAGCGACCAGGGGAAGTTATCAAAGTAGAAATACGACAAATTCTACTGAAACACAGCGAGTATCGAATTTTTGTTCCTCAAATGTAAGAATACAAATATGACGTAGATTGCGCTCTCAACCAATGAATAATTAAGAATCTCACGTCATATAAAGAGTGTGGACAGAGCAAGCGGATGAATTTGAAGGGGAAAAGGATAACCTCCGAAATACGCGGGAAAGTAAAAATGGAAGCTAAAAGAATATTCTCGAAAGAAAAAAGCGCGGAAATGGAACATTTAATTTAAGAATACAAAAGAGTAATATTTAAGCGATTTAGACAAGTGAGACATTAAATTAAAGGGAATTTAAGAGAGTTAACGATAGAGATTATTTAAGGATAAGTATTTAGTGAATATAAAGTAGTAATTTAGAATAAGATAAGGAAATCGCGGAATTATTTCTAATAATGTAACATGTATATATTTTTTGAGAATTTTGATTGATAAAATTAATCTTTCTAAATATGCGACTTAAATTGAATAATTAAAAGTCAATCAGTTACAGAATGACTGCAACTATTGAAGAGGTCACAGTTTCATGTATTTTGTTAATTCATAGGGTACCTGACTCCTTAAAGAAACCTTCCAGCTTCCCATACTAAATTCGTTTTGTTAAGGAAGGTTAATAATTTAGAAAAGATAAAATATTTTTTAAAAGGAATGTACGCATGTCCACTATAAGATATTTGTTAGTCCATTCTATAGTTTTAAGAATCAACTCGTCATTCTATAATACAGTTACGGATAAGAAATAAATAGAGTATAAAGATAAAAGAAATAAACCAAAAATAGTTTTAGTAAGTGAAATTTAGAGAATGGCATTTTGAGATATACAAAATGCTTATATACATTAACATAACAATTATAATAATATGAGAATAATAATAATAATAATAATAATGCTTATTATAAACTAAATTTTATCCACAACTTAGAAACAACTTAACAGTTTTAACACATTGTAAAAGAAATTAAAAAGAGGAAACCACATTGATTGTAACTTCATATAGTATTCAATTCAAAAGTTGAAAAGTAAAAACGAACTTTCTGCCAGATTTTTATTAATAAACGATGACTATGACAGATCATTAAATATTTCTCATTATTTTCAAGTTAAAACAAGATATTAAAACTTAATATTAGCTTAAAATCTGTTTTGAAATTTTCAATTTCCTGTATTTTTTATGAAGTTGAAATATTCAAAAATAGTTTTACTTTTATTTAATAATTATATTCATCTAGCTCATGTTAATCGTGTATTTTTGTATTTCATTTTTAGTGAAACAGATAACGTTTCTAAAAGCAGAAAATTTTATTTAATAGATATTTTACAAAATAATTTTATTTAAGCTATAAACAGCTTTCCTAATCAAGACAGTTTTTAAAATTTAACGAACCATGAAAAGATAAGCTTTAATTTGTTACTTTGTAAATTTGATTTTTGAAGATAAAGTTTGCCTTGCGATACAATTTTTTTTTTACGCCGTATTGGCATTTAAATAGAAGAAGAATATATCTATAGTTGTACAGTAAGTGGTCTCTCTAAACATCATTTTCTGAAAAATGGTGATTGGTAATTATCGATTTTCTAATTTTTTCCTTAAAATGTATTTTTACAACTCACCTAATGTATTCTGACGGAATTACACAAAGATACGAGAATTACGAGAATTATAAATTCATTCTGTTTAAATATATAATTAAATATAAAGTTACAGCTATAAAATGAATAAATTGAGTGTAGTGATAAAAGAAATGTGCCAATAATAGTTTAAGCAAAGGAAATTTAGAGAATGGAGTTTTTGAGACATACAAAATGCAGATTTAAATTAATATAATAATTATAATAACATGCGAATAATAATAATAATAATAATAATAATAATAATAATAATAATGTTTATTACATTTTAAACAAAATTTTTTACACAACATAGACACATTGTTATAACTTAACAAATTTAATGCATTGTAAAAGAAATTAAAAGGAAGAAAATTCTTCGAGAGTGAATTCCTTCAATTAAAATTTGAAAAATAAAAAAGAGCTTTCTCCCAGATTTTCATCAACAAAGAATGATTACGACAGTTCACAAAATATTTCTCATTATTTATCAATTTAAAACAAGATATTGAAACTCAAAATTAGCGGAGAAAATCTCTTTTAAAAATTTCACAGTCCTCTAACTTTTAGGAAACTGAAATATTCAAAAAGGATTTTACTTTTGTTTAATACTTCTATTCATTTAGCAAATGTTATTTTCTGATTTATTTATTTATTTTTATTTATTTTTATTTTTTTGTGAAACAGATAACTTTTTTAACAGCACAAAATTTCATTGAACAGATAGATATTTTACAAAATGATTTTATTTAAGCTATAAATAGATTTTCTAATCAGGTCAGTTTTTAAACTTCAACAAACCATAAAAAGATATGCTTTAATTTGTTGTTTTGTAATGTTGATTTAACGTTGAAGATAAAGTATCTCTTGCGATGCTAACAATTTTTTTACGCTGTGCGCCGTATTGACATTTAAATAGGTGAATACAATTTCTGTAGTTAAAGAGTAATTGGAATTGCTACAATTTATTTTTCGAAAAATAATGATTGGAAATTATCGATATTCCAATTTTTTGTTTCAGAGATATCTTTGCAATACATCTAATGCACTCTGAGAGAATTACATAAAGATACTAGAATTATAAATATGGAAAGGGAAATGGAAATTGGAACCGTAGCTCCAAGCTGTAAGCCTGACGGAGTGTTTTCCTACGACCGAAACCTTTTTGTTAGTCCATTCTTTTGACAGCAATTTTTAAAAAGATTGGTCAATGTTTATATTTATGCTTTAGTAACTCAAAAAAAACTGTTAAATTCTCAATATAGCTGCCTGATTCAAAACATGACGATTTATAATAAATACAAAATATTAGTAACAAAAACGCTACTTTTAATATCTATAAAACCAATATATAAAAAAAATAATAATAATGATAATGATAATGATAATTAATGAACATAATCGCTCACCCGCAAGAGAAGGGACACATCTCGACAAAAATAAATTTCACAGGAGAGGCAAATGAAGTTTCGCATTTTTTTAATGTAACATAAAACGATAGTACTTAAATCTGCAAGCAGCTGTAAAAGTGTTAAAAAATACGCAAAACCTTTAAGAATCAAGACCTAACAGAGATAAGGTGGATTTCGAAAATTTAGACCCCCCCACACACACACACTGATAAATGTAACCCCTTGTTGAGTTGTTGCACATTTCTTGTTGCAAAATTTGTCAAATTCCAATCGCCTTTCAAAATGATACGTGGAAAAATGCGAATTTTTAACACTTTTCAACAATGTTTATAAGTGTTTATGAATTTGGCTTGTCCCTCTGTCTGATTGACCGTCTGCCTCTCTGTCTATCTGTCCGTCCTCTAACTCGTGTAAATATAGTCCGATTGCCATGGAATTCTTAGATGTTATTGAGTATCACTATGGCATGTTTGGTATTGCAAATGAAGTCCATAGCATTTACGGTTCATTTACAGAGACACTCAAAAGAATTCCGCAGTTTTGAATTCAGTGGATGGCCCTGGGGGATATCCCCCCCCCCTCCCGGATCAATGAGATGTCACCTCCCCCGGAAAAATTGAGATTTTCCGTCTTCAATGGTAAAAAAGCGCACCCCCACCCCGGTGCCACTAATTTCCCTCCCGGAGAAAAATGTCTGAATTCACCCTGTAATTCCGTTACATGACAGTATATGGGGGAAAATCGTTTGCGATGTATTTTAATGATATCACACTATTTTAAACATACTGAAATTTATAAATATCACTAAGGTGTACTACGGCATTTACTGTAGAATAGGGTGTGCATAGAATATATGGTTCATTTATGCCAGGGATGGCCAACACGCGGCACGCGTTCCACAATGTGGCACGGTGGAGTTTTAAAAGTGGTACGCGAGGACTTATTGAAAAATTAAAAATTAAATAAAAATAATAGGTATAAATCCAGATAGAAATGTTCCTTGTTAACTGTCCAAAGATAATTTTCGCAATAAACTTACAAGAAGTCTCTACATTAATCTAATAAGCGCCTGAAATCGCCAATCAAAAGACATTAACAGCGCTGCAGTAAATATATACTAATAAAAGAACAAATCGCTCTGTGTGTGTGTCTGTGTGTGTGTCTCTGTGTGTGTGCGATGGCTAGCGAAAACTACTGCACGTAGAAGTCTGAAAATTTAGATGTGAATAGCCCAAGATAGGTCCTGATGCACCTGAGGCTCAGTTTTTTAATTTTTTTAAGGGCCGGGTCCCCTGGGCCCCTTCAAGTTTTTCTGCACTAAATTATAAGTAACATGCCCCTTTTCTATCCGATCTTCTTCGTTTTTGGGGTGAATTCTCCTTTCCGTTTCCACCCCATATCTACATTTCAGTTAAGACCCTGGCACCCTTGAAGTTTTACAGCACTAAATTGTTAATAAAATACCTCTTTTCTATCCGATCTTCTTCATTTTTGGGTGATTTCTCCTTTCAGTTTCTGCCCCATTTCTACATTTCAGTTAAGACCCTAGCATCCTGTCAAGGGGCCCGGTGCAGGGCCCCTTGAATTTTTAGTGCACTAAATTGTTAATAACATGCCTTTTTTCTATCCGATCTTCTTCGTTTTGGGATGAATTCTCCTTACAATTTCTACCCCATTTCAACATTTTAGTTAAGATCCTGGCACCCTTGCAAGGGGCCAGGTACGAGGCTCCTTGAAGTTTTACTGCAATAAATTGTTAATAACATGCCTCTTTTCTATCCGATCTTCGTAGTTTTTGGGGTGAATTCTCCTTTCAGTTTCTGCCCCCCTTCTGCATTTCAGTTAAGACCCTGGAACCCTGTCAAGGGGCTCAGTACAGGGCCCCTTGAAGTTTTAGTGCACTAAATTGTTAATAACATGCCTCTTTTTTATCCGAACTTCATCGTTTTTTGGGTGAATCCTCCTTTCAGTTTCTGCCCCATTTCTACATTTCAGTTAAGACCCTGGCACCCTTGCAAGTGGCCCGGTACAGGGCTCCTTGAAGTTTTCGTGCTTTAAATTATTAATAACATGCCTCTTTTTTTCCGATCTTCTTCGTTTTTGGGGTGAATTCTCCTTTCAGTTTCTAGCCCATTTCTACATTTCAGTTAAGGCCCTGGCACCCTTGCAAGGGGACTGGTACAGGGCCTCTTGAAGTGCACTAAATTGTTAATAAATTGCTTCGTTTTTATCTTATCTTCATTTTTGTGGTATTTTTTCCATTTAGTTATTCTCCCGTTTCTACATTCTAGTTAAGACCGTGCGCCCGTATAGGGTCCCATAGGGACCGATCCAGGGCCCCTTAAATTTTTTGTGTGCCATGCGTTTTTCAAACCCCAATTTTCTCACCTTCGCAGTGCTTAATTTTAAAGTTGAGTCTTGGACTATTCTCCTTATACCAACACTCACATATTTTTATTGTGGCCCTAGGGCTCTTTTTTAAACATTTCCCCAATTTTTTGCACATTTCTTCCAAATTATATTCTAATGATTAATTCATACCCTATGCTTAATCTTGACTAATCGAAGATCTAAAACGCTAAGTACTAAAACGTAATAACATGTTTTCATGTTAGGGCCTTTTCTGAACTATCAGTTGGCCCCCTTTGGGCCACCTATTATAACTCCCTTAAAAATAGTCTGATTCACCAGCTTTTTTTCTAACAACATCTTAGGTTCTCCAGCTATTACATGAACGACAAAAAAAATATTTCAGGCTTCAACTACCACCAATTTGGAATATAAATCGTCTTCTTAGGCCCTTGGTGCATCTTCTTTAAAAATGATCCGAATACCTTGCAATTTTCTTTACCATAGTTCTAGCGTCCTCAGATTAAATTATCAAATAAATAATATAATAAAATAAATAAAAAAGATGTATTTATACCAAACTATATGCCACTTAAGTTCCTCCCCCCTTGGGGTCCGGTACAACGCCCCTTGAAGCTTTAGCGCCATAAATTATTAATACTCCTCTTAATCCGGTCTCCATTTTTGGAACCATTTTTCCATTTAGTTATTTTCCAGTTTCTATGCATTTTTTACACCCTAATTTTCTCACCTTCTTATTGCATGATTTTAAAATTGAGTCTTGGATTCTTCCCCCTAGACCAACACCCTCATATTTTCATTGGGGCTCTAGGGCCCCTTTTTAAGCATTTACCCAATTTTTGCGCATTTCTTTAAAATATTATTCTAATGATTATTTCATATCCTATAATTAATTTTGACTAATTGAATGTCTAAAACGCTAAGTACTAAAGCATTTAAACATGTTTTAATGTTAGGGCCCTGCTCTCAACTACCCCTGTTATAGCTCCCTTTAAAATGGTCCGATTCACGAACTTTTTTTTTCTAACAACTTCTTAGGTTCTCCAGCTAGTACATGAAAGACAGAAAAAAAAATGCAGACTTCAGCTACCATCAATTTTGAGTATTGATCGTCTTCTTAGGGCCTTTGTTGCAGCTTCTTTAAAAACTATCCTATTCTATTGCAATTTTCTTTAACATAGTTTTAGCGTCTTCCAGCTACATTAAAACCCCTAAAAATTTTCTTATACATAACTACATTCCAGTTAAGACCCTGACCCCAGGGTCCGGTCTTTTTTTATATCTCAGCTACCACCTTTTTCGAACATTAATCTCCTTTTTCAGCATCAACTGACATCTACTCACTCCAGCCGTAAATTAAAAATCGCGTTACTTTAAAGGTAACTTTAGATAAGAGATTTCACCCATTTATTAAATATCGTGTTAATGCTAACAGTAATTCATGAAATTTAAAGGTGAGGAGGCATCTTCCACCCCTTGGTGGCGGGTCTAAGGGCCCAATTTCAACGGAATTTGCTTTCTTCAACTTAGATTACGATTCAGCTACATTCTGTATTATGAAATTTTATCTTAGACTTTAGTTACCAACATTAATGGTGCTTTTTTTTTTTTTTTTTGATTCTGTGGGCTTGATTCCTACGAGGCTTGGCTCACTCAACTTGGCTTTCGATTGTCTGCGGCACTTGCGGTCACTACCGGTAAATGCTGCCATAGGTAGTGGGGATCTAGATTACAGGTTCGTTCGGAAATAAGTTTGATGGGAACACACTAAAACTGCGGAAGGCAATGGGGCCTCCGAAATTATGTTCATTTAAAAGAATTTCCAAAGATAAAAAATCATACAAAGTTAAGTTTTGTTTAAGGATATTATTTACAAACCCCGGGCAACGCCGGGCGGATCTGCTAGTTCAATCTAAAAAAATACAAGCACTCTATTCCACAAATCACCCGTTTCGTCTGAATTTCAATGTATTGACCGTTTATTTAATAATTATTTAGAATTAAATGTTTCAAGTTATTCCTTTTTATTTTATACATATAATAATCTGGCAGAATCTTTAAAAATATTTATTAACAATAAAACTTAAGTTTATACTTTTGTTTCATTTATCATATTATTTTTCAAATCTCTACTACTCAGACTTACAGGGAAAAAATGTGCTAATTGCGTAAAAATCACATAATCAGCCTATAAATAACATATTTTCGCCTTTTTATATTTTTAGTATGTTGGAAAAATTGGAAGTGGCACGCATAATTTTTTTTCTTCAGATAGTGCCAGTATTCCGAAAAAGGTTGGCCCTTCCTGATTTATGGAGAAACACAAAAGGATTTGGCTGAAGAAAAAAAATAACTACTGAAGTCTATGAACCATAATTGCTAGAAGTGCGTTTGCAGTTGTGGTAAGCGTTTTTAAATTGAACCATTTTTAAAAAAATATTATTTGGTGTGAATAAAACCCATAGATCATATACAGGGCTGCACAAAACTTCTCCAGTACATTTCCGTTTATTCACGGAAATGGCTGAATAAAAACTTTCAACTCTGCTATTTTTTACCCGACTGATAAGAAGGGTTATGGGTTTCATGCGTATCTGGGTATGTGAATTTCTTTATACCCTCGAAACATTCCAACGGCTGGATGGATTTTAATGAATGAGGTCTCTATCGATTCGTCTTAACCGTCCGATGGTTATACGGTAGGTTATGTTTTTTATAAATTCAAAATGGCGGCCGTAAAATACAAAATGGCGGTAGAGACGAAAAAAATTTTACGCACCATATTAAGTGGAATATCGTTGGATAGGCCTTTCTAAATGAAGATGATGTTTCATTGACTATTTTACAGTCAGAAGCTCCGTTTAAATATTGCACAATCTGGAAGTTGTGTAGGTAAGATCTCTAGCTTTACTGCAACTCTAACAATAATAGACATCTATAAGCCTCTTGAAAACAGTGTTTATAGATAGGAACTAACAATTAAACACCACTTAAAGGTCATCAATACAAGTAAATAAAAAAATAGGTAAGTAATATAAAAAATAGTTTCACATTCATGAGAAATAATTAATTAGTTCGCTTTTTACGCAGTCGGGTTTTTTGATTTTTTAAATTTAATTGTTACTTGTTAGGATATTATGTAATATACATACAAATCCATAGATCATATACAGGTCTGCAAAAAACCGTGATATTTTTCCGACCTGATTGTAAAAGCAGAAATTGGGTTTTCACATGCGGTATGAGTTTTTAAAATTTTTTAATCATACATGATATTTCACATTAATAAAATGTTAAGCTTCGTTACAGTATACTGAATATGTTGGAGAGTGTTACATAATCTATGCTGGATGCATGATGTTTCTTTCCTGTTTTAAATCACAATGTTTTAACTTTAATATATTATCCTTCATTGTCAAAAATATTAGTTTGCATCATTATAAGAATCAGCTACAGATTCATAACAAGGTTTCAGTGAAATTTTTTCTACATTCCCACTGTATTCGAAAAGCTAAAAAAGATCATGCAGAAATATAGTATAAAGTTGGTCGCTATTCCATCTCCTTACCTCATTGATATTGTCAGTAACAAGATCGATAGGATCCCAATGGATCAAAAATCTGGTATATATGATATCCCTATCAATTTATCTAATAACGTTGAAAAAGTCTACATCGACATGACAAAACAGAAGTTATCAGTAAGGATTATGGAGCATAGCAGAGACATTAAACATCGCAAACAGACTACAGTCCTTTCTAGGTTCTACTTAGCTAATGAAGTCTGCGATATTAACTTTGATGAAGCAAAAATTATAGTTCCGTGCAATAACCCCTTTGAAAGTAAAATTAGAGAATCAGTTGAAATCATTGCATGTGAAGATAAACCTTGTAACGATAATTTATCCTATAATATCCCAAAAATCTTGGCATAATATCATAAAGTCATAATTTTACATCTAATTACAATATTTCAGCTTAAACTTGTATTATGTTGCCAAAACTTGAATGAAAACTCAGTTGAACGTGGTTTTGTCCCTCATGTATAGATGGCGGCATTCGTGGTTTCTTAAATCGACCTTTTTGATTCATTTGATCTCAGTTCATTAATAAATATTTATCTTCACTAGATGGCAACACTAAATTTTTGTATTCAAATCATTGGTCAAGTTCCGACTAATTATTTCTTGCACAGGAAGCTTTCGTCTCTGAACTTTGAGCCTTTTTACCATCATATTTTCCTGAAGACGGCTATAAAAATAGCTCGAAACGAAGAAATTAACTTTTAGCTTATTAAAGTACGTGTTTTGTGTACCATTAAGCAAATTTGTGCCTTTATTTATTATATTTTATAGTGCAATTGTCCAGTATGTGTTATAATTATAAATCAGTTTGTCACTGACTTTAAGTATTCATTTAAAGGAACATACAGTAGATCCTCGATTATCCGAAGTAATTGGGACCGACCCTCTTTCGGAAAATCGAAATTTTCGGATAATCGAGAATGCTTTAATTTTAAGATTAAGGAGAAATGTATGCACTATTTCTAATTATGATAACAAGTGCTTAATAAAAATAAAGCAATAGCAAAATAGAAACAAGAATAAATTACCTGAATTTTAATTTTGGAATTAAGTGTCTTTTACAAATTCACAAGAATTTGAAACAATGTTTTTCTTGTCGCTGTTTCGATTGCCTTTGCTTTGAAGCTCTATCACGAAGTTTTTTAATATTATCAGCTTGCCAGTATCACAGTCTTTCTGCTGCTCCAGCCAAGCCAAATCTTTTGCAAATTATTCAAAAGCTTCACAATTGCTAATTTGTTCATTCCACTCCGCAGCTTACAGGAACTCGAGTTAAATTCAAAGGAATTCTAAGAAAGGTGATAAAAATATTTATATGCACTCCTGGTTCGCAAAGGACCGCTTGCACACAATGAAATTGTTAGATAGTTTGAAAAAAAATAATAAAAGCTTTCAAAATGGATTTTGCACACAAAAAATGTGATAGTTGAAAAAAAAAAAGGTTTAAAATTAGATTTCGGTTAATCGAGAGTTTCGGTTAAAAGAGTTTCGGATAAAAAAGGTTCTACTGTATTTTTTTTTTCAAAAAGGTCTTTTTTATATATGAGCACATTATTTCATCATTTTATTTATGCCCCAAGGATATTTTAAACAAGTGGTAGGAAATCTACTTTCATTTTATAAGGAACCACAATTACTACTACTTTATCGAAGATTTAGTTGAGTATAACTACTTATTAAAATAATTCCTGCGGGCTTGACCTACTGCACAGGCACATTTCGAAATTAATTAATAATTTCACCAGCAAAAACTAAATCGAGATTAGAGCTAAACCCAGTTTAACCATTTTATCTGGCCGCTTTCGACGAATTTTAATTTTATTTTTCTGTAAGAGTTGCTTTTATCAGAATCATGTTAAATCTGATTTTTTTCTTCTACAAAATATGGGCAAATTTACGGACAAAATAAGTAGCCAATGGGGAGATTTGCTGCTAATTTGGCGAAATTGCCATTTCTACATTTTAGTATATTTAATACATACATATATATATATATATATATACCGGGTGTCCCAAAAAGGACTGACTGATTTTAAAATTCAATAACTTGCAAACGGTGACAGATATTTACAAAATTCTTGCAGGAGGTTTATGCATAAGGTCAAAAGTTTTATTACAGTGATTTTCCATTTTAGTTCGAATTACAAACAATAGATGGCGCTGTAAGCAATAGTCGCTAAATACAGGCTCGATTTCTGGTCCTTTCTCTTGTTCCATGCTGAAAAAGGAGATGGAAATGTATTATCCGGGCCACGAAGTACCAAAAATCGGGCCTGAATTCAGCGTCTATTGATCGCAGCGCCATCTATTGTTTGTAATTCTAACTAAAATTGAAAATCACTGTAAAAAAACTTTTGACCTTATGCATAACCCTCCTGCAAGAATTTTTTAAATATCTGTCACCGTTTGCAAGTTATTGAATTTTAAAATCAGTCAGTCCTTTTTGGGACACCCGGTATATACACATATATATAAATATATGTATTGTACAGTTTTGTGAATTTTAATGAAAGCAAGTTTTTTATTAAATTTTTATTTATTTATTATAATTATTACAGTAATTTGTTCCTTACATTCCCAAATTGTGACTCGAAATACATTTTTAAAAAGTAAAAATTAAATTTAAAAAATCAAAAAAACCGACAGCTTAAAAAGCGAACTAATTAATTAATTCTCATCAATTTGAAACTATTTTTTATATTACTTACTTATTTTTTTTATTTACTTGTATTAATGACGTTTAAGTTGTGTTTAATTGTTAGTTCCTATCTATAAACACAGTTTTGATGAGGCCTTTAGATATAGATGTCTATGATGGTTAGAGTTGCAGTAAAGCTAGAGGTCCTACCTACACAACATCCAGGTTGTGTAATATTTAAACGAAGATTCTGACTGTAAAATAGTCAATGAAACATCGTCTTCATTTTGAAAGACCTATCTAATGATATGCCACTCAATATGGTGCGTAATTTTTTTTTGTCTCTGCCGCCATTTCGTATTTTACGGCCGCCATTTTGTATTTATAAAAACAAAACCTCGCCTATAACCACCGTACTGTTAAGACGAATCGATAGAGACCTCATTCATTAAAATCCATCCAGCCGTTGGGATGTTTTGAGAGTATAAAGAAATCCACGTACCCAGACACGCGTGAAACACATAACCCTTCTTGGCAGTCGGGTAAAAAAGGAGCAAGGTATGATCATGTGATTTAAAAAAATGAAAGCATTTTTTTCTTCTTACGTAGATTTGAAAGTAGCGTTAGTGCTCGCTACAAACTACTGATTTCTCGAATTGCGATACACGCTACATTACATTCATTTAAATGTAGTGCAAACTATGTACTAAATGTACTACAAACTACTAGAAAATATAACGATTACTGTAGTTTTTCTACTTGTAATGATCTATTTACTTTCACTGATTTAAACAATATTACACTTAAAATCGTTTTGTATATTTCAAACTTTAATTTTTCCTTAAAATTTTACCATATAACAGATCTTAAAACAAAAAGACATTCTGAAATAAATGCATTTAATTCCTGAATAAGAAAGTGGCAACCACAGGCAGTACAGCATAAAAAACGGTATATTTCCTAATCCGTTTTTAAGGGTGGATTGATTATTTTTTTTCCTCAAATTTCTAGATTGTTTAAAAATAATTAAAAAAAATAAATAAAAATGTGATTTTTTTCTATATTTTATTTTACTCGAAAGCGCTTAATTCTTAGCAAATAAGTTTTCTTATTATTGTTCCATTATCTTTTGTTGATTTTTTTAAATTTTTGAATCAACTGAAGAAATTGAAAAAAATCCTTAAGGCATCCGCACAACTTCGGAAGCCATTTTTTGAATTTTTTTGAATTTTCTCTTGTTATTAATCTTTTATAATGACATTTACTTTAAAACTTTGAAAAAAAATATGAAAATTTTAGCAATTACCCAGAAATAATTTTTTTAAAGAGACAAATAGTCAAAATTATGTCAAAAACTGACATTTCCGCAAAACGTGATAACTCAAAAATGAAACAATGTATTGTCATTTTGTAAATTGCATAACAAACAGAATAACTTTCTCTAGGACTTAGACTACACACATTATAATCACATCTCTATCTCAGATGATATGGCAGTTAAAGTACTAATGTAATGAAAAATTCGCAAAATTTGTCTCAAGTTTGTCATTTATAGCAGTGTAAATATAAAACTATTTAATATATCATCATGAGTGTAGTCTAATCCCTCAAAAAACATTTGTAAAAGAAGTACAGGAAATTTCGTGGAATTCCATGCATAATTTTTTGTTTTAGAATGCTTTCCGTATAGTAAAAATCTGAAAAACCTCATTTTGAGAAAAAGTTAATACAACTTTTAAACACAATTCAAAGGCTACAAATAGCTGTAACTTAAAACGCTGTAACTCGGGTTCTATTTTAGATATAAACTAAAATTAGGCAGATTTCGATAGGTAAAAGATTCAATTTTAATATTATTACAAAAATGCAAAATCGATATTTTGATCGAAAAATACTTTTTAACCCCCTAGTGCATACTGTTGGCAATTGACAACAAATTAAATTTCCTCTCCTTATCGCTTATTTACCGTTGCCTCTTGATAACTTTATACTTTACGTATTCATTTTGACCCTATACTTAGGTTTAGTTCATTAAAAATACCATAGGTGATAATAGTTGTTAATCAGTTACAAGTAGAAAGCAACTTATGATCCTTCCATTTTCCTAGCCATAGGTGGATTTCTTACAGAAATAAAAAATGTTTAAAATGCAAAATTTCATTTGAAAAAAAAATCTTTTTCGAAACAATATGCTTTTAAAAGTTATTTTAAATACTTTTCAGTAAAGTTTTTTGGAACAAATATTGTATGCATGCGAATATACGTTTGTTGCCATTTGGTAATACCTTGAATTGAGTTCCACTTTTTTTTAAATTTTTAGTGTTCTCTTCAATCAATTTGTTGATTTTTCATCTTGCTTTTTGTCTATTTTTTCATCAAAAAATTTGTTTTGATAAAACGTCGCCATCTTCAGCATATATTTTAAAGCAAAGACACTAAAAAAATTATTAACAGAAGAAATATGGATTGTATTGTCAAGTTAAAGTGGCGTTTCTTACAATGACAGCGATGACGATCCACCTTTTGATCCAAACCTTCTGTTTAAAAACGATTCAGACACTTATGATGAGACTGATTGTAATTTACAAGCAGATAAATCAGCTAATGAAATTGACTAGAATATTGATGCAAACGTTGGGATAGTGAATATTCCATCTACATCAATACAAAAACAATCAGGTAAATGTAGTGAAAGCTTAAGACCCTTCAGCCAGATCCTTCTTGGATAAAGATTATTGGACATGTTTCTCTGCCTGAAAGTGTTTTATCATTAAAAATACCAAATAAATATTTTTTGTATTTTTCCACCCAGTAATTTTCGAGCATACCTCTGAACAAACAACCCCGTATGGTGTTCTAAAACATATTCAAAACCCACTCAATATATGCTTAACAGATATAAAAAAAAAGTAACTAAGAATTTGTATCTTGAGTATCGTGGCAAACTTTAAAATCATAAAATTGTTTGGGAACCCTGTAATTGGTGTACCACCAGAGTCGCACTACGATCTTGAATAAATTTGAAAGTATGCGTCAATTTTCCCATCTGAACGACAATACATTGTCTAATGGGGAAGATAAGTTATTCAAGACCAATAATTGGTACCCTGGATTGAAATTCTTATCCATTCCCATGTAAGAATATATATGTGTTTATGGACAAATAAGTGCGACAAAGGCTCGTCACCACATGGAACAGTATATCCCCCCACACACATACACACAAAATAAAGTCGCATGAATATGGTTTTAAATTGTTATTTTTAGCAGGAGTATCAAGATTTGAGTACAATTTTGATATTTATTGCGAAAAAAAAAAATACAACCAATTTGCCAAGTTAGCATGACTTGTAGGTTAGCGTTTGAGTCAATTCTAGACTGACTCATGCAGTTGTTGAACTTGTAAATCATGAACTGTATTTTGATAACTAATAAACATCAGTGATCCTAATGGCACTTTTAAAATCAAAAGTAATTTCGTGCATTGTAATGATAACAAGAGATAGAATCTCGTGCTGCTGAATGCCACCCGACAATTAATAGAAAAAAGACATTTAATAAAAAAAAGACCAGAGAAGTATCGTAGAGTACGCTTAATGCATGGTGTTGCCATTTGGCAACCATTTAAAAAAATCCAAAATACGGAAAAATATAAGAATGAAAAATTTTTTCAGTATTTTTTCATTAATGCATGCCTATTCAGGAATCAAAAATATTTTTTTAAAGGAAAAAAAAATTATGCACTAGAGGGTGAAAGGTGTTCGGATACTTTAAAATCACGTTACTATTAAATAACAAAACTGAACTATGTGGCTATTACGGTGGTCACAAGCAACATGGGGAAAAAAATTTTTAACGTTTTCTTCGGGGCAACTCCCCCCTCCCTTCCTCCTAAAAGTTGCCAATTAGTTAGAAAGTGAGATTGGAAAAGTTTCAGCTCAAATAAATAATATTAACCCGTGCCTCATCGAGGTTGAATTCTTGAAAATTTGCAATTTTTGGCAAAAAATTGTCGTTTTTCTATCCTTACGTGAAAAATATTTGTTTTAGAAACCTGATTCTTGTTTTATTTCATAGAAACTGTTGTTGCCTTGAACTTTTACTCTCATGAAAACTTATATTTAATGAACATTTAGTATTTTTCAGGACATCTAGTGAACCATACCCTCAAACTCTGCATTTTTGAAACATAAGTAAAAAATGACAAATTAAAAATTTTATTACTTTTGATAATTTTTTTGTATCATTTTTTATTAATAGGCAAAAATAAGTGAACAATTTTTGTAACTTTAAAAATATTTCACGAATTATAATTGATTATTAGTTATCTAGTACTGTGTCTAGTAAGAAAGAGCTTCTCGACTTGTGTTGCAGTTGAACCTCTGAATTTCTCTTTTTATTACAAGGCTGTTTTTGTTATCTGTTATGGTTATCTATTTTAAGAATTGACGAAACATTCCGTAAAACCCCTTCCCCCTCTTGATATGATGGCAGAAATGTAAGATTTTTTAAATTGGCCACATGTCTAATCAAATCATCGACAGTAAGCAGCTAAGTAATTGTCAAGTTTTATGTATTTTATTTTATAATATTCGCAAAATGAACTGAACGCCAGAGAAGCTGCTAGACTTAGAATACATCCACTAGCTAACCACAGACATCGACTCTGCAAATAACTGTTTCGTAAACAAAAAACTGACCTCATCAAAAACAGATTTTAAAATTCTCGTTTAGAGAGAACTGTTGTTCACTGGGGTGGAAAACTGCCTCACCATTTTTTTAATAAAGAAAATGTAGAGTGGATAAAAGTTTTAATTAGTTGTGGGGATGAAGAACAGTTACTACGAGTTCCTCAACTTGAAAATAGTATCGGAATAATTCAGGCGAAAGCTGTATTTTCAGCAGTTGAAGAGTGGGAGGAAGTTGGTAAAATCCAGGCAATACTTTTTGATACAACTGCAGTAAACACAGGTCGCCTCAGAGTTAACCTGCATTTTTCTATAGCAATTGTTAAAGGGAAAGTCTTCTGTATTTACCATGCCACCAGCATAATTTAGAAAGCTGTTCTTGATTGTAAAATGTGCACAATCACTGCCCCTCAGCCAGATAGTTTAAAAAAAACCCAATTCTGATTGGGTGGTCTAAATTAAACCAGAGTAAGTATACAAATGTTACTGAAGATGAAATACTAGGTATAAATAGTTAATTCAGAAGAAATTTCAAATTTTCTTACAGGAACTCTTAAAAATTAACAGCTCAGGGATGATTATAAAGAGTTTATCCAACTTTGTTTAATTTTTATAGAACTCCTTCCCGCAAAAGACTTTTTTTCAAAGCACCTGGTACTTTTAATCATGTCAGATGGATGGAGGCACAGGCCATTCATTCTCTTAAAATATATTGTTTCAGAGATCATCTTTCAATAACAAATTTAGAAAAAGAAGGTATCAGAGATCTTTTCTGATTTTTAATCAATATTTATGCAAAAGCGTGCTTCAATATTTCCAATGCCACTTTAACCCCCAATTCAAGACCTGCAAATAATAAAATCACTTGTTCATTACAGAAAATTTGATAAATAGGTTACAGACAAAGCACTTGCTGAAATGACAAACCGCCTTTGGTATCTTAACTCTGATCAAGTTGCATTTTCCTTTTTAGATAATACTTTGGTTAAAAAAGTCAACATAAGCCACCTTATCTAAACCATTACCACTTTAATCCTTTCCGGCGCAGTGTCCCACGCCAGGACCACCTAATTTTAATTCCAAACTTACAAACGGCACGAAGAATATTTTAACAAAATTTTGCTTTTACAATGAAAGGTTAAAGTAATGTGACTTTAATTTCTAAAAATGTCGTTTGTAAGTTCCGGGGTAGACAATCATTTCATCCTTTTACGAACAGAATTTTTCTGTGCCGGAAAGGGTTAACGTGACAGTTGTAAGGGAAAATAATTTATTTTCTTTATTATGCCTCCTTTCTTGTATCACAACTTTAATAATAAAATGCATTATTTGCTCTCATTTCTATACTTCCTTTGCCCTCCCTTTTTAAAAAAATTCTTTCAGTTTAAAATTCGATTTTTTCCTTTTCTTTGGAATTTTTTTAAATCAAACACCTTATTGGACTTCACAAAATGAAAAAAAGAAAAACGAAAGGTGGAAAGCAGATTAAATGGAATGTTACAAATTTTTCTTTTCGCTTTTTCATAAAAAGTCAATTTTTAGGATTCAGGTGAAGTCTGGTCCTGAAAAATGCGCATATTTTTTAAATCTATACATTTTTAGACAAAAATTGTGTGTGGTTCTTCAAAGCAAAACTTTTTTTTTTATAAAATGAGACCTGCATTATGTTTCTAGGTTCAATTGTATTCATTTCATGAAGGAAAAACAGCATTTTTTTTGTGAAAAATCACGTTTTTTTCAAACTTAAACCTCAACGAGGCACGGGTTAATATTATCCAAATGAGCTGAAACTTAGCAAATCTCATTTTCTAGTCAATTGGCAACTTTTTGGGGGGTCCCCCCGAAAAAATTCGAAAATTGATTTCTTGTGACCACCCTAGTGGCTATACAATCCAT
Source organism: Maratus speciosus (assembly GCA_963932465.1). Classification (NCBI taxonomy): domain Eukaryota; kingdom Metazoa; phylum Arthropoda; class Arachnida; order Araneae; family Salticidae; genus Maratus; species Maratus speciosus. The sequence goes on along the minus strand of OZ010795.1, from coordinate 107,159,061 downwards.
AAAGGATCTCTACCGACAGTGCCCATCCCTGTTTTCTTGACCTTGGATACCGAGGTGCTGTGCAGCATCCCGGCCAGGTGGTCAGCCTAACGCGGGACCCTCGGTGTTTAGATTCCAATCAAGCTTGGTACTCATTTTATAGACCCCGAAGGGATGAAAAGCTGGGTGATCCTTGCCCAGTCGGGAGTCGAATTCTCAACCTGCAACGCGGCAGCGAGAGCTCTGACCACTACGCCACTAGGCTTCACACATTACTATTTAGTTCATGTTAAAATAATTAAAAAATAAGAAATTATTTATCAGCATTTAATACATAAAAACTGATTTTTTAAATAATTGCTGCTCTAGGAGTCTGAATTTTTATCAGTCAATGAAAACAAAAATTTAAATTACATTTTGTATTAGAAAACTCGAAAGAATAAGTTTTGAATAAAATTTTCTCAGTTATGAATTATTAAGTTGAATTTATAAGTACTTCAACTGTGAATTTATACATACAGTCAACGAAAGCAAAACTCATTCAAATTTAAAACATTACAGAAATAAACAGTGATATAAGTATCTAAAGTTACATGTGGTTTCCGTATCTTTCACAAATGTGAAGGTATCGTTTCAATCTCATGAGGCGATTTTAGAAAATTAAATATTCAAGGAAGCGTGCAAATCGGAATTTGAGAAGATTAATGGATGATTTAGAATGAGAAACTGCATGATTTGGGCCCATTTTATCAACAGTCCCGGATGTAATACATATTATATACATCAGGATACTAATCGCTTTGATACTGTTTTGAATTGATGAGTTTCTTGGTTTTTAATCACGGTATTTCATACTTAAGTTTATAATGAAAATTTCCACAAACTTTGTTTAGAATAAATTAATTTATGATAATGATCTTTGAAATAATTAAATTTTTTTCCGAATTGAAATATTCCACGCTGTAAGAAAAGAGAACACAAAGATAAGCAAAATATACTATCATTTTTAGGATACCGTACTTAAAAAGTAAAAATAGAACCGCCATTTTAGGGGTTAATTAAGGGGTTAATGTGGGACTAGTTAAGTTACTTGAAAAAAATATATTCTTTGTACATCGTGTGGGGTACCATCTGAAAGCATTTGTAGCGCTAAACTCAAAAATACAAATAAAATCATTTTCCAAACAAAGAGACGCATTTGTATAAATAAACAACAATTAGTTATTAAAATATTCTCTGACTAGCCGCTCTTGGCGACCAGTTTGGTCTCCTTTAAATTTATGCTAAGCATTATATCATGTTACTTTTATTCATAATTCAATTTACTTGCTCAATCCTTTGCCAAATCGGAAGATTCTGATACAGAAATCATGAACTCGGTATTTTTATGTTAGCCGAGTGCAGGTGATATATCGCCAAACATTGTACCCGCCGTATTTTTAATTATTTCATTAATCTCATTACTTTCACTCATTTTATTTAAAATACATAACTTTAATTTAAAACTGAAATGATTAAAGTTTATGACTCCCAATTTTATCTTATTTCTTAAAAAAAAGAAGAAAAGAATAAAAAGAAAAGAAAAAAAAAGTAATAAATAATACTATAAACTATGACATTTAATTTCAAAATCAAAGCTTTATTTTAATTTACCTCTTGAAAAATTGTTTATGACAGTCGCATGCGATGGACTATTATAATACTAATGGTATGATGGCGATGGAACAATATTTGGCGATTTATCACCTGCGCCCAGCTAACATTAAATTAACAAATTGGCTGTTTGGCATATAAAAAGTGAAGCGGTCAACTCGGAACTATTGATGACAGTCACATGACATAGGCTATTATTATAGAGATGATGAGCTTGAAAAGCTTGAAAGTATAAGAAGTTTTAAATAAAATGTATAATTTAAACTTATAACATCTTTTTCATTACTTCAGTCGCCTTTTAAGTAAAACTGTGGACTTTTTAATGTTCACATTATATATTTTATCTCAAAAACACAACTCTTTTAAATTATAGGTATTATATTTTCAGAGATATCGTCGAAAATGCAATGCAAAAATATGTCCCCGACCCTCTATTTCCGAATCTACTGAAACTAAAATTACGAAAAAATTAGGGGTAGTAGAAGTTAATTTAAACCTTGCAGGGAAACTACAGCGATTACCTTATAGGTCACATAGTGTCTGAGGAAGTCTCATTTTTCCGTCCCAGAAATTTCGATTTGCAGACGTTCAGCAAAGGCGACGAGCAGCGGTGGAGTTACCTATCGTCGCAGAAGTATAAAAGGATTGTTGAAATTGATTTTCAAATAAAATTGTCCATAATAGCCGGGATATTAACCCTTAAAGACACGGACGGTTTGGATACTCAAAAAGACACGGGCGGCGCATTCTATGCTCCATAGGATTTTAAAGCTTAGATAACAACTTTTAATGACTTTTTGTGTAATGCAATCAGTGTTGCCAGATTGTTGATTGTCACTGCTTTTTTTAAATAGAAATATTCGGCATATTTAAAAATAGACTAAATATTCTAAAAAATAAGGCGAATTATACTATTTTAAGAAAGTGGTGACAGTCAAATAATCTGAATAAAGTCCCCAATCTGGCAACACTGAATGCAATGCCTAGTTACCAATTCATATATGGCTAATTCCATGAAAAATTATCATGTCTGTCACACAGCTGAAAATCGCTATGCTTGTTGGCCACCGTTATTTTCGAAAAGTTTGCTTCAGCTTATTCAATTACTGAGACATCTCCGATAAAATAAGTCACATTTTTCTGTTCTAAAATACTGGTAGCCAACAAGCATAGCGATTTTCAGCTGTGTGACAGACATGACAAGTTTTCATGGAATTAGCCATATTTATTGTACGGAAGCCTCTGTGAATGAGTATTACTGAGCACTTGACCGATGACTTGAGAATTTTCTCGCTTTCTAATACAGTCAAAAAATTTCCTCAAAAATCGTAAGAAAGTGTAGGTTGTGTCAAATTTGCCGCTAAATTTCGTTTCACGGAAGAAACCCACCAGCGTAATGGGTGAAGCCTACTAGTATGGGGAATAAAATGTATGTTTAGAAATAAATATTGTGTTTATGCTGTTATTAAAAGGAATTATATTTTTTTATTTTCGTCTATATTTACAAGAAAGATTCGATTGGATTTGAAAAAAAAATTGATTTCCGGTTTTCGACATGTTTATACGTTTTAGAAAATCATAAACACTATTTGACTGTTTTTAGAATATGTCTGTCTGTGAACCTACCTGTATGCAACAAAAACATTATAGGCGCTTTATCCCAAGAACTAATGCACGTTATTTAATAAAACTTTAGATTTAGTTAGACCAGGGTATAAAATGGTGCCGATTAGATTTTGGTGTAAATCTCTCCTCAGGTGGCGCTGCGATAATGCATTTTTCACGATTTCCGCAATAGCTAAATCTCATGGACTAGTGCACGGAATTTCATACAACTTGAGATTCAATCAGACGATGTCATAAGTTGTTGGTTATTAGGTTTTGATGCAAATTGCGCAGCAGGTGACGCTGCTATGCTGCTTTTTTTCACGATTTCCGCAATCGTTCTATCGCCAGAAATTATGCACGGAATTTTCTCAAACTTCATATTCCGTTAGGCATTGACATAAGTTGTTGCTGATTGGGTTTTCGTGTACATCGTATAACAGGTAGTGTTGTTGTGCTGCATTTTTGACGATTTTTGCCATAGCTATATCTCAAAACCTAATGCACGAAATGTAATCATTCTTCATATTCTTGTACATTCTCATATAAATAGATCCTTATTAAAAATGGGTGTATACTGCACAACAGGTGTCGTTTTATGTTTTTTGATCGGGGAATTTTCGTTGAAAAAAACTAGGAGGTTATACGCCGAAATCAATGATTTGTTTGAAAAATATGACGCTTATAATTTCTTTTTAAACACACACAATTCAACGAAACTATACATTTAAAATCGTCATGATGGTCTTAGACTGTCATTTAATTGCTCCATGGAGATAGTGAATTTTGAAATATTAACATGTATGAGATAGAATAAAATTTGGGTCATTCCATGTCAATTCAACCAATTTTTTTATGGTTTGTAACCCGACCGACAGGGATTTGGATGAAACTTGGTGTATATACTAATTCAATCATGATATAAATACATCAGAAAATTTTCCTTCCTAGACCTGATAGTTAATGAGATATGGGGGGGGTCCAAATTTTGGATTTTTCTCAAATCGCACATTTCTGAGTCTGTATTTTTAGACTGCAGTTCCATTTTCAAAAAATTGTTTCTCTGGATCTAAAATGCGAATCATCTTTAAAATATCACCGTAAGTACATCAACAGATGCAGATTTTAATAAAAAAAATATTTAAAAAATTAATTTTAAATATTTAGGGCCAAAAAATTAAACCAAATTTGAAAGTTATGGTGATTTTTCCAAATTTTTGTGACTTTACGAAAAAGGCTCTACACAAAAAGGCAAATAAAATTCCCAATTTCTTTTTGTTTTAAATAACAGTTTATACTTTGGGCTTTCTATTTATGAAATAAAAATTATGTCTTTCTCATGACTTATGCAAAATTTTGCCCTGTTTTGGGAAACTGCACCAATCAAGAAAAAAAAATCTCTGCCTAATTTTAGCTGTGGTACCTAAATAACTACTGCGGTTCCTATGACTTGTTGAATATATTGTTCAATATTTCTTTCTTCCTTTCTTTTGCAAAGTAAAGTTTTTGCTTTTTTTTTCTTCTGTGTCCAAGGGGGAAAAAGTCTATGACTGCAGTCTATCCTCCCTCCATTAACTTGTGCATAATCCTTATGTTTCCTTTATTTATTCATTCATATATTTTATTTTATTATAAGCATTTTTAAAAATCTAAACAATCCCCCCCCCCCTTTTTTTTTTACAATATAACTGTAAACAAAAAATCTTTTGTTGATATAGAATAAGAAAATGCAATAATGACTTTTTACCCATCACATTTTCAATATGTTTTTTCTGTATGTGTATGCGTATTTGAATTATAATAGTTTATTTATATTTAACATTTTTTTTAAGCTTTTTATCTTATTATCTTCGATAATTTTAATCATTTTAAATATGTTTTTTATAGTTTAAATACCTTATATTTAATAAAGTCTAGTTCATTTCTACAGGATGAAACATATTTCTACACCTGCCTTGTATAAACAAATTCTGACAAAAACAGGATAAAATTTTCAGTAAAGGCAGGTGTTTTCGAATCTGTTAATCAAATTATTATTAGTCTGCTCTTTCTCATAACAGAAGGGTGATCTATTTTTCCTTGAGCTGCAAAAGAAAATAATAGATGAATTTGAAGCAATTAATTATGCTGCAAGTCCGTCATGACAACTTCTGAGAGAAAAGATAAACTTGTATGTTCCAGAAATAAGAAAAGGTAAAGCCACAGCCATAGGTCCAGAAACTATTGAACTAATTGAAAAGTTTTATAATTGTAATGAATATTGAATAATCATGACTGGAAAAAAATGTAGTTAGCATTGCTAAGAATGTACTATGCACAAAAGCAATTGATATTATGTGTATATACATGAATTGTATTCTCTTTCTAAACAGGAATTTAAAAAAAAAATACTTGAGGATTATAACTCTAAGTATTCAATCCAGTATTAGCAGCACTGTTCCTTTAAATGAATTTGTTACAAGCTAAGTAAAATATTTGGAAAATGTTATTCCACTCTTTCATAAAGAAAGCTAAATCTCTAATTTCCTAAAGGAAACTAAAGCAAACTTTGGCTCTCAAAAAGCTATCGTTTTGTAGGATTTCAGCAAAAATTTTACTTTTATTATTCACGATGAGGTTTAAAGTTACCATTGGACCAAAGAAGCTGCACTCTTGATCCAACTGTTATGTACACTCTATCTCTCAGTATTAGATTATCAGCAAGCAATATACACATTTTATCTTATGATATGCAATATGATGTCACTCTTGTGTGTTTAACGCAAAAGGAAGCGATATCATCTGTAAAATAGATATTTCCTGATGTAAAGAAAGTCTTTGACTTTAGTGATGGGTGCTCTTGCAATATAAAAATTCCAAATTTTCATAAACCTTTACCAAAATGAAGAGAATTTCCCATTAAGATATTTAACATTTTTTTTCTGGGGGGTTGGGGGGAAGGAGGGGGATAGCCACCGATTTTGAAATACAAAGACAATAGTATTTTAGATACTAAATCACGAAGATCTTCTAATATACCAAAGTTTTGTTATGTTTGGAGTTGAAATATATATTAGAAGGTTCTCAAAGTTGCTTATTCATAATAAATATAAATTTTAAATTGCACAAAGAAAGAATGTTGCAAAATAAGTCTAAGTTATACTGCAAAAGTACGTCATTTATTTCTATATTTATATTTAGCTCAGTTATATTTTTGAATTTCAATCTTTTAAATATAATGTTTATTCTGATTTTTTAGCTTTAAAAATTTGCATATATAACAAATTCTTTATTTGTTACATAAAAAAAATTACAACAGTCTAAATCTTTAAAATATTTATAAGCAATTTTATTTAATGTATTAGATTTAATTAATGAATATTTCAATTTTAATAAAAATTAAGTCTTTCTCCTAGCTTATGTAAAAAATTTGCCCTGTTTTGCGAAATTGCACCATTCAAGAAACAAAAAATATCTCTAATATGTCTAATTTAATATGTGGTACCTAAATGATTACTGTGGTTTCTATGACTTTTGAATGTATTTAATATAAGTGCTTCTTTTTGTTATTTATAAAGTAAAGTTTTTGCTTTGTTTTTCTGAGTAAAATGAGAAAAAAATCTATGATTTCAATATGCACACACCCTCTATTAAATATTGTACACATTCTTTACATACTACCATTGTGAAAGTATTTATAGAAATACTATACCACTGAATCCAATGATAGATGTACATTTATGTGACAAACATAGGCGATAAGACTGAGAACAACACAATTTGAGATAATGTGTGATATGTACCAATACTGTACAAATTTTCTACTGTTATAAAAATAAATAAATCAGTCTGATTTTAAGGGTTCATTTTAGAAAATAAATCAAAATAATTAATTAATTTAAATTTAAAATGTGCAGCAATTATTTAGGTACCATGAGCAAAGTTAAAGATATCTATCTCTTGATAGGTACATTATCCCAAAATAGGTCAAAAATTTTGCATAAGCCATGAGAAAGACATCATTTTTATTTCATAAATAGAAAGACCAAAGTTTAAACTTTTATTTAAAATAAAAAGAAATTGGAAATTTTATTTGCCTTTTTGTGTAGAGCCTTTTTTGTAAAGTCATAAAAATTTGAAAAAATAACCACAACTTTCAACTTTGGTTTAATTGTTTGGCCCTAAATATTTAAAATTAATATTTTAAATATTTTTTTATTAAAATCTGCATCTTTTTATGTACGTACGGTGATATTTTTAAGATGATTCGCAGTTTAGATCCAGAGAAACAATTTTTTGAAAATGGAACTGCAGTCTAAAAATACAGACTCAGAAATGTGCGATTTGAGAAAAATCCAAAAATTGGACCCACCCCCCCATATCTCACAAACTATGAGGTCTAGGAAGGAAATTTTTCTGATGTATTCATATCATGATAGACTTAGTATATACGCCAAGTTTCATCCAAATCCCTGTCGCTCGGGTTACAAGGTCTGGTTGAATTGACATGGAATGACTCATTTTGGTATTGGCACATCCGACTAGTTTTCATGTGCATGTATGAAGCGTTTAAGTTCATAGTAGTATAGTCACATTTCCTTTAACTTAAAAAAAACAGTGTTTACTAGAAGCGTTATACCGAATACCTATGTTGTGAAATAATTTAATTATATCTTTACTCAGTTTTCCAAAACTTGATTTATACTAGCCTTCCTTCAAATAGTTTGTAGTGTTTAAATATTTTCCATGCGCACCAATTTCAAAAATTATGAGACCACTTAGATTGTTATACGTTCTTGAGAACACACATGAAACAAATATAACCTAATTATTCTAGTTTTTTAACAAGACTTTGTCAGAGATATTTTTTTGTGAAAATTCTAATAAACGTAACTTTAATAATATCCTTTAACATATGCACCTTTATTGCTGTGATAGCATTTTTATTATTCGTAGCTATTCAACTTAACAAAGTTCGTGGTTAGTTGAATGGAAAAATAATTGCAAAGTTAATTTACCCAATTAATTATACTACAAAATAATAATGGAAAATATTTTTGAAACACTCTTTTCTAACAGTAATGTCCGCCTGACTGTATAGTTTTTAGGAATTTGGTTACATCCCAGTTTAGACTTGGGTGTTTGTAGTTTGAATTTCACTTTCAACTGTTGTTCTGTCCTCTATTTGTTTGAGGAAGATGACGTAATGCTGAAGATAAACAAATAAGTCTTCTAATATTAACAGAAGCAATCAACTGCATTTTTCATTCAATATCAAACTTATAAGTTTAGCAATATTTTTAATGTTACACTTTGTGATCTTTGCATATACTTATTAGCATTTATATTGTTGCAAAAATATTTTAGTATAACAAATTCTTTTGCAGTTTTATACATTCAGATATTTTATAGTTTGATAAATAAATAGGTGTAAATTATGCGGTTGGTGCAAATATAACGCTTTTACAAATATTATAATATCATTCCAACACATGCAGGATATTTTATGAAATCCTTGAATTGCTAGAAACGTGCAAAATTACAAGTTCAAAGGATTAATGGATTATTTAGACGGACAAAGATATTATCTCATTGCAAATGCCCCAATTTCATTTTCTCAGCTGATTGTACGATGATTAATGTAAATTAATACTGGATAATGTATTACTAGTGGTTTTATACCATAGGTAAATTTATGAGATTCTTGCTTATTGTACTAGAAATTCCACGTGTTACATTAGAATTAACATTCCCTTTGCTTTATAAAAGATATGTGTAATAAATTTAGAGATAATTATAAATTTTCCAGATATACAGTATAACCTCAAAAATACGGCATTGTCGGTACCGAATCTAAGCCGGATTTTTGAAATTTACGGATTTCTGAAGGAATATCAAAAAATATTTCCGATATTCTAATGGCAGCTTTATTCATAATTTAATCCATAACAAGTGATAATAAAGTGACAAAAAAGAGAAAACTAAATATTTAAAAAAATCTTACTTTAATTGATATTTTCTATGTTACAAATAATAGTTTAAAAAAATCTAATAAACAGCGAAGTCATTTTCTTCTCGTACAACATTCACTGTAAAAAAAAATGGTAACTTTCCATGTAAAATCCAGGAACGTTTCGCCTTTTATCAGGTTTTCAGAATAATTTAGCTCTTTCCTGTGAAATTCTGGTTTTCTTATCTGAAACGTTCCTGAACAAAAGTTGGAAACAGCAAAACGCTGCGGCCGCCATTTATTATTTTTTTTCCCTATAATCCGTTGCTCGCGCGCGAGTGTCGAAAACGAATTCCTTAAATGAATGTAAAAAAATCAATATGGAATGCAAATAAATCAATAGACGACATAATCCTTTACGTCTCTATTGTCAAGATAATTCAGATGAAAATAGAATACCTCTGTGACATCACTAAGAGATTATCTCTCGTACTTGTCTGTGAAATCTTTAACGAGCAGACTGTGTAAAAAAAAAAAAAAATACACCTATTATTTGGATCTGCATTAACCAGGGGACAATCAAATATGATTCTCACCTATTTTGATTAATTTAAAGTATGTTTTAGAGTTCTTATCTCTAATTATTCTTGTGAAAGGATTTCTTCAAATGGGCCTTAGATTTTCAGAAATTAGATGCCGAGTTTTAGCATACGTTTCAAATACCCATTAGTTTGCAGCTCTCAACGTGTCTTTCGTGGTGTGGACGCAGAAAGCTTGCACGCCACCCGTACGGCCCGGGTTCGATGCTACCTCTTGACTTTTTTTTCTTTTTTAATTAATTTTATATTTTAACACTTTATTACAATTTGATTTAAATTTGACATATATTTGACACTTTGAATTGCTGCAAATTTGATTTTTTTTTTTTTTCGGAAAAAATATACAATTACGTTTAGGTTTTTTTTTTTCATGAAAATTTATAAGTATTTTATCTAACTTGTAAACTAACATAATCACTGACGAAAATCCAAAATATTTTATGTCTAGATTTTTTTTCTAATTATTATTTACATTTATATATTTTTATATTTTAAGCAAAGTTCAGAAACAATATATCACATATATATTTACTTTATTGAATTTTAACTGAAAATTTATTTTTTCGTGTAAATTATAAATAATAATTTTGATGCCAATTTCAAAATATTTTTTCATTCTAACAAATAATGATAATAAAGCGAAAATTGTCAACTGGAAATGTAAAAATCGTCTGCGGATCCCGGATGCTATGAAATGTCAGTAATGTCATAATGAAGGGAACGAACATCCAGAGTGAATTATGTCAGCCAGGTATCGGTCCGGATAGCCTAACAGGTAAGGCATTGGCACGGCACGCCAAGTATCCAGGTTCGATCCCTGGTCTGGACATTTTTCGCTCTTGTGCTACTCCAGCCTTGAATATGTCAGTAATGTTTTGCTGTCAACAGAAATATTCCTGGTATTTCGCAGGAAACTTACTGGCATTTCTGTAGAAAGTTTTTAACATATACGGTAAAGTACCAGTCATTTTCAAGAAATGTTTCTTGGAAATAATGGGCAACTCAGCTGCCCATTTTTTCCCAGGAACGTTGCGGAATTTTTTTTACAGTGTTTAATGTTATTTGCTTCATTTTTTTAGCCGTTCTTTAACACGTTTTTCTTGTAATTTATACAAGTAAAGAATACCTATTTGAGAAATACAGTCTTGTTCCTCTAAGGGGATTCTACAGTTCTAATTCTCCAGTCAAATTTATGCATTTTTCCAGTGATACATTTTCTTCTGTCGGTTCCTAGAATGGTCCCTGGAATATAGCAGACATCATTAGCTAAGTAGAACCTAGAAAGAACTGTATTCTGTTTACGATGTTTAATGTCTCTGCAATGCTCCATAATCCTTACTGATAATTTACGTTTTGTCATGCCGATGTAGACTTTTTCAACATTATTAGATAAAGTGATAGGGATTTTATACATACCAGATTTTTGATTCATTAGGATCCTATCGATTTTATTACTGACGATATCAATGAGGTAAAGAGGTGGAATAGCGATCAACTTTATATTATACTAGGGGGCTCTGCCCCCTGCAAGCTACGCTCGCCAACCCCCGTTCAGACACCGCAGAATCTAAAAACATGCTAATCTGATCGGTTTAAAAAATATTATAGAAGATTGAATTATACTGAAAAAAGATGTGCACATCTCCCTGTAAACGGGTTTCCATTCAATTTCCTTTGATTTCAAAAATTTAACGCCGATTCAGTTGCTGTTAAGACATCGAATGTTTTTTTTTTGTGTTTGATTAAAGAGGATCAGTTAAACGTTTGAAAAGAAGTTAAAATAAAAGGAATTAAGTGTACAGAGTCTTTGTCTCCCGGTATTTTCAAACAATTTCTATAACTATAGCTTAAGTCATGTGACTATCATCAAGAAATCCGGGCGAACCACTTCGCTTTTTATATTCTTAGTGCCATTTTGGTACTTTAATATTAGCCAGGTACAGGTGATAAATCGCCAAATATTATTCTATCGCCATCATTTCATCTATATTATAATAGTCCAAGTCATGTAACTGCCATAAATAAATACGCTCTGATTCCTTCGCTTTTCATATGAAAGTTTGGCCCAGATATCATATACGGCCCCATATTGGCCCGATTTTTTTCCGACGCTAAATTGGGGAAAAGATCAACAGCATAAACAACAACATCCGGCTTATCAAATCAAGCCAAATAACGATACTATTGCGCCAGTTAAGTACCCGTTGCGTATGTGACAATGGCGTCAGAAAAAAATATCGCCAATATGGGGCCGTATGTGGCATCTGTGCCGAAAGTTATCCATTTCGATTAAAAAAAAATCTTTTTTTTTTTCGAATAATATTACATAAAAGCGTTGTCGCAAAGAATTCTTGGTACTGTTACGCTGGCCGTGTGCAAATCTCGCCAATAACTATTTTTCAACTCGCCAGTTAGCATTTTTTTTTCGAGTGGTAAATTAAAATATTGCTTTGAAGTTGAAATTAAATGTCATCGTTTGTTACATCATTTAATATTTGGCCAGATGCCATATATACAACCGGTTTGGCGTGATTTTTTTTTACGAAAATTTGGCGAAATCCTCGTTTTCGAATACCAGTTACATATGTATTTTTGGTACTACTTAGTTATCTTGTCGAACAAAAATCTATCACCAAACTATAAGATTAAATGCCAATAATGGTTGATAAATGTCATATTCACTTGACTTTAAGCAAGTTACACGTCTTTACGTCATCAAGTGATTTTTATTTCGACGTTTTATTTGTATATTTATTAATGTTATACTATTTTCTTTGTTCTTTCGTTATTTAAAATAAAAATTATGTCAATTTGTATAATTTGGCGAGTGGTTTGGCGATTTATATAATTTGGCGAAATGGGTCGATGGAATAACTAAGTAGTACCGTACTTTTTAATTATTTTCTATTATTTTTTATTTTTAAAGGAAAATAACCAAAAAATAATTAACTATAGAACAAAACAATTTATGTAATTTAAAAACAGAAAATAAAGTAAATAAACACTTATTACTAACTAAAAAACAATGGCCGGGTTACCATGTCAACCAAAATAATGCCATTTTGGCGCCAATTAGGTACCCCGGTGCGTATATGACATCTGTGCCTAATATTTTTCTTTTCATTTCGTTTAAAAAAAATAAAGAAGTGAAAGCTATTTATTTTAAATGTTTCTGTTTGTATTAAGTAAAATGATAATGAAATACAAATTGAATTATGAATAAAAGTAACATGATACATTTCTTAGCATACATTTAAGGGAGGCCAAACTTCTCGCCAAATTAGTTTAAAATAGTAACCTTTTCTAAAATCTGAAAAAAAAATATCTGTTTGATTAAAATTTGAGTTGCCATCATTAGAAAAATGTAATAAAATTAGAAAAAAATTAATATTTCGAAAACTAATTCGAATTTAAAAATTCTAATACCAGTTTTGAAATCTGCAGATCAATACGGATCTTTGGTGTTAATTTCATTGCTAAGTATTCCATATTTTCTTGGAGAAATAGCCGTGAAACTGAATCAGTCGTTTAATCAGTCGTTTCAAAGAATCGTTTCATAAATTCGTTTCATTGGGATTTTACATATATAGGGTAGATTTCTGTATGATCTTTTTTAGCTTTTCGAATATAGTGGGAATGTAGTGAAATTTTCTGTAGACTATAAGTTGTTTATTGTACTATCGTTGACATAAAGTAGGGGAAGCGTTGTATTTCTGAATTATCTTATCTATATATTTTGCTTGAAAACCATGATCAAATGCTGAAAAATTATAGTTCCGTGCAATAACCCCTTTGAAAGTAAAATTAGAGAATCAGTTGAAATCATTGCACGTGAAGATAAACCTTGTAACGATAATTATTCCTATAATATCACAAAAATCTGGCATAATATCTTAAATTCATAATTCTACATCTAATTACAATATTCCAGATTAAATTTGTATTCTGTTGCCAAAACTTGAATCAAAACTCATTGAACGTGCTTTTGTCCCTCATGTGTAGATAGCGGCACTCGTGGTTTCTTAAATCGACCTTTTGATATCAGTTCATTAATAATTATTTATTTTCACTAGTTGGCAACACTACATTTTTGTATTCAAATCATTGGTCAAGTTTTGACTAATTATCTCTAGAACAGGAAGCTTCCGTCTCTGAACTTTGAGAATTTTTAACATCATACTTTCCTGAAGACGGCTGTAGAAACAGCTCGAAAAGTAGAAGTTAACTTTTAGCTTATTAAAGTTCGTGTTTTGCGTTCCATTAAGCAAGATTGTGCCTTTATTTATTATATTTTATGGTGCAATTGTCCAGTATGTGTAATTGAACTTGAAATAATGTATGTTATTGCAGGTGCTTTAGATTATGTTTGTCAACTAGTCTAGAAGTAAAAAAAAAAAAAGATTAATACTATTTATTGTATTAACACTAGAACGGCGGGAAAATCTTACCTACTGGAACGGCGGGAAGGGGTCATTTTGACCCCTCGATGAAACTACTGAAATAACAACGCTAAAACAATTTTAAATGCCATACATTGGCAAAAATATGTAATTTACGTGTATTTCATAATTTATATTTAATATTACTCGATAATTTATTGAATTTTTAAAGTACTGTATATGTAACGCCAACAGGTCGATTAATTAGATCATACTACGACTACTCAAAAAACTCATTAATTTGATATAAAAATCGATTTAAAATTAATGTTTTCACAAACTAATGTTAACTAAAATAAAACACAATTTATAAAATAATATATATTTATATTTTCATCTACTTACTCGCCGAATGATTCACTCTCTAAATCCATAAATGAGAAATATGTTCTGTTGTTTTGGTTATTTCATTATAAGTGTAGCTGAATGGTTAATATGTTAAGCATTCTCTTTCAATTTTATTTAATGCTTATAGTACTCCAAATTGTACGCACGTATTAGGAATTAATTCAGTTGTAAAAAAAAAAAAAGTAATTTTTCCAGTACATTTTACTCCAAATTGTTCACACGTATTAGGAGTTAATTCAGTTGTAACAAAAAAAAAAAAAAAAAAAAAAAAAAAAAAAGCAATTTTTCCAGTACACAACTTTGAAACATGGTGTGCAAAATTCTTGAAATTTGTTGCCATTGCATGTCTGTATTTGACATTTTTTCTCTTGATATCTATTTTTTTTTTCGTTTTTTTTTTTCTGAAGACTCAGGAATTGGATTTGATGAGATTTGAAGATTTGGGAGATTTGAAACCATAAGATCCATTCTGAACACATATCCTAAATTTAATAGAAAATCTCTTCTACTGATAGGCTTACCTGTTACACTTTTATATATTATCCAGGCGTTTAAAGCTGCATGATCCAAAATATTGAAAAAGATATGTACAGGCCAACGTCCAGAAGCCGATTTCACGGAGTATTTTCGGCACATCTGATCATGGATATCCACGCCATACTTCGTTGCGTTGCAATATTCTATTGAATCGTGCAACTTCTTGAGACCGTCTTCAGTTTTTACAGTAGAATGTAATGAGCTCAGTAGAAAAACACACTTTTTTCTTTTGGCTTGATAGATGATGGTAAGTGTCATATTATCACATTCCACTATCTTCGAAGAATAAAGAGTACTGCGCATATTTTTCAATGATATAGGAATTTCTCTTCGGTTCTTTTTCATTGTGCAGCCAAAGTTGTATTTTTAGCTTTTAATATCTCTGCTAATTTGATGTTAGTAAAATAGCTATCTGTCGTAATATTCCTTCTTTCGTTTAGATGGGGATCTGTTAATTTCACGACAACATTTTCCGATAAACGTAATTAAGGATTTGCTGTTTCATCCTTTTCCAGATAAATAAATTCATCCAAGAGGTTTTTAGTATCAACGTAAACAGATCACCAAAATTTTATTCCAAATTTATCCGATTTATTTGGCAAATATTGCGTAAATTTATATCTATCCTGAGATGCGAACAATTGTTCATCAACTGTAATATTTTGTCCTGGTCGGTAGCATGTTTTGCAATTTTCAATAAACTTATTCCACATTTTAGATTCAAGATCAAATTTAACAGTCTGTAGTGTGCTAGATCCTGTTGTCTTTTCATCAAACCTAAAAAATATTTTTCTTTCTTTGAATCTATCTCTTGAGATAGTTTATTTGCAAAATAGTATTCCTCATGCCTTGGACGACAATGAATATAAATCTAATACCATTTTTTTTATTGCTCCTCGAACATATAGTATAGCAACAAAAGCAGCTTCGAGTACAAAGAGTATTTTACTAATGGGGTCAAAATGACCCCCGTCCGCCGTTCTAGGAATACAAGTCCATATTTCAAAAACTAACAAATCTAGAAAGCTGAATTTTTTTTTATAAATATATGTTATCTATTTAGGAAAAGTCAAAAAATTTCAAACGATTTCGCCCAAGCAAACAAAAGTAATCAACGGACGAAAGTACTCAGGTGTCAAAATGACCCCTACCGCCGTTCTAGTGTTAATAGGCATCTTATTACATTTATGAAATAAATACAATACCACTTATTATTCGTGGAATTTCTCGCAAAAAAGTTTATCCTTTCTTATTTGAGTAAACTGGAGAAATTTATTTAACCCTTTAACTACTGACGGCACTTATAAGAACCCTTAAAATAACTTGTTATAAAGTTATTTTAATATATAGACTAGTAGTAATATAGTTTTTGAATGAGTCATAGATGCTTTACTTTATCTTGTTCCAAAAGCATTATCGGTTACACAAAACAAAAATATTTTTAAAAGGATAATTCATTTTGCCTTTTAATCTTTTCAGCTTCCTTGGCGTGGGAGGAGGGGGGGGGGGGGGGTCAATTCGGAAATATTTCTATATTTCTATTCTAAGAACATTATATTTGTACATCTCCGAATTTTACAAAATACTAAGTAAAATCTTTAACATAAAAGATTTGAGTGGGGTTATATATTGTGCACAAAATCCCTATAAATTCAAATTTAATGAATCTATTTAAATCCTTCAATCCTTCTAAAATCCTTCTAAAATTTATTAAATGATTATGCTAATCTTCTAATGTAGCTTCAAACATACACGAAAAATGCTTTAGATGATAAAATTTTCATGAATTCATAATTCAGTACATAAAGGGTAAATAATACAATGTATAAGCGATATAAAATACTTATGTTTGATTTAAATGCGGTTTATCCTTATAAAAGGAAATCTTTAAACTCCGTTTTCTTAGTTTCTAAATTTAATACTTTCCGCTAAATTAATGAAACAGTTATGAACGTTCAGTTATAAAATTTTACATTTACATTATACGTACAAGGCTTTATTCTGTGAATATATAATCTGTTGATAGGATCAAAATGTTTTTTTTATAACATATTTAATTATGAAAATTTTAATAACTTAAAAATTGTACAATTAGTTTAATTATAAAAAAGTTGAAATAGTTGATAATTTTCATAAACTTGAGGTTCACAGAATGAAAATGCTATTTAGCTTTAATTTCATGTAATACAATAGGGTATATCTTCGAAAGGATATCTTGCATGAAACAAGAAGTAAGTTATTTTTAACCGTCATTAAAGAAAATAGTCCGGGTGCTACGGCTGAAAAAACTGCAAATAGTAATAAGAATATACCGATTGGTAAGTATCTACTTTATATTAATACAATACATTTCAGAGGGGAGGCATCGCGTAAAGTCGTGGGAATTCAAAATGGCGGCTGTTATTCAAAATGGCGTCATTTTCTGAATTTTCGTACTATCCATCATATAAATGTGTGTTTTAGGTCGATTTTGATGTTTTTAACATCAAAATTTCGTTTTTAATACTTTCCGCCATAATTGAATGAGTTTATGAATTCAGTTTGCCTGTTGTTTCTCTGTCTGCTTGCTTGCCATTCCTTGTTATAACTCGCTTAAATATCACTACTCGCATGAAATCACTCAGAGTGTCATGTAATTTCTATATGTTACTGAAGTTTACAAGAACATGTTCCAAATAAAAATGATGTATATAGGTTTTATAGTCCGTTTGCAGGGCCCTCAAAAGAATTCCATCACGTTATTGTCTATTAATCCGTTTGCTACAGTTGAGAAAACTGCAAATCGTGAGAAGAATATACCGATTGGTGAGTATCTACTTTTTATTAATACAATCGATATAAGAGGGGGAGACATCGCGTAAAGTTGTAGGAGTTCAAGATGGCGGCTGTTATTCAAAATGGCGTCATTTTCTGAATTCTCTTACTATCCATCATATAAATGTGTGTTTCAGGTCGATTTCGATGTTTTTAAAGTTAAAAATTTCGTTTTTAATACTTTCCGTCATAGCTGAATGAGTTTGTGAATTCAGTTTGCCTGTTTATTTGTCTGCCTGCTTGCTTGCCATTCCACGCTATAACTCGCTTAAATATCGCTACTCGCCTAAATTCACTCAGATTGTCATGTAATATATATATATATGTTATTGAAGTTTACAATAACATGTTCCAAAATAAAATTCAAGTGTATTGGTTTTATAGTCCGTTTGCAGGGCCCTCAAAAGAATTCCATTACGTTATTGTCTATGGGGGGAAATCGTTTGCAATGTGTTTTAATCATGTTATACTCGCTGAAACACAATCAAATTGACACACATCAGTGAGGTGCACTACAAGATACTTATTATAGAATAAGGTGTGCATATTATTTATCGTTTATTTACAGTGACACACCAAAAAAAGAATATGTGCATTTGTAACTCGTGTATAAATTCTCTAAAGATCATCAGTTAAATTAACTTTTATTAGTGGAGCTGCTAGGCATGAAAAAACTGCATTTTGTGATAAAGATATCCCGAATGGTCAGTATCTATTTCCTATTAATACAATGCATATAAGAAATTGAGGCATAGTGAAAATTCATAGGAATTCAAGATGACGGCTGTTATTCAAAATTGTTTGCATTTTTACTCCTATACATCATACAAAAGTGCCTATGATGTCAATTTCGATATTTTTAATCTGAAAAATTCCATTTTTAACATCAAAAATACGCTTAAAATGGAAATAGGACAATTATTAAAGTATTTTTGTATTTTATAGTGAGGAAAATGAAAGGAATAAATAAATAACAAAAATGCATTTTTATTAATACCTTAATTATACAAGATATTAAAAAAATTGCATGTTACATTTAAAGTTAGAGAATAAAAAAACTTCACTTTGTATCATCATATTTCTCACATTCGTCTTTGCAGTTGTACAATAATGTGCAAGAAAGTGCAACCTTTCTACAGCTACACTTATTTTTACAGATTTTGCACATGCATTTTTATATCAAACACACTTTTATACGATGAATAGTATCAAAATTGCAAGAATTCAAGAAAAAGACGTTCATAAACCCATTCAACTATGGCGGAAAGTATTAAAAGCGAAATATTGGACGTTAAAAACAACGAAATCAACCTGATACACACATTTATATGATGGATAGTAAGAAAATTCTGAAAATGTCGCCATTTTGAATAACAGCCGCCATCTTGAATTCCCACGACTTTACGCGATGCCTCCCCCTCTGAAATGCATTGTATTAATATAGAGTAGATATTGACCAATCGATATATTCTTATCACGATTTGCAGTTTTCACCTTATTTTAGTCGTGTAGCACTCGGAGTAAAAGGGAGGAGGCTATCAATTCGACGCGTACCTGTATTTTTATGTATGTACACAGACTACTTCGAAACTACGCGATCGATTAATGTGATTTTTATTTTAAGAGAAATAGAATACTCTCGAATAAGTCCGATTTATGTTTCATCAACATCGGCTGAGTACTTTTTTTAGATATTTAACAAATACCAATAAAATCAATTTTTGCTCTCATTCTGTTGTACGTTAGCTTATTGCGAATCACATCGGTTATGTAGATGCGAAGTGCTCATTTATGCACGAGCACAATCAGCAGATGTGCAACGGAAATACGAAAACTTGTTGAAGAACTAGGGGAAAGTAGGGTAATGAAGCTCAGAAGCGCAATCCCGCTCACCCAATATCTCTAAAGAGAATAGAATTGAAAATGCGCGATCGGTATCGGCACCTAGTGAACTTCATCATAAGTTCCCAGTAAGGATATAGTGATCGTCGGAAGGAAAGTATTTTTGTGTATTCTTGTTATTAGTTTGTAGTTGTTTTATTATAAAATTCTACAACATCTAATTTAAAGGTAAGTGCACACTCTTATTTTCAAATATTAATTTACTCATTATGTCTACTAAATATATACATTTAACTGTACTTTCATGCTTTTATTTATTTTTGTAGTGCGTTGTTAGGTCAATTATAATGCATTAAAACGCAACATGGCGATTACGGGTAATGGCATTCGCGTGAAATTCCAGAAGTGTTGTCAGTAGGCAACTTTTTTTTTAAATTCAGTTTTATTGATTAACACCACTTTTTTGAAATGGTAAAATTTCCCTGTTTTTGCCTTAATTAATATGTCATTAAACAAGGAGAATTTTACCATTTCAAAAAAGTGGTGAAAATCAAAAAACCCAAATTTAAAAAAAAGTAGCCCACTATATGTGTAACACAATACTTGTGCACAATATGTGTAAAGTGGTCGCAAAAAGTCTGCAATCGTGTGAACAGCCCACACAACTACATATGTGACTTTTGTCTTACTTAAATGTTGTGCTCAAACTCTGAGCGCAATTACCCTACCATGTCGGGCATTACTGCTCAATCGATGATTATTTAAATAAAACGATAAAAAAAATTCCTTAAACTTTTATGCTAATTAGTTTATTACAAACTGTTCCTTATGCTTTGGAGTTATACTTCGTTAATAAAATATTGTTTTTTTTTTGTCTCAATTTGACTAGCTATTCATGTTTTTCCTTAAGTGAGCTCCATTCCCCTACTTTCCCCTTATTTTTACGGTGGAGGGATTTCTACGCTAATACGGGGTGGGCCGAAAGTCTCTGGAAAATTTTATAATTTAATATAAAATCAAATTATTGAAGTCAGTTTTTTTTATTAGAAAGTTTATAATTATTATTCATCGAACCCACAGGATAAAGAAAACATTATAATCATGAATTTTGTGCGTTTGTGTGAATGAGAAAGAACCAATAATATGATTCTAAAGCTGTTCTTACGATTAAATCCCCATTTGGCGAATGTGTTAAAAACCACTGTCACTAAACTGTACAGATTTACTTTCAAATACGCTGACGGATTAGGTATTTTATCTATTTTGAAACGATTTTTAAACTATTTTGCGGAAAAGTCTGAAGGAAAAATCCACGAGAAAATATGACAGAGCGTAAGAGATAAATACTTCTATGCTTTAATCAAACGTTAGTAGCTCGAAGGTAACGTCTCTACTTTCAAAATGGTAGATGGGGCGTTTATTTCTATTAAGTCATGAATTTATTTATTTATTTGTTTTATTTTTCTGGACACGCACTATAGTTTTCGGAAAGTTGAGCGGAGTTGAGCGTGCCACAGAAATTTTGTTTTGTATACATATTTTCTATTATTAATCTATATATATTTCTTCAATGGCTAAATTAGATTAAAACTATCAAATTTAGTGCTGTACTGCAGAAGCTTTAATTATCTTTTTATTATGAGTAAAATTTCTTTGTTTTTATTGAACAGAAACAGAATATCAAAATGCAAAATTTTTAGTTTCGAAATGTATTATGGACATTTAAAAAGTAGAAGAACATGCACATCAATTATGTTAACGGCGAGTACCGTAGCCTAAAATATTAATAATATCATTATAACAAATAGATCAGGTTTTAGGAAATTGAATTCCTGAATGCACTTGATGACAAGTTTAGAAGATTGATGGAGGATTTAGAAGGGAAAACGCTTTACCTCATGACAAATGTGTACGTTAATTTTCGCAACTGTCTTAAAAGCGATATAAATTAGTACCATGTATCCAGGTATTGTGTTGCTAATCGCTTTAGTACTGTTGTGAAATTGTCGTTATTTATTTACATATGTAAGAGATATTATAATGGATATTCTTTGAGTTTGATTAAGAAAATGAACAGAAAACTATTTTCTAGATGCATTTGAATATTGAAATATTTCACACAAACAATTAAAATTTGGTTAATATAAAATTACTAAAAGTTGGAATAAGTTGCAAATTAACAATATTGCAAATTGCAACTGTGAAATGCTTTCTTTAAATTGCATGATATTTTTTACGTGTTTTTACTTTTCTCTATATATACAACAAAAAAGTATTGGAATTGTGAAAATTTTTGACTTTCTTTTTTTTTTTTGTTGGATTTACACGATTTCAGATGCTCTGAATACAATTTAATTAATTGTGGAAGATTTCTTCCACAATTAATTTTCCACAATTTTGAAATTGTGGAAAATTTCAGCCTCTCACTCAGTCTTTCAGTCTGTGTGTCTGCCTGTGCCAGACAAATGTTGTGGTCGCTCTATCACAATAATTGGTGCACGGAAATTCTTGAAACTGCATATTTTGTTTGACTTGGCATGAATTAATACTCATTAGGTTTGAGTTTGCATTGTTCAACAAGTGACGCTACTATTTTGTGTTTTTTCATACTTTTAGCATAGGCCAAAATACCGCATATGAGTCATTCTCACAATCTTTTGACTTTCATGTCCCTGAATAATAATTTTTATTTTAATACACATTTTTGTGTTTTTCAATTTTATATACTGGGAGAACATCCCATTGCATGATTGCACAACAATATTAACGAGATAAATAAGTTTTGGACGATGCTGGGGGTCCAAACACCTGGAAAACTCCTATACCGTCCCGTGCCCCTGATGTTGATTTTTATGTTTGGAGCTGTCTGGATAAAATTTTTTCAATAAAAATGATTCGATGTAATTTTTTTCTGAAACTGAAACTATTGTTTTATATAAATATGTAGCTAAAAAGTAACCTGCACACACTTTTAGGGTTGTAATTATTTTTTAAACACTGTCCCCTGGTTTTATGTTCCTTACCATCCCTCTTCTAAAATTATACAGAAAATCATTTCAGATGCAGCCACAGACTTTTTTTCAAGTTTTTTTCTCATGCCGAAGTATGCTAGAGAAATAATGTCTAAAATTTTTTGGCAGGAAATTTACTGTAGAATTTAAATCAGCATTTAAATATCAATTTCAAGCACCGTGGCCTTATTGGTGGTCTCACCGTCCCCAAGGTTTATTTCAAGATTTATTACTTTTCGAGGTAAATAAAAAAAAATTAATTTAATCCTATGTTAACAATTGTTTCTAAAAATCAATGAACATTGTGGCTATCACTTAGTCTTAACATGATTTTCCTAAAAATAGGGGGTTAATTATCTTTACCGTTCCATCTTTACCGTCCCTTATTTTACCATTTCGTCCCTTTTTTCCAATACCATCCCCTTTTTTTAACTTACCGTTTCTTCTTCAACACCCCTTTAAGACAATGTTATACAAAAATTCTGTATTTAAAGTACTACATTATTATTATTCCTTATTTGAATGTCCCGTGGGTTCTATGCAAATTCATTATAAGTAAAAATTTAGAAGAAAATAAAAAGTTATAGGTGTAAAATGGTAAGAAAATTAAACTCGCAAGTTTAACTTAAACCTCAGTTAAATAAAAAAAATTTCGCTGTTGACCATTTTTTCTTTATTTTGAATCATTAAAGTATTCGCCTATCAGATTAAAATGTTACTTTAGCAAGTTTAATTTTGTCAGATTTTTCTTCTCCAAAAATTAAAAGATTATGAGAATGCCCCATATATCGAATGTATTTTTTTCAAATATCACATTCAATTAAGGTGAAGTAGGGCTATGGCTTTCACTTAAGGGAAAACATGAATAGCTAGTCAAATTTAGACAAAAAAAAAATCAATATTTTACTAATTAAGTATAACTCCAATGCATAAGGAACAGTTTGCAATAAAATAAATTGCATAAAAGTTTAAGCAATTTTTTTATCGTTTATTTAAATAACCATCGATTGAGCGGTAATGCCCGGCATGGTAGGGTAATTGCGTTCATAGTTTGAATACAACATTTAAGTAAGACAAAAGTCACATGTGTAGTTGTGTGGACTGTTCACACCACTGCAAACTTTTTGCGACCACTTTACATATATTGTGCACACACATTGTGTTACACATATAGTGGGCTAATTTTTTAAATTTTGGTTTTTTGATTTTGACATCTTTTTTGAAATCGTAAAAATCTCCTTTTTTAATGGCATATTGATCAAGGCGAAAACAGGGGAATTTTACCATTTCTAAAAAGGGGTGTTAATCAATAAATTTGAATTTAAAAAAAGTTGCCCACTGACAGCACTTCTTCTGGAATTCCACGCGAGCGGCATTACGCGTTATTGCCATGTTGAGTTTTAATGCATTATAATTGGCCTAACAACGCACTACAAAAATAAATAAAAGCATGAAAGTACAGCTAAATGTATATATTTTGTAGACATAATTAGTAACTTAATATTTGAAAATAAGAGTGTGCACTTACCTTTAAATTAGATGTTGTAGATTTTTATAATAAAACAACTAGAAACTAATAACACGAGGATACAAAAATGCTTTCCTTCCGACGGTCACTATATCCTTACTGGGAACTTATGATAAAGTTCACTAGGTGCCGGTACTGATCACGCATTTTTAATTCTATTCTCTTTAGAGATATTGGGTGAGCGGGATCGACCTTCTGAGCTTCATTACCCTATTTTCCCCTACACCTTGATTCAATTCTTTGATTCTTCTCAAATTTACATACAGGTGCTGATTGCATTTTACTGCAGTATATACATATGGTGCTGCTGTGCTAGATATGTCCTGATTTCCTTGATATGTATAACTTGACATTTGCAAGATTGAATTCACTCAAACTTCATATTCATATTTAATATAAATTGTTCCTAATTAATTCTGAGTTTGTATCACTCAACAGGTTTCACTGTCCTGCTGTATTTTTAATGATTTCCATGATCTGGGCATTTATGAAATGGAATTTCACAATATTTCAGGTGTAAATATTTATTAATAGTAATGTTGATTTAATTTTGGCTTTGTTCACTCAAAAAAAAGGCGCTGCTTTTCTTTTCGATGAACACAGAAGATTAATCTCCAAAATTATCCAAATTCTAAATTTGAAGCTATTTATTAAAATATGTATGTTGGTACATATTTGTACTTAAACATCGAATTGGAGATGGCCTTTATACTGTGGTTTATTTAATAACTCATCACTATAACTCCTTCATAATTTAAATAAGTGCAATATGCATTGTAATTGTTGTTGTTTAACAGCGTTATTTAAATAAATATATTCGAATAATATAAAAAAAAAATTGTGGTAGCTACGGCATACTGGTTTAATGCTAATTTCATGTAAACGCCTCAAAACGAAAACCAGTTAATTAAACTAGTTAGTTAAAATCCAGTGTCACATCAAAATTCAAAATTAAAATAGTTCGCTATTAGTTATAGTTCTTTAAATAAAGGGTAAAACTTCATATATTTTTGACAGTTATACTTTCTTTCTGTTTAATGTTAAAATAAAAAGTAGTTAACTAGATAATTAAATTTAAAGGCGCTTAATTTGTTTACAAAAAATTATCTTTAAATAAATCTATATTAACAACAGCAGAAATTTATTCAGCGTTTTGTTAACCTTTAACTGATGTCACAGAAATTATCACATAACTAGTGTGAAGCGGTCTGTGAGACAGCTGCAACGAAAGATGAATAAAATGCACGATTAACTCATACGATGGTGTTTTTGTACTAAACTTTTTGCACTGGACTGTTATAATTAAAATCACGTATTCAAAAGTCTCTGGTGATAGTACTAAAGTTCCAAACGGAACAAAATTTCGGTAGTGTTTAGTTAATCTGAAAATTGCAAGTTAAACTATAAAAATTGAAACAAGCCGCGGTCTGAGAGACCGGTAACATCAGTTAAAGGTTAAATAATTATTTTCGAAAACTCTTCAAGGTTCAATGTTTTTTTTTTTTTTTTAATTTGTCGTTACATGACTGGATAAAAAATATATTCAGTTTTTATGTAAAATATAATTTCTGTACAAAATACATATACATATTGCGTTGCTTTCATTATAAGCTTTTATTAGCATAATAATTGAAATCCTCTGACGTGAAACATGGTAAGTGACATTCATGAATTCAAGTGAAAAATTTCATGCAAAGTTGTGTAACTGATTTCTGACAACTTTTTAAAAAGTATACGATTTACTTATTTCTAAATATAGGCCATTATAATCAAACTTTAGACATGGATGTTAATAACAAAATTCTTTTCCCATAAGTCTAATAAAATAATATATGCTAGACAAAAATGTTGCGTATATGTTAACTGAACAAAACAGCTGTTTCAGGGGAATTAGTAGCAGTAGTTTTATTTGCAGTTTACTTTAGAAAACTTGAATCCATATTATCGCGAATCGTGCATTTTAACTTTTTTTACACACAAGCTTTCAATTTTTAAAATTCAACAAAATATTTATATTATATTTATTATATACATTTTATATTTTACTAATCCCTTTATGAGATTCCTTCATATGTTAAGGAATGTGCCATTCTGTGGCTAATTTTCCCCAAGATTTAAAACATGTCCTTTCGATAGTTTTCAGGTGATGGTTTTATGGCGTGACCATGCTAATGTTGATGCTCTAAATTAATCAGATTATACATCGCAGCAAGATACAAAATGCTTTCTATACCTTCTTCTATCTTAATCTGAGCAGTTGTTTATTTTGTAACTGCCTCTAATTAAAAAGTTCAATTTATTCTTGATTTCATGACACTAGAATTTTAATACTACTGTAAAAACATTTTTCTTTTTACTTTAAAATATCTCTTAAGATATGTAATTTAAACAGATTTCAAAGAAAAAAATATTTCTTTAAAGAGCCAAAAGTTTTAGAACACTATAGTTTGACTTCTGTTGCTATGCTAATTCAAACATATAAGTCAAGTAATAAGTTAACTAGCGTTACACTGGCGTCAGAACTGCTTCATAGCTTAACAATGCTACCTCCTTTAAATGGCTGCCCCACCAGTGGCTGAGAGGTTCTGCTCTCGAAGCTGGTAGACGGGAGGTGCTGAGTTCGAACCCAATCGCGCCCGTCGGCCTAACCGTTTCGGAGTTTTCGTGGTTTTCTTCGAAACCGTGGTTTCCCATGCGTAAATACGGGTTAGGTTCCCTTAGAAAGACCCCCACGAAGGGCACTCCCCCCAGGGCCTATATCCCACGTGTTGATAATCGGCCGTCATAAACACAAACCAAACCAAACCTTTAAATGGCTCATATCTTGCCACCGACTCGTGCCCTATCAGACAATCACAATTATCAAAGCGGGGTCTAACGACGATGTGCGTAGTATATTTAGGATTTTGTACTTATATATGTAGCATTAAGAAAATATCTCTGTTAATGTTTTGGCATGTCCGCTGTATTAATATTTTAATGAAAAGATATGACGAGGTTGTACCTGCATAGATCATTGCGTGTTTGCCTTCAAACTATGAGAGGCTCTTTTCAGCAGATGAAGGGAAATTTTTAAATTTCGTTCCTAAAGGAATCTTCCGTGTTCATTTGTAATGTTGTAGTATCTTTAAAATTTTCCACTTTAATTGCAAGTTCCCTGCGGCCTTTTTAATTCCAAATTAGTATGAATTACCCTAATCAGTTTTATTGAAGTGGAAGAGATAAGCACTCTGAACAAGAATCAGATAAGATTGTGAGCTGGTGTGTATAAATCTGTTAAAGTTGTTATTATTCTAATCAGTAAAAATTGACGATACCACATCTTTTCGAAGTACCATCTATTAAGATCTACTACTCATCCCTAGAATGTATTAGAAATTAATAATGAATAACAATATATCTTATCATTATGTTGAGTACCATATCTACAGTAAGGAGATAATATTATGTTGTGTTTATTTATTGTGTTAATATCTAATAGTATTTTTTCTCTGTTTCTCGTAGAAGTAGTTTGTTCCAATTCAACATATATTACATTATTAAATTAACTAAGCGTGTAAGACATATATAATGTAAGATGTACATACGATGTACATAAGTTGTATGTAAGATGTACGTAAGATGTATGTAAGGTGTAAAATCTGAAAGAGTGAATCAATCGACGTAGCCTTTTACAGAATATCATTAGTCCTATTGCGCACACGAATCTTTAATAACATTAATATCTTCCATTTAAATATCAATAGCTCCATATCTATATAGACATACAGATACCGATATACACCATTGTAAAAATGGAATTTATTAAAAATTAGTTTTTTGTGAAGGAAAGATAAGAGTTTTATACCAAGGAAGATTTCATTTAAATGTTACTTCAGAAATTTTAAATGAGGTTATTTTTAAGCATTTTATTCCACTTCGTTTGATGAAATGTATTTGTTTTCCGTTGATAATCAACCTGATATCACATTAGATCAATTTCGGTAGCACTATTAGCTATAGGATATAAAAAGCTTACATTTCCAATGTGGTTAATCAAAGTGCGCTAGTGCAAATTGACGTAAACAAGTTATCAGATTTCGAGAATTAACACGCTTTTCTAATTTTGTATTCAGTGCCAGCTTTAAACTAAAAGAAAGGAAATAAAAGTATTCCATGTGTATAGAAAGATTGCAAAAGATTAATTGAAGACAGGATTTAAGTCGCATTGTAAAGAAGAAAATGAAGCTTCTATGTTTATCAAATAAATAATATTAGAGAAGATTGGAGATGAAAAGGACATTTTCGAATTTATGTCTTACTTAAAACATATTGCGTCTAGAAAAACAAATTTTACATACTATGATACATTACATACTTACCAAAAAAAAAATAAAATAAAAAAAAATAAAATAAAAATCTGTAATGTCTGAACCAAGTGTAATAATTTGATATTTGTAAAATGTTTAAAGGCTTAAACATGTCAATCTATTCCTGGTCTGGGTTAAATGTCAAAATTTTGTGCATAAATTTTTAAATATACGCTTAGAGTAATCTTATACCATTAATTTTCTTGAATATGTGAGTATTACACTATATGGCCAAATGTGACCGGTCACTTGCGATTTTTGACGTTTTGTTAAATATCTAGAACAATACATAAGGAATTAACCTGAAACTGCAGGTGTGCAAACAGTATAGTATAGGTCATATATTTCCGTGAAGATTTTTTCCCGAAACCCCATAGGGGACCGTCAAAAAATTGAAAAAGAACGAATATCTTTTGGATAACCCTGTAAAAATTAATGAAGCAAAAGCGTTGAAACTCGAGATTATTAATAAGTGGCTTATTGTAATATACTGCGTTCGTTTTTATGAGGATAGAATGTATACTTGTAGAAAAATTAAGGTTTTTATAAAAACAGTTCCAAATTTTGCCAAGTTTTTTGCTTATAATTTGCAGAGTTATTAATGTAAAAAAACGTTCTTTTCAGAAAATATGACAAACAACATTGTACACAATACTCTGTAGGCAGAATAAAAAAATAATAAAAATCGGATGAAAAATGAGTAGGTTTTCTAAAAAATGTTTCACTGCGCATACGCGAATGCAATCAAAATATAATGTGCATAATGTGTTAGCTAAATGTATAGAGCAACTTTTGTAAAAGTCTCAAAAACATAGTTTGAAGAGTCTGAAAATAATCGTTTATAGAGTAAGCTCAAAATCCGTTGTTCCCAAAATGAAGCAAAAAGATGAGGGATTGTATCCAAATACAGTAGTACGTGCAATATTGTGTATGCTAAATTGGCATTAATCAATGGATATATGGACACCAACCCCTCATGTTTTTGCTTCATTTTGGGAACAACGGATTTCGAGCTTATTCTATAAGCGATTATTATCAGATTTTTAAATTATGTTTTTGAGACTTTTACAAAAGTTGCTCTATACATTTAGATAATACATTATGCGCATTATATTTTGATTGCATTCGCACATGCGCAGTGAAACATTTTTTAGTAAACCTACTCATTTTTCATCCAATTTTTATTATTTTTTATATCTGAGTACAGAGTATTGTATACAATGTTGTTCGTCATATTTTCTGAAAAGAACTTTGTTTTATATTAAGAACTCTGCAAATTATAAGCAAAAAACTTGGCGAAATTTGGGACTGTTGTTATAAAAACCTTAATTTCTCTACGAGTATACATGCTATCCTCATAAAAATGAACACAGTATATTACAATAAGCCACTTATTAATAATCTCGAGTTTCAACGCTTTTGCTCTGTTAGTTTTTACAATGTTATCCAAATGATATTCGTTATTTTTCAATTTTTCTGACGGTCCCCTGTGGGGTTTCGGGAAAAAAATCATCGCGGAAATATATGACATATACTATACTGTTTACACACCTGCAGTTTCAGGTTAATTCCTTATGTATTTTTCTAGATATTTAACAAAACGTCAAAAATTGCAAGTGACCGGTCACCTTTGGCCATATAGTGTAGTAACGTGCCATTCAACGATTTCTCAATTTTTGTATAATACATATCCAGCACATATGGTTGAAAAAAAATAGGCTTCAACTCCAAGCGTGATCATAATTTAAAAATCTGATTGCATCAGTTTTTATCCACTTTAATAATAATTTTTAACATTTATTAATTTATGGCATGCTTTGTAATATATAATTAATTATAAAGAACTTCTTAACCCCTGAATTCTCGCTCCCGTCAATATCACTGGCTGAGATGTCGTTCGTTATTTCTCGTGCCCGTCATATTTCCGGGCTGAAGATTTAATTGCTGGAAAAACATCTGAACCCAGAAAAATTAACTGACATTTCCGAGTGAAGCCTTTGAATATTACAGTTTGGGTTTGGTTTCTGGCGCTGATTGTGATGTCGGAATTTGTATTGCATGTTTCTTAATACATCACACTCAAAAAATTATTAATAATCAAAATTTAATGTATATACATTTTAATTCAAATATTATTTGTAAAAATTTGTGTGATAATGATAAAGAAAGATCTAAGATCTGAAAAATAAAGGTCTTATTCGCATTAATTTGTATGGTGTAAAACAAACATTATGACACAGAA
Source organism: Maratus speciosus (assembly GCA_963932465.1). Lineage (NCBI taxonomy): Eukaryota > Metazoa > Arthropoda > Arachnida > Araneae > Salticidae > Maratus > Maratus speciosus. Next base: position 107,128,186 of record OZ010795.1, on the reverse strand, counting down.
TTCTCTCATGATGGCTTTTCTACAAATGTGAATTTGTTCCATAAGTTCTCTTTTTTTCGCCTTAAAATACACTAATTGAATATTTTATTTAGAAACCACATAAATATTCAATTTCTTCAATAAAAAAATAGGTACTTTTTTTATGGTTTTTCCCGAAAATTAAGCGATCCTTAAAGGGTTAAAATTGACTTTGGACTATTCAAAACATAATTGCTCATCTAATTCAGAATCACAACAAACAATAAAACAACAAACTTGTAGGTTTAAACTTGGCAGTAGTGACACTTATCTGCAAAAGTATAAATTATTTACACAATCTAGTCGGTGAGTTACATACATTGTCGCATTCATCCACAAGTGGAGTAGCGTCAGGGGATGCTGGGTAGTTTTACTACCAGCATTATTTTCTGCTAAATTTGGCTTTATTTAATCGTATAACTTTTAAAGTTTAAATAAGACCGAATTTAGTGTATAACAATGCTGGCAATAAAGTGATCTAGCGCCCCCGATGCTACACGACTTTCACCGCTGTACTATTATCCCCATGCTCCTTTATAGTTTCATTTGTGACATGCTTTACCCGGAAGATCGTGCGCTACATATTGCCACACGGAATGGCTCATCGGGTTTTGCACCCGAGGTTTTTATCTTACAAAATATGAAAAAAGTTATGTATTTTCGTCAACATATTAATTTTAGAATTTCTTACGTCTTTCTTGATAATGTTAAATTCCTTTATTTATCCTGCTTCTACTAAATTTATAATCAGTATTCTTTAGTTAATTACGCATGCATTCTATTTTTTTTTTACATATATTTGGTAATTCATTTACTTCTATGAATATGGCCTTCGAAATTATTTTTTAAAGATTAGGGAAAAGTAGAGTAATGAAGCTCAGAAGAAGGGCAATCCCGCTCACCCAATATCTCTACACAGATTAGAATTGAAAACGTGCGATCGGTACCGGCACCTAGCGAACTTCATCCTAAGTTCCCAATAAAGATATAGTGACCGTCGGAAGGAAAGTATTTTTGTGTCCTCACGTTATTATTTTGCACCTGTTTTATTATAAAATTCTACAATATCTAACTTGAAGGTAGGTATACACTCTTATTTTCAACTATTAATTTACTCATTACGTCTACAAAACATTTACATTTAGCTGTACTTTCATGTTTTTATTTATTTTTTATAGTGCGTTGTTACACCAATTATAATGCATTAAAACCCAACATGGCGATAACGGGTAATTGCACTCGCGTGGAATTCCAGAAGTGTTGCCAGTGGGCAACTTTTTTTAAATTTAAATTTATTGATCAACACCACTTTTTTGAAATGGTAAAATTCCACTGTTTTCGCTTTAATTAATATGTCATTAAACAGGGAGAATTTTACGATTTCAAAAACGTGGTGAAAATGAAAAAAAACTTAAATTTTAAAAAAGTAGCCCACTATATGTGTAACATAATATGTGTGCATAATATGTGTAAAGTGGTCGCAGAAAGTCTGCTGTGGTGTGAACAGCCCACACAACTACATATGTGACTTTTGTCTTACTAAAATGTTGTATTCAAACTCTGAGCGCAATTACCCTACCATATCGGGCATTACCGCTCAATCGATGGTTATTTAAATAAAACGAAAAAAAAAAAATCCTTAAACTTTTATGCAAATTGGTTGATTGCAAACTGTTCCTTATGCTTTGGGGTTATACTTCGTTAATAAAATATTGATTTTTTTTGTCCAAATTTCACTAGCTATTCATGTTTGCTCTTAAGTGAACGACATCCCCCTACTTCCTCCTACTACAATGGTATTTATTCCATTTTATCAAAACTTGTTTGTTGACCGGCTATTGCTGGACAAAACATCACATCATCGAGTTTACGACTGAAATTCCAGGATTAAATAGAACTCGATTAGCATATTAAAATAGAACTATTCTGAAAATCGATATCTCGGTACAAACTACTTGCAGACCCAATTTTAGTTGTTGATTGGTAGGTCCTCGTAAAGTTTACCAGTGAAATTTTCGCATCCATTTTTGTCTTTCTGTGCTATCTTCACTAGAAAACTCAATGAGGATCAACCAATCAACCAATAAAATTGACACTGCAGGTAATCAACCAGCAGTAGTCAACCAGGTAGTCACCAAGTAATGACTTGCCAGACCAGTGCCATTTTAATATGTTAATCCATTTCTATCTAATCCTGGAATTTCAACCGTAAACTCGATGAATGCTGACTTGTGAAGTCGCAGTCCTCACTATTGTGAAGATGTTTGATCTGTGAAAAACTTCGTAGATATTTTTTTTCTTTTGGGAGATCCGAATGACATTTTTAACAGAAAATTTTGAAAATAACCATAAGAGAACATTCACTCAATATGTCATGATTTTACTTTTATTTGAAAAGAACGCATATATTAAATACAGTAGTACTCAAAAGTATTTTGACACCATTATGATCGTTCTTATTTTGTTTAATATAAAAATATGAAAAAAAAATATATATTCCCTATCATTTTCAGAACAATATGACAGCAGTCATTCAAAAGTGTCAAGTTTCTACTTATTTGTTTACATTCGGCGTCACCGAAGATATATGACTCCCCTTGGGTCAAAAGTATTTTAACAATTAGTTTGCATTTAATTGTCTAAGGCGTCAGTTGCTCTATAGCTTCGATCAGTGTTTATATTGACTTATTGTGATTATTTTTATATTCCAAAAAGCAAAGAATATTCTAGTGATTTTAGAAAACCGTTGTAAATGTACTTAAGCAGGGAAGTACAAAAGCAGGAGGAGCTCGTTTTTTTTAACGTGTCTGGACAGATTGTTAGTACATAGAATAAAGTTTTTACTAAACGGAAATATATCAAAAATAAAGTGGCCTCAAAGTGGCCGTCCGAAAATAATAACATCCAATGTTGACCCTATTATAAAAAAGCTATCTACAAGTGATTGTTGTAAGCTGGCTGGAGTACTAAAAAATGAACTGAAAGAAAATTACAGCGTAAACATTCACGTTTCAACTGTCAAACGACGTCTAAATCTCTATGGTTTACATGGGCGAAGACCAGCGAAAAGGCCTTTGATTATCTGCTAAGAATAGGAAGGCTTGATTTGCATTCGCTAAACGATCTAAATCGTTAACAAGTGTTGATTGATCTAATGTTTTGTGGAACGATGACAGCAAGCTCAATTTAGTGTCTCCTGGTGCAATCAAGTACATTCGACGTCCTAAAAACAAAAATATGATGTTCGATACCAAATACCCACCGTCAAACATAGAGGCGGCAATGTGATAATTTGGTGGGGTTTTTTTTCCTCGCAGCGGAGTTGGACCCTTAGTTTGAATTAAAAGGGATATGGATAGGTGAATGTATGCTGATATATTAAAGACTCACATGCTACCCTATTTTAAACAAAACATGCCTGCTAAGTGGTATTTTCAGCAAGATAATCACACAAAACACAAATCCAAGTACGTAAGTGATTTTATGAAACACAGAAAAGTCAAGCTTACGTAATGTCCAAATCAAAGTCCGGAATTGAACCTGATAGAGCATTTGTGGGATAAGTTAAATCGTACAGTAAGATGCCAAAATTATTCAAATAAGAAGGCTTTATACGAAGCTGTTAAAAATGAGTGGGACCGAATTCCTCTAGATCGAATACAAATGTTAGTCGACACGATGCCCGCGTGCTGTGAGGCTGTCATAAAGGCCAGAAGATATGCTACTGATTATTGACTAACATATTACTATGTTTGATAATTATTGCGTTAAAACAATTTTTTATTATAATGTCGATATAATTTTAATTTATAATTTTTCTGATTTTTCATGGGTTGCACGATATTTTCTAGCAAATTATAGTTAATACACTATAATTCTGCAAAACACTGAATATGGTTAAATAAAATAAATGATTGATTTTTGTATTTTATTATTGTTTTTAATTAAGTCAAATAATATCTTCGTCAAAATACTTTCGAGTGCTACTGTAGCAGAAACGATCGATAACTATCATCTATACATAACAGGGTGGTTCAAAAGGTCAAGTCCAACCGGCACATGTGGGTGAGTCAGATCATGGCGACCAAGAATTAAATAGGAGCTCGGTGTCGGTAACGCGATAGTGATGGTGCAATTGCATCGTGACCGTGACGCAGAGAAAAGATAACAAACTTTGTAAAAAGACCTTTATTTTACAAAAAACTTGATCGGAGTACAAAATACAAATACAAATTTTACACCTGATAACAAATGCTCAAAATGTGCTCAATTAGCCGTTATGCATGATTCATAACGACGCTGCATTGAATAGCGAACATGTTCCAGTTGGCACATAGTATCCCGGACAAATGCAGCCGTTTCAGCGATCCGTGCCATGAATTCCATGGGCGATGGATTGGCTGTCTCGTACACCAGGGACTTAACTTATCACCAGAGGTAGAAATCCATGGATTTTAATGTCCGGATATCGCGTATACCACGGTACAGTATGAAATCGATGTGAAACACTCATCCCGCTAATGATATACATTGTGAGCACCTGTTATGAGTTGTAACATTTTTAATTTGTATTTTGTACTTCGATTAAGTTTTTTGTAAAATAAAGTAATTTTACAGTTTTTTATCTTTTCTTTGCGTCACGGTCACGATGCAATTGCACCATCACAATAGCATTTCCGACCCCCAGTTCCTATGTAATTCTTAATCCTCATAAGCTGACTCACCCACATGTGCCATTTGGACATAGCCTTTTGAACCACTCTGTATATCTGCTGCTATCTTCGGTTTTCTTATTGGTACTTTGCCTAACTCTCCAATCACTTTATCTATATATCCAGTTTTAGTATTCCGCTTATTATTATGAATCGACGAAGTTTTATTCAAAAAGAAATAATTGTGCCTGAAAACACTATATCCTTTCACTTTCTATAAATTATCTAATATTATCAGGAACAGGATAATGTAAGCCTTTATGAAAAGTATTTCGAAACCAGATGGATAAGCTAAACATGTGTTCAGGAATATGAAACATGAAACAACTTATCTTATTAGCAATACTTTGTGTTAAATTTCATGTGTGGTCTAATGAAATAAATTGCTAAGATACTTCATCAGCTTTGAGCTATTAACGTAGCTTCGAATTTGTAAAACTCTGCAGAAGAACTTTTAGAACAGATTAGGTTGTCTGGCTAGAAATACTAAAAGCAATCTGTTTAAATTAAACAGGAAATGGAAAATATTTCAAATATATAAAGGTAATTCTGCTGAAACATTTTCGAAATAAATTAAACATTTTAAATCGTAACCTTTAAAGACACGGAGAATTTGCAGCAACATAAAGACACAGGTGACGCGATCTATGCGTCATCGGTTCCTACAGCCTGAATAACACCTTTTGATGATATCTTTGTTTAATACAATGCCCAATAGTAGTATAAAAATAATAAACATGAATTTGTTTTAAAAAACTAATTCAATTATAATTAATATAACACGGAATGTTTGTAGTAATATAAAGACAACGTACTCCATTCACCAACGGCATTTAAAGCCTAAAATTGATATTTAAGCTTTAAGCATAATGACAAAGAAAAATAGTGTGCAATGTTTTGTAGTATAACAGAATTCGACCTCAAATTTATGCAAAATAATTTACTTAGCACTTTGTATCACAAATGTCTGACATTTTAGAGCCCACTGTAAATTCTAATTCTACATCTTGTAATTTTTCAAATACATGAAATGAAAGAACATACTTATATCTTTCATCCCAATATAAAATTTTGTCTTAAAATCAATTTCATTTTAAGATATTATATGTTGAAAATGGTCGTTTTTTTTTTCAATTTTTCTAATTTTAATATTCCTGAGACCCCAATAAATCGAAACTTTATTATATACAGGGATCTCGCTGCCACTCGATATTGCACCAAATCGCGACAAAATGCTTCATTTGGCGAGTAAACGAACAACCAAATTCGAAAAATTGCGAGTATTCAATTTCTGCGCTTTTTGTGTATGTGGTGTTCCAATACAGTCGAGATTCTAACCGTGTTACTGAATGATTGATGTCGCTTTAGATGTTTATTCGCACCGTGACATATTTATAGAGATACTGGCACAACACCATTTCAGTTTAGCAACAGACAAAGACACAGAAAGGATTTTGCAGTATGTATTTCTCTATTGTTAGTTAATCACTATCTATGCGCCGGCGTCGCGCCGGTAAAAACACATAACAAATTACTCGCATAAATCTCCAAATAGAGGAAAGATTTGCAAGAATATTGTCGTTGAAATTAGCCATTTACCATCCTATTTCTTAATTGTTTGCAAAGTATCACTGGCCGATCATTTTTCTCTATAGTTTAAGAGTCGAAATCTCATAGCAATATTTAGTGTATATTTTCACAACGGTAAATCAAAGATGGCTGTTTTTCATTTAGACTGCTAAAACAATGTCTGAAACATTTACACATTTAGGAGACGCTTAGAATGTACTTATCTTTAATAGTTTCTTTAGCAGATAGTGGAATTTCTATTTTATAAGCAGTCACAATAAAACATTAGGTTATTTTAGAACATATTGAAAAACTAGTTGGATGTGCCAATCCCAAAACATTCTTCTATCTCATATAATTTAATATTTCAAAATGTTGTTACAGATGTCAATAGTTCAGTTTTTATTAGTTCAATACTATCTCAACTTTGACTTTCATCTTAAATTTCTGCTTCAGTCAATGAATCAGAGTAAAAATGAGTTAATATCGATCATGATATTTATTAAAATCATGAATAGTCGCCTTATCTTATACGTCGATTCACGAGCTTGGTGTAAGATAGAGCTACAAAAATTAAGACGTTTACACAAAATCGTTATTACAGCGCCCCCTTAAAGCAGGATTTTTCAACATTCAGGGGGGACATTCTTGCCATGGCCAAAAACATACACAAAAATTTTGGCTCAATTCTATGCATAACTTCATACACTTTTCGATGGTACATACTCAAAATCGCACAAAATTCTCTATTACAGTGCCCTTTTCCGGCGGAATTTTTCCAAATTCAGGGAGGATCTTTTTACCATGTCAAAAGACATACGCAAAAAATTTGGTTCATTTCTATGCATAACTTTATAAATTTTTCGATGGTACAATATTGAAAATTGCACAAAAGTCGCTATTACAAAGCCCCCCTTAGGCGGAATTTTTCCAAATGCAGGGAGGACTTTCTTGTCTTGGCCAAAAATATACACAAAAAATTTGGTTTAATTCTATTCATAACTTCATACACTTTTTGATGGTACAATGGCGACAGACACAGGGACAGACATTTTCTATAAACATATTTTTTTTTTATCTCTGACTTCTACAACGTGTAAATCTGTCGAAAACCGGTAGACGAAAAAAATTTTGATTACAATACTTTCTTCTATTGAAGATAGAAGAAAGTAAAAAAGGATAAAATAATGGGTTAAAGATAGATTTTGATTTTTTAATGTTTCACTCCGGATCTATTTTGCTAACATTTCTTTTCATTTGGCTACTATTTTTTATTTCTTATTTGCCAAATCGCTAATGTTGATCAAAAGCCAACGAGAACTCGGATTATATATTAATAATACCTAATCATCACAGAAAGGAGGGAGATTTCTGAAGACAGCTCAAGTGGAAACTGATTTGGTTTTTCCCAACTGGACCGACGAGAAAAGAAAACAAGTACGAAAAATCATGCATGAATCATGGGTTATTAAATACTTTTCAACATTATCGAAATACTGTTAAGAAGTTTCAGTTTTGTTCATACAATAAAATGGATATCTAAATAAATGTAAAATAAAAAAACTCAATGCACTAAAATTTCATTTTCAGCAATAGCCGGTATCCATAGTAACCGGTTCCATAGTCGGTAATATTTGAGAATTATTTCATTCAATCCTGTATTGCCTTGCAATTCAACGCCTTGGAATACACTAAAAATTTATTAAGTTTTTAAATATATACAACGGCTGAAAATGTACATCCAGCAACTATGGCGCATAAACCGAATTTTTTGAGTAAACAATAAATTCTACGCACTCTATAATGTACAGAAAACATGCTGTTGTGCGCCTCAATAATGTATATAAATTTAATTGAAATAGTGTAACATCAATGAAATACGCCACATACGATTTTCCCACATATATTATAATGCAATGGAATACTTTTGTGCGTACCCTCTAAATGAACTATAATTGCTATTTACTCTATACTCTATATAAAGCATCTTTCCATTTTCTTTTGTGATGCATATCAATTTCACTGTGTTTGAAGCTGTGTAACATCATTAAACTGCTCTAAAAACGATTTTTCTACATTGACCGTAATGTTGCAGATTACATTTAAGTGTACCTTTTAAGTAACCATAAATGGCACACGTTTTATTTTTAACACCGAACATGTCATGATAAACTTCAATAACTTATTTATAAAACCTTTTCAAAATAACAGACATTACATTACATTACAAGATAAAAACACTAAAAACAATATAAAAGGACGTTTCGGATTCATTCTGAATCCCTCATCAGCTAATTCCTAATGTAAAAGTCATACTAGATTTTAAAATTCAACAAGAAGAAAAACATTACATCAAGTTGCCAAAAAATTATAGTTAAAACAAAACTGAATATTCAATTGGTAGAGATGCAGCCTCGTTAATTGCTAAATCAGCAGTTCTCGTGTGCCAGTATATAAATTCAATAACTTATATCAAGTACATAATAATCCGAGTATATTTACGCGAGTTAAAGCACGGTCAGACAAACCGAATTCAAAATCACTTTTCATCTATTTTGGAGAGTGTTAAAAATGAGTTTGCTCGGCAGTTGATGAAGCGAGAGTTGGGGGGGGGGGGGGGAGGGGGAATGGAGCCCACTCATTGTGACTATGGAATTTTCATGTTAATTCATGATGTTCACGAATTAAGAATTATTTCCTATCATCTAAAATTGTATATATATTTTAAATTATATTAATTAAATTGAAATTGTATTCGATTCTAGTATTAAATTCTTGTCTCATATTTGTTTTTCAGTGTAATTAGCACTAAAGTCTAGACTCTAACGAAGTTAGAGCCGCCGTCAGAGCTAAATCTAAAAATATTAGAATTTATAATGTTGCACTTTCAAAACTCTCCACTCCAATTAAAAAGTACAACTCAAATTGATAAGTACAACTCCAATTAATAAGTTTAGAAATTTGCAGATAAATCTATTTTAAGTTTAATTATAACGTAGTCTTCTGAAATAACTAGGCCATAGTCTTACATGTTGGGACTGTGGCATTGTGATGTAAATTCTGATTATTCACACATTAAAAATTGTTTCTTATTATCTAAAATTGTACATATATTTTAAATTATATTAATTAAATTGAAATTGTATTTGATTCTTGTCTTAGATGTTTGTTTTTGAGTGCAATTAACGCTAAAGACTACATGCTACCAAAGTTAGAGCCGACGTCAGAGCTTAATCTAAAAATATTAGAATTTATAATGTTCCACTTTCAAAACTCTTCACTCCAATTAAAAAGTACAACTCAAATTGATAAGTACAACTCCAATTAATAAGTTTAGAAATTTGCAGATCAATCTATTTCAGGTTTAATTATAACGTAGTCTTCTGAAATAACTAAGCCATAGTTCCACATGTTGGGACTGTGTTGTGAATTCTGATTATTCACACGTTAAAAATTGTTTCTTATTAGCTAAAATTGTACATATATTTTAAATTATATTAATTAAATTGAAATTGTATTCGATTCTTGTCTTTGATGTTTGTTTTTGAGTGCAATTAACGATAAAGTCTACACGCTGCCAAAGTTAAAGCCGACGTCAGAGCTTAATCTAAAAATATCAGAATTAACAAAGTTGACGCCAATTAATAAGTTTAGAAATTCCCAACTTAATCTCAAACATTTTAATTTTAACTATAACTTTCTCTTCTGAAATAACTATAACTTTTCCCAGTACATCAAGAATCTGAGATTATCGAGAACAAGTTATCCTAAGTCTGTATAAAATAATATATTTCAGCATTGTGCTACTGATGTGTTCAAAATTATTTCAAAACATCTAACATGAAGCAACTTACCTTCTATTGATACTCTGTGATAATGTTTACTTCTCACATAGTTGTGATATAAATTGCTAAGGCAATTTATGTTATTTTAGCCTATAACATATTATATAGCCTATAACCGAAATTATAAAACTCGGCACAATTATTTAAAAACTTTAAGAACTGATTGAAATGAATATGTATGATGCTTATGTTGAAACATTGTGGTCACAAAGTTGAAGTTAAAATGAATATTTGAACGTTTAAAGATATTTCTTAAAAACATTTCTGGAATTACGTGAGTTTTTAGCTTAAGTAAAAGTTAACTAATGAGAAAAAATGTTTAGCTTCAAAACTTAAATGGAACTGATCGAGTTAAAGTGAAACTTATCATGATTTTAAATATATAGAGTTCAAATAAAAGTTTTAGAGATTGAATAAAATATTGATTATTATGTATAAAATAACCATTAATAGTTTAAGAAATTTGCAACTTAATCTGAAACATTTTAATTTTAACTATAAGTTTGTCTTCTGAAATAACTATAATTTTTCCTAGTGCGTCAAGAATCTGAGATTATCGAGAACAAGTCATCCTAAGTTCTCTATAAAATAATATATATTTCAACATTGTGCTACTGGTGTGTTCAAAATGATATCAAAACCTCTAACATGAAGCAACTTACATTATTATCGATACTTTGTTATAATGTTTACTTCTCGCATAGTTGTGATATAAATTGCTAAGGCAATTCATGTTATTTCAGCTTATAACATAGCTTCGAAATTATAAAACTCGGCACAATTATTTAAAAACTTTAAGAACAGATTGAAAGGAATATGTATGATGCTTATTTTGAAACATTGTGGTCACAAAGTTTAAGTTAAAATGATCTTTTATAAAGCCCCAAAGGAAAACATCGGATGACTCTAACGGTTTTTAAATCTTCAGCCCCACAACAACGCTTTACGCTCAGGCGTCGACATTTTGCGTATGTGGCATTGCAAGCGAGTCAATGACAAAGAAGTGCTCTCGCATGCGCCTATCTAAAACTGTTAGCACTCTAAAAATGACATTTTCAAAACTGAGCAAAAAATACTCAAATCTGAATATGCCGCATAGTCAAAATGGCTTCGAATCAAAATTACTCAAGTTTGAAAATCGTATATATTCATTTCTGAAAACACGGACATACTCAAATATGAGCACGCGATGTTTTATTCTTGAGCATGTGAATGAGTATATGCATGTTTCAAACTTGAGTAATTTTGATTCGGAGTCATTTTGACTGTGCGACATACTCAGATTTGAGTATTTTTTACTCAGTTTTGAAGATGTCGTTTTAGAGTGTACGCAACACGGCTAACCCTAATTTTAAGATAACTTATAAAAATTACGTGTGCATAAAATAAAAATAGGGATATATATTTCGAAACAACAAAATTAATGAAATTATCTTCAAAACATTCACTGAAATCTTGCAATTACCACCTGTGAAGTCTTTCTTTTATGAATTCATCCAGTCTTCGGTTTCGAAGGTTGAGGAACAATCTCTATGCTTCTGCGATCACATTACGAAGACTTTTAACCCGGTAATTCTCCGTCGACCTCATCCTCGCGTTTCGTGCTTAACTCTCGGTTGAATGCGAAATCTAATTCACCGTTTACCCAACCTGACGAAATTCGAGGTAAATATTAACCTGGAGTTGACTAACTCAACCAGCTCTGAGGGGTAGGTTAGTGAACCGCGCATGCCTAGTAGAAAGGGAGATGGCGGTCGTTTTCAATTGTGCGTTGATGCTTCTTATTTTAAAACAAAGCTTTTTGGGATTTATTAATTAAACGAAGCATTAATTATTAAAGGTCTTATTATAAAAGAATGTGTCACTTACATTTTCCCCCTTTTTTGGATATTTTTGTCTATGAACGCAAAATTATATTAATTTGTGTGTCGAAAACGAAGCTTCAAATTTTATTGATTTACAAAGTATTTTTTGGTGGCGCCATCTGACGAATCCAAGTAGAAATATGGTCTTTTAATACTAATTTTGTAAAAATATATGATTCAAATCTCTTTCTTTCTTTCTATCTTTTTTAATAATAATGAAAGAATAGAAAACAAATTTCCTTTTTGAGTACCTCGCTGTACCGTTCATAGTTGCTTAAAGCATGAATTTTCTACCAAATTGTGTATATGTGGTCAGTTGTACCAAATTGTGTATATGTGGTCAGTTGTTCATAATAGATAAATAATTATTTTTTTATTAATACTTAGTAAGCTTGAAATAATGATTTTTGTTTTAAAGAGACATTTTTTTCAGGAGATTTTTTTTCTAAATTTCGCAATACATTAAGAACATTAATACATGTTTTCGGCCTTCTTCTAAAGTTATTAAACATGATCTCTAAAAAAATATGTAATAATCAACGCAAGGTTTTTATAAAGGCCCTCTTGTCCTTTTTTTGCTACCGGTATGTTATTTTATCTAAGATATTTTAATTGAATCTGTAATTAACTACTTTTGTTAAATAAAAAATATATGCATTAGAAATAACTATATGAAAATATCTTCATATATAATATTCATTGTAAAAAATAAATAAATAAACCTATTGCATTATTTACTTTTATTCTACTTAATACTACTAGTTTGATCAGATAATCGTTTATTAAACTTATATTAAAGAAAATTATTTTTTTAATCAAGTATTTTTTTTAATCAACTGTTTTTTAAGAATTTTATTGTTAAGAATTTTACTGAAAATTTTGTTCTGTAAACGAACAAAACCATGAAATCAAAATGGTAATTCCAAATTTATTCATAAGAATTTTTTATTTAAAAATTAAACATGTTAAATATGCATTTCCTTTACTGCCTTTAGTTTCGTTATTGAAAAGGAACAGATAAAGATGGTGTCAAGGAAAGACGGAACTCGTAGAGACGATTACTAGGTCATGTGATTCCTTTGCCCAATCAACTACACAGATTTCAACCGAGGGTTGACTAATCTCAGGTCGACTAATCGCGGCTTGAAAGTTATCGATGAATTCGAATTATTAACCGGCGGTTAGATTTGCCAACCGAAGGTTTCTCAACTGAGAGTTGAACCGCCAGTTAAAGGTTGGTGTAGAATCGACCGGTAAGTGTTCTTCGGCGATTACGATAAAAATATAGTTCGCCACATTTCATGTAATAAAATATTATTGAAAGGAGCGTTTCGTTTGAAATCATAACAAATGAAATAATATGAATAAATTAACTACACTGCTGAAATTTACTACATTTAGCGAATAAAATGTAATTTTGTTTAAAACTGAGTATTTCCGGTATTTGTGAATTGAAAGCATTGGGTTGTTATATTTGAAACTAAATGTTTCATAACAAAATGAAAACATCGATTTGCTCAGATTTGAAAGTGTCATTTTTCTCAGTGTGAGTTACTCTTTATTTATGCCCTTGTACTAACACTCTACAACGCTTACAGTTGATACTATTAAAATTTATATTTGGGACTTTTTTTATGGTCACTCTGTATGCTGTTATTTCAACGATTCTGATATTAACACACTGAAAATTGAACTTTAGGGAATAATTTTAAATAACTCAATTGTCTTTTGATCGTAATACTTTTATTTGTTACGTCCGTTGACGTTAGATGTTAAATGTTATTTTATGCTATGAAATAGAGAGATTATTTTTCAAAAGGCATTTTTATTAAATTCTCCTGCAAATTGAAAATTCACAGAAAACAAAAGTCTTTCAGGTGTTAAATTTATTTTTACGTAATTTATAAATGAAAAGTGAGCATTGAAACTTGATACTGTAAAAAGCTTTATTTGACAAATTAAATTTTCCTAAGCTTTTTATCGAAATGAAATTGATTTATGGTTGATGTAATTTATTTTCCATTGAAAAACAAAATCTTCTTCGTACACACGCTAATTTCTATTAACTAGACTGGGAAGCATTTAAAAGATAGATGAAATATATTTTTATTGAATTAAGAAATATAGAAAAGAAAATCTTTGAACTCTAAATGCAACATTAATATACGCAAGAATTAAAAAATATATATGATAGATCTTATTTAATTCTTTAAAACAGATATAATTGGAATCTAAAAATATTCTTTTTTTAAATTTCAACATTTTTAACACAATAAAAATAGCCTGTGTGGAGTTTGTTTAAATATAGAGTAATATGTTACGTTGATAAATAATACAAAAAAGAATAAATTTCTAAATGTATGATAAGACATTTTAACGTTAAAAAATATTTTATTAATTTAATATTGCATTTTTAGTTTAACAGAGTGCAAAATTTTGCGAGTACTGGATAATTATCTTTAGATATTCATCTCACAAGTGCCCTTGACATAATGTGACAAAAATATTTCTTTACTTAATCATTTAGTGATTCCTTATCCAACAATCAATACTCTTTGAGTCAATCAATGTTATAAGTATCAATATTCTTTGGCAAATTTCAACATTTTTATACCAATAACTTTAGTTTGTGTCGAGTTTGTTTCAATATTGCATAATATATTGAGTTTATAAATAATAGAAAAAAGTATAAATTGTCTAAAAGTATGCCAAGACACTTTTAGTTTCACGAATAATTTTGAAATTTGATAATAGTTTTTTAAAGTTCATTTTGTGCAAAATTTAGCTAGCATGGTATGATCATCTTTAAATATTTATGTCACAGGTGCCATTGTCACAATGTGACTAAAAGATGTTCTGAATTTATCACTTAAAGATTCTTTCACTAAGAATCAATATTCTTTGAGACAATCGATATTGTAAGAGTCTATTCTTTGGCAAATTTCAACTTTTTTACACCAATAACTTTAGTTTGTGTCGAGTTTGTTTCAATATTGCATAATATATTGAGTTTATAAATAATAAAAAAAAGTATAAATTTCTAAAAGTAAGCCTAGACACTTAGTTTCACGAATAATTTTGAAATTTGATATTAGTTTTTTTAATTTCATTTTGTGCAAAATTTTTCTAGCGCGGTATGATCATATTTAGATATTTATGTCACAAGTGCCATTGTCGCAATGTGACTAAAAGATGTTCTGAATTAATCGCTTAAAGAGTCTTTCACTAAGAATCAATATTCTTCGAGTCAATCGATATTTTAAGAGTCAATATTCTTTGGAAATTTTCAATTTTTTTACACTAATAACTTTAGTTTGTGTCAAGTTTGTTTCAATATTGCATAATATACTGAGCTTATAAATAATAAAAAAAAGTATACATTTCTAAAAGTAAGCCAAGACACTTAGTTTCACGAATAATTTTGAAATTTGATATTAGTTTTTTAAATTTCATTTTGTGCAAAAATTTCTAGCGCTGTATGATCATATTTAGATATTTATGTCACAAGTGCCATTGTCGCAATGTGACTAAAAGATGTTCTGAATTAATCGCTTAAAGAGTCTTTCACTAAGAATCAATATTCTTTGAGTCAATCGATATTTTAAGAGTCAATATTCTTTGGCAAATTTCAACTTTTTTACACCAATAACTTTAGTTTGTGTCGAGTTTGTTTCAATATTGCATAATATATTGAGTTTATAAATAATAAAAAAAGTATAAATTTCTAAAAGTATGCCAAGATACTTTTATTTTCACGAATAATTTTAAAATTTGGTATTAGTTTTTTTAATTTTATTTTGTGCAAAATTTTGCTAGCACGGTATGATCATTGTTAGATATTTATGTCACAAGGGCCATTGTCACAATGTGACTAAAAGATGTTCCGAATTAATCACTTAAAGTTTTTTTTCACTAAGAATCAATATTCTTTGAGTCAATCGATATTTTAAGAGTCAATGTTCTTTGGCAAATTTCAGCATTGCTATCCGGTCAACAATAGTTTGCATCGAGTTTGTTTAAATATTGCATAATATGTTACGTTGGTAAAAGGATAAATTTTTAAAAGTATGCCAAAACATTTTAAAATTCACGAATAATTTTTTTAATTAATATTTTTTTTTATTTAATAGTTTGCAAAAATTTGCGAGTACGGGGTAACCATCTTTATATATTCATCTCACAAGTGCCCTCGTCATAATGTGATCAAAACGTTACTTTAATTAATCATTTAGTGACTCTCAAGTCACCGTCAAGTGTGACTAGTTTATGAAGTCATCGTGAATGTTTTTTAGTTTTTTGCAACTCATCATAAAGCGGAAAATGTCTACGACACAGTAACAAAATTTACGTCTCATTTGGCACATCATGTGACGAAATTGCCGATAAACATAAGTTGCATTATATTACAGGTAAAAAGTACCGTAAAATGAAGTAATATAAAACAACTGATGGCCATTCACCAAAATTTGAGAAGAACTTCGTTTTGGCAGTAGAAATGAAAGTCAGATGAGACCCCCAAAAATAAAATTGTTTTACCATATTTTGTGGCGCAAAGAGGGAGCATTTTTAACTGAGGGAGGGGGAAATTTCAAAATTTCTTAAGTAGATAAAGTGTAGTATGGTTTAGTTTTTGTCTTTTGAATCGAATGACACGCAAGTCAATACGATCATTTTTCACAAAATTATGGCAGGTTTTATGAAGTGGGTTTTTATAGCAACAACTAATGGTCGTTCATTTTGGAAAAACATCGTTTGGCACTAGAAATGCAGATCCGGTGAATTCCCAGAAAATTAAGTTTTTTAATGTGTTTGGGTAGGGGGGCGGGCGGAGGGAGCATTTTAACTCGGGTGGGGGGGGGATTTAATTATTTTTTAATACAAAGTTATTAATGGTTTTATGAATACAAAACTAAGAATAGATGGATTTTGACAAATGTAATGACATTGAAAAAGTCTGAGATGAACCTGATTTTGTTTATTGCTATTTTGAAGGCATTTAATAAGTTCGAGATTATTTAATATGATATAAAGAACGTGTTTTGAACGTAAAATAAATGTGACAAAACTATACTCAATAATAAATTAGAATTAGAATTTCTGCGTAGTGAAAAAGACTAATATTTATGTAAAATTAATTTTTTACCTCAGTTTCCATGAAGGTAAACTTTTATTTTTTGGGGGGGTCAAAAAGTTCGATTTTTTAACAATTTGGAAATGGTTGTTGTTTTCGGTCGAGGATGGGGCCAAATGATGTTCGCATTTTATTTTTTTTAACGAAATTCAACGATGTTCTTTACTTTTAGAAGAAGTTTTATTTGAATAGGTAATAGAAAGGCATAAAATCGTTAAAAATTGTTTGAATAGGTAATCGAAAGGCATAAAATCGTTAAAAATTGGAAAAGTTACAAAATGGGTACGCGTAAATTATCAGATATGGAAAAATTCAAAGCCAAAGAGCGACGCCGAAATTAAAATTGTCTTCCAAAGCAAAAATCGAGGTCTTCAACTTATTATGTAGGCCATGAAAATCAAGGACTTCAACTTATTATGTAGCCCATGAAAATCGAGGTCTTCAACTGATTATGTAGCCCATGAAAATCTAGGTCTTCAACTGATTATGTAGGCCATGAAAATCGATTACAGAATAAAAGACGAACGCGAAAAAGGAAACAATCTAATGTTTAATCGATTCATAGTAAAAGGCCATGTCTCGAGGGGCTCCAATCCACTATCCACGGTGTTTTACAATCCGTCGATTCTAACTGGGAAAAATTGAGCTCAACGTAGGTAATTTGTCGCAATCGATTCGGTGGAACTGCTTTCGATTGTTAAACTGTTTTTCTTCTCGAAACGGGACATGGAGAGTTTATCGATGAAGGTTTTGGTCGTCTGAAGTTTGATCTTTGCGATCTGTTGTTGAAGAGGATGCGACGGAATTTGGTGGACTAAATAAATCCCAAATGGTCGTTGTAATCAATTAAATTATAATTTTTAATTTTTTTTTTCTGTTTTTCAAATGTGTAGATTGTTGACCTAAAAAATTTCGTGAAATTCCAATTACTTACAATATTGTTTTCCTTGTTGAAAATAGTGCCATTCGTTGAACGCAACTCTATTATAAAACTTTAAACTTGTTTTTCTTGATACCATGTTTTTGAAACTGATAGACCATTTTTCATGAGAGCTATTCGCCCAATTTCGTTTTTTTTTTTTGTTTTGTTTTTTTTTTTTGTTTTTTTTTTTTTATAGATATGTAATCACGGTTTCGTACGTTTCAAGGACTTTCAAGGACCTTGTACCAGAATTTTTCTAGAGTAATATTTGCCTTATTTAATGAAAAAAAAAATGCTATCTTAAGCGGTAGCGACAAGTACTTTACGAAATTTCTGATACTAAAACACCTCAAATCCCCTGATTCCCTTGATGCGTGCGAACCCTGTAGTCGTTTTGTATGGAGTTTATACTACCGAAACGTGTAATGTTTGTCGATTAATTATTTTTTCAAGATTGGAAAAAGTAAAAAAGTCCTTCCGGCCAGTGCCGGAGGAAGAGGTAGCTTTCATATTCCTTATTTTTAAAAAGCTAGCTTATATTATTCAAACACACGAAGCTCAATTTAGTGGAAACCGATTATAGAAGATTCAATACTAATTTTTATCAATACCAAATCATTATGAATGAGAATTTCTCGAAATCAAGCCGGCCAGCGAACTCGTTCGAGACATTGGTATGCACTTTGTACACACTAAGGTACATCCATATCGGTTCATGAATACGCCTGTTATCGCGTGACAAAAATCATGACGTTTCAAAATGTCAGCCATGGTAGAAATTCAAAGTGCTATAACACAGACATTTTTTAAGATATAGACAAAGCAAAAACTGCTCCGGAATCTTTGTATCAAGGTAAGTAAGTAAGTAAGCACCCACCCTGGGAACCCGCTTTTGGCTTATGGTTAGGTTTGAACCCCGAGCCCAGGGCAGGGAAAAGTACTATTACCTGTAAAACCCTCTAGTATTTAAGACACTTAATAGAATACAATACAATTGAAAAAAAATGAAAAAATTAAATTAAATTAGTTTTTTTGCAGTCAGCTGCTGGCCCCTCTAGAAATATGAGATAAAAATTACTAAAAATATATAAAGATAAAATAATCTAAATTTAAAGATAAAATTACAATAATATATAACTTAAAGGCCAAAACAATAGCTGTAGTAATGAATTTATATGTCCAGCACTCCTGCTCACTGCCCATAACTCGGAGGAGGACCGTAGAACTGATATATTGATCTATGAGAACCCCGTTCATATTAAACCTTCTGAACGATATAAATATAGTTTTAAGCTAGATTTGAGATTAACTACTGTGAGCTATATATAAGTACAATAACATATAGGGAAGGTTTATCGGTTACCCACAACGTACTAGAGCAAGATTAAAGTTTTTAAGAGCTGAATTTAAAGTTTTAAAGAGTTTATCTGAAGTTGCTATATATCACGAAACGTTCAACTGGTTATCACAGCGACATACAAGTTTACAAAAGCAGGACACCATTTTTGAAGATATTAGCCTTTGATACTCATATTAAAATCTTTCGCTGATGAGTTAATGGAAGTATTTTGTAAGAGATATTACTGTAGATATTTTTAAGATGAATGAATATTTATTTATTTTTTTTTTATGTAGATACTTTATCTGAACCTCCTGTCCACCAATTGAGACTGAAATATAGGACACAAACTAGACTCTGTTGTATGCTTCCTATAGTTTTCTTGATAATAGCAATTAGTACAGCGATGCTGTGATGGATCGGTGATATAAGGACAGTTGAGAGTTTGATGACCCATGGCACATTTGGCACATATGGAGTTCCTTCTACAGTTAGTCTTTGTATGCCCGTAAAGTTGACAGTTCTCACATCTAAGTATGGGTCGATATATTCTTATACTGCAATTATTGAGGCCAATTGAGATACTTTTCTGAGCCAGAAGTTTTTTAGCTGCATTTACTTCTAAATTCAGTACCATATGATAACTTGTGGATTTTTCTCTTTGTATTATTTTTAATATTGTTAAATTCTTGTCTGTTGAACGATCTTTTAAGTAGTTAATTATGTCATCAGTAGGTATCATCGATGGTATTCCTGTAATTATTATCCTTGAGTGTTTTTGCAGGTTGTAAGTTAGTTCAACTATTTCTGAAATGTTTGGGATTTTTTCAATTCTTTTCAATAACTTCTCTGTGTTGTTATCTGTATCTGATTGAATTGTCAGTGCATTGATTTGTTTTGTTTGTTTACAGAATATTGGTAGATCATTTTCTTTAATCAATTCGGTATTTAACAGTTCTTTCAATTTATTTGTTGATATTTTCTTTGAGATATTTTTTATAATTATTGCCGAGTTTGAATACTTTCCTTGAGAATTAAATTTTTTTTGTTCTTCGTTATCTTGAGATCTTTCATATTTCTTTGTATTTTTTTCTATAAGATTTTCTATTATTAGTTTTTCAATTTTGTGAATCCTTCTTGATAATTGTGGTATGTCTGTATCTATATTATTTTCTATATCTCTAAGCTTGTTCATGCACTCTTCTATTATTTTGTCTTGTGCTTTTAATTGTTCTTCTCTTGTAGCTATTTCCTGCTCCAATTTGGCTATTATTTCTTTGGTTGATTCTGTTGTTTGTTGTTGTTGCTTATCCATTTTTGTACCAGTCAAGATTGTCTGAGTATACTTTTGTTGTGTTTTTATTTGTATTTGTGTTGCTTTTCTTTTGTTTCCGATTCTGAATGCTGTTGTTTGATTAAGTTCTTTAATTTTTTTATTTCTTCTCTCATTTCCTCTTCTTTGTGTTTGAAAATGGTATTTTCTTTTTCTTTTTCTATCAGTTTTCCTTCTAGTCTTTGTTCCATCTTGGAGCTTTCTTCCAACTGAGCTGCAATTTTATCAATTTCCTCTTCCAATTCGCTTATTTTTCTTCTGTCTCTTTGTATCGTTGTTGTATTTTTATGATATCTTATTATTCTAGATTCATCATTTTTTTGCTCTTGTAAATATTGCATTAAGATATTTCTGTTCTTCAAGATGTTTCTGTGCTTCCTCTGTAGTTCCTTTCACCCTTTTCCTTTCTATCCTTTCATATTCCGAAATCAATTGGCTTATCGGTAGGCTTTGCAGTGGGTCCTGTTTTTCAATAGGTCTTTCTGGAAGTCTTTGATATTGTTCCGTATATGACTTTTGTATGTTTATGCTTTCCGGAGAGTCCACTGTTGAGTTCAACAAGGAATTCATTGTTGAGTTCGGTGTTGTATTGTAGATTAATTGTTTTGGTGTCTGGTCTAATCTGACCAAACTAACTTTTGGGTTGTTTGTTAGAATTTCTTTCTGTAATCTTTGGTTGGGATTTATATTATTTTTCTGTGAATGTTTATTGGAATTCATTATTTGCAGTGTTTGTTTCAGAGGCAATGGTGTAAATTGAGCTGCTTCGGTCACTATCCCTTTCTTCCGTGTCTCTATTGTTCTTTTCTCCTCCTCCTTAGCTGTGTTTAGTTCTTTTTCCAAGATATTTTTCATCATATC
Organism: Maratus speciosus; assembly: GCA_963932465.1. Lineage (NCBI taxonomy): Eukaryota > Metazoa > Arthropoda > Arachnida > Araneae > Salticidae > Maratus > Maratus speciosus. The sequence goes on along the minus strand of OZ010795.1, from coordinate 107,106,591 downwards.
ATTTGAATCGTCGAGACCAATCAGTTGTTCGCATGCTATCATGGTAATTGCTCTGGATGGTGATAAATATTGAAATGAGTGTATGCATGATGTGTCCGAAATTGCTGAAGATCTCGTACTCGTTTCCAATGAATCTGATTTATTTCCTGACTCATTTATTGGACTTCCAGATGATTCCATGTTCCAATAGAAAAAAATATTTCGCAATTTTCAATTTCTTGGTGCCACATTTCAAATTTCAAATATTTTTTAAATTTTTTAAATGACCGCCATTTTGAAATAAGATGGCGGATGAAGCTGGCCAACGAACTCGGTCGAGACATTGGTATGTACTATGTACAAACCGAGTTTCATCCAAATCGGTTCATAAATATGAGAGTTACAGTGTGACAAAGATCATATATATATATATATATGGATATATATATATATATATATATATCACAACTTTTGAACGGAGGGGGGTTTCGGGGTCTGGGGGTCATGATCGATGAAAATATACCAAAAATTTTTTTAATCGCTTTCCTCTGAACGGCTGCAATATCTTTGCTTATTTGCTTTTAGTTTTTTGTAATGAAAGCTACCTAAAAGAAGCAAAAAAATTATCTTTTCTGTTTGACTGGCAACCATGTTATCAAAGATCTAATTTTTAAACAAAATTTTGATATAAATTTCTAGAAAATGTATTGCTCTTTAGTAAATTGGTGACCGAAATTGTTTCGGATGCTTCTAATTGGTGAAAAACATTTTCCTTATTAGAAGTTAGCACGCACCTGCAGATACTATCCGTGGCATAAAGGTTTTTTTCATATAGAGAGAGGAAAAGGTTCAAATACCGGCCACCACTTTTGTTTTCAATCTAGATCATACAACTTTCAAAATTAGTAAAAGAAAAGGTGGCAACACGGTACCTTGACATGTTTTACACCTGGTTAGAGAAAAAAAATGTGTTTAAAAGACATTTTATGTTTATAAAAAGTAAAATTCCGAAAATCTTCAAATTTTGAGTTATGAAAATGGGTTCTAAATACCGACTACCTAAGTTTTTTTTTCCCAAAAGATTATACAAAAAGCGCTAATGACAATTATTAAGCAATAAGAATATTATTTTTATAAATGTTTTTGATTAATAACATTTCTTATGCACAGAAAAACTACGTAATTTTTAGTAAACAAGCATTTTTGTCAAATTTATAAAATTCTTAACGACTATCTCTCACAGTCTTCTTTCCATTATATTTCTAGTTTTGTTTTTTAACGTGTAACACAAAATAAAACTTGCTGATTGAAATGAGAATTATTTTATCTGAAAAAATCACAAACAATATCACTCTCTGCGTCGGTGCAGTTGCTATAGTCCCACGTATCGCATTCTTAACATTGAACTCAGAATACCATTCCCCATCCATGTCCGTAGAGGAAGAACCCATGCAGAAGACACAAATTCCATCATCTTCCTCTGTTGGATAGCTTCCTTTTTCACTTTTTTAAAATCCAATTTTTGCCCTTTTCGCCTGTTTTCCTCCGTTATTTTTTTTTCTTCTTTCTCTTCACATTTATTGCACACAATTTTGGAGTGTTTTTCAGCACTTTTATGTGAAGTGGCCCTGTAACCAGTGTCGCTTCTGAAGAATTACCGCCACGGTTCCTTTTTTCATATTGCGAAATGGGAGTAGAACTATTTCTGAACCATTTAAATTGATTTATAAATTATGGAACTATTTAAATTAATTTATTTTCTTCCTCTTCAAGCAGAGCAACTGAGAGAGTTCCAAATAAGGTTAGTTGGGGTAACTGGACCCACGAGGTAGCTGGGCCATAGGCTATTTTATAAAAAAAACTGTTGGTGTTTTTTAAGTTTTAGCTTTTGTGAACAATGTCCCTTAATCTCTACTTCCTAAAACAACGTGTATCAATTCAATCATAACTCTCAGTTTGCTGTGATATTTTGTCAAAAATTTACGTTTCATTTTTTAAAAATAACGTCAATATGGTTGAACGTCCTCGGCTTTTTATTAAAATACTGTTAGTACTTTTATTAAACAATCTTTTTTTTTTAAGATTAGACACATAACTACATTAATATTATTGGGTATCTATACATATTTACTTCATGTTTCAAATGTAAGCCCGGTGTCCCAGTTACCCCATAAATTTTTCAAGAATGGGGTAACTGGGACATGTATCCGTGGGTAACTGGACCATGCTGGATCCAGTTACCCCAATAGTTATAAATAATTTTTTTGTGTTTCTCTTACTACGGGAAGTAAATTTCTACATTGTTTTTTGCTCACAATAAAGAAAATGATAAAATACCTTATTAAAATTACGTGATAAAATTTAAAAAAACATATTGAGTGGTATCAAACCAAATTTCTTGACCCCTTGAGAGGAGGTGATGCCGTTATGGCATTACTTAATTTTAATTCCTAATTGCCACATTGGCACCTACATTTTATATTGAAAATTTCACCTTTATTAAGAACGCGAAAATATACTTTTACTTGTTTTTAGATAGATTCTCTTGTAAATATTGGTGTCAGTAAATTATTTCAACATTTTACGAATGCAAGTACCTTGCCCCTGAAAGCAAGATAGCCAGACTTTGAAATTGCACTATAACCAGGGGTCGCATTCTATAGGGAAACTTTTATCGTTCCTACCACTATTTTGAAAATAATATCTTCATCGCCCCTTTCTTTAAGGGTTCTGGTAGGAACAATAAAATTTTCCGTATATAATGCGATCTCTGGATAAAGATAAAGTACTTACGTAGCCTTTTTATCATAGATTTACCTTGCTATTTTTTCCCTTAAAATACCCATGTCACTTTTATACTTATTATCTATACTAAAGAATATAAGTACGTACTTACGTTTTATGTTTTTGGTATAAATAAATCTAATATTTTCACTTTTAGTGCTTTTTTTAGGCATATTGACAGCAAAGGTTTCCCTTACAACGCTGTTTATTGACATATAATTTACATGATCTGCTTGGATTAAATTTTTTAAGTTGTTTATACTTTTTCAAACAGGACCCTATATACGATAGGAAAAAATATAAACGCGTGTGGAACATAGATCCCCCTGGTCCAGTTACCCCATTTTGGGGGGCAACTTGACCCATGAGGAAAGAAAGATGAAATATGCATATTTTTATATTTTTAAATATTAAAATGTAATTTTGAGCATTTCTGTCTGATAGAGGAAACCTAACTTAACACATTTACAGAAGTTCAGACTTTAATTCAAATGAACATTAGCTTTTTGAAGCTGAATTGTCAGAAGCTCCAGAGTCACATTGTAAAATCATGGCCCAGTTACCCCAACTAACCTTACCGAGTAGCCGGTATTTAGACCACTCTAGGTAGCCGGTACTTGGACCACTGCTATGGTTAAGTTAAAACCGGTATTAATCATTCATATAATAAAATACCAATAATGTGCGCGGGGCAATTGAGAGCTAAATAGGCCTAAAAAATAACTCAATCATCAATTCAAGCAAATATACGATCAGTATATTTTAAAAAAATGAGAAACAATATCTGAAAAACTTTTGATGTACAAGATTACGTCGTTTCGACACTTTTGCATTTACTGTTTGTAAATAAAACAGACTTCAACGACGTACTTTTCGTAGCTTTCTTCTGTCAATTAAAGTTACAATCTCTACCTATCGTCGCTAGGCTGCGCTGTGCTCAGTTCTCAGAACACCTAGTAGCCGGTATTTGGACCTTAGCCGGTATTTGGACCTTCTCCTCTACACAAAAATAGAAATATAAAATTGAAAATTCAATAAATATATAATACAAAAATTCCTAAGGTGGTACTTTTATTTATTAACTTAAAATCAATCATAAAAATCACGCCTTAAGAAGTAGAACCTCCGCTTTAGTTTATGACTTTGAAGATTGTTTCTAATAATGTCAATTGACAAATGTGCCTTGCAATTATAAAATATCTATAAACTTCTTTCCAGAAGATTTCTGCCATTTTTACTTCCTCCTATATAAGAAGAAAGTATTATAGTCGAGATTTTTTTCGACTTCCGGTTTTCAACGGATTTGCATGTTTTAGAAGTCAGAGATCCCGAAAAACATGTTATACAAAATGCCTATCTGTCCATCTGTCCGTATGTCCGCTTTGTACCATCGAAAAGTGTATGAAGTTATGAATAGAATTGAAACAAATTTTTTGCATGTTTTTGGCTAGCAGGTCCTGCTGGAATTTGGAAATATTTCACCTGAAAGGGGAGTTGTAATTGCGTTTCTTGTGCCATTTTCATTATTGTACCATCGAAAAGTGTATGAAGTTATGCACAGAATTGAACCATATTACATATACCGGGTGTTTCAAAAGTTCTGTGCGAAAGAAAAGCGCGTTAAAAAAAAATCTATTGGTCGTAGAAACATAGGGTTAGCAGATAAATATTCAGAGTGGTACGTGATTTTGTATGATACCAACAAAAATTAGTTCAAATTCTCGAAAATAGAGGGCTCTACTGCAGATAATTCCATGGAATAATTCCATATTGCTCACACAACGCAAGATTTGGATACAAAAAAGTGTACACGAGTATTTTCTAATATTTTTTTTAAATCCAAATTTGCATTGGAAGAGCAATATTGAAATATTCCATGGAATTATCTATAGTAGCGCCCTCTATTGTCAAGATTTTGAACTATTTTTGTTGGTGTCATACAAAATCCCGTACCACACTGAATATTTATCTGCAAACCGCATGTTTCTCCGACGCATAGATCTTTTTTTTTATCACGTTTTACCTTCGCACCGAACTTTCGAAATACCAGGTATATGTTTTTGGCTATGGCAAGCAGATCCGGCTTAAATTTGTAAATATTTCGCCGGAAGGAGCACTATAATAGTGGTTTTTCTCCGTTTTTCATTGTACATCGGATGTTCATGCAGCGATGCGCAATTTGTATCCAGCTAACACGGTGATTCTCAAGCAGCTGATGTACAAGAGAATAGAGAAAAAAGATAATTTTATTAAATATTATAATAAAGATTAACTCGTTTTAACTCCGACTAATAATATGAATGCAGAAACTTAAGATATAAATCAAAGATGGCGTAGTATCGAAGTAATAACACTAAAAGATTTATCGAAGTAATAACATTAAAAGATTAACCCATTTGTGCCTAGCGTCCCATTTTTGGGACGTTTCGAATTTTCATGAATAAGTATATTTTTCTTCTCCTTTATAACATGAAAATTGTATGAAATAATTATTTATAAATATCTTTATCCATTACCGAGAGATGACAGCATAAGGTGGATACTTATTTGTTTAAATGAAGGCTTTATTCGATATTTATATATTTTTAATTTTTCAAGAAAGCGGAATGTAAAAAGTAAGTTTATTTGTATTTTTTCTATGAAGGATCTAAAATCGCAGGTCATAATCTTAGCTTATAGACTTTTTTTAAATATATATTTTTTTAAATTGCGAAATTAAATGTTCAAGCTTATTTTTTATGCATTTTTGTAACGTCCAAAATATAGGGTTCTAGGCACAAATGGGCACATATTTTTGTTGGACATTTAGGAGACAGTTATTTATGTAATCTCCTTTTGAAGATATTTATGAAATAAATTGTTTTTAAGTCAGAAATACGATTATTCTTATTTTATTATTATTAATAGTTATAACGTTATTAGTCTCTGTAAAGAAATAAATATATATATTTTTTTGTATTTCATAATAATACTAATTGTAGAACATAATATACAATTTGAAATCTTTTTAAATATAAATATAGACAAAGCGTATAATTATGCATATTATTCTACTAAAAATACTCATATGTAGTTTTTTACATTTTATTAATTAAATACAAAAAAAAAAAAAAAAAAAATAAGTGTAACTTTTTTAGTATTTTTCCAGTTCATTTTACAATATTTTAAAGTGATTTTACTACAACATTTCAGAAAACCAAAATTCAGGCACAAATGGGTTAACATGAGTAAAAAATTTTTGAAATATTAACGTGTATGAGAAAGAATAAAGTTTTTGGATTAACACATCCGACTAGTTACAAAATAAAATCAGTTTTGTCACCCAAAGAAATTTGTTGTCGAGATTGATAATGATGGATTTCATGTAACATAACAACATGTAATGTAACATGTAACTGTAACATCATATGATCATGTAACTGTAACATAAAAAACACCCACACAAAACTCTTCAGAAATAAGAAGAAATATTACATTTTCTCTAGTATTATTCTCTAAAAATGTATCATGCAATTTCAAAAGAGTTTTGGCCACATTACAATGTAAACTTATAATGGATTGAAGTAAAGGCTGATAAAGAACGTATGTAGTTTATCAGATAAAAGTATGAAATGACTAGTATACTTCGAAAATGTTAAACTCGTTGAAAAAATTGAAAATGCTCAAAACTTTTTTAAGTTCGAGTAAATATGTGAACCCTTTAGCATTGAGACATTATACGTTCATTTAGATTGACATTTAGATTGAGACATTATACGTTCCAGTGGACTATATTTTATTTTATTCGTACCACTTTTTTAAAAATAATCTCTGCGATGCAGTTATATTAAAATATTTTCAAAATAAATCTTCCAGAAAAGAAATAAAAAAGTGTAAATTTTGGTACGATTAAGTGTAAAAACTGTCGATTCCGCTGTTAATTCTCATAGGGAAATAATAAGCTTTGTGGTGCTTATTCATGAGCTTCTAGGGAGTGTTTAAAGATAACCACCCATGATTCATTGTGAAAAATATTAGAATATTAAGAAGGGGTATAAATAATTCAATTATTATAATATCTTGCTTTTTAACTAACGGTATTTGTTTTATGATAAATATATTTTAGTAAAGCATCTGACATAAGAGATGAGTTTACAGTTCTGTTTCGAAAAAGAAATTCGGAAATATCCACATTAGATTTTGAGTGTAAGGAAAAATTCTCTCAATTTTTACAGGCATTATTCCGATTTTTTTACAAATTTCAAATTTCCATTCATATATTTCAGCGCGCGCACCTAACATTCTTGCATAAATAGGCGTATTTAGTTATTTAAACTCACAGAAATTATTAAAAATACAAAACTCTTTCCTACTGTTAATAACAGACATGTCTGAAAAGCAATTACGCATATTACTTAAGATATAATTTGATCACCATTTACTACAAGAAAGTATAAGACTAATCACATTTGTCATAAAATGTACAACAACGTGCTCACTAGAATATTATATAATGAATTGTTAACTATAAATTTCACTCCAGCATTTTTTAAAAAATAATAAATACAGAGGATTCAGTAAAATCTTTTCTTAGCCCATTAACTATTGAAAGTCTACAGCTGTAACTAGGACTAGCTGTTTCGTTGAGAACACGTCTAGTTCCTATTTAAGCAAAGTCAGGAGTTCGAGAACCGCCGCACTCAAAACTTAAACGAGATATAAAAAAAAAATAATAATCAATTACAAAGTTGCTCAACAGGATCGATTTAATACGAATATTATAGATCAATAAATCTGGCGCAATGAAAACTAAAATAAATATATAAGATACTGCACTTGTTTGTTTGTTTCCAATTTTCTACGCATACCTTAGTAGCACAGTGTTTAAACCACCTTTGGCAGTCGGAACTGTTGAGAAATGAGAGGATTGGGAATGATACAGTTGGAAAATAATTGAGTAATGTTAGGTCCATATAAGTTTGAGTGAGTCTAAGCAGGATTCTGAGCAGCTAACTATTGGACCACTGTTGCGCTTCTGCTGTCAAATGATATGTTGACAAGAGAGGCAGAACCTTTCTTACTGTGGACCAACGTGGAATGAGAATTTTTTATTATTTATCTAACGTTGGAACGGCCATTGTTTACTACTTTGGCAATGTTCACCAAGGCACCAGATCCTATCTCACGACAAATATTTTGAGGCATGTACTAAGTTGAGTAAAAAGTTTTGGGAAATTTGTGAAAGTAGTGTTGTTATGCACAAATTAACAACAAAAACAACAAGGACTATTCTTCAAAGTAGAGACCATCTTAGTCCACGACTTACTGCCATCATTCTGCCAGATTCCGGTTTGCTGGAAGTACCATGGTGGCTTCTTGGAATCCCAAAACTCTTGACATGCTTCTTCAACTTCATTAAAAGATACAAATTGACGGCCCTTGAAAAAGTGTTACATTGATCGAAAGAGGCCAAAATCGGATGGCGCCACGTCTGGAATGTAGGCGGGTATGGGAGAATTTCGCCGCTGTCCAACAGTGCAAACTTGTCATTGGTCCTCTGGACCACGTGCCGTTTGGCGTTGTCCTGCTAAACAAAACGCGCTTTCGGCGGACTAATCTTGCATAGGGGAGAGTGGGGATGAAAGGGAAATTTTGTCTTTATAAGCTTATAAAATAATGACATTAAGAGATATCACTTTCAAATTTGCGCCTAGTTCTCGTCTAAAACCTTTGCTTTGATACTACTAAAACCTCTTATCCTCAAGTACAGTAATTTAAAATATATATCAATTTTTATAAATTGGGAGAAATGTCCCTTTTAACCCCATTGTAGGGGATGAAAGGGACACTATGCGGGGTTGAAAGGGACACACATAAATAAAACAATTTTATGAACATTTTTTTCTTTTTATTTGCGATTACATTATTCAAAAATAAAAGATAATTATAGGCAAATAAAAATAAAATAAATTGCAAGATATGATAAAATATAAACACGAAAAATAACATGTTTAGGCCTACTTGACTAAGAAAGATATATCTCTAGCTGACTCACCACCAGTTACGGGTTAATTAACTTCACCACGATATCATTAATATTCACGTCATTTATGTCAATAGTATCAGAAAATACAAAATGATTTTATTCTGGGGGGTTTTTTCTGAAAAAATGTACTTTGAATTCATTACGAGTGTTCTTTCTGGAGTTTGTGGCTACAGTGCGACAGGAATATCACCTTAATTGTTCAATTACCTTTTGCAATATTTATTGTCTTAATATTTCTATTGCTTTCATAATTATCGAATAAGAGAAGCGCAGTATCAGTTTTGGAACAACTAGAATATTTAGTTAATTCACAATCGCTTTAAAGAACTTCTGCGGTCATTGACCAACTGTGATGAGCAAGTCCAAGTTTTTGGGATGAGGCACCTCCGACCATGACCTCCTTGAAATTATTTCTTGGGAAAACGAATACTGTTGAACAGAATTACCTGATGTAGAAACAAATCACAAAAGTGTGACAATTTTGCCACGTTCAGCTGATGTTACGTGAGAAAATTGTTTTTCACTAAGTTTTGCTACTACTAGGGGGCTCGGCCCCCTACGAGCTACGCTCGCCAACCCCCATCCAGACACCGTAGACTCTAAATGCACGCTAATTTGATCGGCTTTAAAAAGATTTCGAAAGATTGAATTATAATTTAAAAAACAGTGGCGATCTCTCTATAAACGGATTTCTATTCATTTCTCTTTGATTGGGGAATTTTAACGCCAAATTCGTTGCGGTACTACTTGATTATCCCGTCGATCAATTTCGCCAAATTATATAAATCGCCAAACCACTCGCCAAATTATACAAATTGACATAATTTTTATTTTAAATAACGAAAAAACAAATAAATTAGTACAACATTAATAAAAATACAAATAAAACGTCGAAATAAAAATAACTTGATGACGTAGACACGTGTAACAACATTTCAAAATAAGCTAATATAAAAGGAATTAAGTAAACAGAGTCTTTGTCTCCTGGTATTTTTTAACAAAGTGAAAAGAAATTTCTTTTAAGTGAGACATTTTAAATTAATCGTTTTTAATCTGACGTAATTTTGACCAAACTATTCTTTCTCTTTTTAATATTCACGTGAAAATACTTGTGTTACAAATGAAATATTATTTGCGCTTTCCTAACAAAAATAGTTGAAAAGTATCCTCTTAAAATATCAAATAAATGTCTAGCGCAATTTCTAAATTTAAACCGTTTTGCAATATTATTTTGTGTTCATTTTATGTAATAACTGTAATGTGACGTAAATATGACGTAATTTCTCCTATTTAAGACTTCTAACGCATGTTAATAAATTTATTGTTTTACAAATTTTTTTTCTCTCTTAAAATTCACGTGTAATTATAGTTTTTATGACGTAATTTTTAATAAGTTCCTGCTTTTTGTACATAATTATTTAATTCTAATTCCAAATGTTTTTTTCTGTTTATAATAGTCACGTGTAAATAAATTTTTAATTTATTTACACGTATAAATATTTTTTTGAAGCAAATATTATTGTTCCCGCTGTTTAAACAGTTGGCATCAGTTTAAATTAATATCACTTTCTAAAATCTGTTAAAAATATGTCTAGAAATGCTGAAAATCTGAATTTAAAATAGAAATAAAACCTCAAAAAATTAGTCAAAATAAAAAAAATTAATGCAATCTGCATTCCGGCAAATTCTAACGCATAAAATTATCTAAAAATGATTAAATTCCTATGAACAGTTTTTGCTCCTATAATACTTTTTTAGTGGAACGATTTTGTCCAACTTTAGCGTTAAATATCTCTTAAAATAATTCTTCGATCTGAAAACTGTCTGCATTAGCGTGTTTATCAAACATTTCTGTATAATACTACCGATTTTCATATTTTTGTGTGCATTATTTTTCTTAATATTAACGAAGAAAGACCTCCGGTCACAAAAAATTCAAAACCGGCGGCGGCGGCAGTGACAGCGGTAGTTACATTTTTTTAGAATAGAGAGATATTAGGTTGTTTGTGCTCTGTCATTAAGCCTGTTTTATCACAGTTATATATTATGTTCTGTGTAAATTTATAGCGATCCATAACTAACTGAAGTTTTAAAAAATATATCAACATTAGCTTTGTTGAAACTTGTACTTCTTGTTAAACTAATGGCTGTAGGTTTCTTAAGAGAAAGTAATGAACTTCGTTAAATAAAATCTTGGAACCAAAAAATTCCAGCTTGGTTCTTTGTTTGCAAGATAGAGTTCAAAGCATTTTGGTGATTGACTCCAAGAGATTTGGAGAGTTCAAAGCAACTGAATACTCGTATGCAGAGTTGTCAAACCATAGTTGATATTAGATGTTTGAAGCAAATATGAAGCTAACTCTTTTTATTGAGCTTCACTAAAGGAAACTTGATGGGAACAACCTGAGGGTCGACCTGAGGGGTTGAAAGGGACATGTCCCTTTCAACCCTCAGTTTCTGTCCCTTTGAACCCCATACCCACCTAGCGAAATGAAAAATGTATTCATGTATGAGAGTATTTTACCAAACAAAATATATTGATATTCACATAAAGTACATACTTTACAGTGCTAAATAACATAAATATTATAATGCTAAACACAATATTACTTTGTTAGAGAAAAAAAGAAAAGCAACATCAAAATTTACTTTTTTATATAAAAAAACAGGTTTTGTTTTCATCACCTACAATCCTGCAATTGCTGATGTTAGTTATAAGGATTATTAAGACAGAACAAGTATCGTCATCGATTGAGGCAAAATTGAAACTTTGTACATTTTAATTTCTTCCTAAAATTTTGAGTCTCCCTTTCATCCCCAGTCTCCCCTACTTCTGCACCAGTTTGTCGTAGACGCGATCCATATGCTGGCAACAGAGCTCAGCATTGATGGCACGACCATCATATACGATAAAAATCCTGGTAACTAGTAGATTAAACATTTCCCAGAACTTTATGCTTCACCTAATACAATCATCAGTCAAATAGCGTTGAAGGTACTATATTCGCTAAAGAAAGTCATACACTTGCTGTTTGAGTTACGTCCACAGGAAAAAGCCTTCTGGACAAGTATCTAGAAATTCAGAAAGTAGACAAAATTTGCAACAAATTAGGTATATGACATTATGACTTAGGATGAAGGGGAAGGGGGGATCTGCCTCGGAACATGAGCGCGGTGCTGCGTGGACTGAGTTGCGCAATTTCACTTAACCACTCACACGTTTACATTCACCCTCCCATCTCCCGTCCGAACTTTCCTTATAAGGTTTACTTTAAGTTTTTTGGCTCGTTGAATCCGATTTTTTAGCTTACCCCCAAAATTTCCCCCTCGACCCCCACCTCAAATAGTTGTTATTAACTTAAATTTCTTATTCTTTTAGGGGGAAAGCATTACGAAATTCAGAAACTAGACAAACTTTGCAACAAATGGGATATATGACATTATGACGTAGGATAAACGGGGAGAGAGGGGGCTGCCTCGGAACATTCCCCGCGCGCTTTTCTCAAAAACCAAATTTTTTCAAAAAATCGATTTTTTGGGGGGGTTGCCGGGTGAAATTTTGGTGGGAAGTTACAAATTCGGATTCAGCGATCTAAAAAACATAAAGGGATTTGAAATCCAGAACTAGTATTAATTTTTCAAGGTAAAATCCCCTATTGCCTGGACTTCATAACTTAGTGCACGTAGCGCCGCAGTGCATGTTCAGAGGCAGCCCTCCCCCTCCCCGTTCATCCTACGTCATAATGTCATGTATCCTACTTGTTGCAAATTTTGTCTAGTTTCTGAATTTCGTAATGCTTTTCCCCTAAAATAATAAGAAATTTAAGTTAAAAACAACTTTTTTTTTTTTGGGGGGGGGGAATTTTGAGGGTAAGTTAAAAATTCAGATTCAGCAACCTAAAAAACTTAAAGTAAACCTTATAGAGAAAGTTCGGAGGGGAGATGGGAGGGCGAATGTAAACGTGGGAGTGGTTAAGTGGAATTGCGCAACTTATTTCACGCAGCACCGCGCGCATGTTCCGAGGCAGATCCCCTCTTCCCCTTCATCTTAAGTCATAATTTCATACATATAATTTGTTGCAAATTTTGTCTACTTTCTGAATTTTTAGATACTTTTCCCCTAAAACAATAAAAAAGTTGATTTTTTTAATAAAAACTTTTTTTGGGGGGCATTTTACAAAATTTGGAAGGGGGGGGGGTGTTGCCGGGGGAAATTTTGGTGGGAAGTTAAAAATTCGGATTCAGCGACCCAAAAAACATATAGTAAGCCTTTTTTCCAGAACTACCATGAATTTTGCTAGGTGGAGCCCCTATACGGTCTCTATTGCCTGAACTATAAGCTTTGTGATGATATAGTCATTAAAATCAATCAATGGAGTAATGTGATAATACATATAATTAAAAACAATCACTGAAGTAATGTGGCGATAGATATAATTAAAATCATTTAATGACATCTCCCAGCCATGTTGAAAGGATAAAAAAATATTACAACTAAAACTGGTACAAATGACTGGTAAATTAAACAAAGTATAAAATGTGCAAATACAACGTAAAACCAGGTGAATTTAAACAACAGGTAATTAAAAAAAATAATGTAAAATTAATTAGGTACATATTCTTCAAAATCAGTATTTTCATCACTTGACACACATGATTTTGACTCCATGGCCTCATCCACAGCTGTTTGGGATCGTTTAGATTTATAAATGTTGGCCTCTGACATGATATTTTTGTTCTTTTTCTTTACAGTTTTCTGATGTGGACAGCCCCGAATTGTCTTTTTCTCTTTCTGTACACACGTTTTTTTCAATTCCTAATATTAGTTCACATTCTCCCTGCATTTATTTATTTATTTATTTACATACATATCTTGTTCAAATTTTCAATCGTTTAAAATACTTATTATTCATCCTATCAACTAGAAATATTTTTTTTAACTTGTACTGGATGACAATTGAAGTTAATACAGTTTTTACAAATATTAATTTATTAATTAAATTTTAATTAATTAATTTTAGTTTTACACGGGAGACAAAATCGCAGCCATTGGTTATTGAAGCATTTAATGCATATTCATATCTATAAGGGGGGGGGGGGGTTACCATTGGGGGGACTTTGTTTTGTCGCCAAATACCGCCAAGTTTGTTTCCAACTTGACACTATATTACCAAATTTGGCGACCAAAATGAGTCACCAAAAGTGACGTCAACTTGTCGATATCTCTAATATTTAGACAAATTCCCGCAGACTTCCATTGTAAACCTACTTGCTTATAGAAAATCAACAAATTGAGATATTTAATGCAACAAAAACTAATATTAGCTTAAGGGATTATATTAAATTTTTCTTTGATGACCTACGTAGGAATTGACTTTAAAATCAAAATTTTTATATTACTTGTTTGGCTTAGTTTATGAGTTTGACTAATATTAGTTTTCTGCAAACTGACACAGATAAAACAGAGTTTTTTTTTTCACTCTCATTTTCAGTTGACTTTTGTAATTGACTTGAAGATTTCTGCGATTGACTAGTTTGGTACACTATTTTAACAGGTTCGGATGACGGTGGCCAAAGTTCTAGTTTTGGTGTAAGTTTTCCAACAGCGACAGAGGAGACATAGCGGGGTTTTTTCTTTGAACTGCTAGAAGATAGTATCATAGGTGAATTACTTGGAAGAAATGAGGTTTCAGTCTGGGTGCTTATGTGCCTTATGGAATTTGATTGTTGTTTGAAAAAACTGGAGTACCCTCCCCCCCCCATCCCGATAGACGGGGCCTAGATTCACCATGTTTACGAGATTCAGGGCAAGACAGTTTTGGGGTTATTTTAATAGCAAGAATTTCCTTTTCACGGATCCAGTTTGGAAAAGAGCGAGAGTCGTTACTATAAGGTATGGTCACCCTTATAGTTTGCGAAGTGTTCAGAATTGCAAGATTCATAGTCGTGGCCGACTTCTGCACAACGTGCACAGGTAACAGAGCCACGAGAAGTAGTGTTTGTATTGCCATAGCGTTGGCATTTAAAACAACGGAGCGGGTTAGGTTTATGGGGCCGTACAGGACAGCATAAGTAGGCAGTTTTAAGTCTGGTCGGTAAAGTCGGGCTACTGCAAGTTAGAATAATGTGATTGTAGATTTTCACGGATAGTGATACGGCATGCATCTATGACATTTCCATTCTTTAAATTTTTTAGAAGTTCTTCTTTTGTGGAAAGTAAAAGATCTGGTTCAGATATTACATTACGGCAAGTATTTAGAATTTTATGGCCTTTAACAGAAACAGAAAAATATCCTATTATATTGCAATTTAATAGAAGTTGTGACTGTCTGGCTGAAGAAACTTCAACCAATAAATCCCCAGACTGCTATTTTTTGAGCGAGTGACCATCACCTAAAACAGACTGTAATCTTTTGGCAATAAGAAATGGTAAAGTCTTTTTGACAGAACTATTGGAGAGGCTATCTTGAAAAATACACAATTCAGACCCTGGCCGCGTGCCCGCTCACTTTATCACCAGCCAATGACCTAAGTCAGCTGACCAGCCGATTGAGGTATATGGGACCAGTATGCACCTCTCGTCTACCTGACGCAGAGGCCAAAGCAGCGTGTTGGTTTTCCCTTAAGTGACAGGATCCTCTTTACAGGGACACGGGTCGCCATGCACGGCAAACACGTGGGTGGTTTATAATTCTCCATAAGTCGATATAGACAGGATGATATCGGCCCATGCAGAATTGCCCTCACCTCCAAAGAGGAAACCACAATGAGAGTGGAACAAAGAGGAAGAAATACAGGAGAAATAAGGGGAAATGGAAAAGAGAAAGCTCGCTCAGGAACCCGGGGTTGCGAAGACCGTGAATACCTAAAGAAGGTATCCCCTTGAAGGGTATTGGGAATGGATACTAAGTTATCCTCTAATTGCACTATGTTGGGGCACTGCTTTTGATTTCGCAGTTTAAACTATATTCTAATTTTCAGATATTATAAATATTACGATTAAATATATTTCAAATGATTCACTACTCCTACTTATTTATTTGTCGAACATCTTTTTTTTTTTTTTTTTTTTTTTTTTTACCAAAACAAAACTGAAAACTTTTGAGCTGTTGCCAATTCAACGAACTAAATAAATTTAAGCCACAACACACTACAATTCCTAAATTTGCTGGATTGAGGTCGGCTGTTCACACTCCCCGCCAACCTTAATCGCTTTACATAATTCAAAAAAGGTTTTCAAAAACAGATATGCGGTTTTAAATAAAAACGTCACATACAGCCGTTCTGCTTTTCTTGCTCTTCGAAGACATACAAAAATTAAAATAATTGATTATCGTAGAATAAATGAAAAAGCAATTTTTAAGGAATAGTTCTTAAAATTAGTAAATAGAATTTTAAATGTAAATAAAACATAGTTAAAAAATTTAATTGACTGTTGAAAAAATTAAGTTATTTTCATCAAAAAAAAATGCAATCTTATCTTATGGATAAGTTAAAACATCAATTTCCGAAAAGTTAAAATTCAACATACAACATCTTATTCAGTTACATTAGTTAATTTTGTTGCTTACCGTATTCACTGCGTGTTATTCATTTGTTTTTGTTTTTTTCGAGTCACATCCAATTTCGTTATTATACATTTTCTTAGTCAAGTTTTTTTTTTTTTTTTAATGCGACAATTCTATTTTTCTGGATTTTAATCTCAGCAGATTTGTAGCGTAAAACGAGAAAAACTTTTTTACTTTCGTGTAAAAAAAGTAATTCCCGAAATGTTAAGTCATAAAAGAGAATAGAGTTCTGATATTTCTGAATAAATTAAATGTGACTCACAAAATAAAATTAATCGATACATTTTTTTCTTCTTGTTACTGTTATATTTATTTTAAGAAAACAGTGACTATTAAAACCACTATTTTTTAAATGTAATAATTAATTCTAAAAATTGCACCTCTGTATAATATGCATATTTTTTATGTGGTTAACTCCCTTATTGCTGCAAATACTTAAAAGAATGACATATATTGATTACAAGAATAATATACCCTTTAGAAGGAATATGTAAGTAATATTAAAGGATACAACCAAGGCTTCTCTGGTTTGAAAATATAAGGGAAAACTATTTTTTATGAAAACTTTAATAGACAAGGGGACTCTGCCCCCTTTTCGCTACACTCACCAACCCCCTGCGTAATCGCTTGGCGACTCCATTCAGTATCGCAAAGCAATCGTTATTTTCTAACGAACCGCATGGCGTAATTGTTTCTCGTTTCCATTCTGGTTCGCGATCCCTTATTTTCTATGCATTCAATATTTTTAGATTCCAAACGCAGATGACCCCCCTCCCCGCGTTCTCATTAGTTGATGGAAATCACATTCTTTCTGTAAAAATCACTTTTGTCATCGACCCTTAAAAAAAAAACAGAAGTCTTTCAAAATGCAGAAGATTCTTCCCTTTCTCCGTCCACCCTATCTAAATTCTCTACTTTCATGGTTTTCGCCAAGCACAATTCCCACTAAGAAAAGTCAGAAAGCTCTGACCAGACAGAATCGTTTTGCGGTATCTACGCAGATTTTCATTGGTCCATTTACATTTTTGGTCCGTTTCGAAATCGTTACTTTTTTTATATATTTAGAAGGATTGCTTACATTTAATATATATATATTTAAATTGTCACTAACAACAACAAGAAGCATTTTTATGTCAAAAATATAAATGATGTATTCAAATACAGTTTTGAAATTTAATAAAAGCTATACTTTCGTATTAACCACAAGGCAGGAGTTAATAGCAAAGATTTCGCTTCTTCCAGAAGCCTATTTGATTGCGATACTTTCAGTGGCTTAAGCGCGTAGTTCAATTTCCTGTTTGTTAACTTTTTGTTTGATTTATATTTTTTATTGTTTTTTTATTTATTTATTAAGTTATTTTAAGTGTGGATGAGTTTGTCTTTCGTAATCAGCTTCACGTGATAGAGACAGATTTTTTAAAAAAAATCATGCTTGAAAATTATTTTAAACCATAAAAATTCAGTACCTTGAGATATTTTTCTAAACAAATTCCATCTTAAAGAACATTTTCTCCCTATTCGACTATGTAAAATTTTAAATTTAGCGATATTTAGTAGTGAAAAAAATGCAGTAAAAGCGAAATTTATAGGTCGGGTATTTTCACCGTCAATATGACGTCAGAGTTACTCAAGGACATGTTTTGCTGTATAATATAGATATTATCGAAAAGAAATTAAGGAACAATCTCAGAAACTCACATAACTTGAATGATTTTCCAGCTAAAAACATTGAACATGCACATGATATTAATTTTCTCATGACTGACATATCTTCAAAATGCAGCAGCACAAATATTTATTTAAATAAAAATATAAGAAATGTGATGAAAAGTGGGATTAAGAAAACTTTGTGTTAGTTGCAATTTTATGTTATAGCATAATACTATCTCATTTCTTTTCTGAATAATGTTAACAATAATATTATTGAAACTTCAATTTTGAACAATGGTTTCCAACAAGTTATGCAAGAATTAAAGGGGAGTAATCTGTAAGATCACTTTTATTCGTCCTTGGTTAACCCTTTATCTGCTGACGGTACTTATAAGTACCATTAAAGTATTTTGTTATAAAATTCATTTAATACATCGATTGTAGTCATACAGTTTAGAATGAGTTATAGATGCATTATTTTATCTTGTTCCAAAAGCGTTATGGGTTACACAAAACAAAAATATTTGCAAAATGATGATTTCTCTTTGCCTCTTTTCAGCTTTCTTGGCTTTGGGGGGGGGGGGGATTTTTCAATTCGGAAATATTTCTATATTTCTATTATAAGAACATTATATTTGTACATTTCCTCATTCTACAAAATACTAAGAAAAATATTTAAAATAAAAGATTTGAGTGGGGTTGTAAATATTGCACAAAATCCCTAAAAATTCAAATTTAATGAATCTTTCTCAATCCATCAATCCTTCTAAAATTTATTAAATGATAATGTAAATCTTCTAATGTAGTTTAAACAATTCACGGAAAATTCTTTAGACGATAAAATTTTCATAATTCAGTACATAAAGGGTTAACGTGAAGTCAAGTTACCGGTGATTGACAGGTGTAAGGACTAAGACACGTGCCGCTCTCGATCTTTTATCGAAAACAGGTGGTGCTGTTTAAATGTATGCAGCAGGGAGTAAAACTTAAGCTAAAGCACTGTTGAGACCTTTTGTAAAACAAAACTTAAAGTGAATGTAAGCTAGGCGTAAAATTTGAAGACTATGCGTAATTTTGTGGTCGTGAAATGCAATAATTTAATTGTATTTGACGGCTAACAACCGCTAGTTTTTATCCTGGTCTCAAGATCCACATGTGAAAATTTTATAGAAGTTGCATATTTCTCTATAGTGAAGGTGGACAACGTGTAATTGACAACATGATATTGGAAGTCGTGATAAACGTAACCGAGTGTTGCCTATATACTGCGTTTTATTGGAATTAACTTAATTCGATTAATATAAAGTACCTTGGCGTAGTTGTTCATATATTTCCCCCTGTAATGTGCAGATATTATAAATGTTATAAGTGAAATTAAAACATAATATGACCGAATTTCGTATGGATTTATTCATTATCTTTAAGGAAATTTAATTTGGGAAAATTATATATAAATTCAATTGGTTTACTTATAGTAATTTATATATATTAAATTGTAAAAAAGGCTATTTTAAACATCCATTTAAATAACAATTTTAGGCTTTGGTTGTATGTTTTGTATGTAATTTAAATATAAAAAATGCATTAGCATATCTGATTAAATAAACATTTTATGATATTATTTAAATTTTTATTAAATTGTGCGGAAACTAGTATTTAAATAGTGTCTCGCGGCAGAAAGCACATGATCATACTTAGATTATTGCCCTTTTAAATGCTTAAATATTTTTTCCTTAAACAAAAAAGAAAAATTTTAAGCTCATTTTATCGTATTTAAATAAGTATTTTATTTTATTAAGGGGACCGAGAAAGCCCTATCTCCTTCATGTTAAATTCACCAACTTTATGTACCTTTTTCTCTGAAATGGCGAAAGATAAAGGTCTAGATTTTTTAGAGTAGTTAGAATAGCATGTTTTACGTATTTTAACAGACCATTTTCTTTATAAGTGAAGATCAAAATTAATTATTAATTACTTATTGAAAATCATTTTTAAATTAGCATTTTTGGTAAGATTTCACTGCCTAAAATAAATAATTCTCAACAAATCATTAAATCCCTGTGTTAAAGGATATAAGATAACATAATATACGTATTAAATAAAAATCTGAGTTCTTAAGTTTAATATATATTGAAAAAAAGGAACATAAACATGATAAATCCAAGTTTTGAGAAAAAGTCAATTAAAGATTTAAATGGCCATTAAGCTGTGAAGTAATCTTAGAAAGAATGAATAATTTCAACACTTATTTTTTTTTTTTTATATATAAACATGTGTGACACAACGCTCGAATTATAAATGTTTAAACTATTTGATGATATAAAAAAGTAAAAATCGATTTGTTGGTTGAATGTTTCTTTCCCGGTCCCCTTAAAGGGTCCGAGACGCAAAAATATTCAAATTTTCTAAAAATATTTTATTGCGGTAAAACATTCTGCCTCTTAAATTGACGCTTAAATCATGCGTATATCCTTATTAGAACAGAACATATTAATTTTTTCGTTTTGGTTTGTTTCCAAAATCTAGCTTTCAAGCAATGGTTGTCGTGCAAACGACTTCTTGTGAAAATGTGTTTTCCTTCACGATGGGTTTTTTCACCATTTCTTGTATTTAAATTGTTATAACTCAAGAACCGTTAAAGATGTATGGTTCAAACTTGGAACATGTCTTTTTCAATTAGTTTACTTTAATTTCTATTCAGAAAATTTGAAAAAAATATTTACTTTTGAAAAAATGATATATTTTTTTTAAAGTTGCATTACTTTTTCTTTAATTTTTTCCTTAAATATTTTTAATTTTTTTATTTAATATTTTTTTAAATGCTGAATCTAAATTAAATCTTATATATTTCTGTTTATTTAAATGATAAAAAATTGAATTTCTACAAATAATATTTCGAGTTGTAACGATTTTAATATACCCCACTTTTTCAATAAATTTTAAATTATTATTTTTTGTAAATATGAAAAGTTTTATCATGTGATTTTGTTTACAAATGACATGGTTAACCATCACAAAAAAATTCAAAATTTTAACTCAATAAACAAAAATTGTTTTAAAATGTGTCCCGGACCCCCCTTAACCCGGGAGAACTCGCTAGTGAGAATGCCCAATTACTTTTCTTTTACTTTTCTTTTACATTCATATAATATCAGCTTTTTTTTTGGTTGGCTTAGTACTTTTATTCACAAAATAGGTAAAATAATTGAAAAACATTTTGAAATTTTAATTAAAATGAAAAATGATTTAAATAAGAGTCTTAAAAAAGTACGACTGTGAGAGAAAATCTCATGCAGCGAGTTCTCCCGGATTAAAAGACATAGGGCTGCGGGCTCGACTCCTGCTGGATCCATTGCACACTCTTTGGGGAGTTCTCGGTTGTGATTTTCTGGTATTGCAAATTTCCATGTAGTTATCTTCTCCTTGTATATAGGGTGTCTCAAAAAATCGTTTACAAACCTAACATGCTGTTCTTTCATATCATGATAAACACGATTTACATAGAAACTTGTGTTCGAAAATGCAAGCTGCGACCGCTAGAGGGCAATGAGCGCAGGCTTGCGGGAGAGTGGGAAGCCTAATCCTTCCAGGCGAGGACGTTGCAGGAGAAAGATGAATCGGTTTAGTAAAGCAGAATTGGATGATAAGCATTACGTATATGGCGCCGCGTATGGAAATGCACGAGCCGCGGTACGGATGTACCTTGAGCACTTCCCAAGCAGAATTCAGTCAAGTCATATTTTGTTTGGATAATTGCACCGAAGATTGCGTGAAGCAGGAACTTTCCAAGCACATAGCCACATTGTTGAACGCACTAGACACACGTCTGTCGTAGAGGAAACCGTGCTGCGGGAATTTGACAGGAACCTGCAAACAAGTCTCCGAGCAAGCGAACGCGTCTTGGGTGTACATTGTTCCAGCATTATATGCATACTGCATGAGGACACGCAACACCCCTACCACTTACAAAGAGTACAGGCATTGTGCGTTGACGATTATCCCCAACGCGTTGCATTGTACATTTGCAACAATGGGTTGCACAGCGGGACTTTCCATCGTGGATTTTGTTTTCGGATGAATACTGTTTTACACATGACAAATGAACCACAGATACCTGAACCTGCACAACACTGTATATGTGGGCGCATTAAAACCCAGGGTCTACACGTGCCCATGCACGCCAACAACGTTTTGCTGTAAACGTTTGGGCTGATATTATCGGTGACATGTTAATTGGCCCTTACCTACTACCTCAGCGCCTCGACGGGAATACCTATCGCAATTTTTTAGAAAGAGTCTTACCGGATCTGATGGGTGACATTCCAGCCGCTACACGCCGAAACATCTGGTTTCAGCATGATGGGGCACCTTCTCATTTTAGCTACACTATGCGAGAATACCTCGATAGGACATATTCTAATTACTGGATTGGCAGAGGCGGACAGCCGGATCAGTCGCATGGGCCGCCGCAATCCCCCGAACTGACTCCCCCGGATTTCTATCTGCGGGGACACATGAAGTCCACTGTGTAGGAGACGCCCGTCGGACATGGATCTCGTCGCTAGGATCGTGGAAGCGGCGTCAAGTGTCAGTGACACACCTGCCCATTTTGAACTGGTCCGTGAATCCATGCGTCGACGTTGTGAAGCATGCATTGCGGCGAATGGAAGGAATTTTGAACAGCTTCTGTAGATTAAACCGTGTTCTTTAATAAAAGTCCTATTAATACCTCTTTCGATATCCTTACTTTCTTCCCCTCCACATCTCCTCCTCTCCTCTCATCGTCCTCTAGCGGTCTGAGTTGCATTTTCGAACACAAGTTCCTATGTAAATCTTGTTCCTCATGATATGACAGACCAGCATGTTAAGTTTGTAAACGATCTTTTGAGACACCCTGTATTGGAGATCACTTATAAGCGAACATCTGATGTCAAGCAAATCAGATGTACGTCTTCAATAAAATAAAATAAAATACCGCAGGCTTCTAGAGTTTTAGAACATACTATCCGACGGTGAAGCATCTAATAGATTTTTGACATTTAATATATGTATATATGTAGATTGACTGCTACTAACTCAAAAGAGCAATTTTGCATTAGAAATGTTAATTACCTGTTAAGATAAATTTCTGTACCTTATTAAAAAGCAATACTTATTAGCCGCACCCCAGAGGCTAATAGCCTAAAAATTCACCACTGATTTTGCTACTTCAAAATAAAATAAAATCCTGTAATAATATTACAGTATAAATTATTAATAAGAAAGAAGACTAAAGAACTTAAATTTTAACTTCAGCTGTAGTCATGTTTAATTAAACATATGCTTATCCTCTTTAATAAAAAGCTATGCGTTGTTGGCGAAAGGCTTTTTCGCTAATCGTTGCCATAGATTAATCTTTGAAAATGAAACATTTGCAGTTACTGAAAAAAATTAATAGCTCGAAAAGTATTTGTCAGAAAATTCTTAGACAAACTGCGTTAGAAAGGTAAAAAATTGTATTTTTTTTATATATGGGGGAGAGTAGCCATATTTGGACCGCCGCTTTAATTGGACAGTTGCCATTCTGCCGTTAATTACAGGAAGAGACCCCATGTACTGCTGAAATCCTACTGATCAGAATGACGTCACTCATGATTAGAAGAAGCAGCCGCCTACCACGTGCTGTTTTCAGACAATTTTAAAAAACCTAAAGTTCGCTGTCTTGATCTAATTTTTTCCTACTAAACGTAAGTGAATATTTTAAAACTAAGGTAAGTTGTTATGTTTTCATATACATATATGAATTCATCTGTTTATTGCGCATATTTTTCACGCGGATTTGTTTGATTTCATTTTTGTTCTTAGTCTTGAAATTAACTGTTTTAAAGAATGGCGCAGTTGCCGTAATTGGGCCAATTTAAGTTTCTTAAATTGGACCAGATATGCGATCATAAATTTGGAAAGTAAGTAATGAATTTCGA
Organism: Maratus speciosus; assembly: GCA_963932465.1. Lineage (NCBI taxonomy): Eukaryota > Metazoa > Arthropoda > Arachnida > Araneae > Salticidae > Maratus > Maratus speciosus. The sequence continues at coordinate 107,082,625 of OZ010795.1, read as the reverse complement.
GGACGGTAAGCTTTGTACACTATTTTTTTTTTTTATATTTTATAATAGATTACTATCTCCATGCAAGTTTTTTTTTTTTTTTTTTTTTTTTTTTTTTTTTTTTTTTTAATCTGGATTAATTTTTTTATACAGTTTAGGCCTATATAAACATAAAAATATTTTTACATGTCTATGCAATAAATTTTGTTTGCAATGTTTTTTTATCTTGTATGTAATTGTATTTATTTTCTTCCTACCTTTATTTCTAATTCTTTATTCCTATCTTTAATTCTTTATTCCTACGACATACTTTATTTAAAGAGTTGAATTCAAATTTTCCCTCCTGCAGGATATTTGTGATGGAAGACTTTTTACAGTTCTGGAGGGTGAAATTATACTTTTTTGCCATTAAAGCGCATGAAATCTCAAATCTTGATGAAAAGGTTGAAAAAGACATAGACAAACTGTATGGAAGAAAAACACCGGTGGCAACAAAAGCTGTTAAAGATATAGGAAACAAAAAGCAGTCAGTAAGTTGTGAAGAAATTGACCAGCAACAAGGCTGCAGCTACAAATCCTCCCCAAAAGCAAAAAAATCATTAGAAATGTTATTTCCATTGCTAAATTCAGTTAAATCAAAGTATAGAGAGAGCCAAAAAACAGTTGTGCTAACATCATCGCCATATAAAGTAAACCTTGAAATGAACAAAAAAAAAGACAAAAAGGAAGCTTTCACAGCACAAAAGCAATTGGAACATCGAGTTTAAAAAAATAGGCGTAATGAAATTAGCAAGAAAATGATGGAAGAACTTGAACAACAAACATAATGTAAAGAAAACTTCTGTTGCAAAAAAGAAAGTCTGATAATTCAGAATCTAAAAAAAAAAATCTAGACTGTGATGATTGGTTTTGCCTAATTTGTAAGAAAAATAAAATAGCAGAAATGATTTAGTGTTAGGTTTTCCATATGCGTTCCACGTTGTGTGCGCCGAAAAACAAAAACAATAAACCAAATTCATGTATAAGTTTTGCATCACTCCTTACATGATATTAAAGTAACTGACAATTAGTTCCATAATTTATATTCTTAATTACTGATAACTTTGATTTATATTTTGAATACATTTTGATTTAAAACAATTACTCTTATTTTCAGATATTTGATTTCATTATATTTCATTGCTGTTATTTTGTTTGATTGTTTCATTAATTACAAACTTTGCTTTTAATAAAATTAGTTATATTTCCTAGTCATTAAAGCAACCTGATATTAATTGTTCCAATTTAGGAGACTGAGGGTCCAACTTAGGCGACCAGTTGCTGAATTTGGACCACTTTTGACCAATTTTTCAAATTAAAATAAAATTTAAGATTTTCAAAAAGAAATTGATCTAAATACTTATTTAGTTAGTAGAGGAATAGATTGTCTCTGCGTAGTGATCTTTTGCAGATATTCCAAAAATTAAGTGAGTTACACCTGAAAATAAGTGAAGTGTTCCAAATTCAGCTACTCTCCCCTGTAAATTTCAAATGTAATGATTATGCCGTTTTTCAAATATTGAAATAACAAATTTACTAAATTTCACAATGGAATACCATTTCCACGAAACCTTCACGCGTAAAAAGATAATGGTAACAGCAATGTGCCCTGACGTGTGTACTGACTATAGCACGAGTCTCAAATTGTAGTAGATTTATTATTCTGTGAAAATATAAAAGTGAATTATGATGTTATGAGTGCATGATTTTCATTTATTTCTCGACAAATACTAGATGCGCAATTTCTTTTTAGTTGTGAATAATATAGGTTAATTCACGTATGACCTCCTATTTAAAACGAATATAGGGTTAATGAATGGCTTTTACAAGAGAAAGTGATATCATGAAAGGCTTTTCATGAATCTCCATTTCTTTTACAATTTTTTTTCAAGAATCAAGACTATATTTATTTAGACTTTGGAAACATTTTTTATTTAAATACAAGTATAAAAGCAAATTTTCTCAAAGCTTTCAATATATTAAAAAAGAGAGCCTATTTGTGAGATAATCATAGTTCGTACGGTGTTTAATTTTAAAATTGATTTTCCTAATGTAACATGTTTAAAACACCCGGGCAACACCAGGTATTTCAGCTAGTGTTCTTAATCAGTAGATTAACTTTAACACAATTATTCTGATTGGTAAACAAATCATATTAGATGTAAATTTCGAACTGGGCGAAAAATGTCCGGACCAGGATTCGAACCCGGGACCTCCTGGCTGAAGCCGCCAGTGCTCTGCCATCTGAGCTATCCCGGACGATTCTGGTCGAACTTTTTCACCCAGCTAACCTTGAAGATTACAGAATCTGGTCTGAAACCTGGTTCAGCTCAACAGAATAAATCTCAGGTAATGGAACTCCAGAAATCGCTGGATACGAAATTACACTAGGTTAACTTTAACTCAGTTATTCTAATTTGTAAACAAATCATATTAGATGTAAATTTCCAACGATGTAAAGTTCGACCTGAATCGTCCGGGATAGCTCAGATGGCAGAGCACTGGCGGCTTCAGCCAGGAGGTCCCGGGTTCGAATCCTGGTCCGGACATTTTTCGCCCAGTTCAAAATTTACATCTGATAGTGTTCTTAATATTTTACAAACTAATTTTTTTAAATTTTATTTAAGGTTTACTTTAATTTCAATTATTTTTTTAAAAATAAACATATTTTAAAGAGTTACTTTAAATGTAATTTTAAAGTCATAGCCCAATTTTTAAAAGACATCTTCTGCTTCCTGTATTTTAAAAAGAAGCTTTCAAATTCTTCACCGTAATATTCTGTTAGTTTTGCATATTAAAGATATTTTTGCAGTGCAATGCTTGAAAAACTATACAGAAGTAGCTAAGCAATTCCTTATTTTTTATTAACTCAAAGAATAAGCCTTTTGACGAACGACGCATTATCTTTGAAATATAGATGTCTTTCTTTCCATAGTAAAATTTCTTGAATAAAATATTAGATAGATTTATTTTTCAGAAAGTCTTTAACGTTTTGAAAGGGAAGTAGGTACTTCAATCTTTATTGAAACAAATGAACGAAAAATTTAATATTCACGAAAAATATTTTCTTTTCATTCAGTACTCACGCTTCATAAAGCACTTCTCAAACTTATCAATGTAAAAAGGTATATATAAAATGGAATATCAAAATATTTTGTTTATTTGTTACGTTATCGTTTATTTTTAATAGTGATGTACATCATATAAAAATGAATTATATTACATTGAAATGCAAAGCACTCGATACGGGTATATTATGTGAATTTAATTTTTAAATTGAAAATATAATTCCAGAAGTATTTCGATTTAATTATCTCAATCATCTGGACCTCGTATGAGGGTCTTAATCTAAATTATAATGAAAACAAAAATCATTCATCAGATATGGGGCATTCTCACAATCTTTTAACTTTTATGTCCCTGAATAATAATTTTTATTTTAGTACATTATCTTGTGTTTTTTTTTTAATTTCATATACTGGGCAACATACCATTGCATGATTTCATAACAATATTAACGAGATAAAAAAGTTTTGGACGATGTTGGGGGTCCAAATACCAGGAAAACTCCTATAACATCCCGTGTCCCTGATGCTGATTTTTAAGTTTGGTACTGTCTGTATAAAATTGTTTCAATAAAGGTAATTCGATGTAATTTTTTTCCGAAACTGGGACAATTGTTTTATATAAATAGGTAGCAAAAAATTAATCCTTACTCATTTTTATAGTTGATATTATTTTTTTTAACTCTGTCCCTGGGTTTTCATCCTTACTGTCTTTCTTGCTAAATTTATACAGAAAATCACTTCAGATGCAGCTACAGAATTTTTTTCAAATAATTTCTTATGCAGAAGTATGCTATAGAAATAATGTCTAAAATTCTTTGACAGGAAATTTACTGCAGAATTTAAATCAGTATTTAAATATCAATTTGAAGCATCGTGGCTTTAATGGTAGTCTTACCGTCCCCAAGGTTTATTCCTGCACTTTTCGAGGTAAATTAAAAAAAATAATAATAATTTAATCCAATGTAAATAACAGTTTCTAAAAATCAATGAACATTGTGGCTATCACTTATTCTTAACATGATTTGCCCCAAAATATTGGTAATTTTCCTTACCGTCCCGTCCTTACCATCGCCTTTTGTTCCATTATCATCCCTTTTTTTTCCATTACCACCCCTTTTTTTATATACCATCCCCTTTTTTCCCTTCCTTCCCTTCTTTAACACCCCTTTAAGACAACGTTATACCAAAATTTTTAAACTAAAAATACTACATTGTTATTATTTCTTATTTGCATGTCGGGTGGGTACTATGCAAATTCATTATAAGTAAAAATTTAGAAGAAAACAGAACGTTATAGTGGTAAAATGGTAAGAAAATAAACTCGCAAGTTTAACTTAAACCTCAGTTAAAGAAAACATTTTTTCGCTGCTGACCATTTTTCTTTATTTTGAATCATTAAAGCATTCGTCTATCAGATTAAAATGTTATTTTAGCAAGTTTAATTTTACAAGATTTTTATTCCCGAAAGTCAAAAGATTGTGAGAATGCCCCATATAGAATATGAAGCTCTCTCCAACTCTATTAGAATATCTTTATAACCTTTATACATATAGCATTATAAATGCGAAAGTGTTTATGAAAGTTTAAACGAAGTCAACGTCTAAACGGATGGATTAATGCCTTTTTACCTCTGCATATATATGGATTATAACCCGGAAATGAACATAGACTGTGTTTTGTTTATTATATTAAAATAATTTTTTAATAGTTCAAAATTTCATTATTTTTCAGAGGGAAGGAATCATATGACATTTTTGCGAAAAAATTTTATTATCCCTCTTTCTTGTTTCAAAACAATAATGATAATAACAATAAACAAGCAATAAAAATTTGTCCTCAATAATTAATTTTCTATTGAAAGATTTTCACGTGAAAAAATGAAATGAAATTTAAAAAAATTAAGATTTTCACGTGAGAGGATTAAATGAAATTTAAAAATGAAGAATTAAAAAATATACAGTAAAACCCCTCTAAAGCGACCACGTTCCCTGCCAATAAAAATTGGTCGCTCCGAGAGGTGGTCTCTTAATGGAGGTCATGTTTAAATCTAGATTTTAATTGCTGAAAAAAGTAACAATTAAAGTTACTAAAATTTATTTTTCACACTAGGAAAAATATGAAAATTTAAGTATCAAAACAAAAGTTAATTACATAAGTTAATTACTGCTGAGAATAAAAAATTAATACATTGAAGTGTGCTCTGATTTTAGGGTTTTATCTTTTATAGCTTTTATTTCCATATCCTTTCGAAGTTCAGTAAATGAATGCAATTATTTTTGAACGGGAACAAGTGATGACGATTTCTTAATGAAATCGTTTATCTATTTCTTTGAGAGTTTTCAGACAGAATAGCAAGGGAGTTTATTGACAGTCATTTTTAATTTGTCATCAGAATTAAATTACAAAAGGGTTTACACCCTTAAAAATTACCGGAATAAAAAAAATCTAAACTTAGTTTAGAAGTTTGATGAATAATGTGCTCTTCGGATTTATTTTTCTAATGAAACCTTTTTCAAGCGGCCAGGAAAAAACGGAATTTGTTTCATTTTCTTGAAAAAAATGGGTCACTCATGGAGGGAGTTCAACTGTAATGGTCTCTTAATGGAGGTAAAATATTGTGTTGCGCCTATGGTAGGTATTGAGTCTATGGCAATAAATTTCGTTCCATGAAAAAGTGGTCGTTCAGGAAGGTGGTCGTTTGATGGAGGTGGTCGCACAGGGAGGTTTCACTGTATATGGATTTCACGTGAAATACAATATAGCATTTTCGGTCATAAAACTTACAGACCGGGAGGCCGCAGCGCAGACATTCTCCTCATCGAGTTCACGGCTGAAATTCAAGAATTAGTTAAAACTCGATTCGCATATCAAAAAACAATCGGTCTGCCAAGCCCTATCTTGGTGGAAAATACCTGAAAACACGATTTTAGCAGTAGACTTGTAGGTTTACCATTGTGTTTTTCTGCACCGAAAGGTATGGAAACATGGAGGACTGGTAACAGGAAAACACAATAGTGAACCTACAAGTCAACCACCAAAATCGTGTTTTCAGATCTTTTCCACCAAGCTATGACGTGGCAGACCCATTACGTTTTGATGTACGAATCGAGTTTTAACTGATTCTGGAATTTCAAGCCGTCAACTCGATGAGGTGATTGTTTGAGCTGCCGCCTACCGGTCTAATAAAGATTTAATATGATTGCATCAAACAAATAAAATCGTCCATCTGGCAATATCAAAATTACGGAACGGGGGCTCCAAGTATATTGTAGACATGTTAGTAATTCGTGGTTTGGCATCCGTATTTCAATTCCACATTTATTTAGCTTTAAAAAATTTAAATTATGTTGTCACTTTTAAAAATAGTTTTCTTTATAATAGATTTTTGTAAAGCCTTATAGGATGCAATGCATACATATACAAATTTTACAAAAAATACCACCAAAGTGCTGTTTTGTAGTAGAATTCTGCCAGCATTGTTTTTTTTTTTTTTTTTTTTTCACGAGGAGAGATTCGTCGATTTTCACGATTTTAGTTGGCCCTCCTTTTTAGGTGCGTTCGTAATTATATAAATACGTAGCATCTCTAGTCGTCGTTCAGTCCGTCCGTCTGTTTGTCCGTCCGTATTTAACAGAGCAAAAACTATCCAACCGAATGGTCTGAAATTTTAAATATATAATTGTTGCAAAATTTTGTCGAGTCATTTCAAATTTTATGAAAATCGGATGCATAGTTTAATTACAAGGACAGTCAAAATTTTCCGTTACATTACGGCCAATGGGGAAAAAATATTGCAAGTGCATTTTAATGATGTTACAGCCTAAGCACTTATGAAGTATACTAAAATATACATTCAGTACAATATGCGGGGCAAAAAATATTTATAAAACTAGTTATAGTACGGACTGACCTCATTTGCACGTTTGACGAGCAATTTCCAACTTGTTTAAATTGGTTGTAATTTCAATTTCGCGTTTGTTTATGTTATTTGGCACAAAATTCCCTTTTATTTGACTGAGTTCTGTCAAGCCCCCTATAAATAGAAGTTCCGAATTGTCTCTTATAAAATGTGATAAAGAGTGGGTTAATTATACAGTAGAACCTCTTTTTCCGAAACTCTTTTAACAGACACTCTTGGTTAACCAAAATCCATTTTTAAAGCTTTTTTTTTTTTTTTTAATCACTTTTCTTGTGTGCAAAATCCATTTTCAAAGCTTTTTTTTCTTTTTCTTTTTAACTAACATATTCCTTGTGTACAAGCAGTCTATTCCGAACTACGAGTACATATCTTCGATCCCCTTTCTTAGAGTTCCTTTGAATTTAACTTGACCTTCTGTAAGCTGCGGAGTGGAACGAAGAAAACGAACAAATTAACAATTCTGAACCTTTTGACTGTTTAGCAAAAGGTTATGCATGGCTGGGGCAGCAGAAAGGCTGTGATGCTCGTGAACTAAGAATATTAAAAAGCTTCGTGATAGAGTTTCAAAGCAAAGGCAATCGAAACTGCGGCAAACAAAACGTTGTTTCAAACCCTTGTGAAAATTGTAAAAGGTATTTAATTTCAAAATTAAAATTCAGGTAGTTTATTCTTGTTTCTATTTTGTTATTGCTTTATTTTTATTAAGCCCTTGTTACCATAATAAGAAATAGCGCATATATTTCTCATTAACCTTAAAATTGAAGCAATCTCGATTATCCGAAAATTTCTATTTTCCGAAAGATGGTCGGTCCCAATTATTTCGGATAATCGAGGTTCTACTGTATATGTTTTAAAATGTCGTGAATGAAATATTTTGCTTAATTAATGCATTTGCCCTTTTTTTAATGCTATGTGAATGACGACACGGGAAACAGCTAGTTTTAAATAAATAATATATCTTCAATGAAATGAGTTTTTTTAAATTAGCAATTTCAAAAATGCGTAGCTCAATAAAAATCCTGCAATTGATAGTCAAGAAATATGGTTTACAGATAAACATGATAAATTAACACCATTAAAAGCAACAACAACAATAAAATTAAAACAAAAAAAATATTATTTTGTTACAATTGCATGTATTAATCCAATTCCGCACCTGAAAGTCTCTAAATGAGAATTAATAGAAACCTAAAAACTGATATTCCGGTTTGTGAAAACTGATGAATACGTTGTTAAAACTACTCGAAAACGTTTCCAAAAATCGACTGCAGCGAAAGAAACTTTGTTTTTGTAAATGAATCTATAAATCTCGAAAATATATTGGTTTCTGATATTTCAAATTATAATGAATGCTTATGGGAATAATGGGTATCTCGGAAGAGTTGTTGTATAATTTCGTTTGCAGTTATATTGTATTTTTGGCAACTTTTTACTTTGTTAAAGTACATGCCTTCTCAAAAAAATAATAAAGAATAAGAGATTTTTTTTATTGGATCTTTATTTACAGATTTTCTTTAACATTTTCTCGTTTTTTTTTTTTATGAAAAAAATCTTCAGTATTATAAGACTAAGATAATTACTTGTTATGTATTAAATTATTTTATTGACTGAAATTCGACAGATTGATTATTTACATTTTTTATGAAATCCGGGAAGCAGAATTATTTATTTCATTTTCATTCAGATATATTACAGCACTTTCATAATTTTAGTAACATATAATTTTTAGATATGATTCATAAGATAATAAACCACAATTTTAATTTCGAATTCATTCCAATAATTACACTTGCGATTTTACTTATTTATTAAACAATCTTTTCACATAATTAACACATTACCTGCTGGTGTTATGTTCACGTAACGGTAAAAATAAATGCACATATTTAAGTTATTTAAATACCCACCACTATTTTTGAATTAAAAAATTTGTCTTACTTAAAGTCATAAAATTTTAAGATCTTATAAAGGGAAAATTGTCTTTCAGAGTTTGTGGTGGCAAACAACGTTCAGCTAAAAAGTTGAAATTTCCAACCACATAGTTTTGGCGGTTAATGGGTGAGAGGATGCTGATTTTTAATTTTTAATGTTTTATATTTATGACCAGATATGCACCAGAAATTGTTTGTACAAAAATCAGATAAACTTTTAATTATTTATTAATACCATGACGTAAAAAATATACAGGTTGTATCTAAACTCTTGGGCAAAACTTTAAGGGGTGATAGTACACAGAAGACAAACAATATTAAATAGAAAACTAAGGGTCTCAAACGTCTTCCGAAGGAGATAGGCGCCATTAAAGTTTAGGGTCCAAAATTTCAAACGATTATAAAAAACGGAAAAATTGTTCGATTCGTTTGCGGTTTTCACTAAACCAACTCTTTATGTCAGTATTTTTTTGAAAATAAATTTTAAAGGTAAAGTTAAAAAAAATGCTGATAGAGGGCGCTTTAGACTTTCGAGTAACAAACAACTATTTTTTTTTACCTTTATTTCTTGTATGTCAGTAAATTCTTTCAAAAGCTTAGACTTAAACTTAAATTTTGAGCTCAAAATCTGAATCGTTGGGAGTGGTTAAATTGCGCAAATTTAACTGTGTTCAGCTGAACAGAGTTCAAAATCTGAATCGTTAGGAGTGGTTAAGTAGCGCAAATTGAACTGTGTTCATCTGAACACAGTTCATTTTGCGCTACTTAACCACTCACATCGATTCAGATTTTGAGCTCAAAATTTAAGTTTAAGTCTAAGCTTTTGAAAGCATTTACTGAGATACAAGAAATAACAGTAAAAAGTAGCTGTCCCTTACTCCAAAGTCTAAAGCGCTCTCTATCAGCATTTTTTGAACTTAAGCTTTAAAATTTATTTTCAAGAAAATACTGACATAAAGAATAGTTTTAGAAAAAACTAGAAATGAATCGACCAATTTTTCCGTTTTTTATAATCATATGAAATTTTGGACCCTAAACTTTTATGGCGCCTATCTTCTTTGGAAAACGCTAGGGACCCTTAGTTTCCCATTTAATATTGTTTGTCTTGATGTGTACTATCACTCCTTAAAGTTTTGCCCAAGAGTTTAGATACACCCTGCATTTGTAATATAAATTTGGCTCTCCAAAAACCAACATCTACAGCGTCTACAGGTTTTTCTCATCGAAATGTTTGGACGAATTTCTGAAGTATTGCGATCAACATACAATTTTTTTAAATAAATTATGTTTATTTCGTAAGATATTTTATTCTAATCTGGTCAATGTTGTTAATATGACCAACCCGTAATAATCTTTTTTAGTTTAGTGAAATCTAAAAAAATAGCAATTGAATGCCGTCGCGGAGAGTCGGATGAATTGGTTTAATCCCACTTTTGGTCTCTTTCCCTGATTACGATCACGACAGGGCCGCAATTTTGTTTTCTGCTAGTTGCGTGTGCATGTTATAAATTTGTCTCTGGTAAGTTTGATATTTATCTTATTTCAACAAAGTTTTTATAATTATTTGTATGCATGAAATTTTAGGTTTTTTAGTGTTGTTTTGAACTGTATAGAGGAATATCAATATCAGAGTGCTCAGACAGAATTGAGACATTTTCATAATAGTGGTTTTTGTTGGCAATATCTGCAGTCTGGTTGTAAAAGCATTTTATATGGGGTTTGTGTTGTTAATTAAATACGAATTGGACAAATGCACTATAAAATTGACATTAACCCTTCATTGCGCGTCTTTTTCCATTTTTATGAAAAAATTATTTGAAATATATATATAAAGTCTAATAATGGGAAGAATAGTAAAAAAAATCGTTTTCAAATTTTCAGCTAAAATTTGATATTTTTTGGCGTGTACTCTATGTATACAATTGGGATTTAAAAATATTGTATTGCTATATTTTACAACTAAATGAGCTTAAATTAATTAATTTTACCTGCTTAATACTCTGCAATATTTTTCATATTAATATTTTTAAGTATTCAGTAAAAATAATGAAAGTAAATATTACCTTAATAACTTGATCGATTTTTTTTTTTTTTTTTTTTTTTTTTTTTTTTTTTTTTTTGTTTTTGTTTCCGAAGAATAAATTCTAATTTTTTGTCAAATGCAACTATCTGACATGGACAAAATAAGTCTTATTCCATTCTTTGGACTGTTCTTGATCAGGGATAGAGATCATATTGGCCAAATTTATACAACATAATAAGAATCACAGTCTTTTTAGGTATGTGCCAGATGTGGCACGTGTTGCTGTGAAGGTTTAAAAACATGTATTCAAACTTACATCACTTGCTGAATGGTACAAAACCATTTTAATGAAATTATAAAAAAACATTAAAATAAGATTAAAATCTGCGTTTCGTAGCGCATCTACGATCGTCTTCAGGATAAATGATGTTTATAAAAAAGAAAAAAGCTTAAAAGTTAAACAAGTTGGAAATTGCTTGTCAAACGTGGTAAATGAGGTAATGTTCGTACTATAACTAGTTTTATAATTAATTGTTGCACCCAATATTGTACTGAATGTATATTTTTTGCACTTCATAAATGCATAGTCTGTAACATCATTAAAATGCACTTGCAATAAATTTTTCCCATTCCCAGTAATGTAACAGAAAACTTTTGACAGTCCCTGTAATTAAACTATACATCCGATTTTCATAAAATTTGAAATGGCTCGACAAAATTTTGAAACACTTATATATTTAAAATTTCAGACCATTCGGAAAGCTGTAACATCATTAAAATGCACTTGCAATAATTTTTCCCATTGGCCGTGATGTAAAGAAAAAAATTTGACTGTCCCTGTCATTAAACTATACATTCGATTTTCATAAAATTTGAAATGGCTTGACAAAATTATGCAACAATCATATATTTAAAATTTCAGCCCTTTCGGTTGGGTAGTTTTTGCTCTGTTATCTGCAAACGAATAAAAGGACTGAACGACGACTATAGGTGCTACGTATTTATATAATTACGAACTCACCTAAAAAAGGACCCATACGTCTTAGAGATCAGAAAAATACTTAACTGGAGAAGACAACAACGTCATCCATACTAACCAGGTTTAACAAAAAGAGCTAAACACATCAGTGGAAATGAGGGAGGAGGTGTACTAACATATGAACAAACTGTGCCAAGCCTATTATAACAAATAATGGCAGATTCTTGGAATGTTAAATAATATATATCTATTATATGCGTACTGTATAGACAATATGCATGTAATGATAGTCCATCATTTAACCATGCATGTTATTTCAACCCCTCGTACATTTCCACTTATGTTCTAACATCCTTTTTGGTAACTATGGTAAGTGGGTGACGTTTTTGTCTTCTCCAGTCAGATATTTTTTGAAGCTCTCGGATGCATGGGCTCGCTTTTGAACTTTTAAGTTTTTTTTAACCATCATTTATCCTGAACACGATTTCAGATGCGATACGAAACGTAGATTTTAATGTCATTTTAATGTGTTTTGTAACTTCACTTAAATGTGTTTTTACTATTCAGGAAGTTATGTATAGTTTGAATACAAAGTTTTATGTATGTGTAACGTAATTACGCACATGTGTAATGTCTTGGAATTTTTAAAATGTTTGTAATGCCTTTTTTACTTGCCCTGGATATGGATTAAATAAATAAAAAACATTTTTTGCTGTAAAACTTTTAAATGGTTTTCAATTATTTTCTATATTTTATTCATGGTTATTTGTTTATTATTTTTAAAAGTGTTCAGGAAATAAAATTGTTTTTGTAATAGTTGTTTTTTATACGTTAAGTATTAACCTCTTTCATTTCAATGTAGGCATATTACATATATATGGCCATAATATCTTCATCAACTCGAATTATTTTAAAACAAACTGCTACAGGCACAAATTTTGACTAATGGGTTTTTTTTCAGTGTTAAAAAATGACTGCTTTGTTATTCATTTTTTTTAAATCGGTTAGTTAATAGTTTTTTTTCTAACCTTAGGGTGACCATATTAAAAGCAGATACCTTATTATTAAAAGGACATTTAAAAAAATTCAGTACATTTCTAAATATTGAATTTAAAAGAATTATAATTGTAAATCACAATAGATAGATTAATCTAATTTTTAAAAAATAGAGGAACAATATAAATACATTTTTAAAATTAATATTTTGAAACCCTTTTAAAAAAGGAAGACTTTTATTTTTCGTAATATTTCACCATTTTTTCTTTAAGTTGTTTCAACTTTTGTCAAAGCCTATAAAAACGAAATAAAAGAAGATTGTATTTTCCTATTACTTTATTTTTTATCCATGTTTTTTTCCAGTGCTAAAAAAGGCTATAAAAGAACTACTTTGTTATTCATTTTAACAATTGCCGGAATTATAATAATGAGATAACATTTCTTTTATTTTTGATGTATTAAAAAAAACCAGTTTATATACCGAAAATATCATCAATATTGTTTATAGGTAAAAAATATTTCTTTTGACTTTCGGATATTAACTGAAACTTTATGGTTAGTGCTTTATTGAAAGTTTTTATTGTATTATCTGTTACAAAAAATAGTATATAAAGCAAAAGTAAATAAGTGCGAAGTCAAAATTACGTCCATTTCTAATCATATCATAATATTAAAATATTTATTTGCTTAAAAGATGTTATAAAAACACATTAAAAGTAAATTAAGTTCAGGAGTTTGTAACCATACTTTATCCTTTCGTATCCCGAATTTATGGGTTGAATGGTTAGATAAATTATGGCAACGCGACATAGAAAGAACACGAGCAATCGCGAAAATATAGAGCGCGTTACATGATTACTTTTATTTTCGATGATTTTTTTCTTTTTCCATTTTTCATTGTGCATTTGTAATTTTTCTATTATGCATTCTGACGACGGCTCAGAAAATGAGTTGAAACATGCAAATAAAGAGTTTTTAATTTACTTTTAATGTGTTTTTATAACGTCTTTTAAGCAAATAAATATTTTAATATCATGATAGTATATAAAGCTTCAGGACTTTATTTATTTATTTATTTATTTTTGAATTTATATAATGGATATATGTAAACCTTTTGTAAACAATATAAAATATCGTTATAAAATACAGGGCTATTACAAATGATGAACCCGATTTTTTTTTAAAAAAACATATTTTCGTAACTACTGCACATATTACAATAACATGAATTTAAAGAGAAATATACTGAGTTTTTTTCAGTTTCAAATGTTCGAAGTGTGACCCTCTTGTTACACGGCATACGTCCAATCTGTAATCGAGTTCATTCCAAATATTTTGAAGCATCACTCTGTCAATGGTTCTGAAAGCTTCACAAATGCACTCTTTAAATTCCGAACACTTCATTTTCGGCATTGGTGGTGCATAAACAATGTCTGAACTTATGTCTGAACACTGTCAGAACATTTGTGCAGAATTCAGAACCATTGACAGAATGATGCTACAAAATGTTTGGGACGAACTGGATTACAGATTGGACGTATGTCATATAACAAGAGCGTCACACATCGAACATTTATAACGGAAAAAAACTTAGTATATTTCTCTTTAAATCCATGTATCACTTATTTTAATATGTGCAGTAGTAGTCCAGGCAATAGAAACCGTATATGGACTCTACCTAGCAAAATTAATGGTAGTACTGAAAATCGGCTTTCTAGATGTTTTTTGGGTCGCTGAATCCGAATTTGTAACTTCCAACCAAAATTTCCCCCGACAACACCCCCCAAATTTTGATAAAAAGCCCCCCCCCAAAAAAAAGTTTTTATTAAAAAAATCATTTTTTTATTGTTTTAGGGGGAAAGTAGCTGGAAATTCAGAAAGTAGACAAAATTTGCAACAAATTAGATACATGACATTATGACTTAGGATGAAGGAGAAGGGGGGATCTGCCTCGGAACATGCGCCGCAGTCCTGCGTGGACTAAATTGCGCAGTTCCACTTAACCACTCACACGTTTACATTAGTCCTCCCATCTTCCCTCCGAACTTTCTCTATAAGGTTTACTTTAAGTTTTTTGGGTAGCTGAATCCGAATTTTTAACTTACCCCCAAAATTTTTCCCCACCGATACCCCCCCCCCCCCAATAGTTGTTTTTAACTTAAATTTCTTATGTCTTTAGGGGAAAAACATTACGAAATTCAGAAACTAGACAAAATTTGCAACAAATAAGATATATGACATTATGACGTAGGATGAACGGGGAGAGAAGGGGCTGCCTCGGAACATTCCCCGCTCGCTTTTCTCAAAAACCAAATTTTTTCAAAAAACCAATTTTTTGTGGGGTTGCCGGATGAAATTTTGGTGGGAAGTTACAAATTCGGATTCAGCGACCCAAAAAACATAAAATGAGTCGAAATACAGAACTAGTATTAATTTTGCCAGATAAAATCCCCTATTGCCTGGACTTCATAATTTACTGCACTTAGCGCAGCAGTGCATGTTCAGAGGCAGCCCTCACCCTCCCCGTTCATCCTAATTCATAATGTCATATATTCTATTTGTTGCAAATTTTGTCTAGTTTCTGAATTTTGTAATGCTTTTCCCCTAAAACAATAAGAAATTTAAGTTATAAACAACTATTTGGGGGGGAGTGTCGGGGGGAAATTTTGGGGGGAAAGTTAAAAATTCGGATTCAGCGACCCAAAAATCTTAAAGTAAACCTTATAGAGAAAGCTCGGAGGGGAGATGGGAGGGCGAATGTAAACGTGTGAGTGGTTAAGTGGAATTGCGCAACTTAGTTTACGCAGCACCGCGCGCATGTTCCGAGACAGATCCCCCCTTTCCCTTCATCCTAAGTCATACTGTCGTATATCTTATTTGTTGGAAATTTTGTCTACTTTCTGAATTTCTAGATACTTTTTCTCTGAAACAATAAAAAAATTGATTTTTTTAATTAAAACCTTTTTTGGGGGGCTTTTTACCAAAATTTGGGGAGGTTGCCGGAGGAAATTTTGGTGAGAAGTTACAAATTCGGATTCAGCGACCCAAAAAACATCTAAAAAACCGATTTCCAGTACTACCATTAATTTTTCTAGGTAAAATTCCCTATTGCCTGGACTATAGTTTCGAAAATATGATTTTCTTAAATCGGGTCCATCATTTGTAATAGTCCTGTATTGTACTTACTACCGGGTGCCCCAAAAAGGACTGGCTGATTTTAAAATTCAATAACTTCCAAACGGTGACAGATATTAAAAAATTCTTGCAGGAGGGTTATGCATGAAGTCAAAAGTTTTTTTTACAGTGATTTTCGATTTTAGTTCGAATTACAAACAATAGATGGCGCTGCGATCAATAGAGGCTAAATTCAGGCTCGATTTTTGATACTTCGTGGCCCGGATAATACATTTCCATCTCCTTTTTCTGCATGGAACAACAGAAAGGAACAAAAATCGAACCTGTATTTAGCGACTATTTCTTACAGTGCCATCTATTGTTTGTAATTCGAACTAAAATCGAAAATCACTGTAATAAAACTTTTGACTTTATGCATAACCCTCCTGCAAGAATTTTTTTAATATCTGTCACCGTTTGGAAGTTATTGAATTTTAAAATCAGTCAGTCCTTTTTGGGACACCCGGTAAATAAATGCAATAGATTCTCGCTTATCCGACATAAATACGCCGGAAGAACGTCGGATTTTGCATATTATTTTTACAATTTTTGCACATCATACGTTATTATTAAAAGGACATTAAAAAAATTTAGTACATTTCTAAATATTGAATTTAAAAGAATTATTAGATTAAACTATCTATTGTGATTTATAATTATTTAAAAAAATTGACTAACAATATAAATACTATTTTTAAATTAATCCTTTGAATACCTTTTAAAAAAGGAGAACTTTTATTTCTCGTTATATTTCACCATTTTTTCTTTAAGTTGTTTCAACTTTTGCCAAAGAATATAAAAGCGATATAAAAGAAGATTGGATTTTCCTACGACTTTATTTTTTATCCATGTTTTTCAAAACGGAATTATAAGAATGATATGACATTTCTTTTATTTTTCATGTATTAAAGAAAATCAGTTTATATAACGAAAATATCATCAATATTGTTTTCATCTAAAGAGTATTTCTTTTGTCTCTCCGATATCAACTGAAACTTTATGGTTACAGATTGATTGAACGTTTTTATTGTATTTTCTGTTACAATGAATAGTATATAAAGTTTTAGGACTTTATTTATTTATTTTTAATTTATATAATGGAGATATGTAAACGGATTGTAAACGACACAAAAGATCGTTATAAAATATTATATTTCTTAAATAAATGCAATAGACTCTCGCTTATCCTACATAAACATAAACAAGCCGGTAGAGCGTCAGATTTTACATATTGATTTTGAAATTTTTACACATTACAACAAATCAACAGAAAGAAAAATATATGTGATTATTTAAAAAAAAAATCTGCATTTAGTCTGCTTTTACGACGATTGTCGTTTATTCGTTCCGAAGTCTCGCCATTTTTAGCAGGATCATTATGTCGATCTCTGCAACTTCTTCTTTGTTCTCAACGTATTTTATGTAGGTTTCTAGAGCTTTAACGCCGTCGATATGCGAGATACTGATAGGCTTAACAGTCGATGCTTAATCATCAATTTTGTTGAAATTTTTTATTGACAAGAACATCAAGTTTTTCAAAAGTAAGTTCATAATGATAGTCTTATTTTCAACTTTTTGCGAAGATGCATCTTCACATCCAGGAAGACTTTTGATTATCACCAAGGGGAGAATGCTTTCTTCGGTTTCATCTGTGCTTCTCATTTACGTAACTTCTTCTTCAATTTCACCTAACAGCTTCTTTCATGGTTTGGCAATTTTTGTAGTCCTTAAGACAGCCCAGACACTAACCTTTAAATTGGTGGGTTTCAATTTTTCGATAATGTATTGCACTTTTTTCATTTCTTCTACCATTGTCAATAGTAGTTTGGAGTGAGTGATAGATATGCGCCGATGGGATTTGAACAAGGAATATCATGAACAGGAGGCGAGAACGATAGCGTCGAGTAAAAGGCCAAGCTAGTTACTCTAAAAGCTAGTAACTCGCTTTATACTGATCATGTGAGATGAGATCGCTACACACTCCATCCCCAGTGAGTAAGACGTATTGCTGGCGTCCGGTATACAATCTTGAATGATGCCGTCTTATGCATGTATAATGCGTGGATGACAGAATTTGTAGTGTGGGCGTTACACAATGTGTAACGCCCACACTACAAATTACGATTAGGGATTTATGTCTACTAGACCGGAGTGAAAAACAAAAAGTTTTTCAAATCGAATCGTAATAGTGCGGAAAAGTTGCTACCCATTAATACAAGCACAGTGAAAAAAAAAATTTTGAAATCGGAGAATATCTTCCGTTCGCGCATCGCGTTCAAAGTTTTCGAATTTGAACAAAAATTGTACAAATATACGAAAAATCGTAAAAAGGTGTAAACTTTTTCCGATCGAACACATTTTTTTGTACATACCATGACCTTGAGATGTAGAATGGAGGAAAAAATACCACACACTCCACCTTTATTACCTTCCAACCCCCTCAAGGGGGTGAAAATGGCCAATTTTCGTGAAATAAACCGATATTACAGGAGATGTAAATATTGACGAATCGACTTGATTTTTTTTTTACATAAGGCAACCTTGAAGCTAAAAGTCGAAAACAACATCCCCCGCCTCGAGAGATCCTCTGTCCCCTTTGAACCCTGTCGAGGGGGCGACTTTTTGCGGCAAACATTATGTTTTGGTTTGTTTACCGCCCGGTCACTCGACCTTTCCATCTCGTCTGCCCCTTTCTTTTTCGGTGCACTGTAATGCTCGCTGCGCGTGTGCACCGCTGGAATTCCGAGAAACGGAGTGGGGGAGGAGCTAGCACAGTACCCGTACCTGGTAACGATCGCTGTGCGTCACTCAGTTTTGCCTCAGCGTCGCTGCGTGTTTCTGCTTGTCTCGCTTGTAAAAGAATATATCTCGCCTATAAAAGAAGCGCTGCTCTTGCTGGAAATTTTTCTTGTCGGCTTCGTTTAGAATCCTGTAGCTTGAATTGCATAACGGTCTCATCGATCACAATTTAGCTTCCTTTATCTTCATTATGGCGCTCACTCGAAGCGTTCATACTCCCTGCCCATTTTTTGGTGCACCAAAACCACTGCCATCCGCAATTCTTCCCACCAATGCTGACGTTGTCAAATGTTGGCATGAAGTGCAATACGCCATGTTATTGCAGTCTGGTGACTTTAAACCTGGAAGGAAGTTGAGCTTTTTAGAAGTGGCAAACACTGTAGCTCAACAGATTGAGTCACTGTATTTGAAGGCTTCGATTCCTACAGTTTGTCACACAAGAGTCGTTCAAAAGATGAAACAACTACACGATCGCTATTATGCACTTCGTAAATCATATCCAAGAGACAAACACACGGCTGGGAAACAGAAGAAGTACAATGACTTCATTCATCATTCGTATAACACATTATTTGACATATCAGCTTGCAAATGCGAGATGACACTAGAATGCACTTGTGGGAAAAACTTTGACAAGTGTATTTGTCCTAATCCTATAGCTGTCAGTTGCGATTGCCCTAAGGACAGGAAAATACCTGCATTGGAACTGAAGTTTCTCTACGCACAAAGAAACCTTAGACTAGGTAAAATAGGACCGACGGTGCATAAAAAGGAAACGCAAAAACTTACATCAAGGTTGCAAAGAAAGGCTCGTCATCTTGATGTGCTCAGCACACAAATGCAAAGCTTGCCTGGTTGCAGCACTGATCCTGAAAGAGAGGAGACAAATGTTGATGTCAATGAGGATGAGGATGATTTAGATTTTCAGCCCACATGCTCTTTGTCTGCTCTGTCAAGGAGCCCAGGCTCTTCACAAATGCGCATGTCGCTTCCAGCTACTGCTTTGACAAGTAATAGCTTTGGTCTGTCAGACAGAGCAACAGCTGCCATTACCTCTAGCGTGCTAAAAGACGTAGGTCTTATTACTGATATTAATACATCTCTGATCGTTGATAGAAGCAAAATTAGACGAGAAAAAGAAAAGTGCAGGGCAATTCTTACCAATCTGGAGCAGCAGGAACATCAAATAAACGGCCCTATGTGTGTGTACTTTGATGGCAGGGGCGATGACACTCTAGTGTTGGTTGACAAAGGAGGTAAACGATATCAGTCTGAACAAAAAGAAGACCAAATTACAGTTGTTGAGGAACCGTGTTCTAAGTACCTTTACCATCTAGTACCAACCTCAAAAAGTGGAAAGGACATTGCTAACTCTATTGTAGACTATTTCGAAGACAACGGAATAGACACTTTAAAAATTCTAGTCGTCGGGTGTGATGGTACAGCAACAAATACTGGCTGGAAAAGAGGAGCAATCAAACATACAGAAATGCGTTTAAAGAGACCAACACAGTGGGTTATATGTCTCCTGCATTTTAATGAGCTACCTTTGAGGCATCTTGTAGAAACATTTGATGGTAAAACCACAGGACCTCAGTCATTTTGTGGCCCTCTTGGCAAACAGCTGGCTGGTTGCGAGTCTTTGCCCGTAGTTGCTTTTAAGAGAATTAAATGCCACATCCCACACATTGACCCAGAAATCCTGAGTAAAGATCACAGATACCTGCACGACATTGCTGTTTCCATTGCTGCTGGATTTTGTTCCTCAGACCTTGCAAATAGAGATCCGGGACCAATATCGCATTCTTGGTGGTTAACGACAGAAAATAGGATCCTGAGACTGTATATGTCTTTGGAAACTCCATCTGAAAATCTCATCAACATTGTCACGTACATTATGACAGTATACGTACCTCTGTGGTTCGAAATTAAGACAAGATCTTTAGTAGTTGAGGGACCTAAACATATTTTTGAATGCATCAAGAAATGTAGAAGCTTACCTGCAAAACTCCAAGAAGTGGTAACAAAGGTCATCCAAGCAAATGCATTCTTTGCTTATCCAGAAAACATTCTTCATTCAATGGTAGTGGATGATAGGCAACACGTTCAAGAGCTGGGACTTCGGTGGGTACTGAAATCCAAAGACACTCCCACAAAGGGAAAATCCGTCAGAAATTTTCAAGTTCCGGCCATACATTTTGACGCCGAGGATTATTATGACATTATAAATTGGTCTGAAACCAAGATTATCTGTCCTCCTCTATTGGTAAACATTTCTTTAGCTGACATTGCAGACTTGATTTCCAAGGAGTGAAAGCCAACTCTTCCTCTGAATCTGGCAGACATACCATGTCATACGCAAGCTGTAGAGCGCAGTGTCAAGCTGGTAACGCAGGCCTCCTCAAAAGTGTTTGGGCATGAGCGACGTGATGGTTTTATAAGAACCACCCTCGCTTCTCGAGCTACCATGATAAAATTTGACACTAAATCAGAATTAGCAGTACCTGAATCTGCATCTGCATAATTCTCCACGCCCACATTTTGGTTGGTTGGTTGGGTAGGGTATGGGTGGGACTCACAGTGCAGCCACTTTCCCGTGGTGAGTCCTGAGTCGTCCTTAGAAGGACGGGCCAAGAGCTGCACAATATCGATTTTTTGAGTGCGGGCGGATTGTTTTCGACTTTTAGCTTCAAGGTTGCCTGATGCAAACAAAAATCAGACCGATTCGTCAATATTTACATCTCCTGTAATTTCGGTTTTTTCAACGAAAATTGGCCATTTTCACCCCCTTGAGGGCATTGGAAAGTGATAAAGGAGGAGTGTGTGGTATTTTTTCCTCCATTCTGCATCTCAAGGTCATGGTATGTACAAAAAAATGTGTTCGATCGGAAAAAGGTTACACCTTTTTAAGATTTTTCGTATATTTGTACAATTTTTGTTCAAATTCGAAAACTTTGAACGCGATGCGCGAACGGAAGATATTCTCCGATTTCAAAAAAATTTTTTTCACTGTGCTTGTATTGACGAGTAGCAACTTTTCCGCACTATTACGATTCGATTTGCAAAACTTTTTGTTTTTCACTCCGGTCTATTACACATGCCTTGGATCTAGGGGATGATTTTTAGTGCTGCCTGTGTTGGTTAGAACAGGAGATGATTGTTGCTGAAAGCTGCTGTTGCGTGTTTGTCAGGGTCACCAATTTCGAGAGTGAGTGGGTTGGCGCCGATGGTTTTTTTCCTTCAGAATTGGATAAGCAAAGGTCAGATGAGAGAGATTTTATTATGCTATTTAACTTATTCCAACTGTTACGAACTTCGAACTCTTCAGATTTGTGATAATTGCTATTGTTCTACTAGTATATTGAATTACTGTGAGGAAAAACTAATTAATGTTTTGTAGAAGCCGGTAGTAGACGTGATTTAGAAATTTGCGGGGACGGGGGTGGCAGAAAATAGGATCCAGGTTTACTCAGTTCTAGAGGAATCGCCTTCTTTGGTTGAAAAGATAAATCGGAATTCCACAACATATGAGAAAGATTGGAATTAAGACACCTAATTTTCATGTTAACTTGTTTGAGTTTTGACACTTTTGAACTATACTTTGTGATAATATTCTTGTCATTTCTATTGATTAAAATATTTGTTTGTAGCAACGTAAATGTATGATCGAGGTATTCAACTTATTTTGTAAGCCATAAATTACTCGAACTTAAATTTAGTAACGTTATGTTAAAGTGATTAACCGTTTAAGGGGCAAGTAATTGTGTTTCTGTAATGTAGAATTCACACCACAATCTTCCCCAAATTTTTTTTTTTTTTCGCAAAATAAGGAAAAGCAAAATTACTGCTTTTTCAACCAAAGTTGAAGTAAAATTTAATAAAATTTTTCTGTGCAAATCTCCATTAATCGTAGGTGTGATATAATATGTCCCTCCGCCACTCAAGGGGTAACTTAGACGTATGATCGAGATAGTTAACTTATTATTTCGGCCATCGAACTCGGCACTCGAACATAAATTTAGTTACATTATGTTAAAGTGATTAACCGTTTAAGGGGCAAGTAATTGTGTTTCTGTAATGTAGAATTCACACCAGAATCTTCCAAAAAATTTTTATTGCAAAATAAGGAAAAGCAAATTTACTGCATTTTTCAACCAAAGTTAGAAAAGTAAAATTTAATAAAACTTTTCTGGTGCAAATCTTCATTAAACGTAGGTGGGATATAATATGTCCTCCTCAAGGGGCAACTTGGATGTATGATCGAGGTATTCAACTTATTTCTTCGGCCATCAATTACACGAACTTAAATTTAGTAGCATTATGTTAAAGTGATTAGCCGTTTAAGGGGCAAGTAATTGTTTTTCTGTAATGTAGAATTCACACCAGAATCTTACAAAAAAAAAAAAAATGCAAAATAAGGAAAAGCAAATTTACTGCTTTTTTTCAATCAAAGTTAGAAAACTAAAATTTAATAAAATTTTTCTGGTGCAAATTTCCATTAATCGTGGGCTGGATATAATATGTCCCTCCGCTCCACAAGGGGTTAAAAAGGTATTTATAAATAATAATACAGATCTTAGAATTTTTTTTAAGGTGAAAATGTTTTATTATTTAGTGGATTAATAGTAGAATTTCTGTGAGTGTTTGATTCTACATCTATATGTAACATCCGAATGTACCTATTTTTTTTAGAAGGAAAATCATATTTATCAATAACCTTATTTTAATGTTTTACATCACAGAGCAGTGTTCGTCAACTGTATTTTTACTTATTACAAATCACCTTATTAGATTTTTTAATAAATAACAAACTATGTTTTTTAGTTTATATGAAAGCAAAAAATTTAAGTAGCAATCTAAAAACATATAAAAGAACAAAAACAGATCTTGTATTATCTAAAAGGGCCACTTTCAAAACGTACAGCGTTAGAGAGAAAAACTCAGCCTAATTCATCATTCAACACACATCTTTGTTGAAATATTTATGTATTCGCTATAGTATTTTACCGAAAAACTGAAAAATAAAGAAACAGTTTTTTTACTGTAATAAAACATACATAAGTGCATAAAGATTTAACTTTAGTTATGATATATAGACAGGTGTTATTTTATAGCATTTAAGAACATGCAATATTTCAGATTCAATGTACGTACAGTCGTGGAAAAAAATTAAACACCTCCTGCTAAGTCTGCAACAGATTATCGTAGAAGAAAGTGACAGGTACCGAACGATTGGAAATAAAGTCTACTTTTAAATGATGTATATAAAATTTTCTCACGGGAGCCTCTACATATAAACATGAACCCAAACTTTGCTTTTTTTTCAATAGCAATTACCAATCCCCACTACCAATCACCTTGGTAATAACATTAATTATGGTATTACCTAGTTTGATACCCTAAATAAATTCTACACCTTTCAGTTAGCTTAAATCCAAATTGTCATGAAATTAGTACGATTAGTTTTCGAGAAATTAAATTAGGATCAGCGAAGCGAATCCTCTACTAGGCTACACATATTACATTTTGTCGTACATTTTACAAAAAAAAAAACTATTCAATATTTTGGCCTGAAATTAAACATTCAAATAAATTATGATCTGTAGATATTGCATAATATATTGCATAATATTATTTTTTTTGCAGAATAACCTTAAAATAATTATTATTTTAATTAATTTATTTTACATGTTTTTTTTTTTTCCATTGCGGATGCATTTTGGCAAATACAAAATGAAACACGTATATTTTCAGAAGAAAAAATAAATCATGGAGTTACGATTTCTTTTATCAAACTTTTAAACTACCTTTTTCTTATAAAAATTATAGAATATTTTTAATGAATTAAAACTTGTGAAAATTCAATTATTTATTCAATTATAAAAGTATTTTTCAGTGTTAAGAATTCAAATACACAATTTATTATATTATGGCAAATCATTTATGGAGACGATACTTACGCATTATAAAAGAATTATATATATATTTTTTTTGTGTGTGTGTTAAGAGGCAACAAAAGAATTTTAATAAAATAAAATTATTTCTTAAATTTGTATCATACATATTTTGCAAAATTTTGCTTCGAAAATATCTTTATTTATACCAGTCTTATATCATCAATAAAAAGTTCCGAGGAAATTCTTAGTTATTTGGCTGAATTTCCAATTCGAAAATTAAAATACGCCAAAACATAAAATAACATTTTCGCTTGATAAAGATGCAAGAATAATATAAAAAATATTGTTACTTTAAAATATTTATCTTATTAAGTTATGCTTCGCGAATCCAAACAAAGCATGGCTTTTGCTAGTTTTAAAATGAGCCTATTTTGGGGCTTTATCCAAATTGAAGTTTCGTACTAGATTGACGAAATGCTACAGAATGACTATATCACTTCTATTGATGTATTATTCCTTGCCAATATGACAATTTCACTCGCCTACCATTTTTTGACCATTGACAGCCCAAATATTTCAATAAAATGAGTTAAATATATTTTTTCAAATTATGCTTTTCTGCACATACTATACAGCCCATTTAACCATAATTTTGAAGTTTTTTAATCATAATTCGAAAACTACTTGCGAGAAAATTTTAAGAATTTGGATAAAGCATTACATAATAAATATAAAACTATCGAAAAATTGTAGATTGCAATTCATATTGTTTTCAAATATTAATTTCATAATTTATAATATACAATTTTTAAAATTAGAAATTCAATGTATTTAAGTTTGGGATTTTTAGCATTATAACCTCACAAAAAATTATCAAGTTAGGATTATAATTTCAGGAGATATTATTAAAAATATGAAAATGTAATTTAACATTAGAAGCTCTCAATTTTGAATAGTTATAATTCAAAGACTTAACATTCAAATGGCTAAAAATTTCGTTTCTGGGAATAATGTGAGTCGAAGATGTAAAATATATTGTCAAAATTGGGTGTTGCCATTGAAAAAACAAAGTTAGCTCTGGTTTTGATTTTTTGATTGATAATTGCGTATGCTTCAACTGTTTTTCGAACCTCTTCAATTTAGAAGGAAGAAAAACGAGTTTATGCTACCGTAGCGGGTTAAAGCAGCAATTTAAGGCTCTGAATGTTTGCAGAGGCCGCAGGTTCGAGTCCAAGTTTGACAAAATGTGTAATTTTTGTCGATAATTTATTTCAAAAATGACATATTTTATTAGGAAGGATTATAGGATTTTTATTTTATTATTATTATTATTATTATTTGAATGCTTTATAATTTTTAAAATTTAAATATATAATATTATAATATTTGAAAAAATAACGATTTTATATTTAAAATATTTAAGCTAAAATATTTTGCATGTAATTATCAATTAAATAAATTGAGCTGATCAATTTTCGTTATATTTCCTGACCATTACCAAGAATATATATTAGGGTGTGTCGATTTTTAACTTTTTTTTTGTTTCCAAATTCCAAGTTGATAAAAAGTTGCTACTAGACGCCGCAACTTACCACAAAAAATTTTGGATTTTTAAAAAAATGTTTAGCTCTCCCGCACAAGGCCTAATGTATAGAAATTTTACTTAAAAAGTAAATTTTTACAAAAAATTAAAAAAAAAAAACCTAAAACACTTTTTTCTAAATTGCAAGTTAAAATTCCACTAACAATAAGCACAAAAAACAATAGAAAATGTATTTCAAAAACTTAGCACAACATTTAGGTCTCCCGCACAAGGCCTAAAGTTTGTTAATTTTGACGAAACGTTCGTAATTTTTAGTGTAAGTGAACCATTTTTTTTTTCGTTAAAAACACCAGACTTAAGTGTATTTTTGTTACAGGAGGCATAAAATGACACAATATAAATAAATAAATAAATAAATAAATAAATAAATAAATAAATATATATATATATATATATATACATACATATATATAAATATATACATACTACATAAATAATATATAAATGTTGTATACCTTAAAAAAGATAGTTTAACGATGTAAATTGTTTGATAAATGTGTTCAAATAAACTCTATCGTCATTTGTGATTACTATTGTTTATTACAAATGTATAAAATATTATAACGTTGAATAAAATGTAGTATATAAGTACAAAATGTTGCTGATGTATTTTCATAGAACATGAGCGCAGTTTTCTTGTTCTATTTCAAATTAACTGACTTGTTTTAAATATTCGTCCTTTCATCTTGTCTTCAAAACCTGAAACGAAAGTTATATACAGTATTTACGTAGGCCTACAGATTTTTACAAAATTATACATATGATCCCCAATGAATTTCAAATATTATATGGAAGACAGCAAGATAAAGATGTTATTTAAAACATTAAAAATCAAAGTAGTACAAAAAACACTTACTTACATTTTAATCCTTCACTGAGGTTTTGTACTGGCTCTTGGTCTCGAACGTAGGTAGCTCTTTACGGTATTCCAGTCTGGTACGAATGAAACCATCTCTTTCGATCATCCCACACACTCGCTTTGAAGCTTCTGTGACTTCTTTCACAATTCGTTCCACAGCTTGAGTGTGAGAAGGAATTGTAAATTCAACCCTTCCACTTTTTCCCGTTTCCGCAATTAACTGTAACTCTTCTAGGCTCATATCGGTAACAAGAGGGTGTTCTACTGAAGAGGTTTGCCAGTCAATCATATCTATATAGTCTTTAGCATTAAAATTGATCTGAGGGGGTTTAAATATCCTTACCCCTTTCTTTTCTGTTTCACGAGCTTTCTGGATTCTCTTATAAGCCAAGACTCTAATATGTTTTCGTTCATCAAACTACATAGCTATTAAAACATGCTCTGGGTGAGCTATAAATGCGTTTCTCTGTAACGTTGCATGGACGACATGTTTTAGCTCGTCTTCCAAGTAATTTCTGAAATGAATCATTTAAAAAAAATTAATGGAACCCTGCGGGATTTTGGGATTGCACTTAATTGAGAACCATGATGGTATGTAGACTTTCATTATGAACTCTGCAAGCATTCTCAGCTCAGGGGTCGGATCATCCATGGCTACATACAAACGAAGGATTCGATTTGCCAGGGCCACCTGGCCAGCTACCTCGATAAGCCACCTGGCGTGCGAGATGTTTCCGGGGTTTCATCTGGCCAACTCTTCTGTACATGTACCTATTGATACGGGTTTGCATATTTCGTACAGAAATTTTTCGTCTGTGCCCAATTCTTTAAGATGAACTTCTGATATATCGCTTTCAATTGCAACAAAATTGACAACATCCAGATTTTGGCAGCTTAGAAGTTGTTTACCAATAGGCCTGCTAAATGTGTTTGGTCCAGAAGTTGGCCCATCAAGAGCAACCATAATTTTTCTAAATGGTAATTCATTCAAATGTAGTAGACACACAACTGCCTGCAGTGGCTGTTGTATTTTATATTCAAATAAGGTGATAACTCCATTTGAAGTGCCTGTGTTTGTTGCCGTACCATCACAACCAATAGCTTTTAGTTTTTTAAGATCGACAGTTTTTTCTTCACAATACATTACAAGTGATGTAACTATTTCCTTTCCTGTTCCATTTATGGGAGCTACATGATCGAAATACTTGGATCCAGGTTCTTCAACAATACATATGTGTTCTTCCATTAAAGATTTTCAGACACTTTTACCAGCTACAATTTCTTTTGTTATGGTTTCATCTTTACGACCATCAAAGTAAATGGCCAACAGATCGGAGGTTCGAGTTGAGCTTACTTCTTTACGAGACTTAAGTCTTTCACGTGCTACTCTTGATTTGTCGATTACTGCTTCTTGGTTCTCCGCAATAACGACATTTTAGTCTCGAAAAAGGGCAGTAGCTAACTGAGCTCCAGCTCTACTAGAAATGCTCCTGCGGTCACAAGCTCGTGAAAACAAAGACAAGCGTTGTGGCAGTTCTTGTTTTACTTCTACACTTGAAACACTTTTTTGACTCGTATCAAGTACATTTATTTCAAAATCACTATCTTGACATGATGTGTGAGACATTGAATCATTACAGGTACTATCACCAGAATCAATGTTATCAACATATTTTAAGTTTTCATCCTCAGTCTTTTTTACAACTACCTGCATTAAAGCTTGTGACCTAGATTTTCTTTCTAATCTCTTTTTGAGCTTTTTAGTCTCGTTTTTGTCACACTCTGCAATCGACATCAATCTAGGACCACGTTGGTCGAGCAAAAACTCGTGTTCTAGTGCCGGGACTTTTTTGTCAATAGAGCAAATACAGTTGCTGAGGTCACATTTGCAAGTACAAATATCAAACAATGCAGTTTCAGTTTTTGACTGAAAGCTAGTTACTGCATCTTTGTAGGAGTTAGGATACTTCTTTTTAGGCCCTGAACACTTTTTAATTTTCTGAAGCTGCTCATGCAGTTTTAAAACCATAAATATTGTGTTTTTGGTGCCACAAACAGGAATTGAAGCTCTTTTCCATATTTCCTCAAGTTTTAAAGCAACTCTTAACGCAATTACCTTCTTTGCAGGCTGATGTATTCCCTCTTGTTTGATTTCAATGCGTACCCACTCAAAATACTTCAAAACATCCATCTTGGTTGGCAGAACATTAAACTCACTCACATCAATAGGTTGCCCGATAACCGGCCTCTCGGTAGTTTGTCTAGTTAGATGCGGTTTTTTACTCATAATGAACAACAACAACACTCTCTCAATTGATTCTTACAACAAGACTATCGCACTAAAACACAACCGTAATGCTCGCTCGCGGGCAGACGACTACTGACAAGTCTGCGCGGTGATTCATAGGTGTCGCGTCACCGTGGCGCAACAGTCTGGCCTTCCCCCACCCCATTGGTTCAAGTTGACGCTTGACGTATTGAAATGTGATTTATTATTTCACTTATTTCAACAATTCCAGTCAAGCCTAACGAGGCTTTAGTTACATTTAATTTTTAAACCAGCAACAACACAAATATCAGAGCACTGAAAAATGTTTAAAAATTGGCTGAAATTTACGACTTTTAGGCCTTGTGCGGGAGACTTAAATGTTGTGCTAAGTTTTTGAAATACATTTTCTATCGCTTTTTGTGCTTATTGTTAGTGGAATTTTAACTTGCAATTTAGAAAAAAAGTGTTTTAGGTTTTTTTTTTAAATTTTTGTAAAAATTTACTTTTTAAGTAAAATTTCTAAACTTTAGGCCTTGTGCGGGAGACCTAAATATTTTTTTAAAAATCCAAAATTTTTTGTGGTAAGTTGTGGTGTCTAGTAGCAACTTTTTATCAACTTGGAATTTGGAAACAAAAAAAAAGTTAAAAATCGATACACCCTAATATATATGTGTGTCAGAAATAAAAGTTTGTCATTCATTTGCGTAAAAAATAAAACAGAAAGAAAGAAAAATATTCGTATAAGAGCTATAAAAGAAATTACCTTGATATCCAGGTTTAATATTTAAAAAAAATTATAAAAATGTAAAATAAAACTCAACTATTAAAAAATATATATTATTATAAATCGTCAGCTGCATCAAGTTTCAAATTTAGGTTTTTATAGAATGAGACAGATAAAAATAAAATTCATGGCAGCTTTTAATGGTCGTGTAGTTTTAAAAAATAAATAAATAAATATTGTTATTTTAAAAAAAAGAGGCCGTAGTAAGTAAAAATAAATTCCCTACCCGGTATTTTTAGGTAATTTTTTTATAAAAAGCAAGCATAATCGGTTGTGAATTCTAAACTTAAAATTCTTTCACTTCATTGAATATGTTAGACTGGCAGCGCCTTAAAGAAATGGGAATCACTTATGCAACATAAAAATTCGTCCTTCAATAATTAATTTAAAAGCAACTAATTAAAAATTCAGGAATTTTTCTAATGAACACATTCAAGTTATTTACTGTCAAATCTTGACGAACACTATCTAGGATATATTTAAAATATATATATTAAAAATATATTAAATTTTACAATGAAAAAAATGGTTTACACCAATGTTCGGAAAACCGAAATTCCGGCTTGAATGCTCTAGTTTCTTTAATTTGGTAAAACTGACGAAGAAATTCGTGTTTTGCTTAAAAAAAAAAAAAAAAAAAAAGAAAAAAAAAAAGAAAAAAAAAGCATTTAAATTAATGAACAGGAAATATGAAAGAAAATGTAATTTTAATGAGCTAAATCGTATTTTTATAAAAACATGCGACTTTATAAATTTCTGACTAATATATAAAGTATTTTTCTAAAATTATCCAAATGAAATATTTTTCACTTTTAATAAATTTTGAACTTAAAAATTCATCACTCTTTTAAATAAGTAATTAATTATAATTTAAAGATAACAGAAATTCATAGAAATTGCTGTCTTTTAAATAATCAAATTAAAAGTAACATTTTTTCATAGGTAAAATATTTTTTAAAAAGCTTCATTTTTCGTTTCTAAAACTCTAGTTTTCGAGCATTCTGGTTTAAAAAAATAATTTCCAAAATTTTATCTTCTGTTAATCGTAACAGCAGTGCAATAATCTTAAAATATATAATATAAACTTTACTTTTACTTTAACGTAAGGGGGGGGGGGGGGGGGAATTGATATATTTTTCAGGAGAAAAAAAGTAACGATATTTTCGACATTTTCCAGATTTTATCAAGTAGAAAAATAATTACTTTGAAATTATCGATAAAAACAAGAAGTATAGAAGACGTATGAGGACGTATGGTACTTTGTACTTTCACATAATAATTCTGTAAATTTGGTCATAAAAATATGGAATAGTTTCCTATGTTCATTGTATATCGGGGATAGCATTTTTATAACTATTATAGGCAAATAGGAAGCCAATAATAATAAAAATTCTTATTTTAATATGTTCGAATTCCTTTGTAAAACAAATGCTATGTATAAAAGCAGTATTCGATTTGTATACATTTTGTAATTTTTGTAATTTGTATACATTTAGTAATTTTTACAATTTCTGTTCATTTTGTAATTTTCGAAATTTGTATACAAGTTGTAATTTTTGTAATTTGTATACTTTTTGTTGGAAATAACTTTCATTCATCAGCGAGTTACGAGTTTATTCGATATTACTTTAATTTTGAATCACATTGTATGTTTTAGGAACAGTGTTTCAATATAATTTTTGCATAACAATGTAATTATTTAAATTAACATGCATTGAAATATTTTTTATGCATTTAATTTTTTTTTTAAATTTCTATACATTTTGCGGTTTTAGCAATTTTTATACATTTTGTAATTTTAGAAATTTGTATACATTTTCAAATTTTTGTAATTTTTATATATTGTGTTGGAAATAAATTTCAATCATCAACGCCTGAGGAGATATTCGATATTGCGATAATTTTGAATCATGTAGTATATTGTAGCGACAGTGTTTCAATATGTTTGCATAACAATGTAATTATTTGAATTAACTCAAATGCATAGAAAGATATAGGAGCATAATACCACCTGAGAAATTCTAGTTATCTTTACTGTCTTTCAAAAATTTAAGAACTTATTTCAATTATTAAGGAAACACCAGAATTCAACACATTTTTTTATATACCAACGCTAAATATTTCAAGAATTAAAATTATCAAAATCTTTTTTTTTTCAACTTTAAATCATTTTAAAAAATGACTTGTAAGAATTTAAGGTCGTAATTTTCCTAATTTTATCTATTGATGCATCATGACTATAAAAAACTTTTTCTTAAATCAACAATTAAGTTTATATGTTTTTTTCAACCTAGAGAAATCGTGTTATTAAAAATTAACGTCTGAGTGATTTAAGAAATAAAATATTTTGATATCATTTCATACAAGTTTTTACCCTAATACGTTTAAATATTGCACTGCCGAATATGAGAATTCACTGACTGTGGTCGAATGGTTTTCAAGAAAATTAAATCTACCGATTAATTCATTGGCATAAAATGTAATTTATCACTTTAAAAGAAGCTTCAAATTTTTTTATAAAAAAATTATTTTAACATTAATTTAGAAAAATATTATTAAAGAAAGTAAATAAAGTTATAACTTATAAATAATTTTTTTAAATCAAAAAATGTAAATTACAAAAAGCATGAACGACAAATTATGCGTATAACATAGATTATGAAACACTTTCCAACACAATCAAAATGCTGTAATAAAACTATACAGTTTATTAAGATTGTGAGAACTTCAATAATCACAAGAAAAATTCTCACATAGGTATCCCCATGTGTTAGAAACTTAGCCTCTTCTTATTTCAAAGTACCCACATATTTCGGCTGGAGTCAAAGGGAACGATACATTCAGATCGATCTTCTTAGCTTGAAGATCGAGTGTCATATATTTCTAAACAGCGCTGAAGAAAATAGCTTTACCGCTAATGGTTTTTACCTGTGATCTTATCCGGTCGACCGCACAGGTTGAAAATGAAAGTAAAAGCAGATGAGCGCTCATATGCGTGAGAAAATTAAGAGAGCCTATCCGGAAAAAACTTGTTGATGATGCAAACAGATGAGGTCTGTTAAATGGTCAAAAGGATACTCCGTTGTTGAGAAGGGAGGAGAAAAAGTATTATAAACTAGGCTGGGAGACCAGTTCAGTGGGGGTCTAAAATTTCAGAGAGATAGTCGGTCAAGACTAATCTCTCAGTGAACGTAACAAGGTGATTATCAATGGAAAAATTACTTCGAATCTTCGAAGGCATCTTTATTGAAGTCAGACTTAGACTTAAATCTGGTCATCGCAAGGAAGCGCGGACTGAATTTACGATTTTCGTACCTTGAAATATGTGGACTTTGGGATCCATCACGGATCGGAATTATAGACTTTCTTAGTGCTATGAAAGACTTGCCTTACCACAAAAACTATCATTTCCTGAGTATCAACGAATTCTTTAAAAGTGTGACGAACTCATATTTTAAGTGTTGTATTTAACCCAGAAATAATATAACTTGTTTATTTAATAAACATATTTCTGAATTAAATTGTGACTCGGCCGTAGATGACACTAATTCACGCTACCCGTCCTACACAAAATTCGGGGCATTATAAACTAGTGGCAGCTCAGTGGATTATCACACCAGAAATAAAACGTTGTTTAGGAGGAAATAGTCTGCCACCACAGAGACGGCTCAGTGCAAACTCGCAAAGACGACCAAGGAAGGAGCATCAGGCCTCATCATGGAGTCCCGGAAACAAGGAAAGGAACACCAGATTTCTTCAGTAGTAGCCCAAACCCAAAGAAAGGAGCATCAATCCCCTACAAAGTGTCCCAGTCCCAAAGAAAGAGCACTAATCATTCGACGGAGTATCCCAGAGCAATCGCCGGAGCGTCCAGCCGAGTCATAGTCCCTAGACACGATAACGACAGCCGAATCTTAGAGCACCGTAGACGCCCCTTCGGAAGGATGTGCCCAGCAGGAAAAAAAAAGGTAAGCTCATTTATCTTTGAGTGGCCTTTAAGTAAAAAATATTCCATATTTATCAAATATTAATAACCAGTGAATTCTAGACTTAAATTTAAAAAAAAAAATTCTAATTGATGATCTAAATCAAATTAATTAAAGTTAATTACTAAGAATTAAATTATTAATTAATATATAACTGTTTTGACACTTCAGGAGTCACCAGTGTTGTCAACACAATAAAATTTTTATATTAGAAGCACTGTAAGTGCAATCATATTGAGCTTGAAATCAATCATAGCGAAAGGGCAGTGAAAAAAAAGGCTCTTTTGAAAAATCTAATGACTGAAATTGAATTTTTTTTTTATTAAAGGATAGGACAAATGTATATTTATGTCATTTAGTGTATTTTATGATAAATTTTCAAAAAATATTTTGTTTGTAAATGGTGAAAGCACTTGATTGAAATTGGAGTGAGTGCTCAAAAAAAAAAAAAAAAAAAAAAAAAAAAAAAAAAAAAAAAAAAAAAAAACTGAAAAGTTGTTTACATTTTGAAAATTTATTTATTACATTTTTGTGTGCATAGGGGCTATAAAATTGGGAATATTTATACTTTATGTAAGATTGGAACTAGATTACGGAAATTTGAGGAATTCTTCAATATTTTTATATTTATTAAAGTATATTTGAAATTTGTTTTATAGAGTATGCATAGTGTTTGAATATCTCCGGCAAAGTGTTTGAATTGAAAAATTGTAAGGTTCTCGTTACCTAGGCCTAACTTAAAGAAATCATGACGAAAATTACGTCAATCAAGTATTGCAGGAAAGCAAACTTACAGAATTTATCAGAAATTCTGTGTGTAGAAATAGGGCTGAACGATAAAATTGTGGATATTATTAAAAAAATAGAGACTGCGAGCGATTATGACGAAACTCTTACTTTAGCCCAAACTAATTTTATAGTTAAGGATCGCGAAGTAAATATTCAAATAGAGAAAGAGGAAAATCAAGGAGAGAGGACGAAAAACAAATAGAGAGGGCTGAACAGGAAAAAGAAAGAGAGAGGGCGGAACAAGAAAAAGAAAGAGAGAGGGTTGATAAGCAGAAAGAACGCGAATTTACCCTAAAACAATTAACATTAACTCAAGCTTTAGGTCGGCGTAATTGAATTTCGAGTAATAATTCTGGAAAACCTTACAGGATTTCTCTTAAAACGATAATGCATCGCTTTAATCCTGATAAATCCGATATGACCCTTTTTTTAAACTTATTCGAATAGCAAGTTGATAGGGTAGGAATAGGACGTGAAGATTTCGTGACCCATTTGCTTTCTTTGTTGCCAATAGCAATCCCTAAATTAATATTGCGCGAGTCAACAGAAAAAAATTGAAGATTTTCAACATGTGAAATCATTACTACTGGCTAGGTACAGGCTCAGTCTAGAAGTCTATCGTCAAAAATTAAATAGGCACGCTAAGAGTGCCGGAAGCTCTTGGAAAGATTTAATCTTTGGGCTAAATAGTTTTCTCGAGGGATGCCTACACGGTTTAGGAATTTCGGATTTTTCAGCCCTAAAGAATTTTCTGATCGCGGATCAAATAAAACGTCACGCCCCTTTAGAATTGAAGGAGCACTTCATTGATTCCTGGGAGAGTTATACCGATACTTTGACTCTGGCAACAAAATTAGATGAGTACGAAGCTAAATAAGGAGTAACAAAAAATCGTGGGGTACGAAAACTTCAGTAGAAAGAAAAATCGAAAAACCAAAATTCGAAGAAAATTTGCGGGAGGGGAGAACGGAAAAACCCGTTAATGAGGACGAAATGAGAGGGGAGAATTCCGAAAGCAGAACTAACTGGAGAGAACGAAATATAGAGAAGGAAGGGGAACAAATCATTGAGCGCAAAAGGGCAATTGTATGTTTCATTTGTTCATGCCCAGACCATTTCAAGGTCAATTGTACCGAAAACAAAAGAAACGGAGAACAAATTACCAGCGTTCATCACATTAGCGGAGGTACAAATTTCGAAGAAATTTTCAAGCCATATTTAAGTCGCGCTAAAATGAACGGGGAGGAAATAAAAACCCTTCGTGATTCAGGTAGTTGTTATGATGTAACACCTGGGCAACTAATAAACCTCAACAATTCAATCGAGGATCTATATGGATTAGACAACCGTTAATGAATGACTTACGCCGTTAACCCACAGCCGATGTAACCCTAGAAATCGAAGGAGCAGGGTATTTCAGAACTAATGCCATTGTGGCGGACAAAGAAATTGACATGGATTACTATATTTTGGGAAATAAAACTCAAAAATTAATTGATGATATCAACAGAAAAAAAATGCAGATCTCAGATGCCGCGGTCATTCATAATAAATTGAAACACGAAAACACTAATCCGATCAAAAGGGACGAGAATAGTATGAGAGATGACAAGTCAAAATTGACAAACCTGAACTTGGGAGAAAGAACGGAAATGAGTCATACCTATTCAAAAGCGAAAAATGAGAATCGGGAGGGAAGGAAGAATAATGGTTTATTACCCCCGAGAAAGAATAGTCAGGATTTAAGATCGACTAAAAGGAGATTTAGGAATGTCGAAGGGGGTCGTAAGATGGGTTACCCCATACGCGAAGTGGGTTACCCCATTCGCGCATGCGCAGTGAAACATTTTTTAGTACATTAGTACATGCTCATTTTCATCCAATTTTTATTATTTTTTAATTCTGATTGCAAAGTATTGTGTACAATGTCCTTTTTCATATTTTCTGAAACGAACTTTTTTTAAAATTAAGAACTCTGCAAATTATAAGCAAAATACTTGACGAAATTTGGGACTGTTTTTATACAAACCTTAATTTCTCTGCGAGTATACATGCTATCCTCATAAAAATGAGCGCAGTATATTACAATAAGCCACTTATTAATAATCTCGAGTCTGAACGCTTTTGCTACATTTGTTTTTACAGGGTTATCCCAAAGATATTCGTTCTTTTTCAATATGTTAACTGTCCCCTATGGTGTTTCGGGAAAATCATTATAAAAACAGTCTCAAATTTCGCCTAGTTTTTTGCTTATGATTTGCAGAGATCTTAATATAAAAAAAAGTTCTTTTCAGAAAATATGACAAACCCTGCAATCAGAATTAAAAACTAATAAAAATGTATGAAAAATGAGCACGTTTACTAAATAATGATTCACTGCGCATGCCCGAATGTCATCAAAATATAATTTTCATAGTGTGTTAGCTAAAAGTATAGAGCAACTTTTGTGAAAGTCTCAAAAACATAGCTTGAAAAGTCTGAAAATAATCGTTGATATAATAAGCTCAAAATCCGTAATTCCCAAAAGATGAAGAGTTGTATCCAAATGCAGTACTGCGTGCAATATTTTGTATACTACATTGGCTCTAATCAACAATGTAAAAACCCGAACTGAAATACGAAAATACTACTGGCAATCGTGACGCCAGTACAATTTCCGTATTTTAACGGAACGTTTTCCCGGTAAATTACAGAAAATTTACCGTTTTTTTTTTTTTT
The DNA here is from genome assembly GCA_963932465.1 of Maratus speciosus. NCBI lineage: Eukaryota > Metazoa > Arthropoda > Arachnida > Araneae > Salticidae > Maratus > Maratus speciosus. The sequence continues at coordinate 107,044,813 of OZ010795.1, read as the reverse complement.
TTTTGGAATTAAACGGAAATTTTTCTGTAATTTACCGGGAAAAGATCCGTTTAAATACGGAAATAGTACTGGCGTCTGGATTACCAGTAGTATTTCCGTATTTAGTCCGTTTTTTTTTTTTTTTTTTTTTTTTTTTGTGAATGGATATATGCATACAGCAACAAAACATTTAACAAAAGGTATAAAATCGCAAGTGGCCGGTCACCTTTGGCCGTATAGTGTATAAAGTTTAATATATATATATATATATATATATATTTTAATGTAATATCATTAAAATACACCGCAAACGATTTTTACTCGTAGATCGTTAAAATAAACGGAATTCTTTTGAGTATTCCTGTAAATGCTAAGCACTTCATTCCCAACACAGTTCATGCATAGTAAACTCCAATAATATATATAAATTTCATAGCAATCTGACTATATTTATGCGAGTTAGAGCATGGACAGACAGGCAAACACAATTCACAACCCTTTTCAACTACGTTAGAAGAGGGTAAAATAAAGGGAATAATTTATATATTGCATGTTCGAGTAACGTTGTTGCCATACGAAAATTTTATTAAATTGCTATCAAATTTAAAAATTAAAAAATACCTTAAAAATGAACATGTAATGAAATTTCTGATTCAAAATATATAAAATATAAAAAATGCCTTTGGTAAAGAATATTCCAGATTAAATTTATAATTGAAATATTAACTAATGTTTAAAAATAAAGGTATCTGTACTTAGGGTTATTTTCCGTTCCCTGTAAAACAAATACTACCAGTTTTCCTGTAGGAATCGGAAAAATAGTTGCCCTTATCGTACGGGAATAATTTTCGACCCAGCTCGGAATAAAATTCGTAAATCTTGGAATAAATACCGTTTTATTGACTATTACCTTTTTTTACGGATGTTATTCCGAGCTGGGTTGGAAAATTTTTCGGTATGATAAGGACAACTATTTTTCCGATTCCTGCAGGAAAACTGGTCGTATTTTTTTTACAGTGTTTAATACGCTAAAGCTCAGCTATAAACTTCTTTTCAAACTTTTAAATTAATGTGACTGCATGTTCATAGTTTTTACTTCTTATTAGAAGTATTCGTACTGTAATGAAGTGTCTTCATTAAGAGTCTTCATTTACTATTTAATGAGCGGCCGTTAGAGTTATACCAAGAACATTAACCCATTCGTGACCGGTACCTTTTACAGAAATTTTATCCGGTTGGCAAAACTTTTTTTTTTAAAGTTACCTTTACTTAAATAATCACGAAAATGCTCTGATTAAAGAAAGCAACTATTACTTTTCTTTTTTACTGGTGCGAAAAACTAGGTCTATATGCTCTTTCGACAATGCACACTGTAAAACAAATAATGCCAGTTTTCCGGTAGGAATCGGGAAAATAGTTGCACTTATCGTACCGGAATAATTTCCAACCCAGCTCGGAATAAAATCCGTAAAACACCGTTTTACTGACTATTTCTTTATTTTTACGGATTTTATTCCGAACTGGGTCGGAAATTATTCCCGTACGATAAGGGCAACTATTTTTTCGTTTCCTACCGGAAAGCTGGCAGTATTTTTTTTTAAGTGCACATATGCACCCATGGTCGCAAACCGGTTAAACCCTCTTCAAAGACTGCGAGAAATGCGCCAGTAAGTATCTCATAAAATTGCATCATGCTTCTCAGTTAAGCCATCAATTTTTTTTAAACATCTCCATATGGTGCTATACTAATCGCAATTTTCAGTCTTGCATTTAGATTTGGCACTATAAAATCCATAAACTTTCTTAAAACTCTTAGCTTCGATGTTACACGAAAGTTTATGGGCAAATAAATCCTCTAGTGTTTTAAAGGTTCTCAGAGAAACGCTTCAAATATTTGAAAAGCCGAATGTTTCAAAAGAGCAACGGATGGAGGCCACGTGGGGATTGATTTCATTTTAACTCGCTGAAAGCATTCGTTTTCATCGCTTTTCCAGCTTTGGGTTCTCCAGTAAACCAGGATGAGATCACTCCACAGATAATTCTAAGCAGAGTCAATTTTAAAGTAGAGCACAAGACTACGCTCTGGACTTTCTCATCTAAACGGAGCCCCCGGTAGAGAAATATACCTGCCAACAAGCTTTTGTCTTTTCTTCTGAATTACAGTGTGAAATATACCTGTGATGTCTGCTGTGTGTGTGCGCATCGTTAAATAAAATTAGTGTTCACGCCATCATAAGTTCGCTAACCAGATCGTCACAATACTTAAAATTTGAAGTTACACTAATTAAAATTTGTATCCGATTTATATAGTATGTGTATGATGTATCCCATGTACCTACGGCCATTCCTTTCAATTGTCAATTTAAATTCTATTTTAAACAAAAAGCAATATTAAACTAATTCAATTAAATGAATAATCATCATACGTGAACATTTGAGTAACAAATTCACTGATTTAAAACTAGTTAACAAAGCCAGAGAGTGCGATGGGGCAGACAATAATCTTAATTATAACTAAACTCTGTTTGAATTCAAATATATTTTACCGGGTAGGTATTTCTGTAGGCACGAGGGGGAGGGGGGGGGGTGACTGTGGTGTTCCGGGAATGATTTGCATTTCCAGAATAATGGTATTCACGCGCCGAACTAGAAAAAAACTTTCATCCGCGAGCTCATGTTGATCGTTGTATTAACAGATTTTTCTTTAAAAAAAGGCGAGATACTTATAAAACCAATTCTGGAATTTTTCCTTCCCATATTTAGATGTATTATTAATCAAGACGCACCAAGAAATAGAACGCACTATTTACAGAAAACCCATAGCCAGTCAATCCATTATCCCTCATAATGCTCAAGCACCTTTTTCATACAAAGTTTCTGCATTTAGACATTCTACTCATAGAGCTTTCACAGTTTGTACCCCCGATCAGTTAAATAACGAAATAAATAAAATATATGATATTGCAAGAAACAATGGCTACAAAGAAAGCACCATAGGAAAGTTAACTAAGAGGTTGAAAAATAATAAGAAAAGGAATTTCAATCCACAAAATCCTATGTTATCCACTTTACAATATTTTTCTAGTTTCTTCGAACGCACAGTGGAGTATTTGACCCAAAATCATGGCCAAAAATGCAAAAATTAAAATTTCGTCAACAATTGTAAAAATCGTATTTTTTAATAGCTAACTAACTGGGGCGTCAATCTATGTCTATTTTATGAATCTGAGTTATATCCAGTGGCTTCCGGCCTCAGTTGAAGAGGCAGTTTCTTTGTGAGAAGACGTGGATTTTTGTTGCTTTTTGGCATTGTTGTTATATTTAAATATATATATATATTTGTGGCTCAATGAATTGTTTAATTGAAACTAAACAGGACTTACGTGTTTAACAAAGGTCATAACTTAGTGTTAAACTATGTGTTAATTGAAATAGTTTAGTTTTTAATGAAATTTAAAAAAAACATAAAATTTGTAAAAGGATTACTGTTAAAGGGTTTTTGGCTCTAATTTAAGCATATCGAAAGTTTTTTAAATATGTGCCGGGCTTTGCCGGACCATTTTTGAATTATAATCGTATTAGTTATATTCTCAAGTGCCAATTTCAGAAAAAAAATCTTCCTCATATTGTTGCCATTTTTATATGTAATTTTTTTTTCGGGATGACTATTTAAAGGCTCCATTTTGCGACCACAATTGAAGAGATAATAACTATATACTTACTGCCGTATTGGAGGTTTTTAGCTCACAGGATATTACCGGAGAGATTTTGCACTACAGATTCTGTATGTATGTACGTACATAAAAGAAATTTTGATGCGTTAGGAGTAACATCAGGCTCCTACGGCCATTTATTTGTACCCATATTATTAAGATTATTACCCGAAAATTTGATACTAGATTTCCATCGAAAACGTGACCCGATAAGGACTGTGAAGTCACCGATTTAATAAATTTTATTAAAACGGAACTAAGATGCCGGGAAGCTACTAATTTAGTAAATAATTCCCAAAGCAAGGCTTATGAAAATTGTAAAACCAAATATGAAAATTCTTCAAGAAATATCAAAATTTTCCTCAAAAGAAAAATATACCTTCAGCTGCTGCTTTAAATACATCTACAAAACAGTTTTGCATATTTTGCAAGTCTTCTGATCATGTAGGACTAAATTGTTCGAAATTCACTGATGAACAAAAACGATATAAATTAAAGAAAGAAGGTCGCTGTTACAAATGCTTTTTTAAGTCGCATTTGTCTGTAAACTGTAGAAAAAAAATTAACCCTTGTTCCAAATGTGGTACAATACCCATAGTTATTTGTTTTGTTTTAAAGAAACGGCAAAAGAAAATCCTGAAAAAGAAATGAAAGGTGCAATTGTATCTATGATGTCGGAACAAAAATATAAACAAAATAAAGCAACATTATTGCAGACTTGTACAGTTTCTGTGTCTGCTGGTAAGGAATACTTGTTGGCTCGTGTTTTATGTGATAGTGGTTCAGAAAAATGCTTCGTGAAGAGATCTCTAGTACAAAAATTAAAATTGAAGCCATTGCGAAGAGAAAATTTATTAGTTTATCCTTTTGGGCGGAGACGCCCGTATGAATCTTGTTATGAAGTAGTTGCTCTTGAATTATCCAGTGTTGTGCAACCTATTAACTCGATAAATATCGAAGCTCTTGTGGTTGATAATATAACTGGAGCTTCTGTGAAAACCCTAGAACCAGAACTTCTAGACATAATGAGAACAAGAGGCTTTAAGCCTGCTGATACAGGTCTTGAACAGGAAATAAATATTTTGCTAGGATCTGACTTTTTGTGGAAAATATTAAAGGGAATCGAGGGAAAATTGACAAAAGAATTATACGTTGCAGAAACTACTTTCGGCCATACGGTGCAAGGGCAGATAGAGTCGAATAAAAAAGAAGTAGCTTGTTTGCGTGTTTCAGTTGAAAATATAAATACTCAGCTGAAAGCATTTTGGGATCTAGAAGCTATTGGCATTGCTGAAAGCAATGAAAAGAACGTTACCGATCATGAGGTAATAAAAGAATTTAAAGAACATTTAAAATTTGTAAATGGGCGTTATGAAGCAAAATTATTGTGAAAAAATTCTCGTGAATTGCTTAGAAATTATCTTGAAGTAGCAAGGAAGCGGTTTTCTAGTTTAGAAAATAAATTCTTGAAAAACAATTCTTTATTTAACGAATATAACTCCATTTTGCTAGAGCAGTTTAATGAGGGTATAATAGAATTGTGCACCGAGAAAGATTCTAATAATTCCTATTAAATGCCACACAGACCTGTTATCCGTGACGATAAAACTACAACAAAAATGCGCATAGTCTATGATGCTTCTTCCAAATCTGGTGATTCTATATCATTAAACGAATGTTTGAATCATGGCCCTAACTTAAATCCTAATGTTTTAGACATAATTTTGAAATTCCTTTTACAAAAAATTGCTTTTTCGGCTGATATTGAAAAAGCTTTTCTGCAAATATCTGTAGCCGAGGAAGATCGCGATTATCTTAGATTCTTATATTATGAAGATTTTGATAAGAATAAAAACATAGTACCTTATAGAATGACCAGAGCTACTTTTGGTGTCACCTGCAGTCCCTTTATCCTCGCTTGTACTATTAAGCACCATATTAATAAATATAAAAACTCTCATAATAAAACATTTGAAATCCTAAATTCTTCTTTTTATGTTGATGATTTGTTTTCAGGAGAAAGCGATGTTCTAAAAGCCTTTAATTTAACTAAAGAAGCTGTTGATATTTTGAAAGAAGGGGGGATGAAGTTAAGAAAATTTGAAAGCAATTCTCAGGAACTTAGAAAAAAATGGGTTGACGAAAACATACATATTTCGAGTTCCGAACCCCCAAATACTTCCCTAAAAATTTTAGGACTTATCTGGAACAATATAGAGGACAATTTGGGGCTAGAATTACGACCATTGTTAGCAAATTTAAACAATGATTCTTGTACAAAACGGAATGTTTTGAAAATTGCAGCCACGTTGTTTGATCCAGCCGGATTTATTGCCCCTTTTGTTATTCGTGTCAAATGCGCCTTTTGCAGCAATTGTGGATAATGGGAATATCATGGGATGAAAGTTTTTGTGGTGAACTAGAAAATAATTGGCAAAATTGGCTTTCAGAAATCCCTGATCTCACACACTTGAAAATTCTCCGACACTATTTCAACAACCTGATCATAGAAAAGGAGCATCTCCAACTGCATATTTTCACTGATGCTAACCCTATGCGTATGGTGCAGTGGCATACTTACGGTATCCAATTTCTAAAGATAAATTTAAAACTAGTTTTTTAATGTCTAAGTCTAGGGTTGCTCCTTTGAAGAAGTTAACTCTTCCTCGTCTTGAACTCATGGGAGCACTTATGGCCAGAATGGCAAAGTTTATTACAAACATTATCCAAGTAAATAATACTATTTTCTGGTCTGATTCAGAAATAGTTCTTCATTGGCTTAAAGGGCCAAAAGAAAAATGTAAACCATTTGTTAGTAATAGAATAGCTGAAATTGATAATTTGTCTGATCCTAGTTTATGGAGACATTGTGACGACAAACTTAATCCCGCAGATTTAATAACGAGAGGTTGTTCTGTGAAGCATTTAATAAATTCTCAAATATGGTGGTATGATCCTGAATTTCTTTCGCTTCCCGAAAATCAGTGGCCTAGAGTTAAAATTGCTGCATCTCGATTACCTGATGTTTCTGAAGAGAAGTCTAAAAAAGCAGTAACCAATTCTTGTGTTGTTCAAACAAATAAATCTGATGAAATTCCCATTTTTATTCTTGAAAAATATAGCTCCCTAAAGAAATTGTATCGAGTAACTGGATGGGTATTTAGATTTATTTCTAATATAAAATTAAAGGTAGAAAAAAGAAAATTTTCAGAATTATCAGCTGAGGAAATGTTACATGCTGAAAATTTTTGGTTAAAACTAGTGCAAGAAGAAAGTTTCCATGAAGTTATTAAAAGCTTGAAATGTAACAAAAGTATCCCTAAAGAATCGAATCTTCTACAGTTAAATCCTTTGTTGTCAGATGAAGGTTTGCTGTTGGTACGAGGACGGTTACAAAAGTCTGACTCCTCATTTTATGAAAAACATCCCGTTGTGATTCCTGCAAAACATAAATTGACTGAATTAATCGTTAAAGATGCACATGAAAAAGTTTTTCATTCAGAAGTGTCCAGTACATTAGTACAAACTCGTGAAAAGTTTTGGATTTTAAGATCCAGACAATGCATAAAATCTGTCCTGAACAAATGTACAATCTGTAAGAAATTTAACGTACGCCCTGGTCAACAAGTTATAGCCCCTCTTCCAGGTGACCGTATTAACGAAGCTCCACAGTTTTCAGTAACAGCTCTTGATTATGCGGGACCCCATATTTGAAGGGGAATGAAAAAATTTATATATTTTATTATTTACATGTGCTATCACAAGAGCACTTCATTTAGAACTAGTAAAAGACATTTCAACAGCAGAATTTCTGTTAGCATTTCGCAGGTTTATCTCACGAAGAGGACTGTGTGCTGTAATTTATTCAGACAACGCCAAAACTTTCAAAAGAGCTGATCTTGAGCTAAAAGAAATTTGGAAAGTAATTCACCATCCTGATGTTAAAAATTTTTCTGCCAATCACAGAATTTCCTGGAAGTATATTGTAGAGCGTGCAGCCTGGTGGGGTGGCTTCTATGAGCGAATGGTTCGCTCAGTGAAAACTACCTTGCGTAAAGTTATTGGAAGATCTTCTTTAACATTGAGTGAATTAGAAACGCTTCTAATTGAAGTAGAAGCTGTAATAAACTCTCGTCCGCTGACTTACACGTATTCCGAGTTAGAAGAACCATCGCCTCTTACTCCTGCATATTTTTTAATCGGAAAACGCATCTTGTGTCTACCTACCATAAAAGTGAACGATTTAATTTTACCAGCAACGAAAGAATCTTTTGTGAAAAGCTTTCGTTTGCGTGAGACTCTTCTAAATCATTTTTGGAAGCGTTGGAAAAATGAGTATCTTCTCAACTTAAAATCTGCTCACTACACGGACCAGAATAAAACTTCAGACATTAAAGTAGATGATGTGGTGCTTGTACATGATGAACACTTACCCCGAAGTTTGTGGAAGTTAGGAAAAGTTACCAAAACCTTTATGGGCAGAGATGGTAAGATAAGATCTTGTGAACTCAAAACAAATAATTCATTTATTAAAAGACCTATAAATCTATTGTACAATCTTGAACTCGGAGTCTAAAAAAAAAAAAACTTTCATTTCATTAAGAGACTCAAAAACTCTCATGGACATTTGACTTTTAAAACAAATCTTGAACTGTCTTTGCTATTGACTTTAAAAAGATTTTTATTTTTTTTTTCACTTAAAAAAAATGTTTCTTGTTTGATAATATTTCTAATTTTTAGTTTAATTTTTTTTGTGTTGAATATTCTAGAAAAAATTGTATAGATTTAAACTGTTCTTTCTATTTTTAGTAGCAGAAACTTGTTCTCAATTTTTTTAAATTGTTTTATTTTATTGAAGTCCAGTATGTAAGTATATATTTTGATTTTGTATTGTATTTATGTATAGTGTAACTGATGATTTTTTAGAATAATTTTTATTTCTACTTTAATTGTTTGAATCCCCATTTTGATGAACCCTTGTCCATCGGGGAAGGAGTTTGTGAATATTTTGCAACCCTCTCTCGAGCAGTCAGCCAGACTGCTTAGGCGCCGCGAATAATCACGTGACCTTCGAGAGAATTGATATTTGAAAACATTTTTTACACTTTCTTTTTTAGTTTAGTTTTTATTGTGAATGTGAATCTTGAACGCCGCAAGTAATAAGCTCCGTATAGGTTTTTTTGTCATGGTCTTATTAGAAGAAATGATGTTTAATTTAAAAAAAAAGGGGGAAATTTATTTCCGAATATGAAATCATGCTTGGCTTCTTTTTAGAAGAACATAATTGCTGATATTTTAATATGTTTATCTTGAATTCCCAGTGAGGAATAACAAATATTATCCAAATGTTTTCATTGTAAATATTGTAAATATTAAAAAATGTGTAAATAGAATTTTCAAGTTTTTTATCATCATGTGCTCTTTTATTGAACAACAATTGCGCCTCTTTCAACGGGAAATATGCTTGATTATTTTAATGTGATTTTACATGAATCGTGAAGTTTTCATCTAAGCTCTCCCAACTTTGATTCAAATTAAGAAAAACGTGAAATCTCTTGAAATTCATGAAGATTATTCTTTATTATTTGTGTTTTGGTACTTTGAAAAAAGCGATGTTTTGATCATTTCGACAAACTCAAAGGACCCTCAGATACTACATCAAGTATTTATTATCTTAGAGAAATATTCAGTCGACATGAATTTCCTGAAATTTTGGTAAGTGATAATGCATCTATTTTAAAAAAAATATATATATAGATTTTTGCCTCAGGAATGGTATTTGACAAATATTTATAGCTCCTGGTCATCCAGAAACAAACGGCCAAGAAGAGAGATATAGCCAGACTAAACAAAATTGAAATGCATGCGATTGCAGTCTGGTACTCTTCAAGAAAAGTTATGCGAATTATTATTTTGCTACTCCACTTTCCTGCGGGAAAACATATGTTGGGGAGAAATTTTAGAACGAAACTAGGTCGTCTTAAACCTGAAACGAAAGGATATTTTAAAAATAAAGCTCCCCAGCCATACTTCGACAAATCTTTTCGAATAGGTTCTCGAGTACAATGTAAAAATTATACGTAAATAAATGTTTTCCATCATATGAACATTTAGTAATTTCTTGATTTGTTAGTCGTTATTTTGAATTTTTTTTTCAAAATTGGAAGCTGCAGTTTTAAATTGAAACTTTAATTCTTAAATTTTTAATGTTCAGTATGTTTTAAAATCACTGCTATAAAACAGTTTTAATACTTATAGCACCCTAGAGTTTTACAGTCTTAAACCATTGGAAAGTCAGAAACGGAAAAAAATACTTAAAATGTATTTTCCAATATTTACAATGTAAAATTATTAAATAATATTTTTAATCGCCAAACATCTTACCATAATTAAATAACATAGGTAACGAATATATTTGTATGTGATCTATTCCCGTCTCAAGGCTTGACAGTTAACATATTTAAAAATATATATATAAAATATTTAAAAAGAAACGGATAAATAGGAGGTCACATTGAGATAATTTAGTTATACAGAACATATTTTATTTCTTCACAAGTCCCTGGCGCATAAACGAAAAAGAAACAAACTGAAATCTCAGAGCGTCTAAAATCATCAAGCGTCTAAAAATGTTATTCCTAACACGTACAGAAATAGTAAAAACCAAAAACTTAATTTAACTTTACTACTGATTTTATCATTCAGCACTTAACTATATTAAAAATATACATTTATGTATTAATTTACAAGTTTATTTATAATAGAAAATATTAGGCAAAAAGTGCTCCCATCGAATTAAAATACCCTTAAGTACTTAGTTACTTTTCTTAATTTAGTTTTTTTAAATTGTATATTTTAAGCTACTTAACTGATCATGCTAAATTGAAATATGAATATTTTCATTTTGAAAATATTTGTAATTTAAATCCCCTTATGTGAGAAATTAAGGCGATATTCTGCCCTAGAGGTATACATTTTGGGCGTTTTGTCGAGCGCGATAAAAGAAGAAAAAAAAATATTTTTACCATTCATTTTTTACAACATATTTAGTGATTTTTTGAAAATATACAAAAAAAAATTAAAATATTAAATTAAATTAGTTTTAAGCTGGTAAATTTGGGATAAAAAATGCGCGTGCTTATTGAAACGATTGCAATCCTTCTGGTTATCTGAAATATAATAAAAAAAAAAGATTCTTAATTATTAAGAATTTCGCTATAGCGCCTGTCTATGAGAAAACGAAAAAAAAATCGCAAAATGGCAGCTATCTGAAAATAGGCATTTTTCGACTTTATTTTTTTCATATTTTTTATATTTTTAAATGGTAAAAAAAATAATTTTGATACAAAATTGGTAGGAGCGATAGAAAGTTAGGACATTGATGGTTGGTACAAAATTTGAAGTAAATTGGTTAAATATAACTTTTGATATCATGTCAACCATGTTGAAAAAAAGTAGTTTTGAGAAAAACGCAATAATGTAATGTCGTGAGGAAAATAAATGTGCAGATGTGCAGATGCCACGCATAGTGCTGATTTAAATTATTTATTTATGGCGATTATTATGGCCATTTATTATGGCCATTAGTGGCGAGTCAAGTCGTTACAATACTAAAAATAGTCGAGTAGTCGGGTATCGTACACCGTCTATTTCCGATTTGCTCCGACGTGACAAGCTTAGTTGCTGCATCATATATTCTCATAGATCTAAACTTTAAAAGCGTACAAAAAAAAGAAAAGTTAGAAAAAGGTTTTTTTTTTTTTTTTTTTTTTTCCAGAATTAAAGCATGTTTTAACTTTTTGGGACATCCGAAAGTCTCATACATGCAAATTATTTATGCATTATTTCATATACCGGGTGTCCCAAAAATGACTTATAGATTTTAAAATTCAGTAACTTGCAAACAGTGACCGATATTAAAAAAATTCTTGCAGGATGGTTATGTATGATGTCAGGAGTTTTTTTTACTGTGATTCTTGATTTTAGTTCAAATTTCAAACAATAGATGTCACTGAGAGAAATAAGTGCTCCGTCCAGACCCGTTTTTTGGTACTTCGAAGTCCATTCAATATATTTTAATCTCCTTTTTGCGCATGGAAGAAGAAAGACGCCGAAAAATTGAGCCTGGATTTAGCGGTTATTGCTTGCACCGCCATCTATCGATGCTATTTGTAACTAAAGCTGATAATCACAGCATATAAACTCCTGACATCTTACATAACACTCCAGCACGATTTTTTTTAGATATCTGTTGACCGTTTGCAAGTTATTGAATTTTAAAATCCATCAGTCATTTTTGTGGCACCCGGTTCATGTCCTGGTTTCTTTAGCCGTCGTGCGAAAAATATATCCTTAACATCTCAAAACAAGCAATTTATAAACTATCATAAAAACCACCATATCACAAGTCTTTTTCTATCATAAATATATTTTTCAAATACAATTTTACTTTTATGGATTTAGGTGCATTGGTAAAAATACATAGTATTTATTTTTAGCGCCAATAACAACAACACAATATTTTTTTTTTTATTGTAACGTTTGCAAATAATATGGCTAAAAATAAATCGTATTTCATTCTTTTATATGTACAATGCATTTTTAGATACATTTGTTGGGCATTTTGTTCCGTTAAACATACATTATTGCAGTTTGAAAGTACTTTTCTACATTTGTAAAGAAATTACATGTTTCTAGCGAAAGAATGTTGTTTTCACTGAAAATTATCTCCTTTAGAATTTGAGAAAAAGAACACATTTCTTTATATTTTAGTTAGAGAAATTCTTAAGTATAGGCTAATGCATTTTTTACATCACGCAAAAGCTTTAAACATTTGTTTCTTTATTATCTTTTACGATTATTCTATTTCCTGTATTTCTAACGCACCGTTCTTTTCTGTGTCTTTTATTTTCTAATACTTAACATTTTAAACGGTACATAAATATTAAATTTCGACATAAAGTTAGTAGAATATTATCAATCTGTCGTGTTACCTTCAGAAATATTATTTTATCTTAAAAAATAATTAAACAAATTGCATGATTTACTCAACTTTTGAAATTTAAAATAAGATACATTTTTGCAATCATTTTAAACAGTATAATCTCATTTCTTTATTTTCAGATTCTATTATTTTTTGTATCGTGTTCATAAGTAAAGAATATTTGTGAATATTTTACGAAAAATTATTATTTCTTAACACTGGCATTACTAAATCTGGGCATTTTGCAGGTTTTCTTTCATTTAGAAAATGTATGCTAGATTTATTTTCGAGGAATTATCCTATAAAAGTACCTTTCATAATCTTGTGTACCCAGTAAGTTTCGCACAGTTAAATTTTTAGTTATTTGTAGAAATTGCGAATGAGGTCACATTAATCACAGCAATCAGGGAGTAACTTTCTAACTTTTATCACGTTTCACGAGAAATAAAAAGAATATTTGGCATCCTTTAAAATGTAGTTCTCTAGATGGCGCTGTGGGTATAGCGTTATAATGCAAGCGAGTGTCGGTGCCTACGTCATTTCGATATTTCTTTGTTCTTTTGTTCAGTTCTGTGTAAATTTCGCTATTAAACGAAATGTACGGTCGCGTCGTATGAACATTGTAATTACCTATGGGGGCCTAAGTTACCTATAGGGTCAACCCTTTTTAAATCTTAGGTATTTAAGTAATATTTTTATCTTAGTACTGCGGTTGTTAAATGAATAAATTACTGCATTCAAATACAAGGTGTGTCGATTAAATTCCAGGACTGGGGCTAATATAACAGAATGAATAATAAAAAACAAAAAAAAATTAATTAAAAGTCCTAAAAAATATACACCTCCGGCACTCACACACTTTTGTGCACGGCGATACAAATTCTGGAAACACGCTTCGTAGTCCTCTGAAGATTTGCTTCGAATTTGAGCGGTTACAAATTTCTTTATGTACTCTACGTGCTGAAATCGATGCCCTTTCAGATCAGTCTTATGTTTTGGGAGCAAGTTAAAGCCAGGAGGTGACAAATCAGGAGAATACGGAGGATAATTAACCTCTACGATGTGATGTTTGGTCAAAAAGTGCTTTTTCCAATTTTGAAACAAAAGTTGATCCATCACCGACCGTGACATGAGCTCTAATGAACATCCTGCGTTTACCCTCTCCAAACCGGAATTGCTGGCACAATCACTGCGCATTTGTTCGACCTTCGCACCTCATTGGTTACACTATCACATCCGCATGATGACGCGTTTCTACATATTTTCATTCATTAACTACACGTGCAGTCCTGGAATTTAATAGACACACGTTGTATGTTTGATTGCTTTTCATTTTGATTACCTGGTGATTTACTTTTCATTGAGCTTGATTGAAAATTCTTGTCGAAAGTGCTGTTCAAAAATCTATAAAAAAATTATATATTGCCTATAGAACGGAATAAGAAAAACTCTTTTAAACTACATATTTCTGAGGAAATAAAATCGTTTCAAAAAATTTTCTTTCTAATTGGTTTTTTAAAAGCGATACTAAATAAAAAGACAAAAATTTAGTAATTTGTTCTTCTCTTTAAAAAAAAGGCAGTAAAATGAGTCCAAATTCGTAATATGCATAAGGTAGTTACTTATTTAATTTAAACTACAGTGGTGTCCAAAATTAAGGACCAGTCACAAAATGCTAATTTTTAAGTAAGCGAATACTCAAAAGGTTAATTACTATCCCTACAGCACAGCTAGACCATACAGCATCTCATTCATGTCACACATGGTCACAAGTGTCACAGTCACTACGGTGAAGCAAAAAAATGAGAAATCCCACACGTCTCATTATGAGTCTCAAATGATCACTATATGTGACTTCACCGAGACGTCAATGTGACGGCTACTTTGTGACGAGTCACCATGTGACTTTACAATGTAGTTACATTGTGACTCTCGTGTGACTGTCGTTTTTAGACTCAATTTCAAAGTCATCCTGAACGTTGCATTATCATAAGCCACCAAATAATATCACATTATAGTCACATGGTGACTTTTTACAAAAGAGCACAATGGTGGCTTCACAGTAGTCTCCCTGTCACCTGAAAGTCATCATGTGACTTTAATGTGACTTATAACAATGCAGCGTTCACGATGACTTTGAAATTGAGTCTGCAGATGACAGTCACATGAGAGTCACAGTGTAACTACATTGTAAAGTCACATGGTGACTCGTCATAAAGCAGTAGTCACAGTGACGCCTCGGTGAAGTCACATATAGTGATCATTTGAGACTCATAATGAGACGTGTGGGATTTCTCATTTTTTTGCTTCAGTGTAGTGACTGTGACACTTGTGACCATGTGTGACATGAATGAGATGTTATATGGACTAGCTGTGCTGTAGAGATAGAAGTTATTCGAATTATATAATTTCCTTTTGAGTATTCGTGTACTTAAAAATTAGCATTTTGTGATCGGTCCTTAATTTTGGACACCAGTGTATTTTCTTCGTCGCGGAATTAAAAACAGGTATTATATTTTTAATTTATTTTCATACTTCGGATTCTGTCAATTGCTCAAAGGCAAGAAATAATTAAAACATTCACAATAAACCACGTGTATAATGTGAAAATGCATGAAAATGCTAAAGCGAAAGAAAATGAACTTAGTATCAGTATCGTCTATTCTTCAGTCTGCGATCTTGATTAAAAAAGTATGAAATCACGATCTATGAGAAAAGAACAGTTGCTCGCATTCAGAAAAGACATACCTCAATTAATTAGGAAGCAACCCTGGATACATAATAAGTCCCGAAAGAATTTGTTTTGAGTTCAAGCTGGAAATGCGCTTCTCTGCTTTATAATTGACAGGAAATTCAACCCTGTCCAAATTATTAGCATACATTTTATTTTTTCAGCCTATTTTACATTACTTATAAACGTCCAAACCTCTGATGTGGCCATATTGTAACATTAAAATCAGTGCTGACAACTGAGAAACCAATCGCTGAAATTTGTACATTGAGGTAAAATTTTGTATCGTACGACTTTTCTTGATTAACTGCAATTAATAAAAAAACCTTAATGTCGGAGGTATTGGTAATCTTGAGCCCCAAAATTTCAAAATCGTTTTTGAAAAACTAATTTATGAATCTGATTATTTCTAAGAGTGCGATTATGTTTAAATCTGTCTCGCTATCTTTAAATGATAAAGTGAAGTGATTGATTTAATTTTTATTCAAACCTGCTGGATTTGTATCAGAATTTTTTTATAAAATACTTTGCTTTTATAATGCACCTGCTCAAAAGCCTCTTTTTATTTTCAAATCAATTTGTTTGTAAATTCTGGTGGCGGTTAATCATTTCAACATTCCGGCCACACACTTGATTTGCCCAGGTAAGGCTTAATCTTACGAGATTTCAATATTAACTGCAAGTAATAGAACACATTAATGTGTATTGAAATCGAAGGTATTGGTAACTTTGAGAAACAAACTGTTTCCCAAAATCATTTTCCTGAATTTAATTCATGTACCGGTTTATTTCTAAGAGAGTAAAACCATGGTTAACTATAATTATTAATTATTAATAATTATTATATAATTATATAATTATTATATAATTATATAATTATTATATTATTACATAATTATTATATATTATATAATTAATATATATTATATAATTATTATATAAAATGTATATCATGGTTAACTATGCCTCAGTATCTTTCAATGATAAAATGAAGATAACTGAAGTGAAAAAAAAATAATAAACTGTCTTTACGAGAAATAACAACGCGATTTTATCGTGTAGTAAAAAGTACAATGTATTGACAAATAGAAATAAAATAATGGCTCCAACGAAATAGTCAAATATAAATTAAATTAAAAAAAGAACAAGTTGGAAATTGTAGTTCAAACGTGGGAAATGAAATTCGTTTATAGTATAACCAGTTTTATAAATATTTAGATCTTGGTGCAATAGCTTTTACAATCTTGTGAAAAAAATCATGAATACTAAATTTATTACGATTATGTATATTAAATTTAGTAATACGGAAATAATAGCACCTCCATTTTTAGGACGTCATAATCATGTCAACATAAAATCTTTACTTATCATGGGATATCATTGAATTAATTACGGAAGATAGGATTGAATAGAATGAAGAAAACTTTTATTAATATCTTTTTAAGTTTTGATTCGATTTTCACAAAATTTGAAACGACCTGTTGAAAATTTGATATCCTGCTACGACTGTATATTTAAAATTTCAAACTATTCGTTAAGGTAGTTTTTGTGCTGTTCTATGCGCACAGACGTACAAAAAGACAGACGGACGGACCAGATAGCGACTATAGATGCTACGTATTTGGGTCATTCTCTGAAAAGTGGCTGTTTTTTTTTTTTTTTTTTTTTTTTTTTTTTTTTTTTTTTTTTTTTTTTTTTTTAATTGCAGCCCATTAAAATTGCTTCAAAAATCTCAAAATTTAGCCTACAAGTACCGTTATTGCTAATCAAAAAATAATATGAACCAAACTGTATCTCATAGTTCTTCTGATATTTTAATTTCAAAGCACTCCCATTGCTAAAATGTTCAAATAAATGATTGGCACCGGGATTTTAGAAAAAAAAAATTGTAAATAAGAAAAAGCTATATTTCACATACATGTTAAATAGATAAAATTTTATAAAAAGTCTGGTGCCATTGTGGCGCTTGGGAATTAAAATTAAGTGGTTTCATAAACATTCCACCGCCCTTGAAAGGGTTAAAAAAAATTATAATTAGAAGTCATACTGTCAATAAATAATTTTTTTCACTCTATGTCAATTGAAAAAATAAAGATAAAGCATTAACATTTAGAAGAGTTAATGTTTACTTGAAATAGTACTTTTTTTTTTTTTTTTTTTTTTTTTTTTAAACAGCTGCTTGTAAAATAACAAAAATTAAAAATGTATTATCTTTGTTTACGGTAATTAAAAGTCTTATGAGTTTGTTAATGTGTATTTTATTGTATTAGATTTTCTTATTTTGCTATTTAGTACATATATAAATAGATTCAGATCATTCCCTCACAATTTAAATCATATTAAAATTATGAGGGAATGATTGTGAGGGAATGACGAAATACTTATGAAAACCATATTATACTATAATGATTAGTCTAAGGTATATTTTCAGTTACTAAATATCTTTTGAAACACATTTCGAATAATATAACAACATTAAAACAGTTTTTGATTAGTTTTTATTAAATTTATAATAGATGAGGAAATGACGCGTAATAAAAATATACTTATATTGATCTAGTAGGGGAGCTATGTGATGAATGGGATATTCTCAATATTTCAGGCAATAAAAATTTATTTTAAATTGCTTCCTACCCCATATATGGCACTACCACAGTGTGCTTCAGAACTAAAAGTAGGAACACATTGCTGTTTTCATTTTCCTTCAAAGTTGCATTTTCTGAAATATCTGCTTAAAAGTAAGTTTTTGTTACATTTGACGATGTGAAATATCTTATACAATATAAAAAATTAAGCTATGTTGTAGTTATTTATTTTAAGGATCAATATCGATAGTTAAAATGGATGAATAGTAACCGTTGTGACAAAATAATTTTTGAGGCAAAATGGCTCAGAAGGGAATATAATGCATCATGGGGATGATTGAGACATTTTAAATGGGGATGAATGGGACATTCTCATTCATCCCTAGAGATGCTGAAAATTTTATTTATTAACTAAATAGTATTATATAGGTTGATAAATTAATAATTAACGTTAATTAATAGTATTAAATAGTATTATATGAGTTGTTATTGTTTAAAATTTCTGAGTGTTATTTATTGTATAGTAATAATTATTAATGGATTATCGAAAAATTGGTACTAAAACTTAATCAAAATAGATAAAATTGATAAAAATAGTATATTTATTGATCAAATGGGGGAAATTATATTGAATTTTGAAATGTTGCACAAATAAATACCCACTCCTAACATATTGGGTCGATCGGAAAGTCGTGTCGTGTTGGGAAAATCAATTCGTAACAGAAAATTCTATCATTTAATTATTAGACATTGATTCCGATATGTAATGTCTAATAATTACTGGGCAGAATTTTCCGGCACGAATTGATTTTTCCAATACGACACGACTTTCCGATTGACCCAATAATTTCCGTTCTGCATGTTTCTAAGATACATTTAATTAATTAATAAGTTATGATTGAAAATTATTAGCTATGCCTTATTTAAAAGACATTTTGCACTTTCATTTCAAATATAAAATGCTTCATAAGTAGGAAAAAAGACCAGATTGATAGCCGAAGTCTGCATTAAAAGTTAAAACTGCAATAAAAGAAGTTATTGACAAAAAAAAAACGAAAAAAAAAAAAAAAAAAAAAAAAAAACGATGTCGATTCGTGTTGTAAAGCCATATATTACAAAAATAATTATATATAAGGTTATAATTATAAATTTTAATTTGGTAAAATTGAATGCAGGGAGGAATATCTTTGTGTCCCATCCATCCCTATTAGTGTCCCATTCATCCCTGTTGTGGGGATGATTGGGACAGGGAGGAACTTTTTTTGATTTCATAATATTTTTCTGAATAAATCATAATCTAGAATAAATATTGTTCATATATGTTGTCAAATACCTAATTTATGAAATGTGATATATATTGATAATAACTTAAATAAAAAAAATTAAAAAAAAAATATTTTTGTGAAAATGTACCATTTATCTTCCATCCCATCTCCCCTACTTCAAAGCGATATACTAACTATTCAAGAACGTTTTTGAGCAAACAACAAGATAGATACCTCACTTTACTCTTGTACAAACTGTCCTAGGCATATATAAAGCATATGATGTTTTCTACTAAGTAAATAATGGCAAATTTATAGTTATGTGAAGGGAACGACGACAAATGCTAGGGACATCATTAAAAAGTGCCCTAATTCATTCATTATATAAAATACAAATATAATTAAATGGCTAAATGTATATTTAAGTGTGTTTAATGAATTGAGAAAAAAATAATTATAAATATACGTGCTGCAATGACAGAGAGGGCATTTTCTTTCTTACATTTGTGAATGGGGACATAGTGAGGGTATGATATTTGCATTAAAAAATACATTAAATTTATCAAATTTCAATTTCAATAAGCAAATATTTGCAGTTTATATGTATAACTGATTAATATTGATAGTTTAAATAACTTTTTATTTTTGTCATTTTAAAAACCCCTTCAAGACCCCTGGGACATAAAATTGCAGCTTTTCAGAGAATGACACATTTATATAATTACGAACTCACCTAAAAACTGGTAACGAGGAAATTAATACGTTAGTAGGGAAATTATTCACTAATGCAAAATCGGAAAGCATGCATATATCTAGACCAATGCTTTAAAGTTGAGCTCGCACTGTAGACAAATCTCCCGAATATAAACAATTTAACCTTTGAACTGGATGGTTAGATAGTTTCAATAAGAGACAGAACACTGTGTGAAGTTAAATAAGTTGTGAATCCAATGATGTCAACGTAAATAGTGTGAAGGAGTTTTTAATCCTATATCTACCGAGGGTACTTATAAGTACCATTAAAATAACTTGTTATAAAAATCATTTAATACACCGATTAGTAGTAATACAGTTCAGAAAGAGTTATAGGTGTATTACTTTATCTTGTTTCAAAAGCTTATGTGTTACACAAAAAAAATATTTTTAAAAGTATGATTTCTTTTGTTTGTTTTTGCATCTTTTCAACTTTCTTGACGTTGGGAGGGGGATGGAATTTTTATATTCGGAAATATTTCTATATTTCTATTGTAAGAACATAGTATTTGTACGTTTCCTAATTCTACAAAATACTAAGAAAAATATTTAAAATAAAAGATTTGAGTAGGGTTATAAATATTGCACAAAATCCCTATAAATTCAAATTTAATGAATCCTTCTAAATCCTTCAATCCTTCTAAAATCCTTCTAAAATTTATTAAATGAATATGTACATCTTCTAATGTAGTTTCAAAATTTTACGAAAAATGCTTTAGGAGATAAATTTTCTTAAATTCATAATTCAGTACATAAAGAGTTAGTCCTCACAGAGTTAGTGGGAATATATTTCCCACTTAATTTTTATTCAAAACTGATGGATTTGTACCAGAATTGTTGATAAAATATTTTGCTTTTATAATGCACTTGATGAAAAGCCTCTTTTTATTTTCAAATCAAATTGTTTGTAGATTCTGGTGGAAGATAACCATTTTAACAATTCAGCCACGTAATTGATTTGCCCGGGTAAGGCTTAAGCCAAAACGGATGTACGCAATTTCAGATTATGAACTTAAGAACGTTTATAACACTGACGTAACAGGGCTATTTTTTACGAATTCACAAAAAAAGTCCTTTGCAGTTATAGGGAAAAGTGTACCTCGAGTAAAATGTTCAATGATAGACTAACTGTGTTCACCTTCAGAAATATGGTTGTAAACATGGAAAAGTATCTTCCAACTGGAAAGACTGTGAACTTCAGCTGCTTTAAAATCATGAAAAGTAAAAATCTTCCAGTTGTGTGCGGCGTGGCGTAATAATATGAACCCAGGTAGAACAAATTCTCGGGAAAACCAATTTATACCATTGTTTCAACATTAAGAACTCTCGAGATAACGTTTTATAACCTTAAGAGCTACGTACGAAGCGTGAATGTCGGCTGAAATAATGGGAGTATATTTAAATGGATTTAAAGCAAAACAGAGGAAAAGAAATCGGAAGGTAATACCTTCTTTTTAAAAAAACGTTTCATCTAAAGATAACACTTTAAAATGCAATGTTGGCTTGATTCTCCCGAAAATGCACTTATTTTATTAAAGTCCAAATATTGGAATTATTTACACATTCCAGTCATACCACTGACTATATCCTACTTGCAATCGTTGATAGCAACTTTTAAAGAAAATAATTTTACACTAGAATATAGAAATTTGGTATTAAAAAAATTTACTTATCTTTAGTGTACATACATGCCTTCAAATATTTAACGAATTTATCTAAAAAAGCATATACAAAAATTTATGCATCGATTAAACTCCTTAAAAACAACACAGAAACTCAAAACATGTTTACTCAGATTTTAATAAAACACTTCTAACATTTAAAGTATTAAAATTATCAGATTATTTTTTCATTACCTGAAAGCACTAACAAAAAACAAACTGAATTGACTTATGGACTCATTTTTTCCAGTTTAGAAACTGAAGCATCATAAATCTAAAAAGTGCTTCTTTTTTCTTTTCTTTAATCTCAATTTAAGAATATTTCCTTTTTCTCATAGGCAAAAATCATGTCATTAAAAATTAACGGATAAGTGATTAAAGATGGAAAATATTTTGATAAAATTTAATAGAAGTTTTTACACTAATACGTATGGATAGAGTGTTATCAAGTGTGAACTTTCAATGACTCTGAACAAAAAGGTATATACGAAAATTAAAGATTCCAATTAATTTACTTGAATAAAGTTTATAACATAATTTTTCTTAACTTCAAACATTTCTAAATAAGAAAAATGCTTTTGACAACTCTTTAGAAATATTATTATAAAAATGAGTAAATAAATTTATGAGTTATGAATAGTTTTTTTATATTATAGATTTGACGTACAGATGGGTGACAAAATAATACGAACACCTATGAAATAAGAGAAAAGTTTATTAATAGGGGGTTGGACCACCCTTTAATTTAATTACAGATATTATGCGACGTGGGATGTCTTTATAGAGGTCGTGAACAATATTTAAAGAAATATGAAGTCATTCTTTCCGGAGAGCAGTCTCTAATTCTAAAAGCAAAGATGATGGAGGAAATTGATCACGGAGTTTTGACTCCAAATATACCCACAAATGTTCAATAATGTTCAAGTCACACTGTAAAAAAAAATCTGTAAAGTTACTAAAATTTTTCTAGGAAACTGGGATTCCAAGAAATTTTTATGTAACGGCAACAAGAAAAATTCCTGTAACAGACTCTCTTAAAGGAATTTTTGTTGTTGCCGTTACATAAAAAGTTCTAGGAATCCCAGTTTCCTAGAAAAACTTTAGTAACTTTACAGATATTTTTTACAGTGCAGGAGACTGAAAGAGCCAAGCAAGATGTCCTACTTCCTCCTCATGCTCTTCAAAGCATTTTTGGACAACTTTAGCAGTGTTGATAGGAGCATTGTCGTCTTGATAAAGTGGGCATTCTCCTGGAAATAAAGTTTAGGCAAAAAGGTGCACCTGATCCCTCAGAATATCAACATAGTTAGCAGCTGTAACCTTCCCATGCAGAGTAACAAGCGGCATAAGGCCACGTCAAGATATCCCCCCCCCCATACCATAAGGGAACCACATCCATGTTTCACAGTCGGCAAGAAGCAGTCAGGAGAAAATACTTCTGAGGGCTTTCTCCACACATAAACGCGTCCAGTTGTCTGAAATATGGCGAAGATTGATTCATCAGACGAAATGACTTGTTGCCACTGTTGAGACGTCCAGGTTTTGTGTGTTTTACACCATTGGCGTCGCTTAAAAGCATGACATGATGTTACAAATGGCTTACGAATTGCAACTCTTCCATAAATGTTCGAAGCATGAAGTTCCCTTTGGACCGTTCTTGATGAAACGGGATTCTAGAGATGACTATTTACCTCTGACGTTATGTGGGATAAAGATTGCCTGCGCTTTAGGATGTCTAAGCGGGTCAACTCACCTTTATCCCTCTCAGAAAGCTTTCTTTTCCGTCCACTGTTATACTTCGCAGACGACACTTTACTGCATCTAGTTTAAGCTGTTATAATGGCTGATACAATACTCCCTGCATGCCCCAAATAATTGGCGGTTTCCGTCACGTAGCAACCAGCGCACCGCATTCCAACAATCATTTCTTTTTCGAACTCTGACAAGTCAGTCATTATTCAGTTTTCCAGAGCGTATGGTAAGCACATGCAACACTTACGACTGATGTTGAGCGACTGATATCTTACCTTTCATAACCACAAGATGGCAAAATTGAGTGCAAAGTGACGTGCGCGTTCTGCTTCTTTGAAATGGACCATGCCTTTTTCACGGGTGTTCGGATTATTTTGTCACCCATCTGTAAAAGAACTATTGAAGAATTACTTGTGTATTCTATTGTTTTGTATAAAGTTATTGAAATATGAAAAAATATGAAAATGCTATGTAATTTAAAAAGCTATGCAATGCTATGCAATTTCAATGCTAAAATGCTATGCAATTTCTTATGATAATGTACCAATATAGATTCTTATTGAATTAAAATTTTTAAAAAATCATAAAGAATATATCATATTCTTTATTTTCTTCGGTCAGTTATCTTAAAATAAAAGATAAGTATCCTAAAGATATTAGTATAAGATCAGCTGTACGTCTGAAGTTTTTAACATGAGTTTATTCAACAGAACATGCAATTTCATAAAATTAAAAATAATTTAGTAAACCGTGAAATTGAAAACAACCCCCTTCACATTAAAATAATTTATACGGATTTTTATTATTTTACCGCAATTCCCTATATCATAACAGTATACAAACACAATGTATCTAAAAGCATCAGAGATGTCATATTATCTGCATATAGAATTACTGAGGACCAAAAGCTTAATCTAACTACTGATTTCATCATTTTTCACAACACAAAGTTGACACACTTATGTTACGAATTTTGTTATAAAATAAAATATTAGGTGACAAATGTTGTTGTTGGGAAAAAAAGAAGCCTTAAGTGCATTTAATATTTAATTTGATTTATTAAAAGGAAGACAATATATACAGGGTGTTTCTAAAAAAATATCGGCGTTTGAACGATTGATAGTAAATAAAACTTAAAATTATAATACATAAAATGAAAGAGCAATTCAAAAAGTTTTACCTACAAGCTGACAAGTGTTCAATGTGAGCACCTTCCGTCACACGCCACACATCAAGTCGATAGCTCAGTTCATCCCAAACGTTGATTAGCAAAAACGTTCTGTTCAGATGCTCATCCGATCTGACGCCACGTGATTTCTACCTGTGTGGTTTCATAAAGGATCGTGTGTATATACCTCCAGTACTAGCTGACAATTGCAGCTGTTGTAACAATGACCCCACAAACACTAATCGACGTTTGAGAAGAACTAAGCTATCGACATAATGTGTGTCATGTGACGAAAGGTGCTCACATTGAACACTTGTAAGCTTGTAGATAAAACTGTTTGAGTTGATCTTTCATTTTATGTATTAATTATAATTATAAGTTTTATGTAATAAATACTACAAAGTATTAAAATCCTGATATTCTTTTAGAAACATCTTGTATTTTATGCTATCCAAATCATACAAAATTGAAATAGGATATATATGTTTGTAAATACAAATACTTACATGGCAATAAAACCGACCAGGTAATCTTACTATATTTATAAACAGATTTTAGAAGCATGTGTTAAAGGTTAATTATAATAAACAATAAATGAAATGATAAGTATTTAATCTCGAACAAATGTAACAAAATATATTAGAAAACGAATGGATTATAGACAATATCTGAGATGTAAGGAAAGTAAACAAGTTGGAAATTGTACGTGAAACTTGGCAAATGAGGTGCGTTCCTACTGTAACTAGTTTTATAAATATTCAGATCTTGGTGCTATACAGTGAAACCTCCCTGAGCGACCACCTCCATTAAGCTACCACCTCCCTGAACGACCATTTGTTTCATAGAACGAAATTTTTTCCATAGGCTCAATACTAATTTTACCTCTATTCAGAGACCATTCCAGCTGAACTCCCTCTATGAGCGACCCATTTCTTTGAAGAAAATGAAACAAATCTAAACTAAGTTTAGAATTTTTATTTATTCCGAAAACTTTTAAGTGTTTAACCCCTTTGTGCCTATTTAGGCAATGAATTTAACTCTGATGACAAATTAAGGATGATGGTCAATAAACTCCCCTGCCCTATTCTGTCAGGAAACTCTCAAAGAAATAGATAAATTAATGAAATCGTCATTATTTGTTCCCGTCCAAAAAAAAATTGCTTTTATTTTGAAAGGACTTGGAAATAAAATTTATAAAAGATAAAACCGTAAAATCAAAGCAAACGTCAATGTATTCATTTCTTAAACTCTGCAATAATTAACATATGTAATTAACTTTTGTTTTGATACTTAAATTTTCATATTTTTTCCTAATGTGAAAAATTAAATTTAGTAACATTAATTGTTGCATTTTTTCAACAGTTAAAATCTTGATTTAAACATGACCTCCATTAAGAGACCACCTCTCGCAGCGACTAATTTTTATTGGAACGGAACGTGGTCGCTTTAGGGAAGTTTTAATGTAGTTGTTTACAGTCTTATGCAAACATGCATGAATACAAAATTTATTATGATTATAGATTCAGTAATACGGAAATAACATGACTCACTCTTAAATAGGACGTCATCACCATTGCAACCTAGAATCAGGACCTGTCATGTGACAGCATTGAACTAATTACGTATGATAGTATTTAATTGAATGAAGAAAACTTTTATTAATAACTTTTAAAATTTTGATTCGATTTTCATAAAATTTGAAAAAACTCGACTAAATTTTGCAACGATTATATATATTAAACTTCAAACCATTCGGCTGGGTAGTTTCTGCACTGTTATATGCGGACAGATAGACAGACGAGCCAAAAGACGACTATAGGTGCTACGTATTTATATAATTACGAACGCACCTAAAAAGAAACGTACTTTAACAAGAGTACACGGAAAATATAAGTTAAAAATATAAATTTTCTGAGGAGATATTTTAAATATCCAAATGCATTCCACACCCATAGGTATAATATTAGGAAGGGGAATTTGGGATTTGACTGACCAACCGCCTTAAGGGGGTCCGGGACACATTTTAAAATAATTTATATTTATTGAGTTAAAATTCTGAATTTTTTTGTGATGGTTAACCTTATCATTTGTAAACAAAATCACATGATAAAACTTCTCAGAATTTTTTAAAAAAATATTTAAATTTAAAATTTATTCAAAAAGTGGGATAATTTAAAATCGTTATAAATCGAAATATTATTTATAGAATTTCATTTTTTTTTTCATTTAAATAAACAGAAATATATAAGTTTTAATTTAGATTCAGCATTTTTTAAAATATTAATTTATAAAAAAATTAAAAAATATTTAATGAAAAAATTTATAAAAAAAAGTGATGCAACTTAAAAAAAAATCATATTTTCAAAAGTAAATATTTTTTTCAAAGATGCTAAATCAAAATTAAAGTAAAAAAATCGATAAAGATATGTTCCAAGTTTGAACCCTTTATCTTTAACGGTTCACAAGTTATAAGAATTTAAATATGAGAAATGGTGAAAAAACCTATCATGAAGAAAAACGCATTTTTACAAGAAGTCGTTTCCATGACAGCCATTGCTTGAAAGCTAGATTTTGAAAACAAACCAAAACGAAAAAATTAATATTTTTTTGTTCTAATTCAGGTAGAAACATGATTTAAATGTCATTTTAAGCAGGGAAAAACAGAGAAATTTTTTATGAAATAAAATGTTTTTGCAGAATTTGAAGATTTTTGTGTCCCGGACCCCCTTAAGTTGGCTGGCAAGTGACATCTCAAAATCTTCTCGCCAATATAAATCCTATAACTGTGTGATGCATTTATATTTTATTAGCCCCCGGCACGGTATGCTATTAGTTTCTCCCAGATTATTTTGTACCGTCTCCAAAAAATAATGTTACCTTACAGATGTCAGCCGTAAAACAAAGCTGTACGATTAAATAATCAATAGCAATTTTTTAAACTTCTAAACATCGCATATTTTCAATTTTTATACCGTCATATTGGGAAAAAAGTACTTTTAAATGCAATTTGTTTGAAAACTGCATCTCCATTTATTTTGGGAAATATAATTTTTTTTTGTAGTTTTTGGAGCCATCTGCTTAATTTTGGCAACGGAAGTACTCTATTTCTGTAGAAAGTAAACGAAAAATAGTTGTAAAATATTAATTATATCTTTTTGTTGCGATTTTATCATAACAACTGAAAGAAAATGTAATTAAAAAATACATGCTAATTTGAAAAAATATAAACGAATGATTTCTGTTAAAACATGGAACTATTATAAACTATATTTAATTTTAAGTATCTGTATTAATTTTACAAACAAATAAAAGCCTATGAATCATTATAGACAGCCATTTTCTTTTCTTTATTTTTTCTTTATTTTTTCTTTATTTATTTATTTATTTATTTATTTATTTTGTCAAGTTTCTTTAATGACGGCATCTTTTTGCTGCATTTGTGTATTATTTCGTGATAGTGACGTCCTGCGCTTACCTTACTGTAGATGTTTAAGAGTGGATCGCAAATGTGGAATTCTTAACCGTTAAATGTGTGGTGTTGCTTTTCGGCAACATACCCATTTTAGGCTTATAATACTATTAGAATAATATTGAAGCTATAATGCCTAATGTTGCCAATAAAATACATTCTAAAAATATTATTAAATCGATTTTCAACGTTTAGATGGCAACACTTGTGCTGTTTAAGAATAAAGATAGATTTATTTTTCCAATTTTTGATACATGTTCTTTTTGTTTTGTTTGGAAGCTTGCGAAATGCCCTATTTTGCTCTGCAGTGAGCAAGTAAAATTTATTTCTTATCATAGTTCTCAAAATTCTTGTGCGTTTAATATCATAGAATTTTATCAAGGAAAATTATTTTTTCAATTAAACACCAGTATTGCTGATTAGTAACAAACAGTTTTTTAGCCGTACACCATACTTAAAACAAATTATGATTTTTTAAAGTATTTTTCCCATGATTTATTTAAAAAAGAAAGCCGAAAAACATTTTAAAAATGATTTTTGAAAACTCAGGCATTTAAGGGTTAAGCAGATACGAATGACGTCATTTTACATAAAATATAAGCATGTGTTGTAAGTGTTAAAATTGAAATATGTTTTGTACTATACATATACATATATTTTTATCCACCGGGGCGACATTAAATTCTGAAAAAGCAGAATTCCTGTTTTCTAGTTTATATATTTTCAGGAAATTAATATTTTAACTTCGTTTTTCAGTGTTTCTTCTTGAAGAATATCTCCCTTTTAGGTGCGTTCGTAATTATATAAATATGTAGCGCATATAGTCGCCGTCTGGTCCGTCCCTCTGCCTGCATATAACAGCGCAAAATCCACCCAAACGAATGGTTTGAAATCTAATATATAGAATCGTTGTAGAATTTATATCGAGTCCTTTCACATTTTATGAAAATCGAATCAAAACTTTAACCCTTAAATGCCTGATTTTTCAAAAATCATTGTAATAATGATTTTCGGCTTTCATTTTTTAAATAAATCATGGAAAAAATACTTTAAAAAATCATATTTTGTTTTAAGTATGGTTTACGACTAAAAAACAATTTGTTACTAATCGGCAATACTAGTCTTTAATTGAAAACGCACTCGTACTTGTCTGTGAAATCTTTAACGAGCAGACTGTGTAAAAAAATGCACCTATTATTTGGATCTGCATTAACCAGGGGACAATCAAATATGATTCTCACCTATTTTGATTAATTTAAAGTATATTTTAGAGTTCTTATCTCTAATTATTCTTGTGAAAGGATTTTTTCAAATGGGCCTTAGATTTTCAGAAATTAGATGCCGAGTTTTAGCATACGTTTCAAATACCCATTAGTTTGCAGCTCTCAACGTGTCTTTCGTGGTGTGGACGCAGAAAGCTCGCACGCCACCCGTACGGCTCGAGTTCGATGCTACCTCTTGACTTTTTTTTTCTTTTTAAATTAATTTTATATTTTAACACTTTATTACAATTTGATTTAAATTTGACATATATTTGACACTTTGAATTGCTGCAAATTTGAATTTTTTTTTTTTTTCGGAAAAAATATACAGTTACGTTTAGGTTTTTTTTTTTTTCATGAAAATTTATATGTATTTTATCTAACTTGTAAACTAACATAATTACTGACGAAAATTCAAAATATTTTATGTCTAGATTTTTTTTCTAATTATTATTTACATTTATATATTTTTATATTTTAAGCAAAGTTCAGAAACAATATATCGTACATATATTTACTTTATTGAATTTTAACTGAAAATTTATTTTTTCGTGTAAATTATAAATAATAATTTTGATGTCAATTTCAAAATATTTTTTCATTCTAACAAATAATGATAATAAAGCGAAAATTGTCAACTGGAAATGTAAAAATCGTCTGCGGATCCCGCATGCTGTGAAATGTCAGTAATGTCATAATGAAGGGAACAAACATCCAGAGTGAATTATGTCAGCCAGGTATCGGTCCGGATAGCCTAACAGGTAAGGCATTGGCACGGCACGCCAAGTATCCAAGTTCGATCCCTGGTCTGGACATTTTTCGCTCTTGTGCTACTCCAGCCTTGAATATGTCAGTAATGTTTTGCTGTCAACAGAAATATTCCTGGTATTTCGCAGGAAACTTACTGGCATTTCTGTAGAAAGTTTTTAACATATACAGTAAAGTACCAGTCATTTTCAAGAAATGTTTCTTGGAAATAATGGGCAACTCAGCTGCCCATTTTTTTCCCAGGAACGTTGCGGAATTTTTTTTTACAGTGTATATTTAAGCGTATTCCAAAATAAAGGCAAGATTCATTTACCAGTTATTCATTTCAACATCAAAGAATTCGTCTTTTTCACATAGCAACAAAATTGAATCGACTCGACCGTGTTCAATTGCACTTAAATGTGAAATATTGAAACAATTTTAATTTATTTTAATTTTCTTTTAATTCATAAAATTTAATATTTAACTTTCATTATAAATATATACACACATATATATATATATATACATGAAAAAACTATAGTTAAATCAAACTGAAACTGACAAAATTAATGTTATTTACATTAAATTTATTTTAACAAGTTCAATAGGAAACATTTTTATCTTAAAGGGTATTCGACATAAAAAAGCATTTTTCGAAATTTCATTTCATCGCCAACCGATGATAAATCGCCAAATAAACGGAATTTCCATTATTTTTTTTACGAACGTTCTATCGAGGTTCCGCCAAAATATTTTTATAAACATATATATCCACATGAGAAGAACACTCTGTAATTTTTTTCAGATTTTACTGAATATGCCCTATGGAGACCTTCCTTGTAAGATAGAAATCTTCTAAAACATAAGAAAATTATTGAATATTTTGATGCCTGGTAGTGGCCAAAATAGGAACATCAAAATGGCTCTTATACTGTTGAAACTAGTTAATAGGACAAACGTAACAGCAGAGTCAATTGACCAAAAATTGATGGTGTCCGGCTACTCTTTCCTTGAGAATCACGCAGAATTTGATATGTTTGAAGCAGTAAGTCGCAAGAAACAACACATCTATATTTCT
This sequence comes from Maratus speciosus, assembly GCA_963932465.1. Lineage (NCBI taxonomy): Eukaryota > Metazoa > Arthropoda > Arachnida > Araneae > Salticidae > Maratus > Maratus speciosus. The sequence goes on along the minus strand of OZ010795.1, from coordinate 107,013,664 downwards.
GGAGACCGGAAGGAAACTATTATGCATGCAAAGAGGAAATATCCCAAATTTGATGTCATTGAAATTAAGAATTCCGACTTTGTATCTAGTACAGCTTTGCAACAAAGTATCACAAACAGAAAGGAAGATACCGAGGGAGCTTATTTAAGTTGGATGGATATTAGATGGCTGCAAGTTTTGAGAGGTCCCCCCTTCATGTTACTGTTCAAAGAAACCCTTAATGTCAATGAGGATCAACCTTTTTCCAAAACAAATTTGGAAAAAACAGGCTCGTAGGCGCAAGTTGCTTTCTTTGTCGAATGTCAGTCAAGATCATTGTACTCGGGCCGTAGAAAATTCATTTTGGCCAAACAGAAAGATATGATGGATCTTCTGGCATACATTCCGCCAATTCATCGTGTATACTTTAACCCTTAAATACCGGGTGTTGCTTTTCGGCAACATACCCAATTTAGGCTCTAAAATACTATTAGAATAATATTGAAGCTATAATGCCTAATGTTGCCAATAAAATACATTCTGAAAATATTATTAAATCAATTTTCAACATGTAGATGGCAACACTTGTGCTGTTTAAGAATAAAGATAGATTTATTTTTTCAATTGTTGCTACATGTTCTTTTTGTTTTGTTTGGAAGCTTGCGGAATACCATATTTTGGTCTGCAGTGAGCAAGTAAAGTTTATTTCTTATTATAGTTCCTAAAATTCTTGTGTGTTTAATATAGAATTTTATCCAGGAAAATTATTTTTTCAATTCAAGACCAGTATTGGCGATTAGTAACAAACTGTTTTTTAGCCGTAAACCATACTTTAAACAAAATATGATTTTTTAAAGTATTTTCCCCATGATTTATTTAAAAAATGAAAGACGAAAAACATTATTACAATGATTTTTGAAAAATCAGGGATTTAAGGGTTAAGAATTTTCCAGTAGAGGTCCATACCAGGCTCCAAGCTACTTCCTCTAGATTACATCATGATGATGATGGTAGTATTGTGTAAAGTGAATGATTTACGATAGCTGGAAATATGTTTCACTCTTTGTGTTTAATTTAGAGTAAAAAATAGAATAAGTAAATATAAATCAAAACCAAGAGTTTTTGTAATCATAAATAAACAAGTCTTTATTTATGCATGGAAATTTCACAACCATGCAGGACCAAGTCCAATTTTTTTTTTTTTTTTTTAAGTATAAATTTACAATAGAAATATTAATTTGTCATTTGTAAAGGTAAGGCACTATAAAAATGATACTTCAAATTAAATATTGACTTATGTTATCATTATAAATCACTTGACATGAATTAATTATTTATTAAGAACTTTAAAGCGTTATTATTCACAATTGAGAAAACTGGACTTGGTCTACTATGGTTGTGAGTTTCTGAAATATAGATTTGATTTAGAAGGATGTTCTGTTTTAGATTAATAAATATGTTAAGTTTTATCTCTGCCTGGTTTTAACGATTACATGGGTGTTGTGAAGTTATTTGACGGCTCCGTGTATGGAAATGAGGTTCGGCTGTGAGTCTGTTGGTTAAACAACTTACATAACGGAAAACCTTCACTGATGGCAGCACCATTGAATTTAATTTTAAAATTATTACAATTGGAATATATTTTTTTAATCAAATTAAAAATATTCAAGAACTGCTTTTCAGACAATTGTAACAGCATATATTTTTATGCCTGACAAGGAAGATCTCCATACTGGGCATACTCAGAATATTTTGAAAAAAAAAATACTAATTAAACTATTTATGTATGTAATAAAGGATAAGTCAAATTTAGCGGCAGAATTACAGTAGAAAGTTTGTAAAAAAAAAAAAAAAATACTTTCCCATATTTGGCGCGAAAAGGCGAAAGCGTCACGCTATTTGGCGAGCAATACCTTTCCTCGCCAAAAGCAAACGATTTTAGTGCACCTGAAAATTGATTGTTAATTGATTTTTATAATAAGTGTAAATAGTATTTAATGAATATAAACTTAAACAATAAGAGAGTTTTAAAAATACATTTTGTCGTATTACATATTTATGTTGCTTGTTATTTAATTTTATTACTTTAAAAACAATTTCATATATAAAAAATACTTTCATATATTTATGCGTATTCCAAAATAAAGGCAAGATTCATTTACCAGTTATTCATTTCAAAGAATTCGTCGTTTCCATGGCAACAGAATTGAATTTACAGTGCTCAATTGGACTTAATTTTGAGACATTGAAACAATTTTAATTTATTTTAATTTTGTTTTAATTCATAAAATTTGATATTTAACTTTCAATATAAATATATATATATGACAAAACTATAGTTAAATCAATCTAAAACTGACAAAACTAAAGTCATTTACATTAAATTTATTTAAACAATTCAACATGAAACATTTTTATATTAAAGAGTATTCGGCATAAAAAAAAATATTTTTCGAAATTTCATTTCATCGTCAACCGATGATAAATCGTTAAATAAACGAAATTTTCATTATTTTTTTACGAACGTTCTATCGCGGTTCCGTCAAAAAAAAAATATATATATATATATATAAACATATATATATACACATGAGAAGATCACTCTGTAATTTTTTCAGATTTTTCTGAATATGCCCGTATGGAGACCTTGCTTGTGAGAAGCATTTTTAATTACGTGATTTAATTTTAGATTAAAAAAAAGAAACCCTTAAAATAGCAAAAAATACGAAAATTCTTTTAATTAAAGCCATCGTACAATAAAATGTAGTCAATTTAAAATTTTGCAATTTCTCAAAAAGAAAAAAAAAAGATTAAAAGTATATTTGATTAAATGTTTTAGAACAACTTTTGGCCTTAAGTTAACAAAACAAATCACAAAAACTCTGTAAAATTTAATCTATTAGATAGTGAAAACGTTTCCGTGGAAAAAAATTAAACAGCGACGGCCAGCATCGAACGGAGAACCTTTTGATTAGCAGGCCGATGCGTTACCACAGAGATAAATATTAAAAAATGGACGTATTTAATGAAATTTATTTATTTATTTGAAATAATATAAGACATTTTTTAATGTTATGATTTGTCGTGTGATCGGAGGTATTCAGCTATAAGTATGCAAAATTTCAAGTATCTAAATAACACAGTTTCTGTGAACGAACTTTGTAACGGACAGGCATATAGAGATGTGAGACGAATAAAATTTAATCGGATAGACGGAATCATAAAAGTAGTCTTTTAAGAGAAGTACGCAGAAAAAGAAGTAATTTCCTAACGGTATATTGTAAAGATACGAATACATTACACGCCCATGGGTTTAACATTAGCCATGGGAATTTGAGATCTTACTGACCGCCACGGAATTCGCGGAGAGCGGCGTTCCGCACGTCCATCCCACGTCCCTTATAATGAGAAAATTGCGGAAGCCAGGAAAAAAGAATTGAAACCGGATAAATTTAAAAGCGAAAATCCTTAAATTAAATACATCGAAAATCAAATTCTGCTACTTTCCTAAACCTTGGAAAAAGTCTATCATCTGTCCTATTCCTAAACCTGCAAGCGATCTACACGATACTACTAACTTCCGTCCTATCAGTTTGCTCTCCAGCCTGTCTAAAATTACTGAACGCGTCATTAAATTGTAAATCAATAAATACATTCATGAACATAACATTCTGCCAATTCGAACACCGAGCTGGCCACTCCACACAACACCAGATTTTACGCGTTGTGGAATTCCTTAGTGAAAACTTCGATGCAAAAAGCCTACTGCAGCGATCTTTTTAGACATCGCCAAGACCTTTGATAAATTCTGGCATGAAGGCCTCAATTACAAATTAATTCAGCTTGGATTTCCATCCGGAATTATACACCTTATATTCTCTTATCTTGGCGATCGTTCTTTGGCTGTCCGCATAAACAACATTTTACCTGACATACACTTTATTTTATGTGGTATAATTCAGGGCTTAATCCTGGGCTCAACTCTTTTTAACATCAACTTTTTTGACGTGCCTCGTATTCTTCTCACTTTACTCGCCCTTTATGCGGACGAAACCACTATTTATGCTACTGCACACCGTCCATATTTTCTCTATAAAAACATTCAAAATCACCTTAATTTATTCATAGACTGGTGCAATCAGTGGCGTGTCAAACTTAATGAAAGTAAAACTACTGCTGTCTACTTTTCTTAATTTAATGTTCCCAATAGACTAACCATTAGCAATGTTACCATTCCTTGGTCCGATGAAGCTACGTACCTGGGAGTTATCATTGACAAACGCCTAACATTAAATAAACATCTGCTTAACATCCGCGGTAAAGCCACGGGGGTTGCTAAATGTCTTTCTCCTCTTTTAAAGGGCCTTAATATGTCCTATCACAATAAACTTCTTATTTACAATGCTTGTATTCTCTCTATCATTACCTACGGCTGCCCGGTGAGGGGCTTCCTCTGTAGAACGGGGATGGACCGTGTTTCCCAGCTTCATAACAAACAACTTCGCCGTATCTGGAATGGATCCAGATTTCTACGCAATACTACTAACAGAAATGACCTAAAAACTACCCCGTTAACCGTATCAAATTTCTTTCAAAAAAATTCCATAGTCAAATTTATAAAGTCCCAAACGATATCATGTATGAATTACCTGACTATGCTGCTTTCAGTCCTACTAAACGTAAGAGACCCCGATATACTACTGTTTTAGAAGAGTAGTCACGTTCTTCGGCTAATAATTTTTGTCTTTTCTTTCTTAGTAAAAATTAAAAAATAATAATAATAATAAAATTATCTTTTTTTGTCTCATTATCGCTTTACCTCGGTAAAGCTTCAAAACTAACTGTAAGTGTATTTTATATTAAATGCATGGTGCTGAAATCAGCCTCTTTTGATGAAGGAAATTGGTAATTTTTTCTAGCTTTGCTTTGTACAGTTTTCTATAAACAGTGTTAACATTTTCTATTTTTAAACTATTTTTTATTTCTTTTTTGTTGTTATTTTATCTTTAAATCTAATTTTTAACTTAATATCTTTTTACTGTAATCCTTTGATTACCCTTTCATAAATCTCCAGCCTCTCTAATTTATTTTTTTATTTTCCCCTTCTTATATAGTAGTACTTAATTTGCTACGGTTAGACTTAATTCTCATGGCTGCTCTAGGATATGGGGCATTCTCACAATCTTTTAACTTTCATGTCCCTGAATAATAATTTTTTATTTAATACACTATTTTGTGTTTTTTCTTTTCAAATACTTGGGAACATCCCATTGCATGATTGCACATCAATATTAACGAGATAAATAAGTTTTGGACGATGTTGGGGGTCCAAACACATGGAAAACTCATTATCCGTCCCGTGTCCCTGATGCTGATTTAGAAGTTTGGAGCTGTCTGGATAAAATTGTTTCAATAAAAATAATTCGATGTATTTTTTTCTGAAACTGGAACTATTGTTTTATATAAATATGTAGCTAAAAATTAACCTGCATACATTTTTAGGGTTAATATTATTTTTTGAACTCTGTCCCTGGGTTTTAGATTTTTTACCATCCCTCTTCCAAAATTATACAGAAAATCACTTCAGATGCAGCGACAGAATTTTTTTCAAGTTTTTGCTCATGCAGAAGTATGCTAGAGAAAGAATATCTAAAATTCTTTGACAGAAAATTTACTGCAGAATATAAATTAGCATTTAAATATCAATTTCAAGCACCGTGGCTTTATTGGAAGTCTTACCGTCCCCAAGGTTTATTCCTGCACTTTTCGAGGTAAATTAAAAAAATAATAATAATAATTTAATCCAGTGTTAACAACTGTTTCGAAAAATCAATGTACATTGTGGCTATCAATTAGTCTTTTAACATGATTTTCCTAAAAATAGGTGGCAATTTTCCTTACCGTTCCATCCTTAACGTCTCTTTTTTTACCATTTCGTCCCTTTTTTTACCTTACCGTCCCTTCTTAAACACACCTTTAAGACAAAGTTATACAAAATTTCTGTATTAGAAGTACTACATTTGTAGTATTTCTTATTTAAATGTCCTGTGGGTACTATGCAAATTCATTATAAGTAAAAATTGAGAAGAAAATAAAAAGTTATAGAGGTATAATGGTAAGTAAAATTAAGCTCGCAAGTTTAACCTAAACCTCCGTTAAATAAAAAAATTTTCGCTGCTGACCATTTTTTCTTTGTTTTGAATCATTAAGGCATTCGTCTATCAGATTAAAATGTTATTTTATCAAGTTTAATTTCACCAGATTTTTTCCCCCAAAGTCAAAAGATTGTGAGAATGCCCCATATGTTATACGCATACTCATACACAGGGAGTGGAGTAGCACTGCTATTGGGTATCCCCTTGAACTGCTCTGCTGTTCGCTGTTCGGGAATGGTTGGGTTAGGGGCCTAGAAGCCATCGGAAGACCGATGCGGCTTTGAGCTTTATTTTCACCTGAGGTCGACCCTTAACCCTTTCCGACACAGTGTGCCCGGGTCGGGATACCTAATTTTAATTCCAAAATTACTGTACGAATGGCACCAAGAATATTTCAGTAAAATTTTGCTTTTACAATCAACATGTAAAATAAAAGGTTTTTAATATCTAAAAAAGTCGTTTAAAATTCCGGTGTCAATCAATCATTTCATTATTTTACAACAAAAATTGCCTGTGTCGGAAAGGGTTAACGAAATAAATTCATAATTCATAAATTCAAATAAATATCACAATTTTATGAATGTATTTAAAACTATAGCACTAGTATAATTTTTTTTTTTTTTTTTTTAACAGTACGACTATCAAAGAGAATCTTTAGCGATTTTTTTTCAGTTATTGAAACAAACGTCTAGAAACAGCAACTTTCATTTTCATAAAATCCTGCTATAAATGTAAATGTTCAGAAGAAATGAAAGCTGGAATATATTTTTCCTTGCGATCACATAAATTTTTTTTAAACAAAATTTACTTTATTGTACACAATACAGTTGTCCTTATAAAATGAGATAGTATTATAAAAGTGTCCTAATTTAGACCATTTCTTTAGATAAAAATATTATTGAAAAGTGTAATTATAAAAGTACTTGAGAACCCAATTTTAAAAATTCTTTTAAAAATTTAACTTAATTAAATAGTTTTGTAATTATATCCATTTTTCTATATGTATGTAGTTTTATGGAACTGTTGTATTCCATGCAATTCTTTACAAATTCACTAATATCAAACAGAATCCTTAGTGAATTTTCGATTTATAAGTTGAGATAAATATATAAAAATAAAACGATTACTATACTGGAAAAACAACTTTTAATTCCATAAAAACATCCTCTGAACGCAAATTTATACCAGTGTACATTTTTCAAGGTATTTTCCTATCGTGAGATATATACTGTATTGAAAATGTAACTAATAAAAAGAGATTGCTCTGTTAAAAAAAGAACATTAATATGCTTTCATCTTATAACCAAAAAATGTTTCTAAAGCTTAGCTCAATTTTTATCAATCTAATACATAAAAATGAAAATTTGGCTGTCTGTCTGTACAAATCCACAGTTTGTAAGCCTGAATTGTGAAATGTTACATACATGTGTATTAAAACACGGCCAAGGCAACTAAAGTAATCCGGAACCCAAATAATTTGTAATTTTTAATTAATAAAAACAACCAATTTTACAGCAATTTCCTATCAAATTGAAGTATTTTTCGTTATAGTTGTTGCCAAGAATTAAAAATCCACAATAAAATTCTTACCACAACAAATACTTTCTATTGTAAGATTTCCACGTGAAAAATGAAAATAAAATAAACAGTTTGACGAATTTAAAAAAAAAAAAAAAGTTAATATTACGTCATGACATTTTTACTGGAAGATTTCCAAGTGTAAAAATGAAAATGAAATAAATTTTTTGAATAATTTAAATAAAAAGTGAATATTATGTCATAACTTTTTTATTGCAAGATTTCTACGTGAAAAATGAAAATGAAATAAATAGTTTGACGAATTAAAAAAAAAGTGCATATTATATCATGTTGGAAATATAATGGACGTCTGCAGGCAAATATATAACGTCATATGAGTTTGAAAAAACGTATTGAAACATGATAATAACCCAATTATTGAAATAGTGAAATAATTTAACATTTTGAGATTCTTTGAATTTGTTTTCGCGATTTTTAAATCTATTCCATTACGTGTGTGTATGCATGTATATTAGGATTTACACAAAGTTTTAGGTCCCTAGAGCATATTCTTAGTGAACAACTGAAATAAATTAGGCTTTATTGCTTTCTTTTATTGTTTATTTGGTACTGAATGTTTAATTTTGAAATTAAGGTTTCAAAACTAACATTCTTCAAATTCCGGGCAACGCCGGGTGCTAGTAAAATAAATAAAAAGTATATAAAATGATATGCTTAATCAGATTTCAATCTTTTAATAATTTTAAATAAATATATAAGGTATTTATTATGTTAAAATGCAAGTAAGCATATAATTACCCATTGTTCATGGCTGCGTTCAATTCATTTTAACCCTTAAATGCCGGGTGTTGCTATTCGGCAACATACCCAATTTAGGCTTTTAAAATACTATTAGAATAATATTGAAGCAATAATGCGTAATGTTGCCAATAAAATACATTCTGAAAATATTATTAAATCGATTTTCAACATGTAGGTGGCAACACTTGCGCTGTTTAAGAATAAAGATAGGTTTAATTTTTCAATTGTTGCTACTTGTTTGTTTTTTTTTTTTGTTTTTTTTTTGGGGGGAAGCTTGTGAAATACCGTATTTTGTTTTTCAGTGAGTAAGTAAAATTTATTTCTTATTATAGTTCCTAAATTCTTGTGTGTTTAATATTTGTAAAAATAAATAAAAAGGCAGACATAAAGACGTGGATCGAAGTGAGTATATTTGATATTAACAAGAACAATTACACAAACATACTGAAAGAAAACAGAAAATTTACAGGTATTTATAGATTTTGCAAGGCCCAAGTCGGGGAATTGGCGGCCGTGAAAGAAAGCTACATTAAACAACCAATCACAAGAAACATAGTTGTACAAAAAGAAATTAATAAGAATTTAATGTAATGCTATGATTATTTTCAACACCCGCCCATAATCTAGCATTACATCAGAAAAACAAAGAAATTTCTTGAAATCAATCATTAATAATAGTATGACACAATTTAAACATTACTTGTACAAACAACAAAGAAATAATAGTTCATAAAATTTAACTTTAGGTAATGCCTTTGTAAATAAATCAGCAATTTGCATATTCGTAGGAACATATTCAATTTTGATGTTATTTTCTTTTATAATATTGCGAACAAATTTCAATTTGATATCAATGTGTTTCATTCTACCATAATTACTCTCATTACTGATACATTTTATACATGATTGATTATCCTCAAAAATTACTAAATCCTTAATATTTACAATTTCACTAGCAATATTTTTAAACCATAACAAGTCTTGCAAACTTTTAGTTAAAGCAATGACTTCAGCTTCAGTTGACGATAAGGCAACTGATTTTTGTTTATTACTACACCACAGAACAGGCATGTTACAAAACATTAAAATATAACATGTTACTGATTTGCGGTCATATGTGTTAGCCCCCCAATCAGCATCAACATACATGGATAATTTAGGATCAGAATTTTGCTTTTTATACACAAGTTTTAAAGACAATGTTTCTTTTAAATATCTTAAGATTTTCTTAAGTGCTTTCCATGCAATTTCAGTAGGATTTTCTTGCAATTGACTTAAACAGTTAATAGCATACAAAATATCAGGTCGAGAAATATAAGCTAAATATAATAAACAACCTACAAGTTCACGATATGGGCCATTAAAAGGTTTACCATTTTTGAAATCAGATGGGGTGGACTTAGGAGAAATAGGAATGTCACTGGGTTTACAATCTAGCATATTAAACTTACTTAACAATTTAATTATGTAAGACTCTTGATCCATTATTAAACTATCAGAATTGAATTTCATTTGAATACCTAGAAATTCTGAAACACTTTACGATTTTGACATGTGAAACTCGTTATGTAATAGGGAAATAACTACATTAGTTTCATTTACATCTGAACCTGCAATTAACATATCATCTACATACAAAGCAATAATTATTTTATGATCATTATTATACCGAATAAAAATACAAGGCTCATTATCACAAGATTTAAAATTTAACTTTGAAATAAATTCATGAAACCTTTCAAACCATTGTCGTGGGGCTTGTTTTAAACCATATAAACTTCTTTTAAGTTTACACTTTCGCCCACTTTTATCATCATAGCCTTGCGGCTGATCCATAAAAACAAGTTCATTTAACTTACCATTAAGGAACGCTGTTTTAACATCTAACACAGATGCATATAAGTCTTCATTTAAAATCAAAATAAGAACCAAACGTAAAGCTGGCATACTTATTACAGGGGAAAAGGTTTCACTATAGTCTAGCCCTTCTTTTTGCATAAATCCACGAGCTACGAGTCTCGCCTTATGTCGACCATCTCTTTTGATGGTAAATACCCATTTGCAGGAAATAGGTCGTTTGCCAGGTGGTAATTTTTCAAGATCCCAGACATCGTTGATTTTCATACTTTCAATCTCCGCGTCCATAGCTTCTTTCCACAAGCGTTGTTCATCACTAGGGAGGGATCTGATATCATCAAACGTTAATGTTTCTTGTTGGCAAAGTAATGCTTCGTAAACTTCAGGATCTGGATACTGTACAGGTTGCTTTTTAAATCTTTCAGATTTTCTTGTTTTGTCTTCTTTATCTTCAGGATCATCTAATCACTCGTATTTTCTAGAACATCTGGATCAATTTCATTATCGACTGGTTCTAAATTTTCTAGAATGTATTGTTTCGACTGAACATTTTCCTTTTTCTCTTCGTCGAATTTCACATTTCTTGATACAGTTATGCGTTTCGTTTCAGGATCTAGTAATCTATATCCCATTGAAGAATAACCAATGAAGATCATTTGTTTAGACCTATCGTCAAGCTTCTTTCGATGAACGGAAGGAATTAACATGTAAGCACTGCATCTAAAAACACGTATGTGCTTGAAATCGGCTTCTTCTCCATATTTCAGGAAATACGGAGTTTTGTTCTCAATAGTGCTGCTTGGCATTCAGTTTTTCAAGTAAGCTAATGAAAGGATAGCTTGACCCCAAAAAGTCTTTGGTAAATTTGATTCAGCAATCAAAGCACGTCCTATATTCAGAAGCGACCCATTGCAGCGTTCAGCTACTCCATTCAAAGATTGCGTGTATGGAGGAGCGGGATCTATCACTATACCAAGATCTCTAGTAAAATTCAGTAATCATTAGAAAAATATTCCTTCCCGTTATCACATCTAATTTTCTTCACTGTAGGGTTGGATTTTAAGAACATTTTTAATTCTTCTGAGACTTTACTTTTATGTTTCAGTAAATGTACTTCAGTAAAACGAGAAAAATCATCGATAAGAGTCATAAAATAGCACTCGCCAGAAAAGGTTGTCGGAAAAATACGTCCACAAATGTCACTATGAATCAAAGTCATTGGCTTGGTTTCTCTTTTTCTTGGTCCTCTTCCCATTGGTGTTGCACTCTGTTTTGCCGGAGCACAAATATCACAAAAAGAATCAGGTACGGGAAGCTTCATATCTTTCAATACTTTGTCACTCGGATGACCAAGTCTGCGATGCCAGATATCACAATGATTTTTCTTTGAAGTAAGAACGGTTTCGTAAACAGGGACAAAGTCACTTACGTATTGTCCATTTAAATCCCGTTCACCGAAGTAAAAACGGTTTCTTCCTTTTTCGATAAATACTTTTTGGTTCTTGAAAATAACTGTATAATTTGCACTTTCAATTTTCCTAACGGAAATGAGTTGCCCGTTTAAGTCTGGAACATAAAGGACATCCTTTAAAGTAATTTCCATTCCATTTGACAGTTTTCAATTAATATTTCCAATACCTTTGATTTCTAGATTCGTTGTTTTTGATGCGCATTTAATAGTTGCTGAAGAAGGTACTAAGGATGCGAAATAATTCTCATTAGAACACATATGGGAAGTTGCTCCGGAATCTACTATAAATTCATTCCTTTTCCTGGAAGCATTTCCAGCAACGAAAGAAACAGCTGAAGAGGCAAATTTTTCTTCATTTGAATTTTTAACAGCTTTACAGTTACGTTTTATGTGTCCGAATTTTCCACAAGAATGGCAAGTAATTTTCTTTCTACAATATTTCGCTGTATGCCCTTTAGAGTTGCAAATTTTGCAAAAGAATTCTTTGCGAGTCGACACAAATGCAGTATTATCATGAGCAGCCTTAGTATATACTTTTTCTTTCTTTGAATCCAAAAGAAGTGCTTCAGCATCTAATAATCTTTGTGTCACGAAATCTAATGTCAAAACAGAATTCGGTTGGTTTTCTAAAGCAATCTTAACATTTTCAAATTCCTGAGGCAATGACATCAAAATATAAACAATAGTATCCGTTTCATTAACTTCTGCCCCAGACAGCTTAAGATCCGAAATTAATTTATTTATTTCATCAATGTGATTTCTCATAGAAACTGTACGATCTTTCTTAATCGTTGCCAATCTCTTCCGAATTAAAATTTGATTCACTGCACGCTTTGTATCATAAGTGCGTTCTAATTTATTCCAAATTTTATGAGCTGTATTTTCATCTTGAAGTGATGCAAGAACATTATCACTTAATAATGATAATAATAAAGCGTAAGCCTTTTTTGCTTTCACGACATCGGCGGCATTGTCGGGAGCCGCTTCAATTTCCAAGAATTTTTCCAGTTCTTTAGCAGCAAAAATTGCCATTACTCTTCGTTTCCATACCGAAAAAACTTTTCCATCACCTTCAAAAAGAGGGATACCGTAAACATCTTTTGAAGAATCCATTCTGCTCAATAAAATATATAAAAAGAAAGATAAAATCTTTTTCACTCAAAATCCCAGCAGAAATGAAAAACAGAAAGATAACGGCGTCAGTATGTCTCGCAGCTCATTTCAACACTTGCTAGAACCAACGCTCTGCTGTAAAAATAAATAAAAAGGCAGACATAAAGACGTGGATCGAAGTGAGTATATTTGATATTAACAAGAACAATTACACAAACATACTGAAAGAAAACAGAAAATTTACAGGTATTTATAGATTTTGCAAGGCCCAAGTCGGGGAATTGGCGGCCGTGAAAGAAAGCTACATTAAACAACCAATCACAAGAAACATAGTTGTACAAAAAGAAATTAATAAGAATTTAATGTAATGCTATGATTATTCTCAACAATTATACAATTTTATCAAGGAAAATTATTTTTTCATTTAAAGACCAGTGTTGCCGATTAGTAACAAACTGTTTTTCAGACGTAAACCATACTTAAAACAAAATATGATTTTTTTAATTATTTTTCTCATGATTTATTTAAAAAATGAAAGCCGAAGAGCATTATTACAATTATTTTTCAAAAATCAGGCATTTAAGGGTTAAAAGTGTAATTTGAACAGTCTCTTAATTTCAATTTATTGCATAGCGTACTTTTAATTGAATACATTAAAAGTACAATTAAAAATGCTTTCTAATAAAACAACATGTAATTTTACAAGGAAAACAAAAAACGTTTATGAATGTTAAGTAGTACATAAAATAATACCTCAAAATATTTTCAATCATTTGATAAACCAGTGTATAAATATATTGTATTTTTTTAAACAAAAATATAAGCTACTTAACATAACTTGCGTTTTTGTTTCGTTGTATATGTGAGATATTTGACGTAATTTGCATACTTACGCTACTTATACATCAATACTTCAGAAAAAATTGTAATTAACTACACTGTAAAAAAATCCGAACAATATTCCTGTAGGAATCGGAAAAATAGTTGCCCTGATCGTACCGGAAAATTTTCCTACCCAGCTCGGAATAAAATCCGTAAAAAAAGGGAATCATTCATTAAAACGGTACTTTACGGATTTTATTCCAAGTTTACGGATTTTATTCCGATTTTACTGATTTTATTCCGAGCTGGGTCGGAAATTTTTCCGGTATCATAAGGGCAACTATTTTTCCAATTCCTACAGGAAATCTGGTCCTTTTTTTTTCTTCTTTTTTTTACAGTGTATTAGTTTTTGAGATAGAGATATTGCAGAAATCGTAAAATATTCTGCATCAGTGTTGCCATATGGGCTACTTTTTTTTAAATTCAGATTCTTGATTGGCACCACTTTATTGAAATGATAAAATACGCCTTGTTTAATGACATATTAGTTAAGGCGAAATTAAAGGTAATTTTACGGTTTCAAAAAAGTGGTGGCAATCAAGAAATCTGAATTTTAAAAAAGTAGCACACTGGCAACACTGTTATGCATAGCATCGCCACCTGTTGGACGATTTACACCAAAAACTAATCAGGGCCAATTTATATCAGTGATTAACTAAATCTTAAGTTTGATGAAAATTCATGCATTAATACTTGAGCTAGAGCTATTGCGAAAATCGTGAAAAATGCAGCATGCAGCGCCATTGTTGGACGATTTACACCAAAAACTAAACAACAATAATATATATATATCAGGGACTAACAATCTGACGTTTGGTGAAAATTCGTGCATTAAGTCTTGAGATAGAGCTATTACGATAATCATGAATAATGCAGCATAGTAGCGCCACCTGTTGAGCGATTTACATGAAAAAGTAATCAGCAGCAAATAATGTCAACGACTAATTGAATAAGAAGTTCCATGAAAATATGTGCATTAGTTCTTGATATATCGCTATTGCAGATATCGCAAAAAATGCTGCATAGCCTTTTGGGAAATTTATACCAAAATATAATCAGGACCAATTTATATCTTATACTAACTGAATCGAAAGTTTTATTAAATTCCGTTTATTAGTTCTTGAGATATAGTACCCACAAAATTTGTGTCACGTACAGACAGACATTTTGTAAAAAAACATGTTTTTCGGGATCTCTGACCCCCTAAAACGGGTAAATCCGTCGGAAACAGGAATTCGAAAATTTTCACGATTCCAATACTATCTTCTTGTAAAGATAGAAGAAAGTAAAAACATATGACTAACGAAACTTAAAGTAAACATATCATAACAATAAGCCTAAACCATGTACAGTCGTGGAAAAAAAAAAATAAACACCCCCAACTAACTCCTCAACAAATTATCGTAGACAAAAGTTACTGGTACCGAACGATTGGAAATAAAGTCTACTTTTAAATGATATATATTTAAATGATGTATATACATTTTTCTTAGGGGGCCATATACATATTAAAACGAATCAAAATTTCATTTTTTTTTCAATGGCAATACTCAATTTTAACAGAATATTTCAAATATTTGGTTCAAACTATGCCTAGACACCAAATTTCAAGTCATTTGAATGATAAGTTTTTGAATTATAAACATTCAAAACAGAGTGCTTCTAATGTAAAATTACATTTTCATATTTTTAATTATAACTTCTGAAATCATTATACTAATGTTTTATTTTTTTGTGTAGCAATAATACTAATATACCCAAACATAAATACGCTGAATTTGCAATACGTTGAATATAATTTTCTGATATGAATTATGAATTATGAATTAATATTGAATAAAATTATGAATTGCTACCTACAATTTTTTCATGGATTCAGATTTATTAAGTCCTGCTTTATGGAAATCCAAAATTTCACATTTTTCTTCCAAGTAGTTTTCAAATTATGCTTAAAAAACGGTAAAATAATGGTTTAAGGGGCCGTCTGAGATAGAAGTGACTAAATATTTTGAAAATTGTATGCTATCCTGTAATCTAACAGGTTTCATTGACTGCTTATGGTCCCTTGATCAAGAAGGGAGTTCTCTCGGTTAACAATCCGGTGCCGAACTTCAATTTGGATACAGCCCAATGCGCTCGTTTTAAAATAATTAATTTCTCGGAAACTTATGGTACGAATTGCATAAAAATTTGTTTTTAGACTAATTGAAGGGTGCAGAGTTCATTTATGCTGTCAGAATTGTGTTCTGCTATTGAAAAAAACAAAGTTATTGTTTGTTTTAATAGGTAGATGGCCCCCTAAGCAAATTTTATATACATCATTTAAAAGTAGACTTTATTTCCAGTCGTTCGGTACCAGTAACTTTCTTCTACGATAATTTATTGAGGAATTAGTAGGGGGTGTTTACTTTTTTTTCCACGACTGTACCTTAGAGATGTAAGAATAGCAAGGAAAGTTTAAAAAAAAAGGTAAAGAATAATGACAAATAAAATACTTTTAAAAAGTCACTAAATACTTTGATTACAGCATGGATTCAGGGATTTTTTCAATGCACAGCAGTAAGACTATTAAGAAAATTGCTAAAATAGATTCTATTATTACGACAAACCTATTAAACAAGCCGACCCGCCCGGCTATCCTGTGTTAACCGTGGGAGTAAAATATACAGTACCCTAAAAATACGGTGACCACAAAAACGGAAATCTATGCTTTTGCGCACATAAATTATTAAAACAACATTTTTTTTTTTTTAATGATGCGAATTTGATGCAGTCATAGTAAACTCCCGCAGCTTTATAAATGAGAATGGACTTTTTCTTTGACACATTTAACAGTAAAATAAATGCATATTACAAAAATACTGGAATCTTGTCGTGTTAAAAGTTACGACATGGACGTCATATGATGATTCGAAAATGGAAATAACTTGGAAACGGTAGTGATTGAAAATCAAGCTGAAGTCGTGCATTAGGATAAGCTAAATTAGAACGCTTTTGTAGTAGATCAGCATGGTTGTTCGAAAGTTGTTGCAGTCAACGAGTGGAGGTCATGGAACGCATTTCTCCAGTGTAGTTTCTCCAGAATGATTGAAACAGAACGTAAAATCAAATGAGGATTTTATTTTAACATCTTTAGGTGACACAGTCTCCACAGAGATATTCAGCCATCGCTTCATCGTAGGAATTTAGGAGGTAAGCAAAGTTAGAGATATTCATCAGACGGTGACCAGGGTGTGGTATGACAAATGGAAAAACGACCAAAATCTGCGGAAACACAACGAACACCGGCTTTTTGAGCGTCTACCGTAGTAATACAATTATGACGTAGGTTGCGCTCTCAACCAATTAATAATTAAGAATGTCATGCCATGGAAAGAGTACTGACAGAGCAAGTGGATGAATTTGAAGGTAAAAAAGACAACCCCGGAATATGCGTGGAAAAGTAAAATTCTCGGAAGGGAAAAAATGGTTGCTAAAAGAACATTCTAGAAGAAAAAAGATCAGAAGTGGAACATTTAATTTAAGGATACTAAAAGCGTAATATTTAAGTAAATTAGACAAGTGAGACATTAAATTAAAGGCAATTCAACAGAATGCCTTTGATTATTTAAGAATAAGTATTTAGTGAGTATAAAGAAGCAATTTAGAATAAGGTAAGAAAATCGCGGAATTTGATCTAATAAGGTAACATGTATTCACTTAATATATGAAAAACAAATACAAAAAAAAAACAAATGCCGAGAAATTTTATTTCGTATATATTGAAAATAAAGCTTTTACTTAACCCTTTATGTCACAAATTATGAATTCATAGAAATTTCATCTTCTAAAGCATTTTTCGTGAAATTTTAGGAATACATTAGAAGATTTACACTGCCAATTAAAATTAATTAATTAAATTTGAATTTATAGGGACTTTGTGCAATATTTATAACGCCACTCAAATATTTTATTTAAAATATTTCTTTTAGTATTTTGTAGAATTATGAAATGTATTAATATAATGTTCTTACAATAGAAATATAGAAATATCTCCGAACAGACCCCCCCACCCCCACATTTCAACGTCTAGAAAGCTAAAAAGATGTAGAGGAAAAAAAAACATCCTTTTAAAAATATTTTGTTTGGTACAACCAACTATGTTTTTGGAACAAGATAAAGTAAAGTATCTATAACTCATTCTAAATAGTTTTGCTACTAATCGATGCATTATAAGGAATTTTATAATAAGTTATTTTAATGGTACTTTAAAGTACCGTCGGGGCTCAACCCTTTATCTACTGACGGTACTTATAAGTACCATTAAAATATTTTGTTATAAAATTCCTTTAATACATCGATTAGTGGTAATACAGTTTAAAATGAGCTATAGACACGTTACTTTATCTTGTTCCAAAAGCATTGTTGGTAGCAGAAAACAATTTTTTTAAAGGATAATTTCTTTTGCCTTTGTATCTTTTCAGCTTTCTTGGCGTAGGGGGGGGGGGGAGGGGGTTCAATTTGTAAATATTTCTATTGTAAGAAAGTTATATTTGCACATTTTCTAATTCTACAAAATACGAAGGAAAAATATTTAAAATAAAAGATTTGAGTGTGGTTATAAATATTGCACACAATCCCTATAAATTCATATTTAAATCATTCTTCTAAGTCCTTCCATCCTTCTAAAATCCTTCTAAAATTTATTAAAAGTGTATGTAAATCTTCTAATGTAGTTTAAACAGTTCACGAAAAATGCTGTAGAAGATTAAAATTTCATGAATTCTTAATTCAGTACATAAACGGTTAAAGGATGAACAAATAAAGGAAATAAATACCCCATTTGCCACTATTTTTTCTCATTTCCCAGTACTTTGTTTAGTTATAAGATCTGTATGTATAACACAATAATTATTACATTATATATTTGGATATTCTCTTTGTTACTTGTGTAAATTATTCATACAAAATGGAAAAAGTATCTATCTCAAATAATAATATTTTAATTCTTTAAAATCACAACATTCTGAACGTGGAACACTAGACCTAAATTGGTTAATTTCAGAAAAGCAAGTGGCCTCCACTGACAATAGAACATCCATTTAAAATCTTTGATTGTTTGTTTTATTGAACACATACTAGTCCAAGAGCTGTTAAACATTTTAGGGAAGGTATTTGAGGCACCCTGAAAATTTGTGCAACACTTCTTTTGTAATGCTTGAATACAAAATCGAATGTCTGGCTGAAGGATCGTGGCCCAAAACCTGTGCCAGACAAAAAATGGCACTTGACACGTGTCTGGCACAGTTTTTGTGCCGACTAAAGTGTCTGTCATTTTCAAAATATTTTTTTCTAAGCATAAATATTATTGTGCCTCAATCTCAGCGTGCCTCAAATACATTTTTGGGGTAGTCAAAAAATGGCACTTGACACGTGTCTGGCACAGTTTTTGAGCCGACTAAAGTGTCTGTCATTTTCAAAATATTTTTTTCTAAGTATAAATATTATTCTGTTTCAATCTCAGCGTGCCTCAAATATTTTTTGGGGGTAGTGTCAAAAAATGGCACTTGACACGTGTCTGGCACAGGTTTTGGGTCACGATCCTTCAGCCAGACATTCGATTTTGTATTCAGGCATTACAAAAGAAGTGCTGCACAAATTTTCAGGGTGCCTCAAATACCTACTCAAAAATGTTCAACAGCTCTCCTACTATATATATCAGACATGTGTGCTTTACACCAGAGCTCGCTTTTAAGTCATCGTCGATATACAGGGACGAGATAGCACAAGGAAATTTACAACACCAGAGAATTACATCCTGAGGCTCCACAAAGAGTGTGCAACAGAACCGGCGGGATTCCAACCCTCCCCCACCTACGCTCGCAAGCGATTGGTGGCGTGGTGTCTTATCCACTCACCCACTGGGCCCTCCTTTTTAAATGAAACTTAGATTTTCATTCTTATAAATTACATCTACCATGGTTACTACAAATTATTTCGTTTTGTAGGCGCTTTTGCTCCGTGACGTCAGGTTGTTTTTTTTTTGTTTTTTTAACCATTTTGAAAAATGGTTATTGTCCTCGTCAGGGTAGGAAATCAAAAGCATATCTGAAGATTTTTATTGGCTGAATCTGCATTTTATTCGTTTTCTGAATGGGCTATACAGTAATCTGTATTTCCCTTTACTTTCAACAGAGATGGATACTTCTGTTGCCACTATGACAAAAAAGTAATAAAAACAAAAAAAATTAATAACTCAGAAACAAATTGAGATACAGCTTTCAAATAAATTGCATTTAAAAGTACATATTTTTCTCTATACAACGGTGTAAAATGTAATATTGTGGGATGTTTAAAAGTTTAAGAATGAAATTTCATTTAAAATGGGTCGTCTTGGAAATCTGAGTATGAAAAAGCCTTTTCTCGAACAGCCAATGAAATGCTTGGATAATACGCAAGTTTCAGGTGGATAATACGTAAGTTTCAGGAAATCTTGCAATTTTTATGTGTAATAACACTATTAATGTTTAATTCATGGCGTACGTAATGTATGATCAACTCCGTGCGATTTTTTATGTCTTAAATTTTAGTCTGTGAAAAAATCATTTTCCAAATGGTCGTTGTAATTTTTTAAATTGCTTTTTTTTTTTTTTTTTTTTTTTTTTTCTGAAATTGTTAATTTGTCGTTAGAGTCTGGCGATTAGTTTGGCAGTAGTTTATTCTATGGAAAGTGATTGACAGGTAATGGTAAAGTACCAAAAATAGCTTTTAAAAACACTCTTTTATAAGCAACCAATGGTCATCTTGAAAACACCGCCGAATTTTATAACTGCAAATCATATTTTATCCAAAACATATCTATTACAGTACATTAATTTGGCCAGAGCCTCGATTATGAAAAATTCACTGTTTTTCTCTTTTTTTACGTTTGCTAGAAAGCTCAATACACTGAATTTAATAAAAATATATACTTTTTGCTCTGCTTAATTGTCAACAAAAGAGAACAAGAAAGAAAAAAAAAATGAAACATAATTTAAATTACCTTTTAGTCTTTTTAATTTATTTTTCATCGTGTAATCGTAATTTTTTTCATATTTAATTGTTAATTGATAACAGCGTATTTTTTACATTACACCTTTTTATTTAGAATTTATTTTTTACTTTTAACTCTTTAAAATTTCACTGTTGCCGTTTCACAGTGCTTTGGCATATTTTGGCAATTACTATTATTTTTGTTTGTTTTGTTTATTTTTTTTTTGTTTTTTTTTGTTTTTTTTTGTTTTTTGAAAGAGCAAGATTATCTCATATTTAGGCCATTATTTTTCATTTTTTAAATTTTTTTTTTCCATGGACATTTTTCCTCAAATTGAACTGTCTGTAATATAGTAGATGTTTCATTTATAACTGCATATCAATGAAGGTGCTACGTCATTTTATCGGACCTATAGTAAAACTTGCGCATTATCTGCTCATAATGATCTCGATTGTTGATGCGAAAGTATAATGTGTGGGTATAACATTTTAATTGTCTATAAAAACAAAGTTATATTTTTTTTAATTATTGAGCTGATAGTGATAATGTGACAGCAAGGAAGAATAATCTGTATATATATTTTTTTTATATATATATAATATGGCACCAGGATGATAATGATGTAAGGAGTATTCTGGGATTTTTTTTATAAAAGCCTGTAATTTTGCTCGTGCCCTAGAATGTATGTATACATATACGAAGTTTTGTGAACATCGGTCAAAGATAGTATAAAAGAAATAAACGTGCGCACACATACATTTGAATTTCAGTCTGATAAATTAAAAAAAAAAAATCTATTGTACTTATTTCAATTGATTTAAAAAGTTAATTGTTAGGAATCATAAAAAGAAAGATAAGGTACATTTTAAAAAGATTTTCTAAGAGATTGAGCACACACTTAATTACCCGATTGCCAAGAAGGGTTATATGTTTCACGTATATCTGTGTATGTGGATTTCTTTAAATCGTCGAAACATCCCAACGGCTTGATGGATTTTAATGAATGAGGTCTCTATCGATTCGTCTTAACCGTCCGATGGTTATAGTCTAGGATTTGCTTTTATAAATTCAAAATGGTGGCCGTAAAATACAAAATGGCGGTAGAGACGAAAAATTTTTTTACGCACTCTATTGAGTAGCATATCATTGGATAGGTCTTTCAAAATGAAGATGATGTTTCTTTGCCTATTTTACAGTCAGAAGCTCCGTTTAAATATTACACAATCTGGAAGTTGTGTAAGTAGGATCTCTAGCTTTACTGCAACACTAACCATATGCCTCATCAAAACAGCGTTTATAGATAGGAACTAACAATTAAACACAACTTAAAAGTCATCAATACAAGTAAATAAAAAAATAGGCAAGTAATACAAAAAAATATTTTCACATTGAGGAGATATAATTAATTAGTTCGCTTTTTACACATTCGAGTTTTTTTTATTTTTTAAATTTAATTTCGTCTAGTTTTCACAAATATCGGTAGACATTTTCTTGAGACTTGAGATGAATACTGGCTATGTATGTTATCTTTTCATCAAGATTTCATTTTCTTTGAATTCTTAACTAAATAGATTTTCTTAGATCTTCAATTCTTCAATTTCTTTCTACGAGTTTCTTCGATTTTATAAAAGTACTATGAAGGAACTTTAGTACTGTGTAAAAAATTCTATAATTTCAAGAATGTCAAAAAAAAATCCTTAGCGGAATTTGCAGTCATTTTTCAAACTCAAACTGTGATTACGTAAAATTTCATATGACTGTAAAAAGAAAATTTTATTTTTATAAAAACCTGATCTAAATGCAAAGCTTTAGTAGAAATGAAAGGACAGACTGTATTTTTTCATATAATCACAGAAATGTATGTGAATAAAATTTACTTTTACAAGGAATTTAAAGAAAGTTAAGCATAGAAAGAAAGATTATTTTATTTTAATAAATGGGTGTTTAGCATTTTTAAAAATATATATTGTTGACAAAGTTCGAGGCTGAAGACTTTTATAAAGAAATTTTACAACCTGAATTTAGAAATCAAAGTATAAACATTTCATTGAAACGTGAGGCAAATTTGAAAAATATAAATGGCATCATTTATTTAGATTTTATTTCTTTCAAAATATTTATTTAAATGTAGAGTTTTTTTACTAGCATATCAATTTTCTAGAAGTATGTTTAGGAAACTTCAGTATTTCATGTATTTTTTATAATGTCGCGAGTGTTAAAGACACTATCACTGTACGTTTTATCGGTGAATTGGTCGAAGGCAAAATTTTCGCAAGACTGGTAAAAGGAAATATTTATTTTTGTAAATCTTGCTATTAATATGCAGGGTGATCCATAAAGATGGGACCAATAATCTATTACCTTAACCTTTTAATTAAGAAAAAGGACTGGCGGCTAGTTTTATATTAATTCGTAACACAATTTCGAATGAATTTTCTTTATGCTAGATTTCTCGTGAAATTAGCTTAGTATAAGTGCATGACAGAGATTAGTTTTCAAAAAATGAATGCAAAAAAAATAAATAAATAGTCTCTGAGATTACATGCATCCCAATATTCTAATCAAAGGGTGAAATATTGCTACTAGACGCATACTTCTAATTGCAATGTTTCATTAAAAAAGTTGCACATTTGTTGGCGTAAGTTGACATCCTGTTTTGGGGATATTTGAGAAAATACATAAACTAAATGTTTATACGGTTCATCAGATGAAATTTTCATTTAGGAAAATTTTCCATATCTATTTCTGAATGAAACACAAAGAATTATATCTTCATATTGAAAGCATCTAGTTTTTGTTTTGGAAAATGATTGGATGTACTTCTAGGGGAAAAACTAACCGCAAAAGATTTACGGTAAACAGTCGGTGTCACAAATGGTTATGAGCTTTTGACGACTGTTAACCGTAAACCTTTTGTGGTTAGTTTTTTTCCACATTGTAGATCCAATCAGCCCCCAAAACAAAAAGTAGCTGCTTTCAATATCATTATTTTCCATGCACGTATCATCTTCTTGAATTCTGAATTATTTAAAAGTGAAATTAGCTACGATGGATTTTCGGAAAGTAAAGATACAATACCGCATACTCATTCAAACAAATTTCAATTGATAAAATGTCCATTACAAATTACTGACTGGTGTAGGCCTTATTTTTCGACATCGATGCTGGATTGTCGAAGCATTTTTTTAAGTTTGGGTGCAAGATTTTGTATCCCACAGTCATAGAAGTTTAACGCCTGTTGTCGAACCACATTTCAACTTCTATTTTGATATCATCATCGTCGTGGAAGTTTTGCCCTGGAAGATGATTCGTCATGTAAAGGAATAAGTAGTAATCGCTGGGTACAAGGTTAGAGATCACAAATGGCTTACCAGTTCTAAGTTCTTCATGAACATTAGTCCTACCTCCAAAGTAAGCCCGACAGTATTTCGTTACATTTTGTCCAATAATAATGTTCCCATAGATGAAAACAATTTGTTTGTGAATATCCACTGAACGCTCACCTTTTGCATAAAAAAACGTATGTCGAAACGTACTTCACGTTTAACGGGATTCTGAATGAACGCAGCCATTATAAACACGTGCTACAAAGAACAGACCAGCCGAACAAATAATGAATTACTGCGAGGGAATGATCAAATGGTGAAGGTTACAATATGTGTTGCCAACGAGTTCATTAATACTTTTTCTTTACTGCTGTCTGAGATGTATCTTTATTTTCAAAAGCATCTCGTATATCGGTCGTGGATTTTCTTTAAATATCATTGACAGTATTTTATCTAAATCTCCCAAAGTAACTGATTATGTTCGAACATATAAAGAATTTAAAAATGTTATTGTCTTACCTTATTTTATAAAATTTCGTGCAAAAAATTTCACGTATTTTCATTAACTTAAGTTTCAAAGTTGTTTTCTCTCTGATCAATAAACTAGCTTTTTCCAATCTCAAGGATCCAATTGATAGCCATAATAACTGAGACATTTATTTGAGTTTTTTGTGAATGTGGCCTCTCCTACATTAGGCAGGCGAAATATGCGCTTAGATTTAGGTTGAAAGAACACAAGAATTATGTCAGAAGGCAGGAGTTGGATAAATCAACTATAATAGCTAAGTAATGCTGGAATTCCAACCACCACTTTAATTTTTATGAAGCTAAAATTATTAAAAAGTGTAATTCAGTGTTTCATCCAGATTTTTTCAAGACTTATTACATACATAAATATACTACTTCCTTGGTCGATGACACGACTAGCACCCATTTCTCTAACTTGTGTGTAGGAATTATGCATACTGTTACCTATTTTTCAGTGTTTTTCTGTCAGGTACACCATTACTTTCGAATGTATAAACTTATAATTTTGACACTGAGTTCATTCATTAGCCAGTGCTCGGGGTTATAGCTGAGGGGTTGTTCGAAACCTTTTTTAATTCTTTTATATTTAAATTTTTAATTTTTTGGTTTTTTGTGTATTTTTATGCTTATTTTCACACTGATGAAGAGGATCTGGTATCCTTGAAACGGCCGTATGTGGTTTTATGTCGTGGTGGTATAATTTGTGGGATTCAACGCTGTAAATTTGCAGCTTATGCATCTAAATTGTAAATTTCTGAAACTAAAAGGTTCTTGTTCAAATTGAATTTCCTTTGAAGACAAAGTTAAAGTTACACTAATATTATTTTGAGTTTATTAAAAATCAGCGGGAATCGAACCCACAATCTCTTACGCTCGCAAGCGATTAGCAGAGTGGTGCTTTGACCATTCAGCCACAGAGACCCAATGGAACTGATTTATGAAGAAGAATGCGTGTTGTTTTTTATGTCTGACGTCATTTTCTGTTCAAAATTATAAAAAAGTTACTTTTATTTGTAATGTGAAAATGACATCAATAAGGATATAATCAATAAAAATAATAAACCATGACTATTTTCCCTTTACTTTCAATATAAATGGAGAACTTCCGTTGCCACGATTACAAAATTTGTATTAAAACCTATAAAAAAATTAATATCTCAAAAATAAATTGAGATACAGCTTTCAAACAAATTGCATTTAAAAGCACATTTTTTTTTCCCTGTACGAAAAAGTAAAAATTGAAAATGTACAATGTTTAGAAGTTTAAAAATTTACAGTAGCGAAAATTGCAAAATCAAAATTTCATTTCAAATTTCAAAGTGTTGTCATTCGCAAAATGACGTATGCGTTACGCACAGATATGTTTGTCCTTTATAATACAGATATGTAGAGGAGTCTGAGGTACTTTACGAGAGAAGAGCCATCCACAACACAAAGATATGTTTCTAATTTCACGCTATTTCGTTAACTGTTACTTCATAATATCCATCATACCTTGTAACAATTGTTCTTAATCCAGAAAAAATGCATTATAAGCACGAAATAAAATTTACTATTAACTGTTCTGTCTTATCCATTATTCCGAAAAGCGTTCTTTATCTTAGAAACTCCAAAACACAATATTTGTTCGATGTTTAAAAAAAGGTATAAAACACATGCTGCCAATGAAGTTCGGAAGCATTTTTATTACTTTCTTTTATACGGTCATATCTCTTTGTCATCTTGTTGAACTCTTCCACACGCGAGGGAACTTTGAGCCATTTTCAATTTTTTCAAAATAAAAGATTAAAATTTTTTTTATTAATCTAGGAAAACACGTATTTTATATTTCTTAGAGAAGAAGCCATTCTTTTTAATATAGTTTTTACGTTTTTATTACTTGTTTTGCTGTTATTGTTTATCAAGGTTACATATCCCTGTCATCTGGAAAAAATCTTCCACGCACGAAGGATATTTGAGACATTTTCAATCTTCTCAAAAAACAAATTCATCAATTCTTTCTTTTTTTTTAATTAAACGAAGCATGTAGTTTATAATTTGTAGCAACGGAACAGAACTTTTTTTACATATTGAACCCATTTCTGTATATTGATTACAAACGAAAATATAACAATTTTCCTATAAAAGGGTTCAATTATCTCTGTTTCGGCCTACAGTATATATATATATATATGTATACAGAGTGTTACCAAATACGACTGACAAATTCAGAGGGGGTTATAGTACGCATCAAGAGAATGAAAAATTGCCATAGAACATAGGGTCGCAAACCACGTTTAGTATAGGAGTAAATCCAAATAATAGTTATTAAGGGTGTGACATCGAGTGGAACATAACAGACCAGTAATAAGTAGAAAAAACATTTATTTGACGTAAAGCAGAATAACAATGCATTACATTCAACGCCCAAAAGAAGAAGATCCGAAAATTTTATAGGAATTGTTCGAAGTTACGGCCGCGGAGGTCATTGCACAGCCAACACCGACTGTAGAAGGATTAGAATAGCAATTAAAGCCTTCGTGCAGGAATATTAAAAAGCAGTAAAACAACGTTTAAAATGCACAAATAATGTGTGAAAAGCAGCAAACAACTGTTTCGAATCTACAGTGAGATTCTTCTTCAGTGCAAGATAGGGGAAAAGGAACAGCGTGTTAGAAAAGCAAGGCTGAGCAAAATGATATACAGAGACGCCCTGTCTTATATACCCTATGCGGGTAGCGATGACGCCAGAAACAACCAATGAGAGAGAAGCAGTGGAAATGACTGGGTGGACAAGTAACGACATCTACCGGGGAAGGAGAGGAAAAGAAACCAAAAAAGGGGAAATTATATTAATGCTTTCCAAATACTTGGAAAATCAGGAGTACTAGATAAGTCATTGACTAAAGAGTGAGAATTTTTAATGATTTGGTAAGCTTCCCAAAAATCAAGATCAAGGTTAAAAAACATTTTTGGATAATGGTGGCTGAGGAAAAATTGAACCTATGTTGAGAAGACCAAGAATGTGGAGCAATAGAAGAAAGTTTGAAGGATTGTCGGACGCATTCAAACATACCCGGTGTTCTGGCGATGTCTGCTGAAAAGATGACGATTCGTGCCGTCTGATTTCCCAGTGTATTCAAAGGAGTCTGATAAACAACCGATTCCAGGTGTCCCCAGAAGAAGAAGAAATATAAGGGATTGAGGTCCGGGGAACGTGAAGGCCAAGCAACATGTCCGCCGCGTCCAATTTACCTCCAAGGATATGTTGCATCGAGGTGGTCACGCACCGCAATCACAAAATGTGCTGGTGGATACGTTATACATGAACCACATGTTCTGGTGCACAATCTCCGGTATTCCCTTCATCAACTCCGGGAGGACCTGCTGTAGGAAACAAGGTAATTTGCGCCATTTAGGCGATTGGGCAGAACGTAGGATCACAACATATGATCTCGGAGTATCCTTGCCCAGATGTTAATTCCGAACATGTGTTGCGCTTTGGACGAGACAGTACTGGGGGTATTTTCGGGTGACCACAGATGCGCATTAGACGCATTGACCATGCCTTCTCTCGTAAAGCAGGCTTAATCTGAGAATAAAACAGTGAATCCGGAAGGGCATGAAACTGTGAATCATGCTGTGTGCCATCAAGCATCCAGCGTACGAACTTTACCCGAAGTGGGTAACACGCATTGCTTATGATTTGGACCTTCTGCACGTAGAAGGGGTGCATGTTTGCTGCCCACAGAACCTTCAACACACTTTCGTGCCGAATACCCAGTTCAGCTGCAACCGATCACGTACTGGTCGACGGGGAAACGGCTGACCGTAGCAATACTCAGATTTCTGTTTCGGACGTGCGCACACTGCGTTCTTGCCCTGCATTATAACTCGTTATTTAGCAGGATCCCGTTTCCCACAGCCACGGATCGATATTCGTGAAGGTGGTATGGTGCGAGCAACGCCTTCTCCGATGTTGCACTTCATATATACTCTGTGTCCATTGCCACCTGCTCGGCTCTAAATCAAATGCATATCCGCATATTCATCGTTCCTGTAATCTAACATGTTGTTTGCGAATGAAGTTTAAATCCCACGAATTCTGCAATGTGTACTAATGAATACTTGCTCCCCGCTTTTATTTTTCCCATGCGCATAGAAAATTAGCATATGAGAAGGTTTCTTCTTCTCGAACGCAGTGCTCCTAATTCTGGAACTTATTTAGCCACTCTCTTCATCAGGCTTACTGTTCTCTCGACGTCTACTTTTACGATTTTTACATACTAAACGTGGTTTGCGATCCCATGTTCTATGGTAATTTTATCCTCTTCATGCATACTATCATCCCTCTGAAGTTGTTGGTAGAATTCAGCAACACCCTGTATATACGGGGTCATCGAAAAATAATGCCTAGATTTAAAAAAATCATAACACCGAAACCTTTTATGTCAAATGAGTAATTATTTCACTACATGATAACTGGTGAACGCAAGTTTGGTTTTAGTTCACCAGAATTCGTTTGCTTGTCTGTGTTATGCTCGGATTAGTTGCACAGTCGTCAAAGTCAGCCGACGCGCCAGACTGCCGCTGCTCGGTACATGTTTTTTTCTTTGAAAAAGAAAGGTCCAATAACTTTGTCATGATATAACCCGCATACCAAATTGTGCACTATGCTTTTTGTTGCACGATCAACATCTATTTGAGCAGCTGCAGTCTGGCGCGTAGGTTGACTTTGACGGCTGCGCAACTAATCCGCGCATAACACAGACACGCAAACGAATTTTGGTGAACTAAAACCAAACTTGCGTTCACCAGTAATCGTGTAGTGAAAGAATTACTCATTTAACATAAAAGATTCCGATGTTAAGATTTTTTTTTAATCCAGGCATTATTTTTTGATGACCCTGTATATATATATACATTCCAAATTTGCAAATGTAAAAAAAAAAAAAAAAAAAAAAAAAACAACTCTTATTATAATTTGATTTTAAAGTTGGAAGTTAAACTATGTTTTTGTAATAACTCTCAAGAGTGAAAAAGTAACTTTTTCTTTTCCAAAGACGTGCGACAAATGCAGATTTATACCAGCCAGGCTGCATTTTTATCATAAGATTTAGTTATTCGTCTTATAAATAATTGCAAATGTGCTTCGGAAATCGAATGAGTAAATGTTATGAGAATAGGAATTAGAAAAAAAAATCTGATGAAAACTTCTAACTCAAAAATTTCATCACGTTTCTTTTTATATTCAAGTTGAACAATAACTACATTTCATACAAAGGTATGTATTGTATAGTCCTTCCATTAAGGGTTACCAGGGATGTTTAAAATGACAAAAAATGGCTGAAGTTTGATAAAAAATTACGAATTCTGAAATTAATTTAGGTTAATAATTATTTTTGCATTTATTTATCTGTGTTTTATAGAAATAAAAAATATTCGTTAAATTTTAAAACAACAATAACAAAAGTTCTAATAGTGTACGACAAAATTTATCTTGCAAAACTAGTTTTTCCATACATTCCTGCTAGTCCTGTAAAGTCCACGTAGCATAGTCCGATTGAAATGAAATGGGTATATGTTATTGGAGTTTACAATGGCATATTCGGTATTGAAAGTGAAATATGTAGCATGTTCGGCTCATTTACAGAGTCAATCAAAAGAATTCAATTACATTACAGGGAAAAATTGTTTGGCGCATATTTCAATAACAGGGGAGAGTAGCCTAATTTGGACCGCCGCTTTAATTGGACCGTTGCCATTCTGCCGTTAATTACAGGAAGAGACGCTATCTACCGCTGAAATCCTACTCATCAGAATGACGTCACTCATGATTAGAAGAAGTAACTGCCTACCACGTGTTGTTTTCAGACAATTTAAGAAAACCTAAAGTTAGCTGTTTTGATCTACTTTTTTCCTACTAAACGTAAGTGAATACTTTAAAACTAAGGCAAGTTGTCTTGTTTTCATATACATATTCATCTATTTATTGCGCATATTTTTCACGCGAATTTGTTTGATTTCGTTTTTGTTCTTAGTCTTGAGATTATCTGTTTTAAAAAAGGGCGCAGTTGCCGTAATTGGAACAAATTAAGTTGCTTAAATTGGACCAGATATGTGATCATAAATTTTGAAAAGTAAGTAATGAATTTCGAGGACGTTACGCTTTGTACACTATTTTTTAAATTTTTTTATAATGGATTACTATCTGCATGCAAGTTTTTTTTTTTTTGGTATATCTGGATTAATTTTTTTATACAGTTTAGGCCTATTTAAACATAAAAATATTTTTACATGTTTATGCATTAAATTTTGTTTTCAATTTCTTTTATCTTGTATGTATTTGTATTTATTTTCTTTGAATTCTTTATTCCTATGGCGTATTTGGTTTACAGAGTTGAATTCAAACATTTTCCTCCTGGAGGATATTTGCGATTCCGTGAGGAAGGGTAGACTTTTTACAGTTCTGGAGGGTGGAATTACATTTTTTTTGCCATTAAAACGCATAAAACCTCAAACTATCCGGGGGGAGTGGGCTGAATTTAACACTGTTTGAATATATAATGTTTGCGAATAATTAATCGTTGCTTATTTTTCAATAGAGCATATTTTTTTAACACTTTTATAATATAATGTTGAAAAAGACACAGACAAACTGTGTGGAATAAAAAAACAAATAGGTGACATGAAAAGCTGTTAACGATATAGGAAACAAAAAGGAGAGAGTAAGTTGTGAAGAAATTGACCTGCAATAAGGCTGCAGCTACAAATCCTCCCCAAAAGCCAAAACATCATTAGAAATATTATATCCTTTGCTGAATTTAGTTAAATAAAAGTACAGAGGGAACCAAAAAACAGTTGTGTTAACATCTTCGCCATATAAAGTAAAATTTGAAACAAACAAACAAAAAACACAACAAATCGACTAAAAAGAAGCTATCACAGCATAAAAGCAATTGGAACATCAAGTTTTAAAAACTAGTCGTGCTGCAATTAGCAGGGAAATGATGGAAAGAAATGATGGAACTACAATCATAATGTAAAGAAAACTTCTGTTACAAAAAAAGTCTAATAATTCATATCTAAAAAGAAAAATCTAGATAGTGATGATTGGTTTTGCCTAATTTGTAAGAAAATAAAACAGCAGAAATGATTCAGTGTTCAGATTGCCAAATACGGTTTCATGTTATGTGCACTGGAAAAAAATCAATAAACGAAATTCATGTGTAATCTTTGCATCACTCCTTACATGATATTCAAGTAACTGACAATTAGTTTCATAATTTCTGTTCTTAATTACTGATAACTTTGATTTATATTTTGAATACATTTTGAATTAAAACAATTACTCTTATTTTCAAATATTTGATTTTGTTATATTTTCATTGCTGTTATTTTGTTTAATTGTTCCAGTAACCGCAAACTTTGCTTTTAATAAAATTAGTTATATTCCCTCGTCATTAAAACAACCTGATTTTATTGGTCAAATTTAGGAGACTTGTGGTCCAACTTAGGCGACCAGTTGCTGAATTTGGACCACTTTTGACAAATTTATCAAATGAAAATAAAATTTAAGATTTTCAAAAAGAAAATGATCTAAAGTTTTATTTAGTTAGTAGATGAATTGATTGAACCCGTGTAGTGATATTTTGCAGATATTCCAAGAACTAAGTGAATTACAACTGAAAATATGTGAAGTGGTCCAAATTAGGCTACTCTCCCCTATTACAGTATTTTAAAAATATTGAAATTGATGTACATCACTGATGTGTACTACAAGGTTTCTGCTATGGAACTTGGTGTGCGTAGAACTTATCGTTTATTTACAGGGGCATACAAAAGAATTTGGTATATGGAAAATATATAATTATAAAATATAAAACTGCTTTGCTCCATCTTCTTTGGTGAAAGGTATTTCATATACTCCTGATAACTGGTTTGATTCAATTTCATTGCATACTATATTTTTTAAACCAGTTATCAGGAGTATATGAAGCACCTTCCACCAAAGAAGATGGAGCAAAGCAGTTTTATATAGGTATGACAAACAGAAAACTTAAAACTAGAATCAAAGAACATATAGCAGACATCAAATACAACAAGAAAACCACAGCTTTGGCCAAATTATGCAGCAAAGAACCTGTACAGATCGCTATTTTTAATAGCAGAATAACTTATCCGTCAAGATTTTATTTACCATCCATTATCCGGGAATCAATAGCGATATTTTTACGCAACGAGAATATTTGCAAGGATTCCGTATCCCTTGACCCCACCAGTGGCCGAGAGGTTGTTTTCTTGACGCTGGTAGACAGGAAGTGCTGGGTTCGAACCCAATCGCGCCCGTCGGCCTAATCGTTCGGAGTTTTCGTGGATTTCTTCGAGCCTTGGATTTCCAAGCGTAAATACGGGTTAGATTCCCTTAGAAGACCCCCATGGAGGGCACTTTCCCCTCGGGCCTATATCCCTCGTATAGATAACCGGCCGTCAAAAATCAACCCAACCCGTATCCCTTGAGTTATGTAAAATTTGGATAGAAATGCTATGCTGTTTATAACAATAGTAAAAATTAATCCATGCTCACAAATATCCAATTTCATTTCATTTTATGTTTGCACGGATTTTCATTATGCATGAAGTTTCGTGACATTATTAACCAAGTTATTGTTTTTAAAGTTTGTTTGCAAAAATATTTCTATCATGAGTGATTTTGAAAATATCGCCGTTTGTGCGATGAAAGGAGCGTTAATCTAAATAAAGAAATTATATCACTTTTGTAGCGTTTTAGATATTAAGGGGTCTCCGGAGTATTACTTTTTACCTGACGGTGCAATCTAGCAACATTTCACATTTAATTTTTTTCCCTGTCGCTATAAAACACAAATGCATAAAATTTTTAGTATAGACAACCTAATATCTCTTCTATTTCAAATATTTTTTTTTAATATTCTATATTGAATTTTTTTTTTCATGTTTAATTTTGATAAAAAAAATTTAAATTGTTTTTTGACTTGCATGCACTGTGTGCAAGACTGTAGCAAAACCATTGGTTCAATAGCCCCAAAAATATTGATAATGATGTAAAACTGATGTATCTTGAGCATATACTTCATTTGTAATAAATTTATTTATTTATTTTATCTGAAATTTAAATTTTAATAATAAAATTTAAAAAAATCATTCTGTTATTGAAAAATTGTCCATTTTAAATAATCAATGCAATTATAATACTAAATTTGAAGTATAAGTTATTCTTTACCTTAAAATGAAGATATTTACCAAGTTTCATGCAAATTGCTTTATTAGTTTGTGAAAATTTTTGCGCGCAGTGCATGCAAGTCAAAAAGCAATTTTAATTTTTTCATCAAAATTAAACATAAAAAATAAAATAAAATTTCGATATAGAATATTAAAAGAAATATTTTAAATAGAAGAGATATTAATTTGTTTATATTAAAAACTTTATGCATTTGTGTTTTATAGAGACTGAGAAAAAAAATTAAATGTGACATGTTGCTAAATCGAACCGCCAGGTAAAAAGTAAGACTCCTGAGACCCCTTAATTTGTTCAATTTTTCAGTATACCCTTAAAGGGACAGTTGACTTTGAAAATCAGTAAATTTAACAAAGAAATCGATTATGTTTTATATGAAGAATTATGAAACTACATGCTCAAATTTATCTGATGCAAAAGAATTTTTTAGTTCGGAACGTTCTTCGATGAGCTTTTATATTTGTAAGAACTGTATAGCTTTATGCGGTTTGTTTTACTTAAAAAGCTTTTTTCTCAAAAGTGTTATTTCACTAATTTCTATCTTTTGAAACGTTCCATAGGCATTCTTATTATCAGATTATTTTCAAATTCGTACAGTATATCCTTTATATAATAATAAATAAATGTTAGCATAAAAAATTGCATTTCATGAGTATTTACCCGACTGAAAAGAAGGGTAATGTTTTTCACGCGTATCTGTGTATGCGAATTTCTTTATACCCTCGAAACATCCCAACGGCTGGATGGATTTTAATGAATGTGGTCTCTGTCGATTCGTCTTAATCGTCCGATAGTTATAAGATAGGTTTTGTTTTTATAAATTCAAAATGTCGGCCGTAAACTACAAAATGGCGGTAGAAACGAAAACAAAATTACGTACCTTTTAAGTGGCATATCATTGGATAGGTCTTTCAAAATGAAGACGCTGTTTCACTGATTATTTTGCAGTGAGAAGCTCCGTTTATGTATTACACAACCTGAAAGTTGTGTACTTTGAATCTCTACCTTTACTATAACTCTGACTTTCATAATAGACATCTATAGGCCTCATCAAAACAGTGTTTGTAGATAGGAACTAATAATTAAACACAACTTAAAAGTCATCAATACAACTAAATAAAACTAGTTGGATGTGCCAATCCCAAAACTCTCTTCTATCTTATACATCTTAATATTTCAAAAACTAATTACACATGTTAATACTTCAATATTATTAGTTCAATACTATACCAACATTGGTTTTCATCTTAAATTTCTGCTTCAGTCAATTAAACGGACTAAAAAGGAGTTAATCTATATGATGATATCTGTTAAAATTAATAGTTTTTCCTTATTCTGTTGTTATCAGATGTTTGTGAATAGCCGGTTTAGCAGGAAGTGAGTTCCCGCCTTTGCACGAGCTGCCGATGGACAATAGAACTACGATACAAAAATTGCTATCACAGAACCCCTTTACCGCGCGATATTTCCAAATTCAAGGAGGACCTGTTGGCCAAAGCCAAAAACATGCACAAAAAATTTGGTTCAATTGTATGCATAATTTTATACACTTTTCGCTTGTACAATAAAAAAAAAAAAATGGTACAGACATCGTAATTATAGTGCACCCTTCCAGTGGAATTTTTCCAAATTCAGGGAGGACATTCATGCCATGACCAAAAAGAAACACAAAAAATTTGGCTCAATTCTCTGCATAACTTCATACACTTTTCGATGGTACAATATTCAAAATGGCGCAAAAATCGCTATTACAGCGCCCCCTACCGGCGAATTTTTTCCTAATTAAGGAAGGACCTGCTTGCCATCGCCAAGAACTTAAAACAATTTTTTGTCCAATTCTATCCATAAATTCATACACTTTTCGATGGTACAATATTCAAAATCGCACAAAAAAACGCTATTACAGCGCGCCCTACCGGCGAATTTTTTCCAAATTCAGGGAGAAGCTGCTTGCCATAGCGAAAAACTTAAAATAAAAATTTGGTTCAATTCTATGTAGAAATTTATACACTTTTCGAT
Source organism: Maratus speciosus (assembly GCA_963932465.1). Classification (NCBI taxonomy): domain Eukaryota; kingdom Metazoa; phylum Arthropoda; class Arachnida; order Araneae; family Salticidae; genus Maratus; species Maratus speciosus. Next base: position 106,977,726 of record OZ010795.1, on the reverse strand, counting down.
GGTACAATATTCAAAATCGCGCAAAATCGCTGTTACAGCGCCCCCTACAGGCGAATTTTTTCCAAATTCAGAGGGAACCTACTTGAAATATCCAAAAACTTAAAATAAAAATTTGGTTCAATTCTATGCATAACTTTATACACTTTTGGATGGTACAATATTCAAAATCGCACAAAAATTGCTATTACAGCGCCCCTACCGGCGAATTTTTTCCAAATTCAGGGAGGCTCTGCTTGCTATAGCCAAAAACTTAAAATAAAAATTTGGTGCAATTCTATGCACAAATTCATACGCTTTTTGATGGTACAATGGCGACAGACACACGGACAGACAGACATTTTCTATAAACACGTTTTTTGGGATCTCTGACCCCTAAAACTTGTAAATCCGTCGAAAACCGGAAGTCGAAAGAAATTTCGATTACAATACTTCTTTCTATTGAAGATAGAAGAAAGTAAAAAAAGGTAAGTAATATAAAAAATAGTTTCATATTGATGAGAAATAATTAATTAGTTCACTTTTTACGCAATCGTGTTTTTTGATTTTTTAAATTTAATATATTTTTATTTAGTGTTGAAATTTCTGTGCATAAGAAAATCTATATCTACTTTTTATAAAAAAGCATAATAATAAAAAAAAATTATTTTCTACTTATATATTCAGCGAACTCTTGCAATTAAGGCCAACTTCCATTGTAATATATAAAGAGTATTTCATAAATCTATATCATCACATTTTCAGCAAAAGAAATGCTTAAGGGACATTTAAAAATATTACAATTATTCGTTATTTTAAAAAAAATTAAAAAATTTATAATTTAAAAATTTATTATTTTAACACCAAATTTTCAATATAACTATTTAACGCTTAACTGCCCGATTTTTCAAAAATCATTGTAATAATGTTTTTCGGCTGTCATTTATTAAATAAATCCTAGGAAAAATACTTTAAAAAATCAAATTTTGTTTTAAGTATAGTTTACCGCTAAAAAACAGTTTGTTACTAATCGGCAATACTGGTCTTTAATTAAAAAAAATAATTTTCCTTGATAAAATTCTATAATATTAAACACACAAGAATTTTAGGAACTATAATAAGAAATAAATTTTACTTGCTCACTGCAGAATAAAATAGGATATTTCGCAAGCTTCCAAACAAAACAAAAATAACAAGTAGCAACAATTGAAAAAATAAATCTATTTTTATTCTTAAACAGCACAAGTGTTGCCATCTACATGTTGAAAATCGATTTAATAATATTTTCAGAATGTATTTTATTGCCAACATTAGGTATTATAGCTTCAATATTATTCTAACAGTATTTTAGAGCCTAAATTGTGTATGTTGCCGAAAAGCAACACCCGGCATTTAAGGGTTAAGATTGCCATTTACGAGTCTGCTAATTTTTAGAAGAGTCGATTTAAAATTGATGGATTTGTTTTTTTATGTCTACTGTCCCCTTGATATATCTGCATATCCTTTAAATAAGTTTATATAAAAATCAAAATAGTTAGCACATTTTACCACAACACTTTATTTTTCAGTTTGAAATGCAGAACTTCTGTTAAGCCAGTAAACGTGATAAAATTCAATTGAAATTTGCTTTCAAGAAAAATCCAAAGACAAAAGTCTAGGAAAATAAGAATAAGTTTTGAAAAATGCTGAAAGTTTTTCTTCAAGTTAAGATTCTCAAATTAAAATAGATTTTAATAAAGGACGGTAAAGAATATAAGCTGACTAACCAGATGAAAATACATTTATAAAAAAAAAATAATAAACAATAACTTAAGGGGTCTCAGGACTCTTAAAGATTTAAAATCTTCGAAATTTTAATTTTTTTACATGTTAAACTCCTATCTTTTCTGAACATTTTGATATAATTGTTTCATTGAAATTCCATTTAGAACAGAAGTTATGGCTTTTATATTTATGCACGTTCAATAGCTGAAGCGTCGTTTCGGAAACTTTGAAGCCATTTCTCTCCAAATGACATTTTTGGGCGTAACGCGAAAAATATCTCAAAAACTTATGAATATTTTTTCATGAAATTTTCAAAACATATGTTTTATGTTAGTCTGTATAAACTGAACCTAAAATTTCCTTTTTAGTGTTCAAAACAATATTTTTTTAGGTAATTATGGTGTTGAAATTTTCTTAATTTTACATTAGCTAACTACAACTTTGTATTAAAAATATAAAAAAGCTTTAAATACAAATTTATTTAAGTTCAGGCTAATTATTATAATCTGAAGCATAAGTAGGCACCAAAATTTTCTTTCTAGTTGCAATACTTATTTTGTAATCGTGCGCGTAAGCTGTTACGCCGATTTTTGGCTCGTCAAATGTCTAACAGTTTGGAGCCCCCTGTAAATGCTAATTCTGCATCTTATAATTTCTTAAATACATGAAATGAAAGAACATACTTATATATTTCATTCCAATTAAAATTGTGTCTTAAAATAAAATACATTTTAAGATATTAAATGTTGAAAATGGTCTTTTTTTTCAGTCCTGAGACCCCTTAATAATTATAGTAAAAATTTGAAAATAATTTAGCATATTTTAATGAGATTTTGCATAGTAAATTTAAATGCTTGTAGAGCTAAATAAAAAATAAAACAAATTTTAAAAGCGTAAGCTGAAATTTTTGTTTTAAAAAATTTCAAAGGAATAAAAATCAAGTGCTTTTGTATGATTTCTTAATAAAGTTGCTTAATCCCTATTTAAAGTAATAATTTAAAATAAAAAATTTATAGTTACACTACTTACAGAATTTATGGTATCTACATTATCAAGCAAAATCATGTCTTGTATAACACTGTCATTTCGAATGTGATAACGACTTAGGCAATCATTTTCGTTTTATCATATTCGTTTATATCGTAAAGCTATTAACTTCTAAACATCACACAGTTTTAAATTTCACACCATTTAATAACAAAAATATACTTTATGCATTTTTTTTTTTAAACTGCATCTAAAATTTATGAGCTTTTAATGATTTTTAAAATAGTTTTAATGCATTATTTTTTTAAGAAGCGGCGATTAACTCGGTATTGCAAAAGATAAACATGTTTGCCTGTAAAACAATTTTAAAAGTTTAACATTTGTTTCCCACTAATATTCCACAACAAAAATAAATATTCACTAATAAATAAATAAAGTAATAAAACGTAAGTTTTATTTAAGGGGTCTCGGGACTGAAAATATGAAAAAAATCTAGGAAAATCTGAAAATAAATGCCATTTTCAAAATTTAATATCTGAAAATGTATTTGATTTTAAGATACAATTTTTATTCGGTTGAAAGGAATAAGCATTATCTGTGATTTCATGTATTTAAAAAATTTCAAGATGCAGAATTAACATTTACAGGGGACTCCAAACTTTCAGACATTTGACGAGCAGAAAATTAGCATACAAGATTACGTGCAGTATCACAAAAAAGTTTTGAAACTAGGATGAAAATTTTGGTGCCTTCTTATACTTCAGATTGTAATAATTACCCTGAACCTAAATAAATTTGTATTTAAAGCATTTTTATATTTTTAATACAAAGTTATCTTTAGCTAATGTAAAATTTAGAAAATTTCAACAGTTCAATCACCTAAAAATATATTTTTGCACAATATTTTCGGGCGCGTTATGCCCAAAAACGTCATTTGGAGAAAAATGACTTCAAAGTTTCGGAAACTGAGCTATTGAGCGGGCGTAATTCTAAAAGCCATAAAAGGAAAAGTCATTCAAGGATTCAATTATATCAAAATGTTCCGAAAAATAGGAGTTTAACATCTAAAAAAACTAAAATTTTGAAAATTTTAAAGCTTTAAGAGAGCTTGAAGAGTTTTTGAGACCCCGTAATCTAACTACGCGCTTAAACACTAAACTAATCAGAATAAAAAAGTTACCATAATTTTTGAAATTTTAAGCGATATCTTTGGCTATTAACCGATTGCAGGCGGTCAATACAAAAGTAATACTGTTCCTGATAAATTTAAAATCCTTAATATTTGAAATATAAATAAATAAATAAATAAAACACAAGTTTAACACATGCGTAATTGAACTACTAGTTTAACTGCATAAATAACCATAACATAAAAAGTGGCTATAAGTAGTGAAATCCTTGGCGATTTTATTGGCATTCGGCTAATACGAAAGTGACAGCTTTTTTAATAAATTTAAAATCTTTATTTTTTTAATTTATAATTTATATCTACCCTATATATATATATATATATATATATATAATCATAATGAAACGGATTTATGAAACGGATATATGAAACGGCTGAAATGAAACGAATTTATGAGACGATTCTTTGAAACGACTGATTAAACAACTGATTATGTTTCATGGCGATGTCTCCTAAAACATGAATACTTTGCGATGAAATTAACACCAAAAATTCGTATTGATCCGCAGATCTCAAAACTGGTACTAGAATTTTTTAATTCGAATTAGTTTTCGAAATATTATTTTTTTTTCTAATTTTAAATACTTTTTTCTAATGATGGTAACTCAAATTTTAATCATAACAGATATTTTTTTTTTCATTTTTCAGAAAAGGTTATTATTTTAAAATAATTTTGCGACCAGTTTGGCCTCCCTTAAATGTACGCTAAGAAATGTATCATGTTACTTTTACTCATAATTCAATTTACTTGAATAATCTTTCGCCAAATCCAAAGATTCTGATAGAGAAATGAGAACTCAGTATTTTTATGTTAGGGAGACGCAGGTGATAAATCGCCAAACATTTTTCCCGTAGCATTTTTTAATATTTCATTAATTTCACTTAAAATATAATCCTTTCATTCATTTTATTTAAAATACAAAACTTTCATTTAAAACTGAAACTTTTAAAATTGAAGGCTTTCACTTCTTTCTTTCTTTCTTTCTTTTTTTTTTTTTTTTTTTTTTTTTTTTTTTTAATAAAACAAAACGAAAAGAAAAATATTAGGCCAAGATGTCATATACGCACAGGGTTACCTAATTGGCGCCAAACTGGCATTATTTTGATTGACATGATAACCCTGCTATTGTTGTTTATTTAATAATAAATGTTTATTTACTTTTATTTCTTTTTTAAAATTATATAAATTACTAAGGGGTTCTGCCCCTGCAAGCTACGCTCGCCAACCCCCGTTCAGACACCGCAAAATCTAAAAACACGCTAATTTTATCGGTTTTAAAAATATTATAGAATATTGAATTATACTGAAAAAAGCTGTGCATATCTCCCTGTAAACGGTATTCCATTCAATTTCCTTTGATTTCAAAAATTTAAGGCCGAATCAGTTACTGTTAAGACATCCAGTGGTTGTTTTCGTGTTTGATTAAAGAGGGTCAGTTAAACGTTTGAAAAGAAGCTAAAATAAAATGAATTAAGTGTACAGAGGCTTTGTCTCCCGGTATTTTAAAACAATTTCTATAACAATAGCCTAAGTCATGTGACTATCATCAACAGTTCCGGGCGAACCACTTCGCTTTTTATATTCCTGCTGCCATTTTGGTACTTCAATGTTAGCCAGGTACAGGTGATAAGTCGCCAAATATTATTTTATTTGCCATCATTTCATCTATATTATAATAGTCCAGGTCATGTAACTGCCATAAATAAACACGCCCTAATCCCTCCGCTTTTCATATGAAAGTTTGACCCAGACATCATATACGGCCCCATATTGGCGAGATTTTTTTCCGACGCTAATTTGGGGAAAACATCAACAGCATAAACAACAACATCCGGCTTATCAAAACAAGCAAAATAGCGATACTATGGCGCCAGTTAAGTAGCCGTTGCGTATATGACATTGGCGTAAAAAAAAAATCGCCCCAATATGGGTCCGTATATGACATCTGTGCCGAAAGTTTTCCTTTTTGATTAAAAAATCTAATTTCTTTTTCGAATAAAACTACATAAAAGTTTCCATGGTCGCAAAGAATTCTTGGTACTGTTAGGCTAGCCGGGTGCAAATCTCGCCAATAGCTATTTTTCAACTCGCCAGTTAGCATTTTTTTTTCGAGTGTTAAATTAAAACATTGCTTTGAAGTTGAAATTAAATGTCATCGTTTGTTACTTCATTTAATATTTGACCAGATGCCGTGGTTTGGCGTGATTTTTTTTACGAAAATTTGGCGAAATCCAAGTTTTCGAATACCAGTTACATATGTATTTTTGGTACTACTTAGTTATCCCGTCGACCAAAAATCTATCACCAAACTATAAGATTAAATGCCAATAATGGTTGATGGTAAATGTCACATTCACTTGACTTTAAGCAAGTTACACGCCTTTACGTCATGAAGTGATTTTTATTTCGACGTTTTATTTGTATATTTATTAATGTTATACTATTTTCTTTGTTCTTTCGTTATTTAAATAAAAATTATGTCAATTTGTATAGTTTGGCGAGTGGTTTGGCGATTTATATAATTTGGCGAAATGGGTCGATGGAATAACTGAGTAGTACCGTATTTTTTAATTATTTTCTATTATTTTTTATTTTTAAAGGAATATAACCAAAAAAATAATTAACAATAGAACAAAACAATTTATGTAATTAAAAAAAAGGAAAATAAAGTAAATAAACATTTATTATTAAATAAACAACAATAGCCGGGTTACCATGTCAACCAAAATAATGCCATTTTGGAGCCAATTAGGTACCCTCGGTGCGTATATGACATCTGTGCTTAATATTTTTCTTTTCATTTCGTTTAAAAAATTAAAGAAGTGAAAGCCATTTATTTTAAATGTTTCAGTTTGTAATAAATAAAATTATAATGAAATACAAATCGAATTATGAATAAAAGTAACATGATACATTTCTTAGCATACATGTAAGGAAGGCCAAACTTCTCGCCAAATTAGTTTAAAATAGTAACCTTTTCTAAAATCTGAAAAAAAAAAATTATCTGTTATGATTAAAATTTGAGTTGCCATCATTAGAGAAAAGTATATAAAATTAGAAAAAAATTTATATTTCGAAAACAAATTCGAATTTAAACATTCTAATACCAGTTTTGAGATCTGCAGACCATTACGGATTTTTGGTGTTAATTTCATCGCAAAGTATTCCGTATTTTAGGAGAAATCGCCGTGAAACGTAAATAGTTGTTTAATCTGTCGTTTCATAGAATCGTTACATAAATTCGTTTCATAATATCCGTTTCATTAGGATTTTATATATATAGGGTATATTTTGTTCTATAGCTATCCATTTTTTTTTTGTTATTTTCTGTTGAAAATAATAGAAAATAATTAAAAAATACGGTACTACTTAGTTATTCCGTCGACCCATTTCGCCAAATTATATAAGTCGCCAGACCACTCGCCAAATTATACAAATTGACCTAATTTTTATTTTAAATAACGAAAGAACAAAGAAAATTGTATAACATTAATAAATATACAAATAAAACGTCGAAATGAAAATCATTTGATGACGTAAACACGTGTAACTTGCTTAAAGTCAAATGAATGTGACATTTACGATCAACTATTATTGGCATTTAATCTTAAAATTTGGCTATAGATTTTTGGTCGACGGGATAACTAAGTAATACCAAAAATTCATATGTAATTGGTATTCGAAAACTAGAATTTCGCCATATTTTCATTAAAAAAAAAAATGCTAACTGGCGAGTCGTAAAAAAGCAAGGCGAGATTTGCACCCGGCTAGTGTAACAATAACAAAAATTCTTTGCGACCATGGCAAATTTTATTTAGTTTTATTTGAAAAATTTTTTTTTTAATAAAATGGAAAATTTTCAGCACAGATGTCATATACGGCCCCATATTGGCACGATTTTTTTCTGACGCCAATGTCATATACGCAAAGGGTACTTAACTGGCGCCAAAGTATCATTATTTTGCTTGATATAGTAAGCCGGATGTTGTTGTTTATGCTGTGATGCTTTCCCCAACGTTGGCGTCGGAAAAAAATCGCGCCAATATGACATCTGTGCCAAACTTTCAAATGAAAGGCGATGGTATCAGATCGTATTTGTTTATGGCAGTTGATGACTTGAACTATTATAATATAGAAAAAATGATGGTGATAGAATAATATTTGGTGACTTGTCACCTGTGCCTGGCTAATATTAAAGCACCGAAATGGCACCAAGAGTATAAAAAAGCGAAGTGTTCCGCCCGGAACTATTGATGATAGTCACATGACTTAGGCTATTCTTATAGAGATTGTTTTAAAATGTCGACTGTATACTTAATTCATTTTACTTTAGCTTCTTTTGGAAAATTTAACTGATCCTCTTTAATCAAAAACGAAAACAACCATTTGATGTCTTAACTGCAACTAATTCGGCATTAAATTTTTGCAATCAAAGGGAATTGAGTGGAAACCCGTTTACAGGGCGATCTGCACAGATTTTTTCAGTATAATTCAATCTTCTCTAATATTTTTAAAACCCATCAGATTAGCGTGTTATTAAATTCTGCGGTGTCTGAACGGGGGTTGGTGAGCGTAGCTTGCAGGAAGCAGAGCCCCCTAGTCTTTCATATAAAATTTCTGTTGGTGCAAGTTGTGGACAATCTACAAAAATTTATTTTCAATATAAAAAATATATTTTAGAATCCACTAAAAAATTATTTTCGCCTATATTTTATGCACCAGATAATATCGCTCACCCGCAAGAAGAGTTACACATCTCGGAAAAATTCATTTTGCGTTTTATGACACTAATATATCTGCCATATCTTGCTACATATAAGTTTCATAAGTCGGTTATACGGAAGATCCCTTTATTGAGAAAGAGAAACAACATATAAAGGCACAAATATAAATATGTAATAGTAAAAATTAAATTTAAAAATCAAAAAACCCGACTGCGTAAAAAGAACTAATTAGTTATTTCTCATCAATGTGAAACTATTTTTTATATTACTTGCCTATTTTTTTATTTACTTGTATTGATGACTTTTAAGTTGTGTTTTATTGTTAGTTTCTATTTATAAACACTGTTTTTATGAGGCCTATAGATCTCTATGAAGGTTAGAGTGGAAGTAAAGCTAGACATCCTACCTACACAACTTCCAGGTTGTGTCATATTTAAACGGAGCTTCTGACTGTAAAATAGTCAATGAAACATCGTCTTCACTTTGAAAGACCTATCCAATGATATTCCACTCAATAGGGTGCGTAAATTTCTTTTTCGTCTCTACCGCCATTTTGTATTTTACGGCCGTCATTTGGAACTTATAAAAAGAAAGTCTAGCCTATAACCATTGGACGGTTAAGATGAATTGATAAAGACCTCATTCATTAAAATCCACCAGCCGTTGGGAAGTTTCGAGGGTATAAAGAAATCTACATACCCAGATACGTGTGAAACACATAACCCTTCTTGGCAGTCGGGTAATAAAAAACATACAGCTGTTTCGAAACCTTAGAGGTTTCGAAACAGCTGTATGCTTTTTATGTATATTTATATATTTGTGTCTTTATACATTGTTTCTCTTTCTTAATATATTGGCACAAAGTACAATCCTTCCCCACTTTTTACGAATCCATTTATTACGCTATATGTCCATCCAGATCCACAGAAGTGGAGTGGATTATGTGGGGAGGTAAAATTTTCTAACCATCCAAACTTCATCATACGTCATCATTCTTAAACGTTTTACACTTTTATGAACGTTTTTACTCCTGCATGCGGGGCTATGTGCTATAATTTCACGTTACAGTAAAATCATGCAAATTTTCTTTTACCTCTCCTGTGAAATTTACTTTTGACGAGATGTGTCACTTTTCTTGAGGGTAAGCGATATGCTCTGTAACCCAGGAACTCGTGTAGCTTCCTCTGATTTAACCCTTAAACGCCTGGTGTTGCTTTTCGGCAACATACCCAATTTAGGCTCTAAAATACTGTTAGAATAATATTGAAGCCATAATGCCTAATGTTGCTAATAAAATACATTATGAAAATATTATTAAATCGATTTTGAACATGTAGATGACAACACTTGTGCTGTTTAAGAATAAAGATAGATTTATTTTTTCAATTGTTGCTACTTGTTCTTTTTGTTTTGTTTGGGAGCTTGCGAAATACCCTATTTTGACCTGTAGTGAGCAAGTAAAATTTATTTCTTATTATAGTTCCTTAAATTCTTGTGAGTTTAATATTATAGAATTTTATCAAGGGAAATTATTCTTTCAATTAAACACCAGTATTGTCGATGAGTAACAAACTGTTTTTTAGCCGTAAACTATACTTAAAACAAAATATGATTTTTTAAAGTAATTTTCCCATGATTTATTTAAGAAATGAAAGCCGAAAATCATTATGACAATGATTTTTAAAAAATCAGGCATTTAAGGGTTAAATAACGATACAATAGTTCTTCTTGTTATATTAAAATATATATACGTGAATTTCATCCTAAAATTTAAAAAAGATTAAATGCCATTTTAAAACTATCATTATAAAAAAAAATATTTCTTGATAGCAAAGAATCACAGCAAAAACTATTTTCACACCAAGTATGTATTCTTTTCGTCAAATTAAAATTTTAAAAATACGTTTGTCATATCCATTTATGAATTTTTCTAAAACTTTTTTTTCTTATAAATTAAACATGATAAACTTCTAAAAAACTTCAAAAGTCTTTACTGTTAATATCTAATTAAATATTTTAAGTTAATTAAGTGTTTTTTTTTAAAGTTTATCTTATTAATATTAAACATATATAAATGAAAGTTTTCGCTAAAATAATTTTTCTTTTGTGCAATTCAGATTGATAAATTTAAAAGAAGTATTAAGTCTAGTGTTGTTTAAACTTTTAATAGGAAAAATAAACAGCAAATTCATAAGCAATGATAAGAATGATGTGTTATGACTCTATATGTAATAGCTTCTTAAAATTGAAACAATCATTTGAAAGCTGTGATATTATATATATTATATACAATGTCGATAAGAATTAAGTTTAGTGATGTCTAATTTTTTAATAGGAAAAATAAAGAGGTATTCCATAAGAAATGATTTGAATGAAGGGTTATTTTTTTTCATTAAATTCTTTCTAAAAGTTGAAGAAATTGTTCTAAAGTTATAATGTTATATATATTAAGTATAGCAATGTTAGGTATTTAGTCTAGTGTTGTTTATAGTTTTATTAGAAAAAGTAAACAGATATTCCAGAAGCAATGATTTGAAAAAAATGTTATTATTTTGCATCAAATTCCTTCTTAAAATTTAAGAATATATTATCTTCCGGTGACGCGCACAATAGCGGAGGCCGATGACCCGGGACCAAATTCCAGGTAAGACGTGGATGTAATTGTAGTCGTCATATTGATGCACTGTATCTTGGTTGTCCCCTTGTATACAGAAGAAGAAAAAACAAGAAGACATGTAATTGAAATAAATAAAAGTATTGTGTCCTTTTTTACTTTAATATCTGTTTCTGTGTGTAATATGGAACATTTAAGGCGACTGCTACAGGCCTCAAAGAATTTTCCACTACGTTGAACGTAGTGTAGTGTTAATTGGAATCCCGGCCGACCAAAGATATATTTGCTCATTATAGCTGTTGATCTTGGAAGACTTCCGTTAAGCAACTCCCCCTCGGGAATCCTTGGCATCGGCTCGTAGGCCCGACCCATTTATAGGAGTAAGGTTCCTGCGGGTCTCTGGAGTGAACCGGAGGAGGCACCAAGTAAAGTGACCACTTTGCTCTTCATATGAAGAGGATAGGAAGTGTGGTACTTGTTTTATGCAAAAAAAAGTGTATTCCTTTCAATGTATATTTTATTTATCTGGAATCATAATTAAAACAGAGTAACTGTCTAATTTTTTAAACACTGATGAAATTCGTTTTAGAATTATGTTTAGTTATATTAAAAGTTAACATTTTGCGTTAAAAAAAATCTTTGTATGTTGCTTTTATTTTTGCAGGGGTGGTCCCGAATCGGCCTGGCGTCGGCGTAGGAATATGACTGTGTGCCCAGCCAAGGACGCTATGCGGCGATCTCTTCCATTTCGGAAAAAGAATAAAGCGAGCTACCTGACGAGTGCGGGTACCGATGTATACCCACGTCCGGCCTAGAGACTACCTTTACAAGGCACATACTTCATGAGATACTATCATTTGGGGTAGCATCGTATAGTCATGCACTACACACTAGAGACTTGGGAGGGTGTGAGGCACAATATCACCCGTGCGGATGAAAGCATGTGGCTGCCGTGGTGGAAGATAAGCGGACGGAGACGAAGTGATACTACCGGACCACTATTTTTTGCTGTCATCTCCCCCCATAGAACTGGCATTCTCGGATTAGTTAACCAGGATATACATGATTTCTCTTACTTGTCTGGTGTCCTTTGGCTTTACATTGACAAAAGTCTGTTCTTATGAGTTACAAAATAGAACTTTATGTATTAAATTCCATTTTTTCCTATTTGTCCTACCTTTTATATTAGCATATTACATGTAAATATACAAATATATGCATTTGTGTTGCACTTCAAGTCATGTAGTACTTTTTGGAATTGTTTTAGAAACATGTTTTAAGAATCCTGGGATACCCACTATGCGGGGATTATTTTTCTAACTATTACTGCTAATTTTCCTATTTTTTTATTCTACCTTTTCGATTATTTTACTAATATTTAATGTTTTTGGGTTGTTTTGTCCGCTGACTTCAATCACAGAGGAAGCTTTTCATAAGAGGCCTGCAATTCTGGCTGGCATAAAGTAATTCGATGGAGGGGTCTCTAAGTAGTCTCTAGGAGTGGTTTGCTCCTGAGAGCTGCCACGATTAATCAATGATGTAACTGCCTAGCTATGGGATTGGATCTGTCCCGGCCCCTCTTATTTATTTGGGTCCTATGGCATCGACAGGAGTCGGTGTATTGCACTGTGTGATTGTCAGTATTGGTCGCGTACACACCGCTAAATCGCATTATTGTTAGGGTGGAAATCATCTGTAACATTTTACATAGGTATATGTTGAATAATCGTTTAAAGTTCACTTTTAGTAATTTTAATTTCTATGGAATTTAAGAATACAGTTACCACATGCAAAATCAGATTTTTCTAATAGTGCCACAATTAAAGATAAAATCTCAACTACATAAAATAATTAAATTTAAATCTTTAAATAATGTTTTAAAACATTATATTACGTGAACAATCTTTTTAGAAATTTCATCTCTTTCATGTTTCTGTAAATGCTGTTAATATTTTGTCTTTAATATAACGTTAACTGACGCTTCTATAACGTCTCCGTTTGCTTCTTTTATGCTCTATATTGAAGTATAAAATTCTGATTGAAGATAAGTTTCTCAAATACGTAATTAGCAGAATAGATTAATGATCTGAATGCTAATGAAGATAGTAACATGATAAGTGGAGTTCTTTTCAAATAAAGACTGTGGATTCAAGCGTGCAAGTGAATAGCTTAAATGAAGCAATCAAGAATGTTCGAGAGGCTGATGCTATTTTCTGAGAAAAGTAAACATTCGAGACAACATGCTTTAAATATTTACTATTTAAGAATAAAAGCTATTCATTAAAACCATTCATTAACATGTTTTATTTTAATTCCATTATAGAAATAACTTATGTTATAAATTTCTTCAAAGTCCTAAACACACTTTTTTTTTGCTCAAGATTCATGATGTTATAATTAAACAAAATTAAATTTCATGCAAAAAAATTTAGAAATGCATAAAATTCCCTGTTTACATATTCTGACACTCAAAAATACCTGAAGTCAGCATTATATGATGAATTCACCATTGTTTATGAATACGAATTGATTCACAGTAAAGGTTTCAGTGTTGTTGAAAGTTATACACATGAATTATAGTTATATACATGCAATAATATCATATTGTTGCAACATGAAACAGTAACACATGCAATACTTAACATTACATGTGGAGGTGGTGTTTTTTCCAAACCCTAACGATTTTTAACACTTTTTGACATAGTTGAAAAGTGTTTATGACTTCGGTTTGTCTGTCCGTCTGTCCGTATGGCCGTCTGGCCGCCTGTCCGTTTGTCGACGCTCTAACTCCCGTAATTATGCTTGCAATTTCATGAAATTGATAAAGGTTATTTAGGGTCACCAAAGCATGTTTGATATTGTATATGAAGTATGTAGGATTAATAGTTCAATTACAGGGGCACTCAAAAGTATTTCATTACATTATGGTATATGGGGAAAAATCATTTGCAGAGTATTTTAATGACATTACGCTATTTCAAATATATTGAAACTGATATAAATCTCTGAATTCCACTACGATCACGTTAGAACAGGGCATTCACAGCATTTTTTATTCATTTACAGGGACACACAAAAGAAATCGGTTACAGTACAGTATTGTCTTTGAGAAATAATTGCTGGAGTGTACGGTTTAAAATTCGGTATGCGCTTTTCAATTTATTTAATTTTTTGCATCTTACTCGTTATATATAAATTCTATACTACAAATACAGGGCTGTGCAAAAGTACTCACGTACCGTTCTTCTTATTAGAGGAAATTGCTGAAGGTAAATTTTCGACTGAAGTATATATATCTCTTAAGTGAACTAAATTTTGGCCTGCATGTAGTTAACACATTCAAATCTATATATCATATACAGGGCTTCTGAAAAAATTCGCATAATTTTCCAATTGTGGATGGGAACTGCTTAAATTGGGTTTTGGAATGTGTTATGCGTTTCCATATGGTTGAATTAGACGTAATATTTTAATTTTTTTAAAGGTGCAGTTTTTTTACATTATTCTGAATGTGTTGGAAAATGTTTCATAATCTATGCTTGACACATGATTTTTTATTTCTTGTTTAAATTTGTTTTTGCGGTGTCTTTTTTTTTCTTCACTCCTGGCAATATTTGGACGCATGAAGGACTAATTACATGTGTTACTGTTATAGGGGAAATTTTAAGTTCGTAATATCTGTTGTGGGAGGGGACAAAAAAAAACAGACAGTAGGTGGTTTGCTCACGAGATAAGTTTGAAATTAATTAACGCTTCTTCATTTCCTGATTTCGTCGCAATTTAAACAACGTTTGAGCGCGATGTCTATTTTTTCGGTCTCTTTTAAACCTTGAATATGCTTGTAAAATATACCGAGAACAAAGAGCAATTTATTGAAATAAATATTTGAAATTTTAAAAGAATTCGATAAAAATTCAGATTTGATGAATGTAGAACTGGAGAAAAAAAACAGATATTTATGTTTCAACTCTGAAAACCATTGTCTAAGATAGAAAAAAAAATGAGGCGAGAGCAATCGCTTCCAGGAACTTCGCTTCGAAAAAATTATGTGTCCAAGAGGGCAAATTTCCCGATTTTGAGGATATTTTGCTGAAGTTTGTATACCAATACTATGAACAAAATGTACCAGTGATGAGGAATATGATGATTTTGTAGTGGGAAAACTTTCATCGAAGTTAAATGTCAGCAACACTTGCTTTCCAACCTGATGGCTGCGTAAATTAAATTACTATTTTTGATTTCCTGTCAGTTCGTGCACGAAGATTCGAAATATGTTCCAGTTGATGGTGTTAAAGAACGGTTAAAAAATTTACCCAATGAAGTTAAAAAGATATCAGATGTGTGAAGTATATAAGGTTGAAGTAAGCGGCCTCTTCATTACCCCTATTCCTTCTCATGCCTGCAAGAACCCTATCCTTTAATTATAACCATTGTCATATTGGCAAAAAAAAATTAAATTCGTCTTAGTATTTTATGAAAGAAAGAAAGTGGAGTTAGCTTTCATAGAAGATGTGTCTTCAGCGCTCGTAGAAAAAGAACTTAAAACAACTTATGTTCATAAGTTATTTTCATAAGTTGATTATGTTCATGTTAACAAGCCGATATGTGGTAGTGTTAGTATGCCAATTGTTTATCACACTGTAGATATGCCGCACAGCACTGTGTTAAAACTCATGCGAAACATTTTTAATTTTATATTTAAACAATCATATACGTTCACAAGTTGCCTGGACTAGATACAACGATTTGCATGACTTTTGAACTTCAATTTATTGTTCCAAGAGCAGTTGACGTGAATATGCCATGAAAAGCGGAAGCCCATTTGTGCATAAATGGTCAAGTTAACACGGATAATGGTCGAATCTTGGCAAAAAAGAGCTCTTGCACTGTTCACGAATTACGTGTGAAAAAGTAAAAGCGTCATGTGGATTTATGACTCCATTTATTATTGGGCCTTATTTTATAATTTTTTTGAAGAAAACCCTTGGAACGGTAATCCAGTACCCTTTCTGTATCCCGATCAATATGCTCTGTATCTTTATTATCTAAGTAAATAAATGAAAGTGCCTGTTGAATCCAAAGGAGCGTGGTGACGTTCAAGCTGGCATAATCCAAAATTAAAGCGTGAACACTGACACAATAAATCCACGATATTTTTGAGAATAAACAATTAAATTTAAAAAATAAAAAACCCGACTGCGTAAAAAGCGAACTAATTAATTATTTCTCATCAATGTGAAACTATTTTTTCTTTCAATTCCTACTATTAGCTCACACTCTCGCTATATATATCTTGTTCAAATTTTCAATCGTTAATAAAATACTTATTATTCACCCAATCAAGCTCAAATAACCTTTTTAAACTTGTAGTGGATGACACTTGATGTTAATATGGTTTTTTTTTTCAAATAGTAATTCATTAATTAAATTAAATTAATCAATTTTCAATAATCAAGAGAACCCTCTTCTTGATCAAGGTATTTAAGACCGACAGAGCCCTATTCATGATCAAGGCATTTTAAGCGCCACTCAAGACGAAAGAAGAATGGAGGGAAAAAATTGTCTTATTGACCAAAGTAGGAATTGATTTAATATATTTTTTTTATTACTTGTTTATATTACTTATCTATCTTTTTATTTACTTGTATTGATGACTTTTAAGTTGTGTTTAATTGTTAGTTCCTATCTATAAACACTGTTTTCATGAAGCCTATAGATGTCTATGATGGTAAGTGTTGCAGTAAAGCTAGAGATCCTACGTACACAACTTCCAGGTTGTATAATATTTTAACGGAGCTTCTGACTGTAAAATAGTCAATGAAACATCGTCTTCATTTTGAAAGACCTATCCAATGATATGCCACTCAATAGGCTACGTAAAAATTTTGTTTCGTCTCTACAACCATTTTGTATTTTACGGCTGCCATTTTGAATTTATAAAATCAAAACCCAGCCTATAACCATCAGGCCGTTAAGACGAATTGTTAGTGACCTCATTCATTAAAATCCATCCAGCCGTTGAAATGTTTCAAGGGTATAAAGAAATCCACATACACAGATACGCGTGAAACACATAACCCTTCTTTTCAGTCGGGTAAAAAAAAAAGAATATAATTAAATATATTGATTAAATATTTGAATACATTCACCTCACTTACACATTCCAGTTGCTATATTTACAGAAACATTCAAATAATTCACAGTTAAAATTTTAAAGATTTCAAATTTCTTGATTCTAGGGTCTAAAGTTTTAAGTTCTGCATGTCCAGTTTCGGACATTCTAAGCATCCGTTCTAATCCGATTCTGTATCCATTCTGAGCCGAGAGTGTATGTGTTGTCTGCTGACAAGTTCTGATGCAATCGGGATTTTGCAACGTCGTGTGTAATGGGCTTATTTCCCAAGACGGAAGTATTGCTAGAGATTTCGCAGCAAATTGTGTTATGATATGTATAAAAATTGCAATCGCAGAGATGCAGCGGGTATGCCTTCAGAAGACCACTTTTATGAAAAATGGCACACTTCCTCATATTGCTAGTTTAGTAAAATAATTATTTATTAAGTCAGCATTTCAATGATGCATGATGATCAGTCGTTATTTTCGTATAGTTTGGCCTCCTCTTTTACCTGGTATTAATCCGTATGACTTTTGGTTATTGCACTCTCTAAAGGGAAACATCTACCGTACAAGACTAATCAGTAATAGATCTAAAAGAAAACATTCGTCTTTGTGTTGTGGAGATTCGGCATGCATGTGACGTAATTATAGTGGAGTGAGTTCATGTGGAGTCTTAGAGGCTTTAAATATAGAGCTTTTATTTAACAACCGGCAAGGGGTTGGCAGACAAGATCTCATAAATTTCGCCCTCACCCCGTGATAGCAATAAAACAATCTTAATTAAATATAAAGTCAAAAGCTAACTCACATAACTTCATTTCTACGGAGCATGCTTAAGCTGCGACGGCGGGGTTCATTTCAAATCCACGTCTAGATTTCATTTCATTCTAAATCTGTTCTTGTTCCCAGGCTAAGCTCCAACCGTACAGTCCGTTTCTCCACACCAAAACTACATACGCCAACTCACACTCTCTACAACGTCCAACTGCACTGACTCACTACTGACTTACCGCTTAACATACTTTCGCTCCCCTATTTATATTCTGGCAGACTGAGCAAAAAAATTTGCATACGCTTACCGCTAACCCGCGGAACAGTGGACTTCTAATTAAAAATGCACCGCGGACAATTAAAGTGCCTCTATATTAGAGTTACGTCTTATACAATGTTCACCTTCAAACCACTAGAGAGTCTCTGTAACAAAGTTACTTGTTCCTTACATGCTTACTGCAATCAACATAAAACAGGAGTAATAATTTCTCATTTTTAGAACAAAACTCCATACCACTATTTTTCATTGCTATTTAACACTTTCCATCAAAGTTGAAAAGTGTTTATGCATTCGGTTCGTCTGAACGCCTGTCCGTCAGTCCGTCTGGCCGCCTGGTCGTCTGTCCGTCTATCCACGCTCTAACTCCCGTAAATAGACTCGGATTTTCATGAAATTGATAAAGGTTATTTAGGGTCACCAAAGCATGTTTGGTATTGTATAGGAAGTATGTAGTATTAATCGTTCATTAACAGGAGCACTCAAAAGTATTCCTTTACATTATGGTACAGGGGGAAAAATCGTTTGCAGGGTATTTTAATGACATTATGCTATTTCAAATGCATTGAAACTGATATAAATCACTGAATTTCACTACGGTCACGTTAGGACAGGGCATTTATAGCATTTTTATTCATTTACAAAGACATACAAAAGAAATCGCTTACAGTACAGTACTGTCTTTGAGTAATAATTGCTGGAGTGTACGGTTTAAAATTTGGTATGCGCTTTTAAATGTAATTAATTTTTTGCATTTTACGCGTTATATATAAATTCTATACCTCAAATACGGGCTGAACAAAAGTATTTACTTACCGTTCCTCTTATTAGAGGAAATTGCTGAAGGTGAATTTTCAACTGAAAAATATGTATTTCTTAAGTGAACTAAACTTTAGTATGCTTGTAGTTAGTAGATACAAATCTATATATCCTATACAGGTCTGCTGAAAAAAATCAGATAATTTTCCAATTGTGTATGAGAACAGCTGAAAATGGGTTTTGAAATGTGTTATGCGTTTCTATATGGTTGGATTAGACGTAATATTTTAACTTATTAAACGGTGCCGTTTTGTTACATTATTCTGAATGCGTTTGGAAAGTGTTTCATAATCTATGCTTGACGCATGGTTTTTTCTTTCTTTTTTTGTTTGTTTTTTCACTGAATCACTATGATGAAATAAACAAATTTTTTCATTTAATATTTTAACAACACATGAAATGAATATGATTTACTATAACTAGTTTCTAAAATAATAATTTAGATTACAAGAGACAAAATAACTATTCAGATGACATCCGTGTTGCATTATCTTAATTTTTTTCACTTAACTAATCTTTATATATATTTCTTCAATTTCATAATTTATGTTATTTTCTTATATGCTTCCACTACTTTAGATGGCATAAACCCATAAATAATTTTATTTTCTTCAGCAATAAACTTTTTCTAACGATGCAGAATGACGTCTTCCTAATTGCATCATGGATCGATGCAATCGATTTTTTATATATTTTAATCGTATTTTATCTGAAAGCACTTTCGTTTCTAGGTTACATATTAACTTCCTAGTTATAAAAATAGGTAAAGAAAGTTGACTCAGGAATGGAGAATTCTCATTTAGAGCAACAACAAGAAATGTAACTGAAATATTTTTATACTTACCTTCAGCAGAAGTATAGCTTTGATGAAAAAAATCAGTTTTTTTTTTTTTTTTAATTTCATGAAATGAACTTTCTTTACACATTTCTAGTAATCAATTTCTATCAACGATTTATATTACTACTGTTATTTGTACTCTGAGCAGAATTATAACTTTGATAAATTTATTAGATTTTTATTAAAAATCTCAAAATTTCATGAAATTAACATATTATTAATGATTTTTATTAAACAATTTCGTTATATTATTTCTATTCCTGTGTTTAATTGTACACCGAACAAAATAAAAGCATAATGAAGTAATAATATTTTAAATTTTACATAAAAAAACTTTTTTGCTTATTTTTAGCAAACACTTTCATTTTTTTTATACATTGAACACAAACATATATAGCTTTGATAAAATTATCAGATTTTATATATTTACATGAAATGAACTTTTCTTCTTATTTCTAACAAAAACATTTATTTAATTATTTCTGTTCCTTTATATTAGCTTTCAAATTTTTACTCTGTAGGGAAAATTTCGTTCATTTTTTACCTCCGCCTAAACTGTCTCAGTAATTTGTGGTTGAAATTTAATAAATTCCTATTCCAAATACTATTAATACTTTATACTATTAATACTTTATACTATTAATACTTTATACTATTAATACTTTATATTATTAATACTTTATTAATACATTATAATTACTGGCAGTAAGGGGTCTTGTACCTTTTAAACGCGACGAAATTTAACGAAAAAATTCTAAGTTTGAATTAGTCTATCTTCAAAAGCTTTTTATGTATAAACATGAAATTTTGGATATTGATTAAACAGATTGTGCTTTGTAATATGTTGTCATTGGAAATTTATTAGCCTTTTACAGAATTTGTGTATTGTTGAAATCAAAATAGCTCTTTTTTCACTCCATAAGTCATTGCGCGCATGATACCTTGTGAAAGTATGTACGGATTGTCATGAAATTTGGTAAAGATACTAAACATACATGTGTGTTTAAAATGAACTACTCTTAGGCCAAAATTATTTCATTAACTTTATAAAAAAATATTTTTGTAAAAAGAAAAAAATATATATATTTTTAATAAATAAATATAGTCAAAACTAAAAATATTTTCATTGTAAATACTTAAAATTAGTTCATTTTAAACACACATATTTGTTTAGTATCTTTAGTATCTTTACCAAAGTTCATTACAATCCATATAGGTACATTCTCTAGATGTCTTGCGCGCAATGACTTCTGGAGTAAAAACAAGTTGGAAATTGCGCGTCAAACGTGGCAACTGAGGTGCGTTAGTACTATAACTAGCTTTATAATTATTTTTTGCACCTCATATTGTGCTGAATGTATATTTCTTGCACTTCATAAATACATAGTCTGTAACATCATTAAAATTCACTTGCAATAACTTTTTCCTATTCCCCGTAATGTAACGGAAAACTTTTGACTGTTCCTGTAATTAAACTACACATCCGATTTTCATAAAATTTGAAATGACTCGACAAAATATTGCAACTATCATATATTTAAAATTTCAGACCATTCGGAAGGCTGTAACATCATTAAAATGCACTTGCAAAATTTTTTCCCATTGGCCGTAATGTAAAGAAAAACTTTTGACTGTCCCTATAATTAAACTATACATCCGATTTTCATAAAATTTGAAATGGCTCGACAAAATATTGCAACTATCATATATTTAAAATTTCAGACCATTCGGTCAGGTAGTTTTTGCTCTGTTATATGCGGGCAGACAGACGGACTGAACAATGACTGTAGGTGCTACGTATTTATATAATTAGGAATGCACCTAAAAAAAGAGAGATTTTGATTTGAACAATACACAAATTCTGTAAAAGGCTAATACATTTCTAATGGTAGCATATTACAAAGCCAAATCTATTTAATCAATATCCAAAATTTCATGTTTATACATAAAAAGGTTTTGAAGATAGACTAATTCAAACTTTGAATTTTTTCGTTAATTTTTGACGTGTTTAATAGGTACAAGACCCCTTAATTATAGGTAAAAAGTTTCTACGTGTGACATATTCTCATCGATGAAATGCTGTGGAACTTCACATCTAATGATACCATCAAGTGAATGAATTGTGTCAAGGCATATCTAGGAGGATATAAAGAGAGGAGTAGATCGCTCAATCTTCCTCTGTAGCATGTTTTGAAGCTGATAAATTAGTGTTTCCACTCTACTGCATCCGCCATACTTCACATTGAGTGATAGCAGTCTAATTAGCAGTATCCAGTGCAAGACACGGTTAAATATGGCAGAGGCAGGAAGGAAGTAAAATCAGTGACGTATTTTCATCGATGAAATGCTGTGGAACTTCACATCTAATGATACCATCAAGTCAGATAATTGTGTCAAGACATATCTAGGCGGATGGTAATGAGAGGAGTAGATCCCTCAATCTTTCTCTGTAGCATGTTTTGAAGCTGATAAATGAGTTTTTCCCCTCTACTGCGTCCTCCATACTTGACTTTGAATGATAACAGTCTAATTAGCAGTCTCCAGTGCAAAACATGGCTAAATATGGCGGAGGCAGGAAAGAGGTAAAAATAGTGACGTATTTTCATCGATGAAATGCTGTGGAACTTCTCATCTCATGATACCATCAAGTGAGTTATCTGTGTCAAGACATATCTAGGAGGATGGTAATGAGAGGAGTAGATCCCTCAGTCTTCCTCTGTAGCATGTTTTGAAGCCGATAAATGAGTTTTTCCCCTCTACTGCGTCCTCCATACTTGACTTTGAATGATAACAGTCTAATTAGCAGTCTCCAGTGCAAGACACGGTTAAATATGGTGGAGGCAGGAAAGAGGTAAAAACAGCTTCAAGTAATGTTTCTACTACTTATGACTACTATTAGACCCACATTGGGTCAGAATCGTCTGGGTAGCTTAGTTAGCCGTGGATTGAGCCGAGGCCCCAGGTACGAGTGGTAGCTTGGATAGTTTTCACTTTGTTGGAAAAATTGCGCTTTTTGTTAACTTCACCTGAAATAATTAAAGCACAAATAATTGTACAAAAATTATTTTCAGGTGCATGCATATTATATAAAGATATTTAAAATACATTAAAAATATCTTAAAGTACATTAGAAAAACCCAGAACGATTTCAGCCATTACAAGACCGTCATCAGTGAATTAAAATACATTTCAAAAGCACAAATTATTGTACAAAAATTACTTTCAGATGCATACATATAATACAAATATATTTAACAAACTGATTTTTTATAACTGATGACGGTCTTGTAATAGCTGAAAACGTTCTGGGTTTGTGTAATGTATTTGAATATATTTTAAATCCTCTCGCTGCGCAACCCGAGAAATACTCGGGCATGCATTTTCCCGTCTAATTAATGCTATTTTGTTATTCCCACCAGTTATTTTTTAGCGAAATCTTTGTCTGATTTAATCAGGACATTTTCCCTGATTACGGTAGTCAAAACTTTCTGCTTTAAAGAACCTGTGATAAAAGATTAAAAATTCTGCAAAAGACGCTCATCGCGAAGAATTACTTACGCAGTGAGAGGGTTAATGTATTTTAATATCTCTATATTATATATCAAATACATAAGGAAAGAGGGGTGCCTGGCTTGCTCGTATACCTCTAAATGCGCAATCTTGCACTATCCGTCTGCAGGCTACTAACAGTCCGTACATCTCGGAAAGCAGAACTCAGGCAAGAGATTGGCAGTCTTCAATTCTCGAAAGCAGATGGGAGACTGTCTTTAGAATAATCTTTAGAGCAAATGAGAGAGCGGTTGTGCCAACTCATATTATCCAAGTGAGTATCAAAAAGAGAATTTTCTCTCCTTTTTACCTGACTAACAAGAAGGGTTATGTGTTTCACGCGTATCTGTGTATGTGGATTTCTTTATACCCTCGAAACATCCCAATGGCTGGATGGATTTTAATGAATGAGGTCTCTATCGATTCGTCTTAAACGTCCGATGGGATAGGCTAGGTTTTGTTTTTATAAATTCAAAATGGCAGCCGTAAAATACAAAATGGCGGTAGAGATTAAAAAAAAATACGCACCCTATTAAGTGGCATATCATTGGACAGGCCTTTCAAAATGAAGACGATGTTTCATTGACTATTTTACAGTCAGAAGTTCCGTTTAAATATTACACAACCTGGAAGTTGTGTAGGTAGGATCTCTTCTAGCTTTACTGCAACTCTAACCTTCATAGGCATTTATAGGCCTCATCAAAACAGTCTTTATATACAGGAACTAACAGTTAAGCACAACTTAAAACTCATCAATACAAGTAAATAAAAAAAAAGAAATAGGTAAGTAATATAAAAAAATAGTTTCACATTGATGCGGTATAATTAATTAGTTCGCTTTTTACACAGTCGGGTTTTTTGATTTTTTAAATTTAATTTTTACTTGTTACTTACCCATCATACGTGGTATAGGGTAAGTCTTGTAATCGTTTTAAAAATCGAAAACAAAATTGACGGATGTACACGTTTCAGACACTGGAGATTCCGAAAAACATAGTTTTAGAAAAAAGAAAAAATTGCAGTCCCTCTGTCTGTGTGTCTGTAAACGCTCTATCTCCCGAACAAATTCGGATAGAGACTTGCAATTTAGTGTGTATTTAGTATTTAATAATGGAAAGAAGCCTATTGAATATCAGTAACCTCGATTAACCGAAACTATTTTTTCGGACGCTCGAAATATTCGTTCTGATAAAAAGCATAGAAAATTTTTCGAAATTGTTTATTTTAAGGAGTGAATATAAAAGACAATAATAAAACATAAATAAGAATAAATAATGAAATCAATCAATAACTATTTGCCGAGATATTTGTAATCATATTTTCCACACTCGATTTTTCATGACTCAGTATTTCATTAAAATTTCAATTCAAAGATATATTAATTGGAAATGAGATGCTTAATCCGACGCAGTAAACTGTTTAGTTAATATGATTATATATTTTTTGAGTTATAAGGATGTTTCTTTTACTCAAATCGGTACTACATGATTATCCCGTCGACCAAAAAACTATCGCCAAACTATAAGATTAAATGCCAATAATGGCTTATCGTAAATCTCACATTCACTTGACATTAAACACGTTACTCCTGTTATCTACGTCATCAAGTGATTTTTAATTCGACGTTTCATTTGTATTTTTATTGATCTTCTACTAATTTACTTCTTCTTTCGTTATTTAAAATAAAAATTACGCCAATTTTTATAATTTTGCGTGCAGTTTGGCAATTTGTGTAATTTATCGAAATGAGTCGATGGGATATTCAAGCAGTACCCGAAATTCAACTATCTATTAGAAATATTTAACTATACGTTTAAATTTAATTTCGGAATTGCAATGCATTTTAAAAATAGTTTACACATGATTAATTTTCATACTTTATGTTACGCATATCCATGATGGTAAGTATCACGGTAGCCCCAACGACTAGTTCATTTTTCTTTAAAACTGCATATCAGATGTTCTCGGCGAGTGCCAGGCAAGTGATCTCTACCCAGTTGGATAACTGAATGGTGGAAGGTCCAGCATTTTTACCCGGCAGTCAAGAAGGGTTAATGCGTTTCACGCGTATCTGGGTATGTGGATTATTTTGTGCTCTCGAAATTTCCCAACGGCTGAATGGATATTAATGAATGAGGTCTCTATCGATTCGTCTTAATCGTCCAGTGGTTATAGGCTAGGTTTTGTTTTTATAAATTCAAAATGGCGGCCGTAAAATAGAAAATGGCAGTGTAAATTACGCACCCTATTGAGTGGCATATCATTGGATAGGTCTTTCAAAATGAAGACGATGTTTCATTGACTATTTCAGAGTCAGAACATTCGTTTAAATATGACACAACCTAGAAGTTGTGTAGGTAGGATCTCTAGCTTTACTGCAACTCTAACCTACATAGACATCAATAGGCCTCAGCAAAACAGTGTTTATAGATAGGAACTAACAATTAAACACAACTTAAAAGTCATCAAAACAAGTAAATAAAAATAATAGGTAAGTAATATAAAAAACAGTTTCACATGGATGAGAAATAATTAATTAGTACGCTTTTTACGCAGTCAGGTTTTCTGATTTTTTAAATTTAATTTTTTTTCTTTTACTTTTTGCTTTCTTCTTTTCTTCATTGGCAGAAAAATATACCACAGACTGTGGGTATTGCGTCAATTTCTAGGCTCGGAATTATTCTTGAGGTTCAATAAAATGTCTATTGGTTCGCCTTTCAGCATTAATGCTAACCTTTATTTATATACATATTTCATTAATCTGCAGAGAGCCTATGATACTGTAATACTATGTCCTTAAAATTGATTTTAAAAATAGCATGCATACTATTAAACATATCTACATGAAATCTTATTATTTTATTAAGTGTTTTAAAAATTAATCACATAGACACCTTACTTCTTTTACTTACAAAAAGAAATTTACTTAATTCTTACTTAATTCTTATTTAGTCAGTAGAAAATAATATTTATAAAGTGTTTTAATATAGGTTATTCAAATTAAAACAAAATTAGCAAAAAGGCTGTTGTGAATTTTTTTTAAACAATCCTTTTCTTCATTGTTTTAAAAATTACGGACGTAGAAACAAACATACATGATAGTCGAAAACAAAATATAATTTCATTGAAAGGAAACACACTATATACAAACTTTTAAACATGTACAAAACCCAAGAGATTTTTATCTTTGTCACAGCTGACATATAAACTAACTTTGTTCAAGGAACTTAATATAATGTACTTATATCAAATTTATAAGCATGGAGAAAATTCACATAACGTATTTTTAAAAAAGGTATTTTTTTTTAACCGAGGAATTCCAGCTTACTTTTTATACCGTAAATCTTTATTAAGTTATTGAACGTGACAAAATCCAACAAACGTTGATTTCTCCAAAACCTCAAAAACAATTTAAAGAGATATACTAATCGGAATTTATTGTGTGAAGTCATTTTCTGTAAAGAAAACTAAATTAGTTTCAAAAGTTTTTTATTTGTTTGGTAGTAAAAGTTTAAAATGGATTTAAATTAAATACGCTCTAGGTTTTTTTTTAAACTGCGAAATTTTATCAGGATGAAACGATTTTTGAAAATTCTCTGAAACTAATTTTTTAATACGTTTTATGTGATAAAATTTTAAATATTTAGAAAAGGAGTTAAATGTAAGGTTTTGTGTTCAAATTGCCGAAACTTAATTTAGGAAAATTATACATCCTATTTTATTAGATACTAGCAGATTTCGCCCGCTTCGCTGGTCGGTTTCTCTAAAAGATTCTTGAATCAAACAAAATATATCTAGCAAAGATTAAAACCCCTTAGGGTGGGAAATTCGTAAAACCGCTGAAACATGTTTTCAATTATTTGTTGATAGATTTATTTTCTGAAAATTCACGCTTCTACCTAAAACGGCTGCTGAGATATGGCCAAATGTTCTAAAAGTTTCACCACCCCTATCAACCCCCTTAAGGGTGAATTTCTAAAAACGCTGAAACACATGTTTAATTATTTTCTTGTAGATCTGTTTTCTGGAATTTCATGCTCTTACCTCAAACGGCTGGTGAGATATGGCAAATGTTTCTAAAACTTTAGACCCCCTTTTAACCTCTTTTTTTTTGGGGGGGGGGATTTCTCAAATCGCTGAAATACATGCTTAATTATTTTTTTAGTAGATTTTTTTTATGGAGTTTCACGCTCTTAACTAAAACGGTTTCTGAGATATAGCCATATGCTCTAAAATTTTCGAGAGCATTTCTTAAAACATTCGAAATATAAAAGGGTTGAAAATGCGCGAAAAGAGTTCTAAAAAACGTTCTAAATGGCGATTTCTACGCATGGTAGTTACTTATTAGATATAAATTATATCTAAGAGCATTTCCTAAAAAATTCAGAATTTAAAAGATGTGAAAATGCCCGAAAAGCGTTCTAATAAACGTTCTAAATGGCGATTTCTACGCAATCGCAGGAATTATCAAACCGATTTCAAAATTATATTTCAAATCTGATTGGAAATTGATGGTAACAGTCAAAGCACTTACATATACTCTATTATATGTCAATGTCGCTACAACCTGGGTTTTGCAGGCTACATAAACGTTCTAAATTGGGATTTCTGTGTCACTGCCAGTGCCTATTACCATGAAATTAGGTATGGTACTTACTTATAAGATGTAAATGCTCTCTAAATACATTTTATAAGGAATTCAATATTTAAAAGGTGTGAAAATGTGCGAAAAACGTCTTAAATTGCTATTTCTACGCAATCTCAGGAAATATCAAACCAATTTCAAAAGTAATGGATGCAAATTGATGGTGAAAGTACGTGTTACAACATTGGCTATATTTTATATTGTTGTCACTACCAACTAGTTGTTGCAGGAGCAAAGAATGTTCTCAATTGAGTTTTTGTGAGACTGAGGGATCTAACATTTTGAAATTTGGCATGGTAATTACCTAAAAAATGCAAATGCTTTTTACGAACCGTCGGAAGAAAACTCTAAAGGATGAAGTGAGTGAAAAGCGTTCTAAAAACGTTCTAAATTACGATTTTTATACAATCTTATGAAATACCAAATAGATTTGAAAAATAATGGTTGCAAATTGTTGATGACAGAACTTGCTCAAGCATAAGCTATATTTTATGTCGGTGCCACTGCCACAGGGGGTTGCAGGAGCGAAAAACGTTCTAAATTGCGATTTGGGTGATACTTAAGTGGCTAGAACTTTAAATATGACATGGTGGCTACTTATAAAATATAAATGCACTTTAGGAACAGTCGAAAATAAATTCGAAATGCAAAATTGGTGAATCGAAGGGAAGGAGCAAAACGCTTTCTAAAAATGTCCTAAATTACGATTTCTATGCAATCTCAGTAAAATAATAATCCGATAACAAAAGTAATGTTTACGAATCAATAGTGAGATTATTTAATCCTACACGGGCAATATTTTATGGCAGTGCCATTACCACCAGAGGGCTGGCAGGAACAACAAACGTTCTAAAAAAGCCCTTAAAAACTTTCTAAATTACGTTTTCTATGGAATATTAGGAAATACCAAACCGATTTAAAAATTAATTTAGGCAAATTAATGATGACAGTTTTCTTTTCAACATAGGCATTTTATGTAAGCACTACTACAACCAGAGAAGTGGTACACCATTAGATAAGAAGCATGGAATTGGAGATAGTGGTTAATTCTAAGATGTAAATGCGTACTATGAACGGTTTCTAAAAAATTCAAAACTTCAAATGAATACTGAAATGAGTGAATGAAATGAGCATAAAAATGAGTCACTACCGATTTCAAAAGTAATGGTATCAAAATGATTGTGTTAGCCACCGTTAGAATGTAGGGTATATATTATGTCCGTGCCACTAACCCAAAGGGGGTGCAGGAACAAGAAATGTTCTAAAAATGCAATTTTTGTGTTATTGAAGGGCTAGAAACATGAAATTTGGCATGGTAGTTGCTTATAAGAAGTGAATAATCTGTAAGAGCATTTCTTAAAACATTCGAAATTTAAAAGAGTTGAAAATGCGCAAAAAGCGTTCTAAAAAACGTTGTAAATGGCGATTTTTACGCAATATCAGGAAGTACCGAACCGATTTAAAGAATAATGTCGTCAAAATTATTGTGTCCTTTGCTCCAATGTACACTATATTTTATGTCGCTGTTACTATCCCAAAGGGGGTGGTGCGGGAGCAAAAAACGTGCTAAAAATGCGATTTTTATGCTCCTGAAGGGCCTAGCGATATGGAATTTGGCATGGCATAGTTACGTATTACATATAAATGATTTCAAGAACATTTCTTTAAAAAATCGAAATTTAAAAGGGATTCTAATGCGCGAAATTAATTTTGACAAATTAATGGTGACAGTTTTCTTTTCAACATAGGCATTTTATGTTAGTGCTAGTACAACCAGAGAGGTGGTACACCGTTAGATAAGCAGCTTGGAATTTGAGATGGTGGTTAATTTTAAGATGTATATGCGTACTATGAACCGTTTCTAAAAAATTCAAAACTTCAAATGGATACTGAAATGAGCGAATGAAAAGAGCATAAAAGCTTCAAAATACTTTCTAAATTATCATTTATTTAGAATTAGTTTTAGTTCTTTTTATTAATTTAAGTCTGATTTCTGCCTAACTCAGTGTAATAATGAAGTCTCGTCAAACTGTGTCTTAATTAGTATTTTTTTAATTATTCCTAAAAGTATAATATCTTCCAATAAAAATTAGACATACAAATATCACTTAGCATATTTCAACAATTACGCGAGTAAAGCCGCGAGTTTTGCTAATTATACTATGTATAGATAGATTATGTAAATTTTGTACTTTGAATAATACTTAAAATACACTGGTGTCCAAAATTAAGGACCAGTCACAAAATGCTAATTTTTAAGTAAGCGAATACTCAAAAGGAAATAATATAATTCAAATAATTACTATCCCTACAGCACAACTAGTCAATATAGCATCTCAATCATGTCACACATGGTCACAAGTGTCACAGTCACCACGGTGAAACAAAAAAATAGGAAATTCTACACGTCTCATTATGAGTCTCAAATGATAATTTTATGTGACTCCACTGAGATGTCAACGTGACTACTGCTTTGTGACGAGTCACCAGGTGACTTTACAATGTAGTTACATTGTGACTCTCGTGTGACTGTCAGTTTTAGACTCAGTTTCAAAGTCATCATGAACGCTGCATTATGATAAGTCACCAAATAATATCACATTATAGTCACATGGTGACTTTTCACAAAAGAGCACAATGGTGACTTCACAGTAGTCTCTCTGTCACTTGAAAGTCATCATGTGACTTTAATGTGACATTATTTGGTAACTTTTCAAAATGCAGCGTTCACGATGACTTTGAAATTGAGTCTATAAATGACAGTCACATGATAGTCACAATATAACTACATTGTAAAGTCACATAGTTTCTCGTCACAAAGCAGCAGTCACAGTGTCGTCTCAGTCAGGGCTTAATTTCTAACAAAAGAAGTACCGGAGCCCTAATATTCTGCGGTACCAGTACAACAACCGTATCCCCCCTCCCCCCCCGTCACTCCAATCCGCATATTTATATTTCGTACATTATTTTCAAAATTTAAAGCATTTTTTTTTCTTTAGCAAAATTAAAATTTTAAATATATTTATCAGCATATACTTAGTTGTCAACTATTGCACTTTTTAGTCATCACTCCTTCCGAATACTAATCTTTACCTAATTTTAAAATTAATTAATTGCTGAATTCTGCGATTAAATATGGTAAGGATTATAATTAGGAAATAGTGTTAACACAAAAAATAGATAGTTCGCAGTTATGCATTTTTAAGAAGAATGAAATTTACAGAAATTAATATTTATATGCTGAAGAATGGAACAATGTTTTACAATTTCCTATAAAAGGGGCATATCTTAAACTATAATCGATTCTTCCGCATAACAATCTTTTGTGGTGAGTCCCTGAAAATGAGATTAAATTAAAAATCTGACACCATAATCGGAAAGAATCGATGCTTTTATAGAAAAAGGGGAAACACTGCTCGATTGCTTTCTATCAGAATAACAATAACATGGCAATTATATCTAATTACAAATGAAAGTGACTTTGTAAATGTGCAGAGCAGAGTCTTAGGATGGGTACCGTTCATGATACAAAATAAATAGAAAAATCACTAACATGATTTTTATACTCGTACGCAATAGAAGACAAAAAATCTCAAACTGATGCTCGTTGGCTAAAACAGAAAATATTATTTTTAGGTTAGATATCTAAATAAAAATAAAAATCCCAGCCAATAAAAAATTATCCTACTGTCACAAAAGAAAATCGAACTGAAAGCAAATTCATTGTTCAGTCTCTTGAATGGTACCGTATCAACACGTCGTCGCCGACATACATTTGAAATAGAAAAACACGATTTCTGTTTCACCTTCATTTTGATCAAAATAGCATTAAAATAATTTGAAATAGAATATAATAAGTAATTTTGAAGGAGGAAAAGTTTTTTTTTTCTTTTTTTTCCCCTGTATATGAATAAATAAAATTTTAATTGTAATACAGATTGAGCTCGAGTCAGTCCGAGCCCAAAAACTGATATAAAAATTGAGTCCCTTTTATCTCTATCTTCTACGTGTGCGACACGTTACGTCACATATAAGTGTTTTGGTAAAAAATAATGCAAAAGCTTGGAGATGGGAAGCAAAGGTAAAAGTAATTTAGACTTCGCTTTTTCGGAAGCGCTATTGCACTGGGCTCCGGAGCCCTGTATTTATGAGCTCCGGTGAATTCTGACCAATATTTGAATATTTACTAAAAACAGAGAAGTACCGGAGCCGGGCTCAGGTGGGCTCCGGCGCAAATTAAGCCCTGGTCTCAGTGGAGTCACATATAGGGATCATTTGAGACTCATAATGAGACCTGTGGAATTTCCTATTTTTTTGGTTCAGCGTAGTGACTGTGACACTTGTGACCATGTGTGACGTGACTGAGATGCTATATGGACCAGCTGTGCTGTAGGGATAGTAATAATTTGAATTATATTATTTCCTTTTGAGTATTCGCTTACTTAAAAATTAGCATTTTGTGACTGGTCCTTAATTTTGGACACCAGTGTACTATACATTTTAAAAAAAAATATCTATATCCTCCATTATTCAGAATGTTAAAAAATCACGCGTAATCAAAATTTAATTATGCGTTTAAAAAAGTGTACGAAATTACGAAAGCTAAAGTTGTTATAAAGCAAGTGAAGTACAAATAAATTTAAAAAAATGCAATTTAACAAATAGCAACGACCATTTGGAAAATGATATTTTCAAAGACTAAAATTTAAGACATAAAAAATCGCACGGAGTTGATTATACATTACGTACGCCATGGATTACATTTTTCGGTACTGTAAATTTTTAAACTTCTACGGAGCTGGTCATTCATTACGTACGCCATGGATTAAGCATTAATATTCCTGGACCAATTTTAAATGAACTTTCATTCTTAAAATTCTAAAAATCCCACAATATTACTTTTGACACCGTCGTATAGAGAAAAAAATGTACTTTTAAATGCAATTTGTTGAAAGCTGTATCTCAAATTGTTTCTGAGTTATTCATTTTTTTTGTTGTTTTATTATTTTTTTTATGTCATAGTGGCAACAGAAGTATCCATCTCTGTTGAAATTAAAGGGAAAATACAGATTACTGTATAAACCAATCAGAAAACGAATAAAATGCGGATTCAACCAATAAAACGCTTCAGATGCGTTTTTGATTTCCTACCCTGACAGAGGACAATAACCATTTTTCCAAATGGTTATTAATGTAAATTATGTCACCATATTTTTAAGTAATATTTTCAGATTTCAGATTTATCCGGATACATTGTAATAAATTTTATAGTTCATAATGTAAATAAATTTCTATCAAGAAGTACGAATTATCGTTAATATTGATACACAGTGTCCATAAAATAATTCCCCAATTATAAACTTTAACAGCATCAACCGTAAGCTTTGTAACGTGTTGCTTCAAGGTCACAAATAAAGAGTAACTCAAACAGTTTTAGAGAAGTGCATACACAAGTACTGCTTCGTTACTGAATTGTTTGCAGTGCCACCGACGCAAAATGGCGATTCCTGAGTGTAAAGCGTTATTACTCGGCTTAAGATTTAAAATCCGTTAAGGCCATGGTTTTTTTTACACGACTGCCAAGAAGGGTTATGTGTTTCACGCGTATCTGTGTAAGCGGATTTCTTTATACCCTCGAAACATCCCAACGGCTGGATGGATTTTAATGAATGAGGTCTCTATCGATTCGTCTTAACCGTCCTATGGTTATAGGCTGGGTTTTGTTTTTATAAATTTAAAATGGCGGCCGTAAAATACAAAAGGGCGGTAGAGACGAAAAAGAAATTTACGCACACTATTGAGTGGCATATCATTGGATAAGTCTTTCAAAATGAAGGCGATGTTTCATTGACTATTTTACAGTCAGACGCCCCGTTTAAATATTATACAACCTGGAAGTTGTGTAGGTAGGATCTTTAACTTCACTGCAACTCCAACCATCATAGACATCTATAGGCATCATCAAAACAGTGTTTATAGATAGGAACTAACAATTAAACACGACTTAAAAGTCATCAATACAAGTAAATAAAAAAAATAGGTAAGTAATACAGAAAATAGTTTCATATTGATGAGAAATAATTAATTAGTTCGCTTTTTACTCAGTCAGGTTTTTTTTATTTTTTTTATTTAATTTTTTCTTGTTCCTTTAGAGGTTATAAAAGATCATGTCTCCATTCCGCCGCTCCCTAATGATTTGCCAGAATTGAGACACATATCTGAAGATGCTATTGCTTCAATTTCTCCGGACTTGTTAACCGAAGTGTGGAAAGTATTGGACTTTAGGTTGGATGTTTGCCGTATAACTAAAGGTGCACATATTCAACATTTGTAAGAAAAACTAGGTTAGTTTATCTTCAATTTGATGTATGATTTGTGTAATCTAAATTAAACTGTTATAATATAAAATTGAAACCGGGACTTTGTTTTATGCACACTCCAAATATTAACGGCCAAGTTTTCAGTTTTGATAGTTTCAAAAATTGTTACATGCTATTTAGTTTATGTTATAGTATAGAGCCCTACTTACTATAGTATAATAAGCAGTGGTAAAGATACACACCTTCCATAAATTTCGATTTTTAACGAGCACGTTCGTCTACACTTAGGTACCGACTGATTTAACCCTTAAATGCCTGATTTTTCAAAAATCATTGTAATAATTATTTTTTGTTTTCACTTTTTAAATAAATCATGGAAAAAATACTTTAAAAAATCATATTTTGTTTTAAGTATGGTTTACGGCTAAAAAACAGTTTGTTACTAATCGGCAATACTCGTCTTTGAAAAAATAATTTTCCTTGATAAAATTCTATGATATTAAACATACAAGAATTTTAGGAACTATAATAAGAAATACATTTTAGTTGCTCACTGCAGAACAAAATAGGGTATTTCGCAAGCTCCCAAACAAAACAAAAAGAACAAGTAGCAACAATTGAAAACATAAATCTATCTTTATTCTTAAACATCACAAGTGTTGCCATCAACAAGTTGAAAATCAATTTAATAATATTTTCAGGCTGTATTTTATTGGCAACATTAGGCACTAGAGCTTCAATATTATTCTAATAGTATTTTAGAGCCTAAATTGGGTATGTTGCCAAAGAGCAACACCCGACATTTAAGGGTTAAATGGTATATTAGAACATTAGGCAAGTGCCATCATCAACCGGCATTCTTTCAAATTATAACTTCGTGAGAAATTGCGATTTTTAAAAGACATTGCTCTGCGTATATTTGCCCCATTGGTTGGGTTAAAAAGCGCAGTTGTTGGGCAAAGATATGCAGCGCGTTATTTTTGACCCATTACTGCGGGTTTTTTTCCCATTTCCACTAAAACGCTCGTAGAATTAATAAAAGAATCGACTGAATCATAAGATATTGTTTCTGTACTAAACTTTATGTAAAGGCCTATTACAATTGAAATTTCCTTATCTAGAAATCTTTAGTCATACTACTAAATTTCCAAACGAATCAACATTTCACATACATCAATAATTAAACTGAAAATCACAAGTTAAACTGAGAAAACTGAATGTAACAGCGATCTGTGAAACCGCTTACAGTAGTTAAGGGTGAAAAGAAAAGCGTTTCATGAAACAAGAATATTGATTTTTAAAAGTAGGTACCTACTTAAATTACTACTATTGTAATACCGCTGACAGACATAAGTAAATATACCTACGTTCAATATTTTTTTAATTTTAACAAGAAAAGAGAAAATGTAGTTATGTAGATTATGTTAGGTAAGTAGTTATTACTTACAGTACTAACTTAGAAAAAATATATAAAGTTTTCTACAACGTGATTGTGGAAAGCTTTGCTAAAACGATGGGGCAAAGCCACGCATCTTAAAAATGTGCGTATATTTGGCCCAACACGGATGCGTATTTTTACCCCATTCTGCAGCATTTTGCTTAACCAGCTATCAGCGAGTTTAATCAGATGTGACCTAAATAAACTGCACGGCATTTAGAAGATAAAGAGCTTCCGTTCTCCACTGAATTTTTGGATTTGTAAGAATTTGAGCTATTGCCAGCTAAACAATAACGTGAATTTTTAGAAATATTACATCAAAATTCAAAAAGAGATAGTTACCTCATTTTCTTGGCATGGAGTGCTACTTTTCTCAGAAGGTTTGAACACACAACTACTAGTACACTTGAAACCGAACTGTGACCTAGCGGTCATGATTCTAGAAATGTTGCTTCATATTAAATTAGTCAAATGCGTGTCTTTATCCCTACCTACCCTATATGCTGAAAGCATATACAGCGACGCTAAAGGTAATTTTTTTGGGTAGTTGCCAAACGAAATCTGGCACCCTGGTCCTCCAGGTTGCGGGTTATGACAATAGGCCTGCTCCCTATTTCATGTAAAAACCTCCCCTTGCAAGAAGAATATGAGAAATGGGGACTTCACATGAACGTCCGCAAGATCAAATACCTATGTATAGGAGGAAATGAGACAGACCTAAATCTAAATAATAACATAAAAATAGAAAGCTGTAAGCATTATAGATATTTAGGTGTAGACATTAATAGAGAAGGAAGAGACTCACAGGAAGTTAAATTCAGAATTTGTCAGGGGAGAAAGGCTGTAAAACTATTAAATTCTATTTGGTAGAGAAAGGAGATCTCTAGGAAAATAAGTATAATATATACAACTCCATTGTAAAGAGCATATTGTTACATGGAGCAGAAGGATGGAGACAGAAAGAAAGAAATTAGCGGCAGTAGAAATGGACGCCCTAAGTAGATCATGCAGGATATCAAGAATAGAAAGAATAAGAAATGACAGAATCAAGGAAATGATGAAAATAAAGGGGTCCATATTAGATGATATTAAAAAAAAGCAATTAATCTGGTATAGTCATGTCAAAAGAATGAATGTTGAATGACTACCCAAAATCACATTCAATTATGAAACAAACAAAAAAAGGAAACAGAGAAGACCACTAAAGAACTGGATGGGTGATATTTCAAAAGCAATGAGGGATAGACGTCTGGATGAGGAATGGGCCCTTGACCGAAAAATAATGGAAAAAGACTCTTGTAAATTCTTCGGATGGAGGCATTTGACGCCATAAACCGAGTTTATATATATATATATAAATACACTAAGAATACAAGGAATGGCTCTATCTCATGGCGATATTCCATCGGGCTAAAACAGTTTCCTTTAGAATATTTCTTTCATACTTCTAAAATACATGCTGTTTATTTATTGTGAGTATTAGTAAGTCTCATCTTTCCATTATTTATTTATGAGGAATTTTTGTATTAGTAGTACAGTGGGTAATTGGTTAACGAACACTTCCTTATTGTTTTTACCCGACTGCCAAGAAGGATTATGTGTTTCACGCGTATCTGGGTATGGGGATTTCTTTATACCCTCGAAACATTCCAACGGCTGGATGGGTTTTAATGAATGAGATCTCTATCGATTCGTCTTAACCGTCCGATGGTTGTAGGCTAGGTTTTGTTTTTATAAATTCAAAATGACGGCCATAAAATACAAAATGGTGGTAGTGACGAAAAAGAAATTTACACACCCTATTGAGTGGCATATCATTGGATAGGTCTTTCAAAATGAAGACGTCGTTTCATTGACTGTTGTCCAGTCAGAAGATCCGTTTAAATACGGCACAACCTGGAAGTTGTGTAGGTAGGATCTCTAACTTTACTGCGACTCTAACCTTCATAGACACCTATAGGCCTCATCAAAACTGTGTTTATAGATAGGAACTAACAATTGTCTTCAATAGAAGTAAATAAAAAAAATAGGTTGGCAACATAAAAAACAGTTTCACATTGATAAGAAATAATTTGTTCGCTTTTTACGCAGTCGGATTTTTTTATTTTTTAAATTTAATTCTTTATTATGTTCGGTTAAGGAGCACCTCATGAAACAAAGTCATTAAGAAGCAATGCTGGGTTTCAGATTTGCCGAACTGTAATTAATTGCATCTCTTGTCGATTTAGAGAACATTTTAACAGTTATATACGTATGGCCTAATTAATTCATGTGCTACCGGGGCCTCCGCCCCTACATTTTAAGGGCCCTAAATTAGAATGAACAGATTAAAAAAATTAACCCTTAAGTGCTTGATTTTTTATTTTGTTTCGAAAAAATTAAATATGATTATCTGAAAGGTTTATTACACAGGAAAAATATCGAAACAATCAGGGATATATTTTTCGTATAATACGTCAATATTTTTTTCTGTTGCACATCTGCAATATAAGTAAAAACTACTGTCGTGTGGCTATTTTGCGTGAAAATAATGCAAATTAGTAAATACTTTAATAAGTATGTCTTTAAATACCTTATTTTATATAAATATTTATTTTATAAAAAATAATCTTTAACCCTTTAATTCCCAAAATAGAATACCTTCTTGAAATTGCGTATTTCAGTGAATCTGACTTTACACCAGAAAGTTTGAATGGTTAATTTAACTTTATTTAAATACGGAATGTCTGTTTTTTAGTTAAAGCAAATATTACTATTTTAATTTTCTGGTGTGAATTGAGTATATGCAAATAAAAAATATCTATTAAATTCAAAACAGTGTTGTTTGCATATATGCACAGCTGCACACTAAAGGATTAAGTTTTATATTCTATGTCCTAGTTAAAGAAATATTTTTAATTTAAATTTAGTTCACAAACTATTAACAGCCTCTAGGCTCCGCTTGAGCTTTATCGGGACCAGCATTAACCCTTTATCTACTGACGGTACTTATAAGTACCATTAAAATAACTTGTTGTAAAATTCATTTAATACATCGAATAGTTGTAACACAGTTTAGAATGAGTTATATATGCATTACTTCATCTTGTTCCAAAAGCATTATTGGTTACACAAAACAAAAATATTTTGAAAAAGATGATTTCTTTTGCCTTTCCATCTTTTCAGCTTTCTTGGCGTTGGGAGAGGGGGCTGGACGTAAATTCGGAAATATTTCTATATTTCTATTGAAAGAACATTATATTTGCACATTTCCCAAATCTACAAAATACTAAGAATTTTTTTTTCTTTTTTAAGATTTGAGTGGGGTTATAAATATTGCGCAAAATCCCTATAAATTCAAATTTAATGAATCCTTCTAAAATCCTTCTAAAATTTATTAAATGATTATGTAAGTCATCTAATATAGTTTAAACAATTCACAAAAATGCTTTAGAAGATAAAATTTTCATGAATTCATAAATCAGTACATAAAGGGTTAAACACGATCATTTAGAGAACTAAGGAGTTTTTAAAAGGTCAAATTGAGATGATTTAATGCCTTGGTCAATGAATGTAATCCTAAAACTTTTTTTATAAAGGGCATGTCATTTATTTTTTTTAAATACGCCACAACACGGACAAAGCTATCAAAATACGATCTGTCTATATTAAATAAGGACTACACTAAACCTATTATAATTGGAGATTTATATTATTTTTTATACATTATTTAGATTTTAAAAACAAATTGAATTCCGATACAAATCACTACAAAATCTATGATCGGTTAGCGAACACTGTTTTGGAACGCATTATATTCGTTAACCTATCACCAACTGTACAATTATTGAGTTGATTTTGTTTATAAGACCATTTTTGGTGAGAACCAAGCACCCTCTCGATCCCTCTCTCTCACATATAATCTCCCTGCTTCCATTTATCTATCTTTATGTGATCGATCTGTCTGTCGATCTACCAATCTAACATGTTTCAATCAAATTTCAGTTCATGTACTACTTTGAAGGTATGACAGTGATTGTCTCATTGTCTGAATTTTATGTAGAAATACTTCAGTAGACATAACTGTATATTAACATTTGTACAAGTGCTTTTAAAAAATAAAACTACACATGATACGGTGACTATTTTTACCATAAAAATCTTCATAAATGTACTAAAATTGTAGTGCAGAATCTTACATTCAAATCCATTCACTGGTTATTTAGAAAATGACAGAAAGTCCAAGAGCCGACAGCACAAAAACCTATGTTAGCAAGCACAAGGAAAAAACCTTTATTTTATGAGAGAGTAGAAGTAGGGGAGCCAAATGATCCATGTCTGCCGGAAGTGAAGTGGTGCATAAGCTAAAATTTAATACCACCAGTGGTTGACTCGTAGGTTTATCATTGTGTTTGTCCTACAAACAAAGATATGAAAACATGGAGTACTGGGAGCAGGAAAACACAATGATAAACCTACGAGTTATGATGACTGAGTAACTGATGGTGTTAATTTTTGGCTTATGCACCACTTCACTTTCGGCAGACATGGATCATTTGATTCCACTACTTCTACTCTTCCAGAAAATAAAGGTTTTTTTTTTCTTGTGCTCGATAACATAGGTTTTTGTGCTGCCGGCTCTTGGACTAACATACAAGCATACACAAAAGCTGAAAATAGAATATAATTTCAAAATGCAGCAAAACATACTTTATACCCACATTTAAGCATGTACTAAAACCGAGCTAACTTTTTAAAAATTAACTTTGTTGAATGAAATTAATATAATTTAATGCATATCAAATTTATATTGTGATTGAGATTGGCATTTATGTAACGTACTTTTTTAACAGGGCAATTCTACTTTACTTCTGTACAGAAAATCTTTATTAAGTTTTCGAACGTGATAAATTTCAATAAACATTGATTTCCTGAAAACCTCCATAATAATTTAAAGAGATATGCTAATCGGATTTTTTTGTTAGAATCCATTTCTTATAGAAAAAAGTAAATTAGCTTTTTTCTATTGTTTGGTAGTAAAAGTTTTAAATGAATTTAAGCGAGTTACGCTCTAGTTTTTTAAAACCTCTGATAATTTATCAGGAAGAAAATATTTTTGTAAATTTTCTAAAACTGTTTTTTAAATAATTTTCAAGTGACACAGTTTTAAAAAATTGGGAAAGTTAGCAAATATCTGATTTTAGGTTGTAATTCCCGCAAACATAATTTAGGAAAATTATATATCCTCTTTTATTACATTTTATGTAAAATTTGTGCATTTAATAATAATTAAGATATTGTTCATTTTTTTAATGTATTTCTTACATTATTCAGAATATCAGACAATCATGCATAAGTAAAAATTTAATTTTGCCTATAGAAAATTATAAAAAATCGCGAAATCTATAGTTGTTATAAAGCAAGTGAAATAAAAGTAGATAATAAAGTATGTGATATAATCTTTTTAGATATTTTTCTTTTTACAATTGCGTTTTATCTAGGTACATTGTACTAAATGTTACAGTTCAGAATGTGAATAAATGTTTACCATAGAGTACGAACCATCATAAATATTTACATATTAATGTCCACGTTTCCCCTTTTTTCATTATTGTAATTATTGTTACATAGTTTTTAGTTTATGTTATAGTATAAGGTATGCTTTAAAAGAATGTGCACCAAATTTTGAAGAAATTTGTATAAACTAAATAGACTAAAAATACAAGAAATGGCTCTGTCTCATGACCACTCCTCATTGGAATGATACAGGTCTCTTTATAATCTTTATTTAATGTTGCTAAAATAGACGTTTATTGTATACTAGCTGTTTAACACGTTCTATGAACTGGAGTTCATGAATTTAATTCTAAAACGAAAATTAAAAATAGCTATTCGAATTAGTAAAATATTCTTCTAGTACTGCGCATTTTTTAATGAAATTTAATTTATCATGTTACTATGGCAGCAGACGATAAAACGATATCTTTGAAATAAGGGAATAAATAGAATAAAAAGTTTTGTTGATGTTTGTGATAAAACTTTTGTCTTTATTTTTTTAATTATAATAATTAGGCGCAATTAAATAATCTCTAATTATTTGCATGGGAGGTAAAATAATTATCGTAATACCCGCTGGAGTTTTTTAGTATTGAAGCGTGGCGTACGTAATATGTATATCTCTTATTATTTGCATGTGAGTTAAAAGAATTATCATAATACCCGCTACAGCTTTTTAGTATTGCAGCGTGGTGTTCGTAATATGTATATCCCACATTGGTTAAAGAATTCGTGCGTTGAACATAAAAAAAGGGATTTTATTGTGAATTTTTAATTGTTGGCAGCTGCTATAACAAAAAATGTTTAAATTTGATAGGAAATTGCTGTCAAATGGGTGGTTTTTTATAAATTAAAAGTTAACTAAACATTATTTCGATTCCGGATTGCTTTAGTTACCTCGGCCGTGTTTTAATACACATGTACATAACATTGCACGATTCTAACTTCCAAACTGTAGATTTGTATAGCATTACAGAGAGACAGATAGACAATTTTCATTTTTATATATTAGATTGTCAATTTTAATGTTCGAGCGATCAGCCCTTTTTTATGCTTAGTGCCTCACTTCCAGCCCTATCAAATACAGTACATCCTCGATTATTCGAAGTAATTGGGACCGACCTTCTTTCGGAAGATCAAGAGTTTCGGATAATCGAGAATGCTTCAATTTTAAGATTAAGGGCAAATATCTAGACTAATTCTTATTATAGTAACAAGTGCTTAATAAAAGTAAATCAATTGCAAATTAGAAACAAGAATAAACCACCTGAATTTTAATTTCGAAATTAAGTACCTATTACATATTTCACAAGGGTTTGACACAAAGTTTTGTTT
Organism: Maratus speciosus; assembly: GCA_963932465.1. Classification (NCBI taxonomy): domain Eukaryota; kingdom Metazoa; phylum Arthropoda; class Arachnida; order Araneae; family Salticidae; genus Maratus; species Maratus speciosus. Next base: position 106,934,827 of record OZ010795.1, on the reverse strand, counting down.
GTTAAAGTTTCGATTACATTTGCTTTTTCAGCTCGATCATTGAGTTTTCTTAATACTATTGGTTCACCAGTATCACAGTCATTCTGCTGCTTTCTGCATAAAACTTTTTTATTTTTGCAGCATCTCTCTTCATAACACTAACCGCTGCAATACCAATGCTGTATTATTGAGCTTATTTTGTCATACTCTCACCCGATTCTACATAATTTATTACTTTAATTTTTTCTTCTATATTTAAAGTAATGCGTTTTTTTGTACACACGATAAAAATTAAAATTTTTACTCCAGTAAAAATGTCGTACGGGAGCTCAAGTTAAACTCAAAGAAATTCTATGAAAGGGGTCCAAAATATTTATCTGTACTCGTGGTTCGGAAAGGTCCGCTTGCACACAAGGAATGTGATAGTAAAAAGAAGCTTTAAAAAGAGATTTCGGTTAACCGAGAGTTTCGGTTAAAACAGTTTCTGATAAAATATGTTCTACTGTTTTTTTCTGTATTAATAGTAAAATTTATTCGTTTGTTTTAGTTATACGACCATTGCTGGTAAGAGCCAGGCAATCTCTCTCTCGCTCTCTCTCTCTTCCTATCTCAATCTCAATCTTTCTCTCGCTCTTGCTCTCTCTCTCAGTCTTCTTCTCGCTCTCTTTCTGAATCTTCTTGCCACTATCTATCTATCTACTCGTCTATCCGTCAACCTTTCTACACTGCTCAAAACAATTAGGGGAGCAAATGGTTTTAACAAAATTACGCAAGTATCTACACCGATAAGTAACGTAAAATACAACATCCATAATTTAAAGCGTAGTAGAAAACAGATAAAGGAAACTTCACGTGCAACTTAAAGTTTATGACGTCAAAAAGTAGAAAAAGAAGATAAGTGCAGAAATCTGGATTTTGCAATCATTTTTGTTTCACTTCCTCAATTCAAAAATTCCATATCTGAGCTTGTGTTTCGAGAAGAGGTGACTTGCAAATATCACAACAATGTGATTTACTGAAATCCATGGCTTGGCGTGTGATCGGGACAGTTGAATCTGGGGAAACACAACGAAGTGTAGCGGACGCTGTTGGAGTCGCTAGATGTGTCAATGCAAGGCTGTGGAATCGACTCCAAGACACATGGAATGGCACACAGCGGCAAGGGCAAGGTCGGCCATATGCTACATGAGAAACTGATGACCGATATATATTATTAACAACTCGTCGAGACGGAACGGGCAATGCTACTCCACTGCAAACACAGTTGTTCTTGGCCACAGGACGAAGGGTGTCCAGCCAAACAGTCCGAAATAGGCTTCATTAGGGTGGTAACTGTACAGGTAAGCCAATGGTCTGTATTCCTTTCATATCAAGCAACTGTGCGGCCCAAAGAAGGTGGGCAACTCAACAACAAGTTTGAGAGGCAACGTTGTTGGAGTCAAATTCTGTTTACAGACGAGTCCCGATTCAGTCTGGATGTGACATCCCATGTGTTTTCGCATGGAGAGAAAGAGGCGCTCAAAATGATCCCACATTCGTTCGTAAAATATCACATTACAGGCAAGGTGGGTTAAGGCTATGGGCTGGAATCAGCATAGGTGGACGTACGGGTCTGCATATCATTCGGAATTGAACTTTTACTGTCCTAAGTTATACAGACGAGATGCTGAGACCTCATATGGTATTACTTACCAATCATACGTAGTATAGGGTAAGTCTTGTAATCGTTTTAAAAATCGAAAAAAAATTTTGACGGATTTACACGTTTCAGACACTGGAGATTCCGAAAAACTTATTTTTAGAAAAAAAAAAATTGTCGTCCGTTTGTCTGTGTGTGTGTGTGTATCTGTGTGTCTGTAGCGCTCTATCTCCCGAAAAAATTGAGATAGAGACTTAAAATTTGGTGTGTATTTAGTATGTAATAATGGGAAGAAGCAATTGAGTATCAGTAACCTCGATTCATTGACACTATTTTTTTCGGACTCTCGAAATATTCGTTCTGATAAAAGGTATATACCAATTTTCGAAATTGTTTATTTTAAGGAGTGAGTACAAAACACATTACAAAATCATAAATTTTGCATAAAAGATGAAGTCGATCGGATAATTAGTTGCAGAGATATTTGTAATTCTATTTTTCACTTTCTTCGATTTTTCATAACCCTGTATTTCATTCAAAAGTCAATTTAAAGATGAATTTTAATTCGAAATAAGACGCTTAATCCGACGCAGTAAACTGTTAGTTAATATGATTATCATTTTTGGTGTTATAAGGATGTTTCTTTTATGCAATTCGATACTACTCGGTTATCCCGTCAACCAAAAACCTATCACCAAACTACAGCTAAATGCCGCCAAGTTTATCGCCAACTTAGCGATATATCGCCAAATTTGGCGATAAAAATTTTTCACCAAAAGGGACGCCAACTTGTCTTCGGAATTTCGCCAAATTCCAATAGACTCCCATTGTAATACAATCAGGGTCCTGCTTGGTTAAAAATATTTAAATATACGTTTACATTTTATTTTGGAATTGCAATGCATTTTATTAATAGTTTACACACATGTTTTATTTTCATATTTTATAGTATGCATATCCATGATGGGTAAGTATTACGGTTGCCCCCAACGACTAGTTTTAAGTTGCAGAAATTGGGGATTTCTTTTTTCTATGCATGATAATGCCAGACCGCATACAGCTCGTAGTGTGGAGAACATTATTAAAGTTGAAACAATACAGCATATGGAATAGCCAACTTGCACTGCTGACCTGAATCCGATCGAGCATGTATGGTACACTCTCGGACGACGGATTGCAGCGAGACTGGGGCCTCCTTTTATTGTCCGGGACTTGAAGATTGCAATTCTTAAAGAGTGGAACGATACTCCCCAAAAGCTTATCGATAATGTCATCGAATCCATGGAAAACAGGTATGCGACAGTTTTATCTATTCGACGGGACTAACCTCCATATTAATTACCTTGCATCATTCCTAAAAAGTACTTTTTTGTCATTTACATGTAATCAAATTGTTGCCCTAAACCATCTTTTCACGTTCTACCCATCGTTTCGAAGAATTAAAGCTCTCTTGCAATTTTTTTGTGTCTTTTTTTCTGTATTGCGCATTGATACACATGTTACTTTCAACTTTATGCCCATGCATGGTGTCTCGCATTGTTCTCTTCACTTTTTTGCTTGCTCCCCTAATTTTTTTGAGCAGTATAGTTAAAATATCAAAGAGTTCAGACAATAAGAACAATGAGTTTGTACGATAACAACATTTTTTTAAACATCTAATGTACACGATGATCTTCCAATCTGCATGTACGTTCATTTCTTTTTACAACAGTTCATTCTGTTCAAAAAATACATTATTATCATTCCTGAAAATCATTCTTGACGAATTTCGACTTTTCCGCAAATTTGCCCATAGAATTAACATCAAGCACATTTTAATTGAAAAAATATACATTTAATTTTGGACAATCGGCTTGAAATTATAAAATAATATAATAACCTTTACGCTAATAATCGATTATAAACTTAGTTAAGACATTATTATATTTAGTGAGAAAATAATCAGTTTGAAAAGTTAAAAAAATTCTACGGGATTAACATTGCGCACTATTATAATATAAACTAAATTTTGCGCTAATACTCTAAAATTTTATTATCTTAAATTAATCTTTTAGCTGTTGTTTTAGTAAAATTTCGGTTTAGAAATAATGAAATTTATGGGTAATACAATCACTTTGAAAATAAAAAAAAAACATAGGATATGAGTCTGAAAAAAAATGTGAGGAGAAAAGAGCTGACTTAAAAAGTAAATATAATTATTTTAGCACTTTAATTATACAGAGGCCTCGGAAATATTATTTTTCACCATTTCTTTATTAACTGATTTCATTAAATTTCATCATTTTATCGTTTCCTTATTTCATGATTTCATCATTTTTATCAATTCAGCATTTCAGCATTTTCATCATTTCATAATGACATTATTTTTATCATTTTCATTATTTTCATTAAAAGCCTCTAACGAAATGCGAACGAAAATTACTTGTTTGCGAATAAAAATTACTTTTAATAATTTGACGCTCAATAAAATCTGCAAAGGTAAGAATAGCCAAGTTATGTTGCTCATGCTTGAAACATCAAAGCATAAAGTTTTATTTGTAGCAATTTTTCATAATATCCATTGAACTATATAATTTTTAGACAAAATATGAGCAGCATATAATTTACTATTCCATATTTTCCGTTTCATTAAAGGAATTTTACAGCCATTTGGTTCAATTTTTGTACACTATCTTGTTTTCTGACAGATAATCTTAAATTCTAAACTACCCATTTAAATTTTCCATTTCAAACGAGCAAACAAACCTTTGAAAGTTTCAAACTTATTTTCATTTTTCTAAATTTCTCTCCTATACGATTTTCTCGAAAAATAAATTTCCACTGAATTTCATCACGCTCAGCGGCTTAAGAAAAGTTCCTTTTAAATTTAAAATAAGTATTGAAGCGATATATATATATATATATATATATAATAGAAATTTATAAAATTTTCTTCCAAATATGCAAATAAAATGGGAATTTAAGCACAGATATTTCTCTAATGGTAGGGTGAAATATTTTTGCCTTTTGTAAGATGTTTTGATCACAATTACTAGCACCACAATTACTGCCGTTTTAATTGGCATTCGTTTGAGGATACAAGACATAAAACATACGTATGTATATTTAATTAATGTGTAGTGCATTTCAGTTGCATTATTTTGAGTTTTTCTCGATATGAAACGCTGATAATATCATCATAGTTGTTACATAGGTTCTACTTTAATTTTAGCATATTAACGTATATAAAAACTACGACTATATTACGAGCGGTTCACACCCGAAAAAAATAAATTGAAGTAATTGAAATACACTACTAATTAGCTAAATCAGCCTATGTTTCTGAATAAGCCTATTTTTTTTTACCGCATAACACGTGTAATCCATCTTCTGTTAAACCCAAACAGACAAGCAGTAAGTATAATTATTAAGATGCTACTTAGCGTAGAATTATATAAATTTAAAAGCAACGTTAAAAACGCCACAATATGCAAACTTTAGACCTATGTAAACCTTTTCTTTCCTAAATCCAGCTTTCCTATTGCCACATTTCTTAGACAGCATGACTTCAGAATAATTTTTACCGCTACAAATAAACTTATCCTCTCCAAACTCAAAGATCCTATTGAGTTATACAACTCATGGGGTATCTATAATATTAATTGTCAGTGCGATCTTTCCTATTTTGGACAGACCAAATAGGGTTTAAATTTTCGTGTTAAAGAACACCAATAATATATTCAAAAACAGAAAACCAATAAATCTTCAATTGCTAAACACTGATTGGAGAAAAAACACTCTTTTGATTTAAATTCAACCAAAATCATCTCTAAACCTGCTTCTATATAGGAACTTAGCTTTCTTCAAACATTTCATATCTACAAAAATTACGGAAATATTGTTGGTTGTGAATTCGCTATTCCTCTTTTATCATATTGTTGGAAATATTTCATAAAATCCTCTTTTGCTTTTTACTACCAGTATTTTTCTTATTTTTGGTGGCATTACCTATTCTATTCTCCTATTAGCTGGTACCCATATTATCCTGTTTCCCTATTGGTTAATGAGCTTCTCACTTGAATCCCCTTTTTCCCTATTTAATTGAGCAAGTTTCCGTTATTCTTTGCCCTGAGGACGGTACGCTAAAGGCTACCGAAACTAGTCTGCTCAAAGTTTGCATATTTTGGCGTTTTTAACGTTGTTTTTAAATTTTTAAAGCAATAATTATATTCAAAAGAGATGGAGGGGGGATAACAGACCAGGTGTTATCTGAGTAAATTGTGTCCACCGGGATTTCTCTAGGATACTTCAGTTAGTGAATCGTTAGCAGTTTAAACCAAAACCCTAATTCCGCACTGGGCGCTTTTTTTTCTTAGTGGAAAATAAACACTCGTATGATTTATTTACTAATCAGAATAACTGTAATAAATTAAAGAATCATTAAATTAAGTATTAAATTAAGTATTATACTTGTTTCAGTCATAATTTTTATAGTTCTACAGTAACAAATTAGCTATATTTCTGGCTGTTATGGATTTTATAAAAAGTGGACCTAAGAATGAAAAAAAAAAAAAATTCTGAGAAAAGGTGCTAAATAGATTAATAAATAGATTTACATGTACATAATACAATCAAAATGTTCCAGGACTCCCGCTCGTAAAAAACAAAGTTATCTCTGCGAAACCTGCGAGGTGATCAATCAATGACCTTCAGACACTTGTATCAAGTGGTTGTATTTATTGCTGTGTACTTTCAACTTGGTAGCGTTCGTTTCCAGAAAGCGTGTACGTACGTCGAAAAAAATTGGAACAATGAACGAACATCAAATTTGGTGTAAAATTGTGGAAATCGGCCACAGAAACGTATGAAATGATTAAATTTGCATATGGTGACGATGCTATGAGTCGTTCGCGAGTATTTGAGTGGTTTTCGTGGCTTTAAGCTGGAAGAGATGTGATATCCTTGGCATCATTCGATCAGAATTTAACTATTTTGAAAATCACTCAACGCATTGAAGGCGGTCCTCTTGTGCACTTTTTACAGTTTACTCACACAAAACACACATTACACTAATACACAACACAAACTTAATTATAAATACACTTGGCTTTTTGCCGAATCACATTAAATCAAATAATCGCACGTCGGGTTTTGCTGGATTCTAACTGCGTTCTAAAAGTTTTCCCTCGGGACGGGACGATGAGACCGAAATCCCCCATAGGGATTATTCCTTTTTCCTCAAATGAGTTGCAACAAGAGATTCGACCGAAGATGATGAGAGATCAGGTCGTCGATTTTCAAGTGAAAATGAGGAAAATGTTCAGCGTATGTAAGAGTTGGTGACATCAGGCAGGAGAATAAGGATAGAAATGATTGCATGATCGTTAAACATTAATGCGGGATCTGTTCTCACGATCATGTTGGGGGATTTGAAAAGAAGAAAGCTCTGTGTGTGCTTTGTGCCACACACTCTCATTTCTAAACAAAAGAAACACCGGATTTCCTCCTGCAAATATCTGACTGTCGTAACCGATCAGGATCCAAATTATTTTGCAGAACACTGAAAAAAAATGAAGTACTCAAAAATGAGTAAATCTATGTACTCATATTAAATTGAGTATGTTTGGATCAAAAATGAACCTATTCTTTCTCAATTTTGATACATCACATGTTATCAAACCCAAACAAAACGATAATTGTGTACCCTGTAATGGTTTATTTCATTTATGGCGGCATAAAAGATGTTTATTAATGGAAATATTAAATTATGCACAGTATTTTAAAATAATTTAAAAGTTCTTGCAAATAATGCTCTTTTCATAAAAATACTCGATGTGGGTTCTTGCTAATAATTTTGCTATTTTTCTTAATAAATAATCGATTAAACATTTCTTGTTAATAATTGAGAACGGGAAATAAATGTCAGTACATTTTTACTTTAATTTGTAGGTTCAGGGGGCAGTACATAACGATTCATATTTGAACACAACCACGGAATCAAAAATGAGTACATGTACATGTCTTTCTTAAATTTGAGTACATTTGGATCGGAGCTATTAGGTAGCTTTCATTACAAAAATCTACCTATTGCAGCCGTTCGGAGGAAAACGATTCCGAAAAATTTTGGTATATTTTCACCGATCATGACCCCTAGAACCCAAAACCACCCTCCGTTCAAAATTGATATATATATATATTTATATATATCCATATATATATATATATAGCTCTAATAAAAGTGAATGATTATGAAAATTATTATGAAAAGAGGGTGCAAAACAACAATAAAAATCCATGAAAATTTATAACGAAAAAACAACAAACAAACCACTCCCTGCTCTTCAGAAAGTGGGAGGAGTGAAAAAAGCAGGTATCAAAAACAGAAATTGGATCCTCACGGGTTTCGCAAGATATGGCCAACCCACATACTCCAAAAGTATAACAATAGATTTAAACTTTCAAAAACACAACATAACAAAGCTATTTTATAAAATAATTTTTAACGAATCAAAACTGCTTTAAAAACAAATATAACCAACCAATTCAAAATCCAAGAAAACCGATTTAGCTTATAAAACGTAAATAAAAATTAATAAAAATTTTAAGTATTGAACATGTGAGAAGGCCATATCCCCACCTTTACCCATGAAGACCTGAAAAAAACTTGCTACCTTTAAAACAATCACTACGCTCCACTTCTTTCCATCAGCAGGAGTTGCAAGCAAGGCCATAATCCAAGTTAGACCAGCGTCCTAAAGACTTGTCTTTCCATTATCCTCATAATCATTAATTTTCTTTCCAAGTCACCGCAGTTTCTACTTGAAGCACATCAACATGCAGACGTTCTTAAAGACTTTAATCCACACCCTTCATATATTCAAGCAGCTACCTTGGCATCCATTACGGTGTTTGGCCGCTTAGCTGTTGCCACTTTAGAAAACTCTTCTCAAGCTGATTTACATAATGAAAAATAAACTGGTATGGAAATAAATTATTATAAAAAAGATTAGCAGTAAATTTAAAAATCTGTGAACTCAAAAATTCTCTATTACTACAAATTCTCTAAAATCTATTAATTTGCCCCACAATAATGTTATTAAAAACCCTCTTACTTAAATTTGAATACCAGTGTGGCATCGATTGAGTATTAAAATTAAAAAAATCCCGTTTATCAAAAAGCTTAATTAGTATATTGCTATCTTTAATTAAAATGTCTAAATCCAAAAAATTAACATGTAAATTATCAACAGAAGCCTTATTTAATTTTAAACATGGAGGATAGATATCGTTAATCGATACCAAAAGTTTGTCATCGAATATTATTAAATCATCGATATACCTTAAAACTGAATAACTCTTATTACTGTTTAAAACATAATTAAATCCATAATAAAAAAGAAACAGATTTGCAGCAGAACTCGAAAAATTAGTTCCCATACCGATACCACATACCTGGTAGAAAAATGAGCTATTGAATGTAATGAAATTGTTAAGAAAACAGAAATTACATAAACTCAAGAAAAAATCTCTTTTAATTCCAAGCTCCTCCTCAATACAAAACATATCAAAAATATTTTTTAGTGTATCATAAAGTAAATCTATAGGTATATTAGAAAAAAGGTTTTCAAAATCATAGGTATACAAATTTGTGGGCGTTATGGGCGTTTTTTTAATTTTATTTAAAACCTCATTACTATTATCTATACACCAAAAATAGCTAGTATTTCTATATTTAAACTTCAAAAAACCATAAATGCGCTTCAAAAACTCCTGTAACTTAACATTTAAACTTTTACCTATACCTCTTGAATTACAACTTATAAATCTGAATTTAATAGGTGTCTTGTGAAATTTTGGGGTCATAAACAGAAATGGAAATGTATGATGATTATTAATAGCAAAATTATATGAATACATCTTTCTAGCCTTCTTGGTGTATGCATTAAATTTGTTTACAACAACCTTGTGACTTAATTTACATTCTTTATAAAATTTACTATTATTTAACTCATTTTTAACTTTGTCAATATAAAAAGGCTTTCAAATAATTGCATAATTTGAAGCCGCTTTGTCCACAGGTACTATTACAAAATTGTTATGTAAAAATTGAATATAATTTATATCTTCTTTATTGAGACTATGATAAACATAATCCTTACTGTTCAAATAATTATTAACAAAAAACTCAAATTCCTTTAATATATGCCACTCCCATTCAAAAAAAGCTTCAAAGGGGGTGTTAAATCTGCTATGAGTCGTTTGCGAGTATTTGAGTGGTTTTCGTGGTTTTAAGCTGGAAGAGATTCGACCGAAGATGATGAGAGATCAGGTCGTCGATTTCGAGTGAAAATGAGGAAAATGTTCAGCGTATGTAAGAGTTGGTGACATCAGGCCGGAGAATAAGAATAGAAATGATTGCATGGCCGTTAAACATTAGTGCGGTATCTGTTTCACGATCATGTTGGAGGGTTTGAAAAGAAGAAAGCTCTGTGTGCCCTTGTGCCGCACACTATGATTTTTAAACAAAAGGAACACCGGATTTCCTCCTGCAAATATCTGACTGTCGTAGCCGATCAGGATCCAAATTATTTTGCAGAACATTGAAAAAAAATGAAGTACTCTAAAATAAGTAAATCGATGTACTCATATCAAATTGAGTATGTTTGGATCAAAAATGAACCTATTCTTTCTCAATTTTGATACATCACACGTTATCAAACTCAAACAAAACTATAATTGTGTACTCTGTAATGGTTTATTTCATTTATGGTGGCATAAAAGATGTTTATTAATGTAAATATTAAATTATGTACAGTATTTTAAAATAATTTAAAAGTGCTTGCAAATAATGCTCCTTTCATAAAAATATTCGATGTGGGTATCTTGCTAATAATTTTGCTATTTTTCTTAATAAATAGTCAATTAAACATTTCTTGTTAATAATTGAGAACGGGAAATAAATTTCAGTGCATTTTTACTTTAATTTGTAGGTTCAGGGGGCAGTACATAACGATTCATATTTGAACACAACCACGGAATCAAAAATGAGTACATGTCTTTCTTAATTTTGTGTACATTTGGATCGGAGCTATTTTGTGTATGTGACGTATTTAAAATTGAGTACTTTTTGCTCTATTTTAGTACCCTTTTTTTTCAGTGAACATTGTCATCGAAGGTGAGAATTTGTGTTGGTAGTACGATCCAGAAACAAAATGCCAAAGTACTTAGTGGACAAGTCCGAAAAAGAGCCGGCCGATGAAAGTTCGCGCTTCGAAATTAAAAACGGAAACGATACTGATTACCCTCTTTGACCGTCAGGGCATTATTCATCGAAAATTTCGTTGTCAAAGTTCTACGGTGACTGGTTCTTTCTACAAAGCTGCCTTGCATCGGCTTTTGAAACGATTGCGGAGTGTAAGACCCGATTTGCTGATAGTGGAAATTTGTGTTCTGGCACGACAACGCACCGGGTCACAAGTACATCCTTGCGCAGCAGTTTTGGGCTAGAAAGCAGGTTGTGTGCATCAATCACCCACCCTACTCACCAGATCTGTCACCCACTACTTCCAAGTATTGTATTGAATTGTGAGGAGACTTATATGGAGAGGATTTAATGTGAGGAGCTTAATATCAATTGTAAGTATAATATCTCTGTTATATGGTCTGTATGTGATCAGTTCTGAAACTTATTGAATTCACTGCGTATATGTGTGGTATTGTTTGTTAAAATTAAAGGCTCTGTTTAATGGTTTATATACGGGATGTCTAGAAATTAGTTGGGTAATTTCGTAAGTTAAGTACTTCCGAAATATTAAATGAAATTAAATAGGTGAAAGTCAGACTAGTAGTAATATTGCCTGAGTTTATTTATAGATGGCCTTACGTTTCATAACTGACGTTATCGCTTAGCAAGTGGAGGTGTTATTTAATGGCTACCACGATCACAAGATTTTTCACCGGTTGATTTCAGTGTATGAGGTTTTGTAAAGTATCAAGTGTACAAGCCGCCACTTCCTGCATCCATTCATGAACTAAAATCAAGAATCTGCACTGCAATTAATTGAATCGACGGAAACATGTTGACAAATCTGTAGCAAGACCTGATTTACCGATGGGTCATTTGCAGTGTCATGAAAGGAAGTCACATCGAACATTTGTGATAATGGTAAACTTGAACTATTTCTCTATCTTACAACACTATATACTTTAATTTTTTTCCCTGTCAATTCCATTCAATAAATCATTCTCTTTTCCCAACTAATTTGTAGGCACCCTGTACTGTGAAACTATGGAAGATAGTTATTTTCGGAATTGTCTTGTCTGTTACATATTTTAGGCATAGAATTTAAAATCCAAACTTTTTAAGAATTTTATGTCATTTGTGCCCTTAAGGGGGTCCGGGACACAAACATCTTAAAGCTTTCTTAAGATGTTTTATTACATTAAAATTTCTGTGCTTTTTTCTGCTTAAAATAAAATTTAAATCATGTTTCTGTCGTAATTGGAACAAGAAATATTAATTTTTAATTTTTGGTTTGTTTTCAAAATCTAGCTTTCAAGCAATGGTTGTCATGCAGACGATTTCTTGTGAAAATACGTTTTTCTTCATCATGGCTTTTTTCACCATTTCTCATATTTAAATCATTATAAGTCAAGAACCGTTAAAGATAAATCGTTGAAACTTGGAACATACCTTTTTCAAATATTTTACTTTAATTTTGATTCAGCAAATTAGAAAAAAATATTCGCTTTTGAAAGTATGATTTTTTTTTTAAGTTACACCAATATTTTTTACATGTTTAGTTTAAATATTTTTAATTTTTTTTTAATTAATATTTTTTTAAATGCTGAATCTAAATTAAAACTTTATTTAAATGAAAAAAAAATTGAAATTCTACAAATAATATTTCGAGTTATAACGATTTATAATTACCCCCCTTTTTTAATGAGTTTTAAATAATTTTTTTAAAATGTATGAGAAGTTTTATCATGTGATTTTGCTTACAAATAACATGATTAACCATCACAAAAAAATTCAAAATTTTAACTCAATAAATAAAAATTATTTTAAATTGTGTCCCGCACCCCCTTAAAATCCAAACTTTTAAAGTATTTTATGTCATTTGCGCCCTTAACATGAACAAATTGAATTATTAAAAATTAAACTGATTTTTTTTTAAAGAATTTACTTTTAAAGAGTAATATATATGGGTCATTCTCACAATCTTTTGACTTTTATGTCCCTGAATAATAATTTTTATTTTAATACAATTTTTGTGTGTTTTTTATTTCATGTACTGGGGAACATCCCATCGCATGATTGCATAACAATATTAACGAGTTAAATAAGTTTTGGACGATGTTGGGAGTCCAAATACCAGGAAAACTCCTATAACGCCCCGAGTGCCTGATGCTGATTTTTAAGTTTGGAGCTATCTGTATAAAATTGTTTCAATAAAAGTAATTCGATGTCATATTTTCCGAAAGTGGGACAATTGTTTTATATAAAATATGTAGCAAAAAATTAACCTGCACACATTTTTACGGTTAATATTATTTTTTGAAGTCTGTCCCTGGGTTGTTTATCCTTACCGTCCCTCTTGCTAAACTTATACAGAAAATCACTTCAGATGCAGCTACAGAATTTTTTCAAGTTTTTTCTCATGCAGAAGTATGCTAGAGAAAGAATGTCTAAAATTCTTTGACAGGAAATTTACTGCAGAATTTAAATCAGCATTCAGATATCAATTTCAAGATCGTGACTTTATTGGTAGTCTTACCATCCCCAAGGTTTATTCCTGCACTTTTCGAGGTAAATTAAAAAAAAAAATTAATTTAATCTAATGTTAACAACTGTTTCTAAAAATCAATGAACATTGTGGCTATCACTTAGTCTTAATATGATTTGCCTAAAAATAGGTGGTAATTTGCCTTACCGTTCCAGCCTTACCGTCCCTTTTTTTCCTATACCGTCCCCCTTTTTAATTTTACCTTACCGACACTTCTTTAACACCCCTTTAAGACAATATTATACAAATATTCTGTATTAAAAGTACTACATTTTTATTATTTCTTATTTGAATGTCCGGTAGGTACTGTGTAAATTCATTATAAGTAAAAATTTAGAAGAAAATAAAAAGTTTTAGTGTTAAAATTGTAAGGAAAATTAAACTCGCAAGTTTAACTTAAACCTCAGTTAAATAAAAACATTTTCGCTGCTGACCATTTTTTCTTTATTTTGAATCATTAAGGCATTCGTCTACCAGATTAGCATGTTATTTTAGCAAGTATAATTTCACCATAGTTTTATTCCCGAAAGTCAAAAGATTGTGAGAATGCCCCATACACTGATTTATATGGAAAAAGGGCATTATATATATGTATGCATCTGTTACATTTGAAAAGGACTATGTATAGAATAAAAAATATCATTTTGAAGTAGAAGAAATTATATGAATCAGGCAGTAAGACTTCACCAGGCTTCACTATCTCAGCAACATGTGCACCTTAAATAGTAACTAAACAAGATATAAATATAATTTGTTTGGTCACCTAAAAAGGCATTTTTTCCATTCAACTCACGTTTTAACTCTTAACTACATGATTTTTTATTTTGTTTCGAAGAAAATACATATGATTCTAAGAAAGGTTTATTACACAGGAAAAATAATGAAAAAAATCAGAGATATATTTTCGTATAACACATTAACTTTTTCTTATGTTGCACATGTGCAATGCAAGCAAGAGCTGCTGTTATAACTAAAATAGTGCAAAATTAGTAATTATTTTTATACTTATGAATCTAGTTAACTTACTTTATATGAATTTTATTTTGTAAAACTTAACTCTTAAATGCATGAATTATTCTTTTAGAATTGTGTTTTTTATTCTTATATCACAGGCACCAGAAATTTAAAGACAGATTTTTAACTTTATTGAGTAACATATTTTTGTAATTTTTACAAGATTAATATTGCTATATAAATATAGTGGTTGATAAAAATTAAATAAAAAGTGATGCAGATAGGAATCGCATCACTATGCATTTAAAGGTTAAAAATACACTGGTGTCCAAAATTAAGGACCAGTCACAAAATGCTAATTTTTAAGTAAGCGAATACTCAAAAGGGATTAATGTAATTCAAATAATTACTATCCCTACAGCACAGTTAGTCCATATAGCATCGCATTTATGTCTCACATGGTCACACGTGTCACAGTCACTACGGTGAAACAAAAAATAGGAAATTCCACACGTCTCATTATGAGTCTCAAAAGATCATTAATGTGACTTCACTGTGACATCAATGTGACTGTTGCTTTGTGGCGAGTCACCAGGTGACTTTACAATCTAGTTACCTTGTAACTCTCGTGTGACTGTCATTTTTAGACTCAATTTCAAAGTGATCATGAACGTTGCATTATGATAAGTCACCAAATAATATCACATTATAGTCACATGGTGACTTTGGCACATTGGTGACTTCACAGTAGTCTCTCTGTCACCTGAAAGTCATCATGTGACTTTAATGTGACATTATTTGGTAACTTATCACAATGCAGCGTTCACTATGACTTTGAAATTGAGTCTTCAGATGACAGTCACATGAGAGTCACAATGTGACTACATTGTAAAGGTCACATGGTGAATCGTCACAAAGCAGCAGTCATAGTGACGTCTCAGTGAAATCATATATAGTGATCATTTGAGACTCATAATGAGATGTATGGAATTTCCTATTTTTTTGCTTGACCGTAGTGACTGTGACACTTGTGACCATGTGTGACATGAATGAGATGTTATATGGACTAACTATGCTGTAGAGATAGTAATTATTCGAATTGTATTATTTCCTTTTGAGTATTCGCGTACTTGAAAATTAGCTTTTTGTGATTGGTCATTAATTTTGGACACCAGTGTATGTCTGTATTAAAATTGAAATAAAAACACGGCTTGGATTTGCAAAAAATTAAAAAAGTCGAGTAGAAACTTTTGAAATTACTGATAAGACTTTAAAAAATATGTGTTGGTTTTCTAAGCATGTTATATATTAAATTAATTTTATAGAGAAACAAAAGTTATTTTTTGTCTGTCGATTGAAAGAAGAGATAAAGAAGAGACTAAACAAAATCATATTAATAAAGATGAAACAATGTTATGTACAAAAAAGATACAAGTTTTAATTAGCTTTTACTTGTTATCTAAACTCAAAAGAAAAATGTTCTTGAATCTATTTTGTCAAGGTGATTTTCTTTGTATAGACAAATTTTTAAGAATTTTCCTTGACATATATAATGTTTTTTTTTTTTAAATTTTCTAAATATAAAATGTATTTTGTGCAGAAAAACATTTAAATTTAACTGTTTTTCTAATAAAATTTTTGTTGCAGGCAATAGTAAATAAATAAAATAGAAGTGATGTTTTCAAAAAATATTCATTTTAAGTTCAACAGAATTAGTTAATCAGACTGAAAATTAATAAAAGCAAATTGAAGCAAACTGTCCGTTTTATTTAATAAATAATGAAGTACAATGACATATTCCCTATTTTTATTTTTATTTATTTTTTAATGAAAGCTGTGTGGATTTTAATGTTGTAAGAGAGGCATTTACATTGTGAGTTACAAATACACTCTACAGTACGAAAGTATTGTTTTCATATCTAACTTTGTGTGGCAGAGTAAACGTTTTATTTCCATCAAGATCTCAATGTTTCTAATTAGTAGAGATCGACCAAGAATTCGGTTTGCTTTTTTGTTTTCGGCCCAAAATCTGAGTTTTGCCGAAACTGCTGCAGAAATTTTGGCCGGACCGAAAATAACTGTAGTCCAAAAATCTCGTTTCTTCCTTAGGATATTTTCAACATTACTCATTAATTTGAACTGTAACGGCTCAAACGAGACACTCTTTATTTATTGCTATGAGCTTCACTTTTTATAATTATCAATAATGACTGACTCAAGACCTGAGACCAAATTATAACGCGAACAATGAATAGATGACTAAACTTTGAAAACGCTTTTCATGTGCGAATTAAAAGCTACAGACTTAAGAGCAACAGAAAATCTTTAGTTTGAAAAGGCAAAAGTCTTTCGAATACTCTTTGAGAAAGTTCTAGTATATCAGATGATCATTTACAAAACTCATTATAAGATAAATCCTGTTATGTATACTTAACACATTTCTTACTTTGATGAATTTCGTGCAATTAGAAATCATTCTGTGCCGTTGATTAATTACATTTTATTTTATTTGAAAATAAAAATGTTTGGTCAGAGGCACAGTGTTCAGAGTGCACAGAGGCACAGAGGGTCAGAGGTACAGAGGTCAGAGTGTCAACCTGAGCCGCACGTTTAGTTAATAATTCTGCATATTTATGTGTGTATTAATTACGTAAAAATTTTTTTGGACATTTTCGTTTCCGGCCGAGAATAGGAAGATTACAGAAATTCAGTTTCGGTTTCGGTCGATACTTACTAATAAGTATGACTGAGCTTCGTAGAATGTGAATTTGTAAGAGCTTCGCAAAATGGGGATTTTTAAGAAGATTGCGTAGTATGTTCCCAGAATATGGTCGTTTTGTAACTATTTAACCCTTTATCTACTGACGGTACTCATAAGTACCACTGACTTTAAACATTCATCCCATAGTGAATATTACTAATATTCTAATGGTACTTTGCAAAAATACTCTTTTAACCGCCCTTTATCCGGATGTATAGCAGAAGTAGTTCTAGGTTTGTTATTTTAGCGAGGAAGGAGGCTATCTTTGACACAGACGATGCGTTTTGTGCCAAAATTTTGTACGGATTGTCACGCTCGCCTTTTTATTACTGCAAATACAGTAAAGGATATAGATAAGTGTTGAATTTTTTTTATGTGTTCATTATGATCTTAGAATACAGTTTGACTAGCTATTTTAGGTGAACGGTATATGTATTTGATTTAACAGTTGAATTACTCGGTGGTTACTTATAAGTACCGTCAGTACACTGTTAAAATTTTCTGTAAAATCACAGAAAAAAAATCGAGACTCTCTGTAAATTTACACTAGTTCTTGGTTAAATGCATTTGATCGAGTTTCTCGGTCAAGACTCTCTGTAAATTTACACCAGTTCTTGGTTAAATGCATTCGATCGAGTTTCTCGGTCAAGACTCTCTGTAAATTTACACCAGTTCTCGGTTAAATGCATTCGATTGAGTTTCTCGGTCAAGACTCTCTATAAATTTACACTAGTTCTCGGTTAAATGCGTTCGATTGAGTTTCTCGGTCATCAATTTACAGACATTTCCCTTATCTTGTATCTAATTCCCTGTAGGGATTTCCATGTTTTTATTCAAAAACATTTTCATCTTTGTTAAAACTTTTAATTCAAATACACACGTTTAAAATTTTTTTGCAATTTTATTAGAATTATTAAAGAAAAAAATTTAGTTTCAATTTTTTTATTTATTTTTTCATCCATTTAGTTAGAATCATAATACATTAAATACATTGCTTTTATAAGAATTGTGATATAAACTTAAAAGTAATTTTGATTAATTAATCTGATTCTTTTTGTAAATATTTTACAAAAAATGTTATAATTACCAATATATTTAACAAGTTTTAATGAAAAAATGCACCTAAATTTCACATTATTATTATTTAAAAATTCCAGTATATCTTCAGATATTAAAGAAGATAATTATTGAGAAGAAGCAATATCTTGATAACTAATTCCGTAAATAAAGGATTAAAAAATTAAATTTGATTTAAAAAAATAATAGGTATTATGTTTCGGTCCAAACTAAATTAAAATAAACCGTTTAAGAAATTTTCTAACGAATATATTTGAAGCGAAATCTTTGAAAAGTACAAGTACAATAGATTATTCCCCGCTTATTATAAAGGACATTCTTTATACACCGCCGTAACAGCTCCTATGGCGCAGTCAGTAAGATGTTTCCCTCCTCTCCAGAGGTCTCGGGTTCAAGCCCCAGGACGGCCAGAAGCAAGTTATGTAAAAAAAATTAAATGGCACAGCAGGTCAAATTTGCTTGAATAACTCTGATACTTCGAAGTTCTAAAATTCGCTGATTTCAAAAGCTAAGTTAAATTATTTTAATTAAAAAAATAAATTGATTTACAGAGTCTTGTGTATTTTTAACGATGTTAATTTACAGAGTCTTGTGTATTTTTAATGATGTTAATTTACAGAGCCTTGTGTAAATTTACCAAATAACTTCTCTGTTATTTAACGGAATCTCTGTTTTTCTAATCTCTATAATTATACATAAGATAATGGATTACCCGTAGATTCTGTGTAATTTCACAGAAATTTTTTAACAGTGTACACTGGATGTTGGAGAAAAACTTCTTGTTTACTTTTCGTCTGTGTAGTTACCCATCGTTTTCATCTGCTTTAAAATGTAATTACTAAAACGTAGTGTAGTAATGATTTCCATGGTATTTTTTTTTTCCTGCGTCATTGTTATTTTTTATAGGAAATCGTAAAAGTTGTGGCACCGGCTCGTTTTTGCTATGCTAGAAAGGACATATGTAAATTCATATGTTGCAAATGTGGAGATGCGAGATAACATGTTGTCCTTGGAATATAGACGTCGCATAACTAAAGGACTGCTAAAAAGATAGAAAGCTAAAAAAAAAAATATTTTTTTTTAACCCTCTCAGGGGCAAAGCATTTTCAATTCTAAAGTGTTGAAATAAATAATTGGCACCGGAATTTTCCAAACGATTTATTTGTAAATAAGAAAAAGACTATATTTCAAATACCTTTTAAATCGAACATATTTTCTGGTGCCATTTGAAATAACTTGTGCGTTTTCTGTTACGATATTTTAGTCATAGTGTACTGACGGTACTTTAACACGTTCACGCCGGCGCTGTGGGTCACACTTGACTGTCTCAGAGTTCTCAAGTCTCCGGCATTTTTTCACACCACTATTATTTTAGAGAAAATGTTGTTCCTTTAAATCGCCCAATTGTTCTAATTAAATAAAACAACATTTTGTGTATTAAAATAATGATATCCAAAAAGCCGGAGTCTTTTCAGATCTGAGACAGTCGAGTGTGACCCACCGCGCCGGCGTGGACGTGTTAAAGTACCGCTTTAATTAATTACCTCTAAATAATAAAATTTCCCACGGGTGCATATTTTTTTTATGTTTATCCTTTAATTTTCATTGTAGTAACAGAAATAAAAATATTACATGAAAAAAATTGCAGTAGATCATAATGCAGTAGATAAAGAGTTAAGGTCAAGCTGTTTCTGAGATAATGTGTATTACAACCTGTTTCCTATAACTGCTTCTAATTCATTAGAAATTGGTTACTTTTTGCTCACCAACAAAAAAGTTCTTTGAGCACACAGCCTACTAACATTAACAATTGAGACTTATATTGGTAATGTGGCTCATACATTCTGTGAATTAATTGAGCCGTTCAGTGCACAAATCGATTAACTCCACTTTCGAAAAATCTTAAATTTTAAGTGTCAAAGTACTTGGTATAGTCATAACATTTTATATCTCTAATAACTTTCCTGAATAATAAAGATTGACACCATTAAATAACGAAATGTTTTTGGTCATTGAATAATAAATAATTTACTTCAGAGGCCATTTTGATTAACTCCATTCTCTAATGTAAATCGTTCCAAAAAAACAACTCAAACGCACTAGCAAGCGTTGAATGATAACGGTAAATTTTTAGTGTCGACTTATCAGAATTAATGTAAAATAAACTAGCAAAAGCCATGATTTGTTTGGATTCGCTAAGCATTATTTCATAGCATAAATATTTGAAAATAACAATTTTATTTTTACATTAATCTACATCTTTATTAAACAAAAGCGTTATTTTATGTTTTGGAACATTAATTTTAGAAATTTAAATTCAGCCGAATAATTAAGAATTTCCGCGGAATTTTTTATTTATGATATAAAACTGGTATAAATAAAAATATTTTCGAAGCAAAATTTTACAAAATATTTATATAAATAATTTAACAATTAATTTTATTTGATTACAATTATTTTGTCACCACTTTACAAAAAAATAAAAATAAAAAAATAAATAAATCATGATATAATACTTTTAAAATGCGCAAGTATCGTCTGCGTAAATGATTTCACATAATAAGAATAAATTGTGTATTTGAATTCTTAACACTGAAAAATACTTTTATAATTGAATGTAAATAATTGAATTTTCACAAATTTTAATTCATTAAAAATATGGTATAATTTTCATAAAAAAAGGTATTTTAAAATTTTCATAAAAGAAATAGTAACTCCATGATATATTTTTCTCTTCTGAAAATATACATGTTTCATTTTTTATTTGCAAAAATGCGTCCGTAATGGGAAAACATGTAAAATAAATTAATTAAAATAATATTTTTTTAACGTTATTCTGTAAAAAAAAAAGTAATATTCTGCAAATCTACAGATTATTTTTATGTTTAATTTCAATTCAAAGTACTGAATAATTTTTTTGTAAAGTGTACGACAAAATGTAATTTCTGTAGTCTAGTAGAGGATTCGCTTCGCTCATCCTAATTACTGTTGAGACAATATTAAAGACTGGTTGCATGAGTAACAAGTCTGACAAGGAAAGTCTCCATACGGGCATATTCAGAAAAATTTGAAAAAATTACAGAGTGATCTTCTCATGTCGATATATATGTTTATAGAAAAAATTTTGGCGGAACCTCGATAGAACTTTCGTAAAAAAATAATGAAAATTTCGTTTATTTGGCGATTTATCATCGGTTGGCGATGAAATGAAATTTCGAAAAATTCTTTTGTATGTTGAATACTCTTTAAGATGAAAATGTTTCATATTGAACTTGTTTAAATAAATTTAATGTAAATAACTTTAGTTTTGTCGGTTTTAGTTTGATTTAACTATAGTTTTGTCATATATATATATATTTATAATGAAAGTTAAATATCAAATTTCATGAATTAAAACAAAATTAAAATAAATTAAAATTATTTCAATATCTCAAAATTAAGTACAACTGAGCACTGTCGATTCAATTTTGTTGCTATGGAAATGGCGAATTCCTTGATATTAAAATGAATAACTGTTAAAGGAATCTTGCTTTTATTTTGGAAAACGCTTAAATATATGAAAATATTTTTTATATATGATATTGTTTTTAAAGTAATAAAATTAAATGTCAAGCAACATAAATATGTAATACGAAAAAATTTATTAAACTCTCTCATTGTTTATGTTTAAATTCATTAAATACCTTTTACACGCATTCTAAAGATCAATTAACAAACAATTTTCAGGTGCATTAAAATCGTTTGCTTTTGGCGATAAAAAGTACTGCTCGCCAAATCGCGTGACGCTTTCGTCTTTTCGCGCCAAATGCCGGAAAGTATTTTATTTTTTTTTTTACAGACTTTCTTCTGTAATTCCACCGCTAAATTTGACTGATCCTTTACTACATACATGAGTAGTTTATTTGGCTTTTTTTTTTTTTTTTTTTTTCAAAATATGCCCAGTAAGGAGACCTTCCGTGTGAGTAAGACGAGCCTATTCTTGATAATGGGTCTGAGGGCAATGGAAAGGGAGTTACCCCTAGTATTGCTTTTGTGGGGCATGGAGAGGAGAATAAATACTACTAGTAATTTCTACTAAAATTAATTCCTCCTGTTAAACATGATTACTATAAAAACTTGACAACAAATCGAAATGACGAGCTCTCACATACACCTGGTGAAGAAGACATTATTTATATTGCTGATGAAATAATCATAAATAATATATTATAACAGAGCTGCCAACATTCATTTTTATGTAAAATCTGTATTAAAAATATATGATAACTAACTTTTTCTGTAATAAAAAACTTAAAAATTTAAACACTGAATTTAACTTTATTACTTTTTTCAGTTACCAAATCGATTAACTCCCCCCGTCACATAAAAAAATTGTAACATTACGGACGATTATTTTTTGTCTATTCTTTCTTATTAATTTTATATACCGCTACATGTGTATTTATGCATTCTACAATATATTTTTGAATTTGGGCAATTCCACAGAAAATTATCATTTTGTGGGAGGGGAATAAAATTTACAATATGTTTAATTTAAGGATATGATTAGAAAACTTGATATGTTTATATTCTATAATAAAATCCTAATAAAAAGTTATCGTAAATTACAGTTTACAAACTAAGTTAAGTACCATTATTGTCTTTGTAAAGTCATAATGTTACGTCAGTTACACAATAAAAGTTACGTCAGTTACACATGTAAATGCCATTTTTTTTCTTTTTTATTATTCAGAAATTAATTAAACAAGTTACTGTTATAATTTGGCATAACTTAGTGTTGTTGAGAACATAAAATCACTTTTTTTAACGGGATAGTTTTGATAATATTTACACTTCCCTGAAGTCAGAAAAAATGTTTGTATATTTTATGTTACGTCAGTTACAGAATTTTGTAGACTAAAAGAGAGATTGAAATAATCTGCAGGTATTTGGGTATTAAGTTATTAGTAAGAAATATTTTAAATTGCAAAAAATTGTTCTATCTTTATTAGTAAATTTTCTACATAGTTTTGAAAAAAAACAAATTCGATGATCAAATGTTACGTCAGTTACGATGGAATTGTATATTATAAACGGAGTTTTAACAAACAATTTACATTGTTTCATAGCATGTCTCAACTTTTTGCTTTATGGAGTTAATCGATTTGTGAACTGAATGGCTCAATTGTGGTTTGTAAAAACCATTTTGACTTTTTATAGTGCCATTTAAAATCAATCGAAAGAGCAGTTTATTCTGTAAGTTAATTATTTCAGAGGCTTTGAATTCTTTAAAATTTGCCGAGCCAACATCACCATCTTTGATTTAACTGAATTTAACCCTTCACTGCACCACGTGCCATATCTGGCACATACCTAAAAACACTGTAATTCTTATTATGTGCCGCGAGTTTGTCCAATATGACTGCTGTTCCTGATCAAGAACAGTGCAAAGAATGGAATAATGCTTATTTTGTCCATGTCAGATGGCTGCATTTAACAAAAAAATAGAATTTGTTCTTCGGAAACAAAAAAAAATTTCGATCAAACTATTAAGATAAAATTTACTTTCATTATTTTTACTGAATACTTAAATATATTTATATAAAAAAAAGTTGCAGGGTGTTAAGAAGATAAAATTAATTAATTTAAGCTCATTTAGCTGTAAAATATAGCAATACAATATTTTAAAACACTAATTGTGTACATAGGGTACACGCCATAAAATATCAAATTTTAGCTCACATTTTGAAGTTCAAATTTTTTTTACTATTTTTCCCATTATTAGACCGATATTACGTTACTCATACAGTTTATACGATAACTTGCATTTCAAAAAAAAATTTTCATACAAATAGAAAAAATCGTGCAGTGAAGGGTTAATAAAGTGTTGTTAGTTTCTAAACTTACTCATTTATTAAAATAAATAATCATTGTTTAACGTCTGATATACGATTTAAAAATAAAAAATATATTACAATTCATCAGACACACAAGTAAAAAATACATAAATACATTTAATATAATTAAAAAGCAACCGTTTCGAGCTAAATTTTATCCTAAATTTATTGCACTGATGAGGGGCTAAAATTTAGCTCGAAACGTTTGCTTTTTAATTGAATTAAATGTATTTTTGTATTTTTTACTTGTATGTCTGATGAATTGTAATATATTTTTTTTTTTTTACTCATTTATGTTTAAATTAATAGCTGATTAGAAAATTATAATGAGATGGGCAAGATTTTATAATGCTTTAAAACATTTTTTTTTAACTTGCATATTTGTAAATTTTACAATCTTTTAAGCCTTTTTATCTGTCTCACCCACAAATTTACATCTTTATAAAAATGCAATATGTGGTTTTAAACCAAAAAGTGCGAGAACTATTGAAAGGAAGTCCACGAAATGCGAGTACGTTTGGTCACCTTAATTATATTACAAAGGGAATAGTAGTCTATTTTGAAAATGGGTAGGTAATACAGCGCACTGATACTCAGGATTATCACTACTCCTCAATTAAATTTCTACTATTATTTTTCTTAAAATATTTTAAAAAGTCGAAGGAATTAATGGCAGAAAAAGACTGACTTCAACAAGTATAAGTTATACAGTTAAATAGAGATCAAAATTTAGAATAAAACTTTTATAATAATTCTTTTTTATCAATACCATGAGCGTTCTGCCCACCGCCTTTTTTTTATTGAATCTTCTTTCATTATTCAGTCCTTTTGAAAAGGTGTCCATATTTTTAAAATGACGTAGTTAAACTTATAGCTAGTGTATATTACTTATACATGTACCATAATATGCAGAAAATTTTTCGATACTTGAAAAAATTCGGTAGATGACATTTCGGTCCCTAGATGTTTTGATCCCTTGCTATTTCGGTACCCTTTATAACTCCAAATCTAATTGCCTCAGGCTCGCCGAACGCTGCATGGTTCAACATCATAAGAGACCTTTATCAGCGGCCATTATCATATTTTATCAAGCCCCCTAAATTTTATAATATCTGAATATAAGACACCCGACAAAATTAAACTCTCATAACTCGTGATCAAACTGTCACAGAGCGCTCAAACTTTGTGACCGTGTGCAACGTGACATAATTGTAAAGAGTAAATTGTCAGTTTTTAGGTGCGTTCGTAATTATATATATACCTAGCACCTACTGTAGTCGGCATCTGGTCCGTCCGTCTGACTACCCGTCAGCCTGCCTGCATATAACATCGTAAAAACTATCCTACCGAATGGTTTGATATTTAATATACATAATAGTTGCAGAATTTTGTCGGGTCATTTAAAATTTTATGAAAATCAAATCAAAACTTACAAAGATATTAATAAAAGTTTTCTTCATTCTATTAAATTCTATTACCGTATATACTTGCGTATAAGTCGACTCGCATATAAGTCGATCCCCTAACTTTCGAATGGAAATTCTGGAAAAAATCAAAATCCCGCGTATAAGTCGACTCCCTAACTTTTTACTTGAATTTTGCACAGAATCAAACCACTTTCACAAGATTTCACTTGCCAATGCGAAAAGGTAGTAAGTAAACAAAAACAAATCATTGAATTTTTTTTAAATGATAAATTATCATTATTTGTATATTTTACATATTATTTTTTTTAATCATACACATAAAAAGCCATAATTTTGCAGTATTCGAAGTTTTTGTTTTTGCTTTTTTAAGGGGTCTCAGGACTCTTAAAATTGGAAAAAA
Source organism: Maratus speciosus (assembly GCA_963932465.1). Classification (NCBI taxonomy): domain Eukaryota; kingdom Metazoa; phylum Arthropoda; class Arachnida; order Araneae; family Salticidae; genus Maratus; species Maratus speciosus. The sequence goes on along the minus strand of OZ010795.1, from coordinate 106,908,946 downwards.
TGAAAAAAAAGGACCATTTTCAACATTTAATATCTTAAGATGTATTTGATATTAAGACACAATTTTAAATGGGAATAAAAGATACAAGTATGTTCTTTTATTTCAAATATTTGAAAAATTGCAAGAGGCAGAATTAGCATTTACAGGGGGCACAAAATTGTCAGACATTTGACGAGCAGAAAATTGGCATAACAGCTTATGCGCACGATTACAAAATTAATTTTGCAACTAGAATGAAAATTTTGGTACCTACTTTTACCTCAGATTATAATAATTACACTGAACCTAAATAAATTTGTATTTAAAGCATTTTTATATTTTTAATACAAAGTTGTATTTAGCTAATGCAAAATTTAGAAAATTTCAACAATATAAACACCTAAAAAAATATTTTCTTTTTACAATAAAAAGGAAATTTTAGGTTCAGTTTATAGAGACTAACATGAAACATATGTTTTGAAAATTTCATGAAAAAATATTCAGAAGTTTTTGAGATATCGTGCGCGTTATGCCCAAAAACGTCATTTGGAGAAAAATGACTTCAAAGTTTTGGAAACACCGCTTCAGCTATTCAGCGAATATAATTCTAAATACCATAACTTCTGTTCTAATGGGAATTTCAAGATAACAGTTATATCAAAATGTTCAGAAAACAAACATAGAAGTTTAACATCTAAAAAAATTAAAATTTCGAAAATTTTAGAGCTTTAAGAGTCCTGAGACCCCATAACTGACTCGCGTATAAGTCGACCCCCCAAATTTACTTACCGAAAATTGTCATAAATTCCTTGACTTATACGCGAGTATGTACGGTATATATAATTAATTCAACGATATCCGATGATAGGTAATGATTCTAGGTTACCATGGTGATGAGGTCCTATTTAAGAGTGTGTCATACTATTTCCGTATTACTGAATTTAATATATAGAATCGCAGAAAATTTTGTATTCGTGCATTTTTGCACAAGAGTGCAACAGCTATTGCATCAAGATCTGAAAATTTATAAAACTACTTATCGTACGTACTTATAGTAACCTCATTTGCCACATTTGACGTACAGTTTGCCACTTGTTTTAACCGAAGTTAATTAACCAAAGACGTCTAAATTTTAGCATACACTGTAAAAAAAAAAAAAAAAAAAAAAAAAAAAAAAAAAAAAAAAAAAAAAAAAACGACATTTTTACAGTACAAAGTACTGTTTATCTCCCGCACAAACTCGATCACAGTGAATGTGCTGTATCTTTCTTTGGTTTCCTGACTATATTAACCTGGAAAATACAGTAGTTGCGTAAAATTAACAGCACAGTGTGCTGGCAATTTGGACGCCAGCAGTTTGTGCTGTAAAAAAATGCGTCCAAATTGCCAGCACATTGTGCTGTTAATTTTACGCAACTACTGTATTTTCCATGTTAATATAGTTAGGAAACCAAAGAAAGATACAGCACATTCACTGTGATGGAGTTTGTTCTGGCAAATCTACAGTGGTTTTTTTACAGTGTAGAGCGAACTCAATAGCCCACAAATATTTATACCTCGGATTGAAATTATCGCAGCACACAAATTTTCTATGACAAATTCTGTATGATGTAGTCCGAAGTCGCACTCGTTATCGCGGCGTTCATTCTTTTCATTATATGTTACAGATCCGTTCTTTTTTCAGCATAAATAATGTTTTTAAGAGAAAGAGAAGTTCATAGCAGTCAGATCACGATTAATACGTGAAGTGGTGTGATAAACTTCGCATATTCTGCAAGCAATTTCAATGTCAACTCTAAATATTAAAAAAAAAAAACCTTCTTACGTTTTCTAAATCTGTCACTACGTTAATAAATAGTTTATCTTTTTTTGTAAGCTTGCCCTCATCATTTTCAAATCATGAGCACATTTTTCGATAACCCTGTGTTTTATTTTGTTAAAAAAAATTTGTGAATATTATTATATAAAACATTTAACATTTTAATCGATCTGAACTCTTTCAAAGTTCATTACTCACGAAGTGAACACAGGAAAAAAAGACCATGGATGCAATATAAACATAAAAAGCTAAAAACATTTTATTGCTTTTTGCAATTATTTCACTATATATCATCATATATACGATATATCATCGTTATATAATCATTTCACTTTCAAAAATAATATTTAATTATGAATGATTCTGATTAAAATATAGACCATTGCCAATATAGAAATTTGAACGAACTCAATGCATTAAAATAGTTAATTGACAATATGTTTTAAAACAGCATTATTAGTACTAATTTCCGTGTTTTTTGTGAAAAAGTTTTTCAATTTTTTTTAGTGAAGTTCATTTGTATATTCTATATCATTATTTTACCAATTCAATTAATAATTTTCTTGAAAATTAAGTTGGAACGAAAAATGGGCTGTTTTTATAACTGTGGTACCTCACCTGACCATATTAGTCAGATAAGATAAAATTTATTACTTCATAATTATTTTGATAATGCAATGCAATAGCATTCTTTTAAAAATGCAAACACGTCATTCTGACTTGCTATCTTCTAGTATTAAATAATGATGATCTCTGCCAGACATGCAAGTGTACAGAGGATGCTTTGAAAATTTCTGCCACTAACTTAACGGACCCGGGTTCAGTTCCTAATTGTGTCAAAGATCTGAGCAACATTGAACGAAAATACATCACTTATACACATCCAGCAGTTTCTCTTTACTGTATACGATCAATCCTACAGGTATAACTTCCAGGGCCCGACTGGCAAAAATCTGTGCACAGGGAACTTTCAATTTTTCGTGCCCCTTTAGATTGGTTGATTTACTGATACTAGTTTTTTTACATGTTACACACTTACTAGAAAAGTGTTTACTCCAAAAATTAAGTTTTGAGGATAATTAAGAAAAGGTTCCAGGAATAAAAATAAAGTATTTTTTCAATTATTTATTGATATGGGTTTTTAACCATATATTGAGTACATTTTTGTCATTTCATGGTATTAATATCTCAAATATCACATTTTTTTCACAATTATTGTATTTGTTAATGGAAAGTTAGTTCAAATTATGAAACATTCGTGCCGAGGGCATGGACCCGGATGCCCGTGCAATAGTGAGGGCCTGATGACTTCAACTGTGTTAGTGACAAGAAAACTTTATCAGGATGTGATGAGTTTACTGTTCGCTCACAAGGCTTCTAGATGCACTCATGTGGCTTAAGGGGACTGGGAAAGCCCTATCTCCGCCATATTAAATTCACCAAATTTATGTACCTTTTTCTCAGAAATGGTTAAAGATAGAGGTCTAGATTTTTTAGAGTAGTTAGAATAACATGACTTACGTATTTTGACACGACATTTTCTTTCTAAGTGAAACTCAAAATTAATCATTAATTATTTATTGAAAGTCATTTTTAAATTGGCATTTTTTGGTAAGATTTCACTGCCTAAAATAAATAATTCTCAACAAATCATTAAATCCCTGTGTTAAAGTATACAGTATAACATAAGTATTAACAAGTAATATAAAGATTTTGTTTTTAAAGTCAATTCTTACTTAGGCCATCAAATAAAAAATTAATATAATTCCTTAAGCTAATATTAGTTTTTGTTGCATTAAAATATCTCAATTTGTTGATTTTCTATAAGCAAGTAGGTTTACAATGGAACTCTATGGGAATTTGGAGAAATATTAGAGATATCGCCAAGTTGGCGTCACTTTTGGCGACTCATTTTTGTCGCCAAATTGGGCGATATATCGCCAAGTTGGCGGCAAACTTGGCGGTATTTGGCGACAGAACAGGGTCCCTGAAAATACTTTCAATGATCTTCAATAACCAATGGCCGCCATTTTGTTTCCCATGCAAAACTAAAATTAATTAATTAAAATTTAATTAATTAATTAATATTTGGAAAAAACTGTATTAACATCAGTTGTCATCCAGTACAAGTTTTAAAAAATTTATTTCAACTTGATAGGATGAACAATGAGTATTTTATAAACGATTGAAAATTTGAACAAGATAAATATATGAATAAATATAGGGAGAGAGTGAGCTAATAGTAGGAATTGAAAAAAATCTGAGTTTTTAAGTTCAATAGATACTGAAAAAAAGGAACATAAACATGAATAATAAAAGTTTTGAGAAACATTCAATTAAAGATTTAAATGGCCGTTAAGCTGTGAAGTACTCTTAGAAAGAATGAATGATTCCAACACATCTTTTTTTAATATATATACATGTGTGACACATTTATAAAAACTGTTCAAAATAACAAACATTACGTTACATTACAAGATAAAAACACTAAAAATAATATAAAAGGACGTTTCGGATTCACTCTGAATCCCTCATCAGCTAATTCCTAACGTAAAAGTCATACTAGATTTTAAAGTTCAACAAGTAGAAAAAAATTACATCAAATTGCCAAAAAATTATAGCTAAAACAAAACTGAATATTCTATTGGTAGAGATGCAGCCTCGTTAATTGCTAGATCAGCGGTTCTCGTGTACCAATCTTCCAAAAACATACGATTTGCATAAATGCTGCAGCCGGATCTAATTATATACGCATTCTCAAAACTCGGAAAATGATCAGTTTTCATGGCGCGGTCAACAATTTTAGAATTTAAATTTTTATTTCTAAAAGCATGTTTATGCTCCTTATGTCTTGTTTCAAGTGTATGGCAAGTGTAGTGTGTGACACATAGTTGGAAAGATAAAAGTTTAAACTATTTAATGATATAAAAAAGTAAAAATCGATTTTGGTTGAATTTCGCTTTCCCGGTACCCTTAAAACTCACAGTCCTTATTATTCAACTATAATAATTGATGAGGAATTCATCGCTACACTACCTGAGAATGGTGACTAACTCAAATGTTACCAACAGCAACTGACTTTACTGAGGATCTTGATACTTTGAACGGGGAAATAAAGCGAGAGTCTTTTATACCACTACTTCAGCTGGTAGATCAAAACAACTTAATAAAAGACATAATTCCTGTGCATCATCCTTCAATAAACTCACAGACCATCACCGAATTTCAAGAACATGGTTACATTGCACGTGCTTTTTCTCATGTTTTCCCACATGGTACAGATGACTTACACTGTAAAAAAAAAGAAAAAAAAAAGAACTAAAATACGGAACTTGTACTGGCATTTGAGACGCCAGTACTGTTTCCGTACTTTAACGGAAATTTTTTCCCGTAAATTACAGAAAAATTTCCGTTTTTCTGTAATTTACGGGGGAAATTTTCCGTTAAAATACGGAAATACTACTGCGTCTCGATTGCCAGTACAATTTCCGTATTTGTCCGCTTTTTTTTTTTGTTTGTTTTTTTTTTTGTTTTTTTTTAACAGTGTACAACAAATTTACTTTTATATTACTAAACAGTAAATATAAAGTATATTTTTTAAATTAACCCTTAAATGTCTGGTGTTGCCTTTCGGCAACATACCCAATTTAGGATTATAAATTACTATTAGAATAATATTCAAGCTATAATGCTTAATGTTGCCAATAAAATACATTATGAAAACATTGTTAAATCGATTTTCAATATGCAGATGGCAATAGTTATGCTGTTTAAAAATAAATGTAGATTCATTTTTTCAATTGTTGCTATATGTTCTTTTTGCTTTGTTTGGAAGCTTGCGTACTACCCTATTTTGTTCTGCAGTGTGCAAGTAAAATTTATTTCTTATCATATTTCCTAAAATTCTTGTGTGTTTAATATTTTAGAATTTTATCAAGGAAAATTATTTTTTCAATTAAAGACCAATATTGCCGATTAGTAACAAACTGTTTTTTACCCGTAAACCATACTTATAACAAAATATAATTTTTTAAAGTATTTTTCCCATGATTTACTTAAAAAATGAAAGTCGAAAATTTACTTAAAAAATGAAAGTCGTTATTAAAATGATTTTTGAAAAATCAGGCATTTAAGGGTTAATTGTTATCTTTTAAGGAGTTGGGTACCTTTGAAGCTGACAAATTTCACGACAATGAGAACCTGATACCGATTGCTATTACTCCACATCTGATTAGTTTTCGAATATGAAATTTTAAAGACACATTAAAAGAGATATATGCTAATAGATAATCTATATATATATTACGCTAACGTACGTGGCACAGAAATCGCAATTGTTTGTTATTGTCTATTGGCAACGCCTGAGAAACGCATCTCCTGGCTACAGTGGTAAGTAGGCACAGTCCTCATAAATCACCTGTTTGTGGATAGATTGCGCAACCAGTCACAGAGTACCTTTCTTCTTGCTTTTTACAATCCTCATTGTAGTTTTGCAGCATTACCTACGTGCAGTGGACATTTATTACGATTTTTCTGTATTTGGTTCTCATAAGTAATTTTTTGTTGTTTTATTCTTTTTTTCTAATTTCTAATACTTATCTTAATAATTGCGATTTAACTTGTGCAGTTTTTCTTAGTGTATGATTAATTGTACCTATCCCATATGTGATTTACTTGGATTATTTATGCTTATATGGTTACGTGTCCTTTTTGTGAAGAAATTTATTATGGGGGCTAGTAGGCGCATTGAACACGGGGCAAGTTAGCTCAGTGTCTGGTGTGCGCTGGTAGCTTGAAAAAAAGCAAACACCATGAAAAGTGGTTGCAATGCAAGATTTTGGGCACACGGGGCTTGCCCAATCAGAGACACTCGATTTTTTATTTGTGACAACTGTGACTCTGATGATGATATCGAGTATGATAGAAGATACTCAATGTTAATCTTTTATTCATTATTTTTATGTCTGTATAATTTAGAATTTACATTGTACGGTGATAACGCCTTTGTTTAAAATTAATGGTAATAATGAAATTGATTTCTCTTAACTGAGTCTCTTATTTGAGTTTCATTTAAATTTTTATAAAGCGTGTGCCAACTTACCCTATAGGTATAGGCAACTTGCCCCGTGACGGGGCAGGTTGGCGCACAATTTTCCTTTTACTTTTGGCTGCTGCTAAACATAAACTTCAAAAGCTACAAAACTCAAAACTCCGGGTATTTATAGCCCAATGCCTGTTCTTTAAAAGTACAGTTAAAGTTTCATAAAAAACTTAAACAAAAAATTAATAACTAAAAACTGCGCCTACTAGACCCGGTCTCCCCTAAAAGTTCTTTGGCAGGATTTAGGGCGATCGGGTTTATTTACATTTCGCCGTGGAGGAAAGAGCTCCAACCATGATGTTTCGCTCCTTCGCTGCAATTATAGAGCTTCAAAATATCATTTGAAATGCCCGTAAATGATCTCGGCGAATGCATGAAAGTGAAGAAGAAGCCGAATTAACTACAGAAAATCGAAATAGATTGATTGGATCGAGAACACCGTTAAACACAAGTGATCGCTAAAATAGGCTTAATAACCGTAGTATGCACGCGTTGCTTCTGAAATCCAAATTACTGATTTAAACGTTCAGAAGCATAATTGTGGGACTTCGAGTAAAAAGTGCAATTTCTGCAAAGCACTGTATTGGAAATGCGAATTAATCAGCAGCAAGAAATCTACAAAATGTTGTTATGACGTTAAAATAATTTTGTTTACCCCCCCCCCCCCTCTCTGTACGGACCTGCAATACAAATTTCAGGTTAATTTAAGAATATTATTACTGGCCTTCCGGAAATAAGATACAATAAAACCTGCTTAGACGGAAACGATAACGACCAGTGATAAATTCCGTTTTATGCAGGTTATTTAAATTGAACAAAGAATAATAGCACTTCGGTGCTAACAATTTTATTATTTCTTTTTCAGTTTTACAGTTTATGTTGTATTTATAATTGCTTTTTCATCTAAAGATTTTAAATAAAAAATTAAATTATTGAAAATATAATTAAATTTTAATTGAACTCATCAATTAATTTGGAATAAAAAAAAGTATGAGGCATATAAAAATTAAAAAACTTAATCTGCGAATTTACACATTTTTGGAACTGAACAAGAGTTGGACCCTGGTAATTTGCACCGTCTCCACCACTCCCCCCTCCCCCCACTCACTATGGACCTGCGATAAAAATTTCAGATTCATTTAAGAATATTATTACAGGTCCGGGCAACGCCGGGCAGTTCAGCTAGTATTCTAAAAAAATAGCCTAGATGCATATAATTTTTTTTTATTTCTTTTGAAATTTAATATTTTTTTAATAAATAAACTCACCCTATATGCCTTCCGCGCAGGATTTCTCACAACTGAATTGTTTACGGTTAGTCCAAAATTTTTCTATTGAATAGAAACGTGTATTGAAAATACGTGATATAACGAGATATAACGTGTGTTGAGAAGGAGCCACACTGGAAAAATTACAATGATTAGTTCTTGAGAAAATAAGTGTAAACCCAAAAATCTCAAAATCTTGAAATTTTTATTTTATAGAAATACTCATAATTTCTAAATTTCTTACTTGATGAACATTAGTTCATTTTATTTGTTAAAAATCATGTGCGAATGACCAAAGCCACCGTTTTGAGAAAATTGACTTTAGAGATCGAGTTACCCCTTGAACATATAAAGAAATCTCAAACTGTTTTAAAAATAACTTCCATTCTATAGGGAATTTTTACATGTTTTTTTTTTTTTTTTTTTTTTTTAATCTTTATATGTACTGAATTCTGAATTCATGAAAATTTTATCTTCTAAAGGATTTTTCGTGAATTTTTTTAACTACATTAGAAAATTTACATAATCATTTAATAAATTTTAGAAGGATTCATTAAATTTGAATTTTTAGGGATTTTGTGCAATATTTATAACCCCACTCAAATCTTTAAAAAAATATTTTTCTTAGTATTTTGTAGAATTAGTAAAATGTACAAATATGGAACATTCTTACAATAGAAATATAGAAATATTTCCGAATTGAAAAATCCCCCCCCCCCCCCCCCCAACGCCAAAAAGATGAAAAAGATGCAAAGGCAAAAGAAATCATCCTTTTAAAAATATTTTTGTTTTGTGTAACCCATAATGCTTTTGGAACAAGATAAAGTAATGCATATATAACTTATTCTAAACTTTATTACTACTAATTGATGTATTAAATGAATTTTATAACAAGTTAATTTAATGGTGCTTATAAGTACCGTCAATGGATAAAGGGTTGAAGATTCGTTAAGAATGAAAATTTAGTATATGCTATTACATAAAAAAAATTATTTTTAGACCCTTTCAAAGATACTTTACTTTTTAAATGTATGCGACTAAATGCTCCGACATTTGCATGACGAATGGTAGTATTTTTGTATGGAGTAGTTTTCTTAATATTATCCGATAAAGACATTCGGTCACAGAACATTCATTTACGGTGGCAGAGTTAGTTGATTTTTTTAGAATAGAGAGATTAGTTGGATTCCAAAAACGAAATTTACAAGATCAATCAACATGTTATAGAATGGCGACAATTTGGAGCTTATGGTAAATTTTTGGCTCTATTTTATTCATTTTTTTAAATTGTTGAAAATTTTTAAACTATTAAAAAAAAATCTTCTAAAGATTTTTTCTCCAACTAAAAAACCTATTAGATGTAAATTTCCAACTGGGCGAAAAAATGTCCGGACCAGGATTCGAACCCGGGACCTCCTGGCTGAAGCCGCCAGTGTTCTGCCATCTGAACTATCCCGGACGATTCTGGTCGAACTTTTTCACCCAGCTAACCTTGAATGGTAAATCCTGGTAGGACATTTTTCACCCAGTTGGAAATTTACTCTAATATGATTTACCAATTAGAATAATTGTGTTAAAATTAATCTAGTGTAATTTCGTATCCAACAATTTCTGGAATTCCATTACCAACCTGAGATTTATTCTGTTGAGCTGAACCAGGTTTCAGACCAGATGCTGTAATCATCAAGGTTAGCTGGGTGAAAAAGTTTGACCAGAACCGTCCGAGATAGCTCAGATGGCAGAGCACTGGCGGCTTCAGCCAGTAGGTCCGGGGTTCGAATCCTGGCCCGGACATTTTTCGCCAAGTTGGAAATTTACATCTAATATGATTTGTTTACCAATTAGAATAATTGTGTTAAAATTAATCCAGTGTAATTTCGTATCCAGCGATTTCTGGAGTTCCATTACCAACCTGAGATTTATTCTGTTGAGCTGAACCAGGTTTCAGACCAGATGCTGTAATCATCAAGGTTAGCTGGGTGAAAAAGTTTGACCAGAACCGTCCGAGATAGCTCAGATGGCAGAGCACTGGCGGCTTCAGCCAGTAGGTCCGGGGTTCGAATCCTGGCCCGGACATTTTTCGCCAAGTTGGAAATTTACATCTAATATGATTTTTTTACCAATTAGAATAATTGTGTTAAAATTAATGTAGTGTAAAAAAATCTAGTTTAATATGCAGAAAAGAGAACGTAGATAGCTTGAAATGTTTAAGCATAAGAAGTTAACCCATTCAAAATGTTTACTGACTAAACTTTCAGTATCACCATCTAGTTATAAAAGACACCTAGAGTTAAAAAAGGGGATTTTGCCTCTTTTTAACCCTTGATTTACGGAATTATTTATCATGAAATTTCTTCACCTCAATAATTATTTTCTTTAATATCTGAAGATATACTGGAACTTTTGAATAATAATAATGTGAAATTTAAATAAGTTTTTTAATTAAAACTGTTTAAATAAATCGGGAGTTATATATATATATATATATATATATATATATATATTTGTAAAATAAATACAAGAATAATCAGATTAATTAACGAAAATACTCCTACACTGTAAAAAAAAACCGACATCTGTTCATCTCGCGCACAAACTCGATCACAGTGAATGTGCTGTATCTTTCTTTGGTTTCCTGACTATATTAACATGGAAAATAGAGAGTAGTTGCGTAAAATTAACAGCACAATGTGCTGGCAATTTGGACGCCAGCAGTTTGTGCTGTAAACAAATGCGTCCAAATTGCCAGCACATCGTGCTGTTAATTTTACGCAACTACTGCACTTTCCATGTTAATATAGTAAGGAAACCAAAGAAAGATACAGCACATTCACTGTGATCGAGTTTGTTCTGGCAAATTTACAGTGTTTTTTTTTTTTTTTACAGTGTATGTAAATATCACAATTCTTATATAAACAATGTATTTAAATGAGATTGATCCTTTCTGTAAAGGGAAAGGCTTTTGCAGTTGAAACAGAAAAGCTATAGCTATGTAAACAATTAAGAAAATTACCACTTTTTAAAAATATTTAGCTTCGACTGTTTTCTGTACGCTTTCTAGATTTGATCGAGAAGAGTATTTTGTGTCGAAAGAAAAGTATACTTCGTATTCAAGGCTGGAGTAGCACAGTTGAATTTCATTTCAACGGAGCGAAAAATGTCCAGACCAAGAATCGAACCTGGATACTTCGTGTGCCGTGCCAATGCTTTACCTGTTAAGCTATGGCTACCTGGCTACGACACCTGGCTGACAAAATTCATCCTTATTTGTTGGACATGGCTGCGAACTGCAGCGCTAGTTTCATTCATCCGAGCTATAACTATAGCATTTACATGATGAAAGTGTGTTTTAATACGGAAACTCCTGTATACCTTGTAATTAGGTCTTAATGAAGAGAACGAATATTTTTTCCAACTGGATTAAACCATATTCAAGGCTGCAGTAATGTCCAGACCAGGTATCGAACCTGGATGCTTTTATAAAGATATTAGAAAAATATACTTTTATTAATAGACAGAGTAAATAAGTTATATTAAAATTTTTAATGGCAATAATTTTTTATAAATTCATAAGACGAAATGCAAATTTTTTACCTTGTTTCGAACATAAAACATGTAATGTGAACTTTAAAAAGTTTACTGTCTTTAATAAAAGGTGGATAAAATAATGAAGAAAAAGGTGTTACACCTTAAAAATATACATTTTATTTAAAAATTCTTAGTACTTTCAAGATTTTACAAGCTCATCATCAGAGTTATTGCGACTTTCCAGCTACTCATTTAAAATGAAAAGTGACGTGTGAGAACAGAGTTGTGTCATAAAATATATTTAACTGCTGTTAATAATAGTATATACTTTCTCTAATTAAATTTAATCCTAGAAACTGCTACCTCTACTTCCAACTCTAATAATTATTGGCTCTCTCGTTTTCAAAACAATGTGACGTATTTGAATAAATAAACAGTAATTAATTATTAAAATATTCTCTGATGGTGAGCTTGGAAAAGCTTGAAAGTACTAAGAAGTTTTAAATAAAATGTATATTTTTAACTTGGTACATCTTTTTGTTTATTATTTATAGTTTTACTAGTTTTATATTTCTAAATTTTAATAATTATAATTTTAACACTAAAATCTAATTATTTTGTTTAACTTACCCAATGTTATATCTTACATATGGCAAAGTCACTTTAACCTTTATTCGTAAAATCCTATTTATCTTTAGGATGAGTATAAAGTTCTTAAAATCTGAAAGCTTCTTGAAAGATTTAGTCCATAATCTACTTATTAGCATCTGTGCGAAATTCTCAAGGTGTTGCGCGCCTATTTTTCTCTTTTTTGTGTTCAATCAAAATTTTAAGCATTTATGGATGATATTTTTTTTTTTTAAATATTGTATAAAAAATGAGCAGACATTTTTTAATTAGTATTATTTAGGTAATGTAAAAGTTAATGACATAAATTCAAATAAACTTCAAAATATAAAAATTTAGCATATATTTTAAAATGATTTCCATGAACATAAAATATATAATATGAACTTTAAAAAGTTCACTATCTTACTTAAAAGGCCACTATAATAACGAAAAAGGTGTTACAAGCTACAAATATACATTTTATTTAAAACTTTTTAGTACTTTCAAGCTTTCCAAGTTCATCATCAGAGAATATTTTAATAACTAAATGTTGTTTATTTATGCAAATGCGTCCCTTTGTTTTGAAAATGAGAGAGCTCTCAAAACTTTCAAAACAAAGTGACGTATTTGTATAAATGAACAACAATTACGTATTAAAATATTCTAGATGATGAGCTTGGAATGCTTGAAAGTACTAAGTAGTTTTAAATAAAATGTATATTTTTAACTTGTAACATCTTTTTCATTATTTTAGTCACCTTTAAAGAAAGACAGTGCACTTTTTAAAAAACTTTCAAAACAAAGTGACGTATTTGTATGAATAAACAACATTCAGTTATTAAAATATTCTCAGATGATGAGCTTGGAAACTTGAAAAAAAAAAGTTTTAAATAAAATGCATATTTTTAACTTGAAACATCTTTTTACCCGACTGCCAAGAACGGTTATGTGTTCCACGCGTATCTGGATATGTGGATTTCTTTATACACTCAAAACATCCCAACGGCTGGATGGATTTTAATGAATGAGGTATCTATCGATTCGTCTTAACCGTCCAATGGCTATAGGCTAGGTTTTGCTTTTATAAATTCAAAAATGACGGCCGTAAAATACAAATGGCGGTAGAGACGAAAAATGTTTTTACGCACCCTATTGAGTGGCACATCATTGGATAGGTCTTTCAAAATGAAGACGATAATTCATTGACTATTTTACAGTTCCGTTTAAATGTTACTGAACCTGGAAGTTGTATAGGTAGTATCTCGAGCTTTGCTGCAACTCTAACCTTCATAGACATCTATAGGCCTCATCAAAACAGTGTTTATAGATATGATATGTTTAATTGTTAGTTCGAACTAACAATTAATCACAACTTAAAAATCATCAATACAAGTAAATAAAAAAATAGGAAAGTAATATAAAAGATAGTTTCACATCGATGAGAAATAATTGATTAGTTCGCTTTTTATGCAGTCGGGTTTTTTGATTTTTTTTTTTTATTATTATTTAATTCATTATTTTAGTCGCCTTTTAAGTAAGACTGTGAACTTTTTAAAGTTCACATCATATATTTTATTAATGTTTTAATTTGCTAAAATTTTTTAATGGTATTTAAAAATACTGTTAGTGGATAAAGGGTTAAATATGTTTGTCTAGTCCTTGCACTGGCTGATTGCATTTTTGCTAAAAAATTGCTTTTAACTTTTTAATTACTAAATTAATTTTTAAAATAAGCATTTCTGGAATAATTATTATTGCCCTATAATCGGAAGGCCATAATTGTTTATTCTCAATTCTCTATTTGTTGAGATTGAGACTTTGGAAATAATCCCTTTAATAAATGTTATTCTATATGGAGATGTCACAGGTTTTACTGCATTACTTCTTAAAAGAAAATCTTCGAAGGCATAAATTCACACAGAATAAGATATACTTGTTATCTTAGATCAAAAGGCAAGACAAGAAGAAAGAGCAATCTCTTAAGATCTAAAAGCATCAAAGATTTTTTCCCTCTAAATGCATAACACGTAAAGCATTAGTAAGACTCGAAAGTACAATCTCACTTCCCTACTTTTTTATCATTCAAAACACATCTATACTAATATTTTTATGCTTTGTATTATGCTTTCAAGATACATAAAATAAATAATTAAATTTGAGCATTTTGTAATGTTTTTTAGCATATTATTAAATTGTTTTATAAATGAAAGTGGTTTAATAAAAAAAAAATGCAATTCTAATGATAACATTTTAAAAATATTACTGGTCAACAAATTTGAACTTTTCTTCTGTACCAAAACAGAAATTAATTGTTTGTTTGTGCTGATTCCGAATTTAGTTTTATTTCAACAAGTTTAGTTTTTGCTATACTAATGTTTTTATGCTTTGTTTTATTCTTTCAAGATACATAAAAGAAATAATTAAATTTGAGTATTTTGTAATGTTTTTTAGCATATTATTAAATGGTTTTATAAATAAAAGTGGTTTAATAAAAAAAAAAAAAAATTATAATGATAAAATTTTAAAAATATTAGTGGTCAACGAATTTGAACTTTTCTTCTGTACCAAAACAGAAATTAATTGTTTGTTTGTGTTGATCCCAATTTTAGTTTTACTTCAGCGAGTCTTGTTTTTGCTATACTAATATTTTTATGCTTTGTTTTATGCTTTCAAGATACATAAAAGAAATAATTAAATTTGAGTATTTTGTAATGATTTTAGCATATTATTAAATGGTGTTGTAAATAAAAATGGTTTAATAAAAAAAAAATCAATTCTAGTGATAAAATTTTAAAAATATTAGTTTTCAACAAATTTCAACTTTTCTTCTGTGCCAAAACAGAAATTAATTGTTTGTTTGTGCTGATTCCGAATTTAGCTTTACTTCAGCAAGTCTTGTTTTTGCTATACTAATATTTTTATGCTTTGTTGTATGCTTTCAAGATACATAAAAGAAATAATTAAATTTGAGTATTTTGTAATGTTTTTTAACATATCATTAAATGGTTTTATAAATAAAAGTGGTTTAATAAAAAAAATTCAATTCTAATGATAAAATTTTAAAAATATTAGTTTTCAACAAATTTGAACTTTTCTTCTGTACCAAAACAGAAATTGGTTCTTTTTTTTTTGTGCTGATTCCGAATTTAGTTTTACTTCAGCAGCTCTTGTTTTTGGGATAGTTGTATGTTTCAATTTATGCAAATTAGTAACTTTTTTACAATTATAATCAAATTTAAGGTACAGTAGAACCTCGATTATCCGAAGTAATCGGGACCAACCCTCTTTCGGAAAAACGAAATTTTCGGATAATCGAGAAGACTTTAATTTTAAGATTAAGGAGAATTATATGCAATATTTGGTATAATGGTGACAAGTGCTTAATAAAAATAAAGCAGTAGCAAAATAGAAACAAGAATAAATTACCAGAATTTTTATTTTGAAATTAAGTACCTTTTACATATATCACAAGGGTTTGAAAAAATGTTTTGTTTGTCGCAGTTTCAATTGCCCTTGTTTTGAAGCTCTATCACGGAGTTTTTAATATTATTAGTTTACCAGTATAACAGTCTTTCTGCTACTCCAGCCATGCAAAACCTTTTGCAAACTATTCGAAATCTTCAGAATTGCTAATTTGTTCGTTTTCTTCGTTCCACTCCGCAGCTTACGGGAGCTCAAGTTAAATTCGAAGGAACGCTAAGAGAGGGGATCGAAAATATTTATATGTACTCGTAGTTGGGAAAACAAAGAATATGGTAGTTAAAAAATAAAGCTTTCAAAATGGATTTGATACACAAGGAATGTGATAGTAAAAAAAAAGCTTCAAAAATGGATTTTGGTTAATCGAGTGTTTCGGTTAAAAGAGTTTCGGATAAATGGGGTTCTACTGCATAAAGAAATATCAGACTGGCCTTTTTGTTTTATGTTAAGATTACTGTCCAGTGTACTTCACAAAACCGTTAATTTCAGCTTTTTCATTTAGCTAATTTGAGTTCTGTGACAAAAGCATTGTTTTTCAGTGTATTAGGGCAATTAAGCAGAAAATTATCATTTTTTGGGAGTGGGGGGATAAAATTTATAATATGTTCATAATGTTACGTCAGTTACTCAATAAAAGTTACGTCAGTTACACGTGTAAATGCCATTTTTTTTCTTTTTTATTATTCAGAAGTTAACTAAACAAGTTACTGTTATAATTTGGTATTATTTAGTGTTGTTAAGAACATTAAATTACTTATTTTAACGTGATAGTTTTGATAATTTTTACACTTCAATGAAGGCAAAAAAAAAATTGTATATTTTATGTTACGTCAGTTACAGAATTTTGAATTGCAATTTTTGGGACTCAAAGAGAGATTGAAATAATCTGCTGGTATTTGGGTATTAAGTCCTTCTTAGTAAGAAATATTTTAACTTGTAGAAATTTGTTCTAGCTTTATTAGTAAATTTTCTACATAGGTTTGAAAACAAAATTTGATGATCACATGTTGCTTCAGTTATGATGGAATTGCTCATTATAAAAAAAGACAAAAAAAAAAATAAATAAATAAAATAAAATACACTCCTTTTGCAAGTTGGAATTTTTTGCAATATTTTTCTGGATACATTTCTTACAAGTATGCTCTACTTATATTATAAAGGACAAACGTGTCCGTGTGTAAGGCTGGTGTAATTCTGATGTTGGCGATAGCAAACATTTCAATTTCGCTTCTGCCGCAATTTTTCAAGCTTCTAAACATAGCAGATTATCAAATTTTATACCGTCGAATAGGGGAAAAATATACTTACAAATACAATTTGTATGGAAACTCTATTGCACTTTTTCATACGAACTGAATATTTCCATCTGATCCAATCATGGCCCAGTTACCCCAAGTAACCTTAATTCTGATCATTAAGAGCGCATTTCGATTAGATGCCTGTAAAATTTATATTAAATTTATATTATTTTATTTTGTAGCTGAAGTTTTAAATTCGTTGTGAAATATCAACCGAAAAAAAAAAGCTGAACTATTCATATTGACTTAAGCGCAAACTGATTTATCTTTCATAATCACCTGCACGCGATAGAGGTTTATTTAACAAAAAAAAAAAATTCAAGCTAAAAATCACTTTTAAAACAATAACTATGGGTGACTTGCGATGTAGTTTTCAAACAAATTGCAATACAATTTTCATACAAATTTCAGTACAGTTTTCAAAGAAATTGCAATAGATATACTATTATTTTTAACACAATAATGCTGATTGGTAAAGTTGTCATACGAAATGAATATTTACAACTGAGCGAAAAAATGTCCAAGCCGGGAATCGAACACAGATCCTTGGATTTCATTGCCATTGTACTACCGTTTAAGCTACCTGGGCTGACAACCGGCCAGCATATTTACCTCAAATAGCATTATTGATAATAACATCTGGTCTGCCATATAGACAGCTGTTGTTGGAAATATTCAATTCGTAGGATAGCTTTACTAATCAGTATGATTGTGTTAAAAATAATAAAACATTCTCATCGTTTATATGGAGTTTCTTTACCTACGGTTTATTCTGTTTGGCTGTCTACATGAAACACCCTGTATTTGTGATTCTTAAAGGTATTTGCGACACCATGTTGTGGGGTAATTTTTCATCCTGTTGATGCGTACTATTACGCTTCTGAATTTGTCGGTCATATTTGGCAACACCCTGTATAAAGCCCTGTTAAAGTATGTATTTAATGCTGTGAATTTTAATGTGTGTGTTGGGGGGATGGGTAGTTGTTAGCTGTACTTGAGATTATTACGAGGTTAGCAGTAGGTTTTCGGTAAGCAGTGGTTTGTATTTTGTCATTTTCGTATGTCAGTTTTAACTCAAGGCATGCTAAGGGTCGATTTATTTCCTCTTCTATTGCAAATTGGATATTCCGGTCATATATATTTATTCGGTTTAGTATGGTTGGGAGGTTTATTTTGTTATTTGTTATAATAAAATTATCATTATAAAATAATTATCATTATAAAAATCATAATAAAATTATCCCATATCTTATCCATATCGGTATTTCGTTTCTGTGATCACTTATTACAGCTTCTTCGAGTTTTCTCATTTACCATTCAGTTATTACGTTCGATATGGGGGGGGGGGGCATTGCAAGAGAATAATACATGATGGTAAGAGTTTTTATACTGTGCTTTCTGATTTTAATTCCAACTACTAAAAACAGATCGTACTGCGAGCAATACACTTTCAATCACGGCAGAAACAGTAATCACTCAACCATGATGCCAACGAAGGAGGTCAAACGTATAGTAGAAATATAGTAGAAACAATACAGTGCAATTGGCATTTAAATATATTAAATATTTTAGGAAATATGAGCAGTTGTATGAAATAATTTTTATCTGCGCAAGCGCGGACGATAACAAGGATTATTTTACACAATTTAATACTCAACTCTATGGAGCAACTTATTAAAAAAAGTCTAGCCAAGTATCGTAAAAAATTGTCATTTTTAATTTTTAATTTTTTTTTAATTTTCATTTTTTATTGATGCTTTAGTTCTTCTTGGATACTCACCAGAACGAGCCTATACCATGATCAAAAGAAGTATCAAAATCGAAGCTTTTTTTCCAAATCTACTCGTTGATACTCATTAAGTACTAACTTTTTTCTGAAAGTCAATTAATAAAAAATGACAATTTGTGTAAAATCCCTTATCATTCAACTGCTCTCAGAGAACAACTAAAAATTTGATCACTTTAATGCCGATATCTTTCTGAAATTTTACGATATGTGACTAGATTTTTTTTAATAAGTTGCTCCATAGAGTTGACTATTAAATTATGTAAAATGATCCTTGTTATCGTTCACGCATGCGCAGATAAAAATTATTTCATACAGCTACTCATATTTCCTAAAATATTTAATATATTTATATTCCAATTGCAGTATATTATTTCTACTATATTTTGTCAATTTTTCTGAAACCGGCGTTAAGTTTGGTTGAAAAGCCTGCATGTTATATGCAAAAAACTTGCAAGAATTTTTTAATTTTTTTTAAAATAAATCGCTATATCTCTAATAATATACGTGCTATTCCTACACAAAAGAATACACATATTTCACAATGTCTGTTTATTTATATTGGGTAGCGGTAGATCATTTAGCGCGTTTTATTTTACAGGGCACATTGCACATTATTTTTTTCTTTCATTTCCTGTTGGCCCCCTAATTACTCCCCTTAACAAATCAACATTGCTAAATATGAGGTCATGCCTGTTCTTTTTAATCCTGAAATTCCAGAAGAATCTGTCAAGTATGTTTCTAAAAATTCGACAAAATGTCTAAAATTGAAAGTTGCCGGTCATTAATGGCCATATAGTGTATTTTAAAATTCCGGATTTTTGAGGGAATATCAAAAGTAGTTCTATATCTTAATGGTTCCTTTAGCCACAATTTAATTCATTATTAAGTGATTATTATGTAAGAAAAAGAGAAAACTAAATGTAAAAAAAAACTTACTTTAATTGATATTTTCTATGTTATAGGGAAAAAAATCTAATAAAGCGTAAAATTATTTATTTTCTTGTAATTTCGGAACCATCGATGGTAATTTCGTTTGCTTCAATCTTTTTGCACCCCCCCCCCCTTTTTTTGGTACTTTATGCAAATGAAGAATGTCTATTTGGGAAATACAGTCATGTTTCGCTAAAGAATATATTAATTTTCAAATCAAATTTGTGCAATTTTCTAGTGACACATTTTCTTCTGCCGATTGTTCATCCTCGTCTTCTGTGCCACTACTAACATTATCGGCTGTTCTATTTAGCGCAGCGTCAGTGATCTCGCTGCACGTTAATTGTTCGTTATTGATGCATTTTCTTTAATGCTTAGTCAATCATCTATCTCCATATTTTCGACACTTAATGCATTTTCAGATTTTGCGTGTTCAATCAACTCATAAATTGTGGTCTTTTCAAAACAAATTTGAAAGCCTGACAATTTTACCTCATCATTGATGCAACCGTTGCCGAAAATTCATTCCGACTATATATTGTACTATGCATTCGCCAATGTCGTCCCCAAAATTGTCCCGTTGGTAAGCAACAGTGCAGCTCCCAGAACGTTTGTTCAGAAATAATCGCCTCTGACAAATGAAAAAAAAAAAAGGCAAATATTCTTTTTTTGCATTTTTACTTTCGATCTTGAAGTTAATAAAGAAAGAAAAGTTCATAACGAATTGCAACTTTTCTTCTCCCAATACTTGGAATTGTAAAAGAAAAAGGAAGGGAAAAGATGATTTTGATGCCGGATTTTTGAAGTTGCCGGATATCTCAATACCGGATTTTTGAAGTCGTACTGTATTTTGTAGGTGAGGTTATTTTATAGAGATTTTTATGGGTGAGGTAAATTCTCTGGGCCAAAAACGTGGCAAAATATCGACTTTTAGTTACATTTAGCTTTTAAATCAGGGTGTCTCCGGGAGATCGGAAGTGACCTATAGTCAGGATTTTTTTTTCTAAAACTAAAAAACTAAACCTGCGGCAGTACGAACCATGAAGGATCAGGGCCTATAGAGCCCAACTCGGTTACTTGACCCTGGGACCCGAGGTTCTATGCAGCATGTGCCCGAGTCGGGTGATCAGCCCAACGCGAGACTCTCGGTGCTTTGTTCCCCAAGCATGCTTGGTACTTATTTTGACCCCGAAAGGATGAAGGGTTGAGTGAACCTTGCGCAGAAGTGAGTCAAACACACGATCTGTAGCGTGATTTTTTTTTTTCAAAAAGATTAAAATTCGTGTTTTTTTAAGGGGACACAGTACCTTTTAAACTACTTTTTCGATTTTGAATAATACTGTAATATACTTAAATATAATGTCACTACAGGTATTAGGTACCATAAAGCAAATATAATTTCATATAATTAAAAAAAATCTTGTAGAACATCCTATTTAACTAAAATTTAAATTTAAAAAAATTAAAAAAAAATTAAATCCCTACTACTTTTTTAAATATGAATATTTTTGCTTCAATTTTCATTCCATATTCCTTAGATTATGCTATATAAAACTGTGCAAGGGTTTTCAGATGTATGGGATATTACATTTAATATCAATCTTTTTCTCTTTTGTTTAGTAAAAAATCAAGGAAAAATAATTGAAATTCTTAAAAAAAAAATAACTATAACCTTGAATCTTAAATCAATGCACAATTTTATGTAGTATGTTTTTAGGATTATGGAAAAAAAGTTTGAAGCAAAAATATTCATATTTAAAAAAGTAGTAGGGATTATAAAAAATATATATATTATTTTTTTAACTTAAATTTTAGTTAAATAGACAGTTCTACAAGATTTTTTTTTTTTTTTTTGAAATTATATGAAATTATATTTGCTTTATAGTACCTAACATCTGTAGTGACATTATATTTAAGTATTTTACAGTATTATTTAAAATTGAAAAAGTAGTTTGAAAGGTATTGTGTCCCCTTAAAATGAATTGCACCGTCCTAGAGAAGAAAATCTCTGGTTTAACCCTTTCAAGGGAGGTGGTATGTTTATGAAACTACTTAACTTTAATTCCAAAATGCCACATTGGCACAAGAATTTTGGTAAATTTCTTTCCCTTTTATTATGTATTTTGATAAATTTCTTTTCCTTTTATTACGTATTTTGGTAAATTTCTTTTCCTTTTATTATGTATTTTGGTAAATTTCTTTTCCTTTTATTATGTAACACACTATCATTTCTGAAATATCCAGAAACATTTCCGAAACACGCAGAAACGTTTCCGAATTTTCTACCAATGTACACGGAAATTTTTTCGAATGTCTGACCAAAATATGCGGAAACGTTTCCGAACAGCTGACCGAAATATGCTGAAACGTTACGAAAATCTGCGAAAAATAGCTTTTTCTTATTTCCAAATAAATTTGTACTTAAATTCCTGTGCCAATCATTCATTTCAACATTTTAGCAGTGAAAATGTTTTGCTCCTGAAAGAGTTAAAATAGCGTTTTTAGGTTTTCCGTATCTCTGGATCCTGATGCGACCATCAGTGCGAAAGAGGTAAAAATGACAAAATTGAAATTTTTTGATTTTTTTAAAGGGTTGGTGTAAATATATTTTTTAAACGGATTGAGGCGTTTTAAACGCAAAATTATGAAAGTTAAGGATATGTTTGTTGTTTTCCGTATCTCGGACGGTTTTGCAGTTGTGTACTTTGAAAAGAAACCATGAATAACAGCATCTGGTTCTTCTCTGAATTGGCGCTGCTGGAGATGCGATCGGCTGATTCCTGCTACGGTTTTTGTGGCGATGTGATTTTTAATTAGGATTTTTAATTAATATATTGCCTAATTCATCACCCAATTTTTTAGATTTTTACGTGCGGTAGATTTTTCTAGTCATCGTATACACGAAGACAAATATGTATTTATTATTATTATTATTAGTATAGATAGACTTCTTTCTAATAAAACTGAATGATTATATTAAAGGATAAGATTTTATAAAAAGAACGATTTTTATATTAAATTTACAACTTAAAATAGTAATAATTGCAAATTAAGATGGCTTTGAAAAGGTAATTAGTAGCAAATTCTCTTTTTATCTTAATACAAATTTGAAATAACGAACGTTTATTACCTCAAAAACTCATTACATGCATCGGTTATTTAACGTTATTAAGCAAAATTCTCATTAAGAATACTTACGATATTTTTTGTTATAATTTGCTTTCGAATTAAGTATATAATCATAGAAGATACCAATTAATAAATGTCATTTGTTGAAAAAGACGATTTTTGCATGATATATACGTTTTTTGAAATGATATATAAATTAGCAGTCTAATTTTTTTTTTTAATTTTTTAGATATGTTGCCGCGTAAACACGTATTTTTTTTTATAAAAATGTGTCGAGATTTGTAAGTTTAGCTTAGAATATCCTATAGTATAGTAAAAATTTCACTAAAAACAAACAAGTGTTGTAAAAATAGCAATTATCATATTATTTAAATTTGTAATACAATATTTAAAACATAATACAATATAATATTAATACAATATAGTATAATATAATATAATATAATATATATATAATATATATAAAATTATTATAATATTTAAAACATTGTAGTAAATTTTAATTAATATAATATTAAAATATTATCAGATCGAAAATTAGCTGTTTTATTCGGTTTAATAGGTTTTTGAGAATTTCGATAGATTGAAATTTCATAAATAATTATTTTGTTAATCTGTAGAAAAGTATATTTTTTGTGTCTTAGATGCAATTTTTAAAAAAAAAATCCGCACATAGGTGTGGTCAAAACAAAACTACGGAGATTAGGTTTTATAAAATAATTTTCTTTTTTTAAATCATATTTGTCAATTTAATGTAGTAACTTTTAAATGAATTATGTTGGTATTTTTCATTTTCTTACAAAATCCATTTTAAAATTTTATTTTTTACGCATTTAAAGCGATATTTTCTCGTAATGGGATAATAAGTAACAAGCGCATGTTTAAGTAAGTAAAAGCTAGCTTTTCTTTTTTCATATTTGCATAAAGCAGTGATGGAAAAAATTACTAATATCCTTTTCATCTCGTAATTATGGTATTTTTATTCATAGAACAAGTTACTCCTTAATAGTTCTTTGTTTTCTTATTATTAAGAATAAAAAGACAAATTCACTTCAACCTTATATTTTATAAAAGAAAGTTCCTCCAGTGACTAATTCTTTACCATTTCCTTCTATAAATATATTGGCAGGTGTGTCAAAAACCTTTTCCGATAATTAATAAATTTCTTTTTTCGTATGGAACGAATGAAAGTTTATTGATTCTACTAACACATTTAACATTAAGCAAATTAATTTTCATTTGTTTGTATTAATATGAAAAGGTGAAAGAGAAATATTGGCATACATTTAATTGGCAATTTTAAGAATAATTGTTATTCGTCAAATAGTATTTAATTTCTAAACTCGATTTACGTTTTAATAAAAAATTTTGTCTTCATTAGTGAAGTTTCTTGCATTAATATTACTGCCTTATTGATTTAATTGTTTTAAAGTGAAACAACTTTCTAGGTTACACTAAGAAATTACTTGGCGTAGTAGACTCAAAAAATACAACGTTTAAAGCACCAAAACACTTTATTTCTTGTTACAAACTAGTTTCAGTAGCCATAGTGTACCGTCATGAATGCAAAATATGATTGCTGGGGCTTTACACGGATTTTTTTAATTTATATAACCTTTCTAGGTGTTTTGAGACACAATATATATATACATATATATATATATATATATATATATATATATATATATATATATATATATATATATATATATATATATATATATATATATATACCGGGTGCCCTGAAAAGGACTGACTGATTTTAATTTCAATAACTTCAAACGGTGACACATATTTAAAAAAAATTGCAGGAGGGTTATGCATGAGCTGAAAAGTTTTTTTTACAGTGATTTTCGATTTTGTTCAAATTACAAACAGCAGATGGCGCTGCGATCAATAGACGCTAATTTCAGGCTCGATTTTTGGCCCTTCGGTACCCACTCAATACATTTTAATCTCCTTTTTCAGCATGGAAGAAGAGAAAGGCCAAAAAACCGAGCCTGTATTTTGCGCCTATTGCTTACAGCGCCATCTATTTTTTGTAATGCGAACTAAAATCAAAAATCACCGTAAAAAAAAAACTTTTGACCTCATGCATAACCCTCCTGCGAGAATTTTTTAAATATCTGTCACCGTTTGGAAGTTATTGAATTTTAAAATCAGTTAGTCCTTTTTAGGACACTCGGTATATATAAGCTCAGAAAAAGTTAAAAATTAAAATTAAAATTAAAATTAAATCCATGCAATAAGCGCTACAGCTGCAAATAACCACACAGATTATACATAGCACATTATGTAAGAAATGCATTTTGCAGACCCAGAATCTCGCACCGTAATTAAACTGAGAATAAACAACGAACAACTAAATAATAGTTTGTTGTGTATGGTAATTAGTCTGAAACATTGCTGTGCTTTTATAAAATGCCCACTGCTGACGAGTCCACAGCTTTTTGGTTTTATTCTTTCTTGTTCAGGATATATCTGTTGAAATTTCTTTGATGTTTGTTGTTTATTCTCAGGTTAATTATGGTGCGAGATGCTGGGTCTGCTGAATGCATTTCTTACATAATGTGCTATATATATATATATGTGTATATGTATATTTAGATACATACATTATTCTTTCTGTAAAAGAGTATTTACCTATACATTCCATTTAAAATATAAATTCTTAAGGGGACCTTCTACATTACGAGACAAAAAAAAAGTACTTTTTTATGATTTTTATGTAAGAGAACTGCATGATGGATCTTTTTTGAAATTTTAACAGTTTATTGTACATATGTTAAGGTATACACGAGAATTTTTTTATTAGATTTTGTTGCTTCTACTCTAAGTTATAAACAAATATGTTCAACTGCTTTGGAAAATTTCGTCTGGACGGTGGGCATGATAGCGCCTTGTAGAACTATCTGAAACACAAAAATAAATTTTTTTCATAAACTTTGTGAGTATAGCTTCTATTTAAATTAAAGGAACACATAAATTTATTTTAAAAATTATGTAATGGCTGATTAAAAAAAAACAAATTTGTTAAAAAAATTCGTTCTTGTTTGTTAATAACTTTTTTTTTAACAATTTTAGAAACAGCTTTAATTCATATCGAATACAATTAAATAAGTTTTAATTAAAAAAAAATTAAGATGATCCATTGAGTAGGGGTTTTTTTTAATTGTCCATCGTGACAAAAAATGTGGTTGAACATATTTGTTTATAACTTAGAGTAGAAGCAACAAAATCTAATAAAAAAATTCTTGTGTATAACTTAAGATATGTACAATAAACTGTTAAAATTTCAAAAAGATCCATCATGCAGTTTTCTTACACAAAAAAAATAATAATAAAGTACTTTTTTTGGTCTCCTAATATAGAAGGTCCCCTTAAAATATCAAATAAATAAAAAACAAAGGTTTTTGGTTAAGATCTGTATTATACTATACAGTTATGTATTTACCGATTTTCATCAGGTCTTATTTCATTAAAAATGGAGTCTTTCATACATCTCTGTGTTCTTTGATAATTGCACAGACGTTTTTTATGATGAACTTTGGTTTTCCATAAGAGTAATCATTATGAACTTTTGACACGGATGTTTTTTTTTTATGAAGAATGTGTTTTTAGACATATTACTAGATTTCTGTTTTTTATTATAACAGTACGAAGTAGTACCATTGCAGATAAAACGTAAAGGAAATATTTTACAAAGCAATTAAAATTGTATTTTATATGATGAATTAAAATATTTTTTAATAACTATATTAAGACACGTTAGCAATTATCATAGAACACAGGCATATATTAAAGACCTCATTTTTAAAGAAATATTACATGATGGAATCGGTAAATATATAAATGTATTCTTAAAATATATTTTTAATTTAATTATTAAAAATTAAAACATTTTAATTTTAGACATATTTAAAAAATAATATATTTCTTTGAAGAATATCAATTTTTGAATATTTCTATGAGGACTGAAAGGATTAAATATTAATTTACAGTCAGTATTTAAAAATAATAATAATAAATAAAAAAAATGTAAAATAAAATTGTTGCTTATTAATACATTTTTATATTGCCAAAATCATATTTTCAAAATTTTCTCTTAAAACAAAGTACCGAAAACAATAGAATAAGTATATAAAACTGAAAATAATAGCACAGAGTCACATAATATTATATTTCTTAGAAGTTGACATATTAATTTAAATATGAAGCATCTTGAAAAAAGTACAAGGATTTATAAATTTTAGCACTGTTTAGATAATCATTGTCAGTACAATGTAGCTTTTAGTACTCATTAAATAACCATTGTCATTACAACATATAAAGAGTTATAATTTTATGCAGGGGAAGGTGACCTAAAATGACCCCCTTAAGGGAAAAACTTGTGTAAAACAATATAACTGTTTAAATAAAACTTTGGTCTATGCTAATATGTTTTACACTATATTTTGCATCAGAAACATACTTTAATAATATTTTTAACCCAAATTCAGTAATGAAAAAATAGATTTTTGTAAACGTATCCAAAGGATCATTTTACCTTCACCAAAGGGCAAAATGATTCTTCCTTTAAAAATAATTGTAAATTGTTTTTTATCGGCAAAATAAAGGATATAAAAGTATTTATGACAATACATAATGAAATAAAATAAGTTTTACAATAAAATAGCATACATAATTCATTTTATGTAAATTTTAATATAAAAAAGTGTCAAAAATGATTTTGAAAAAACAATAAAATGGAATATTTGAAAAGTATGATCCAAACGTAATAGCCCATAATAAACGCAGAAGTTAAATAATGCCTATTTCCGCCCCATCCGAAAACTTGGAATATTTAACCACATATTGCAAATATACACATAATCCTCATTCTCATCTATCCCTGCGCATGAATTTTGCGCCCACGTACGACACTTATGACACTAGATTGAACCTCCACCTGCTGCAGAGGAGGGAAATTGTTCATTGGAATAGATACAGATGTGTTCCTCTTCTGAATCTGTTTCACTATATTCCAAATATTGGATTTTTGACACACTTTTCTTCTTTATGGGAATCGGTGTTGCCAGTGGGCTACTTTTTTTTCAATTCAGATTTCTTGAGTGGCACCACTTTTTGAAATAGTAAAATTCATCTTATTTAATGACATATTAATTAACTCAAAAGGAAGAAAAATTTTACCATTTCAGAAAAGTGGTGCCAATCAAGAAATCTGAATTTAAAAAAAAAAGTAGATCACTGGCAACACTGCAGAAATACGTCTTTGCTTTGATTTCATGGTCTTTTCTTTGCTTGTTCTGGTGATTTCGTTTTTAGATTAAGCATATTTTAATTAGATTTTCTTAACTGCAGCCTCTTTTGTCTTCTCTTTCTGTTCTCTATTTTTCGTTTCCAAGCACAGTTGATTCTTATAAGGACTGCTCGTTAAAATGGCACTTTCCGTCCATTTCCTTTTTCTCGAAGTGCTTGATGCCGTTTTCTTTGGTGACGGTAGGATAACACGTGGATTCAAACAGAAAGGTTTGGGGCAGTCACACATTTGGCTTCCATGATGACAGCGATGACCACCTCGGGAACTCAGCTTTCACTTTAGAGTGTTAGTGCAATCCCGAGGGGTAGATGGCTTCCATGATGGCTAGGAACCTCTACTGGATTTTCTTCAGCCAATAAAATGATACTAAAACGATCCACATAATGGATCATTTCACCTGGCAACATGACCGTGTATTTTAGGTCATGTAACTAGGTGACGCTGAGAAACATAACAAACTCAGCATGTGCAATTCACATCTATAAACATACTCTATTAAGTAAACTAAGTCATATTTCTGTACATGAAAGACCGTATATGTAAGTAAATATGAAAATTAGTGCTTATCTTATAACAGATATTATAAAATCCACTTTTTCAAAGATTTCTATTCAACCCACTTTTTCAAAGATTTCTATTCAGACACGTAATACTGCGATTGTTTGAATACCGCCATTGCTTCTTCTTCACTTGGCACAACTAGTTTATGTGTTACCCTGTAGCTAGCGCGACCTGCGTTGATGAAAATCTATTTGGATCGTTTTGCCCGCTTGGATCATTTTAGGGCACCTTCCCCTATAATTATTGTACTTACAAGCGGTTTGTATTGCGGTTTTATATATATTTTTTAACTTAACAAGTAAAATGTATACAGGGTGTCTAAAAGGGCTATTGGGAATTTAAATAGTCCACATGCTAGAAATTCAACGCAAAACACTTTTTAACAGCTTGCTGTAAGCCTGCGATCTGTTTTATTAGCTTCTAAATTGGCGTGGGTAACGGTGTTCAGAAATTCGCAAACGTATGTGCATCAACATTGGATTTATCTAACAAGTGTTTTGTTACATTATCAAATTTTATTTTTCCAGCAAAAACATTTTGAAAAGTGAGAAGTCTGTTTCAAGAGAACTCTGGTTGACCATCTGAATACTATCTCACGCATATTAATTAGCCGATTATTGCAAAGATTTCTTAACAATCGCGCAATAAAAACCTGACCTTATGATAAGGGCTTCCACGAACGTGGTAAAATAAGTGCATATGTATGTATAAATTGTAAGACAAGCGGAATATTTATCGTAGTTTCGAACAAATAAATACGTTTTTCGAATGTGTTTTCGATATATAACGAATGGTTTTTAGAACATCCTGTATGTAATATATTTTATGTGTTAGAGTATTTATTCGAAAGATAGTTTTAAAATTGCTTTGTTCCGGACACATTAAAGATTACACTTCATGAAGTATCTTTTGTTGACGCAAGTGTACAGTCTTGGAAAAAAAAAGTAAACACCCCTAATAACTCCTCAACAAATTATCGTAGAAGAAAGTTACTCATACCTAACCGTTGGAAATAGAGTCTACTTTTAAATGATGTATATAAAGTTTGCTTAGGGGGCCATCTACATATAAAAACGAACCCAAACTTCGTTTGTTTCAATGACAATACCCAATTTTAACAAGATATTTCAAATCTTCGGTTCAAACTATGTCTAGACACCAAATTTCAAGTCATTTGAATGATAAGTTTTAAATTATAAACATTCAAAATTTGGTGCTTCTAATGTTAAATTATATTTTCATATTTTTATTAATATCACCTGAAATTATACTCCTAATGTGCTAATTTTTTGTCTAGCAATAATACTATAATACCCACGCATAAATACTTTGAATTTGCAATTTTTATAATTTTATGATATGAAGTATGAATTATGAAATTAATATTTGGAAAAATTATTAATTGAAACCTACGATTTTTTTGATGGATTTAGATTTATTAAGTCCTGATGGTTTAAGGAGCCGCTGTGATAGAAATGACTAGATATTTTGAAATTTCTTATGCTATCCTGTAATCTAGCAGTCTTTAATGACTGCTTGAGTGGCGCTTAAGATGCCCTGATCAAGAAGGGTGCTCTCTCGGTCAATAATCGAGTACCGAACTTCAATTTGGATACAGCCCCTAAAATACGCTCGTTTTAAAATAATTAATTTCTCGGAAACTTATCGTAAGAATTGCATAAAAATTTGTTTTTAGGCTAATTGAAGGGTGTGGAGTTCATGCTGTCAGAATTGTGCACTGCTATTGAAAAAAAAAAAAGTTATGGTTCGTTTTAATATGTAGATGACCCCCTAAGAAAACTTTTTATACATAATTTAAAAGTAGACTTTGTTACCAATCTTGTGGTACCAGCAACTTTCTTCTACGATAATTTTTTGCAGAGTTAGTAAGGGTTGTTTATTTTTTTTCCACGATTGTACATTCATTTATCTCATATCGGAAAATAGTCGATTGAAATTAAGCGACAAATGTTAGGACAAACTATTTCCATTTCTTATTTCCATTTGTACGATTCCATAATCATTATGTATATTTTAATTGCGATTCTTATCACTTTTCATTTTTCTTTGTTAGACAATTAAATATAAAGTGCAACTCGTTTTTCATTTTTTTTTCCCACAGGTACCTCTTCTACGGGAAAAAATATCCACCTTAATACAAGATAAAACACGAACTTCATTGTCTGAAAAACAGATCTTTTGCAAACCTTTTCTATCTCCAAACTTAACTATTTCACAAATATAACCATTTTAATATAAAATCTAATCTACACACTAAGAAAAGATAATTTTTTTCTGATTCTGCAAAATGTATTATAATAACATCTTCCTAGTTATCCATGATTCTAAAAAGCGTTCTTTATCTTTATAAACCTCAAAATCCAATATATTTTCGAGATTTAAAAAATCTAATATATAAAAATGAAAATGTCTCTGCCTGTCTGTCTGTCTGTAATGCTATACAAATTCCAAGTTTTGAATCCAGAATCGTGAAATGTTACGTACATGTGTATTAAAACACGGCCGATGCAACTAAAGTAATCCGGATTCGGAATAACTTATAGTTCATTTTTACTTTCTTCTATCTTCAATAGAAGAAAGTATTGTAATCGAAATTTTTTTCGACTTCCGGTTTTCGACGGATTTGCATGTTTTAGGGGTCAGAGATTCCAAAAAACATGTTTATAGAAAATGTCTGTCTGTCTGTGTGTCCGTCTGTCCGTCCGTCCGTCCGTCCGTCTGTCCGTCTGTCCGTCTGTCCGTCTGTCCGTCTGTCCGTCTGTCTGTCGCCATTGTACCATCAAAAAGTGTATGAAGTTATGTATAGAATTAAACCAAAATTTTACTATAAGTCTTTGGCTATGGCAAGCAGGTCCTTCCGGAATTTGGAAAAAATTCGCCGGTAGGGGGCGCTGATATAACAATTTTTGTGCGATTTTGAATATTGTACCATCCAAAAGTGTATGGAGTTATGCATAGAATTGAACCAAATTTTTAGTTTAAGTTTTTGGATATAACAAGCAGGTCCTCCCTGAATTTGGAAAAAATTCGCCGGTAGGGGGCGCTGTAAATGCGTTTTTTGTGCGATTTTGAATATTGTACCATCGAAAAGTGTATGAAGTTATGCATAGAATTGAACCAAATTTTTATTTTAAGTTTTTAGCTACGGCAAGTAGGTCCTCCCTGAATTTGGAAAAAATTCGCCGGTAGGGGGCGCTGTAATAGCGATTTTTGTGCGATTTTGAATATTGTACCGTCCAAAAGTGTATGAAGTTATGCATAGAATTAAACCAAATTTTTATTTTAAGTTTTTGGCTATGGCAAGCAGGTCCTCCGTGAATTTGGAGAAAATTTGCCGGTAGGGGGCGCTGTAATAGCGATTTTTGTGCGATTTTGAATATTGTACCGTCCAAAAGTGTATGAAGTTTTGCATAGAATTAAACCAAATTTTTATTTTAAGTTTTTGGATATGGCAAGCAGGTCCCCCATGAATTTGCAAAAAATTCGCCGTTAGGGGGCGCTGTAATAGCGATTTTTGTGCGATTTTGAATATTGTACCGTCCAAAAGTGTATGAAGTTATGCATAGAATTAAACCAAAAAAAAAAAAAAATAAGTTCTTGGCTATGGCAAGGAGGTCCTCCCTTAATTTGTAAAAAAATCGCTCGTAGAGGGCGCTGTAATAGCGATTTTTGTACAATTTTTGTGCCATTTTGAATATTGTACCGCCGAAAAGTATATGAAGTTATGCATAGAATTGAACCAAATTTTATGTGTTTATTTTTGGTCATGTCACGAAGGTCCTCCCTGAATTTGGAAAAATTCTGCCGGAAGGGGGCACTATAATTGCGATGTCTGTGCCATTTTCATTATTGTACCATTGAAACGTGCATGTAGTTATCCATATAATTGAACCAAATTTTTTGTGCATGTTTCTGGCTATGGCAAACAAGTCCTCCCTGAACTTGAAAAAATTCCGAAAGAAGGAGGCGCTATAATTCCGATCTCTCTGCCATTTTCATTATTGTACCATCGAACAGCGTATAAAATTATGCATACAATTGAACCAAAATGTTTGTGCTTGTTTTTGGCTTTGGCCAACAGGTTCTCCTTGAATTTGGAAATATTGTGCGGTAAAGGGGCTCCGTGCTAGCGATTTTTGTATACTTTTCTTGATTTTTCGTAGTTCTATTGTGCATCGGCGGCTCATGCAGCGGCGGGAACACGCTTCCTGCTATGCCGGCTATTCGCAAACAGCTGATAACGACAGAATAAGGAAAAATTAATAATTTTAACAAATATTATGATATAGATTAACTCGTTTTTAGTCCGTTTAATTGACTTGAGCAGAAATTTAAGATGAAAATCAAAGTTGGTATAGTATTGAACTAATAATATTGAAGTATTAACATGTGTAACTAAGTTTTGAAATATTAGGATGCATAAGATAGAAGAAAGTTTTGGGATTGGCACATCCAACTAGTTAATTCTTAAAAACCACATATTTAACAGCAATTTCCAATCAAATTTAAACATTTTTTGTTATAAATCCACAATAAAATTCTTACCACAACAATTACTTTTCTTTTGCAAAATTTCCACGTGAAAAAGTGAAATAAATGGTTTGACGAATTTAAAAAAAGGGACCATTACATCATAACTTTTCTATTGTAAGATTTCTACGTGACAAATGAAAATAAAATAAATGATTTGACGAATTAAAAACCAAAAGTAGGTGTTACGTCATGATTTTTCTGTTTTATGATTTCCATGTGAAAATTTATAATTATTTAATTAATTTGACGAATAAAAAATATGGAATATTACGTCATATTGGAAATATAAAGGACGTGGTGAATATATAACACCATATAAGTGTGAAAAATTGTAGTGAAGTTTGATAAATACTCGATTATGGAAATATTGGCGTATTTTAACGTTATTGCTCCAATGATGAATGGAAATAAGTTCATTTATAGCTGTATTATTTTGAGTCTGTTATATAAATTTATATATTTTTATATTGGGTTTTCATTTGATTCGCGTATAGAACACTTCGACTGGTATTTTTTTATATATTTTTATGTTGTAAGTTAAATTTTGAAATTGGTTTTCCAAAACAAACATTCTTAAAATTCCGTGCAATGCCGTGTACTTTAGCTTGTAATTTATAAAAGCAGTGAAGTACTTTCTGCCACACGTTTTCTTCATCATGCAAAAGGTGAATTCCCAGAGTATATTCACAAAGAAATTGTTTCCGTCTATGAGAGCATTACACACTAAAAACGACATTTTCAAAACTGAGTAAGAAATACTTATCTGAGTATGTCGCATAGTCAAAATGGCTCCGAAACAGAATTACTGAATTTTTAATTAATCTTTCAACTTCATTTCAGCAGTGAAAATACGCTTGAAATTATTGAATATTAATGATGTGAATTATCACATTGCTAACAAAGCGTAAACCAACTTAGTGGAAAATGTCCAAGTCGGGAATCGAACCCGGGTCCCTGGAATAGATCTCCAGTGTTCTACCACTAGACCACAAGGACGATGTCCAGCCTGGCAGCCTTACCGACTTATATAAGTGAGAAATGCCAGGCTGGACATCGTCCTTGTGGTCTAGTGGTAGAACACTGGAGATCTATTCCAGGGACCCGGGTTCGATTCTCGGCTTGGACATTTTTCACTAAGTTGGTTTACGCTTTGTTAGCAATGTGATAATTCACATCATTAATATTCAGAATTACTGAAGTTTGAAACATGTATATACTCATTTCTCCAAACATGGACATACTCAAATATGAGCACATAACGCTTTATTCATGATGTTTATTCACGATTATACATGTTGTTTGTATTTATATATTGTTGATGATTGTCAAATCTCACCTGCGAAGTCTTTCCTTCACGAATTCAATCATTTTTCAATTTCGAAGATTGAAGAATAAAATTTACGCTTTCGCAATTATATTACGACGGCTTTTAAGTGATCTTCCGCGAACACGATAGAAAGGAAGTTCACCATATTTCAAGTTATAAATTGTTACTGAAAGGAGCATTTCGTTCGAAATCATAACAAATGATATAATATGAATAAATTCAACTACCCTGATAAAATTTACTACGTTTAACGAATGAAAAGTAATTTTGTTTGAAACTGAGTATTTCTGGTATTTCAGAATTGAAAGCATTGGGTCATCATATTTGAAACAAAAAGTTTCATAACAAAATGAAAACATAGATTTACTCAGATTTGAAAGTGTCACTTTTCTCAGTGTATGAATCGACAACATGTAACGAAATGGTGTCGCGATTTCTCTGGAGGTAGAGCCAATGCCCAGGATGAACACAGAACAGATAAGCCAACTGTGATTTCTGATCGGCCCGTAACTTGCACCCAGCGACTACCACTTATTCACTTAAGGGTACGGTGGACGTTTAACCCTTTATCTACTGGCGCTACTTATAAGTACCATTAAAATAACTTGTTATAAAATTCATTTAATACATTGCTTAGTTGTAATACAGTTTAGAATGAGTTATAGATACATTATTTTATCTTGTTCCAAAAGCATTATTGGTTACACAAAACAAAAACATTTTTAAAAGGCTGTTTTTCCTTTTGCTTTTGCAACTTTTCATCTTTCTTGACGTTGGGGGGGGGGGGGGAGGATTTTTTCAATTCGAAAATATTGCTATATTTCTATTGTAAGAACATTACATTTTTACATTTCCTAATCCTATAAAATAGAAAGAAAAATATTTAAAATAAAACATTTGAGTGGGGTTATAAATATTGCACAAAATCCCTATCAATTCAAATTTAATTTATCCTTCTAAATCCTTCAATCCATCTAAAATCCTTCGAAACTTTATTAAATGATTATGTAAATCTTCTAATGTAGTTTAACAATTCACGAAAAATGCTTTAGAAGATCAAATTTTCATGAAATCATAATTCTGTACATAAAGGGTTAAAAAATTTCTTTTAATTTTCCTAACATATATTTGAAATTTTGTGCAAATATACATTTCACCGTAAGTATATAGAACACCTTAAAAGAAATTTCCAATCTTTTTATAATTTTAAGATCTTGTAAAAAATTTCAAATTTTAAATTGTTCCTTGCGTCTGAATTTTTTAGATATTTCTTGGATTTTGGATTTTAATCACGCAAAACTCTATTACAAACAAATCTGTGTATCGATTTTTTAATCCCTTAAGTAGTTAATGTTTTAGAGTTATTTTTCTGAATTCCATATCGATTTTCATGAAAATTCTGACTAATAATAAGTTGAAACTTAAATTTAATTGTATTAATGATGTGGGATTTTGAAATGTATACACAGTTTCTTTTTAAGAAATACTAGGATTCTTCCTTATCAGTATCGTGAATTTTGATCAAAAATTAAGTAGCAAGGAGAATTTCAAAAATTATAAAAAAGCTGAAACATCAGTATCGAAAAAAATAGATTTAACGTATATTAAAAGGCCAAAAAATTGTTTGTGAACAAAATTAAAACACTTTTAACTTTACGTAAAATAATTGCTTCTGCATTCAGTTTTCCACAAATGACGTAGTAGAAATTGGATAATAATAATACACACAAAAAGAAATGTCGGTTTTGGGGTCGATTTTTGCTCTAATAAAGGTCCGCGGTCCTCTTAGCTCATGAAACATCTTGCAGGAAAATATTTCCACGACGATGATGAGATCAAAATCCAAGTTGAAAAGCGGCTTCGACATTAGGTGGTAAACTTAAAGGTAAGGGTACCATTCAATCCCCTCCACTGTAATTTGGACTGTTTTACTGTCTCCTCTCCCCCTCCACTCTAAAATGGACTAGCCTGGTTGTCCAGCTGAGGATGAAAGTACGATTAAGACGTGTCAGTTTTACTCAAAGCGGCCCTGAAGATGATCAAGGTTTTGATTGGAAGCGCTCGGCGCGAATGTTCTGAACTCTTTTTAAGTTTTTATAAAAGTATAATATGTAATAACATCTTTTATATTGTGATAACTTTTATATAAAAAGCACCTTTTAAGCAAATTTTCTTTGTTTTTATTTCGCTATTTTTCAAGGTGAATGTGACATTTCAACGATATATGTTTATTCATATATGTATTTTGTGTTACGTAATGTACATACAAATCTATATATCACACACTGCAAATAGAGGCATCTTAAATTCAAACACATATGTGACTGAAAAGCAATTAAGACACTTAAGTGTCTGAAAGTGAAATTTCAGACGTAATAGATGTCTGAATTAAGGGGTCATGTACCTCTTAAATGCGGCTAAAATCAACATAAACTTTCAAATTTTGAGTTGGTGAATCTTAAAAACCCTTCTATGTATAACTATGAAATTTTGACTATTGATTAAACAGATTACATTTTTTAATATACTACCATTAGAAACAGAGTAGTCTTTTAACGAATTTATTATACATTTTCCATCATATTTGAAAGTGTTTATGACTTCGGTTTTCTGTCCGTCTATCTGTCTGGCTGTCCACGCTCTAACTCACGTACATATACTCGGAGTTTCATGCAATTGATATATGTTAATGATATTTACAGTGACATATTCTTTATTGAAAATAAAATGTTCAGTATTAATAGTTCATTTACAGGTTCACTCAAAATAATTCCGTTACATTATGGTCAATGGGGGGAAATCGTTTGCAGTGTATTTTAATGACCTTACGCTATTTCAAATGTATTGAAATTGATATAAAAAGCTGAATTTCACTAAAAGATGATTATAATAGAGCATACATAGTATTTATAGTTCATTTGCGGGGACACACAAAAGAAATCGGTTATCGTATTGTCTTTGATCAATAATTGCTGGAAGTGCGTTCTCAATTTCTGTATGCGATTTTAAATTTATCTAATTTTTGTCATGCTACTTGTTTTTTATAAATTCTATATCTCGTACACAGGGCTGCACAAAAAATTCACATATTCTCCTTATTTGCGGAAATTGCTGAAGGGGAATTTTCAGTTGTGTTATATATTTCCTAAATAAACTAAATTTTTGCATGCAAGTAGTTTATAGATACAAATCTATATATCATATATATATACAGGTATGTTTAAATAATTCGGATAATTTTCCGACTGCAGACTGAAATTGCTTAAATTGGGTATTCAAATGTGTTATCCGTTCCCAAATGATTCAATTATACATCCTATTTCAGCTTATTAAACGGCGAAGTTTTGTTATATTATTCTGAATGTACTGGAAATTGTTTCATAATCTATGCTTCACGCATCATTGTTCTTTCTTGTTTATAATTACTATACTTCTTAAATCGTTTCAAAATGCCATAATGCGGAACATACTTATTGCGAAATCGATTAGAAGTATTTCGTTTAATACGCTCATCTCCATTAATGGTTTCGTTTCCTGCAGTTTGCCCACATCAATATTTCTAGTTAGACTATATCGTCGAAATTAAGAATCCTTAAGATATGTATCGGATGCATCACTCTCAAGTGAATGTTACACATGAAGTGAACCCACGTAATATTTAGATGTCCATATTACTTTGCTAGTAAATCAAATTTAATGGAAATTTTAATTCACATAAAATATGTGATATTAAAATTCGGATAAAATTTACTTAAAAAGTGCTAAAATATACATGAAAATGTCTTTTTAACATTAAAACCGTCAAAGATGCTACTAACCCAAGTGCTTTCAACTGCGCTAATAGCAGCTGTCGTCAGGGGGGAAAATCAGGGGAGTGAAAGTTCGTGAAAGTTCTTTGCATAAGTAGCACTAGACGAGTCTATTTCAAAGGAAGGGAGGGGGATGGAAATATGATTATGCTTCAAAATAGCTAGAAACATTTAGTATTCCATACCAGATTCTAGATATGTTGTAAGAAAGTATATCATTGCAAGTATTCTTTATTTGAGTTAAAATTTCCAAGGATTCTCTGATGATGTGTAGTAATTTGAAGTATGGGCTATCACTCTTATTTTACTAAAATCTATGTCAATATCTGGTTTTTGATTTATCCTGGATAGATCTGTAGAGCGCTTGCTATACTCATGTGTTCTTTTTATCTATCTTTAAATTTTTAGTAGCCATTCCTATATAAGAACTCAAATACATAGGATTGACTTTTATTTGTTAATCAAGGGGAACATGACGTGCAGTAACTATAGTTTGAACTATATTTTATAATTTTAACTCACACTTCCACCTATGTGTGAGAGACCGGAAACCCCGGATTGGCTCCCTGATTATCATAATATATTGAAATATTTTACATCGAATATTTATTTTATTTGTTTAGTTTGCTTTTTTGTATTTCTTTTGATAAAATATTTCCTTTTTACATGGCTGTTTTTTATTATTAGTATACTTCTTGAATCGTTTCAAAATACCATAATGGGGAAAATAGGGGAGATGGGGGATGAATGGGACATTTTCACAAAAGTAATTTTTTTTTTATTTATTTAAGTTATTATAAATATTATATATCACATTTCATACATTAGGTATTTGACCACATATATGTACAATATTTATTCTAGATTATGATTCATTCAGAAAAATATTATGAAATAAAAAAAAACGTTCCTTCCTGACCCAATCATCTCCACAGCAGGGATGAATGGGACACGAATAGGGATGGATGGGACACAAAGGTTTTCCTCCCTGTATTCAATTTTACCAAATTAAAATTTATAATTATAACCTTATATGTAATTATATTTGTAATATATGATTTTACAGCACGAATCGATATGTTTTTTTATCAATAACTTCTTTTATTGCAGTTTTAACTTTTAATGCATATTTCGGCTATCAATCTGTTCTTTTTTCCCACTTATGAGGCATTTTAGATTTGAAATGAAAGTTCAAAATGTCTTTTAAATATGGCATAGCTAATAATTTTCAATCATAACTTATTAATTAATATTAATTAAATGTATCTTAGAAACAGGCAGAACGGAAGATATTGGGTCGATTGAAAAGTCGTGTCGTGTTGGGAAAATCAATTTGTACCGGAAAATTCTGCCCGGTAATTATTAGACATCAGATATCGGAATCAAAGCCTAATAATTAAATCATAGAATTTTCCGGTACGAATTGATGTTCCCAACACGACACGACTTCCCGATTGACCCAATATGTTAGGGGTGGGGATTTATTTGTGCAACATTTCAAAATTCAATATAATTTCCCCCATTTGATCAATAAACATATACTATTTTAAACAATTTTATCTATTTTGATTAAGTTTTAGTACCAACATTTTGATAATCCATTAATAATTATTACAATACAATAAATAACACTCAGAAATTTTAAACAATAACAACTCATATAATACTACTTAATACAATTAATTAACTTAAATTATTAATTTATAAACCTATATAATACTATTTAGTTAATAAATAAAACTTTCAACATCTCTAGGGATGAATGAGAATGTCCCATTCATTCCCATTTGAAAGGTCCCAATCATCCCCATGACGCATATATTCCCTTCTCAGCCATTTTGTCTGAAAAATTATTTTGTAACAATGGTTAATATTCATTCCTTTTAATTATCGATATTGAACCTTAAAGTAAATAACTAGAACATAGCTTATTTTTTTAAATTGTATAAGATATTTCACGTCGTCAAATGTAAAAAAACCTACTTTTAAGCAGAGATTTCAGAATATGCAACTTTGAAGGAAAATGAAAACAGCAATGTGGTCCTACTTTTAGTTCTGAAGCACACTGTGGTTGTGCCTTACATGGGGTAGGAAGCAATTTAAAATAAATGATTATTACCTGAAATACTGAGACTGTCCCATCCATCCCTTGTCCCATTCATCTCCTAGCTCCCCTACTTATTAAAAAATAAATTGATTAGATGTATTTCATTTCATGCAGACATCTCCATTAACAATTTCATTTCCTGCAGTTTGTCCACCGAAATATTTCCACTTAGTCTATCGTCGAAATTAAGAATCCTTAACATATGCATTTTAATGCATCACTTTTAAACACTCTCAAGTGAGTGTTACCCGTTAAGTGAACCCAAACGCTATTTAGATGTCCATATGACTTTGCTAGTAAATCAAATTTAATGGAAATTATAACTCATCTATCGTATCTACAGTTCGGTAGAAAAATATTCTTCACTTAATCTTTTTACAATTTTTTAAATTGATTTCACATTTAAATAAAAGAAACACATGTTTTAAATAAGAACGAAAAATCATGCGCCGAACATAGATTATGTAACTCTTTCCAACACATTCAGAATACTATAACAAAATTTTACAATTTACTAAGGTCAAAGATATCTAAATAAACAATTTTAAAAAAGCATAACGCATTTGAAAACCCTTTCGTAATCACCCTCAATATTCGGAAATTTACCTGAATTTTTTTGTTTAGCCCTGTATAGAATCTATATATTTGTATGCATGCTACATAGCATGCTAAAAGTTGCTTCAATTAAATGCATAAGCCCAACTGAAAATTCCCATTCAGCAATTTCCATCAATAAACGGAAATGTACTTGAGAACTTATGTGCAGCCCTGCATATATCTAGAATATATACACGCAAAGTAATTTGCAAAAGAAAAATACAGTCGACTCTCTGTTTAACGTCGCTCTACTTAACGACGATCTCTATTTAAGGACGATATTTTGCGGTCCCGGCTCCTTTAAGTAAAAGTATCTCTATTTAAAGACGAAATTGTTTCTATTAAACAACGATTTTCACGTATTTTTTCCCCGAACCCTTTAAATTTGTTAAACGAGGGAACTTTCTCAAATAGAAAAACAAGTTTTCTTGAAATTCAGATGAGTACAGATAAAGAAAAAGCGTGTAATGAACTTTACCCATGTGACGAACACGTTTTAACAACCGACTTCAGAAAGTTAGATCAAATTTATGTAGACATCGCAAATGAAAATGCAACTTCAGAGGCAGAAGATGGTGCGGAAGCTGATGATACAGAAAGCGAGACACCACCTCCTTCTTACTCAAATACGAATTCTGCCCTGGATATTCTTCGCTAGTACATTGTTTCATCAAATATGGTAGATGACTCATTGAACCTTCTTAATGCTGTTCTTAACTGCTCCGCTGAACAAGCGCAAAACGTTCTGACACTTTTACAAATTCATTTTTTAACGGAAAGATATAAAATTCGAAAGCCTGGCCATGGAAGCGATTTGGAATTGAACTGTTTTTTCCATTTTTTGATCAATCAATTACCCAAAGCGATATCGATCACGTGACAAACCCATTTTTCGCCCGCTCTTGAGTGCTCTTTCTACTTTCGCGAGGAAATTCGGTTCCAAAGGTCCACTTTGACATTATTTTCTGAAAGATCTATTGCGTTTGCAATAAAAATGGAAAAAACAGCTCGA
Source organism: Maratus speciosus (assembly GCA_963932465.1). NCBI lineage: Eukaryota > Metazoa > Arthropoda > Arachnida > Araneae > Salticidae > Maratus > Maratus speciosus. The sequence goes on along the minus strand of OZ010795.1, from coordinate 106,866,729 downwards.
TGACATAGTTTCTGAACAACAACACCAGCTAGTTTCATGCATTTTAGAACAAAAATAATTTAAAACTTATGTCAGGAAGTTGCCCTTTTGGATTTGAGAATAGCCTTAAAAAGCTTAAAGCAAGAGTACTTAAAACTAGACCACCGTTGAAACAATCTACACTTTTTGATTTTTTTTTAAACTTAATTTGTTTAATTAAATGTATTATGAATATTTTTATTGTACTGTAAGTAACATTATTTAATTAAATGTATTATAAATCTTTCTATTTTACTTGAAGTAACATTGTATGCTGTAATGTTGTTCTTGTATGCAGTATAATTAATGCTATTTGTGTTTGTGCAATAAAAATATGTAATATATCTGTATCAATAAAAACAAAAGAAAGAAAGAAAACATAAAATAAATTTAAATAAATAAATAAAACATTTCTAAACACACCAATATATTGAGAAATGTATTGACAGTCCTAAGCCTGTAAAGTGTGAAGGGAAATGTTTTTCAAATATTATATTTCCGAGATTTCTGTTTAAGGGCGCTCTCTGTTTAAGGACGATATTTCGAGTTTTCTTGAAAGTCAGAGAGCCAACTGTAGTTACATTTCAAAGCAGTTCCAGCAATTATTCTTTGAGTCAGACCTGCAGCCAAATACTTTTTTGCGTCCATGTAAATGAATAATAAACTATATGCACTCCAGTTTCTACAGTAAGCGTCTTGTAGTACACCTAAGCGATACATATATATAAATTTTAATATGTTTAAAATAGTGTAAAATAATGTCATTAGTAGTCATAATAGTGTCATTAAAATACAGCACAAATGATTTTCCTCATTGACCGTAATGTAACGGAATTCTTTTGAGTGTCCCTGTAACTGTATCGTAAATGCTACACACTTCATTTTCAATACCAGACATGCCACAGTAAACTTCAATAACATATATCAATTCCATGGTAATCGGACTATAGTTACGCCAGTTAGAAAACGGACAGTCGGACAGACAGACAGACAGACGAACAGACAAACCGAATTTATAAACACTTTTCAACCGTGTAGAAAGTGTTATAAACACCGGTTAAAACTAGTTTTTACAGTCATATCAAAGTATCGTCATTTAAGATATACTTATAAAAATATCGATTAGAAATTCCTGTTTAAGGGGTTTCAGGTCCCTTAAAATTGGAAAAAATGAGAAAAAAAGATAATTTTCAACATTTGATATCTTAAAATTCATATAATTTAAAAACACAATTTTTACTGGGATGAAAAATATAAGTATGTTCTTTTATTTCTCTTTTCAAAATTGCAAGATGCAGAATTAGTATTTATACGGGGCCCGAAACGGTCAGACATTTGTCGAGCAGAAAATTGGTAATACAGATTACGCGCAGGATTACAAAATAAATTTTGCAACTAGAATGAAATTTTTTGTGCCAAATTATACTTTAGATTGTAATAACTACGTTGAACCTAAATAAATTTGTATTTAAAGCATTTTTATAGTTTTAATAAAACATTGTATTTAGCTAATACAAAATTTTGAAATTTTCAACATTATAATCATCTAAAAAATATTGTTTGGAACAATAAAAATGAAATTTTAGGTTCAGTTTATACAGGGCTAACATGAAACAGATGTTGTGAAAATTTCAGGAAAAATATTAAGAAGTTTTTGTGATATCCTGTGCGTTATACCGAAAAACGTCATTTGGAGAAAAATGACTTCAAAATTTTGGAAACGCCGGTTCAGCTATTGAGCAGGTATAATTCTAAAAGTCACAATTTCTGTTCGAATGGGAATTTCAAGGATAATATTGTATCGAAATGTTCAGAAAAATAGGATTTTAACATCTAAAAAAATTAAAATTTCGAAAATTTTGATGATTTAAGAGTTCTGAGACCCCTTAAAAGAAAAAATCTAAATTAAAATGTCATTTGCTACAGAATATCTGTTTCAAGATTTAAGGTTTGACTTTTGTTGAAATTACTAATGATCAATATAGTGCTCGGATTGAAAACTTCCTTCTGAAACATTCCTAAGAGAGAATTAAATACACGAAGAGATACTGTGAATCTGTTACCCTTTATTTAAGACTGTTCTCAAATCCAAATGGTCAACTAATTCATTTTTGTTCAGAAACTCATGAAACTAGAAGGTTTTGTTATTTAGAAACTACGTCATCGAATTGTTTTTTTCCGTTTTCTTGTAAACGCAATAGATCTTTCGAAAATACTGTCAAAGTTGGCATTTCGAACTGAACCTCCGAACGAAAGAAGAAAATCCAATCAGTAAGGGAAGAAAAATGCCGTGTCACATGATCAAAATCGCTTATAACTAAATAGGTAATTGATGGATCAAAATTTGGAAAAAAAAAACAATTCGATTCCAAATCGCTTCTATGGTCAGGCTTTCCAATTTTATAACTTTGCGTTAAAAAATGAATTTGTAAATGTGTCAAAACATTTTGCGCTTGTTGAGCAGAGCAGGTGAGAACAGCCTTAAGATGCATGTATGGTATTTCTACAAAATAAAATGTAATCAAGGAATTTCCCTCATCAAGCATTTTTTATAATCTATAGAATAATAATCTAATAAATAAGATTTAAACGTTAAAACACATAATTTTGTTTAATGGTACACATAAACAAGAACTATTGTATGAACTTGTACAAATAAAATCAACGATAAAGCTTAATATCGACGTTTCGAACTGCTTCTGCAGTCGTCTGCAGGATAAATATGATGTTGAAATGCTTAAGGGGTTTCAAGACTCTTAAAGCTTCAAAATTTTCAAAATGTTATTTTTTGGGGGGTGTTAAACTTCTATTTTTTCTGAACATTTTGATATAATTGTTTCCTTGAAATACCCATTACAACTGAACTTACGTCGTTTAGAATTATACACACTCAATAGCTGAAGCGGCGTTTCCGAAACTTTGAAGCCAGTTTTCTCCGAATGACGTGTTTAGGCAAAACGCGCAGCATATCTCAAAAACTTCTGAATATTGTTTCATGAAATTTTCATAACACATGTTTCATGTTAGTCTGTATAAATTGAATCTAAAATTTCCTTTTTATTGTTCAAAAAACATATTTTTTTAGGTGATTAGACTGTTGAAATTTTCATAACTTTGCATTAGCTAAATGCAACTTTGTATTAGAAATATAAAAATATTTTAAATACGTATTTGTTTAGGTTCAGGGAAATTATTATAATCTGAAGTTTTATTAGGCACAGAGAATTTCATTCTAGTTTCAAAATTTATTTTGTAATCCTGCGCACAAGCTATTATACCAATTTTCTGCTCGACAAATGTCTGAAAGTTTGGAGCTCCCTATCAATACTAATTCTGTAGTTTGCAATTTTTTAAATATATGAAATGAAAGAACATATTTATATCTTTCATTTCAATGAAAATTGTGTTCTAAAATCATATACATTTTAATTGTAATAATTCCAAGTCCTCATTAAAAAGATTGGTAGCCTTGGACAAGAAATTATTCAAATTTATATAGTAACGCGTATTATTTCTAGGTTAAATAATCTCAGTGTAATTATACAATATCGAGATGCTGGGTTTGTCGTCGATTGTCAACTAGAAGGTCCATTTTCACAATATGTCCAGCGAACTACGGAGTTCTAAACTTAGATCAAGGCACAGGAGGTCTCTTCCGGGAATGGATGTTGTCACGGTGCCGCTGGCTCCAAAATTCTCCACTCACCCGTTATGGGCCTTTACAGATTTTTTTCCACGCTACTCACTGCAGTCAAGCACACTGCGCACATCCCCAACTCTCTCTGTCCTCGGCCTTCTCCGCGTCCTCATTCCTCCGGAGAACAGGTAATATAAAAATTTTGTTTTTAAAGTCAATTCCTACTTAGGTCATCAAAGAAAAATTTAATATAATCCCTTAAGCTAATATTAGTTTTCGTTGCATTAAAATATCTCAATTTGTTGATTTTCTATAAGCAAGTGGGTTTACAATGGATGTCTATGGGAATTTGGCGAAATATTAGAGATATCGCCAAGTTGGCGACAAACAGGGTCACCCCTATGGTAACCGCCCTTATAGATATCAAGATACATTAAATGCTTCAATAACCAATGGCCGCCATTTTGTCTCCCATGTCAAACTAAAATTAATTAATTAAAATGTAATTAATGAATTAATATTTGAAAAAACTGTATTAACATCAATTGTCATCCAGTACAAGTTTTAAAAAAATTATTTCAACTTGATAGGTTGAATAATAAGTATTTTATTAACGATTGAAAATTTGAACAATATATATAAATAAATAAATAAATATAGGGAGAGTGTGAACTAGTAGTAGGAATTGAATAAAGGGGGTGTGTGTGCGTTTACTATAGCGGCACTTCCAATCGCTGCAAAGTGTTTTCGTGCTCATTGGAGTTTCTTTTTTTTCTTCAAGATGCAAGTGATGCCACTGGTTGTCTACTGTGCAGCTGAACCTTTTGGCCAGAGAGGGTCAACCAGAGGAGAAAGTCATCTATCAGGGTTGTACAATGACGAATTATTAGTGTCATGAGGCATAGAAAAAGATACTCTGCGATGCCTGCATCATTATCCGTGCAAAACACATCGTTCTTTCCCCGTGGGAAACTGTCGTCCGTTGTAAAGTCTAAACTTGGGGCGCTGTTCTGTTAAATTAATCACTAATTAGCTCTAATTATTTAAAGATTTTACAATATTAAATTTTGAAAATGGTCTTTTTTTCATTTTTTCCAATATTAAGTACCCTAAGACCCCTTAAAAGTATACAGACTAAAGCTTCCTGTCGAGTTTGTGTCGACTTCTTGTTTATGTGTAACCATTGAGCAAGTTTATGCGTTTTAACGAATAAATCTTGCTTATTATATTTTATGGCGCAATTGTCCTACATATGTTAATGAATAGAAATCTATTCTTCAAATTTTTCTTTATATTAAGAGATGAATATCATTTCAAAATGTAATAATTTGACACATACTTATATTGAAATTGTTTAGAAATTCTCAGTTTAATACAAATAGAAGAAATCCCCATTAAAAATTTCTTTTACTGCAGTGCATCATAGCTCGAACATAACTCAAAAAATACTTGTAGTCCAAGAGCCGGCAGCACAAAATCCTATGTTATCAAGCACAAGAAAAAAATCTTTATTTTATGGAAAAGTAGAAGTAGGGGTAGGGGAATCTAATGATCCATGTCTGCCGGAAGTGAAGTGGTTCATAAGCCAAAAATTAATACCACCAGTGGTTGACTCGTAGGTTTATCATTGTGTTTTCCTGCTCCCAGTCCTCCAAGTTTTCATATCTTTGTTTGTAGGACAAACACAATGATAAACCTACGAGTCAACCACTGGTGGTATTAATTTTTGGCTTATGCACCACTTCACTTCCTTCAGACATGGATCATTAGATTCCCCTACTTCTACTCTCCCATAAAATAAAGGTTTTTTTCTTGTGCTTGATAACATAGGTTTTTGTGCTGTCGGTTCTTGGACTATTGGCGGAATGAGCTATAATTTTGGATTACGATAACTGAAAGTGTTAGAAATTGATGTTTGTTAAAAACATTATAGGTTCCAATACATTTTTTAAATTAATTTCAAATACATTTTAATTAATTTTCGAAAAATAGAAATTATAAACTATACATTTTCTAACTGTTATCGATTTATTGAAGCTTCATACATACGATTAAAAAATTAGAGCTTATTCCGTCAAGTAGTTTTTGAGTTATGTTTAGTATTATGTTTTGGAACGATTAAAAATGAATTTAACATTAAGAGTTCCAATCTTTATACCTGCATAGTTCCTAACTTTCATAACCAAATGATTTCCCATCTGATATCCCATATTAAATTTTTCCGACTAATTCAATCATCAAGTAAAAATTAACTACTTCGAAAATATTAAATGTCTTTTACATACTGTGAAAAAAACTTGTCTACATACACTAAATTATTCCTCATTTTTTAACGAATAATTTCCAGAAGACAATAAGTTATGTTCGTATATAGAAGTAGGTTTAGAGATTATTTTAACCGAATTGAAGTCAAAAGTATGATTCATTTCCCAGCAATGTTTTGCAATTAGTGGTAATAGAGGTGGTTAATATCAAAAAACAAGAAACCAATAAAAGCTCTTTTGCAAAACATTCCTGTGAGATGAATCATTCTTTTGGCTTCAATTCGGTTAAAATAATCTCTAAACCTACTTCTAAACAAGAACTTAACTTCCTTGAAGCATTTCATATTTATAAAAATCTTGAAAATTTTGTTAATTGTGAATTCGCTATTCCTCTATTATCGGATTGTTGGAAATATTATATAAAAACCACTTTTCCTTTTTTTTAAATTGCAATCTTACTACTTCGATTCCATTTCCTATCTATTTTCTTATTGGTTATTACCTGCAATCCTCTGTTTTCCAATTGGTCAATAAACCTTTAACTTGAATCTCCATCTCCCCTATATATGTGAGCAACTTTCCGCAATCCTTAGCACTGTGGACGGTATGCTATATGCTATCGAAAACCGGAATGCTTAAAATTTAAAATTATTGGTGCTTTTAACGTTGATATTTTTACATATTTATTTAAACAATATAATTGTTGAAACTATCGTTAAAGTAAAGGGGTTCGTTCTAAAGGTGTGGTTTTGATATTGGCAACACTGTTTCTAGTCACAGTCAATTTGACTGCTGACAGATGATTTGTGCTCAGTACGTTTTGTCAATGCACCATGAACAGACTTACACCAGAACAACGCTTGCAAATTATGCAAAACAACACCAGTTTATTGCGGGAGACATTCTGTGAGAGCATAACTCCGCGTAATTTATCGGTGACCTGACCTCTATGATCATGTGATCTCACACCAATGAATTTTGTTCTGTGGAAATAAATGAAGTCGCTGGTCTACGCCGATAAAACACAGACTTTGGACCACTTGTAAATCAACATTTGTCACATTATTGCTGATACACGGCCCCAGCTGCTCGATACAGTGGCCAAAAATTCGACTTCTAGATTGTGCATCATTGAAGCCAGCCGCGACGCTTATGTGCCCGAAATTCTATTTAAAAACTAATGACATAAAATTATTTATTATTAAAAACGAATATCTTTGCCATTAACATTACTTTTATGTGCTTCATTTCTTTTTAAATTTGTATTCTAAGAAAACTCCCTTTACTTCAATTTTTGTTAAGCTATGTATGAAATACGGTTTCTGCTTTTTATCAAACACCTTGTATTTATCACTTATTAAGTGGATTTTGACCCTGAGTTCATGTAATGAAAGGTCGAGTACGAGTATTACTCACGTACAGAGAGCTCTGTATAATAAATATAATAATTAGTAAGTGTATTATTACAAAAAAAAAAATCTTTACTAAAAGAATATTAAGACTTTGTAAAAAACTATACAACATAGAATTGGGTATAGCTGTATGTACTAGAAAAGTATAAATGGATATACTATGAAAGTTCAGAGAGATATGAAGCCTAAATAGTATCAAATATTGCTATTCTGTATAAGTCTTTTTTTAATCTTATCCTAATCATTTTTAGATGAACTTATTTCGGTGCTGACAATGAAAGTAGAGCATATTTACACTTCATTTGGCATTTCATAAACCCAAATTCAGCGTGGTACTAATCTTTTCTCTTCACAATGTACCTAAAACAAAACCCTTCTTCAAAGTTTAAACTTGGCATTATGCTAGGCGCGCTTCGAAAGGAGGTGGCAAATTTTCAAAGCTGCCTCGTTCCGTGCCGCGTTTTTCAAGATAGGTTGTTAATTAACCTTTAACACGTTGAGTGCTACGTCAGTCACCGGTGGCAGTCACTGAACTTTCCGTTTAGGTCGCGTCAGTCATCGATGACTGACACTTATTGATTGTGGGAATCGCATTTCGTAGACCAAACGGAAAGGCAGACAAAATAGAATTGGCATTCAACGTGTTAAAGAACTGGGTGACGTATTGAGAGAGTCACTCAATGCAAACTAGTCGCGAATCCCATAGTAATTATGTGATTAATTCTGTCTGTTTTTAACGGTTTGAAGTTTATTGCTTTTATACTACTACTGAACATTGCATTATACGAGTACATATATATTATTAAAAGGTGTTTTATAGACTTTAAAAGTCGATGGCTCATAGAGTACGCCGCCCGTGTCTTTGTCCAAATCTTCCTTTTATTTAAGTTTTAAATATCTCGTCTAATTACTTACATTTTTTTTTCGAAAATCATTATCAACAATTTTTTATACTATTGTGACAATAGGTACCTCCAGCGCTTCTCAACTCCTTTGCTGAACGCCAGCAAATTGAAATTTGTGTGTAACAGAAAAATGTGATTTCCCCAAAACTATGTGACCTAGGGTCGCTATAGTGACCTAATCGCTATAGTTTTCCTGCAAGGTTTAAATTAACTTCTACTACCCCTAATTTTTTAAAGTTTCAATAGGTTCGGAAATATAGAGGTGGGTGACATATTTTTTCATTGCATTTTCAACGATATCTCTCAAAATATAATACCTAAAATTAAAAGAAATATATTTTCCAGTTGGGCTTTATGAAAGCTTTCATACGACATGCCACACGATATAGAGAGAAAAGAATTTTTTAAAGTTACTGAATTAGCCAGTCTACATTTTTTCTATATATATTTGTGAATGGTTAATAATCTATAAATATGTCGATCAATACTTCAGCCAGTTTCCACGTTCCATAGTTTACGAGTAAAATATCTGTGGCAGACACAGGAGTTATCTTATTATGGTTCCGTTTTTACTTTTTAAGTACGGGATCCTGAAAATTATTGCTTGCTACAGTCTGCTATATGATTTATTAAAATTTGTGCACGATCATTTTGGGTACATCTTGCATTATGCATCCTCTTTAGTATATTCTTCACTTGTAAATAATAAATTCAACAGCCTATTTCATTCTATTATAACAATACGTGTATTAAAATACTTTCGAAATTTTTAGTCTTATACGAAAACCCTTCAAAATTCAAACGAAATGGTTAAGATTTCGAGATAAACTACAGACCGAAGCAATTCATACAATAACAGGTATTTTGCATAAAATTTCCCTCTACATAGATTTTCACAATAAAGAGTTATCGTGAAAATCTAGATCAATTTACATCGATAACCAAAAGTAGAATTACAAATTATGTAACTCATTTAGATTTATTGTAAGAGTGCGTGCATTAATATATTCTCCAATGTATGACGAAATAGGATATCCATTCAAAAGATTCAATTCATAAATTTTGAGATTTCGGGATAATTGCAAACAGAAACCATTAATGAAATTCAATTACTTTGCATTAAATTTCATGCAACAGTGGATTGCGACATTTATTATTATAATTAACAATGCGTCTAAGGTAACGGAGACACAATTTGCTACAATTTTCAATACGGAATTTATTGTGGCAGTTTGGTTAATCTCAAACAAATTTTCACACAATATCTAGAATCCTAAATCATTTCATATATTTAAAAAATTGCAAGATGTCTAATTAGTATTTAAAGAGCGCTCCAAACTGTCAGATATTTGCCGAGCAGAAAATGGAGTATAACAGCTTACGCTCACGATTGCAAAATAAATTTTTCAACTAGAATGATATTTTTCGTGCCTAATTATACTTCATACTATAGTAATTACTCTAAACTTAAATAATTTTTTTAATTAAAGCATTTTTACATTTTTGATACAAAGTTGTGTCTACCTAATACAAAATTTCGAAAATTTCAACAGTATTATGACCTAAAAAATATTTTTTTGAACAATAAAAATTAAATTTTAGATTGAAATTATACAGACTAACATGAAATATATGTTTTGAAAATTTCAAGTAAAAATATCCAGACGTTTTTGAGATATCCTGCGCGTTATGCCCAAACACGTCATTTGGAGAAAAATGAATTCAAAGTTCCGGAAACGCCGCTTCAGCTATTGAGCGGGTATAATTCTAAAAGTCATAATTTCTGTTCTAATGGGAATTTCAAGGAACTAATTATATCAAAATGTTCAGAAAGGGCAGGAGTTTTAACACCTAAAAAATTTTTAAATCGAAACTTTTAAAGCTTTAAGAGTCCTCAGGGCCTTTTAAACTGTGAATAAGAAACAGACATCTTGCAATTCCCTATCGCTGAACGCATTTTTCAATTTAATGAAACTAGGTGATCCAACCCGTACTTACCGGGTACAGAAAATTGGTGAAAACCATTTTATTTTTGAAACTGTAATAGATTTTTTGCACTAATATAATTTTGTTATTTCCTACTTGAAACGTAAGCAAGAAAGAAAAAATCATGCGTCATGCATAGATTATGAAACACTTTCCTAAACATTCAGAATAATGTAACAAAATTGCACTGTTTAATAAGTTAAAATATTATGTCTAATTCAACCATATGGAAATGCATAACAGATTTGAAAACCCAATTTCAGCTGTTCCCATCTGCAATCCGAGTTGTTTGAGCAGCCCTGTATATGATGATACTAAATACATACCAAAATTTAGTTCACTTAAGAAATACATATAGCTCAGTTGAAAATTCCCCTTCAGCAACTTCCTCTGATGAGGAGAATGGTACGGGAATTCTTTTGTGCAGCCCTGTATATGAGGTATAGAATTTATATACAACGAGTAACGTGCAAAATATTAGTTAAACTTAAAAGCGCATAACGAATTTTAAAACACACTTCCAGCAATTATTTCTCAAAGTCAGTACTGTAACCGATTTCTTTTGTGTGTCCCTGTAAATGAGCGGCAAATGCTATGAATGCCCTATTCCAGGGTCGGCGAACCTATGGCACGCGTGCCACTTTCGGCACGCCAAAGAATAATTTTAGCAGGGGGTGGCGTTGATTATGTCTGTAAATGAGGATACAGCGACTTTAGACAAAATACACGAACTTAGATGATCTTATTAGATTCCGAATTCGATTAATTGCAAATTGAAGAATTTTAATCTTATTCAATATGGTTCCGAAAATTTATCATAGGAAATATTTGAAAACTATTAAAAAGGAAAGATTATTGCCGATGATAAATTATGGTAACTTGGAAATTAATTTCAGAACTATTTAAATAAACTGCCTTTTTTTTTCAATTTTAATATTTTTTTCTACTATTTAAATCTGTCATTTTCGCTAATTTAGAATTTAAAAAATCAAATGGAGTGGTTGCCATATAAATTCATTTAGTTTGCATTCTGTTGAAATTAACTGAACATTAACATATTTTTCATCCAAGATACAACAATTAATCACATTATGTTTCTAATTAATTTTAAAATATAATTGTTTTTATAATTATTGCAGTGTAATATTTACTTATTAGGATATTTTCTAAAATGAGTACCATACATGTAATTTTCAAGTAGTTATATATTCATTATATTTCAATCCACTAAATTTGTTTTTTATTTGCACGTCAAGGTCAAGTAAAATATTTTTTGAAAAAAATTTGGCACGCGACTATAAAAAGGTTCGCCAACCCTGCCTATTCAATCGTAATCATCTTGTAATGAAATACAGTGATTTATATCAGTTTCAATACATTTGAAATAGTGTAATCTCATTAAAATTGTCTGTAAACGATTTTTCCTATTATACCATTATATAATGGAATTCTTTTGGGTGCCCTATAAATGAACTATTAAACCAACATACTTCACATACAATAAAAAACATTCTTGGATTACTCTAAATAAAATTTATCAATTGCATGGAAATCTGAGTGTATTTACGGCAGTTAAAGCGTGGACAGACAGACAGACAAACCGAATGCATAAATATTTTTCAACTTTGTTGGAAAGCATTGAAAAGCATTTTTACATGTAAAATATCAATTATGAATTTAAATAAAGTTTCGTAATGTATAAAAAACGATATTTTCGAACTAGCTGCATGCCAGGCGCAGAAATACCCCAAAAATTTTTTACTTACAAATGTCTTTTTATTCCGATAATTTCCGTGTTTCCAGCACGTACTCTAATAGATGATTATTAAATTTATGTTTTACTTATTTTTTTTATGAAATTTCCTTTTAGCTAGGAATATTAGCCGGAAACAGATGTTAAACTATTTATATTGTTTAAACTGAAAACGATTTAATCTTTTGTAATCAGAACGAATCTCTGAACGCGATAGAGATTGATTTTTTATTCCTTTAGTGAAACTTGAAAATGATTGAAACCATAAAAAATTGAGATACACAGCTTTCAAACTAATAGCAATCTAATGTACCTTTTTTGTCCTCTTCGACAGTGTAAAAATATAAACTCTGTGATGTTTCGAAGTTACAAAAAATACAGTAAAAGCGAAATTTCTAATTTAAGTGTTGTCACCGTCCATATGACGTCAGAGTTATATACGGATATGTTTTTACTTTAGAATACACATATTTCCTAAATACACATATTCCCCAATTTTAAGTGAACTAGATTGTGCCCGTCAAGATTTGACGATAAATAACTTTAACGTTTCATTAGAAAGATTCTTGAATTTTTAACTAATTGCTTTTAGATTAATTATTGAATGACGAATTGCGTGGCGAATTTCTATATTGCATAAGGGGGGGGGGGGGGCATGCCGGGTAGAAAATTTATTTTTACTTACACGGCCTCTTTTTTTTCTTTTTTTTTTAATAACAATATTTATTTTCATTTACTTATTTTATTATTAGAACTAAACGACCATTAATAGCTTCCATGAATTTTATTTTTATTTGTCTCGTTCTCTAAAAACATAAATTTGAAAATTGATGCAGCTAAAGATTTATAATATATATATTTTATTACTTAAATTTTATTTTACATTTTTATGCATTTTTTAAATATTAAATCTGGATATCAAGGTAATTTCTTTTATAGCTCTTATATACAAATATTTTTCTTTCTTTCCGTTTTATTTTTTACGCAAATGAATGACAAACTTTTTTTTCTTATACACACACGTATATATTCTTGATAATGGTCAAAAAATATAAGGAAAATTGTAGACCAGCTCAATTTATTTAATTGATAATTACATGTAAAATATTTCGGCTTAAATATTTTAAATATAAAATCATTATTCTTTCAAAATATTATTGAGTGTTAAATTTTATTTATTTATAAATCATTCAAATAATAATAATAATAAAATAAAAATCTTATAACTTATCTTCCTAATAAAATATGTCATTATTGAAATGAATTATAGACAAAAATATTAAACATTTTGCCAGGCTTGGGCTCGAACCTGCGTGCTCTACAAAAATTCAGAGCTTTAAACTGCTGCTTTAACCAGCTACATTAGCAGGAATTCGATTTTCTGCCTTTAGTCCAGGCAGTAGGGAATTTTACCTAGCAAAATTAATGGTAGTACTGGAAATCGGCTTTCTAGATGTTTTTTTTTTGTTTGTTTGTTTGTTTGTCGCTGAATCCGAATTTGTAACTGCCCACCAAAATTTCCAACGGCAACATCCCAAATTTTGGTAAAAAGCCCCCACACCCCCCCAAAAAAGGTTTTTATTTAAAAAAGCAATTTTTTTATTGTTTTAGAAAAAAAAATATCTAGAAATTCAGAAACTAGACAAAATTTGGAACAAATAGGATGCATGACATTATGAATTAGGATGAGGTTGAGGGCTGTCTCTGAACATGCACTGCGGCGCTACGTACACTAAATTATGAAGTCCAGGCAATAGGGGATTTTATCTGGCAAAATTAATACTAGTTCTGGATTTCGACTCACTTTATGTTTTTTGTGTCACTGAATCCGAATTTGTAACTTCCCACCAAAATTTCACCCGGCAACCCCCCAAGAAATGGATTTTTTGAAAAAATTTGGTTTTTGAGAAAAGCGCGCAGGGAATGTTCCGAGGCAGCCCTTTCTCTCCCTGTTTATCTTACTTCATAATGTTATGTATCCTATTTGTTGCAAATTTTGTCTAGTTTCTGAATTTCGTAATGCTTTTTCCCTAAAACAATAAGAAATTTAAGTTAAAAACAACTATTTGAGGGGGGGGGGGGTTCGGGGGGGGGAAATTTTGGGGGTAAGTTAAAAATTCGGATTCAGCGACCCAAAAAACTTGAAGTAAACCTTATAGAAAAAGGTCGGAGGGAAGATGGGAGGGCTAATGTAAACATGTGAGTGGTTAAGTGGAATTGCGCAACTTAGTCCACGCAGCACAGCGGCGCATGTTCCGAGGCAGATCCCCCTTAGCCTTCATCCTAAGTCATAATGTCATACATCTAATTTGTTGTAAATTTTGTCTACTTTTTGAATTTCTAACTACTTTTCCCCTAAAACAATAAAAAAATAGATTTTTTTAATAAAAACCTTTTTTGGGGGGCTTTCTACCAAAATTTGGGGGTGTTGCCGGGGGTAATTTTGGTGGGAAGTTACAAATTCGGATTCAGCGACCAAAAAACATCTAGAAAGCCGATTTCCAGTACTACCATTAATTTTGACAGGTAGAGTCCCTATACGGTCTCTATTGCCTGGACTACTTCTAAGTTGAAGAGGTTCGAAAAACAGTTGACGCATTCACAATTGTCTCGAATTTGAGTTCTGATCTTACAGAAATAGTTTGGCGTTTTAATATTTATGATACCTAATTTTCTCCAAAGAAGAAGCTATAACTTAAAATGCTAGTTTCAAAGTCTTCATGTGTAACTATTGACAATTCATAAGACGGATCACCCGCCATAAGTTTTAGCCTCAAATCACTATGTTTATTTTCTGTATGTAATATGACCAAAACAATATGACACCCAGAAATAAACCGTATCTAGCTCTTAATATCGACACAATAAATTTTTGAATTGTTAATAAGGCTCAAAGAGCCAAATAATATTAACTTTGTGAAAGAAAGAAAAGCTTGTTTACAGTAAGATAGAATAGAAGACGAACTTAAAACAACTTAAATTACCTGTGATGTGATAGTTCAACTGAGTGAGCATCTTTGCGTATGCGAAGTGCGTCACTCCAAAGGCAGACTTGTACTTATGTACTGCGTATGCACAACTGTAGGATTTTAATTTAAAATTACGGTGAATTAATAAAATATCTGTACAAACGAATGGGCGATAACATATCTGTGGTCAAACATCTTTCATTTAAATAAAGATTGGTGTAAGTTGATGCACTAGTTTCTTCTCATGGACTGTCGAAAGAAAACACTTAGCGTTTTAAATATCTAGATTACTGCGACAAAAATAATTTCCTGAATAAATTTTAGACATTAAAAATATGACGCTTCAGAAAAAATTCAATACTCTTTGACGTTAAAAATTTGTTAATAAAAATAACTCTCTTCCATAATAACATTTTAAATATTACAATGAGAAAAAAAAATAATAAAAAGCAATTTTGAGCAACAAGATATATTTTAATCTCTATTGAAGAAAATCATTTTAAACGTTTGATGTTCTAAAAATAAGTGTCAAAAGTTACATTCAGTCATTGGATTATCACACATGATAAAACAGCTCTTCGAATGTCGATTAAAAACTATTACCTTTTTATATTCATGTAACGTTTTTTTTTTTTTGAAGAAAATCTGAATGCAAAAAATGAAAAACTTATAAAAGTAGACATTCTTAACTAAATCGTGAGTAAAATTAAATTACAATAGTTTTTAGAGCAATTTACGAGGGTGTGTAAATAAGTTTTTGCTCTCACATAGCAATAATTGAGTGAAATTTATGAAATTGATACATTTTTTTGAGTCCTTTTCTATATAGTCAGTGTGCACAGTAACACATTTTTAGAACCGGTATTTCAAAGAGAGGGGGGTGGGGGTGATGTATTCCAGGAGGCACGATAGTAGACCCAAAAGCGGCATTTCTAACTTTTACCGACCCCCACATGTGAAATATTGTTGGAAAAGCGTGTGACCACTTATTCCTGATATGTACTTCCCAAGCCCCTTCCTCCAAATTTGCCCCCCCCCCCCTGGGGGCATGAATGATGTCCTCAAAATTTAGAAAAGTGCCCCGCAGTCCCCCCCCCTCTCTTTCAAATACCGTTTGCACAAATGTGTTACTGTGCACGGTGACTATATAGAAAAGGACTAATACAATGTAGCAATTTCATAAATATCACTCAATTATTTCTATGTGAGGGCAAAAACTTATTGATACTCCCTCGCATTAGTAGTGCTCATCATCAGATGATTAATAGCAGGAAATATTACTTAAAGCGTTCAAAAGATAATAATTTGAAATCCTTAGCTTTTAAAAAATAATTCGAACGCCAATTACTATGTTAAAGCACACCGGAAAAATCTATTAAACTTTCTGAATGCTAATAATTTATTCGACTGTAAATATTTACACCTTTTCCTAGAAGAAATATTCAAACAGTAAAACAATTTTGTTTTTTCACGTTTCATCTCTTTAATAAATGTATCAAGAGAATTAATTATGAGAGGATAATAAAAAAATAAATAAAACAAAAAAAATAGATTTTACAGAAAGTAATTAACAGACATGAGTTATTTTACTCTTGTTAGATTAACTACTTTCTAATAATAACTTGCTATCAGAAGTAAATTAGTTTATATTTACTTACCATGTGGGATTAAAAAAAAAGGAAATTTCTACTTCTATATACTCCAAGAAGAAACTTACACGTATATATAGGTATTTTATTTTATGCTGTGAGTACAGACGTAATTGATTAAATCCCGTTTATGGTTAAACTGTTAATAAGAAACCGACATACTTCCAAGAAACAGTTTCTTAGGTGTCACTTTTCGTATATTCGATCATACTGCACTATTAAAAATTTGCAGCATTCTGGCAGGTCATTTGACCGTTTTTTTTCGAAAACGGTTAAACAACCGTAATTTTAACATTATTCTGACCGTATTATTGGCCATTTTATGGCCAGAATATAGTTAAATTATGGTTATGAAACCGTTTTTTCAAAAAACGGTCGAATGACCTGCCAGAATGCTGCAAAATTTTTAACAGTGTGTAACTATATGTATTTTTAAGTTTATGAAAATATTTCAAATACTGAAGTACAATACTTCATCAAAAGAAAATTTTAAATAGATTTTTAACATAAAAAACATGTCTCTGTAAAAAGGCAGTTTTTGAAGTTGGAATTCTGTTTATAGAAATAACCCTCTAACATAATAATATTTTAAAGGTCAGATTTCTAAAGAATTTTTTTATAAAAAATTTTTGAAATTTGGATAAAGAAGATATACTTTCATTTCTATTAAAGCAATTTTTTAAGAATTTATTTTTATAAAAGTGCTTTTTATAGAGACATTCAATTCTCACACTTGGTAAAACCTTATTAAATACGAAATGGAAAAAATATTTTTTTCTTTTATATTCAATAAACCGTTTATTTTTAGTAAAGAAAATTGTAACCAGTATAAAATTTTATTTTAGGATAAAAATATGTTCAAAAAACGATGCTTAATTCAATGATAAATTAAGTATTAAGGTATCAGATTAAGAATGGGAGAGCGGTTAATATTAAATAATCTTTTTTGAAGAGTAATAATAGTAATAATAAAATAATAATAATAATAATAATAATAATAATAAACAGTTAATGATTATAAAATAAACCCGTAATTTCTCGGCATAAACAATGCATTCTTATTCGCAAATAATGTTTATCTTCCATACATTATATGAAATATATAATTCAAATATAAATTATTTGCGAATGCTATTTTAAACGAAAATAAAACTTCATCTTCAACTCCATAAATCTTAAATCGATATTTCTCGAACTTGAAAAATAATACAGCAGATAGTAAATAAGCAAACTTTGAACTTGCTATAATGTTTTATTCTCGTCTACATAAGTTTTAAAACTGTTATAAATCTCTAAACATTTTGCAGCTAGAACATTTCGAAATTTTTAATTTAGTGACAAAATAATTGCTGACAGAACGATTCAAATTATTTACAAAATAAACTTTTGAAACTTTATATTTATTACATTTATTTATTAACAACTTTTAATCTTAAATTTAGCAACCATAAGCAGATGTTTTTATTTGTCGCTAGATACAATATTCTTCTCATATTCTTTAAGATCATTTGCCGAATTTTCTATTTCACGATTCAAACTTTTATAAGTAGATTCTTTGAAGAATAACATTTTCTGTGTTTCTAATAATTCGTAAACTTTTATGTTATCAGTCTCTCGTCTTCATCAGTTCAAAAAAAAATTCAGAATCTTGTCGACTTTTTTGTTGTTGTGTAATCTATACTGCTGATCATCGTTTTGGAACTGATCACCATCGGAAAATATATAGCGATATGAATCACTCACAACAGTAACACCACATTCCAATTGAAGAGTAAATTCACACGACCAACCGATTTATAGACCAATATGTAGCTATCACATCATAGTAGGCTTCATATTGTGAAGAATCAGAATAAACAATCTAAGAGGTTTCTCCAGCATGGAATATAAACCGAACTCAGCGTCGTCGAAATATTTTCATTAAATCAACTCTTTAGATCAAGAACCAAGATGAAGATTCCAAGAAAGCATCCACAGTTTAGCGTAAGTTTCGAGGAATTGGCATTGGGTTTGAACTTGGGACCTACTTTATGGAAAGCTAGTGCGGTAGCACAGAGCAAAAGGCTAGCTCAAATGTTAAGTGCTAGTGACCCATCATATATTGTTTCTTGAAGTTTTATTACGAGAAATGATGTCGCTGTCTACTCCACTCACAGTGAAAGCGTCTTATTTAGAAATTGGCTTGCGCTCGTTTAGCTATTTGTTGTGGGGCTTTGCTGTTGGCGGTGAATACGTTGCGATGCTGCCATCTGTTGGGAAGATTGCGTGTTGCTTTTTCCGGCCACCAATTAGGTTTCGAGGAATTGGCGCTGGATGAATTTGAACTTGGGACCTACTATATGGAAGGTGAGCGCCGTAGTACTGAGCAGAAGACTAGCTCAATTGTTCTTTACCAGTTGCTCATTTTATATATATATTTTAAAGTTTTATAACGCTAGATGACGTCGCTACAATTAGAACTTTGTTAATAAACATAAAAATATTAGTTTATGCGATCCAGCAAAATTACGGTTCACTTCCAAGATGCTGCGAATTTATTAACTCATGTAAACACACAAAAGTATATTTCCGGCACTCATGCAGCCCAATTATTACTGCAGGCGGATGATTTTTTACTTCATTGCGGAACGTATCTTTGGCGAATGAGAAAGCGTAAAAAGACGGACTATATTTTCAGGATGCGTAAGCAAAAAGCGGTAATGAAGTACTCCCGAAGGAGCGCGCGAAAAAATTCCGAATACAGAAAAAAATGGTAAATTAAAATCAGATATGCTGAACAAATAACTTTAGTAGAATTCATTTTGGCGTTTAAGATTGAAATAAATATGAAAGAACCTTGAAACTAAAATAATAATACATGAAGTGTTTTTAAGTAGGATTTAGAAAAGAGAAAAAAAATATTAATGTACGCATTTAGTTGAAATTCGAATATTTTGAAGACACGGTCATTCGGATAATCTGGAGTTCTAAAATTATATTAATGGGAAAAAAAATTAAAGAATACTTTTAAGATAAGATGGAATTTTAAATTTCGTAATACCTACATACATATACAGTATGCCCACTAAAGTTAATTGACATCCTCTTTAACTTTGGAACGGCTGCTACTATCTTCATAAAAGTGGTGTCTAGGTACAATGAAGTAGTC
This sequence comes from Maratus speciosus, assembly GCA_963932465.1. NCBI lineage: Eukaryota > Metazoa > Arthropoda > Arachnida > Araneae > Salticidae > Maratus > Maratus speciosus. The sequence goes on along the minus strand of OZ010795.1, from coordinate 106,846,988 downwards.
ATGCGCTACTGAATGAAACCGCTTACGTCGCCACCTGGTAGAAGACAGCGGAGTTAGCATTCCTATCTCGAAAACGGAAAAAGATAGGAAAAAAGTGATTTACAAACTTCTAGAGCACCATTGGTTTAGTACAAAAAAACACCTTCTAGAGATTAATGCGAAGAATAGAACGGTTAAAACGCGTATTCGGTTTTTCGTGATTTCCTACACTGTGACGTGACAAAATGAACTTAGAAATAAAATAAACTGTCAAGTGTGAGTTTTATTCGCGCTCAGACGGTTCATTACAATAAATATATGAATTATTAACTGTATTCTTAAAAAAGCCGTTGCTAAAAGAATAATAAGACTTTGTAAAAAATTATGCAACGTAGGGTTGGGTATAGCTGTATATACTAGAAAAGTATGAATGGGTATACCACAAAAGTTCAAAGAAATATGAAGCCTAAATAATATCAAATATTGATATTCTGTATAACTCTTTTTTTTTAATCTTATCCTAATCTACTTTTTTAGGAACTTAATTCGGTAAGGAAAATAAAAGTAGTGCATATTTAAACTTCATTTGGCATTTCATAAACTAAATTCAGCATTGTAATAATCTTTTCATTTTACAATGTAGCTAAAACGAAAAATTGTTTTCAAAGTTTAAACTTGGCATTGGGTAAGCGCGGTTAGAAAGGAGGTCGGAAAGTTGCAACGACGCCTTGGTCCATGTCGCGTTTTTCCAAATGGGTTTTTAATTAACTTTTAAACACACGGGAGGCTTATTGAGGTATCCACTGAATGCAAACTAGTCGCAAATCACATAGCATTTAGGGAATTAATTCTAATTAAACTTGTCTGTTTTTAACAATTTGACGTTTATTGCTTTTGTACTGCTACCAGGCATTGCATTACGCCAATATATTTTTAAAAATTGTTATCTGGGCTTTAAAAGCCGATGGTGCATAGAGTACGCCGTCCCTGTCATCATGTATGTCCTAACCGTTCGTGTATTTAAGGGTTAATATCTCGGTTAATTGCCGACGATTTTTTTTCGAAAATCCTTATCAAAATGCTTTTAAACTTTTTCAACGATAAGTATCTCCAGTGCTCCTCAACACCATTGTTGAATGCCTGCAAATTGAAATTTGTGTGTAACAGAAAAATGCACTTTTCTCAAACACTATGCGACCTAGAGTAATCGCTATAGTGTTCCTGCACTGTAAAAAAAAAAAAAAAAAAAAAATTCGTCAATATACACAAATTTTGCCGTAAAATTTTAGTGAATAGTTACATTTTTCTGAGAAAACAGTATAATTTTCGTAATTGATATTTTGAGGTTATAAATCCGCATAAATCCAGTAAAGTTTTCCCTAAATTTTACGGAATATTACTGTATTGTTTTCAAAACAGTACAAGTTCCGCAAATGATGGCGCCATCTATAGCATGTATTTTTAAACAACTCGTTATATATTTTTTCTTTTGTAATAAAAAGCTAACGTATTTTTGCGATATTAAAAAAAATATATCCTATTAATATCTAAGTTTGACGCACATAAAATTTAAAACATATCTGAAATATAGTAATGAAATTATTATAAAATTGACGTTTATTTAAGTTTAATAAGCAGTAAAGGAAATTTATTTTAATACCATGCAATAATTATCTTTGAGTTTACGGTAGAACATCAGAGAAAATAATTTGGAAACTTTGAAAAAGTATATGTTTGAAAAAAATATATTGGTATTCTTGCAAACTAACTAACTAACTAAATAAATAAAATAAATATAATATTAAAATAAAAAAAATTAAATGTTTTAAAAAAGAAGCAGTCATTACTCTTAATACATTTTTTCATGCCTGTTATATTTTAAAGAGTAAAATTTATCTTTTGCAATCATTTATATTTATCTTTTATATTATATTTATCTTTATTTATATTATATTATCTTATATTTATATTATATTTATATTTATCTTTTTCTTATCTAATATTTATCTTTTATCATGAAACTAAAGATCTAAATATTGAAAATTATTGGGGGAAAATGGGTAAAATATTCAGAATTGTATACTCAACTGAAAAATATTATCTCCTTATTAAATTAATTAAATTTACTAAAAATATTATCATTCCTTGTTCAACATGTTAGCATTCGCTTCATAAAAGACATCTGAAATAAGTAACAATATTTGAAAACATAGTTTTTGAAACCGTGGAGTAATCGTTAAGAACACTAATCTGGAAGAAGACAGTTCCCTGGTTTGAATCCCGTGAGGGTAAGTGTTGTTTAAATTAAATTGTGATTTTCTGACCTTGATGTAAATGTGTCTTGAAAAGCGAAGCGTCAAAGTGTAAGTCTCCTTGAAAAATTATTATATTTTGTCTTTCAGACTGAAATTTTTAAATACGAAAATATGAAAAAAAACGGGAAAATTTTATGTAAAAACATAATTTTTTCTTGAAATTAGGGTGGAAAATGTCTGTTAAAATACGGAAATAGTACTGGCGTGTCGATTGCCAGTACAATTTCCGTATTTTAACGGATTTTTCTTTTACAGTGTGCAAGGTTGAAATGAAGGTCTGCCACCTTTAACTTTTTCATAATTTTAGTTTCAGTAGATTCTGACATAGGGGAGTGGGTGTCATATTTTTGCACTACGTTTTTGATGATATCTCTGAAATATAATACCTAAAATTAAAAAAAAAGTATATTTTTGAGTTCAACGTTTAGCTTTCACGCGATACCCCACTCGATATACAAAGAAAAAATTTATTTTCAAGTAACTTAATTAGCCCCTCTACATTTTCGTAAATATATTTGTGAATGTTTTAAATTCTGTAAATATGTGGGTCAATAGTCTTTATTACTTCCCCCAATTTGAACTTTCCACATTCTATAGTTTACGAGTAAAATATCTATGACAGACAGATACAGGAGTGACCTTATAATTGCTCAGTTTTTACTTTTTATGTACAGAGCCCTAAAAACAATTAGTTATAACAATATACCTTTATTTGAGATGTTCAAACTTCTCGCCGTCAGCTGCAATGCATATTTGGATGCATATTTGTCCGAAAGATAATCATTTCCCCTTCGGTTCAAATTTCGTGACGTCATAGTGTAGAAAATCATGAAAAAAAAATGCGCGTTTTAACCGTTCTATACTTTACTATACGTAGACACCACTTTTATGAGTATAGCAGCAGCCGTTCTGAAGTTAAGAGGATGGCAAGGGACTTTAGTGGGCAAACTGTATATATACATACAGTAGCTGACAAAAGTTTTAAGACGATGTTTTTTCTGCCCTAACTTTTTCTGTAAGCAAAATTTCTTAATGATGTAAATTATTAATTTATACCCCTTTTAAAGCTAAAAAAAAGTACAACATTAGAACAGTTGAGACATATTCATGAACTATAAATAATTTGAAAATTCGTAAACTTCCTTAAGCAAAAGTTTTGAGACGTATCAGTTTTCTAAACTTTTATAGTAATTAATTGTCTAAAATGTAACGAAATACAACAATATTGTCTTAGATGCTGTATATTCCCGCTGCCGCCATCTTGAATGATTTGAGAATTCTTGGCGATTTTTTTGGGGGATGTTTTACATTTTATTTTTGTTAAGCCTAACATGCACATAAACCGCTGATTGGTGACATTTACTACTTGGCGGAAAAGGGGTTTTCACGCCAAGAAAAAAATCCAAGTTGACGGCCGAATATATGACATCTGGATCTGTTCCGCAATATTTAATATTTAGTTGCATATACTTTTGCTTTGAGGACTGCGGCACGTCTGGGCATGGAGTTAGCAAGGCTTTCTAAGCTGGACTTAGGGATTGGATTGAGGTCAGGTGACTGATTCGGCCAGTTAAAAACTTTAATTTACTTAGCTGTAAACGAATTTGTTACCATTTTAGAGGTGTTCTCGTGATCATTATCCTGATGAAACATGCACACACAAGGCACCTTTTTACGAGCATAAGGTAGCATGTGATCTTCTAAAATATTTTTATATTTTTTTTATCTGTAATCCCAACGACGTGTACGAGGGGGAGGACGCCGCCATGATGGAAAGCTCCCCAGACCAATACAGATCCGTTTCCGTGCTTCGCTGTTTGACTTTATTACAGGGGATACATTCTGGTGCTTTTTGGATGACGAATATAACGTCAGGCATCACTTTTAAACGATTTGAATTTGTGTTCAATTCTCCAAAAGATCATCTTTCAATCTTGGGTTGTCCACGTTTCGTACTCCTTAAGAAATTTCAATCGAGTTTTCCTATTCTTTGCCCGGATGAGATGTTTTTTGCAGGGACCCGTGCACACAAACCCGCGACGTTTAGACGATGTCTTATGTTGTCCTTACTCACTGTGAGTGCATGTTCGATGGCCACCTCCTTACATATTTCAGCAGCGTTCTTGTTTGGGTCAGCGACGACTTCCTTCGGACCAACGTGTCTTGACGTTGAGTCAATTTTCTTGGGGCTCCTAATCTTGGAAGATCGTGCACACCATTCCCATTCCTCCACTTCTTTACTATATGGCCAACAGTTGATTTTGGAAATCCCAACTTGCTGGCGAAAGCGGAATATGACATCCCCCCCCCCCCCCGCCACTTCTTTAATAATTAAAAGTGAATGGCCAAAGGCATATTTATCCCTGTCTTCATACTGATACTGATACAGATACTATCATTAAGATTTTCATGTACGCAATAGAACTCTACCGCTTTAAGGATTAAACAAGGAGTTTCGCAACCCTGGTGAGGTGCCGGGTTGTTTCGTGCTTTATTTATGAAGCATCGTATATTCTAGAACATTTTGGGTTCATGACTAAGTAAAGCTACTTATTTGCATATCTACGCAAAGTTGACGAAATTATAAAGTCATTTATATACAGCTCGAATAGAAAGGAAATAAAAAAAATAATTTAAAAGCCAGGAACGGATTCAAACCCACATCTTTTGCGTGGAATTCCTTTGGTCTAACAGCTCATCTAGTGGAACCCGGATTGTATGTGGAAATATCACATGTATTTAAGTTGGGCATTAAAAACTTGAATTTTGTCAGATCCTCTCAAAATTTCTTCTTTCAACTTTTCAAATTCACGCTTGGCATTTTTTAAATTGACAACTTTCACATCATTACTTGCGCACCATGTAGGATGACTAAAGTTACAAATTACTAATTTACATCATTAAGAACTTTTGCTTACAGAAAAAGTTAGGACAGAAAAACATATATTAAAATAGCAAGTAAAGCCTTTGTGCAAGAATCCACTCAGTCATTTCATCTGCTTCTCTCTCATTGGTTCTTTTTGGCGCATTCGCTAACCGCATCTCTGTCATTTTGCTCAGCCTTGCTTTTTCTAGCACGCTGTGCCTTGCCTTATCTTGCACTAAAGAAGAATCTTGCTAGTAGATTCGAAACAGCTGTTTGCTGCTTTTCATATATTTGTGCATTAGAAATACATATAGTCTCAATACGTTTGCCAGCTACTGTATATATATACCGGGTATCTCAAAAATGACTGATGGATTTTAAAATTCAATAACTTGCAAACGGTGACAGACATTTAAAAATTCTTGCAGGAGGTTTATGTATGATTTCAGGAGGTTTTTTTACTGTGATTCTTGATTTTAGTTTGAATTTCAAACAATAGATGGCATTGAGAGCAATAGGTGCTCATTCCAGACCCGATTTTTGGTACTTCGGGATCGATTTAGTACATTTTATTCTCCTTTTTTCACATGGAAGATGAGAAAGGTCGAAAAATCGAGCCTAGATTTAACGATTATTGCTTGGAGCGCCAAATATTGATACTATTTGTAACTAAAACTGAGAATTGCAGCATAAAAACTCCTGACATCTTACATAACACTCCTGCAAGAATTGTTTTTATATCTGTCAACGTTTGCAAGTTATTGAATTTTAAAATCTATCAGTTATTTTTGGGACACCCAGTATATTAAGTTTACAGAAATAAGGTGTACTAGAATATCTACTGAAGCATTGATTTACTGATTGATCTACTGAGGTTTAATGCTCCAAAAATTGTTTATTTTACCGTTATTGCATTCTCACACTTGATAAAACATCTCCTTAACCGTCGATTAAAAAAAAAAATTCTATTTTTATATTATTTAAACGGTTTATTTTTAGTAAAAGTTTTTACAACCTTTAAAAAACATTTCTGTAAGATAACAGTACTTCGTAGACTATAGGACTTTTATTCGTAAATTAGAGAAAAGTCAACACCTACATTCATATCTGGAATATATTTTTTCGTTTTCTTTAGAATTTTTTTTTCATATTCTTTGAAGTTTTTTTTTTTTTTAACTTTGTTAGTATCTTCGTTCATAATTTTTTTAAAAAGTTTAATCTCTTAAAAGCGTTGAATAATTATTTTATCATCTTGCTAATTTTTATGTTTGCATATTAGTAAATTTCTCAAAGGATTCTAAGAAAAAAGTAATAGTAAGTTTTATTAAAAGAAATAGTTTATCTTTCTTCAAACATTTTGCGTTTAAATTATACCGAACGCTATCAATGGAAATTTTCTTTTCAGCTATTTATAAAAACACAAAAAAATGAGTTTAAACTTTTTTATTTTAATTTTTTTTACAGAAGTGTCTATTAAAATCAAATTTATGATAACATATATCAAAAGTTTAAAATATGTATCATTTTAAATTAAAAGTTGAACTTCGAAAATTTATATTGATATACATATCACATGCCTTTTTCAATTAATTTTTTTCTTATTTCTTTATCAACTAATTTTTAGTTAAGCTGTTCTAGTTCCTACCTAATAACATTTTGTGGAACTACTACACAAATTTAAATGATTTATCAGTCTTTTAAAAAAAGAAAAACCGCAATAAAACTATCTACGAACATGTAATTATTTTCGCAAGCATGTTTAAAAAAAAGAGTATTCGAAGCCTCAACTCAAAATTGAAAAACTTCATATTAAACACCAAACACCGAGTGTAAGGTTTACTGCTTTAAAATTGAACTGATTTAAGATAAGGAAAATTCATTCGAATTCTAACTTAAATTGAATCATTTGACAACTGTTACCGTTTTATTGGGTGAATACTTTTTTCGTCAAATTAAGTAAAAATATTGTATGGAAGTAAAAAATGAATCGAGTACACTTTTGTTGAAATCTATAATACATTTCGCAGATTCATTTATAAATTTTAATTATACTCGTAATAACATCTTTCCAGTAAAAGAAAATAAAAAAATAAATAAATTAATTAATTAAAATTAAAACATTTTACGATTATCAAAATATTCTATTATGTATTGGTTCACATTTATCCAATTGTTACATTTTTTTAACTTATTTTCTAATTAAAAATTATTTTAAATGTATGAAATATTTTGCACTGTTCAAGCAATGTCGTTTGTATATATATATATATATATATATATATATATATATATTTATTTATTTATATATAACCAATAATTAAACATAACCTACCACCATCAAAAACCGTAATATTATGAATTAAAGCTGTAAGTATATAAAAAAAAAAGATTAAATTATTTATAAGAATTATTATGGAAGAAAAATAAGAAAGTGGACACCGACAAATAATGGAAATGCTTATATATTGAATTACGTTTTCAAGGGCACAGAATTCAATGATATAAGCAAAATGGTTGTTTTCTGTGGGAAAAATAAGCTAAAGCTAAAAGTTATTTTCCCCTGTGCCCAAACAACCATTAAAATCAAGTGAATTGATTAAAAATGAAAACAGAATAGAAACAAATAATATGAAATGGAAAAAACAATAAAACCTATTTAAATATTTATAGGATATAAAATGAAATAATAAACACCATACCGATTAATATTTTAGAATGAATCCACGCGCACATGGCACCCATATCGTAAAGATTAAGGTTAATAAAACAGTTAAGAAAAAAAAAATATATATATATATATATATATATATATATATATATATTGTTACATTTATTTTATTTTATTTATCATATTTCAGAAAAATTAATATTGCATTTCGGCGTTGTTCGATTAGAGAAGCAAATTGTGTACACTACTTAGATTTTCCAATGAGTGTTGCACCACTGTTTCAGATTAGAAATATTTAACTATTATATTTTATTCAGACCAAAACTTTTTTGTGATTAATCACAGAACTGAGATTAAATAAATCGAAAAACTCCATTCGAAAATTGAGTGAGAACTGTACACATCCTACAAACAGCTTGGACCTACGATGAATGAAATAAACAAACTGATACCTCACTGTAAAAAAAAAAAAAAGTGTCAAATTAACAGGAAAAAACTGTCAATTTTGGCGGCAGTTGAAAACCGTTTAATTTACGGGGAAAACTGTAATTTTTCATTAAAACACTTTTATTCTGTAAAAATACAGATTTGTTCTGCAAAAATTATGAAATTCTGTTTATTTTACAGAAAAAAACTGTTTTTCTTCAAAACAGTATTTTTCTGTAAAAAAATACAATTCTTTTTTGTAAAAATTACAGATTTTTTTACAGTGCTCTTATGATGGAAATTTGGTTGGTATACACGGAATTCGTTATAACCGATTTCCTTATAACATGTTGCGATTTTAATCAAATTTCAAAAAATTCGATTTATCTGATACTTCAATTTAAGAAGGCTCGTATTATCAGAATACTGCTTTTATAGAAATTTGAACTTATGAAGCCAATATCTCAAATATCGTATTCAGCTGAATATTCAATCTCGTATATTTTTCAAATATTATATAATTTACCTATAGAAAGAAAAGATAATTACGTACAGAAATATTACTGGCATTATATAAATACTAACGATAATGTGAAAATGAAATTTAGTATTCTTTTAGTATATTTTTGTGTTGACAATTCTGACTTATAAAATCTTTGAAATACATTTCTTTGTATAATTTTAATTAATTTTTCAATTAATTTTCAGCAGAGAAATACATTTCTTTGACAAAGGGGACAGAAAAAAGTTTGAAATATCGAAAATTGAATGAAGTTTCATCGTGTATTAGGAACACTGTAATCAATTTAGACTATTACTTCTTTTAGAATTTATTTACATATGTTTTATAGAAATAACAAACATTTGTTAAATAAAAAAAAAATAACACAATTTTTAATATTTTACGACCAAATTAATCTTTCGAAGCTAGATTTGCTTTGATTTTTAAGTCCAGGTTCCATATTTTAAAAAAGTCGTCATTTCTTCTTTATACTGACCATTACGTTTTTTTCTTGATTATACCTGAAACAAAAAAAAAAAAAACCTTGTCAAAAATTAAAAGATATAAAATAATAAATTCATAAAAATTTATCTATTTATGTTATAACTTGAAAAAGATATTTTTTTATTATTTTTCGTTTAAAGAACATTTACTTTTCGTTATTAAGAAAAAATAAATAAAAATGCAAATCCGTTACTTTGTTTCAAAGTTATCGTAGCAAAATCTCTAAATAGTGTTTTAATAAAATTTAGTTTAAAGTTTGTCTTTTGCATGTACTGCCGGTATCCCTGGCTCAACACTTACGGCTCGTACGACAGTAGTTTTAGGAATTTTACGATCAATCGACTATACAACATTCTTCAAAATAGAAACATAATAAAAATACAAATAATGTATATTTCCAAAAGTTCAAAAGTTTCTTATCCTCTTATACACTGAAAAAAAATGTTGATTCCACGGCATAATACTGGCATCCCAGCTGACAGTATTACACCGTAGTTGTATGAAACGTATTATTTATATATATGCAGCAATATACCGCATATTAGTGCTTAATGGTATATTACAGCTTATTTTATGTTGATTATTGTTGATTTTACAGTATAATACTTGCTCGCTAGCTTTCAGTATCATACCGTAAAAGCAACATTTCTTTTGCAGTGTAGTACAGGTAAAATAGACAAAAAGTGGAATAATATAACACAACTGATTGTCATTCATGAAAGTTTGGGAAGAACTTTTTGGCACGAGAAATAAATATCCGATGAATCCTCCAAAATAAATTTGTTTCACCATGTTTTTAAGGAGGGGAGTGCATTTTAATTCAGGCAGTTGGGGGAAAATTACATTGGTTTTAATAATTCACGTGTGGAATCGTTTATTATGTAATTTTAAATTCTGAAAAGGGGACGTTTTAACTGGGTGGGGGGTGAACGTAACATTTATTAAACAGGTCAAGTGGGGCATTGTTTATCAGGCATTGTTTAATCCTGATTCGAATGACACATCTGCAAATCGATAGATCTTTCTTTACAAAGTTAAAGTGTGTTTTGTTAATATAAAATCATGAGTGGTAAATATGTAGCAAATTAACACCTTGTAATAATATACTAATTTCAACTGCTAAAAGGTGTAAATTAAGACTTTAAAATCAGTAAATATACATTTTTTTCGACTGTTGATGTTATTCGACTCACCCCGAGTCATTTTCAAAGCAAATAAATAAAACTATTCCGAATTTGCACGGTCTATGACACACCATCATTCAGTTTTCTGCATATTCTTTCATATTATGCACGTTATATTTTTTTATTTTACTTGAATGTTTAATTTATTTTTATTTTCATAATTATTGAGTAGCTCGAGCCATATTTTTGGTAAGTGAAATGATGCTGCATCGTTGCATATTAATTTTTTGCGCGTTAGAATCTCTATGTTTTCTCTTATAACGGATGGATAGTATAGACTGGAGAGCAAAATTATTTTACTTTTATTGCAATTTATTTGAATGGTTTCTTCTTGATAAATTCTTGCTAGGGCTGTGGTTTTTCTGTTATATTTAATATCGGCTATAATAAACCCTGACTAGCCGGAAATTTAAGTATAGAAAAAAGGAGCATAAAGCTGATATCCTTATAATATTATAAATGCGAATGTGTGTCCGAAAGTTTGACTGAAGTCAACATCAAAACGGATGAATTAATGTCTTTGTATCTTTGCATGTAGATAGAATATATCCCGGAAAAGAACATAGGCTAGGTTTTATTTATTTAATACAAATATATTTCTTAATAATTCAAAATTTCATGTTTTTCATAAAGAATAAATGGGATTTTTTTCCTAACCAAATTTAACCATCATTCTTTGCCGTTGCCATGAAAATTAAAACCCGGAAAAATAATTTCTACTCTGCAATTAATTTTCAATAAAGTAAATTTAAAAGTCTAGTGCTAAATTCACCTTGAGTAAATAATAAAAATTAATATAAAAAGTACAAATAAAATGTCCTAAAAGTGCTTGTAGGTGCATACATCTTCTATTATATATATAAAATCCAAACGAAAATTTCGTTCCGAACGCCTAGATTTCGAATTCTACCGCATGGATTTTGACGGAACTTATACCGTTAGATAGGTATCATTTCAGGGAAGGTTTTAAGCTACAACACATCATTCTACCTAGATAAGTTATAGAATTATTACGGAAAATTCTGTTATTTTGGACTTTGTTACTTCATATTTCCTTAAATATCTGGGATCCTATTGGTCGTAGAGCTTAGATCTCGCGCCAAAAGTAGCTCCAGAGGACCCAAGCAAACTTTTCCCCGCGATTATTTTGCCGTCTTCCGATTTCCTCTAACTCTATTAGGGGCCCGCGTAGGGTCCCTTTAAAATATTTTTCGTAGTAATTTCAGCAATTATCTTAAATTTTTGGTTAAGACCGCCACCCTCCCGATTCATGTATCTACGGAAAGGTTGCATGAAGGAGTTTCGTTCAGATACGCTTTCGTTAAGAATAGAGTGCGCTCCCTGGTGGAGGAATGTGGAACTAACATAACGCGATATTGTTAAAATTAGGAAATCTAACAATGCGATCTGTTTTAAACTTTGAGATAGTTCATAACACATAATCTATTATCTATTCTATCTACTATATCTATTATATACATAAAATCCAAACGAAAATTTCGTTCCGAACGCCTAGATTTCGAATTCTACTGCATGGATTTTGACGGAACTTATACTGTTAGATAGGTATTTTTTAGGATAGGTTTTAAGCTATAACACATCGTTCTACGTAAGTTAGTTATAGAATTATGACGGAAAGTTCTGTTATTTTGGGCGAAAGGGTTACCATTATTTTATTGTCGATGAATTTTTTGATAAATGAATTGAAATGGCTGTACATCGCGGAAAAAAAAACTGTTACTAATTTTATTTAAAAGGAAAAAAAAAAAGAAAAGAAGAGAGAAAATGAAAAAAAAAATTGACCATTGGTAATATTGGAAAACGAAAATATCGAATTTAAACATGAAAGAGAATGTTCGTAATGCTTAAAAATTTATTCAATATGAAAGATTGCAGTTTTAAACTATATTTGGCAATTTATCTCTTGCGTCCGGTTAAATAAAATGCATCAGAAAATTTTATAAAATAATATCTGAGTGACAATTTTGTTTTGTTTTTGATTTCTTTTATATTTACTTTTTATTTTTATTTAACTTGACCATCATGTGACATACAGAAGAAACTAGCAGATATAATTATAAAAATGACGATACTTGTGAGTTACATATTGTATACACCAGATACTGGATACGGACCAGATATCCTGGTCCGTATCCAGTATCCCTGGTCCGTATCCGGACCAGATATCCTGGTCCGGACATTTTTCGCCCAGTTGGAAATTTACATCTAATATGATTTGTTTACCAATTAGAATAATTGTGTTAATATTAATCTTGTGTAATTTCGTATACAACGATTTCTGGAGTTCCATTACCTGTGATTTATTCTGTTGAGCTGAACCACGTTTCAGACCAGATGCTGAAATCATCAAGGTTAGCTGGGTGAAAAAGTTCGACCAGAATCGTCCGGGATAGCTCAGATGGCAGAGCACTGGCGGATTCAGCCAGGAGGTCCCGGGTTCGAATCCTGGTCCGGACATTTTTCGCCCAGTTGGAAATTTACATCTAATACATATTGTATGTTTTTTGCGATTTCATTTTATCGCCAAACGATTTAATTTTAAGCCAAAAATGCATCAGTGTGCCATCGGTTTGAGCGACGTTCACAATATTGGTTATTTCTCAATAAACGACAGCATTTTCTGGAAATACCCAATTCTACTTATATATATATCATATATATTATAAAACAGTAAGCTCTGAAAGTTCCGCTCGAGTGTTTTCAAAAACTACCCGGTGGATTTTTTTCCAAATTGTATCATTCGATAGGAAATATTCCCGGGGTGGTTTATGAGAAAATATACAGGGATAGCTATGATTTTTGATAATAAATTTCGTATTTTATTGATATTTTCTACGAAAGGGTTACCAGTGGTCATTTTGGCGAAAATTATGTTTGATAAATGAATCAAAATGGCTATTCCCGTTAGAAATTAATACAAACATCTTGCAAACAAAAGAAGGAAATAATTACTAATATTTTTTTTATTTTTTTTTTTTTAAGAAAGAAAAAACCGCTTTAATGAGGGAAAATATTATAAACGAAAATATTTAATTTAAACGTACATGAAAGGAATATTCGTAATGCTTAAATATGAATTCAATAAGAAATATTTCAATTGATGCAATATTTGGCGCGTTATCGCTTCCGCCAGGATAAGAAAAATGGTTACTCCTTCATTATTCCGTAGACCAATTTCGCAAAATTATGCAAATTGCCAAATTATTCGCCAAATTATACACATGGAAGAATGTTGCCACTCTGAACTTTTAAGAAAGAAAAATTAATTAATTTAAATTCAAAAAATCACTAAAGAATAGGGTTACTTTAATGATGACGTTCCCTTAATGCGTAAAGCGATATACGAAATATAAAATTTGATTTATTTAGATAATTTCGGACAAAAGAATACTAATAGTTAACGTATTTACATGAAGAATTATTAAATTAAACCAAAAACAAAGTATATTTTTAGGATATAGTATTTGTGAATAAGAAGTAAGTATTTTAAATGTAATAATCGCATTTATTAAAGAACACGCAATAAATATCAATGATAACGGAAAATTGCAAGGAACCTGATACTCTTTATTTAGCCAAAAAACGTAGACGTATAACTATAAAATTTATGTAAACATTAAATATAGGCTTAAAGAAAATAAATTTCAAGTTTTGCAGTAATTTTAAATAACGATAGAACATGTAAATTAGGAAAACAATAATCAATTTATAAATAAAACGTCGAGTTAAAAAAACTTGATGACTACCAAACACTTTTAACATTTTAAATGTAATCTGAATGTGACATTTACGATCATCCATTATTAGCATTTAACCTTACAGTTTGGCGACAGTTTTTTTGTCGACGGAATAATCAAGGACTCAGATGTCATATACGCACCACGTTGGCGCGATTTTTTTCTGATGCCAATCTCATATACGCACCGGGATACTTAAGTGTCTCCAAAGTATCTTTATTTTGCTGGATATGGTAACCAGGAGGTTGTTGTTTATTTATTAATACATTATTTATTAACTTTTATTTTCTTTTTTTAAATTATACAAATTGTTTTGTTCTATAGTTATTAATTAAACATTTTTTTATTGCTATTCCCTTTTTAAAAATACATATGTAATTGATATTCGAAAACAAGGTTTACGCCAAATTGGCGTCAGAAAAAATCGCACCAACGTGTTGCATATATGACATCGATGCCTAATCAAGTAGTACCGAAAAATGCAACTCAAAAATTTTATTATATAAAATCTCAGTATTATTATTTTTTTTTAATTAACTAAGAAAGTTTTGAGTTGATATCATATTTGGCGTTTTTATCTTTTGCGCGCCAGGTTAAAGAAAAAATGCTTCTCCAAAATTTCATTAGATAAAATCTGAATAAATTTCTTTTTCTTTTTTTTTTTTTAGATAATTTTATTTAGATTTTTATTTATTCTCCCATTATGTTCCTTACAGGAGAAATTAGCAGAATTATTTTAAAAAATGGCTCTAACTGCGAATTGTACGTTATTTGTTTAATTGGGAGATCGAATTTACTGTTGTCGCCAAACAATGCAATTTTAAGCCACAAAGGCAGAAGCGTGAAATAAGTCAGGCGAAGGTCGCAATCATTTTTTTTTCATGTGTAGGAGAAGATTTTGGACTAAATTTTTATATTCAAATGTAATTCATATAAAAAGCAGTTAAATTTATAATTATGTAGCAGGTATTTAAATTTTAGTGTACATGTCTGCTAAATACACACATATGCTAGAATAATTTAATTTCAGAGATTTAAAATATTTTTTATCATAATATGGAATACCATTATTATGGAAACATGCCGTTTTGTTTTCTTCAAGCATGTCATTTTTATATCCTTGAACTCAGATTATTACTTATTAATGGGAAATTGCGTATTATGTTATTTTTTTTTAAGATGTCGGACCTATTGCCAATTTTACCTATAGGAATATTCACTGCTTTAAAAGTTAGGATATAATAAGATTCTTAAGAAGATTTCTGCAATTATGCGTTATTATTGTTGTAAAAAAAAAGCCAAAATTGTGCAATAGAAATTGCTTGCTGAATTTAATTTCAGATATATATATATTTTTTAATTCGTCGCTTCATTTAAACTTAGCAACAAATTAAGAGTTATTTTCATAATCGGAGTTATTTACACAATATACGGTAGATTAATTTACTCTTGACTATAAAGGAATTAGCAAGCCTATTTATTTGCCCGTGTGTTATTATGCTCTTTAGAAAAATGCAAAATAAATCTCCAGTTCAAGTATTCACCAAAATGCTTATTGCTAAAATTTTTGTATAACTAACTTTATTTATCATTGTCAGGTCTATTTAAGACATGAATATTTCGACATTATTTATTGGATCGTATTTTGGCGAGTAATTAAGTTTGTTTTGTCACTAACTCTGGTAAATGTGTAACAATATTGTTGCATCAGTCTTAATGTTTGACGTAGACCATCACAATGGAGTCGATTACAGATGATTAGAAAGATTTTATTTGATGCAAGAGGTTTATTTTTTGCAAGATTAAGTCATCCAGTTTTATAACGTGTAAACGGTTACATAATTGTAAATGCTCTACAAAATGAAAAGGCAGTGAAAATGACGTCATTTTAATTTTATTGAAACAATTCAGCTTTAAAAACACACTTTTTTATATTCCACTTTTGTTTGAAATATGAAAGTTAAACATTCTTTTTTGACAACAAATTGTTCAATACATTTTTTTACGGTATTTACTCTGCTGGAATCCAGAGAGAGAAAACAGTAATAGTAGATCTGCACAAGAGGACGTTTATTAAGAAATATAACGTAACATTCAGTGAGATTAAGCTACCAGAATCACATATTGCGCGAACTGAGATCACAGGAGTTCAAGAACTATTAATCGAAAATGAACCACCTGAACATTATTCGTATTCAATGGTCAATCTTTGCAATCATTCTAATGGATTCTAATTTAGTAATGTCAGATCAGAGACCATTTTAATTCCTGTTGTCATAAGGGTCACATTATCCTACCAAAAGTGAACTGTTAATAATCAACTAAAAGAATTGCTGGTTAATAGCTAAATTTTGTCCAACGCTTAAGATAATATAATATTGCAATGGCGTTCGCATCGTTTTCAGCAATGAGCAAAGTCCAGCTGAAGGTCCAAATTGTTTAAAATACAAGTTCAAATTTATTTCATTTAATCCAAGGTTCATTTGGAAATACTGACCAGCGCAGCGGGCATAGCCTGCTAGTCTATCTATTTATATAAAATCCAAGTCTCTGTGTGTCCCTCACGATTCCGGTAGGACCACCTCATTGAAATGAGTAATTGTTGAAAAATACTAATGCCGGGTTACCACAGTAGCGCCAAATGTTGGCCAACTTGCAATAGCTGGCTGATTTGGTGAAATTCCCATTTATAACTATTAATCTTTCATAAAGGAGGTCACCAAAATTTAATTTAAACTCCGCTCTTTTAAGATATTTTTTCAAAATCTATGGGTGAGAATTTAAAGTACATCTTTACATCTTCCTCCCGATGCTACTAATAAAATAACCGCCAATAGACGACGCTGTACTGTATGAGCTCCTAACTGCGCGATTTTAATGTGCTTTAGGTACTTTTCCAGTATAAGTGCCTTGGCGAAAAAAGAAATTTGGCAACATTTTCCCGAAACCTATCCACTGTTTCATTTTATATACACATGCATTTTTTTTTCGATATTTATACGATTTATTTATACGATTAAAAAAGCCGTTTCTCTAATTTTATACAGAAACAGATGTAATTTGTACATAAAAAACATGGGAACAGATGTCATATTCGCCCCATATTGGCGCGATTTTTTTCGGTTGCCAATTTGGCAAAAACATCAACAGCATAAACAACATAATCCGGGTTACCACATCAAGCAAAATAACGACACTTTGGCGCAAGTTAAGTACCCGTTGCCTATATGATATTAGCGACAGAAAAAAATCGCGCCAATATGGGGCGAATATGACATTTGTACCAAAACATGAATAATATACATATAAAATAAACATATAAAAAAAACGGAACAGATGTCATATTCGCGCGATTTTTTTCGGTTGCCAATTTGGCGAAAACATCAACAGCATAAACAACATAATCCGGGTTACCACATCAAGCCCTTGGGCGCAAGTTAAGTACCCGTTGCCTATATGATATTTGCGACAGAAACAAATCGCGCCAATATGGGGCGAATATGACATCTGTACCAAAAAAAAACACTCATCAAGTTTGTTTTCATAGCTGTTTATATGATTTGACAATTCTCAATATTTTTCCGTTATACGGACACCATGCCAAAATGTATGCGGTACTTTTCCATTATACGGACAGCATTGTCGCCAAGCGCAATAGTTGGCGCAAAATGAAAATAAGGTGAATTGAAACATTTGAAAAATAAAAGAAAAAAACATTCTCGATAGTAATGTGGGCATTTTAAAAATATAACATTTGAAAATTACAAACTTTTACGAACTATTTTATTAAATCACAAATATATACTTAAAATAAATGAACAAATAACTGTTATACTATAAAGTAATAAAATAAAACATCATATTAAACTGCTGCCATAAAATTATAAATATCTTTCAGCATTGCAGTAAACATTTCATTTTTTGAATGAAGGCGTAGCCACATAAAATCTATGAGATACGACTCTAAATGATGACGAACAGCTTCCCGATGTCTTTTGTTGCGCCATTTTGCGATGCCC
Organism: Maratus speciosus; assembly: GCA_963932465.1. NCBI lineage: Eukaryota > Metazoa > Arthropoda > Arachnida > Araneae > Salticidae > Maratus > Maratus speciosus. The sequence goes on along the minus strand of OZ010795.1, from coordinate 106,828,767 downwards.
CATAATCTTTCAACATTTGGAGTATGACATCCAGTATTAGGGTCGACAAAATTGTATTTGTGATTTACTGTGAAATGATCATAACCAGCACTTAGCAGTTCATCTGTTTTATATCCTTTCCAACAATCTGTATAAATAATACATGACTTTCATCTACTTCTATAATTTTATTAGGTCCACCGATTTTTCTATTTGGTCGAGAACATAAAGCATTTGCACAAACTTCTCTCGAATAACTATTCCATTCCACTGTTGTGTTGTGGTTCATATCAAGTTGTAGCTCACAAAACTCAATCGATGTCAACTCTTTGCACGATAAATATATAAACCTCAAAGCATTAAGAAATGTCACCCGCGATCCTTTAAACCAAGTTTTTTGTCGTATTTCTACGCTTTCTTCGCATGATCGTAAGCTACAACTCAATTTCGGATTTCCAGAACTCATCCATAATTTCATTTCATGATTTTTTGAACACAATCTTTTATTATGCAGAATTCCAAATTCCTGAAACAGTTTTATCACAACTTTCTCATCATCTGGTAATTGCCAAATGATAAAATTCATCTCAGCATCAGCAGTAAAAGTAAACTACAACTTTATAAAAAAAAAAAAAAGCATTTTTAATTCGATTAATAGCTGATTAAAAAGCTTTCCAAGGTTAAGGTTAAACAATAATAATTCACGTGATTCACGTTTCATAAATAACAAATCACAATGTTTCGCATTACAATAAAAATCTACGATCAAGGTTGAAATAATTGGCGCATTAGCATACATTTTAGCATGCTGTCCGTATAAAGGAAAAGTACCATGTATGCTAATGCGCCAATTATTTCAAAATGCTAAAAGATATTTGTAATTTTATGCCAGCAGTTTAATATGAGTTTTACTTTATTGCTTTATTTTATAACAGTTATTTGTTCAATTATTTTAAGTATATATTTGTGATTTAATGAAATAGTTCGTAAAAGTCTGGAATTTTCAAATGTTATATTTTTTAAATGCTCACTTTAGTACGACAATATTTTTTCTTTTATTTTTCAAATGCCTTAATTCACGTGACTTTCATTTTGCTCCAACTATTACGCTTGGCGACAATGGTATCCGCATAACGGAAAAGTACCCAAATCTCACTTTCTGATGCCCAAATTACACCAAACTTTTTTTTAAAAATGCCAAAGACCCTACAGTGGAAAAGTATCAAACTGTCTATTATTTTGCGCTATCTGTGTTATAGTTTATACTATATGCAAGGTGAGTGGAGCGAAGAGTTTAAACATTAAATATTAAAGTTTCGCCACAGATGTCATATACACAACGGGTACTTAACTGTCATCAAAGTGTCGTTATTTTGCTTGATATGGTAACCCGGATGTTGTTGTTTATGCTGTTGATGTTTTCGCCAAATTGGCGTCGGAAAAAATCGCTCCAATATGGGGTATATATGACAACTGTGCCAAAGTTTCTATAAAGCAGTATAAGACTAAAAATTAAGAATAAAAATAAATGCAAAATAAGACTAAAGAAGAAAGAAAAATCATGCGTTAAGCATAGAATATGAAACACTTTCCAACACATCCTGAATGCTTTAACAAAACTTCGTTATTTAGGGAAATAAGGTAAATAAGATAACTAAGTAAACATTTTAGAAAACGCATAATTAAAAAAAAAATTGATTTCAGCAGTTACCATCCATAGCAATAGTACCGTTATTAGATGCCACTATTTAGCTAAACTTTAATTTAAGCTACTCTTAAAGCTACTGAAATCATATTTCCAGATATTATCATCCATAGACGGTTATGTATCCAATTCTTTGCGTGACCCTGTATATCATTTTATCTACATTCTACAAACATTTCTTAGTAATCTAAATGCAGTTCAGCGTAAAACTGCACAACTCTTTTAAAAACCACCTTTAAGCAATTTATTCTCATACTCAGGAACCCTTACGAATTCTTTTGTGTAACCCAGCATATGAACTGTATCATTTATACACACGGTATAGTATGCATAAATGTAGTGAAACATAAAAGCGCATATCATAATTAAAAATGCATTTCTAGCAATCATTACTTATGTACGTACAATACTTCGGAGAAAATTTTCTTGGCGAGAAAGAAAGTTTGCCAACGTATTTTCTGACAACCTATTTACTGATTCATACTCACAAGCAATTTTTTGCATATGTATACAATTTATTTAATGTAAAAAAAAAACTATTTATCCATTTTTATAAAGAAACAGAAGTATTTTTTGCACAGATGTCATATGCGCGTCGGGGTTGGCGTGATTTTTCTCTGACGCCAATTCCGCAGAAATCTCGCTTTCGAATACAAGTTACTTATATATTTTTAAATTATTTGTGTCATTTTGAAAATGAAATAACTATAAATAAGGAACAGATGTCATATTCGTCCCATATTGGCGCGATTTTTTTCGGTTGCCAATTTGGCGAAAACATCAACAGCATAAACAACATAATCCGGGTTACCACATCAAGCCCTTGGGCGCAAGTTAAGTACCCGTTGCCTATATGATATTGGCGACAGAAAAAAATCGCGCCAATATGGGGCGAATATGACATCTGTACCATAAATAAATAAAAGTTTGAATAATAACTATAGAACAAAACAGTTTATATAATTTAAAAACAGAAAATAAAAGTAAATAAACAATGGCACAGATGTCATATTCGCCCCATATTGGCGCGATTTTTTTCTGACGCCAATGTCATATAAGCAATGTATACTTAACCGGCGCCAAAGTGTCGTTATTTTGCTTGATATGGTAACCCGGATGTTGTTGCTTATGCTGTTGATGTTTTCGCCAAATCGGCGTCGGAAAAAAATCGCGCCAATATGGGGCGAATATGACATCTGTGCCTAAATAATTTATTAATAAATAAAAAACAATAGCCGCAAAATAACACCATTTTAGCGACATAGGTATCCCGGTTCATATCTGAAATCTGTGCCGTAATTTGTATATAAAAAAATATTATGTATATTTAGAAACGATTTTTTTTATCTATATAAGTGCATATATAAACAAAAATAAAAGTTCATTAGATTTGTTTTCATAGCTGTATATTTTGGCAACATATCTCACTTTCTGATGCCCGAATTACGCCAAGCTTTTTTTTTTTAAATGCGCTATAATGGAAAAGTACTTAAATAAATAATTAACAGAAATAACCAATTATACAAACTAAAACATTTTATTTCGAGATTAAAGCATTGTTTTTAATTTCGATTAAAAATACATATATCTTTGGATAACTTTAATTGAAATTGGGTTCACGGCTTAATATCTCATTCCATAAACCTAAACAAACACAAGTGATTCATTCATCGTGAACCGTAAAAAATATTAAATCATTGAGGTGATCATTCACAAAGTAAGTTCTCCAACAATCAATGGACAATATTCTAATGACGTCATAGTATGTAAAATGGTGGCGGTATCATTTGTTTATGGTTTGAAATCACAAAGATTTAATTTTGCTATGTCTCTTAGTTACATTATTTTATTGTCGTATTTATGAGATCAGAACAAAAGCATATTTTTTCATTATTTAGTTATTAAAGACGAAAAAAAATTATAAATGTGCATAATTTGAAAAATTTAAATAATTTTCTTTCTTAATACTAACAAATAACATCGGGAAGTAACAGCGAGTTTAAGTTAAATAAGTTTAGCTGTTTAATTCTGTTGTAATATTCAAAATAACTGTATTTATTAGATTTCAGTAAACAACATCAGGGCCCGATTAAACTTTGAAGTTAGAGGAATTACAATGTCATTTCAGGACCTTTCTTTTGGAGAAGCTTTTCTAAATTCCACATATACATGGAAACTCTTCAGTGTTAGAAATATTATTCCCAGGACTGGCATAACATGAGAACGGCCTGCAATTTTACACAAGTTTTTGAAATCTACTTTATATCAGGAATTTTACTAAAAACTGGTTACTTTTTTGTTATAGAGGCCCACACTATTAGAATTATGACAAGTCGCAGCCAATTTCGCAAAAGTCGTAACCAAGATCGTGAAGCACACACATGTAATACCATATAATACCATTTTATGAAATCGTATACGATAATTTAATAGTTTTTACCTTACTTCAAGTGTGTGATTTATTTATTTTTAAGGCTTAATAATCTAAATTGTCCAATATATGAATTTAAAAAAAAATGTAAACAAAGACTGAATAGACATGACCGCAAAAATCAGCAGAAAACTTGGAATTGTGCAGATTAGTGGTCTTCTACTATACACAGTTTTTCAGAAATGTGTTTCGTTCTTAAAATGTGTTATTTTCATCTATCACTGCGGAACAAATGAAAAAACTCTTATTCTTGCACATGAGTTGTATATATCTTTATATCTAAATTTCCGTCGTTTTTGACGGGCTACCTTTCTAGTTATATATATAAAATCCAAACGGAAATTTCGTTCCGAACGCCGAGATTTCGAGTTCTACCGCATGGATTTTTACGGAACTTATACCGTTAGATAGGTATCGTTCCAGGGAAGGTTTTAAGTTATAACACATCATTCTACCTAGATTAGTTATAGAATTACTACGGAAAATTCTATTATTTTGGACTTTGTTACTTCATATTTCCTTAAATATCTGGGCTCCTATTGGTCGTAGAGTTTAGATCTCGCGCCAAAAGTAGCTCCAAGGCACCCAAGCAAACTTTTTCCCGCGATTATTTTGCCGTCTTCCGATTTCCTCTAACTCTATTAGGGGCCCGCGTAGAGCCCCTTTAAAATATTTTTCGTAGTAATTTCAGCAATTATCTTAAATTATTGGTTAAGACCGCCACCCTCCCGATTCATGTATCTACGGAAAGGTTGCATGAAGGAGTTTCGTTCAGATACGCTTTCGTTAAGAATAGAGTGCGCTCTCTGGTGGTGGAATGTGGAACTAACATAACGCGATATTGTTAAAATTAGGAAATCTAACAATGCGATCTGTTTTAAACTTTGAGATAGTTCATAACACATAATCTATTATCTATTCTATTATATATATATAAAATCTATTATCTATTCTATTATCTATTATATATATAAAATCCAAGCGGAAATTTCGTTCCGAACGCCAAGATTTCGAGTTCTACTGCATAGATTTTTACGGAACCTATACCGTTAGATAGGTATTGTTTCAGGGAAGATTTTAAGCTATAACACATTATTCTACCTATATTAGTTTTAGAATTATGACGGAAAATTCTGTTATTTTGGGCGATAAGGTTACCATTTTATTTCTTGGCGAAATTCATCGTTGATAAAAAAAATTGAAACGGCTATTAAACCTCGAAAAATAAAAGAAAAACTGTTACTAATTTTATTTAAATGAAAAAAAAAGAAAAAAAGAAGAAGAAAATCCGTTTTAATGAGTGATAATATTAAAAAACGGAAACATTTAATCAAAACCTGAAAGAAATATTTGTAATGCTTAAAAATTAATTTAATAAGAAATATTACACTTGATACGCAATATTTGGCTCTTTATCGCTTGCGTTAGATATGGAAACGAATCTGAAAATTTGATTAGATGAAATTTTAACGACATTTTCTTTCTGTTCTGTTCTTTTCTTTTTTTTTATATATCTAATTGTCCCATCACGTGACTTATAGAACAAACTAGCAGATGTAATTGTGAGTCACATGTGTAATTACTATTTGTTTCTTTACAATTTTTTATTTTTCTTTTGTCGCCAAACAATGTGATTTTAAGCCAAAAATGCATAAGCGTGACATTAGCTTGAGGATGTTCTCACAAATGGTGTTTTTTTAGGTGAAAGAGATCATTTTTTGAGTACATTTTCATATTCGATTGTAACTTATATAGATATCAGTTAATATTTTAAAAATGGAATCGAATACTTAAATTTCAGTGTGAATTTCTGCCACAAATACATATTGTAAAATAATTTCATACTTTTTAAAATGTTTTTCGCCGTAATTCCGAAAGCATGTGATATTTATAAACTCGAACTCAGATCAACGAATATTACCCATTGTATTTAAGCAAATATTATTTATTTTCTCAAGTCATATCGCCAATTTCATTTATAGGAAAATTCACAGATTCGAAATCTAGGAAATAAAGATAATTTTTAAGGAAATTTATGTTTTAATACGTTATTACTATGGAAAAATTCAACATTTTGAAAAAAAAAATTACAAGTCTTTTGTGATTCGTCATTTCTTCTTCGTCTTTCTTCGTACTTTCTCCTCTGTTATGTAATATTTCAAATGATATTGGACTAATTTTCGATCATCGATTCACCGCAAAATCGCATATCTAATATCTATTATATATATATAATACAAACGGAAATTTCGTTCCGAACGCCGAGATTTCGAGTTCTACCGCATGGATTTTGACGGAACTTATACCGTTAGATAGGTATCGTTTCAGGGAAGGTTTTAAGCTATAACACATCATTCTACCTAGATTAGTTATAGAATTATTACGGAAAATTCTTTTATATTGAACTTTGTAACTTCATATTTCCTTAAATATCTGGGCTCCTATTGGTCGTAGAGCTTAGATCTCGCGCCAAAAGTAGCTCCGAAGCACCCAAGCAAACTTTTCCCCGCGATTATTTTGCCGTCTTCCGATTTCCTCTAACTCTATTAGGGGCCCGCGTAGGGCCCCTTTAACATATTTTTCGTAGTAATTTCAGCAATTATCTTACATTATTCGTTAAGACCGCCACCCTCCCGATTCATGTATCTACGGAAAGGTTGCACGAAGGAGTTTCGTTCGGATACGCTTTCGTTAAGAATAGAGTGCGCTCCCTGGTGGTGGAATGTGGAACTAACATAACGCGATATTGTTAAAATTGGGAAATCTAACAATGCGATCTGTTTTAAACTTTGAGATAGTTCATAACACATAATCTATTATCTATTCTATTATATATATATATAAAATCTATTATCTATTCTATTATCTATTATATATATAAAATCCAAACGGAAATTTCGTTCCGAACGCCTAGATTTCGAGTTCTACTGCATGGATTTTTACGGAACTTATACCGTTAGATAGGTATTGTTTCAGGGAAGGTTTTAAGCTATAACACATTATTCTACCTATATTAGTTTTAGAATTATGACGGAAAATTCTGTTATTTTGGGCGATAAGGTTACCATTTTATTTCTTGGCGAAATTCATCGTTGATAAAAAAAAATTCAAACGGCTATTAAACCTCGAAAAATAAAAGAAAAACTGTTACTAATTTTATTTAAATGAAAAAAAAAAGAAAAAAAGAAAAAGAAAATCCGTTTCAATGAGTGATAATATTAAAAAACGGAAACATTTAATCAAAACCTGAAAGAAATATTTGTAATGCTTAAAAATTAATTTAATAAGAAATATTACACTTGATACGCAATATTTGGCTCTTTATCGCTTGCGTTAGATATGGAAACGAATCAGAAAATTTGATTAGATGAAATTTTAACATTTTCTTTCTGTTCTGCTCTTTTCTTTTTTTTTTTATATCTAATTGTCCCATCACGTGACTTAAAGAAGAAACAAGCAGATGTAATTATGAGTCACATGTGTAATTACTATTTGTTTCTTTACAATTTTTAATTTTTCTTTTGTCGCCAAACGATGTGATTTTAAGCCAAAAATGCATAAGCGTGACATTAGCTTGAGGATGTTCTCACAAATGGTGTTTTTTTAGGTGAAAGAGATCATTTTTTGGGTACATTTTCATATTCAATTGTAACTTATATAGATATCAGTTAATATTTTAAAAATGGAATCGAATGCTTAAATTTCAGTGTGAATCTCTGCCACACATACATATTGTAAAATAATTTCATACATTTTAAAATGTTTTTCGCCGTAATTCCGAAAGCATGTGATATTTATAAACTCGAACTCAGATCAACGAATATTACCCATTTTATATAAGCAAATATTATCTATTGTTTATTTCATTTTTTCTCAAGTCATATCGCCAATTTCATTTATAGGAAAATTCACAGATTCGAAATCTAGGAAATAAAGATAATTTTTAAGGAAATTTATGTTTTAATACGTTATTACTATCGAAAAATTCAACATTTTGAAAAAAAAAAAATACAAGTCTTTTGTAATTCGTCATTTCTTCTTCGTCTTTCTTCGTACTTTCTCCTCTGTTATGTAATATTTCAAATGATATTGGACTAATTTTCGATCATCGATTCACCGCAAAATGGAATATCTAATATAGTATATAAAATAAAGTCTGGATTAGGTGACTAATTAACGCACAGCGCAAACTACTGAACCTAAAATCTTGAAAATCGTGGTAAAAATACTTCTTATGACATAGACTTCTGCTAAGAAAGGACTTTCTAAAGTGTCACCCCTAATGGTTTTTGCACGTGGAGGGGAAAAAAATCGAATATAAAAATTATGCGTCAAATGATAGCATATTTTAATGTAGTTTTGTATGCTGAATCGAATGCTACCAAATAAATTTTTATAAGCCAACAGTTCATGGCACATTTCATATTTTTCTAATTTGGCGGTGTCTTTGGCATCTAAACCTCAAAATATCTATCATTACATCCGTTACTCTAGCAACGGAAAAAATTCAAATCAACCCTTTTGGCTAAAAAATAAAAACGGCTCTATGAGTTTGAAATAAAAATGCAAGCATCTTAATTTTTTTTAAAAAAATAGTGATTTTATGTAAAATAAAAGGAAAAAAATTACTGAGAATTTAGCGTTATAAAACAAAAATGGAAAATGCACTACTTAGATATTCCGTCGACCAAAAATTTATCGTCAAACTATAAGATTAAATGCCAATAATGGTTGATCGTAAATATCAAATTCACTTGAATTTAAACAAGCTACACGTGTTTACGTCATCAAGTGATTTTAATTTCGACGTTTTATTTGTATTTTTATTAATGTTATACTAATTTATTTGTTATTTCGTTATTTAAAATAAAGATTATGTCAATTTATATAATTTGGCGAATGGTTTGGCGATTTATATAATTTGGCGAAATTGGTCGACGGGATAACAAGTAGTACCAATGAAAATATTTAAGTATGAAAGCAATGTTTGTAACGACTTAAAAATTATTTTCATATATATAAACTCGGTTTATGGCGTCAGATGCCGTCATCCGAAGAATCTACAAAAGTCTTTTTCCATTTTTTCCGGTCATAGGTTCCTCAATGAAAGAAATTGGAATTGGAATAATATTGTGCGATTTATAAATTGCTCCTCGATAAGAAGAAAAAATGGGTACATTTATAACAACCGTGCGCACATTTCGCTGATAGCATTTTTAAAATTCCCAGTAGCAGTAGTTACATTTTGCGTATGTAAATTAAAAATATTTTTTTGTTTTTAATTATGGCATTATTTCCTGTTATTGTTTATCTTTTCAGTTTTTTAAATGAAATTAGTATAAGGCATGCATTTTAAATGAAATGAGTGAAAGGTTTGTGTTTTAAATGAAAATAATAAAATAAGAATATGCTATGAAAAGAATCTTTATTGATTTATTATCTGCGCCCGGCTGACATAAAAATATCACAAAAGCCACATATTCACTTTTCTTCGAGTAGTTGCTCATGAGAATTTAAGTTAACCTTCCGTATTCGGATACTTAACATATTGGTGTATTAGCTTTAATGTTGAAAGCATCGTTTATGTTTGAAGCGAAAACTTTACTATTACACAAAATCGCATCATCATCATCTACTATATATTTACAACGGAAATTTGTATTTCATTCCGATTGTTTATAATACTATCGTAGGATATACCACAATTAGTTAGGTAATAATTTTGGAAAGGTTTTAGTGTATACATATTGTTCAAGGGTACTTAGTTATAGAGCAACAGTAAAAGTTCAAAAATTAAGTGAACCTGATTATGAAAGTTTAGCCTTTTTAAAAAAATCTACAGACCATATTTTGTTACAAGTGGCCCTGTTGCATGACTTTTAGGAATGGTGTTAGTATATACGATTTCATTATATGTTGATTAGTTACAGAGGTATTAATTCCTGTTGTCATAACGGTCTCATTACCCGACCATAAGTGCGCTGTTTATAATCAACTAAAACAATTACTTCTTAATTGCTAAATTTTGTCCAACGCTTAAGATAACATTATATCGCAATGGCGTTCGCATCGTTTTCAGTGATGAGCAAGGTCAAGCTGAAGATCCATATTGTTTAAAATACAAGTTCAAATTCACCATTTAGTTTAATCCAAAGTCCATTTGGAAATATTGACCAGCGCAGCGGGCATAGCCTGCTAGTAGTATATAAAATAAAGTCTGGATTAGGGGACTAATTAACGCACAGCGCAAACTACTGAACCTAAAATCTTGAAAATCGTGGTAAAAATACTTCTTATGACATAAACTTCTGCTAAGAAAGGATTTTCCAAAGTGTCACCCCTAATGGTTTTTGCACGGGGAGGGGGAAAAAATCGAATATCAAAATTATGCGTCAAATGATAGCATATTTTAATGTAGTTTTGTATGCTGAATCGAATGCTACCAAATAAATTTTTATAAGTCCAACAGTTCATGACACATTTCATATTTTTCTAATTTGGCGGTGTCTTTGGCATCTAAACCTCAAAATATCTATCATTACATCCGTTACTCTAGCAACGGAAAAAATTCAAATCAACCCTTTTGGCTAAAAAATAAAAACGGCTCTATGAGTTTGAAATAAAAATGCAAGCATCTTAATTTTTTTTAAAAATAGTGATTTTATGTAAAATAAAAGGGAAAAAATTACTGAGAATTTAGCGTTATAAGACAAAAATGGAAAAGGTACTACTTAGATATTCCGTCGACCAAAAATCTATCGTCAAACTATAAGATTAAATGCCAATAATGGTTGATCGTAAATATCAAATTCACTTGAATTTAAACAAACTACACGTGTTTACGTCATCAAGTGATTTTAATTTCGACGTTTTATTTGTATTTTTCTTAATGTTATACTAATTTATTTGTTATTTCGTTATTTAAAATAAAGATTATGTCAATTTATATAATTTGGCGAATGGTTTGGCGATTTATATAATTTGGCGAAATGGGTCGACGGGATAACAAGTAGTACCAATGAAAATAAGTATGAAAGCAATGTTTGTAACGACTTAAAAATTATTTTCATATATATAAACTCGGTTTATGGCGTCAGATGCCGTCATCCGAAGAATCTACAAGAGTCTTTTTCCATTTTTTCCGGTCATAGGTTCCTCAATGAAAGAAATTGGAATTGGAATAATATTGTGCGATTTATAAATTGCTCCTCGATAAGAAGAAAAAATGGGTACATTTATAACAACCGTGCGCACATCTCGCTGATAGCATTTTTAAAATTCCCAGTAGCAGTAGTTACATTTTGCGTATGTAAATTAAAAATATTTTTTTGCTTTTAATTATGGCATTATTTCCTGTTATTGTTTATCTTTTCAGTTTTTTAAATGAAATTAGTATAAGGCATGCATTTTAAATTAAATGAGTGAAAGGTTTGTGTTTTAAATGAAAATAAGAAAATAAGAATATACTATGAAAACAATCTTTATTGATTTATTACCAACGCCCGGCTGACATAAAAGTATCACAAAAGCCACATATTCACTTTTCTTTGAGTAGTTGCTCATGAGAATTCAAGTTAACCTTCCGTAATCGGATACTTCACATATTGGTGTATTAGCTTTAATGTTGAAAGCATCGTTTTTGTTTGAAGCGAAAACTTTACTATGAATTCTATTACACAAAATCGCATCATCATCATCTACTATATATTTACAACAGAAATTTGTATTTCATTCCGATTGTTTATAATACTTTCGTAGGATATACCACAATTAGTTAGGTAATAATTTTGGAAAGGTTTTAGTGTATACATATTGTTCAAGGGTACTTAGTTATAGAGCAACAGTAAAAGTTCAAAAATTAAGTGAACCTGATTATGAAAGTTTAGCCTTTTAAAAAAAAATCTACAGAACATATTTTGTTACGAGTGGCCCTGTTGCATGACTTTTAGGAATGGTGTTAGTATATACGATTTCATTATATGTTGATTAGTTACAGAGGTATTAATTCCTGTTGTCATAACGGTCTCATTACCCGACCATAAGTGCGCTGTTTATAATCAACTAAAACAATTACTTCTTAATTGCTAAATTTTGTCCAATGCTTAAGATAACATTATATCGCAATGGCGTCCGCATCGTTTTCAGTAATGTGCAAGGTCAAGCTGAAGATCCATATTGTTTAAAATACAAGTTCAAATCCACCATTTAGTTTAATCCAAGGTTCATTTGGAAATATTGACCAGCGCAGCGGGCATAGCCTGCTAGTATATATATATAATCCAAACGGAAATTTCGTTCCGAACATCTATATTTCGAGTTCTACTGCATGGATTTTGACGGAACTTACACTACCAGATAGGTATCGTTTTAGGGAAGGTTTTAAGATATAACACATAACTCTACGTAGATTAGTTATAGAATTATGACGGAAAGTTCTATTATTTTGGGCGAAAGGGTTACTATTATTTTATTGGCGAGACATTTTGTTGATAAATGAATTGAAACGGCTGCACATCTCGGAAAAAAACTTTTACTAATTTTATTTAAAAGAAAAAAAAGAGAAAATAATAAACAGTTTTGACGAGTAGTAATATTATAAAACAACAATATCGAATTTAAACGTGTAAGGTAATGTTCGTAATGCTTAAAAATTTATTCAATATGAAAGATTGCAATTTTAAACTGTACTTGGCAATTTATCTCTTGCGCCAGGTTAAGAAAAATGCATCAAAAAATTTGATAAGATAATATCTGAGTGACAATTTTGTTTTTGATTTTTTTTCTTTTTTTTTTATTTAACTCATTCATCATTCGATTTGCAGAAGAAAATAGCAGATGTAATTATAAAAATGACGGTAGTTGTGACGTACATATTGTATGTTTATTTAAGATTTCATTTTATCGCCAAACAATTTAACTTTAAGCCAGAAATGCATAAGCGTGGATGAGATGAACCTGATAATGAAAAATTAGTCTTTTTAAAAGATTCTGCCGAATGTATTTCGATGGAACTTGGACTGTTAATTAGATAATTTTCAAGGGAAGGTTTCAGTATACAACATGTTCTTCCTTCTACGTTGCTTAGCTATACAGTTTTGGGGGAAATTCTGTAATGTCGTGAATTCAATTATCACAATTTATCCTTCTAAAAAAGTTATAATAAACAGTTTTTGATAGAAGTTGCATTGTTAGTTTGGCAATTTTTCAGAGATAGTTTTAGTATATAATATATTGTTAGATAATGTTTAGTCATAGAGTAATGGGGTAAATGCTGTAATTTTCCAATATAGGGCGAGGAGGAAGAAATGGGCTTGGCGAGAAAAGGAAAGTTTTCATGCATATTTTCTGTTCAATATTTATAGAATTTATTTACTATAAAGAAGACATTTTTGTCTTTTTATATAAAAACAAAAGTATATAAATAACAAAAATATTAATATTCATGAATAAATAGTTTATATATAGGAATACATATTTTAAAAAAGCATAAAAGATCATTTTATTTGTTTTCACAGCTGTTCATATCATTTGGTCACAAATCTCACTTTCTGAAGCCCAAATTGCGCCAAGCTTTTTAACATCTAACAGTACCCATTGATCCTAAAATCAGGAAAATTAGAAAGTATAGATGTAGTTTGTAAAGTATGCCTTAATTAAGGAAATAAATTACGTAATCGAGTCCACAGACGATTGGCATATTTAGTACCGATAAGTTACATAATTGAGTCTACAGACAATTGGCGTATGTTACCGGCCGTGGTTTGGCGTACAATTAACTTAGGTTAAGGTTTATATTGATTCTGTGTTTTTAAAGTGGGCCTATTCTATAACCGAATTTATACAGAATTGGCTAAATTTGGGAGAAAGGATTTTGGAGAGAGATCTTTTGCTACTTTTACGTTATACCAAAATGTATGCTATTGCGCCATTTATTTCAATCCTAAACGTGCAAAGATTTTTTGGTACTTTTACAAATCTTATATATATAAGCGCATATATAAATTTACATATATAAACAAACAAAAAATTTCATGAAGTTTGTTTTCTTAACTGTTTATATCAATTGGCAACAAATCTCACTTTCTGATGCCCGAATTGCTCCAAGCTGTTTAAAAAACGCCAAGGCGCCTATAGTGGAAAGTACCAAATTTGAAAACTGTGCCAAACAATGTGGCTTGCTATTTATTGAACGTGGGTTTCTTTTGGCTTTAATTATTATTCAATCGTAACCATGCAAACATTTTTAATTTACTATTTTTTTTAATTGAAAGTATTTTTTATTATTAAGTAAAATTAAGTTATAACTTCATTTTTCGATGATGTTTACTGCAATGCTAAGAGATTCTTAGAATTTCATGTACGTAATTTAAATGACGATTTTGAAAAATAAAATTCTAATATCAGAATCCACACCAAATTGGCTCATTTTACCGAGAATGTTTTGGTACAAAATGAAATACATTTGTTGTAGACATGATCGTAAATCTCAATACTCGCCGATTGAAAAGTCCTTAAAATTATTCAGCAGAGACAACGAGAAATAACTTATAGTTTCAAAAATTTTAAGAATCAATATTCTTAAAGATCTATCTACTTCTGCTTCTACTATATATACGAGGGTAAAATGCAAATGGGAAATTTGTCCCGGCTGCATATAACTTAAGCTCACTCGACTGGATATTGATGAGAATCGAAATGATAGTTAGATAATTTTTCAAGGAAGATCTTAGCATATAACATATAGTTATGTTTTAAAGTTATATAATCATACAAACTCGATTATGAAAGATTAGCCTTTTTAAAAATTTCAGCGGATTGGATTTAGATTGAATTTGCACTGTTAGTTAGATAATTTTTAAGGCAGGGTATATACTATAGTATATACTATACCTTTCTGTATTGCTTAATAATAGAGGTGTGGTGGAAAGTTCTGTAATCAGTTGAACCCGATTATAAAAGTTTAGCCTTTATAAAAAGTTCTACAGAACGGATTTTGATAGGAATTCCATTGTTAGTTACATACCTATTCTGATATTGTTTTAGTATTTTGCATATTGTTCTATGTTGCTTAGTCATAAAGTAAAGGCGGGAAGTTCCATAATCATGCGAAACCGATTATGAAAGATTAGACTTTTCAAAAAGTTCTAAATGGTGGATATTGATAATACTTGCTTTGTTGATTAGACAATGCTTGGGGAGGTTTTAGTTTATTGCATATCATTCTACGTTGCTTAGTTATAGAATTAGGGGGGAAAGTTCTATAATCAGATGGACCCCAATATGAAAGATCAGACTTTAAAAAATGTTTTACTGGATGGATTTTGTCAGTTTGTTCGTTTGCATTATAGTTAAATAACTTTTCAGGGTTTGTTTTATTACATTGCATATTGACTATAATTCTTTACCAAATCCTACTGTGATTGACCAACTCTACGGTTAAGACCTTAATAGCTTAAAAGTTATCTGTACATTAGAAAATATAATAGTACTTTGGCGTTCATATCGTTTTCCGAGGTGCGAAAGGACATTCCAGGTAAGGTTCCATATTGCTTTAAATCACAATGTCAAATTCACTGATACATTTTGTTTATTCAAGGTTTGTTTGGATAAACAGAACAGCGTAGCCGGCAAAGCCTGCTAGTATAATATAAACTTATTTAAAATATATTAAAAATACCATATTAAATATAAAAAACTTCATGAATCAATTTATTTCACAGAAACGAAAATCGTCTGTCAATATATTGACATTTACAATCAAGGATATACATTGATTTTTAATGCATTTTAAAAGGTATTTTGAATGTATTTTAAATAAAATGTATGCACCTGCAAGTAATTTTAGTACATTTTACTTGTGCTTTTTACATAAATTTTAATTCATTTACAATTGAAAAACTTCCACGTGAGAAAATGAGAAGGGAAGAATTGAACAGAAAATGATTATGGCGTCATATTTGAAATATATATATGATAAATTAATAAGAGGTTTTCTGTCAAAAATGGCGTCGTAATTAGAAGGTTAAAGAATGAAAAATAATTATATTAAGAAAATATTTCGCTTGTAAAAATATGACCTCATAATTGAAGTAAAAGTTGCTTTTTCAAGTATTCGTTGAAAATACTACAATGATCGTGAATATAAGCAACTAGTGAACATAGATTAATAATGACATCATATTTTAAATGAATAACATAAATAATTTTCACTGATACTTATTGATCAGGGCATTATGTTTATCAGGAGAAGACATTTTTGTGGAAAAAAGGATAAATAAATCGGATTAATATATTTTATTCTATTTTCTCAAATGAAAAAAGAAGTTAATTTCAATAGGAATCGCTGGTAGGGAAAAAGGATGATTAAATTGAATATTCCAAAAACTAAAGATATATTTTCACACATGCGAAAATCGTCTGTCAACTTATTAACCTTTAGAGCCAAGGACGTAAATACAACTTCAGTACATTTAAATATATACACTGTAAAAAAAATGGTAACTTTCCATGTAAAATCCAGGAACGTTTCGCCTTTTATCAGGTTTTCAGAATAATTTAGCTCTTTCCTGTGAAATTCTGGTTTTCTTATCTGAAACGTTCCTGAACAAAAGTTGGAAACAACAAAACGCTGCGGCCGCCATTTATTATTTTTTTTTTCCTATAATCCGTTGCTCACGCGCGAGTGTCAAAAACGAATTCCTTAAATGAATGTAAAAAAAATCAATATGGAATGCAAATAAATCAATAGACGACATAATCCTTTACGTCTCTATTGTCAAGATAATTCAGATGAAAATACAATACCTCTGTGACATCACTAAGAGATTATCTCTCGTACTTGTCTGTGAAATCTTTAACGAGCAGACTGTGTAAAAATAAATACACCTATTATTTGGATCTGCATTAACCAGGGGACAATCAAATATGATTCTCACCTATTTTGATTAATTTAAAGTATGTTTTAGAGTTCTTATCTCTAATTATTCTTGTGAAAGGATTTCTTCAAATGGGCCTTAGATTTTCAGAAATTAGATGCCAAGTTTTAGCATACGTTTCAAATACCCATTAATTTGCACCTCTCAACGTGTCTTTCGTGGTGTGGACGCAGAAAGCTTGCACGCCACCCGTACGGCCCGGGTTCGATGCTACCTCTTGACTTTTTTTTTCTTTTTTAATTAATTTTATATTTTAACACTTTATTACAATTTGATTTAAATTTGACATATATTTGACACTTTGAATTGCTGCAAATTTGATTTTTTTTTTTTTTTTTTCGGAAAAAATATACAATTACGTTTAGTTTTTTTTTTCATGAAAATTTATATGTATTTTATCTAACTTGTAAACTAACATAATCACTGACGAAAATCCAAAATATTTTATGTCTAGATTTTTTTTCTAATTATTATTTACATTTATATATTTTTATATTTTAAGCAAAGTTCAGAAACAATATATCACATATATATTTACTTTATTGAATTTTAACTGAAAATTTATTTTTTCGTGTAAATTATAAATAATAATTTTGATGTCAATTTCAAAATATTTTTTCATTCTAACAAATAATGATAATAAAGCGAAAATTGTCAACTGGAAATGTAAAAATCGTCTGCGGATCCCGCATGCTGTGAAATGTCAGTAATGTCATAATGAAGGGAACGAACATTTAGAGTGAATTATGTCAGCCAGGTTTCGGTCCGGATAGCCTAACAGGTAAGGCATTGGCACGGCACTCCAAGTATCCAGGTTCGATCCCTGGTCTGGACATTTTTCGCTCTTGTGCTACTCCAGCCTTGAATATGTCAGTAATGTTTTGCTGTCAACAGAAATATTCCTGGTATTTCGCAGGAAACTTACTGGCATTTCTGTAGAAAGTTTTTAACATATACAGTAAAGTACCAGTCATTTTCAAGAAATGTTTCTTGGAAATAATGGGCAACTCAGCTGCCCATTTTTTCCCAGGAACGTTGCGGAATTTTTTTTACAGTGTATATTGCCCCCAATTCACATGAATTAGATTTGTAAAATATCATATACTAATTTAATTAGTTATTTTTATAATATGACAGTTCAAACGTTTCACAAAGGCATTTTTAAGAAAAAAATTTATCTTGTAAAAATTGTGTAATATTTTTTCATGTAAAGCATTAAATTTTCACAGACTTAAAAAAAAAGAGTTTATCTATTCGACGCGTATGTATATTTTAATTTAAAAAAATAATATATATTTACTTTAATTTCGTCAAAGGGACGTCATTTTCATCGCACCAGCTTCGAAATTAGAAACGAAATCTTAAAATAACAATACACTTTTCAGAAATAATGTTTTACATAAAATGTTGCATAATTTCAAAATGTAATTTTAGCTTACATTTTAAATACCATTTCTTACTTGAAATTTAATAATTAATAAAATTATTGTTTCGATGTTTTTTTTAAATGTACAATAATATTAAATTTCATTAAGTGATTTCGTGTTTTAAATAAATTAAAATGCATATTTCTGCATAATTCATGAAGTGAATTTTTTTTTTTTAAATCTCGACAAGCATTATTCCGTAGGAAAAAATAACATGATAAAAGCGTCATCATATTTTAAATCAATAACTGGTTTCCATATAGAAAATATTAGCATTTTATAGCAGTTACACAAAATGGTGTGTTTTCCACAGAATTTATCATTCGCAAATACGTAAGTTTAACATGGTTTTACCGTACAATCTCCCACAATGCCGGTTTCTATAAAAATTAATAAATAGTATATGAAAGTTTGTCAAAACATGTTTAGCAAGTAATTTTAATTAGGGACTAGGCTTTACATGTGACATCGTTTATGTGTAAAAAGCCTATGTCACCAATTAAGCAATAAATTTTCCTTTCACCTCCCACCATCTAATTTTTAAAAGTACCATGATTATCTAAAAGCCAATAAAAAACCCTGGTAATAATCAGTTATAATTTTCTGAAATTTATTTCGATTTTAAAATATTTAAATCTACAGTTAAAAATATCGCTGAAAGATAATCTTTGTCCGCCATTAGAGTACCTTCCTGAAAATTTCGAAGCTTCCATAATTCTAAATTACAACGTAAGAACCGATATGAAAATGTTTATCTATAAGCGGCGTGCTTTTTCCATAAGGGCCATTCTATGTCACGTGTGGGAGAGCTTTTTTACATATTACTGCTGTTTGAACAATTTTATCATATTCTCAAATTAAAACAATTATGCTAATGTAAAAATTTAGGCTTTTTTGTCATTTGTAATGCATAGCTTATATTTTAACAATTTATAAGTTAATAGATATAGGTATTTATATAAGTGTCACACGTAGTTCATTTTGTCCGTTTTTCATGGAATGGCCCTTTTGGATTGTTGTTTTTCATACAATGGCCGAACAGATTTCTTAGGTCTAGGATTTAAAATGTAGAGATTTTTAAACCTGTTAAAAACGGGCAGCTTACTTAGCTTTAGGGTTTGAAATTTGGTGATTTTTAAACCTAATAAAGGCCATTTCATATCACGTGTGGGACATCTTTTCTACATATTACTGCTGTTTTAACAATGCTATTGTATCTTGAAATTAAAGCAAGTATGCTAATATAAAAATCTAGGCCTTTTTTTGTTATTTTTAATGTATAGTTTATATTTTATCAACTTATAAGCTAATAGATATAGGTATTTGTGTAAACGTCATGTGCAGGACATTTTCTCCCTTTTTCATGAAATGCCCCATAAACAGAAACTTTCCACTGTTAAAAGCAATAAGCAACTCTATTGCTTAATAAATAAGTATTTAGGCTTTGAGCGTAATAAATATTTTGATATTATTAGTAGTGCTACAGCTGTTAAAATTGAGTTATTGTGAACTAAAAATCTAATCAATATTTGAACGTTAAAGATAATTGTCGTACTTTTATTATCAATATCTGAACTTTTATACTTCACCACGTTTCATTTTTTGTCCAAGATGTGATTTTTTAAAATAGAAACATAATGTTGTACGTTGATTTTTCGATTATTCAAGTTAAATCAAAATCATGTCTGAAGTGACCTGTTAATGACCCCTTTCCCTTAAACTATTTACTAATATAATCTCTTTAACCAATATTCGTTGTCAAAAAACAAACTCTCACAACATAGATTAAAGTATTAAACATAAAATACAATAAATCAAAATAATAAAATAGAACAACAGATATGTCAGTTTCTTCCTCATTTAATCTGAGAAGAGGCGTATGAAATTTCAAGCCCACGAAAGAAATTTAAATGATTATATATATATATATATATGTAATAATAAAACTTTTCGCCTCTTTTTCTTAGTAAAAGTATTTCAAATTCTTAATATTTTTCCTTTTTTACCTATCTTTAATAATATCTTAATATCTTTTGTCTTTTATTTCATGCATTTAAAGTTGCATATTCTTTTATTATTCTAAAAAACCTTAATCCATTCGCCTAATCTTATAAAACCCATTAGTACTTTTTCATTTTATTCTAAAACTAAATTCTCTTTCTTTCGAATGTTTTAATATCATTTATTCTTTCGTGTTCTATACCCACAATTCCATGCGTCCGCCAGCGCTATCTGCGCTTTTATTCTGACGCCGTATAAAGAGTTCTTTATCGACGTCATCCTTTCCCATCGAATCGTAATTTGTTCTATGTCCCATCCTCCCCCACCTCTCTTCTAGCATTGGTCTGTTACCTTTCTGTAACCATCCGCGCGTTGTTGTTCGGAGTACAAATATCGTTACATCGGCGATGGAGAGAAGATTTTTACGTTTTTCTGGTTGTCTAATTGAGCTGAGTCGCTTGGAGTGTACGTTCTAATGTGTAGAACCTATTCTTATAACATCTAACGTTTTATAAAGCGATGATCGATTTCTGAGAATGGATGGAATAACTACTGGAAGTGTTTTACTATGTTTTTTGTCAGTAAAACCAGTTTAAAAAGTGACGATGACTCTCTATATTCATTACGCAAGGGAAATTATCCCAATGTTTTTCGAGCCTGTTTTTTCTCGCCACCTTGACTGCAATCCGGTATTTTCAATATAACGGATGGATGGTTTTGATTGCTCTACTACATTTTATGTCGAGGTGTACTGGTGTCGCCCAAATATCTGAAAGTCGGTAGCAAAATGCTACATATATATATATATATATATATATATATATATATATATATAATATGCTAATTGGGATCATCAGAAGATTTTTATTATAAAATGTGATTTTTTAAAATAGAAACATAATATTGTACGTTGATTTTTCGATTATTCAAGTTAAATCAAAATCATGTCTGAAGTGACCTGTTAATGACCCCTTTCCCTTAAAATATTTACTAATAAAATCTCTTTAAACAATATTCGTTGTCACAAAAACAAATTCTCACAACATAGATTAAAGTATTAAACATAAAATACAATAAATAAAAATAATAAAATAGAACAACAGATATGTAAATTTCTTCGTTATTTAATCTGAGAAGAGGCGTATGAAATTTCAAGCTCACGAAAGAAATTTAAATGATTCTATATATATATATATATATATATAATAAGTACATTTAATATGTATATATATATATATATATATAATATGCTAATTGGGATCATCAGAAGATTTTTATTATAAAATGTGATTTAACGGATAATTGTATATGCTTTTATATATCGAAATTTCTTGCATAATTGATGCATTTATTCTTCTTTAAATGTTACGTGAACGAAGTCACGGTTATTAGCTAGTTATATAATACGTGGAAAACTGAATTATGGTGTTTCATAAACCGTGCAAAGTTAAAATAGTTTTATTTATTTGTTTTGAAAATGGCTCGAGGTGCGCGGGGGAAACATGTCAACAGTCGAAATAAACCTATTTTTACTGGTTTTAAAGTTCAAATTTACACCTTTTAGCATTTGAAATTAATATGCCATGAGTGGTTTTATGAAAACAAAATTAAGAATACATGGATTTTCACAACTTTAATGACACTGATTTTAATTATTGCTGTTTGGAGTACATTTAATAAATTTAAAATTGTTTAATATGATATAAAGAACATGTTTTGAGCATAAAATGAATGTAAGAAATCTGTTCTAAACAATAAAGTATAATTTTCGACTTTGTATTCACAAAACCTTTGTAAAAGATTATTGTATGGGCTTGAAGATGGTGTCATTTGATTAAAAATTTAAAAATGCATAATAAACTATATCCACTTGGCATTCTTAAATTAAAAATTTAAAAATGCATAATAAACTATATCACACTTGGCATCCTTAAATAAATTTGAGTCCTCCCTCCCTTTGTTAACCCATTTAGGCCAAGATAGAAATTTTATAAAATGTGGTATTATTTTCACGGAAATATGCTTAAATTACATTCATTAAAGAAAAAAAAAAGTTCAGTGCATGAAAAATAATATTTTATTTGAGAAATAAAATGCATTCAACATTTTCATGCATTCGGTCAATGGTACGCTAATGCACCATTAAATTTTAAATTAATAATTTTTTTAAAATTTTTATGGCATTTGTTTTATTGTTATTTTATTTACAGAACTTGCAACTTTAATCCATTATAAAAACATATGATTAATCTCATGTAGAATAATTATACATTTTCAAAAATTCGAATTTGTCCTTAACCGTTTCAATTTAAAAAAACAAGCGCATTTTGAAAAATTCTCAACAGAAAGTGTTTACTCCCAATTGAATTACTGATATGTCTACAGAACACATAAAAAATTGCAGAAAAATAAAATTAGTGAAAAATATTCGTCACAGTGATAATAAAAAAATATTTATTGAAATGGTACGAAATTTGGTCAAAAATGGGTTAAACTTGCCCTCTTTAGCTCCCCCAAAAGCTCCCTAAAGAAACTTTATTTTTTGTGAATTCATCTTCATTTCTAGTACCAAACCGAAGTTCTTCCCAAATTTTGCCATCACTTGTTCCTGAAAAACCTAATTTTATCTGTAATATTAATACTTAAAAAGATATACTTATTTTATTTCTGGGGATTTTTTCCAACTTCTGTGTATGTTTTATTTTAATTTTTAATCATCTATAAAAATCTCACATGCATTAAGCTTATGTATATAATTTTCTGTTATAAATTTCATTTTTCTGCGCTTAAAGTAATTGAATCTAAATTGTTAGAAGAAAATTGGTTAAACACCGTAAAAAGATATTTAAATCATTATTTTATTTTATTATAAAATTAAGGAGCATTTTAATATACATTTAACTCTGCAGCAGATGAAAGTTTTTAAATTATATATATATATAAGCGAATAGAAAAGTGCACTTTTAATTTAATTTAGCCGTTTAATAAACCCGTATTTTTTTGTACATTTATCACTTCGGAAGATAAGAATTTTATATAGTTATGCTTAATTAAACAAATAAGAAAGAAGATTGTTGATTAAAATTTATATTTTATATGGTTGATAAGGACAATATTTTATGTGCTTAAAAAGTGTTTTAAATATTTTATAGAGGGATAATAAAAGCACTAGTTTAAATTCCTAGTTTCATATTTGTTTTCAGTTTTTAATTAGTGTACTTTGATATCCTAATAACCTGATGATACATTAAATTTTTATACTGGCGTGAAAAATTAAAGGAACAACGATAAAAATGTACTTTATGTAAATTCTATTAAATGGAGTCAGGTTCCGTTAAAACCGACAAATTGCATGTAAAAGTGATCATAATATAGATTTCAATAACTCCGCATTTGATTAAACTTTTGGATATGAAATTTTAAAGAGACATTAAAAGAGTTATACGCAAACAATTAATGTTCATAAAAAGAGTATAAATACATATTAAACCTTTTAATTATATTTGAAATTTTATGTTCTTTTTAAATAAATTCCCCTTATAGGCCTTACGCCTTATATGTCCTTTTTATTTTCATATATCTCTAATTATTATTTAGGCAAGACTGTATACTAGAATAAAAGATAAAATTATAATGGAATTTTTAAATAAAATAATTTATGTGATAACGTAGCATTTTTTTAATTCACTTATTATTATTGTAGATTAATCTTACATTAATTTTTAACGTGACATCGATTTTGAAACGAAATTATGGTAACAGAAAGCAATATAGTAATTATGGTAACAGCGATGAATGCAGCAGCGAATAAATTGCTAACTTTCTCTTGACGAATAGCTTTAGTAGCCATGCATATAAATATAGCCACATAACTTTTGGAATAAGTTCCTTTTCTCTGATTTTTGCATTCGATGTGAAAGGAGCCATAAAAGTCTACACCTGCATTGAGAAACGTGGAATTATGTGTTACACGTTTCGATGGGAGGTATCTCATTAATTGATCTAGTAGCTTGAGGTTATGCCTGAAACATGTGACACAAGTGCGTACTGTTTTTTGGGTAATGATTTTAGCTTTCATAGGCCAATATTTCATGCGCACTTCATGAACTAATCTCTGAGCACCTATATGAAATTACTTTTTATGAAAGTTCTTAAAAATGAATTTAGTGATCTTGTGATCATCGTGTAGAATTAATTGACGCTTAGCATCAAAAAGTAAGTCAAGATTTATTAATCTATTATCTACACGTAGTAATCCAAATTTATCGATGAAAGGGTCTAATCCCTTTAACTTACTGGAACAATGAATGGTTTGTCCCTTCTCAGCGCAGCTAATTTAGGAGCGAACTTGCATTACTCGGCCTTTTTAAAATTAACTTAACACAATAAATTTGAAATCTGTTTTCATTTTGACATATTAAAGAGAAATATACAACTTGTATTAAAAATATACGTTAAAAAAAACAGACTTTTTAAGGATAAAAAGAAACAGTCGCAATTCTTTACAAAATATAACATAATTTAAAAGCTATTTATCTAATATAAAATTTAATTAATAAAATTAAAGTTATGCTAAAACTTGCTCGAAGTGACTCCCTTCTTCTGCAATGCAGAAATGTACACGCGAGATAAATCTTTCTATCACTTTAAGCACTTTGTGTATGATCATTCGAAGCATGGCCCAACTCACCTGTGTTTGAATGCAGAGAATGGCTATAAGTCATGCAAATCAAAGCGTCAGAACTTGGTTAATTTTAATGTTAGACGAATGGGGCTTTTTTTTATCCTGTTAATATAATAGGAAATTTTTACTAAATACCACTTATAGGACCTATCGGGGGACCGTATTAAAATTTAAATTTAATAACTATTTCAGAAATGTTTTTATTGATCAAAACAACTTTTTAAACATTTTTTAACTCATTTAAAACATATTTGTAATTTAAACTATATGTCTTTGTCTAACGGTTTAGAAATTAGGCATTGGACACCGTTGAGAGTGGAAACCTTCTATAAACTTTAAAATAAAGTTATAATTTATATGGCTAGGTTCTTTTACGCAATTTTTATTTTTATCCCAGAACAATCTTACTTGGTGATATTGATTTTCTATCAAAATCATGAAATAATAGATGTCATTAAACAAAAGGTACTTATCAAATGCACGTTATTATTTTAAGCCATTAAAAATTACATTGAATATCCAATTTTAGAATGTCATACTTATTCCTTATTTGCAGCAAAATCTGACAACATAAAAACTTTTAATAATAAGAAAAATGAACGTTTACATTAACATTATGACTTAATAACAATATACGTTTCAACGTTCAGGGTCCTCTCGAAACTTTTCTCTAGAAACTTATTGACAGATACGCCATACACCCTTTTTAATAATCGCGGTGCTGCTATTTAATTGAAAATAAGCATTAATAAGTTATTGATTTTTCTAACATATGAAACGTTTAAGAAATTAATTTCCATTTTTTTGTTATTAAAAGTCAGTGAAAGAGAAATATTGACATCCATTTAATTTACGATTGCAAAAAAGTGTTCGTTCTTTATCTAACATAATTCATATCATAAATCAATTAATAAATGTTTCTTTACTTAGGTTACCTTTCGGTACTGAATTTGTTGTTTAATTCTTATAATTACTTTAAAAGTTAATCAACTTTATAAGGACTATTGCAATAAAACCATTTATTACTAAGTCACTGTTGCTGTCTTGTCCCTATCAAATAAATAAAATTCCATTTTAAAAGGTATTACGCTATAAAATCATTAATATTTGTATGATTTTTTATTACCGGTAGCAGTAAGGTTTAAGCCTTCATCCACTACAATTTTTATTAATTGGTGTCTTACAAAGAAAAAAAAATCATGCGTCAAGCATAGATTATAAAACACTTTCCAACACATTCAGAATAATGTAACCAAATTGTACCGTTTAATAAGTTAAAGCTTTATGTCTATTTCAACTATATGGAAACGCATAACACATTTAAAAACCTAATTTCAGCTGTTCCCATGTACAATCGGAAAATTATTCAAATTTTTTCAGCAGACTTGAATACGATATATAGATTTGTGTCTATTAACTACTGCATGCCAAAATTTTGTTCACTTAAGAAATACATGTACCTCAGTTGAAAATTCCCCTGCAGCAACTTCCCCTGACAAGGAGAATGGTACGTGAATACTTTTGTGCAGTCCTGTATATGAGTTTATAGAATTTATATATAACCAGTAACATGCAAAATTTTAGTTAAATTGAAAAGCGCATACCAAATTTTAAAACGCATTCTCCAGCAATTATGACTCAAAGACAGTACTGTAACCGATTTCTTTTCTGTGTCCCTGTAAATGAATAAAAAGTGCTATGAATGCCCTTTTCTAACGTAATCGTAGTAAAATTCAGTGATTTATATATGTTTCAATACATCTGAAATAGCATAATCTCATTAAATTGCAAACGATTTTTCCCCATATACCATAATGTAATGGAATACTTTTGAGTGCCCCTTTAAATGAACGATTAATCCTACATACTTCATATACAATACCGAACAAGCTTTAGTGATCCTAAATAAACTTTATCAATTGCATTAAAAACGAGTATATTTACGGGAGTTAGACAGTGGGCAGATAGCCAGGCGGACAGACGGACAGACAAACCGAATGTATAAACACTTTTCAACTTTGTTGGAAAAAGTTAAAAATGCAATGCTAAAAGAGGTGAATCTCAATAGACAAATAATATTGCAAAATATTTTTTTTACTGTCTGTTTGTATATTTGCCGAAACATGTTCATTTAGCACATGTTCACAGCATATATTCACAGCACATGTTTCCAGCAATACATCACACTCATCTAAGAAAGCATTTAATTATAAAATTATATATGAGAAACTAAGTTAATGCTTTCAAACTAAGTTAATACTTTCTAGAAGTTATAAAATACACTTACAAGGCAAATAAATACCTTCATTCAGATCGACGTGTTTCACTACTCAGACGCAAGCTTTCTCAAATTCTATAATGATATAAATATTTTCGCAAAAAAAAAGAAAAAAAATGAAAACTGGTAAACAAAATTCAACTTCAACAAGAAAACTACAGTTTCGGCCGAACTATATAACAAAGAACCTTTACAGATTGATTTTTAAAATACAATAATACCTCGACTTACGTCAAAAATTCGTTCCAAGACTACCGACGTAAGTCGAGGTACATTTAGACGAGCAAAAAAGGATAAGTAATAAAAATTCACCAAAATTTAATGAACATATTCTGTGGTATTTAGGGATTGTGTTACGTATATTTAATATTAGCAAAAAAATGCGTTTGCAATAAAAGAATTTTGCAATAAATCAATAAGTTGTTAACTTACAATTTATTGTTCTTCTACCTGCCCCATTCAACTCTTTGAGCATGTGAAAAAATCTTTCAATGAAGTTTGAACGGATATTTTTTTTTTCTTAGAAGTTCTTTGTAACAGTAGAGTAAGTTTTCTAAGCATTTTCTATCCGTTGCTATACTTTTCTGAGTACTTTGTCTGAATACTTTGCTCGTCAGTACTTTGTTTCTTTAGTTCGATATGTTTGTCGATGGTTTAATTCCGGACAAGGGGAATTTATGAGCTCAATATCATCTCCAGCATCCATCTCTAACAAGGAAGATCTACATACAGGTATATTCAGAAAAATCTGAAAAAATTACAGAGTGTTCTTCTCATGTGGATATATATGTTTTTAAAAAATATTTTGCCCGAACTTCGATAGAGCGTTCGTGAAAAAATAACGAAAATTTCGTTTATTTGGCGATTTATCATCGGTTGGCGATGAAATGAAATTTCGAAAAATAATTTTTTAAGTCGAATTCTCTTTAAGATAAAAATGTTTCATATTGAACTTGTTTAAATAAATTTAATGTAAATAAGTTTAGTTTTGTCAGTTTTAGTTTGATTTAACTATAGTTTTGTCATATATATATACCGGGTGTCCCAAAAAGGACTGACTGATTTTAAAATTCAATAACTTGCAAACGGTGACAGATATTTAAAAAATTCTTGCAGGAGGGTTATGCATAAGGTCAAAAGTTTTTTTACAGAGATTTTCAATTTTAGTTCGAATTACAAACAATAGATGGCGCTGCGATCAATAGACGCTGAATTCAGGCTCGATTTTTGGTACTTCGTGGCCCGGATAATACATTTCCATCTCCTTTTTCAGCATGGAACAAGAGAAAGGACTAGAAATCGAGCCTGTATTTAGCGACTATTGCTTACAGCGCCATCTATTGTTTGTAATTCGAACTAAAATCGAAAATCACTGTAATAAAACTTTTGACCTTATGCATAAACCTCCTGCAAGAATTTTTTAAATATCTGTCACCGTTTGCAAGTTATTGAATTTTAAAATCAGTCAGTCCTTTTTGGGACACCCGGTATATATATATATATATTTATAATGAAATTTCAATGAAATATCAAATTTTATGAATTAAAATTAAAATAAATTAAAATCGTTTCAATATCTCAAAACTAAGTCCAATTGAGCACTATCGATTCAGGTTTGTTGCTATAGAAACGACGAATTCTTTGATATTGAAATGAATAAATGCTAAATGAATCTTGGCTTTATTTTGGAATACGCTTAAATAGATAAAAGCATTTTTTATATATGAAATTGTTTGTAAAGTAATAAAATTAAATAACAAGCAACATAAATATGTAATACGAAAAAAAGGAATTTATTAAACTCTCTCATTGTTTATACTTAAATTCATTAAATACTTTGTACACACATTCTAAAAATCAACAAACAATTTTCAGGTGCATTAAAATCGTTTGCTTTTGGCGAGGAAACGGACTGCTCGATAAATCGTGTGGCGCTTTCGTCTTTTCGCGCCGAATACCCGAAAGTATTTTATTTTTTTACAGTCTATCTACTGTAATTCCGCCGCTAAATTTGACTGATCCTTTATTACATACATAAGTAGTTTAATTGGAATTTTTTCCAAAATATTCTGAGTATGCCCAGTAAGGAGACCTTCCTTGTAAGTTGAGTTCTCTTCCATTTTCGACGATTTCAAGAGAGACACAGAATCAGAAGATGTTAAATCGTAGTCTCTGCGAAGGAAAAGGAGCACAGTGTTTCAGAGCATTTCTCATTGTTTTATGCTGAATTTTACCCCATAAACTCCGGATGACTGTGATTGCATCTGAAATGTTCAATTTATTCCGAAAGTCTTCAAAAAAGTTCAAAATGCGTCTTAATTAGGGAATTTTTTTCCATGTCAGACAACGTACATGCGGGGTGATGTAATGATGCGGGGTTCTGCTGTAGTAGAATAATTTATCGATCAAGATTTTATTTGGAATTCATTATCGGAATATCGATAGAGATCTTTTCACGCAGTGAGAATATATGAAATGATTTAGCCTCCATTAAGCTACCTAAAATTTGGAAATAGATTCTCTACAGAATAAGAAACTGTAGTAAAAAATAAATCACGTTCATGAATATCCATTTTTAACACTTTCCAACAAAGCTGAAAAGTGTTTATGCATTCGGTTTGTCTGTCCGTCTATACGCGCTCTAACTCCCGTAAATATACTCGGATCGTTCTGAAATTTTTGGATGTTAGTGGCCTCTATCATAGAACGAACTCTATTGCAAATGAAGTTTGTAGCATGTTTAATTCATTTACAGGGACAGTCAAAAGTTTTCCGTTACATTAAGGCCTATGGGAAAAAATCGTTTAAAATGATTTTTAATGATGTTGCATGCTTTCAAACATAATGAAATTGATATGCATTTATCAAGTGAACTAAAATATGCATTCCGTAGAATATGCGGTGCAAAGAAATATTATTATTCATTTACAGGGCTACACAAAATAATTCCGTTACATAATGTTATAGGGGTGGAGGGAATTTTTTCCAACGTATTTTAATAATGTTAAATTATTTCATGTATAATGATATTTATATACGTCGCTGAGGTTTAATATAACGTATTTCATGTATAATACGAAGTGCATAGCATTTACAGGGACACACGAAAGATTTCAGATACTACATTGTATCCGAAGTACTGTACGGTAGCGATGATTGCTGGAAATGCATTATTTATTGTGTTATGTGCTTTTATGCTTCACTATATTTATGCATTGTATATGGTGTGTATAAATGCTGTAATTCATATACAGGGCTACACAAAAGATTTCGTATTGATTACTGGGTATGATTGTAAATTGCTTAAAGGTGGTTTTTAAATGAGTTATGCATTTTTACGCTGAAGTGCATTTAGTTTACTAAGAAATGTTTGTAGAACATAGATAAAATTATATACAGGGTCACGCAAAAAATTGAATACACTATGACGCAAAAGTTTAGACAATGACGTCATTCACCTTTAAAATGTAGAATTATGGCGTCAGAATTACAAAAACCTGTAAATATATTCAAAAAGTGATTTAAAATGCTATGTACAAAAGACAGTCGTTTTATTTGCTATAATACTAATTTTTTTCATAAAAATTCAAATGTGCTTGTCGCAAAAGTTTAGACACTATTCTAAATTTCTTTGAATATTCTCTGGCATATGCAAATTTAGAATCGATGATGTCACAAATTTGGAGTACTTAAGTTCTGCAAACGATTGCGCTTCATAGTCGACATGCCGAGAGCTAAAGAAATTCAAGTGAATGAGGTTTCAAGGATTTGGCAGTTGAAAGGTGAAGGGAAGAGCGTTTCTGAAATTTCTGCTATTATTAATAGGTCAAAAAAATCTATTTATCGAGTTTTATCGCGTGGTTCCGAATATAAAGCAAAATGTCGGTCTGGGAGGCCACGTGTGACAAATGTACGAGAGGATCGCCTGATACAAAGACTAGCGAGTACTCAACAAATGAGCGTACGTGGAGTTCAAAGCTCATCGGGACTCTCTGTATCAAAGGATACGATTCGTAGACGAATTTTGGAAAAAGGAACAATCGTTTATAGCAAAATGCAGAAGAAACCAGCTCTGAAACCACATCATAAGTTACAAAGACTTATGTGGGCTCGAAAGCATGTGTCATATGGAGAGAAATGGCAGTCAGTCATATTTAGCGATGAAAAAAAGTGGAATCTGGATGGTCCAGATGGTTGTTTATCGTATTGGCATGACTTGCGGAAGGAACCTCGACGTTTTTTTAGTCGCAGACAAGGAGGGGGCTCGGTGATGGTTTGGGCAGCCTTTTGCTATATTGGACAAGTATCTCTGACCTTCACCAGTAGTCGTCAAACTTCACAGCATTATACACAGACATTAGAAGAAAACCTACTGCCATTTGCTGAGCTTCTAGGGGGTCCTCAGTGGGAATTTCAGCAAGACAATGCTTCAATTCACACTGCAAAACATTCAAAATCTTGGTTTAATTCCCATAATATAAGAGTTCTCGACTGGCCAGCATGTAGCCCAGATCTTAACCCTATAGAAAACCTTTGGAGCATCATGTGTCGCAAAGTTTATAGCAACGCTAGACAATACTCTTCTGAAAAGGAACTTAAGACATCTATTGAGAATGCATGGTACGATATCGATCCACAAACTATGCAAGATTTAGTTTCTTCCATGCAATCTCGTGTATATGACGTAATACATAAGCATGGATGCGCAACCAGGTTTTAAAAATTGTTTATTTCGATTTTATTTAATTTGTGTCTAAACTTTTGAGACAGCAGTTTATTTTTGTTACCATTTAATTTATTGCAATATGCACAATTCCACTTTTCTTTGTTATAAATATTGTTTATATGTACAGCACATTAATTTCAAGCAGTGATTTGAAAATTGAATAAATATTTTTCAAAGTATGTAAGAATTTCTTCATTGTCTAAACTTTTGCGTCATAGTGTACATGGCCGTCTATAAATGATAATTTCTGGAAATGTGATTCCAGTAGTTTTAAGAGTGTTTTACTTTGAATTAAACTTTAGCTAAATAGTGCGTGTAATAAAGGTGCTAGATTAGCTACAGGGTTGCACAAAAGTATACAAGTATGTTTCCATCTATTAGTATATATTGCTGAAAGAGAAATTTCAACCTGTTATTCCTTTTCTTCCTAAACTAAATTTCCCCATTATATAGAATATATATCAACCTACAGATCAAATACAGGGCTGTTCAAAAAAACTGGCATACATATTTGCTATGGACGGTAACTGCTAAAATCAGTTTTCCAAACGTTTTAGGCGTTTTCTAAAATGTTTACTTAGTTCACTTATATACCTTATTGCCCTAAAAAACGAAGGTTTGTTAAAGCATTCAGGAAGTGTTGGAAAGTGTTTCATAATCTATGCTCAACGCATGATTTTTCTTACTTGTTAATATTGCATTTGATTTCATTTTACATGAGATCGCGTGATTTTTGTTTACCTGTTTTCAATTTAACCCTTTATGCACTTAATTATGAATTCATGAAAATTTCATCTTCTAAAGCATTTTTCGTGAATATTTGGAACTAAATTAGAAGATTTACATAATCATTTAATACATTTTAGAAGGATTTTAGAAGAATTGAAGGATTTAGAAGGGTTGGGTTGATTTTTGACAGCCAATTATCTACACGAGGGATATAGGCCCGGGGGGAGTGCCCTCCGTGGGGGTCTTTCTAAGGGAACCTAATCCGTATTAACGCATGGAGGATCCACGGCTCGAAGAAAACCACGAAAACTCCGAACGATTAGGCCGACGGGCGCGATTGGGATCGAACCCAGCACCTCCCGTCTACCAGCTTCGAGAGCAGAACCTCTCGGCCACTGGATTTAGAAGGATTCATTAAAATTGAATTTTTAGGGATTTTGCGCAATATTTATAACTCCACTCAAATCTTTTATTTTAAATATTTTTCTTAATATTTTGTAGAATAAGGAAATCTACAAATATAATGTTCTTACAATAGAATTATAGAAATATTTCTGAATTGAAAAATCTCTCCCCCCGCCCCCTTCCAACGCCAAGAAAGCTGAAACGATGCAAAGGACAAAGAAATCATCCCTTAAAAATATTTTTGTTTTGTGTAACCCATAATACTTTTGGAAAATGATAAAGTAATGCACCTATAACTCATTCTAAACTGTATTACTACTAATCGATGTATTAGTTAATTTTATTACAAGTTATTTTAATGGACTTATAATTACCGTCAGTAGATAAAGGGTTAAAATTTATTTTGAGAAATTATTTGCATCATTTTAAATCTTGAGATTCCTGAACGATCAAACATGTCGATCAGAATAAATTTATTTGCCTTGTAAGTGTTGTAAGCGTTTTTTTATCCCTTTTAGCAAGTGTTAACTTAGTTTGAAGCATTTTCTTAGTTTATTTTCTTCAATGCATCGACATTTATTTTTATAAGGTATGATTTCCATAAATCCTGACTTCGCCGGAGATGGAATTCGCATATTCTATTTTGAACGTCTAGGTAAGGTACCCTGTCAAGAGAGTTATTGATTACGACGATATATTCACATTTTCTTCTACTTCCTATAATTTTCCCTTTTATGCTTAAATACAGCGGTGCAAGTATTTAGTTTAATATTCAAAATTTCCAATATTATCTAATTTTTTCAATTGTTTCATTTATATCACCAAAAATCTAGAGTTTATATACAAATGTTTCAAATACGAAAATAACAGCTTAATTTCTTTGTGTATATTTTTATATAAAGCATTAAAAACTATTCGTCAATCTAAAAAAATAATACTTAAATTACTTCCGATTTCTAGTTTTTTTTTTTTTTTTTTTTAGAATACTTATCGAAGTATTGTTTATTTTTTGTTGAGATGACGGTTTACTAGATAGTGAAGAAAATAAGAAATTTATTAAAAGTATTTCTTTGCACGCTCTTTTTATGTGCGTTCCTAATTATATAAATACGTAGCATCTATAGCCCGCGACTGATCCTTCCGTCTGTCTGTCCGTAGGTAAAAGTGCAAGAAGCTACCCAACCGAATGGTCTGAAATTTAATATACATAATAGTTGTAGAATTTTTTCGAGTCATTTCTAATTTTATGAAAATCGAATCAACACTTAAAAAGATATTTATAAGAGTTTTCTTCATTCTATTAAATCATACGTAATTAATTCAATGATATCCCATGATATGTAATGATCCTAGGTTGCATGGTGATGAGGTCCTTGGAGTCCTATTATTTCCGTATGACTGAATTTAATATATATAATCATAATATATTTTGTATTTCTTCATTTTTGCATAAGAGTGCAATAACTATTGCACCAAGATCTGACTATTTATATAACTAGTTATAGTACGAACGTTTAAAAAAACTCAGAGACTTTTTTACATGTCATCTTATCAATTAATGGAAAATTTCCTCTAATAAGACATAATTTCAATTTCAATAAAAAAACACTAGTTGTATGTGGCAATAAAAAAACTTTCTTCTATTTCATACATTCTAATATTTCAAAAAGTAGCTACACATGTTAATACACATGCATTATTAGTTCCATACTATATCAACTTTGACTTTCATCTTAAATTTCTGCTTCAGTGAATTAATTTGAGTTAAACCGAGTTATTCTCAATCATGTTATTTATTAAAATCAGTATTTTTCATTATTCTGTTGTATGCCAGGTGTTTTTGAATAGCCGGCTTAGCAGGATGTGAAGTTCCCGTCGCTGCACGAGCCGCCGATGCACACAACCACGGAAAATTACACAAAATTCGCTATTACAGCTCCCCTTTCCGGCAAAATATGTCTTAATTCAAGGAGAATCTGCTTCCCATAGCCAAAAACATATACATGAAATTTGATTCATAACTTCATACACTTTTTGATGGTGCAATAATGAAAATGGCAGAAAAATCACTATTTTAACATCCCTTTCCTGCGGAATATTACCAAATTCAAGGAGCACCTGCTTTCCATAGCCACAAGCGTATACGGGTCATTCTTCAAAAAGTGTAACATTTCCGTCACATGCATTTTACAGTAATCTTTTTAAAGAATTATTGATTTAACTATATTTTTTTATTGCAATAAAATTATGTCTATTTATATCAGTACCCACCTTTTTTATAATATTTTTTAATTTATTATTCTTTGAAGTCACAGTATATGATTTCTTACCTCCGTGGCATGTCACACACCTTGTGTGGTTGGTAATGTTATTTAATAACTTGTTTAATTTTTAAAATATATTTACATATTTATTATTTCTTCCACAAGTGTCTCAAATACTAAATATTTAAGCATATTTAAAATTTTTGTATTGTGATTTAGTTTGTCTTAGTAGAACAATTAATTCTGTGACACAATAAATTCTCACCTCCATTACCCAAACATAAAATGTCATTTTTCACTGATAGATGGCAGTACTGGCATCACATTTTATTTCCTATGATACAAGTCATCCATCTTGTTTACTTATAGCTATAAAAAAGTTCTGAGTTTTTAGTTGAGAAACAAGAAGTTGGATTTTGTTTTTAAGAATCGAGTGTGGTTATTGAGAACTCTCACAGCCGTGAACTTGAAGTTCAGGTATGGAAAACAATGTAAAAATAAAAGTTTACCTGTTTTAATATGCTTAACAAGTGCAAATTGTAACACCAAAAAAATAAATTTCTTTTCTTGAAAAAAAGCATATATTAAACCTATTTTTATAAAAGATTCCTCACCTCCGTGAATTAAAGCTCATCTCAAAAATATTTTTGTTGAAAAGTTACACTTTCTGGAGAATAACCCATACATAAAATTTGGTTTTATTCATTGCATAACTTCATACACTTTTCGGTGGTATACTGGCGACACATGGACTGACAGACAGAAATTTTGTATGAACAAGTTTTTCGGGGCCTTTGACCCCTAAAACGTATAAATACGTCGAAAACCAGAAGTCTG
This sequence comes from Maratus speciosus, assembly GCA_963932465.1. Classification (NCBI taxonomy): domain Eukaryota; kingdom Metazoa; phylum Arthropoda; class Arachnida; order Araneae; family Salticidae; genus Maratus; species Maratus speciosus. The sequence continues at coordinate 106,792,366 of OZ010795.1, read as the reverse complement.
AAAAAGTTTCGATTATAATACTTTCTTCTATTATAGATAGAATAAAGTAATAAAGTCCTTTCGACCAGTGCCGGGAGGAAGAGGTAGCTTTCATATTCCTTATTTTTTAAAAGCCAGCTTATATTATTCAAACACACGGAGCTCAGATTTGTGGAACCCGATTATAAAATATTAAGTACTAATTTTTGTCAGTACTGAATATGAATGAAAATTTCGCGAAATTAGTCAGCGTTATCAAAGCAGAAATATTTAAAGTGAATTGTATTTGGTCGACAAATTCGGCGATATCTTGAAGTGTCCGCCATTTTAAAACAGCATAATGGGTGCAACAAAGCTAACCAATGAACTTGGTAGAGACTTTAGCACATTCTCACTCACATATAAATCGGTTGATATATACGAGTGTTGTCGCAGGCAAAAAATCAGATTTTTAGGTAGCTTTCCTTACCGTTCGAAGGAAAGCAATTTCAAAAAAAATTTGTATATTTTCATCGATCCCCAGACCCCGAAACCACCATCCGTTCAAATGATTGATATATATATATATATATATATATATATATATATATATATACATATCTGATCTTTGTCACACTGTAACTCTCGTATTTATGAATCAATTTGGATGTAACCGGGTGTATACATAGCACATACCAATGTCTCGGCCGAGTTCGTTGGGCAGCTTTGTCCGCCATCTTGTATCAAAATGGCGGCCATTTAAATTTAAAACAAAAAATTTAAATTTGAAATGTAGTACAAAAAATTGAAAATTGAAAAATATTTTTTTCTTATGTGTTTGTCCTTGATACGAAAATTCCGGAGCAGTTTTTGTTTTGTTTATATCTTTAAAAATGGCTGAGTTATAGCGCTTTGAATTTCTAGCGTGGCTGATATTTTGAAACGACCTGATTTTTGTCACGCGATAACAGGCGTATTTATGAACCGATTTGGATGTAACTCGGTGTATACATAATACATACCAATGTCTCGACCGAGTTCATCGGCCAGCTTCATCCGCCATCTTGTTTCAAAATGGCGGCTATTTAATTTTTTTTTTATTTAAATTTGAAATGTAGCACCAAAAAATTGAAAATTGAAAAATATTTTTTCTTATGTGTTTGACCTTGATACAAAGATTCCGGAGCAGTTTTTGCTTCGTGTATATCATTTGAAATGGCTGAGTAATAGCTCTTTGAATTTCTATCTTGGCGGACATTTTTAAACGACCTGATATTTGTCACGTGATAACAGGCGTATTTATGAACCGATTTGGATGTACCTTGGTGTGTACATAGTACATACCAATGTCTCAACCGAATTCGTTCGCCACCTTCTTCCGCCATCTTGTTTCAAAATGGCGGCCATTTAAAGAATTTAAATTTAAGATGAAGTACCAAAAATTTGGAAAATGAAAAAGATATTTTTGTACGTGTTTGTCCTTAATACAAAGATTACGGAACAGTTTTTGCTTTGTCTATATCTAAAAAAATGGCTGAGTTATAGCATTTTGAATTTCTATTGTGGCTGACATTTTGAAACGACCTGATTTTTGTCACGCGATAACAGGCGTATTTAACAACCGATTTGGATGTAACTTGGAGTGTACATAGTGCATGCCAAAGTCTCGACCGAGTTCGTTGGCCAGCTTCATTCGCTATCTTGTTTCAAAAGGGCTGCCATTAAAAAAAAAATTAAATGAGTTATCAAAAAATTGGAAAATGAAAAAAAAAAAAAATATGTGTTTGACCTTGATACAAAGATTCCGGAGCAGTTTTTTTTTTTTCGTTTATATCTTAAGAAATGGTTGAATTATAGCACTTTGAATTTCTAGCATGACGGACATTTTGAAACGATCTGGTATTTGTCAGACGATAGCACGCGTATTTATTAACCTATTTAGATGTAAAAAGGCATGTGGTTAGTATATAGCAATGTATAGACCAAGTTCGCTGGCCAGCTTCATCAGTCATCTTGTTTCAAAATGGCGGCCATTAAATTAATAAGAAAATTATATTTAAAGTGAGGTGCAAAAAAATTAGGAATTGAAGTATTTGTCCTTGATATAAGGATTCCAGAGCATTTTTTGTTTTGTCTTTATCTTAAAAAATGGCTCAGATATAGCAGTTTCAATTTCTAATGTGGGTGATATTTTGAAAAATCTGATTTTTTGCCTGCGACAGCACTCGTATATATCAACCGATTCCGATGTGAGAGAGCATGTGCACAGGAATTACTAAGGTCTCGACCAAGTTCACTCGTTAGCCTCACCCACCATGTTGTCTTAAAATGGCAGGAACTTCAATATATCGCCGAACTTGGTAACCAAATATAAGTTACTTTAAATAAAAGCAGCTTGGATAAAGCTGACTAATTTCGCGAAATTCTCATTCATAATGATTTAGTATTGATAAAAATTAGTACTGAATCTCCTATAATCGATTTCCACTAAATTGAGCTTCGTGTGTTTGAATAACATAAGCTGACTTTTTAAAAATAAGGAATATGAAAGCTACCTTTTCCTCCCGGCACTGGCCAGAAGGACTTTTAAAAATGCCACCCACATTAGAAATTCAAACTGCTATATCTTAGCCATTTTTTAAGATAAAGACAAAACAAAAACTGCTCCGGAATCTTTGTATCAAGTTCAAACACATGAGAAAAAATCTTTTTCAATTTCCATTTTTTTTACCTAATTTAAAATTTTAATTTTTTAAATGGCCGCCATTTTGAAACAGGACGGCGGCGGATGAAGTTGGTAAACGAACTCGGCTGATAGATTGCTATGTACTATGCACATGCCTGGTCACATCCAAATCGGTTCATAAATACGCATATTATCGCGTGACAAAAATCAGATTGTTTCAAAATGTCAGCCACGCTAGACATTCAAAGTGCTATAACCCAAACTTTTTTTAAGATATAGACGAAACAAAAAATGATCCGGAATCTTTGTAACAAGCTCAAAAAGAAAAAAATATTTTTCAATTTTCAATTTTTTGTACCTCATTTTAAATTTATTTTTTTTTTTTTTAAATGGCCACTTTTTTTTAAACAAGATGGCGGATGAAGCTGGCCAACGAACTCGGTCGAGACATTGCTATGTACTATGCACATACCTTGTCACATCCAAATCGGTTCATAAATACGCGTATTATCGCGTGACAAAAATCAGATCGTTTCAAAATGTCAGTTATGCTAGAAATTCAAAGTGCTATAACTCAGCCATTTTTTAAGATATAGACAAAACAAAAAATGCTCCGGAATCTTTGTATCAAGTTCAAACACATAAGAGAAAAACCTTTTTCAATTTCTAATTTTTCTGTACCTCATTTTAATTTTTTTTTTAATTTTTAAATGGCCACCATTTTAAAGCAAGATCGCTGATGAAGGTGGCCAACGAGCTCGGTCGAGACATTGGTATGTACTACACACCAAATTATATCCAAATCGGTATTCCAAAACTTGATCATCGATTGCAACATAATCTTTGTTCGTATGAAATAGTTCAACGAGTTTGTTTATTGCGACGTGCAGTTGTGTTATTTGATTATAAAAAGTAAGTGTAATTTAAATGTTTATTTAATTAGTGGTTGAATATTTTTTTGGTTTAAGCATCTGAATATTTTACAGTACGTACGTTATATATATTTTTTACTAAATGGACTTTTAAGGCACGAGTATGAACTAATCTTTACTTCTAAGCCCAAATCAAATACATAGAATGGCTATTGATGCTTTAAATTTGGCGACCAAAATTACTTCAATTTCAGGAGAGATGGCCACATAAAATCGATTAGAGATGGCAACTTTTAATCAATATTTCAAAATTATACGGAGTGATGATTTTAACTAAATATAAATTAATTTAAAATAAATATATAACGTTTATATTTATAAACTAGCAGACCTACCCTGCTTCGCTCGTGTCAATAATAAGGGTCCTGCCGGGTAAAATGCATTAAAATGAAATAATACGGCAATGACAATAACTGAGATTGGTGCATTCCCGTCCACGAATCGTTAAAAAGACCAATAAGAAATATAAGTAAAATAGTCTTAATTGCGTCTACTATCAACTATACCATAATAATATATATTCCAAACAAATGTCAAAACATATATTAAAGTACAATGATTTGCGTAAAAGGCGTCATTTCAATAAAAAACTCATTGAAAATATTAAAAATTTACGTGTTTCGACTCTTTCATTGAGTCATATTCAGAATATTCAAAAAACTACAAACACAATGCCAATTGTGATATTATACTGATGATGGCAACGACCTATCCCATAAATTTTGCCTTTATGGAAATTTTTCTTAACTCATGAACATCATACAATTTCGTTTTTCACACTGTCAAATAGAAAAAAGTTCTTTCAAATTAAATTTATTTGAAAATTGTATCTCATTTTTTTCATTTGAATGGATTTTAAAGTAATTTTCAATCAGGGATATTTTTTAATTTGCATGCAGACATGGATGAGATTTCCGCGTTTTTGTACAACAGTATTTTGTTAGAGAAAATGATGTCTCATTTAATCGGAACACTCTTGCGATTTAAGAGAACAACATTTTCTCTAAAAATATACCGGTGTGCAAAAACGCGAAAATCTCATCCCTACATGCAGCCCAATTACGAAAGATATACCTGTTTGCTTTTAATGCAGTATTATAAAGTAAAGACATTGCTATAAATAACTCTAGCATCATATTGTTGGTGGCAACAACCTAACTCAACCATAAATTTAACTTTTACTGTAATTTGACCTTTAAACATAGCACATTCGATTATTCCAACGTCTAATAGAATTCAAAAAGTACTTTCAGTAAAATTTGTTTTTATAAGGTTATCTCAATTTACAGATTGTTTATACATTTTAAATTAATTTTCAATCACGGAGATATTTTTAAATATACCTGCAACCCAATTAAGAAAGATATATCCGTTTGCTATTAATTCAATATTATGAAGAAAAGACATATCTGTGAGTAACATCATGTTGTTGGTGGCAACAACCTAACCATACCATAAATTACGCTTTTACTGCAATTTGATCTCTAAACATCATGCATCCGATTATTTCAACGTCTAACAGAAAACAAAAAACACATTCCGTAATTTGTTTGAAAAGTTTATCTCAACTTACAGATTTTTTGTGTTTTTTAAAGTAATTTTCAAACTTGAATTTTTTTAAATATGCCTGCAACCCAGTTACAAAAGATTAACTTAATTGCTCAAAAACATTCTAAATAATTCAGTATTTGTTTTTTTTTTTTCGTGTGGGAATCTCATTCCTGCTGCTTATAACTTGGGTTCTACTGAAACAATTTTAATTCAACTTTCACTATTAGTTTTTCAGTTAAGGTTTTGGTGCATAACATTGTTATACGCTGATTAGTCATAGAATTTTAGGGGTAAATTCCATAATCATGGGGAACCCGATTATCAAAGATTAGTCATTTTTAAAATTTTGAATGGATTTCATTGGAACTTGTATTGTTTGTTAGATAATTTTACACGGATGTTTTTAAAATATTGCCTATAGTTTTACGTCGCTTTGTTATAAAATTATAGAAGAAAGTTCAATAGTCAGGTGAGCCCGATTATAAAAGATTAGCCTTTTTGAAAAGTTCTACTGGTCAGATTTTGATGAAATTTGCACTATTAAATTTCACCCAAATTTTTGGAATTTTAGTATATAACATTTTGTTTTACATGCTTTGTTTTAGAATTAGCTGAAATGTTCTATAATCAGGCGAAACCAATTCTAAATTATTAGCCTCTTAAAAAATTTAGATAATTTTTGAGGAATAGTTTTAATATATTGCATATCCGTCTATAATTCTTAGACCAAATCCTACTGAAAATGATGAACTAAAAAATTAGGCCCTTAACAGCCGAAATTGTGTCTTACATATTATAAAATATAATAGCGTAGTGAATATCGTATCGTTTTCAGACATACGGAAGGACTTTTGATATAAAGATAGATATTGCTTTAAAATGGAAGATCAAATTCACCCATATATTTTCTTAAATTCACGATTTGTTCGGAGAATTTGTCGGCAGCGGTAGAAATGTGCAACTCAGATAAATAAGTGATCACTAAAACGAAAATACTAAAAAGTTGTTGAGAAATCTAGCAAATATACTAAGGGTTAAAAATCTATTCGAGTTTCACATTTAAAAAGATTTTTATTTATGTTACATTAACGAGCAGTATATCAGGCATCTTTAAAACATGTATACAAAGATTCATTGCCGATAATTTTTAAATGGAAACTCATATTTCAATTCATAAAATTCAAATCCTCAGCCGTGTTCAATCGCAATGTCACTCATGAAATTTTGTTTAAAAAAGAAAAAAAGCTTACCCTAAAAAATAGTAGCTATGTTATAATTTCTATTTAATATAAATCGTAGAAAAATCGTATTTTATTTAACAGTATTCGATAACATTAGAAAGAAACAGGAAATAAATTCTAGCAGCCGGTTTTTGGAAACAGTTTGAAATCATATTGACGAAATTGACGTCATATCTAGCAAACGATTTTTTTTTATCATTATCTTTTTCCTGAAATTATTTCTTGATATTGAAACGACTTCATTAAATTAGATTTTTTAAATTCAGGAACATTTAACTAAGGTACTACGTCATTTTAAAACATGCTTAGTTAAAATTTTTACATAAATATATGAAAAATGTGCATTTTCTTCTTTGAACGCCAATTTCAAAAACAGCAAAAATATAGTGACACAATCCAAATTTTTATTGGCTTATAAAGCAAAGTACTCGAGTTATCATTTTATTTTTAATTATTGAGCAGTTTTTTAGATGTGTGGCAACAGGAAAGAAACGATAGAAAATTGAAAATTTAAAATAAGATATTTCTAAAATGTTAAATTATGAATGGTGGTAGAAAAAAGGGGTAAATAGTGTTCTGATGATTTTTTAAAGTAGACAGTGATCTTTTCCTAATTATAAAACGTATGTACATAAAGTTTCGTGCAAATCGGTCAAAAATTGAAGATTTGTATAAAGGACATACATACAGAGAACGGCTTTTATATATATAGATATACTGATTGATATGTTTACATTTTAACTAATATAAGTATTTTAATAATAATAATAATAATAATAATAATAATAATAATAATAATAATAATAATAATAATAATAATAATAATAATAATAAAATAAGACCTAACGATTTATTTGTTTCAGAAAATACTGAAAAGCGTCTGAAACTTTCATAACAGAAACTGGTCAAGTTGATAAATAAAGTAAATTAATGTAATAAACCTAAAATTAACGCGAGAAAAAAAAACGCGACACATCCAGTAGCGAAGAAAACGAAATACATTTAATATTATCAGATTCTACAGATTCTGAGTAAACAGAATTCGATTAGGATCACTGTGTTGGTAGTGCAAAACAATGTAATATCACATTCAAAAAAGATGTTTGGATACAATGCATCAGGTACAATGAAGTAGTTCCATGAAACGTGTACAAATTATCAAGAACTTTGCCAAACATGCGGTAAGATTTTACGAAAGGTGAAGTATTGAAATTATGCTTCAAATTTGTTTATTCGAGTTTTATTCACTCATTTTCCATCATATAACTGGATCTTTTCATATTAGTATATGTTTTTCATAATTAACTATATGAAATGTTTTTTGCAATTTAACTTTACTTATACTTTTTTGTATTGGATGGCCATCTCTCCTCGGCTTGAAGGAGAAATGGCCGTCTGCCATTTTAATTTCAATTTTGTTTAACACTTTTTGTTTTCAATATTTAATTATTTTTTGCATAAAATATTATGAGTAGATGTATCCGAATTTTAAATATGCATAAATATTTCTTGTATTTGCATTCTAAGAATTTTTATTTCAATCTTTAAAAGCTATGGCCATCTATCCTAGAGTTATCCTATATATATGCACTGATCATCAAAATTAAAGGATAATTAGAAAAATATGCTCACTAAGTTAATGTTCAACACAATGCCCAATGATGCAATTACTTATGTTAATTAAATACTTTGAATTTAAAATTGCACTTCCGCACATACGTAAGAGTCGGAAATATGCAAATTATGTGATTGACAATGTGGTGTGCAATCGACTTATGTTGCAATTCTGGTCTGTAGTGTTGTTTAAAGTGAATGTCGTGGCTGAGATTGATCAATATTCATTAGTTATGGCTCAAAGGCTTCATTTAAGTGAAGGTCAAAAGTGGCGAATAATTGGTAGAATCGAGGGAGGTCAAACACAAATGGAGGTCGCCTAAGATTTGAATATCTTTCTGTCATATCAAGAGCTTCAAGCCTCTTTTTAGGTACTGGGTCTATTGATAGACAATCTGGTTAAGGGAGACCAAGAGCAACAACTGCATCTGAAGACCGTTTTTTTTCATTGACGGCTCGAAGAAACCGCGAAGCTACTACAAGAGATTTTATGTCACAACTTCAGGCTGCCACAGGAACCCGAATTAGCTGTTCTACTGCTGAACGAAGGATTAACAAGGATGGGCTGTATGCGAGAAGCCCAATAGTTTGTATCCCACTCACTAAAGCTTCCAAAGGGGCTTTTTTAAACTGTTGCCGTCGTCATGTTCAATGGAGCCAAGAAGACTGGGCTCAAGAATTGTTTACTGACGAGTCCAGATATAGTCTGAACACTGATTCTAGACGTGTTTTGATTTGGAGAGAGGAAGGAACACGTAACTTGCCTCCCCTTGTCCGTGAAATATCCCGTTTAAGCCCAGTCTTCATGGCTCCATTGAACATGACGACGGCAACGGTTTAAACAGACCGCTTTAGAAACTGGAGTGAGTGGGATGCAAACTATTCATTTTCTCGCATACAATCCACCCTCGTTAAGTCTTCGTACAGCAGTAGAACGGCTAATTCAAGTTACTGTGGAGCCTGAAGGTCTGAAACCAAATCTCTTGTAGTCGCTTCTTGGATTCTTCGACTCGACAATGGCTGAAAACGGTCTTCGGATGCAGTTATTGCTCTTGGTCTCCCTTGACCAGGCTGTCTATCAACGAATCCTGTGCTTAAAAAGCGGCTCGAAGCTCTTGATATCACACTTTGAGGCATATTCAAATCTGGGGCGACTGCCATTTATGTTTAACCTCCCTCAATTCTACCAATTATTCGCCACTTTTTACCTTCACTTAAATTATGCCTTCGGGACATAACTAATGAATACTGATCACTCTCAGACACAGCATTCACTTTAAACAACAGTACAGACCAGATTTCCAACATAGGTCTATTGCGCACCACATTGTCAATCATCTAATTTGCATATTTTCTACGCTAACCTATGCACAGAAGTGCAATTTTGTATTCAATAGTATTTAATTAACATAAATAATTGCAGCATTGGACATTGATTGCAACATTAACTTAGTAAGCATAATATTACTCAATATCCTTTAATTTTGATGACCAGTGTGTATACAAATTTGTAGTAAGATTATATGTAAAATGTCAATATATACACTCTAAATTGAAATGTCTGAAATTCAGACACTTAAGTGTCTGAAATGCAGTGTTCAATTTTCAGACGTTTTAAAATGTCTGAAAATTATCAGACACTTCTTGTGTCTGAATTTAAGACACTTAAGTGTCTGAAACAAGAGTGTCCGTTTTTCAGACATTTTAAAATGTCTGAAAATTTTTAGACACTTCTTGCATCTGAATTTCAGACATTTCAAATGTCTTAATTGCGGCCATTTTTGAGCCGGTTTCCTCCCCCCCCCAAACACCAATATGAAGCCATCTTTGACCACTTTTCTTTCTAAGCCACATATGCAGCCATATTTGACCACATTGAAACATTTTTTATAAATGGGAATAATTTGTTACCATAAAGCAGAGCTGATCGCAGCGCAGGAAAACTTGGAAGCATCTGCCCCCTGATTTTAGGGTATCCCAAATTGGGTACAAAATTTTCATAAAGCTGATATTTTAAATCACTTTTGAACTTATGACGATTGTAATCAGTATTTTGTAGTTTTGGAACAGGATATTATATATATATATACAATCACCTAAAAATGTATTTATGTGATATCATATATGCGCGCAAAAAAAACGTTTATTACTTTCAGTGAGAACTTTAAATTAATTCTAGTCCAAAGATCTAGTATTCATTTGCCTCTCCCCCCCCCCCCCGCGCCTTTCATATACTGTTACAAAAAAAAAGCCTATTCAATGCCATTAAATACAAATACATATGCGGATAAATATTTATTTATTTTTCTTAACCTAATCATTTTCTAAAAGTACAAAATATTTATTAAAATAAGTATAAGATCAAAACAAATTTAAAATATCAGCTTTATAGAAATTTCATACCAAATGTAGGAGCACGTAAAGCTAAAGGCACAAAGAAACAGCCCAGTTTGTCCATGCTGCAATCAGCTCTGCTTTATGGTAACAAATTATTCCCATTTATAAAAAAAAAATGATTCACTCCTTCAGAAAGAATCTTATCCCTGCTTTGTTCAATTTTTTTCCCATTTAAATTAGATATTCCCAGTGACAGTTTTATTTGTGTGTTAAATAAAATCTAACACTAGATTACACAAAATTTTCAGTATATGAGATCCCACGATTAAAAAAAAAAGTATGAAACTCTTACTTTTTTTTGTTGTTGTTATTATATCATTTATCATTAGCAAGAAATATTGAAACATTTGACAACAGCACATTAATCAGCATAATGTTGAAAGACATTCAAAATATCAGTTTTACAAAAATAGAATACCAAATTTGGGGCCACCAAAATACAAAGGGAAGGGGGCATCGCCCAATTTGCTAATGCTTTAATAAAATCCTGCGTCTGCAAAAAATCCAACCCAACGTTATGGTTCGTTAAATAGAAGTGACCAGAATTCGGAAGTGTCCGCTAATGAACATTCCCGAATACCAGAAATCTCTGTGTAGCGAAAACCTTCTTAAATCATACTATATTACTCTAAACGTTCAAAATATTCATTATAATCAGCGTAATTTCGAAAGGTATTCAAAATTGCAGATTTACGAAAATTGTATCAACCCCCCCCCCCTCCCCCCAATAAAAAACAAAAATGAGCAGGTACCCTTAGCCCATGTTTTAAGCAGAAGCCCTATGATTCGCTAAACAGACGTATCCCCTATTCAGGAATGTCCGTTACGCAGGTTTTACTGTGTGTATTTAAAGTAAAACCTCCATAACGGAAATTGCTGAATAGCGGACACCTCTTTTTTTTTTTCTTATCCCAACACCTTTAAATCTGTACGTCTTTACCTCTTTAAAGTAGACACCACCAAATAGCGGACTAATTCCGTGCTCTCGAGGTGTCCGCTATTCAGAGGTTTTGCTGTATATTCATTTATATGCACATTCTAAAGGGTAAAAAGTATTTACCTTTTTTGTGACAGTATAAGAAATATAATAAGAAATAAGAAATAAGAAATAAGAAATAATTCTAGGTCCAGTTGTTGATACTATTCAATAATATTCTACAAACTAAATTTAAAAGATAACGTGTGTTGATATTAACGTTGTCATTAACGAACACAGGCACACACACACACACACACCAAAAAAAAAAAAAATAAATAAATAAAACTTAAAATCCTTAAAAAAAAATTTTTTTTTTAAATGAGTTTCTGTTTTATTATTATTTTCATGGATTCTTTTTAGCACCCAGATATGCTTAAAAAAATTCTTTGAGGGTTGAAAAACACTTCTAAAAACATTTTTCTTCCCATAAACATCACAATAAAAATAATTTGTATTAAAAAATGTTATAATAATATGAAAATATATACATACTCGGAGCAAAAATAATTATAAGAATAATTAATCTTCAAACCACGTTACTTTTTCAAAATATATTAAATATCAGCATAGTTACACTTTATCAATTAGTCAGAATTATTGGCAATACTTGTTTGAAATCTTGCATTAGAAGAGCGTTTTCACAACATGTTTGTTTAGGTCTTAAATTTTATTACAAAAATGAAAAATATCTCCTACTGTCATGGGCGAGAATTCTTATATCCATCTTCTTCTTTTTTTTTTTTTTTTTTTTTTTTTTTTTCCATATTATTGAAATTTTTTGCATGATGTTATTTAAATTGATTTTTTTAATATTTTCCGCACATATTTAATTAATTACGCAGATTTTTATAATTTGTTTATAATTACTTTCAAGATCGCTTCATGTTTTAAAATTTAAGTATGGTGTTGAGATGTAACGCAGGAAATACATACAAGGTATATTCCATCTTGAAATAAAGTTTAATAAGGATTATTAAATATATATATATGGTATCGGCGTGCAGTTGAATACAATAAGAGTGATTTATTTCCAATAGGAAAAACTGCAAGTTTACAAATACTCCGAAATACACGATAACACAAACCCTTATACTTTCGAGATTTCTTTTCATACTCTATATCCACCATATAAAACAAAAAATAAAAAGTTCATGGTTTCTCAAAGATAAATTTAAATTTGTTAATATAAAAATAGTCACTTCAATAATATACTCTGTAAGATAAATAAATGGCAATCTTGTCACTAAAAATGAAAATTTGTATGTAAAATTATATCACTAATATAAAATAAAGGAATTCGCAAGGAAAGAACTTACTTGTGCAGAGTTATATAAAAATTAGCTTCTTTTTAAACTTATACTGAACAATTGTTTTAATATGTTGCTCAGATGATACGAGCTATTTAACAATCATTAACAAAATTATAAATATTCTTTTTTAATAGCAATATAATTCTATAATTATACGCATATATATAGCAATATACGCAATAATTCATAACTTCAAAACTTCTTTACATCTTACCAAATCTAATTGAAACTGTTGTATTTTTCACGTTATTATTCAAACAATAAATAGATTATTTACTACGTAAAACTTTTAATTTATAAAGTAAAGATCTAGATGAGAATTAAATATATTTATTAATACTGAAAATCATATGCACTCATTGAAAACATCAGAAATAAGCAAACAAATCTTTTCACACAAAATATATTTATTTGATAAAAAAAAGACAAAAATATTAAAAATGCAAATTAGTCTAATAAGAATAATTTAAATAATAAATACTAATATATATGTAAGAACGTTCTGTGAATTATCATTCCAAACCTGTGGAATACCTTACCTTGGCGTAAATATCCAAAACTGTAACAGCTAATCCAGTTTGAAGGACATATTATTTTACGATATTGAACGCCATTTTAAAAATATATGCGTATTCATATTATTTTACCACTGTATTTTTATAAATATCATGCTATTCTTTTGAATATTTGGTGAGTCTTGAATAAATATTATCGTAGAAATATTGAAAATTTTATATTTTCATGAAAAATATAATTCCCAATTGATTTTTTTTTTCGATCTTCATTTACAAGCACGTACTGACAAACCATTCCAATAAACCGAATATAAATTTTCGTCTAGCATCTATAAAATGAAGACACAAAGATATAAAATACAGACATCGAATCACTATGCTAAAAAAAAATTTTCTCTAACGACTAACACACCAACGAATGTAGGTGTAGATGTGCATACTATTTCACAAAAGAAAGTAAATACTGCGTCACTACTTTCTCTTCATTAATGATGATACACTCACTTTCTGACTCATCTTCGATTTATAAGAAAGAGAATTCAAAGTTCAAATCTTCAATCAGTGTAATGTTTTGGAAATAAAGCAGAAACTTTAAATGCGTTATAAGATTAAACGACGATTGGCGATTCCATTTATTATGTAAATAACAAACGTCATTATAGAGATTTCGGATTGAGGAAAAATATATCGTCACACTTTCAAATAATTTATCAAATGTTGATAAATTTAAAAGCAATTTTAACACTTCAGACAAATTTACTGTACTGAGATACTTTAATTCACTTTCGCCAATCCGTTGAATAAAAGCCGTTGCCCGCCAAATCAGGAATAATCAAATCCGGTCGCGTTCTTCTCGCGCACCGTTCATGCTTGCAACAACAAACAAACCTACTCACTTCAGTTCATTTTACTTGGTGAGTGGTTCAAATGGCTGAATTCCTGAAATGTCTAAAATTGCAAGTGTCTTAAAGTCAGACATATAATCATAATTCTAACATTTTTTTCAGTTCATTTATACCATGATCATAATAAGACGTTTATGTGTCTTAAATTTAGACATCTATCACGTCTGAAATTTTATTTTCAGACGTTTAAGTGTCTTAATTGCTTTTTCAGTCACATATGTGTTTGAATTTAAGACGCCTCTATTTGCAGTGTAGATGACTTGAATAACTAGACGTTGAATAACAACACATACACTTTAATACAAGTCTATAAAGATAATTTTACACCACTTCGTTGATACCTTTTTTAAATACAGCTCATTTCTCACGTAAAACTTATAATATACTTCTTTCGAATAATTTAATTAGGCCTAACAATGCCTTCCTTGGCATCTCGTAAGCCGATCCTTCATGAACAATATTATTCTATAGACTGACTCTTTTCTAATTTTGAATATGTCCAAACCTTGATCTCATGATCGTTTATTTTCATTACTCGTGTTTTCAAATCATAGACAATAAAAATACCAGAGCATCAGTTAATTTGCTGATCATGCACGTTATAAAGAAAATAAAGTATGCATAAATTCAAATCCTACAAATCGGTCATCCTGACATGATGGCGTCACGACATCAATATCTTGGCTTACTATGTTTTTATGCTCAAACAGCCAAACTCTTGGGGTTTTTATGTATTATTCTTTCACCTAAAATTTTGATTACATGTTCAATACACATACACATATACTTCATCTATCCGTCTCGTCCAGAAGTTTAACCCATAGACCACCGCTTCATGTATTCGGCCCCGGTTGATGTCTTTCCTGGACCTTCATGATCTCCTATTTTCTTTACTTCATACCGATCATGATTCTTGGCTGCAGTTATCTCATATGGCCCCAAATATTTTCCTTTGAGTTTGATAGTACTGCTAAATTGTGTCCTCTTTATGGCAGCGATATCTCCTATTTTGTATTTTCGTGGCTGTTTTCTTATCTTATCAAACTGCACTTTGTTTTCTTCTTGTATTTTGAGTATATTTTTCTTTGCTTCTTCTCTCATGGCTTCGCGTTCTTCCATCATACATTCGGTAAATTCTTCTTCCGAAATTTTCTGGATGTTTTGCATGTCACTGTTTTTCATTTTAACTCCTGTCATTAATTAAAAGGGACTATACTTGGTGCTTCGTGTTACTGTGCTATTGATAATTTTTTGTAATTTTGGCACATACTTATACTACTTGGATTCATCCTTATATGCTTCAGGTTGAACTAAAGTTTTGCATGTAGATCTTTTTGCGTTATTATTTTTCTTTTCTTTAACAATTTTTGTATTATTTCCAATTGGATTAGCTTTTATTTTCTGAATAGAATTGTTTTTGGACTTTATCTTTTATGTATTTTTCAACTCTTTTTGCGTTTAAAATTATTGGTATCTCCACAAATAGTATAGTCATTGAATAGGTATTATTTTCTGTTTTCTTCTCAGTGTCTTTACTTTCGGATCTCTCCTGTCTAGTGATGATGAATTTCTTATCGGTTTCTCTTTCCTTACTCGGGATCACAGGTGCCGTAAAATCTGAGGTGCTCCATTTGATAATGTCATTATCTAAATACTTCCGTACTTGTTTATTGATGATTTCCTGCTCAATTAAAGGGAATCTCTTTGGAATTCGCACATAGGTTTTTTATCTTCCGGTAGTATTTTCATGTTTAATCCATTATCTTTTGTTTTCTTCGTTTTTCAGAATTTTATTAATCCTTGTGTTTCTTCTCTGTTAGCTAAATGTATAATATGCGTCAAATCCATTCCGCCATTTTCGCAGTCGATATTAACCATATCTTCCCAACCTCGATTATCGTTGTTTATATTTGGTGTGGCTACTTCATCTGTTTTGAAAGGGACTTTATTAATATTAATGTAACCTACTCGTACTGTATTGTCATTTATTATTCTAACATCTTCCTCTACTTTTAACGTCAGGTCTTCGATTCCTTTTCTACCTATTATTAAATCATTGTCAGCTTCTTGTACCACGTAAAATTTATCTTCTATTTCTAAACCATCTACATAAACTTTATGCAAGAAATAACCCGTTGGTTTAATTTCTTTTCCACCTATGCCCGATATAGTTATATTGTCGCTGCTTAACTTTGGCGCGTTTATTACAGTATGATATCTTGAATTGGCGAATGAAATATCACTCCCTGTATCAATTATTATGTTTGTTTTTATGGATTCTTCCTTTCTTACCATTTCACGTGCCCGTATCCACTACTTTTCTTTGCGTGTTTTGGTTACAATCTTGGAATTTCGTTTCTCACCAATTTTGATTACGTTGCGGGTTATAATTTGGATAATCTTGTTGTGTTTTACTTCTCATGGTACATTTCCCACTCACGTGACCAGGTCTACCACAATGAAAATAGCTTATATACGCCTCGTTTCTTCCATGATTCACATTGTGCCTATTGTCAACTTGGTGCCTTTTCGAACTGGTGTTGTCAGCCACTCTCCATCGTTTATCCTTAAAACTCCCTCTTCTATTCCTTACTAATTGTTTATTGCAACCCCTTCGAGCCGTTTCGTAAATATCTAACTTATTAACTAAGCCGTCTATCTTTTTTATTACTAATAATTCCTCTACAAAATGTGTCTTTGTTTCTGCAGGTAAATTATGCCTAATTTGATTAACTACAATTAATTTCGGTAATTCCTCAAAGTTGTCTATTTAAAGACCGTCAATCCATTGTTTCAAGTACACCTTGATCTCATAAGCGAAATCGCGCCAATTAGCCGATGGCTCTTTTTTGGGTGAAAAAAATTTCAGCCTAAACTCTTCTGGCGATAGTTTGTACCGTTTTAAAAGAATACTTTTTATGTAATCATAATCATGCATTTCGGGTTCACTCTCCCTGGTTATTATATTAATCATATCTAATGGCATTAGGTTAATTGAATAGTTGACCCACTCTTTTTTATCAATGCTCATTTGCGCCGTTTGCCTTTCATATATAGCCAAGTATAAACTAATGTCATTCGTACTATCATATTTTGTTAATAATCTAAGCAATTTATTTTGTTTACCTGGATTTCAATGGAATTCATTTTGTTGTCCTTGTGTTCACATCGATGTGCTGTCTTGTAGTTGTATTTTCTTATTCTCAAACTCTCTTTCGCGACCTTTTTCTTCTAATTCTATTCTCCATTTTCTCCCTTCTATTTCCATTTTCAGTTTCTTTTCTTCGATCTCTGCTCATAATTTCTTCTCTTCTATCTGCAATTGCAATTTCTTTTCTTCAAGTTCCGATTGCGCTTCAATTGCTTTTCGTCAAGTTCCAATTGCACTTGTGCTTTTTGTTTCTTCTCTTCTCTTTCCTCTTCTGTTTTCTCTTTCCTAGCTGCGATAATTACTTCTAGGCTATCCTTTATAAAATCTTTATCGTAATCCTCCCAGTTTTTAATCAGCATTATTAGGACAGGGATTGTCGATTTTTCTGGTGGTTCAATTCCGTATTCCTCGCAGAGATTTATTAGATCAATTCTTTTAGCTTTATTCAAGGATCCCATGTTTTTCAAAGTTGTACTTGGATAAATATGATTACGGTTTTACACTTGCCATGTTCATTCACAATCCATCTTTTGACACTGGCGATTGACAACAATTTCTCTTCGATTAATATTAGATTATCTATTCCACTACTAGTTGCTTAATATCCCGTCATCGAGCCCCCAAATTTGTAGGAAGATTATATGTAAAATGTTAATATACAGATGATTTGAATAACTAGACGTTGGAATAACAACACATACACTTTAATAAAATTCTATAAAGATAATTTTACACCACTTCGTTGATACCTTTATACCTTTTTTAAGTGCAGCTCATTTCTCACTTAAAATTTAATAATATACTTCTTTCGAATAATTTAATTAGGCCTAACAATACCTTCCTTGGCATCTCGTAAGCCGATGCTTCATGAACAATATTATTCTATAGACTGACTCTTTTCTAATTTTGAATATGTCCAAACCTTGATCTCGTAATCGTGAATTTTCATTACTCGTGCTTTCAAATCATAGATAATAAAAATACCAGTGCATCAGTTAATTTGCTGATCATGCACGTTATAAAGAAAATAAAGTATGTATAAATTCAAATCCTACATATGTATATATATATATATATATATATATATATACATATCAGATTTGAACGGAGGGTGGTTTCGGGGTCTGGGGGTCATGATCGTTTAAAATATACCAAATTTTTTTCGGAATCGTTTTCCTCCGAACGGCTGCAATAGGTAGCTTTTTGTAATGAAAACTACATAAAAGTCAGATCTGGATGAAACACTAATTGATCCATTAAATTACTATAAGTTAAGGTTTCACAGGATTATAAAGCTTCAAAATTTTCGAAATTTTAATTTTTTTAGACATTAAACCCCTGTCTTTTCTGAAGATTTTGATATAATCGTTTCCTTGAAATTCCCATTAAAACAGAATTTATGATTTTTAGAATTTTTCCTGCTGAATAGTTGAAGAGGCACTTCCAAAACTTTGAAGTCATTTTTCTCTAAACGACCTTTTGTGCATACGGCGCAAGATATGTCAAAAACGTCTAAATATTTTTCATGAAATTTTAAAAACATATGTTTCATGTTAGTCTGTATAAACGGAACCTAAAATTTCTTTTTTATTGTCCAAAAAATATTTTTTTAGGTGATTATGCTGTTGAAATTTTCAAAATTTTGTATTAACTAAATACAACTTTGTATTAAAAATATAAAGATGCTTTAAATACAAATTTATTTAGGTTCAGGGTAATTATTACAATCAAAGTATAATTAGGAACATAAACTTTCATTCTAGTTGCAATTTTTATTATTATTATTATTGTAATCTTGCGCGTAAGCTATTATCCCAATTTTCTGCTTGTCAAATATCTGACAATTTGGAGCCCCCTTTAAATGCTAATTCTGCATCTTGCAATTTTTTAAATACATGCAATGAAATAACATATTTATATCTTACAACCCAATTTGTCTGGGTTTCAATTTGCCTTTTATATTCATATACATTTTAAGATATTAAATGGTCTTTATTTACTTTTTTTTTTTTTTTATATATATATACTGTCTTCTATCTTCAATAGAAGAAAGTATTGTAATCGAAATTTTTTTCGACTTTCGATTTTCGACGGATTTACATGTTTTAGGGGTCAGAGATTCCAAAAAACATGTTTATAAAAAATGTCTGTCTGTGTGGCCGTGTGTCCGTATGTCCGTGTGCCGCCATTGTACCATCAAAGGTATATGAAGTTATGCATAGAATTGAACGATTTTTTTTTCTTTTTAAGTTTTTGGCTATAGCAAGCAGATCAATTTGAAAATAAAACCGCTGGTAGGAGGCGCTGTGATAGCGATTTTTGTGCATTTTGAATATTGTACCATCGAAAATGTATGAAGTTATGCATAGAACTGAACCAA
This sequence comes from Maratus speciosus, assembly GCA_963932465.1. NCBI lineage: Eukaryota > Metazoa > Arthropoda > Arachnida > Araneae > Salticidae > Maratus > Maratus speciosus. Next base: position 106,772,747 of record OZ010795.1, on the reverse strand, counting down.
ATTTTTTGTGTATATTTGTGGCTATGTCAAACAGGTCCTCCCTGAATTTGGAAAAAATACGTCGGTAGGAGGCGCTGTAATAGTGATTTTTGTGCATTTTGAATATTGTACCATCGAAAAGCGTATGAAGTTATGAATAAAATTGAATCAAATTTTTTGTGTATGTTTTTGGCCATGGCAAAAAGGTCCTCCTTGAAATTGGAAAAATTTCGCCGGAAGGGGGCGCTGTAATAGCGATTTTTGTGCAATTTTCAATATTGTACCATCGGAAAGTGTATAAAGTTATGCATATTCTGATAAAAATACTAATAAAATAAAATAAAATAAAATATTGACATGAAATAGAAGAAAGTTTTGGGATTGGCACATCCAACTAGTTCCAATTGTAAGAGTCCTGAGACTCCTTAAAAGAAAATTATAACATTTTGAATAAATATTTCTCATTTGTCAAAACAAAATCTATGATCCTTTTACTTACATTTTTAAAGTAATGTTTAATGGTATTTTTATTTATTTATTTATTTATTTATTTTTTTTTTGCAAACTATACATTATAATTTATATAATAACGTTAAAATCAAACTATCAAGTAACGTTAAATAACAATTGTTCTATATAAGTGATTGAATTTTAAGTTATACCATTAAATCTATACAGTTTAAACATTTAAATTATACCAGTTAATAAATTTAAAATTAAAAAATGTCAAATAATTACACTATATGTTATAAATACTGATTACGATTAATAGATTTACTCGTTTTATTACCCGACTGCCAAGAAGGGTTATGTGTTTCATGCGTATCTGGGTATGTGGATTTCTTTATACCCTCGAAACATCCCAACGGCTGGATGGATTTTAATGAATGAGGTTTCTATCGATTCGTCTTAACCGCCCGATGGTTATAGGCTAGGTTTTGTTTTTATAAATTCAAAATGGCTGTTGTAAAATACAAAATGGCAGTAGAGACGGAATTTTTTTTTTAGCTTTACTGCATCTATAGGCCTCATCCAAACAGTGTTTATAAATAGGAACTAACAATTAAACACAAGTTAAAAGTCATCAATACAAGTAAATAGAAAGAAATCGGTAAGTTATATAAAAAATAGTTTCACACTCATGAGAAATAATTAGTTCGCTTTTTACGCAGTCGGTTTTTTTAATTTTTTAAATTTAATTTTTACTTGTTATAAAATATTGTTATTATTGTAATTTTCCCCAAATACTAGAATTTATTCAACATAAAAAAAAATTAACGGGATTTGAAAATTTCTTAAAATGTACTTACTGCAAATACATTCTGAAATGTATCTAAAAAGCTGTTTCAGTTTAAAAAGACCAGATGTTGTCAAGAAATACAACTTCTTTTACCAATATAAGAAATCCCTCATTCCTTTCGGCAATATAACGAAAGACACGCATCACAGAATCTTATTTTCTTCGAATTTCAAGTAGGGAAGTTCCTAAAAAATCAACAGATGCATCAAGAATGTTATTTCGAAAAATATTTGTTAAGACTGTGCATCAAATTTTTAAATATACATTTAAATACATTTAAATACATTTAAACATACATTTAAATAAACATTGTGACCTACAGTATGGTATAGTACAAGAAAATTTGCTTCGTTTTTGTTTTATTTAGTTAAATTGGAACTAGAGTTTAATTAATAGAGTTAATGGATTTTTTATTTTAAAAAATCGAATTATATTTATTCTTCCAGTTCCCAATGAATTCTCCAAGAGCGCTTTTTTAACACTTCCTAATATAATTAAAAGAAGTGTTTATGAATTCGGCCGTCTATCTGATTAATTCTCGTAAATGTACTCGAATTGTTATGGAATTGATATATGTTAATAATGTTTACCATGGCATATTTGCTATTGAAAATGGAGTATGTAGTATTTACAGTTCGTTTACAGGGACACTCAAGATAATCCCGTAACATTAGGGTCAATGGAAAAAAAATCATTTGCGGTGTGTTTTAATAATGTTAGGCTATTTCAATCAAAACGAAATTGATATGCATTATTGAAGTAACACAAAGACATGTTTTTTAAGTTATTAGGATGAGCGAAGCAAATCCTCTACTAGGCTACACAAATTTGATTTTGTCGTCACTTTACAAAAAAACTATTCCATATTTTGACTTGAAATCAAACATAAACATAAATTATAATCTGTAGATTTGCACTTTTTTTTTTTTTTTTTTTTTTTTTTTTTTTTTACAGAATAACCTTACAAAATTTATTTTCATTAATTTATTTTACATGTTTTTCCATTACGAACGCATTTTTGCAAATAAAAAATGAAACACTTATATTTTCAGAAAAAAAAAATAAATCATGGAGTTAATAATTATAGACAAAACCATCATTAATTAAATAAATAAAATATATTTTCATTATTCCTCCAAAATAACTCAAAAACTGTTTTTTTTTAATTTAATTGAGGAAAGAAATATTTTTGGACATGATAGAAATAAAATATGATCTTTAGATTCTAACAATATTATTTTCTTATCGAATGATTTAACAAAAAATATTTTTTTATTATTTTGTTGAATATATTATTCCATTGTATGGAACTTTTTTTTTTTTTTTTTTTTTTTTTTTTGTTTCTTGTAAACAATAATGACACCTGCGTAATTTTTGCAGTAAATAATCATTGAGTCAGTAAAAATAAATAAAGTCATGAAGGATTAAGTACGTGAAATATTATCGTTGTAACAAAATTTTTCATTTTTTTTTAAATTATTTAAATAAGGAAAGGAACCTATATATCTGAATTTTGCGAACACAAAATATTTTAAATATTGAAAATAACTACAAAATTTATACTTCAAATCATAAAAGAACATTAAACTTTCTTATATTAAAATGTATATTATTTGATAGGAAAATATACATTTTAATAGAATACTTTATTAAGATTGGTTGGAAATGGTGAATATTTTGTTGCTCATTCCTTTTAAACACACAGTAGTTTCACGATTTCTTTTATGAATTTTTAAAAATGCCTTTTTATGAAAATTATACCACATTTTTAATCAATTAAAATTTGTGAAAATTCAATTATTTACATTCAATTATAAACGTATTTTTCTGTGCAAAGAATTTAAATACACAATTTATTTTTATTATGTGAACTCAATTATGCAGACGGTACTTACGTACTTTAAAAGAATTATATTATGGTTTTTTTTTGTTGTTTTTTTTTTTGTTGTTTTTTTTTTTCTACAATGGCAGCAAAAGAATTGTAAACAAATAAGATTATTTGTTGTAATTAATAAAACATCTTTAAAAGAGCCTTTAGTTAATTACTTACGCATTTTAAAAGAATTATACTGACGCATTTTAAAAGAAATATATTATGATTTTTTGGTAAAGTGGCAACAAAAGAATTGTAAACAAATAAAATTAATTGCTTAAAAAATCTTTAAAAGTGCTTTTAGTTGAAAATATAAAAATATGTTATAAAATTTTGCTTCGAAAATATTTTCATTCATACCAGTCTTATATCATAAATAAAAAATTCCGAGGAAATTCTCAGTTGTTTGGCTGAATTTACATTTCTAAAATTAAAATGCGCCAAAACATAAAATAACGTTTTTGCTTAATAAAGATGCAAAAATAATAATAAAAAATATTGTTACTTTCAAATATTTATCTTATTAAATAATGCTTCGCGAATCCAAACAAAGCATGGCTTTTCCTAGTTTATCTAGATATCTCATTTCATTGTATTCAACTATAAATGTTTTCTCTCGATATTCCGGTAGTGTGGAGGTAGTGGAGACAGTTTCATGCTGTATGCCCTTATGCATAATCTTCCGTCATTTTTCTCCAAAATTCTCCTTAGTTTCGCTATAAAAATACGATTTTTCTCCCACAATATTTTTTAAATGATTCAGTGTAATAATCTTGTTGCCTGAACATACTAATCCCTGATTTACAAGTAAAAATATATAAATTTATAACCAAAATAAAGTCCAGAATAAAAACATTTATAGAAATTTTGAAATTTGTGCATCGGATGTTCAATGTAGATAATATTTTTATTCAAATTTTAAAATAATATTAAAGGAAATTCAGTGCATTAATTGATGATTTCAGAAAGTATTCCAAAGAATTAAAAGATTGAAGGGAGGAATTGCAAATAAAATTGGAAGAGGGAGAAAACATTCTTAGTTTCTTAAGCAACAGAAAATTCATGTGAGAAATAACAAAAAATATATAAAAATGATTGCTACAAAAACTGTTACATAAACTTTTGCAAGAATAAAAGGAAGTATCAAAAAAGATTCAACGAAAAATAAATTACAATGTCCGTATAAATAGAAAAAGAAATTCTTCTCCAAAGCAAATCGAGAGCAATATATATATTTTTTTTTAAATCTTATTTCAAAGTTTCAAAGCATTCGGAATCAAATATTATTCGTAAAGATATATATATATATATATATATATATATATATATATTGGGAGTGATAATCGCTGTTATGTCTGGCAGAAACTTATTTGTAAACTTCTTTCACAAAACACCTCACAACAAACGTGAAATTGATACGTTTTATGTGATAGGCTGTCTGTTCCGAGCTGAATGAAAATTTACCTTTTTTATGATAAATTCATAAATATATGATAAATTTCGTTAAACACATTTTGCAGTTTTTACATTGTCAGTGGTTCTTAATGAAGAACTGATGCATTCTTTAAGTTCTTTGAGCATTTTTTAGGAAATGACGGTTTATAAACAACAATTTCACAAAACGAAATCCCATGGCATAAGATCCGGGATCTTGGTGGCCATGTGAATACGGATTAATCATCGTTATCCGCAAGTCCAATCCATTGATCAGCGACGACTAAAAAAAAAGCTTAGATTGTTTTTCTTTTACTTCATATATCACTTGTTTCACTTGTTTAGAAATATAATTTTTTTTTTTTTTAACTCAAATCGTTTATTTATGCTAACCCTGTGTATAATTATAATAAAAAATGTTGTAGGAAAAAAAAATAAAAAACACTCCAAGTTCCTTGATAATGTCTTATTGAAGGTAAAAAATAGTGATAGTCTGAGAATAAGAATGCTCCTTAAATTTTTTATCATTTAATCAAACTGTTGGAAGAATGCATTAAACGGGAGGCAGGGCAAATAGGACAGAAGATGGGAGATAAAATTTCATATTAGTGTGTGGTATCGGCACGCATTTAGCAGTTTTTCATCAAACATACAGACTGACATTTATTATAAACATAAAAAGTATCAAAAGCAACCTTTTACTATCTGCACAGAATATTTCTAAAAATTTTAAACATTTTAATTATCAGAAATAAGTCTAAAAATGTACAAAACTTGAGAACCTCGGAATTCAACATTTTCAATGGTCTCGAAATTATTTGCAACATTTTTGCAACACAATTGTAAACTCATTAGTTATTTAAAAAAAATCTCTTTTTTAACTGGATCCACACCTGACCGCCAAGCAAAAGGGCATAATTATAATATTATTTTCTCTGTAACTTTTAAAATAGCTAAACAAAAGATGATTTTTCCAACATTTTACAAAAAAAAAAAAAAAAATTAATTACATTTATGATTATTGTTCAATTGTAAAAAGAGACTTTAATACTGAAAGATAGATATAGATGGCAGCACTACGAGAATTGAAAATGACTGGTTTTCTCTGCCTTAAAAATAGAAGACGTTATTCAATTTTTATTCTTATTATTTTAACTCTTTTTTAATTTTAAAATTCCTATTATCCTTTTTCTGTATTATATGCATATTAATTTTGTTTTATTTTCTTTTATTAGATAAATTTTATTCTGTATTTTGATGGTCATGTGCGGACCTGTAATAGAACATTCCAATGTTTTGATTCTGAAATCTAATGTGTGAAAGTCAAATTCAATTCGATTAAAGTATGAAAAGACAAGTTATTCGTAATTCTTTGAGTGAAAAATCTTTATTCGTTAAGTATGCTCTATCCTCATCCATGTAAAATCAACAATTTCTTTTATTTTAATTCATCCACTTCAAGTTCGCCTGTTTTGAAATAAAATTCTTCGATGACACATTTCGAACGCAACTGGAGTCTGCATCAAGAAATCAAAGGTACTGTTTCTTTTTCTCTGTTTAATTCAGTTGAATAAAGACAAATCTATTCTAATCATCTTTAAAACTACACATAAAAAAAGGTTTGGTCCGTCGAGCCGGAGATAACTAGTGATAATCGTATTTATTTAATTTATTATAATGAAAACCAAAGCAGAAACTGCTGCATAATCAAAATTTATTTTTACTGTTAAAGAAATAAAGAGATTTAGCGCTCAGGTTACTGAGGCAATTGAAAATAAAAAATTAAAATTAATTGAAAAGCTAAAGGCTGAATTGATAAATTTAGAGAATGATTTAAAAAAATCTTATTTTGGCGTAGCTGAATAAAGTGTAAATTCTTTATACGAGTCCTTTACTGAAGCTAAAGATATTGTTGTTGATGATTTAGTGAAAATTGAACAATTTTTAGAAAATCAAGGCGTAAAATCACAAGAAAATCAAAGTGCAGCTAATAATATCTCAAATGTAGGAGTTAGTAAGAACGCTTTAAAGCTTCCTAAGTTCGAATTACCCATTTTTTATGGAGATGTCACTCAATGGATTAGCTTCAAAGAGATATTTTGGACTTCAATTCATAATAATAAATCTCTTTCAGATCAGTTAAAATTTTCGTATCTTATAGCTAGTGTTAGGAATTATCCGTCGAAATTAATTTCCGGTTTTTCAATTTCTGGTGAAAATTATAAAGAAGCTTGGGAAACTCTAGTTAATAGATACGATAATCGTAAGCATTTGGCATATTCATTGCTGTCTAAATTTGTTAATGCCAAACCATTGAAATCGCCCACGCAGAAAACTATTTTAGAGCTATTGGATACATGCAATGAAGTGATTCGTAACTTAAAATCTTAGAAATTCGAATTTAATGAATTTGTTGATTTGATTTTAGTGTATATAGTACAAAATAAATTTGATGAATCCTTAAAAAAGCAATGGGAATTATCCTTAAATAATGATTCATTTCCAACTTATGATATGTTGATGACATTTCTCGAAAAACAGGCTCGTAGTTTGCAAAATTGTAACTCTGAAATTTGTAAAGGTGAATCCAAATTTAATCAAAAATTTGAAAGTAAGTTTCAACATTTTTCAAAAAAGTCTGTCGCCAATGCAGTTGTAATGGATAATGTAAATAAAACTGCAAATCTGTCATGTGCACAGTGTAAAGAATCGCACCCACTTCATAAATGCCCAGAATTTTCAAAATTATCTGTTCATCAACGTTGGAATTTAGTTAAATCAAAAAAGCTCTGTACCAACTGTTTACGATCAAATCATTTTGTGTCAAACTGTCTTATTAGTACTACTTGCAAGCATTATAACTCTAAACATCATACACTTCTTCATCGTGATCAGTCTATCCCTGCATCACAGAATTCTTTCAGGCAACAAGATCGTGTTACAACACCAAATGCTGTTGTTAATTCTAATGAATCTAACTGTTTATGTTCTCAATCTATCAATGAAAATTCTCAAACATTGTTGGCTACTGCCATTATAAAGGTTAAATCTAAATCGGGAAAATTTATTCCTTGCAGAGCGATGATAGATAGTGCTTCTCAAAAAAGTTTACTGTCAAAAGCTTGTTGTAGAAAATTAGGTCTTTCATCTAGGCCTACAAATCATAGAATCTCAGGAATAAATAATTTAGTCGCAGAAACGGCTCTTCAGGAAGTTTCCTTGACTTTCTCTCCACATTTCAATAATGAAACTTTTCACTTAGATGCATTAGTTGTTAATCAGATTACAACCAATTTACCAAATTTTTTGATTACAACTAAATATTGGCCACACATTGAAGGCTTGAACCTTGCGGATCCTAATTTTCATTTGTCCAGTCCTATTGATATACTTATAGGCGCAGATTTATTTGCTAACATCATAATAGGGGAATCAATTCTGGGACCTAAAGGATCACCGAGTGCTGTTAATTCCAGACTGGGTTGGATTCTTTCGGGGATCATTTATTCAAATGAATCAAATCAAAATTCATTTATTAGTTGCCATGCCACTACACAGATAAGTTCTCAACTACAAAAATTTTGGGAACTTGAATCGGTTCCTACTTCTGATCCAATTTCTCTAGTTGAAGATAACTACGCGAAAACAGTTTCACGTTCAGAATCTGGAAGATATATTGTAAATCTACCTTTTAAATCTAAACCTATTCTCGGGAACTCTAAATCTCAAGCCTTAAAACGTTTCTACTTCTTGGAGAAAAAACTTCAAAAAACCCCCTTGCTTAAAGAGCAGTATTTATCCTTCATGCGCGAGTATATCGACTTAGGGCACATGGAACTTGTTCCAGATTCAGAAATTTCAAATCCTGATCATTTTTATCTTCCACATCACGGGGTGTTAAAAGAAGATAGTTCTACAACTCGGCTTAGAGTTGTACTTGACGCATCTGCGGTTGGTTCAGAAGGCCGCTCCTTGAATGATTATCTAGAGATAGGTCCAAAATTGCAACCAGAAATCTTTCCTCTACTGTTAAGGTTCAGAATGCATCCAATCGCCTTTAGTTCTGACATCGAGAAAATGTTTAGGCAAATTCTCGTCAATCAAAATCATGTAGATTATCAACGCATTCTTTGGAGATTCAATTCAGATGAAATTATTAAAACATACAGGCTGTTGACCGTTACGTACGGAACTTCTTGCGCTCCATTTTTGGCCATTAGGACATTACACCAATTAGCAAATGACAATGAGCAAAATCGTAAAGAAGCCTCTCAGACAATTCGGAAAAGTACGTACGTAGATGATTTACTTTCCGGTTCGGATTCAAAGGAAAATGCCCAAAAATTGGTAACTGAGTTAATCGAAGTTATGAAAAGCGGAGGTTTTAATCTACGTAAGTGGACTTGTAATGATCCAGAAGTAATTGCTCATTTACCAGATGAAATGAAGGCTTCATCGCAAAAGGTAATTCAGGAAGATGATACCGTTAAAGTCCTCGGACTACTTTGGGATTCTTCCAAAGATGTTTTACAAATTCATTTCAATGATTTTAAAGAAGTAAAAACAAAAAGAGATTTGTTATCAGTAGTGGCTACAATATTTGACCCCTTGGGTTTCCTAGCTCCTACTACAATAAGATTAAAAATCATGCTGCAAGATCTTTGGAAAGATAAGATTTCGTGGGATGAAGAAATCCCAGACTCCATACTACAGGTTTGGAATGAGTTTTTATCAGAAATTCATTTGTTAAAGTCAATTGAAATACCCAGATATATTAATTCTTATAATCAAAATGATGTCCAAATTCAGTTACATGGTTTTTGTGATGGCTCAGGTAAAGCTTATGCTGCGGTTACTTATTTACGTGTTGTTACTTCTGACGAAGTATTTGTAAATCTGATTGCAGCTAAAACTAAATTAAGTCCTATAAAACCTCAAACACTGCCACGTATTGAGCTTTGTTCAGCTCTTTTATTAGCCAAGTTATGCTCAGCCATTATCGATACTTTGCCAATAAACTTTGATAATATTTATCTGTGGTCAGATTCCCAAATCGTTCTCAGCTGGTTAAAATCACCTCCTTTAAAGGGAAATCAATTTGTTCTAAATCGAGTCTGTCAAATCCAATCGTTAATGCCTCCATGTGAGTGGAATCATATTCCAGGTATTCTAAATCCTGCAGATTCAGCTTCTAGAGGTATTTCTCCACGAAAGCTTCTTCATCATTCGCTATGGTGGCATGGGCCTCCATGGCTGCTATCAAATGACCCAATCCCAATACCTTTGTACAATCCTCCGATATCTGAGTTAAATTCAGTAATTAAATCTGTCAGCAATGTAACTCAAGTAACTGCCCTTCCAGACTTTATTCTTAAGTTCTCCAAATTCTCTAAGTTATCAAGAGTCACAGCGTGGTGTCTTAGATTCATTTATAATGCTAGGCATAGTGCTACAAAAAAATCTGGAAATCTGAGTGCACAAGAAATCTCTGATTCTATTCAATGCATTGTGAAATTAGTACAAAGTTCGGAATTCGGTACAAAACTTAAATTATTAAAAGAAAGAAAACCCTTACCAAGCAATAGTAAATTATTATCATTAAATGTGTTTTTAGATTCGAGTGATATAATTCGAGTTGGTGGTCGTTTGTCACAACATCAGACATTAAGTTTTGATAGAAAGTATCCTATGCTACTTCCGAAAAATCATATTATTACTAAGTTATTGATAAATCATGTCCATGAACAACATCTACATGCTGGTACACAGCTAGTACTTTCTATATTACGCCAACAGTACTGGTTTGTGAATGGTCGTTCTACTGTACGACAAGAGCTCCACAAATGTGTACTTTGCAAACGCCTTAAGTCTCAAGCTTGTCAACAAATGATGGGAGATCTTCCCGTTGACAGAATCACCCCAATCCGTCCATTTTCCAAGGTGGGTCTAGATTTTGCAGGACCCTGTCTAACTAATCCAAATTTGCCAAGTAGTAAGATCAAAATTAAATCATATATAGCAGTATTCGTCTGTATGTGCACTAAGGCGGTACACCTTGAGTTGGTATCAGACTTGTCTGTGCAAGCCCTGCTAGCAGCCTTGAAACGATTTATCGCACGTAGAGGTCTGCCGTCCGATGTATATTCAGATAACGGTAAAAACTTCACAGGTCTGGCTAATCAGTTAAAGCAGCTATTTCAATATTTGAAAGGAAATGAAGTTCAAGGATTTCTTTCGAGCCAGAAAATTAATTGGCATTTCATCCCTTCATATGCACCACACTTTGGTGGGCTATGGGAGGCAGCTGTAAAGCTTACTAAAAATCACATTCTAAGAGCATGTAAAGCTAGTGTATTGAATTTTGAAGAATTAACTACTTTGCTATGTCAAATTGAAAGTTCTATAAATTCAAGACCCTTAACCCCTATGTCTTCGGATCCATCAGATCCACGTGCATTAACTCCAGGTCATTTTCTAATAGGAGCACCCTCCTTGATATTCCAGAATCTTCAAATCCCAGAATTCTAACATTAAATGCTCGGTGGCGCTTGATCGAAAAAGCAAAGAATCAATTTTGGTATAGATGGTCACATGAATATCTTCAACATCTCCAACAGCGTCCAAAATGGACTACTCCACGAGCTAATCTACGAGAAGGAGACTTGGTGGTTGTTCATGATCGATTTCAGCCCATGAGATGGAAGTTGGGCCGCATTCTAAAGACTTTTCCTGGACCGGACAATCTTGTACGAGTTGTTTTGATTAAAACAGCTGACGGTGACATCAAGCGTCCCATTTAAAAGGTGTCCCCTCTCCTGCCGGGGGCGGAGGATGTTCAATTGTAAAAAGAGACTTTAATACTGAAAGATAGATATAGATGGCAGCACTACGAGAATTGAAAATGACTGGTTTTCTCTGCCTTAAAAATAGAAGACGTTATTCAATTTTTATTCTTATTATTTTAACTCTTTTTTAATTTTAAAATTCCTATTATCCTTTTTCTGTATTATATGCATATTAATCTTGTTTTATTTTCTTTTATTAGATAAATTTTATTCTGTATTTTGATGGTCATGTGCGGACCTGTAATAGAACATTCCAATGTTTTGATTCTGAAATCTAATGTGTGAAAGTCAAATTCGAATCGATTAAAGTATGAAAAGACAAGTTATTCGTAATTCTTTGAGTGAAAAATCTTTATTCGTTAAGTATGCTCTATCCTCATCCATGTAAAATCAACAATTTCTTTTATTTTAATTCATCCACTTCAAGTTCGCCTGTTTTGAAATAAAATTCTTCGATGACACATTTCGAACGCAACTGGAGTCTGCATCAAGAAATCAAAGGTACTGTTTCTTTTTCTCTGTTTAATTCAGTTGAATAAAGACAAATCTATTCTAATCATCTTTAAAACTACACAATTATAATCCTTGAGAGCATTAAATATTACTTAATATTTTAAAACTGCATTATATCTCGAGAGTTACATTAATTTAAATAATCTTTATATTGCAGTGAAACCTGCAACTTAGTGAACGGATATATCCGTTCACGGCACTGGGAAGTTTCAGAAACGAAATACATTGGTGAGAATATAAGGTACAGTCGTGGGAAAAAAAAGTAAACACCCCTTACTAACTCTGCAAAAAAATATCGTAGAAGAAAGTTACTGGTACCACACGATTGGTAATAAAGTCTACTTTTAAATGATGCATATAAAATTTGCTTTAAATTGCATTAAAATTTGCTACATATTTAATAGAACAATAACTTTGCTTTTTTTCAATAGTAGTACACAATTCTGACAGCATAAATGAACTCTACACCCTTCAATTAGCCTAGAATTTTTTTTATGCAATTCGTACGATAAATTTCCGAAAAATTAATTATTTTAAAACGAGTGTATTTTAGGGCTGTATCAAAATTGAAGTTGATTGTTGATATTTGCACTTGATTGTTGACAGCGGGAGCCCCGTACTTCATCTAGTCACCTTAAGCGCCACTCAAGCAGTTAATGAAGACTGCTAGATTACAGGATAGCATACGACATTTCAAGATATCTACTCACTTCTATCATAGACGGCCCATTTAAAAGAATCAAAGTTTGGGTTCGGTTTGATATGTAGATGGCCCCCTACATAAATGTTTTATACATAATTTAAATGTGGACTTTATGCCCAATCGTTTGGTACCTGTAACGTTCTTCTACGATTATTTGTTGCAGAGTTAGCAGGGGGTGTTTACATTTTATTCCCACGACTGTACATTTGTATAGCAATTAACATAATATTACATTACAGTTTTAAGTACTGTTAATCGATAAACACATATCTTGACTTGCATCTTCAATTCAATATATAAAAGGAGAGTAGAAATATATTTTCAAGATTTTTGCAGTAAATTTCAGTTATGTTTATAAAGTTTCTTTTTAATTTTTTAAACAAATAATTAACAGTGCACTTTTAAATATTGCAGTCTTAACTTTTGAGATATATATCTATATATTCATTCATATCAATCTATATATTCAAAAAAAAAAAAAAAAAAAAAAAAAAAAAAAAACAATACCTATCGGTCATAGGAACTTTTCAATGTCGCATTCTTTTTCAGCTTTACCTGAAGTATAAAAATTAGCACTTACTACATTAGCAACCGATACTTTGTTGAATAGTTTTATTAGAGATTACTTAATATTGACCAATATCAATCACTGTCAATTGCAATTTACGGAAACATTTAGACTCACAGGATCATTAAAGATGTATTATGATCAAATTCTAAGCAAAAATGTATTTTGTTCGTTCATACTTATAACATTTGTTTAAACAACTTATAAAAATATCATGAGAAAACAAGCACATTATACACTATATGGCCAAAGGTGACCGGCCACTTGCGATTGTGACGTTTTCTTAAATATCTAAAAAAGATACATGAGGCATTATCCTGAAATTCCAGGTGTGTGAACAAAATAGTACAGGTCATATAATTCCGTGAAGATTTTCTCCCCCACACCCCATAGGGGACCGTCAACAAATTGATAAAAGAACGAATATCTTTTGGACAACCTTGTAAAAACTAATGTAGCTAAAGCGTTCAAACTGTAGATTATGATTAAGTGCCTTATTGTAATAAATTGTGTTAATTTTTATGAGAATAATATGTATATTCGTAGATAAATTAAAGTTTTTATAAAATTAATCCCAAATTTTGCCAAATTTTTTGTTCATAATTTGTAGAGTTCTTAATATTATAATTTTTTTTTTCACAAAATATGACAAATAATATTGTACACAATATCCTGCGATCAGAATAAAAAAAAATTGTATGAAAAATGAGCAGTTTTACTAAATAAGGATTCACTGCGCATGCCCGAATGTAAATAAAGTATAATTTGCATAATGTGTTAGCTAAATGTATAGAGCAACTTTTGTGAAAATCTCAAAAATACAGTTTGAAAAGTCTGAAAATCGTCGTTTATAGAATAAGTTCAAAATCCGTTATTCCAAAAAGGAAGCAAAATGATGAGGGGCTGTAAAAATAGCAGTAGTATGTGCAATATTGTGTATGCTATACTGGCACTAATCAATGGATATATGGAGACAACCTCTCAGCTTATTCTATCAACGATAATTTTCAGAATTTTCAAGCTACGTTTTTGAGATTTTTACAAAAGTTGCTCTATACATTTAGCTAACCATTATGCACATAATATTTTGATTGCGTTCGGGCATGCGCAGCGAAACATTATTTGGTAAACCTGCTCATTTTTCATACAGTTTTTACTATATTTTAATTCTAAATGTAGGGTATTGTGTACAATGTTGTTTGTCATATTTTTTGAAAAGAACTTTTTTTTTATATTAAGAACTCTGAAAATTATAAGGAAAAATCTTGGCAAAATTTGAGACTGTTTTTATGTAAACCTGCATTTCTCTTCGAGTATACATGCTATCCACATACAAATGAACATAAATTGTTACATTAAGCCACTTAATCATAATCTACAGTTTAAATGCTTTTGCTACATTAGTTTTTACAGGGTTGTCCAAAAGATATTCGTTCTTTTTTAATTTGTTGACGTTCTCCTGTGGGGTTTCGGGAAAAAAAAATCTTCAAGGAAATATATGACCTGTACTATTCTGTTTACACACCTGGAGTTTTAGGATAATTCCTCATATATTTTTCTAGATATTTAAGAAAACGTCAAAAATCGCAAGTGGCCGGTCACCTTTGGCCATATAGTGTATATAAAATACATTGGGCGAAAAGTATTCAGATCCTTCAGTTTTTCCATTTGTGAACTGGTGTAGATACAGTTTCAACAAGAATGCAAAATTAGGAATCAGGCTGGATTATGAAACATTTCCCAACATTTTTAAGAAATTTGATTTTTTTTTTTAAACAGTCTAAAACTACAATATTGAAAACGCATTACACGTTTACCACAAAACACATCCATTTTCACGAACCGCTGTGTGTTGATGTGCAGCCCTGTATATGTTTTGTAGAATTTATATTCATCACACATACAGTAAATTTTAGTTAAACTTAAAAATTCATACAACATCGGAAAACGCACTTCTAGCAAGTATTGTTCATAGTCAGTCATGCAACCGATAATAAACTCCATAAATCTACGATAAATACTACACATGTAGTGCACCTCAGTTATGCATATAAATTTAATTATATTTGAAGTACTGTAACATCTTTGAAACTTCCTGTAAGTATTTTTCACATAGAGTTGTCCCAGAGAGAATATTATGGAATTTCTTTGTGCATCCCTGTAAAGAAACGATATTTCATAATAATTATATCCTCTATAGAAAACAGAAAACAGTAATATAAACAGTGCATCACAGTGATGCATTAATGTTTGAAGTATCATATCTTTAAAATGCGCATAAAAAGGTTTTTCGTCTGTAGTTTATAATTTAAGCTACACTGTAAAAAAAAAATCTGTATTTTTAACAGAAAAAACTGTTTTGAAGAAAAACAACTTTTTCTGTAAAAGAAACTGAATTTTGTAATTTTTGCAATACAAATCTCTATTTTTTACAGAAAAAACTGTTTTAATGAAAAATTACAGTTTTTTTTTCTATAAATTAAACAGTTTTTTACTGGCACCAAAATTGACAGTTTTTTCCTGTCAATTTGGCAGAATTTTTTTCACAGTGTATTTCTTTTGTGTGTACCCGTAAATGAAGTGTAAAAATTACATACTTCCTTTACAATAACAAACATGCTATAATATACCTCAATAATATAATATTCAAAATATATTTGCAAGAGTTAGAGCAGATTCAAACGACAGAAAGCAGGAAGACAAATCAAAGTCATGAACACGTTTCAGCTGTAGGGCAATTCCATCGTAAATGACGTAACATTTTATCATCGCGTTTTGTTTTCAAATCTATGTAGAAAATTTACTAATAAAGCTAGAACAAATTTTTATAATTTAAAATATTTATTACTAAGGACATAATACTCAAATGATACCTGCAGATTATTTCAATCTCTCTTTGAGTCCCAAAAATTTCAATTCAAAATTCTGTAACTGACGTAACATAAAATAATCAAACATTTTTTCTGCTTTCATTGAAGTGTAAAAATTATCAAAATTATCCAGTTAAAGTGATTTAATGTTCGCAACAACACTAAGTAATGCCAAATTATAACAGTAACATGTTCAATTAATTTCTGAGTAATAAAAAACAAAAAATGGCATTTACATGTGTAACTGACGTAACTTTTATTGTGTAACTGACGTAACTTTTATTGTGTAACTGACGTAACATTATGACTTTACAAAGACAATAATGGTACTTAACTTAGTTTCTAAACAGTAATTTACAATGGCTTTTTATTAGACTTTTTCTATAGAATATAAAAATATCAAGTTTTCGAATCATACCGTTAAATTAAACATATTATAAATTTGATCCCCCCCCCCTCAAAAAAATGATGATTTTCTGTGGAATTGACCTATATTGGAAGTGTTAATTCAAATGATGTCAACTCACAAGAAAATAAGTATGCGCGTGCAAACGATTCGTTAGGAAAACACTTCTTGTAAAAAAGTTAAGACTAATTTGTTCAAGATGCTCTAATTTACAAAATATATAATGTTTTATTTTAAAATTGTTTCTGCATTTAGTGTAATATTTTCATATAATCTTAGAATTTTAATGTAAAAAGAGAACAAAATGTCTTTTGACACAATGTACAGTCATGGGAAAAAAAGTAAACAACACCTACTAACTCCTCAACAAATCATCATAGAAGAAAGTTACTGGTACCGAACGATTGGAAATAAAGTCTACTTTCAAATGATGTATATACAATTTGATTAGGGGGCTATCTATATATTAATACGAACCCAAACTTTATTTTTTTAATGGCAATACCCAATTTTAACAAGATATTTCAAATCTTCGGTTCAAACTATGCCTAGACTATAACTTTCAAGTCATTTGAATGATAAATTTTTGGATTGTTAAATTACATTTTACATTATTAATGTGAAATTGCATGTTTATATTTTTATTAATATCGCCTAAAATTATACTCTTAATGTACCAATTTTTTGTGTAGCAATAATACTAAAATACCCAAACATAAATACGTTGAATTTGCAATTTTCATAATTTTATGATATGAATTATGAATTATCAAATTAATATTCGAAAAGAATATGAATTCCAACCTACAATTTTTTTGATGGATTTAGATTTATTAAGTCCTGAATTATGGAAATCCAAAATTTCACATTTTTCTTCCAAGTAGTTTTTAAATTATGCTTAGAAAACGGCAAATTTTGTATACATCATTTACAAGCAGACTTTATTTCCAATAGATTGGCACCAGTAACTTTCTTATACTTAGTTGCAGAGTTAGTAGGGGGTGTTTACTTTTTTCTCACAACTGTAGATATAATAAAGAAATGGAAAGCCAAATTTCATAAAATTGAAGAATAATATATTGGTTTTAGCAACATTTACCCGTTAACGCATTAAAAGCTATAGGAAATGCGCAATATGCAGGGTGTCCACATACCTCCACATGCATAAAACCTCCCTGATTTCAAATGTTAACTGTACGGAAATTATGAGTCCTAAAGATTTGCGGCTTGCGGTATCATAAATAGCAGCACCATCATTTTATTTTGCTGTATTTTTTTCCGATACAGTTAATTTTGGTTGTATGTACAGTAGAACCTCTTTTATCCGAAACTCTTTTAACCGAAACTCTCGGTTAACCGAAATCCATTTTTAAAGATTTTTTTTTTTTTTTTTTTTTTTTTTTTTTTTTTTTTTTGCTATCACATTCCTTGTGTGCAAAATCCATTTTGAAAGCTTTTCTTTTCCTTAACTATCATATTCCTTGTGTGTAAGCGGTCCTTTCCGAACTACTAGTACATATAAATATTTTTGATCCCCTTTCTTAGAGTTCCTTTGAATTTAACTTGAGCTCCCGTAAGCTGCGTAGTGGAACGAAGAAACCGAACAAATTAGCAATTCTGAAGCTTTTGTTTATTTTTCAAAAGTTTTGGCATGACTAGACTGGGAGACCGCAGAAAGACTGGGATACTGGTGAACTAATAATATTAAAAAACACCGTGATAGAGATTCAAAGCAAAGGCTATCGAAAATGCGACAAACGAAACATTTTTTCAAACCCTTGTGATATGTGTAAAAGGTACTTCATTTCAAAATTAAAATTCAGGTAATTTATCCTTTTTACTATTTTGTTATTGCTTTATTTTTTTAAGCATCTGGTACCACAATAAGAAATATTGCATATATGTCTCCTTAACCTTAAAATTGAAGAATTCTCGATTATCCGAAAATTTCGATTTTCCGAAAGAGGGTCATTCCCAATTACTTCGGATAATCGAGGTTCTACTGTATTATTGATATGTCATGACAACAAGTTTGTTTTGCTGCAAACGTTTATTTGTCTGAAAAAATTATATTTTTGTTTATGAGTGCAATTGGATATAGGCTCTATTCATAGCTCTCAGAATCTCCAGCCGATATACAGTCTCAATCCACGTGCTGCGCAGTATATCCGGTGTGACTGAATGAATGGCTTCCGCAATTTCGTTAAAGTTAACTGTTTCGGGAAAAAAATGTTTTTC
Source organism: Maratus speciosus (assembly GCA_963932465.1). Classification (NCBI taxonomy): domain Eukaryota; kingdom Metazoa; phylum Arthropoda; class Arachnida; order Araneae; family Salticidae; genus Maratus; species Maratus speciosus. The sequence goes on along the minus strand of OZ010795.1, from coordinate 106,754,018 downwards.
AGAAAAATAAACGTCATGAAACCGCAAACCACGAAATCTCTAGGACTCATAGTTTTTGCACAATTGAAGAGCTACGTGGAAGAACATGTTAAGTAACAAAAATTACATTTGAAGAAATTTAATGTGAAAGTTTTTGTTCTCAATTTTAATGATTTATTTTCTGTTTGATACCATGTGTTTAAAATATTAACTGGTGTGGTACTAAACTCTATCAAAGAAAAAACTTATTCATATTTAATTTTTAAATATTAAAAAAATATTAATATTATTTGATTATTAAATATTGAAATTTTAAATATTAATGAATAATGTCTTAAATCTCCAAGGCTAAATAGAACTTTGGTATTTTAGCTTTACCATGTAATAGAATACCTGATAACACCTTCGTCCAAAAGATAAAATAATTTTTAAGAAAATGTAGCATAACGTGTTCTTCCACTCAGCTCTTCAATTAACATTTGAAAACAGGGAGGATTCATGTGGACACCCTGTATATTGTAAAACTGAAAGTCCTACATTTGTTAAACTGTGTAATAAACTGATTTTAACGGGAGAATATTCAGTAAATGTAAAACGGTAGATTTACTAAGAATGTATTTTCTCTTTCCGATAATTCTTTCTGGTATCCTTTAAACACACACATTTTTATTTCTTGAACTTCAAAGCAAATCTGAGATATAATATACCAGGTGCCCTAAAAAGGACTGACTGATTTTAAAATTCAATAACTTGCAAACGGTGACAGATACTTAAAAATTCTTGCAGGAGGGTTATGCATGAGTTCAAAAGATTTTTTACAGTGATTTTTGATTTTAGTTCGAATTACAAACAATAGATGGCGTCTCGATCAATAGACGCTAAATTCAGGATCGATTTTTGGCACTTCGCGACCCACTCAATACATTTTAATCTCCTTTTTCCGCATGGAACAAGAGAAAAGGCCAAACAATCGAGCCTGTATTTAGCGCCTATTGCTTACGGCGCCATCTATTGTGTGTAATTCGAACTAAAATCGAAAATTACTGTAAAAAATTTTTGACCTCATGCATAACCTTCCTGCAAGAATTTTTTAAATATCTGTCACCGTTTGCAAGTAATTGAATTTTAAAATCAGTCAGTCCTTTTTTGGACACCCGGTACATTCGAAAATAAAACGTATCAGGTTAGAATAATTTCAAAATATCTGCAGCATTGCACATTTCGTATTTAAACGAGAATTTAACTGCATTTATTCAATGTTCAAAGGTAACTAAATTAAATATTTTAATTCATTTGACATCGCGTTTCTCATATTATTACAATTAAAATGAATTGTTAAAATTGGTTTTTCCACGTCCATTTTTCGAAATCGAGTTCTTCAGAAATAATGTATAATAATTTTTTAATAATGCAGATAGTTTCTTTGCTAAACTAACACCGGATATGTGATGTAATATCAGATAAAATATTTACCCTTTTTGGTTTCGCTAAAAAGTTATCTCACTATCGAAATAAATTTGATAAACTTTGTTAAAATCACAGTTGAGTAAATTAAAGGATATTTGATGCCACAAAGTTTTAAAAGTTTTAAAACTTTATTTATATATTAAAATTGATGTTCAGCTAACTGTACAACTTTCTTGTTGAATATATTTAATCTGGGTTATTTTATAGATAATCGATTCTCTCTCGTTACATATTTTCTGCGATTCATTTAAGCACTTTAGTATTATGTTATTTTGATGTAATTTAAAAATTCTATTCATACACATCTTAATAAAAATACTAAACTCCTACTATACTACCTGGTGTACCAATATTGCCATTTCATCAGTTTTTTTGGATGCCATTGATTTTGAATAGCAAAATTCATTTGATTTAATCACTTTTGTTTTTACTGAAAAATATTATGTTGGATTTAGCCCCTCCTGATGGTCCTCAATCGGCCCCTTTTAGTGGGGAAGAGGACGAGGAGTCAGGCTGTAGACTCCGTGGTCCCGAACAGACTACTTAAGATGATCGGAGGCAAGGTCCCCGACAAGGGCTAGGCACTTATGAATCCTGTCCTCCAAGTTGGTCCCCTTGAATAATGGAATCTTGGCTCCATAGGCCGATCCTAGTAGCCTGTTGATGGGGTTCCCTCACCCGCCTTCTCGTTTATTAGTGCTCCCAATCGGTCGTTTCGGGGTTCGAGATTGATTCTCTCATGGAGAATACCGTTTTCTCGAACCGGCCGCGAGCTGCGGTGCCTAGGGTTCGATGTCCACCAGAGAGGTCTCCACTGGTCCCCTTAAGTGGAGAAGATGACGAGAAGCCTGTCTGGGATGTCGAACTCGGATGCCAGCCTCTAAGCTGATGAAGACCGTTAGCGAGAGCGTCTGAGATTGGTTCTCTCGGTCCTCCAGGTGAAGATGATGTTGAGTTGGTATGACGAGGATCGGTGTTTTCGTTCCTTCTCAGAAATGATGGGAAAAGATTTAAGGCAGTGTCGAAACTCGAACTCATCCACTCACTACTTGGTAGGTGAAGGATTTTTTAGCCCTACTTTGTGTTCTTGAATCGGTGTTTAAGGGTGGAAGATGACCGAAACCAGGGGGCGCTGTTGTTTTACGCCGGTAGCTGCATGAGTAGTCTGAAGCTACCGTAGCGGTGTGCCTCAGATGGGGTGATCGCACAGGGTTTTTCATTGTGCGTAACGAGAATTCGGGTCACTTTCTCGGAGTCCTTCCTGAAGGAAGTCTCTGCTTTGCTGTATAGGTGTTGGCTGTGGCTTCAGTCATCCAGTTCAGTCCTTTCTGTTGGCGAATCTTGTAGCGGGATGGACCTAGACATTCGCGGGTGGTGGTTGGTCTTCATACGATGCTCCATGGGAGTGCGCCGGTAACCGGCGATGGTTCCTCAGCCTACTGGGATTAGTAGTCGCCTCGGATAGCCGCCGATATGGGATCCCTCAATCTTGGCAAGGTTCTTTCTGGTTTTTTACTGAATAACACGGCGATTACTGTTCAGAAATAATGGTATTATAAGTTCAACTAAATTAAGAATACTGTCTTCTACAAACATGTAATTCAATATCTCTAATAAGATTTCGTTCAAATTGCCTATAATGCATCGGATGATTTTTCTTTAAATTTTTAAGATTCGCATGAAGAGTTTAGCGTCCTTTTATCCTTCAAATATTAATTTCGTCATATTTTTTTTAATTTATTTGGATTCTCTGCATTCTGTAATGGAGGAAAAATATTCCATGCAATCATTAGTAAAAGCATTTTCTAAAATAACATCGAAAATAAATACGTTTAACCCTTTTTGTTCCAAATTACATATTAAAGAAATTTTCCCATTCAAAAGTATTTTACTTGAATTTTTGAAAATATGTTAGACAATATATACAATCAAAAAATAAACTTCCGAAAGGCTGCATATTATAATTATTAAAGCAAGTTGGCATTTACAGTAAGTTTTGTGCAATATTTAAAAATCTATTCAAATCATTTCTTTAAAATATTCTTTTTGTTATTTTATAGAATTAGCAAATATATAAATATAATGGACTTACATAAAAATTTAGAATTTTTTTAGATCCGAAACTTACCGCTCCATATCTTTCAACCTTAAGAAAGCTAAAAAGTTGTAATAGGAAAAAAAATTATCCGTTTAAAAATGCATATGCTTTGTGCAAGATATAATGCTTGGGGGACATGGCATTATATCATGATCACCGGCACACCCCCATGAAGCAACGAAGGGAAATCTGCCACTCCCCACACTGTGTAAAGTAGACTGATGTCTAATAGTTAAGCAACAAACACAAAATGCTATTTTTTTATTTGTGAGTATTCTAAAGAAAGTAATATAGGTCTAGAATATCAGGTACTAGGGGTAGCAAATAGGTATTATCAGCACAGCACAGCCAATCGATGTGACGTTACTTTCACGTCGCGGATAGTCATAAGTGTCACAGTCCCTAAGGGGAACCAAAATATATTTTCGTTGTCTCATTATTATTGTCAAGTAAATATCATTTACTGGCTCGTCTGAAAGTCAGTGTGACTGTAACTTTGTGACGGATTCCCAGGTCACACTACTATGAAGCACCTTTGGGATTCTCATGTGATCGTCACTTTGAGACTCCATTGTAAAGTCACTATGATAGTTGTTTTGTATAATTTGGTAACTCACCACGATGCAACGCCCACGGTGATCACCCAATGAAGCCTCCAAATGACAGTCACATGAGAATCATTATCTGATTTCATAGTAGTGTCACGTGGGAATCCGTCACAAAGCAATAGTCACAGTAACTTCTTAGTGGAGTCAACAAATTACGTTTACTTGTAGCAATAATATGACGAATGAAAATCACATTTTGGTTCAGAGTAGCGACTGCGACACTTCTGATAATTTGTGACGTGAAAGTGACGTCGTACCGACTGACTATACATATGTCATAATGCCTATTACCTACACCTCATGTTTACAACACTCTCTTTTGAATACTCGCAATTAAGAAAATTATAATTTTGTTTTTCATGTTTAACTTTTAAGCAGCGTATCTAGAACTTATCGTAAATAGTATTATTTTCAACCGATGAGTTGAATAAATTTTACAACGATTATTTGTATTGAACTTAAATGTTATTGGATGGAAATATAAGGACTAACTGACTTGAATTTGCTCTGGGAGATCATCATGGGCGTTCCAATGTGATTATTTGCCAAATAATGTCACAACAAAGTCAGATAGTGATTCTTAGATGACCGGCATTTGGAAATCAGGTACTAGGGGTGATTTTTGGTGATTATAAAATCATCACGAGCACTGAAGTTAAAAGATAAATTCATATTGCTATCATTTGGGGCTCGTCACAAAACAACTATCATAGTGACTTTTACAATGGAGTGTGCAAGTGACGGTCACACGAGAATCACAAGGTTGCTTCATAGTAGCGTCACCTGGGAATCCGTCGCAAAGCAACAGTCATAGTGACTTTCAGACGAGCCAGCAAATGATGTTATCTTGAGAATAAGAATGAGACAAATGAGAGATATATTTTGGTTCACCATACTGTCTGTGACAGTTGTGACTATCTATGACGTGAAAGTAACGTCACATCGATTGGTTGTGCTATATTGATAGTACCTATTTGCTGTTTCTTTCGACTACTCACAAATTAAGAATTCGCATTCAAATAAATGGGTGGTTACTTACCCCAGGCTACTAAAAATAAACTCGGGCATAGGAATCACGTTATATTGAAATCTAAATTTTTATTTACTGCACCGGATAATACACTTAATGACACTATACATTGGCTTCTATTAACTATCATTACAGCTAATAAAGTAGATTTCAAACTTGGACTGACGGGGAAAAAGGATTAATTTTCAAAAAACAACCTTGATTAAAAGCATATTTTTCCTGCACTATTTCACTTATAAGTCCCAGACTTAATCAATATGAATGTTTATTAATTAAACAGATTCCTACGACCAACAATCCATGGATACAACTAGTTTGTAGGACTACAATTCAAACATTCATAATAAAATGTTTAACATGTCAGATTTTCTTTGACTTGTTAACTACGACCCAAAAGAGATAAATAAGAAAAATATTTCAAAATCATAATTAATTTTGACTTGAATTTTTTGCACTTTGAGAATAAATGACTTTGACAGAATAGGTAGTACATAAAAAAGATTCGTTCAACATCATTTTAATAAAAATCGAATCAGAATAATTTATTTTTCAACCTTTTGACTTGCTGCATATACCACTACTTTAATTTACGCATACCACTGCATCGTCACGACGCTTATCAGGGGATAAACCAAAACTTTTTCCCCAGTACTGCAGGTGTTAAAGGGTTAATGCAATTTCATTTTGCTATAAAGTAAATATGTATTTATTCTCATCTTATTTGGAAGACTTGAGGGAAAACTGATGTTGTGTCATGTTTTTTTCCTGAAAATTGTATTATTTTATGGAAAAATCTATTATGTGATAATCTAAATATAGTAATCTATATAGTAAAATTAAAATACCAGTATTCTAATTAGTGTTGAAGATAAGAGGCCTTTGTTTTTAAAATTTAATATATTTTTTACTTAAATATTTAAATAATATTTTTTATGTTTAAAAATCCAGTGTTATAAGTTTTTCCTGCAGCATTTTGTACCACCTGTTAAAATTTTAAATAAATGATACTGGGAAGAAAATAAACCAATAAAATTTACAACAAATGCTTTTCCTTCCATTTTCTCGAAATTGAATTTTTTTTTTCATTACAACTTCTTCATCAGACACTGTCATTTATTTATTCCGTTTGATTCAATAGATAATTTTTAATTAACTGAATTCTCATACCGCGTTTTCGTAAAATTATATTCCGCGTAATATTTTATCTATTTACAAAGTTGCTTTTAACTTCCAAACTCTTCGCACAAAAACTTGACAAATTCAAAAAACTGAAGCCTTAAAAACTTCGCTTTTATTACACTTGATAATAAAAATTAAATTTAAAAAATCAAAAACCTCGAACTAATTAATTATTTCTTATCAGTATGAAACTATTTTGTATATTACTTACCAATTTTTTTATTATTTACTTGTATCGATGACTTTTAAGTTGTGTTTAATTATTAGTTCCTATCTATAAACACTGTTTGGATGAGGCCTATAGATGTCTATGAAGGTTAGAGTTGCAGTAAAGCTAGAGATCCTACCTGTACAACTTCCAGGTTGTGTCATATTTAAACGGCGCTTCTGACTGTAAAATAGTCAATGAAACATCGTTTTCAATTTGAAAGCCTTATCCGATGTTATGCCATTCAATATGATGCGTAATTTCTTTTCTTCTTTACCGCCATTTTGTATTTTACGGCCGCCATTTTGAATTTTTAAAAACAAAACCTAGCCTATAACCATCGGACGGTTAAGAAAAATCGATAGAGACCTCATTCATTAAAATCTATCAAGCCGTTGGGATTTTTCAAGGGTATAAAGAAATCCACATACCCAGATACGCATGAAACATATAACCCTTTTTGGCAGTCGGGTAAAAAACATCCCGATCATGCAAAACGCAATGTTGTATCGATTGTTTTATTGTGAATTCCCGGATAAAAGTACACAAAACAAAGTTTGCATGGCCAAAGAGTTTCAGCATTTGCAACAAATTTTCTATTATTTTTAAAATAGAGCAAACAGTCCAGTCATTTTGCAGAAAATAAAAGAAAGTTTTCATGTAGTTTTCATAAACAAAAAACATAAAAGCACTAAATATATTTAGTGCTTTTATGTTTTTTGGGTCGCTGAACATGCATCTAAAGTTTAACAACAAAATTTTTCCTGGGAATTTTTTTTTTTTAAATAACTTTAAAACAATGCATATTACGTAAAAGTTGGCAATGCATAGATTAAAGAAGATAAAATTTCCTGTATTTTCCGTATTAAAAGTTTTCCTCTGATCAATGGTTTAGCTGTGACAGTACCACAAAAATGGGTGTTAAAAGCAAATAACTCTGAAAAAGGAGCATTACGGCACTGTACGTCGATGAAACATGAAAACTAACAAATTTAGGCAAACTTTGACCATTAATCAAACTAAAGGTTATATGATTTACGGCATTTTATGTATTTGAGGTTCAATGTTTATTTCGCGTTTCTGAACAGATCGAAAATTACTGTGGTGTTCAATTTCACTATTCAGAACAGCATGTAGGCCTGAAATTCTCTACAGTTTTACGGTACAACATATATGGTATCAAGATGTACGAATGGTTACTTCAGCATTTCTATTTCCCTAAAAATTCTGTTTTATATTCAATAAAGACTGGTGTTTTGGCTAATGGGCGAATTACTAGGCTGAGTAAAAATTTCTGGGAAATTTGTGAAATTTGCGTTGTTATACGCAAATTAACAACAAAAGCAACAAGGACTATTCTTCAAAGTAGAGACCATCATAGTCCACGACTTTCTGCCGTCGTTCTACCAGATTGCGGATTTGCTGAAAGTACGAAGTTTGTCGCCGTACCAGCACCTTCACCCTCATTAATCTCATCGACGGCTTTCAGAATCGTTAGACCTTTTCTCCAATAATACCGGATTAACACACGCAAATCATACTGTTCAATAGGCGTTTTGAAGCCGAAATTCCTCAACTCCTAAAAATATACTACAAGTACTTTTACAGTGCTCAAAACAATTAGGAGAGCACATGGTTTTAATGAAATTACGCAAATATTTACATCGATAAGAAACGTAAAATAAAACATCCATAATTTAAAGCGTAGTAGAAAACCGATAAAGAAAACTTCACATGTAAATTGAAGTTTATGACGTCAAAAATAGAAAAAGGAGAGAAGTGCAGAAATCGGGATTTTGTACAAACGTCTGTTTCACTGCCTCAGTTGTAAAATTCAATTGCTCAGCTTGTGTATAAAGAAAAGGTGGCTTGAAAATGTCACAACAACATGATTTACCGCAATCCATGACTTGGCGTGTTATCGGGACAGTTGAATTTGGAGAAATACAACGAAGTGTAGTGGACGCTGTTGGAGTCGCAAGAAGTGTCCATGAAAGGCTGTGGAATTGATTCCAAGACACATGAAATGGTAGTCATCGAGAAGTGCAAGGTCGAAAATGTGCTAACACAGAAACTGATGACAGATATATCCTGTTAACAGCTCGCCGATACGGAACGGACAATGCTACTCAGCTGCAAACACAGTTGTTCTTGGCCACAGGATGAAGGGTGTCCAGCCAAACAGTCCGAAATAGGCTTCATAAGGGTGGTCTCTATGCACGCAAGCCAATGGTCTGTATTCCGTTGAACTCAAGCCACTGTGCGGCCCAAAGAAGTTGGAGAACTGAACATCGAGTTTGGAGGCAACGTTGTTGAAGTCAAATTATGTTTACAGACGAGTTCCGATTCAGTCTGGATGTGACATCTGATGTGTTTTGGCATGAAGAGAAAGAGGCACTCAAATTAATACCACATTCATTCGTCAAAGGTCACATTGCTGATGAGGTGGGTTGATGCTATTGGCTGGAATCAGCATAGGTGGACGTACGGGCCTGCATATCATTCGAAATGGCACTTTGACGATCCGAAGTTATACAGACGAGATACTAAGACCTCATGTCGTATTTTATGTTGCATAAATTTGTGATTCCTTTTTTCCCATGCATGATAATGTTAGAACGCATGTAGCTTGAAGATTGTAATTCTTGAGCAGTGGAACAGTATTCCCCAAAGTCTTATCGAAAACCTCATGGCATCCACGGAAAACAGGTGTGCAGCTGTCTTAGCTGTTCGAGGAGACCACGCGCCATATTAAAAATCTTGCATCATTTCTAAACAATACTTTTTTTTATCATTTACATGAAACAAATTGTTGCCCTAAACAATCATTTCATGTTCTTTTCATCTTTTCAGAGAATAAAAGCTCCCTTACAACTTTTTGCGTCTTTTTTACTGTATTGCGCATGATCCACGTGTACTATCCATTTTATACCCATACATGACTCTCTTGCACTCTTCTCTTCGGTTTTTTGCTTGCTCCCCTAATTTTTTTGAGCAGTGTATATTTGATACAAATTCTGGTAACTATTAGATTGTGAAAATTTCCCAAAACTTTTTGCTCAACCTAATAACTGCCATAAATCTTGAGAATCAGGCATTAAAGACATCAACAGGGTTGTTGGTAGTGACTTTGGAAAAGTAAAATTTAAACGGAGCGACGAATTAAAACCTCTTGCCGTAATGACCAATGTAATACAAGTAGACAACAAGTTGGTTCCTGTCAATCCCAGAACTTTTTTCAACGAATTTCGGTTTCAAAGCATTCGAATGAAGACCTTGAGGATTTTTTACGTACGATCTTGGTCCTTATTCCTTGTCCCTATTTGACAATGGCTTGAGAAAAAGAAACAAATCTACTCTCTAGCCCTCCGAGCGTCATGAGGGCTTTCCTGCATTTTCATAAAAATACTTATAAAAATAAACTTAATGTAAATTTTCTTTCCCTGAAAGTTTCTAAAATACACTTCATGTCCTTTATTTGACATTACATTTTAAAATACAATTCTGTTTAAAATAGTTTTTTCTGCTACAGATTTAAGTTGTTTTGGGGAAACGGAAAAATACGTCCAAACCGCTCAGAGAGCTAGAAGTCATCCCAACCCCCTACAAACAAGCGATTCAGTGGCAAAGGTTCAATTCGTCATTGATTGGGAGGGGCTTATTACATAGAGTTGTTTGGCCCTAGAATCAGTCTTTTTTTTCAATCTGCGACAAATATGTTCATTATGTGTAGTCAAAATATCAACCACATGCAATAGTTTGCTTTGATAGCGGCCGTGATGATGTGCAAAGTGGTAGAAAAACTGCTTAGCGTTTGAGACGATCAATAAAACATGTTTCAACGGATATATTCTTTGACGAAACAATGATACCAACCATTGCCAAAGAAAAGTTTCTTATAAACCGAAAAAACAAGGGTCGGTTTATATCTATGATAATTGACAAGTTCTCATCAGCAAATATTGCATGCAAGAAAGCAAAAGAAGATGCAGACTCCTTGATTATAAACACTGCTTCGTCCTTACCTCTATCAAATGAGTCGGTAACTGCAGTTGGGGAGAATGTAAATCTTTTGGTCATTTTTATAATTAAATAATGATTCATAATGAGTCGTCGTATTTATTATCAAAAATTTCATTGTAAAATGTAGTCAATCATATAATCTGCAGTAGCATTAACAGTCAATGTTTGCGTAAAATGGTTAGTTTTCATGTTAAATCAACATACAGCGCCATAATTCCCGTTTTTTTTTTCAGAACTGTTTGCTTTTCACACCCATTTTTTGCGGCACTGTCACGGTTAACCATTGATAAGAGAAAAGCACTTTTAATGCATAAAATGTAGTAAATTTTATCCTCTTTAATTTATACATTGCCGACTTTTATGTAAAATGCACAATTTTGGAGTTATTTTGAAAAAAACAAAGAAAAGTCGGGTTTTGTTCACATTTTATGCAAAAAAAACCTGTTTCCCGGAAAAAAAATTTTTGGCAAACCTCAGATTCGGGTACACTGACCGAAATAACATAAAGGCACCAAATATCAAAATTACACCGAAACGTTTTTTATTTATCCTTTCTGATCACCTGGATTATCAAGGAGGAAAAAACTGTATAGTTTACATTTTGTGAAATACTAATTGTAGTGTTATTTGTAAGCTTCAGAGGCGTATTTATGTTTGGCAACCTTTGATTAGCGCCACAAATAAAAGTAATCTTTTGAAACAAACAGAGGAATATAGCTATTAGACCGGGATACGCCAACACAGGCAATCACCTCATCGAGTTCACGGCTAAAATTCCAGAATTAGTTAAAACTCGATTCGCATATTAAAACTGAATCGAAGATTTATGAAAGTAGTTTGCAAAATAGTTGCTAATAATAATATTGGTAATAAGTAACATTAATCATTTCATTCATGTTATTGAGTAAAATATTTTACCCTTTGATTCATTTCATTTTATTCAGTCGGTAAATTATCTCCATTTTCAAGTCATTTCTCATTTTCGGTTTCCTATAATAAATGCGCCGATATTTGTATCTATACTTTCTCGAGTTAATGTATCGACATTCTTGGTTATGCAATGAGACGTACTCATAAACATTATTTTAGAAATACTTCGCTTAATGATGGAAATCGTTACTTAAAGTTACCTCTACTACAGATAATCTATTTTGAGATATATAGTCGGATATTCGTTGAAATTACGAATCATTTACACTTGAACTGATTACTTTGCTTTTAAACTCTCCCTAAAGGAATTTCCACATGAATAGTTTATGTATACTCAAGATATATCTAATATAAATAAAAGCTAATGGGAGTTTATCCCACATAGCATACCGATGGGCTTATAACATAAATAAAATACGTTAACCTTTTAAATGCATAGTGTCACTCGGAAGTTACATGATCTTTTTTTGCATTTGTCGCTTATTATTGGCCTTTTGGTGACCTATTATCTTTTACTTACGTGACCTACTATTTTTAATTACTATAACGTGCATTTCAGGTAGTAAAATGTTTTGTTCTGATTTGTTATCACGGGAAGGTTATAACGTCTTTTTTAATATTGCTTGCAATGCACTTCGACTGGGGTTTTTTCTCTATTTTTATAAGTTAGTCATTATTAATTGTGAAAACAATTAAAATCGGTATAAAAATTATTATATCATTGAATAGTTTTTACTGTGCAGTGTAAACACTTTAAAGTAAGTATATAATTTTAAAGTAAGGTTAGTTGGGTAACTGGATCCACGAGATAACTGGGCCATAGGTTATTTTATAAAAAACTGTTGATGTTTTTTAAGCTTTAGCTTTTATGAACAATGCACCTTAATCTCTACTTCCTAAAACAACGTGCATCAACTCAATCATAACTCTCACTTTGCTGTGATAGGTTGTCAAAAATTTACGTTTCTTTTTTTAAAAAACAACGTCAATTTGGTTGAACGTCCTCGGCTTTTTATTAAAATAGTGTAAGTACTTTTATTAAACAATCTTTTATTTAAAGTTTAGGCATATAACTACATTAATATTAATAGGTATCTATACATATTTCTTCATGTTTCAAATGTAAGCCCGGTGTCCCAGTTACCCCATAAACTTTTCAAGACTGGGGTAACTGGACCATGATGGATCTAGTTACCCCAATAGTTATAAATAATTTTTTGAGTTTCTCTTACCACGGGAAATAAATTTCTCCATTGTTTTTTGCTCAAAATAAAGAAAATTATGGAATACCTTATTAAAATTACGTAATAAAATTTTTAAAAAGCATATTGTGTGGTATCAAACTAAATTTCTTGACCCCTTGAGAGGCGGTGATGCTGTTATGGCATCACATAATTTTAATCCCTAACTGCCACATTGGCACCTGAATTTTATAATGAAAATGTCACCTTTATTAAGTACGTGAAAATATACTTTTACTGTTTACAAATAGATTCTCTTGAAAATACTGGCGTGAATAAATTATTTTAACAAATTACGAATGCAAGTATCTCTCCCCTGAAAGCGAGATAGCCAAACCTTGAAATTGTACGATACAGGGATCGCATTCCATAGGAAAACTTTTATTGTTCCTACCACTATTTTGAAAATATTTTCATCGAACCTTTCTTTAGAATATGTTAAATAAAATGATCATGAAGGTAACTCATTAAGGATTCTGGTAGGAACAATAAATTTTTCCCTATATAATGCGACCCCTGGATACAGATAAAGTACTTAAGTACTTACGTAGCCGTTTGTTCATAGATTTACCTTGCTATTTTTCCCCTTAAAATACCCATGTGACTTTTATACTTATTACCTATACTAAAATACATAAGTAGTTACATATTTTTTATGTTTTTGGTATAAATATATCTAATATTTTCACTTTTAGTGCTTTTTTTAGACACATTGACAGCAAAGGTTTCCCTTACAATGCTCTTTATTTGATATATAATTTACATGGTCTGCCTGGTTTAAATTTTTTTAAGTTGTTTACACTTTTTCAAACAGGGCCTGGTATCCCATACGAAAAAAAAAAAAAAAAAAACGTGTCTGGAACATAGACCCTCGTGGTCCATTTACATCATTTTTATGGGGCAACTGGACCCATGAAGAAAGAAAGATGAAATATGCATATTTTTATATTTTTAAATGTTAAAATGTAATTTTGAGCATTTCTGTCTGATAGAGGAAACCTAACTAAACACATTTACCGAAGTTCAGACTTTAATTCAAATGAACATTAGCTTTTTGAAGCTGAATTGTCAGAAGCTCCAGAGTCACATTGTAAATTCATGGCCCAGTTGCCCCAACTAACCATATCAGTTTTTGAGCTATTTTTCAATTCCTACTATTAGTTCACACTCTCCCTATATTTATTTATTTATTTATTTATATATCTTGTTCAAATCTTCAATCTTTAAAAAAATACTTATTATTCATCCTATCAAGTTAAAATAAATTTTTTTAAACTTGTACTGGATGACAGTTGATGTTAGTACAGTTTTTTCAAATTTAATTCGTTCATTAAATTGTAATTAATTAATTTTAGTTTTACATGGGAGACAATTTGGCGACCAAAATGAGTCGCCAAAAGTGATGCTAACTTGGCGATATCTCTAATATTTCGCCAAATTCCCATAGACTTCCATTGTAAACCTACTTGCATATAGAAAATCAAAAAATTGAGATATTTTAATGCAACAAAAACTAATATTAGCTTAAGGGATTAAATTAAATTTTTCTTTGATGACCTAAGTAGGAATTGACTTTAAAAACAAAATTTTTATATTACTTGTTGTCATGTCACTCAGGAGTGACATTATGGCATTATGTCCAACAAAAACATAAATTAATTAATTTTTTTCACTATATTTCTAGTGGATAATGATCAAAAATAGACTTAAATATAATGTGTTCCGAATAAAATAAAAAGATCTTGCATTAAAGGGTTAAATATCTTGTCTGATTAAAAAACTTCTTATTTTAGAAAAAATATCCTCTCGTTATTAAAATATAATGTATGTGAAATGTATAAAAAACTAAACTCAGTGGAGTTACAATTGCATGAAGAATCATCGCCTGCAATGGCCGGCACATTTTTCGGGACCAAGGGCTCCAAGATGCTATTGTGGCATTTGCCCAGGTCACGTGGTCAGCTTGATGCAGGACACACAATATTTACTTTCCAAGCACGCTTAGAACCCATGTAAAATCACAAATAAAGACCAAAAATTGACAATTTAAAATAACATTTATTAAAAGCGCGGTAGAAAACATGGATATTAGTTTTGTAACATTTTATAACGATGCGAGTTTTAGAGATTAGAAAATATTACGAAAAAATTTAAAAGAGTAGAAAGCGTTAAAACTCGCAATATACTGATATATAATATAGCTAAATATGCTTTTGGAGGCTAGACTGGAAATATAACCTTTTCAGTTATGAGAACATATTTCCATACAAACCGCTATTCACCACAAACAATTCTCCTAATGCCAATAAAATAAACAACCTGTACATTTGTTTTGTAGCCAAGTATAGTGCAAGCATGTTTTGGGAGACTATACTTAAAATCCCGAGTTTAGGAAACATTCTTATAGTGGCAACTCGTTAAATTTGTGCACTTAGCTTCCATTTTCCAACAGTGAGTTTCCACCACCACTGTATTTAATTAAATGACTCCACACAAGACTCCCCTAAATAATGTGCTCACAGTATTTCACGTTTAAATTTACATGCCAAATATTCAGTACTACTGCGTGCTATTTTCCCTATTCAAATATCAGCTATATTCGAGTTTAATAACTATCGATGCTATCACCTAAATTCTATGTCTGAGATATTCAAAGTTGAACAGCACTGAAATTGCAGCTTAAACGTCTAGAATTTAGACTAATTGAAAAATAAGCATACAACAGGGCTGCCAAAGGCGACTATTTTTTTAATTCTAACTGGCACCACTTTCTCAAAACAGAAATCCTTAACACACATTTTGACAACATTTGCAAGAGAAATATACTTCAAGTGTATATTAGAGAAATATTGGTGTGAACAGAATATAAAAATAGTCGCCTGTGGCAACCTTGATGTAATACTTCACGAATTTTGTCCTTTCTGTTTCTTTTTACTTCTAATAATTTCCACATCGATCTCCATGAGGAATTTTCCATCAAGCTACAATATTTAAAAAATGGGAACTATTACTTTATTCTATCTAAGTCCCTCTGGCACGTCGATTTATTGGAACAAAGGATTTGAATATTATCATTCATATTCTTTAGCTACACCAATAACCCTACAAATTAAAAGAAATTACAGCCTTCCTCTCTTGATGTTACAATTTCAATTATGAGAATCGTAGCTACATACGGTTTACGTAATTATACGTATGTAGTTAAGCATAAACCGTTAATGATTAATTAAAATTTTAATTTTTAATTTTATGAAAATCTGAAAATATTTTAACCTAGCACAATTTACTACAAAACGTACTCAAAGTGATTACTTTCCACTTTTTTCAGTGACTGAACCACTGCATTAATTCAATCCTAACTACCTTAAGGGGACCGGGAAAGCCCTATCTCCGTCATGTTAAATTCACTAACTTTATGCACCTTTTCCTCAGAACTGGTGAAAGATAGAGGTCTAGATTTTTTAGAGTAGTTAAAATAACATAATTCCCTTAACGACTAATTCCCTTTTAGTAACCAAAGGTAAAATTTACCGAAAAATACAAATGTGGGGTCCAAATTAAGTGTCAGTATTTAAAATTTTAAAGTATGTTACAATTTCTATACATAATCGATACCTAAGCAAACTTTAAGTGTAGCATTCAATAGTACACGTTAGTGTTAATTGATTGGTACCAGTCACACTTTTATACCTTCTTTTACTACTTTTACCACATTTATACCTTTTTTTACGACTTTTACACTTTTTTTATTGTAGCAAGTACTTGATTTAGGAGGGGGGTGTGACAGAGTTTCTGTCCCATGGCTATCATTTTTATTCAAAATTAATTTAAAACATAACTTTCTTACTTTTAGATCATATTATCCTTCCCCCCCCCTCTTTCCTATAATGAAATATGTGATTAAATTCGTTTCTCAAATTCATCCAGATTTTATTAAAGTGATTTCTTTCTTCTTTCTAAAAACATCTTTAATTCAAAGCGCTCAAATATTCATTTCCTTTTTTCCCTTTCTTATTTTAATCAGTATCTACCCGTTACCGCTGCTTGTGCAAAAATAAATAAATAAAAATTAGATTCGCAGCTGCTGGTATCAAGGTCTGCATTTAATTGCATCGGATTTTTGCGCGTCACATTGATAGGAAATTCTTTATCACTACTAATACTTGAACGTTGAAAATGTATTAACAACAAAAATAAAAAGAGCGGATTTTGTGAGAAGCATGTACACTTTTGTGAACTGTGGTCGAATTAAAAGCCAGATGTCCTGGATTTTGAGCATTTTTCACATCCAGCAATCTGCTGTCTGCAATTTCATGTAACAGTTAGTTGGGCAAAGGCCTATCTCTAATATAAACAATTTCGGTTTGTCTGTTACTTTTCTCATCCTAATTAGAAGCGCTTACTTGCAATCTCGACCTCACCCGTCCGGTAGTGTCACCACATTTTTGCGGTAATGTTTATCGCCAAAAGCCTTTGTTCACTTTCGCGCAGTCACCAAAACTTTGTAAATTGGCGATTCTGTGCAACGCCAAGATTTCTTGACTCGTGCAAAAACTTCACTTCTGTTTCAGCTTTCGAGATGTAAAGTTGTCTAAAAAGAAAAGGCGCTTCGGCGTCCCATGTATTATGAGGGTTTCTCTCTCCCATTTTTCTCTAACTGAACCACCTTTTAAAAGATGCTTTTAAATAAAGAATAGTTCCTGTAATATGGTTGGAGTTTTTGCATTTTAAGTGAACCATCCCACTGAACACCGTTACATAAATTTGGCCCATCGGCCGGTATTTTCTCCAACCTAAAAAAAAAATATATATATATATAGTGGAGAGAGAGAAATCCCCCCCCCACACACACTTTTAAAATGGATGTATGCTCCGCTTTCGACGAATTCCAGTTAGATATTAAAAGGACAGTTGTCTTCTTAAAGTTCCCTGCCAGTTCCTGTCTCTGTGTCTAGTGATGTTGAAATCAAGAGTATGTCATCACCTCTCCACTTAAGCGACAAGCCATGGTTGCCTGTTTGACGTGCCTGTGATGCGCGACGCTGTGTTTTTTTTTTAATTCAAGACTGCTTACTACTCGGTGCTGTGCTCAATCTCTCCTGGAGTCTTCTAGATGTGCTTTATCTGTGATTCGAGTTTTTACAGGTGATCTGTGTTTTCTTCAAAAAAAAATGTGTTAACACAAAAAAAGAGTATTAGTTATGCATGTTGTGACGATTTGGACGCCATAACACACAGGGTCACGCGACAGTAAAATGATTAGTACAATAGAAACAGTTATCCCGATCTGCGTTGTGAAAAGATCTAATGGGATAATGTTATTTAATAAATTAGGAGAGAAGAAAATTTTGGAATAAAATTAATTTTGGCAATAACTCAAGGACGACTTATTTAACGTTGAAATGGAGATATCGAACTTGTAGGTTGCATAGAGAAACATCCAATTCTAATAATTCCAAAATATTAGATACCATAAATTACGAGTATTATCTAAAAGGGAACAAGGAAAGAATTCAAGGAAAGACTTACAAGTATGCACACATAAACAAACTTTATTTTCATTTATATAAAATTCATAACTCAAATATGACTTTTTATATCATAATAACCTTTTCAAATTATCTACTATTTTATCAGAATATAACATAGTTCCATTCTCATTAGAACAGTAAAGCTTTCATCAAAATTATACTTTGTTACTTATTTTTTTTTTTTTAATTTATGTTATCTTATACTTGCCCTTTTTTTGTTCACAGCACGATCCGATGATGAGGCTTTTGCCAAAATTTTAATCAAAATTTTATTTATGAAAAATAGCATTCCCGTTATCATTAAAATCTTTATCATAAACAATCATAATATTCAATGACATAAGATTATGCACTTTAGTGGAAATTTAGAAAATTAGTTGCTTAATATTAAATGTACGCATCATAAGAAAACATGAAAACAATAGCCACGAATATATTGAAATAAATATAAGGAATTTCTCACCCAAACAGACTTCGATCTTTTCTGTAATCATCCAAATCATACAGTTCACTCATAGTTCATGGAATCCTAAACACAAGTAAGTTCATCGGGGCATAAAGTTCCTTTTATATATATATATATATAGTTCATGGGGATCTTTCACAAACCAATTTCACTTTCTTTCGGCGCTCTGTGACGCATGAAAATTAGAGCTCCATCTCCACAATGTACACTTTCATAGGCGAAATCTGCTGATATGTCATATCTTCGTTGCATTCGCATCTCATCACTAACCACTGTACATCTCCAAATCAGGTGAATACTTCTGTAAGATTCTGCATCAGTTAATTTCCTGGACAAAGACTTGTCTGCTCTCAGTGATCTTTGTCAATAGATCATGACAAGGACAGGTCAACTCTCAGCATTAATTTTCATCATCATTTCCTTTTTTTCTGCATCAATCATTTTTTGTGACAAAGATTTGTCTGCTTTCAGCATTCATTTCAATCGCTAAATTTTGTATTGTCCTTAAAATTTGCTGCGAAAGAACTTGGTGTAAAATTTTGAAGTATCAAGTCACATCTTAACAAAAATTATAGAACCTCTTGAGGACGAGACACAAGACTTAATCCTCTTTTTTCCTTCCTTCTTCCCAGATCCAATTTTTTTTTGGGGAGGGCTAAATTAACCCAGAGCTTTCGTTCTGATTGGAGGCTACTCCTGGTCCCTTATTGGTACTCTATACATGCCTATCTATGGGCGTGCCAATTTATTTTTCACTGCATAGCATTAACTTAATTTTTGCCCCTTGCGCCAGGTTTCTCATGGGAATCACCACCCACGTTGAGTGTTGTAAAACCATCTTAATTGATAGAAAATTTATGGTTTTAACATCGTAAATTTTCTATTCTTTCCCTATACATTTACTGCCCATGTCTGGCGTCAGCAATGTTCTCTTTATCTATAATTTCCTATTTTCTGTCTGGTCTTATTTGGGGAGTTTTATTTTATTACACTGTTTTTGCACATATAAATATTTACAATTCGAAATGTTTTATTTTCAATATTAATACAAAATAAATTCACAATTCATATTCCTTATTTTTTTCTAAACATACCAATACCAAACAACATATATATTTTTATTTTTTTCTACGCATTATATACTTATTCATTTTAATATACTTTAATTTTGGAGTATTTTTTATGTTATTTTAATTTATTGTATAAATTAATTACTAAAGAATTATTTTCCGAGAATTCAATTATTTTTAAATGTTATTGGATCGTGCGAAAATTATTTAATTAGTTAAATTAATAACAAGCCTTGTTGTGTAGATTTCTACACTACAATGCACCAGTGCACTCGACAAAAAAAAAGACACCTGTTAATGTCCACATTCATCACACATCATTGTTTGTTGTTTGTGAAATAGCAAAAAAAAGAAAAAAAGTTAAATCTAGTGATTCCTATAAAAAAAGTGCACCTGACAATGTCAAAAATTCATCGTGCTTCATTCCGAATATTGCCTTTGTGACAAAATTTTTTTTTCTTTTCAAAATGTGTTTTTACGCAAGGAAATCTATAAAAAAATGTGTTTCTCACTTAAAATATGAGGGACGCATCATTTAAAAAATATGTGCTTTTCTATGACTTAGATGAATATCTCAAAGGGAACTTAGTGTAACACTAGTTGTGTTAATTACTACAGTTAAAAAGTGCATTTTTATGTAGTGTTAAAAAAAAAAATAAGAATACACTACAAATTTCAACATGAACATTTTTTTTTCTCCTTTTTAAAATCTTAATTTTAATTAATACAGTATTTTCCTTTTAATTTTTTTTTCAGTTTCATCTCTTTTCATGCTATGATAAATGTTTCTATAGTCATACTTGTTTAAAATTTTATTACTCCATACTATTCCATATTGTTTTTATTAAGACTGCTTATAAAAGGTAATCGCCGGAAGAGAGAAGATATCGGCTTTATAAAGAAAAATTATTATTTTTTTAAATCATTAAACATGCAGCTATAATTCTAAGCTGCTCTTTGTAAGTTAATGTTTAAAAGGTAAGTGCTATTTCTGTTCAGTTATTTTATGGAGGTTTAAATATACTTTATTTTCATGCATGACAAGGATTTTCTGGGTTTAACATTTATCTTGAAAGATATTACGCTTGCATTCCTTGTCACTATTGGACAAACAATAGCCTTTTAAAATTTATCTAATTTATCTGTGCACATTTTTTTGCTTTTAATTATAGTTATGAATGACATATTTTTAACGAAAGGTGTGTTTATTTTTTAATTTAATTTCTATTTTGATTGAAAAGAGATGTATTTGTATTTATCTCTGTTATGAATATTTAATATGTTAGGTAATATTTCATCTGCTTTTAAAAATATAAGTTGTTACTTACAGATCGGCAGTTGATGTGTAAAGTAAAATTTATGAATAATTGGGATGCATTTCGAAGGGGATAAAAAAAGGGTAGCAATTTTTTTAAGTTTGTTGCATTTGATTCATATTAGAAACTTCCTGAGTATCTTGAATTGACACATTGACACACTTCAGAGATAATATATTCCTTTTATTTTATCTCCAGGCCTTGAAGTTGCTTCTCTGTTGTTTTATCATTTGTTGGACATAAATACGCTGGCTCGTATGCTGTCTGTTAACAGTATGATTTAAATAATATGTTGTGTCATATTGCAACTTATTCAGTATAGTGTCTTTTATGAGTCGTTTTCTGGGGATTATTAGATTTTTTTTTTTATTGTTAGTTAAGATGTTGTCATTCAGTCTTTCTTAAAAAGGGTGATAAAAAAAAGTCTATAGATATATTTATCTTAGATTGTAAATGACTTGCTTTTGAATACCTTTTACACTATTAGACCTGGGACACACTTTTGAAATTTCTTTTTAGAGTTAATATATATTATTTTTTCTATGCAGAAAGTTTTATGTTTTATGACTTTATTAAATTCGTTTTTTTTTTTGCACTGATTAAGAGTTATGTGAAATATGTTGGATGTGCATATTGGTGGCAATTTAAAATAATTATAGAGGATGTGAGCATAACATTTTTTTTTCTCAGTTAGATGTGGGCACTTGATTAGAAATATACATACAGTTGGCGTAATCATAAGTTAAAAAAACATTAGATTATTTATCTTTCACATAAATATTTTCTTGGATTGTGAACTTTGGCAAAATATTTAGTAAGCTTAGATTAGTTTATCCTGGCATACATTTTCTTTAGGCATATTACATAGCTCGAGTCATCATGTCATGGTTACAAAAATATTTTTTTTCCCTTTTGGCTCTCGTTTGCTTTTGCAAAATACATAAGATGTACAACATAGGTTTGACGTATAGTTTTAAACAGTTATTTTTTTTATGTTTCTCAATGACATTCATTCACATTAATACATTGTTTTTTTTGCGTGTAAGTTTGATTGCTTGTACTTCTGTCATGGTTTATGTGGGATACTAAAGTTATTGCGCTATTTTCCATGGGATAGCAAAATGTCTGAGGTGTGTATTTCGATCTATGGTTAAGGAAGTTGGCCGCTGGCTTAATCAGGGATCGGATATGTTTCCTAACATGATTGGTGGAGTTACACTAATATTAATTTTACAATTGGAGTATTGTTTACATTTTTAAAATTATTGTTAGATTGCTAAAATTTCACCTGTAATTGTTTCTTAATGCTGATGATGGATAACACCTTTACACTAATTTACACTTTATTTCTAACTTGCTATGGGCAGATAGCATTGTTAGGTATTGATCAGACATGTTTTCCCCCTCTCATGCACATTGTTTGTGATGTCATGTTTGGCCTGGTACTTCACACACACACACACACATTTACTCGTTCAGTTTTGCTGATTTTGTTATATTTCAATTAATACTCACCATGGTTAAGGACATTCATTACCATCTGTGCATGTATAGGTTTCTTTTATCAGCATTTGTGTTTAGCTTAAAAATTGTATTTTTTTTCACTGCATTCACAACTTCGTAGTTGTTTTTAGATAGACTTTCTTTTAATGTTAAGTGTTTTTTTTAGTTCGTGTGTTTAAAAGTTTTGCAGAAATTATAACATAATGTAACTATTGTACATTGTTTACACAGTCATCTTAAAGTTTTATGCAAGGGATAATTAACCGGGTGTACATTTTTACACATGCAGCTAATGTACTGTTAATTTCATTGTTTACGCGCGGTTGGTGACTCGTTGCTATTTTAGTTATAACATAGGGTATTTTTTTTTTATTATAACTGACATGATATTTGATATCGGTAAGAGTTTTTTTATAAAATGTAGTCACATGCATAATGTGAGCTGTTAGGTACACTTTATTTTTTTTAAAGGGCTATTCACATATAGTCATTAAACTAAATCTTTGGCAATTTTTTCTTCAGATTAATTTTTTTTTTTTAATTTGTGAGTTCAAGTCTCACAGTTGTCTTGTGATGGATACATACACTCATACCACATAAGGTACATTGCTTGTTATTTTTGCTATCAATATTTTTTTTCTCCCTTTCATTCGTTTCTTGGAATATGTTTGGCTTGCATAACTTCTACAATTTTTAGCGTAGAGTTATGCATTTTATGCACGCTTCTGTTAACTTAAGACAGTAATGACTTTGGCAGATGCAGTTTATTTTTCTTTTTAACCCTTAGTCAACCACTTATTCAACAGTTTTCTTTCACATGTAGTTCATGTGTTGGATATTTGTTTGTGTTACACAACAGTTGTTTTTTTAATACATTTTGGTACATTCTTATACATACATTACACTAGATCATGTGTTGACTTACATATTTTGTTCATTTGCTTTTACACATTGTACTTTGCTAGCGATTTATTCGGCAGTATTTCTTTTTGTTTTTTTTTTCTTACAAGTAGTTCATTGAGTTGTACACACTGGCTGGTTTAGAGTTTAACCAGAGTTTACACACACATTACAAGTTGTTCATTTGTTTTATTAACCCTTATTCATTACATTTTGATGATAACTCATTAATTATGTAATTGAATCTCACTCGTATGCAAGTGTCTTGGGTTATTATACATATACTGTCTGTTTATTTTGTTGGCAATTACATTACAATTTTAGTTCATTGAGACATTAATACATAGAGTTCATGTGATATTATACAATTTGTTCATGTGTTTACTTACACGTTGTGATGCTGGCGTACACTTTTGTTCATGTGTTTATTTCAGGTAGTTCATGAGTTTGGGAGTTTCCCCCCCCCCCCTCCCTCCACACACATACAGTTTCTCCTTTTACTTTTCTATCTTGTAAATTTTACACCATGTGGCAATATTAAAATACTTCTTTTTTTAACAGGTTTTTTTTTGTGTTTGCATAATGTCAGAACATATCAATGGCATCATCACTTTGTATCTATACAAAGATTTTAATGTTTCTAGGAGTTATCCGTCACATGACATATTAAACTACACATACATTTCGAATTTGTTTACTGTTAACATGTAACATTTTTTACACTTTCATTGGATACTTCTTACTTGGAGGTGGCAGATCGAGTAAGATATCTTGTTACACTATATAAAATTGTATGCAATTTCTTAATAATTTTTTTATAAGTTTGCCAGGGGTTAAATTTTGATCAATACACAGAAAGTCAGGATGGCAGTGTAAAAATTCATAAAAGGCTAAATTATAACATACTGTGATTTTTTGGAAACCGGGGACTTAGTTAAATTGCAGGAATCTAAAAAAACTACCCCTTATTATTTAAGGCAGAAGCCATAAGCTGATGCCACTAGTATTCACAAAATTTTAATATTTAGGGCTACACTTGTTTGAGCGCTTGCAGCTTGCACAATTTTTGTCTCTGATAGTCCTGTGCGTTATGCACAAATTTTTGTAAGTTTCTTATTCCAGTAATGAAGCAACCTAAGATAATACAAATAAGCTTCAACTTTATGAAAGAATTCATCTTTCCTTAAAGTAACAAATTTTTTTTACTGGTGTGTTTTTGTCCTTTGTTTTTATTTGCTTGCATTTATTTAATATTATGATCTCATGTAAGATCAAATTTTTGAGAAGTCGTAAATACAGTAAATGCTTCTCTATATGAATAGATACATGACTAAAATGCTGGTACCAGCGCCACAAACACAATGCCACAAAAAAATTAAATATAGGATCCTGTGTTATTAACTAATGTGGCCCTTTTATTTTGTGTAATAGTTAACTAAAAAAAAAGATTATTTTGAATATTATGAGCGCTCAGTCATGGACATAACACAATTCTTGTGAATTGTTTTGAAAGCAAGCAAATATTTTTTTTCTACTTACTTATAGTTGTATAAAATATTTTACAGGAGCTAACGGGTAATAGTTTCACAGACAAGTTAAAATAGATTTCTTGGTAGATATCAACTTAAATAGTTAATTTTACTTATTTTGTCTTGGTACATATTCTGTAAGTGCGAAAGTGGACAAAGGATTTTAAGTAGATATAAAGCTGCAACGTACACGTTTCAGCTTTCTTCTGTTGTGGGGGTGAGTTATGTGACAGCGTTTCTGTCCCATAGCTATCATTTTTATTCAAAATTAATTTAAAACATAACTTTCTTACTTTTAGATCATATTATCCTCCCCCCCCCCTCTTTCCTATAATGAAATATGTGATTAAATTCGTTTCTCAAAACCTTCCAGATTTTATTAAAGTGATTTCATTCTTCTTTCTAAAAACATATTTAATTCAAAGCGCTCAAATATTCATTTCCTTTTTTCCCTTTCTTATTTTAATCAGTATCTACCCGTTATCTACCCGTCTTGTGCAAAAGAATAAATAAAAATTAGATTCGCAGCTGCTGGTATCAAGGTCTGCATTTAATTGCATCGGATTTTTGCACGCCACATTGATAGGAAATTCTTTATCACTGCTAATACCTGAACGTTGAAAATGTATTAACAACAAAAATAAAAAGAGCGGATTTTGTGAGAAACATGTACACTTTTGTGAACTGTGGTCGAATTAAAAGCCAGATGTCCTGGATTTTGAGCATTTTTCTCATCCAGCAATCTGCTGTCTGCAATTTCATGTAACAGTTAGTTGGGCAAAGGCCTATCTCTAATATAAACAATTTCGGTTTGTCTGTTACTTTTCCCATCCTAATTAGAAGCGCTTACTTGCAATCTTGGCCTCACCCGTCCGGTAGTGTCACCACATTTTTGCGGTAATGTTTATCGCCAAAAGCCTTTGTTCACTTTCGCACACTCACCAAAAGTTTGTAAATTGGCGATTCTGTGCAACGCCAAGATTTCTTGACTTCGTGCAAAAACTTCACTTCTGTTTCAGCTTTCGAGATGTAAAGCTGTCTAAAAAGAAAAGGCGCTTCGGCGTCCATGTATTATGGGGGTCTCTCTCTCTCATTTTTCTCTAACTGAACCACCTTTTAAAAGATGCTTTTAAATAAAGAATAGTTCCTGTAATATGGTTGGAGTTTTTGCATTTTAAGTGAACCATCCCACTGAACACCGTTACAGGGGGATCATATCCCTTTTAAAATTGGGCAGAGTCAAGTCTCTTAAGAGGGTGCTTCACCGACTCTTGTCGATTGTTAAAATTGATTGATACCAGTCACACTTTTATACCTTTTTTACTACTTTTACTCTTTTTTTTATTGTAGCAAGTACTTGATTTAGAGGAGGGATCATATCCCTTTTAAAATTGGGCAGGGTCAAGTCTCTTAAGATGGTGCTTCACCGACTGTTGTCGATCGTCAAATCCCATGTTAACTTATTGCGACATTCAAGCACATTACTATTCATTATCTAATATAATTATCATAATTCAGTTTTCACCATCAGAAAGTAGATTTTCGATGTCAGCTTACTGTGATTTTAAAAATTGTCTCCCGAAATCATAAAAGTTTATAAAAAGACAAAATTTGAAAGATTACACTGTGGTTATTAAAATTATTTAATATTTAGGAAAATAAGATTTTATAGATCATTACGTTGATACCCTGATGGTAAAATCCATAAATGGATAATTATATAGGTAAAAAGTAATCCTGTGTTAAAATGTCTTTATTGGTTAACAGAATATTTCATGACATGAAAGGAAAATCTGTTTCTCTTAGAGTGTCTCATTAACAACGTTATCCAATGGCTTTGTACCTATATTTCTAAGCCAATAAGACATTTTAGATGTAAATTTCCAACTGGGCGAAAAATGTCCAGACCAAGATTCGAACCAGGGATCTCCTGGCTGAAGCCGCCAGTGCTCTACCATATGAACTTTTTCACACAGCTAACCTTAATGATTATAGCACCATGACTAACTTTAATGATTATAAGAAGTTCCACCAGATTCGTCCAGGATAGCTCTGATGGTAGAGCACTGGCGGCTTCAGCCAGGGGAGATCCCTGGTCCGAATCCTGGTCCGGACATTTTTCGCCCAGTTGGAAATTTGCATCTAATATGACTTATTTACCAATTAGAATAATTGTGTTAAAATTAATATAGGGTAATTACGTATCCAGCGATTTCTGGAGTTCCATTGCCTGGGATTTGTTCTGTTGAGCTGAACCAGGTTTCATACCAGTTGCTATAATCATTAAGGTTAGCTGGATGAAAAAGTTCCACCAGATTCGTCCGGGATAGCTCAGATGGTAGAGCACTGGCGGCTTCAGCCAGGAGATCCCTGGTTCGAATCCTGGTCCGGACATTTTTCGCCCAGTTGGAAATTTACATCTAATATGATTTATTTACCAATTAGAATGATTGTGTTAAAATTAATCTAGGGCAATAACACATTATTATGTAGAAATTTGATTGTTTCAGGTGGGGATTGTGACCTCTGTGACGCTGCCCTTGTATGCGCCCTTCTTTGCAGCAAAGTCAATACGGGTGTATCTTCTTTAGGTACTTCGTAATTGTATAAATACGCCTATAGTCTTCGTCTGGTCCGTCCGTCTGTCTGTCCATCTATCCACATATAACAGTGCAAAAACTAGCGAACCGAAAGTTTTGAAATTTAATATATAGAATCGTTAAAAAATTTTATCGCTTCATTTCAAATTTTATAAAAATCGAATCAAAACTCAAAAAGATGTCAAGAAAACTTTTCTTCATTCTTTTAAATCCTATCATAAGGGACGAATTCAATGGTATCCCATGATAGGTAATGATTCTATAATATCATGGTGATGACGTCCAATTTAAGACGGAGTCGTATTATTTCCGTATTACTGAATTTAATACATAAAATTGTAATAAATTTTATATGCATGCATTTTTTCATAAGAGTGCAAAAACTATTGCACCAAGATCTGAATATTTATGAAACTAGTTGCAGTACAAACGCACCGCATTTGCCACGTTTGACTTACAATTTCCGACTTTTTTTTTTTTTAAACCATTTGGGAAAATGGTTATTGTCCTCGTCAGGGTAGGAAATCAAAAGCATATCTGAAGCATTTTATCGGTTTTATCCGCATTTTATTCGTTTTCTGGTTGGTCTATAGAGTAATCTGTATTTCCCTTTACTTTCAGCAGAGATGGATACTTTTGTTGCCACTATGACAAAGAAGTAATAAAAACTACAAAAAAAAATTAATAACTCAGAAACAAATTGAGATACAGCTTTCAAACAAATTGCATTTAAAAGTACATTTTTTTCGAATCGACGGTGTAAAAAGTAATATTATGGGATGTTTAGAAGATTAAGAATGAAATTTCATTTAAAATGAGTCGTCAGATTTCTTGGAAATTTGACGATGGAAAAGCCTTTTCCCGAACAGCCAATGAAATGTTTGGATAATACGTAAGTTTCAGGTGGATAATACGTAAGTTTTAAGAAATCTGACGGGTCGCAGGCAATTTTTGTCGCTTGCAATTTTTACGTGTCATAACACTATTAATGTTTAATTCATGGCGTACTTAATGTATGATCAACTCCGTGCGATTTTTTATGTCTTAAATTTTAGTCTTTGAAAAAATCATTTTCCAAATGGTCGTTGAAATTTGTTAAATTGCTTTTTTTTTTTTTTTTTTTTTTTTTTTTTTTACATAGATAGCACAAAAGGTAAATTACCTCATAATTGTATACATAATTGTATGTAGTTATGAATTATTAACATAAGACTATACTTTAATACTTTAAATAACTTTCTATCTCATGTTCTTTAAACTGAGTTTGAATAGCGTATATCGCTAACTTTATTCTGTGATATAATACTTCAGTTTCAGATTATTAAGTTTAAAATAGTTTTACTAGTTTAAATCATTTTCATTTAACTTTCCCTGAATCTTAAAAATTTCAGTAAATCTAAGAAGTTAGTCATTCGATAATCATTGAAGGCAAACAACTTTTCAGAAACTTTTCGACATTTTAAAATCCGGAACTTGAAGTTTTGTTTACGTTGAGATGTTACACGAAACGGGGAGAATTTTTTATCGCAATTGTTATTCTTCCATGAAGACTGACATCTTATATAATAAAAGTACTTAGTTTTACCTCTTTTAAAGTTTCATAAATATTAAATTGCATTTCAAATTTATAGATTTAATTACAGTAATTTACTAAATACAGAGTGATGTTCAAAATGAATGCAGCAAAATGCCAAGCAATGTTAACGCTTTATATCCCAACGGTACTTTTAAGTACAGTAGAACCTCTTTTATCCGAAACTTTTTTAACCGTAACTCTCGATTAACCAAAATGCATTTTTGAAGCCTTTTTTTTTTTTTTTTTTTTTTTTTTTTTTTAACAGTCACATCTCTTGTGTGCAAAAACCATTTTGAAAACATTTTTATCTACCATATTCCTTGTGTGCAAGCGATCCTTTCCGAACAACGAGTACGTATATATATTTTCGATCCCTTTTCTTAGGGTTCTTTTCAATTTAACTTGAGCTCCCGTGAGCTACGAATTGGGACAAGGAAAAAAAAAGGAACAAATTAGCAATTCTGAAGCTTTTGAATGTTTTGCAAAAGGTTTGGCATGGCTGGAGCAGCAGAAAAACTGTGTTACTGGTGAACTAATAATATTAAAAAACTCCGTGATAGAGCTTCAAAGCCAAGACATTCGAAACTAGATAAACAATACATTTTTTCAAACCCTTGTGATATAGGTTAAAGGTATTTAATTTCAAAATTAAAATTCAGGTAATTTATTCTTGTTTCTATTTTGCTATTGCTTTATTTTTGATTAAGCACTTGTTACCATAATACGAAATATTGCATATATTTCTCCTTAATCCTAAAATGGAAACATTCTCGACTATCCAAAAATTTCGATTTTCCGAAAGACGGTCGGACCCAATTACTTCGGATAATCGAGGTTCTACTGTACATTAAAGAAAATTAAATGCAAAATTTATTTAATTCGTCTACTAATAAAAGTAGATTGCACCTTTCATACAAAACAATTTGCTCAATCCTATTTAGAAAGCGTAGCGAAACAGTCGAAGCTAAGCATTTTTTTAACGTGGTTATTTTCTCAACCATTTTTCAACCTAGGTATAGCTTTTATCCTATTAAAAAATGCTATTCGAAAAACTTGCAACTACAAAACACTTATCTGTTACAGATAGGATCACAGTATATTTATTTACACTATTCTTATAAGAATTGTGAGTTTCCATAACAGTATATTTTGTTAATTGATCTAATTATTCTTGTAAATATTTTGTAACCTAACGACCAATTTATAAAATACGACCGATCTATTAAACAAGTTTTAATAAAAAAAAACATCTAAAAATCATATTATTATTATATGTAATCTTCTGGATATCTTAGACATTAACGTAAATAATTACTCAGGTGAAGCAATTTTTTTATTCAAATTTCAGAATATAAAGGGTTAAATTTCTGTAGTAGATTTAATTAGAAAATAAAATGATAGCGTGAAAGTTATACAAGCTTTATCTGACAACAACAAAAAGTCTAAAAATTATGTATTAAAACAAATACATTATGCTAAAAGGTACACACATTAAAATGCAATCAATATCAACGTTTCATATCACATCTCCGAACGTCATCGGGATGTTATGCTATACATAAGTCTAAAATTTTAAACAATGGATGCAAACGTTTCGGAGTCCCGCAGTATACTTGACTGGAGTGCACACAAAATGTTATCAAATTGCCAAGGCAACCAAAATGAGTAAAGCATGATATCGAAAGAAGGGGCATAAGACAAAATGAACAGATACTAAAAATGGGTTATAACATATTATACCAGATTTTATGAATACTGTAGGATAAATTATGGTTACAAGTTTGTTGTCCAAGCTCAATAATCCTAATGGACTCTAAAATGTAGTTGACATGTGGATTCTGGCATGGAATTATGGTTCTAGCTTCATGAAAGGCAACTTTGCTACCATCATTAGCAAAACAAAATCTTGCGAGAGCTGTATTTAGTTTCGATTGTAAAATGTCCCTCCTATGCTCTTTTAATATTTCTGAAATTTTTCTTTTAGTTTCACCGATATAAACCAATCTTACTTTATTTGATAGGGTTATTGCAATTTCATACACTCTCGCTTTTTGATGATTCAGGATTTTATCTATATTATTACTAAGAATGTTAATAAGGTATGGGGCGGAAAGCTACTAAGTTTATATTGAATGCTTGAAGAACTTGCGAGAGCTGTATTTAGTTTCGATTATAAAATGTCCCTCCTATGCTCTTTTAATAATCTTTCTGAAAATTTTCTTTTAGCTTCACCGATATAAATCAACCTTCCTTTATTTGGGAAGGTAATTGGAATTTCATACATTTCGGCTTTTTGATGATTCAGGATTTTATCTATATTATTACTAAGAATTTTAATAAGATATGGGGGGGGGGGGAAGCTATTAATTTTATATTGAATGCTTGAAGAACTTGCAAGAGCTGTATTTAGTTTCGATTGCAAAATGTCCCTCCTATGCTCTTTTAATAATCTTTCTGAAAATTTTCTTTTAGTTTCACCGATATAAACCAATCTTCCTTTATTTGGGAAGGTAATTGGAATTTCATACACTCCGGCTTTTTGACAAAAAGTCTAGATCAATTTTTAACAAAAAATCTAGACCAATTTTAACAAAAAGTCTGCTATTGTCGAAAACGTCACTAGAGACGCTGTTATTAAAAATGGAGACATCCCAGCAAGGGAAAACTTGCTGTGTGTTAGAATACAAAAACTTCATTGGTTGTCATTGATCTAACGCCGTGCAATTTTTCCTTTGGGGGTATGTGAACGACAAAGCGTTCCTACCCTACTTCCTGGGAACCATGTTGGAAGTAGGAACCATGTTGGACTCAATAACACACAATATGCTAGAAAAAATGTCGCAGGATTTAGATTACCGCATAAACATTTGCCGTGTCACGGGAGTGGCCCATATCGAACATGTTTAGAAACTTGTATAGTTATAGTCTCACGTTAAATTTGTATTTAAAAAATAAACGCATTACAACAGTTAAAGGTATGTTTCCTTTCTGCTCCATTCTTTTTAAATCACCCTGTATTTATCAAATGACTAGTTATACAGTAAATTCAGATTATTTTGTACAGCAAAAAAATACATTATAAACAGAGTGATTCAGAAAATCTGTTCAATAATTTGCAGGATAATAGTGCACACTACAGCAAAAAAAAAAAAAAAAAAAAAAAAAAAAACTGCGATGAAAATTAGGGTCGCAATCCGTTCTATGTAAAAGTACAGCATCATAGTTTGTACGCCTCCTTGAATTTTGCAGACCAGAAAACTTTTCGGCACCAGTATTTTCTTATAGGAAATCTCTTCTTAAAATAAGGCGAAATTTTCCGCGTTTGACTTAGATTTCTTTTTCTATAAAATGATAGTGATAGTTTTCCTGGAAAAATAACGGTATCCATACGAACCATTAGCACACATTTAAAGGTTTTGAAAATACCCATCTCAATAAAACAGGGTGCAATAAGTGCAATATGTTTTCTATCGCCGACCTTTAATTTCTCAACCGTTGGTCGTAGACATATAGTTCTAATTACAAAAATATTTGAAATGAGGTAAATATTCATGTTGTGGCATTATTTAAAGTAAAAAATCAATTTTATAAAAATTACGAAATCTAACTTTTTATACGGTCCCCCAGTCCCTATAGTTATATTTAGTAAAAATTTACACACATCATGACGGATATAACACAAACAATTTGACGTCTGTGCTACAAAAATTGACAAAGTTATTAAACTTCAAAGTTTGAGATTTTTTCGCATGATTTTGTCTTTTAATGAGGAATCAGTGAAAAGATGAACTAAAGTAATTCGAGATCAAAATCAGGGTGCAATGTCCTTTTTACGACGAAACCACCTTTAGCCGGTATCACCAAAGAGGGTTATTTCATTTAAAATATTGATCTGAATTTTGGCGGTCGATATACAAAGCGAAGAATGAGACATTGAAATTAAACAGAAAAATAAATATCAATTTATTATGATATCATAAAACGGTCTACTAGAAAAAATGAATACATCAAACGCCGGAATCTACTAGAGATATTGTTCAAAGTGTTATTTAACATTTTTATGGGTCGAACAACATTTAAATGTCAAAGTAGGTAGAATCGAGATCAGGGAAATAAAACATACTCACTAAGGACTAGATAAACGGCGGCAGAATGCAAACTACCAGCCGAGCTATAACTAGCATGAAAATTGGGATTATGCAAATTACAATAGTACTGCAGCGTCACACGTTTGGAGTAAAACACGATCCATCTAGCAGTGGATATGCTAGTCAGCTCAGAGATCATGATGGCAAACTACGTATACATGCAATATGCCGAAATGATACTTATTTATGGTGAATGTCAAAGGAATGCCAGAGAGGCTGCGAGTGTTTATTCAGAACGTTTCCCTAAGGATCTACATCCAACACATGAAAATATAACTGATGCATTGCACCATCTTTCAGAGACCGACTCTGTTTCACCACGACGCAGAACAAGTAGACAGGCAGGGTGTAATGTTCGAGTGACACCGGAGGAGGTGCTGGCATTCGCACTTTTAATTCCACAACTGAGCACGGCGGAAATAAACGAAGCATGTCTGGCATTTCTTACATGCACATGATGCGCATCCATACCATCCGACACAGGTACAAGCACTGATGCTCGATGATCACACACGACGATTTGATTATTGTAATTTCATGCTCAACCCTTTAGAGGAAAATCCGTCGTTTCTTTGTGACTTTCTGTGGACGGATGAGTCAATGTTTTTATAGCATTCTGAACGTGCACTATGTATGTTACTGTTCTCTGGAAAATCTCCACATCGCCCGCACAGTACGACACGTGTGGTGCGGTATATGGGGAACCCAGATTATTGGACCCATCTTTAACAATGGGACCTTAACGGGCGATCGTTACATAAAACATCAAACGTCCGGCCGTATCTGGCCATCAGATCCTTGGATATGGTGGTCCGATAGAGTAACTACCACGTTCACCGGACTTGACTCCCATGGACCCCTACCTCTGGCGCTACACCAAGGCATATGCATATGTGACGGAGACCAAGTCCCTGGTTTATCTGAAGCAGCGCATCATCCTTTATTGTCACACAGTTTGCACACCTGCTATGCTCTATCGTGTCCAGTACTCAGTACTGTCAGAGATTCCGTTGTGCATTGCCATCAATGAAGATCACTTTGAGCAGTATCTCTAGCAGATTCCAGCGTTTCATGTATTTATTTTTTATAGTAGACCATTTTCTGATATCATAATAAATTTATATTTATTTTTCTGTTTCATTTCAGTATTTCATTTTTCGCTTTGTATACGACCCCTAAAAGTCAGATCAAATTTTTAAATGAAATAATCCTCTTTAGTGATACCCCAATTTGGCGATACCGGCTAAAAGTGGTTTCGCCGTAAAAAGCACAATACACCCTGATTTTGACCACGAATTACTTTAATTCATCTTTTAACTGATCCCTCATTGAAAGACAAAATCATGTGCAAAAATCTCAAACTTTGAAATTTAATAACTGTGTCAATTTTTGTAGTAAAGATGTAAAACTTTTTGTGTTATATCTGTTATGATATAAGTAAACTTTTAATAAATATAACAATAGGGACTGGGGGACCGTATAAAAAGTTAGATTTCGTAATTTTTATAAAATTGATTTTTTACTTTAAATAATGCCACAACATGAATATTTACCTCATTTGAAAGGTTTTTGTAATTGGAACTATACCTCTACGACCAACGGTTGAGAAATTAAAGGTCGGCGATAGATAACATATTGTACCCTGTATAATGGGGCATCCTCACAATCTTTTGACTTTCAAGTCCCTGAATAATAATTTTTATTTTAATACACTTTTATGTGTTTTTTTTATTTCATATACTGGGGAACATCCCATTGTATGATTGCATAACAATATTAACGAGATAAATAAGTTTTGGACGATGTTGCGGGTCCAAATACCAGGAAAACTCCTATACCGTCCCGTGTCCCTGATGCTGATTTTTAAGTTTGGAGCTGTCTGTATGAAATTGTTTCAATAAAAGTAATTAGATGTAATTTTTTTCCAAAACTTGGACAATTGTTTTATATAAATATGTAGCAAAAAATTAACCTGCACACATTTTTACGGTTGATATAATTTTTTGAACTCTGTCCCTGGGTTTTTCATCCTTACCGTCCCTCTTGCTAAACTTATACAGAAAATCACTTTAGATGCAGCCACAGAATTTTTTTCAAGTTTTTTCTCATGCAGAAGTATGCTAGAGAAAGAATGTCTAAAATTCTTTGGCAGGAAATTTACTTCAGAATTTAAATCAGCATTTAAATATCAATTTCACGATCGTGGCTTTATTGGTAGTCTTACCATACCGAAGGTTTATTTCTGCACTTTTCGGGGTAAATAAATAATAAAAATTAATTTAATCCAATGTTAACAACTTTTTCTAAAAATCAATGAACATTGTGGCTATCACTTAGTCTTAACATGATTTGCCTAAAAAATAAGTGGTAATTTTCCTTACCGTTCCATACTTACCGTCCCTTTTTTTCCCATTTCGTCCCTTTTTTCCTATACCGTCCCCTTTTTCTACTTTACCGTCGCTTATTTAACACCCCATTAAGACAATGTTATACAAAAATTCTGTATTAAAAGTACTACATTTTTATTATTTCTTATTTGAATGTCCTGTGGGTACTATGCAAATTCATTATAAGTAAAAATTTAGAAGAAAATAGAAAATTTTAGTGATAAAATGGTATAGAAAATTAAACTCTCAAGTTTATCTTAAACGTCAGTTAAATAAAAACTTTTTCGCTGCTGACCATTTTTTCTTTATTCTGAATCATTAATGCATTCTTCTATCAGATTAAAATGTTATTTTAGCAAGTTTAATTTCAGGAGATTTTTATTCTAAAATCAAAGATTGTGAGAATGCTCCATATATATCTTTAGAATTATTTTACTTTTCATTTGTTTCGACAATTATAGCAAATCTAAATATTTAAAAGAAAAATTGGCATGAATATTGAATTTCATGCTTGAGTTTTGCGATTTCAAAGGACAAAGTCAAATACGAAATAGTCGAATGTATATAAAAATAAAGGAAAATCATTCTTCTTTATTTATCTAAAAATTTCTGTACAACAACTAAGTCTTACTAATGTTCTATATTTTTCAAATCATACATAATTTAATCATTTTCCAACGAAATCATTCTAGATCATTTAAATTCTCTTGAAACTTTTTTTAATTTTTATAAAATTTGTTTAATACAGTATATTTGGTTTGCACTTTTGAAATGATGTGTTAAAACAGAAAATACAAAAAGAAAAAATAGAACTAGTTCTTCATATAAAGTAAAAAAATTCTTACAGGAATTCATATCATATATTTTCTTTTCTTACATGCAAAATTTGCGTAGAACAGCTAAGAACATGAACAATCTGAATTTTTTTAAATGTACATACCTTAATTGCTTTAACGGAAACAATTAAATTATTTGTAACTCCTATTAATGATTTTTTATGCATCAAATATGTTTAATTTTTTACATTTAGAGAGTAATTCATTAAAACACGAAAAGCACGTATTAAAATTATTACTATTATGTCTTCATATGAAAAAAAAATTATATGCACACAAACAAGACATATTTTTTCTTTACTGGTATTTAAAATTTGTGTGGAATATATAAACTTTATTAAAGATTTCTTTTCTGAAAGTACACGGATATTAATAATTTGAACAGAAACAATTAAAGTAATTAAAATTTTCGCAATGTGCTAATTTAGAAAATTAATTCATGTCTTTAAACAAAAAGATCAGTATTAATTAAAACTTTCATTGTTCGAAATATTATTCTTTCCCTAAATCTGATAAATATGAATTACAAATTTTAATTATTCTGATTGTTATTTTCCGCCGAAATCAATTATTTTATTTAGGCTAGAATTTCAATTTTTTGAAAGAAACTGGTAATTAAATAAACGAGTTTAAACGGTTTGAAAATAGATTACAGCTTGCTGAACAGGACTAAGTTTTCTTTCTTTTTTTATCATAGAAATAAATTATTAAATCATTAAAATTTATATTACATAAAAATGCATTTATTTATTTCAAGACTGATCAAGTAAATAAAAGCACAATTTTCAAAAGAAATTTCATACTTCTCAAATTTTATTTGTACGCATTTATCTAAATTATAGTAATTAAAAATCTTTCATTTACAAAATAATTTTTTACTTCTTAATTAGCATAGTCATTCTGAAATACTATAGATATTTTTGTAATTATAGTATCTTTAATTTTTTTTATTTTTATTAGAGTTCCCAAATAATAATTTTCTTTTCTTCTTTTGTAAATAATATTTCGATTAAATCTTTACTAATTTAAATAAGTAACACTTGAAACACATATCTCATAAAAAAATAATAAAGCATAGAAAAATTTGTCTTTATACACTAAATTATTCGTCATTTTTAAACAAAAAATTTCCGTACTCCTAATCAACATGTTTTTCCGACAATTCTTATCTGAAGTCTGAAAAAGAGGAGAAAATTCCGTTTATTCCTTGCACGCATGCATATTGGCTGTATTAATACCAAAGTTCTAATTTATTCAATTCCTACTATTAGTTCACACTCTCCTTATATTTATTTATTTATTTATTTATTTATTTATATATATCTTGTTCAAATTTTCAATCGTTAATAAAATACTTATTATTCATCCTATCAAGTTGAAATAAATATTTTTTAACTTGTACTGGATGACAATTCATTTTAATGCAGTTTTTACAAATATTAATTCATTAATTAAATTTTAGTTTTACATGGGAGACAAAATGGCGGCCATTGGTTATTGAAGCATTTAATGCATCTTCATATCTATAAGGGGGGGTTACCATAGGGGGGACCCTGTTCTGTTACCAAATACCGCCAAGTTTGCCGCCAACTTGGCGATATCTCTAATATTTCGCCTAATTCCCATAGACTTCCATTGTAAACCTACTTGCTTATAGAAAATCAACAAATTGAGATACTTTAAAGCAACAAAAACTAATATGAGCTTAAGGGATTATATTAAATTTTTCTTTGATGACCTAAATAGGAATTGACTTTAAAAACAACATTTTTATATTACTTGTTTTTAAAATTAAAAACGGAAAATTAAAAAAAAAGCAAGTTACCAAATTACAACGACCATTTGTAAAATGATTTTTTCGAAGACTAAAATTTAAGACATAAAAAATCGCACGTAGTTGATCATACATTACGTACGCCATGGATTAAACATTAATAGTGTTATGACACGGAAAAATTCCAAGATTTAATGAAACTTACGTATTATCCAAGCATTTCATTGGCTGTTCGGGAAAAGGCTTTTCCATCGTCAGATTTCCAAGAAATAAATATTCCAAGAATTTTAAATGAAATTTCATTTTGAAACTTCTAAACATCCCATAATATTACTTTTTACACTGTCGATTAGAGAAAAATATGTACATTTAAATGCAATTTGTTTGAAAGCTGTATCTCTATTTGTTTCTGAGTTATTAATTTTTTTGATAGTTTTTATTACTTTCTTGTCATAGTGGCAACAGAAGTATCCATCTCTTTTGAAAGTAAAGGGAACTACAGATTACTGTATAGACCCATCAGAAAACGAATAAAATGCGGATTAAACCAATAAAAAGCTTCAGATATGCTTTTGATTTCCTACCCTGACGAGGACAATAACCATTTTTCGAAATGGTTAAAAAAAATAAACAAAAATAATGCTTTCGAATTTTATAATGTATTCGCAATTTATTTTCTAGTGTATTAAAAAAATTTCGCATGTAAAATATATTCTAAACGAACACATTTAAAAATATATAGTAGTTCAATAAAGTTTAAAAAATTGATTTTATTCTAAAAGGCAAACATGTCTTCTCGAATTTAATTCAAAATATGAGTCGTTCAGTGCACAAATTAACTTCATCAAATGAAAACGTTCAACATAAATATTTAAAGTTATTGTAACTATAAAAATATTGTATCTATATAATATTTTTTCTCGGAATATTTTGATTGAAAACATTAATTTCCTTAATCAAGGGTAACTTTTTATCTCTATATAAATATATAGAAAATTTTCAATGTTCCTTTGTTAAAAAAAAAAAAAAAAAAAAAAAAAAAAAAAAAAAAAAACGCCACTTAAAATTGAGTTAGTCATTTGAACGCCTCATATAATATTCATATTTTACATGACAATCAAATTATGTCTTATTAAACATAGGTCTAATATGTAATAATTTTTATCCTCTATTATTCTATAGGTGTTAAAACACCAATCATTATTTCATACCGACGAAATGACCCAGCAATTAAGTTTAAATTTCCGAGCTTTATGAACACAAAATTTAACAAGCCTTACCAACTCCAGATTTGAAGAAAGCCCGTATGTTTATTTTAAACTTGCCCGCTACTAAGTACCCAGTGGTCGAGCGGTTAAGATGCTCGATTCAAAAAGCGTAGTCGAAGGTTAAAAACCAAGTTGATTCACGAAATAACGAGAGAAGTGTTTTATTTTTTTACTCCCCTTTTTCAGGTGACGGAAATTTTCTGTCCTAGAACGGAAATAAATGAACAGAAATTTCTTCAATTTTAGGATATGGGTATTCTCACAATCTTTTGACTTTTATGTCCCTGAATAATAATTAGTATTTTAGTAAATTTTCTTGTGTTTTTAATTTCATATACTGGGGAACATCCCATTGCATGATTGCATAACAATATTAACGACATAAATAAATTTTGGACGATGTTGGGGGTCCAAATACCAGGAAAACTCCTATACCGTCCCGTGTCCCTGATGCTGATTTTTAAGTTTGGAGCTGTCTGTATAAAATTGTTTCAATAAAAGTAATTCGCTGTAATTTTTTTTTTCCAAAACTGGAAAAATTGTTTTATAGAAATATGTAGCAAAAAATTAACTTGCACACATTATTACGGTTGATATTATTTTTTGAACTGTATCCCTGTTTTTTTACCCTTACCTACCGTCCCTCTTGCTAAACTTATACAGAAAATCACATCAGATGCAGCCACAGAATTTTTTTCAAATTTTTTCTCATGCACTAGAGAAAGAATGCCTAAAATTCTTTGACACGAAATTTACTGCAGAATTTAAATCAGCATTTAAATATCAATTTCAAGATCGTGGCTTTATTTGTAGTCTTACCGTCCCCAAGGTTTATTCCAGCACTTTTCGAGGTAAATTAATTTTTTTTAAATTTAATCCAATGTAAATAACTGTTTCTAAAAATCAATGAACATTGTGAGTACCACTTAGCCTTAGTATGATTTGCCTAAAATAGGTGGTAATTTTCCTTACAGTTCCATCCTTACCGTCCCTTTTTTTTCCATTTCATTCCTTTTTTCCTATACCATCCCCTTTTTTTACCTTACTGTCCCTTCTTTAACACCCCTTTAAGACAATGTTATACCAAAATTTGTATTAAAAGTACTACATTTTTATTATTTCTTATTTGAATGCCCTGTGTGTACTATGCAAATTCATTATAAGTAAAAATTTAGAACAAAATAAAAAGTTTTAGTGGTAAAATGGTACGGAAAATTAAACTCGCAAGTTTAACATAAACCTCAGTTAAATAAAACGTTTTTCGCTGCTGACCATTTTTTCTTTATTTTGAATCATTAAGGCATTCGTTTATCAGATTCAAATGTTACTTTAGAAAGTTTATTTTCACCAGATTTTTATTCCCGAAAGTCAAAAGATTGTGAGAATGCCCCATATACACTGTTCCCGCTAAAGTCCGTTGTCACCACTATAATTTCTGAACGGCAAGAGTTATAGTCATAAAAGTGGGGTCTAGGTATAGTAAAGTCACCATGCGCTACTGAATGAAACCGCCTACAGTGCCACCTGGTTGAAGACTTCGGAGTTAGCATTCCTATCTGGAAAACGGAAAGAGATGGGGGAGGGGGGAAGTGAATTACAAAATTATAGAGCATCATCTATTTAGTACGAGAAGACACCTTGTGGACATTCATGCGAAAAGTAGAATGGTTAAAATTCGCATTTGTTTTCTCGTGATTTCCTACACTGTGACGTCATGAAACTTGAACGGAAGAAGAAATGGACATCTTTCGGACATCCAAATGTGTGTTGCTGCTGACGGTGAGAAGTTTGAACATCTCAAATAAAAGTATATTGTTATAACTAATTGTTTTTTTTTTTTTCTAAAATCCTTTTGTCACGTCACAGTGCAGGAAATCACGAAAAAAGAAATGCGCGTTTTAACCATTCTATTCTTCGCATTAAAGTCCACAAGGTATCTTTTCGTACTAAATCGATGGTGCTCTACAACTTTTTAAATGACTTTTCCCCCTAGCTCTTTCCGTTTGCGAGATAGGAATGCTAACTCTGCAGTCTTCCACCCGGTGGCACCGTAGGCGGTTTCATTCAATAGCACATGGTTACTTTACTATACCTAGACCCTACTTTTATGACTGTTCTTGCCTTCCAAAGATTATTGGGGTGACAACGGATTTTAGCGGGCACACTGTAAAGAATATTTCCATGAATTGGAGAAACCATATCAGAGTGTGTATGAAAAGATGATGAAATATTTTTCGGATTTCTTGTTTCATATAAATATAGAAATTTATCCTAGATTATATAACTAAAGATTTTCGAGATAGGAATGCTAACTCTGTAGTTTCACACCAGGTGACGCCGTAGTCGGTTTCATTCAGTGGCGCATGACTACTTTACTATACCTAGACATCTCTTTTATGACTGCTCTTGCCGTTCAGAAATTATTGGGGTGACAACGGAGTTTAGCGGGCACACTCTACACCGGTAGCAGTGCTGCCGGGAATATTTCCGTGAATTGAAGAAAGCATTTGTAAGAGTGTATGAAAAGGATATGTAATATTTTCGTAAATAAGTATTATTTTTAAAGTTTTGTACAATATGTTTGTGAAAGGGAATACTTTAATTTTTTTTTTTTTTTCATTTCATTAAAATAGTTTCTTTTTTATCTCTTGCAACGCAAGTTTTAATTCTATCAATCTCTTATAGAAGTAGAATCATTACTTTTTTCGGTTTTCCTGTTTCATATAAAAACATAGATTTATCCTAGATTATATAACTAAAAATTTTCAGACAAGATTCTCAAAAATACATTATTTATTCTACTGATGTTTCAGAAAAGAATTGGAATGGATTTTGAAAAAGTAATTTTCGTGAGCTTTATTGAATGTAACATATTTCGTTTGCGAGTTCATTTTTCTTTATTTTTAAAGTCTGCACTCCAAAAAAAATCAAATACAGTTATTGATTTTTTAATATGAAATACACATTTAAATTTTCAGAAATGCTAGTGTGAGCTAGTGATTTTATAAATGCAATCAGCGACATTTATTTTAAAAAAAATCTTCATATGCTAAAGATGTAAAGAGACTTTTTTACATTAATTAAAATTACGTCAATCAGAAAAAATAATATGTGAATTATTGTCTGTCTGATTTACAAAAGATATGTAAAAGCTTTATCGGTATGTGATGTACAGTAGACAAAATAAAAAGAAGATAGAGAAAAGATTATTCTCCTAATTTTCACAAGAAAAGAGATAACAACCAATCGTCTTTTTTACTTTTATCTATCTATAATAGAAGAAAGTGTTGTAATAGACATTTTCCCGACATCCGGTTTTCGACTGATTTGCATGGATTTAGATGGATTTAGGGGTCAAAGAGACTTTTATGCAAAATGTCTGTCTGGCCGTGTGTCCGTGTGTTGCCATTGTACCATCAAGAAGTCTAAGAAGTTATGCCTAGAATTTAACCAAATTTCAGATATATGTTTTTGGCTATGGGAAGCAGATCCTCTTTGAATTTGGAAATACTCTGCCGCAAGAGGGCGCTGTAATATCAATTTTGCGCCATTTTCATTACTGTACAATCGAATAGTGCATGAAGTTATACATAGAATTAAACCAAATATCACATTTATGTTTTTGGTATGGCAAGCAGGTCCACCTTGAATTTGAAAATATTCTGCCTGAATATGGAGCTGTATTAGTTATTTTTGTGTAATGTTCTTAATCTTTCGTAATTCTTTTATACATCGGCGGTTCAGGCAACGACGAGAATTTCAAATCCTACTAAGCCGGCAACTCGCAAACAGCGGACGTACAACAGAATAATGAAAAATATTGATTTTAAATATATCAGGATCGAGGTTAACTTGTTTTTACTTCGATTAATTGGATGAAGCCGAAATTTAAGATGAAAATCAAAGTTAGTATAGTATTTATAGTATTAACATTTGTAACTGCTTTTTGAAATATTAAAATATGTGGAATAGAAAAAAAGTTTTGGGATTGGCAAATCGAAATAGTTTATTTTAGGTAAAAAAAAAGGGGTGGAGGAATAGTCTACAAACTGAAGTTACGCCAAATTCTGACATTTTCAATATGAATACCTAATATTGGCATTATATCTAGCTGTTTCAGTGCATTTTATTTTAGGAGAGCAAACAAGTAGTCAAACTCAGAAGTTTGTGATAGAAGCAAAATTCTTGTTTCTATGGAATGGGATGTGCCGCGTGACTCAGAAAGCAAAAGTAAAGAGGAATCCGGTTTTTAGTAAATGCGATTTTAAAATTGCTGTTTTTTGCACTTTTTAAATTCTTGTTCAGAACAAAATG
Organism: Maratus speciosus; assembly: GCA_963932465.1. Lineage (NCBI taxonomy): Eukaryota > Metazoa > Arthropoda > Arachnida > Araneae > Salticidae > Maratus > Maratus speciosus. The sequence goes on along the minus strand of OZ010795.1, from coordinate 106,710,037 downwards.
TGTAATAAATCTTGCATAGCAATGTGTAATTATCGGGTTTTTACGCGGTTTACGGCATTTGAATTGTTTTTATGAGTAGTTCAAACCTTTGAAGGTTTAATGTAAAAATATTAATTAGTTTTTGATTTATACCAGTTCAAAGTAATTGATTCTTATATTGCAGCGTGGCGTATATCTCTACTTACACTAATATGTATATATCTACTTATATTTGCATGTGAGCTAAAAGAATTATCGTAATATCCGCTATATCTTCTTAGTATTGCAGTGTGGCGTACATAATATGCATATATCATATTGCAGTAGACATTTAGAACTGGCTAGGGCTCGCGCGATTACGGCTTGACATAAAAAAAGCAAAAATTTGTCAAAATAAAATCTATTTAAGGGGTTTCAAGACTCTGGAATTTGGAAAAAAAGAAAAAAAAAAGGTCCTTTTCAACATTTACTCTGCAATTTTTTAATGAAATTTAATTTATCATGTTACTATGGCAGCAGACGATAAAACGATATTTTTGGAATAAGGGAATAAATAGCATAAAAAGTTTTGTTGATGTTTGTGATAAAATATTTATCTTTATTTTTTTTAAAGATAACAGTTAAGCGCAAATAATAATTATTCGCATATGAGGTAAAAGAATTATCGTAATACCCGTTATAGCTTCTTAGTATTGCAGCGTGGCGTGTGAAATACGTATATCTCACATTGATTAGAACTCGCGTGATTACGGGTTGAACATAAAAAAGGCAATAATTCGTCAAAAAAATTAAAATTTTCGAATATTTTGCTCCAGTTGTTTATGGGCCTCCAGCAACCCGTGTAGCCCTGCGCGCTGTGGTTTCTGAGTTTTTGAGGTTACATAGATACGCGCACGGATTTTAATAGGGTTGATTTTATATCATTTTATAAAAACTTTACTGGGGATGTTTATAAGATATACTTTATGTACAAAACCGTAGTTTCATAAAAACCGAGATCTTTCGAGCTAACACTTGCTCATCATCATGGTTACAAACTAACCCAAATACACAGTGATAAAATCAGTGGAATATATTATTTAACTGGTGGTGAATGGAACAAGCCATTAAAATAAAACAGAGGTAGGGTGAGAGGTATGCGATGATCACATCTCGTTTTGAACTATACATAAGAGTCTATGCCATAATTTGGGAATATTGTACAGTAATGAATCATTGCATGTTTTTTATATGAAAATACAGTTTTCTATGTTAAGTATATCTGACACCTTCATTAAAGTTTTTTTTTAAATTATCTATGTGTTTTTAGAAACATTTATATAATTTTTAGTTATTTGTTTGTATTATAAGGGAAATCTGGATTCTATGGGATTTTTTTTTTTTTTTTTTGTCATATCTCAAGTATTTTACAAGTTAATGGCTAATTTATGCAGAAAAAGCAGCGTGTTTAGCACCAGAATTTTTTAATTTATAGCGGAATAGTTTCGAGAGCATCCAGCGTTCGTTAACAGGCAAAGAATAACGGAATTTTGCGCTTACAAAAAAAGCTATTTTACAATTCATTTTGTTAGAAGCAATTTGTTTTAAAACTCTTAATTGTACGTGTTTTAATACTTTCATGTAAAATTTCTGATGCAATAAAAATAAACAAAAAAGTATACAAACTAATATAAAGAATAGAAATCTTATACAGAAATAAACTTTCAAAGACATGTGATAATATACTTTTTGTCATACAAATAATTTCAATAGAAATTCTATAACCAATTTTATCGAAAAATCTGCTATATTTTAAGAAAATAATCCTTTTATGAAGTGATATCGTATAATAAAAATGCAATATTTCTCCCTGTTTCTCGCTCACTATAAATTGAACTTTTAAATCCAATAACTTAAAAATTCTCAGTACAATATCTGTTTTGTTTTTTCCTTGTCCTGAAAAATGAAAGGGTATTTTATTCAATATTACAACTATTTCAATATTTCTAGGACTATAAGCGCGTACTACGTAAGAACTTTTTCATATAGAAATCGTATATAAAGTCTATTCTGAATCGAATATATCGCGTATAGCATTTTGACGTTACATGACGTCAATATGAAGTCACAGGAGGCTAATGAAAAACTCAGACTGCCGCACTGCGTTACACGTGGGACGATTTTGGGACTGCTTGAGTCACGTGTCTTTTCGTGATGAAGTTGCTCTAAAAGCATAGTGCACGAAAAGAACATCGCGTGTCGCCTAAGGGAGAGGAAGACGAAAAGTAGTGCGGCAGGGTAATGTATTTTTTCCTTATTCCTCCGCCACAAAAGTCACAATGGCGTGGACGTGAATAATTTATTATCGCTTTTGTAACGTCACACCGTAAAATTTTTGTTAATTCACAGTGTGAACAGTTTTTTAAATATATCACTTTTGCGACAATAATGCGTTGGGTCGTGTGACCATATTTTAACCGAACAGGACATGACCTTATTGAGCTGGCTGTTTTTTTCTCTAAGAAAGATTCATTTATCGCATCGGATCGGATGACCAGTGTTTACCAGAACCCCTCCTGACCTTATTGTTGTCTGATTTTTTTTTTTTAGCTATAGGTAGGATCCGGATTAGAAATTTGCATCGGATTTGATATCGATGTTTCACACAAACCGATCCTGCGCTTACCATTTATAAAATCTGGTTACTCATCTGGTTACTTATTTAAGCTAATCGGGGAGGCGTGTGACAGAGTCACTAATTTGACCCAGATTACACGGTGAATAATTAAGATTTTGTACTAACTGACTAACTAACAGATGTTCAAGAATAAAAATGTTAACAAATATTTAAAAAATGTTCAAGATTCAACTTACATAAAATTAACGATATACATTAACGTTACATAACTGAACGTACTCCAGTAGTCCAAGTCGATAGCAATCTTCCCCAAGCTTATGTGTTACTTTAAGCTGCAATGTAAAAGTTACTGAAATCTTCAGTGTCACCTAATTAACAACCCGATGTCGTTAATAAACTTTTATTTTATCAATCTATAACTCAAAATGTTCGGCCCGCCAACCGCCAACCGCATATAGCAGAAGTTCTGAATTCGCTTCCAAATATCGCAAATTTCTGATTATATCCTCCAACGCAAGCCTTGTATTTCACTGAGGTAGGACTCATGGAGCTAAAAAGATTAAAAGGAGACGACATATCAACTAGCCCCGTAGAGAGTGTTGAAGCTGAAAGACAGGTTCTTTCCCCCCTCTCCACCGTCCGCCATATTTGACATTACCGTAGTTGATTTTCGCAGCTAGAAGAACTGGTTCACAGCCCAGCTCACCGCGGTCAAATATAGCGGAAGCATGGGGATAGTAACAGCTTCAAGTGACGTCATTTATGTCGTCTCCTTTAGTCTTCAATCCTCCATGGTAGGACTTGACCCAAATCCGACGACATCGGCAGTTTCACCTTTTATACACTGCAGACTGGGCGACGCGACGTCAGGACCCGATTTAGACTGTGGGGAGCCCTGGGGAAAACATTATTCAGGTGGCTCTCTTCCATATTTTGAGTTTTTCGTAAATTATTCTGAAGTGATTAACACATATTGGACCGCTTTCCTATAAATAGGACAGCTAATAAAACATTTTTAAAGATAAAATTGGTAAGAATTTTTTGGATGCATTTTATTATGACGTCTTTAAAATACATAAAAGTATAACATATAAACAAAAAAACAAGTAACCAATTAAAATTTAATTGAAAAAATTCTATTTAAAAACTCCTTTAAAAATTGTGATCTCATAATCTAGAATTTTACCGTTATTATTATCTTTTTATTGGAGAAATCATGGAGTATTTTCGTACAACATAAACGTACATTTAAAGTAAAATAAAATATTTGCTCATAAAATTAGTTTATGTATGCATTTCATATGTCCTTACTATGTGTCCTACTAATATGTCCTCTTTATAGGACAGCTAGTTACTTAAAAAATTAAAAACATTTTTTTCAAAATTTTGCTACTATCTACTTAATTACACCATATTAATGATATAATCGAAGTTTTAAAAACTTTCAAAAATATTTAATCGGTGTGGTCCAATATGGGTTAAAACTAAAATTTATGCCAGCTGTAAGTACAGATAAATTTCCTGCCAAGTGCTATTCACATCTATATTCAGAATAGCACAAGAAAGATAACTTTAAATAACTATTGAATACATTTTTGGGGGTTATAGTAATATAAGGGTAAATGTGAGCCGCTAAAATGTAAACACACCTGTGATGTAACTGCTACCTTCAGAGAGGCATGGGGTACGGAGTCAGGGAGGAGCAGAGAAGAGAGTTCCAATAAATCTGAAGAAGAATTTTGGTCCCTTTTTGCCATTTTTTATCATTTACCCTTCTTTAAAAAAAAATGTATACCTGCTTTGGGGGGGGGGGGGGCAGCTGCCGGCATGCTCCTGCATTAGTCAGGCCTTGACGACGCAACATTATTTGCATAAAATTATAGTGAAAACCTGGAAATGTAGCTTCCAAGAGATCCAAACACTACTCGGAAGATACAAGTAAAAAAAAGTATAGATGCCTCTGTTGCACACACAGGTTACATGTTTGACGTCATGTTCACATTCAAAATATTAGTGATTCTTTATAAGTAAGTTGCTTGTCCACTACAAGCAGATTGGCAGTTTTGTTCTCTGTACGATCTTATCTGTTAACTATATCAAACTAAGTAACTCTAAAATTGGTTGCAAATATATAACGCTGCCTCCAAGACGATATGTTCCAGCTCTTCCCGCCTTCATCTATTTAAAGATACGTTGCTTTGTTATAAGAATACGAAAATGTGTGACCTAATAATTTACATATCCAGATGTTTCTACACGGAAATTACACAAAAAGAAATCCGAAAGTTGCATTTCCTATTCAGTGTTTAATAAAAGAACAACACTCTTAACTACAGTAGATAGAAAATCACTTTCCATAGTAAAATTTTTAAGTAATGAATAGTTATTAGTATAATAAATAGTTAAATTATTAGCTAAAAATGCGATTAGTTAGACCCATTTCTGGTCTGAATCCAAATAACCTCTAAGCGCATTTTGAATTATATTTAAGAAACTTTTTCTGTAGGAGTAATTTTAATCTGTAATTTTCTGTCATTTTTCTGTTTTAAATGTTTAAGCGACAATTTACGTGAATTTATTTGCAAATCGTAAACGAGGAGCTACACGGATTTTACGTAGTAGACACTCCTACAGATTTCACTACAGATTTCACAGATTAATCTCCTGCAGATTTTACAGCTGAAACAGATTTTGCTTTTTCTATCAATTTTATGTCTTTAAATGTTTAAGCGACAATATACGTGAATTTATTTGCAAATCTGAAACGAGGAGCTACACAGATTTTTCGGCTGATAATTCAGGAAAATGTTCAAATGATACAAAGTCAGGTAAGTGCCTTTAGAGACAAATCAGAATAGTTTGAAATTAGTAGATTTGTGGTTATTTTTTACTATAAAAGGTGTGATAAACGAAATAAGTAAATTTCTCATTCGACACTGATAAAAATGTGTTTTGTTTTCAGCTCCAATGCAAAATAACGTTTTTATACATTATTCTCGCTTATTAGAATTAGTTAGCAAGGCATAAAACACTTTTAAAATACACTGCTCAAAACAATTAAAGGATATTGCAGTTTTAGGTGGATTTTGTATCTGGTAAACTGTTTAGCTGATTGATACATGGTCGACAGACATAGTAGGTTATACGAGAATAAATTACACATGTTTGGCAGAAAAAAAATGCATTTTATTGCGCATTTGTGTACTAAAGGAAAAAAACACAATTTGTGCATATGAGAAAAAAAGAATAAGAAAAGGTGTTTTCTTCAAAGAAAATCATTTTCAGTAAGGGGTATGCTTTCCACGGGCGACTAGCAACGTTGAACACCTTTGAGGCATGGACTCAATGAGGCTATTAATGACGAGTTGGGGTATTCTGCCCCACTCTTCCAGAAGAGCTCTTTCCAGTTCTTGGAGAGTTTGTGGGGGTTGTTGGCGGCCAGAAACTCGTCTTCCTAGAGCGTCCCAAACGTGCTCGATTGGATCCATGTCTGGAGAACACGCTGGCCATTCCATTCGAACGATTCCTTCCTCGAAAAGGAAATCCTCCACCAGGTTTGCACGATGTGGCCTGCAGTTATCGTCCATTAAAATGAAGTTATCTCCGATTGCTGCAGCGTAAGGGACTACAATAGGTCTGAGGATCTCATCCCTATATCGGCGACCAGTCAGAGCTTCATCTCGAATGATGTAGAGGTCAGTGCGCCCGTCAATGGAGATGCCACCATACACCAACACTCCTCCTCCGCCAAATCTGACACTTTCGTGCACGAACGCAGGATTATTCCTACTGCCACGGTCCCTCCAGATGAAAATACGTCTATTATCCGGATGCACAGAAAAACGGGACTCGTAAGAAAACAGAATATTGCTCCATTCATTTCTCCTCCAGTTGACATGCTCGGTTGCCCACTCCCTGCGGTCGCGACGATGCCTTGATGTTAATCTAACACATACCATCGGTCGGCGAGTATACAGACCTACAGCATGGAGCCGGTTTCGGACAGTCTGAGTTGAAATCGTGGTTCCTGTAGCCGAGCGAAGGTGTTGTTGGAGAAGAGTAGCGTTCATGGTTCGGTGTCTTCGAGCTGTTAACGCTAAATACCGATCTTCATTGGGCGTTGTTGCCCGTCTACGACCTTGCCCTGGTCTTCAGCCTGCACATCCACTCTCCTAAAAACGGTTCCAGATCCTGGAAATGACACTTTGTGACACTCCAATGGCTTGCGCTACTTCGGCTTGAGTTTTGCCCCCTTCTAACCTACCAACAATTCTCAAAGCTTCTGAATCTGTCAAATGACTTCGCTGAGACATCGTACTCATCGAAACAAAGCAATCACTGAATGCCGATCATCCTTGTCTTCATTCTCTTTTATTCAGTTGAAAGTCAAATTTCATTCGCTGCCGCTGAAGCGACGTTTTTGACGTCGAACTCAAAATTTGCATACTCCACAGTTTGAAAACCGGAAAAATTTGCATTTGTGATTCTCTTCTTCTATTTTCGGCAAAAAAAAATTTCGTTTATATCTTTATTTTATATAAAACTTCAAATATCCTTTAATTGTTTTGAGCAGTGTATTTCAATCAACATAATGCACTTTATGTAACGTTTTGTGACGTCAAGGAGTATGAATTAATGAAATCGTTCTTATACAAACACATATTTAATTTGTAACAAGTCGGAAATTGTGCGGTCACACTGTAAAAAGAATTCCGCAACGTTCCTGGGAAAAAATGGGCAGCTGAGTTGCCCATTATTTCCAAGAAACATTTCTTGAAAATGACTGGAAATTTACTGCATATGTTAAAAACTTTCTACAGAAATGCTAGTAAGTTTCCTGCCAAATACCAGGAATATTTCTGTTGACAGCAAAACATTACTGACATTTCACAGCATGCGGGATCCGCAGACGATTTTTACATTTCCAGTTGACAATTTTCGCTTTATTATCATTATTTGTTAGAATAAAAAAATATTTTGAAATTGACATCAAAATTATTATTTATGATTTACACGAAAAAATAAATTTTCAGTTAAAATTCAATAAAGTAAATATATATATATGATATATTGTTTCTGAACTTTGCTTAAAATATAAAAATATATAAATGTAAATAATAATTAGAAAAAAAATCTAGACATAAAATATTTTGGATTTTCGTCAGTAATTATGTTAGTTTACAAGTTAGATAAAACACATATAAATTTTCATGAAAAAAAAAACCTAAACGTAATTGTATATTTTTTCCGAAAATAAAAAAAATTCAAATTTGCAGCAATTCAATGTCTCAAATATATGTCAAATTTAAATCAAATTGTAATAAAGTGTTAAAATATAAAATTAATTAAAAAAGAAAAAAAAAAGTCAAGAAGTAGCATCGAACTCGGGCCGTACGGGTGGCGTGCGAGCTTTCTGCGTCCACACCACGAAAGACACGTTGAAAGCTGCAAACTAATGGGTATTTGAAACGTATGCTAAAACTCGGCATCTAATTTCTGAAAATCTAAGGCCCATTTGAAGAAATCCTTTCACAAGAATAAATAGAGATAAGAACTCTAAAACATACTTTAAATTAATCAAAATCGGTGAGAATCATATTTGATGGTCCCCTGGTTAATGGAGATCCAAATAATAGGTGTATTATTTTTACACAGTCTGCTCGTTAAAGATTCCACAGACAAGTACGAGAGATAATCTCTTAGCGATGTCACAGAGGTATTGTATTTTCATCTGAATTGTCTTGACAATAGAGACGTAAAGGATTATGTCGTCTATTGATTTATTTGCATTCCATATTGATTTTTTTTACATTCATTTAAGGAATTCTTTTTCGACACTCGCGCGCGAGCAACGGATTATAGCAAAAAAATAATAAATGGCGGCCGCAGCGTTTTGCTGTTTCCAACTTTTGTTCAGGAACGTTTCAGATAAGAAAACCAGAATTTCACAGGAAAGAGCTAAATTATTCTGAAAACCTGAGAAAAGGCGAAACGTTCCTGGATTTTACATGGAACGTTACCATTTTTTTTTACAGTGCAAACTTGGCAAATGTGGTACGTTCGATCTATAACTTGTTTTACAAATATTCAGATCTTGGTACAATAGGTGTTGCACTCTTATGCCAAAAATACATAAATACAAAACTTATTGCTATTCTATAGATTAAATTCAGTTGTACGGAAATAATAAGACTCTATCTTAAATTAGACGTCATCACCATGGAAACCTAGAATCATTATCGATCATGGGATATCAGTGAATTAATGGCGTGGGATAGGATTTAATAGAATGAATAAAACTTTTATTAATTTTGTTTAACTTTTGATTCGATTTTCATAAATTTTGAAATGACTCGACAAAATTCTGCAACGATTTTATATATTAAATTTTAAGCCATTCGATTGGGTAGTTTTTACGCTGTTATATATGGGCAGAAGGATAGACGGCCGGACTAGACAAAGTTTATCGGTGCTACGTATTTATACAGTTACGCACGCACCTAAACAGAATGGACAGTATTCCCGTGACGTCACAATCGGTAAAATGGCGGCGTGATACTTTGTTTACGCTTAGCATTCGCGAAAGTTTTTTCGCTATTTCTCTAGAGTACATTATTTTATTGTGATACTTAGGAGCTCAGAAAGCGAATTAATAAAAACAAAAGGATATTATTTAATTATTTATATTTTAAATAATGAAAAAATTGATAAAGCAATTGTCAAAGATTTGCCAAATTGAAATGAAAAGTTTTTTAAATGTAAAGAATTAACTTTGAAGGCAGGAAATAAAAGCATATATAAGTAAAATAAGATTCATTTGCATAATTTTTAAACAAATCTCAATTTAAACACCTCAAATGTCACTGATTTTTATAGTCATTGGCTATAACATAATTTATTTTCACATTATATTTCTAATAAATTTGATAACTAAGAGAAAATTAATCTAAAATTGAGTAAATAGTCCTTGTAGTAATCTGAACTGCTGCATACATTTCAATCGTTTCAGTAGCAAAATAGAAAATAAATGAATTCTTCGAGAGCATAATGCGTTCAAATGGAGCGATATTTCAATGTTTTCTCAAACAGTCGGGGTTTTTTTGCCTCGAACCGGGAAGAAGAAAACTATCCATTGAAAAAAAAAAATTGTAATTCAATAGATTAAAACGACCATTTGGATTTTTTTTTTTTTACTTAATATTTACTTAGTTTTAATTTTGGGGCATTTCGACAATAGAAGCCGAGAAAGATAAGAGGTTAAAAATCGAAAGCAGTTCCACCGAATCATCCACAGATCGCGACAAATCACATTCGTAACAAAATTTAACCGAAAAATCTAAATTTCGTCCATTAAATTCCGTCGCATCCTCTTCAACATCAGATCGCAAAGATCAAACTTCAGACAAAAAAAAAAAAAAAAAAAAAAAAAAAAAAACGAAATTGGGCGTATAGCTCTCATGAAAAATGGCCTCTCAGTTTCAAAAACATGGTATCAAGAAAAAAAAGTTTAAAGTTTTACAATACGTTCAACGAATAGCACTATTTTCAACAAGGAAAACAATATTGTAACTAATTGGAATTTCACGAGATTTTTTTAGGTCAACAATCTACACTTTTGAAAAACTGAAAAAAAATTTAAAAACAAATATAATTTAATAGATTACAACGATCATTTGGAATTTATTTATTCCACCAAATTCCGTCGCATCTTCTTCAACAACAGATCGTAAAGATAAAAATTCAGACGACCAAAACCTTCATCGATAAACTCTCCAAGTCCCGTTTCGAGAAGAAAAACCGTTTAAAAATCGAAAGCAGTTCCACCGAATCATCCACAGATTGCGACAAAGTACCTACGTAGAGCTCAGTTTTTCCCGGTTAGAATCGACCGATTGTAAAACGCCGTGGCTAGTGGATTGGAGCCCCTCGAGACATAGCCTTTTACTATTAATCGATTAAACATTAGATTGTTTCCTTTTTCGCGCTCGTCTTTTATTCTGTAATCGATTTTCATGGGCTACATAATCAGTTGAAGAGCTCGATTTTCATGGGTTGCATAATCAGTTCAAGACCTCGATTTTCATGGCCTACATAATGAGTTGAAGACCTCGATTTTTGCTTTGCAAGACGATTTTCATTTCGCGTCGCTCTTTGGCTTTGGATTTTTCCATATCTGATAATTTGCGCCTACCCATTTTGCAACTTTTTAAATTTTTAACGATTTTATGCCTTTCGATTACCTATTCAAATAAAAATTCTTCTAAAAGTAAGGAACATCGTTGAATTTCGTTCAAAAAAATAAAATGCGAGCATCATTTGGCCCCATCCTCGACCGAAAACAGCAACCATTTCCAAATGGTTAATAAAATCTAACAAATAATCAATTTTAAAATAAAACAAAATACTTGATTTATATCTCACGACATATACTGCATCATCAAGAGTTTCATATATCATAATAATAAATTGCACATACACGTGAAAGTTATAAATCACAATTTTTAAATAACAAAACATTGGATGCGACCTACTTCTTTAACCGCCATGACTAAATTCAAAACATAAACAAACATGCTGATCTCCTACATGATACAGAAGTGTCCTCTTGCGTTCAATTCTTCACACATCTGCTTAGAAATATGAGTTGCTCGTACTAAACTTCTGATTTAACGTTTAAGTGAACATTCTTATAATTAAAATCCTTCTGTATATGTTTACTGTTCATTTTCGAAAGCCATGCCTAGCACTCTGGGACGATTCTACAATCCAAAGAGATGTTACGCTGAGATGGGCATTTTCCGAGTTCTATTTCGGCGTTTTCGTCTGCGTCGTCGCTAAGATTGGCGGTTACTAACTTTTTATTTTTTATATCCGTTCAAAGTTTAATATCCTGTTAATATCTTGTTTTAATTCAAATTAAAACTTCAATATTTAGTGTTCAAATGGCTAGTTCGAGTTGAAATAAATCTTTCAGATGTGGTAGTAAGAAAATTATATATAATATCATTCAATTTTGTGATCAAGAAGAAGAAAAAGGAGAATTAATTGTTCAGATAGCTCATTCTACAAAACGAGCCAGTCAAATTGCCGGTGTTTCTAGTAGTACTATTAAAAAGATTCGCCGAGAAGCATGAGATGAGCGTAATCCTGTTTTTTGTTCACATAAAATAGAGTTAAAAAGAATGTCTCTCAAAAAACAGGTATAAATGCATTTCAGCAGATGAGGAGGGTAACATTTAAAGGTATAATTTAGCAAGAAATCTTTTTTAATATAAGTTGCAATAATAATAATAATAATAATAATAATAATAATAATTTTGTTTCACAAAAAGCAAAAATGATGCATAATTTTTTTTTAATTTTTAAGCGCTTTCGTTTTATATAAATATTAACTATAAAAACGCTTTTATATAAATCAATATTATTGTCCCAAAAGCGCATTATTAAAAAATGCAGCTGAACAAACTCCGCTCACCCCTATTTTGATAAAATCAAAGCAGACCTGACGCATAGGCAATAGCGCGGATGGTTTTGTTATCTATAATTTTTTTTTTAATTTTTAAGCGCTTTCGTTTTTTATAAATATTAACTGCAAAAACGCTTATATATAAATCAATATCATTGCCCCAAAAGCGCATTATTAAAAAATGCAGCTCAACAAACTCCGCTCACCCTTATTTCGATAAAATCAAAGTAGACCTGACGTATACGCAATAGTGAGGAGAGTTTTGCTATCCGAAAACAAACAGTACATAGGTTCTACTTGACCACTTCGTCTATTTAAATGACTTACTTTTTTTTTAACATAGCACGTGTCCGAAGAACCCGAACCAGTCGATTTCTTAAAAGCATACATTTATATATCCTCCTCGGTTCGGAAGTATCACATGTGATACTTCCGAACCGAAGAGGATATAAACTAAACTATTTGATTTTTTTGCATTTTTACTTTACATGTATATATCTAAATGTTTTTGACTTTGGATTAAAACCAATAAATGACAGAACTTAAGCTTATTTCCTTATAAACGTTATTTTCGTCTGAATTTGGAAAATTCTTTCCAAGCAGTGTATTCAAGAAAGTAAGAAATTTTCATAATTGTTTAACTTAATAATTATGATGATTTATACAATAAAAAAATTTAGAATTTGTAGATTATTTAATTAATTAAAGGCCGTAAATTTGTTACTACGTGAATTTAGGTTATTGATAATTAACCATTTGAGGGGCGGTGCGATATATTATATGCCACCTAATTTTAATCATGTTCTCACCAGAAACTTTTAATTAAATTTTACTTTTTAATGTTGATGGGAAAACGTTGAAAAATTGCTTTTCATTATTATGAACTAAATTTCCCATTAAATTCCGGTGTATATTCAACATTACAGAAGCAAAATTGCTTGTCCCTGAAGAGGCTAAATTGTTATTTTACAGGTATTAGTTATTTTAGATCCTTATATGTGAACCTAAATGACCAACCAACCGCCTAAAGTATCAATTTCAGAAAAAGGTTCCTTCAGCCACCTATGGTGTTTTTTAACCATTTGGAAAAATGGTTATTGTTCTCTGTCAGTGTAGGAAATCAAAAACACATCTGAGGCGTTTTATTGGTTGAATCCGCATTTTATTCGTTTTATGATTGGTCTATACAGTAATCTGTATTTCCCTTTACTTTCAACAGAGGTGGATACTTCTATTGCCACTATGACAAAAAAATAATAAAAACTACAAAAAAAATTAATAACTCAGAAACAAATTGAGCTACAGCTTTTAAATAAATTGCATTTAAAAGCACATTTTTTTCTCTATACGACGGTGTAAAAAGTAATATTGTGGGATGTTTAGAAGTTTAAGAATGAAATTTCATTTAAAATGGGTCGTCAGATTTCTTGGAAATCTGACGATGGAAAAGCCTTTTCCCGAACAGCCAATCAAATGCTTGGATAATATGTAATTTTCAGGTGGATAATACGTAAGTTTCAGGAAATTTGACGAGTTGCAGGCGATTTTTGTCGCTTGCAATTTTTTTGTTGTTGTTCTTGTTTGTGCAAACGCAATGAATATGTATTCTACTGTTATCTTACCTCCAGGACTGAAAAGGATATATTATGTTTTAAGAAAGCAGGTCATTAAAAAGTAATATATTATTAATCCAATGAATGTTTAATTTTTCCAGAAATATTACCAGAAAATGTGTCAATTTTTATGCAGTCGTACAATATTCTGATGCAAAGAATCATTTAAATTTAAAAATACTCGTACACTAACATTAGTAATGTAAGTATCACAAAGAATTGTTTTAAGAAGTCTTATTTATTGCTTTTGTTATAAAAATTCTTTCACTAAAAATTTCAATTTTATTTCCCAGTGTACTACTACATTCAAAGAAAATGTGCTTCTAAGAAACGGTATCATAGGATAAAAATTTTATATTTCTGATGTTCTTACTTCTCTCCTTATTTCTCCAGAAATTGACTGTCTAGATCGAATAGCTTTGAAATTGTCAGTGCACGTATTGTTTTTATTTCTTTGGAGAAATTGAGTTGAAAGAGTATCGAATCCTGCATTACCGATATTTCAATATTTCTTAAAATATAAGCGTATCATCACCGAATTTTCCAAAAACAAATTGATATAAATTCTATTTTAAATTCCGAAATCCAATTCATTTTTAACCAAATATTTGTGTTACATAACACCAGGAAAATTTTAGAATTGTAAATCTAAGAAACTCAAAACTACAAAAAAATACTCAAACAATCAATATATTATAATTGTTTGAACTTTTTAAGAAAATATATATTCTCAGTTATGTCGATTTGGATACAATTTATCCAAAATTTCTGATTAAAAAAATGGCATTTAAATTAAAAAAAAATGCACAGCGCAATATAAGTTATCAACGACAGAATGATTTTTGAAAGAAATATTATTTTTTTCTTTTTATTATACAAATACTCTCATTAAAAATTTTTGTTTTGTTACCAAATATTGTATATTATATAAAGTATAATCCTTCTAAGAAATGGTATCTGCTTGATAAAATTGGTATATTTTTTCGTGATTCTTTTTCTTACTAAAATGGATTTTTCGATCCAATTACTTTTAAAATCTTAGTATATGTATTTTTTCCTCTTTGTTCAGACAAATTGAGTTTGAACGGGTATCAGATTCAGTATTACAACTATTTCAATATTTCTTGAAATATAAGCGTATTATGACAGATATTTTTCAAATAGAATCCCATATAAAGTAAATTCTGAAACAAAAATTATTCTAACCAAATGGTTTTATTACATAAAGAAGATAAATCTTACAATTGTAAATCAAATAAGGCTATAAAATAACGCAGGTCTCTTTACGAAACATAATATACAGGATGATTATAATTAAAGTTGCACTTTCAAAAGGCTGTAAAAAAAGAACCACTGGTCAAAATAACCTGACATTTCATTTGAGTATACGTGTAGCCATGGGAATTTGTTTTGCGAAAGAAAAAAGTACAAATTTGACCGATAGATGACGCTGTACTCGTCATAAGATGCAAATTAATAGACTTGACATTCTGTTGTTGCACTCTTTGTTCAAAGCCTATCCACCACGACAAGGTGCTGCCAGAGCCGATAAAAAAAAAATCGGTTTTTAATTGTCCCTAGACCAAAAACCGTGAAAATAGCAAAAACGAAAATGAACCCGTCTTTTTGAATTTATCAATCAACTTCTTCAGACCGAATGCAGTCATCGGCTAGAGTCGCTTTCTAAACCCTTTAATGTTCGGAATTTTTTTTTTCAATTCAATTGCCGTACAATCACTGTTCTTGTAAAGAAAGCTTCGCAAGAAGAGCCCGATCCTTCAATGATAGTCATGACTACTTTCTCAGACACAGAATAAGAGGAACTCAATGTTCCCAGCTTTTTTATCACAGGTTTAATGTGCAGTGCGTCTTTTTATTAGCATCTTTTGATGAGTACAGCGCTATCTATCGGTCACATTTTGTACTATTCTTTTCTTTTGTAAACAAATTCCCATTGCTTCAGGTATGCTCAGATGAAATATAAGGTCATTCTGACCAGTGGTTCTTTTTTTACAGCCTTTTGAAAGCGCAACTTTAATTATAATCACCCTATATATTACATGCATTTGTTCATCATATTCATAGTTATACATTTAGGGCAATTATACACTAAATTTGTTGTGACTATAATACGAAGTAAATGATTTTTTATTTCCTTTTAAATGAGTGAAGCGATATGTACGCATGTGCAGTATGATATGCAATGTATTAAAAGGTTTCCTGCAAAATTATCTAACTACCAGTTCAAGTACCATCAAAATCCATTTAGCAGCACTCAAGTTACAAATAGCCGGAACGAAATTCCCATTTACATTTGATATATATAGTAGAAGTGTAAAAATGTAAAAAAAAAATCAAAAAATTCTTATTTTTGTAAATTATTTTAAAATAAAATTTTATATTAAATTTCATTTCTCAAACATTATATACTTAAAAGTAATAATCACGTTAATGTGAAACACCTTTTTTTTAATATTCCATTTGAAATTCATTTCAGGACTATTATATATTCACTTCTATTCATTTCATTGCGTCCATTATTATTTATTGCCCATTTTGCGCGCTCTTTTAAACGATTTTCTCCTTTTTCTGCGATTCATTAATGACTTTTTAATATCAAATATCAGATTTTTTGGCTTATGTGACAATTGTAACTAAAGCTTTTGTCAAATATTTTGATAATGTAATATTATGACCTTCCTGAAAAAAGAATTTTTTAGTGTTTCAATTTAAAATACATTCAAAAATCAATTTTTAAATGTGTAAAAGACTATTTAAAATGCAGTTTAAATTCAATTACAAAACACTTTAAAAGTTAATGCAGTTCTTGCAGCCTTTCTAATGGTCAGACACATTTTTTTTCCATTAACGCTATAAAATGTGAGAGAAATAGTATTAATAGTAATGTTAAAAGTAAAATTTGAACTTCTGAATTCAGTTATTAAGGAAAATTATCGTTCATCGGCTCGAAAAGTAGGTCATCTTCGGGATTTTTTTTTTTTTTTTTTTTTTTTTTTTTTTTTTTTTTTTTTTTGCAAAAGGAACGAAGTAACACAAAAACGGAATTTACACACATTTTACAGTTTTCCCTATAAAAATATATTTTTAGTACACCGTAATTACTAAAATATAGAGGTACATAAATTCACAACTTAAATAAATAGTCATCGGAGAATGTAATAGATACTGAATACTTTTAAATTAGTATGTTTTTTATATATTTTAATAAAATTTATTATGTATAAATTTGGAATTTTTGAGAATTTTTAATAAAATTCAAGTAGAAAAATTTTAACTGTAATTCATTTATTCATAATTCTTTTCAGCTATTATTCAATATTTAGATTATTCTAATTATATAGATTAATATAGCCAAATATATGGCGCACCAAAGCATCAATATTGAACTGTATAATAGATAAAATTATTACACAACAGAAAATAGTATATTTTCAAATCGACGTACAACAATTTATAAGATATTGCCTTTAACTATCAAATTTTTGAGCGGAGGTTACCATTCATCGGTCCAAAAATTAGGTCAACTTCAAGATTTTTTTCTATAAATAATAAAATAACAGAAAAATTGAATTTGTTCATTTTTATTGATTGTTTTTCATGAAAATGTATGTAGTTATTTTTTATCATCCTTTCAATAAAATTCACAAAAATGTAGAAAAAAAATATATTTTTTGATGCACTAAAAAGTTGGAATGGGTATTTCGCCAAATTAGCTAGCTGTCGCCAATTTTTCTTCATATATGTCAACATATTTTTGTCGGCAAATTTGGAAATATTTCGCCAAGTTGGTCAAACTTTGGTGGAATTTGGGTAACCCTACCAGTAGTACTTTTCAACAAATGCTCATTGGCTGATACTTATTTCTCCATAAAAAAAAAACAATCCCCCACACCGTTGCTTCCCATCGCACCCCGCTTAGGGATCGAATTATAAAAAATAATTGTCCAATTCATCTATTGCCCTCAGGAATAGATATAAATTCCAAATTTCAAATCTCTATGTCAACAGGAAGTGTATGAAAAATAAGTAACAAGATTGGAATGCCACATACAAACAAACAGAACTGTAAGCTAACAGAAAGCATGTAATAAAAAATAGTTTTATTATACAATATTATTAAAATTAACAGAGATATTGCCATTAGTATATGAGTAAACTGTGGCCGCATCGCACTGCACAATCCATCTAAGTTGTCTATCAGTGTTATCTAATACAAACAAAAACAAAAATTTCAGAGAACATATTAATTTTTCACTCTGTGAGGGGAAGGGAGGGATCTGGTTTTAGTGCAATTGACTGAAAATTCGTGAAGTGGTAGTCGTCTGAAAACAGTGACATTTTTCTCCCTTTTTCTCTCGAGGCTTAAAAATATTTATTTCTTAATTTTATTAATTGATATGAAATGTTTATGGCCTCACAAAATAAATAATCTTTAATTTCCAAAAAGAACAATATTAATTGGTTAATTTTTTAACTCTACTTTACACGTCAGATTGAAAACGTACTTTCAAGAAAAAACGCATTTAAGTTTCTGGGCGATTCTCAAAAGGTGGGCACTGGACACACGTCATAACTTTAGGCCTTTCAAACATAACTTTAATTATCATTTACTTTTTTTTTTTTTTTTTTTTTTTTTACACTGAGTTTTTAATTCTATTCAGAGACAGAAAATGACATAATTTATTGTAAAAAAACTTTGTATAAATATCTTAAAATTTTATTATTTTATGCTAAAGAGGCCAATTTCGGACATTCATAACGTTAACTGTTCCAATGTACCACCAAGAAAAAGAGTTTTAACTTTTTTCCAGGTGGTTCTAATGGTAAACAACGAATGCATAAAGGAAACGGATGATTTTTTGATAATTTCATTAAGAGATGGTTGGCTGATTTATAGCTTTTTTGAAGATAGAAGGACTTTTCGATAAAGATTTTTTCTGTATTTTGTTATGTACGAAAGTAACGTACGTAACAAAGAATTTGATTTTATTATTATTATTACTGGATAACAAAAAGTTAATTATAGATATATATATGTATACACATACAATTACAGGACACATTTACTACATTCTTAGTCTTAAGAATTTTTTAAATACTAAGAGCAACGTCCAAAATCTGTAACGTACGTGCGAAAAAAATGTCCAAAATTTGTAACGTACACAACTGCTAATTAAATGCTTTAATCATTAATTTTCCAGAATAGTTGCTGTCTTTTAATGTTTGTGTATAATTTTGTAGAGATACTATTAAAAATATTTATATATTATATTTATAGACAAAATACTATACTATTAAAAATAATTGGCCTTAAATTTGAAAATTTAAAAAATTGCATATAGTTAACGTTTAATGATCCCACTTTTTGAGAATCTCCCTTCTACTTATGGAAAAGAGTACATTTTTTTTTATTTAATCGTTATATTTTACCACAGTTAGTCCGTGAGATCTGGGTTTATATCTATGAAGCAAATAAAATTCAACACGGGTGGAGTTGTGCCCCGTGTAATTTTAAGTTTTAATCCGATTTTCATAAAATTTGAAATTACTCGAAAAAATTCTGCAACGATTAGCATATATTTTTAATTTGAATCCATTCGTTTGGGTAGTTTTTGCCCTATTATATGTGGACAGACGGACAGACAGACGGCGACTATAAGCGCTACGCATTTATTAACGCACCTGAAAACGGTCAACCTTCTGCATCCGAAAATTTCTCAAAAAATTATGTCTTGTAGCTATTTGATTATTTAATTGGATTGATATTACAGCGCTTGAAATTTAATTAAAATTTGATGTAACAATGAAAGAAATTTATATCATACTTTGCTTAGATCTTATAATTAAAAAAAATTCCATGCGAATAGTGCTTCCTTAAATCTTTTAAAACCATTAAATGATACGGAAAGGTTAATTTGATGTATTAACTATTTTAGTATCAGTGATGAATGACCAAAATTTATTTCAGCTTCTGTGTTAAAAAAATTTATATGTTTTATATGTCCATAGCACTCTATGAGTTAAAAAATATAAAGTCTTTTGACAAATGACAGATATAAAAAATATTAAAATAAAACTATTTACTTTTGTTTATATATATAAATAACACAATACATTTAACCATTTAAAAACAATCAAAGCAATGGTTTCTTTTAAACTGTGCTGCTATTTAAAGCGTCTGTTTTGATAACATGCTTGATAGTCAATTTGATGGTAGCTGTCAATTGCATAGCTGCCAACTTGTACGGATTTTTCATACCACTAAAATTTTACAGTGAATTTTATATAATTGAATCACCGAAATTCAAACAAATTTAACGTATAAATAAGTCAAAATATTCTATTAAATTTTAGTGGTAAGAAAAATCCGTACAAGTTGGCAGCTATGCAATTGAAATAGTCACCTTCTGTTTTCACTTTGAAATCGACTTTTTTTTTTACCCGACTGGAAAGAAGGTTTATGTATTTCACGCGTATCTGTGTATGGGGTTTCTTTACACCCTCGAAACATCCCAACGGCTGGATGGATTTTAATGAATGAGGTCTCTATCAATTCGTCTTAACGGCCCGATGGTTATAGGCTAGGTTTTGTTTTTATAAATTCAAAATGGCGGTCGTAAAATACGAAATGGCGGTAGAGACATAAAAGAAATTACGCAACCTATTGAGTGGCATATGATTGAATAGGTCTTTCAAAATGAAGATGATGTTTCATTGACTATTTTACAGTCAGAAGCTCCGTTAAAATATTATACAACCTGAAAGTTGTGTATGTAGGATCTCTAGCTTTACTGCAACTCTATCCTTCGTTGGAATTCTTTGAGCTCTAACATGATTCATTCACAAGTGCATAAAGTGCTGTCTTGACGATAAATGATACTTTCTTCGTGTAGAGGAGCTTATATATATATATATATCAGGAATAATGCCTTTCCCCCAAGGAAAGGTGGAAGGTCTGTGAAACGCTTCGGTTAAATGATATATTAAGTATTTTATTATAATAAATGTATACATATGTTATATAAAAATTTTGCTTGCAATATTTGGTAGACTTATTCTAAATTTTCGGCATTTTCATTATTTCCCTATTTCTTAATCTCTATATTGTATCTCTATATTATAAGTTCTATATATATATAATTATTTATTTCTAGTTAAATTCCTATAAACTTAAAACACGTATATTATTAATAATTATCTTATTCGAAATCTTAATTTTGATTTTTTTTTATAAGCTACCAAAACTATAATATTCTGAGAGAAGCTACTTTTTATTTTTTGAAAGTCATTAAAAGCCATTTTACTATTTCTTATTTTATTCCACGAATCAACTCCCCGTATATTTTCCCGGCGTCGGACGTTATAAATCTAAATCCCTCCGTGAGCGAATACGGAACTGATTACCTATTACGTTCCTTTCTCGCTCTCCATGGGTTGAGTAATTGAGTAACCGAGAGAATTTTATTCTGTGCCTCGTTCCTGAATCTGATTCGTTCATCATGAAGTTTACATTCCGATCTGGCTTTCTACGCAAGTTTTAACAAAACCACCGTGCATGAGGTCAAAAGGCAGAATTCTGTGCTGTTCGATTGTTTTAAACTATGTTACCAGGTGTCTTATCGCCAAGTAGAACGTCTAAATTTATTCATTTAAGATCTTTTTAGTATTAAGTAGGGCTTCATACTCTAGCCTGAAGGCTCTACGAAAACTCTCGTAATGTAGGAGTTGTTCACATTTTTATGTGTGGCTGAATAATAATAAAAAAAAATTAAAGTGATATTGGCCTAACCGGATTTCTTAATCTTTTGATTTACTACTCATATGACCTGACTATCGGAATAGAATTTGACTGCTTAATGAATCCCTGATGTTTCGATTAGCCAATATCACTACTACCAATAAATCGATTGTAGTTGATTAAACTTGTCAACACCAAAGTACTCAGGTTGTCAACAGCAGCCAATATTCTACAATTTTCATGCCTCCAGCAGCAAAGTTTCACTAGTGTGGTACGAATTTTATGCAACTGAACCAAAGCCTGATTAGGATTTAATAATAGTACGGCACGTTATAATATATATGCATGTCTGTGTGTGTATATTTATGCATGTAAAGGATACCTTGATTTAGTATTGAAACTACAAAAAAAAAGAAAAAAAGACTCAAACTTTCATATAAAGATGTAAAGGAACTTATTCTGTTTAGCCGTTGAAACGCTAAAAAAAAAAGATGTTTTCAATTTGAAATCTAAATATTAGCATTTAATGCTAATTTTTACAATTATTACAGTTTAAAATAATGAAACGCCGTCTGTAGGCAACATTTCTTATTAAAACAAAAAAGACTACTAAAGATGTACCTGACTCAACACATCAATCTCGTGCAAGAATAATTTTAACAGTACGGATCATATTATTAAATATGATTCATCGAAAGTAAACTTTATAAAATGTTTAGTACATTATTATTGTCACATATTCAAAGGTTTTATCGTCATAAAGTTTTAAAGTTTACTCCTGAAACATATCGTTTTACGTACGTTTTTACAAACCTACTGACATGACCAAAAATGAAAAACTTTTACACCTCGCAAAAATCAGATATGAATACATTTTATGGACCATCAATTTTTAAACAGCTGCACGTATCTCAAAATAAAATATTGAATGCCCTAACGTTTACATTTTTATGTCAACATTAAAGTTTTCAGCCCTATATATTTTCTTTACTTTCCTCTATAAACATTATTTGCAGATTCTGCGGTATGTATTGAATCTGGTTTTATGTTTCTTGGAATAATAAATGAGTAAAAAGTTTGAATAATATAGCATGGATATTTTAAAAAATAAAAAAGTTTATGTAATATTATTATGAAAATCCATTTTTAAATGTGAAAATTATATAGTTATTACTTTGTTAATAATAAAATAACAGTAAAAAGATTATATAAAGTGACTGCAACATACCGAAAGCATTAGTCAACAATACCTAATGTAGCATAGTTAGAAAAAAAGAAAAAGAAAACCTAATATCAAATAAATATTACTTTAAGCAATATTTAGTACACTAATGAAAACAACAACAAAAAAAAGCACGTTTTAATTTTGTAAATTCATTTCTTAAACTTCTGAAACTTTTAATGAATATAAAAATTAAAACGCAATTATTTCTTTTGCATTAAACTTTCATTGTGAAGGGATGAAATTTGATTTTTGTCTACGTATAGAAGAACTTATGTAGGTAGTGCAATAATACATTTTATAATGAATGTTGAATTGACACACATGTGTGAATAATTGTATAGTTATATTACTATATTTATTAATTTAAATTAAATCTATTTATTTTCTTTAATAATTAATAATGTTAAAGTTTAACCTCTATTTAACTTTTAGCCCAATGAGGACAATATCTCATATATAGTGTATTATATTCTAAGTTTATAAAGTGCTCGTTTTACTTATAAATTTTATTCTTTGTTTTATCCTATCCTACTATATTATTTATATTAAATTTTAAGAAAGTTTGAGGACACATACAATGAAATTAAATTCAAAATTTAAATTCCTTTTTTTAAAATACCTAGGATTTATAATTTTTGTTATTTATTTTATTATCATATATTATATATTTGTTTAATTGATTAGGATATGATGTAATAGTGATTTAAATATTGATATTTTATAGTCTGGTACATTTATTTATGTGAAACATTAATTAATGAATTATCCATGTCGCATTTTACATATTATTGACATTAATATTTAATAAATCAGTTACATTTATTTTCTTATAATGTTATTAATATATTGAAATATTTTAATTATCACTTATATATCTCTAGAAAGTATATGCTTTAAAGCATCATCCAATAACAGTTATAAATATTTAATTAATTACATATACTACTTTTTATTCCAAAACAATTTATTTTACTAATAATAAACTCTACAGATGGCAGCCCTTCAGGGATTCCTTGGACAACAAAGTGGAATTTATTTTTGGATGTACTATAGAGGGAGCTGGTCCTATATATTTTAGTATGTACCTGATTATACTGTGGATTATTACCCCCTTGGTCCATTCTTTAAAAATCTTTTTTGGCAACAGTTGCATATATAATCTTACCTTTTTTAAAAATATATATACGCCATTGCTGATTACAAGGGATCTCAAAGTGGTAATATGTTTTTTTTTTTCCTTTTTCAATCCATTTACATCCGCATATATTTTTTCATTTAACTGTTTTTCCAATTTATTTCTGGTTTTATTTTGTATTGGTAGCCCTAAATTCGTATTATTTAGTTTTGTTATGACTAATACTAAGATGAAACCACACATTTTATTTGAAGTGCCAAGGTATTTAGGGCCTGAGGATTCCGCCTTGGTTCTACAGATTTCCATTATATTCCTTTAATTCTATTTTTTACTATGTTTCTTTGTAATTGTTTTCAATGGTTTTATATATACTATATATATGTGAGCTGAACCAGGTTTCAGACCAGATGCTGTAATCTTCAAGGTTAGCTGGGTGAAAAAGTTCGACCAGAATCGTCCGGGATAGCTCAGATGGCAGAGCACTGGCGGCTTCAGCCAGGAGGTCCCGGGTTCGAATCCTGGTCCGGAGATTTTTCGCCCAGTTGGAAATTTACATCTAATATGATTTGTTTACCAATTAGAATAATTGTGTGAAAATTAATCTAGTGTAATTTCGTATCCAGCGATTTCTGGAGTTCCATTACCTGAGATTTATTCTGTTGAGCTGAACCAGGTTTCAGACCAGATGCTGCAATCTTCAAGGTTAGCTGGGTGAAAAAGTTCGACCAGAATCGTCCGGGATAGCTCAGATGGCAGAGCACTGGCGGCTTCAGCCAGGAGGTCCCGGGTTCGAATCCTGGTCCGGACATTTTTCGCCCAGTTGGAAATTTACATCTAATATATATATGTATATATATACATATCTGAGTGTGTATTTATTCATGTAGAGGATGCCTTGCTGTAGTATTAAAACTATAAAAAGTCACAAACTGAGATACAAAGATGTAGAAAATTGCACTCATTCTTTGTAGTTGTTCAAACGCTAAAAAAAGATTTTATCAATTTGAGATCTAGTTCTCAGCATTTTATGCTAAATTTTACCATTATTACATTTCAAGACAGTGCTGCGCCATCTGTCCGCGAAATTCCTTATTAAAACAAAAAATAATACTAAAGATATTCCTGACTTCTCGCATCAATCTCGTGCAAGAGCAAGTGTATTATATTATTTATTGTAACTCCCCAAAAAACATTTTCCTAACAACGTTTAGAATAGTATTATAGTCACATATTCAAAAGTTTTACTATCATGAATTTTTAAAGTTCACTACTGTAACATTTCTTTCACATAGGTTTTTAAAACTTACTGACATGACCAAAAATGGGGAGCTTTCATAACATCGGGTAAAATCTGATATGAATACATTTTACGGGCCATCAATTTTTAAACAGCTGCACGTTTTTCAAAATAAAATATTGAATGTCCCAACGTTTAGAACGTATGTCAACATAAAGTTTTCAGCTCCATATATTTTCCTTATTTTTCTCTGTAAACATTATTTGTAGATTCTGCGGCATGATGTGAATCTGGTTTTATGTTTCTTGAATAATAAATCAATAAAATGTTTAAATAATATATAAGAAAGTGATTTTAACAGATAAAAAACTATTAGGTCTTATGGAATTTTTTTTTTTTTAATGTGAAAGTCTTATAGTTTTTACTTTGTTAATCCATATAATATAGTAAACTCTGTCTAAGGCAGAGTCGATCGGGACAGAGGAAATTTTCCGTAGTAGACAATATTCCGCCTTAGACAAATTTTACTCTACGTCTATGAATTCGCAGGGACTTGAAAAACTTTCCGAGTTAGACAAATTTCCGTCTTACACAGAATCCGTCTTTCAGAGAGTTTACTGCATTATAAATGCGAAAGTGTGTGTAAAAGTTTGAATAAAGTCAACGTCAAAACGAAAGAATTAATGCCTTTGTATCTTTGCATATTAGATGAAATATAACACAGAAATCGACGTAGGCTGTATTTTATTTATTTTATTCAAATACTCTTCTTAATAATTCAAAATTTCTTTATTTTTTATGCAGGATCAATTGGCAATTTTCCTATGAAATTTAATCATTTTTCTTTTTTTTTTTTTGCAAACAAATGAAAGCCCATAATAATAATTTCTCCTCAATAGTTAATTTTCAATTTAAAGATATTGAAGTGAAAAAGGAAAATGAAAAAAAAAAATATATGAATGTGACGTCATATTGGAAATAAAACGGAAATTTTAAGGTATTTTTAATAATAAAAGATGCATGAATTTTGAGTAAGTACGAAAAGGAGGCAAATATGACGTCATATAGGGACAATAAAACGGATATGCTTTGATGTTAAATTAAAATTGTCTAGAATTATAGTATCAATTCTTATTACATTAAAATTTTATATATATATAATATAAATATTATTTATATATATTTACATTATATATATATATATATTATACATCCTCAATTAGGCTTGATTAGGCTCGCTCCGATATGTCCATCTCGCCTGGGCATTACTAGGGCTTTCAGGATTCATTGCACGGGCTTTCAGGAGAGCTCCTGCGTCCTCTACATCTTTTTTTCAGACTCTCTTTTTCAAACCTTATTCTTCTTGCACACCAACTCCTGCAGTGGGTGGAACTATTTTTGTCTAGTCCACTGTTATTGGATGTGAGAAGATTTTTTATTATACTTCGATAGGCCTATTAGCTAACAGTCTGCAAATGGCCCCTTACATATACTTTAATATTATTATCTGCCTTAAAGTTTGGGTGGTCTGAAAAGCCATAAATTTATCCCAACACTTTTATTGAGGCCATAAATTTATTCCAACGTTTTTATTATTTTACGATTTCTAATTATACACCACTTTCCATTGGCTTGTCATAAAACGACACCATGGCGTCTGGCTATTGTTGTTGTCTGAGATCCGAACTCTATTCAACATTATACATTCATTTTACAATACAACAATTTTTTAAAAATATATATTTAATATTTAAAATCAACTTAATAATTTTTGTATGAACTTACACTCCTATTTTACTTAAATATATAAACATTATAATTTTACACTCATAATTATATTTTATAAAAAATATTTATACAAACAGAAATAACAAATTACGCAATTTTACTTTGATTTAACCAACATGGTGCGGGAACATATCATTGTTATATGTTGCCCAGCATCTCTCCCGGTAGTCAGAAAAAAAAAATAAAAACTGATTGCTGGTTTTATTTTTATTTTTTTTTTTGTAAAAGAATGTACGTGTCCATATGACTGTGTATCTACACAGTTTTTGAGCTAAGACTGCAAAGTTCAATTATCAATAGTTCTGGTATATTTTATAAGAAGTTCTTCTATTTTTTCATAACAGAAAGTTCAACACATGATAGCATAGTTGTCTGTTGACATTCACATTTATAGAAGACCTCTGTACAGAAAATCTGACGTCTTTCTCGAAGCCTTTTTTCTTTACCACACACATGTTTAATAATTTTGTAACTTTACAGTTTAAGTGCCCAAAATACATTCAAAGCTATAATTTTGTATGAAACTAATATGCCGAAATAAACCTAATTACAAGAAAGATAATGGCATACACATTTGACATATTATTTCATCACGTACAACCTTATGACACAGTGTTTTATCTAAAACACATTTTATACTGAATAAAAGTAAATACAATGCTTGTAATATGACATGTTATATTTTCACATAATTAATCTGATGTATTCAAATTATAATCAGAAAAATATTGTATGCAAATTGGTTACATTATTTTATTTATTTATTTGTTACGTCTAACATGTATGATACGTCAACATATACAAGCTATTTCATCTCCTTTAATATATTATTACGTAATGCTTTCCAACTTTACCCGATAGGAGAAAAAAAAAGAAGAAGTAGGAGAGGAGAATAAAACCAGTTTTGACCGTCCCCGATCCTTTCGAAACGAGGGGTTGGTCAAGCTACTAATCACTTTCTGCGAGGTGATTTGTGCTGTGACAAAATTTTACGACTTCCCAAAGTATGTATTTAAAACCATTTCATGCTTGTAATTACCTTATTAATTAGTATAATTTCTTGATATACTTTCTTCTTAACTAACTGTGCATGCCTGTATGTAATTTTAAACATAATCTATGCATAAACAGTGTATGTATTTGTATCATATCTAATGTAAACCTTCTGCTTTTTTTATTTTTTTGTAGGGGAAAATGGCGATTCTAGCATTTGAATTCTCCTGCCTCATACTGCGACTGAAGCGAGCGTGGCTTTTTATGCTGTCAGGTTCAAATCTAAACCAAATTGCCTTTCAGGATTTAAGAAAAAAATGCCTATAATTTTCTTTAACAGATTACATTGTATATTTTTAGACCTTTCTAACAAACACAAATTTTGATTCATGATATTGTTTACTATTAAAATGTAAACAACACGGAAATATGACTTCTACAGCCTCTCAAAATGCAAAATATGCATTACGCTGACCTTAAAAATGCACCTTCATTTAATACTATTAAATAGTGTTGTCAGAAAATACCATTGACGAAGAAGAGAACAATTTTTTTTCTTTAATTATTATTTATTTAGCCCACAATTCTATCTTAAAAGATTGTTAAATTTTCATATTTATTTATTTACTGAATGAAATAAAAATTTATTTATTCAAAAATTAATTTATCATTAACATTCCGTATGTGAATTCTACTGTCTAAAATTTAATGATATGTTTAAAAATAAAATATAATAAATTATTATTATTAATCAAACATTAATAATTATTATTTAATTATAAAAAAAATGTACTTAATACACTTGTATAATTTTAAAAATACAAAAGCAAATGATAATTACTACGTAAAATCGTATGTAGTAACCCATGAGTACTCGGCCGAACCAAAGAATTTCTGCCAGCAGAAAAGAATCTTTGTATACTCATAAATATCAACACCCAATTGTTACAGATTAAGTTTTTAAAAATAATTACTGTATGTACTATAAAAAAAATTAAGTAAATAAATTTATTAAGCCATACTACCTATTTTAATAAAAATAAGGCCAATATATATAAAGATATTTATTTATTTATTTTGTTTTCTTATGTTAAATTGGCCAAATTATATAAAAAAAATTTTATGAACTCACACACTCAAATTTATCAATACTATGTATATTTATATGTGTTAAATTTAGAATTGCATTTAATTCTAAGGGAAAGTAAAGAGAAAAAAAAATGCTTAAATTCTAAAATAACATAAATTTATAAAATATTTTCTTTAAAAAAAAAAAAAATCTAATTTCTAGCTGATTTCAGCAAGATGTCATTTAATATTTATATTAAATAATTTTGCTAATACATTTTATTAATTATTAAACTTGCATATTTTTATATATACAATAAAAATATAATAGTCTTACATAAAATTTTACACTACAACAATGTTATTAATTAATTTAACTTGAATTTAAGCCTACTTTAATTCTAATTGAATACCGTTAATAAAAGTAAATTAGCTTATCAAGTTAAATATAATATAAACTATGTTTGTCTAATGTTAATTTTGCTGAAAATTCCATAAATTTTAACTGTAAATGCTAATTGCTATACCTTTTGTTATTTATTTTGAAAACAACACCAACTTATATTTTTATTTATTATTTTTTTTAATTAAATCTAGGAACTATACACTGAGCTAGACACTCCATAAATGTGTAAAACCTAAAAATCAAAAGTTTTCCTAAATAAAACTCAAAATGCTGCTTTTTACAATATAATATTACTAATTTTATTGTTTCTGAGCATAACATCTAGTAATTATACCATACTTAATTTTTTCTTCGATTCCTTTTTCAGCCAAGAATCCTGAAATTTATAACTAAGTGATGAGCTTGATTTACCTTGATGAATTGATAAATTTTCTACAAAAATTTTGTTGGTGTTGGTGCATACCCAGCCGTAGGCCAAAATTGCACCCTATACAGAAAGCCTTTGGTGAGAAAATTTTAATTTTACTTCAATTAATTATTTGTGTAATTTTTTTACTATAATTTTGTGTGCAATCATATTGAAATAACTTGCCTTGTCCATTGTTATACATATATATGTTTTTTTAAAAACCAATGTGCTACACCAAAATCCTTTTTTTAAATTTTATATAACACTTTTGTTCATAAAACTTATCCCTGCTGTCTAAATTCTAGACTTTAGCATATAAGTTGTAATTGAACTACCGGAATAAATCTTAGCACTTTTTGCATATTTTATTATATTTAGGCTTATAGCTGACCGCTATCCTAATATAGAGTGCACTAATAATCTATTCCTTGTCAACCATATATTTATATAAGAAAAAAAAATATATGAGTATGCTATAAAGCTGTTCTAACTACCCTGAACCTATAGCTTACACCTACTCATTTTAAAGAGTAATTCTGAAATTCTGTCATCTAAATTGTAAGGCTATTAGCAAAGGCTACCCTTATAGAAGACAGAAAAAAATTCTTTTTTTTTTTTTTTTTGAAATTTACTCCAACATTATTCACTATTAAATTAATTAAGTTTTAATGTTATTTGGCTTTGTTAAGATTTTATATTTTCTAATTCATATTCGAAAAGAAAAAAAATATATATAACTTTTGCCTGGAGAGAAATATTTCACTGCTCCATTGAAGTTTTGTGAAGCACATTACATAATTTTATAAGTATGTTTTCGGGTGCGCCCTGCACATTTGCTCAATATTGTAACCCTGAGACAAATTGGCGTTCCCATGTTCCTATCCTTTCTTATTATTATTTTGAATTTTAAAAAGGCAAGTTATTAATTTTGTTTCCATTTTTTTTACCTAAAAGAGAAAAAATTTATTTTTAAATTTTGAAAATTTTGAAATTTTGAAATTCGATTAATTATGTATTTTGATTTATTTTAATACCAATTCATATCCCATGGATAATATTGGGGAGGGGGGGAAGGGTAATGATCTTGTATAACATCCCCGTATAAGTTTGTATATGGTGTATAACCATATAACGACATATTTTTATCATAATAATATGTTTGATACTTTAAATATGGGTCTACATTCTCAGAATATTTATTATTTTTTTTTATAATACTTTTTAGTAAGTTTGTCACCCTTCTGACTCGCATTTTTGTTCAATTCAAACCAACAATTTTCAGTTGAGTGCGATTTTCTCATACAAATGCCACATTTATTTTTGTAATTTTTATCACCCTTAATTTTTTTCTGAGACCCTTGTAAATTCGTAATTTCCGCCTCTGTATGACCTGTTGCATATTTCGGAGCGTACAGCTGATCCATATGTCGTTTGATCGGCTCTATTGATTTATCTGGAAAATATTGTAATAAATAATTAAAGTTTCTAAACTTTTTAGTAACTTCGTAGGGTCCTTGAAATTTTGGCTCTAATGCGCCTGGTTTTCCAATACATTTTAAATATACTGTTTGACCCAAATTTAAATCCTTTACTTTTTCGTATGCCTCTTCATCTATATATTCTTGCATTATTTTCTCCTGGTTTGCAAGGGATTGAATTTTGATTTCCTTCATATGCTGTATTCTGCTTTTAACATAAGTGTGGGTATATATTTCCTCAGAAGGAATATGGGCTGTGAAGGGATTTTTTATTTCCCTTGCGAAAAATAGCAGTGAGGGACTATATCCCGTAGCGCGGTGTTTCGAGGAATTATACGCTAGTTTAAAAAAATCCAGTCTTATGTCCCATTCCGTAGTGCGTTTCGACATAGCTACAATTGATGTTTTTAATATTTTATTGGTAACTTCACAAAGTCCATTTCCTTGCGCACGGTATACACTCACAAATTTCCTTTTTTTTTTTTTTTTTTTTTTTTTTTGCTAACATATATTATTCATTTTATTTATATAAAATTATTATATGTGTGTCATTATTGTTACAATAATAAAATTAATTTTAATAAAATTTTAATCAATTAAACTTACATACCTACAATATCTTTAAAATTGTGACATTAAAATAATACTTAAATTTATTTTCCTTTATTATTTTTATTATTATTATTATTTCTAATGACCTCAGATGAACGTTCCTGAGTCATAGCACAATTTTACTATGAAGGGGGGATGCTGGACAGATAATTACACCTGTTTATTTTCTATTTAATTTACTTCCACAATTGTTAATTGGTCCAAATCATCCAAGCAACCTCATAGCAAATTGGTATATAATTTTATATACCTTAGATAAATTCAAATAACATAAGTGATCGTAATTACATAATTCTAGTAGAAGAGCAACGCGAAGCATTAATAAAATTAAATTATAATTCGCGTCAAAATGTAATTATTAAATTTGAATAATTACGAATAAAATTAAGAGTTTGCGTTGTGAATTATTTAGACGAACTCTTCCACTTATGAATTAAACTAAAATTTAAGCTGTAAAAATAAATTGACACACCTTAAACATTATCAATTAAATAATTACAGAAACTTTTAAAAACTTGATTAAATATTTTATTTACATTGAACACAACTATATACAGAAATACATAATATTAATTCAAAAAAAAGAAAGCAATACTTTTGTTTGCTTCTCATTATTTTAAGTATATTTAATCTTTAAAAAAAAGACAAAATTTTCATTTACTCTAATTATTATATTTTTTTCTTTTTACTAAAAGAATAATTCTCTTTCATTTTTAAATTACCTTAATTTTATTTAATTATTGGTTTTGTCGGATCTCAGATTACTCTCTACCATAAAATATCAGAAAAGTATATTTATGATTTTTCATATGATTTTAAGTGGTAAAAGAAAAAGTTTAAAGAAGTACCTTTTTTTATATACGGGATGGTGGCCTTTATTCATCAAATTCAGAGTTGTCGCGTTGCTTAGGGTCATGTCCATATGTCATCCGGAATTCGCTTCGTATCAGAGCGGCAACATCGGGATGGCAGAATGCATAGCTACGGACCTCTGTAGAACAATCTTCTTTATTTTAAAATCAGGAAGACATTCTCAATTTGGCTTGCTTAGGCTCACTCCGATATGTACATCAGGAAGACATCCTCAATTAGGCTTGCTTGGGCTCACTCCGATATGTACATCAGGAAGACATCCTCAATTAGGCTTGATTAGGCTCGCTCCGATATGTCCATCTCGCCTGGGCATTACTAGGGCTTTCAGGATTCATTGCACGGGCTTTCAGGAGAGCTCCTGCGTCCTCTACATCTTTTTTTCAGACTCTCTTTTTCAAACCTTATTCTTCTTGCACACCAACTCTTGCAGTGGGTGGAACTATTTTTGTCTAGTCCACTGTTATTGGATGTGAGAAGATTTTTTATTATACTTCGATAGGCCTATTAGCTAACAGTCTGCAAATGGCCCCTTACATATACTTTAATATTATTATCTGCCTTAAAGTTTGGGTGGTCTGAAAAGCCATAAATTTATCCCAACACTTTTATTGAGGCCATAAATTTATTCCAACGTTTTTATTATTTTACGATTTCTAATTATACACCACTTTTCAATTGGCTTGTCATAAAACAACACCATGGCGTCTGGCTATTGTTGTTGTCTGAGATCCGAACTCTATTCAACATTATACATTCATTTTACAATACAACAATTTTTTAAAAATATATATTTAATATTTAAAATCAACTTAATAATTTTTGTATGAACTTACACTCCTATTTTACTTAAATATATAAACATTATAATTTTACACTCATAATTATATTTTATAAAAAATATTTGTACAAACAGAAATAACAAATTACGCAATTTTACTTTGATTTAACCAACATGGTGCGGGAACATATCATTGTTATATGTTGCCCAGCAAAAACAAAACAAAAAGAACAAGTAGCAACAATTGAAAAAATAAATCTATCTTTATTCTTAAACAGCACAAGTGTTGCCATCTACATGTTGAAAATCGATTTAATAATATTTTCAGAATGTATTTCATTGGCAACATTAGGCATTATAGCTTCAATATTATTCTAATAGTACTTTAGAGCCTAAATTAGGTATGTTGCCGAAAAGCAACACCCGGTATTTAAGGGTTAAATTAGGGTCGTTTAATTATGGAACCCTGTACGTACATTAAACTTGCACTGAGTGTAGATAAATTTTGAATTTCTTCATTAACTGTTGTAATTTACTTTCTTACAAATTCATGCATAATGTACTAAATACACTCCGTAACATTTTTCAGTTATATGATATTTCATATTTATATGTGAATCAGCTTATGTGGTTACAAATTGTATCATAAAATTCAAATTGTTTTCAAAATCTGGAACATTTATGAATATTTTCGTTTGCTGTATAACTTATAATTTTATTTTATTTAATACAATGCAAAAAAAAGTTACATTAATAATTTTACTGTAATTTGTCCTTTAACAGACAAAAATATTGGGCAACCATAAATTATTGTATTATTCCTTACTTCATAACTTTGAAGTTTAAGAACATAACAAAAAATATCATCACATGTAAGTAAACCGTAATTTACCACAATATATATATATATATATATATATATTATTAAAAAAATAAAGTTACATATACATAAATTTGGAACTCAAAACGTTATGAATCAAATTATGAATCAATACCATTATAATGGAAAATTAATAATAATGCTCCTTGTTTTACTAATGAATGTTTGAAAATGTTATTTTTATTTCCACTATGACACCATTCGTTTTCTTATTAATTCTTTAAAATAAAACTATTTCAATTTCATTTTTTACGTGGAAATCTTTCAACTGATAATAGTCAAATAATTATCATGACTTTTGGATTATTTGCAACAAATGAAGAAAAAATATAAAATTTTTAATGAAATCAATGCTCAGTGGAGAAAGCGAAATTTGGAATTATTAAGAAAGATATCTGAATAATGTAAATAAAATTTAGCCCACGTTACTCTCTGGGTTATAATTCACCCATAACGTAAAGCGAGGAGAGTCTGCGCACATTTCAAAAGAATAATAATAAAAAATATAAATATTAATATTTTGCTAAACTATGCATGAATAATTTTGACTTCATTTGTTTTTTATGCATTTTTGTTGTTATTTTGTTGTTAGGCTGTAACTTAATAGAACAGCAGTAATAAAACAAAGAAAACTATTTTGTGCAATCTCTCCTTACAGGGTAGGAGAGAACGCGCACATTGGTAGAAGATTGTTATTAATAATAACTACTATTAAATTGTTGACAATAACAATTACACTTAATCGACATTGTTGAAAGGTTTTTGTGAGTAAATATTGTTGTATTAGGAGTGAATATTTCAACAAAATGTTTAAATAATAAATAAAAGAAATAATTTTAACAACAGTTGAAAATTTTAATTTAAGAAGATTAAAATATCGGAAAAAGCAGGCCCTAGTAAGATTACAAAATAGCATTAATCTAGCTAGTAACATATTTAACTTGAAAATTACTTCATATCCATTTCCACAGTTTCATTTTAATTTGTTTTTTAACCGAAGTTGTCGTCGTCCACAATCGATGCACTTATTGTTGTAAATCGCGCATCTTTCGTGCAATCACCTGCAACAAGCAATGCATTGAATCCAGTCAGTAGTCGAAGTTGTCTTCTGGTACAGTTCCAGACATTCAGTGCATTCATCCTCATTGAACTTCGGCTTTTTTCTTTGAGTTTTTTTATCCCACTTATTGTGGAAGCACCTTATCTTCAGCTTTTTTTTTGTTTTTGTTTTTGTAGCGGCATCCTTCTTAAGTCCTTTTTCATGTATATTTTGTGGATCAGTAACATTAGTTGCACTCTGTTTCCTTTTGATTTCGATGGCATTACACTACTTGGAATGGGTTTAAGCTTTTCCAAAACATTGTATTAGAAAA
Source organism: Maratus speciosus (assembly GCA_963932465.1). Lineage (NCBI taxonomy): Eukaryota > Metazoa > Arthropoda > Arachnida > Araneae > Salticidae > Maratus > Maratus speciosus. The sequence goes on along the minus strand of OZ010795.1, from coordinate 106,674,348 downwards.
TTTATTTTAGTTAGCAAAATTAATTTATTAGCACATTAATTGCTCATAAATTAAAAAAATATATAAAAATATTTAATTAAATTATTAACAAATATATTATTAATTTATTAACAAAAATAATTGCATAAAATTTATTTAATAACAACTGTATTATTAATTAATTAATAAAATTTTTATCTGGAAAAGTATTCTTTTGCAAATTAATTTGTTGCCAAATTTAGTTTTGATAATTATGTGTTTTTCCGAAATTATTTCAAAATTGATTCATTCATATGTTTTATACGTAATTTGCAATTCATACAAATTTATCAATAAGCTGTATAATCTCTCCTAGCACTTAAACTTATGAAGAAGTGCGCCATCTCTCCTAAGTAGCAGATGCGCAAACTCTCCTATTTTGGTAGGAGAGATTGCGTGGCTTTTTATTTAAATATGGCCACTTTTAAAATGAATTTTTGGTGTTCGCATACTTAGTCTAGGTTAGTAGCTTATAATAAATCGCTTAAGTTCAAAATATTTTGGATTACTGACGTTCTATAAAAATTCTGACGAACAGTTATGAAAATTCAAGCACTTACTTTGGAAAAACAAAACAAAATAGCAATGCTTATCCAAGACGCTTGGAACAATCAATATGCACATTCATGTAGACACTGCACTAGTGCTGTTGTACAACTACTTGGAGTATCGTATAGTTGCTGGGCGCGCACTCTACTCCTTCCAGTCGAATCTCTTTGTGCGCAATCTCTCCTACCGCGCGAACTCTACTCGCTTTACGTTATGCAAAGGCATTTTATCATCCGCTTTGACCCTGATGTGAGGCAAACATTTTCACACTTTAAATTTATAATATTATAAGAATTAGCAAAAAATAAAAAAAAATGTGGCATCAGAGACAAAGCTGTGAAAAAAAAATGAAAAGGTTATTATCTCCATAGTCTTTACTATGTTAACTGAACATGTAGAAATGACACTGGAAATAAATTTGAGTATTGCGCTTTTCAATTTTTATACCGTCGTATAGGGAAAAAAGTACTCTTAAATGCAATTTGTTTGAAAACTGCATCTCAATTTATTTTTGAGATGTTATTATTATTTTTTTTTTGTAGTTTTTAGCGCCATTTGTTTAATTTTGGCAACTCAAGTACTTCATTTCTGTAAAAAGTAAAGAAAACATAATTGGAAAATAGTAATTATATCTTCATGTCGCCATTTTCCGATAACTACTGAAAAAAAAAAAACCATAATTAAAATACGTGCTATTTTGAAAAAATATAAATGAATGATTTCTGATAAAACATGGAGCTATTATAAATTATATTTAATTATCTATATTACAAAATAAATGAAGGCATGTAGATCATTAAATATCCTTTTTTTTTTTTTTTTTTTTTTTTTTTTTTTTTTTTTTTAGATGTTGTTTAAAACTGGATCGTAGATGAGGAATTATTCAGAAGATGCGAATGACGTCATTTTATATAAAATAAAACCGTGTTTTTTAGGTCTTAAAACTGAAATATGTTTTGCATTATCTATATTTATATACATATATATATATATATATATATATATATATATATATATATATTCATCGGGTGCGATATTAAATTCTGAAAAGGCAGAATTTCTGTTTTCTAGTATTTATTATTAACTTGTATATTAATTATCTTTATGAAATTATTTACAGTTCCCTTATGCTAGTGATATTATACAGAATATAACATAGACTGAAGTTGTTATTTGCAGTTATTTGCAGACTGTTTTTACTAAAACACTAATTAATGAGTAAATACCGACTTTATTTATTTTCTTAAATTGTTTTCTATTAAACTTATCTTTCCTTTTATAATATTTTCAATATTCTATTGAATTTCAGTTTCTTATCAATATTAATTTGCCTACAAATCATCAGAAAAAGATAGATTGAAGTAAATTACTCCCAAAAAATTAAAGTTATTGACGTTCGAAAAAAAAGAATTCGAAACCAAATTGTAACAATTAAGATCTTTCAGCAATATACTGTGACAAAAAGTTTCGGATATCGCTTTAAAAGTGGTTTAATTTTAGATGAAGGTACTGACTGCAGATTTTAAACTATTAATTAAAATCTGTCATCTGCCTAAATCTTTCTTCATTTTTTTTATAAATAACAATTTTTCACTTAATTCAGATCTTTTTGTCTATATGCATTTCCAATACAAAAATGTACTATTTAAGCTTTTCCGCGCATTTTCTTTTATTTAAAAGAAATACCTGTGCAAACGTTAGTGGTTTATAAAGAGGTAAACTGCAATTATAACTTTCTTTTAATATCTAATTTTCTATGATAAGCGTTTATTAAATAAAAATAATACTATATTTGAAATAACAAAGCGATTATTTAATTTTAATACACTTCTGTGGGAAAAGTTTCTTTATTAACCACTTTTAAATGATGTATATAAAACTTGCTTAGGACACCACATACTTATCAAAACGAACCCCAAATTTGTTATTTTTTCAATAGCAACACCTAAGTTTGACACCATAAATAAATTCTGCACCCTTCATTTAGCCTAAAAAATAAATTATCATGATATTAGTAAGATTAGTTTCAGAAAAATTAATTATTTTAAAATCAGCCTATTTTAGTGACTGTATCCAAATTTAAGTTCGGTATTCGATTGTTGAAATGCTACAGAATGACTATGTCACTTCTATTAATGTATTACTTCTTGCCAATATGACCATTTCACTCGCTTAATATGTTTCGACTATGCTCAGCCCAAATGTTTCAATAAAATGAGTAAAATATTTTTTTTTTTTCAAATGATGCTTTTCAGCGCATCATAGGCGGCCCCTTAAACTATCATTTTGACTTTTTTAATCATAAGTCGAAAACTACTTGGAAGAAAAATTTGAAATTGAGAATTTGCATAAAGCAAGGACATAATAAATACAAATCTATCAAAAATATTATAAGCTGCAATTCATATTTTTTTCGAATATAAATTTAATAATTCATAAAAAAATTTAATTACAAATTCAATGCATTTATATTTGGGTTTTTTAGTATTATAAACCAGAAAAAATTATCACATTAGAAATATAAATTAAGGAGATATTAATAAAAATATGAAAATGTAATTTAGCATTAGCAGCTCTAAATTTTGAGTGTTTATAATTCAAAAACGTGTAATTCAAATGAATTCAAACTCCGTTTCTAGGCATAGTTTGAACCGAAGATTTAAAATAAACTGTCAAAATTGTATGTTGCGATTGAAAAAACAAAGTTTCGTCTGGTTTTGATTTGTAGATGCCCCTATAAGCAAATTTTATATACATAATTTAAAAGTAGACTTTATTTTTAATCGTTTGGTACCAGTAACTTTCTTCTATTACAGTCGAACTCGCTTATAGCGAGCATAAAGTGACCGTGATATTTGCTCGTTATAACCGGGTGCTGGTAAAAAACGGGTTCGTAAAAAATTATAAAAATTCATGCATACTTATTTTATTATACATATTTATTTATTTTTTATTTCTGTGCAGTACAAAAGAAGTTGGTTAATTTGCTTTGAACTGTCGTATTGTCTCTTTCTTGTGTTATTGTTCTACGGAGAAGGCTCATGGCCCGAAAAACATCGTCATTTCACCCCTGACTTCGAAAAAAGTGTAAAGTTTTTCTGCGCATTCAAAAGCCGTTGAGTATGTTGAGATCAGTTCAGCTTGAAATTCTTCACATTCGTCGTTATCATCGTCGCTCTCAAGGTTTAGGACTTATCACTAACTTTCGGTTGACTTCGGAATGTTAAAGGAATTTTTCCAAGAAACGATTAGCTGAGCTGAAGAGGTGGAAGTCAATAGAAATTCTAAGAATCACAAAAATTTTACTCGTTATAACCGGGGTTTGCTCGTTAAATGCGAGTTATGATCCCATAGGCTTAACATTATACCAGCCAAGTATTTATGATTTCCTCGCTTACATTTCATTCTATACCCAGGTCAAAATTCTTGCTAGTACCAGCATAAAAAAATATGCTAGTTTTGCTATGTATTGCTTTGTCTGCTACATTTTCATGGTAGTATATGCTTTACGATGCTAGCCAGCATCAAATGCCATATAGCTGGCTTACACAGTAATGGCATGACAAACTATATATAAGCATTTTATGCTTGTTTGCTGTTTACGCTTCTTCCAAAGCATTGAGAGGTAGGTACCTTAAGGTGCTACTATATGCTTTTTTATGCTTGCCAGTATAATATGCTATGCAGCCAGCTTAGGGAGAAATAGCATGGCAAGCTATGTACAAACATTTTATGCTTGTTTGCTGTTTAAGCTTCTTCCAAAGCATGGAGAGGTAGGAACCTTAACATGCTATTATATGCTTTTTTAGCCAGCATAATATGCTATGCAACCAGCTTAGGTAGAAAACAGTATGATGTACTATGTGCCAGTACGATGTGCTAATTTGCTACACAAGTCTCTTCCAGTAATGGTGAGGTAGGTACCCCAATGTACCCATGTGCTTATTAATGGTTGCCAGCATTAAATGTTTATTTTTATTTTATTTTTTTTAGTCACTCGAAAAGTATAAATTTGACTATGTTTTTGAAAATAGAAGAAAAGGAAATTTTAATTATAATCTAAATTTTCAAATCCGCGGAGAGACAATAGCTCTCTTCCAATCCGTCCCCTCTAACAGAAAATTCTGACCTCCTCTTTTATTTTAAGCTAAGAGAAAAGATTAAATTTCAATTTGTTTTTCAAAATCGGAGAAAAAAATTAGTTAAATTTCAAAATCGTGAGAGGCTTAATGTATCACGTAATCCCTCATCCCTTAAAGGAATATTCAGGAGTTTGCGTTATGGAGGTTTTACTGTACATTGCAATTTTGCAAGATGTAAAATATAACTTCTATTTTTTTAATTATCTTTTATGGGTATGAGGTTAAATTCTGTGAGTGATTTAACTTCTATGAGAGAGTCTTCTAGGGGAGCCCTCCTCCACTCCCTCCCCCGCCACCTATAAAGGATTTTTTTCTTCTTTTTCTTAGAATTTAAATATTTTAACTTACTCGAAAAAAAATGTAGTATGTCTTTAAAAAACGGAGAAAAAGAAAACTTTGTTCATTAAAATTTAAAATCCGCGGGGAAGGGCTGCCCGCCTCCTGAATTCAAGACTGTCTTAAACAACCCATTTGAGATTACTTTTTAACACCTAAACATCAAAGAAACATAACTAAAAATTAATTTCCATAGCGGATATAGAAGAGTAACTCCGCCCCCCCTCCCCACCAACGGAAAGTTTTAAACTGATCTTCCTCATACTGTTAAATAATTTTAACTTACCTGAAAATTATAAATTTTCTCTTTCTTTAAAATTGGGAAAAAAATAAATTTTTTTTTATGAAATTTCAAAAGCTGGGAGGGGGGAGAGCTGTGTCACCGCCATTTGAATTAAACACTGACCCTTGAACACGGTTGAGATTTTTTTAAGGCATAAACTTAAAAAAAATTAACAATTAATTTCCATGGTAGATTTGAATGGAAAAAGTACCCCGCCCCCCGAAATGGAAGAAAATTCATAGCTGCACTTTCTCTTAGTATTTAATTCCTTTAAGTTTCTCGAAGAGATTAAATTTACTGTGTTTATTAAAATCAGAGAAAAAATATTATTTTGTTAAATTTCAAAATCCAGGGGCGGTAAACTTCCTTTTCGGGAACTGCGACGTAAATTCAACGCTGCCTTCCTTCGTCCACTGTTTTCAGATAAATTTTTAGCACATAAATCTTTAAAAAAACTGAAAATTAATTTCTATAAAAGATTTTCGTGAAAAATCGCCCCCTTCGGTTTCGATAAAATTTTGACACATAATGTAAAAAAAAAAAAAAAAAAAAAAAAAAAAAAAAAAAAAAAAAAAAAAAAAACTGAAAATTGATTTCCTGGAATTTTGGGAAAAGTTTGTTGTACCCCCTCCCTCATCGTAAAATTCTTAGCTGTTCATTCTCTTAGTGTTTAATTATTTTAGATTAAAAAAATCCTTGTTTTTCTAAAAGAGAATTTAGTCAGTTAAATTTCAAAATTCAGGGAGCACTGTTTCATTTAAGAAATAAGTTCATAACAATCGAATTGAAAATATGTACAATTACTCACCTCCCCCCCAATAAGCACTAAAGTTTTAAAATATAACCCCTCCCCCCCTGAAATTGAAATTTTTTTCCTAAATACACTTCAAAAATGTTTATTTCTCCGCAACAAATAATTCTGATCATATTCAAAACATTCATTAAGCAAAGAAAATTACACTAATAAATTATATTAATCAAGCCATATTCTAATTATACATTAAACATAGAAAAAAATCCTAACAATAAATAAACCTTTTTAATTGAAACTTGGAGGATAACAGCATCGATAAATTTACCCCCTATCTTATAAAAATATCAAGACACAGCAGAATTAGCTTCATCACTCATTACCCGCATTTAAAATCACTTACAAACACGGCCCCAGTAGCACGATAGGTAGAGCGTTCGTTTCCCAAACCACAGGTAGAAAGTTCTGTCCTCCTCGGAGATAAAAAAAAACCCGACATAAATTTCCTCTACTAAAAAAATGTAAGTACTTCAGAAATTCTCCAAAGATGGCGCCACCAGCGTCCTTTTTTCTAACTGGGAGAATAGCAAAGAATAAAAGCAAGTGATGCTAGAAAAGTGATGCTAGAATAGCAAAAATTAAAACCAAGTGATGCTTGAAAAGTAATGCCAGCATAGCAAAAATTAAAAGCAAGTGATGGTATAAATGTAATGCTAGAATAGCAAAAAAAGTTGTTCTATCCGTTGCTTGTGAATTACTGCTAGACTAGCAGAAATTACAAGCAAGTGGTGGTCTTGATTGCTGCTAGGCAATCTTGATTGCTGCTAGGCCAGCAACATATTCAAGCGACACAAGCTGGATTGTGTATGCTGGCCAAGCAGTAAAGTGTTCCAATACACACCATGACTTGCTGGTAATTCTGGTGGAACCAGCAAATGTTTTATGGTAGTTTATGCTATTTTACTTGCTGGGATACAGCATTTAATGCTTGTCTAGCAAACAAATACCAGCATGAATTTCTACCTGGGTATACTCGTACCAGGCCGGAACTGGACTTAATTGTTCCCAGGACTTGTTGGGCAAGCAATTTTGTTTTGTAAAAATAGTAATAGCGATAATAGACTTCTGTTAACGGAATCGCTTTGGAAATATGCTTTAATATTGTTCTGGCTTACCCGGCTGGGGTATCTGCAAAATGGCGGTCATTGGTTATTTAACAGCATTTAATGCATCTCATAAATATAAGGGGGTTACCATAGGAGGGACCCTGTTCTGCCGCCAAATACCGCCAAGTTCATCGCCAACTTGGCGATATATCGCCAAATTTGGCGACCAAAATGAGTCGCCAAAAATGACACCAACTTGGCGATATCTTTAATATTTCACCAAATTCCCATTGACTTCCATTGTAAACCAATAGGGTTTACTTGCTTATAGAAAATCAACAAATTGAGATATTTTAATGCAACAAAAACTAATATTAGCTTAAGGGATTATATTAAATTTTTCTTTGATGACCTAAGTAGGAATTGACTTAATTTTTTTTATTATTACTTGTTATATTTTAAATGAATACAAATAGATTTTTACTGTTTTGAAATTCATCTGCTAAAGAGAATTTTTTAAATACTAGTATACACAAAGTTCAATGTAGCACAATCTTGAGCAATTTGTCTCATTGTTGTCCAGAAGCGGATTGGTTGCGCCCCAAAATAGCCTTAAAATTTGAACTTTGGGAAAATTTTCTGTAAGATTCTTTTCTTTTATAAGAAAGTAATTTCTTATTCTATGGATAAAACCAGCCAATTTTGTACTCTACCTGAAAGTTTTATGCAATTACGAAATGAAAGTGAATTCGGGTATACGTTAGAAAATAGCCCAGTTTTGATCAAAAATATAAAAGCTACGAATGAAGACATCTCATCCTCCCCCCCCCCCCCCAATCCTCTAAAAATGAGATATGACCGTGTCCCCCTCCTCTCTAAATGGAGGACAGGATCCGCTTCTGGACACAGTCAATAACAGTTAACAAATTTATTTAGGCTTGTTTTACAAAATATTAGGTGCAAAACTGCATAATGTTTACATATATTAAAATTAAATGTAATTTTTATCTCAGACAAATTTTAACGAAACACATTTAAAAATTGATATGATTTACTAGATGTGTTAAGAAAGAGTAAATCTAACTGAAACAAATGAAATGTTACAGTTTTGGAATTGAAAACATAAAAAATGTAAATTAATTAAAGTTTTAAACAAACAAACAAAAAAAAAACAGTGGCACTCCGGGAGTGCCAATAGAAGTGAAAACTTCAACAATTACGTGTGTGTTTTTTTAATCGTCAGGAAATGTTTTATGCGTTGAATTGTGTAGCAGTACTAATGAAAGCATCTGGGGACACGGCAGTGCCCCTGCCAAGTCTTGAAAGCACAGCCGTAAGCATCTTTTTCTGGAAGCAAATCAGGGTACTTTTGACCCCCAATATCTTTGTGTTGGTGATTCCCAGAAACTTGAATCTTGAAGTCGCTCTCAAGATTCAGGACTTATCACTAACTTTCGGTTGACTTCGGAATGTTAAAGGAATTTTTCCAAGAAACGATTAGCTGAGCTGGAGAGGTAGAAGTCAATAGAAATTCTAAGAATAACAAAAATTTTACTCGTTATAACCGGGGTTTGCTCGTTAAATGCGAGTTATGATGCCATAGGCTTAACATTATACCAACCAAGTATTTCTGATTTCCTCGCTTACATTTCATTCAATACCCAGGTCAAAATTCTTGCTAGTACCAGCATAAAAAAATATGCTAGTTTTGTTATGTATTGCTTTGTCTGCTAGATTTTCATGCTAGTATATGCTTTACAATGCTAGCCAGCATTAAATGCTATATAGCTAGCTTACACAGCAATAGCATGACAAGCTATATATAAGCATTTTATGCTTGTTTGCTGTTTACGCTTCTTCCAAAGCATTGAGGAGGTAGGTACCTTAACGTGCTATTTTAAGCTTTTTTATGCTTGCCAGCATAATATGCTATGCAGCCAGATTAGGGAGAAATAGCATGACAAGCTATGTACAAGCATTTTATGCTTGTTTGTTGTTTAAGCTTCTTGCAAAGCATGGATAGGTAGGTACCTTAACGTGCTATTATATGTTTTTTTATACTTGGCTGCATAATATGCTATGCAGCCAGCTTAGGAAGAAATAGCATGACAAGCTATGTACAAACATTTTATGCTTGTTTGCTGTTTAAGCTTCTGCCAAAGCATGGAGAGGTAGGTACATTAACGTGCTATTATATGCTTTTTTATGCTTGCCAGCATAATATGCTATGCAGCCAGCTTAGGTAGAAAACAGTATGATGTACTATTTGCCAGTACGATGTGCTAATTTGCTGCACAAGTCTCTTCCAGTAATGGTGAGGTAGGTACCCCAATGCTGTGTACCCATGTGCTTGTTAATGCTTGCCAGCATCAAATGTTTATTTATTTATTTTTTTTAGTCACTCGAAAAGTATAAATTTGACTATGTTTTTGAAAATAGAAGAAAAGGAAATTTTAATTATAATCTAAATTTTCAAATCCGCGGAGAGACAATAGCTCGCTTCCAATCCGTCCCCTCTAACAGAAAATTCTGACCTCCTCTTTTATTTTAAGCTAAGAGAAAAGATTAAATTTCAATTTGTTTTTCAAAATCGGAGAAAAAAATTAGTTAAATTTGAAAATCGTGAGAGGCTTAATGTATCACGTAATCCCTCATCCCTTAAAGGAATATTCAGGAGTTTGCGTTATGGAGGTTTTACTGTACATTGCAATTTTGCAAGATGTAAAATATAACTTCTATTTTTTTTAATTATCTTTTATGGGTATGAGGTTAAATTCTGTGAGTGATTTAACTTCTATGAGAGAGTCTTCTAGGGGAGCCCTCCTCCACTCCCTCCCCCGCCACCTATAAAGGATTTTTTTCTTCTTTTTCTTAGAATTTAAATATTTTAACTTACTCGAAAAAAAATGTAGTATGTCTTTAAAAAACGGAGAAAAAGAAAACTTTGTTCATTAAAATTTAAAATCCGCGGGGAAGGGCTGCCCGCCTCCTGAATTCAAGACTGTCTTAAACAACCCATTTGAGATTACTTTTTAACACCTAAACATCAAAGAAACATAACTAAAAATTAATTTCCATAGCGGATATAGAAGAGTAACTCCGCCCCCCCTCCCCACCAACGGAAAGTTTTAAACTGATCTTCCTCATACTGTTAAATAATTTTAACTAACCTGAAAATTATAAATTTTCTCTTTCTTTAAAATTGGGAAAAAAATAAATTTTTTTTATGAAATTTCAAAAGCTGGGAGGGGGGAGAGCTGTGTCACCGCCATTTGAATTAAACACTGCCCCTTGAACACGGTTGAGATTTTTTTAAGGCATAAACTTAAAAAAAATTAACAATTAATTTCCATGGTAGATTTGAATGGAAAAAGTACCCCGCCCCCCGAAATGGAAGAAAATTCATAGCTGCACTTTCTCTTAGTATTTAATTCCTTTAAGTTTCTCGAAGAGATTAAATTTACTGTGTTTATTAAAATCAGAGAAAAAATATTATTTTGTTAAATTTCAAAATCCAGGGGCGGTAGACTTCCTTTTCGGGTACTGCGACGTAAATTCAACGCTGCCTTCCTTCGTCCACTGTTTTCAGATAAATTTTTAGCACATAAATCTTTAAAAAAACTGAAAATTAATTTCTATAAAAGATTTTCGTGAAAAATCGCCCCCTTCGGTTTCGATAAAATTTTGACACATAATGTAAAAAAAAAAAAAAAACTGAAAATTGATTTCCTGGAATTTTGGGAAAAGTTTGTTGTACCCCCTCCCTCATCGTAAAATTCTTAGCTGTTCATTCTCTTAGTGTTTAATTATTTTAGATTAAAAAAATCCTCGTTTTTCTAAAAGAGAATTTAGTCAGTTAAATTTCAAAATTCAGGGAGCACTGTTTCATTTAAGAAATAAGTTTATAACAATCGAATTGAAAATATGTACAATTACTCACCTCCCCCCCAATAAGCACTAAAGTTTTAAAATATAACCCCTCCCCCCCTGAAATTGAAATTTTTTTCCTAAATACACTTCAAAAAAGTTTATTTCTCCGCAACAAATAATTCTGATCATATTCAAAACATTCATTAAGCAAAGAAAATTACACTAATGAATTATATTAATCAAGCCATATTCTAATTATACATTAAACATAGAAAAAAATCCTAACAATAAATAAACCTTTTTAATTGAAACTTGGAGGATAACAGCATCGACAAATTTACCCCCTATCTTATAAAAATATCAAGACACAGCAGAATTAGCTTCATCACTCATTACCCACATTTAAAATCACTTACAAACACGGCCCCAGTAGCACGATAGGTAGAGCGTTCGTTTCCCAAACCACAGGTAGAAAGTTCTGTCCTTCTCGGAGATAAAAAAAAAACCCGACATAAATTTCTCCTACTAAAAAAATGTAAGTACTTCAGAAATTCTCCAAAGATGGCGCCACCAGCGTCCTTTTTTCTAACTGGGAGAATAGCAAAGAATAAAAGCAAGTGATGCTAGAAAAGTGATGCTAGAATAGCAAAAATTAAAACCAAGTGATGCTTGAAAAGTAATGCCAGCATAGCAAAAATTAAAAGCAAGTGATGGTATAAATGTAATGCTAGAATAGCAAAAAAAGTTGTTCTATCCGTTGCTTATGAATTACTGCTAGACTAGCAGAAATTACAAGCAAGTGGTGGTCTTGATTGCTGCTAGGCAATCTTGATTGCTGCTAGGCCAGCAACATATTCAAGCGACACAACCTGGATTTTGTATGCTGGCCAAGCAGTAAAGTGTTCCAATACACACCATGACTTGCTGGTAATTCTGGTGGAACCAGCAAATGTTTTATGGTAGTTTATGCTATTTTACTTGCTGGGATACAGCATTTAATGCTTGTCTAGCAAACAAATACCAGCATGAATTTCTACCTGGGTATACTCGTACCAGGCCGGAACTGGACTTAATTGTTCCCAGGACTTGTTGGGCAAGCAATTTTGTTTTGTAAAAATAGTAATAGCGATAATAGACTTCTGTTAACGGAATCGCTTTGGAAATACGCTTTAATATTGTTCTGGCTTATCCGGCTGGGGTATCTGCAAAATGGCGGTCATTGGTTATTTAACAGCATTTAATGCATCTCATAAATATAAGGGGGTTACCATGGGAGGGACCCTGTTCTGCCGCCAAATACTGCCATGTTCATCACCAACTTGGCGATATATCGCCAAATTTGGCGACCAAAATGAGTCGCCAAAAATGACACCAACTTGGCGATATCTTTAATATTTCACCAAATTCCCATTGACTTCCATTGTAAACCAATAGGGTTTACTAGCTTATAGAAAATCAACAAATTGAGATATTTTAATGCAACAAAAACTAATATTAGCTTAAGGGATTATATTAAATTTTTCTTTGATGACCTAAGTAGGAATTGACTTAATTTTTTTTATTATTACTTGTTATATTTTAAATGAATACAAATAGATTTTTATTGTTTTGAAATTCATCTGCTAAAGAGAATTTTTTAAATACTAGTATACACAAAGTTCAATGTAGCACAATCTTGAGCAATTTGTCTCATTGTTGTCCAGAAGCGGATTGGTTGCGCCCCAAAATAGCCTTAAAATTTGAACTTTGGGAAAATTTTCTGTAAGATTCTTTTCTTTTATAAGAAAGTAATTTCTTATTCTATGGATAAAACCAGCCAATTTTGTACTCTACCTGAAAGTTTTATGCAATTACGAAATGAAAGTGAATTCGGGTATACGTTAGAAAATAGCCCAGTTTTGATCAAAAATATAAAAGCTACGAATGAAGACATCTCATCCTCCCCCCCCCCCAATCCTCTAAAAATGAGATATGACCGTGTCCCCCTCCTCTCTAAATGGAGGACAGGATCCGCTTCTGGACACAGTCAATAACAGTTAACAAATTTATTTAGGCTTGTTTTACAAAATATTAGGTGCAAAACTGCATAATGTTTACATATATTAAAATTAAATGTAATTTTTATCTCAGACAAATTTTAACGAAACACATTTAAAAATTGATATGATTTACTAGATGTGTTAAGAAAGAGCAAATCTAACTGAAACAAATGAAATGTTACAGTTTTGGAATTGAAAACATAAAAAATGTAAATTAATTAAAGTTTTAAACAAACAAACAAAAAAAAAACAGTGGCACTCCGGGAGTGCCAATAGAAGTGAAAACTTCAACAATTACGTGTGTGTTTTTTTAATCGTCAGGAAATGTTTTATGCGTTGAATTGTGTAGCAGTACTAATGAAAGCATCTGGGGACACGACAGTGCCCCTGCCAAGTCTTGAAAGCACAGCCGTAAGCATCTTTTTCTGGAAGCAAATCAGGGTACTTTTGACCCCCAATATCTTTGTGTTGGTGATTCCCAGAAACTTGAAACTTCGTAAATCTAAAGTAATGTGGAAATGAAACTAAATGCTGAAATTTCACGTTTCTATCTTTTTTATTTCAGAAGCTATATGAACTTAAACTTTCGCCTTTTCGACACTGATTCATCGATCATCAAAACTCAGAGGTACGTCCTGTATCCCTAGAATCTTGATATTTGGTATGAAGGTAGTGTTTGGGATACAATGAAAAAGAAAATTTAAAAAATCCGGAAAATTTGGATAAAAAGTCGAAAAATCAAAAAACCGAGAATTTGGCAGAGATGCGATATACGAACCAGGTTTGGCGCGATTTTTTAACGTCAATTTGGCGAAAGCCCGTTTTCCAATACCAGTTACAATATATATTTTTAAATTATTTTCTATTGTTTTAAAAAGTAAACAACAATAAATAAACGGTAATTTCATTAATAACTATAGAACAAAACAATTGTACAATTTAAAAAAATAAAATAAAAGTAAATGAACAATTTATTAATAAATAAGCAACAGTAGCCGGGTTACCTTGTAAAATAAAGTAACGCCATTTTGCTGTCAATTAGGTACCCAAGTACGTATCTGACATCTGTGCCCCGTATTTTATCTTCCGTAATCGAAATTCCCGCCAATACTGTTGGTTATTGAGAAGACCATCAACACGATAAAATACAGCGTTATCGGTTTTTAGTTACACGAAATAGATAGGTCACGAATACGGTATAATTCATTTTAACTGACGAAAAACAAAGTAATAATTTGTTTTAGCAATACGCCGGGAGAAAAAGTGAGTTTTAGCTTCCTTCTTCTTTTGCGGATTGAGCTGAAGAGGGAAAAGTTCCTGTCATTCACCGCTTGGCGCGCTAGTGTCTATGTGTCAAAATGTTAGCATGTCGTTACGTTACAGTGTCTCGAAATCAGTGGTTTTTCCCCATCTCAAAAAAAGCTCAACGCGCCTAAAGAAGTTTTCACTTCAAAATATTATAAATTATTTTGTAAATAAAATAAACATGTTTATTTGCAAACATAGGATTTTAATGAAAGTTTCGAACTAGAACAATGCTAGGGAGAAATCTGAATTTTGAATGAATGCAAGTACAAAACAGTTACAGGATTAAAAAGAATGGAATCCATATTTAGGTGTTACCTATGCAGTTACAGGAAATGTATTTTAATATGACTGTGGCGAAATTTTGATTTTAATTACTACGATTCTTGAGCATAGTAAATGAATTGAAACAAATCTTATACTCATTTACTCTCTCGTAATAGGATGATTAATTGCAAACTTATAACTGATATCAAAATGAAATTTGCCCAAAATATAACATGATTATCACAGATTTTTGGACTAACAATAAAAAGATATTTATAATAATGACTAAGCGTTTAACATGAATTTTAGATATAAAGAAATTTGTAAACATCGTTTAGTTCAGGACAGACATACAACACCAATAACATTGTATTAATTACTAAGAGATAAATTATTAATGATAAAATAAACGTTTAATTTAAAAACACAGTTAGATGTTATTATAAAAGAAAAGGTAAACGCTAACTTTAATTATAAATGTGTAAACAATGCAAAGCACAAGACAGACAGCTAATATTAATAAGTATGCCGTATTAAATATTAACTAGATAGTACCCATCAAGATTTGACGGAAAATAATTTGAATGTTTCATTAGAAAAATTCTTGAATTTTAAATGAGTTGCTTTTAAATTCATTATTGAAATCGTGACAAATTAAATGTTGATGATAAAATAAATGACAAAATATATTGATGATAAAATAAATGTTTAATTTAAAAACACAGTTAGATGTGATTATAAAAGAAAAGATAAACGCTAACTTTAATTATAAATGTGTAAACAATGCATAGCACAAGACAGACAGCTAATATTAATAAGTATACCGTATTAAATATTAACTAGATAGTACCCATCAAGATTTGACGGAAAATAAGTTGAATGTTTCATTAGAAAAATTCTTGAATTTTAAATTAGTTGCTTTTAAATTCATTATTGAAATCGTGACAAATTTTTATATTGCATAAGTGATTTCTATTTCTTGAAGGCGAGCTAGAGGGTGCTATCAGTCTAACATATTGCATGAAGTGAAAGAACTTTACGTTAATAATTTAGAACCTATTATGCTTGCCTTTTATCAGAAATTTAGCAAAAAATACTGGGCAGAGCATTTGTTTTTACTTACTACAGTCTCATTTAATTTGTTGAAAAAATAATTTTTATTTTTATTTTTTTAACTACACGATCTTTAACAGCTGCCATGAATTTTATTTATATCAGTCTCATTCTCTAAAAGCCTTATTTTGAAACTTGATGCAACTAACGATTTATAATATATATTTTTTATTACTTGAATTTTATTTTACTTTTTTCTTCATTTTTTAAATATTAAACCATAGATATCAATATAATTTATTTTATAGTTCGTATATGAATGTTTTCCTTTCTTTCCGTTTTATTTATTTCTTTTTTATTTATTTATATATATTTTTTTTAGGGTTCCGTACTTAAAATGGAAAAACGGAACCATTATAAGATCACTCCTGTGTCTGTCCGTCTGTCTGTCACAGCCATTTTACTCGTAAACTATGGAACGTGAAAAGTTCAAATTCGGGGAAGTAATAAAGACCATTGACCCACATATTTTCAGATTAATAAACATTCATAAATATATTTAGTAAAAAAGTAGAGGGGCTAATTATACTACTTGAAAAAAAAACACATTTCCTTTGTATATCATGTGCTCACATAGTTTTTGAGTAATTAGCATTTTTCTGTTATACACAAATTTCGATTTACGGGCATTCAGAAAAATTGTTGAATATACCAATCGTTGCAGAAGAATAAAAGCATTGTTGATAATGATTTTCGAAAAGAAATCATCTGTAATTAGCAGAGATATTAACCCTTAAAGGTATGGTCAGTTTGGACATAAACAAGGACAGGGGCGGCGTACTCTATGCCTAGTTAACAACTTTTAATGATATATATGTGTAATGTAATGTCCAGTAACAGAATAAAAGCAATAAACGTCAAATTGTTAAAAACATACTAATTTAAGGGGTCTCGAGACTCTAAAAAGTGGAAAAAATGAAAAAAAGACCAATTTTCAACATTTAATGTCTTAAAATGTATATGATTTTAAAACAAAAGTTTAATTGGGATGAAAGATATAGTATGTTCTTTCGTTTCATGTATTTAAAAAATTGCAAGATACAGAATTAGTATTTATGGGGGGATCGAAACTGTTAGACATTTGTCGAATAAAAAATTGGCATAACAGTTTACGCGCAGGATTACAAAATAAATATTGCAACTAGAATGAAAATTTTGGTGCTTACTTATACTTCAGATTGTAATAATTTCCCTGAACTTAAATAAATTTGTATTTAAAGCATTTTTATATTTTTAATGCAATGCTGTATTTAGCTAGTACAAATGTTTTTTTGAACAATAAAAAGGAAATTTTAGGTTCAGTTTATACAGACTAACATGAAATATATGTTTTGAAAATTTCATGAAAAAATATTCTGAAGTTTTTGAGGTATCCTGCGCGTTGTTCCTAAAAAACGCCATTTGGAAAATAATGACTTAAAGTTTCGGAAACGCCGCTTCAGCTATTGAGCGGGTATAATTCTAAAAGCCAAAACTTATGTTCTAATGGGAATTTCAAGGAAACAATTATATCAAAATATTCAGAAAAGATAGAAGTTTAACATCTAAATAAAATTAAAATTTCTTAAATTTTGAAGCTTTAAGAGTCCTGCGACCACTTAATCCTTTCCGACACGGAATAATTCTATTTATAAACTTATGAAAAAATGAACTGACACCAGAATTTACAAACGAATTTATTAGAAAATACGAACTTGCTTATTTTCACGTACCTGATAAAAGGAAAATTTTAATTAAATATTCTTCGTGCCGTTTGTCTGTTTTGGAATTAAAATTAGGTGACCGTTTTTTAAGGGCATCGCCCTCGAAACATTTAATTAGAATGAATCGCATAAATACTGTGGGATTCGCGATAGTTTGCATTGATTGTATCTCTCAATACGCCTCGAGTGACTTTAAAATTTAAGTAAACACCTATCTTGAAAAACGCGAAACTGACCATGGCGGCGTTGCAACTTTGAGATCTCAATTCGAAGCGCTCTTAGCACAATGCCAAATTTAAACTTTGAACAAAGATTTTGTTTTAGCTACACTGTAGAAATAAAGGTTATTACTACGCTGAATTTAGTTTCATGAAATGCCAAATGAAGTTTAACTATGCACTGCTTTTATTGTCAGTATCGAATAAAGTTCATCATAAACAGATTAGGATAATATTAAAAAAAGAGTTATACGAATAGCTATATTTGATATTATTTAGGTTCCATAACTTTTTGAACTTTCATGGTATACCCATTTACACCTTTCTAATATATACAGTCATACTCAACCCTATGTTGTATAGTTTTTTACAAAGTCTTAGTATTCTTTTAGCAACTTTTATTTTCTTATAATACAATTACAAATTCATATATGTATTCTACGGAACCCTCTATGCGCGAGTAATGCTCGCACTTGACCGTTTATTTTTTACGGAAAAGAATGGCAAACTTTTCCTTCTGACTCACACACCTATATATTATTGATAATGTTCAAAAAATAAAAACAAAAGTTGTAAATCAGCTCAATTTATTTACTTTATAATTACATGGAAAATATTTTAGGTTAAATATTTTAAAAATAAAATTATTTTTTCAAAATATTTTTTAGTGTTAAATTTTATTTAATGATAAACCATTCAAATGATAATAAAATCAAAATCATATAACTTCTCCTCTTAACAAAATATCATTATTGAAATGAATTATCTCCAAAAATGCTACAGAAATCATTTTTTCCGGGCGTTGGGCTCGAACCCGCGTCGTCTACAAAAGTTCAGAATACTTACTATCTAAACAAGTTACTTTATAAAATGGGAATTTTTTTCTTATCTGGGATACGTCACATGTGCAGGAGTAATAAAACAATATCCGCTAAAACTTTTAAATTTGACCTACGAACATCCAATTTTGACATTTTACTAATTGAAATGACAAAAAATTCTTTACTTTTTCAAGGGTAGAAGAAGGGTGGGGGTGGGGGGATCCCAAAGACAGGTAAGACGCACGAAAATACAGCTTACATATATAGATCCTTTCAACTTACTACAGTCATGCCTTCTATATCAGCAAAGCAATCCATGCATTCTCTGAAATACTCAGAAAATACTTAAAAGACTGATTAAATGCCTAGATGACAATTAACTTTGAATGTGATGAGAAGATAAACTGAAACTACGATATGTCCTTGTGATGTAGTGGGCCAGAGCTTTTTGGTTCACTAAGCTCTTGTGAGATGATCGTTGAAAAATAATACATGTTTCTTACCAAAGTTCTTTATTAGAACAACTAAAATAGATTTGAAAAATGTAATAACAAACTTTACCATTCATAGGTAGACACTCTCACTTTTTATTAACAGTTCTATACTTCTCATAGCCAACCTGAGTAAAAACGATTTTTACTCGCATCTCTTCCGTTGTTAAAAAAACACCTCACTTCATCAGTGTCACCCAGTCTACTATCAGCCTCCACACTAGCTTCTGCATGAGTCTCTTTTTACTTTCACTTTAGGGACGAATTCCCACACATTGTCCAGCCACCCCTATTTCTTGGAAAAGTTGAAATACCCTGTTGAGCAGATCCCAAGGGCAGAGGTATGCCAGGAATTTCCCCTGCATGCCTTTACACAAAAGACCATTGTCCTCCTCGGAAATGCCTGTTGCTTTCCCCGTCGAAAATGTGTGGCGAAGGTACGATATCACAACACCTCCCCCCAAAAGAGATTTCCACAGGAAATATTTGGCAGGAATTCACATAATAAGCCCTTTTAATAGATTTCCGGAGAGGTCAAGCACACCATTAAATCAGCAATAAAATATTATTTAGACTTTTGACCCAATTATGAAAGTTCTACTTAAATTCAAGAATACCCACTCTCAGTTTCAAAGGACATACCAAAATATGAAATTTTTAGAATTTTCCTTACACATAATCAATCAAAAGAATAAAAATAATATACATTTTTGATGCTAGAACAATCAATTTAAATTTAAAATATTTGAATGTAATACTAACTCAAAAAAGAAAAAAAACACTATAACACAATCTAGGTAACTAAATTTTTACATACAGCACAATATCTTAATAAAACGCCCTAATTACAAGTATTAAAATTTTGAACACTAAATTCCAAACAGAAAATCTAACTCTGATTCTAAATCTTCCTACTTAGACCATCTGCATTTCCATGTAATTTTCCTGGCTTATGTGTAATTTCAAAATTTAATGGCTGCAAAAATAGAGCCCAACGTGTCAAACGAGAGTTTGTACCAACCATTTTCTTTAAGTACACTAATGGATTATGATCGGTTTGTATTTCAAATTTTTGCCCATCCAAATAATAATTTAACTTTTTTAATCCATATACTATAGCCGCTAATTCTCTTTCTATCGTGCTATAATTTTGCTCCGCACGAGAAAATTTTTTGCTAAGATACAAAATTGGATGCTCTTCACCTGCAATAATTTGAGATAAAACAATTCCTGCCCCATACAAACTCGCATCTGTTTGCACAATGAATTTCTGCTTAAAATCAGGCGCATATAACACAGGACTTTTCATTAATTTTAACTTTAATTCTTCAAATGCATTATTACACTTCTCGTCCCATATGATTTTTTCTTTTTTTATTTTCCCTTTTAAAGCATCTGTTAACGGCACTGCTATGGTAGCATAATTCTTTATGTACCTCGCGTAATACCCTACCATTCCCAGATATGCTCTTAGCTGTGTTTTCGTCGTCGGAATTGGAAAATCTTTAATAGCCTGCAATTTAGCTTCACTAGGAGACCTTTTTCCTGACCCAACTTCGTGTCCCAGAAATTTTACGTGATCTTGCGCGAATTGGCATTTGGATGGTTTCACCGTTAGATTTGCTTCTTTTAACCGCTTAAGAACCGCTTCCACATCTTTTAAATGCTGTTCCCATGTCAAAGAAAATATAGCTATATCATCGATATACGGAACCACAAATGACTCTAACCCATATAAAACTATGGCAATCAATTTACAAAAATAATGTGCTGAATTTAAAAGTCCAAACATCATGACTTTAGGTAAAAAGGTCCCGAATGGTGTTACAAAAGCCGCATATCTCCGAGCTTCTTCCGTGAGAGGAATCTGAAAATAACCTTTCGTCAGATCCATAACAGTAATAAAAGGCGCTGTACTCACTTTCTCAACAACCTCTTCAATGTTTGGCAAAAGGAAAAATTCAGTTCTGGTCTTTGCATTTAATTTCCTATAGTCCACACAAGGGCGAGCGTTTTTACCCGCACTCTCAACTAAAATCATAGGCGAAGCATAATCTGATTGCCCGACCTCAATCACACCCAAATCTAAAAGCCTCCGAATCTCTTCACGCATAATCTCTAATTGCCTCGGCGACATACGATATGGTTTTGATCTTACCGGCACATCATCCGTTAAAACAATGTCCATTTTAACTAACGGGGTACTCCCAGGGTCCGTAGAAAAAACTTTCATATGACGCTCAATCATTGTCCTGAAATCTCCTATTTGCTCTGTAGAAACACGTTTTTCCAAATTACTTTCTTTTACTAATTCCCAAAAGTCTAATTGAGTGGGATCCGCAATGGGATAAGGAATTTCCGCTTGATCCTCAATTTCCTCACACTCCTCATCAATCAACAAATTTACAAATTCAGGTCTACTATAATATGGTTTAATTAAATTAACATGATAAATAGTAGACTTATTTCTCTTTTCCGGAATATCGATCGTATAATTAGTTTGAGATATTACGCTAGTAATAGTTCCCGGTCCTATCCAATTAACCGCCATTTTATTTGGTTTCGAAGTAGCCAGAACTAACACTTTGTCTCCAACATTAAATTTTCTATACACCGCATTCTTATCATACCATTGTTTTCGTTTCTCCTGACACTCTTTCATTCTTTTACACGCTAATTCTTGACAATGTTTCAATCTATTACTTAAGTTCAAAATATAGTCCACTACATTCTGATTTACCGTCTCCTTTTCCATCCAATTTTCATATACAAGAGTATGTGGCATTCGTAAATTCTTACCATGTACAAGCTCAGCAGGGCTAAATCCCGTGCTTTCACGACTTACAGTCCTCAAAGCAAATAAAGCCATTGGCAAGACTGCTTCCCAATCTTTTCCTGCCTCCAAACATAATGTCTTTATAACCTTTTTTAAACTACCATGCATCCGTTCAACGCTATTCGATTCTGGGTGGCAAACTGAACTATGTACAACCTTAATACCAAACCTATCAAAAAATTCCGATGCCAACTCACTTGTAAATGACCTACCCAAATCACATTGTACCTCTTTTGGATAACCAGTCCTAGAAAATATTTGTATTAGCCCCTCAATCACTGACGGAGAAGTTAAATCTTCTACTGGAATCGCATCTGGATATTTTGACGCAACACAAATTGAAGTAATCAAGTATCTATTATTTTTCTCGCTTAAACTCAAAGGGCCTACACCATCAATATTTATCCTGGAGAAAACTTCTGAAATTATCGGCACGAGCTTCAAGGGAGCTTTCTTTTTATCTCTATTTTTACCAACCTTTTGACACAGATCGCAAGTTCTTACAAATGCCTCAATTTCCTTGTAACAATTTGGCCAAAAATAGCATTTAATTACCCTATCTTTTGTTTTAGTTGCCCCTAAATGTCCCGCAACTTCCTCATGACACATCTTCATTATTTTCTCTCTAAATTCTAATGGCAAACATAATTGTAATTTCTCATCCCCACTATTTGAATGTGAAACTCTTACTAATTTATTTCCCATTATTTTAAATTCCTTTTCTTCTACATTATTTGCCTTTTCCCATAATGTTTTTAAAGATAAGCACTGTTTCTGAGCTAAGCTGAAATCTTTCGCTGTAATTTTATTCAATCCCACATTATCTTTCACCTCCCATTTCGGTAATAACATAAGATCTTCGATTTGACTTTCATCCTGTCTATTCTCATCCATTTGAACTACCTGCGTTTCTTTGTTCTGTGAGCAATCCCCAATTTTATCTACCCTACCTGGTTGCTCTTCTAACTTTGCCTGATCAACAAACGACATTTCCTTATCAACATCCCGTTGCTCCATTCCTTTTTTTAAAGAATTCGTCTTACTACGGGTAACCACCATATTTATAGGAACACCACTTCCTTTATTTTGCTCAATAAGCTCCACAGTTTTATTACCTAAGAGATAGTAACCTTGCTCCGACTCCGATGGTTTAATCGCCGCCTTAGTGGTGATGCAACCAAAATCCCCTTTTATAGTCACGCATGCTAATGGTAAACATTTACATTCATTATCAAGAGGTTGACGTACCCAAGTTATATCTCCAGTAAAATCCTCTGTTTTAACCCAATTTCTATCGCATAGATCAATCCCTGCTCCCGTGTCCCTCAAATAGTGTCTTTCAACCCCGTTTATTAGAGCTTTTTTTAGATAAGGTTTAAAACAATCCCCTAAATCAACATCATTACCTAAATGATTAACTGTATTGAACTCATTTTTCTTTTTTAACCATTCCGCACAATCTGGTTTTATGTGCCCTGGTTGATTACAAAAAAAAACACCTAATCTGCCTTTTCCTCTCAAAAGCCTGGTCTTGTTTAAGTTTATCATTTTTAAATTTTTCCGTTTTATTCTCTAACTCCGATTTAGCTTTTACTTCACCCCTAATTTTCGGATTTAAATTGCTTCTTTGCATCTCTGAATAAGGTTTTTTTTCCCAAGATTTTTTTTCTGATTTCCTGAAACTACTTCTAATACTCTCATATTTGTCACATTTATCAGCAAGTTTCGAAGCCTCTTTCATTTCATCCCATTCATCCATAAATTTTTCTTTTACTTCAAAAGGAACGCGTTTTTTTACTTACTCTGTGAGCATGAGCTCTTTTAAAGACTCGAAATCCTTTATTTCTAATGATTCCAACCAATTATCCAAATAACCTCTTAATTCATATACCAAGTCTACCCATAACGCTCCAGGTTTCCTTTGATGATTTTCAAACTTCTGTTTTAAAGCACCTGTTCCCAATCTAAAACGATTTAATAAAACTTTTTTTACATGTTGAAAATCATCTCCTAATTCTTCTGGTTGCTTCACTATAATTTCCGCGATATCTGATGGCAATAAGGGAATTAATTGGCTAACCATATCCTCCTGCGAAATTTTAGCTTTTTCCGCCTGTTTTTCAAAGATCATAAAGAAAAGAGTGATGTCAATTAATTTACAATCAAAACGTGGAACTAATTCTTTCAAATTAATTTTTGGATTCCTATGCGAACCTACATTCATATCACTAGACGAAAGACTAACAGTTTCCGAAGAATTTTGAATTCTTAATTTTTCTAACTCAAATTGTCTTGTTTTTTCGCGCTCTTCGTCTTCCCGTTCCAAAGCTAATTTTTCCCGTTCCATTTCTTTTCGTTCTGCATCCTCCTTAAGAATACATTCTAAATTCGATTTAGCAAAACTCTCATTATAATCCGATGCTGCTAAAATAGCCTGAATTATAGTTTTTTTCTTATCAGTTGCCGACACGTTGGTCTCAAATTCCTGTGCCAGCAAAAGCAAGATGTTTTTAGTATATTTCCCTAGAAATTCTTCCATTGTTTTCCCCCAAAATATACTAATCACAACAATACACAAATATATACAATTTGTAAAACACAATAAAAATTACAATAAGGAATAGAATTTTATCCTCTAGATATATTTCAATGCATAAAACAATAATACAATTTTCCTACCGAAAATTTTCGTGCACTTGTTATATCCTTTAAAACTGAGTAAATCCTCAAAATTATTTTGATACCCACAGCACTATATAAATACAATTTGTATAAAAACAACTAATCCTGCTATTTCCTACAGCATACCCATAAAATTTCAAATAACTTTATTGCTGTAATAAACAAAAGCTGTATATGCCCCAACTTTATAACTAAAAGTTACATCCACAACTATGATTAATTTTAATGATTAATATTCTTTTATTAATCAACCGTAATTTACTATCCTCAAGTTAATTATGAAATACATAAATATTAAATTTTCAAAACCAAATGAATTACCGTACAGACCATAAGAAACCCGTTTAATATAAAAATTCTAACTAAAAATTTCGATCCCAAATTAATAGCTACCCTAGACTTTTTATCTATTAAACATATACAAATTACAAAGAACAGACATATACAATATTAAATCCTAACAGACCTCTCTGGAAAATTTCATAAAAGGGCTTACCTTCAAATGTAGACCTTTCTCCACACTGCTCCAAGGCTTTCCTGCACTTTTTTTTTTCAGGTACTGCCGTATCTCCGGATCTAACTTGATTTCCGCCGGGAAATTTACACACAAGCTGTCTCCATGGATTCCTAAGGGCGATCGATGAAATAGTCTACTATCCACTGCACTGGATGTTTACTGAAGAAATTTTCTATATCGTCGAATCCTTAGTCCTTGTTACATACCAGCTAACTTATTCGACACTCCAGATTTCACAGTTCCTCACCGGATACACTTGAAAATCTTTCTCGTCAAACACAAGATTTCATCACCGACCGTCCTTGTTTCTACACAGTTTCCTTCTGTACATCAAGTTCACATGGGTCCAGTCTAATTTATGCTAGACCTAATTAATCCGTAAGCTGCCACCATTTATAATACTATAGCTGTGATGTAGTGGGCCAGAGCTTTTTGGTTCACTAAGCTCTTGTGAGATGATCGTTGAAAAATAATACATGTTTCTTACCAAAGTTCTTTATTAGAACAACTAAAATAGATTTGAAAAATGTAATAACAAACTTTACCATTCATAGGTAGATACTCTCACTTTTTATTAACAGTTCTATACTTCTCATAGCCAACCTGAGTAAAAACGATTTTTACTCGCATCTCTTCCGTTGTTAAAAAAACACCTCACTTCATCAGTGTCACCCAGTCTACTATCAGCCTCCACACTAGCTTCTGCATGAGTCTCTTTTTACTTTCACTTTAGGGACGAATTCCCACACATTGTCCAGCCACCCCTATTTCTTGGAAAAGTTGAAATACCCTGTTGAGCAGATCCCAAGGGCAGAAGTATGCCAGGAATTTCCCCTGCATGCCTTTACACAAAAGACCATTGTCCTCCTCGGAAATCCCTGTTGCTTTCCCCGTCGAAAATGTGTGGCGAAGGTACGATATCACATCCTGGTGATGAACTGTTCCTTTAGACCACTCTGCTAACCAGACGTTTTCTGTATTTCCTCTAAATGGAAGATCTAGTAAATTTAACTTCACGTACGCGCAAATGCGTGAATTTTTGAGTCTGATCTTACGGAATTAGCTTTACGCTTTAATATATATGATGATGATACTAAAATTATTTAAATTAAAAATACTGAGAAACGTGGTTATAGCAGAAATTGAAAATGCTAAGGAAGGCCTTGAATTTAAACAGCCAAACCAAAGCCATCCTCAAATTCAGCGACACTTTTGTTAAAATATTTGGGATCTATGACAGTAGAAAAGTAATTATACTCCGCTTCGAGATTACTTCATGCAACATCTATTAAAGAAATTGCTAAGGAATCCAGTCGGATTCGTTGTCGCCACGTTTAACTACAAATTCAAATCTACAGCCAATGAAATCAACTGCCTGAATAGAGCAAATCAAATAGCAAATGCGAAAGATCGACAATTGTCTTTGCAAAGTTGCTTCCGGCTTCAAGATAAACAAATTTAACTCTCGATTGTGAATCCGTGTATTTCAAGATCGGAAATAAATATGCAGCAGATAACGGAATATCTACGTTGTCATCCCATGCGTCTCCGTCAGTTCCGTTACTTTCAGGAAATATAATAAAATTTTCTGTTTTTTAACAGAAAATTCCCCTTTGTCGTGAAAAGGGGCTTTTTCTATGAAATTCAGGAAAAAAAATTCGTGAATTTCAGATTATTTTTAACAGTGTAAGTAATCTATAAGGTAATGTGAGAGAATGAGAGCAACGTGAACATTTAAAATAAGTGCATTATAGATCATGCATTTGTAGAATATCCTCATTTGTCTTGTTAATGGCTTCGGTGGGGTCAAAACATGAATACAATTTATGTATAAAACATTTTTACTGTTTAATTTAACGCCTTTTATCAATTAATGAAGTATATTATCTCAAGATATTAGGATTTGTTATATATTAATTAACGTTAGTCAATATTTTCCTTAATTAAAAAACTTTGATATATACATTCAGGCAATGCGCAAAGATCTAAATTCATGAATAATATCATATCAAAAGGCGTTTTTCAAGAAAATGTTGCGTTGCAATTAAATGTTAAATATTCTGAATAATTTTATCTAAATTCGGATGATAAAATACGTGTAAAATATAAAAGATGTTATCTTGACTTACACTCGTAAATGCAATTTTCGTTCGACATTGCATGAATTGTTCAATTTATCGCTAGAGATGTGAAACTAATTCAATCTTGAAAACACTGTTATGACCGTGCAGCATTAAGTAAATAATTTTGTTCTGCAAGCGTACCCAATATTTCTTCAGATCTTTATTTGTTAATGCATTCGAGATCATTGGCATTAAATTGTTTTTAAAATACGTAACTAAACACTGTAAAAAATGTTGTGAATTTTCACGCAATTTTTGTTGTAATTTTTCACGCACTGATTCTGTGAAATCGATTTCAAGCAAAAGGTGAATAATACAGTCATTTAGTAACTTTTTTTACAAATAGCGTAAAAAATTAGAACAAAGCTGTATTTTTGCACAGGTACAGTTAAGGTATGTAGTTTAACGTACTTAAAGTCCCCATCGATCCGATGTGAACTTTCACCTCCAGAAGGCAACACTTTTTTGTCACACCAACGCTTCCCTGTCAAAAACTAAAATAAAGTAAACAATACTGGAGAAAATGCGGAAACACAATCGTATTGAACGCGTTCAAGAAGCAGAACAAATACTTACATAATTTCGATCCCTCCCCACACCTCTCCTGACTCGGCTGCTACATTGCATGTATACCGTTTTCGCACGCTTGTGCAATAATCATTGCCCAATATCCTATCACCCCTTGCTTAGGGGCCTTCCACAAATGATGTCACGCTTGGAGGGGGTTCGTGAAATTATGACAGTTTGTGACAAGGGGTGGGACGGGGTAAGAAGAAATGTGACATCACACATTTTGGTTAAAATAAAAGTATTAAAAATCACCAGATTAAATTTTGAAGTTATTTTGAAATTAAAGTATTTTGTGTGTATAAAGTAGATTTAAAGCCAAATATATTAAATTCCATTTCAAATTCCAAAATACGACTGTTTACAACTACTCTTTCGTATTAATATTTTATTACTATTGTATATTAATTATGTTTTTACCATAAATCTTAATCTTATTTCATACAAAATAAGTACATGAATCATTTTTATTGTTATGCTCACAAATGTCGTTGAAACACATAGTTAAAGTTTAAAAATAAAGTTTGAAATATGTTCTATAACTTAGTGTTTTGTTTCTGAACTGCAAGTATCTGTTTATGTAATACAGCGTGACATGTGACAAGGGGAGGAGGAGGTATGGTGAAGTGTGACACTTCGTGACAAAGGGGGGAAGGGGGATCAAAAATATTGAAAAAAAGTGTGACATCATTTATGGATCGCCCCTTATGTCGAAATTTACCACGTGCAGGTATATTTGCAGTGCTTTATTTCAATTGATGAGCATTTCGCTAGTATTGAATCTCCCTCATCTACTGAACGAAGTATTCTTTGTAAGTTTTTAGAAAGTGAATACTCTTATTTTCAACGCATTTTGTAGAAAGTTTTAAATAGTTTTGAGAGTGTAAAATGACTCTTTCTTAACACGTTGAGTGCCACGATGACTGACACTGAAGCGCTGAAAATTTACAATGTTAAAGTAATTTTTAAGAAAGTATAATCCTGTAATAAATAAAAGGTAGGTAAATTTTAAATATTTGTTCAGTAATTATTTAAAACAATGTATATTTTTTTTCAGTTTTGTATCATATTTTAGACGTTAGCCATCGGTGAATGACGCGTTTTAAACGGAAAGTTCGCTGTCAGCCACCGGTTGCTGACGTGGCGCTTAGCGTGTTAATTGCTGATTCAGAGCGGAAAAATGGACATGACGAAGTAGTTTGTTTTTTATGTGGAGAGAAGTCTGCATTTCGAATGATTGTGTGATAAAAGGGACTGAAGTCGCTTGTGACAGAAAGTTTAGAAAAGTGTGACCATAAGTAGAAAGCACATTGCAGGAAAACCATCAATGTCCACACAAATTACTCCATTAAAAGAAAAGTAAAATGTAATTAATTCACCAAACACCCAGAATGACTTCTAATTATACGAATTTCATATAGGGGAGACCGGGGCTAGTTGGCTACAGGGGTAAGTAGGCGCAGTCCTCATAAATCGCCTGTTTGTGGATAGATTGAGCAACCAGTCAAAAAGTACCTTTCTTCTTGCTTTTTACAATCCTCATTGTAGTTTTACAACGTTACCTACGTGAAGTGGAGATTTATTACGATTTTTCTGTTTTATGCACTCATAAGTAATTTTTTGTTGCTTCATTCTTTTTCTTATTTCTAATACTTGACTTAATAATTGCGATTTAAATTGTGCAGTTTATCTTAGTGTATGATTAACTGTACCTACATTATATGTGATTTACTTGGATTATTTATGCTTAGATGGTTACGTGCCCCTTTTGTGAAGAAATTTATTATGGGGCTAATAGGCGCATTGAACACGGGGCAAGTTGGCTTGGTGTTTGGTGTATGTTGGTAGCTTGAAAAACAGCAAACACCGAAAAAAGGGGTTGCAATGCAAGATTCTGGGCACATGAGGCTTGCCCAAACGGAGACACTCGATTTTTTATTTGTGACAACTGTAACTCTGATGATGATATCGAGTAGGATAGAAGTTACTCAATTTTAATGTTTTATTCCTTATTTTTATGTCTGTATGATTTAGAATTTACCTTGTACGGTGATAACACCTTTGTTTAAACTTACTGGTAATAAATGAAATTGATTTCTCTTAACTGCGTGTCTTATTTGAGTTTCATTTAATATTTTATAAAGCGTGTGCCAACTTACCCCATAGGTATAGGCAACTTGCCCCGTGACGGGGTAAGTTGGCGCACAATTTTCTTTTTACTTTAGGCTTCCGCTAAACATAAACTACAAAAGCTACAAACTCAAAACTTCGGATATTTATAGCCCAATGCCTGTTCTTTAATAGTGCAGTTAAAGTTTCATAAAAAACTTACACAAAAAATTAATAAAAATCAATAACTAAAAACTGCGCCTACTAGTCCCGGTCTCCACTAATTAAAAGATGTTTTAGGTATACATACCGCAATTTATTCTTTATAATAATTTTTGTAAATGATCATCTGTTATATTAGAAATTTTTCAAAGAGTATTCGAAACACTTCTGCTGATTCAAACTAAACACTTTCTATTATTTTTAAATCTGTAGCTCTTAATGAGCACGTGTAAAGCGTCTTGAAAGTCAGTCAAATATGCATTGCTTACTTTATAATATTCCCTCACGGAAGAAACGAGATTTTTGGGATACAGATAGGCACGGTCCGGCCGAACTTTCAGCAACATTTTCGCCGAAAACGAATTTTCGTCGAAACTCAGATTTTGGGCCGAAAACCTAAATTTTCGGTTGATCGTTACTCGAAACAATATTTGCCACGATAACTTTTGACCAATTTAACGTATTTGCCTTTTTAGGTGCGTTCGTAATTATATAAATACGTAGCCCCTATAGTCGTCGTTCATTCCGTCTGTCCGTCCGTCCGTCCGCATATAACAGAGCAAAAACTACATAACCGAGTGGTCTGAAACTTTAAATATATAATTGTTGCAAAATTTTGTCGAGCCATTTCAAATTTTATGAAAATTGGATGCATAGTTTAATTACAGGGACAGTCAAAATTTTTCTTTACATTACGGCCAATGGGAAAAATTATTGCAAGTGCATTTTAATGATGTTACAGCCTTCCGAATGGTCTGAGACTTTAAATATATAATTGTTGAAAATTTTGT
Source organism: Maratus speciosus (assembly GCA_963932465.1). Taxonomy (NCBI): domain Eukaryota; kingdom Metazoa; phylum Arthropoda; class Arachnida; order Araneae; family Salticidae; genus Maratus; species Maratus speciosus. The sequence continues at coordinate 106,643,489 of OZ010795.1, read as the reverse complement.
CGAGCCATTTCAAATTTTATGAAAATAGGATGAATAGTTTAATTACAGGGACTGTCAAAAGTTTTCCGTTACATTACTGCCAATGGGAAAAAATTATTGCAAGTGCATTTTAATGATGTTATAGACTATGCACTTATGAAGTGCACTAAAATATACATTCAGTACAATATGGGGTGCAAAAAATAATTATAAAACTAGTTATAGTACGAACGCACCACATTTGCCACGTTTAACGAGCAATTTCCAACTTGTTTTATATAAAAGAAATTTAATTCTCTATAAACTATACCTGGAAAACAAAAATTTATTTTTCATGTTAAAACAAAAAATTTATCAACTTTTAAGGTTTTTGATTTTTTTTATTAAACTTTTTTTACTTGTTTACAACTGTTTTTGTTTGTTTTAAATATAATAGAGAGAAAATGTACTAAACGTATAAATAAAAAATAACGAATCAAAAATATGGAACCTATACTTGAAAATTGTGGCAAAACTAGTTTTTCAATATCAGTTTATTCGTGCTCTATTAAAACTTTCTATATTGTTTTTTACAATTTAAGAAATACTTTTGATTTCCATTAAACAGAAATAAATAAGCGCAAAAAGAAGTAGTAGTATAAACTAATTACAGTCTCCCTAAAACACGATCAAACTTCAGTCATTTTTCGTCATTTCAAACCTTAATGCAAATTTTCGTTTTGCATTGCATGAATGACTTACATTATCTCTTAGAGCGTTAGCTGATTATACGTACCTCGAAATTTTTATTTTGTACTTCAGAATTAATTAAACAATTCTGCCATGAAAACAGCTGCAGTATTTTTTGTAATATGTTTTAATATGCGCGTGAAATGAATGCATTCAAGATAATTTATTTGGTTTATACTCAGTTATTTCTATAATACTTTGCTTAAATATGAGAAATAGGTATTCAAATATCTATATTCAATTTTAATAAGTATTAGTATCAGTCCTCATAAATTAATTAAGTATAGTTTCGTGAATAATTCATTTATATGTAACAGTAAAAAAAAAGGAAAATATTTTATAAACATATTGAAATATGCCATAACTTTGTTTTATCTAAAAGTCAAACAAAAGGTATAAATTTTTGAAAGGCATAAATTTTTGCTAAAAACATAAAAGTTGATCCAAGTTTCAATCATTTAGATACTGTAAAATTTCCTCTGCAATAAATATAAACTATAAAAAAGTTACATATAAAATTTTCAATTTATTTTGCATTTGCTTTCATTTTGATTTTTTTAATTAAAAAAGGTGGGCGCCTTACTGAGATTAGGAATCCAGAATGGGTTTTACCTTCTTCAAATAAAGATATTTCAAGATAAAATTTTCAAATTAAACATAAGCAATTTTTTAATAAATAAGCTGGATTGGGTTAGATGTAGAATCAGAAATTCCATGTAGCGATCTCATCTCACTTGATCATTATAAAGCGAGTTAATAGCATGGAGTTAATGGCTTGATCTACGAGATGCTACCGTTTTTTGCTCAACGCTGACGTTCTCGCCTAATGATCATGAGATCCCTGGTTCAACTCACACCGGCGCCATTTCACTCTCTCTTCATATAGAAAACAAGTTGGAAATTGCTCGTCAAACGTGGCAAATGAGGTGCGTTCGTACTATAACTAGTTTTATAATTATTTTTTGCACCCCATATTGTACTGAATGTATATTTTTTGAGCTTCATAAGTGCATAGTCTGTAACATCATTAAAATGCACTTACAATAATTTTTCCCCCATTCCCCGTAATGTAACGGAAAACTTTTGACTGTCCCTGTAATTAAACTATACATTCGATTTTCATAAAATTAGAAATGGCTCGACAAAATTTTGCAGCAATTATATATTTAAAATTTCAGACCATTCGGAAGGCTGTAAAATCATTAAAATGCATTTGCAATAATTTTTTCCCATTGGCCATAATGTAACGGAAAAATTTTGGGTGTCCCTGTAATTAAACTATACATCCGATTTTCATAAAATTTGAAATGGCTCAACAAAATTTTGCAGCAATTATATATTAAAAATTTCAGACCATTCGGAAGGCTGTAAAATCATTAAAATGCATTTACTATAATTTTTTCCCATTGGCCGTAATGTAACGGAAAACTTTTGGGTGTCCCTGTAATTAAACTATACATCCGATTTTCATAAAATTTGAAATGGCTCGACAAAATTTTGCAGCAATTATATATTAAAAATTTCAGACCATTCGGAAGTTTGTAACATCATTAAAATTCACTTGCAATAATTTTTCCCATTGGCCGTAATGTAAAGAAAAACTTTTGACTGTCCCTGTAATTAAACTATACATCCGATTTTCATAAAATTGGAAATGGCTCGACAAAATTTTTCAGCAATTATATATTAAAAATTTCAGATCATTCGGTCGGGTAGTTTTTGCTCTGTTATATGCGGACGGACAGACAGACGGACGGACAGACGGACGGACGGACAGACGGACGGACAGACAGACGGACTGAACGACGACTATAGGTGCTACGTATTTATATAATTACGAACGCACCTAAAAAGTGGGACTGCTACAACAATGATGACGAGATCTGGATTAGAAAGGAAATATATTGTAAAATAATACAAACTCTTGAGAGTGATTTACAGACAGAAGTTTATATCTGCAAAGAGTATAATTTAAGAGATTCCATTTCATCCAAATATCATTTCTTTCATTAAAAAAAATTTACATTTCGCATAAAAACTTCGAGCCAGTTTCGAGCATATCTTTGCTCAATATTGAAGCCATTTCAAAAGCTATTTTCTTATCTAAGGGAAGAGGAAAAAGATGGTAAGTTGACTTTTTTCCGTTTTTCTGCAAGATGTTGGCTTGAAGGAAAATAAGTGGTGTTTATCCAACTATGTACACGGTGTCCAACTATGTCAATGTATGCACTCAAGATTTGAAAGTATACTCCAGCATTAAACTATTCTTCTGAAAGGCTATTTTATGTTTTAAAACGTATTAAAAACTATGAACGGGCAACACAGAATCAAGAAATACATGTCAACCTTTGAATGGTAGCTATAGAATCCGGTAGCACAGTGACACTCAATTTCAAATCTACCCTATATACAGGGTGTCCGGTCTCAACGGTGTCCAATGGCTAATTCCTAAACCGTTAGTCATATAGTTCCAATTACAAAAAATGTTTTAAATCAGGTAAAGAAACATTTTAAAAGCGATTTGGGTCAATAAAAACATTTCTTAAAAAATTACGAAATTTAAATTTTTATACGGTCCCCCGCTCCTATAAGTTATATTTAGTATTTTTTTCCTATTACACTGAAAAGTAAGACAAAAAAAGTCCCATTCATATAACGCTAAAATTGATCGAGTTATGAAACTTTAAAAATGCATGACTTATGCCACTTTTCTACGCTGAAAACAAATGAGTTCGCCTTGGCTTTGAGGGATCATATACCAAGTGTTTAAAGTATTCGAAGATCTTACTTCATGTGTATCTGCGCTTTGAAAAAAAATCCTACAAATATTATGATTAAGTCTCAAATTGGCTAAAATCACATATGTTTTATTTTGTCAGGATTTGAGGCTGTTTCTCTAATGATTTCATTTAACAAAAATTATGTTTTTTTATAAGTTTTATGTTACTTCAACAATCGTATGTATGTTTTTCCAGTTCAAAATTTGTACTCGAATTTTAACCTACTTTTAAATATCCGATCGAGATTGCATTTTACATACTGGCGCAAATCCGATAACAATCTAATATTATTAAGATTTTCGGTGGTTACAATTTATACTTATTTTACAGGATAACACAAAAAATTTCGGATAGATTTCTGCCAAGGAGTTTAAGAAAAAGTTTTAGATTAGATAATACAAGACTGCGATTGTTCGGTTTTTTAACTTTTACGTATTTTTTAGCACTGAATCCGAAAATTACCTTACTTTTTAACCATCATGTCAGGGTATTTCGTAAATCATAAATTTTCAAATTTAAAGAATAACAGAAATCGAATAATATAAAGTAGAGGAGATGGTTGTGTTTTTTAACTTTTGATAATTAATATTTACGCCCTTTTTAGCACTGAATCTGAAAATGACCTTCATTTTTAACCATCATGTTAGAATTTTTTTGCAAATCGCAAATGTGTAAGTTAAAATATAGCGAAAATCTCATACCATAAAACATATGTAAAACATTTTTTATTTTATTTTATTTTATTTTATTTTATTAAAAAAATGTATTCGATATTTTTGCTTATCCTGGGATTCTTACAGCTAAACAGCTGAGTGGTCTGATGAGATGGGGGAGGAAATTCAATTTTAACATTGAACTTCATAACTTTGAAATTTCACAATTTGCGAAAAGTCCTGATATGATAGTAAAAAATGAAGGTCAATTTCGGATTCAGCGGTACAGAATATATAAGAATCAATTATCAAATGCTAAAAAACATGACATAACCCAACTTTTGCAGGCTTGTGCAATCTAATAATATTTTAAAATACGTATCATTTTGTAAAGAATTGAGGCTGTTAATTTAGAATAATTTTATTTAACAAAAATTCTGTTTTTTCTTTCTTCTTAAATGTTTATTACAAATTGTATATTTTCCATTAATATGCCAGAATGATTAAAGATTTCAAATTTATATTGCAATGTTAATTTTACTCCCAAACATTTTTTATATCTGACGAAATTATATTTTGACTAAATTTGTGAATGACTCCCAATTTGCATCAAAAAATATGCTCCAACTTTAAACAGCTGTTACTCAGTCAATTTTAATCGTAGAATAACGGGACTTTTTTTATATTACTTGTCAGTGTAAAAGGAAAATTTCACTAAATATAACTTATAGAACCGGGGGACCGTATAAAAATTTAAATTTCGTAATTTTTTAAGAAATATTTTTATTCACCTAAATCGCTTTTAAAATATTTCTTTACCTGATTTAAAACATTTTTGTAATTGGAACTATATGTCTATGACTAACGGTTTAGGAATTAGCCATTGGACACCGTTGAGACCGGACACCCTGTATATAAAATCCTAATGAAACAAATTTATGAAACGAATATATGAAACGGCTGAAATGTGTATCGATTCTTTGAATCGACTGATTAAACAACTGATTATGTTTCACGGCGATTTCTCCTAAAATATGGAATACTTTGCGATGAAATTAACACCCAAAATCCGTATTGATCCACAGATCTCAAAACTGGTATTAGAATTTTTAAATTCGAATTAGTTTTCGAAATATTAATTTTTTTCTAATTTTAAATACATTTTTCTAATGATGGCAACTCAAATTTTAATCATAACAGATATTTTTTTTTCGTAATTCAGAAAAGTTTACTATTTTAAATTAATTTGGCGACCAGTTTGGCTTCCTTTTAATCTATGCTAAGAACAATGCTTTTTTTGTATTTCGTTATCATTTTATTTAATACAAAACTTTCATTTAAAAATAAAACATTTAAATTGATGGCTTTCACTTTTTTCTTTTTTTAAAAAAACAAAACGAAAAGAAAAATATTAGGCACAGTTGTCATATACGCACTTGGGTACTTAATTGGCGCAAAAATGGTATTATTTTGATCGACATGGCTATTGTCGTTTATTTAATAATAAATGTTTATTTACCTTTATTTTTTTATTTATATAAATTATTTTGTTCTATAGTTATTAATTATTTTTTTGCTATTTCCTTTTGAAAATAACAGAAAATAATTAAAAAATACGCACAACGTAGTTATTCCGTCAACCAATTTCGCAAATTATATAAATCGCCAAACCACTCGCCAAATTGTACTGATTGACAAAATTTAACGAAAGAAAACGTAAATTAGTATAACATTAACAAATATAAAAATAAAACGTCGAAATAAAAATCACTTGATGACGTAAACATGTGTAACTTCATAAAAGTCAAGTGAATGTGACATTTTCGATCAACCGTTATTGGCATTTAATCTTATAGTTCGCGATAGATTTTTGGTCGACGGGATAACTAAGCAGTACCAAAAATACATATGTAACTGGTATTCGAAAACGAGGTTTTCGCCAAATTATCGTAAAAAAAATCATGCCAAACACGCAGTGCGTATATGACATCTGGCGAAATATTAAATTATGTAACAATCCATGACATTTAATTTCAACTTCAAATCAATGTTTTAATTTACCACTCGAAGAATAAAAGAGTTCTAATTAGTGAGTTGCAAAAAAGATATTGGCGAGATTTGCACCCGGCTGTTTTTTCTTTCGGCACAGATGTCATATACGGCACCATATTGGCACGATTTTTTTCTGACGCCAATGTCATATACGCAACGAGTACTTAACTGGCGCCAAAGTATCGTTATTTTGCTTGATATGGTAAGCCGGATGTTGTTGTTTATGCTGTTGATGCGTTCCCCAAATTGGCGTTGGAAAAAAAATTGCGCCAATATAGGGCGTATATGACATTTGTGCCAAACCTTCATATGAAAGGCGAAGGGATCAGACCGTATTTATTTATGGCATTTGATGACTTGAACTATAATAATATAGATGAAATAATGGGGATAGAATAATATTTGGCGACTTATCACCTGTGCCTGGATAACATTAAAGTATCAAAATGGCACCTAGAGTATAAAAAACGAAGTGTTCCGCCGGGAACTGTTGATGATAGTCACATGATTTAGGCTATTGTTATAGAGACTGTTTTAAAATATCGGGAGACAAAGACTCTGAATACTTAATTCATTTTATTTTAGCTTCTTTTCAAATGTTTAACTGATCCTCTTTAATCAAAAACGAAAACAACGATTGGATGTCTTAACAGCAACTGATTCGCCCTTAAATTTTTGCAATCAAAGGGAATTGAATGGAAACCCGTTTACAGGGATATCTGCACAGCTTTTTTCAGTATAATTTAATCGTCTCTAATATTTTAAAAACCCATCAGATTAGCATATTTTTAGATTCTGCGGTATCTGAATGGGGGTTGGCAAGTGTAGCTTGCAGGGGGCAGATCCCCCTAGTAAATAATAAATACATTCGCAAATTCAAAGTCTTTTTTTTTCATACCCTGCAAGTATTATAAAATTATTACGAAATTATAAATTATTATTCGTTCGTAAAATACATTTTTGACTCTCTAAACTACATATACGTGGGATATATAGTTTTAAATATGGGCTATTAATTTGTAGTGACTTTTTCTGTGAATTTCTGATTTACATTTTGTGTGATTAAATTGGAGATGTATGTGAATTTTATTGGAAAAATTAAAACTGCAGTAGTATTTTTTATTTGATTTGTATGGTATATTTTTCGCTTGACAAAAGCTTTGTTCAAAAATTTTTGAAAGGCGGGGATTAATTATATTTATAATTTTCTGCCATTAAATATTCTCTTCAGAATAATTAGTAAACCTTGAACTTGCATTTTGGTTTCATGCTTTATGCATTCATTTAAATTTATATGTTTTTAAGGTTCCGTACTTAAAAAGTAAAAACGGAACCATTATAAGATCACTCCTGTGTCTGTCTTTACGTCTGTCACAGCCATTTTACCCGTAAACTTATAACGTGGAATGTTCAAATTGGGGAAGGTAATAAACACTATTGACCCACATATTTACAAATTATTAAACATTCATAAATATATTTAGGAAAAATGTAGAGGGCTAATCAAGCTACTTGAAAAAAAATACGTTCTTTGCATATCGTGTGGGGTATCGTGTGAAAGCTTTCGTAACGCTGAACTCAAAAATACATTTTTTTTTTAATTTTATGTATTATAGTTACAGAGATATCGTTGAAAATGTAATGCCCCTCCCCTCTATTACCGAATCTAGTAAAACTAAAATTATGAAAAAATTAGAGGTAGTAGACGTTAACTTAAATCTTGCAGGAAAATTATAGGATTACCCTAGTTCACATAGTTTTTGAGAAAAGAGCATTTTTCTGTTACACACAAATTTCGATTTGCAGGCATTCACAAAGGTGTTGAGGAGCGCTGATGGTACCTTTCGTAGCAGAAGTATAAAAGCACTGTGGATAGTGATTTTCGAAAAAAATGGTCATAAGTTAGCCGAGATATTAACCTTTAAAGACACGGATGGTTTGGACATACATAATGACAGGGCGGCGTAATCTATGTGTCATCGGCTTTTAAAGCATGTATAACAACTTTTAATGATACATTTTTGTTATGCAATGCCCAGTAGCAGTATAAAACCAATAAACGTCAAATTGTTAAAAACAGACTAATTTAAATAGAATTAATCACATAAATACTATGGGATTCGCGACTAGTTTGTATTGGGTGGATATCTTTATACGTCTGCCGTGTCATTAATAGTTAATTAAAAACCTATCTGGAAAAACACGGCACGGACCAAGGCGGCGTTGCAACTTTTCGCCCTCCCTTCGGAGCGCGCTTAGCACAATGCCAAGTTTTATGTAGGTTATTGTATTACGTTAAGTATTATTTAGGTTTCATACCTTTTTTAACCTTTATCGTATATACAGTAGGGGAAGGTGTTGTTCCTTTGACCACTTAGCAGTATTTTAATTTTCGTAGCTCAACTATTAAGGCTAAATTCAATTTGTTTGTTTTATTATAATCTGCATCATCTGGTTTATTATATGTAATTTTTTCAAGTTTCTAGATTTACTCTTATTATGTTTAATTTCATTTTTAAAAAATAATAACATTGTGGTCAAAGGTACAACACATAGTTGTACCTTTGACAATGAGATGTTGTACCTCTGACCAGCCAATTAGACAACGCAACAATGAAGAAAAAAAGCATTTTATTCAATCTCATTGTTTCTTGCGTTTATGCTGTTGCTTTTGTTTGTTTTATAAACTTCAATAATTAGCTTTTCAAGAGTATCAGTCAGGATACGAGATTTCCCTTTGTGCCGACCCCTATTTGACATTTTCCTTGCTTGTACTTTTGGATAAGGTGTCACAGTTTCATGTGTTATGATAAGTGGCGAGAAATTTAAACTGCTACATTGAGGAATGATATCGTCAGTTTGATCTGCACCACCCGCTGATGGTTTATCAAAATCACTTTCATTCAGCATCGGTCTGTCTGTTACAGTAGGTGCAAGAAATTCGTCATCAGAGAAAACATTATCATTTAAAGGCACAATCATTGTAACCTTAAAACCTTTCATAATATTGTTTGGAACTACAACATTAGAAATGCCCGCAAGTTCAGCAATGTTGTAGATTGAAACAGGCTTTCTAACATTTCCTGAACAACCATCCAATTATTTACAGCTTGATTATAAAAGGCTTTCAAAAGACCATAAGCACCCTTACCAAGGAGTTACATTTTATTGATAGAGCGTGGATGAAACATCATTAGTCACACCACTAGCCTTGGCTAAAACAATTATTGGTATAGTAATATGATATTCATGTTTATCAAATAATAACAATACTGGTCTTTCAGTGCTAGGTCTAACATTTTTCAGAAAATGTTGAAATAACTGTTGGAATATGGTCTCATTTAACCAGCTTGACGAGTTTGGAGCCCCGATTAATCCAAGACCCGTTCTGTGAAGCATAAATGGTTTACAATTGACAGGGGGAAAACAAACAAAAGTGTAATGATATTTCCGGATGCACTAACAGCAGTAATCATAGTGATAGTTGTTCCCCTTTCGGCAGACGTTATCCCCTTAACTTATTTTTTTCCTTTGAGGGCTATGAGTTTAGGAGGTACATGAACTGTGCTTACCCCAGTATATATATATATTTAATGAAAAACGGAAGTAAAAAAATATATTAAACTAGTTTGCAGACACTTCTAGGAATTAAGTCATAAAAGTTTAAATGTTTAGAAAGTTTTTTAAGAGTGTTGTACCTTTGACCTGGTCAAAGGAACAACACCTGATCATGGTCAGAGGTACAACACCATGCTTGTGCAAATTACAACGCATGCTACAGTTTTAGGGTTAAGATAATCATTTTCACAAACCGCACCGTATTTTTAAAAGTCTATAGCTATCATGTCAAATTGTTTCTTTCAACAAAAACATATCACAAAATATATTATTAGGCAAAATATTAACAAATAAATACTTACATTTTTATCAAGAAAATGGATTATTATTATTATTCACAGGAATGCCCTTTGACTTGAATAATCCACAGTGAGATTAACAAGCCCTCTAGTGAAGGAACTATGCATTAATTACACCAAAATTCATAAAATGCTGCTAGATGGTGCTACAGCCTAAGTGGTCAAAGGAACAATATGGTCAGAGGTACAACACCTTCCCCTACATGTAACTAGTATATACAGCTACACCCAACCAAACTTTGAACGGTTTTTTACAAAGTCTTATTAATCTTTTAACAACGATTTTTTTAATAATACAGTAAATAATTCACATATTTATTGTACGGAATCCTCAGAGCGCGAGTAATACTTGCACTTTACCATTTATATAGAACATAAAAGTGAAGTAGTAAATAATTCTACAAACTATTCAATTTCAATTCAGGAAAGGTAGGGAAGGAGGAGTAAAATAAATTACTGCACAGGGACGTCATATATTCGAAATACGGGCCTGATTATATGCATAGTTAAAAAAATATTATATACAACACTTTTCATTCCAGAAATGTATGAAGCAGATTTGCTGTCAAAACGTTGTTTTTATTATTCTGAGAGATCATATGAAAACCTGATGAATTTCAGAACCACATGCATCGCTACAAACTCCTCTACTAGGAGTGTTTAATAAGTCAATACTTACTTTTAACCCCTTAAGAATCGCATTAAATTACGGTTTAAAAATTCAAATTGCTTATTGGCGCCACTTTTTTGAAAAGAAATATTCACCTTATTTAATAGCAGGTAAAATGCTACTATAATAAAGCCAATTACACTATTTTATAAAACTGGTGGGAATCAAACAATTTGAATAAAGACACAGCCCGTGAATATCACTTGCGCGAGAATTAGGGAGTTAAGATGGATGAGGTATGTTCAAATGAAACCCATTTGAATCCTGCAAATTGACGAGTTGGCGCTTACGGTGGGAAATGCGCATGGCCAAGTAACTTCATATGTATGAAGCATGTATTGTGTTGCGAAACGGATGTTCTGCTTTCGTTGTTTGAAGGTGGCTGGAGTGATAACGCAGCCGTCCAAACAAGACCAACGTCCAGTATTACAGTTTTTATTGGCAGAGGATTGGAAATATTTTGTTTCACCGGAGAATGATTGATGCATATAGAGAAAAGTGCTTATCAAAGACATCTGTTACAGGTTAGTCCAGAATGTTTCTCAACGGCCGTGAGAAACAACGAATTTGGCACGTCCTGGTCAAGCGCACAAAGTTGTTACCGAGACACTGATTTTGGACATTCACACTGCTGGTCAACATGAACAGTCGACGAAGCATTCGTGACATAGCAAGTGAATTTAACGTTTCCATGGGTTCAAGCAACAACCGAAATTTTTTTATCAGACGGTATTCTATGTTAATAAACACACATACTACAGTATATATTAAAACACACATTCACACATAAATAACGCCTGCACTCAACAGTTAAAGGTATATATAAATATTTTACAGACATACATATAATAAATACAATAAACCCAACTGGAGTGAAAAATTAGCCAGAGCCAGGAATCGAACCCGGGACGACCAGAAAATTGCAATAGAACAGGATAGTTTTTAAAGAAAATGCAACAAAGGCGATTAATATTCAAAATTGGTGGTAGCAGAAGTCTGTTTTTTTTTTGGTTTTTTTTTTGTCGTTTATATTGTAACTGGAAAACTAAGATGTTGTTAGAAATAAAACGCTTGTGAATCGGACCATTTTTAAGGGAGCTATAACAGGGGGCCCGAAAGATTCCAACTAATAGTTGAGAGGAGAGCAGGGGCCTAACATGAAAACATGTTTAAATGTTTTAGTACTTAGCGTTTTAGATCCCTAATTAGTCAAAATTAAGCGTAGGGTATGAATGAATCATTAGAATAATATTTTAAAGAAATTCGTAACAATGAGGTAAATGCTTAAAAAGGGAGTCCTAGGGCCCCAATACAAACTTGACGGTGTTGGTCTAGGGAGAAGAGTCCAAGACTCAATTTTAAAAATATGCAGTGAGAAGGTGAGGAAATTAGGGGGTGAAAAATGCATGGTAAACAAAAAGTTTAAGAAGCCCTGGATCGGGTCCTACAGAGTTTTGACTTCGAAATCATGCATCCATTTAGTAATTAGTGTATGAAAAGTATCTAAACGTAACGTATTTAAAAGTTTGGACAGTGAAATCATGCACTTACGTCAAAATAACGATTGTACTTCTACAAGTACCACTTCATCGAAATGGGATTCACGCTATACACTGGTTAAAATAATCTCAATGCGCACCTATACTGTTCATTTGACGACCATCTGTCGTTAATTACAAGAAATACAAGGGGTGTGGCATCTATCCCGGATGCGGTGACTCTCCCGCAGTTACCATACTTTTCAACAAATACTATTGAAAAGTACTGTTGAAACTGATACTGATTTTTCCATAGGAAATCAAACTATAAATGAGTAACCATTAAGTTTAAGTAGTGTTTTTGCTATATCTTTCGGAAACGGAAGTCGCTTGGCGGCAAACCCTCTTTGGAGTCGAATTTTGAAAAATTTTGAAGCACGTGTTTATTAATTTTAGTTATACTATGAGCATATCAATTTTCAAGATTTTATTTTTTTGTTTTATGAGGTAGGGTGACTTTTTTATTTTAAATTTCCCCCTCGTTGCCCCCTTAGGGATCGAATTTTTAAAAATCAGTGTCTCATTCATATATTGCCCTTAGGAATACATACTATATATTCCAAATTTCAGAGTTCTATGTCAATCGTAAGTATATAAAAAATGAGTCACAACCCTCATAGCATGCATGGTCACAGTGACGTCATTGTGACGTCACTGTAAGTCACTGTAGTCACGTCATATCTGTGACCAAAATGCCACCACTCAGTGATGTCACATTGTGACTGACATGTGAACTTCTTAGAAAACTTTAAACAATTATAAAAATTCTTCAAAACATGTTACTTATTGTAAAATTTTATTTTTCTGGCAATTAAAAAAATATTATAACGTCACTGTTATGTCACTGCATGTAACGTACGTCACGTCATATATGTGACAAAAAAACCACCATATTGTAAATCACAGTGTGACAAAAATATTAACTTCAAAAATTTTTGAAAACTAGGGGGCTCAGCCCCCTACGAGCTACGCTCGCCAACCCCCGCCCAGACACCGCAGGCTCTAAATGCACGCTAATTTGATCGGCTTTAAAAAGATTTCGAAAGATTGAATTATAATTTAATAAACAGTGGCGATCTCCCTATAAACGAATTTCTATTCATTTCTCTTTGATTGGGGAATTTTAACGCCAAATCCGCTGCGGTACTACTTGATTATCCGTCGACCAATTTCGCCAAATTATATAAATCGCCAAACCACACGCGAAATTATACAAATTGACATAATTTTTATTTTAAATAACGAAAGAACAAGTAAATTAGTACAACATTAATAAAAATACAAATAAAACGTCGAAATAAAAGTAACTTGATGACGTAGACACGTGTAACAACATTTCAAAATAAGCTAATATAAAAGGAATTAAGTAAACAGAGTCTTTGTCTCCTGGTATTTTTTAACAAAACGAAAAGAAAGTTCTTTTAAATGAGACATTTTAAATTAATCGTTTTTAATCTGACGTAATTTTTACCAAGCTATTCTTTCTCTTTTAAATAATCGGGTGAAAGTACTTTTGTTAGCAATGAAATATTATTTGCGCTTTCCTAACAAAAATAGTTGAAAATATCCTCTCAAAATATTAAATAAATGTCTAGCGCAATTTCTAAATTTAAACTTTTTTGCAATATTATTTTGTGTTCATTTTATGTAATAACTATAATGTGACGTAAATATGACGTAATTTCTCCTAAGACTTCTAACGCATGTTAATGAATTTATTATTTTACAATATTCTTTCTCTTTTAAAATTCACGTGTATACTTTTATGACGTAATTTTTAATAAGTTCCTGCTTTTTATACATAATTATTTAATTCTAATTTGAAAGTTTTTTTCCTGTTTATAATAGTCACGTGTAAATAATTTTTTAATTTGAAGCAAACATTATTGCTTGCGCTTTTTATACAGTTGGCAACAGTTTAAATTAGTACAATTTTCTGAAATCTGTAAAAAATATCTCTAGAAATGCTGAAAATTTGAATTTAAAATACAAATAAAACCTGAAAAAATGAGTCAAAATAAAAAAAAATTAATGCAATCTGCACTCCGGCAAATTCTAACGCATAAAATGATCTAAAAATGATTACACTGCCATGTATAGTTTTTGCTGCTATAAAACTTTTTTAGTGGAACGATTTTGTCCAACTTTAGCATTAAATATCTCTTAAAATAATTCTTCGATTTGAAAACTGTCTGCATCAGCGTGTTTATCAAACATTTCTGTATAAAACCACTGATTTTCATATTTTTGTATGCATTATTTTTCTCAATATTAACGAAGAAAGACCTCCGGTCACAAAAAATTCAAAACCGGCGGCGGCGGCGGCGGCGGTGACAGCGGTAGTTACTTTTTTTAGAATAGAGAGATGAAGAGAAATATTTAAAACATGCCCTAGTTACAGCGGCATAAGGAATGAATATTAGTGGACAGCAAATACACTGCTCAAAACAATTAAAGGATATTTGAAGTTTTATATAAAATAAAGATATAAACGAAATTTTTTTTGCCGAAAATAGAAGAAGAGAATCACAAATGCAAATTTTTCTGGTTTTCAAACTGTGGAGTATGCAAATTTTGAGTTCGACGTCAAAAACGTCGCTTCAGCGGCAGCGAATGAAATTTGACTTTCAACTGGATAAAAGAGAATGAAGACAAGGCTGATCGGCATTCAGTGATTGCTTTGTTTCGATGAGTACGATGTCTCAGCGAAGTCATTTGACAGATTCAGAAGCTTTGAGAATAGTTGGTAGGTTAGAAGGGGGCCAAACTCAAGCCGAAGTAGCGCAAGCCATTGGAGTGTCACAAAGTGTCATTTCCAGGATCTGGAACCGTTTTTTGGAGAGTGGATGTGCAGGCCGAAGACCAGGGCAAGGTCGTAGACGGGCAACAACGCCCAATGAAGATAGGTATTTAGCGTTAACAGCTCGGAGACACCGAACCATGAACGCTACTCTTCTCCAACAACACCTTCGCTCGGCTACAGGCACCACGATTTCAAGTCAGACTGTCCGAAACCGGCTCCATACTGTAGGTCTGTATGCTCGCCGACCGATGGTATGTGTTAGATTAACATCAAGGCATCGTCGCGACCGCAGGGAGTGGGCAACCGAGCATGTCAACTGGAGGAGAAATGAATGGAGCAATATTCTGTTTTCTGACGAGTCCCGTTTTTATGTGCATCCGGGTAATAGGCGTATTTTCATCTGGAGGGACCGTGGCAGTAGGAATAATCCTGCGTTCGTGCACGAAAGTGTCAGATTTGGCGGTGGAGGAGTGTTGGTGTATGGTGGCATCTCCATTGACGGGCGCACTGACCTCTACATCATTCGAGATGGAGCTCTGACTGGTCGCCGATATAGGGATGAGATCCTCAGACCTATTGTAGTCCCTTACGCTGCAGCAATCGGAGATAACTTCATTTTAATGGACGATAACTGCAGGCTACATCGTGCAAACCTGGTGGAGGATTTCCTTTTCGAGGAAGGAATCGTTCGAATGGAATGGCCAGTGTGTTCTCCAGACATGAATCCAATCGAGCACGTTTGGGACGCTCTAGGAAGACGAGTTTCTGGCCACCAACAACCCCCACAAACTCTCCAAGAACTGGAAAGAGCTCTTCTGGAAGAGTGGGGCAGAATACCCCAACTCGTCATTAATAGCCTCATTGAGTCCATGCCTCAAAAGTGTTCAACGTTGCTGGCCGCCCGTGGAAACCATACTCCCTACTGAAAATGATTTTCTTTGAAGAAAACACCTTTTCTTATTCTTTTTTTCTCATATGCACAAATTGTGTTTTTTTCCTTTAGTACACAAATGCGCAATAAAATGCATTTTTCTCTGCCAAACATGTGTAATTTATTCTCATATAACCTACTATGTCTGTCGACCATGTATCAATCAGCTAAACAGTTTACCAGATACAAAATCCACCTAAAACTGCAATATCCTTTAATTGTTTTGAGCAGTGTAGTAAATTCGGACACGAAAAGAAGGGGGAGGTAAGAAAAAGAAAAATGCACGGTACAAGTATCAACAAACTAGATTTCCATGCTATATTTTATCAATTTGATATCTAAGAAGTGAAAGTATACTTTTTTCATGATTTCAATTTTATCTAGCATTGCAATTTAATATAATAATACATCACGGATTGTTATTATTATAAAAGTATTTCTCAGAAAAATGCTATGTGCTGGAGCAATTTGAAACATAATTAGAAATCTTAAATCTATACACTTTACATATTTAGTTTGCAGGGAAGAAATTTTTTAACTTTTTTGGCGACCACTGGTCGAAACACTTCTGTGGTTTCAAACTAAACATTTTCTATTACAGTTAAGTCTGCAGATTTTAATGAGCACGCAGAAAGAATCTTCAGAGTTTAGTCATATATGCATTTATTGCTTTATAATTTGCATTCAAGTCGTATTTTTTTCCTGTTAATCTATTTTTAGTAACTGTTTTTTTTTTAAATTTTACTTCTTTCAGCCTTTTTAAATAAAATTAGCCTTTTCCGAAAAAAAAATATATATACAAAATTTATGCAAAACACATGATATAATTAATTTTTCGCATTTCCAATTTGTGTTTTAGAGGTATGACTTTTAAAAAAGTTATTTTACAAATTGTTTTATTCTGCAGAAAATTAACATGAAAAGAATGACAGATTGACAAAGAAAGATTTTTTATCCTCAAAAACATTTTTTTTTAATTTATTAAGAAGATATTTTTTATTTATTACGCATGAAACAAACTTTACTTAAAAAAAGGGGGGTGGTATTATTACCATTAAATTTATTTTTACACATTTTAAAAATTTAAGCAGTGTTTTATCTAATAAACTTCCGTTTTCAAATGAATTTTTTTTAAACTGATAAAAAAGAAATGGTAAAATGCATTGGAAAATTCTTCAAATAGAAAATTTTAATTACAGACTAACTCATAAAACTATTCCGCCTGAAAGTTAGGACTGCAAATAAACAGTAAAATCAGCTGCTGAAGATCGTCTGCGTCGGATATGACCGCAACCGCAGGGTAAACAGAGAACTTTTTTTAATACACGCGGGAAAAGAACATGACCAAGTCTACAATGTCAACTTTTGTTTTTGCTTTTTTAAATGTAAGAGAAAGACGTCTGCCATTTTCGGGCAAAAATACTCGGATATTATTAATTTACAGCAAAAAAAGGTAAGTCTTATTTAATTTAAATTTTTTATTTCTGTTTGTATATTACGATTATGAATTAAATAGTTTTATGTTATACATATAGAAAGTGACTGATCTGGAATTGTTTTGAAGCGAAATTTTCCTAATCGACACTATTTTGTAAAATGTGTTAATCGGCCATCGCTCAAAAAAAAAAAAAAAGAAATTCATGTCTACATTCATAGTGGGATGAATATAAACATTAATTTGCAGTTACTTGAGATTGAGACAGTGATGTGGAATTTTTTTCGGCTTCTTATTTTTTTTCTGATTAATAACACTCATATAACAGTATTTATCGTCATTATTGTTTTGGAGTTAAATATTATATTCGAATAGTATGATATTACGAAACTGTTTCAGTTTAGAAATTAACATTATAGTGGGAAAATGTCTTTTTACATATTATAATAGCGTAACTTTTGAAAGATTTTTTTTTTTTTTTTTGCTAATAATATTTTAAATTATTATTTAAAATCCTGAATCTTCATACCAATGTTTTCAGATTTAACATTTGCCAAAATTATAAAATAATAGGAATTCCTTATAACATATGGAAAGATTTTTGAGAAATTGCTAAATCTAATAATGCATTTAATTCATCTATTGTAGTTAGTTGTTGTTTAATAGTACAATTAAAAATACTAATTATTATTTTTAGTGTTTTTCAAATTGGTATATTTATTTATTTATTTTTAATTGTATGTAAGCATTTTTTTTCTATTTGCGATTTTAATCAAACATTTAATTATAGACATTCAGAATCAGTTATTAAATTTTCTTCGATTGTAAACTCATTTTCTACGTTTTCGATACACATAAATATTGGCATTAAAGGTGTATTCGAAAAAATATTTTTCCACCTTCAACAGCTCGATATTTTCTGAGACATTTTCAGACTCATTTTTAAAAGTAAAAACATGAAACTTGCTGAGGTGATTTTTGAAGAGATGTTTAAGAGGCCGTGTGATTTCATTTTCCCCTCAATTCATTAGAATTTAAGTTTTAAATAATTATTTTCTCAGTAAGACCTTTTTTTTTCATTCTCAGATCTTCCGCTGTGAAAAATTCGGTTCAAAACGCCTACTTTGACAACATTTTTTTGTAATATTTTCTGCATTTATCAAAAAATCGAGAAGCACGGCACATTAGGTAGTTTCTAAATAAGAGAATTTTTCAGTTTGATGCGTTTGAGAACAAAAAGGAATTTAAAAATGAATCAGAAAATAAGCAGTTTGGATTGAAATACACCCTTAAAAAATAAAATATTATATTTAAGCATTGAAATAAAGTGTTTTTCATGCCTGATAGGAAGCTTATAGATTAAACGGCTTTAGTATATATTTTTTAAAGTTCATTATTTTACTTTTATATTTCCTTTCAATCATTTATTTTACTTTTATATTTCCTTTTTAACACCTTTCAACAAAGTTGAAAAGTGTTTATGACTTTGGTTTGTCTAGCCGTCTGTCTGCGCTCTAACTCTCGTAAATATACTCGGATTGCTCTGAAATTTTTAGATGTTATTGACCTTTACCATAGCACGGTCCCTATGTGTAACGACGTTTGTAGCATGTTTAGTTCATTTACAGGTACAGTCAAAAGTATTCCGTTACATTACGGCCTATGGGAAAAAATCGTTTCAAAGGTTTTTTCATGATTTTACACGTTTACATACAGAAAAAAATTGATATGCATTTATGAAACGTACTAAAATATGCATTCTGAAGAATACGAGATGCAAATAATAGTTATTGTTCATTTACAGGGCTAAAAAGAAATTCCAATACATAATGATATAGCGGTGGAGGGAATTGTTTGCGGCGTACTTTAATTATGTTAATCTATTTCATATATAATGAAAATGATATACGTCGCTGAGGTTTACATACTATAAATTTTTCATGTAGAATATGAAGTGTATATAGCATTTACAGGCACACACAATATAGTTCAGATACTATATTGTATCCGAAGTACTGTTCATTTGTGATGATTGCTGGAAATGCATTTTTAATTATGATATGCGCTTTTATGATTCACTATATTTATGCATAGTATATGGTGTATATAAATGCTATAATTCATATACAGGTCTACACAAAAGTATTCGCAAGGATTACTGGGTATGAGCGCAAGTTACTTAAAGGTGGTTTTTTAATGAGTTGTGCATTTTTACGCTGAACTGAATTTAATTTACTGTTGTATAATATAGATAAAATGGTATACAGGGTCATGCAAAGAATTGGATACATGGCCGTCTATAAATTATAATTTCTGGAAATGTGATTTCAGCTGTTTTAAGTGTGTTTTAGTTTGAATTAAATTTTAACTAAACGGTGGCGTGTAATGAAGGTTCTAGGTCAACTACAGGGTTGTACAAAAGTATTAAAGTATGTTTCCATATATTAATATAAATTGCTGAAAGAGAGTTTCAACCTGTTATGCGTTTTCTTGCTAAACTAAATTATCCCATTATATAATATATATATCAACCTACAGATCAAATACAGGGCTGTTCAAAAGAATTGGAAAACCTATTTAGCTATGGACAGTAACTGCGGAAATGAGTTTTTCAAATGTTTTATGCGTTTTCTAAAATGTTTACTTAGTTCTCTTATTTACCTTATTTCCCTAAATAACGAAGTTTTTTTAAAGCATTCGGGAAGTGTTGGAAAGTGTTTTATAATCTATGCTTAACGCATGATTTTTCTTACTTGTTTTTTTCTATTTCCCAGATCAGTCTTTTCCTATAGAACATACCAAATCTATTTGAGCTCATATTCAAAAATTACAATTTACACGGAAATAAAAAATTTAAATAAATATGGCTTACGTCGTATTTAATAAAGCAAAGATTAATCACAACCACAACACCTTAAAATCTTATACATTCTTAATATCAAGCTTGAACTCAAGATCAAGCTTAGAACTTAATAAAAAAAGATGTCAGTTGACAAACATTGTTTTTTAAGTGGAAAAATTAAAACTATTTTAGAAGAATAGGACTCCAAAATAGCTATATTTTGCTAAAAAGTACGGTAAAAAGATACGATTTTATATCTCAAACAAAATTTTATTTTAAAATTGTCCATTTTAAAATTCATCACAATATTAATACTTGGAAATTTTTCCACAAAGAAATATTCGGTTTGCATACAATATTTCAAATGAAAATCAAATTTCAAATTAATTGCTTAAAAGGCGCAAAGGCCAACCTAGTGAAAAGAGTCCATGCCGGGACTCGAACCCGTGCCATCAGCATAGCGCACTAACATTCTACAGACTAAACGACATGGAACGACACTCAGCCTGGAAAATTTCTCGCTATTACATGCTGCAAGGCTACAAAAGCAGCATAAGATGGGATATTTATCGTGAGCCACCGACAACTTAATTAAATTCAGCATCGATTGAAATTATATTAAGACTTCGAAGTTTTTCCAGAGAGAAACAGTCGCCTTGCATACAATATTTCAAATGAAAATCAAATTTCAAATTAAAATTGACTTTTAAGCATGTAATTTGAAATTTGATTTTCATTTGAAATATTGTATGCAAGGCGAATGGTTCTCCCTGTAAAAATTTCCAAGCATTAATATAGATTCAATCGATGCTAGATTGAATTAAGTTTCCTGTTTATTCCATGTCGGTGGCTCACGATAAATATCCCATCTTGTGCTGCTTTTGTAGCCTTGCCAACATGTAATTGTGTGAAATTTTCCAGGCTGGATATCGTTCCGTGTGGTTTAGTCGGTAGAATGTCAGTGCGTTATATTGATGGCCTGGGTTCGAGTCCCGGTATGGAATCATTTTCACTAGGTTGGCCTTTGCGCCTTATAAGAAATTAATTTGAAATTTGATTTTCATTTGAAATCATCACAGTGTTTATGACAAGTTCGTCACAAATGACACATATTTCACAAATTGGTCACAATGTGACTTCAAAGCATTGTCGCTTTCGTCACATGTTCGTCACAAAATTAATGCCAAAGTAGTCACAAATGTCACACTTTTCACAAATTAGTCACACTGTGACTTCACAGAGTGGTCACAATGTGACGTCACAAACGACCTCTAAAACGGCCATAACGACCTCGCATTCTAGTCACTATGACGTCACATCGACGTCACGTGACGTCACATCGACGGTCACAAAGTCACAGTGTGACTTCACAACGACGTCGCCGTGACGTCACCATGCCTTACGGGAAGTATTGACTGCTACATACAAACAGAATTTTAAGTTAAACGAAAGCATTTAAAAAATGGGCCAATCCGACGTAAATGTCTCGACTATTAGAAATATTAATCTCTTCAGAGAAAAACATCATAAATCTCCTGAATTAACTATTGCTACATCCTGTGTTTACAACTATGAATAACTGTCAACATCTCACAATTCCCAAATCATATAAAGAAATATTACTTCTTCATTATATCTAATAAATCACCTAAATAAACATTTATCTTTCAATGCAGAAAAACTTAACAAGGGCATTTCAATTGAAGTGTGTAATAACTAATGTTTAAGTGAACAGTGTTTTTCCAGATATAAATAAACTTTATTATGGACTAAAGATATCAAACTAAAATTACAATTTATGACTCTAAAAAAACCCATTATTTACGCAAATATTTATATGTATTAATTTTTCTTATGCAGTTGAATAGTGTAATCCAGAGATGTAAGGAGCAATGTTGTTGTGCTCCAAAGATGTAAAATACTTAGTAAAATTTTTCTGTATTTTTAATTTAGTGCAGTGCAGAAAAAACACCCATTACATAACATAGTCCATTAACCCTAGAATACTAGACGGAAATTATGACGACTATGGTAGTCTCACGCTGTTTTAGTCTAGTATTCTAGGGTTAAGCAATAACATGTGTTACATCACCCTGGCCAATATCATAGAATCTATACGAGGCATGTCAAACACGCGGCCCGCTGTCCACAACTGGCCCGCCGACAACTTCTTTGTGGCCCGCCAATCCTTTGGCATTTTACATTTGTTTAATTCAGTTACGAGTTGTAATTTTCCAACTGAGTGAAAAAGTTGACAATGGGGCAAAGTGAGCAATTAAGCATATATTCGGTAGCTGTTCGGTAGCAAAATTTTTCTGGTAAAAGCAACATAATTTGAACGAGAAAATGTGTTTCAAAATGAAATGAAATACGTAGCGCATACATACAAGACACAATTTATCAAATATATATATATATATATATATATATATATTTTTTTTTTTTTTTTAAAATATGTTTTTTTTTTTTTTTTTTTTTTTTTTTTTGAAAAAAATCGTGAAGGACTAAAAGTTATACCTTTGCTAGATTAACATAGCTTGTGTAAAATAATTTTTTTAAGGTAATACAATTTAGAAATTCCGATTAAACTTTGTAGATTTGGTTGATAAAAAGTAATGCCAAGTATTTTTTCGAAAAATAAGATAAAATAAACTATGAATTATAATAATAACTGTGGAACTTTACTTGAATATTTGTTTAATATGGCTATGTTTTGTACGTACAAATATTGCTGTGTGCAGTTCTAATAACATTATCTACTTTGTTTGATGTGGCCCGCGTCTTTGTATGCAATGCTTAATTTGGCCCGCGGCGGTAGACGAGTTTGACATGCCTGATCTATACTAATAAAAGAACAAATCCCTCTGTCTGTCTGTCTGTGTGCGATGGCTAGCAAAATCTACGGAACGTACGAGGGTCAAAATTTTTTTGAGGCTAGCCCAAAGTGTCTTATGATGAACCATACCTTCAGAATTTTAAAATTTTAATTAACAGCTGAGTAATTAATTATCAACCGTCACTCACTTTGATTAAAAAATCCAATTCGGAAGGGAATATCTCTGACGCATGCGCTGAAAGCGCTGATACGCAAATGAAGAACGGAAAAAATATTTTGGGGGTATTTTGTCATTATTTATTAACTAACATCGTCCAAACAGCTTAGTTAAGTTTAAAACGGATAGACATGTTCTGGAATATTGTACTCTTACATCTCAAATGCTGCGATCAATTTAAAAATATATCGCAATTAACCACTTGAAAAAAAAAAAAA
The DNA here is from genome assembly GCA_963932465.1 of Maratus speciosus. Classification (NCBI taxonomy): domain Eukaryota; kingdom Metazoa; phylum Arthropoda; class Arachnida; order Araneae; family Salticidae; genus Maratus; species Maratus speciosus. The sequence goes on along the minus strand of OZ010795.1, from coordinate 106,619,889 downwards.
GTTAAAAAAGGATTGTTTTTCTGAAAAACGTTTTTGTTCCTTATTACATCACCTTCCATGGATGCAATTTTACAGGTACTGACATGTCAAATATATGATTATAAAGCTGAATCCTTCTTCAAAACCATGGTGTAATTGTTTTTTTTTAATTTGAATTTTAACTCTTTCAAATACACCGCCAAATGCAGGTCACTTATCGCCTCATAAAGATGATTTACATTTCCGTTAAATGTTTATCCTCTAAAATATGCTTATTTTTTTATGAAATTTTAAAAAGGGCTTAGTTTTAGTAATATTTACGATCCATTAAAATTTCAGAGAATTCGGACAACAATAATCATTTATTTTATTATGCTAATGAAAGCGACGCGACGCGGAAAACAATAAAGGCAGAAAATAATTACGCCCCGATATGGAACGTTAATTTAGCAAGCTTTAGGTAGCAGTTGTGGCGTAGTGGTTTAACCCCTTGGTTTTCTATACGATCAGACCCAGGTTCGAAACTAGATAGGGCATTTTCTACATTTTCTACAACGCGGGATAACCCACCATTGGCATAGGCTTCCAGATCCCGCGTTGCAAGTTTATTCAAAAAAAAAAAAAAGAAAAAAAATTACAATATTATTTAACAATAGTTTTAACAATAAGAATTAAAGGTAATAGTACAAATAATAATAATAGTAATTATAAATATAATAATAAAAGTAATAATAGAACAGATGAGCTGAGCGCTTTACAGACGAAAATGTGTATTATTTTGAACACGAATATGATTGATTAATTACGAATAGCAGCAGATGAATAAGATGTTCTTAAGCTCTACATTTTCTCAGGTGCATTAGTTTAATAGTTATTATCATGAGTTCAAGTGTTTTGTTGTGAGATAACTTTTAGGTTATGGATAACCTGAGTGTATGGCTGTTCTAGGTACAAGAGTTTTCTAAGTTTTATATTCTCGATTTAGTTAGGCACTGTTTGGTCTAAAGTTCATGTTTCTGTTCAATAGTGCTAATCTTGTTCATCTATTGGCATTTGTGGGTTTTGAAAAATTTGTTGATTGTTTTCTAGTAACCGCACACATTCTATTATTTTAGTATATAGCATTGGTGATTTCAGCACAAATTTGAACCAATGGTGATGTTCTATTGTGGCTGATTTACGAATATGGAGGGTTGATGTTAATGGACAGCTGAGCACATAGTGAAGGGAGTTACCAATTTCACCACAGGTACACAGTGGCGACGGAGCTTTATTTATTTTGAATAGGTAGGACGGGAAGGGTCCATGATTAGTTGAGAAGATATACAGGTTTCTATGTACTAACATGAAGTCTGTTGATACTTTTGGACATAATTTGTAAGTAAATCTGCCAGTGGTATCATAATCCCACTGTTGCTGCCATTTGTCTATGGCTTCTTTTTTCAATTTCTTTTTAAGGTGTGAAGCTGGGTATGGATGAAATATTTCTCGTACCTTAATATTTGTTATAGCGTCTTTGGCTAGTTGATCTGCATGTTCATTTCCCTTAACACCTGTGTGTCCCCGTACCCATTGAAATTTAATTGATTTAGATGTTTTCTGTAAGGCTATTATAATTTTTGATGCGATAAAATCTGTACTAAAAACGTTCTCCAATAATGCAAGACTTGACTGCTTATCTGTGTAAATGACGAAGTTCCCGTCCCCTGAGAAGTCTGCCCATAATATTGCATCTAATATGGCGAGTTGTTCAGCTTGAAAAATTGAATTTGATATTTGTAACCTTATTTGATGAGTATGGATGCATTTTCCTTCTTTATAAACACAGAAAGCATACGCTGTGCCAGCATCTGATTTTGAGCCGTCAGTGTATATATTTATTGTTGAAGTGGATGGAACTCCTTCTTGTAGTAAAAGATAATCTTGAAATTTGAATTAGTAGATTTTTTTTTCTATTTTAAGGATTTTATTTTTCTTTGAAGGGTATCTAACCGTTTAAGACCCAACCCGCACGCTCGTGCGTTTTAGACATTCATTTAAATTTTTGTTTCTGAATCATATGTAATAAAATCTCGAATCGAACGATCGTTCTGGTTTGCAGATAGAGTAAAGTATCATTCTTTATCAACAGGTAGCAGTTGGAGTCCATGTTTTACTTTCTACTAGCTTTGTTTACAAATACATCGGGTCTTAAAGGGTTATAGTGAAAAAATGTTCCGACGATTACGTTATAAACAGGCTTTACTCTATTAGGAAATAAATTTGCTGGATAGTACCTTTTTTAAAAATTTATAAAGCATATTTGCTTGCAGTTTTATTATTTCTTTTTCTATGTTACAGTGTCGGATACATTTGTAATTACTTTTTCATCTAAAGATTTTAAATAAAAATTTAAAATATTAAAAACATAATTAAATTTTAATTGATTTCACCAATTAATTTTGAATAAAAGAGTTTAAAACGTGAGATAAAAAAAAAAAATCAAAACCTTAACCACTGACTTTACGCAACTTTCCAACTGAATATGAGTCGGGCCCTGGTAATTTGCAAAGTCCCTAACTCCTCCCCCGCCCCATTCTGTACCGACCTGCGATACAAATTTCCGGTTTATTTAAGAATATTATTATAGTGTTCTCAGTGCATAATTTTAAAGTTGAGTCTTAGAGTCTTCTGCCCAGACCAATACCCTCAAATTTTTATTGAGGCCCCAGGGCCCTTTTTCGAACATTTACTCCCTTTTTGTACATTTCTTTAAAATATTATTTTAACGAACTAGGGGGCTCGGCCCCCTACGAGCTACGCTCGCCAACCCCCGTCCAGACACCGTAGACTCTAAATGCACGCTAATTTGATCGGCTTTAAAAAGATTTCGAAAGATTGAATTATAATTTAAAAAACAGTGGCGATCTCTCTATAAACGAATTTCTATTCATTTCTCTTTGTTTGAGGAATTTTAACGCCAAATCCGTTGCGGAACTACTTGATTATCCCGTCGACTAATTTCGCCAAATTATATAAATCGCCAAACCACTCGCCAAATTATACAGATTGGCATAATTTTTATTTTAAATAACGAAAAACAAATAAATTAGTACAACATTAATAAAAATACAAATAAAACGTCGAAATAAAAATAACTTGATGACGTAGACACGTGTAACAACATTTCAAAATAAGCTAATATAAAAGGAATTAAGTAAACAGAGTCTTTGTCTCCTGGTATTTTTTAACAAAGTGAAAAGAAAGTTCTTTTAAATGAGACATTTTAAATTAATCGTTTTTAATCTGACGTAATTTTGACCAAACTATTCTTTCTCTTTTTAATAATCACGTGAAAATACTTGTGTTAGAAATGAAATATTATTTGCGCTTTCCTAACAAAAATATTGAAAAATATCCTCTTAAAATATCAAATAAATGTCTAGCGCAATTTCTAAATTTAAACCGTTTTGCAATATTATTTTGTGTTCATTTTATGTAATAACTGTAATGTGACGTAAATATGACGTAATTTCTCCTATTTAAGACTTCTAACGCATATTAATAAATTTATTGTTTTACAAATTCCTTTCTCTCTTAAAATTCTCGTGTAATTATAGTTTTTATGACGTAATTTTTAATAAGTTCCTGCTTTTTGTACATAATTATTTAATTCTAATTCCAAATGTTTTTTTCTGTTTATAATAGTCACGTGTAAATAAATTTTTAATTTATTTACACGTATAAATATTTTTTTTTTTTGAAGCAAACATTATTGTTTCCGCTGTTTATACAGTTGGCAACAGTTTAAATTAATATCACTTCTAAAATCTGTTAAAAATATCTCTAGAAATGCTGAAAATCTGAATTTAAAATAGAAATAAAACCTCAAAAAATTAGTCAAAATAAAAAAATTAATGCAATCTGCACTCCGGCAAATTCTAACGCATAAAATGATCTAAAAATGATTAAATTCCTATGAACAGTTTTTGTTCCTATAAAACTTTTTTAATGGAACGATTTTGTCCAACTTTAGCATTAAATATCTCTTAAAATAATTCTTCGATCTGAAAACTGTCTGCATCAGCGTGTTTATCAAACATTTTTGTATAAAACCACCGATTTTCATATTTTTGTATGCATTATTTTTCTTAATATTAACGAAGAAAGACCTCCGGTCACAAAAAATTCAAAACCGGCGGCGGCGGCGGTGACAGCGGTAGTTACTTTTTTTTTAGAATAGAGAGATAATTCATATTGTTCCCTATGCTTAATTTTAACTAATTGAAGATATAAAGCGCTAAGTACTAAGACATTTTAACATGTTTCATGTTAGGGCCCTGGTTTTAATTATCAATTGGCCGCATTTGGGCCCCCTTTTACAGCTCCTTTAAAAATGGTCCAATTCAGAAGCTTTTTTTTCTAACAACTTCTTACGACTTACAGACACTACATGAGAGACAAAAAAAAACTTCTCAGGCTTCAGTTACCACCAATTTTGAATATTAATCGCCTCCTTGGGGCCCTTGGTGCAGCTTCTTTAAAAAATTTCCGAATTGCTTGCAGTTTTCTTTAACATAGTTGTAGCGTCTTCCGATTACTTTAAAAGCTACTAACAATATCTTTGTGCCCAACTACATGCCAGTTATGTCCCTGGCCCCCCTTGAAGTTTTTGCACCACTCTGGCTCCCAGGGCTCGGTCTTTATTTATACCTCAGTTACCACTTTTTTCGAGCATTAATCTCCTTTTTTAGCACCAACTTACGTTTACTCACTACAGCCGTACATTAAAAATCGCGTCAATTTAAAGCTAACTTTAGAAAATGGATTTCATCAGTTTAATAAATATCTGTTAATGTTAAAAATAATTCATGAAATTTACAAGGGGAGATGTCATCTTTCACCGCTTGGGGGCGCATTCTTTCCTCCAATTCTAAGGACCTATTTTCAATGGGATTTGGTTCATTCAACTTAGATTACAACTACAACTACTTTCTGTATTATGAAATTTTATCTTAGACTTCAGTTATCAACATTTTCTAGCATTCCTGATACATTCTTTTTTTTTTCAATTCTATGCGCTTGATTACTACGAGGTTTGGCTTACTCAACTTGGTTTTCGATTGTCTCCGGCACGTGCGGCGTACTTCCGGTACATGCTGCCTTATGTATCGTGAACCCAGGTTACAGGTTCGTTCGCAAAGAAGTTTGTTGGGAACGCACTAGATGATGCGGAAGGCAATGGGTGCCTCCGAAATCAGGTTCATTTAAAAGAATTTCAAAAGATATTAAATCATACAAACTTGAGTTTTGTTTAAGGTTATTATTTACGGACCTCGGGCAACGCCGGGCGGGTCTGCTAGTTAACTAATAAAATTATAATGAAGTCTTGAACAACAGAGGATATTACAGAGAAATAAGTTTGACATAAGAATTGAGCAGAAAACTAAAAGGTAAGCGGTACTTTCTTACCTAATTTATTATTGTGAAAATGAATTTATTAATTATTTCATAAAATATTCATCATAATTTTCAAGCAAAAGCGTTTAGATGCTATCGAGTAAATATATTACGATTTTTTATTTCATCGACCCTTCTCAGTCAAAAGTTTAAATAAACATAGCACGCGTCTTATTCAAAATTCATTTGGTTCAAAACATTTTTATATGTTCTTAAAAAGCGTAGACTTTCCAGATAACAGGTTCGTGTTACTGTGACACCACAAATGGTCAGAAGCGCCACAGCCCTACCAAGATATTACGTTACATTATGATCCTCAGACGACTATACTATGACGTCACAGTGAATTACTAATTTTGCTGGTAATGAGACAGATTTCACCGCGACAGATTTTTAAATCGTTTGCGCATCGTGAAAGAAAGTGACATATCACTTCACAGTGGCTTATTTTTTTACACCATGTGAAAGAAATAAGCGAAGAAACAGTTGCATTTGGGCTCTGTGTGCTTCCATATTTTAGTCACATTCGAGTCACTGTGCTCTCACATTTTGATCACATTCATGACTCAGTGAAAGACTGATTTTGTATCTGAATGAGAAATGAAATAATAAAGAAACATTCTGGAAGTTAATAAATTCAATTCCTAATTATTTCCGAGCTGAAATTAACGGAAAAGATTAAAAATAAGCTTGTTTGCTATTTAACATAAAACTACATATTTTTAGGATATAACTTCATACCATACTATGTATGGTAACATAAATTAATATGGATTCTTTGACTTTTGAACCTTTTCATAAAATTTAAAATTTAAAGTTTATTTTTTATTTTGTTACATATCCATGTTTATTATGTTACATTCATTTAGGGGTATTTTTCAGCGATAATGTATTTTTTTGTTTGTAGACAACACATATTTAATTACAAAATACATCATAATATTAAAATTCTTTTTGAAAGTGTGAATATTTATTAATATTCTGTGCTTACTGTGTATCTTAAATTTTTACTTTTGATAATGCAACATAAAAGATTAATAAAAAAAAAAATAATATGATAAATCACCAGTAAGTAGTCAGAAACATTGAATAATAACTTTAACCAAATCATTCTTGTATAAATATACATATTTTTATAGATAGATATAGCTTTATAATTATAGCAACTGACAGATATAGATTTATATATATACTAAGGGGCTCTGCCCCCTGCAAGCTACGCTCGCCAACCCCCGTTCAGACACCGCAGAATCTAAAAACACGCTAATCTGATAAGTTTAAAAAATATTATAGAAGATTGAATTATACTGAAAAAAGCTGTGCAGATCTCCCTGTAAACGGGTTTCCATTCAATTTCATTTGATTTCAAAAATTTAAGGCCGAATCAGTTGCTGTTAAGACATCCAATGGTTGTTTTCGTGTTTGATTAAAGAGGATCAGTTAAACGTTTGAAAAGAAGCTAAAAATAAAAGGAATTAAGTGTACAGAGTCTTTGTCTCCCGGTATTTTAAAACAATTTCTATAACAATAGCCTAAGTCATGTGACTATCATCAAGAGTTCCGGGCGAACCACTTCGCTTTTTAAATTCCTGGTGCCATTTTGGTACTTTAATATTAGCCATGTACAGGTGATAAGTCGCCAAATATTATTCTATCATCATCATTTCATCTATATTATAATAGTCCAAGTCATGTAACTGCCATAAATAAATACGCTCTGATCCCTTCGCTTTTCATATGAAAGTTTGGCCCAGATATCATATACGGCCCCATATTGGCGCGATTTTTTTCCGACGCTAATTTGGGGAAAAGATCAACAGCATAAACAACAACATCCGGCTTATCAAATCAGGCAAAATAGCGATACTATGGCGCCAGTTAAGTACCCGTTGCGTATATGACATTGGCGTCAGAAAAAAAAAAAAAATAGCGCCAATATGGGAGCGTATGTGGCATCTGTGCCGAAAATTTTCCATTTCGATTTTTAAAAAAAATCAATTTTCTTTTCGAATAATACTACATAAAAGCATTGTCGCAAAGAATTCTTGGTACTGTTACACTAGCTGGGTGCAAATCTCGCCAATAACTATTTTTCAACTCGCCAGATAGCACCTTTTTTTTTTTTTTTTCGAGTGGTAAATTAAAACATTGCTTTGAAGTTGAAATTAAATGTCATGATTTGTTACCTCATGTAATATTTGGCCAGATGCCATATACAGCACCCGGTTTAGCGTGATTTTTTTTTACGAAAATTTGGTGAAATCCTCGTTTTCGAAAACCAGTTTCATATGTATTTTTGGTACTACTTAGTTATCCTGTCGAACAAAAATCTATCACCAAACTATAAGATTAAATGCCAATAACGGTTGATAAATGTCACATTCACTTGACTTTAAGCAAGTTACACGTCTTTACGTCATCAAGGGATTTTTATTTCGACGTTTTATTTGTATATTTATTAATGTTATACTATTTTCTTTGTTCTCTCGTTATTGAAAATAATAATTATGTCAATTTGTAAAATTTGGCGAGTGGTTTGGCGATTTATATAATCTGGCGAAATGTGTCGATGGAATAACTAAGTAGTACCGCATTTTTTAATTATTTTCTATTATTTTTTATTTTTAAAGGAAAATAACCAAAAAAATAATTAACTATAGAACAAAACAATTTATGTAATTTAAAAAAAGAAAATAAAGTAAATAAGCACTTATTTTTAAATAAACAACAATAGCCGGGTTACCATGTCAACCAAAATAATGCCATTTTGGCGCCACTTAGGTAGCCTGGTGCGTATATGACATCTGTGTCTAATATTTTTCTTTTCATTTCGTTTAAAAAAAATAAAGAAATGAAAGCCATTTATTTTAAATGTTTCTGCTTGTATTAAATAAAATGATAATGAAATACAAATTGAATTATGAATAAAAGTAACATGATACATTTCTTAGCATACATTTAAGAGAGGCCAAACTTCTCGCCAAATTAGTTTAAAATAGTAACCTTCTCTAAAATCTGAAAAAAAAATATCTGTTTGATTAAAATTTGAGTTGCCATCATTAGAAAAATGTATATAAAATTAGAAAAAAATTAATATTTCGAAAACTAATTCGAATTTAAAAATTCTAATACCAGTTTTCAAATCTGTGGATCAATATTGATTTTTGGTGTTAATTTCATCGCAAAGTATTCCATATTTTAAGAGAAATCGCCGTGAAACATAATCAGTTGTTTAATCAGTCGATTCAAAGAATCGTTACATTTCAGCCGTTTCATATATTCGTTTCATAAATTCGTTTCATTAGGATTTTATATATATAGGGTAGATATTTTTTTTTTTTTTACTGATACATATCCTTAATTATTATATTACTTAATTTCTTTAATGAATCAACTTTTTCTCCATCACACTACAGTAGCAATGAATGTTTGGTAAACACATCCTGATATTTTCAGGCTGTGTTTACCAAACTTTCATTAATCAAAAAATTTAGAGTTAAATAAACATCTTAAACAGTTTCCCTAAAAACAGTTTTTATAAATGAAAAATATTTTAAACGTTTTATACAATTTTAGCCTTGTCAGTAGAAAATTAACTTATACAAGAAATTTTAAAAAAGGTTTCCCCAAAATAATTTAAGGTATTAACGTAAAAATAGATTCAAATCAAAAAAAGATAAAAATTCAGATATTTCAACTGCAGATTGTGAAAATGTCAGTGATAGGGCCTTTTAAAGCAATATTTTTTAGCTGAATCAGTTGGCTATAGACTTTCAACAGTTCATTTGGTTCTGCAATTTCACTTTTTGACAATTTCGTCTTTAAAATTAGTTATTTTTACGTAGAATGTTTTATATTTATTCTATATTTGTTCTATATTCAACATTTTAATAAAGTATCGTTTCTCTAAACGTTTCATCAACTATTTCGTAACTTAGTTTTTAAATAGTCTGCGCAAAAGTCTCTGAATTTTAGGTAGATTTCGTATGAAATACTACCTATTACATTCTCCCTATGTTGGAATTTCTGAAAAATTTTTGCAGATCTACACCGATCATGACCCCGAGAACCCAAAACCAACCTCACTAAAAAACTTTATCTATCTATCTATCTATCTATATCTGTCTATATATATATATCACTTTCTTCTGGACACGATAACTTCCACAATTCCGCACAAAACTCTTCCAAACTGATACATAAAATCAAGGGCATAAAATCTCGTTCAAGTTCATTAATGGGCAAAATTGGACCAAGAGGATGGAAATAGGAAGGGGTTTTGTGAAAACCAAAAAAAAAACTCATAACTTCTTAATTTTTTTACAGATCAAATCTGTTTAAAGTTTTTATTACTTCTAAGAATAGAGCCCAAAATTTACGTATCACAGATTTTTGATAAAATTAAAAATGGGTTCAAAGGGCGCAAAAAAAGGGTTTTTCGGAAAAAAAATTCATAACTTCGTCAATTCTCAAGATATCCAATCCAATTAATTTTATTATAAATTTCCTTAATATTATCTACAACTTTTATATTCACAAGTTTTTTGATACGACCAATTCGTATCGAAAAAAAAAATAAAATAAAAACGAAAACAAAAAGAGGGGTTGAAGAAGAAAAAAATCCATAACTTCGTCGATTCACAAGATATAAAATCCCCATGAATTTATCATGCATCTTCTTAATATTGTCTATAACATTTATATAGGAAGGTTTTTGATAGGACCCATTCTTACAGCAAAAACAAATTAAAAATACATAGCCGTTGAAGAAAAAAATCATCTTATTAAGGGTGTATTCAAATCCAAACTGCTTATTTTCTTACTGATTTTTAAATTCATTTTTGCTCTCAAACGCATCCAATTGGTAAATTTTCTTATTCAGAATCTATATAATGTACCGTAATGATCGATTTTTTGATAGAGGCAGAATATATTTTTAAAAAATGATGTCAATGTGTGTATTTTTAACAGAATTTCCCGAAGCGATTGTGTTAGAAACGGAAAATATTGTCCTACTGAGAAAATGTTTATAAATCAAGTTTTAATTAATTGAACGAAAAATAAAAACACAGGTGGCTTATAAATCTCTTCAAAAATCGCGTCAGCAAGTTTCATATTTTTTGTATTAAAAATGAATTTGAAAATGTGCCAGAAAATTTCGAGTTGTTGAGCATGGAAAAATATTTTTGAATACCGCCTTAACATGATTCTGATAAAACCAGTTATTATATAAAAATAAAATAAAAACTCGTCAAAAGCGGCCAGATAAAATTGTTAAAATGGGGTTATCTCTAATCACTATTTAGTTTTTTTGGTGAAATTAGTATACTTAACTTCGAAATCTACCTCCGCCTATAGGCCGGGCCGGCAGGGATTTCTTTTTTTTTTTAATATAGATATCTTCTATTTTAAAACTTTTTCTAAAAAAGCATACTGCATTCGTTTTTTACGAAATTCTATTTTTTGATTGAATACTTTCAAAGAAAGATATTTATTTGTAAACAGAGCTAAATTTTAATTACTGTTCGTATAAACACTAACTAAATAACTGCTTTCATAAATGTCTATTTAGAATGTCTCATAGCCTAAAGATAATATAATACGCTCCACTATTTCAAATAACATTTTTAAATCTTTATTTCTTTTTTGTGTGCAAATTTATATAAAATATTCAATACAAAATTATATTTTCTGTAAAAAATTATATTGTTTCAGTACTAAATTATAAAAAAAAAAAAAATTATTTTATTTATGAAATCCTAGGTACACGCAGATAAACTGATACATTAATTGTTATCTATATGCATCTTGGTAGATTTCACTGCCCATATACAATCGAAATTTTGCACTTTAAAAAGGTAACTAAAAAAATTAATAATATCGCAATTTTTTTTTCAAATTATTGAAATTGTTGAAACATACATTTGTTCCTATTGAAACGATATTACATCATAATATAGAAGATTCGAAGTATGTGCATGTGATTTTCTGAATTTCTAATATTCATTAAAATTAAATAGCTTCAAAATAATAACTTTCTTCTGTTTTTTCATATTTAACTAACATGAATGCCGGAGACATAAAAAAGTTTAATACATGAATGATTTACATGCTAATCTAACACGGTATACCATTCACAATGATATACTGTGTGTGTTACTCTTTTGCTCAAGATGGAATTTAAATCAGGTATTGACTTTTCAGACAGACTTTTCCTATATGTCAAGTTTTAAGTACCTCACAAACTCATTGTGTGAAGTAACAGTGACGTTACCCTTACATCTAAAACTATTTTCGGTGATTTGCACAAATGCAGCTTTTTTTTTTTTACCATTTGGAAAAATGGTTATTGTCCTCGTCAGGGTAGGAAATCAAAAGCTTATCTGAGGCGTTTTATTGGTTGAATTCGCATTTTATTCGTTTTCTGATTGGTCACATACAGTAATCTTTATTTCCCTTTAATTTCAACAGAGATGGGAGCCTTCTGTTGCCACTATAACAAAAAAGTAATAAAAACTACAAAAAAAATTAATAACTCAGAAACAAATTGAGATACAGCTTACAAACAAATTGCATTTAAAAATACATTTTTTCTGTATACGACGGTGTAAAAAGTAATATTGTGGAATGTTTAGAAGTTTAAGAATGAAATTTCATTTAAAATAGGTCGTCAGATTTCCAAGAAATCTGACGATGGAAAAGCCTTTTCCCGAACATCCAATGAAATGCTTGGATAATACGTAAGTTTCAGGTGGATAATACGTACGAGTCGCAGGCGATTTTTCTCACTTGGAATTTTTTACGTGTAATAGCACTATTAATGTTTAATTCATGGCGTACGTAATGTATGATCAACTCCGTGCGATTTTTTTATGTCTTAAACTTTAGTCTTTGAAAAAATCATTTTCCAAATGGTCGTTGTAATTTGTTAAATTGCTTTCTTTTTAAACCAGTAATTCAACTTAAATAGCCAATACAAAGCTCTTCTGATGCTTGTCTACAAGTATTTTTGACGCATTAATCCATTCTAGAAACTCACACCGATACAGCGAATTTTACAATCTTAATTTCCATAAAAGGTATTCCCTACGCTGCAAACTGAACCCATTTTATAAATGGCAACTAGTTCTCATCAATTAGGTAACTACCTTCAATGGCTGCTAAATATTTGCGTGGTACGTAACCTGCAAAATTGCGTTTCTATTAATTGTTCGCGAGTAATAACATTTTTTGTAATGCGATGGATTTAATCTCTGGTATTCTAACAAACCACAAAACTGGCGACAAATAAAAATCAATAATCAAGGGCATTTTTCAGACTGGGATAAGTGTTTAAAATAAATAATATTCAAATATTATAGTTTATTTTATAAACCAACAAATGTAACTGTCTACAAATAATTCACAACATTGCTTGCAATACGCAATAATTTAGAAATATGGTAATAAATATTTTCATTTCTAACAAATTTATTCCGAATTAAATATTTGTAAATTATTTATATCGAAGCACCAATTCTAACTTTCACCTATTTTCAAGAACAGCATAGGAATAAATATATATTAATATTTTATTAGAAATTAGTAACTTCGAAAATCCAAGAATGCATTAATATTATATCTGTAAGAATTCTCTTGTGATGTAATATTGAGATTTAAACTTGCTCATCTAAATTTGAAAAGGGCTTTATAAATACAACAGGCAAATAACTTTTCAGTATCGTCTTAAATAATAGCATTACAAGTTATAATTTGTATTAGAAGTTAAATATTTACCCTTTTTAAGTAATATACTAGGAAGCTAGAATCAAACTAATGAGTGTAATTAGAGATGTTCAAATTACTGTTATACATATAGTTGCAATTATTTTAGATTGTTAAAATATATAATATATCTATAATTATATATTATAGATTATTAAAATTATCACAGGGTTATTGATACAGTGAAGTATCTAGGTTGTATTTCAATAAATTTAATATCTATGAATTTTAAGATTGCGTGTTATAAATGCATTTTTATAAGAAAAATGTGCAATGATATTAACACTAAATGTTATTATATATAGGGAAAAACTTTAAGTTTGAAGGAGAAATAAGGTACTAAAAAACTTGAGATATCATCAAAAGCCCATTCATAGAATCCAGATTCACCTTATAATATAAACAAATAATTAAAAATTATAAAAATGTTCTAAAACACATACATCATGTTTTAAAAACTTTACTGAAGGTGCTTAAATAGCTTCAGTAAAGTTTTTAGAAAATGATATACAGGCATCCCCCGACTGGCGTAAGTAATGCGTTCCGCAAACTTTTACGTAACTTGCAATTTACGTAAGTCGAATTTGTAAATTGATTAGGTAAAACTTCGCAAGAAACGGCAATATTTATTATATATATTTTAGCGATAAGAACGATGATAATTTTTAACGACTTGGAATTTAGTACAGTTACTTATTTATGAATATAATATATATATATATACCGGGTGTCCTAAAAAGGACTGACTGATTTTAAAATTCAATAACTTGCAAACGGTGACAGATATTTAAAAAATTCTTGCAGGAGGGTTATGCATAAGGTCAAAAGTTTTTTACAGTGATTTTTGATTTTAGTTCGAATTACAAACAATAGATAGCGCTGCGATCAATAGACTGCAAGAATTTTTTAAATATCTGTCACCGTTTGTCATCTGTCAGTCGTTTTTAAGACACCCGGTATATTATTTACACAGTATCCTTCTATATATAAAAAAAAGTTTTGATTTAGAAATGGACCAATGAACATCTGCGTAGATATTCCGGGTAGAACTCATCCAATTTAAATGCTTAAGCCAAGGCCTCCTTATCGAAATAACAGGCTTGGCAATCGCTAAGTTTCCTTTGTCCGCTGTACACGTGGTTAGAAATCACATGGTTTCCCGTGACTAGCGCCATCTAGCGTGAGAAACAGAAATATTTTTTAATTTGTTTTTCATTTCTCTTTTACCATTTTCTTTACGATGTGCTTTGTAGTTTGCAAATGATAGTTGTTAATCTTAAAAATTTCATATGTTCTAGACATTTTATTTAAAAAATGAACTTATTTTACTGTTAAACAAAAAATGTTTACTGCTGTATTCCGTTATGTAAATAAATGATGATAATAATAATAATAATCAGGAAAGGAAATTATTTTACCATGAATTTCTCAGCGATATTAGTTATTGAAATAAATGGATAGCATCTAGATCTGGAAAATGTAAAATATTTCATTTTCTCTTTTATATTTTCAAATAGACTTATTTTATTTCTGCTATTTCTTTTCTTTTCACAATTAATTTCATCTTACAGTATTAATTTAACATCGCTCCTTCAATTTGTTTCAATGCACAGTCTCATTTATTTATTTATTGGCCTATCATTTGTTTTATTTTTGAAGGTATGGGGGATCATTTCAGTTTAACATACTTTAGATGAAAGCTTCACTGTTTTTTCATATGAAGTTTGTATGTATTAATCTATGGAATGTTTCATAATTGGCTCCAAAGCCAATTGGCATATCTTGGCGGGCATAGTTTGGTGCGTAATTAATTTCCTTGTTTTAACTCGCATATGTTATGTAAGTTTTACTAAAATGTATCAATGTATTTTAGGAAAGTTAAAACACGCATAGATGAAGTCATAAACACTTAAAAAATTGGAAAAATGAAGTTTAATAATCACTTAAATTTATACATGTCCCTCGACTTTCCGCAAATACCGTGTTCTTGTCATGCTACGATTTTGGTGTTTGTAAATCTTAATATGAGTATTCTTCCTTAATCAGATCTAGAGCCAATTGGCGCAAGTGTAGTTTGGCGCAAAATTAATTTTATTTTTAAACCGTATACTTGATACCACATTATTCCAGCATCGCGTTTTTGCAGTCAACTTTGACTGTGGAACAGATTAGAGAACATTAGCTAATACTACATTATATAATAATAAATCGGTATTTTTCAAGTATAGGGGCCTTGGCGAGAGAAGAAAATTTGGCAACGTAATTTCTGGAAGCATATTCCCTGTTTCACATAAAGAAGCAATATTTTCCAATGTTTGTACAATTTATTTAATATAAAAAAGGCATTTATCTATTTTATATACAAATATAAACAAATTGTACATAAAAAACAATAATAATATATAGAAACTAAATTTATACATGTAAATTCGGCACAGATGTCATATTGGAGCGATTTTTTTTCTGGCGCCAATGTCATATACGCACCGAATACTTAACTGGCACCAAAGTGTCGTTATTTTGCTTGATATGGTTATCCGGATATAGATGATATGGTAACGAGGTTTTCGCAAAATTGGCGTCGGAAAAAAATCGCGCCAATATGGGGCGTATATTACATGTGTACCGTAAATTCTTATAAAACAAGTTGGCAGTTCATAAGTTTTGTTTTCATAACTGTTTATATCAATCGGCAACAAATCGCTCTTTCCGAAGCCGAAATTGTGACAAGATTTAAAACAAAAAATAACCCGCAAAGTCCTATATACTGAAAATGGTACTTGTTAGTTATCCCGTCGACCAAATTACTGTCGCCAAATTGTAAGATTAAATGCCAGTAATGGTTTGCCATAAAGTAATTAATTTTAAGATTATTGCCAATAATGGCCAATAAAACCAATATTTCGACGTTTTATTTGTATTTTTATTAATGTTATACTAATTTATTTGTTTTTTCGTTATTTAAAATAAAACATTGTGTCAATTTGTAGAACTTGGCGAGTAGTTTGGCGATTTATATAATTTGGCGAAATTGGTCGACGGGATAACTAACAAGTACCCTGAAAAAATATTAATAAATCTTATATTTAAATCTTCATTTTTGATATGTTTCATTTTTTAAAGCCAGAACATAATTGTGCGAAATATTTTTTTTACGCCTTTATTTTACTGGAATTCGAAAAATATTTTAATACAATTTTGCCAATAACACAACATTTTCAATTTTTTACTATGCATTTGTTTATGGAGTATTACCAGGCGTATACACCAGGTGGCGTAACTTACGGGACAAAGTCAGCTAATAAGTTGGCAATTATCGGGGACATTTTCACCCATAGACTTTCTCCGGATTGTCAAGTCTGTTTTATGATAAGGGAGTCTTGGCTTAAGCATAGCCATAGCCTACTATGATATATAACGGCCCGCGCATTTCGCCGAAAAAGTGAAGTCGTCATCCAACTTCAAACCCTGAACCAAAACTTCACAACGTGCTCTTTGTTTACATTTATACCCTGCCCAGATAGAAGCTTGTTTCTCATCGTCGAGGTTTCAGAATCATTGATCGTATTTTCATGTAATAAATTAAATATTTATATTCTTCAATTTCCTTCGATTTAAAAGGCTATTTTACACAAATTGTAGCATTTTAGTGTTACACATACTTTTAAGATTAGCTAAATTATTTATTGTTTACCTTGATCGTTTGCTTCATTCATGAAAAATGCCGGTTCTGTTATTCTTTTTTAATGTCCCGTATTTATATAAAAATAGCTTGGTTTCATATACACGTTTTAAAATTAAAATTTGATTTTTATCAAACTACAGTTCTCATAACTGACTTGAAGCAGCTATTTTTGATTAATTTACTGTTACCGTTAAAATATTTGTTATTAATATCGCCCGAACCAATAAGAAAAATAAAAAAAAGCCGAATTTCCTTAAACATTAAATATTCTTATTTTTAATCAGGGAAAGAAATGATGATCACGGATTTAAATATTTTTGCAATATTCTATGTTATCCAAGAAATTTTGATTAAATCATATAAGGGTATTTGTTACTTAGTAAATTACATTTATTAATTACTACAAGGAATTTTATGAGTATTTTAATATATTAAAAAAATTTCCATCAGTTTTATTGTTTCAGCAGTGAAAATAGTAAATAAATGGTACTTAGTTATCCCGTCGACCAAAAATCTATCGCCAAACTATAAAATTAAATGCCAATAATGCTTGATCGTAAATGTCACATTCACTTGACTGTAAGCAAGTTACACGTGTTTATGTCATCAAGTGATTTTTATTTCGACGTTTTATTTGTATATTTATTAATGTTATACTAATTTATTTGTTCTTTCGTTATTTAAAATAAAAATTATGTCAATTTGTATAATTTGGCGAGTGTTTTAGCGATTTATATAATTTGGCGAAATTGGTCGACGGGATAACTAAGTGGTACCAAATAAATTTGTGACATTGATGTTTTAGATTAAGCATGTGTTTTTTTTATTTATATATTTTTATGTGTGTTGGTTTAAAAGTTTTAAAGAGAAACACATTATATTAGTCACTTAAATAAATAGAACTTTACATTTACATTGATATGGACAGTTTATAATAACCCTTAACAGCTGTATTCGAATTAGCTGTCATTTCTAAGCTTGATTGGAATGTCAGCAGGATTGTAAACGTAACCATGGCGACATGACGTAATTTTGGTGTTTGTTTACATATCTACCCTTCCCAGGTTGTTTCAGTTACGGTCAGAGTGGCAGGGTATCAGAGTCCTCTGGCGAGCGACTTCATTCATTAAACGCAAATCAGTCTGCCTGTAGTAGTATCTAAGTATGCCTTGAGCATGGGCTTTCTTCGTTAATATGAAAAAAACTGTCGTATACAAAAATATGGAAATCGGTGGTATTATAAAGAAATATTTGATAAACACGCTGATGCAGACAGTTTTCAAATTGAAGAATTACTTTCAGAGATATTTAATGCATTGGATATTGGACAAAATCGTTCCATTAAAAAAGTTTTATTGGAGCAAAAACTATACATGAGAATTTAATCATTTTTAGATCATTTTATAGGTTATAAGTTCCCAGTGTGCAGATTGCATTTACTTTTTTTTATTTGACTATTTTTTGAGGTTTTATTTCTATTTTAAATTCAAATTTTCAGTATTTCGAGAGATATTTTTTACATATTTAAAAAATGTTATTAATTTAAACTGTTGCCAACTTTATAAACAGCGCAAACAATAATGTTTACTTCAAATTAAAAATTTATTTACACGGGACTATTGAAACCAGAAATTTTTTTTAAAAATTAGAACTAAATGATTACACGTTAAAAGCAGGAAAATTGCGTCATAAGAACCATATTTAGACTGGAATTTTAAAAGAGAAACAAAATTTTAAAATAAAAAAATCATTACTATGCGTTAAAATCTGTAAATGGAGGAAATTACGTCATATTTAAAATGGCCAAAAAATATGGCAAAACTATTTAAATTAAAAAATATATCTGCGCGAGACATTTACTTGATATTTTGAGATAATATTTTCAACTATTATCGTGAATTCGAAGACAGCGCAAATAATATTTCCTTCTAACAACAAAAGTATTTTCACGTGAATATTAATAAGAGAAATAAAACTTTGGTGTAAATTACGTCAGATTTAAAACGATACATTTAAAATGAATTATTTAAAAGAAGTATCTTATAGCGCTGTTAAAAAATACCGGGAGACAATGACACTGTTTACTTAATTCATTTTACATTAGCTTATTTTCGAATGTTTAACTATTTTTTTTAATTAAATACGAAAACAGCCATTGTATCGTTTAACAGCAGCAGATATGGTCTTAAAAAATCCCCAATTCAAGAAAAACGAATGGAAACCCGTTGCTTTTTGGATTTTGGTGTCCCTGAACGGGAGTTGGCGAGCGTAGCTCATAGGGGGCAGAGCCCCCTAGTTATTTTATAAATAAAGCATCATGCAGCAGTATTTACTTCGATATAAACTATAAAAGTATGAAAAAATATAAAAACAAACTGAAAGAACACTTTTCAAATAAAAAACCTCGCAGGATTTATAAATTTAACATTGATGAATTAATTTAAACAATTTTCAATCTACAGCGAACGAACAGGTGAAGCTAGAAGACAAAATATACTCGTTCCTCTTCATCGAGACTTTAAAATTAGCTTACGTTCTGGTTTGAATTCAGCTAACATAATTGTTAGGATTGAACCCCAAACTTGTTGTCTCATTTTAATTAAATTTGAGTTTATTTTGTTAAAGATTTGATTGTATATCCTAAAAAATATATAACTCTCACTAATATATAAAACTATATTACTATATTATGGCTGTGGTTTTTATCTGCTTATTTTATTCATAAATATGAAAAGTATGCAAATGTATAACAAACGCGTTACTGTGTTCATAAATTTAATTTTCGAGGTTTATTACATAACTGCGAATTTATGTAAGTCACATAATACGTAAGTCGAGGGATGCCTGTATGTATTTTAAGAACATTTCTATATTTTTTAGGAGAAATAAAAGTTTGCCTTTCAGGCTTTGATAATAATTGAGCTAACTAGAAATTTTCTATTAGTTTCATACAACACAGAATGCTGATGAGCGTTTCATACAACACAGAATGCTGATGAGCTCTTAGACATATTTTAAAATTTTCAAAACTTAGTACGCATATAATAAGTATTAATGTGTTTCTAAATAGCCTTATTTAACATAAAGAAATATATAAAAGAAATTGACAAGACTAATTTTCATATCATAATAGAACTGTCAGTCGATGTGGCATCACAGTAGCGTCACAAACGGTAATATGTTTCAGAGTCGTAACATGACAAAAACGTAACTTGTTTAATTCTTCATAATTCTCAAGTGGAAAATCGTTTACTAAATAAAATATGTTTGTGGAAGGAATTTTTAGTCATTCTCAACTATTCAAGTGCAACTCCTTTGCAACTATTAAAGAGCAACTCACTTGCAACTCCTATAGTCATCACAGTGACTTGCTTACGACTCATTTAAATGTAACTTGAACACATTGCACAATAATACTTACATTTTGGCCATGATGTGTTCCAAATTTGGCCACGTGTATATTCACATTTTGCTGAAATTTTGGTCACTGTTGCCATAACGACAGCGAAGAAAATAAAACTCAAATTGCGTCGGTTAATCAAAACATAAATTGGATTTTTAAAGAAACAATATTTGAACAATTCCCTATATTTATCAACAGACTTAATTTAAAGCAGAAAAAAGATTCAAATTTTAAATCCTGCAGAGAATGAAAATAAAAACTAACGACGCAGATCTATTTGTATACAAATGCGATTTAATAATTTAAATTTAATTTAAAACACTTTCTTTTTAACCCTTTATATACTGAATTATGTATTCATGAACATTTTATCTTCTAAACCATTTTTCGTGAATTGTATGAACTACATTAGAAGATTTACATAATCATTCAATAAATTTTAGAAGGATTTTGGAAGGATTTAGAAGGATTCATTAAATTTGAATTGATAGGGATTTTGTGCAATACTTTTCACTCCACTCAAATCTATTATTTTAAATATTTTACTTAGTATTTTGTAGAATTAGGAAATGTATAAATATAATGTTCTTACAATAGAAATAGAGAAATATTTCCAAATTGAAACATTCTCCCCCCTCTTCCCCACGCCAAGAAAGCTGAAAAGATGCAAAGGCACAAGAAATCATCCTTTAAAAAAATTTGTTTTGTGTAACCCATAATGCTTTTGGAAGAAGATAAAGTAATGTATCTATAACTTATTCTAAACTGTATTACAAATTACAACTAATCGATGTATTAAAGGAATTTTATAACAAGTTATTTTAATGGTACTTATAAGTACCGTAAGTAGATAAAAGGTTACTGTGGCATCAAATGCCATAATTTTCACAGAATTTCGAATTTTCAGTAAATACCTGGCAATTTGAAAATGTATCTGTGTCAATACTATGACGTTGCTGGATATGGATGCGACTTTGCAGATACATGGTGTCAACCATTTTCGATGTGATGTCTGACATCAGTCATAAGAAAATGCTTTCAAGTAAAAATCTCAAACTGCACTGTAAAAAAATTATGTAACTTTACTTCATAAAATTAGGGGCAACGTGCTCCCTCCACTTTTATGAAGTAATATAACTTGTATAAGGACATAATTTAAACTGGTGTAACTGGTGTAATATTACACATTATTGTAACGAAACACCAGGTACCGTATGTCCCAAAAATGTCTGATGGATTTTAAAATTCAATAATTTGCAAACGGTGACAGATTTTTAAAAAAATCTTACAGAAGTGTTATGTAAGATGTCAAGAGCTTTTATGCTGCGATTCTCAGTTTTAGTTACAAATAACATCGATAGATGGCGCAGCAAGCAGTAACCGCTAAATCCAGGCTCGATTTTTCAGCCTCTCTCTTCTTCCACGCGAAAAAAGGAGATGAAAATGCATTGAATGGATCCCGAAGTATCAAAAATCGGGTCTGGACTGAGCGCCTATTGCTATCAGCGCCATCTATTTTTTGAAATTCGAAATAAAATCAAGAAATACAGAGCAAAAACTCCTGACATCATACATAACCCTCCTGCAAGAATTCTTTGCATATATGTCACCGTTTGGAAGTTATTGAATTTTAAAATCCATCAGCCATTTTTGTGACACCCGGTATATCTGCTTAATTACTCAATAAAACATAGGCAGCAAGACTGCTAACAATTTTATGGAGTAACCTTGTATAATTTTTTTACACTGTGCATCAAAGAAAAGTTTTTGAATAAATAAGATAAATGCACCAGTAGTGAGCAACATAAGGGCATTTATCTAATTATTATTAAAATGTTAGTGAATTCTGAAAGATCTATACAGTGAAACCTCCCTGTGCGACCACCTCCATTAAGCGACCACCTCCCTGAACGACCATTTTTTCATGGAACGAAATTTATTCCCATAGGCTCAATACTAATTTTACCTCCATTCAGAGACCATCCCAGTTGAACTCCCTCCATGAGCGACCCATTTCTTTGAAGAAAATGAAACAAATTCCGTTTTTTCCTGGTCTCTTGAAGTAGGTTTTATTAGAAAAATGATTATGGAGAGCGTATTATTTATCAAACTTCTAAACTAAGTTAAGAATTTTATTTTGTCTCGGTAACTTTTAAGTGTTTAAACCCCTTTGTGCCTTTTTAGGCAATAAATTTAACTCTGGTTACAAATTAAGAATGGCGGTCAATAAACTCCCCTTGCTCTATTTTGTTAGGAAATTCTAAAAGAAATTGATAAATTAATGAAATCGTCATTATTTGTTCTCGTCCAAAAAAAAAACCTTGCATTTATTGACTGAACTTCGAAAGGACTGGGAAATAAAAATTATGAATGATAAAACCGTAAGATCAAAGTAAACGTCAATATATTCATTTTTTAAACTCTGCAGTTATTAACTTATGTAATTAACTTTTGTATTGATATTTAAATTTTCATATTTTTCCTGAATGTTAAAAATAAATTTTAGTAACATTAATTGTTACCTTTTTTCAACAGTTAAAATCTAGATTTAAACTTGACCATTAGGAGACCACCATTAAGAGACCACGGTCCATTAAGAGACCATTCATTAAGATCATCATTCATTCATTAACAAGGTCATTATCCCTTAAGAGACCACCTCTCGGAGCGGACAATTTTTATTGGAACGGAACGAGATCGCTTTAGGGAGGTTTTACTGTATTTTGTTAGCCGAGTCCTATCCTTCATGTATCAGATTAAACATTCAACGTTTCAAAATATATTCTTCCGAAAAAATAAAAAATATCACCTTCCTATATGCTCCAGTAGTGGGCCTAGTCAATTTCTGATGCATAAATCTTTTAGGTTTATCAGACAAAATATTTAAAGATGAAATAGAAAATATCAACAGTAGTTTAATTTAAAATAAAACATAATATTAAAGCAATAATGTTTTAAATAAAAACTTATCTCTTAGTGAAATATCAAAGAATTTGCCAAAAAATATGTTTTTGAAAACACTCGAGAAAATAGACACTTGTACCTGCAGAAAAAAATACAATTATTCCAATCCGTTTATTGAAACTTAACACTTAAGGATGTTAGTCAATTAGATTTTTTCAATCTTTTATGAGTAAAAACTTGTTTTAAACTTACAAATTAGTGCCCACTATAGGTGCATTTACCTTAATTTATCTTAACAATATATTCCCCAAAGTACTCATTAATTGCTATAAGCGATAAACACAAATTTTAAACGAAGTAAAATATCTTTATTTATTTACGCTTCGACATGTTTCGTTGCATCAGACGGCAACATTCTCAAGACAATAAAATGATAAAAATATTTTCGCAAATATTCAAATTGAAAAACTTGTGAAACAAAAACAAAAACAAAAATCACGCGAACACAAGCATAAGGAAAATAACTGCAATATTAAAATGGAAATTTACGATCTATCTTCAGAGAATCAATAAAGATCTTCTTAAGCAATGAGAATATCTGCAATGATTCAGCATCCATGGAGCTCCCTACAATTTGGAAAGAAATGCTACACAGAATCATGAAAAAATTATGTAAAATAATTCACTTTACAAATTTCCATTTTAATATTGCAGTTATTTTCATTTATCATTGTGTTCGCGTGATTTTTGTTTTTGTGTTACTAGTTTTTCAATTTGAATTTTGCGAAAATAATTTTACCATTTTATTTTCTTGAGAATGTTTCCGTCTCATGCAATGAAACATGTCGAAGTGTAAATAAATAAAGGTATTTTGCCTTTTTTTAATTTATGTTTATCACTTATAGCAATTAAAGAGTACTTTGATGTTTTTTTATACAGATCTTTATATACAGATTATAATATATTCCCCTTTTGCCAAATTGCACACATTAAACAAAACGCGATTTCTACATCGCCTTTTGTTGAAAGCTATTCCCAGATAATAGAAGATATTTTAAGAAACAGTGGCACAAAAGTTTTCCCTAAAAAGACTTTCAAAGATTTTTTTCATCCCTATGCTAAAAGAGAAATAGAAATTCAAGAAACATAACCGATCTCACAGAGCAAATTTTTTTCAGAAAACTGACAAAAAGTCTTTATCTCCGAAAATACTTTATTATTTGAATCTCCCCATGCAGCTGAAAGTGAAATTCTTTCATCTATAGAAGCATTGTGAAGGACAAGAAAAGTTCTTCCCTCAGAAATGAAGCTTATGTAAAGCATATTCAAAAATGTTTTTAAAATAAAAAGGCATTGTTGAAAAAAGGCTTCGCAAATTTTCATTGAAAATAAATAAAGTGTCGAAATTGGGAAAACAGAGGTAAAAATGTAATAAAGTTGTTGACTATTTTAACACTTTATCTAATGGTGGTACTTATAATTACCATTAAAATAACTTGTTATAAAAATCGTTTAATACATCGATTAGTAGTAATACAGTTTAAAATGAGTTATAGATGTATTACTTTATCTTGTTCCAAAAGCATTATGGGTTACACAAAACAAAAATATTTTTTAAAGTATGATTTATTTTGCCTTTGCATCTTTTCAGCTTTCTTGGCGTTGGGGGGGGGGGGGGTGTTCAATTCGGAAATATTTCTATAGTAAGAACATTATATTTGTACATTTCCTAATTCTTCAAAATACTAAGAAAAATATTTAAAATAAAAGATTTGCGTGGGTAATAAATATTGCACAAAATCTCTATAAATTCAAATTTAATTAATACTTCTAAGTCCTTCAATCCTTTTAAAATCCTTCTAAAATGTATTAAATGATTATGTAAATCTTCTAATGCAGTTTCAAAAATTTACGAAAAATGCTTTAGAAGATAAAATTTTCATGGATTCACAATTCAGTATATAAAGGATTAAAACATCTTTGTATCTCTGTGCATGTGTATATATGTGATACTAATCAGTATCGCAAATATTAATATCACACATTAGTATCACAGATAAATAGCGATTATAACCACAATTTTCCTCGTGTAAGTTTTGAATACATTAACCGGTTCGAGAGAAACTGCCGCCAGTGAAAAATTAATAAAAGTGGATGGAACATAGAGGAAGCCACAGGTTTCTAAATTTACTTGATTCAAAATTTACAGGAAGAAAATGCTAGCTTGTAACACAGAGAAACATATGCGAATAATACAGAGTTACCAATATAAAGAACTTAAAATTCGGCAAATATAAATCAATATTGTTACTATTTGCATATATACGAGTTCTGTCTGATAAGTATCCGACTTTTATTTTTTCCGCGAACAATAGAAATTCTAACTGTTGCACAATTGACAGAGCAACTGTGCACATTAGAAGGTGACAGCTTAATGCAGATGCTTTAATTTTTCCGAGGAATTCCAGAGAGCCAGTCGTTGCCTACTGGCCGCCCAGTGAGTCGTCGGATTTTGATTTATCTCAAGATGACTGAACGTATTGAACAAACATACTGCATCAAAATTTGTCAAAGCTTGGTCATTCTGAAATAAAATGTAATCGTAAGATTCATCAGGTGTCGTAAGATTCATCAATTCTCCAGCTCATTCATCGCACCTGATTCGGACATTCTTGGCAAAACATGGAATTCGAGTCTCTCGCCAACTTCCCTACTCTTTACACATGGTTTCTTGCGACTTCTGGTTGTTTCCGAAATTGAAGGCGCTATTGAAAGGATCTTGTTTTAAGAGTAGAGATGAGATGTGCAGAATACGACGGCAGAGTTTACCACCATTACAAAAAATAAAAGCCTTCCAGAAGTATTTTCAGCAGGGGAAGGAACGGTGGGCTAAGTGTGTGAAGACGAAAGAGACCTATCTTGAAAGGGATTAGAATACCAATCCAGTCAATTAACTTACATATTTTTTTTTTTTTTTTTTTGGAAAAAGGTCGGTTATTTTTCAGAAAGGCCACGTATAATACACATTTTCTACATTTATAAATCTGTTTATTTTTCGTTTAAACTATTATATTTACCCATAATAATAATGCGTATCATTAATAATATTAATAATGCAATATTTTTGATTTGGAAAAACAGAAAAAAATATGTCTCGTGTATATTACGCGCTTTCCATAAACGGTAGCAATAGTGATAATAAATGATGTAGTTGAGACAGCTTTGGCTAATTGCGAAATTTATATATGTAGGAAATTAAGAAAATATGAGTATTTTAATTTTCTTATTGTTACAGTTGTGAAACGCTAATCTAATGAAAGTAAATATGATGTATTTTTACTTGATAAGTTTTGAGTTGATTTACTTTTCAGTTAGGCTGAATTTCGATGAGATAAAATCATTGCTTTCTCCGTTCATTTGAGTAGAAAACGCAGAATTACTGTATATTTTCTGAAAATAAACTATTACAGCATGCAAAAATGTAATTACTTTGCTAATTTTTCTACATTTGTACAACTGGATCGCAATTATTTGAAAGAAACATTTGATAGATTATTTTCCCTAAAGCATTTTAATACTTTTTTAATGTTTAGTTAGAACTAAAATAAAATCAATGAAAATGACAATACATACTGAAGAAGCATTACAGAATATACATGGGCAAAAAGCCTCATTGCGTTATTCCTGAATTTATTCAATTTTCATATCACAATAATTGTCTGAGCGAAGCGATGGCTAATACACAAAGCAGTATTACTTTCCGGTCAAAAACAGCTACGATGGATATTAAAACCTTTCGTAAAACCTTTCGTGAAGCATAGCTCAAAAAATATTTGTCGGATTAAGGTTCTAGTTTTACCAGAAGGTACCTATGAGGGTAACCTACTGAAAGCACCTACTATGAAAAATAAGTCCCAATTCGTTTAAAAATTATATTAAAAAAACTGATAAAAAAGCACAATTTATCTACATACGTCACGGAAATTTAGTGTATGTCATTTTCACCGGCTGGATGTTTTCGTAGAAAACCAAATTATAGCACATGGAGCAAAGAAAATATGCCCGCACTAATATTAAAGTGCAAAAAAATTATTTAAATTTAATCAAACAGGAGAATAAATCTGGATTTTTTTCTATTTCAAAGAAAAAAGCCAGAATAACGTAGGATTTCAGATTTTACGATAATCTACCCAATAGCATTTTTTAAGGGGCCTCAGGACTCTTAAAGATTTAAAATTTTCGAAATTTTAATTTTTTTATACATTAAACTACTATCTTTTCTGAACATTTTGATATAAATGTTTCCTTGAAATTCCTATTAGAACAGAAGTTATGGCTTTTAAAATTATACACGATCAGTAGTTGAAGCGGCGTTTCAGAAACTTTGAAGTCAATTTTCTCTAAATGACGTTTTTGGGCATAACGCGCACGATATCTCAAAAACTTCTGATTTTTTTTTCATGAAATTTTCAAAACTTATGTTTCATGTTAGTCTGTATAAACTGAACCTAACATTTCCTTTTTATTGTTCAAAAACATATTCTTTATAGGTGATTATACTGTTGAATTTTTCTAAATTTTGTATTAACTAAATACAACTTTGTATTAAAAATATAAAAATGCTCTAAATACAAATGTATTTAGGTTCAGAGTAATTAATACAATCTGAAGCATACGTAGGACCCAAAATTTTCCTTTTAGTTGCAAAATTTATTTTGTAATTGTGCGCGTAATCTGTTATACCAATTTTCCGCTTGTCAAATGTCTGACATTTTGGAGCCCACTGTAAATGCTAATTCTGCATCTTCTAATTTTTTAAATACATGAAATGAAAGAACATACTTATATCTTTCATCCCAATATAAAATTTTGTCTGAAAATAAAATACATTTTAAGATATTATATGTTGAAATGGTTTCTTGTTTTTCGATTTTTCTAATTTTAAGAGTCCTGAGACCACTTAATCGCCAAAAGCAACCAACATTTATATTTTGCGTGTGAAAATTTGAAACAGTTATTTTATGTTTAAATAAACAATTTTTATTTGTGGCATCATTTATTCTTAATTTATTTATTTTTGTCATTTTATTATTTTAAATGAAATTTAAGCGGGCTTTATGTGAAGCACACAAGTCGTATGTTTGTTATTCAGTTAAATAAATAAATAAATGAAATTTGGGTGCTTGTCAGTTATCCCGTCGACCAATTTCGCCAACTTATATAAATCGCCAAATTATACAAATTGATATAATTTTTATTTTATAACTTTTTTTAAATAACTTAATATTAATACTAAATAACTTAAATATTTCAAAGAACAAATAAATTAGTATAACATTAACAAAAATACAAATAAAACGTCGAAATTAAAATCACTTGATGACGTAAACACGTGTTGTCAAGTGAATGTGACATTTACGATTAACCATTATTGGCATTTAATCTTACAATTTGGCGACAGTAATTTGGTCGACGGAATAACTAACAAGTGCCGAAATTTGCACTTTTCCATAATAGGCGTCTTATAGGTAAAGAAAATGGGTTTGGCGAGAGAAGTAAACTTTTCATGCATATTTTCTGGTAACCTACTCATTCTTTCATGTACCCAAGCATTTTTTTTAAAGATTTAAACAATTAATTTAGTGTAAACAAGACATTTACGCACAGATGTCACATACGCACCACGTATGCGTGATTTTTTTCTAACACCAATGTCATATACGCATCGGGGTACTTAACAGGCGCCAAAGTGTCGTTATGTTGCTTGATGGTAACCTAGATGTTGTTGTTTATTTATTAATAAATTGTTTATTTACTTTTCTTTTCTTTTTTTTTAATTATATAAAATGTTTTGTTCTATAGTTATTAATTAAACTTTTTTTATTTATTATTATTCCCTTTTTAAAAATATATATGTAACTGGTATTCGAAAACAAGGTTTTCGCCAAATTGGAGTCAGAAAAAAATCGCGCCAACGTGGTGCGTATGTGACATCTGTGCCAAAAAGGTTTATATTTATTTGTAAAAAATAAACATAAATGTTCATCGGGTTTGTTGGGGGCTCTGCGGCTGAATGGTCAAAGCACCAGTCAGCTAATCGTTTGTGTGTAAGAGTTTGTGGGTTCGATTCCCGCTGGTTCCATTGCACACACACTTTGTGTGGAACTCCCAGGGTGTATTTCTCCTGTGTTGTAATATTTCCTTGTGCTATCTTGTCTCCGACTTATAAGCGGGCTCTCATGTAAAGCACACAAGTCGTATGTTTGTTATTCAATAAATAAATAAAAAAAAGAAAAGAAAAAAGCGATTTAACAAATTACAAAGACCATTTGGAAAATGATTTTTTCAAAGACTAAAATTTAAGACATAAAAAATCGCATGGAGTTGATCCTACATTACGTACGCCATGGATTAAACGATAACATTCCTGGAACCATCGTGGACAAATTTTAAAAGAAATTTCAGTTTTACAATTTTCGGTACTGTAAAATTTTAAACTTCTACGGAGCTGGTCTTACATTACGTACGCCGTGAATTAAACATTAATAGTGTTATTACACGTAAAAATTGCAAGATTTCCTGAAACTTGCGTATTATCCAAGCATTTCATTGGCTGTTCGGGAAAAGGCTTTTCTATCATCAGATTTCCAAAAAATCTCACGACCAACTTCTTAAACTTCTAAACATCCGACAATATTACTTTTTATACCGTCGGATAGAGAAAAATATGTATTTTTAAATGCAATTTGTTTGAAAGCTGTATCTCAATTTGTTTTTGATTTATTAATTTTTTTGTAGTTTTTATTATTTTTTTGTCATAGTGGCAACACTCTGTTGTCCGTCGTTGTTGAAATCAAAGGGAAATACAGATTACTGTATATACCAATCAGGTAACGAATAAATTGCGGATTAAACCAATGAAAACGTTCAGATATGCTTTTGATTTTCTACCCTGACGAGAACAATAACCATTTTTCCAAATGGTTAATAAATATATCGGGTTTGTAATAAATTGTCAGGTTTGTATCTTTTTGTAACAAATCTCAGTTTCTTAAGCCAAAACTGCATAAAGCTTAAAAAAAAAAAAAAAAAAAAAAAAAAGCTAATGCAAAGTAATGTTGTTAAAGTACAGTGAAATTAGTTAAAAACGTGTATTTTAAATGAAGTGAATGAAAGCTTTATATTTTAAATGAAATGAATGCAAGATGAATATAGTATGGAAAAAATATTGTCAATTTATCACCTGCGCTTGACTAACTTAAAAGTATTAATATTGCAATTGGTACATGCTATT
The DNA here is from genome assembly GCA_963932465.1 of Maratus speciosus. Taxonomy (NCBI): domain Eukaryota; kingdom Metazoa; phylum Arthropoda; class Arachnida; order Araneae; family Salticidae; genus Maratus; species Maratus speciosus. The sequence goes on along the minus strand of OZ010795.1, from coordinate 106,589,421 downwards.
CAAATGAAACAATTATGTTATAACTACTCTTCGTGCAAGAAAAATGGCCAATAATTCGTACTCAGATACACAGGCAAGGTTGACGTCAAACAAGAGTAATACTAACAGCAACATTGTTATAACGGGCGGGAGTTATAATAGCTAAGTAATAATGGCTTTAAGCACACACACCACACACGCAGTTTTTTACATATGTTTCGAGTGAAGCTCGATCATCAAGGTGCTAATTATTCATACAAGCAACCGTTACATAAACGAAAGTTTAAAATTTAAATGTAAATATATGCAATCTCGTATCCCCCCCCCCAAAAAAAAAAATGTTACAGCAATGAAATTTAATTGGTAAGCGAAGCTTTTTAAAATACGATATTGGTTGAAAACCAGATTACGGAATATTCCTATAATATTTGAATTAATCACGGTACATTTTTTTTAGCCCGGTTCAGATTGCGCGGCAGCGCAATACTTATTTATTTCCAGTGTACTTATTTATTTCCACTTATTTACTCACTTCTCAATGTTAATTTAACATGGAAAAGCGGGTAGCGGTCGTTGCAGCCACTGGGAACCTGAAAATTTGAGCATGCGCATCAGCTCTGGATTTTTGCCTGAGTGAAGAACCAGATCGAAAATAAACACAGTTTAAAAAAAAAGGAAATCTAGCTATACAATAATGAATGTTTTAGTAGTTGACTCCATTGAAGAAGGATAACAACAGATTAAAGACTTAAATGAAACATTTTCTAAATTCTAAAGTTGTGACAACTTATGCAGTTTTATATTTATATTAAATAAAAACAATAAAAAATTAGACTAATTCATAGATTTTTTTCTTCATAAAAACAACAACAGAAAGATTATGATATGATTATATTATATATATTATATATAGATATGATTATTTTACAAAAAAACATTACTGGATACACGAAACTCGCTGTGCAGCAATCTCAAAAATCGTCAATGCCACGGTCAGTAACGCGCGTATGAAACCGAAAAAAACATCACTGGACACTCGAAACTCGCTGTGCAGCAATCACTAAAATGCACGAAACTGGTCAATGCCGCGGTCAGTAACGCGCTTATGAGCGCTCCGCGCCCATAAACCGAAAAAAACATCATTGGACGAAACTCGCTGTACAGCAATCTCTAAAATACACGAAACTCGTCAATGCCGCGGTCAGTAACGCGCGCATGAGCGCTCCGCGCCCATAAACCAAAAAAAAAAACCATCATTGGACACACGAAACTCGCTGTACAGCAATCTCTAAAATGCACGAAACTCGTCAATGCCGCGGTCAGTAACGCGCGTATGGGCGCTCCGTGCCGATGAAACCGAAAAAAACATCATTGGACACACAAAACTCGCTGTGCAGCAATCTCTAAAATGCACGAAAGTCGTCAATGCCGCGGTCAGTAACGCGCGTATGAGCGCTCCGCGCCCATGAAACTGAAAAAAAAATCACTGGACACACAGAACTCGCTGTACAGCAATCTCTAAAATGCTCGAAACTCGTCAATGCCGCGGTCAGTAACGCATGTATGAGCGCTCCGCGCCCATGAAACCGAAAAAAACATCACTGGACACACGAAACTCGCTATGAAGCAATCTCTAAAATGGACAAACCTAGTCAAAGCCACGATCTGGTAACAACAAACTGGTAATAACAAAAATCTATTTATCGTCTCGCCAAATCGTTATATGTCTGCAGATTGAATTGGCAATTTTTTTTCAAAACGCGCCAAAATGCCATTTTTGTAAATGATTGCAAATCTGAAACTACGAGATAAACAAACCAGTGTGGCGGTTACTTTCAAAACTAAAGTGATTTTATCAGCGTTTTAAAAAAGAAAATGCAAGAAATATTAAAAATTACAAAAATATAAACTACAAAAATGAAGTGCTTAAAATAACTTCTTTTACCATTATGTTAAAGTTCTGATAACTTATGTAATTTTATATTTTTGTTAAATAAAAACAATAAAAAGTAAGACTCATTTGTAGATATTATTGTGGCACAGATGCCATATACGCACTACGATGGCGCGATTTTTTTCTAAATCCAATTTGGTGAAAACCTTGTTTTCGAATACCAGTTACATATATATTTTTAGAAAGGGAATAACAATAAATAAAAAAATGTTTAATTAATAACTATAGAACAAAACAATTTACATAATTTTAAAAAGAAAATAAAAGTAAATAAACAATTTATCAATAAATAAACAACAACCGGTTACCATATCAAGCGAAATAACGGCACTTTGGCGCCAGTTAAGTACCCCGATGCGTATATGACTTGGCGTCAGAAAAAAATCTTGCCAACGAGGTGCGTATATGACATCTGTGCCGTTATTTTTTCTTAAAAACAACAACAAAAAGATATATGATTATTTTACATATGAATTAAGTGAAAACACGAAGCAAAATTCTGTATTTTTCGAGAATATGAGCCTTGTCACTTTTTTTAGGCTTCAGAAAGAGAGATTTTCTGCCAACTGATGTAAACAACCATGAAAACAAACCTGATAAGATTTTTTGCTTATATATTAATTATAAGAATACTCTTAAATTTATCAAATGACTTTGTTTAGTCGTTATTATTATTACTAATAAAAAAATACCTAACTTAAATCAATAATTAAAAAATAGGTATATCTTTTTTAAAACGGTGTTTATTTTCGATCTGGTTCTTCACTCAGGCAAAAATCCAGAGCTGATGCGCATGCTCAAATTTTCAGGTTCCCAGTTGCTGCAACGACCGCTACCCTGCAAAAGCCTATGGAGATGATAACTTTTTCATTTTTTCTTCCCACCTTTTTGTCCCTGATGCCACTCATTTTTTATTCTTTACTAATTCTAATGATATTATAAATTTAAAGTGTAAAAACGTTTGCCTAACGTCAGGGTCAAAACGAATGGTAAAATGTCTGTGCATATGGATGAATTATAACCCAGAGAGAAACATGGGCCAATTTTTTTTTAGATTATTCAAATATTTTTCTTAATAATTCCAATTTTTCCATTGAAAATCAACGGACATTTTTCATAGAAAATGTAACATTTTTTCTTCATTGTTGCAAAAATTTCAAAAGCCGTAATAATAATTTATTTCTTTTTAGTTGAGAGATTTTCACGTGAAATATTAAATTGAGCTAGTTTTATTTTTCAAAAATTAAAAAGGTGAATATGGCGTCATAGTGGAAATCAAAAGGATATTTTCAGAATATGTTTTTTGCTTTGGCCAAGTTTATATTTTAGTAAAAAGTTTCCAGTGGATAGCTATTTTTACGCAGGTAGCGAACTTAGTGCGGAATTACGTAACTTAAATTTTAAAATGTATTTTTTTTCCGAGATAAGAACTATTTATACCCCAAGTTAAACTTAGGTAATAATTTTCGGATGTGTTTAGATCACCCTTTGGGAGAGAATGAGGTTTAAAAATTTAAATAAAACTTTTATTTTTTTATTTTTTACTGTGTCACAGCTATAATATTGGTAAATATTAGCAGTAAGGATTCAACACAATTTACATTTACAATCATAGCGTTCCTGAATGGGAAATAGGGTATCTAAATTTAAGTGAAGTTAATTTTTTATGTTTTGATTATAGATTTTTTACTTTCAGATTAGAAGTTTTTGTCCAAACTACCGCAACCTGCATTACTACAGTGGTGAAACATTTTGAATTACACATTGGTAAACGGCATCCCACATTGTTATGCAATTCCGCATACATCAAAGTCTGATGATGATACTCTCTATTAATTTTGAAATGCGTTCGTCTGAGTTCATTAGTTATTAAAAAACTTGACATATTATACAAAAACATAATTTGAAGAACAAATTAAAAAAACTAAATTTATTTCCTACATTCTTTAAGCCCGAGAAGGGACAGATATTAAGTTATTTCATTCAATTAGTTCTACATTTGATGTTAAATTTTTGTAACAAATTAGTTAAGCCAATTGGAGATTAAAAAATAAAAATAAAACTCATACAATATGATACTTAAAACACCCTAAAACATTAGATTCCGTTCAAATGAAATCGAAATAAATCTTAGACTTTTTTTTTAAGTTTTGTATTTTGCATGCATCTTATCATTTTATGCACAATTGTCATAAACATAATAGAAAATCTGCAATACAAATATTTTCAATTAAAAATGGAAGAAGTCTAAGATTTATTTCGATTTCATTTGAACGGAATCTAATTATTTAGGGTGTTTTAAGTATCATGTTGTATGGATTTTATTTTTATTTTTTAATCTTCAATTGGCTTAACTAATTTGTTACAAAAAGTCCTTCCGGCCAGTGCCGGGAGGAAGAGGTAGCTTTCATATTCCTTATTTTAAAAAAGCCAACTTATATCATTCAAACACACGAAGCTCAATTTAGTGGAAACCGAATATAGGAGATTCAATACTAATTATTATCAATATAATGAATGAGAATTTCGCGAAATTAGTCAGCTTTATCCAGGCTGCTTTTCTTTAAAGTAACTTATATTTGGCTGCCAAATTCGGCGATTTCTTAAAGTGCCTGACATTTTAAGACAACATGGTGGATGAGGCTAACAAGTGAACTTGGTCGAGGCCTTAGTAATTGCTGTGCACATGCTCCCTCACATCGGAATCGGTTGATATATACGAGTGCTGTCGCATGCAAAAAATCAGATTTTTCAAAATGTCACCCACAATAGAAATTGAAACTGCTATATCTGAGCCATTTTTTAAGGTAAAGACAAACAAAAAATGCTCCTGAATCCTTATATCAAGGTCAAATACTTAAGAAAGAAACCTTTTTCAATTTCTAATTTTTTTTTGCACCTCACTTTAAATATATATATATATATTTAATTTAATGGCCGCCATTTTGAAACAAGATGGCTGATGAATCTGGCCAGCGAACTTGGTCGAGATATTGATGTATACTATCCACATGCCTTCTTACATAGAAATAGGCGAATACGTGTGTTATCGCGTGACAAATACAAAATCGTTTCAAAATGTTAGGCATGCTAGAAATTCAAAGTGCTATAATTCAAACATTTTTTAAGATATAAACGAAAGAACAAATTTTCAGAAACAAAAACTGCTCCGGAATCTTTGTATCAAGGCCAAACACATAAAAACAATCTTTTTCATTTTCCAATTTTTTAATACCTCATTTTAAATTTTAAATTTAATTTATTTTTAAATGGCAACCCTTTTGAAACAAGATGGCGAATGAAGCTGGTCAACGAACTCGGCCGAGACATTGGTATGTACTATGTAGAGACAAAGATACATCCAAATCGGTTCATAAATACGCCTGTTATTGCGTGACAAATATCAGGTCGTTTTAAAATGTCAGCCACAATAGAAATTCAAAATGCTATTACTCAGCCATTTTTTTAGATATATACGAAACAAAAACTGTTCCGGAATCTTTGTATTAAGGTCAAACACATACGAAAAAAATCTTTTTAATTTTCCAATTTTTTGTTATCTCATTTTAATTTTTTTTGTTTTTTAATTTTTTTAAATGGCCGCCATTTTGAAACAAGATGGCGGATGAAGTTGGCCAACGTACTCGGTCGAGATATTTGTATGTACTATGTACACACCAAGGTACATCCAAATCGGTTCATAAATACGCCTGTTATTACGTGACAAAAATCAGGACGTTTCAAAATGTCAGCCACGCTAGAAATTCAAAATGCTATAACTCAGCCATTTCTTAAGATATAGACGAAACAAAAACTGCTCCCGAATCTTTTTATCAAGGTCAAACACATAAGAAGAAAATATTTTTTCAATTTTCAATTTTTTGGTACCACATTTCAAAATTAAATTTTCTTAAAATTTTAAATGGCCGCCATTTTTAAACAAGATGGCGGATGAAGCTGGCCAACGAACTCGGTCGAGACATTGGTATGTCTATGTACACACCGAATTACATCGAAATCGGTTCATAATTACGAGAGTTAGAGTGTGACATAGGTCAGATATATATATAGATATATATATATATATCAATTTTGAACGGAGGGTGGTTTCGGGGTCTGGGGGTCATGATCGACGAAAATATACCAAAATTTTTTGAAATCGCTTTCCTCCGAACGGCTGCAATAGGTAGCTTTTTGTAAAGAAAGCTACCTAAAATTTAACATTAAATGTAGAACTAATTGAATGAAATAACTTAATATCTGTCCCTTCTCGGGCTTAAAGAATGTAGGAAATAAATTTTGTTTTTTTAATTTGTTCTTCAAATTATGTTTTTGTTTAATTTTATTTATTTATTTATTTATTTTTTGTCAAAAGCCGCCTTTTTCGCCGCAAGTGTAACTTGTGTTGATGTTGAAATAAATGTTTTGACTTATGCTATTATCTCTTCTTATTATTTTTATTTATTTACTTATTATTATTTTTAATTAAATGAGTCAAATCGTGTTTATAAATTTATTTAATGTGAATATTTTAAATTAAAAGAATGCATTACGAAAGATGGCGATAAGAACAATATTTGACGATTTATCAATTGCGCTCACCTAAATGCTTTATTACCATGTGCTTAATTCCCTTCATGGAATTTCATTGTTATATGGACTTTGCTTTTTTAAAAAAGCTTGACGCAATTCGAGTTTAAGAAAGTGAGATTTTTTGTCAAATGATATAAACGACTATGAAAATAAAACTGAAGACGTATTATACTGGTTTATGTATGTATTTTAAAAAATGCAAAAATGTTGGTATGAAGCAGCGAATAGGTTGTCCGAAAGTACTTGTAAATGTGTTCCTTTTCTAGGCTATTCTATCTCTTGCCAGGGCCCTTAACAGAGGGAAGAGCTAGTTTAAAATTGATATGGGTTTTTTTTTTCAGGTTCACTAATCTAGATATTTCATCAATTGAAGTAGTAACCAGTATATGGCCTGTTAAAGATAGTATCTCATTTTCTTTACTTGCAACAGGTTATTATTAAATCTATGTTCTTGGCAATATCGCTCAGACTAATCCTTCTGAGGGAAGTTCTAGTATATATTCCAAACGGAAAAGTCAAAACATATATTAAAATATTTATTTGCTTTAAAGACGTTACTAAAAACACATTAAAAATATATTAAAAAACTATATTGACATGTTTCAACTCCTTCATTGAGTCTTCATCAGAATGTATAACAGAAATTACAAATACAATGCATATGAAAACCGGAAAAAAATTATCGAATACAAGTTAACATATAACGCCCCCTACATTTTCGATGTCGCACGTGTCCCTTCTATGTCGCGATTCCGCAAATTATCCAACCACCTAATCCATATATTCGGGATGCGAACAGATAATGCATCGTTACAAACCCCTGAACCTCTTAAATAAATCTAAATGGACCAATGGACTCTCTAATAAATAACTGTAAATAAAAATCTAACAAAAACATAACCGTGAAAAAAGGGAGGCAAGCTCTGTAAAACAAGATTTAAAAAAAAAAGTTAAGAAAAGAATTGATATCTAAGTGGGTGCCAAGTTCAAATAAAATTCTCTCAAACTTACCTACTGATAGCACTGTTTAAATTGTTTAAAAATGAAAATTATTGATAGTATTTTAATAATAAATCTAGCTCTTGGTAAGTTTTTGCCTACGAGTCATTTATTTTTGTTAATGACATTATTATATCAAAACTTGTGATTGTATGTTTAGAAGCCTTAATTTGAGTATAGTGAGGCTCCTTAAAAGGGTGCAGTCTCTAGAGTGGTGACCAAGAACAAGCGTAAGTGTATCTGTCTCTTTGTCAGGCCTTTTAATCTTTTTGCATTGATGTTTTCGGGGGGGGGGGGGGGGTCACTAGAGTGATAACCAAAGATACCTGGGAGTGTATCTGTGTGTTTATCGGTTTATCAAACCTTTAACATGAATCATTTGTTTATAATATTAACTATATTAAAAAAAATATATAACCACATTGTTATTAATATTAACATCATCATTTTATTAAAACATGAAAATGATAGGCATAACATTTATTAAAAACTTGCCAAGTTCAAGATTTATTATTAATATCCTATCAATAATTTTCATTTTTAAACAATTTAAACAACGCTATAATTATTCAGTAGGTAAGTTTGAGTGAATTTTATTTGAACTTGGCACCCACTTAGGTATCACTTCTTTTCTTGGCATTTTTTTTTTTTTTACGGAACTTGGCTCCCTGTTTTCACAGTTATGTTTTTGTTAGATATCATTACTTTTTGTAAGGTTACAATATTCTTAGACACTTTTCTTAATGGTTTTTAATGTGTTTACAAGCGACTATTTTATTCACCAGGCAACATTCAACTTAATTTAAATTTCCTACAGCAAAATATTTGGCATACATTTTCGTATTACACTTTAAATTCTGGCCCATAAATTTTGAAAAAAAAAAAAAAAGAAAAAAAAACCCTTAAATGTGGGGAGTTTAAATTAAATTTCGGTGAGCTCGACAATGGAAGATTAATTGTTTGAAATGGGAATTTTGCCAAATTAGCCAGCTATTGCCAAACAGGCTTCATATATGCAAACTCATTTTTGTCGCCAAATTTGGCGATATTTCGGTTCATTTGGCGTTATTGGGCCATTAGTTTTTTCAACAATTATTCATTACGATGAGGCGGCCCAACCAGAATTGTGAGGGACACACAGAGACTTGGATTTTATATTAAGGTGATCAGGTAAGCGGAAGTTGGGGAAAAATCGATTTTTACTTTTTTATATCATTAAATAGTTTAAACTTTTATCTTCCGAATGATGTATCTAACATGTTTATATATTAAAAATAGAAGTGTTTGAATTATTCATTCTTTCTAAGAGAACATCACAGCTTAATGGCCATTTAAATCTTTAATTGACTTTTTCTCAAAACTTGGATTTTTCATGTTTGTGTTCCTTTTTTTCAATATCTATTAAACTTAAGAACTCAAATTTTTTAATACTTTTGTTACGTTATATTGTACACTTTAACACAGGGATTTAATGATTTGTTGAGAATTATTTATTTTATGCAGTGAAAACTTACCAAAAATACTAATTTAAAAATGCCTTTCAATAAATAATTAATAATTAATTTTCAGGTTTACTTAGAAAGAAAATGGTCTCTTAAAATACGTAAAGTATGTTACTCAAACTACTCTAAAAATTCTAGACTTCTTTCTATATTTCACCATTTCTGAGAAAAGATACATAAAGTTGGTATATTTTAACATGGCGGAGATAGAGCTTACCTTATTAGATACAGCTCATATTCCAAATATTAGAATAATTGCTAAAAAATTATTTTTTATTTATTTATTTTTGATACAAAGTAAATGGAATAAAATTTCCTATAAATTAAATCTGGAATGTTTACATAAGATTTTAACATTTACAAAATATAAATACAGCACAATAAATTAGGTATACAGCTTTCTGAAACGCATCAAAATATTAGAACAAAACTTAGATTGGTTCAAAATATTAGAATATTTTATTTTACACAACAATATTACCTTATGAATATGGACTAAATGGTAGTTAATATTTTGTAGCATACCCTTTAGCTTTCATAACAGTGTACAGTCGTGGAAAAAAAAAAAAAAAAGTAAACACCCCCTACTAACTCCGCAACAAATTATCATAGAAGAAAGTTACTGGTACCGAACGATTGGAAGTAAAGTCTACTTTTAAATGATGTATATAAAATTTGCTTAAGGGGCCATCTACATATTAAAACGAACCATAACTTCATTTTTTTCAATGGCAATACCCAATTCTGACAGCATAAATGACTTAATGTCAAAATGTCAAAATAAACGTGAAACGTAAATAAAATATACCAACTTTATGTATCTTTTCTCAGAATGTAAAATGTCAAAATAAACGTGACTCTACACCCTTCAATTAGCCTAAAAACAAATTTTTATGCAATTCGTACCATAAGTTCCCGATAAATTAATTATTTTATAACGAGCGTATTTTAAGGGCTGTATCCAAATTGAAGTTGGGTACTCGATTGCTAAGCGAGAGAGCCCCCTTCTTGATCAAGGCACCTTAAGCAGTCAATGAAGCCTGTTAGATCATAAGGAAGCAGAAGAAATTTCAAAATATCTACTCACTTCTATCATAGACGGCCCCTTAAAACATCATTTTACCGTTTTTAAAGCATAATTTGAAAACTACTTGGAAGAAAAATGTGAAATTTTGGATTTCCATAAAGCAGGACTTAATAAATCTAATTCCATGAAAAAAATTGTAGGTTGTAATTCATAATTTTTCCGAATATTAATTTCATAATTCATATCATAAAATTATAAAAATTGCAAACTCAGCGTATTTATGTTTGGGCACATTAGTTTTATTGCTACACAAAAAATCAGCACATTAGGAGCATAATTTCAGGAGATATAAATAAAAATATGAAAATGTAATTTAACATTACAAGCACTTAATTTTGAATGTTTATAATTCAAAAACTTATCATTCAAATGACTTGAAATTTGGTGTCTAGGCATAGTTTGAACCGAAGATTTGATATATCTCGTTAAAATTGGGTATTGTTATTGGAAAAAATGAGGTTTGGTTTCGTTTTAATATATAGATGACCCCCTAAGCAAATTTTGTATACATCATTTAAAAGTAGACTTTATTTCAAATCGTTCGGTACCAGTAACTTCCGTCTACGATAATTTTTTGAAGAGTTAATAGGGGGTGTTTACTTTTTTTTTTTCCACGACTGTACAATCGATCTTGCATACTATATACAAGGTGTTTACAAACATTTCTATCAGTATTAGCCCAAATAGACTTTATACGTGGCACGAACACAGTTTTACTTGAAGGAGGATTTTCTTGGTGTTTTTTCTTCATTATACATTATACGTTTTCAATGGTATTAAATTCTGGTGAGTTTGGTGGCCAAGGAAGTACCTTAATGTTGCGTTGACGGAACCAATTCTTAGTTTACACCGAGGTATGCGGTCACGTTAAACCTCCTTGTTGAAAGATGAAATCATCTTCAAATAAATCTTCTGATGATGGAATCATGTAATATTCCAAAATTTCTTGATATATCTTTGAGTTCACCATTTCGTGGACGATGCATAACGTTCCATGTCCTTCTGCACTCATGCAACCCGAAACCATGACACTAGCAGCAAATTTTACGGAACGTTTAAGGCATTCTATATCAAATGCTTCTTGCTTCATTCTCCAAACTCGAATACCTTGATTATCATATGAAACAAATACATACTTACATCACTAAATAATATATTTTTCCAATATCCTTCGCTCCATAAACGTCTTGATTTACACCAATTCAATCTTATGCGCTTTTGTTTTGCAGTCATGAGGGGTTTTGTTTTCGGTACACGAGATTTAAACTTAAATTTATGGAGACGCCTTAATGTTGTCGATGTAGAAACTTTAACTCCTTCTTCTTTCCATTTTCGGTGCAAGAATCGCACACTTTTAAAGCGGGTTTTCTTAACTATACACTTCATTTTCCTGTCACCTCTAGTAGATGTTTTTGGATTTCGGCCGCCATTTCAGCGATTATTTTTAGATTTTCCATTTTTTCAATATTGTGTTAGTATTTTACTAACGGGTAATTGTGAACAACGTAAATAATTCGCTGTATAACATTGATTTTTACCTCGCCGATACAAATCAACCATACGAAGTTTAATAGATTCAGGAATATCACGCACACGACCCATTTTAAAACGAAAAAGCAAACAAACTGTAAAAAGAATACTGATTTTAAATAAAATCGTCTGAATTTAAGCAATCATGCCACCAGTTATGAATTGGTGATAATTAAAGGAGAATTAATGTGAAATATTCTACTATTTTGAACCACTTGAATAAATATTCTTATATTTTGACTTTTCAAAGTAATTTTTTTTCTATTAATATGTTCCAAAATGATATTAATTTTAAGATAATAAATAAGTTTAATCAACAATAAGTTCTTAATAAAAATATCGTTTGCATATTTGCATTAAAAGGCATTAAACGACCAAACGATATTTTCAATTTGCAAAAAAAAGCAATTATTCTAATATTTTGAATATGAGCTGTAGTGCTATATTATAAATATGTTTTGAAACAAAATATATTGATTCGAAATTTTTATTGTTTCTGAAACAACAATAATCATATTGATCAAGCAGGACGGTCGTTCTGCCAAGCCAAGCTATAAAAAAAAAAAATGCTAACCCCGCCAAACAAACAAACTCCAGCCAAGAACCAAAAGCCAGAACAGCGTAACTGCTTATTATACTGAGGACAACTTCTCCATGTTAAATCGGCAAAACGTGGCATTTTAAAATTTCAGATATTTAAGAAAGCAAACATCGCAGAGAAATAAAATTAAGACTAGAAGAATCTACTGAAGAAAAGCTTCAATTTGAGACCAAATTCATCTCTATAAAATAATTATAAACAGAGATACAGGATTTTTTTTAAAACGTCGAGATACTGAAAATGATCAAGAAAATCTTCGTCAAACATATATTAATTCAATTAAGCTAGAGACTTAAATAATGGAGAGAAAAAAGTATGTAATGCATTTTCGGACTGGTAATTACTCAATCTACGTTCTTTTATAAAATTTAGCTTAAAAAAATAAAATTTCTATCCTTAATAAGCAAAATACTGTTAATTCATTCTAAAATTATCAAATTGTGCCAAACAGTGATAAACCCGCCAACGAGCGCGTACTATCTAACTATCCACATTATAATAGCACAAATCCACTTCAACTTCAATCTGATAGATGAATATTTTCCATCAAGATTATTTTTTCGAATAAAACTGCATAAAAGTTACATTTTTAGAAAGATTTTTAAAATAAAAATATTTTTTTAGAGAAATGGTACCTTTTAAGAAGTATGCATTGAAAGTTATCGGCATTTAAGGTTTCATTCCTAATGTAAACAAAACTTTTGAAAATGAATTGAGCTGAATGTGAAAAGGTTTTCAGGTAAAAAAAAATCAAATACAGATGCCATATACGCATATTGGCGCGATTTGTTTCTGACGCTAATGTCATATACGCAACGGGTACTTAACTGGCGCCAAAGTGTCGTTATTTTGTTTGATATGGTAACCAGGGTGTTGTAGTTTATTATGTTGATGTTTTCGCCAAATTGGCGTCGGAAAAAATCACGCCAATATATCTGTGCCAAATCTCCGTATTATCAAACGTATTTCAACAGATAAGCAAACGGAGGCAAAGATGTCGCAGAGAGCATCGGGGTATCCTTTTAGTGCCAAAATGGCAATTTTATACCACAGCAACCCAGAAATTTTGACGATATTATGCTTCATACGGCAACCCGGTAGAGCAGATTGCGTGTGTTTTACATTAAATTAAACTTTGTGCATTTTATGATAAAATAATTTGTGCGTGTTTCTAATAAAAGTTTTGGCACGGATGTCATATATTGGCGTGAACTTTTTGTGACGCCAATGTCATGTACGCAACGGGAACTCAATTGGTGCCAAAGTGTCGTTATTTTGCTTGATATGGTAACCCGGATGTTGTTTATGCTGTTGTTTTTTTCGCCAAATTGGCGTCGGAAAAACATCGCGCCAATATGGGGCCATCTGTGGCAAAGTTTTGTGCATTTTATAATAAAATTGTGTTTTTATACCAAATAAACAGTTCCATAATAAATAAAACTAACATGCTATTTTCACCAGCTGGGTCTAATAGGTACCCGGAAACGAGGTTTTCTCTCCCAACTGGCTAAAAAATAAACAAAAAAAAATGCATTGCGCCAACTACGGTGCGTTTGAGACAGCTGTACTCAAACGAACATGAAGCATAAATGCCTACGTGAGTTAAGCGGTTTTCTCAAGAAATACATAACAACGAGAAAGCTACATAACGCTGACATGATCGGTAGAAGTTCTTGATACTTTTATGTTAGCCAGGCTCAAAACTCGCCAATGGTATTTTTTACCTTGCCAGTAGCAGTTTTTATTTTTTGTGTGGTAAATTAAAAACAGCGTTTTGATAATGAAATTGGCCATTATTATTTTTTTTCTTTTTCCTTTCCTTTTTTAAAAAATTAAATAAGTGAAAGGCTTGTATTTTAAATTAAAGTTATGCCTTTTATATAAAATAAATGAAAGGATTATAGATTAAGTAAAATTCAGGCAATACGAATACGAGTGAATGAGAGGGGAACGATAATTGGCGATTTATCACCTGCGTTCGCTAACATAAAAGTAACGAGTTCATGATTTCTCTATCAGAATCTTCCTACTTGGCGATAGATTGAGATAGTTAATTAAATTATGAATAAAAGTAACACGATGCAATGCTTAGCATACATTTAAAGGGGATCAAACTGCTAGCCAGCGGCGAAAATAATCTAATAAATTCGAAATTGAAAAGAGTACAAAAGAAAATAATATTCTAAAATTCAAATTCCTGTGATACCGTTCGGAATAGAAACCGACAATTTGGCACATGGTGGTTATTTTCAAAACTCGATACGGATGATTTCTAAAATAGTAGAAATTAAAAGTTCGAAACGACAGAAAAGCGTTCTATGAACGTTCTGAATTATGATTTATTTGCAATTATTAATTCTAGAAACATGAAATTTGACGTGCTTTTTACTTATAAGGCTTGTAAATGATCTCACAGAAAAGTTCCTAAAAAATTCAAAATTTGAATGGATGCAGGCGTAAAAAAATTTCTAAAAATGCGTTTCTGTAATACCGTTCGGTATAGACATCTGAATTTCGGCATGTCGGTTTGTTTAAATATGTAAATGCACGCTAAGAACTGTTAGTAAAAAATCGAAATGTTAAGAGGTGAACCGAGAGGAATATGTTTTAAGAATGGTTTGCATTATTTTAATAAGATTGTTTGGACTAGGAACATGAAATTTGCTAAATGCTTTGCGTTTTCTAATAAATTAGAAATTTATAAGTGTACAAAAAAAATCTTGTATTTTCGTTTCTGTGATACTGTTCGGAATAGAATCCTTAAATCTGGCATGGTGGTCACTTATAAGATTTAAATGCTCATTAAAAACTGTTTCTAAATAAATCGCATTTTAAAAGGTTGAAATGAGTGGAAAGCTTTTTAAAAACGTTCTAATTTCCGGTTTGAATAGAATTGCTAAGAGCATGAACTTGAAATTTAACATGATTAATGGTTTTAATACGAAAATGTCCGTCCTGAACAATTTCTAAAAAATTCGTAATTTAAAATGTTGTAAGAGCAAAAGCCATTCATAAATTAAGATTTCCATGAAATCGTTGAGGGGAGAAACTTCAAATTTGATGTGGTGGTTATTTTTAAGATGTAAGTGCTCGCTAAAACCTATTTCTAGAAAAATCGAAATTTAAAAGAGTAAAACAAATAAAAAAGCTTTCTAAAAATGTTCTAAATTATAATTTATTTGGAATTCTTTGCCCTAAGGAAATCGAAATTTGACATAGTTGTAACATTTAAGACGTAAATATTCACCGTGAACAGTTCCTAAAAAAATCGAAATTTTTAACGGCGCAGGCACAAAAAAGTTCTAAAATGGGGTTTATCGTGATATAGTTAAAGATTGAAACCTGAATTTTGGAGAGCTGTTGCTTTAAGGTCTAAGCGCTCGTTAAGAACTGTTTCGAAAAAAGGACTCTCTCTTTAAGGAGATTAAACGAGCAGAAAACGTTCTAAATACGTTCTAAATTACGATTTAAACAGAATTGTCAAAGTATGACCTTGAAATTTAACATGGTTGTATCTTTTGAAACGTAAATGCTCTCAGAAATCATTTCCTAATAAGTTCAAAGTTGAAAAGGGTTAAAAAAATGTTCTAAAATTCCAATTTTTGTGATACCGTTCGGGATAGAAGCCTGAATTTGGTGTACTAATTATCTAAAATATGTAAAGGTTCATTATGAACAGTTTCTAAAAATATCTGCACTGTTTTGTATGTCGTGCTTCATTCTCGGATTAGCCATAGATATTTGCAAAGATATATCTTTAAACAAATATCTGACCAAATATCTAACAATAAACAAATATCTAACTAAAAGACCAACTATAGGTCTATATGTTATTTTGACTCTATCGATTTTTTACAAAATTTTCATTCTTCATAAAAATTAAAATTCCATATAAATTGAAGAAGATTGATACTTTGAGAAAAGAAGTTGGCTTTCATTGCTTTTAAATCATTAATTACTATAAGAAATGAATTATATGTAAACAAAATGTACACCTATTGGGTTTCCTTTCTACTTACAACGGTTCTAATAGAACTCGTTTTAATTTAAGTGAGTAGATTATTTAAATTATATATAATTTCTTTAAAAAAAAAAGAAATGATATCTACTAAAAAACAACTTTTCAAAAGTAAAAAAAAAAAAAAAAAAAAAAGAGAGAGAGATAAAAGTTGTGGCTAAAAAGTGGTGTGATATCAAATTTCCAAGCTTATATTATGGTGCTTTTTTAACATTTTCCACTAAAAAATTTACCATTTGTAAGTCGAGTGACTTCGTATATGTTGATAGAAATCCTTTTCTCCTGTACTAAATACATCATAACGTGTTTCTGAAAATTCAAATGTTTTAAAATTATGCATCTTGGGCTTGACGGCCATCTTTCCATATTTTACACAAATTTCTAAGCACCCAAGTTTGTAAAGAGTAATAAGTTTGCATCTGTAACAATTTAGAGCTTCTGGTTTTAACTACGGTCAAATAAATTTAAAAATACTTTTATTTTGAGAAAAAAAGTTCATTGTTACTGCTTTTAAATGATTAATTACTCTAAAAAAGTAATCATACGAGGAATAGCGAAGATACGTCACCATTACTTTAACACACAAATTTCTAAGCACACAATTCCGTGAAGGAAAGGTATAAAATGTGTGCTTTGGTAACAATGTCGAACTTTGGTTTTCAGCTGCAAAAAGCTGATAAATTGAAAAAGACTAATATTTTGAGGGAAAAAAATAGATTTTTATTGCCTTTAAATGATTAATTACTTTATGAAATAAATCACAAGAGATGAATCCTTTAGATAAGTCACTATTATTTTGAGACACAAAGTTCTCCGAATACAAGTCCGTAAAGGAAAAGTTTAAAATGTCTGCTTTAAGTAACAATTATGAAGTTCGGATTTTAACTATGTTTAGGGTACATAGAGATTTGTGTAAAATAGGGAAAGATGGCCGCTAAGCCCATGATGCATAATTTTAAAACATTTGAATTTTCAGAAACACGTTATGATGTATTTAGTACAGGAGAAAAGGGTTTCTATCAACATATACGAAGTCACTCGACTTACAAATGGTAAATTTTTTAGTGGAAAATGTTAAAAAAGTACCATAGCTTGGAAATTTGATATCACATCATTTTTTAGCCACAACTTTCATCTCTCTCTCTTTTTATAATATAAGCTTGGAAATTTGATATCACACCATTTTTTAGCCACAACTTTCATCTCTCTCTCTCTCTCTCTCTCTCTCTCTCTCTCTCTCTTTTTTTTTTTTTTTTTTTTTTTTTAGCTTGGCTTTTTTTTACTTTTGAAAAGTAGATAATATTTACACTAGTCAAGATTTGAAAACATTTCTTTCTTTACTAGCCGCCCTTGTCGACCAGTTTGGACTCCCTTAAAAATTATGCTTATCATGTTATTTTTATTCATAATTTAATTTACTTGGACTCCCTTAAATACAATTAATATAATCCCTTAAACTAATATTAGTTTTCGTTGCATTAAAATATCTCAGTTTGTTGATTTTCTGTAAGCAAGTAAACTTTATTGGTTTACAATGGAAGTCTATGGGAATTTGGCGAAATATTAAAGATATCGCCTAGTTGGCGTCACTTTTGGTGACGAGTTGTGGTCGCCAAATTTGGCGATATATCGTCAAGTTGACGACAGATTTGGCGGCATTTGACGACAGAGCAGGTTCTCCCCTATGGTAACCCATAATCGATAGAGTACCTGTAGCACTGACATTGAGAGTCCGAGACACTGCAAGGTTGTCCACAGCTAGACTGCCTAGACCCATGGTAGCCACACATCCATGATCAATATTTATTTGAATCATTGGAATGACACTCTTTTTGTTTACATTTTCAATTCTCGGATTAGACGAATTTCAACTTCGGATGTCTCGAAATATATGCGTATTTCGACATATGTATTCTCTCAAGATGTTTTCGTTTTTTCACAAAGTGTATAAAAAGGTAAATTTCATGCACCGATATTCAAAAAATTAATTATCTGAAATTAACGGAAAATGGCTGATATTCAGGTGATTTTACTGCATGGTCAGCCCGGGTATAACATTTGACACTTTTTTGGCAAATTAAAATTTCGCCTAATAGACGTAATGTTAAAGTAAAAATGGACACCACCAAGTGGGTAATTAATCGATTATGACAATTTTTTTTAGTCCTTAGTTTTATAGCGTAAACGAACTTCACACCAAATTTGAAGTCTGCAGGTGCAGTAGATATATGAGATCTTTTTGATGGGTGAGTCAGACAGTGATACAATTATCGACTATCAGACATTTTCAAATGCCATTATCTCGGAAACTAATTATGCGTTATTTATAAAATTTTTGATTCTAGGTAATTAGGGTGGCCTTACTACGTATTTCGTATAACAAGTACGTAGGTCACATAGATTTTCAGTAGTAGAGTGTCGAAATTTGGCGAAAACAGCTGGAAATGGTTCGTGTAATATAACAAACCAGTATGTCAAACAAACTTGGCTGACACACTGCCGTGTGTCTAGATTTACATATTTTACATTACTTTGTTTACAATTATTTATAACTATACGTTATCTTTACGCATCCCAAATATATGGATTGAGTGGTTGGATAACTTTCGGAATAGCGACATAGAAGGGACGCGTGCAAACTCGAAAATATAGAAGGCGTTATATGTTATCTTGAATTCGATGATTTTTCCCCCGGTTTTCATATGCATTGTATGTGTAATTTCCAGTATACGTTCTGATGACGACTCAATGAAGGACTTAAAACATGTTAATATAGGTTTTAATACATTTTTAATGTGTTTTTAGAAACGTCTTTTAAGCAAATAAATATTATAATATATGTTTTGACTTTTCCGTTTGGAATATACATAATTGTGAATGGTTATTACCAGTGGTGTAGTCGTAAAAAACACAGAGGGTATACGCTCAAGGAAGAGCGTAAACTCTAGAATGTATATACTATAGATTTCTTGAGAAACATAGGGTATACGGTGTTCCTTAAAATAATCCAGAAGGTATACGGCGTATACCTCATTATACCCTCCACTGTAAAAAAAAATGGTAACGTTCCATGTAAAATCCAGGAACGTTTCGCCTTTTCTCAGGTTTTCAGAATAATTTAGCTCTTTCCTGTGAAATTCTGGTTTTCTTATTTGAAACGTTCCTGAACAAAAGTTGGAAACAGCAAAACGTTGTGGCCACCATTTATTATTTTTTTGCAATAATCCGTTGCTCGCGCGCGAGTGTCGAAAACGAATTCCTTAAATGAATGTAAAAAAATCAATATGGAATGCAAATAAATCAATAGACGACATAATCCTTTACGCCTCTATTGTCAAGACAATTCAGATGAAAATACAATACCTCTGTGACATCGCTAACAGATTATCTCTCGTACTTGTCTGTGAATGTTTAACGAGCAGACCGTGTAAAAAAAATACGCCTATTATTTGGATCTCCATTAACCAGGGGACCATCAAACATGATTCTCACCGATTTTGATTAATTTAAAGTATGTTTTAGAGTTCTTATCTCTAATTATTCTTGTGAAAGGATTTCTTCAAATGGGCCTTAGATTTTCAGAAATTAGATGCCGAAGTTTAGCATACGTTTCAAATACCCATTAGTTTGCAGCTCTCAACGTGTCTTTCGTGGTGTGAACGCAGAAGGCTCGCACGCCACCCGTATGGCCCGAGTTCGATGCTACCTCTTGACTTTTTTTTTCTTTTTTAACTAATTTTATATTTTAACACTTTATTACAATTTGATTTAAATTTGATATATATTTGACACTTTGAATTGCTGCAAATTTGAATTTTTTTTTTATTTTCGGAAAAAATATACAATTACGTTTAGGTTTGTTTTTTTTTTTTCATGAAAATTTATATGTATTTTATCTAACTTGTAAACTAACATAATTACTGAAGAAAATCCAAAATATTTTATGTCTAGATTTTTTTTCTAATTATTATTTACATTTATATATTTTTATATTTTAAGCAAAGTTCAGAAACAATATATCATATATATATTTACTTTATTGAATTTTAACTGAAAATTTATTTTTTCGTGTAAATTATAAATAAAAATTTTGATGTCAATTTCAAAATATTTTTTCATTCTAACAAATAATGATAATTAAGTTAAAATTGTCAACTGGAAATGTAAAAATCGTCTGCGGATCCCGCATGCTGTGAAATGTCAGTTATGTTTTGCTGTCAACAGAAATATTCCTGGTATTTCGCAGGAAACTTACTGGCATTTCTGTAGAAAGTTTTTAACATATACAGTTAAGTTCCAGTCATTTTCAAGAAATGTTTCTTGGAAATAATGGGCAACTCAGCTGCCCATTATTTCCCAGGAACTTTGCGGAATTTTTTTTACAGTGTCCACTAAATCCCTGGATTAGTAGATGTAATTAAGACTTCTTACTCTCATTTTGCATTATAAAAGAAACTGTATGACTTTGCATGCTTTCTCTTTTCCCCTTTACCAAATAAAACTTATACTTTTCAAAGGCTACATGAAGATTTTGAAAGACTGATTTATGAAAGTCTGAGTACGTGAAACTTGATGACATGAAGACCGGGGATGAAGTTTTTCTTTCTTCAAATATTCTTTCAGATGTGATTTTAATGCGATATTTTATTTAACGCATTACCTTACTTACTGATTAATTATTTTTTAAATGCGTATCTTCTACTGAGCTCAGTTTTGAATTTAACCGTATTTATTTTAATGGTAATGTTATTAGCTTAGAGGAATTTTCAATCGAGACCAAAAAAAAATGTGTCATTATTAAGACTCATTGGATGAGGTTAACTTCTTATTAATATAAGAAAGGATATTCATCCATCAAGATTTTATTTACCATCCATTATCCGGGACCATTAGAGATCTTTTTACGCAGTAAAAACATTTGCAAAGTTTTAGCCTCCCTCGAGTTACCTAAAAATTTGGAAAATACAGTAGTAGAAGTTAATTCATGATCACAAATATCCATTTTTATTTTATTTTATGTTTGCACTTATTTTTCATTGTACATGAGGTATCGCGATTTTATTTACTAATTTCTTTTCTTTTTTCTTTTCTTCTTCTTCTTCTTTTTTTTTTTTTTTTTTTTTTTTTTTTTTTTTTTTTTTTTTTAAATTGCAAAAATATTTGTATCATCAAAGATCTTGAAAATTTCACCGTTTGTGCGATGAAACATATGTCGACTTGAATAAAAATATTTATATGCCTTTTAAGTGCATTTTTTATCGCTTTTAGCAAATTTTTTCCTCAGTTTTTAGTCCATGTAAGATGCTATTGGATAGTTGTGTAACATTTCCCAATTTTCTATTGTTTAAATTGCGACAATTCTGGAAAAGATATGCTACGCAATAAACACGTAAGGGAAGAAGGGGTAAATGGCCAGTGAGTACAAAGTGGCCATTTGAGCTGCATAAAGCCCAGTCATGCAGGAACTGGACGAAACAGTCGACACAGATGCTGGTAGTATATTCTACGATTTTGAAGCAGAAGGCTATATTTTTCGGTACTTTTCCATTATACGGACACCATTGTCGCCAAGCGTTATAGTTGGCGCAAAATGAAAATCACGTGAATTGAAAGATTTAAAAAATAAAAGAAAAAACATTGTCGATACTTAAATGAGGATTTAAAAAATATAATATTTGAAAATTACAGACTTTTACGAACTACTTTATTAAATCACGAATATATACTTAAAATAAGTGAACAAACAACTGTTCTACAATAAAGTAATAAAATAAAACTCATATTAAACTGCTAGTATAAAATTACAAATATATTTTAGCACTGCAGTAAACATTTCATTTTTCGCAATGTTTCGCATAGTTTGCAATAAAAATCCTTTTCACGATCAGGATTGAAATAATTGGCGCATTAGCATACATTTTAGCATGGTGTCCGTATAACGGAAAAGTACCTATTTTTCTAGTTCTGAACATGTTTTTTTCATATTTGTAAATAGATTTCATAAGAAATACTACCTATTGCAATCTGCCCTATGTGGGAATTTCTGAAAACAAATTGCAGATCTACCCCGATTCTGACCCCTAGAACCCAAAACCACCTCCAGATCAAAACTTTATCTATCATCCACCTACGTATCTGTCTACATATGAGAAGCAAACATTCAAACCGTGTTTTCTCACAAAAAAATAAAAAATGAGTTATTGTTAATTTTATGAACTCTGTGTTAAATTGCACAGAAATAAACGGTATTTTTAACCAAAAAAATTTTTTCTCGGATCATAAACCAATTTTAAAACTTGACGTTTCAATCAAGGAGTGTTTCCTCCAAAGCCTGCATTCAATCAAACAGTGATTTCTCTTGTCTGCCAATCAGAGTTGTCACTTAATGTGTACTTTCGAAACCTACCATACATATCACAATTGAAACGGATTGTTTTAGAGAAAAATAAGATAACTGTTAAGATTAAATGCTTCCAGAATTATAGATTTCAAGATCTAAGTGAAGAATATGATGTAAATCTTCTTAAAAAGAGAGTTACTGTTGCGCGTGTTCAAAGAGTTGTTTTAGAATCTCACTCTTAGCCACGCCATATCAGTTTAAAAGAAAAAAGGATGTTGGCAAACTTTTGAAGGCAATGTATGGTGAACAGTGGCAAAATCAACCTGATGATGTCTTCAAATGATACAACCACATTATTTATGATTTACAAGCCAGCAATGAAGAAGATGGGGAAGTGTGTGACTATCTAGATGAAGACATTGGTTTAAAAATTTGAAGTGGATTTTTGGCAAACGAGTATTTATTTAGTAAATATTTAATGAATACCACTAGATACCATAATCTGTCATTTTATTTTATCAATAATCAACTGAAGTTCTGTATGTGCTCAAATAATAATAAGCTGAATAAGCTTTTGTATTATTTGTGAGTTAGGACTTATTTCATTCAAAAAGCGTTTTATCCACTTGTCAAACAATTAAAACATGTTTCTTCCTCTGAATTCGGTCAGAACGTGATTTCTCCAAATATTAAATGCATTTTATTAATTCGTTTTATGTTTAATATCTTATGCATGCTTGCAATTCTTTCTAATAACCAGTAATAAAAATACACAGTAAAAATTAGAATTAAATACAAGTTATTTTCCAATTTATCAGTTTTTTGTGTTTTTTGAAGAATTGTATCTAAAGGAGAAAGCCTGGTTTGCATGTTTGCTCCACATATATCACTTTTTATGGACACGATTACTTCCATAATTCTGCACAAATCCCTTCCAAAATTATACATAAAATCAAGGGGTAGAATATATCGGTTCGTAAATGCGCAAAATCGGACCAAGGGGTTGGTAATAGGTAGAGGTTTTGTGAAAAACGAAAATCCCCATAACTTCTTAATTATAATACATATCAAATCAGTTTAAAGTTATTATTACTTCTAGGTAAAGAGCCAAAAATTAATGTATCACAGATTTTTGATAAAATTAAAATGGGCTCAAGGGGCGCAAAAATAGGGTTTTAGGGGGGGGGGGGGGGAATTCGTAACTTCGTCGATTCTTAAAATATCAAGTTCATTTAAACTTATTATAAATCTTCTTAATATTATCAACAACTTTTATATTGACAAGTTTTTAATAGGACCATCTCTTACTGCAGAAGAAAATTAAAAACGAAAAAAATGGAGTGGGGGCTTTAAAGAAGAAAAAAATTCATAACTTCGTCAATTCACAAGATAGCCAATCGGTTTAAATTTATTATACATCTTATTAATATTATCTACAAATTTCATAGTGAATACAAAATAATAATAATAATAATAATAATAATAATAATAATAAACAAAAATAGGAGTTGACAAAAAAATTGTCGTGTTAAGGGTGTATTCAAATCCAAACGGCTTATTTTCTGACTCATTTTTAAATTCATTTTCGCTCTCAAAAGCATCTAATTGGCAGGTTTTCTTATTCAGACATTATATAATGTGGTGCTGTATGGGTCGATTTTTTGATAAAGGCAGAATATATTTCAAGAAATGCTGTTAAAGTGGACATTTTGTGCAACATTTCCCGAAGTGATAGTGCTGGAAACGAAAAAAAATGGCCGTACTGAGAAAATAATTGTAAATCAAGTTCTAATTAATTGAACAAAAAATAATAACACAGGTCGCTTCAAAAAATCACGTCAGCAAGTTTCATGTTTTTACTTTTAAAAATGAGTCCGAAAATGTGTCAGAAAAATTCGAGTTGTTGAGCGGGGAAAAATATTTTTTTTTAATGCCGACTTAATATGATTTTGATAAAACGAGCGTTTACAGAAAAATGAAATTAAAAATTCCTGAAAAGCGGCCAGATAAAATTGTTAAACTGGATCTAATCTTGATTTAGCTTTTGTTGGTGAAATTAGTACTTAACTTCGAAATCTACCTCCGCCTGTAGGCCGAGCCGGCAGGGATTTTTGATTTTAGACAAGTGGTACAATTTCTGGTTTATATCTAAATAATATGTCATGTTATGAAGAAAATTCGTTAAATAGAAATCAACTAAAATTCATGAAATTTGGATAATAAAATACACACAAAATGAAAAATACACATAAAATGGAAATATTGGAAAAAGGTATTTTAATTCGGGCAGTATCATTAGCCCCCGGTATGCTATTTCTTTCCCCCAGCTTATTTTGTCTCCAATAAATAACGTTACCTTGTATAAGGCAGCCGTAAAATAAAAACCAAAAATCCGATGTTTCATTGTGCGATTAAATACTCTACAGCATTTTTAGGGTTTCGTTTATCTGACGAAACCCTATTCGTCTCACTCCTCTGTCTGTCTGTCCGTCACAGAGCCCGTTCTCAGATACTATACATGTTAGAGACTTGAAATTTTGGGTACTTGTAGCTGAATACCTCGCATCAAACAACAAATCCTAAAATTTTGAAAAAGTCGGTAATTAACCGAATTACGGGCTAATTAACTTCTAAAATTAACCAATCCACCTTTTTAACACATGTTCAAACGGACATTCTCCAAAACTTCGGAGTTTCTCCTAAGGGTTGCCAGTAAAATCAGCCGGTGCACGGTTACCACGGAGGAAATTAAGCCGAAAAATGAAGTGGGCATTTTAAAGCGAAATCGCATATCAGAAAATATTGGTACGAGAAATTTGTAAACGGTATAGACAGACACGGAAAAAAATCTACTTTCATTTGGTATAAAGTTCACATTTCTGCGTTGGGTATAACGCAAAAAATCCACTAAAAATCGATCGATAAAAATTTAATTTCTGTATTTGAAAAGACAATAAAAAGAGATTTCATTTCGGCGCGAAAGCAGGTGTGCTCAACTTCAGACATGACGGCGACCTTGCGGTTTTCGCTAGTGGAATATTTTAATACGAAATTTTAACTTTTTAAATATTAAATTTTTTGATAAAATTGTTTGCCATCCGGACGGGAAATCTCTCGCAGATTTCATACATACCCAGTTCAAAGCGATAACTCAATTAGAAGCTGAGATATTAATTATTATTTAATTAATCTGTTTCATTTCTATCTAATGAATAGAATAAAATGAAGGCAGGTGCGTTTTTAACCATGAAATTATTTAAATTAGGAAATCTAACAATTTGCGTGAGGTTTTTCGACGCCGCTCTATGAGACAAGTATAACTTATTCATTATAAGAAAGTTTGTAAGTATTCATACCACTAT
Organism: Maratus speciosus; assembly: GCA_963932465.1. Lineage (NCBI taxonomy): Eukaryota > Metazoa > Arthropoda > Arachnida > Araneae > Salticidae > Maratus > Maratus speciosus. Next base: position 106,563,456 of record OZ010795.1, on the reverse strand, counting down.
TTTAGAATAGTAATTTCCGCAAATATCTTAAATTATTGGTTGAGATCGCCACTCGATCTGGTTGAAACTTTAAAATAGTTTATAACGCATAAGAAAAATTGTAAAAAAAAAAATGGAGTGTGATATTTCGAGGGGAGACTAGCGTGCTTCGCCCGCTATCGTATAATTTGAATTTGTAAGGTTTGGGTAAATGGAAGGAGGGGGGGAGGGAAATACTTTTGATTAAATATCCCAACAGAGTTTCGTTCTGATGCACTTTTGTTATGAATAGTGTGCGCTCCCTGGTGGTGGAATGTGGAACTAACATAAAGCGATTTTGTTAAAATTAGGAAAGTTCTCATTACAGATATTATTATGACATAGACTAGTGTGCTTCGCCCGCTATCGGAATATTTCAGTCCGTGCGAGGGTGATGTAAAATGAGATGCATTCTTCCAGCGAAATTGAAAAGCGTGCTTCGCCCGCTGTCGCATAATTTTATTTTGTTAGGTTTGTGTCAATGGAAAAGGGGGATGGAGAAAACTACTTTTGATTAAATATACCAGTTAGTGCGCATTACAAATATTATTATGACAAAGACTAACGTGCTTCGCCCGCTACCGCATAATTTGTATTTGTTAGGTTTGTGTGAATAGAAAAAGGGGGGGGGGGGACTACTTTTGATGATAAAGACTAACGTGCTTCGAAAATCTAATAATTTGCGTGGGATAATTGAACAGCGCTATGAGATAAGTATAACTCATTCATCATCAGAAAGTTTGCAAGTATTCACACCACTATTTTCGAATAGTAATTTCAGGAAATATCTTAAATTATTGGTTAAGACCGCCACTCGATTTGTTTGAAAATTTAAGATAGATTATAACACATAAGAAAAAGTGTAAAAAAGAATGGAGTGTGATATTTCGAAGAGGGGGAGGGGAGCTAGAATTATTTTTAAAATCTTAGCGTTTGTTACCGCAGACCGCCACCATCCGGACCCATGTATCTAAGGAAAGATTGCGTAAAGGAGTTTCGTTCAGATATGCTTTTGTTAAGAATAGAGTGCATTCCCTAGTGGTGGAGTGTGGAACTAACATAACGTGATTTTGTTAAAATTAGGAAATCTAACTAAGATATTTTAAGATAAAGTGTAAAAAAGAAAGGCACCTGAAATTTCGAGGAGGGGTGGGGGGGGTGGGGGGGGGCGCTAGATTTCTATTTAAAAAGTTAGCGTTTCTAACCGTTTTAGTTGCTATTTTTGAGGGAGTCCTGAGATATACGTTACTTATTTAATATAAAATTGTCTAAAGTTTAGTTACCACTATTTCCGAATAATAATTTTAGCAAATATCTTAATTTCTTATTAAGACCGCCACCACCTCGAGTAACATATCTACTTATAGGTTGTTTAACGGAGTTTCCTTCCGATACAATTTTGTTAAGAATAGAGTGCGCTCCCTGGTGGTGGAATGTGGAACTGACATAACGCAATTTTGTTAAAATTAGGAAATATAACAAGGCGATCTGTTTGAAACTTAAAGATAGTTTATAACACATAAGAAAAAGTTTATAAAAAAGGCGCGCGAAATTTAGGGTAGGGGGAGGGGCGCTAATTTCACTAATTGATTTATTTCTATTATATACTTATTTTACAAGGCAGTCACGTGATGTTTCATTGCAGTATACTTCTGAACGGTGTCCGATTTTTAAAAATACAGCATAAATGTTACTTATGCCAGATAAAAATGTCAGAAGTATTGATACCACTATTTTCGAATAGTAATTTCAGCAAATATAATAAATTCTTGGTTAAGACCGCGACCCCCTCGACTAACATATCTCCTGATAGGTTGTTTAACGGAGTTACGTTCAGATACAGTTTTGTTAAGAATAGAGTGCACTACCTCGTGGTGGAATGTGGAACTAACAGACCGCGATTTCATTTAAAGTAGGAAATCTAACAAGGCGATCTGTTTGAAACTTTAACATAGTTTATAACACACAAGAAAAAGTTTATAAAAAATGGTGCGTGAAATTTCGGGCAGGTGGGGAGAGGGAGAGGTGCAAAATATTTATTTTTTGTTTCGTACCATTTCAGGTGCGTTTTTTTTTTTTTTTTTTACGGAGTCCTCAGATACATGGTACTTATTAAATATAAATATGTCAAAAGTTAAATTACCACTATTTCCGAATAGTAATTTCAACAATTATCTTAAATTCTTGCTGAAGACCGCCACCCCCTCGAGTAACATATCTACTGTTAGGTTGTGTAAAGGAGTTTCGTTCAGATACGCTTTTGTTAAGAATAGAGTGCGCTCCCTGGTGGTAGAATGTGGAACTAACAGACCGCGATTTCATTTAAAGTAGGAAATCTAACAATGCGATCTGTTTTAAACTTTAAGATACTATAAAACAAATTATAATGAAGTATAAAGAAGAATGGCGTGTCGCATTTCGAGGGGGGAGGGGGAGGGAGGGGCGCAAACAAAATTAGGAAATATAGCTGGACGATCTGTTTGAAACTTTAGTATAGCTTATAAAACATAACAAAAATTTTAAACATCAGGCCGCGTCAAAAGTCATGGTGACCATTACCCCACTCCACCCCCCCCAAAGGGGGCACTTTTCTAAATTTGGCAGATACCCTTCATGTGATATATCGTAGCATTTTGAAGGGGGGGGGGTGGCACGAACAAAATTAGGAAATATAACAAGGCGAAAATGTTTGCAGCTTTACGACAGTTTAGCAAGGGTTTGCCAAAATTTAGAAGATGTTCCATGGCGATAAATGTACTGGACGTTTTGAAAGGAATATTAAACGAAACCCTTTGTGTGATCTATGATCACACTTACCCACTTGTTTAAAACTTCTAAGCATCGCACATTTTCAATGTTTGCACAGTCGTATTGGGAAAAAAAAGAACTTTTTAATGCAATTTGTTTGAAAACTAGATCTCCATTTATTTTTGAAATATTATTATTATTATTTTTTTTTTGTAGTTTTTAGAGCCATTTGTTTCATTTTGGCAACTCAAATACTCCATTTCTGTAGAGAATAAAGAAACAGTAGTTGAAAATAGCAATTATATCTTCTTGTTGCCATTTTCCCATAAAAACTGTAATGTAATTTAAATACGTGCTATTTAGAGAAAAATATAAATGAATGATTTATGATAAAACTTGGAGCTATTATAAACTATATTTAATTTTAGGTATCTATATTAATGCAAATGATGTCATTTTGCATAAAATAAAAGCGTGTGTTTTAAGTCTTAAAATTGTAATATGTTTTGCACTGCAGTAGTGTCCCGATTATCCGAGTCCCGCTTAACCGAGTTATTTTCTTTTGATGGACTGGCGGTTTCTATTATTATGAAACAGCCATTATAAATGAAGCGTTAGGTGAATATGAAAGAGCAGCAAAAAAAAATATGGCCATTTTTTTCCCATTCTGACCAGAAAATCAGTGTTCTAACTTTTTTCGACTGCTCTTTCATCTTCACCTAAACGCTTCATTTATAATGGTTGTTTCATAATAATAGAAACCACCAGTCCATCAGAATAAAATGAAGTAATGGAAATGTCGGGGGCGACACTAAATTCTGAAAAAGCAGAATTCCTGTTCTCTAGTTATTACTTTATTTTAAACCTTTAACTGATGTTACCGGTCTCTCAAACAGCGGCTTTTTTTCAATTTTTTATAGTTTAACTTGTACTTTTCACTTTAACTACAAACACTAAACCTTGCGTCTCCTATCTTCTGGCGAATAACGTGCAATTTTGAAACAAGAAAATGGGTCGCATTTTATGTGTGACCCACATATTCCGGGTATAAAACTGAAAACTTAAAAATTAAGCGAAAGAATTGAGTTTTCCATCTTAATGATTAAGAGAAGAAGATTTGATAATTTGAATGAACGATTGTATGTTTCCGAACGCTTTGTGGGGGCTCAAGCAGATAGGCTTATCAATTGTGCAAACATTTGCTTTGCTTTCTTTATGTTTGAGCTAGCTGTTATACTTTTTACTGCTCTTTATTATATTTTTACGCTGCATATATGACCAAAGTTTTTTTTTTTTTTTTTTTTTTTTTTTTTTTTTTTTTTTTCAAGAAAGCAAGATTGCACGTAATACGACAAATATACCTAAAATTAAAAAAATACAGTCTCAAATCGTAGATGCGTGTTATACTAGGAAATATATTAGAACGGGAGGCGACAGCATAGACAATCACCTCTTTGAGTTCACGGCTGAAATTACAGAATTAGTTGAAACCCGATTCGCATATTAAAACGCAATCGGTCTGCCGAGTCATATCTTGGTGGAAAACACATGAAAACCTGATTTTAGCGGTTGACTCGCAGGTTTATAATTGTATTCTCCTAGTCCCATCCCCCATGTTATTATACCTTTGGGTGCAGGAAAACAGAATAGTAAACCTACGAGTCAGCCGCTAAAATCCGGTTTTCAGGTGTTTTCAACCAAGGTATGACTTGGCAGACCGATTGCGTTCTAATATGCTAATCGAGTTTTAACCAATTGTGGAATTTCAGCCGTGAACTCGATGAGGTGACTGTCTGTGCTGTCGCCTCCGGGTCTATATGGTATTATCTTTTTCCACCACATTTATTTACCTTTTGTTTCCCTAACTTATTAATTTATATATTTGTTTATAGTATATTTAGTAAAATATGTTTGATATAACAGGCATTAATACGAATTATATTAAATAATTCGTTAACTTCATAAAAAAAATTTAAATCTGCAAAATTGGCATTACTTGTCTTCCACATAATTTCATAAAATGGGCTATTTATAATGCAACTTAGATTTTTTTTTTCTCCACTTAAATTGAACTCTATTGTAAACCGATAAAATGCAAAAATACTTTTAGCTTCGCGCATATTTTATTAAATGTCTCTCACTATACAATTTAAAGCGAAATCTTTTCAACTCTAAAAGTATTACGATTGACATGAACACTATTTATCTTCAAGAATGAAACCGCTACAATGCATATATGGGAAAGCTTTTAAAATAATAATATAGAATTAAAAGGAAATTTTGAATGTGTAATTCAGAACAAATTTTATTTTTACGAGATTCGGGATATGATTGCCTTCAAAAATATGAATTAATAACGATTTCCATCAAGATAATCCGCAATTAAGCAAAGTACACTGTTAAAAGTTTTGCAGCATTCTGGCAGGTCATTCGACCATTTTTTGGAAAAACGGTTTCATAACCATAATTTAACTCTATTCTGACCATAAAATTGCCAATAATATGGTCAGAATATTGTTAAATTACGGTTGTGTAATCGTTTTCGGAAAAAACGGTCAAATGACCTGCCAGAATGCTGCAAATTTTTAACAGTGTATAAATAAGATATCTAATGAATTTGTAAGATAATACACTAACAATTTCTATTTTTGAATTACTCTACGCATATATAGATATTATTCGATCGGCTATTAGTGGGAATGTGGTATACATAATTTTACACGAATCTATACATGTCAAGATACTAATGTTTTGCTACATGTTGTCGACTTGACTAACTTCAAGTAAACACGTTTCGAACTAGAAAATTTAGCTAACAAAATGTATATTGTTTTTTTCTGGTTCTTATTAGGGGTGCTTTGAAATTAAAATCGGCTATATTTTTACATACTCCTGAATAGATTTTTATTCTTAAAACACATAAAAGTGGCAGAAAATAATTGAAACTTAGAAACTATAAAATGAAATGCATTTTTCATTTTTCGATGAAAGCAGAGAATTTTCCAGAAAAAGTTATCAAAGCGTAGATTTTGCATTGAATTTCAAAGGAGTAATGTGAATGCGAAGGAATATGAGATATCATTATTAATGAAGTAATCGCTTATATTTCAAAATGGAAAAAAATTTAATACTGACGTTTGTAATTGATGCATAATTACTTGCAATTTAATGTGTTTTAAGTGTTGTGTTTTAAGAATAAAAATCTACTCAGGAGTATGTCAAAATATAGCCGATTTTAATTGCATAATTACTTGCAAACACTGTAAAAAAATGGACTAAAAAACGGAGATACTACTGGCAGTCGAGACGCCAGTACTATGTCCGTATTTTAACAGAAAATTTCCCCCATAAATTCCAGAAATCCGTATTTTTGCGGAAAATTTTCCCCTTAAATTACAGAAAATTTTCCTTTTTCTGTAATTTGTGGGGAAAGATTTCTGTTAAAATACGGAAATAGTACTACCGTCTCGATTGAAAGTAGAATCTCAGTTTTTTAGCCCTTTTTTTTTTTTTACAGTGAATATCATTACGTTATTTATCATTAAAAATAATTTTACATTAATGATTTTTTTTTACTTATATTACATTGTTACACTTGATACTTATGCACTTTATTCCTTCCCTTACACACATTATACATACACACGTCTTACATCTATCCAACTTTTATGTTACATATTCAACATACATATTCCAATGAGCATATGCCCTTAAAATGCATACCACTTACATATATACATACGCTCATGTGTGAGTACTTATATACTTGTATACAATATAAGTAACATACGACATACTTAGAATAAATGCATATTACATATTATATAACAAACAATACATTAACTATATAACATACTTACATTAAATACATTTTATGATACATATAATATGTATTATATTTACATGAATTCCCATAACATTCTACTAATTAAAGATTCCGTGCCACTGTAATCGATGTATCTTCCTATCATAAGTAATTCGTAAGTATCTATTATTCTAACCAGGGTTCGTTGATATATATCAACGAATATATATCTTGATATATATCCCATATTTATTTTTAAAATATCAACATTTTTGATATTTTCGATATTTTCAAATTCTTGATATTTATTTACAAAATATTAAGATGTTTCATATTTTATATATTTGATATTTATTTTCAAAATATCAAGCTGCTTCATATTTTATATTTATTTTCAAAATATCACTATACAAAGACATTTTCATATTTTCTACTGTCAAAGCAAGTGTAAATGAAATTTCCACCTGTTATTGACTGTATCATTCTGTAGATGATGAATTTTTGCCTCTGACAATGGCTTTTTTAGGAAAAGAAGAAAACAAATCTTTTCCAAGCTTTATGTTTGAAACTTTTATTTTTAAATGTAGAACTAATAATTAATTATATGCGAGACAGTTAATTCAGAACAGCCATTGAAAGATAAAATGTAATTTAGTTAGATAATCTATTATCTATATTATAAAGGACAAACATATCTGTGCGTAACGCATACGTCATTTTGCGAATGGCAACGCTTTGAAATTTGAAATAAAATTTTGGTTTTGCAATTCTCTCTACTGCAAATTTTTAAACTTCTAAACATCGCACATTTTAAATTTTTACACCGTCGTATAAAGAAAAAAATGTACTTTTAAATGCAAATTGTTTAAAAGCTCTATCTCAATTTATTTTTTAGATATTAATTTTTTTATAGTTTTTAGTACCAATTTTGTAATTGTGGCAACTGAAGAACTCCATTTCTATTAAAAGTAAAGGAAAATTAGTCATGGCTTATTTATTTTTATTGATTATATCCTTATTGATGCCATTTTCATATTACAAATAAAAGTAACTTTTTTCTAATTTTTGAATAGAAAATGACGTCAGCCATTAAAAAAAAAAAAAAAAAAAAAAAAAAAAAAAACACGCATTCTTTTTCATAAATCAAAATATTAAAGAAGATATTTCAATATTTTTACATTACGCTGATACTGAGTTTGAGACGCTAGGCAAAAGGATTCAGTGAGTAAAAATGATGTCATATTTAAAACAAAACGATCATTTTCTTTGATAAAACTAAATATTTATCGATACTGAATGGCCAATACTATGGCAACTAAAGGCAAATTTCTGAATGGTAAGTTTTTGCGGATACTGAGATTAGAACTTAAAGTTTGTGCGAATGTTCACATGAAAAGTTGTATCGGACAAACGTGACGTTAAGTTTGGAAATACATTCATTAATAATGTATTGTGCGTTAAAATACTTTTAAATTGCGAATTGAGTGGTGCGTATATAAATTTTGAGAATGTGAAAATAACGTACAGTTTAGATTTTATGGGGGGAAATTTTTTTAAGTGACAGAGGGAGATCCTTTTTACTGATTTTTCATCCCGTAAAAACAAACATAAGAGCCTCAATCTATAACTTCAACATAATTACTGATTTTGATTACGTACTCTAATACAGTTTAATTTTTCAATAATTTAAGCACTTGAAGTTTGTGGAAATAATATTTTAGTAATTTTAGGTTAAAAACATTATTTGTTTTAAGACTTAGACAACCAATGCATAATGAATTTTTTATTGTAATTGTTTTTGTAGGTTTATTATAAATTCGATCTAACAGTCCCATTCTAGACATTTTAATTCGTCTAATTTCGACGGGTTCCAACTCGTATATATAAAATCCAAACGGAAATTTCGTTCCGAACGCCTAGATTTCGAGTTCTACCGCATGGATTTTTACGGAACTTATACCGTTAGATAGGTATCGTTTCAGGGAAAGTTTTAAGCTATAACACATCATTCTACCTAGATTAGTTATAGAATTATTACGGAAAATTCTGTTATTTTGGACTTTGTTACTTCATATTCCCTTAAATATCTGGGCTCCTATTCGTCGTAGAGCTTAGATCTCGCGCCAAAAGTAGCTCCAAAGCACCCAAGCAAACTTTTCCCCGCGATTATTTTGCCGTCTTCCGATTTCCTCTAACTCTATTAGGGGCCCACGTAGGGCCCCTTTAAAATATTTTACGTAGTAATTTCAGCAATTATCTTAAATTATTGGTTAAGACCGCCACCCTCCCGATTCATGTATCTACGGAAAGGTTGCATGAAGGAGTTTCGTTCAGATACGCTTTTGTTAAGAATAGAGTGCGCTCCCTGTTGGAGGAATGTGGAACTACCATAACGCGATATTGTTAAAATTAGGAAATCTAACAATGCGATCTGTTTTAAACTTTGATATAGTTCATAACACATAATCTATTATCTATTCTATCTATTATATATATAAAATCCAAACGAAAATTTCGTTCCGAATGCCTAGATTTCGAATTCTACTGCATGGATTTTGACGTAACTTATACTGTTAGATAGGTATTGTTTCAGGGAAGGTTTTAAGCTATAACACATCGTTCTACGTAGGTTAGTTATAGAATTATGACGGAAAGTTTTGTTCTTTTGGGCGAAAGGGTTACCATTATTTTATTGGCGATGAATTTTTTGATAAATGAATTGAAATGGCTGTACATCGCGGAAAAAAACTGTTACTAATTTTATTTAAAAGGGAAAAAAAAGAAAAGAAGAGAGAAAATGAAAAAAAAAATTGACCAGTGGTAATATTGGAAAACGAAAATATCGAATTTAAATATGAAAGAGAATGTTCGTAATGCCTAAAAATTTATTCAATATGAAAGATTGCAGTTTTAAACTATATTTGGCAATTTATCTCTTGCGTCCGGTTAAATAAAATGCATCAGAAAATTTTATAAAATAATATCTGAGTGACAATTTTGTTTTTATTTATGATTTCTTTTAGATTTACTTTTTATTTTTATTTAACTCGACGATCATGTGACATACAGAAGAAACTAGCAGATGTAATTATAAAAATGACGATACTTGTGAGTTACATATTGTATGTTTTTTGCGATTTCATTTTATCGCCAAACGATTTAATTTTAAGCCAAAAATGCATGAGCGTGCCATCGGTTTGAGCGACGTTCACAATATTGGTTATTTCTCAATAAACGACAGCATTTTCTGGAAATACCCAATTCTACTTATATATATATATATAATTCAAATGGAAATTTCATTCCCGCTGCTTATAACTCGAGTTCTGCTGAACGTACACTGTTAGATAGGTAATTTTTCGGGGAATTTTTTAGTACATAACACGTCGTTCTACGTTTCTTGGTATTGAATTATGGTTTAAAGATCTTTAATGAGATGAACCTGATAATGGAAAATTAGCCTCTTTAAATGATTCTGCCCAATGTATTTCGATGGAAGTTGGACTGTTAATTAGATAATTTTCCAGGGGCGTTTTCAGTATACAACATGCCCTTCTATATTGTTCAGCCATGCTGTTTTGGGGAAAATTCTGTAGTCTGGTGTCCGGCAATTATCACAATAGCCTCTTTAAAAATTAAAATAAACGGTTTTTGATAGAATTTGCATTATTAGTTTGACAATTTTTCAGAGATAGTTTTAGTATATAATATATTGTTCGACACTGTTTAGTCATAGAGCAATGGGTTAAATTCTGTAATTTTCCAATATATGGCTGCGAGTTGGAAAAAATGGGCTTGGTGAGACAAGGAAAGCTTTCATCCATATTTTATGTTCAGTAATTAGATAATTTATTTACTATAAAGAATACATTTATCTATTTTTTATATAAAAACAGAAGTAAATTGTATATAAATAACAAAAACATTAATATTCATAAATAAAAATTTATATAGGAATATATATATATGAATACATATTTTAAAAAGCTTAAAGTTCATTTTATTTGTTTTTATAGCTGTTCATATCATTTGGCCACAAATCTCACTTTCTTAAGCCCGAATTGCGCCAAGCTTTTTAACATCTAACAGTACCCATTGATCTTAAAATCAGGAAAATTGGAAAGTAGATGTAGTTTGTAAAGTATGCATAAATTAAGGAGATAAATTACGTTATCGAATCCATAGACAATTGGCATATTTGGTACCGATAAGTTACATAATTGAGTCTACTGACAATTGGCGTATGTTACCTGGCGTGGTTTGGCGCAACTTAGGAAAAGGTTTAAACTGATTCTGTGTTTTTAAAGCGGAGCTATTCTATAACCGAATTAACACAGAATTGGCGTGACTTGAAAGAAAACTTTTTGGCGACCTTTTCCTATTTTTACGCTATACCAACACCATACCAAATTGTATGCTATTGAGCCATTTATTTCAATCCTAAATGTGCAAAATTTTTTGGTAATTTACAGTATAGGGATCTTGGCGAAACAGAGAAAATAGCCTTGGAGGAGAGAAAATTTGGAAACATATTTTCTGGCAATCTATTCACCGTTTCATTTCATATAAACAAGCATTTTTTTCTGTTTATACAATTTATTTAACATAAACATGCAATTTATCTAATTTTAATTAGAAACAGAAGTAATTTGTATATAAAAAACATTTATAATATACATATATAAACAAAAATAAATTCATCAAGTTTGTTTTCTTAACTGTTTATATCAATTGGCAATAAATCTCACTTTCTGATGGCCGAATAGCGCCAAGCTTTTAAAAAAACGCCAAGGCGCCTGTAGTGGAAAAGAAAAGTACCAAATTTTATTGCAAACGATACCAAACTTTGGAGCTTGATATTTATTGAACGCGAATTTCTTTTGGCTTTAATTATTATTTATTCGTAACACTGCAAAAAATTTAATTTACTATTTTTTGAAGGTGGAAGTATTTTTTATTATCAAGTAAAATTAAGTTATAACTTCATTTTTCGCTGAATAAAACATGGAAATGTTTACTGCAGTGCCAAGAGACACTTAAAATGTCATGCGCGTAGTTGGCGATTTTGAAAAAAAAAATATTTTATAATATCGGAACCCACAGCAAATTGGCTCATTTTAACGACAATGTTTTTGGTACAAAATAAAATACATTTGTTGTAGCCATAATAATAAATCTCAGTACTCGCCGATTGAAAAGTCTTTAAAATTATTCAGGAGAGACAACGAGAAATAACTTGCAGTTTCATAAATTTTAATAATCAATATTCTTATCTATCTATCTATCTACTTCTGCTTCTACTTTATATACTAGAGTAAAATGGAAATGGGAAATTCGCCCCGGTTGCATATAACTTGAGCTCACCTGAATGGATTTTGATCATAATGATAGTTAGATAATTTTCCAGGGAAGATTTTAGTATATAAAATATCGTTCTACGTTGCTTATTACATACAATTATGTTTTAAAGTTATATAATCAGACGAACCCGATCATGAAAGATTAACCTTTTTAAAAGATTCAGCCGAATTGATTACGATTGAATTTTCACTGTTAAATAATTTAACAGGCAGAGTTTTAGTATATACTATACCCTTCTGCAATGCTTAATAATAGAGGTGTGGTGGAAAGTTCTATAATCAATTGAACCCGATTATGAAAGTTTGACATTTTTTAAAGTTCTACAGAACGGATTTTGATAGGAATTTCATTTTAGTTAGATATCTATTCAGACATGGTTTTAGTATTTTGCATATTGTTCTACGTTGCTTAGTCATACAGTAATGGCGGAAAATTCCATAATCATATGAAACCGATTATGAAAGATTAGACTTTTCAAAAAGTTCTAGATGGCGGGTATTGATAATACTTTCTTTGTTGATAAGACAATGTTTGCGGAGGTTTTAGTTTATTGCGTATCATTCTACGTTGCTTAGTTACAGAATTATGGGGGAAAGTTCTATAATCAGATGGACCCCTTATGAAAGATCAACCTTTAAAAAAAGTTTTACTGGATGGATTTTGTCCGTTTGTTTGTTTGCATTATTGCAAGTAGTTATATAATTTTTCAGGGTTTGTTTTATTGTATTGCGTATTGTACTATCTTTCTTTACCAATCCTACTGTTATTGATCAACTAAAAGGGTTAAGACCTTAATAGCTGAAAATTTGTCTACACATTAGAAAATATAATAGCACATTGGCGTTCTTATCGTTTTCAGCAGTGCGAAAGGACATTCCAGGTAAGGTTCCATATTGCTTTAAATCACAATGTCAAATTCAATGATACATTTTGTTTAATTCAAGGTTCATTTGGATAAGCAGACCAGCGTAGCGGGCATAGCCTGCTAGTCATTTATATACAGTCAGGGTTCGTTGATATATATCAATGAATATATATCATGATATATATCCAATATTTATTTTCAAAATATCAAGATTTTTGATATTTTTATATACTTGATATTTATTTTCAATATATCAAGATGTTTCAAATTTTCTGCTTTTGATATTTATTTTCAAAATATGAATGTGTGCAAGATATTTTTGATATTTTCAGTCGTACTTCGTAATATTTCAGTGTAAATGAAATAAATTTTCAACTGTTATCGACTGTGTGAATCTGTACATGAAGAAATTTTGTCTTACGACATATACAACATGTTAGGAAATACGAAATAAGTTATTTTATATTTGCATTTATGTTAAAATTTTTCAATTAAAAAAAACTTTTTTGTATTTAAAATTTTGTTTTAAAAATATCTGATTTTTTTTTATACTTGATCTTGATACTGAATCCTATAGTTAGTTTTTTTTTATATAAGTGTAAAAAGCAAATTGTTACCGTTTTTAATTAGTTCATCTTCAATTTTGTTCTAAGTGAAAAAAATAAAATAAAATAAACGGTCAAGTGCGAGTATTACTCGCGCACAGAGGGTTCCGTACAATAATATATGAATTAGTAAGTATATTATTAAAAAAAAATACCGTTGCTAAAAGAATACTAAGACTTTGTAAAAACTATACAACGTAGGGTTGGGTATAGCTGTATAGTATACAGAATACGAAGGAAAGTCCCTTTAACCTGAAAATACTTGCGAACGGAGAGAGGCTACAGCTATACAAGGGAGGTAAAGGTACAGTAAAGTGACTATTCCCGACCTAATGCAAACCATAGCAGCACCCCTAGTGGAGAAATTCGGAAGATAGCCATTGCAAATCGAAAACGAAAAGAGGTGAGCAAATTTTCCAATTAGAAAGTTTTAGAGCATCCATTAATTAGTACGAAGCGACATTTAGTTCACACGGATAAGATAAATCGTCGCCTGCATACCCAAAAATGTCCGAAATCGATGAGCGACGATTCTATTTTGCCTGGAAATGTAACAGTGCACAATTGCCGATTGTGACGTTGTACTGTGCTGTAATGTCTGTAAAATTTAATTTACAAATGCATTTAAAATTTTAGATCAACCCTTTCAGAAGCAGAAGAATTATGTTCGTAAGCTGATGAAATAATTGACTGACACCAGAATATTCAATGGAATTTCTCAGAAAACAAAAACCCGCTAATTTGCACTTTCATTACAAAAGCAAAATTTTATTAAAATATTTTTGGTGCCATTTGTCAGTTTTGGAATTAAAATAAGGTGGCTAGACCGTCTAGCCACCGTCCTTGAAAGTGTTAAATCTATGTTATTGTATTGAAGAGGCTTGCAGTTCCAGGCTGAGAAATGAGCATGTTGAAATACTCTCACGAATACAAACGTTTATCGTGAGCAATGGCAAACTTTTCGAGCATACTAAGTATTAACTTTTTATCACTGTGAGAGATTTTGTCTTTTTTGTGTGTGTGATGTTATCAAAATGTATTGAGATAAGTACGTATTTATAGCAAAAATTGTGCGTATTTCTTCATACTTCTAGCTATTCCATTCAAACGTTTACACAAATTAGAGTGCATCGATTTCGGACATTTTTGGGTAAACAGACGAAGATTTATCTTATCCATGTAAAACAAATGTCGTATTCTACTAATTAATTGATGCTCTAAAACTTTCTAACTGGAAATTTTGCTCTATATCTTTTCGTTTTCGATTTGCAGTGGCTATCTTCCACATTTCGCCACTAGGGGGCGCTGCTGTCGTTTTCATTAAGTCGGGCATAGTCGCTTTACTATACTGTTACCTCACTTGCATAGCTGTAGGTCTCTCCGTTCGCAAGTATTTTCAGGTTAAAGGGACTTTCCTTTCCACCCTGTGTACTAGAAAGGTATAAATGGATATACCATGAAAGTTCAAAGATATATGGAACCTAAATAATAGCAAATATAGCTATTCTGTATATGTGTTTTCCATATAGGTTTTTAGTTAACCTTTAAAGACATAGTAGGGTATTGAGAGAGCCACTCAATGGAAACTAGTCGCGAATACCATAGTATTTATGTGATCAATTTTCATTAAATAAGTGTTTTTAACAATTTGACGTTTATTGCTTTTGTACTGCTACTGGGCATTGCATTACACAAATATATCCTTCAAAATTTGTTATCTGGGCTTTAAAAGCCAGTGGAGCATAGAATACGCCGTCCCTGTGATTATGTATCTCCAAACCGTTCGTGTCTTTAAGTGTTTATATTTCGGCTAATTACCGACGATTCTTTCCAAAATTCATGATCAACAATGCTTTTTTACTTCTGCTACGATAGGTACCTCTAGCGCTGCTCAACACTTTTGCTGAAGCCCGTAAATCGAAATTTGAGTGTAATGGAAAAATGCGATTTTCTCAAAAACTATGTGACCTAGGGTAATCGCTATAATTTTCCTGCAAGGTTTAAATTAATGTCTACTACCTCTAATTTTTTCATAATTTTAGTTTCAATAGATTCGGAATTAGATGGGAGGGAACATATTTTTGCACTACATTTTCCACCATAACTTTGAAAATATAATACCCAAAATTAAATGAAATATATTTTTGGTTTCAGCGTTACAAAAGCTTTCACACGATACCGCACACGATATACAAAGAAAAGATTTTTTTTTCAAGTAACTTAATTTGACCCTCTACATTTTTACTAAATATATTTATAAATGTTTAATATTCTGGAAATATTTGGGTCAATAGTGTTTATTACGTCCCCCAATTAGAACTTTCCACGTCCCGTAGTTTACGAGTAAAATGGCTGTGACAGACAGACAGACAGACAGACGGACAGACACAGGAGTGATCTTATAATAGTTCCGTTTTCACTTTTTAAGTACGGAACCCTAAAAACGGAAAATAAAAATGCATTTTTAGAATATTGTGTGATTAAGTTTTCATATTAAGTGCAATATATAGTTTCTAATCTATATTATGCTCATAGACATTTATTATTAGCAGTAAGTTGGCTGCTTTGAAAATATCAGATATATATCGAAAATATCGGATATATATCAAAATATCGGATATTTTTGATATTTTCGAAAATATCATGATATTTACGAACCCTGATTCTAACTGGTCTTTTCAATGATACTAAATTCCTAAGTAAAATATGTAAAGATCCTTTTTTTTAGAACAAAGAAGATATATTGAAATATAAAACCTTTAGTTCCTCTCTATCTCTTTTGAAGTTCTAAAAGGGGAAACTTCTGTACCTATCCACCTATGTATTTACCAGTGCATTACAGTAATTTGAATTTAAAATTTAAGTAATTATATTCTGTTTTTAAGCCATACTATATTAAATTTAATTCAATTGCATTTGTTTCTATGCTTGAAATTAAATTCGCAGAATTTTACTCTTTTCTATTAACTATATTATTAAAGTTATTAACAATAGCACTGTTAATTATAATAAACCATTTTAGTGGGAGAAAACAAATTGCTTCAAATAAAAGTTTAATGTGTTAATATAAGTCAATTATGGTGTCTAACTATTACAAAGTTTTGTGTTACACTCAACACGAAATTAGTTTACTATGAAAAGTTTCCAGCGGACATATTCAGTTAAATAATAAATAGTTTTGTTAATACTTTACAGGGATTTTAAATTGAAATTTACTTGGAACGTTTAACCTTTTAAATTAATATTTTCGGATATTTGGATATGTTATTTAAATGCAAATATGTGAGAAACGAATAAATTTTAATTCTCATTTCGTCAATATTAATACAAATTAGCTTTAAATATAAATAAGCCAGAAATTGTACATCAAACGTGGCAAATGACGTGAGTTCGTACTGTAACTAGTTATATGAATATTCAGATTTTGGTGCAATATCTGTTGTACTCTTATGCAAAAATGCATGAGTACAAAATGTATTACGATTATATATATTAAATTCAGTAATACGGAAATAATTTGACTCCATCTTAAATAGGACGTAATCACCCTGGCAACATAGAGTTTTTAGATTCCAAGGAGCCGCTATGGTACTTCCAGCAAATCCGGAATCTGGCAGAACGATGGCAGAAAGTCATGGACTATGGTGATCTCTACTTTGAAGAATAGTCCTTGTGGGTTTTGTTGTTAAATGCGCGTAACAACGCAACTTTCACAAATTTCCCAGAACTTTTTGCTCAACCTAGTAACATGGGATAGATTTTTTTTATTTCACTTTTTTCATCCAGCAATAAGGCCTAGATTCAGATTTATCTATTTGTATTTGTGTTTTTAAAATATCAATTTCCATTTTATATGTGTGAATTGTATGACCCTTTTTCTAAAATTATTAGAGACGAACAAACTGTAAATTTCCACAAATCTGAATGGTTCTTTAATTCTTCTTATAAAAAGAATATTTTTAAAAATGCTATATCGCTATTTCAAGCGATGTAAAAACGTAGGGAAACGTTTTTAGAAACAGAATAACATTTGAATCAACTAAAATGCAATTACACTGTCAGTAATGCCAGTGAGCGCATGCGCGGAAAGCATTCTTCTCACAAATTTATTTGACACTTTCCGAATTTCGCCAAGGTCTTGTACTCTTGAGGGTTTGGATATTAGCAGACTGGCCAGCTTCGACAGTTCTCTACCTCAGTCCACGAAAACATTACTTTGTGTAATCAAATAATGTTAATATTACATAATGTTTTCGCTTTTAATAGCAAATATTACAGACAACATATGGCCTACAGAAGCGCTGCTCGCAGCACCATTTCGTTGTCTGTAATATTTACTGTTAAAAACGAAAACATTAATTTGTGTAATCAGGTTTTGTGTAATGTTTTCGTTTTTAACAGTAAATGTTACAGACAACGAAATGGTGCTGCTATGGGATCCCCCATTTCAGGATATTTAGCTGAATTAAAACTTAGATTCTTAGAAACAGAGATTATGGAATATTTTGAGATCAAGCCATCAACTTGGATAAGATATATAGATGACATTTTCATAATTTGGGATCATGATTTGCAGTCTTTAAATAATTTCCTATTAAAACTTAATGAGTTGGATACAAAGATAAATTTTACGTTAGAAATTGAGAAAGATGGTATTTTACCCTTTCTTGATATTAAATTAATAAAAAATTGTTATGGAAATAAATTGGAGCGTGCTATTTATAGAAAGCAATGCAGATCTAGCAACACTATTCCGTTTGATTGTAACTCTCCATTTTCATATAAGATTGTTGCCTACAGATTTTACGTTAAACGCGCCTTCGAAATTTGTACGGATAAATACCTAGAAAACGAGATTAGTATAATAAAACAGATTGCTATTGAGAATGGATTCCCTCCTCAATGCATTAATAGATTAGTTAATCAAACAAAACAACCAAGACAGAAGAATGAATTAAGTTTAAGCAAGTCTATTTATTGCACGTTTGATTATATCCCACAGCTTTATGAGAGATTCAGATATGCATTACTAAAATATAATATTAATTTAATAGCTAAACCTCCAACAAAACTGAAAGAATTGATTCACAGTAAAATTGATCCTATTCCCGCTTATGAAAAAGCAGAAGTATACATAATCCCATTCAGCACAGAACAACATAAGAGTTTATTTTATATTGGTATGACATCTCGAAAATTTAAGGAAAGATTAAAAGAGCACTTTCCTGATATCAAGTTTGACAAACCAAGTACAGCTTTATCCAGATTGCATCAAAAAGAAAGTATTAAGATAAATTTCGAAAAAGCTAAAAGGATCATTTCAACGTCTAACCTTTACTCTTCAATAATCCGTGAATCCATTGAAATTTTACTTAGAAGTGATAATGTTTGTAACGATGCCCTTTCTTATAATATTCCCGCGATTTGGTATAATATCCTAATATTTCAAGACCTTCTGATAATATGGACTGATCTTTTCACCTTTCTGCAGAGAAATGGACTGAACTCTGCTTGCGCATGCGTACTATTTTGTTTTTGTTTTTAAAATGTATTTCTTTTCAGTCAGTCATATTTCCCTTTGAAAATGAACACGTGTGTTTTTGAAGGATCTCAGGGCTGCATTAAATAATATTTTTATAGGTTTCTGTCACCTTTTAAGTAGTTATAAGTATATTGTAAAGTTTATTAATAACAAGGTGAAAATTTCCTTCACGACACTATTATTTAATACAGTGTTTTGACCCAATTTAAGCATTTTAAAATTTGAAAGAACAAAGCGATCTCTAACGGTGATTTTTTTTTAAACTAAAACAGGGAATCATATTAAAAACTCCGAATACATGCATTTATTTCCTTCATGAATATCTCCAATAGTTTCACCATTTACTTGTGATTAAATTTTAAATACATTCGGTTTATTCTAGCATATTATGTATGTTACATATTTAAGTATTTACCATTCAAAGAAAGTGCTACATTTTGTAATTCTTGCCTATTGTATAAAATTTTCATTGATTATTCAGTTCAACGGATGGAAAAGAAGCATTATTTGCTTAGTTCATTCTTATTAAAATTCAGTAAGTGAAAAAAACATAAAATCATTCTTATAAGGTTTATGGATAAAATTTCAGTTTATAAGTTCAGATAAAAGTTCAGTTTTAAAATATATTAAATATTTCAAAATATTTATCATTCAGGGCGTAAGCAAAAACTTTACATCTCACGCATCTTGAGATTCGAATTTCCATAAATTATTTGGTCCAGTGAGTTGAAATGATTTCAAAATTTACTTATTTCGTTGTTATCAAAAAACATATTACAAAGTATTAAAATTCAATGATTTCAAAATAGTATCTATTTTATGCTTACATAACTTTCCTTTCTGCATTCAGGTGCGAATTAATTTTTGTAAAACTTTCTAGTGTATTGTAATTTGCAAATTTCATAAATATTTATAACAATTCACTTTTGACTAAATAAATATTTGTATCAGTGATTTTTATTTTCATTCTAAAATATCATAGTTAAAGGAGATAATTTTTGGTCTCCAATACCGTCAATTCTTTTTCAATATAATTTGAAGAGCTGAGTGAATGAACATGTTCAGTGATAAGGCTAAGATGCTTTACTCACACCCACCGTTTTATCTGTTAAAAAAAAGAAAACAAATTGCCAAACTTTGAGAATATTTCCTTTAATGGTAACCTGGCTATTATGCTTCAGTCAAGTTATTACTATTGATATTTGATTTTTCAAATCTCGTTTGCGTGGTTCTGGAAATGGATAAGGAAAATTATTGCGAATGCATTTATAACGTCACTGATGATGAAATATAGAAAATCCCAGAATTTCAAAGCGTTTTTCGAACTAAGCTAACTTCAACGCGTCAATGGAGGATATTCCATCTCCGTTTTGATCACGTGATCAAGGTAAAAACTTCTAGCGTAAAGAAGGGAAGGCTCCGTAGACGTGTAATGTAAATCCCCGCTAGCCAATGAAACAGTTCATGAGGCAAAGCAGTAGTATCTTCCCTTCTTATCAGTTAGAAGTTCCTTGGGTAAATTACCGGTATCACGTGACTTTTTTCAGCCTCGAACCCATATTTGGAATATTCACCATTCGATCTTATACATTGTTAAAAATCTTCAGCTTTCGCTGCAGACTCACTCTACCGCTTTTAGAGAAAACGGTTACTTGACTATATTATGGAGCATTCTCATACGTCAGAATAGAGATATTCTATAAAAGCGGTAGAATGACTATGCAGCTACAGCTGCAGATTTTTAAATCTATAGACGCTGTAATAATACGATGTTTACATTGAAATTTGAAAATATACCGCAGATGGTGCTGCGATCGATTCTTTGGATTTCAGCATTGTTGCACATTTAAGGGATTCAATTTTTTAGCACTTTTGCATGGCAGATTTCCACGCTATTTATTCTAGACGCTGTAACTTGGGATTACACTTTCCCACGATTTCAATAATCGAAATTCGAAAATTAACCTACATTAAGCCTTCTTTTGTCAGTTGTTTGTTAATAAGCAATTATAAATGCTACAGGAGGTAGGATAATTTTACATTGTTTAGAATTTCCCACGCTTTCGAGAATCGAGAATTTTAAACAATTAAATTTTCCCACGGTTTCAATAATGGAAATTCGTCCATTAATCCTTCTTTTATTATTCGATTATTTTGAAGAATTATAAATGCTAAGAGATTGCTTGGAGAATTCTTACTTTTTTTAATATTTAAATGCTTTTAATAATAAAAATAGTTTTAATTAAATTTTCCCACGCTTTTAACAATCGAGAAATTATAAAAGTTTAAATTTTTCCACGCTTTCAACAATCTACAAATTTTTAATGATAACATCTCCCGCAAGCTTTCAGCAATCATGAATTATTAAAATATCACATTTTTGTCGTTGATAAAAATACTAATTATAGTACATAATATACGATTTAAAAACTTTTTAAATATAAATATAGACAAAACATATAATAATGCATATTATTCCACTAAAAATACTCATATGTAGTTTTTTTACATTTAAAAAAAATACAAAAAAATTTAAGTGTAATTTTTTTTAGTATTTTTCTAGTTCATTTTGCAATATTTTAAAGTGATTTTACCAAAAATTTTGAGAAAACCACAATTCAGGCACAAATGGGTTAAATAAAATCGTTTGAATTGAATAGGTTTTGTTCGAATTTCAACAATAGAACTTTGAATGGTTTAAATATCTCCACGCTTCCGATAATCAAAATCTCCATGCCAGAATTTCTTTAATAAGTCGTTTGTTAATAATATATTATGAATTCCAGGGATTGTAGCAGAATTTTGCATTGCTTAAATTCTACCATGTTTTTAACAATCGAGTATTTTTAAAAGATTAATTTTTATGCGCTCTCAACAATCGAAATTTCCGCATTAAGTTGTTAATAAACAATTATAAATGCTAGCGGATGAAGAAGAATTATATTTTCTTTAAAATTTCACGACACTTTCAGCAATCGAGAATTTTCAATAGATTAAATTTTCCCACACTTTTAACAATCAAGAATTTCTAAAAAATTGCATTTTCCCACGCTTTCAATAATGGAAATTCTAACATTAAGCCACAGTAAGCCTTCTTTCATCAGTCATTTGTTAATAAACTATTAGAAATGCTAGGAGACGGAAAAGAATTACACATTTTTAAAAATTTCCCACGCTGCCAACAATCGAGAATTTTTAAACGATTAATTTTTCCCACGCTTATATCAATGGAAATTCGTCCATTCAGCCTTCTTTTATCAGTCGATTGCTATGAAGAATTATAAATGCTAAGATATAAGGAGCATTTTTACATTTTTTCAAGCTTTTAACAATCAAAAGTGTTTAAAAAATTAAATTTTCTCACGCTTTCAACAATCGAGATTTTTACGAGAGTGAAATTTCTCACGCTTGCAACAATGAAAATTCCGGCATTACTACTTCTTTAACTTCAACTGAAATATTCAACTCTTAATATTCCAATGTGAACACCCAATTTTAACAATATGATAGGCCATTTTTGTAAGTTCATTTGATGACACAAAACGGAAAACTCTTTCGGTTATGCAGTTTAAGACAACTGAAGATTTAAAGTTTGGAACTCATAACGTTAAAATTATATGTAATGGCAATAAAATATATGAGCGTAGTTTTTTAACATTCCTCGAAAATTATTTAGCGGTATGACCCGAAATTTTGGATTCGCATATTGAAGATTCTAAAAATCGATTTATGTGTAAAAATTTACACGTTCCGTTGAATTTTTTTTTCAGTAAAATATTTCAAATTACTGGGACGTTCGGCTAAGTCGTATCCGTTTGGGAAAATCAATTTGTACCGGAAAATAATGTCCGGTAATTATTAGACATTATATATCGGAATCGATGTCTAATAATTAAATGATAGAATTTTCCGGTACGAATTGATTTTCCCAAACCGACACGACTTTCCGAACGCCCCAATATGTATGTTTTTGAAATTATCCGGACAATCTACACTTTTATAATTGATGTTTTTTTTTTTTTTTTTTTTTTTTTTTTTACTGTCTCTTGTAGTTTTCTACATTGGTTCAAAAATTTCACATTATCTCCATAGGAGAACACGTGTCGCGCGACACTCATGCTGTAGCGCATACTCATTTTAGCATAGGTAACACCACAGTCCGAGATAAAAAAAAAAAAAAAAAAAATCGTTTAACCCTTATCTACTGACGGTACTTATAAGTACCATTAAAATATCTTGTTATAAAAATCCTTTAATGCATCCATTAGTAGTAATACAGTTTAGAATGAGTTATAGATGCATTACTTTATCTTGTTCCAAAAGCATTATGGGTTACACAAAACAAAAATATTTTTAGAAGATGATTTCTTTTGCCTGCATCTTTTCAGCTGTTTTCGCGTTGGAGGGGGATGGGAGATTTTTCAATTCGGAATTATTTCTATATTTCTATTGTACACCCAGAAAAAAGGAATTGATTAAAACTACAAAACATGTTTTGTTGGGTACATTTTGATTGTTTTAAAAAAGATTTTTAGTTGAAGTTAAAAATCGGTTTTGTTGCTCGGACAAAAAAATATTGTTAACACTCTTACAAAATTATAACAAAATTTCATCAATTTTACTTGATTTAACAAAATCTGTTTTTTTAATTTTACAATAATTTTGTGTTTTAAATTTGTAATTCCAGCAAAATTT
The DNA here is from genome assembly GCA_963932465.1 of Maratus speciosus. Lineage (NCBI taxonomy): Eukaryota > Metazoa > Arthropoda > Arachnida > Araneae > Salticidae > Maratus > Maratus speciosus. The sequence continues at coordinate 106,539,817 of OZ010795.1, read as the reverse complement.
TGTTGTTTTTCCAAAATTAAAATGGTTGTGTAGTAACCATAACTCTCTCACGTAATTGGTTTATTTGACTTATATAGCTATATAATTAAAGGATTAGCATAATTTTTGGATAATTAAAACTTTTTAAATTGGGACGGACCAAGGTAGTTTTAAAAATCCCTCTTTACCATTTAATTTTCTTGCTTTTCATTTGAAATTGAGCATTTAGATTTTGAATTGTTCACAATATTTAGCAAGCAAATTACATTAAAATAATGTATACAGATAATTCTTTGTTGAGGTCTTAATTTTGAGAATAAGAAAAAAAATAATACAAGACAAAGACTTTTTTTAGGAAATAAAGTATTTGTCGTATTAAAAAAACTAAGATATTTTGAAATATTTTATACTGAACGGATTTTATCTATATACTAGCCGGTATTCGCCCTTCTAGACCGGAGTTCCCGCTGCCTTCAACTGTGTGTTTCCCGGGCACCTTCAAAGAAATAACTTCATATTTATAAAGTCCTCCAAAATTTCCTTCCCTTTCGGTAGTTTCTCAAGAAACAAATTAATCGCAAAGAATCCCGAAATGTTCTTGGAAAACAGGAAAAAAAAACTTAAATCACCGGTTTTTTGAGATATTTTATTAATTTATGTGAACATTATTTTCGATTCGCAGCCTTTTCTGAAAAAAATAATCGCGAATTTTTAACGAAAATTTCCGAAATAAAAGAATATTTTACAGGATTTCGCGGAGTTTTTTTTTTTTCGAAAATTGCGTTAAAATCTGTATTTGTTTTTAAAAATTGGTATCGTCTGAAACAGCAAATCATTACCTTTATTTTCATATAAATTGAGCATTTCAGTTGAAAAGTAATGAAGATATTCAATATGTGAAAAACAGAAAAAAATCGTAAATCTCTCGATTTTTATAAATTCTGGTAAAAATTGTATACACTGTCTTTATAATCCAAAAAAAATTAATCGCGATTTCCCAACGAAAATTACTGGAGGAATAAAATATTTTATCGGGAAAGATGGATTTTTGCGATTTCTTTCGAAAATCTGATTAAAAATCCGAATTTTTAAAAAGATTGAGATCGTCTAAAAGGAAAAAAAAAATTCTTTCTATTACGACGTCAACTCCGTGCATTTCGGATGAAAATTGTGGGCATTATAAAATATTTAAAGAAAACCGAAAAAAAAATCGACATAAGTCCGAATTCGGAACATTTATTCTTTTTACATTTTTATTGAAGTTTGAGTTTATTTGGGAATATTAAATATATTTTTTAAATTAAAGTGTTTTATAATATTCACTTACTTTGCTTCAATGAATCATTATAACAATATGAAATAAAACTGTTATTTGTTTTATTCTTATTTATTATATATGCGTGTGTGATAAATAAAAGATGTTATTAGAAAAATAAAATAATTTAATATATATATATATATATATATAGGAGGGTGGTGTTGTCTGGATAATACGCAATGGTTAATTATATATATATATATATATATATATAAAAATGGGGGCTCTTGTATTATTATTATTTTTTTGTTACGTATTTTATATGGATGTTGATTTGATATTTTATATATAATTGGAGAATTTCATTAATATTATAATTAGCCTAATTATTGATTAATCTAATTTACAATTATCTGTTATTAAAATTTAAATTTACTAAGGACAATATCATATTAATTACTAATAGTATGCCATTCTTATAGGGAATAATGTACATATAAGTATGTTTAATATAAATATAATAATACTGTATGCATTAAAATTGGGATATTATTTTTATTATTATTACTCTATTCTTTTTAATATTTATTATCGGTTTAATGTTTTTGAATGTCCCACATTCATACTTTATGGTTTTTTATGGATGTCTGAAAATAGTCCACACTCTATATTTGTGCTTTTTAAGTAATGGGTTTTTAAGTATCATTTAACCTTATATTTACTTCCACATGTTTTTTATTTTTTTCCTGTTCATTTTATAAATATCTGATATATAATTCATTAAAAAATAATTTTTATATTATTTTTAATAATTAATTATATTAATTATTACTGAATTTATTTTGTTTTATAGCATATAGCTATATGCTATATATTATCAATGTTCTAGAATTATTTAAATTCTTAGTTTAGTTTAAATAAGTTAGCTAATAGAATATATTGTATGCTTTTAAATTTTATTTTCAATAGTTTTTAAATACATTGTGTGGTTTATATTCGGTTTATAATTCTCTATATATAAGGATTTGTTTGGTTTTGCTGTTTATATAGTTATTTACATTCAAATGCTTACAATTATTTATACAGTTATTTACATTCAATTGCTTACAAATATTTATCTTGCGTTAGTTGTTTAATAGAAGTAATACTAGATGGCAGCACTAAATTTGTCTCTTTTAGATAGCTCTAATTTTTAATTTTTCTAGCTCCATTTCAGTTATAATTTAATACAACAGGGGGTATTTTTAGCTAAATTTTGACGATATTGTTAAACTGTTATTAATTAATTTAATTGTGCATTTTAAATAATGTAATTAATATCTATTTATTTTATATTAGATTAAATGTGTTTAACAAGGTATTTCAAATTTTATTTCAAAATGTATTAACTGCATCCTTTGGTATCATTTACTGTGATTTCTTAACTGTTTTATTCACCTTAATCTTTTTGATATACTGGCTGCCATGTGCGCGTGGATTTTTGTAAAATACTGAAATATTAATCGGTATGGTGTTTATTATTTATATTTTATATCCTATAAATATTTAAATACGTCTTATTGATTCTTCCATTTCATATTATTTGTTTCTATTCTACTTTCATTTTTAATCAATTCACTTGATTTTAATGGTTGTTAGGGCACAGGGGAAAATAAATTTTAGCTTTAGCTTATTTTTCCCACAGAAAACAACCATTTTGCTTATATCATTGAATTCTGTGCCCTTGATAACGTAATTCAATGTATAAGCTTTTCAATTTTTGTCGGTGTCCACTTTTTTCTTTTTCTTCCATAATAATTCTTATATTAATTATTTTTTTTTTAATACTTACAGCTTTAATTCATAATAATTGACGGTGGGAGGTTATGTTTAATTAATGGTTATATATATATACACTCATTGCCATAAAAATTTGCGCACCAAGAAATAATTGTTGGATTGTAACGAAACTTGGCATGAAGGTACATATCAGGCAGATATGCAAATGATTAGATGTGCAGCGTGATTGCACATTGCATAATGCCACTAGAGGGCGGTGAACTTTGTTCTCCTTGGAGTATAAAACTGGTAAGCAGAACTTGTCTGAGTGTACCTTTTCTTTTGCAAAGAAATGCTGAGGTAGACATGCCGTTACGCAGTCATCGAAGACAATATGAGCAGTTGCCAGAGTTTGAGAGGGGAAGAATCATCCGGATGATGGAAGCTGGGTAGTCGGCTCGGCGAGTAACTCGTCAAGTAGGCCGTTCTGATTTTACTATGAGGAGGTGTTGGGAGCAGTGGACTGAAGAGACGTCATTTACACGGCGAACAGGCTCGGGACGCCCTTGACAGACCAGTCGTCGAAAAGACCGTCACATCACACCAAACTCACGCGTAGAGCCAACTGCCTCATTGTCCGCTATCCAGACACAGGCAGAACCTTCACTACGGACCTCTGTGACTTTCCGAAACATCGCAAGGCACCTGGCTGAAGGACATCTGGTATGGCGGCGCCCCTTACGTGTGCTGCCAATGACATCCACCCACCGATGCCTCTGTATGGAGTGGTGTCGCGCACGACGGGATTGGACTGCAACGGAATGGGGCCAGGTCATCTTCAGCGACGAGTCTAGATTCAATTTGACCAGCGATGACATTCGTGTTCGTGTGTGGAGGCCCCGTGGTGAACGCCTCAATCCTGCCTTCGCTTTACAGCGACACACCTCTCCCACAGCTGGTGTGATGGTACGGGGGGCCATTACTTACGATACACGGTCACCCCTAATATTGATCAGTGGCACAATGATAGCCCAGCGGTACGTCCAGGACATCCTTTAGCCACATGTGTTGCCACTTGTGGCAGGGCTCCTAGGAGCAATTTTTCAGCAAGACAATGCTCGGCCACACATAGCAAGTATGTCACAAGCCTGCCTCCACTACATTACCACCCTTCCCTGGCCTGCTCGATCCCCAGATTTGTCACCAATCGAGCATATCTGGGATCATTTGGGACGGCAAGTTGGCCACCCTACGAGTTTGGTTGAACTCGAGGCGCGTTTACAGCAATTGTGGAACGAGATGCCTCGGGACATCATACGGAATTTGTATGCCTCAATGCCCGCTCGTATCGCATCGTGCATTTGTGCTATAGGGGTTCCAACAGAGTACTAAAATTTCCGTTCATTTGTACTTTTTTCTGCAATAAATGATCCTTTTTCTTTGGTTTTCTACTCCCTTACTTATATCATAGTAGTACACACGCGTGTAAAATTTCGTTTCATTTGGACGTCTTTTTCTTGGTGCGCAAATTCTTATGGCAATGAGTGCATATATATATTTCATATAAAATTCTAACACTGATAAACAGAATAAAAGAGAAAAGTGCACAGTTAAACTGATGGCATTGAGCTCACAGTCTATTCAAACTAACTGTATATTATACTCTTACTTCAAAAAAATAATGCCTTTCGTAAAATAAATTAAATGGGGGATTAGCCCCTCCCCTCTGATTCATATCTTTATATTTAACCAATGAGCATCCAAATCTCATCAGGGAAGCGCCTTGTCAGAATAAATCGGTATATCAAATTTGCAGCAAATCGGATAGAAAAATCCATTTATCTAAATTAAGGATGTATTACCTCCCTCCATCCCCCTTTAAGCTTAAATATGAACCTCTAAATCTATTCAGGGAAGCGCTTTATTATAATAAACCGGTACACCCAATATGAAGCAAATCGGATAGGAAAACACTTTTTTCTAAATTAAGGGGTATTACCACCCCCACCCCCCCAGTCCGCTCTTTATACTCAAAAAATAAACCACTAAATATAATCAGGGAAGCGCCTTATCAAAATGAACTGATATATCAAAATTGAAGCAAATCTGATAATTCTGCATGAAAAACCCATTTATCTATATTAAGGGGGGCTTAAGCCCCGTACCCCCCCCCCCTTTATACTTAAACAATCAACCCCCAAAACTAATCTGGGAAGTGCTTTATCATATTAAACCGGTATATCAAATTTGACGCAAATCGGATAAGAAAACACATTTTTCTAAATTAAGGGGGTATTACCCCCCCCTCCCGACCCCCCCCCCTTTATACTTAAACAATAAACCTCCAAATCTAATCTAAGAGGCGCCTTATCAGAATTAACCAGTAAAACAAAATTGAAGAAAATCTGATAATTTTGCATGAAAAACCCGTTTATCTAATTTAAGGAGATATTAGCCCCCCGTACCCCCTTTATACTTAAACAACGAACCCCTAAAAATAATCAGGGAAGCACCTTATGAGAATGAACCTAGAAAAAAAAATTGAAGCAAATTGGATGTTTACGTCAAGAGATATCGCGTTACGTATGTACGTACGTACACAACATACATATGTACGTACATACAGAACCTGCGGACCCATTAGCTCTCAGGCTTTGATAGCCTGTGAGTTAAAAGTTATCAACAAGTGAGTAAGTGTGATCACAGATCGCACAGAGGGTTTCGTTTAATATTCTTTTCAAAACACTTTATTCTTTTGAAAAATCTGTTAGTTCTAAAGTTCGCAAATAGGGGCGCACTCTATTCTAAACAAACCTCTATCCGAACGAAACTCCGTTTTACATACTATCCGTATATATATTAGTCGAAGGGATTAGGACCATAACATACGAGATAAGTAGGCACCTCTGGCGGTAAAAAGTGGGACTAAAATATGTAAGGCTATGGTGCATAATATGAAAGAATGGTCAAAGGGGTGTCGGCAAAAGTGGGAAAAGTGCTCCACGGGTGAAAAGGGCGGAGGTTAGAAAAATTGCTTAAAATATACAAGTTAGAGCACGGAGGAATAAATAATATAAGACTTTTTGAAAATTTTATGATTTGTCATGTGGTCTGAGGTATTCAGCTATACGTATGCAAAAATTCATGTCTCCAACTTAATTAGGGGCTCTCTTAGAAAGAATTGCTTAAAATACATATGTGGTACCTCAAAAGGTTAAACGTAAGACTTTTTCAAGATTTTATGATTTGTCGCCTGGCCTCAGGTGTTCTGCTATAAGTATGGAAAATTTCAAATCTCCAATTTAATAAGGGGCTCAGTTAGAAAGAATTGCTTAAAATACGCATGTGGGAGCCCAAAGGATTAAATATACGACTTTTTCAAATTTTTACGATTTGTCGCATGATGGTGTTCAGCTATAAGTATGAAAAATTTCACACCTCCAACTTAAATAGGGTGTCACTTAGAAAGAATTGTTTAAAATACACATGTAGGAGTCCAAAAGGTTAAATGTACGACTTTTTCAAAATTTTATGATTTGTCGTTTGATGTGAGGTGCTCAGCTATAAGTATGCGAAATTTCACGCCTCCAACCTAATTAGGGGCTCACTTAGAAAGAATTGTTTAAAATAAACATGTGGGAGCCCAAAGGGTTAAATGTACGATTTTTTTCTAAATTTTATGGTTTGTCATTTGATGTGAGGTGTTCAGCTATAAGTATGCAAAATTTCACACTACCAACCTAAATAAGGTGTCACTTAGAAAGAATTGTTTAAAATACAGATGTGGGAGCCCAAAAGGTTAAATGTACGACTTTTTCAAAATTTTATGATTTGCCGTTTGGTGCGAGGTGCTCAGCTATAAGTAGGCAAAATATCCCGCCTCCAACTTAATTAGGGGCTCACTTAGAAAGAATTGTTTAAAATAAACACGTGGGAGCCCAAAGGGTTAAATGTACTACTGTTTCAAAATTTTACGATTTGTCGTTTGATGTGAGGTATTCAGCTATAGCTATGCAAAATTTCACTCCTACAACCTAAATAGGGTTCACTTAGAAAGAAATGTTTAAAATACACATGTGGGAGCCCAAAGGGTTAAATGTACGCCTTTTTCAAAATTTTATGATTTTTCGTTTGATGTGAGGTGTTTAGCTATAAGTATGTAAAGTTTTACGCCTCCAACCTAATTAGAGGCTCACATAGAAAGAATTGTTTAACATACACATGTGGGAGCCCAAAGGGTTAAATGTACAACTTTTTCAAAATTTTATGATTTGTCGTTTGATCTGAGGTGTCCATCTATAAGTACGGAAAATTTCACGCCTGCAACTTAATTAGGGACTCAGTTAGAAAGAATTGTTTAAAATACACATGTGGGAGCCCAAAGGTTTAAATTTACGACTTTTTCAAAATTTTATGATTTGTCGTTTATCTGAAGTGTCCATCTTTAAGTACGGAAAATTTCACGCCTGCAACCTAATTAGGGACTCAGAAAGAATTGTTTAAAATATACATGTGGGAGCCCAAAGGGTTAAATGTACGACTTTTTCAAAATTTTATGATTTGTCGTATGATGTGTGGTGTTCATCTATAAGTATGCAAAATTTCAAGTCTCCAACATGTATAGTTTCTGAGAAAGGGCTCTGTGACGGACAGACGGGCGGACGGACGGACGGACAGACAGACAGACAGAGGAGCGATACGAATAGGGTTTCGTCAGATGAACGAAACCCTGAAAATGGCCTATATTTATTTATTTAAAAAAATAGTTTGGGAATTCATTTTAAAAAAGAACTACAATTATGAGAATCATCCAAAAAAAAAAAAAAAAAAAAAAAAAAGCTTAAATTGTTCCTCAAAAGTATTATTCATTATAAACGTAATCGTAGAAAGGAAAAAAAAAATTCATTAGTTAATTGAACTCATTTTCTAATTATATATTCCTTTTGGAAATCAATAGCTAAGTTTCTTATTTTATTTAAATAAATTTGTTAAAATGTTTTTTAAATTATTTTACAAGCTATAAAAATATCAAAACATCGATACATCTTTTTAGTATTAAAAATTTTCGCTAAGATATTATTTAATTCATTTAAAAATTAAATTGTCTTTTAAATACACCCGCATAAGACAAAAAAAAAATATCTTTAAAAATGTTTGTTCGTGGTGTCTCAGTGGTCGAATGATTAAAGCATACACCTTCTGTCCTTGGGGTCGACAGATCAAATCCCGTCGATGACATGTCTTAATTTCAAATATTACCAAATGCAATGCAGTATGTTCGTTTGAAGATCTAACAAACGTACCTATCAACACGGTTCAATAGATGGCGCCATCAAAGCGGAAATATTGTTTCTCAAAAATAATTTTAAAGTAAATATTATTGTTTCTTTAACAAAAATTTTTGTTGTTAAAACAAAGAAAATTCTTAAAATTACACAAAACAATTGTTCTTTAAACAAAAGTATTTGTTGCCGAAACTAAAGTGTACTCTTAAGGTAACAGATTGTTACATTTTTTTTTTTAATTTCAACAAAAGAATTTTGTTAATTTAAACATAAAGGGGACTATGTTGCTTGAAATAACAAAACATTTTTTTGCTGGCGATACAAAATTTTTTGGTTGCAGTTGCAAAAAAAAATCAACAATATATTTTGTTGATTCAAACAAAATTTCCATTGACCCATATTTAAACGAAAAGTTTTGTTGGAACAACCAAATTTTTGTTGATTCAACAAAACTTTTTTCTGAGTGTAAGAACATTATATATGTACATTTCCTAATTCTACAAAATACTAAGAAAAGTAGTTAAAATAAAAGATTTGAGTGGAGTTATAAATCTTGCACAAAATCCCTATAAATTCAAATTTAAATAATCCTTTTAAATCCTTCTAAAATTTATTAAATGATTATGTAAAGCTTGTAATGTAGTTTCAAAAATAGCTTTAGAAGATAAAATTTTCATGAATTCATAATTCAGTACATAAAATGTTAAATTGAATAGGTTGAGTTCGAGTTTCATCAATAGAATTTTAACTGTTTAACTATCTCCACGCTTCCGACAATTGGAATCTCTAGAATAGTTTGTCTTTGATCAGTCATTTGTTAATAAAATATTTTGAATGCTTGATGATTGTAGAAGAATTTTATATTGCTTAAATTTTCCCATGTTTTTAAAAAACATGAATTCTTAAAAGTTTAAATATTGATGCGGTGTAAATAATCGAAATTTCAGCATTGATCCTCCTTCTTTTATGAGTCATTTTTTAAATAAAAAATTATCAATCCTAACAGATGGAGGCGAATTACACATTGTTTAAAATTTCTCACGCTTGTAACATTCGAGTATTTTTAAAAGATTAACTTTTTCCATGCTTTCAACTATCAAAAATTTTTAAAAGATTAAATTTTCCCACGTTTTCAAAAATTGAAATTCGCACATAAAGCTTTTTGTCAGTCGTTTCTTAATAAACATTTATAAATGATAGCTGATGTAGAAGAATTATATATTGTTTAAAATTTCTACGCTTTCAACAATCGAGAATTTTTAAAAGAGTAAATTTTCCCACGCTTTCAACAATCGAGATTTTTCTTAAAGATTAACCTTTCTCAGGCTTTCGGCAATCAACAATTGTTAAAAGATTACATTTTTCCATACTTTCAACAATGGAAGTTCGAACATTAAGCCGCATTAAGTCTTCTTTTATCAGTCATCTGTTAATAAACAATTATAAATGCTAGGAGACTGTTAATAAATAATTATAAATGCTAGGAGACAGAGAACAATTATTCATTGCTTAAAATTTCCCAAGCTTTGAAAAATTAAGAGTTTTTTAAAAATTATTTTTACCACGCTTTCAACAATCAATATTTTTTAAATGACAAAATTTTCTAACACTTACAACAAACGAAATTACGACATCAATCCTTCATTTATCAGACGTTTGTAAATATACAATTATAAATGTTAAGAGATAAGGGAGAAGTTTACATTATTTTTTCCCATGCTTTTAGTAATCAAGTATTTTTAAAAAAATTTAATTTAACCACGCTTTCAACAATCGGGATTTTTAAGAGAGTGGAAATTCTCAAGCTTGCAGCAATCAAACATTCCACTTTAAGTCTTCTTTTAATTCTATTGAATCTGTACCAACTTCTGAATTTTTTAATACGAAAACCCATTTTTCACAATATATTTCGCTTTTTGTTATTAAATTCAATTTAAGATACAAAACGAGAAATCTTTCGATCCAGTAATTTAGGAATTATGAAGATTTAAAATTTAGAGCTACTAATTTTTTAACAATATGTAATCGCTTCTAAACAGATTAAGGTAGTTTTTAAACATTAGTCAAATACTATTTACAGTTATGCATACTCCAAGCTTCTAAAAATCGATTTATGTGAAAACATTCGCAAATTAGGGGAGAGTGGGGATGAAAGGCACATTTTCTCTTTATAAGCTTATCAAATAATGACATTAAAAGATATCATTATCATGATTGCGCCTAATTCTCGTCTAAAACCTTCGCTTTATTACTAGTAAAACCTCTTATCCCCAAATACAGTAATTTAAAATTTGTACGCATTTTTATAAATTGGGAGAAATGTCCCTTTTAACCCCATTGTCGGGGATGAAAGGGACACTCATAAATAAAACAATTTTATGAAATGTTTTTCTTTTTTATTTGCTATTACATTATTCAAAAATAAAAGATAATAATACACAAATAAAAATAAAATATATTGCAACATATGATAAAACAAAAACAAGAAAAATAACTTGTTTAGGTCTACTTGACAAAAAACATCTTTAAATCAAAAAGTTTAAGAAAGATTTAGCTCTACCTATCTCACTAGCAGTTACGGATTTAGGTAACTTCATTTCAATATCATTGATATTCGCGTCATTCATGTCAATAGTATCCGTAAATGCAAAGTGATTTTAATCCTTTTTTTCTGAAAAAATGTACTTCGAATTCATTCCGAGTGCTTTTCAGGAGTTTGTGGATAAAGTGCGATAGGAATGTTACCATAATTATTCCATTACCTTTTGCAAATTTTATTGCCTTTATATTTGTATTGCTTTCATAATTATCAAATAAGAGAAGAGTAGGATCAGTTTTTGAACAACTAGAATATAAAGCTAATGCACAGTTGCTTAAAAAAATTCTGCGTTCATCCACCAACTTTGATGAGCAAGTCCAAGCCTCTGGGATGGGGCAGCTTCGAGCATGAACTCTTTGTAATTCTTCCTTGGGAAAACGAATACTGTTGAACAGAGTTACCTCATGCAGAAACAAAAGTGTGACAAGTTTACCACGTTCAGCTGATGTTACGTCAGAAAATTGCTTTCACCACGTTTTGCTACTATATTTGGTGGCTTGTGCTCTGTCATTAAACTTGTTTCATCACAGTTATGTATTATATTCCCTGTTAATTTCTAGCGGTTCATAACTGACTAAAGTTGTTTAAAAAATATCAACATTAGCTTTGTTGAAACTTGTACTTCTTTTTAAATTAATGGCTATAGGTTTTCGTAAGAGAAAGTAATGAATTTTATTGATTAAAATCTTAGAACCACTCATTTCTAGCTTGCTTGTTTGTTTTCCACGACAGGGACATATTTCGAAAATTCAAAGAAATTGAATACTCATATGCACAATTGTTAAACCATAGTTCATAGATGCTTAGAGAAAATTTGAAGCTAACTCTTTTTATTGACCTTCACTAAAAGCTTTTTATTACCAAATGGGCGTGACCCATGTCCCTTTCAACCCCTCAGTTACTGTCCCTTTCAACCCCATATCCACCTAGCTAAATAAAAAATGTATTTATGCATGACAGTATTTTATCTAACAAAATATACCGGTATTCATATAAAGTGCACACTTTAAAGTGCTAAATAACATAAATAATATAATGCTAAACACAATATTAAATTTTAGAGACAAAAAGAAAAGCAAGATCAAAGTTTACTTTTTCATATCAAAAACAAGTTTACCTTTCACCACCTACAACGCTACAATTCCTGACATCAATTTTAAGGATTATTAAGACAGAAGAAGTATCGCCATCGATTGAGCCAAAATTGAAAACTTCTGCATTTTATTTTCGTCCTCAAATTTTGAGTGTCCCTTTCATCCCTTGTCCCTTTCATCCCCAGTCTCCCCTACATTTAATATATTTTTCAGAAATCCATTTCAAATTATTATTTTTACCCAACTGAAAAGAAGGGTTATGTGTTTCACGCGTATTTGTGTATATGGATTTCTTTATACCCTCGAAACATCCCAATGGCTGGATGGATTTTAATGAATGAGGTCTCTATTGATTCGTCTTAACCGTCCGATGGTTATAGGCAAGGTTTTGTTTTTATAAATTTAAAATGGCGACCGTAAACTACAAAATGGCGGTAGAGACGAAAAAAAAATTTACGTACCCTATTGAGTGGCATATCATTGGATAGGTCTTTCAAAATGACGACGATGTTTCATTGACCATTTTGTAGTCAGGAGCTCCGTTTAAATATTACACAACCTGGAAGTTGCGTACTTTGGAACTCTAACTTTACTGTAACGCTAACCTTCATAATAGACATCTATAGGCCTCTTCAAAACAGTGTTTGTAGATAGGAACTAATAATTAAACACAACTTAACAGCCATCAATACAAGTAAATAAAAAAAAAGGGTAAATAATTAAAAAAATAGTTTCACATTGATGAGAAATAATTAATTAGTTCGCTTTTTATGAGTCGGGTTTTTTAAATTTAATATATTTATTAATAACTGGACTCAGTGCTCTTTCTAAACTGACATACATTCGCTATCTCTCGTAGTTTTCTAGATAGTTAGAACAACTTCTCCTTTTGCCTAGGGCCGAAAAGGTGTCGTGTCGCTCTGATACTATAGCGCATACATAATTTTAGTATCTATATTATAAAGGACAAACATATCTATGCGTAACGCAAACGTCATTTTGCGAATGCAACACTTTAAAATTTGAAATGAAATTTCGGTTTTGCAATTTTCGCTACTGCAAATTTTTAAACTTCTAAACATCGCACAGTTTCAATTTTTATACCGTCGTATAGGGGAAAAAATGTACTTTTAACTGCAATTTATTTGAAAGCTGTATCTCAATTTATTTTTGAGATATAAATTTTTTTATAGTTTTAATACCAATTTTGTAATTGTGGCAACTGAAGTACACCATTTCTATTAAAAGTAAAGGGAAAATAGTCATGGTTTATTTATTTTTATTGATTATATCCTTATGGGTGCCATTTTCACATTACAAAGAAAAGTAACTTTTTTCTAATCTTTGAACAGAAAATGACGTCAGTCATTAAAAAAACCACGCATTCTTCTTCATAAATCAAAAGATTGAAGAAGATATTTCAATATTTTTACATTACGCTGAAACTGAGTTTGAAACGCTAGGCAAAATGATTCAGTGAGTAAAAATGATGTCATATTTAAAGCAAAACGATAATTTTCTTTGATAAAACTAAATATTTGACCAATACTAAATGGCCAATACTAAATGTCCAATACTATGGCAACTAAAGGCAAATTTCTGAACGGTAAAATTTCGCGGGTACTGAGATTAGAACTTAAATTTTATGCGAACGTTCACATGAAAAGTTGTATCGGACAAACGTGACGTTAAGTTTGGAAATACATTCATTAATAATGTATTGCGCGTTAAAATACTTTTGAATTGCGAATTTGAGTGGTACGTATGTAAATTTTGATAATGTGAAAATATAGTACTGTTTAGATTTTATAGGGGAAATTTTTATGATGTGACAAAGCGAAATCCATTTTACTGATTTTTCATCCCGTAAAAACAAACATAAGAGCCTCAATTCATAACTTCAACATAATTACTCATTTTGATTACATATTCTAATACAGTTTAATTTTTCAATAATTTAAGCAGTTGAAGCTTTTGGAAATAATATTTTGGTAATTTTAAGTTAAAACATTATTTGTTTTGAGTTAGATAACCAATGCAAGACGAATTTTTTATTGTAATTATTTTTGTAGGTTTATTATAAATTCGATCTAACAGCTTCATTCTAAGCATTTTAATTCGTCGAATTTCGACGGGTTCCAGCTCGTTGATAATAATTATCCAACAATCAGAGATTAACCCATTTGTGCCTAGCGTCCCATTTTTGGGACGTTTCAAATTTTCATGAATAAGTATATTTTTCTTCTCCTTTATAACATGAAAATTGTATGAAATAATTATTTATAAATGTCTTTATCTATTACCGAGAGATAACATAAGGTGGTAGACAGCATAAGGTGGATATTTATTTGTTTAAATGAAGGCTTTTTTGTGTTTTTATAAATTTTTAATTTTTGAAGATGGCGAAATGAAAAAAGTAAGTTTATTTGTATTTTTTCTATGAAGGATCCAAAAATGCAAGTCATAATCTTAGCTTGTAGAATTTTTTTAAATACATTTTTTTTAATTGCGAAATTAAATGTTCAAGCCTATTTTTTATGCATTTTTGTAACGTCCAAAATATAGGGTTCTAGGCACAAATCGGCACATATTTTTGTTGATCATTTAGGAGACAGTTATTTATGTAATCTCCTTTTGAAGATATTTATGAAATAAATTGTTTTTAAGTCAGCAATACGATTATTCTTATTTTATTATTAATAATATTTATAACGTTATTAGTCTCTGTAAATAAATAAATAAATAAATATATATATATATATATATATATATATATATTGTAGTTGATAAAAATGCTAATTATAGTACATAATATACAATTTAAAAAAATGTTTAATATAAACATTGACAAAACATATAATTATGCATATTATTCTACTAAAAATACTCATATGTAGTTTTTTTTTTTACATTTAAAAAAAAATATAAAAAAATTTAAGTGTAATTTTTTTAGTATTTTTCTAGTTCATTTTGCAATATTTTAAAGTGATTTTACCAAACATTTTGAGAAAATCAAAATTGAGGCTCAAATGGGTTAAATAAAATCGTTTGAATTGAATAGGTTTTGTTCGAATTTCAGCAATAGAACTTTGAATAGTTTAAATATCTCTACGCTTCCGATAATCCCAATCTCCATGCTAGAATTTCTTTAATAAGTCGTTTGTTAATAAAATATTATGAATGCCAGGGATTGTAGCAGAATTTTACAAGCTTAAATTTTACCATGTTTTTAACAATCGAGTATTTTTAAAAGATTAATTTTCATGCGCTCCCAACAATTGAAATTTCCGCATTAAGTTGTTAATAAACAATTATCAATGCTAGCGGATGAAGAAGAATTATATTTTCTTTAAAATTTCACGACACTTTCAGCAATCGAGAATTTTCAATAGATTAAATTTTCCCACACTTTTAACAATCAAGAATTTCTAAAAGATTGCATTTTCCCACGCTTTCAATAATGGAAATTCGAACATTAAGCCACAGTAAGCCTTCTTTCATCAGTCATTTGTTAATAAACTATTAGAAATGCTAGGAGACGGAAAAGAATTACACATTTTTAAAAATTTCCCACGCTGCCAACAATCGAGAATTTTTAAACGATTAATTTTTCCCACGCTTATATCAATGGAAATTCGTCCATTCAGCCTTCTTTTATCAGTCGATTGCTATGAAGAATTATAAATTCTAAGAGATAAAGAGAACTTTTTAATTGTTTAAATTATCCCTTCTTTAGCAATCGAAAATTTTTAAAAGATTAAATTTTCCCATGCATTCAACCTTCGAGAATTTTTTTTAGAGAATCAGTTATATCAATAAAAACACCCAATTTTGACAATATATTTGGCAGTTTTTGGTAATTCATTTTAATATACAAATCGGGAAATCTTTCGGTTAAGCAGTTTAGGAATTATATGGATTTAAAGTTTGAACTTGCTAATGTTAAACTTATTTTTAATCGGTGCAAAATACATGAAGGTAGTTTTGAACTATTACTGAAAATTGTTTAGTGCTATGACCTGTAATTTCGGGTTCGCAAGCTTGAATATTTTAAAAATCGATCTATGTGAAAAAAAGCACAGGTTACATTTAATTTTTTTTTTCAGAAATCAATTTAAATTAGGTATATATTTTTTAATTAACCAAACGCAATACACATTTATAATTGTCTTTTTTTATTATATATCTCGTAGTTTTCTAGATACGCTCAATAAGTTATCTATTTCGCCAGTAGGGGAACAGATATGTCGTCACTCTCATACGCATACTATAGCGCATACTCATTTTACTATAGGTAACACGTGCGTCACAGTCCGAGATAAAAAAAAAATCGTTTTAATTGAATAGTTTGCGTTCGAGTTTCAACAGTACTATTTTTAATAGTTTGAAATTCTCCGCTCTTTCGAACATCGAAATTTCTACATTATATTTTCTTTGATCAGTATTCTTTTAATAAACAATTATGAATGCTAGGAAGTATACAAGCATTTTACATTGCCTAAATTTTGCCGTCTTTTAACAATCGAGAATTTTTAAAAGATTATATTTTAACACACTCTTTACGATCGTAATGTAGCCTTCATTAAGACTTCTCTTATGAGTCGTTCGTCAATAAACAATTATAAATGCTGCATTGTTAAAAAATATCGTGAAAAATTACCTTATGTTTTGAAAGACTATCTATTTTCTGACCAATGAGAATGCGCAATAAACGCCTATGGAGCGTTCTCATTGATCAGAATATAGATAGCCTTTAAAAACAGGTAATTTTTCACGATATTTTTAACAGTGAAGGTGATGAAGAACAATTATAAACTTTTGAAAATTTCCTACACTTTCAAAAATCGAGAATGTTTAAAGATTAACATTTTCCCACTTTCAACAAGCAAGAATTTTTGAAAGATTAAATTTTCCTACGCTTAAAACAATGGAAATTTGCATATTAGGCTTTTTTTATCTGTCGTTTAGAAATGAACAATTAAAAATATTAAGGATTAAAGAATAATTTTACATTGCTTAAATTTTCCCATGCTTTTAGCAACTAAGAATTTTTAAGCAATCAAATGTCCCCCCTTTTAAACATTCGAGACTTTTTTTAACAGAATCAATTTTTTCAATACGAACTTACTAATTTTGACTACATATTTGGCCTTTTTTGGTAATTCATTTCAGGAGGCAAAATAGGAAATCTTTCCTGTTAAGTTGTTTAGGAATTGTGAAGTTTTAAAAATTGTAATCTAAAAATTGTAATTTAAAAATTGTAAACTAACTTGTAATCGTTTCAAAAGCAATGAGGGTGTTTTTTTCTTCATGACTAAAAATCTACCTCTCGGTATGATCTGTAATTTGCAGTCGCATACTTGGAACTTCTAAAATTCGATTTATGCGGAAATTTTGCAGATTACATTTATTGTTTTATTTAAAAATCAATTTTTTTTAATTATTTGAAAAACTACACTCTTGTATTTGACTTTTTCTATCTCTTGTGGTTTTTGATATAGGATTAAAAAACTTACGACTAGGGGCACTGATGTCGCGTTACTATCGTATGATAGCGAGTAGTCATTTTAATATATGTAAACTTATCCTTGAGTCCAAAATAAACAATGTTTTTTTATTTGATTTTGTTGCGATCGGGATTCAATAATCGAGAAGTTTTTAAAAAAAATTAATGTTTCCACACTTTCCACAATCGAAATTTCTACGTTAAATTTTCTTTGATCAGTCGTTTTATTTTTATTTATTTATTTATTTTTTTTTAAATAAAGAATTATAAATGCTAGGGGATTTAGAAGCATTTTACATTGTTTAAATTTCCCTATGCGTTTAATAAAAGAGGATTTTTAAAAGTTTAAATTTTCCTACGCTTTCACTAATTCAAATTTCCACATTAAGCCTTCTTTTATCTGTCGTTTGTTAATTAGCTATTATAAACACTAAGGGATGCTGAAGAATTTTACATTGTTTAAAATTTCACTCGCTTTCACCAATGGAGATTTTTTTAAAGATTGAATTTTCCGACGATTTTAATAATTGGAATTTGCACATTAAGCCTTCTTTTATCAGTCGTTTGTTATTAAACAATTATAAATGATAGTGGATTCAGACGGATTTTTCGCTGTTTTAAACTTCTCGCACTTTCAACAATCGAGTATTTTAAAAAGATTAATTTTTCCCTCTTTCAAAAATGGAAATTAACATATCAAATCTTTTTTTATCAGAGCTTTGTGAATTAGCATTTATATATTATTAGGTATGGAGAAGAGTTGTTCATTGTTTAACATTTCCCATGCTTTTAACAATCAAAAATTTTTAAAAGATTAATATTCTCACGCTTTTAACAGTCAAAATTCTTTAAAAGATTAAATTTTTCCACGCTTTAACACGCCGAGTACCAAGTTGCCTGACAATGAAGCACTGAAAAATTTACAATATTTTAAGTAATTTAAAGCATAGTCCTGTAATAAATAAAAGGTAGGTAGGTAGGTGAATTTTAAATAAATTTTCAGTAATTATTTAAAACAATATATATTTTTTTAGTTTTATATCATACTAGCAAACCCCGCGGCTTTGCTCGCGTAATATTTGAAATATGCCAAGTGATATTTATATGTCTAATTTCTATTAAAAGGTACTAACTAAATTTTTATTTTATTAAAAGGTAATATTTTATTTTATTAAAAGTTTTTTTTTTATTAAAAGGTACTTATTACTTTTAGGAATAATTCAAAAATGACTATTTAAAACACAGTTTGATTAAACATCTTTATTACACTGCATTACGCAGAAATGAGACTTAAATTAATAAAATGAAGTAAAACTAAATAAATCATAATTTAGAAAATATTTTGAAACATCTATGCTCAATCAATACGCTCATTTCAGTATTCATTTGAAGTTTTGAATTTTTTAGAAACCATCTTCTTACATCTTAAAATTAACCATCATGTCAAATTCCAAGTCCTACCACCTCTCCCAACATAAAGGGCTATATTGAAACAGGAACTGTCACCATTAATTTGCCAACATTAATTTTTAAATCGGTTTGTTATTTCCTAATATTCCACAGAAACGTAATTTAAAAAGCTTTTAAAGCCCTTTTTTAGAACGTTTGTTGTTCCTGTGAACCCCAAATGGTA
Source organism: Maratus speciosus (assembly GCA_963932465.1). Taxonomy (NCBI): domain Eukaryota; kingdom Metazoa; phylum Arthropoda; class Arachnida; order Araneae; family Salticidae; genus Maratus; species Maratus speciosus. Next base: position 106,520,705 of record OZ010795.1, on the reverse strand, counting down.
GAATTATCGGCATAAAATATAGCCTGTGTAGGATCAGAGACTGTTACCATTGATTTGCAACTATTACTTTTATAATCGGTTTATATTCCCTGAAATTGCATAGAATCGTAATTTAGAACTTTTTTAGAATGCTTTTCGCACCTCCCCTTCGCTTCACCCCTTTTTAATTCGAATTTATTTTCGACGTTCCTTCGAGGGCATTTATATTTTATAAGTAACTACCATGTCATATTTAAAGTTTCTAGCCTTTTCAGTATCACAGAAATCGCAATTTAGAAAGTTTTTAGCTCCTGCAACCCTCTGGTGGTAGTGGAACAGACATAAAATATAGCTTATGTTTAAGCAGATTCTATCACTAAAATTTGTCATCATTATTTTTTTAATGGGTTTGGTAGTTTATAAGTTTGCTTAAAAATTGTAATTTATAACGCTTTTCACTCACTTCATTTCTTTTAATTTGGAATTTTCTTTCGACTGTTCTTAGAAAGCAGTTGCATCTTGTAAGTAAATACCATGCCATACTTCAAAGTGTTAGACCCCTCAGTTGTGCATAAAACGCAAATTAGAACATGTTTTGCTTTGGGAACCCTCAGCCTCAGATGGTAGTGACAGCAACATAAAATATAACCTATGTTATAGCAGGGACTGTCACCATTTATTTGCAACCATTACTTTTGAAATAGCTTTGGTATTTCCTTAGATTGATTAGAAATCGCAATTTAGAACGTTTTTAGGACGCTTTTCGCGCATTTTCACCCCTTTTTAAATTTCCATTTTTTTTCGAAACTGTTCTTAAAGATCATTTATATCTAATAAATATGTAACTTGCCTAATTTTAAGTTGCTAGCCCCTACCGATCACAAAAATCGAAATTTAGAACGCTTTTTTGCTCCTGCAACGTCTTGGTGATAGTGATAACGACATAAAATAGTGTCTATGTTAGAGCAGAGGCTGTCAGCATCAATTTCCTACTATTACGTTTGAAATCAGATTCATTCTTCCTGAGATATTGCCGACAAATCGGCATTTAGAACGTTTTTAGAACGCTTTTCGCACATTTTGCTCCCGCATCTCCTCTGGGGTAGTAGAAACAGAAATAAAATATAGCCTATCTTGGAGCAATATCTGTCACCATCATTTTTACACCATTATATTTGAAATCGGTTCAGTACTTCCTGAGATTGCATAGAAATCGCAATTTAGAAAGTTTTTTACAACGCTTTTTGCGCATTTTGACCCCCTTTTAAATTTCGATTTTTTTAGGAAATGTCCTTAGAGATCATACATATCTTACAACTAACTACCATTCCAAATTTCACGATTCTAGGACCTTCCTTAACGCAAAAGAAGCAATTTAGAACGTTTTTCTCCTGCACCCTCTTTGGGGTAGTGGTACCGACATAAAACATCGCCTATGTTGGAGCAAAGGTTGTCACCATCATTTTGCGTCATTATTTTTTAGATCGGTTTGGTATTTCCTGAGATTGTGTAGAAACCACCATTAGAACGTTTTTTAGAACGCTTTTCGCGCATTTTCACCCCTTTTAAATTTCGAATTGTTTCAGAACTGTTCTTAGAAATCCTTTATATCTAATAAGTAGTTAATATTTCAAATTTCATATTTCTAGGCCCTTCGGTAACGCAAAAATCGCATTTTTAGAACGTTTTTTGCTCCTGAACCCCCTTTCGGGTAGTGGCACCGACATAAATCATAGCCTATGTTGGAGCAAGGGTTGTCACCGTCATTTTGACACCCTTATTTTGACACCATTATTTTTTAAATCGGTTTGGTATTTCCTGAGATTGTGTAGAAACCACCATTTAGAACGTTTTGTAGAACGATTTTCGCGCATTTTCACCCCTCTCAAATTTCGAATTGTTTAAGAGCTGTTCTTACAAATACTTTATGTCTAATAAGTAACTAATATTTCAAATTTCATATTTCTAGGCCCTTCAGTAACGCAAAAATCGTAATTTAGAACGTTTTTTTGCTCCTGCACCCCCTTTGGGGTAGTAGCACCGACATAAAACATAGCCTATCTTGGAGCAAGCGTTGTCACCATCATTAAGACACCAATATTTTTTAAATCGGTTTGGTATTTCCTGAGATTGTGTAGAAACTACGATTTAGAACGTTTTTTAGAACGCTTTTTGTGCATTTTCACCCCTTTTAAATTTCGAATTTTTTAAGAACTGTTCTTAGACATCATTTATATATTATAAGTAACTAATATTTCAAATTTCATATTTCTAGGACCTTCAGTAACACATAAATCGCATTTTTAAAACGTTTTTCGCTCCTGCACCCCCTTTGGGGTAGTGACACCGACATAAAACATAGCCTATCTTGGAGCAAGCGTTGTCACCATCATTTTGACACCAATATTTTTTAAATCGGTTTGGTATTTCCTGAGATTATGTGGAAACTACCATTTAGAACGTTTTTTAGAACGCTTTTTGTGCAATTTCACCCCTTTTAAATTTCGAATTGTTTAAGAACTGTTCTTAGACATCATTTATATCTTATAAGTAACTAATACTCAAAATTTCATATTTCTAGGCCCTTCAGTAACGCTAAAATCGCATTTTTAGAACGTTTTTTGCTCCTACACCCCCTTTGGGGTAGTGGCACCGACATAAGATATAGCCTATGTTCTAAGTTGGACTCACACCATCATTTTGATACCATTACTTTTGGAATCGGTTCAGTAGTTCCAGAGCTTACCTCCGACAAATAAACAATTTTTTCCTCTTTATAATAGGAGTATAGATAGATATAGATTTTAGACGTCAGTCATTGGTAAATGACGCGTTTTAAACAAAAAGTTCAGTGTCGGTCATCGGTGACTGACGTGTTATAACGTCGTTATTATGACGTTCTTTGTTTAACGTGTTAAACAAAAGAGATTTTCTAAAAGATTGCATTTTCCCACTACTGCAACAATCAAAATTGTAATAAATACAACAATTTCCATGTGCGTTATTTAATTTACATGCGCAAGAGTAACCAAATAATTTTAATAATGATGTTAAAGCTTTTAATGTATCATGTTTGTCTGTAAAACATGTTTGTTAAACATGAAAATGTTTATTTAAGAATGGGTAGAATCCAAAAAACCTATATTCCGGTTTGAGAAAACTGATGAATACACTATAAAAACTAGTGGAAAATGTTCCCGAAAAACAGTGGCGGTGAAAGAAACTTCTTTTTTATAAATGCTTCTTTAAATTTCGAAAATATATTAGTTTCTAAAGCTTCTAAATATAAAGAATGCTTTTGGGAATAGTGAGCAACTTGAAAAGTGATTGTGTGTTTTTATTCGTGGTTATATTATATTTTCCTAGATTAAGAACAATTTTTTTTCAGTGTGGCAGTGTCATTTAGGTGGGGGAGAAAAATATGAACCTTAATCTAACCATCTATTTTAACTCATTTTATCAAGATACAGTACAGACTCTTTATAACGAACTTTCACATAACAAAGTTTTATATAACGAGTTTTTAGTAGGGACGGTCACTTTTTCCCATGAATATGTTAAAAATAATCTTCATATAGCGAAATTCTATCTACATATAAAGAATTTTTTTTTTTGAAAATGTTCTTCATTTGCCCCCAAAAAGGCTTCAAATCTACGTAGATTAATTTTTTCCTGTTTTATTTCTCAAAGTTTTCTTTCAAAGTTTATATTCCCAAAGTTTCCTACCTTATTCTTCAAGCACGAAGTGAAATGATGAATTCCTTCAATATTATTAAGTGAGGACTTCAAACTGACGAGGAGAGAGCCAACCTTGTTAATCATATAGTTTGATTATTTTAATATATATTGTAGGGTAGAGACCCCTTAGTGTCAGGTTCAACGGATTTTATACAACGCTCCTTAGTTCTTGAGACATCGGGGAGGGGGGGTCTAATAATAGTACACAACTTAAATACTTACATTGCAACGGCAGTGATAGGTTGGTCGTAGCTCAGTTTGTACGGCGGTAGCTGGCTGATCTGTGGGCCCGGGTTCGGAACCCGAATGCGCTACATTTGTTTTCTAATTTTTTGTTTTATAAATATAAATATAATTATAATTATAATTTAATAATTTCAATTACACATTTTAATATCATACATTAATTATAATGTTAACAAACTTAAATTTATCATTTTTTATTTTTAAACTATTATTTCTCATCCTTTAAAGAGGTTTAAAAAGAAATTGGATCTTTTATTGAATGATAAAAATTCCAAAATCGTGACAAAATATGTTGTGGTGCCGTCTAGTTATGATAAAATAAAAGAATATTGAAATAAAATAAAAATAAAAGCAGAAAGAAGATAAAGGTGAAAGCAAAATAATTGAAAGCGCAAGCATACGATTTTTAAGAGCAAACTTAAAAATCATTCATATGCAAAAAATCGGTTGTAATTTAATTCTGATGCTAAATTTTAATATAATTATGCTTGTTACTTTAAAAACAGAATAATAGTGTTATCGCATTGACTTCCTTTGTTAAACCACTGCGTAAATGATGTTTCTTTAAAATCACGAATTGAACAATTGCTCAATATCATTGCATCGATAAAGAATATATGAAATACATTTTAAAAGTGATTTTTAAAAAATTAACAGTTTTATGATGTTTTATACAACTATTTAGTAAAGGAAAAAAAATAAATAGGTTAAAATTATAATTGATATACAATATTATAAATTATAATTGATATACAATATTATAAATTATAATTTACAATGAGATTATTAATTATACTTACAAGTATATTTATAAAACAAAAAATGAGAAAAGCAAACTTAGCGTATTCAGGTATCGAACCCGGGCACGCGGATCAGCCGGCAAGCGCCATACCAACTGAGCTACGACCAGCCTATCACGACGGTTGTAAAGTAAGTATTTAAGTTGTGTACTGTTATTAGACCACCCGATTTCTCAAGAACTAAGGAGCGTTGAATAAAATCCGTTGAACCTGGCACTAAGGTGTGTCTAACCTACAACACATATTAAAATAATCAAAATCTGTGATTAACAAGGTTGGCCCTCTCCTTGTGAGAAAAATGTCACTCATTCAATTCTGCATTTCTTGTTAAAGTGTAAAAATTTTTACGGGTGGTGAAACAGTTTTGAATCTGAGACCACTTGAAATCAAAACAACCGAACATTTCAGATTTCTTCCTCTAAAACAAATGTAAGTTTACCTTATGCATTTTTTTACTTTGTTTCCAAATAAATCTTTATTTTTCGTTTGAAACCTTGTTTAAATAATAAAAAAGTACAATATCAAGTTAATATTTAGAGTTAAACGCTTGAAAATCATAATTAAACAACTCAAAAATATTTTTTTCAAAATGTACATTTTAAATACAAATTTTTACGTCATTCACTATATAATGTAATTTTCTATATAACGACCATTTAAATGGAACAATGAATTTCGTTATATAGAGGCCTGACTGCATTGAAATTTTTTTTTTTTTTTTTTTTTTTTTTTTTGCCATCGCATTATGCATTTGTTTTTCTTACCATAGGTTTTTTACAAATGTTTTATTTTAAAACTTTTTTGTAATGAGTTTCGAATGAAGACTGACAAATTTCTTTGGATTAGAATGTTTCAAAACTGGATACGATACATTATCTACACCAAACACTTTCATATATTTTAGAATATACTTTTAAATATTTTATTCACAAAACTAAAGAAATGAGTACTTCCGAAGTTTTATGGTAAAAATATATTTCAAAATTCTGCAGCTTATTATGAATCTTTTAAATTCATCTGTCAGAGTTTGAAAGATTGATGGTGCTTGAAATGCAAGACCTAAAATATTACAAAACGTAATGTTATTAATGTGCATGGCATTGAAATTCTCAACGCTTTAGGAAGGATTCGCATAGTAAATACAATGATAAAGTAATTTCAAGAATACGTATACTTTGTATATAAACTACGAGTTGTAATAGAGATATGCGGAAATAACATGTTTTTAATGTTTTTTTAATAGGCCGATTTAAAATATGCTAAAATTTTCCTCTATCACGTTAAGTTTATTCATAAAGTGGAGATGAATATTCAGGAAAATCATAGAAAAGATCAATCTGAAGAGGTAAAACATTATGGGAAAAACCTTAAAAATAAACAGTATCTTTCCTTTTATTACTTTGTTAGATTTTTCAAGCTGCTAACAGTATATTTTTATTTATTTTTGAGATTATTAACCATTTGGAAAAGTGGTTATTGTCCTCGTCAGGGTAGGAAATCAAAAGCATATCTGAAGCTTTTTATTGGTTTAATCCGCATTTTATTCGTTTTCGGATTGGTCTATATAGTAATATGTATTTTCCCTTTACTTTCAACAGAGATGGATTACTTCTGTTGCCACTATGACAAAAAAGTAATAAAAACTACAAAAATAAATTAATAAGTCAGAAACAAATTGAGATACAGCTTTCAAACAAATTCATTTAAAAATAATTTTTTTTTCTATACGACGGTGTAAAAAGTAATATTGTGAGATGTTTAGAAGTTTAAGAATGAAATTTCATTTAAAATGGGTCGTCGGATTTCTTGGACGATGGAAAAGCCTTTTCCCGAACAGCCAATCAAAATGCTTGGGTAATACGTAAGTTTTAAGAAATCTGACGGGTCGCAGGCGATTTTTGTCGCTTGCAATTTTTACGTGTAATAACACTAATAATGTTTAATTCATGGCGTACCTAATGTAGGATCAACTCCGTGCGATTTTAAGTCTTAAATTTTAGTCTTCGAAAAAATCATTTTCCAAATGGTCGTTGTAATTTGTTAAATTGCTTTTTTATTTTATTTTTTTTTTTTTTAGTTTTGATTTGATAATTTTTAGATAATGAAATGAAATATTATAACTATAATTTTAATTTATTTCCCAATTAATTTTTAGCAGTGAAATTACGCCCTAAATTATTAAATACTCAATACGCGAAATTTTTCACATTGCTAACTAACCGTAAACCAAAAGAGTGAAAAATGTCCAAGCTGTTTTACAAAACATAATGTTATTAATGTCAAGTGTTGAAATTCTAAAAGCTTTAGAAAGGATTCACGTACTAACTAAAATATTGTCACAGGATTGTGAGCTCATGAAGACGTATTCCATCTTGTGCTGCGTGTTACAGACTTACCGACATTTAAGAGTGAGATATGCTAAGCTGGATGTCGTCCTCGTAGCTTAATGGTACAGCATTGGGGCGCTATTCCAAGGATCTGTGTTCGATTCCCGGCTTGGACATTTTTCACTCTGTTGGTTTAAGCTTAGTTAGCAATGGGAAAAATTTCACGTATTTAGTATGAAATATTATTTTTGTTAGTTTTGGTATTGAAGTTGTAAAATTATTTTACATATAAACTAAAATTTAGCTTACAATATTCTCGACAACAGAGTTGGACAAATTTCTAACCTCAATTATCCGCAATGAAATTACAAGTTAATTGCATGTAATTGTGGTATAGGTTAGTATATTGGTTGTGGTATAGGTGTAATTGCATGTAATTGTGGTGTGGTAATTGGCATGTAATTGTGGTAACTAAAACATGGTTATAGTTACACACATTCAAACGCAGAAATTTCCTCAAATAATGGGGTGGAGGAGGTTCCGGCCACAGTACTGCAAGAGTTTTTTACGGCATGTAATTTTAACTATAATTAATTACATGCAATTGGTTATAGTTATGCACATTCAAACGCAGAAATTTCCTCAAATAATGGGATGGGGGAGGTTCCGGCCACAGTGCTGCAAGAATTTTTTACGGCATGTAATTTTAACTATAATTAATTACATGCAATTGGTTATAGTTATACACATTCAAACGCAGAAATTTCCTCAAATAATGGGGTGGGGGAGGTTCCGGCCACAGTGCTGCAAGAATTTTTTACGGCATGTAATTTTAACTATAATTAATTACATGCAATTAACTTGTAATTTCATTGCGGATAATTGCAATTACAAATTTGCCCAACTCTGCTCGACAAATACACATATTAAAATAATGCATCGCCATTATTTATATTTACCTTTTACAATTTTTATTTTATATTTAATTGAAAATAATGCGCTATTTTTATATATGTAAACTATTTATTTCCAGAAATAAAAACTTTTTATTTTCGCATACTCTTTTTGGTAGTTGAAAATGAATATAATGCAAGGGTGACTGTGCTTCCGGATTTCCGCAATCATTACTTTTGTATAGTAATATTCACTTTGCAAAACCTTTGATTAAATAAGGCGATTACTATTATGCGGAAGTAGCTGTTAAAAAAATTCAAAACCGCAATCACTTGTAAAATTTTCGAAAATATTGTATGCTAATATGTAATTTTCTAATATTAAATAACCGCACGAATGCATGCACACATTGAAAAAGCGATTGATCCCCATCTACGTCAACCAATCCATCGTTGGCAGTTCCGAGGCATTATCTATAGAATAGCATTGAATATAAGTAGTAGTATCAAAGTTATCTTTTAAGGGGGTCCGGGACACAAAAATCTTCATATTTTGCAAAAACATTTTATTTCATAAAAACTTTCTCTGTTTTTTCCTGCTTAAAATGGCATTTAAATCATGTTTCTATCTGAATTAGAAAAAAAATATATTAATTTTTTCGTTTTGGTTCGTTTTCTAAATCTAGCTCTCAAACAATGGCTGTCATGGAAACGTCTTCTTGTAAAAATGCGTTTTTCTTCATGATAGGTTTTTCCACCATTTCTCATATTTAAATTCTTATAACTCGAGAACCGTTAAAGATACAGGGTTCAAACTTGAAATTGGCTTGTGGATATCCACGAGCCAATGAATGATTTTTTTCTTGGTCTTTCCTGCTTTGTGTGACGTTTTCTTAACACATGTCAAGGCTTTCTCAAATATCTTAGGGGCAGTGGTTCGACACTCTAACCATTCTTCTACTATTAATACGAACAATAAAAACAAAATTTTACAATTTAAGGAAACCTGTATTTTGGTGTTACACTGTTAAATATTTTACAGCATTCTGGCAGGTCATTCGACCGTTTTTTGAAAAAACGGTTTCATAACCATAATTTAACTATATTCTGACCATAAAATGGCCAATAATATGGTCAAAAAATTAACGGTTGTGTAACCGTTTCCGGAAAAAACGGTCAAATGTCCTGCAAGAATGCTGCAAATTTTTAACAGTGTATCATTTATTTGTTCATGGCAGTAAATTTCTTTATTGATTTGGCTATATTTGGCTATTATATCATTTGGCTATTGAGAAAATAGCCGGAACAAATGTTCTTATATGACTGAAACTTACCGATCATAAATAATGCCTATTAGTTCATTCTATACTAGACTATACTGCACTGTTAAAAATTTACAGCAAATTGTCCAGTCCTTCGACCATTTTTATAGAAAACACCCAGCTAAAAATGAACTGCAGTGAAACTTTAAAAAAAAGGCAGTTGGAAGACTGCGGTGATTTGGCACAAATCCCTGCAGTGTTTTTGAAGTCGACATAACTATAAATTAACCGCAGTAAGTGTGTAGTTGATGTCGACTTCAAAAGAACTGCAGGGATTTGTGCCAAATCACCGCAGTCTTCCAACTGCATCTTTTTTGCAGTTTCACTATAGCCTTTTAAAAATTTATTACAAAATATGGAGAGGAAAGCCGGATGTGCATAACATGAATAAGTGGTTTAAGGCCTTTCCAACCATATGTCACATGATAGGTGACTGCAAAATTTAGGAAAATGCCCCCTTGGGGGGGGGCAAAGCAGGGGGAGGGAAGCCGGATGTGCGTAGCATGAATAAGTGGTATTAGACCTTTTCAACTATATGTCACATGATGGGTGACTGCAAAATTTAGAAAAGTGCCCCCTTGGGGGGGGGTAAAGTGGGGGGAAGGAAAGCCGGATGTGCATAACATGAATCAGTGGTATTAGTCCTTTCCAACAATATGTCACATGATGGGTGACTGCAAAATTTAGAAAAGTGCCCCCTTGGGGGTGGGGGAAAAGTGGGGGGAGGAAAGCCAGATGTGCATAACTTGAATAAGTGGTCACAGGCCTTTCCAGCGATGGGTCACATGAGGGGTGTCAGCAAAATTTAGAAAAGTACCCCCTCAGGGGGGCACCACACGGAGTACACCGTCCCTCCTCTATGAAATTTTTATACACAGGGTGGTCATAAAAATCTTTGCCAATATATGGAACTCTAGCGGCCGTTCCGTTTAATCGATCAAGATGCGGTTTCAGATATAGTTATTCAGAGGTATGAGCTCGGGATTCTGTCAATGGCAACAAATTGGCGCTCGCGGTTACGGTTATAGGTACAGAAACTCGAAATTTTCGAATGGCAATGCCCATTTTTTTTCGTCGCAAAATGCTCAGCACATGCAAAAACCCTCAATAACGCTGGAACGGTACGTGTATCGCAATAAACGGACGAGTTATGCACGCACAAAAAACAACTCAGCGAACGGCCAAAGACAACACGATCGGGACGCACGGAGGAAATTTGAATATGACAGAGTCAAGAATCCGTTTTCTACGCTGATTATCTGTCGAACTGCATTCTGCAATTGTTGTCTTGCCTCTGTCATATGCAAATTTCCTCCGTGTGCCCCAATCGTGTTGATTTTGGCCGTTTGCTGAGCTGTTTTTTGTGCGTGCATAACGCGTCCATTTATTGCGTTCTAGCGCTATTTAGGGTTTTCGCATGTGCTGAGCATTTTGCGACGAAAAAAAGGGCGTTGCCATTCGAAAATTTTGAGTTTCTGTACCTATAACCATAAACATGAGCGCCAATTTCTTGCCGTTCAAAGAATCCCGCGCTAACACCTCCGAATAACTATATCTGAAATCTCATCTCGATCGGTTAAACGGGCCGGCCGCTAGAGTTCCATATATCGGCAAAGTTTTTTTTATGACCACCCTGTATTACAAATGACATTTATCGGAGGGCTCTGTAAAAAAACCAACCTAAAAGTATAAAAATATTTAAAAAGTTCAAAAAGTAAGAGAAATAATGAAATTCTTCTATCGGCCGCGGTGAAAATCTGCGAAATTCATCCATCGACCGTATGAAAAAAATCCCGCAAGTTTCACAAATCAGTATCAAGGAAAAAAACTACAAATTTCACCAGTGGGTAAAAATACAATATTGCAAAATTTGTCAATCAGTTGCGTGAGAAAAAACTGTCAAAATTGTCATTCAGTCGTCAGGAAAATTCACGAAATTTGCCAGTTGATTGTTGGAAAAAATAGAGAAACTCTTCAGTCGGGGATTGTCATAAAAAATTTACCTTAAATGAAATAGAATTGTCTTAATGAAGTCTAATTGTAAAACGCATATCCAGTTTTTTTGTAAACAATATCAGGATCCTTCCTTATGAATTTTATGAAATTTAAACAAAAAATAAGCTGAATAGAACATTTAAAAAATTTGATACTTGTCGGTTAGCCGGGTTCCAGTGTTGTATACATATATGTACTATACATATATCTATATATGTAGTATGTATACACACACACACATATATATATACACATGTAGCTTCTATCTATATATGTGTATATGTATGTATATATATACATAAGCATGTATATATAACACTGGCGACTGGCTAACGGAAAAGTACCAAAAATTTATAAGCCTTAAAAACCTGTTTTTGAGAAAATCAAAACATAACTCCTTTATTATTTGAGTCTGAGAAGTGTCATAATTGACGAAAAAAAAATAATTTGGCACTATAATCATTCAGAAATGTAATTTTTCTTTTTTTTTTTTTTTGCATATTAACACAAATTACCTGTCAGCACACACGCAGCCTACATTTGTAGATCAGCTTCACAATGTAATTAGGGTAGATTTTATTCCAGTGTGTGTACTGACTGCTGACAGGTTAATATGACAGTAAAAAAAGATTTTGTTTCTTTTAAAAAATTTGTTATTTTACATTATTAGCGAGTATGTACTCATAAATAAAAATTATTGTAACACTATTGCTATCTGCGTCAAATGACACCTATTTAATGTTTCAATTCATAGTTATTTTGTTTATAGTTTTTGAATGGAATAAGCTTTTTTGGCACTACTTAGTTAATGTGTCGACGACAAAAAATCTTATCGCCAAACTATAAGATTAAATGTCAATAATGGTTGATCATAAATGTCACATTCATTGACTTTAAGCAAGTTACACAGGTTTACGTTATCAAGAGACTTTTATTTCAACGTTTTATTTGTATTTTTATTAATGTTATACTAATTTATTTGTTCTTTTATTATTTAAAATAAAAATTATTTAGTAGCCAGAAAAATTCACGAAATTTGCCAGTTGATTGTTGGAAAAAAGTAGAGAAATTCTTCAGTCGGGGATTGTCATCAAAAATTTACCTTAAATTAAATAGAATTGTCTTAATGAAGTCTAATTGTAAAATGCATACCCAGTTTCTTTGTAAACAGTATCAGGATTCTTCCTTATGAATTTTATGAAATTTAAACAAAAAATAAGCCGAATGGAACATTTAAAAAATTTGGTACTTTTCGGTTAGCCGGGTGCCAGTGTTGTATATATATATATATGTACATGTACCTATATAGTATGTATACACACGCATGCACACATATATAGCTTCTACCTATATATGTGTATATGTAGGTATATATATACATAAGCATGTAGCAGTGGTGTAGTCGTAAAAAAAACAGAGGGTATACGTTCTAAGCAGAGGGTATACGCTCAAGGCAGAGGGTATACCCTAGTGTATATGTATACTATAGCTTTCTTGAGAAACAGAGGGTATACGGTGTTACTTTAAAAAATCCAGAGGGTATACGGCGTATACCTCCGTATACCCTCCACTACATCCCACTGGCGACTGGCTAACGGAAAAGTACCAAAAATTTATAAGCCTTAAAAACCTGTTTTTGAGAAAATCAAAACATAACTCCTTGATTATTTGAGTCTGAGAAGTGTCATAATTGACGAAAAAAAACTAATTTGGCACTATTATCATTCAAAAATGTAATTTTTCTTTTTTTTTTTTTTTTTTTTTTTTTTTTTTGCATATTAACACAAATAATCCGTCAGCGCACATGCAGCCTACATTTGTAGATCAGCTTCACAATGTAATTAGGGTAGATTTTATCCCAGTGTGTGTGCTGACAGGTTAATATGACAGTAAAAAAAAGATTGTTTCTTTTAAAAAATTTGATATTTTACATTATTAGCGAGTATGTACTCATAAATAAAAATTATTGTAACACTATTGCTATCTGTGTCAAATGACACCTTTTCAAAGTTTCAATTCAATGTTATTTTGCTTATAATTTTTGAATGGAATAAGCTTTTTTAGCACTACTTAGTTAATGTGTCGACAAAAAATCTTATCGCCAAACTAAAAGATTAAATGTCAATGATGGTTGATCATAAATGCCACATTCATTGACTTTAAGCAAGTTACACATGTTTGCGTCATCAAGTGACTTTTATTTCAACGTTTTATTTGTATTTTTATTAATGTTATACTAAGTTATTTGTTCTTTCATTATTTAAAATAAAAATGATGTCAATTTGTATAATCTGGCGAAATTGGTCGGCAGGATAACTAAGTAGTACTGCTTTTTTTTCTCTGATATGATTCATGTGTAGCCTGGTGCAGAAATATATTGTATTTCAAACTAGCGTATATATAGCAGTCCTTTTTTTAATAACTGCTTTGTACATATTAAAATATTTCATTCCTAAAAAGACAAGTTACTTACCAATAGAATGTTGTTATTCTATTGACACCTATTGAAGTATCTTAGGTATCAAATTGAAATTTCTACTTCAGTATTGATTTTTTATGTAACTGTACAACATTAAATGCATATAATTATTAGCAAGCACATATATTTTATTTAAAATTTCTAAAATTTTAATGTAAAAGAAAAGTATTGAAGCAATTGTAAATCTGAAATAAAATATTTTTATTTGTTTCTATAAATATAAAAGTGCATTGAATCATATAAACACAAACTGGATTAACTCTCTAGATAGAAATAAAATGTTATGAAATGTTTTTGATTTACTTGAATTTAATAATAATAAATTTACTTGAATTTAATAATAATAAATTTACTTGAATTTAATAATAATAATTTAAGCTTAATCTCCAGAACATGAATTGAAACAAAAATTTTTGTGTATGTTGCAACCATTAATAGTACAATATTAGATGGATCTGTAATACTTATACATAAATTGCAACGGTGCATTTAATCCTTAATATTTTTTTTTTTTTTTTTTTTTTTTTTGTAAACAGGGGTTTTCTTTTCTTCCACTTAAAATAATTTTACTACAATATTTTTATTTGATACTTTCTTTATTCAGTTTTAAACGCTTAATTTGAGCTCGAATCGTAAAATTTTTAGCTACGATATATTTTTATCTATTACGCACATTCTTTGGAAAAGGCACTCTATTTATCGAAATTTCTTATCACTAATTCATATTCACACAAACGTCTGGATCTGACAATAATTTCACTCAATTCAAAATATAAAAATATTCCAATAGTCACTCGTTCTAATTTGAATTCAGTAAAAATAAGTTATTTTTTCTGCAAACTAAACGATCTTTTTCTAGCAATACAACGTGATACGCCGTTCTGCCGCGCGGGATTACATGTTCATGATGTCAACAACTCGATTCGGAGAGGAGTTGAGATGTTTCTTTGTTACTTCTCTTCCCGTAAATACCAAAACCATGGGGTTAGAATTGCCGCTGTAAGAGTTTGAAAAATAAATCATATGTAAAAATGAGAATTTTTAATAAATAAAGGAAGAAAATTATACTTTTCTTTTGTTGTTGTTCTTTGTTTTTATGAAGTACAGGGGGAAAATTGGAAGTTATGTGTATGTCCGTAGAAGGACAATTTATGCAATGAGTAAGGAGTTGGTCCACCTGTGTTTCTAAGCTCAAATCATGGGCGACATAAAAAAGGATGGAAGGGCCATTGTCCCTCCCTCGATTTTGAAAGTTATCTAATTAAATTTTCTCTTTCTTCGATTTTGAAAAACATAGTAATTTTTTTTTCGAGCAATTTAATATAAAAGAGGAACTAAAAATTTTCAGTTATAAAGATCGTGGGGCAGTGAGCAAGGAAGACCTATTGCTTTCCCTGGATTTTAAAATGTAATTAATTAGAATTTCCTTTTCTTCTGTTTTCAAAGACATAATGTAAAATTTTCAAGTAACTTAAAATTTAAAAAAAAAAAAAAAAAAAAAAAGTTAAGGGGTGGGGGGAGACTCGTTGCCCTTCCCTGGGTTTTGAAATTTAATTAGTATTTTTTTTTTTTTTTTTTTTTTTTTTTTTGTCCAATTTACAAAAACATAATAAAATTTATTCTTTTCGAATAACTTAAAATAAGGGAACTAAGAATTTTCCGTTTGGGGAAGGGGGCATAGGTGATTCATTGCCCCTAACTCGATTTTGAAATTTAACTTAATTTCTTTCTCCGATTTTTGAAAAATATAGTGAAATTTGATCTTTTCTCTTAGCTTAAAATAAAAGAATAACTAAGAATTTTCTGTTAGGGGGGACGAAGGTAGAAGAAAGCTATTGCCCCTCCCTAAATTTTAAAATTTAATTAATTAAATTTTCCTTTTCTTCTATTTTCAAAAACATAGTAAAGTTTATACTTTTCGAGTAACACTTAGAATAGAAAAATAAGAAATTTTACATTAAGAAGGCGGGAGGGAAGGGGGTGAGAGGTTCATTGCCACCCCATCCTGGATTTTAAAATGTAACTAATAAAAATTTATGTATTTTCACTTTTGAAAAAGTATAGTAAAATTTATTATTTTCGAGTAACTAAAAATAAAGAAACTGAGAATTTTCTGTTAGGGGAAGAGGAAATAGCTGACCCATTGTCCCTTCCTCGAATTTAAATTTTGACTATTTTCTTCGCTTTTGAAAAACATACTGAATTTTTTTATTATTATTATCTTAGAATAAAAGAGGAATTAAGAATTTTCAGTTAGGGATAGGGTAGAAGGTAGGAGAAACCTATTGCCCCTCCCTGGATTTCAAAATTTAATTAATTAAAATTTCCTTTTCTTCTATTTTTAAACACATAGTAAAATGTATACTTTTCGAGTAACTTACAATAAAAAAATGAGAAGAAATTTCTCATTAAGGGACTGGTGAGTGAGAGGCCCACTCTCCCCCCCCCCCCACCCCCTCTCCGGCTTTTGAAATTTAATTAATATTTTTTTTCTCGGATTTTGAAAAAAACATAGCAAAATTTATTCGTTTAGAGTAAGTTGAAAAAACTAAGAATTTTCCGTTGTGGGCAAGGGCACAGGTGGGTTGATGGCACTGCCCCTCCTTCGATTTTGAAATTTAACTATTTTTTTTTCTCTGATTTTGAAAATCATAGTGAAATTTAATTTTTTTCTCTTAGCTTAAAATGAAAGAGGAACTAAAAATTTTGCGTTAGGTAGGAATGTGACTTTTAATTAAGTCCTTAAAAGTCTTGGAAATAGTATTAATTATTATTAGTAGTATTTAAAAGTGTGTTTCATAACATGCAACTCTCACAAAATTAAAACATTTTTAAACACTTTAGAAACTTCGGGAAATATCACACAATCATACCACATTGTGTCTTGCAAAAGAATCTTACAGTAACTGCTGTTATACTGTAGTTACTATTATAATAATCATACTTACAAAAATTAAGACCTGTAAAGTTCTTCAGTAACTGCAGTCATACTGCAGATACATCACCGAAAATTTTTGTGAATTAATTACTGTAAAATCACTTGAAATTCTCTGCCGTTTTACTGTAGACATAAAGTCTTACTATTCTTTTAATTTTGGGTTGAAAAAATACTTGTCAATAACTGGAAAATAACTGAAGTGTTTTTACTGTTGATATTGCACTACAAAAAAAAAAAAAAAAAAAAAAAAAAAAAAAAAAAAACTACAGTTGACCGTAGAAAAACTTGAAATACCTCATTTCTGTAAAAAAAACTGCAGTTCATTTTTAGCTGGGCAGTTACATAACAGTAATTTAACTCTATTCTGACCGTAACATGGAGAATAATATGATCTGAATACAGTTAAATTTTGGTTATGGAACCTTTTTCTATAAAAACAGCCAAATGACTGGACAATTTGCTGTAAGTTTTTAACAGTGTAGAGTATACAAGGTCCTTTTGACCCGTAGACTTTCAGTCATCTTCATTTTTGATTGAGAAAACATTGGAAATAACTGGTTGACGAACGTATAATAGAAAAGTGTAAACCCCGCTTTACAAGCAGGTAATAATAATTTGAGCGTGCATGTAACAGCACTGTTAAAAATTTTGCAGCATTCTGGCAGGTTTTGGCGTTTTTTTGAAAAAACGGTTTCATAACCATAATTTAACTATATTCTATACTATCGCCAGAATGGTGTTAAATTCACGGTTGTGTAATCGTTTTCTGAAAAAAAACGGTCAAATAACCTGCCAGAATGCTGCAAATTTTTAACAGTGAGCTGCGCGATGTTGAGATTGGGCCACGTTGTCCCATGTTTTTCATATGCCTGTACTTGTAAAAATAGCTTTGATAACGCTGTTTTCCTTCTTTTTTTTTATTCATGTAACTAAAATTAAATTATAATAAAAATAATAAACGTTATTTTAAATTTGTTTCTTATTATATAATATCAACATACATGAAGCATTAAGCATGAAGCATGAAGCGATGTATTCTACACTGTAACAAAAATGAAGTGTTGTTACACTTAAATTGGGTTTATGAAATGCCAAATGAAGTTTAAATCTGCACTGTTTTAAGTGGTAGCACGAATAAAGTGTCATAATAACCTCAGAATAGTGTAACTTTATTCTTTAACTGCAATTATGGAAGTGAGACACCACATTCAGTGTAAGAAATCTTCTTCGTGCTTTGATCACGAATCGGTATAAATCAGCAGACGACGCCATTTTACTTTCGCATTTAATCGTTCTTGCTATCTTTCGAAATGTCTTTAAAAGAGCAAACATAAGAGCAAAGACATAAAAGTAAGGTAAGCAAAGTTATTACTCTTTGTAGATTTAAGATGTAAGACTTTAAATAATGTTTCTGTGTGCTTTTAAAAAAAGATTATGCTTTTAAACATTGTACTGCCAATCTAAGAACAATGGTTACATAGTCCAATTTAACGAGAGGTAATGCCTTTTGTATACTGTTGCAGTAATTTTTTATGCAGCTTTGTTTACTTGTTAGCGGGAATAATTTAAGCATTTTATGCTATGCATTAATCGTAAATTGATTTTATTGATCCAAGTGTGAAAGCTTTCCTTAAAATTGTTACAATTAATATTACCTTGAGAATTTTTATGAATTAAAACTATACAAATTTACTCGGATGTATACTTCTTTTACTTTAGTTCGTTTTCATTGTGTTAACCCTCTCGCTAGTGGGATCCTTATTGAAGTACATACCTTTTAGAAAATATTTTAAGACTTTTAATTTTATTTAAAGTAATTTTACATTTCTTGCCTGCATTTTTAAACATTTCCCTATTCAACAGCACATATACACTGGTTTCCAAAAATTAAGGAAAAACAACAAAAGTAGCGACTACTCAAAATGTGACAGGTAGATTTTAATAAAACTGAGACACAATGTACAGTCGTGGAAAAAAAAAGTAAACACCCCCTACTAACTCCTCAACAAATTATCGTAGAAGAAAGTTATTGGTACCGAACGATTGGAAATAAAGTCTACTTTTAAATGATGTATATAAAATTTACTTAGGAGCCATCTACATATTAAAACGAACCATAACTTTCAATGTCAATTCTTCTTTTTTTTCAATGTCAATACCCAATTTTAAAGAGATATTTCAAATCTTCGATTCAAACTATGCCCATACACCAAATTTCAAGTCATTTGAATGATAAGTTTTTGAATTATAAACATTCAAAATTGAGTGCTTCTAATGTTAAATTACATTTTCATATTTTTATTTGTATCTCCAGAAATTATGCTCCTAAAGTGCTATATTTTTTGTGTAGCAATAATACTAATATACCCAAACATAAATACGCTGAATTTGCAATTTTTATAATTTTATGATATGAATTATGAATTATGATATTAATATTCGAAAAAATTATGAATTGCAACCTATAATTTTTTTGATGGATTTAGATTTATTAAGTCCTGCTTTATGGAAATCCAAAATTTCAGATTTTTCTTCCAAGTAGTTTTTAAATTATGCTTAAAAAACGGCAAAATGATGGTTTAAGGGGCCGTCTATAATAGAAGTGACTAGATATTTTGAAATTTCTTCTGCTGTCCTGTAATCTGGCAGGCTTCATTGACTTCTTAAGGTGCCTTGATAAAGATGGGGGCTCTCTCGGTTAACAATCAAGTTCCGAACTTTAATTTGGATACAGCCCTTAAAATACGCTCGTTTAAAATAATTAATTTCTCAGAAACTTATGGTACGAATTGCATAAAAATTTGTTTTTAGGCTAATTGAAGGGTTAAGAGTTCATTTATGCTGTCACAATTGTGTACTGCTATTGAGAAAAACAAAGTTATGACTCGTTTAAATATGTAGATGGCCCCCTAAGCAAATTTTATCTACATCATTTAAAAGTGGACTTTATTTCCAATCGTTCGGTACCAGAAACTTTATTCTACGATAATTTGTTCAGGAGTAGTAGGGGGTGTTTACTTTTTTTCCCCACGACTGTACAACACATAGTAAGGTATAAAATAGCATTAAAAGAAATTACCAGACGAATGTGGTCTTTCAGAAATTAATACAATTATAAAATAAACAAAATAAATCTGTCAGTTTGGTATAGGAAAAGTACCTTTAATAGGAGTATGACCACCCCTAGAAGCAATACAGCATATACAGTGATGTGTGATACTGTCAATTATGCGATCGATAAGTTCGCTGGGAAGTGCGAGCCATTGCTCTTGTGAAGCAGTTGTAAACGTTGCAAGGGTATGAGGAGGGGAATTGAGAGCAAAGACACATCTTCCTAAAGTATCCCAAAGATGCTCGATGGGATTCAAGTTCAGTGATCGTGCTGGCCATTCCATGCGCTGAATTATTTGGCGCTGAAGATAACTTCTACGATGTGAGCCCTATGCGGTCTAGCGTTATCGTCCTGTAACAGGAAATCAATACCTATTGCACCGGCATAAGGGTGCACATAAGCATCAAGAATGTCATCTCAATAGACGTGAGCATTCACAGGTCCACGTGGAAAGACATGGAGGTCTTTACATCCGCCCAAAGAGATACCATCCCAAACACAGACACTGCCTCCTCTATACGAATCTCTTTTACGAATGTTTGATAGATGATAGCTTGTTCCCTGTTCTCTCCAAGTGAAACAAGGCCTACTATCGCTTTGGAGGCTAAACTGGAACTCATCTGTGAAGAGAACACGCCTACATTGATCAGCCGTCCAGTGGACATGGTGACGAGCCCACCTTAAACGTTCCCTCCGGTGACATGGGGTGACCGGCACACAAATGTCTGGTTGCATCGCATAAAGACCACCTTCATGAAGCTTTCTACGCGCAGTAGACGTTGATAACAACCTTCTAGTGGCTGCAACAGGGGAGTCTCTAAGATGAGAGGGGTTGCTGTTCTATTCCTTCGTACACATAACCGCAAATATCGGTCATCGGTGTTTGTCGTAGCTCTTGCCCGTCCTTGTCTAAACCTTCGGAGGCCGAACCAGTGGATTGAAATTATTTCCAACACCTATGAACAACAGAAGGACTCAGATTTAGCTGTCTTTCCCCCTCTGTCAGACTTTGGCCTGCACCCAATCTTCCAATAGCTCTACATCGCAGTTATGTGGACAAATGATACCTTGAGGTCATACTAATGAATTGGCTATCTCAGTTTTTATATCCATAATCACAGCGACACCAGCAGCCATACTCTCTAACACGCATTTTTATGCTCCGCACAGAGGATGAAATCCGATTGTAGCGCCACTAATTTGTATTTTGTAATTTTATTCAGCACTTTTTTGTTAACAACATATGCAAATTTCATAAGGATAGCTTCATTTTTGCACGAGTTATCGCTCTTTTTGTGATTTTTCCTTAATTTTTGTAAACCAGTGTATTTAGAAATCAAAGTAAGATACGAAATAATATTTTTGAAGAAAAAGTGCATCGAGAAATTTTTGAATCAAAATGAATGCTCTCGTCCAGGCAATAGTTATTAAAATTATGTAATTCTTGTGTAATTTAATATCAGATGTAGCTTATATTTGTTATTTAGTTAAGAAAACTAGAAACTCCGAATTAAACTTATAGTGATAGTTGTAAGTAATTGTAATATTTGTTACAGAATTATTTTAAAACGTGTGACCATGTCGTTTGCCCGTTCTTTAATAAAAAATATTTTCACCAAGAATTCTTTATTAGATGTTTTTTAGCGTATTGGGAGCATTGTTAACAACGTGTGAAAATTTCATAATTTATATTTCATTTTTAGGTGTTGATACTGAAAGAGTTAAAACATTAGCCCAGATAGCATTTTTAATTTTCAGAAAATTTGCAGCTGTCTTGCTTTGAAAACCTGCAAAGTTGCAGCAAACTCAGCATGGCAAGACTGAAAGTTGATAAGAAAACTGCAGCAAGGTAACGCAAACGCCGAAATCACCACACTTTGAACTTGCAGCTAACTTGTCGTGCAAGTTAAATTCATGCTGTATCAAATTTATTGCAAATTAACGGCGAACAAGTAATCAAAAATACTGCAAAGTAGTAATTTTTCCACGCCCCACTACCTATTACAACTGTTACACTGTAAGATTAACCCTTCAAAGAAGTCCATAGGCCTGATCAGGTCTATTGATGCGAACACACCATCAGAAGGTACATGCGTCGTTTTCATCACCATAAACAAGTTAAGGAAACATTTGTACTTTTTGGTACGAGCCTTTTTTGGTATTTGACACATATAGCGGTTAGAAAAAGCGGTGCCAACCGAATAAAATTTTTGCAATTTCTGCGTCGTATGTGCTGACTGTCTATTTTCTCAAAAGAGGTATTTTTTTTGCTTTCGTCACTTTCGTGAATTAAAGACAGTCTTGCCATCAGTTTCACAACAAACTACTTATGCAAGTAGGGGATGATGTACTTGCTGCTAATGTTCATGCTATCTGGGAGATTGCCATACTCTTATTCCTGTGTTCATTAAATTGGTAAAACATAATTAAAATGATCATGGTCGCCCATTTCATTGCCTTTAGTGTGAAAGCTCAGCACTTCCATGCAGGGAGGGGGAGATGTTCAGTAAGTAATTATCTTCAGATGCACCAAATTAGGCTTAATTTTAATGCTAAACATGTATAATAAATTTGACTAAACTAAAATTTAGAGGTTCTCTAGCTCCACTCTGCCCACCCCCCTATATGTCACCTATGAAAAGGATATTTGTAAGCATGTAAATATAGGAAATTTCGTTGTTTACCAACTAAAATATTTAAAATGTATGTTATAATAAATTATCTCAATTATATGGAACTTTTGCAGCCTCTCTCGGTGAAGCTATTTATTTGAAGTTATGGCTGTATTAGATTTAAAATGTAGACATTAAATTATTTTTTATTTCGCTACTAAAGTGCACCAAATAAGAGGTAGTGTGACTTTACATCAAAAATGGTGGCAACTCAGTTGCCACCAAAAGTGGTGTTTGTTTACACCAGTTGATTGTTGGTGTTTCATTACACCAACTTACTGGTGGTGTTTCCTTCCACTACTTTGGTGGCAACTTAGTTGCCACCATTTATGTTGTAAAGCCACACCAATTTTTTTTACAGTGTAGTGATGGTCAATGGAAGTATATATTATTGTTTCCTGAAAGTGCCATTGAGAATGCATTCAATGAGTGTGTTTTAATTCGAATAGAAACGCTACACGGAAAAACTGTTTTGTTGAAACAACTAAATTTTCATAATATAACTCCAACCAAATATTTTGGTTGTAATGACCAAATTTTAGTCGGACTAACCAAATGATTTGTTGAATTACAAAATCAGTTGATTAATCTAACCGAAATTTTATCATTCCAACCAAAATATTTGGTTGGAGCAATATTAACCAAAATTTAGTTGTTTTAA
The DNA here is from genome assembly GCA_963932465.1 of Maratus speciosus. NCBI lineage: Eukaryota > Metazoa > Arthropoda > Arachnida > Araneae > Salticidae > Maratus > Maratus speciosus. The sequence goes on along the minus strand of OZ010795.1, from coordinate 106,497,543 downwards.
CAAAACAGTTTTTTCCGTGTAATTTAAGGGAACAGTAGACATTAAAAAGAAATTTTTCAATTTTCATCACAGAGATATAAAATTTTGTGGAAATATACATTTCGCCATAAGTATATAAACCACCTTAAAATAAATTTCCAATCTTACTATAATTTTAAGATTTTTTTTTATTCAAATTTTAAAACGAAATTTTAAAATACTCCATGCGTCCTACTTTTTTAGATATTTCCTCGAATTGGTATTTTAATCACTTAAAACTCTATTACAAACAAATCTGCGCATCGATTTTTTAATCCCTCAAATACTGATTTTTTTAGAGATTTTTTTCTGAATTCGATATCGATTTTCATCAAAATTTTGCCTTTTAATAAGCTAAAAATCAAATTTAATTATCTTAATGAAGTCAAATTTTAAAATGTTGCGCAGTTTCTTTGTAAGCAATACCAGGATTCTTTCTTATTAATTTTATGAATTTTGATGAAATATTATGACGCATGGAGCTGTTTAAAAATCTAAAAACGTTGAAAAATCAGTTTTGAGAAAAATAGGTTTAAAATATATTAAAGGAACCGGAAAAGCCCAATCTCCGCCATGTTAAATCCACCAACTTTATGTACCCTTTCTCAGAAATGGTGAAAGATAGCGTTCTAGATTTTTTAGAGTGCTTAGAATATAATGTTTTACGCATTTTAACAGACCATTTTCATTCTAAGTGAAACTGAAAATTAATTATTAATTATTTATTGAAAGTCATTTTTAAGTTAACATTTTTGATAAAATTCCACAGCCTGTAATAAAGAATTTTCAACAAATAATTAAATCCCTGTGTTAAAGTATACAATATAACATAATATAAGTATTAAAAAAATCTGAGTTCACAAGTTTAATAGATATCGAAAAAAAGGAACACAAACATGAAAAATCCAAGTTTTGAGAAAAAGTTAATTAAAACTTTAAATGGCCATTAAGCTGTGAAGTACTCTTGCAAAGAAGAATAATTCAAACACTTCTATTTTTAATATACAGGATGTCCGGTCTCAACGGTGTCCAATGGCTAATTCTTAAACCGTTAGTCATAGACATATAGTTCCAATTACAAAAATGTTTTAAATCAGGTAAAGAAACATTTTAAAAGCGATTTGGGTCAATAAAAATATTTCTTAAAAAATTACGAAATTTAAGTATTTATACGGTCCCCCGGTCCTATAAGTTATATTTAGTAATTTTTTTTCTATTACACTGACAAGTAAGACAAAAAAAGTGCCATTCATATAACGCTAAAATTGAGCGAGTTATGAAACTTTAAAAATGCATGACTTATGCCCCTTTTCTGCTCTGAAAACAAATGAGTTCGGCTTGGCTTTGAGGGATCATATACCAAGTGTTTAAAGTATTCGAAGATCTTACTTCATGTGTATCTGCGCTTTGAAAAAAAATCCTACAAGTATTATGATTAAGTCTCAAATTGGCTAAAATAACATATGTTTTATTTTGTCAGGATTTGAGACTGTTTCCTTTATGATTTCTTTTAACAAAAATTGTGTTTTTTTTATAAGATTTTATGTTATTTCAACAATCGTATGTATGTTTTTCCAGTTCAAAATTTGTACTCGAACTTTAACCCACTTTTAAATATCCGATCGAGATTGCATTTTACATACTGGCGCAAATCTGATAACAATCTAATATTATTAAGATTTTCGGTGGTTACCATTTATACTTATTTTACAGGATAACACAAAAAATTTCGGATAGATTTCTGCCAAGGAGTTTAAGAAAAAGCTTTAGATTAGATAATACAAGACTGCGATTGTTGGGTTTTTTAACTTTTATGTATTTTTAGCACTGAATCCGAAAATTACCTTAATTTTTAACCATCATGTCAGGATATTTCGCAAATCATAAATTTTCAAATTTAAAGAATAACAAAAATCGAATACTATAAAGTAGAGGAGATGGTTGTGTTTTTTAACATCTGATATTTGATTTTTACGCACTTTTTAGCACTGAATCTGAAAATGACCTTCAAATTTTAACCATCACGTTAAAATTTTTTTGGAAATCGCAAATGTGTAAGTTAAAATATAGCGAAAATACCATACTATAAAACATATGTAAAATATTTTTTATTTTATTTTATTTTATTTTATTTTATTTTATTTTATTTTATTAAAAAATTTATTCGATATTTTTGCTTATCCTGGGATTCTTACAGCTAAACAGCTGAGTGGTCCGATGAGATGGGGGAGGAAATTCAATTTTAACATTGAACTTCTTAACTTTGAAATTTGCAATTTGCGAAAAATCCTGATTTGATACTTAAAAATGAAGGTCAATTTCGGATTCAGCGATACAGAATATATAAGAATCAATTACCAAAAGCTAAAAAACATGACATAACCCAATTTTTTCAGGCTTGTGCAATCTAATAATATTTTAAAATACGTATCATTTTGTAAAGAATTGAGGCTGTTAATTTAGAATCATTTTATTTAACAAAAATTCTGTTTTTTCTTTCTTCTTAAAAGTTTATTACATATTGTATATTTTCCATTAATATGCCAGAATGATTAAAGATTTCAAATTTAAATTGCAATGTTAATTTTACTCGCAAACATTTTTTATATCTGATGAAATTATATTTCGACTAAATTTGTGAATGACCCCCAATTTGCAGCAAAAAATATGCTCCAACTTTAAACAGCTATTACTCAGTCAATTTTAATCGTAGAATAACGGGACTTTTTTTGTATTACTTGTCAGTGTAAAAGGAAAATTTCACTAAATATAACTTATAGGACCGGGGGACCGTATAAAAATTTAAATTTCGTAATTTTTTAAGAAATGTTTTTATTGACCCAAATCGCTTTTAAAATATTTCTTTACCTGATTTAAAACATTTTTGTAATTGGAACTATACGTCTATGCTAACGGTTTAGGAATTAGCCATTGGACACCGTTGAGACCGGACACCCTGTATAAGCATGTTAGATACATCACTGGAAAGATAAAAGTTTAAACTATTTAATGATATAAAAAAAAGCAGAAATCGATTTTTTTTCCCAAATTTTACTTACCTGGTCCCCTTAAAGGGCCGAAAAATTTGTTTGTGTACAAAATTCAAATGCTTATAACTTTGCGAAAAATAACCGCATCTGCATGAGGTTTTTTGCAAATGGCTCAGAACAAACTGGAAAATAATAATATGCACAAAAATAATTTTCCATTTTTGGATCAATTACCGCTCAGATAAAAGTCAACGGTCCCATTAAGGCTGTTCTCAAATCCAAAGAGTCAACTTTTTGACATAAGTTTTAATTCAATTTTGTTCGGAAACGAATGAAACTAGAATGTGTTGTTATTCAGAAATTGTGTCATCGAACTGTTTTTTTCCGTTTACTTGTAAACGCTATAGATCTTTCAGAAAATACTGTCAAAGTTGGCATTTTGAACTGAACTTCCGAACGAAAGAAGAAAATCCAGTCAATAAGGGGAGAAAAATGCCGTGTCACGTGATCAAAATCGCTTATAACTCAATGGGTAATTGATTTATCCAAAAATGGGAAACACAGTTCGATTTCAAATCGATTCCATGGCCAGGCTTTCCAACATTATATATTTCGGTTAAAAGATGAATTTGTAAATGTGTCAAAACGTTTTGCGCTTGTTGGGCAGAGCAGTTGAGAACAACCTTAAGGGTATTCTCAAACCCCAAAATTCAACTTTCTGACATAAGTTTTAATTTATTTTTGTTCGAAAATGCATGAAACTACCTGGCGCGTTGTTGTTCAAAAACTGTGTAATTAAACTGTTTTTTCCTTTTTTTTTTTTTTTTTTTTTTTTGCAAACGCAATAGATCTTTCAAAAAATGATATCAAAGTGGGCGTTTTGAGCCGAATTGCAGCGCGAGTGAAGAAAGAGCACTCAAGTGCGGCGAAAAACGCGTTTGTCACTTGATCAGCATAGTTTATAACTCAGTAGGTAATTGATTGATCAAGAAAGGGAAAAAACAGTTCAATTCCAAACCCATGGCCAGGCTTTCCAATTTTATACCTGTCCGTTAAAAAATGAATTTGTAAATGTGTCAAAACGTTTTGCGCCTGTTGAACAGAGCAATTAAGAACAGCCTTAAAGTACCGTCGGGGCGTAAAGTATTAAAACGACTACAAAAAAATAAATAAATAAAATAAAAATACGGTTTGGAATTCCAAGCTTTCAACCTTTATAACTGCTTGACCGAATGACTCCCTGATTGATATCCTAAGGTAAATTTACCAAAACAGACAATCATAATGTCAAAATTTGGTGTTCGTATTACAAATTTCAAAGATTGGTACAATTTTACTATGAAGCTGACTCCACTCCCTAAGCTTACTTTTATGTCATAAGGTGAAAGGAGACTTTACTTCCAATTGAATGGTTATTTCGATTTTTTTAAAGAACAATTTTTGGATTAAAGTGTACGGAGTCATTTTTTTGTGTGTGTGTGTGGGGGGGGGGTAATGAATATACATTTTTTAAATTCATTTCTAAAACAAATATGAATTTTAACCTACAAATTTTTAACATAAATTATTTTCTAGAAGCTTCAAGTATGCGAATCCAAAAGTATTGCTCATTCTGCCAAGAAGTTTTAGAGTCATGCTTAAAAAGCTGCCTGCATTGCAAGCTGTTGATTAAAAATAACTTTAACATTAGTGAGTTTCAAAATTTAAGCCTGCATAGTTCCTAAACTATTTGACTGAATGACTTCTGTTTGTTATTCAAAGTTAAAATTTATTAATGTCAAAATTAGTACAATAAATTTTAAAGTTTGTTACAATTTCTATTCGTAGATCACCCCGAAGCATAATTTATAGCATCAATTAGTGGACATTATTACTAATGAATCATAATTTTATACCATTATTTGTGGCAAAATTAGTATAACGTATTTTCCCCCCGATTGTACGTTAGTTTTTAGCTCACAGGCTATCAAAACCTGAAAGCTAATGTACCCGCAGGTTCTGTATGTACGAAACGCGATAACTCTTGATAGAAATATCCGATTTGCTTTATTTTTTTTCTAGGTTCATTCTTATAAGGCGCTTCTTTGATTAGTTTTGTGTGTTCATTGGATAAGTACATAAAGGTGTAAAGGGAGGCTAATTCCTCCCATAATTTAGATAAATGGATTTTTCATGCAGAATTATCCGAATTGCTTCAAATTTCGTATACCGGTTTATTCTGATAAGCCGATTACCTGATTTGATTTGGAGGATTGGTTAAATATAAAGCGGATGGTAAATGGGGGGAGCTAATTCTTCCCCTTAATTTAGCAGAATGTTTTTTTTCATGCAGAATTATCCGATTTGTTTCAAATTTGGTTTACAGATTTATTCTGATAAAGCGTTTTCCTGAATAGATTTGGAGGTTCAGTGATTAAGTATAAAGGTGGGAAATGGGGTATAATATCCCCCTTAATTTATTTTTCGAAGGATATTATTCTTTGAAATAAGAGTATAACATACAATCAGTGTGAATAGCCTGTGAGCTCAATGCCATCACTTTAGCAGGGCATTTTTCTTTTTTATTTTCTTCACTACTATTTTGGTTAATAAAATTTTCTAGTATCCTAACTTTTTTTTATATAATAGATTTTATGTAATAAATTTTATTTTTTATATAATATTTTTATATAATACTTAATAGATCTCAACTTCCTTTAATAATTTCCATATGATTATTTTCATAAGCACTTGCAGAGTTTTTATATTAGCTAATGAAAATATTTGTCGGGATTTATAGTTATCCTCAACATAAATTTATAAGATAATGGACAGCACAGTTCCAACTCTTCGTACTTTAATTAAAGAAAAGTAGAAAAGTAATTAAATTCCTAAATTTACATTAATAACTGATAATGCTCTATTTATTTGTAAATTATGTATATTACAGAAAGATGATGGTTACAGTAATCTATATATGTATACGTAAATATTAACTGTTGAATCGGAAAGTCTCGTTTAATGAAATGTTAAATTACATTTGCTAAAATGGCATTTTCATTAGAAAATCATCTTTTCATAAGGATTTGACTAAATATACGAGAAAATATCCTAATCTACATTAATTACCAAATCAAATCATGCAATTAAATTCTCTAAAATATTTTTTCTTAAGATTTAAATAGAAAAAAAAACCTTAATTGTGCCATAAATTGAAATTTTAAAGCATACTTGTTGCGGTAGTATGTACAACTGAAATTTGCTCAAATATATAGGAGAGAAGCAGATTCAAGTGACAGGTTTATTGGGCAATAGGAAAACAGAAGATTATTATTCCTATTATATGATTATATTTTCCTATATATGTTCATATGTTCATATGTTCATATTGCGACCCCTGGCGGTGGAAGGAGGAACTAAAGGATTTTAGAAAATTTCTTAAATTCTTATTTGATAGCCCCCCCCCCCCCTTCGATTAATTTATCTACGGAAAATTTGAATAACGGAGTTTCGTTTCGATATAGGTTTGTTTAGAACACAGCTCGCCAAATGACGGTGGAAATTGGAAGTAAAAGAGTTTGCAGCGCATGCGCGGCAGATTAAATAATACAAATTTAAGGTTCATTTAAGAATATTATCACGGGCCCGGACAACGCCGGGCAGGTCAGCTAGTTAGATATAAATATTTATGTAAATGTCAAGTGCAGGACAATTTGCCCTTTTTTCATGGAATGTCCCAAATAAATAAAAATCGTTATTGCAAACAGTAAATATTTAACTTAGAATTATGACTAATTTATAATAAGCTATAAATTATGTCCATGTCTTTTTATCTAATTCCTCTAATTCAAGTGTCAATAATGTAAATAAACTCGCTGAGGGTATATGAAACATTATGTATTTGGAGACTCTTGTCTAGGTTTTTTATCATTATCAATCATTATCATAAAATTTTATTGATAATTATTAACGTCTACATACCGTGGACCATATATATAAAATGCAACTTGGAATTTCGTTCCGGCTGCCTATAACTTGAGTTCTGCTGAATGGATTTTGATCAGACTTGCACTGATAGTTAAATACTTTCCCAGGGAAGGTTTTAGTACATAAAATATCATTCTACTTTGATTAGTTATCTAACTATGGGAGAAATTTTTATAATGAAATTAACCCGATTGTGAAAGACTAGGCTTTTAAAAGATTCTGCTGAATGGATTTCATTGGAACTTGCACTGTTAGTTAGATATTTTCCAGGAAAGGTTTTAGTATGTAACATATCGTTATACGTTGCTTAGTTATAAAATCATCATGAAAATTTATTTAATCAATTGAACTCATTATGAAAGATTAGTCTTTTAAAAATATTCTACTGTAAGGATTTTGATGACACTTAAATTGTTAATTAGATACTTTTCAAGGATGGTTTTGGTATAGTTCATATCGTTCTGTCGTTTTCTACGAAATCCTACTGCAAATGATCTCTAAGAGTTGGTCCTTAACAGACCTAATTCTGTCTGACACATTAGGAAATACAATAGTGTAATGACGTTCATATCGTTTCTGAAATCTCGAATGACATTCCAGGTAAGGTTCCATATTGCTTTAAAACACAACATCTAATTCACCGATATACTTTGTTTTTTCAAGCTTCGTTTGGTGAAACCGACCAGCGTAGCGGGTGAAGCCTGCTAGTCATTGATATAAGAATATACGAGGTCTTATTCAACCTTATCTGATCAAAACTCCAGGAAAATAAATAACCTGCTAGATTCTGGTAAAATCTTATGTACTTCTAATTGTGCATACAAATTAAACAACAAATGGGAACGACCACTGATATTGTAAAACCAAATATTCTATATCAAACATCTAGGCAGCAAGACAAAAGCATTTAATACCTAAGAGATAAAATAACATTTAACAGCTTAGACAATTTTATACGAACATATTATTTCAGTCTGTATCATTTCTATAACCAAGTGTTTCTAAATGGAGATGCTTTTCCAGATTTCCATTTATAATAACTCTAAATACTAGAACTTTACGTATCACACAATTTCAAATATTCAGGAAAGTATTTGAACAAAATATGCAGCTAAATTTCTGAAAATATTCAGTCATAAATAAGGATGAACATCTTTCAGCAAAGATATAAACGTAAGAGACAGAGAATTTTGATTCGATCTGAAATTTAAATATTAGCAATTTTTCCTTGTTCCGTTGAAGTTGTAGCGTAAAACAAAATTAAGATGTAACATTTACCGTATCTGATATTTAAAGATAAAATAACTGTGATTATGTAACATTATATTTCAGAGTTATTGAATCACTTTAAAAGGTTTTTTTTTGCATATTTACTCTGCAAGCATTTGTCAAAACTTTATTTTATGCAATGGTATGTGAGTAATGTACTTTTGGCTTATACTAACTGCATGTAATACAATGTCTTACAAAAGTTAAGGAACAGGGGCTGGATGCTTTCGATTATACACATTTTGTCGAATATCTACCAAAATTATTTGCGAATTGTTCTTGAACTACTGGGTTGTAAAGAACATTTTTTATTTTATATTTCTCGGTGAAGATTTAGTCGGAAGGACGATTAGGGGGCTAATAATAAATTTAATAATAAAATAATATTTGCAATCACCTATGTAACTGAAAAGGCTGAAAATGGTTTGACACTGTATTAACCACTTCATCGGTGACTTGTAAAACTACTATTTGGGTCCTGTTCAACGTTTGTGTGCGTTTGTGTAAGCATAGCATTCATATTCGTGAAGATGTTATTGTATCTGTGAAAAATTCAAGAGTTTTTTGTTTATAGCATGCAGAGTGTTCAACTAAATTTAACACAGCTTTCCGAAAACCTGACAGAGAACAGTAGCAACAGTATACTGCAATTAGAACATGAATCTATTGAATATTTCAAGAGATATAAGCATTTGTATGAAATAATTTTCAACTGCACATGCGGGGAAGATTTCAAAATTGTTATTTCATAATTTGGTAGTCAACTATTTTGGGCAACACCTATTAAAACCCCAGCCAAATATTGTGAAAACTCAGAAAGATATGGTGATCTGATTGAAAAGTTGAGCAAAATCTATTGTAATAAAGCCATTTTTAAAAAGCAACTCACTATATCACCCCTAATATTTCCGATATTTGACTGGACTTTTTATATAAGTTGCAATAAATAACTGACTACCAAATTATGAAATAAAAATTTTTAAATCTTTTATGTAATCGCAGCTAAAAATTATTTCATACAAATGTCCATATCTCATCAAATATTCAATATATTCATGTTTTAATTGCAGTACATTATTGCTACTATTCTTTTTCAGGTTTTCGGAAAGTTGTGTTAAATTTGGTTGAAAACTATGATGTAAACAAAAAACTTCTGAAATTTTCACAGACACAATAACATCTTCACGAATTTGAGTGCTATGCTTACACAAATGTTGAACAGGACCGAAATAGTTATTTAACACAATGAAAAACCATTTTCAGCATTTTCTGTTACATAGGTAATCGAAAATATTATTTTATTATTAAATTTATTATTAGCCTCCTAATTGTCCTCCCGGCTAAATCTTTACAGAGAAATATGAAATCAAACATGTTCTTTAGATACCAAAAGTTCAATAACAATTCGCCAATAATTTTGGTAGTTATTTGACGAAATGTGTACAATCGAAATCAACCAGTCCTTGTCCCTTAACTTTTGAAGGCAAGTGTATAATAATTTTATCTCATAATGGCTCTTGGATTACATATCTGAAGAATACATTATTGTTTAATGGTGTTATAATAGCTTAAGTTATAATGGAACTGAAACCACCTGTTAAAAGAATAAACGGTCCAGTGCGAGAATTACTCGCGCACAGAGGGTTCCATAGAAAAAATATATGAATTTGTAATTGTATTATTAAAAAAAGCGTTGCTAAAAGAATACTAAGACTTTGTAAAAAACTATGCAACGTAGGCTTGGGTATAACTGTATATACTAGAAAAGTGTAAATGGATATACCATGAAAATTTAAAGAGATGTGGAACTTAAATAATATCAAATATAGCTATTCTGTATAACTCACTTTTTAATATTATCCTAATTTGTTTATGATGAACTCATTTCGGTACTGAAAATAAGAGTCGTGCATATTTAAACTTCATTTGGCTTTAGATAAAACTAAATTCAGCGCAGTACTAACCTTTATTTCTACAGTGTAGCTAAAACAAAACTTTTGTTCAAAATTTAAATTTGGCATTGTGCTAAGCGCTCTTCGAAAGGAGGTCGCAAAATTGCAACGCCGCCTTGGTCCATGGCGCGTTTTTCCAGATAGATTTTTTATTTACTTTTAAAGTCATTCGAAGCATTTTGAAAGATCCACTCAATGCAAACTAGTCGCGAATCCCACAGTATTTATGTCATTCATTCTAATTAAACCTTTCGAGGGCGGTGTTCTTAAACACCTAATTTTAATTCCAAAACTGACAAACGGCACTAAGAATATTTAATTAAAATTTTCCTTTTATAATTTACGTGAAAATAAGTAAGTTTGTATTTTCTAATAAATTCTGGTGTCAATCCAATATTTCTTCAGTTTATAAACAGAATTACTTCGCGCCGGTAAGGTTTAAATGGTCGCAGTACTGTTAAAGCTTCAAATTTTTAGAAATTTAAACTTTTTTAGATGTTAAATTCCTATCTTTTCTGAACATTTTGATATAATTGCTTCCTTGAAATTGCCATTAGGAACAGAAGTTATGGCTTTTAGAATTATATCCGCTCAATAGTTGAAGCGGCGTTTCCGAAACTTTGCAAGTCATTTTTATCCAAATAACGTTTTTGGGCATAACGCACAAGATACCTCAAAAACTTCTCAATATTTTTTCATGAAATTTTCAAAACACATATTTCATGTTATTCTATATAAACTGAACCTAAAATTTTCTTTTTATTGTTCAAAAAAATACTTTTTTAGGTGATTATACTGTTGAAATTTTCAAACTTTTCTATTAGCTAAATGCAACATTGTATTAAAAATATAAAAATTCTTTAAATACAAATTTATTTACGTTCAGGATAATTATTACAATCTGGAGTATAAGTAAGCACCAAAGTTTTCATTCTAGTTGCAATATTTATTTTGTAATCCTGTGCGTAAACTGTTATGCCCATTTTCTGTTCGACAAATGTCTAACAGTTTCGAGCACCCTATAAATACTAATTTTGCATCTTGCAATTTTTAAATGCATGAAATGAAAGAACATACTTATATCTTTCATCCCAATTAAAATTGTGTTTTAAAATAATATACATTTTAAAACATTAAATGTTGAAAATGGTTTTTTTTCTTTTTTTTCCAATTTTAAGAGTCCTGAGACCCCTTAAAGTAGTCTGTTTTTAACAATTTGACGTTTATTGCTTTTATACTGCTACTGGACATTACATTACACATATATATCTTTAAAAGTTGATAATTAGGCATAGAGTACGCCGTTTCTATCATTATGTATGTCCAAACCAACCGTATCTTTAAAGGTTAATATCTCGGCTAATTACTGACGATTTTTTGCAAAAATCATTATCAACAATGCTTTTATACTTCTGCTACGATAGGTACCTCCTGCGCTGCTCATCACTTTTGCTACACTCTCAGAAATAAAACTCTCCCTTTTGACGATTCAGAAATCCTCGAGCTGTATTTCGTCGTTTTTGACGATCATTTCCTATTAACATCACGGGACTTTTAACGAAACGTAAACCCTCAAATATTTGACGATAGTTTTGCCTCAATCACGGTCAGACTCAATGCATTTTAAGGAAACATTTCCTCAAATCCTCCTCAAATCCTACGATTTTAGCAAACAGATATTTTCTTGTTTATGTTAGTCCTGTAATAATTTATTTTAAAACAGCACTTAGTGCTTTTCAGAAAATACTGAAATATAGGTAGTTATTGTTTCTTCATTAGTTATTTCTTTTGTTGTTAGAATTTTTAGGAATGCTTATTAATATTATTGTTATTTTATTTATATGCTGTCGTTCGTTATGTTTTAATTCGAAAAGAATAAATTTCCTGTGTTTTTCAAAACCATTCAATAAGAAAATTAGGTCAATAAAATTTCAAACTTCTAGGATATCTTTTTTTTTTTTTTTTTTTTTTTTTTTAAGAAGTATATTATGTTTTCAATCAAATTAAAAATAAACATAACTGATCCCTCTCCTCTTTATAAACAGTAAAGTGTTAAAATCTTATCCTCCTACTCAAAGTGATAAAATCTCACGCAATATGCACTTCACAATTCATTATTTGTGAGCAACAAATTAACCAGCCCATATTCTAATCATCCATTGATCAAAGAAAATTTCAGTTGTAAATTATTTAATCAAGCCATATTATAATTATTCATTGATACGAGAAAACCATAAAAATAAATTAGCTTTCCTTAAAACTTTCAGAAAATATAGCAGCCCGATAAAATTGCAATCTACGTTATAAAAATAAAACACGAAGTAGAATTCATTCTACCAGTCTAAAAGCAGTTACTTCCAAGTCCCCAGCAGCCAGGGTGGCAGAACAGCGACCTCCCATACGAAAGGTCGTGAGTTCGAATCACGCCGGGGAAAGAGAGAGGTAATTTTTTTCTCTCCCCGTGTCAATTACTGGAGCTTCCAAACTGATTGAGAGATGGCGCCACCAGCCCTCTTTTGACGAAACTATTGACGAAATTTATATCGTCAAGCAAGTGAAGAAACTAATTTCACCAATTTGACGAAATGTTCGCTCGGAGCATTTTCCAGGAAACTATTTCGTCAAAAACAAAGAAAATTTCGTGAAATCTGAGTATTCATTTCTGAGAGTGTAAACGCCCGTAAATCGAAATTTATGTGTAATAGAAAAATGCGATTTTCTCAAAAACTATGTGAGCTAAGGTAATCGCTATACATTTCCTGCAAGATTTAAATTAACGTCTATTACCTCTAACTTTTTCATAATTTTAGTTTCAGTAGGTTCGGAATTAGATGGGGGGGGACATTTTTTTGCGCTACATTTTCGACAATATCTTTGAAAATATAATACCTAAAATTAAAAAGAATGTATTTTTGAGTTGAGCGTTACGAAAGCTTTCACACGATACCCCACACGATATACAAAGAAACGAGTTTCTTTTTCAAGAAACACAATTAGCACCTCTACATTTTTACTAAATATATTTATGAATGTTTATTAATCTGAAAATATGTGGGTCAATAGTCTTTATTACTTCCCCGAATTTGAACTTTCCATGTTCCATAGTTAGCGAGTAGAAAGGCTGTCACAGATAGACCCAGGAGTGATCTTATAATGGTTCCGTCTTTACTTTTTAAGTACGGAACCCTAAAAAGAGAGAGATGCCGAAAAAAATATAGAAATTAAATTTAGAAAAGACAAAATAAAGGAAAATATGCATTCTGCTGAAAACATTGGAAGAAAGACATTTAAAAAAAAATTCAGTCCGAAGGAAACCTCAGCACTGCATAAAATCCTGAAAATGAAGTTGATAAAATAAATAAACTCGTTTGGATTTAATTAAAAAAAAATATGCATTTAGAGACGTATGCATAAGTTTATTTCATTATCAATTATTATAATAAAATTATTTATCATTATTAAAACTTACATGCACTGTAAAAAAACCACTGTAGATTTGCCAGATCAAACTCGATCACAGTGAATGTGCTGTATCTTTCTGTGGTTTCCTGACTATATTAACATGGAAAATACAGTAGTTGCGTAAAATTAACAGCACAATGTGCTGGCAATTTGGATGCATTTTTTTACAGCACAAACTGCTGGCGTCCAAATTGCCAGCACATTGTACTGTTAATTTTACGCAAGTGCTGTATGTTCCATGTTAATATAGCCAGGAAACCAAAGGAAGATACAGCACATTCACTCTGATCGAGTTTGTGCGCGAGATGAACAGTACTTTGTATTGTAAAAAATGTCGTTTTTTTTTTTTTTTTTTTTTTTTTTTTTTTTTTTTTTTTTTTTTTTTTTTTTTACAGTGTGGGATTATTGATCATTGTGGATAATTTTCAAAGATATTTTAAACAGATGTGAAAAAAAATGATAAGTTGCAATTCAACATACACTTCATATCAAGATTTTCAGCAAAGATGTAAATATTAATGGAACAAAATTAAAAATTTAACTCGACGTTTCAGTTTACCTTTAAAACCAACCTCAGGAGTTAATTAACTTAAATACAAAACTGCGAAAAATTATTTACATGTTACAATATCGAAGCTATATTCAAACAGGAAGGTATCAGGAAGTAAATGAAATTTCATAAAAAACATTTCAACTATTTATGAATTTTAATTATTATTATGAATTATCATGGTTTTTAAACATGTTTAACTTTTTATTGATTACATAATATATTATTCAGTGTTGCCTTATGCAAACGTCGGGACAGCAAATAATCATTCTTGTTTTCAGGAAAATCTTTTTCAAGGTGGTGATAATTAAACTGACAGTATTTAGCGTGTTGTACAGTTCTAAAAGTCCACGATAGGGGGCCATGTAGCGCTGGGTTTTTTTCGTACGATCCTTCGTTTCCCGCCGTGTTTAATCATCCTATAAAGTTCCATTCTCGCAATTATATCGCGTTACACAACACGCTGATTTCTATCTGTTTAATTGTGGCCAATTTGTATATTTCAAACTGTTTAAAAATTTAGACCAAATTATAATCTGGTAACCATTTGTTTTACCAAAATGAAACCACTGATATAATAAAGCCACAAACGCTACAGTAACGCATGGCTAGGCCATTAAAGTCTAAATATTCAATCTAACTCTATGAGATAAAAACATTTTTAATAGCTTACATAGTTTTAGACGAAAATATTATTTCAAGTCTGCACTATTTCTATATACAAGAGTTTCGAAATTAATATGCTTATGCCCATGTCTACTTATTACATAACTAGGGGGCTCGGCTTTCTTCGAGCTACTCCCGGAAACCCCCTTTCAGGCTTCGCATCCTCTAAAAACATAGTAACCCACCTATTTAAAAAATATTACCAGGTTACGAGTGATTGAATATTATCATATATTATCACTATAACGGCGGCTATCTTCTAGAATCGGGTTGTCATGCTTTTCCGTTTAAATAGGTCAATTTTCGGTTACCATGGCCTCATCCATAATAGTCGTAACAACTGACCCCTGTTTTCGGGATTTATAAGTAAGATCAATCACACATTTGAAAATCAGCTTGCATAAAATAGTTAGGTTAAATATTTCACTATCTTTTTGACTTTTATAAAAACGCTTTGGACAATATTCCTCCTTTGGGTTCGAGGTTAAAAAAAAATTCATCTGTTTGGGAATAGCTTTCAGAATGACGGTATTGAAAAGCATTTTGTTTTGAAATTTTACGTATATATTTTGTGTTTTGATAGAGTTTTAGTTATTTTCAGGAACAGGTATATCTTAGTAATGAAATCTTTTCTCTATTTTAATACACTATCATACATATCTTCATGTTATTTATATATTGTTTATATTAATTAATAAGAATGATCGAATTTTCTAATGGCATTTATAGAATAGTAATTCGTACAAAATAAATCGAAAGTATTTTGCGCATACATTTACTTATATTTATTCTGCATCAAGTGATGCGGTAAACAAATTTGCTAGCCGCACTACTTTTATACCATGTGACGTCACATTAAAATTCTCCGGAATAAAAGCGTTTTAAATGTATCGTTTTAATATATGACGTAATTTTCACTATTAAATGCATTTCTCATGTAATTTCTCATGTAAATTTCTCATGTCATTAAAGTTTTTCTCTTAAAATATTCACGGATACATATATTATTTAATTCAAAAATGTTTGGGAATATTATGTCTTAAGCTTTTAAAATATGACCACCGTTATATACACCATTATAATGTATACCATCATATACACCATATAATATATACCATTATATACACCATATAATACACCATTAAAAGTTTTTCACATGCAATAATTTAGTTATTTTAGGCACTTTAAATATGACGATATTTAGTATATGGGTATTTCACACATGACGTAATTATCACCTTTAAATGAGTTTCGTGTGTAATAATTTTGTTATTTTAAAGTGTTCGTACTTTTGTAATATTTATGTGCAAATATTTTGACTTAATTTTCTATACTTTCTGCTTTTAACAGGAGATCATTTAATTATTATTTTTAAATTTTCCTTGTGCATTTAATAATTACACTTTTCAATTTCAATTTGAAAATGACGTCAAAAAAGAAATCTAATAATGCTTTTCGTACTCCCTTTTCTCTGTTTTCTCCAGAAACACAGATTTTATTTTTTTTCCTTACGTCTGTGGAATTTATGTTAAAGTTGAAGATTACATACGATTTTTGGTTTCTCAAAAATAATTCAATTTCAATTTTAAAATGACGAAAAGAAGAAATCTAATAATCTCTATCGTTTTCTTTGTCTCCTTTTTAGCACAAAAGTAGAGTAATTTAGTTGTCATCATTACAGACATGTTATAAAACTTAGAAAAAATTAATATCTCGAAAACTAATTCAAATTTTAAAATTCTAATACCACTTTTGGCATTTGTGGATGAATACGGATAGTTGGTGTTAACTTCACCGCCAAACCTTCCATATTTTAGAATAAATAGCTGTGAACCATAATCAGTCGTTGTTCCTTAAATTCGTTTCAGGGTCAATCCATTTCAAGTGGTCCAGCACTGGTTGCTCGACCATTTTTAAAAAATCTGAAATTTTTTGCACAACAACCCTAACATGATGGAAGTTCAAAATGACTATTACTTTAATTTTATTAATTTTTGTTTGTGCATGGCGGCCATATTTGTTTCATTGTCTGCCGCAATTTTCTCATATGAAGGGTTTACGAAATTGTAAATAATTCATTGTTTTTTTCCTCCAATTCAAGTGCGGATTAAAGCAATTTGTACAAAATACAATTGGCTAAAAATTTGGTAATAGAGTAGTTTCCGAAACTAACTGCTTATTGGTGAAATTTAAGCATAAATTTTCAGTTTTTTTCCGAAATTTGTCTGTTTACAAGAGGAAATTTTTCTAGCAAGAAAAACTTTCAACATGATATATTTTTTTTACAAATAGGCCGAAAGTACTTGTACTTACACGCCTAGTTCCAGATCTGGGACTTCCTTTCTCTTCGCTAAAAAGAATCCCACATTTTTTAGAAATGTCAAAAATCGCACTTTTGAGGCTTCGACATCTCTAATGGAACAGGAGATAAAAATCTGAAGTTCTGGTTTCAGAGAGTATAGTATAGTAGTGTTTTGCACAAGAAGTTTCAGGATGGCGATTTGACTACAAGCTAAGATATGGCAAGGGCAACATGTGAAACAATACTGCCAAACTATTGTTTTGTTATAGTCAGAGGTCAGTACTTATGTCAGAGTGCCATTTAAATTTTATTCTTTTATTATCTTTAAATAATAGTAACAGAAAATAAAGCATTTTGCAAAGCTTAGCAATTAAGTAAAAAAAATAATTATGCCTAAGGCCATACATTTTGTATGGTTTCAGTAATTTTTTGTTGTAATTTTAGTAACTAAAAGAAACCTCAGCACTTATACATAAAGAAAAAAAATATATTCTTATACAAGACCTGAGACAAAAACAGAATAGGGAAAGAGAAAAGCTATTAATGTTGGCATACTCGTTGAGACATGATCAAACGTATCAAAACACATTCCTGCTTGTTGGTTTAAAAACCACAATTTTAATGCGGCTTGCCAGTCCCTGAAACTTGTACCTACCATAAGTATGTTCCTGTAAATGAAACATTATACGATGTTACCATGCATCAGCTTTAAGTAATTTTCAGAAAGTAAAGATATACAAATCCCTTGCAAAATTTATATTGCAGAAAAATGACATATGTGCATAAGAAGTAAGCTAGGAATTATTAGTGAAGTGAGACTTGCACATAGTGGTTTCAAAGTTTATTTCTATGAGCCAGAAGGGGCAAGATCTTCAATCAAGTTATCATCACATGGCAAGACTTGGTTCCTACAAATAAAATTTTGAGAAAGACCAAAATTGTGGTTTTTACACCAACAAGCAAGAATGTGTTTTGACACGTTTGATCATGTCTCAACAAGTGTAACAAGATTAACAGCTTTTCTCTTTCCCTATTCTGTTTTTTTTTTTCAGGTCTTGTATAATTTTTTTCTTTATGTAAAAAAGCTGAGGTTTCTTTTAGTTACTAAAATTACTTACAACAAAAATTATTGAAACCATACAAAATGTATGGCCTTAGGCATAATTATTTTTTTAATTAATTGTTAAGCTTTGCAAAATGCTTTATTTTCTGTTACTATTATTTAAAGATAATCAAAAAAATAAATTAAAATGACACTCTGAGATAAATACTTACCTGTGACTACAACAAAACAATAGTTTGGCAGTATTGTTTTCACACGTTGCCCTTGCCATATCTCAGCTTGTAGTCAAATCTCCATCCTGAAATTTCTTGTGCATAACACTATCATACTATACTCTCAGAAACCAGAACTTCAGATTTTTATCTCGTGCCCCACCAGAGATATTGAAGCCTCAAAAGTGCGATTTTTGACATTTTTGAAAAATTTAGATTTTTTTTTATCAAAGAGAGAGCGAGTCCCAGATCTGGAACTAGGCGAGTAAGCACAAGTACCTTCGGCCTATTTGTAAAAAAAAAAAAATTGTCATGTTGACAGTTTTCCTTGATAGAAAAATTTCCTCTTGTAAACGGACAAATTTTGGAAAAAAAACTGAAACTTTATGCTTAAATTTCACCAATAAGCAGTTAGTTTCGGAAACTACTCTATTACCAAATTTTTAGCCCTATGTATTCTGTACACATTTCTTTAAACCGCACTTGAATTGTAGAAATAAACGATGAATTATTTACAATTCCGTAAACCCTTCTTGTGAGAAAATTGCTGCAGACGATGAAACAAAGATGGCCGCCATGCACAAACAAAAATTAATAAAATTGAAATAATAGTCATTTTTAACTTCCATTATGTTAGGGTTGTTGTACAAAAAATTTCAGATTTTTTAAAAATTGTCAAGCAACGAATAAATGATTTTCTGGACCACTTGAAATTGACTGACCCTTCATTAGGATTTTATATATAAAGGGTAGATATAAATGATAGAACTTGTCACATAATTTCAAATATTCATAAAAGTATTTGGACAAATACGAAGCTAAATTTCTCAATTATCCAGACACAAAAAAAGACTAACATTAATTACCACATTTATATATTAAAAAT
Source organism: Maratus speciosus (assembly GCA_963932465.1). Classification (NCBI taxonomy): domain Eukaryota; kingdom Metazoa; phylum Arthropoda; class Arachnida; order Araneae; family Salticidae; genus Maratus; species Maratus speciosus. The sequence continues at coordinate 106,478,207 of OZ010795.1, read as the reverse complement.
TGATATCAAAATATCAGACTCAAATATTTTATCCAAACAAGAGAAATCATAATAAGGATTATCCTTTATTATCTGCGTCAAAAGTAAACACTGAACTATATAAAACATAGTAATAGTATGACGTTTCCTATATTTTGAAATTACAAATCTTCAAACAGTAGAAAATCCTTTCAAAATGTAAACAACGTGTTATTTGAATTTTGGAATTGAATAGGTATTCAAATTGATTTCCCAACAGAATTAATATGCTTAAATAATATATTCTAAGTAATTTACATAATCACTCATCCTAATAGGATATCTGTCTGAAGTTACTTTGCATCTATTTACAAATCTCTATTAAATCAACTCGAATAGATATAACAACGTCACTTATAACAACATCATTCTAATGATGTCAGTTTTAAATTCACCCTCTTTCAAATAGGTGGAATAATCTATGATTCAAAATCATTTAATATCGTATCGGATTATGTATGTGAAGAGTTTTATGCTTTTTGTGCACAGTATTTTTTTTTTATTTAAAGCAAAATTTAATCCTAATTTATACTATTTGTAACTGTATGTGTATGATATTGAATATTTCATTTTTTTTCTTCTTTTTATGTCCTCTGCTTTGATATTTTATTGAAATTTCATGTAGTATGAATAAATATGCAATTGAATTACCGTAAAAGTAAAAAGAATGTTTTGGTTTATTTTTTAATTTTTAGACAAAACTAGCATTTTATTTTTTCTACTCTATATCAACATTTATATTGATATAAAACATGGAAAACAGTTGTAATGATTATTAGTGTATTCTTTAATAAACATTTGTTCTTGTATTTGTTTTATAATTTCCAAATATTAATGCAATTATTTTTGTCTTTTATTTTAATGTATTAAACAAATTCTATTACAATATCACACTGAAATATATTAATAAACACGAAGCAATAATAAAAGGGATTATCTGTTATATTCTTCTTAAACTATAAATATTCAGTTACGTATGTTAATCATTTACAAATATAATAATATTATGGAGTTAGATATATTTTTAAATTACTAATCTTTACACAAGAGTCATTCCATATCAAATCAACACAGCTAAAAACCTGACCTCCTCAGGATTTTACGATATTAAGCTCATCTGTTAGGTTCATAGAGAAATGAATAAATACCCAATGATAAACCTCTATCTCATTTGGTTTCTGAGATAATTAGCTTTAAAGATGGACGAAAAACGTAAATTTTTGCATTTCATGCAATACAAATTTAGACATACTTTGTTCCCTAATTGTCACAAGGACTTACTTTTTGTGTCTTTGGAAAGTGTTTGAATTGAGCTTCCATACGATACATCACATGAACATACTTTTTGAATTTTTAATTTCAAGGTCAAACATTTTGACCTTTGACCTTTCATATCTCAAAATCGGACATTTTAATTTTTTTGAAAAAAATTGACATTTCTCTTACACTTGTTTACTATAATATCTGAGCATACCGTTTTGCGACAGCAATGGGATCCTGAGTTATAAATTAAAATGTAAAGTGCTGTTTTAATTTTCCATACAAAAGTTGCAAATTTAGGTGACTTACATACATACTATATATTTACATGTATATATATATATATCACTGACAATCTTTTTAAATTCTACAAACATAATTATTTTCTTGGGAATTGGGGGTTAAGATGAGTCTCGGGCTGTCACATTTGCTGTATTTCAAGTAAAAAATAAAGTCTATCCATAATGTAAAAACAGTACTTATGTTATAAGTAGAACTTTAAATGTCTTAAACATTTTCCCTCTTATATTAAAAACATAGTTGAATTCAGCCCACCCCTCCCATCAAAGGGGATAAAGTTTTTAATCTGCAAAATGGAAAGGCTGTGGGGTTCCGCATTACATCAAAACATATGTATAATTCTCTGCATACTTGTAATATGAGCATTCAAACATTGAAGTAGACTTGCAAGGAAGAAATGCATATTTATAACTTTATGTATTCAATATTATAATTCTGTATGAAATCAATGCACAATATGTAACATTTCAACCTGCTTTCTTCACATTTCAATAACATTTGAAATACTTAATAATTACTTAAAAAATGCTAATGAAACTACTCATGTACATTATAAAGGACCAATTACTTAATAATTAGTTTAAAAATGCTAATGAAACTACTCATGCACATTATAAAGGACCAATCAAATTTAGCAGTGGGATCTCAGTAGAAAGCCTGTAAAAAAGAGAAATACTTTCAAATATTTGGTGCGAAAATACGAACGGGTCACGTGATTTGATAAGCAACATTTTCCCTTGCCAAATACAAGCAATTTTAATGCATTTTGAAATTGATAGTTAAACGAGTGTTTAAATGTGCAGTACTTTTAATGAATTTAAACTTAAACGATGAATCTATATTTTTTTCTATTAGCTTATATAATATATACTAGTTGCGTATTGCAGAAGTTATTTAATTTTACACTGTTTCACTGGCTGGATAAGTTTTAAGTGTATTTTAAAAGTAACTGTTCAATTAAGAAATCTCTTCTCGTACAATTTGATATTCAATAAATCGTTTTCATCTCTTGGTTATCTGCAACACTAACAATATTAAAGTCAAATATGTGACAAATTGCCAAATAAGCAAACTTTTTATCACTTTTTAAAGGACGTGTTATTTCGTGGTTCCATAAAAAAAAAAAAAAAAAAAAAAAAAAAAAAAAAAAAAAAAATCAACATATATATCCTCATGAGAATATTTTGTAATTATTTTTAGATTTTTCTGAGTATGCACTAATGGAGACCTTCCTTGTAAGTCTGTATCCTGTAACCTCAAACATCTAATTTTTAAATTTTTAATCAAACCATGATACTATTAAGTATACCTCAAATTTCATTGAAACAAAGAAGTTAGGTTGTCTGTCTTTATTTAATGTGGAATGACGAAGAAATTTGTTTGCTGAGATACATAGGTTTACTTACTCCATAGCTTAAATCTTCCTCACCTCCCCCACCACCATCACCACCACCACCACCACAATAAAAGAAAAGAAAAATTTATTTTGTGAACTTTACAATAAAAAAAGAATTTTATCATTAGTACTTACTTGTACACATAAATTATTCTTTACAATTTATACGTTAGTCACCTAAATTTGCGACTTTTGTATGGAAAATTAAAACAGGACTTTACATTTTAATTTATAACTCAGGATCCCATGGCTGTCCCAAAATGATATGCTCAGATATTATTGTAAACAAATGTAAGAGAAATGTCAATTCTTTTCAAAAAATTAAAATGTCCGATTTTGAGATCAAAGGTAAAAGTCAAAATGTTTGACCTTGAAATTAAAAATTCAAAAAGTATGTTCATGTGATATATCATATAAAAGCTCAATTCAAACACTTTCCAAAGACACAAAAAGTAAGTCTTTGTGACAATTAGCGAACAAATTATGACTAAATTTGTATTGCATGAAATGTAAAAATTCACGTTTTTTGTCCATCTTTAAAACTAATTGTCTCAGAAACCAAATGAGATAGGGGTTTATCGCTAAGTATTTATTCATTTCTCTATGAACCTAACAGTTGAGCTTAATATCATAAAATTCTGAGGAGGTCAGGTAGAAAATGTCATTTTTTTGTGTTGATTTGACATGGACCCACAAGATAAAATCCTTTCAAACTGTAAATAACGTGTTATTAGCATTTTGGAATTAACTAGGTATTTAACTTGGTCGTTCCAACTGACTAAACTAGCGTGAAAGTGACACCTTCTAAGTAATTAACATAAGCGTTCATCTTAATAGAATATCTACATGCAATTACTTTGCAGCTATTTTCAAGTTTGTATTAAAATAAATTGTAATAGGTTATGAATTCCAACTTGCATCACTTGGAAATATCTGAATTAACATATGACTCAAATCATTTGTTATCATATTCTCGAATGCACTGCAAATTTTCAAACACTACAATAAACACACTTTACAACACTTTTTGTCACCAAATTAACAACACATTAATGTGTTGTGAATTAGAGTTGGGTTGGGTTGGGTTGATTTTTGACGTCCGATTATCTACTCGAGGGATATAGGCCCTAGGGGGAGTCTCCTCCGTGGGAGTCTTTCTAAGGGAACCTAACCCATATTTACGCAAGGTTTCCCAAGGTTAGAAGAAAACCACGAAAACTCCGAACGGTTAGACCAACGGGCACGATTGGTGCTGTGAATTAGAAAACTTCATATACAAAACATTTTTTGTATTGTGACTGTGTTCTTAATATGTTGCAAAAGTGTTGCTATCTAAAAATGTGTTCTAAAAATAGTGTTGTTAATTGTGTTGAAATCGTGTTGTAAATAGCGTTGATGAAAATAATTTTCTTACAATAGCGTTGTGCTGCACAACACTTTGTTAGCAAATTAAGAAACACCACACAATTTAGTGCACTATAAAAACAACTGTAAAACACTTTCAAAACACTTTCTACATGTGCCTTTGAAATAACACACACACACTTAAAATACTATTTATTAAACATTTATAACACAATTTTAAAAATGAATGCTTTGACATGTTTTGAAAACACATTTTATCCTCTTGTAATTTTTAGCAACACTTCTTGCACAATCTTTTATTTGGAACAACACATTCGCAACATTATTGAAAATTATTTTAGTTAAAAGTGTTAATTATTATGTTCAGTCAGTATTGCAAAAGTGTTTCACGAATTTGCAGTGTGTGCGTCAATGGATATTTCATGGGGTTTTTTTTATGCATACATATGTATTTATCTTAACCCTTTAGCTACTGGTGTCTTTGATGAAGTACATAATGTTTAGATTTTTTTTTTAGATGATTAATCTAATTTAAAAGAATTTTAGAAATTTTGTCTGAATTTTTTGTTCCTACCAAAAGCACAAATATATAGAAATCAAACTGAAGAAAGAATATTAAAAAACTTTTTTTAGTCAAGATGGATGCTACCGTCCTGGCGAGCCTTTTTTAAAATCATATAAGTTTTATAAAAATTAATATCAGAAACAAGTACATATATTTGATAACATTGGACAACAGTGGTTTTGTCCTAGAACTAAAATTAGTTGATTCTAGATCAGTTTTGGCACTGATTCCGAATATGCTCTCCGTTTATCTCTAAGTGGTCCAGGTTTTGAGAAATTTGCATATTTAAATTTATGCAAATTTAAGCTTTTTTGTGCTATTTTATGCAAATTTTAGATACAATATATGTCACATCTAATTACGTTTTCTAGATAATGACTACTTGACTATTTGCTTTAGAAAAATGTCACGATTTGCATATTCTTAACATTAATTTATCAGTTACTAAGCCTAATTTGCATATTTTTCAATGGTGTAATGTTTACATCACTATCAACTTTAAAACCACACACCCACCCCACAACCACAGAACAATCACAACCACAGAATTGACGTAATGTTTTTCTAGACTAGATTTTTATGCTGATTTCAAATATGCAGTCTGTTTTCTTATGTCATGTCTAGTTTTTGAGTAAGATGAATTTCTACTTTTGCACGGCATTAACACAGGTTTGATATAAAATGCTTTTTAGGGGGGTGTAATTCATTGACAAGAAGGTGAACAGGGTCAGATTCATATCAGAGACATAAACAAAATTTATATAATCGAAAAAAAATAATTAAGTAGTAGAATCTATCCTAACTAGTTGAAGTTTATCATACAAAGTATCATAAAAAGATATTTCTGACCAAAAACTAAAATTTCATTTTTTTCAAAAACTAGACGTGATAGAAGAAAACAGATACAAGATTTGAAATCAGCTCAAAAAACTGGTTTTGAAACATATTAGCGTACTCGTGCGGCAGAAATATTTGAACGTCAAGAAACATTATTAGAAAAACATGAAAAATATGCAAATTAGGTACAATATTTCACAGTCACATGTCAGTATAATCTCAGAAACAACGTTTTTGTGAAGTAAATTAGGTAGTAATCATAACATAAAACAAAAAACCCTGTCTGATATTGCTTTATACCTAAAATTTGCAAATAATTGTATAAAATTTACTAAATTTGCATAAATTGAAATATGCAAGTATCTCTCAAACTTGACGTGATGGAGTAAATCTAAAACAAGATTCGGAATCAGCACAAACACCCGCATAAAAAACAACTAATTTCTGTTTTAGGACAGAGCAAAAGTTTAAATTTGTTGACCAGTGTAATTTGTTAAGAAAAATAGAAAATTTTATTTAAACTTATCGTGATAGTTCTAAATTGTAATTTTGTTATAGAATTAATTTAAAACTCATATCAATGACGTTTGTAATTTTTTTAACAACAAACAAATTAGCCAAAACAATTTATTACATGGTTTTTACCGTACTGAGAGAGTTATTAACAACGTGTGAAATCTTCATAAGTTTTATCTCATTTTTTAAATACTTGTAGTGAAACGGTTAAAGTAAATTTGAAATTGAAATGACTCATAACCTCTGCTTGTATGATATGAATATATTTTATTAATTTACATTTCTTCGGCGTTTTTCTCTCTGTTTTAATTTATCTGTATAACAAATAATGAATTTTTTGGAGAAGCTAATTTAATTATTATTTAATATTAAAAAATTAGAATTTTACTTTATCTACTCTACAATAATACTTATGTTAAACAACATTGTTCTTTGTTAAACAACATTGTTACAACATTGTTCTTTTTTACTTAATAAATATATTTAATGAAATGTATATTTTTAAAGTAATAAAACATTTAATTTCTTGCTTTTGTAGCCTTTATTCAAAGCATTTCATCAAATTACCAGCCTGAAATATTTTAACCAAACACGAGATAATATTAGAATAGATTATTTCTTATGTTTCTTTTCTAGGTTAAACATCAAGTTCCTTTAAATTAATCAACTTACAACTACACCGGTAATATTATGGCGTTATGTATATTTTCAAATAATTATTCCTCATTTTTAAAAAACAATTTCCGTACTCCTAGAAAACATGTTTTATCCGTCAATTCTAACCGAAAGTCTGGCAAGAAAAAATTAAATTTAAAAAATCAAAAAAAAAAAAAAAAAAGACTGCGAAAAAAGCGAATTAATTAATTATTTCTCATCAATGTGAAACTTTTTATATTACTTAAATTTTTTTTTTCTTTTTTTTTTTTTTTTTTTTTTTTTTTTTTTTTTGTTTAATTGTATTGATGACTTTTAAGTTGTTAATTGTTAGTTCCTTTCTATAAACACTGTTTTGATGAGGCCTATATAAGTTTATGAAGGTTAGAGTTGCAGTAAAGCTAGAGATCTTACCTACACAACTTCCAGGTTGTGTAATATTTAAACGGAGCTTCTGATTTTAAAAATAGTCAATGAAACATCATCTTCATTTTGAAGGACCTATCCAATGATATGCCACTCAACAGGGTGCGCAATTTTTTTTTTCTTTTCGTCTCTACCGCCATTTTGAATTTATAAAAACCTAGCCCATAACCATTGGACGGTTAAGACGAATCGATAGAGACCTCGCTCATATAAATCTATCCAGCCGTTGGGATGTTTTGAGGGTTTAAAGAAATCCACATACCCAGATACGCGTCAAACACATAACCCTTCTTGCCAGTCGGGTAAAAAGAGGGATAAAATCCGTTCATTCCTAGCACGCATGCGTATTGGCTATTTTAATACAGAAATCCGGATTCATTTTAAACACATAAAAGCAAAAATTCTAAAAATTAAAATTTTTATTTTATTTTTTTAAATTAAAAAATTAAACCTACAGTAAAGAAAAGAAACGTTTTCGAATTTAAAAAAAGCTAACATTTTCTCATTCATTTAAAAGTATTCACAATTTATTTTTTTACGTTGTAAAAAAAAATCGCATTTAAAATATGTTTTAAGCAAACACATTTAAAATAGATATTTTAATTAAAATATAAAATGGAAAAAATCGATTTTACTCAAAAATAATTTCTCGCATAAAAATATAATATTCTTATTTTACATCTAGCAATCTACATAAAATATTTATAATTCCTATTTTTATGTTATTTTAATATTAAAGTATTAAAACCCCAGTCACAATCTCATTAAAAACGAAATCTTCCCGAAATTAACTTCAAAATTCAAAGATTTTTAAAGGAATTAACCAAGCCATACACATCTGGGTCATACATATTTACTTCAAACTATTCCGCTACTGTGCAATTTTAGCCGAGTGGTTAGAGTACTGATCTCGCAACACTAAGGTGGCTGGTTCGATCCCAAAGTCAGTAACTTTTACTTTATTCCCATTTTCTTCAATTGGAGTATATTTTACCTCTTGTAACCGAGAAAAAAAGAAACGGATAGCCGTCTATTAACGGAAAAATCCTGGTAGCACTGCTGCCTGGAAATTTTTCGTGAATTAAAGAAAGTATTTTTGAGAGTGTACTGAACAAGAGAAAATCTTTTCAAAATGTAAATAACGTGTTAGTTATATTGTGGAACTGATTAAGTATTTAAATTGTTATCAGAATAGAATAAATATTGTCACTAAAAAAAGTAATTCATTTTACACGATCGCTCATCCTAATAAGATATCCTGAGCAATCACTTTGCCTTCTGTAATCACTTTGCAGTCTGCAATCACTTTGAATTTATTTACATTTCTCTATTCAAGTATCTCGGGATAATTTATCAATTCAAATTTGCATCTCTTACAAGTAACTGGTTTAGTATATGACTCAAAAACATTTATAATATTGGAAAAGATATACCAATAAATAATTTATACTAATTTTTCTGCATACTGTTAATTTTATAAAACTTAAGTCGAATTCATTCTTAATTAACTCACATATAGCTTAATTTTCAGATTTCTTTCGCGACTATTAGATAAATGGACGAATCTAAGTGGCATAAAATGTTCGATTATTATAAACGGAAAAATGCGTAATTGACTATTTTCTTTTACAGTGTATTTTGCATGGGCATTTGTAGATTACAATTTAAATTTTAAGAATTTTTATAAGAAAAATGACGTTCATTGTGGAATATTTTGGTTACTATTTTAACATGAAAATACAATGTATTTTTTTTTCTCAACTCTATAATAACATTTGAAAAGCTCCAATGATAAAGGAGGTAAGTTACACGATTATTATTTTGAGAAAATTATCTGTGAAGTTCTAAATATTCATTTATTGTCAAATGACTCTTTTATCAATTAACTTTTTTTTTTAATTCTCTAACCTACCACATTTATCAGATGAGCTCTTCTTTCATTTTCGAATTCTAAAGTGGCATTGGTATTGAGATAAAGTATGGAAATTCTTTTAAAGGTTACTTTATTTTTTCAAATCTGCAGTAATATTTGTTTTTATCATTCTAAAGTTATATTGTTATGGAAATAAAGTACAGAATTTCTATAAAAAAGTTATTTCATTTTTATTAATTCTAAAACAGTTTTTTTCTTATTCTAAAGTGACATTTCTATTTAAATAAACTATAGAAATTCTTTAAAATATTATGCCACATTTACTTAATAAAATGTCTTATACAGGGTGAGTACAAATGATGGACACGATTAAAAAAAAAATCATATTTTCGAAACTACTGCACATATTACAATAAGTGATACACGAATTTAGAGAGAAATATACCAAGGGTTTTTTTTTTCAGCTACAAATGTTCGATGTGTGATAAACATGTTTTTGGGGATCTCTGACCCCTGAAATGTGGAAATCCGTCGAAATCCGGAAGTTAAAAAAATTTCGATTACAATACTTTTAGGTAGCTTTCATTACAAAAAGCTACCTATTGCAGCCGTTCGGAGGAAAGCGATTTCAAAAAATTTTGGTATATTTTCATCGATCATGACCCCAGACACCGAAACCACCCTCCGTTCAAATGTTGATAGATATATAGGGGAGAGTAGCCGAATTTGGACCACTCCACTTATTTTCAGGTGTAACTCACTTAATTTTTGGAATATCTGCAAACGATCATTACGCAGGGTCAATCTATTCATCTACTAACTAAATAAATATTTAAATCAATTTCTTTTTGAAAATCTTAAATTATATTTTAATTTGAAAAATTTGTCAAAAGTGGTCCAAATTCAGCAACTGGTCGCCTAAGTTGGACCCCCAGTCTCCTAAATTGGACCAAATAATATCAGGCTGTTTTAATACTAGGGAATATAATTAATTTTATTAAAAGCAAAGTTTGCGATTAATGAAACAATCAAACAAAATAACTGCAATAAAATATAATGAAATCAAATATCTGAAAATAAGAGTAATTGTTTTAAATCAAAATATATTCAAAATATAAAATAAAGTTATCACTAATTAAGAATAGAAATTATGGAACTAATTGCCAAATACTTGAATATCTGTAAGGAGTGATGCAAAGCTTATGCATGAATTTTGTTCATTGTTTTTGTTTTCCAGCGCACACAACATGGAACCGTATATGGCAATCTGAACACTGAATAATTTCAGCTATTTTATTTTTCTTACAAATTAGGCAAAACCAGTCATCACTGTCTAGATTTTTCTTTTTAGAGTTATCAGACTTTTTTTTTTTTTTTTTTTTTTTTTGGCAACAGAGGTTTTCTTTACTTTATGTTTGTAGTTCTTCTCTTCCATCATTTTCTTGCTAATTGCATTGCGCCTATTTTTTTTTTAAACTCGATGTTCCAATTGCTTTTGAAAACTTCATTTTTGGCTTTTTTTTTTTTTTTTTTTTTTTTCAAGGTTTAGTGTATATGGGGATGATGTTAACACAACTGTTTTTTGGCTCCCTCTGTACTTTGATTTAACTGAATTTAGAAATGGAAATAACATTTCGAATGATTTTTTTTGCTTTTGGGGAGGATTTGCAGCTGCAGCCTTGTTGCAGGTCAATTTCTTCACAACTTACTGACTGCCTTTTGTTCCCTGTATCTTTAACAGCTTTTTCTGTAACGGGTGTTTTTCTTCCAGACAGTTTGTCTATGTCTTTATCAACATTTTCATCAAGGTTTGAGATTTTATGCCTTTTAATGGTATGATTTTATGCGTATAATTCCACCCTCCAAAACTGTAAAAAGTCTTCCATCACAAATATCCTACAGGAGGAAAATGTTTGAATTCAACTCTGTAAATCAAACGTCGTAGGAATAAAAAATTTAAAAAAAAATAAATATAACTACATACAAGATAAAAGACATTGCAAACAAAATTTATTGCATAGATATGTAAAAATATTTTTATGTTTATATAGGCCTAAACTGTATAAAAAATTAATCCAGATATAACAAAAAAAAAACTTGCATGGAGATAGTAATCCATTATAAAATAAAAAAAATAGTGTACAAAGCGTACCGTCCTCGAAATTCATTACTTACTTTTCAAATTATGATCGCATATCTGGTCCAATTTAAGAAACTTAAATTGGCCCAATTACGGCAACTGCGCCATTCTTTAAAACAGTTAATTTCAAGACTAAGAACAAAAACGAAATCAAATACATCCACGTGAAAAATATACGCAATAAACAGATGAATTCATATATGCATATGAAAACATGACAACTTACCATAGTTTTAAAGACGTAATTCTGGTGAGTAAGATTTCAGCGATAGATGAAGTCTCTTCCTGTAATTAACGGCAGAATGGCAACGGTCCAATTAAAGCGGCGGTCCAAATATGGCTACTCTCCCCTATATATATATATATATATATGTATATATATATCCGATTTTTGTAACACTGTAACTCTCGTATTTATGAACCGATTTGGATGAAACTTTGTGTATACATAGTACATACCAATGTCTCGACCGAGTTCGTCGGCCAGCTTCATCCGCCATCTTGTTTCAAAATGGCGGCCATTTAAATTTTTTTTTAATTTTTAATTTGAAATGTAGTACCAAAAAATTTAAAATTTAAAAATATTTTTTTCTTAGGTGTTTGAGCTTTATACAAAGATTCCGGAGCAGTTTTTGTTTTGTTTATATCTTAAAAAATGGCTGAGTTATAGCACTTTGAATTTCTAGCGTGGCTGACATTTTGAAACGACCTGATTTTTGTCACACGATAACAGGTGTATTTATGAACCGATTTGGATGTACCTTGGTGTATACATAGTACATAGCAATGTCTCGACCGACTTCGTTGGCCAGCTTCATCCGCCATCTTGTTTCAAAATGGCGGCCATTTAAATTTTTTTAAAAAATTTAAAATTTGAAATGTGGTACCAAAAAATGGAAAATTAAAAAATATTTTTTTCTAATGTGTTTGACCTTGATACAAAGATTCCGGAGTAGTTTTTTTTTCGGTTTATATCTTAAAAAATGGCTGAGTTATAGCACTTTGAATTTCTAGCGTGGCTCACATTTTGAAATGACCTGATTTTTGTCACGCGAAAACAGTCGTATTTATGAACCGATTTGGATGTACCTTGGTATATACATAGTACATACCATTGTCTCGACCGAGTTCGTTCGTCAGCTTCATCCGCCATCTTGTTTCAAAATGGCGGCCATTTAAAAAATTTTAAAAATTTTAAAATTTAATATGAGGTACAAAGAAATTGGAAAATGAAAAAGACTTTTTTTTTGTATGTGTTTGACCTTAATACAAAGATTCCGGAACAGTTTTTGTTTCGTCTATATCTAGAAAAATGGCTGAGTTATAGCATTTTGAATTTCTATTGTGGCTGACACTTTGAAACGACCTGATTCTTGTCATGCAATAACAGGCGTATTTATGAACCGATTTGGATGTAATTTGGTGTGTACATAGTGCATATCAATATCTAGACCGAGTTCGTTGCCCAGCTTCATTCGCCATCTTGTTTCAAAAGGGCTGCCATTTAAAAAAATTAAATTTAAAATTTAAAATGAGGTATCAAAAAATTTGAAAATGAAAAAGATATTTTTTTATGTGTTTCACCTTGATGCAAAGATTCCGGAGCAGTTTTTGTTTCGACTACATCTTAAAAAATGGTTGAATTATAGCACTTTGAATTTCTAGCATAGCTGACAGTTTGAAACGATCTGATATTTGTCAAGCGATAACACGTGTATTTATTAACCTATTTCGATGTAAGAAGGCATGCGGATAGTATATAGTAAAGCGAGGAGAGTTCGCGCTGTAGGAGAGATTGCGCACAAAGAGATTCGACGGGAAGGATTAGAGTGCGCGCCTAGCGACTCCAGGTAGTTGTACAGCAGCATCAGTGCAGTGTCTACATGAATGTGCATATTGATTGTTCCAAGCGTCTTGGATAAAGCAGTGCTATTTTGTTTTTTTTCCAAAGTAAGTGCTTGAATTTTCATAACTGTTCGTCAGAATTTTTATAGAGCGTCAATAATGCAAAATATTTTGAACTGAAACGATTTCTTATAAACTACTAACCTGGACTAAGTATGCGAACACCAACAATTCATTTTAGAAGTGGTCATATTTAAATAACAGGCCGCGCAATCTCTCCTACCAAAATAGGAGAGTTTGCGCATATGCTACTTAGGAGAGATGGCGCATTTCCCCATAAGTTTAAGTGCTAGTTTAAGCTTATTGATATATTTGCATGAATTGCAAATTACGTGTAAAACATATGAATGAATCAATTTTGAAATAATTTCGGAAAAACACATAATTATCAAAACTAAATTTGGCAACAAATTAATTTGCAAAAAAATACTTTTGCAGATAAAATTTTTATTAATAAATTAATAATACAGTTGTTATTAAATAAATTTTATGTAATTATTTTTTTTAATAAATTAATAATATATTTGTTAATAATTTAATTAAATATTTATATATATATTTTAATTTATGAGCAATTAATTTGCTAATAAATTAATTTTGTTAGCTAAAATAAATTTTCTAATACAATGTTTTGGAAAAGCTTTCTTCCATTCCAAGTAGTGTAATGCCATCGAAATCAAAAGGAAACAGAGTCCAACTAATGTTACTGATCAACAAAATATACATGAAAAAAGACTTAAGATGGATGCCGCTACAAAAAAAACTGCTGAAGATAAGGTGCTTCCACAAAAAGTGGGATAAAAAAACTCAAAGAAAAGAACCGAAGGTCAATGAGGATGAGTGCACTGAATGTCTGTAACCGTACCAGGAGACAACTTCGACAACTGACTGGATTCAATGTATTGCTTGTTGCAAGTGGTTGCATGAAAGATGCACTATTTACAACAATAAGTGCATCGATTGTGGACGACGACAGCTTCGGTTCGCAAACAAACTTCGCAATGAAACTGTAGAAATGGAAATGAAGTAATTTTCAAGTTAAACATGCTCAACTAGATTAATGTTATTTTGTAATCTCAGTAGGGCTTGCTTTTTCTGATATTTGAATCTTCTTAAATTAAAATTTTTAGCTGTTGTTAAAATAATTCCTTCTTTTATTTATTATTTAAACATTTGTTTGAAATATTCACTCCTAATACAATAATATTTACTTACAAAAACCTTTCAACAATGTCGATTAAGTGTAATTATTATTGTTAACAATTTAATTTTAGTTATTATTAATAACAATCTCTTCTACCTATGTGCGCAATCTCTCTTACCCATGTGCGCGTTCTCTCCTACCCTGTAAGGAGAGATTGCGCAAAATAGTTTTCTTGGTTTTATTACTGCTGTACTATTAAATTACAGTATAACAACAAAATAACAATGGAAATGCATAAAAAACAAATGAAGTCAAAATTATTCATGCATAGTTTAGCAAAATATTAATATTTAGATTTTTTATTATTATTCTTTTGAAATGTGCGCAGACTCTCCTCGCTTTACTATATAGCAATGTCTTGCCCAAGTTCGCTGGCCAGCTTTATCAGCCATCTTGTTTCAAAATGACGGCCAGTAAATAAAATATATATATATTTAAAGTAAGGTGCAAAAATATTAGAAATTGAAAAAAGTTTCTTTTTTTAAGTATTTGACCTTGATATAAGGATTCTGGAGCATTTTTTGTTTTGTCTTTATCTTAAAAAATGGCTCAGATATAGCAGTTTGAATTTCTAATGTGGGTTACGTTTTGAAAAATCTGATTTTTTGCCTGCGGCAGCACTAGTATATATCAACCGATTCCGATGTGAGTGAGCATGTGCACAGGAATTAGTAAGGTCTCGACCAAGTTCACTGGTTAGCCTCACCCACCATGTTGTCTTAAAATGGCAGGCACTTCAAGATATCGCCGAATTTGGCAACCAAATATAAGTTACTTTAAATAAAAGCAGCTTGGATAAAGCTGACTAATTTCGCGAAATTCTCATTTATAATGATTTAGTATTAATAAAAATTAGTATTGAAACTCCTACAATCGGTTTCCACTAAATTGAACTCTGTGCGTTTGAATAATTTAAGCTGTCTTTTTAAAAATAAGGAATATGAAAGCTACCTCTTCCTCCCGGCACTGGCCGGAAAGACTTTTTTCTATTGAAGATAGATGAAAGTAAAATGTAATTTTTTATCCATATAACAACATTTATTTGCATATTTTTTTAGATTTTTATATCGTGTAAATAAATATGCAGTTGAAATTATTGAAAAAGTATAAGTAATAAGTAGTTGAAATTTAAACTTTGCAGGAAAACTATTAGCGATTACTCTAGGTTACATAATTTTTGAGAAAATTGAATTACTCCGTTATACACATATTTCGATTTGCGCACGTTCAGAAAAGGAGTTGAAGAGCGATGGAGATACCTATCGTATAGATGTACAAAAACATTGTTGATAATGATTTTTTAAAAAATCGTCAGTAATTAGCCGAGATATTAATCGTGAAAGACACGGACGGGTTAAACATATATAAAATTACGGGCGGAGTGCTCTATGCGGTATCAGCTTTTAAAGCCTAGATAACAACTGCTAATAATATATTTGTGTACTGCAATGCCCAGTACTAATCCATATATTTATTATATGTAATCCTCTGTGCGCGAGTAGTACTTGCACTTGACCGGGTTTTGTATCTAAAGTTGGAATTTTGTAATCGGTTTTTAACTCACTTCCTATAAAAGATATGTACAATGATGGGTTTCCGATGACAATACAACATTTCAATATTTTTAGAGCTTAATTATAAATTAAAATCTTACTTTTAAGACATTTTTTCGTTAGCCAACCAGGGTTTATAAATCGTCTAATACTCTTGAGGGTTACAATTGTGTACGAGTTTCAACCACAATGGATTTATGGATATGTCAAACCACGCCCTTTAAAAAAGGCCAACAACGAAAGCTGCAACAAAAAAAAAATAGTTTAAACACTAAACGTAGGAAATATAAATAAGGAATAAAGAATGCAATACATTTTTAAATAAATACGTTTTATCAATTAATAGTTTCATATTAATTAAATTATTATTAGACGTTGAGAAATCAATTTATAAATCTTTAAAAATATTATTTAAATGTTTGTTTTTTTTCTTTACCGTTGCCATATCTTAAAAAAGGAGCATAAATTATAATTTTACTAATAAATTCAAAGGCTCGCGTTTCCTACCAGTAGTAGAAAAAACAGTGAATTTTGCATAATCGTGTTCGGGGCCCACGCCAACTTAATATACTCTAACGGAAAACTTTTGGAAGTAGATGAATAGACATTTTCCGAGGCTAACGAAAAAGACAGGCTACCGCAGTGCATCCCACGTGTCTTTTTTTACAGATTGCTAGAGTGACGTAATGCTCTTTTCGCACACCTTCATTGGTGCATTCGACGTTTACGTGACTGCAGCGATCAGTAAAAAAAGATAGGTAGAATGCACCGCGGTAGCCTGTCTTTCTCGTTAGCTTCGACATTTTCAGTGGATGTCAATCATGATATTTTGATTGGATACTGACGACAAATAAACGGTTGCTACGTTGTATTTTCTATTTTATTTGTATATTATAGCTATAAATTATAGATGTATATCCAAGATAAGTGTTTTAATACTTTATAAGCAGTGCTGACATTTTCTACGATTTATATTAAATAAGAAATGAAATATAACAACCGTTTGTTTGAAGTCTGTTTCCTATCAATACTTCATGACAGAAAGCGCCTATTGAATTCATGAAATAGCAGGATTTTCAAGATAAACCTTGAATAATTATAAAAGTGTGTTTTTACTTTTATACTTATAAAAAGTTATGTCCAAAAAATCGATTTCAGCCTGGAACGAGACATGTATTTTTGACTGAATAAATGGATTCTGAATCTAAATTCTTATACAAAAATTGTTTATCTTAATTAGCACCATCTCGTCCCTTATTGACTGATGTCATGACTGACAGCGTCTACTGCAGACATGAAATGAGCGGGATTTTCAAGATAAACCTTGAATAATTATAAAAGTGTGTTTTTACTTTTATACTTATAAAAAGTTATGTTTAAAAACAACTCAATTTCAGCCTGGAATGAGACATATATTTTTGACTGAATAAATGGAATCCGAATCTAAATTCTTATACAAAAATTGTTCATCTTAATTAGCACCATCTCGTCCCTTATTGACTGATGTCGCGACTGAAAGCATCTACTGCAGTCATGAAATGAGCGGGATTTTCAAGACTAAACTTTGAATGCTTATGAAAGTGAGTTTTTAAGAAAAGCTGTTTTTACTTTTATACTTATAAAAAATTATGTTCAAAAATTCGATTTCAGCTTGGAGTGAGACATGTATTTCTGACTTAATAAGCGGATTGCGAATCTAAATTCTTTTTACAAAAATTGCCCGTCTTACCGAGCACCATTTCGTCTCTTATTTTGTAAATCACTTTAGAAACATCCTAAATATTAAAGGTAAATATGAATATTATACAGACATACACACAATAAATACAATAAACCCAACTGGAGTGAAAAAATAGCCAGGGCCAGGATTCGAACACGGGACCACAGTATACAAGACTGCTGCACTAACCACTGCGTTTCTTCGGCCGATACCTGGGTCTGCAATTTCTCACTAATAAACCATGTTGGGGAAGTCACCAGCCATCTATACGACAGTCTTAATACATCTACACGGCTGTCTTATAGATGGCTGGTGATTTCCCACTGAAAAAAACGGGTACTCAAAATTGAGTAAAAAGTACTCAATTTTAAATACGTCACATACTCAAAATAGCTCCGATCCAAATGTACTCAAAATTAAGAAAGACATGTACTCATTTTTTATTCCATGGTTGTGTTCGAATATGAATCGTTATTTACTGCCCCCCGAACCTACAAATTAAAGTAAAAATGTACTGACATTTATTTCCCGTTCAGAATTATTAACAAGAAATGTTTAATTGATTATTTATTAAGAAAAATAGCAAAATTATTAGCATGGTACCCAAATCGAATATTTTTATAAAAAGAGCATCATTTGCAAGCACTTTTAAATTATTTTAAAATACTGTGCATAATTTAATATTTACATTTATAAACATCTTTTATGCCGCCATGAATGAAATAAACCATTACAGGGTACACAATTATCGTTTTGTTTGGGTTTGATAACATGTGATGGATCAAAATTCAGAAAAGATAGGTTCATTTTTGATCCAAACATACTCAATTCGATATGAGTACATCGATTTACTCATTTTTGAGTACTTAATTTTTTCAGTGCCCCAACATGGTTTATTAGTGAGAAATTGCAGACCCAGGTATCGGACGAAGTAACTCTGTAGTTAGAGCAGCAGTCTTGTATACTGTGGTCCCGGGTTCGATTCCTGGCTCTGGCTAATTTTTCACTCTAGTTGGGTTTATTGTGTATATGTCTGTATAATATTTATATATGCCTTTAACTGTTGAATGCAGGCGTTATTTATGTGTGTATCTGTATTTTAATGTATATTGTAGTATGTGTGTTTTAATATCCTAAATATTACTTGAATAATTTGTTATAGTACTGTAAAATACATAGCAAAGAAAAAGTAATATTTTTTGCTCGTAAACAATTTTATTTGTCCTACAGCAAAATTCAAATATAATTTACTCGCTGCTTTTTTTGTAATATATGAATAGATTTCAGTTGTTTGCATTTTCTATGTATTTACAATATTGCCCCACCCCCTTTGATACTTACATTGACATTTTATATCTTATGATTGAATTTGTGTTTTAAATTATTAATAAAGTGTAAAGAATTTGGCATTCTCCATTATTGTTCGTTTTACATGCACTGTTTAACCTTCAAAACTTATATTCAATAAATATTTCCTCGTTGATTTTAATGTGTATTTGAGAAGCTTAAATGAGTTTGTTATTCAAACCTCAACCAAGTTTTATTGTAAAATATTGTTTTGTTTAACATAAAAAAATAAAAGAGTATTTGAGAAACATAATACATTCTAAAAGAAAACACGTATGTAAATTATAAAAATCAATTTAAAGGGAGACATATATTTGTATGATATTGAGTATTTTTGCGCAAACATGTCAATTTTCATTAAATGATTAAACACATTTCTCATGAATGTAAAATTTAATTTTCCAATATCCATTGAATCTTTTGTAAAATGTACAAAGCTCTTTGTTTTGCCAAAATTAAATGAAATGTAATATTAAAATAGTTATTGAAACACAGAATTTGTTTTGTGTTTCTGAATTTAGTGGTATTGTCTTGTGATAATTCATTTACAGTACTGCAGTAGGATGAAAATCAATCCATATTTTTATTTTAAAAAATCGATTTTGAGCATCCACTCTCATTTTAAAAATTAAAACTAAAAATAGTAACGGCTACACCGAAGTGGGAATAAGTTTATGGAAAATTAATATAAAAGAATTCAAGATATTTTTATTCTTTTCAAACAGATCTTTAGAGAATTGAAGGTTTTTAATAACAATATTATTATAAAAGTTGTACATGAGAAAATATAAAAAGATTGTGAAAGTAATATAAATGTTTTTAAGCATTGTTGTGAAATGTAATTGTCTAGTATTTCTAAAGAACTGGTAATGTAAAATTACAATATATCTAGCATTTACATTAATCGATTATTTTTACTAAAAATTTGATTAATTTTTTTGCTGTTCTTGTAAGTTATTTTTATATCTTTTTCTTGAAACCTGTTATTTATTCGTATTATTATGGATATTTTCTTTGTTTAGAATGCCAGTTAAGCTTAAGTTTTTTTGTACGGGGATGTTATTCAAATTATCCCAAGACCCTTTTTAGGTGCGTTCGTAATTATATAAATACGTAGCACCTATAGTCGTCGTTCGGTCCGTCTGTCCATCCGTCCGTCCCTCCGCATATAACAGAGCAAAAACTACCCAACCGAATGGTCTGAAATTTTAAATATATGATTGTTGCAAAATTTTGTCGAGCCATTTCAAATTTTATGAAAATCGGATGTATAGTTTAATGACAGGGACAGTCAAAAGTTTTCCGTTACATTACGGCCAATGGGAAAAATTATTGCAAGTGCATTTTAATGATGTTACAGCCTTCCGAATGATCTGTAATTTTAAATATATGATTGTTGCAAAATTTTGTCGAGCCATTTCAAATTTTATGAAAATCGGATGTATAGTTTAATGACAGGGACAGTCAAAAGTTTTTCTTTACATTATGGCCAATGGGAAAAATTATTGCAAGTACATTTTAATGGTGTTACAGCCTTCCGAATGATCTGAAATTTTAAATATATGATTGTTGCAAAATTTTGTCGAGCCATTTCAAATTTTATGAAAATCGGATGTATAGTTTAATGACAGGGACAGTCAAAAGTTTTTCTTTACATTATGGCCAATGGGAAAAATTATTGCAAGTGCATTTTAATGGTGTTACAGCCTTCCGAATGATCTGAAATTTTAAATATATGATTGTTGCAAAATTTTGTCGAGCCATTTCAAATGTTAGGAAAATCGGATGTATAGTTTAATGACAGGGACAGTCAAAAGTTTTCAGTTACATTACGGCCAATGGGAAAAATTATTGCAAGTGCATTTTAATGATGTTACAGCCTTCCGAATGATCTGTAATTTTAAATATATGATTGTTGCAAAATTTTGTTGAGCCATTTCAAATTTTAAGAAAATCGGATGTATAGTTTAATTACAGGGACAGTCAAAAGTTTTCCGTTACATTACGGGGAATGGGAAAAAAATTATTGCAAGTGCATTTAAATGATGTTACAGACTATGCACTTATGAAGTGCAAAAAAATATACATTAAGTACAATATGGTGTCAAAAAATAATTATAAAACTAGTTATACTACGAACGCACCTCATTTACCACGTTTGACGAGCGATTTCTAACTTGTTCTAGATTAAAAGGGTTTTTTTCTTTGCAATAGTGTTATCTCCAATTACATTTATAAGTGTTACATTTCTCCTACAGATTTTCTCTTGTTCTGTACATGTATAATTGTACTGTTGTTTGTATGCAGCTATATGTGGCTTAACACAATTATGGCATCGCAGAATATCATAGTTTTGAGCATAATTCTTAAACTAAAATTTTCTGACTTTTTTTTCAAAAGCTGTGCTTAGTAACTTTAAATACACATACACTGTAAAACTATATCACAATTGTATGCTTGTTTAAGATCGTAGATAATTAGAAGTATTATATTGATATTTACATGAAACGGTGTAAATGAAATTGCAACTAAATTTTTTTTTCCGTAAATGAAAGTAATAGGGCATAATATAAGGATACATACTGAATACTGTATGTGCGAGAAAAAGTCCAAAATTTTCAGCCCACCTGTACTTCCAATGCATTTCAATGGCTGTAAAGGTTAAACTTTTACATCATCTTTCTACATACACAGATGTCTTTTCGATGCACTTATTCCAGGCTTCCACAAACTAGCGTAATCCCTCAAAGAAAAAGACTTCCAACTGGTCGTTCAATACCATTCTATACCATTCTCTATCTATCGATATATCGATATATCTATATATCGATCTCTATCCCATTTATGCACAGAGATCATGATCATAACAGTGATCCCAAAAAAAACCCTAATATACATGTTGTCCCCGAAGTCATGGATCAAACTTTAAGAGAAAGTAAAGTACACATAAATAAGGAAATATGGTATAGCAATGTACGGTCGGAAATGAAAAGTTTTCGCGAAAAATAAGAAATGCGGAGGAAATGAAAACGATTGTTTTATTGACATAACAATTACAGTAAGTGCTCAAATGTGCCACCATCAATATCGATGCATACCTGGCAGCGCCTAGAAATTGATTGGCGTACCCTTTCAACGGTTCTAGATGTCTCATTTATGAAACACCAGTAATCACCCAACCGGAGCTCGAACCATTCGGTATACGAATTAATGGATCCCCTTTATTATCTAGCAAACCTCAACCACAGAAACGAGCTCGAGAAAGGGGCATTAATTAAAGGTCAATTCCATCGTAACTGACGTAACACTTGATCATTAAATTTTGTCTCCAAACTATGTAGAAAATTTACTAATAAAGCTAGAACAAATTTTTACAATTTAAAATATTTCTTACTAAGGACTTAATACTCAAATACCTGCAGATTATTTCAATCTCTCTTTGAGCCCCAAAAATTTCAATTCAAAATTCTGTAACTTATGTAACATAAAATAGACAAACATTTTTTCTGCCTTCATTGATGTGTAAAAATTATCAAAACTATCCCGTTAAAATAAGGATTTAATGTTCTCAACAACGTTAAGTAGTGACAAATTATAACAGTAACTTGTTTAATTTTTGAACAATAAAAAAAAAAAAAAATGGCATTCACACGTGTAACTGACGTAACTTTTAGTGTGTAACTGACGTAACATTATGACTTTACAAAGACAATAATGGCACTTAACTTAGTTTGTAAACAGTAATTTACGATGCTTTTTTATCAGGATTTTATTACAAAACATCAAAATATCAAGATTTCCAATCATTCCCTTATATTAAACATATTATAAATGTTATTCCCCACTCCCCAAAAAAATGAGAATTTTTCGTGGAATTTCCTTAAATTTCGATCTCTTTTTCTGACTCTAGCACAAATTCCTGTTTGTTCCTGGACGACTTCTGAACAAATTCCTCCGAACGCAACTCTTCTACTTGTTTTCTCTAAATGGAACTATGTGGTTACATATTTAAATTTTGTGAATATCTACATAAACTTCTATAATGTATTTTAACCATCTCTTTTCATGGAGACTTTTGCTTAATCTATGAGACACCAGTTGACTCTGATGAGGATCTCAATGCAAGACTTTCAGTCGTTGCTGGAAATGGTCATGAAACACTTGGCATGTGCGAAAAGGTACGCCAATCACTTTCTAAACAATGCCACTGGCACATTTGAGAACTTACTGTAATTGTTATGTCAATAAAACTTTCGTTTTCGTTTCCTCCGCGGTTCTATAGCAATGCGGCATCGGAAACTTTTCATTTCTAACCCCGCATTGCTATTCCAAAATTGTTTCTTTGTGTCTACTTTACCTTCCCTTAGAGTTTGACACATGAATTTGGAAGCACCCTGTATAAAGAACATGCTACATTATTGGAGTTTACTCAGTGATGTATCACATTAGTGAGTCAGTGAGTCACCCTTGCTTCCTGAATCGTGATGCCAGACGGAAAAAGCACAGACCACAAAAGTAAAGAAAATATTTTCTTGTGAAGAGCCTTAAGATCAGCTTTTCAAAAAGTGGCCCAATCACACCATTATAACATAAGATGGTAAATCTAAAGTTAATTATAATGAAAGAGGGTACACCTTTTTATTTACTCTTGTATGTGCGTGGAGATTACAGGAAGTTTATTAAATATTTAACCACTTCAGGACTATAAATAGATTTACTCACTGATGTGTCACAACATCTCTTTTGCTTCCTGAATCGTGATGCCAGGGGTAAAGGCCCACAAAATTAACGAAAATATTGATATTTACTCATTGATATGTCACAACATCTCTCTTGCTTCCTGAATAACTTAAACCTTGCACACTGTAAAACAAAATACGTTAAAATACGGAAACTGTACTTGTAATCGAACCGCGAGTACTATTTTCGAATTTAAACGGAAATTGTTTTCAGTAAATTTCAGAAAATATTCTGTTTTTTCACAAAATTTTCCCGCTTATTTCATATTTCTGTATTTAAAAAGTTCCGCCTCAAAAACAAAATATAATAATTTTTCAACGATAAACTTACATATTTATGAATTTGACACTTCGCTTTTCAAGGACACGTTTACACTAATGTCAGAAAATCAAACAACACTAAATTAACAACACTTAGCCTCACGGGATCCGAATCAGAGAACTCTCTTCCTCTAGGTTAGTCCCTTAACGGTTACGCCACGGCTTCATAAAATATGTGTTCAAATATCGTTGCTCATTTCAGATGTCTTTTATAAAGCAAAGGCTAACATATTAAACAAGGAAGGTATTTTCGTAGAAATAATATTTTTCAGTTGAGTATACAAATCTGAATATTTTACACATTTTTTCCCTATGATTTTGAATATTTAGCTTTTTTTCATGAAGTATGTAAGTACTTATTGGTTCACACCAGTTTCAACTTATTTGCTTATTACCTTTTTTTTCATGCTTTATAAAAGATAAATTTTAAACTTAAAATATTACAGGTATGAAAGAATGTGTTAAGAATAATGACTGCTTCTGTTTTGCAAGGTTTTTAAAATTTTATTTTAATATTATTTTTATGTATTTATTTATTTATTCATTCATTTAGTCTGGCAAGATTGCAAACATATTTTTTTCAAACATGTACTTATTCAAATTTTCCGAATAATTTGTCTGGTGATCTACTGTAAACCCAAATAAAGATAATAACTACATGGTATTAAAATAAATTTCCTTTATTGCTTATTAAACTTAGATAATCACTAATTTTATAAGAATTTCATTATTATATTTCAGATATGTTTTAAATTTTATGTGCGAATATGTTAAAATGAATAGATTAAAAAATATTAAAATTAAAAATAGATCTTTTCCTTTTAAAACATCCTAACAGAAACTTAAATATATATATATATATTAAGCTTGCTATAAATAAGTCAAATATTATTTTAAAATCATAATGAAAAATAAGCTGTAATATTTCCTTTTTAAAGCTCTCAAACTTAACCCCTTCGCGACGGGAGCCTTTTACGAAGTTTTTAATCTTTTGTCGCCGTTTCTTAAAAACAGAAATTTGTGTCTTCTTGAATCGAGAAATTGCGCTGATTAAAAAAGGCAAATTTTACAGTAAAATTTTACTGGTGAGGAAAAAGAAGGTTTCTGAGCGCTTCATGTGGCACGTACAGTGGCGGTCAAAAGTTTCCGGCAGCATAAAATTTTTGGTTAATTTGAAAGTATACCCATATGAAGAGGAATCTTAAAGTGATACTTATACACTTTATTGACATAACAGTTAAGAACTTATTTATGGAATAAAAATTAAATATTAATAAATGTAATTGGCAAAATTAATTGCAAAAGAAAACGCATGTTCTCAAAAGTTTCCGGCCACCTTGGCTAGTTTGGAAAAAAATGGTGTTATAACAGAAAATAACAGTTATCAACAACATTTACAATTAGTATTTAGTATTCATATATTTAGCAATAAGTACTGCTGCGTAGCAACGTGGCATCGATTCGATGAACTGTTGTATATCATCAATGTTAAGTTTTGTTCACGGTTCTTGCGTTTTTTGTGAAAATGGTGCTAAATTATAATATTTATAATTCCACACACGTTTTCAAGTTAGTTTCAAAGATTTTCTATTATATTCAGATCGGATGATTGGGCTGTCCATTTCAAAAGCGAAGTTTTTTGTGCGAAAGCCACTGCTTGACGAGCTTGCATGTATGATTTTGGTCGTTATCATGATGAAAGAAATAGTTGCAACCACAATTTTTCCTCCTATAAGGCAGCAAATGAGCTTGCAAGATATCCTTATGCATTGCACTATTCATCTTGCCGTAGATTTCAAATAACGGACAGGTGCATTTTCCAGAAAATGCTCCCCTCAGCATATCGTGTCCTCCGCCGTGCTTCATTGTAGGAATAATATATATCGCATCTTATCTTTTGTTTTAGGTCATCGGTTGTAAAGTTTTTTATCACTTACAAAAAGATTGAACGTCGATTCATCTGAAAATAGTTTATTTTTTCAATGTTCACTTGACCAGTCTTTGTATGCAATGGCAAACGACAGTCGGGCCCTCTGATTTTTTTTACTTATGAAAGGTTTTTTAACACCGACTGTTCCATAAAGTTCTACGTCACATAAGAGTCTTGACACTGTAGACAGACTTGTTTCAGCAATAACCATAACACTATAAATCGCTTTTAACACCATAAATGGGGTGGAATTGCAGCGGCATTTTTACGCGGGTCATCAATTGCTTTTTCTTTTGATAATTCTGTCCACAAGAATAGTAGTTTTCCGGGGTGCCCTGGACCGTGGCAAGTTCCGAAGGCCATGACCATCTTTATATATTTTTAAAATATCGTTTACACTAAATTTTCTGATCGACAACTTTGCCGCAATCTCACGAGAGGATTGTCCCTTTAGCGACAAACAAATCCCTCATTTAGGGACAATAAATTGTTAAACTTTTCATTTTTGAATTTTAAATACATTATTCATGTTGATTAATTAACAAACATGGCCAAAAAACACTTTAGCGATAGCAAAAACTAATGAATGACGAATGGCCGGAAACTTTTGCACACGCGAATTTTGAATTCCTCCCCTGTGCATCAAGTATCTTAAGTAATTAATCAAAATGGTCACGTGGTCAAAGGTAATTTGCTTATTCCTAACTTTTGGAGCAGTTGAACTTCTTCTTCGCTAAAAAGTTCTGTCAAACAAATTAAAGAAACTAACTGGCCGGAAACTTTTGACCGCCACTGTATACGGGTCGCTCGTCCCCAAGGGGTTAAAAAGATTAAATAAGATTTCATTTTTTTTTAATATCGTAAAAATATGTTAGCTTTATATATATATATTAAACAAAAATTTCATTTGAAGAACAAATTATAAAGAACAAAATTTATTTCCTACATTGTTTAAGCCCGAGAAGGGACAGATATTAAGATATTTCATTCAATTAGTTCTACATTTAATGTTAAATTTTTGTAACAAATTAGTTAAGCCAATTGAAGATTAAAAAATAAAAATAAAATTCATACAATATGATACTTAAAACATCCTAAAAAATTAAATTCGGTTCAAATGAAATCGAAATAAATCTTAGACTTTTTTTAAGTTTTGTATTTTGCATGTAGCTTATCATTTTATGTACAATTGTCATAAACATAATACTAAATCAGCAATACAAACATTTTCAATTAAAAATACAAGAAGTCTAAGATTTATTTCGATTTCATTTGAACCGAATTTAATTTTTTAGGATGTTTTAAGTATCATATTGTATGAATTTTATTTTTATTTTTTAATCTTCAATTGGCTTCACAAAATTTAACATGTTTATTATTACAAAAATTTAACATTAAATGTAGAACTAATTGAAGGAAATATCTTAATATTTGTCCCTTCTCGGGCTTAAACAATGTAGGAAATAAATTTTGTTCTTTATAAATTGTACTTCAAATTAAGTTTTTGTTTAATATGTCAAGTTTTTTAACAACTACTGCATTCAGACGAACGCATTTCAAAATTAATAGAGAGTATCATCATCAGACTTTGATATATGCGATATTGCATCACAATATGTGATGTAGTTTACCAATGTATAATTCAAAATATTTCACCATTGTAATAATGCAGGTTGCTGTTGTTTGGACAAAAACTTCCAATCTGAACGTAAAATTCTCTAATCAAAATATAAAAAATTAACTTCACGTAAATTTAGATACCCTATTTTTCACTCAAGAACGCTATGAATGCAAAAATAAATTGTGTTGAATCCTTACTGCTAATATTTAACAATATTATAGCTGTGATACAGTAAAAAATAAAAAAAATAAAAGTTTTACTTAAATTCTGTTACCTTATTCCCTCCCAAGGGGTGATGTAAACACCAGCGAAAACTGTTACCTAAGTTTAACTTGGGATATAAATAGTTCCCATCTTGGAAAAAAAATACATTTTAAAATTTAAGTTATGTAATTCCTCACTAAGTTCACTACCTGGGTAAAAATAGCTATCCATTTGAAACTTTTTACTAAAACATTTGACCAAAGCAAAAACTTATTCTGAAAATATCTTTTTTATTTCCACTATGACGCCATATTCACCTTTTTAATTCTTGAAAAAAAAAATTAGTTCAATTTAATATTTCACGTGGACAAACTACCAAAACTGTTTCAACTAAAAAGAAATAAATTATTAAAGCTTTTGAAATTTTTGCAACAATGAAGAAAAAATGTTATATTTTCTATGAAAAATGTCCGTTGATTCTCAATGAAAAAGGCGAAATTGGGAATTATTAAGAAAAATATTTGAATAATGTAAAAGAAAATTGACCCATGTTTCTCTCTGGGTTATAATTAACCCATATGCAAAGGCATTTTATCATTCGTTTTGACCCTGACGTCAGGCAAACGTTTTCATACATTAAATTTATAATATCATTAGAATTACTACAGAATAAAAAATGAGTGGCATCAGGGACAAAAAGCTGGGAAGAAAAAATGAAAAAGTTACGATCTACATACTCTTTTCTATGTTAAATTAATATTGAGAAGTGATACTGGAATAAATAAGTATTGCGCTGCCGCGCAATACTTAAATAAAATATATATGTTATAGCGATTTGTTTAAAAATACATATTATAGATGGTGCCATAATTTTTATCGGTTTTACTTGAAAACTCATGTAAAACATAGTATTATTGGAAAATCATTAAATATTTTTTCAATATAGAGCCATATTTAGCCAATAATGTGATTTCAATAAAAATAATATCACTGTACGACAAATATATACAACAATTAATTACTTTGCTTTTCAAACAAAAGCAACTGTTTCAAAACTTTATTTGCTGAACTTGTACTGTTTTGAAAGCAATACAGTAATATTCGTCAAATACTGGGAAAACTTACTGGATTTATAATCTGAAAATGTCAAATACCGAAATTGTACTATTTTCTTAGAAAAATGAACCTATTCTGGAAAATTTTACTGAAAAATTTGTTTATATTGACGGATATTTTTTTACAGTGTTCATGTTATAAATTTTCTGCATGGAAGTGGCTGGATTTGGTAATCTACTTCAATATTTTTAAGACTATAGTCTGCGATAAACATACCAGGTGTCTGAAAACGGACCAACTGATTTTAAAATTCAATAATTTGCAAATTGTGATAGCTATTAAAGAAATTCTTGCAGGAGGGTTTAGTAAGACTCCAGCAGTTTTTTTACTGCGATTTCCGAGCTTAGTTCAAAACAAGTGCAATAGATGGCGCTGCAAGCAATAGGCGCTAAATTCAAGCTCGATGTTTGTTTCTCTCTTCTTAAGGAGGATAAGTATATAGAGTGGTTCTTAGCTGACAATTCGACCTTATTCTCAGAAACCAACCCATACGTTTAACCTCCTTTTTTCCCATGAGTACTGAGAGAAGAGAGAAAGATAAAATCGGCCATGGATTTACCGCTTAGTTGCTTCCAGCGCCATATAGCTCTGCTATTTTGAAGTAAAATCGAGAATCGCAGTAAAAAAACTCCTGGCATCTTGCATAACCCTCCTGCGAGAATTTTTTAATAGCTGTCACCATTTGTAAGTTATTGAATTTTAAAATCAGTCACTCCATTTTAGGACACCCAGTATCTTTCTTTATTATTATTATGTTTAATGTGCGTTGATACGTCAAAAGGTAGAGCGTTTTCCCTTTTAATAAGCTTGCTTATTTTTGTTGTAAATGTGATAATATCAAAAAAGTGGTAGAATTTCTTACTATACAGCACTATAGTAACTATATATGCACTTGACGCTTCAGATTTTGGACTGCGATTACCGGTTCATACGGTATCATCGATTGCGTTAGCACCCTGTTTTTCCGGAACTTTTCGTGATGTAATCACATTTCATACTAAACAAGGTACATATTGTTACATTTTCATTGCTGTATTTTTTAATTTTTATTAAAATCTATAACGTCAACCGGAGTTCAGTCAGTTTGAAACACCCTGTATTTGAGCCTAAATAAGTAGTTTTCTACCCCATATATTATGGTAATTGTTCACACGTTTGATGCTTCTATCACCCCACAGACTTTTTCGGTCGAATTCGGCAACACACTCTAGTATATCATACCATACATTTTGTGTTGTAAAAGTTTCCACTGTATGTAGCATCCCACCCATTTTTAGGTGCGTTCGTAATTATATAAATACGTAGCACCTATAGTCGCCGTTCAGTCCGTCCGTCCGTCTGTCCGTCCGCATATAGCAGAGCAAAAACTACCCAACCGAATGGTCTGAAATTTCAAATATATGATTGTTGCAAACTTTTGTCGAGCCATTTCAAATTTTATGAAAATCGGATGCATAGTTTAACTACAGGGACAATCAAAAGTTTTTCTTTACACTACGGTCAATGGGGAAAATTATTGCAAGTACATTTTAATGATGTTACAGCCTTCCGAAAGGTCTGAAATTTTAAATATATCATTGTTGCAAAATTTTGTCGAGCCATTTCAAATTTTATGAAAATCAGATGTATAGTTTAATTACAGGGACAGTCAAACTTTTTCCGTTTCATTACAGGGAATGGGAAAAAATAATTGCAGTGCATTTTAATGATGTTACAGACTATGCACTTATGAAGTGCAAAAAAAAATACATTCAGTACAATATGGGAGGCAAAAAATAATTATAAAACTAGTTATAGTACGAACGCACCACATTTGCCACGTTTGACGAGCAATTTCCAACTTGTTAATTTAAAGCACGAAATAGACCGGGAGCCGGCGGCGACCCAAATCCAGAATTACTTAAAACTCGATTCGCCTATTATAACGCAATTGGTCTTCCAAGTCATATCTTGGTGGAAAACACCCGAAAACTCGATTTAAGCGGTTGACTCGTAGGTTTACCATTGTGTTTTCCTGCACCCAAAGATATGAAAACATGGAGGACTGGGATCAGGAAAACACAATGGTAAACCTACGAGTCAACGGCTAAAATCGGGTTTTCAGGTGTTTTCCACCAAGATATAACTTGGAAGACCAATTGAGCTTTAAAGCGTGAATCGAGTTTTAACTAATTCTGGAATTTCAGCCGTGAACTCGATGAGGTGATTGTCTGTGCCACCGGGTTCTAAAAGAATTGCACATTTTAAATCAGTCTGACAAAATACCTCATATAATTTTCCGAATATAACAGTTTCTCCCACACGCATAGAATTTTACAAATATGCATCTATCTTCGTTGGCGTTCAATTATTTATTAATATTCGAAAAACCTTTGCCTAATACGGGAAATAAATAAACCACCTCGTGCAATTTATCATACATTTTTCTTAAAGATGTAACAGCTTGAATATTAATACGTATCGAGAGAAATGTACCACATTGGATCAATTCAAATTTCGAAGAAAGACTGGAAGCATTGAACCTCAAAAAGAATGATTTATAGATAGCTTTCTATTTTTCATTTTACGTTGTAACACGTATGACAGACATAGTTTCTTCGTAATAAATATATTCGATAAAGGAAATTTTCTATTTTATTAGTGTTTTTGAAGGATGTTTTTGTAATATTAAAGATAATTTATTCCTCATAGCAATAACATACTTGACAACTGTGATTAGATTTTAATGATACGTTATTCAAGTGAGTTATTTATTAATTTTTATCCAATTATTATTAAATTAAATTAAATTATTTATTTATTTATTATTTAAATTCTATTAAAAGTTCATTTACTTCTGTTACAAAATTTATTTCACCATTGAAAAAAGTTTATTTTCGCATTTCTATGCATGTTATTTGTTTTAAACTATTTAAATTAATTTATAATAAAATGAGGTTTTGATACTAAATGCCTGTTGTTCAGAAACGTCATTAAACAAAATTTCCTTTAAGATTTATGTTTATATTACTTTAATTTGTAATAATGGTTTTTAACTAATACAGGTGTAACGGGCGTATCCGCCACATTACTTAAAAAGGCAGTAATGACTCTAGTTTACGATGACAACCACAAGTTTATTACCTATTAGTAAGCAACGGGGAATTCAGTGGAGCTGGCAACAATCATATTTAGCCTCAGCAAACTCTTAAAAGAACTAAAACACTAATTATTCGACCCCACCAGTGGTTGAGAGGTTCTGCTCTCGAAGCTGGTAGACAGGCGGTACTGGGTTCGAACCCGTCGCGCCCGTCGCCCTAACCGTTCGGAGTTTTCATGGTTTTCTTCGAACCTTGGGAAACCTTGCATAAAAAGACCCCCACGGACGGCACTCCCTTTAGGTCCTATATCCCTCTAGTAGATAATCGGTCGTCAAAAATCAACCCAACCCACTAATTATTCTTAAAAATCACTTACGTCATAAAAATGGCTTCTCAAGATGAAACTCGTAACATCTCAACTGTCGGAAAATCTATCTCTCTGAAAATAATTTACTAGAAGACAATTCAACTGTCCTAAATGTCACTAGTAACTAGATAATTGTTTCCACAGAGTACTCTATTCAAATACTATGAAGTAACTTCTTACCAAATGACGAACTCGTTCGCTAAAACAAGACAGTAATCTTCTAGTCCGCGAGCCAGGTGCAAATTTCGTCAGTTATTTCCTCTCGGCCGATAATTTGTAAAATGCTTCAGAGAGTTGTATCATGAAGCCCCGTGAACTTCAGCTGCGGTTCCGTGGGTGGGTGTAGCAGCGGCAGCCCCCCAAACATGTAAAAAAAAAAAAAATTAGTCATTTCCTCCCGGTTGAAAATTTCTCAAATTATAGCTAACCCAATATCTTGAAGAAAAAAAAAGTCAGCTGATTATAAAGTGGTCGGTAATGCGTCAGCTGGTCACACGAACATGAAAAAAATATACTGGTTTCAAAGGAAAGTCCCTTTAACCTGAAAATACTTGCGAACGGAGAGAGCTACAGCTATGGTAGCGAGTTAACAGTATATTAAAGTGACTGCGCCCGATTTAATGCAAACGACGGCAGCGCCCCCTAGTGGCGAAATTTGGAAGATAGCTATTGAAAATCGTAAACGAAAAGAAATAGAGCAAAATTTCCAATTAGAAAGTTTTAGAGCATCAATTAATTAGTACGAAACGACATTTGGTTCACACGGATAAGATAAATCGTCGCCTGTATACCTAAAAGTGTCCGAAATCGATGAGCGACGATTCTACTTTGCATATTCACATTCCTTAAATGTAGCAGTGCACAATTTCAGATTGTGACGTAGATGGAAATCCTCAATTTTAATTCCAAAACTGACAAATGGCAGCAAGAATATTTTAAAAAAATTTGGTTTTTGTAATGAAAGTTAAAATTAGCGGGGTTTTATTTTGTAAGAAATTCGTTTGAATATTCTGGTGTTAGTAAATTATTTCATCAGTTTACGAACAGAATTCTTCTGCCACTGAAAGGGTTAATCTAAAATTTTAAATTCATTAGAAATTAAATTTTGACAGACATTACAGCACAGTACAACGTCACAATCTGAAATTGTGCACTGCTACATTTACGGAATGTGAATATGCAAAGTAGAATCGTCGCTCATCGATTTCGGACATTTTTAGGTATACAGGCGACGATTTATCTTATCCGTGTGAACCAAATTTCGTTTCGTACTAATTAATTGATGCTCTAAAACTTTCTAATTGGAAATTTATCTCTATCTCTTTTCGTTTACGATTTTCAATAGACATTTCAATCAACTTTCAAATTTCGCCGCTACGGGGCGCTGTTTTCGTTTGCATTAGGTCGGGCGTAGTCGCTTTACTATACCGTTACCTCCCTTCCATAACTGTAGCTCTCTCCATTCGCAAGTATTTTCAGGTTAAAGGGACTTTCCTTTGCAACATGTATATTTTTTTCATGTTCGTGTGACCAGCTGACGCATTACCCACCGCTTTATAATCAGCTGACTTTTTTTGTCCTTCAAGATATTGGGTTAGCTATAATTTGACAAATTTTCAGCCGAGAGGAAATGACAATTTTTTTTTTTTTTTTTTTTTTTTTTTTTTTTTTTTTTTTTTTTGTGTGTGTGTGTGTGTGTGTTTGGGAGGCTACCGCTGCTCAACCCACCCACGGAACCGCAGCTGACGTTCACATAGCTTCATGGTACATCTCTTTGAAGCATTTTACAAATTATCGGCCGAGAGGAAATTGGTCATCCAAATCTGTTGCTGGCTCGCGGACTATTCCGAGGACGTGACAGCAAAGTAAGTTTTCTATCCTGAGCTAAGTCTTAGGTAGGCCGTACGCTGGGCGACTCAAGTAACATGTCGTTCCTTTTAGGAGGAAATCAATGTCTAAAACGGGTGTTTTCTTGTTTCAAACATGTTTTTCCTCTAACAGAAAATACATGTTGTTCGAGTCGCCTCAGTGTACGGTGTGCCCTAGGCTCCTCTGTAAGGACTGAAATCCGCTTATTTAACCCCTTGCCTGTGGAATATATTTGAAAAAAAAGTGCCAAAAATGGAAAAAAAAATAATTTTGTTCGCTATTATCATCAAAAAGTTAGAAATAGATTATTTTTAAAAAAATTAAAGGAAATATCTACTATATTCAATTTTTTCTCATATATGGGAAATACTAATGGGTTACAGTAATTTTTTCTCAAATTATAGCGAAATAAATCAAATGACATAATTTTCAAGATAAATATAATATACTAATACAACAATATTATTATTTATATCAACTTTTAACTTGCGAAAAATTTATATACCTGCCTGTCAAAGATAATGTGGTTTGAATGAAATTTGGGAAGACCTGAAAAATTACAATACGACAAATGGCGCGAAAATGCCGAATTTTTCGCGGGAAAGTATCGCCATATATTGGAAAATGGTAAATCACATAATATGCATTGGAGGAACTGAGTTCGGGTTTTACGGAATCGAAACACTGATTTTTCTCTTGCCCGAACTCAGTTCGGGCATTCTAAAATTGGCGCACTTGCGTTGACCGAGCTGAGTTCGGGTGTCACAGACAAGGGGTTAAACTTTCTCTCAAATATTTATAGTTTCCTGGATGACCACTGTGCACTACTTAAGATAAAACTACATGAAATAACAGCGAAATACAGATTCCGAGAACCACAACCTCACTTATAAAATTAGAGAAATAATAGATAGATGTCGCATTCACGCATGCATGTTAAATGTCGGACAAAATGCTCGCAAATTAAAACTAAGCTCCCTTTTATAAGTAAATAGCTAGCTCCTTCCCAACAGTATCAAGCTGTAAATTTGAGTGAGGATTTTTTAACACTATTTCCGAATAGTGAATTAAAAAATGATAAGGTCACTGTGCCTCAATGAGATGCGAGTTGAGAGCAAAGTTTTGCGCATTTAAGGTAAAATTGGCAAATTTGATTAAATAAGTATATCCTTTATTAACAGAAAATTATTAAATGCCGTGCTTTTACGAGGGTGGTTAAATAATTATTGTCCCTAGTGTGTATAAAATATTTGTACTGCGATGGTTGGTGTGGAATATTGATGCCTAATGTCTTAGATGATTATATGCTCAATTTCAGAACCGTAGCAGCTATATTAACATATTTCTTTTTCGTTTTAGATGTGAGAGGTGGCACCCAGCTTGAAAGGCTAGCTTGGAGCTCATGGGGCTAGATTTGTGACGGTGGATGAGACGTGGCTACATCACTATGATCCCGAGTCTAAACGACAGTAGCCACGTCTCATGCACTGTCACAAATCTAGCCCCAGAAGCTCCAAACCAGGCGTATCTCCCCAACACTCCCTTTTCAAGCTAGGTACCACCTTTTACACCTAAAACGAAAATATATATATTAATATAGCAGCTGCGGTTCTGAAATTAAGCATATCGACATATAAAACATTAGGCTTCAATATTCCACATCAACCATCGCAGTACAAATATTTTATACACACTCGGGACAATAATTATTGAACCACCCTCGTAGTTCAAAACTATCTTGTTTTGTATAAATGGAATCGTTATCTGTAGTTTATACCCACAATCTATTATTGTCGCATTTAGGTCATTTTTGTCGCATTTACGGCAGTTAAAACGTAAATGAGGCATCGAAAGTCTTAAATGTGACAATGTGTGTTAGGTATGCCAATTCATCTAAAAATATTCCTATAGCCATTAACTGTTGTGAAAGAAATTGTCACACAACAATTGTGAATTATCTACGAGAAGGCTCAATCAAAAGATTATTAAAGCGCGCGATTAACTCATGCAATACTATTTCTGCACTAAACTTTTTGTACAGGATTAAATCGAATTAAATTTCATCTCAAATATTTCTAATTACTAAGACTACGAACGAAAAAAAAATTTCACGGTTAACTATAGTTGAACTGGAAATTACAAATTAAACTGTGAAAATTGAAAGAAGCAGCGGTCAGTTAGACTGCTAACAGCAGTTGAGTGCTGATTGCTTCTAATAATTCTATTTGAATCGGCCTTATTAAATCAAAGAGAAGCCCAATGTCTGATATTCTGTTGAACCACCACCCCCTCCTTTTTCTTACAATTTCACAAAAAAATTAAAGATTTTCTATGCCTTAGAAATTATATAGGGAAAGATAAATACTGTAAAAGCATTTATTTTCGCGAGGCTTTAATTTTCGCGATTTTCGCGAGCCCGCCGTAATCGCGAAAATTTAAGCCTCGCGAAATATATATATATTTTTCACCTCAAATAATAATGAAAAATCAGAAATTTTTCACTTTCGAAATTTAATGATTACAGTTACTTAAATAAGAAATGAGTACAAAAATTTCTTGGATACTTACAACTATTTCTTGAACATTATACAACTACTTCTTGAATAAAAACAATAATACAACTAATAGAATGCAGCTCATTCACTTACAATATTTATACCAGCTTCTTTGGAGCCATTCATTTTTAGAGCGATGGAGAGAGGGGGCGAAGAAGAACTTTTCTCTCAAAAGGAAGTTTCTTAAATTACCTTATGCAAAAGGGGTTCTATTTAGATGTTTTCGAAAATTTTCGATTTTCGGTTCAGTTCATATAAAATTCGCGAAATCACCGATATCTTCATTTTCGCGAAAATTACGGCTCGCGAAAATAAGGGCTTTTACAGTACTCATTTAAATAAATATACTTTTCGTTTTCTTATTTCATTCTAATCTAAAAGTAGAAAATGTTGATAATCAACATTTTCTGCTTGAAATGAATAAAAGGATGAATAAAATGAATAAAAGTGAAAAACAAAATTAAAATATCATATTCAAGAAACGTGCAAACAAAAATTGGGGATTCCAGCTGGATCATGCTTTAATCGTATTCGGTATTTAAGCCACCGAACGTTGTAATGTTTGTAAGATTAACTTACTTGATTGCATTCAAATGATGAGATGATTAAAAAAAACAGCCCTATATTTTAAATATGTAGATAGCATGGTTCGCTCCGGAATGGGCTGGGTTGAGTTGATTTTTGAAGCGAATTATCTACTAGAGGGATATAGGCCCAGGGGGGAAGTGCCCTTCGTGGAGGTCTTTCTAAGGGAACCTAACCCGTATTTACTCATGGAAATCCATAGTTCGAAGAAAATCACGAAAACTCCGAACGATTAGGCCGACGGTCACGATTGGGTCGCTCCGGAATGGTTACCTACACTTTCCTAGATTTGGATTTTATATAAGTAAGATTTTTCTATATAAAGTCTAATAGTATTTGGAAGAAATCTACAGTATCGACAGTTGGGTGGGTTTTTTTTACAATTTAGATTGCTTAATTGCTACCACTTTCATTTTAAATAATATCATTCGCCTTACAATGCGAATATTACTATTTCAAAAACAACATAGCAATAAAGCAATCTAAATTTAAAAAAAAAAAAAAACGCCGAAATAGCAACACTGTTTGTGTACAAAATTTCGCGCTTTTATATTAACCTTTAACTGGTGTCACAGAAAATGTCACATAACTAGTGTGAAGCGGTCTGTGAGACCGCTCCATCGAAAGATGAATAAAAGCCGCGATTAACTCATAGGATGTTGTTTTTGTACTAAACTTTTTGTACAGGAGTGTTATAATTAAAATTCACCTATTCAAAAGTCTCTGGTGATAGTACTAAAGTTCTAAATGAAATAAAATTTTGGTAGTGTTTGTAGATAAACTGAAATTTACAAGTTAAACTATGGAAATTGAAAAAAGCACCGGTCTGTGAGACCGGTAACATCAGTTAAAGGTTAAAAAGAAATTCCAACCCGTGTTTCCCGGGTTACAAATCATAGGTGAAAACCATGTGAATATCTTTTTTTTTTTTTTTTTTTTTAGATTTTTCACTAATAATTCCAACAATCATTTTTGTATGAAAAATAGCAATTAAGTTTTAAATAAAATTTTGAAATTTATGAAAAGCGATAATTTCGTATTGCCCTCGTGCCAGGATTTTACAGTCGAAGCAATTGCAAAAGATCGCTAGCCTTTTTTATTCTGATAATTTCAGAGGTTTAAGAGGGGTTCGATTACCTGTCTTAAATTTGTTTTTCTTTATATTTTATTATTTTATTTATGGATTGATAAAGTTTTAATTTTGTTATGTAATATAAGTCGAGAACAAACGCTGAATTTTTTTTATTTATATTAATTTTAGTGTAATAACAGTTTATCTTTTGTAATCGTCTCTCTGCAAGTGACAGAGATATAGATTTTAAAAAACCATGCTTGAAAATTATTTTTAAAACAATAAAAATTCAGTAAATTGCGATACAGTTTTCAAACAAATTGCAATATAGTTTTCAAGCAAATTGCTTTTGAAAGTACATTTTTTTCTCGAGTCGATGGTGTAAAAATTTAAGATGTGCGGTATTTAGAAATTTAAAAATTGCAATAAAAGATAATAAAAGCTAAAGGTATCGTCTGCTGTTGTCACTCACAAAATGACGTCCAAACACGTTTGTCCTTTATAATGTAGATTTGTTTATAATCTAGACAAAAAATCTGCTTGTTACGTACAGACACGTTTGTTCTTTATGATGTAGATTTGTTTATAATCTAGACAAAAAATCTACTTGTTACGTGCAGACACGTTTGTCCTTTATGATGTAGATTTGTTTATAATCTAGACAAAAAATCTGCTTGTTACGTACAGACACGTTTGTCCTTTATGATGTAGATTTGTTTATAATCTAGACAAAAAATCTGCTGAAACCTTTAACTTTATGAGGCTAGCGTATTTCAAGCCTACTTGATGGACAAAAAATATAGTTTCATAAACCTAAATCTCTAAAAATCAGTTTAATAAAATTCGTCGTTATAAAATTTTTGAGCAGAAAAAAAAAATTCATATTAGATCCGTTATCAATTGTTGGCAGATTTATATACGATTATTTTAATTTTGTAAATGACAATTTGTGAAAGAAAAATTTCAAAAAAAAAAAAAAATTCTTCTACTCTAACAGATAACATATTTTTCTGGTATTACCCAATAATTTATGTAATTTTAATGTAATTGTAAAGTTAATATTTTTAAGAAGTTTCAAAAGGAGATTTATCGTGCAAATTTCCAAAATACTGTTATATAATCATTAGAAACCTCTTTAACGAAATACGTCAATAACGATCCATCAGGTTGTTTCTTGCAAAAAATTGCTATTGATTTCTCATTAGTGATCAAGATACTAGTTTTCTTAATACTGTTATCTTGTTCGATATCTTGAAAGTGGATTGCAGTTTAAGTGGTGAAACTTTCTTCTTTGATTACCTAAATGTAAAAAAAAAAAAAAATCCTTATAACATTGGAATCATATATAATTTCCCCTTCCCTTTATTTGCCATCTTAAAAAAGGTCCCTTCTCATTTAGTTTAACCCGTACCTTTATTCAAAAACATATAATTTATCGCGATATACTCTTACAACACTTTATATATATATATATATATATATATCCTGCTGTCTATGTTCTTTTAATATGTTTATCTTCTCCTTTGCCAACTGCCCTTCTAGCTTTTGCAGCTTTTCCTGCCCAAGATTGGTGAGAGTAATCCTGAACAGTGCTAACTTTTATTTCTTTATTAAGTCTTTTTCTTTTATAGTAGTTTTTTATAATTACAGTTATATCTTTTATTAAGATTCCTATCAACTAACTTATTAGACTTAATTAAAATAGTAAATCTTTGTAAAAAATCACCATAAAATAAAAACAATACATAGGACGCGTTTCGCGCTAAAAATATTAACAGCTCGTCATCAGCTACAGTAAACACGTGTCCGTAAGGGGACAAGGTCAAAAATGAACTGAAAGGTAGAGAGTGGAGCTTGCAAAGAATACGACAGATGGCGCTAGCTGAAAGGAACCCATGCAGAAGACGAAAGTGTTGCCAAAATGATAGAAGAGAAATTGATAGGGAAAAATGGGCATAAAAGAAGTAAACAAAATTAAAATAAAATAAAAGAAGTAAATTAAAAAATATAAATATAAATAATAATAATAATAATAATAAAGAAATATAAAAGAATAAAACAAGAAAAAAAAAAGATCCTTTTTTTAAATGAAGATTTTTTATGGTGATATTTTATGGTGATTTTTTACAAAGATTTATTATTTTAGTTGTTTCATATCGCCAGTTTTTGGTGCTATTTCGCTTTACTTGACTTAAGTTTAAACTTAATATTTAACTTAATAAATTTCTCAATAAATAAGTATAATTATAAATATAAATATTTCTCAATTATAATTATAAATATATTTCTAATTATAAATATAAATATTTCTCAATAATAAATATAATTTCTCAATAATATTTTACTTTTAATTTTTCATTACATTTCTTATTTTATACTAAAAGTAGGTTTATACTACACGTTTTCCTGTCCCAATAACTCATATATGCATAAGATATTTCAACTATAGTTTGTGTGTTAAGCTGATCTCAGTTAGAAAACCCCTCAAAGCTGCTCACCAGTTCTCCCGTCTATCTTTAAACAAAAGAAAAAAAAGGAGACGCAAAAATGAACCTTAATTTTTTTTTCTCTGTTCTAACCGCCAAAATCATTCCATCTCCTTATTTGGTAATGCCTCCATACGAGCAACCTATCGCTTCTTCTTTGTTAAATGTAAGAATTCCTTACGTGTGCTAATTCTACCCTGCTTAGGCTAAAAACAATGTTACGACGAATCCTTTCGCTCTTATGCATTTTGTTTTCCTGACCTCTGCAGAAATATAAAGATTTCCAAAAATGGCGTGCTGTGCGCCGGTCTAAAAGTCCTCGTACATCGTCACGAGACCCATTTAATACATATAAAGGCATAACGATTTATAAACTCCTTCTTTAATTTATATGAAATCATGGTTATGACGATATATGAACCAATATTGCCACACGCATACAATGTTTCTTTCAGAGAAGATTCTGTGCCAAGTAGCAACCTTTTGGCGACTTTATTGGCAATATTTTAATCGCTTAAATCTGTGTGAGTTGTCATTCGCACTCACTGACTCTTCTGCTAATCTCTGTACCTGTAAGATTATCTTTTCATGGCTCCCTCACCTCGATTTATCATATCTTCAAGTCCAAATTATATCCTGTTTAACGTAACTGTACCTAGTGTCCCTTACACCCTTCACGGACTATGTCAAAGTAGATTCAACTTATTCTGCAATATCCCGAATCTAAAAATATATCATAGACCACAAATGCAAATATTTCTTGAAATCTCTCATGGATTTTTACATGAATAATTTTTAAGGAGGCATTGCAAAAAAATTGTAAACTGTAACCATTGCAAAAAAATTACTTATGCCTTTTTTGTGTCTTCTTTACATATCATAAAGAAAAATTATTATACAAAAGGATTTTCAAGGCAAAAAATATAACATCATGGCAAGATTTTTTTAATATTATTATTTTTTTTAATTTAAGAGTATTTTAAACCGTTTAAACGCTTTCTATTTTTAATATTTTTACACAATTTTTACGGAACTTCCTTGTTATAGCAATTAAATTTACACCAAGACTTCACTTACGAGTTTTTCAAAGTCATCGTCAAGATTATGTAAACATTGTATATGTATATTCATCATATATACTCCACAGCCAAATATATCAAATGTATGTCTTATTTACCCCATATATACATCTTATATTACGTCCTAATTTTCATAAATACACCTTATACGTCTTATATACATGTCATGAATGTATGTTATATAAATGTTCTATATGACTATAACTTTGTCATGTACATCACAAAATGTCAT
This sequence comes from Maratus speciosus, assembly GCA_963932465.1. NCBI lineage: Eukaryota > Metazoa > Arthropoda > Arachnida > Araneae > Salticidae > Maratus > Maratus speciosus. The sequence goes on along the minus strand of OZ010795.1, from coordinate 106,435,872 downwards.
TTATGTTTAATTTAACCATACGTCATTTATATATATATCATATAATTTGACGATACATCTCAGTCGCTTGACGACTAATCCTCGAGCCCGCTATCATATCTTTGTATTATAATATAAAGCATCTTTATTTCTTCATCTTTACTCGTATATATTTTTTAATTGTATTCTTCCCATTGCAAAATCTATCCCTAATTCTATTGAATATGTTTTTTTAAATTATGTAAAAATCTTATATATGTCATTTCTCAGATGTCTGCTGAAGCTTAAGACTTTTAAAGGTGGCTAAATGTCTAAAAAAACTCTAGATGAGAAAAATGAATCTAAAGATTGCATTTCTAGTACATTTAAAAAGAAATAGATGCAGTGAAAAGCCTTTTTCACATTGTTTTAATTTCTAACTCTATTGCAGACTCTTTGGACAATTTTAGGATAGACTGTAAATGGTTCTGCTGCGGCTATAGACACTGATATAACAAACTTCGATTAGCGTTATGAAATCTGTTTCAGAGTACTTTAAATTTGACAGGGGTAACGATGTAAATGCTACTATGGAGCTTTTGTGATTTAGATATTATGGCAATAAAACCAGAAAAGAGACAAACTGAAATATTTCCAATTTTTCAAATTTATAATGAAACTGTTAAACTTAAAAACAATAGTTATGAAGTGTTGTTTCCCTGGAATGATAGAGCTATTGAATTAAGAGATAATAATGAGTTAGCAAGAAAAATTATATATAATTTATATAAGAAATTTGAGAAATGTCCAAAATTTTATTAAAAATATGCTAGTGTAATACTTAATTATATAGAGAAGGGAATGTATATGTTGTTAAAGACAAGCCACAACCTGTATGTTATTGTATGCCACATCAAGCAGTCAAACCTGACGATAAAACAACTAACAAATTTAAAGCCGCTTTTTTTCAGACTTCAGTTAAAAATAATCATTAGAGTGTGCTAAAAATATGATTGTAAATATAACTTCTTGTAAATTAAATTATACTAGTAAATCTGCAGATCAAGAGCCTCAACGTCATCTCTGCAACTCATTGTTTTTATCAAACTTTGCGTAATATTAATCTTTCTACAAAAACAAAATTTAAACTATTTAAATTACACAAACATTTATAAAAGGAAAAAAATATTTCGATGGTTTCAGACATTAAAAGCGTTAAATTAAACACGTTGTTATGTAAGGATATTCTGAAATTCTCACGAGCTACTTATTCTAGTAATTTTTATATAATAAAGCAAATTTCTTCAGGGGGGCTCTGCCCCCCTGAACCCCCGTTGTGTAATTTATTTTGCATTTGTAATTTTCTACTGATTGAGTTAATGATTACCCTATATCTTAGATTTCTTTTTACACTGCGATTTATAAGGATAAGCAATAATTCGGTCAAGCATTTTACGTTATCCTAATATCCATACAGCAGTATTTACTTGCCTGCTAACCACAAATACCTGTATCTAATGGATAAAGAACTTTTGGAAATGTAAACTGAAACATCTAATTTAGAAATCTAATACCTTTATAAATTTTGTTTATAAAAAAATAATTTTGATTACCATTCTGCAATATTTATATCTAAGATCTAATCTAAATATCAAAAAATGTACTCGATAGCATTAACTTACTAAAATCACCCTAAAGTAGGGGGGCTCCTAAACCTAACAGTTAATAATTCATCATCGTTAAATAGATAAACATGATTTGGCGCCTTTAAGTATTTTTTGTGATTTTCTTTTAATAGTATCTACATTTAATTTAAAATCGTGATGTTACAAATACCGTTGAAATTTGACGCAAACCTATGTTCAGGTCAAATTACGAAAGGTTAACTAACATTTCATTTCCCTTAGCCGGACTTTCTGTTTCATTTTTCGTAATAAGGATTATTTTAATAATTTAATTTATTTTACACTCTACAAGCTGTTACACGGACGTTGTTCACGTAGCATTAAAATAGAGATAAATGCATTAAGTAAAACATTTCACTCCCCACCAGACATGCCAAGTCTCAAGCTTTTTGCACATCACTATTATCTTAGAGAAAATGTTCTTTTAAATCGCGCAAATGTTTCAATTAAAGTAACATTTTCTGTATTAAAATACTGGTATCCAGAACGCCGGAGGCTTGGCAGCTCTGCTCCTCTTAATAAAAACATATATGATTAACCAACACTTTATCACATTTTATAGGAGACAATACGGAATTTCTTATTTGTATGGCCTTACATGTATCTCAGTCATAAAAATGCAAAATTTTGTGCCAATTAATGCACGCAATTGCGAAAATGAAATCGCAAAGAATGAGAAAAGGAAGGCCAAGTAAAATCGTGTAAATCGAGGAATCTTTCTTCGTAGTGCTGGGAAAATACTGCTACAAAAACTATTTTAGGTGGTATTTGGTGTGAAATGTTTATATGTATTCATTCCTGTCCTATATATCCTTTTTTTATTTTTTATTTGCTTATTCCATTTTTCTTTTGCACGTGAAAATCTTACAAATTAAAATTAACTCTTTGGAAGAAATTGTTATTCATTTTTTTTTGGCAACAATAAAGTTTATAAAATTTAACAGAATAATGTCAGTTTATTCTGTATGAAAATAACGAACTTTTTCATTTATAATCAAATAGTTGAATAAATAAATGAAAATATTATTCTATATAGTATATAAATACAATTTTCATTTCTGCGTTTAAATAAATCTATATGCAAATATCTATACAAAGGCATTCATTAATTCATTCCTTTTGCTTTGATTTGACTTCAAAAAAAACCATACATACTTTCACATTTATGATATTTTTAGATGAGATGCTGTTGCTACGCAACGGTTAAAAGAAAAAATGAAATATAAGTAAATTCATAAAATAAAATGTTTTATATTATTCGAACACATGTATAAAATTCTATCATAAGTTATACACCTAATTTAAAAGCTCTGACAAATGTTTTGACAAAATTGCAAACTAATAAGAATAATTTAATACTCTTATTTAAAAATTTCAGCATCCAAAATTTATCATTTAAATCTATTATTCATATGAGCGATTTCTTTCAACAAATGAAAATTTGAAAATCGTCTGACTTCCCATAGAAAAGCATTATATCACAAAATAAAATGTTCTGTATATTCCGAACGAATGAACCAAATTTAACCCAAAACTATACAGCTAAATCCGGGGAGTTCATCAACATGCCCAGGGAATTTCAAGCCGATCGGATGCTTTTTGCGGCAGTTATCGCGGAACAGACAGACAGACTAACGGAAACCAAAACTTTTCGTGTCTCCACAGTAAGCCTTCACTGACGTTTCGGCAATAATTAATTGAGATATCCTCTAATATTTATAGTAATATATTTAGATGAACATTATTTATCGCAACTTGCGTTCTTCTTTTAGGTAGATTTCATAAGAAATACTACCTATTGCAGTCGTCACCATGGTGCGACTTTTGAAAAATTCCTTCATAACTTTTCATTATATGACCCCAGGAATCCAAAACCACCCCCACCTAAAAAAATTATATTTATACATATGTGTGTGTGTAGCGTATGTATGTACTAATTTTTTTCCGCACGATAAAAGTTGCAATTATGCGTGGATAGTCTTCAAACTCACTAAAAAGTTTGAGATGGTTAACATCTCGGCGGGGATCGTAAATGGGCAAAATCGGCCAAAGGGGTTGGAAATAGGGAGGGGTTGTGTGAAAACCAACAAAATTCCATAACTTCCGTAATCGAGTCTCATGCTAATTTCTATATTTTAGTGAGGTTGGTTTGGTTAAAAACTATTTTATTGTTGTAAACTTTTATCTCCTCCCCCCCCCCCCGGGATTGCACTTATACTCTAAAGCGAAAGCTGGGTTCCCGGGGCGGTCATCCCTGTCATCCCTCTAAACTTTTATATATATAACCTTAACTGAGGGTCCATTTACAAAAAATAATCTAATTAAGGATAAAAAGTGAAAAATTATCGTAGTAACACTATTCTAATAAAACCAGTTTTAACGGAAAAATGAAATAAAAAACTCGTCAAAAGCGGCCAGATAAAATTATTAAACTGGGTTAATCTCTAATCCTGATTTAGTTATCGTTGGTGAAATTAGTACTTTACTTTGAAATCTACTTGCGCCTGCGGGCCAAGCCGGCAGGGATTTTTTTCACTCTTTTGATTTAGTGAAATGCAAAATATATAAAAAACTTTGTTACAGAAAACGCTAATTGTAAAATCTAAGATTCACATGGGACAAAAGGAATACTTAGAAATATTTTAATTCTTATAACTGTGGAAAAAGCAAACAAAAAAAGAAGAAATTAAGAGAGGAAACATACAGGAAATCATAAACGGCTTAGGAAGCATTAGAAGGATTTGTTCGGAAACAAAAAACAAAGATAGGATGATTGTTACAATGAAAAAGATTTGAAAGCGGATAATGTAATAAATAAGAAATTGCATAGTTAATTACAATCCAATAATTAATGTAACAGTGTAATACAATTTAATATAAGTATTGTAAAAAGAATAGCATCACAGTTAATTTTTAACTAACTTGTAACAAATTAACAGCTTAAGGTTTCTAGTCACTCAGCTTCCAAATTCCTCTCCCTAATGCTAGGTCTATGGAGGTGGAATGCATTCGTATCTCACTATTCTAAAGAAAAAATAAACTAACGCTGTCACCGCCGCTGTTTTTAAATTTTTTATGACCGGAGTCTTTCTTCGTAAATATTATGAAAACTACTGCATACAAAAATATGAAAATCAGTTGTATTATAGAGAAATGTTTGATAAACACACTGATGCAAACAGTTTTCAAATCGAAAAATTATTCTAAGATGTATTTAATGTTAAATTTGGTCAAAATCGTTCCATTAAAAAAGTTTCATAGAAGCAAAAACTACAAACACGAATATCATCATTTTTAGATCATTTTATACATTGGAAGTTTTCGGTGTGCAGGCTGCATTCATTTTTTTAATCTGATTCATCTTTTGAGGATTTATTTCCCTTTTATATTCAAAATTTCAGCGTTTCGAGAAATATTTTTTACATCTTTTAGAAAATGGTATTATTTTAAATCGTTGACAATTTTTAAAACAGCACAAATAATAATATTTCCTGCAAATTAAAAATTTATTTACACGTGACTGTTATAAACAGAAAAACACTTTCAATGGAGAATTAAATGATTACGTTTTAAAAACAGGAAAATATAGAAAATAAAGTCATAAAAACTACACTTACACGTAAATTTAAAAAAAAGAAAAATATGTAAAATAATAAATTCATTAATATGTGTTTAAAATCGTAATAGTAGGAAATACGCATAGTTAAAATGGCCCAACAATAATATTGTCATACAGTTTAAATTTAAAATATATTTGCGCGAGACATTTATTTCATATTTTGAGATAATCTTTTAAACTAGTGTGAATTCCAAGACAGCGCAAATAGTGTTTCCTTTCTAGCAAGAAAAGTATTTTCACGTGAATATAAAAAAGAAAACGAAAACTTTGGTGAAAATTACGTCAGATTTAAAGCGATTCATTTAAAATGTCTTATTTAAAAGAACTTTCTTATAGCGTTGTTAAAAAATACTGGGAAACAAAGACTCTGTTTACTTAATTTTATATTTGCTATTTTCAAATTTTTCACTGATCTGATATAATCAAAGACGAAGACAACCCGTTAACAAGGAGATAGCCACTGTTTTTTTAATTATGATTCATTCTTCCGAAATTTTTTTAAAGTCAATCAAATTAGCGTGCTTTTAGAGTTTGTGGTATCTGAACGGTGGTTGGCGAGCGTAGCTCGTAGGGGGCAGAGTCCCCCTGTATAAAATATAATATTTAAAATATCTCCTCAGGAAATTAATGTTTTTAATTGCTTTTTTCTTTGTATTCTCCATAAAAGATGTCACTTTTTCCCTTAGTTATCAAACAATATCTAAAATCTGTGGTTAATTTAATATTTCATGTGTACAAAAGCTGGCGAGCAGCGAGTAAGATTTTAACACTTCATTTAAAATTAAGTATATTTTTTAGAAACATTTTGAGAACTAAGGAAACAAGTAAACATTAAATTAAAAATATATATATATAAAACCCGGCTCCGTAAAAAGCGAACTAATTAATTATTTCTCATCAATGTGAAAATATTTTTTATATAACTTACCTATTTTTTATTCACTTGTATTGATGACTTTTAAGTTGTGAACTATTATTTTAACACAATCAAACTGACTGGTAAAGTTATCATACGAATTGAATATTTCCAACTGAGCGAAAAAATGCCCAGGCTGGGAATCGAACCCAGATCCTTGGCTTACAAGGCCAATGCTTTTCCATTTAAGCTAACTGGGCCGACAACCAGCCAGCATATTTCGCTCAGGTAACCTTATTGGTTGTAACATCTGGTCTGTCATGTAGACAGCTCAACAGAATAAACCGCAGGTAAAGGAACTCCATATATAAACGATGGGTACGTAGATGAACTATTATTTTAACACAATCAAACTGACTGGTAAAGTTATCATACGAATTGAATATTTCCAACTGAGCGAAAAAATGTCCAGGCTGGGAATCGAACCCAGATCCTTGGCTTACAAGGCCAATGCTTTTCCATTTAAGCTAACTGGGCCGACAACCAGCCAGCATATTTCGCTCAGGTAACCTTATTGGTTGTAACATCTGGTCTGTCATGTAGACAGCTCAACAGAATAAACCGCAGGTAAAGGAACTCCATATATAAACGATGGGTACGTAGATGAACTATTATTTTAACACAATCAAACTGACTGGTAAAGTTATCATACGAATTGAATATTTCCAACTGAGCGAAAAAAAAGCATTGGCCTTGTAAGCCAAGGATCTGGGTTCGATTCCCAGCCTGGGCATTTTTTCGCTCAGTTGGAAATATTCAATTCGTATGATAACTTTACCAGTCAGTTTGATTGTGTTAAAATAATAGTTCATCTAGGTACCCATCGTTTATATATGGAGTTCCTTTACCTGCGGTTTATTCTGTTGAGCTGTCTACATGACAGACCAGATGTTACAACCAATAAGGTTACCTGAGCGAAATATGCTGGCTGGTTGTCGGCCCAGTTAGCTTAAATGGAAAAGCATTGGCCTTGTAAGCCAAGGATCTGGGTTCGATTCCCAGCCTGGGCATTTTTTCGCTCAGTTGGAAATATTCAATTCGTATGATAACTTTACCAGTCAGTTTGATTGTGTTAAAATAATAGTTCATCTACGTACCCATCGTTTATATATGGAGTTCCTTTACCTGCGGTTTATTCTGTTGAGCTGTCTACATGACAGACCAGATGTTACAACCAATAAGGTTACCTGAGCGAAATATGCTGGCTGGTTGTCGGCCCAGTTAGCTTAAATGGAAAAGCATTGGCCTTGTAAGCCAAGGATCTGGGTTCGATTCCCAGCCTGGGCATTTTTTCGCTCAGTTGGAAATATTCAATTCGTATGATAACTTTACCAGTCAGTTTGATTGTGTTAAAATGATAGTTCATCTACGTACCCATCGTTTATATATGGAGTTCCTTTACCTGCGGTTTATTCTGTTGAGCTGTCTACATGACAGACCAGATGTTACAACCAATAAGGTTACCTGAGCGAAATATGCTGGCTGGTTGTCGGCCCAGTTAGCTTAAATGGAAAAGCATTGGCCTTGTAAGCCAAGGATCTGGGTTCGATTCCCAGCCTGGGCATTTTTTCGCTCAGTTGGAAATATTCAATTCGTATTTTAAGTTGTGTTTAATTGTTAGTTCCTATCTATAAACAGTGTTTTGATGAGGTCTATAGATGTGTCTATGAAGGTTAGAGTTGCAGTAAAGCTAGAGATTCTACCTACACAACTTCCAGGTTGTATAATATTTAAACGGAACTTCTGACTGTAAAATAGTCAATGAAACATCGTCTTCATTTTGAAAGACCTATCAAATGATATGCCACTCAATATGTGCGTGAAAATGTTTTTTCGTCTCTACCGCCATTTTGTATTTTACAGCCACCATTTTGAATGTATAGAAACAAAACCTAGCCTACAACCATAAGAACAGACCTCATTCATTAAAATCCATCCAGCCGTTGAGGTGTTTCGGGGGTATAAAGAAATCCACATACTCAGATACGCGTGAAACACATAACCCTTCTTGGCAGTCGGATAAAAAGAGACATTCTTTAAGAAGAGTACATACAAAAAAGAAGTTATAAAATATTAATTTTCCGTGTAGATATTTTAAATGTACGAATGCATCAAACGACCGTAGACTTAACATTACTGAGGGGAATTTGGAGGCTGAGTGACTAGGAGTTTGAACAAATTGTTCCAATATTTTTTATTTATATCAACGCATAACTTTTAAGCGCCAATTTTGATCATTATTATTATTTATTTATTGGAAAGGTTCGGTTTGGCGGGGATGCGATTTCAATTCTATCAGCATCGAAAGTGGAATATTTATTTTTATGTCTTTTCTCTTGTCTTTATTTATTTGTTTTTACTTTAAAAACTCTAACTTTTGTAAAAATTGGCCAATCGTTTCCAAATATGAGTATGTTGTTAAAGTACACACTTATTAATGCAAGTTTTTAAAATAGTTACAAAAAGCATACATTACTAGAAAACAGGAATTATGCTTTTTCAGAATTTAGTGTTGCCCCCGGTGAAAAAAAAATATATGTATATAAATATAGATAATACAAAATATATTTCAGTTTTAAGACTTAAAACACACGCTTTTATATTATATAAAATGACGTCATTCGCATCCTCTGAAGAATTCCTCATTTACGATTTAGTTTTGAACAACATCTACAGCAAAGTATTCATAGGACGTCACTATCCCTGAATAATACACAAATAAAAAAAAAAAATAGATGTCACTCAAGAAACTCACCAAAAAAAATCGGCTATCTAATGATTCATATGCCTTCATTTGTTTGTATTATAGATAATTAAATTAAATATAGTTTATAATAGATCCATGTTTTATCAGAAATCATTCATTTATATTTTTTTAAAAATAGCACGCATTTTAATCCCATTTTTTTCAGTAGCTATGGGAAAATGGCAACAAAAAGATATAATTACTACTTTCCAACTATTTTTTCTTTACTTTCTACAAAAATGGAGTACTTGAGTTGCCAAAATTCAACAAATGCCATTAAAAAATACAAAAAAAATAATATCTCAAAAATAAATGGGTATGCAGTTTTCAAACAAATTGCTTTAAAAAGTACTTTTTTTTCAATACGACGGTATAAAAATGGAAAATATGCGATGCTTAGAAGTTTAAAGAATTGCAGTAGACTATTTAACAGTACAATGATACATCTGCTTTGTTTTACGGCTGGCTTATACACCGGAACGTTATTTTTTGGAGACGGCACTTTTATTGCTGGGAGAAAGAAACAGCAAATCAGGAGCTAAAAAGCACTTAATGAATCATTTTTTCATGTACTATGTTGAAATTTGAACTTTGTACAAGATAACCCTAGATCTTTAGGTGTGTTCGTAATTATATAAATACGTAGCACCTATAGTCGTCGTTCGGTCCGTCTGTCTGTCTGTCCGTCCACATATAAAAGAGCAAAAACTACCCAACCGAATGGTCTGAAATTTTAAATATATAACTGTTACAAAATTTTGTCGAGTCATTTCTGATTTTATGAAAATTGAATGTATAGTTTAATTACTGGGTTAATCAAAAGTTTTCCGTTACATTACGGCCAATGAGAAAAAAATTATTTCAAGTGCATTTTAATGATGTTACAGATTTTCGATTAGAATTAAATTGATATACATTTATGAATTGCACTAAAATATACATTCAGTACAATATGCGGTGAAAAAAATATTTATAAAACTAGTTATAGTACGAACCATATTTGCCGTGAAATTTCCAATTTGTTTGAGATTGGAAAAGCATTTCTGAAACTAAAGTCTGTTTTGTTATTCTCAATTTTCGGAAACATTTGTCATTTGTTTTTGCAGCCCATTAATCAGTATTCTCTAGCCGATATCAACACAAAATATCGATTTTTTAGAATCTATGAATTCTCAAGTAAATATTTTCAGATTCATAACAGGATTTATGCATGCAAAAAGAACAACATTTTGTTATTTTTAAACACGTTTGTCGACCATGAAAACGTTTATTTGAGAAATAATAACCTCCACAAAATCGATATTTAGTGTTGGTACCTGGATGAGAAAATTTATTAACTCTCTGTATAAACTGTAAAAATGCTAAACAGTTCCAAAAATTATCGGAAGTAAAAGAAACTTCTGTTATGGGTAGCTCGAAAGAAGTTGTGTTATATTTTCGTAAATCTTCGTGCGGCATGAATTAACATTTCTCTATTTTTACAGTATTGTTTAGAAAATTAGAAAAAAATGGTATTCAGTTCAGTTATTCAAAAGTGGCATTTCAGGCTGAATTAGCCGGATTGTTTAGGCGATGTTAAAAACTAATATACTTAAAAAACTGTTGTGTTTAAAATATTTACACTGAAATTTCACACAATAAAACTACTTCGAGGTTTTTTCCAAAATTCTTGGTAGCAAAGGAAGCATTTTATTTCTGAGTGTTTGCCGTAAATCAAAAGCTTTTTATTAGATTTGTATGTTTGCTTCAAACGAAATGTTTGGCTAAAATCAAAAGCAAACAGCCTTACAGTCTTCTAGCACAAGTGTGACCAAATTGTGATACAGTTGTGACCAAAATGCGAAAGCGCCCAAGCCAAAATGTGAAATTACCATCACACAAATGCTGCTCTTACTATTGACACTGTCGTTATGTGTAATGAAAGATGAGTCGTATCCACGTCACTGTGAAGTCAATCTATCCCATTTTGTGGCAAACTGCAAAAGACTAAAAAAAAATTAGCCATCGTGACTTGGCGTCACAAAGTGATTATAACCTGAGAGTTATAACGTGGAGAAATTAAAAAGTCATTGTTGTGAGTGTGGTCGATTGGGAGGTGACACTGACGATAGTAGACGTTTGTAGATGATGTACATAATTTAATAGTTACGTAAAAAAGTAACAATACTTAAATGATTTACTTTCCTAGTTGTTTATAATATTTGACAAAAAATCGCAGTATTTTAATCATACATTTTGCCCAAAAAACTATAGCAAATAAGTATAAAAATTTTTTTACTCTCCAAATATTTTTAAGAAGAAAATTTATAATATAAAAATTCCCGTTTTATACTCGTCGTTCCCATTTTTCAAAATATTAGCAAAATTTATCGAGAAGTTTAATGAAATAAATATAGAAATATAAAATCTATTATACATATATATACATTCTATACACACTTTTTAATATAAAAATGTAGACTAATTATTATTGGAAAAATATAGTTTTCCTTTTCAGAATAATTTCCACGTAAGATCTACATTCATTTAACATTTAACAGGATCTAATTAATGATTCCATAAGTACATTAGAAATTCCAAAATCAACGTCCGTAACCCATTAATAATGACTTAGCCTTCAAACTCGGTAACTACGCAGAAAAGAAAGATTGTAAACAATATTGTGTTTTTCTCTTTTTTTTTTTTTTTTTTTTTTTGAGGAAAAGTGAACAATTGAAAACCACGCTTGTATAAAACAGGACAAAAATGATTATTCAACATTTCAGGAAAGAAAAAAATATATTTATTAGAAATCCTAGAAAGATATGAATTTGTAAATAGTTAAAGGAAGAAAATTTTATTTTAATTTCAGAGTAATGTTGTATTTATACATTATTTTTTAGTTTTTAATTAAAAATATTGTACTTTTAAATTTTATAATGTATCATGCTAAATTAAGGCTATTTGCTAACTAAATCAAATTGCTTTCTGAAACATTTCTGTATTTAATTTTATTTGTAAATACATGAAATTTCTAACAGCTCTTATCCAGAAACTATTTAATCAAACAATTTCCAATATTCCATAAAGATAGAAGATCTTTTAGTAAATGCTGGTAAAGTCTACATTTTCTTTCGAATTTTCGGACACAACAGTTTGATCACGGTCATTTTGAGACAAAAAATGCTAATAACTCAAGATGTAATTGAATTTATCAAAAAATGAAATCTGTTTGATTACAAATCCCTTCAATAATCGTATCTGAAAGTGTCATATTTTTACGTTTAAATATAACTCCGCAATTGTGTTAGAAAGTTTCACGTTTTTGAGAGTGGAAAAATATTTTTTTAAGAACCACCTTAAAATTAAACAATATCTTAACCCGTTTCCTTGGTAATTTACATATTTTTTATCATTCTTTATTACCTCTTTCCTTTTCCATCTGCTTAAAAATTGTATGTTACAGTAAGTTAAAGTAACACCTTTGTCTTTTAATTATGGGAAGATGTCGAATTCTGTTTTATATGTATTTTTATCGATTATAATTAATGTGCTTATCTATCTCATTCTTAAATTTTTTATCCATTCAAAAAATATTTTAAATGAATAGAAAATACTTATAATTTCAGGTCATTTATCACTTTTTCTAAATTATATATATTAAGACCTTTAAACAAGGAAATATATTAATGTAAACAAACATTAAATATACTTGTAACGTGTAGTTTCTACATGAAATGTATACGTATTTTTTAACCATTTGGAAAAATGGTTATTGCCCTCGTCAGGGTAGGAAATCAAAAGCATATCTGAAGCTTTTTATTAGTTGAATCCGCATTTTATTTGTTTATTGATTGGTCTATACACTAACCTTTACTTTCAACAGAGATGGATGCTTCTGTTGCCAATATGACAAAAAAGCAATAAAAACTACAAAAAAATTAATAACTCAGAAACAAATTGAGATACAGCTTTCAAACAAATTGCATTTAAAAGTAATTTTTTTTTTCTATACGACAGTGTAAAAAGTAATATTGTGGGATGTTTAGAAATTTAAGAATGAAATTTCATTTAAAATAGGCGTCAGATTTCTACGATGGAAAAGCCTTTTCCCGAACAGCCAGTGAAATGTTTGGATAATACGTAAGTTTCAGGTGGATAATACGTAAGTTACAGGAAATCTGACGCCGATTTTTGTCGCTTGCAATTTTTACGTGTAATAACACTATTAATTAAAAAACAGAAAAACGAACGTTTAAAGTGCACAAATAATAAATGAAAATGATTTTCATTTATTATTTGTGCATTTTAAAATATTGGTTTTTCTGCTTTTTAATATTGTCCACAAAGGCTTTATTTCCTATTTTTAAACACTATTAATGTTTAATTCACGGCGTAAGTAATGTAGGATCAACTTCGTGCGATTTTTTATGTCTTAAATTTTAGTCTTTGAAAAAATCATTTTCCGAATGCTTGTTGTAATTTGTTAAATTGCTTTTTTTTTTAAATAAATCCTTCCCCCCAAGTTTACTACATTTATTTAAGATTTAATTGGATCTCTTTAATTAAAGATCACATAAGAACATTAGAAATGCCGCAGTCAACAACCTTAATTCATTAATAATGGATTGGTCATCAAATTGTGCAATTAAACAGCAAAGATTTAATTGGATGTCTTTAATTAAAGATCGCATAAGAACATTAGAAATGCCACAGTCGACAACCTTAACTCATTAATAATGGATTGGTCATCAAATTGTGCAATTAAACAGCAAAGATTTAATTGGATCTCTTTAATAAAAGATCACATAAGAACATTCGAAATGCCAATGTCAACAACCTTAACTCATTAATAATGAATTGGTCATCAAATTGTGCAATTAAACAGCAAAGATTTAATTGGATCTCTTTAATTAAAGATCACATAAAAACATTAGAAATGCCACAGTCAACAACCTTAACTCATTAATAACGGATTGGTCATCGAATTGTGCAATTAAACAGAAAGATTTAATTGGATCTCTTTAATAAAAGATCACATAAGAACATTAGAAATGCCACAGTCAACAACCTTAACTCATTAATAATGTATTGGTCATCAAATTGTGCAATTAAGCAACAAAGAAAATAAGTAAGGTTTGTGTTTTTCTGGTATCTTTAAACGGATCGAAAAGGTTTTACGAAAATCTACTGAAGTTTGATTGTAGATTAGAAAGCCTGCAATTCATTTAGATTATCATTTCTTACATTTCCACTATAAAGGCGGTATAAAGCCATTATACGGGCGGTTAAAAAAAAAAGGGACCTTGTGCGATTCGGATTTCAGGCAGTGAGATTTATTACCAAATGATGTAAGCAGCTATGAAAACAAACTTATATATGTATTTACTAAAAATACTTTATATTTTTATAATTTACTTATATATGTATTAAATTAAAATCCTGTTATTTATATATTATTATTATTATTATTATGGTTTTTGTATATACAATTTACTTCTGTTTGCATTTCAAAGTAGACAAAAGGCTTGTAATATTAAATAAATTGCATAAATATTGAAAAAATTTGTTTGTATATATGAGATAGTGCAGGTCGCCAGAAATTATTCATGAAAATATCCTTCTCTCTACTAGCCCATTACCTCTATCTCACCAAAGCCCCTATACTGGAAAAGTACCTATCTTTTTACCACGTCATTTTTCAGCCATTCATATTTGAAACACACTCGAAAATTTAGTTTGTATTGTAACTTTTTGATGGGTAATACCGCCGTACAACCGTTAGCAATTTTGGAACCTCTAGAATTTTCTCCCTCTTCATTATCATCACTTATAATTTCTTGATCCCTCAATAACCAAAATTACAGAAAGCTGCTTTCGAAAAAATATTTACAATAACAGTTTTGATTCTGCTTGGTCAGTTTGTGAAAAATTGTCCGCATTATCCGCTGTCAGCGATGTCTTTAACATTATTTGAAAATAAGAATTGATGGGTAGAAGGAAATTGCCCTCATAAACCAGAGATATACTTTAAGCAGAGACTCATTTACGAGAGTCCACAATCAAGAAGAACTAGATTTTATAAAAAATTAGTGTAAGTATTACACTTTTCTGTTTTTATTTCTTGCTGACCGACCAATTTATGCTCTTCATTATCGCCACTTGTAATTTCTTGATCTCTCAATAGCCAAGGTGACATCAAATTTGTTTTCGAAAAAAATATGTACAAAAGCAGTTACGATATTGTTCGGGCAGTATGTGAAAAAAAATTTCTGCATTATCCGGTGCGCAACGCCCTTTAAGCGATGTCTTTAACATTAGTTACAAATAAGAATTGAGGGGAAATAGAAAATTGCCCTCATAAACCAGAGATACGCGTTAAGCAGAGACGCATTAACGAGAGTCCACTGTAGTTACACAATAAAAACAAGATTTTATAAAACAAATTAGCGTAAGTATTGCACTTTTCTGTTTTTATTTCTTGCTGGTCGATCATTTTACGTTCTTCATTATCGTCACTTGTAATTTCTTGATCTCTCAATAACCAAAGTGACATCAAATTTATTTTCGAAAAAAATATGTACAAAAACAGGTTCGATACTGTTCGGGCAATTTGTGAAAAAATATTTCGGCATTATCCGATGCATAGCGCGCTTTAAGCGATGTCTTTAACATTAGTTACAAATATCAATTGAGGGGAAATAGAAAATTGCCCTCATAAACCAGCGATACGCGTTAAGCAGAGACGCATTAACGAGAGTTACACAATCTACAAAAAACCAGATAAAAATAAATAGCATAGGTATTGCATTTTCTGTTTTTATTTTATGCTGACCGATCAATTTATACTCTTTACCGTCACTTATAATTTCTTGATCTTTCAATAACAAAAAGTGACATCAAATTTGTTTTCATAAAATTATGTACAAAAGCAGTTTCGATACTGTTCGGGCAGTTTTTGAAACACATTTCCACATTATCCGATGCGTAGCGCGCTTTAAGTAATGTCTTTAACATTAGTTACAAGTATGAATTGCTGGGGGAAAAGGAAATCCCCTTCATTAACTGGAGATATGTCTTAAAAGTAGAGACGCATCAACGAGAGTCCACTGTAGTTACACAATCTACAAAAACTAGATTTTAAAAAATCCCTGCCGGCTCGGGCCTACAGGCGGAGGTAGATTTCGAAGTTAAGTACGAAATTCACCAACAAAACTTAAATCAAGATTAGATATAAACCCAGTTTCTTCACAAAGAGTGAGCTGTAGGGAGCTAAACTTTTTGTGAAAATTATAATATACACGAATACACACACACATGTATATGGAATAGGTTTAAAAAATGGCTACAAAAAATTCAGAGAACCTTAAAGTGTTAAAATATGTTAATATTTCCATAGTCGGGTTTTTATCATGTTTTAATACGTTTCTTCAAACTCACATGGCGTTACATATTCACCTGCTGAGGTCCATTATATTTCCAATATCACGCAATATACATATTTTTTTAATTCGTCAAACTATTTATTTTATTTTGAGTTTTCATGCTGAAGTCTTACTCTAGAAAACTTATGACGTAATATTCAATTTGTTTTCAGTTTGTCAAACTATTTAATTTTACACGTGAAAATTTTGCATTAGAAAAGTAATTGTTGTGGTGAGAATTTTATTGTTTTTTTTTTATTGTTGGCAACTGCTATAATGAAAAACTTTTATTTTTTTCCTGCCATTGTTGCGTAAGAGCTGGTTTTATCAGAATCATGTTAAGACAGTATTCAAAATTTTGAACCCTCCCCATTTCCACCCTCTTGGGCCGATTTCGCCCATTTTCAATCCCCGACGCGATATTAGCCATCTCAAAGTTGTTGGCGAGTTTGAGACAATCCGTGCATAATTGCAACTTTTATCGTGCGGACAAAATTTAGTACATACATACATACACATATATATATAAATATATATATATAAACTTTTTAGGTGGGGGTGGTTTTGGAGTCCTGGGGTCCTATAATGAAAAGTTATGAAGGAATTTTTCAAAAGTCGCACCATGGTAACGACTGCAATAGGTAGTATTTCTTACGAAATCTACCTAAAAAAAAATTAGCGTAAGTATTGCATTTTTCTGTTTTTATTTCTTGCTGACCGATCAATTTATACTCTTCATTACCATCACTTATAATTTCTTGATTTTTCAACAACAAAAAGGAACATCAAATTTGTTTTCGGAAAAATTATGTACAAAAGCATTTCCGATTTTGCGGTCAGTTTGTGAAAACATGTCAGCATTATCCGATGCGTAGCACGTTTTAGGCGATGTTTTTAACATTAGTTACAAATAAGAATTGATGGGGAAAAGGTAATTTCCCTCATTAACCGGAGATACGCATTGAGCAGAAACTGACGTGAGTCCACTGTAGTTACGTAATTCAGAAAAATTAGATTAAAAAAATTAGCACAAGTATTGCATTTTTCTGTTTTTATTTCTTGCTGGCCGATCAATTTATATTCTTTATTATCGCTTGATCTCTCAATAACCAAAGTGACATCAAAGCTGCTTTCGAAAAAAATATATACAAAAGCAGTTTCGATTCTGCCCGGGCAGTTTGTGAAAAAATTTCCGCATTATCGATGTGTAGTACATTTTAAGCGATACCTTTAATATTAGTTACAAATAAGAACAGATTAGAAAAAATCCCTGACGGCTCAGCCTACAGGCGCAGGTAGATTTCGAAGTTAAAAGTTAAATTTTTATTTTAAATAACGAAAGAACAAATAAATTAGTATAATATTAATAAAAATACAAATAAAATTTCGAAATAAAAATCATTTGATGACGTAAACACGTATAATTTGCTTAAAGTCAAGTGAATGTGACATTTACGATCAACCATTATTGGCATTTAATCTTATAGTTTGGCGATAGATTTTTGGTCGACGGGATAACCAAGTAGTACCAATATTAGTTTTTGCTGCATTAAAATATCTCAATTTGTTGATTTTCTGTAATCAAGTAAACCCTATAGGTTTACAATGGAAGTCTGAGGGAATTTGGCGAAATATTAGTGATATCGACAAGTTGGCGTTTATCAGAATCATGTTAAGGTGGTACTCAAAATATTTAACCCTCCCCCATTTCTACTGCCCTGGACCGATTTTTCTCATCTGCAATCCCCGCCGAGATATTAGCCATCTCAATGTGTTTGGCGAGTATGAAGACGATGCATGCATAATTGTGACTTTATCGTGCGGACAAAATTTAGTATATGTATATATATATATATATATATATATATATATCGTGTATATATATAAAAAATAAAGATAGAGCCTTTAACTTGTAATACAAAATCAAGCACAATACCACTAATTCACTAGCACATTGCAGACGATTAATCTATATAAAACATATGAAAAACTACCAAATTTTGATACAATAACCTATTAACGACAAAAGATACAAATAACCAGCGAAATATTGTTGAACCATTAAAATACGTATAGTAAACAAATAATAGATCAGATGGATGGGTGTGGTAGGAAGCTTATATAGCATTTCACTTCTTCAGGCGTACATGAAATACAAATATAAGCAAAAACATAGTCGATTTCTGTAATAGAATCCAGCAATAAGCTAAAAATTGAATTCCATTATATACCCGATCGATTATACACCCAAAAGTATAAATTTAACATGCCATATAAATTGAATTAAATAAATCATTAATGAATGCAAGATCCGTAATAATGAACAATATGAAAAAAAATTGTAACATTTAAATTTAAGACATAGTCAGCAATAGAACTGCTATCATATACATATAAACTTTTTAGGTGGGGGTGGTTTGGGTTCCTGGAGTCATATAATGAAAAGTTATGAAGGAATTTTTCAAAAGTCGCACCACGTTAACGACTGCAATTGGTAGCATTTCTTACGAAATCTACCTAAAATGGATATTGCCCTCATTGACTGGAGATACGTGTTAAGCACAGGCGCATTAACGAGAGTTCACTGTATTTACAGAATTTAGAAAAACTAGATTTAAAAAAATTAGAGTAAGTATTGCATTGTTCTGTTTTTATTTCTTACTGACCGATCAATTTATACTTTGTTTAGTTGTTTGCAAAGTTATTAAACAAAATTACTGAAATAATTTCAATAGTTCACAAGAAAAAGGTACAGCCTGTTTTATATGTTGTGTTAAAATATCAGTTATTTTACATGTTATTTCGCAAATGTTTAAAAAAAATGCATATTGATAGTTACAACATTTTACAATTATTATACGAGGATATATTTTTTGCATACTTTAATAATTCTATTATAAGTTAAAGTAAGATTTTTGATCTTTTACTCTGAAAGTGTGGATGGAAGGTGGAAGTTGATTCAAATCTTTGTTATCGATTACAAATCAGTTTATCTACCTCATTTTTAAATTTTACATAAATAACATATTTGAAATGAAAAAAGTGAAATAATAATTCCACGTCATTTTTCACTTCTTTAAAAAGTACATAAAATTTACAGGGTTAGCTTAAATAATTCATCGGGCTTCAAAAGACTGTTTATTTACAAGTAAATGACGTACAAAGACGGGGATACATGAAAAGATACATACACTTCCAAGTTTATAGTACATACTACATATGTTCAATGTGTGCGTCCTTAATCACACGGCACACGTTCCAACTGCAATCAAGTTCCGTCCATAAGTCTAATATCATCTTTCTGTTAATATCCGCCACAGCAGCAGGGATGCGTTCATGCACGCGAGCCACGAGTCGGTCTTTTAAACTTGGTGAGAGCATATAGGGTAAAGTGCCCATATTTCGTCCCCTTTCCTAATTTCGTCCCACTTAACTTCTCCGCTTCTGCGAAACTGGTGCAACTTATGACGCAAGGCACATGGGACGGAAGGTAAAAAGGGTTAGTATTGAAAGTTTCGTTCGTCAAGAGGCATACATAAATTAAGCGAATTTCCTATTCTAGAAGACCTGAGTTCTTATTACGTTGTTTGTAGAACGTTATTTACTGTACTGTAAGTATTTATTTCTTACACATTTCATGTATTTTACGTAAATAAGATGCTTACTGTAGCATACAGTGAGTTTTAGGAAGCTCAGTTCATCTTACGGGAACTGAAGCTCCGCCATATTGTGAAGTAGAGTGGTCTAAATTTCGTCCCTCTTGCAGTTCTTATTTTCGTCCCAAGGACAAAATTAGGAATGCTTTTTCATGACAAATTTTTCCTCACGTTTTGATGGTTAATGTTTCGTTATGTCATTCTTCCACTGATCATTAGTACATTTCTTTGTGGCTTACTTTAATGTAAATTAAATTACTCACTCATTTAGAAATAAATTTTTATTTAGTTATAATTTAAGCCTCGGCGTATTGGATTTTTTAGGGGGACGAAATTGGGGCCAATTTTTTTTTCTTTTGCATTTTTTAGATACTTTTGATAAAACAATTTTTCGCTTTGTTAAATTTTTCTTTGTACGATATTTGCCTATGTTTCTCAGTAGTTATTTTATCTAAAAGACAAATTTGGTAGGTTTTCACTGAAAATTACAACATTTAGGGCCTAAAAGTGACTGGGGTACGAAATATGGGCACTTTAACCTATCTTGCCATGTATCACACGTCTTTGTAGGTCGTATACCTCACAATGCACAGTGTTTTAAAAACCGATGAATCATTTAAGATAACCCTGTATATAGTAGCTTTTTCGAAGGAAACACAGAAATGCAATCAATTGTTAAATATAAACTTTCTGAATTCGTAGTTAATTTTTATTTGAAATATATAGAGTTTATTTTTCATAATAAATTCTACCTTAGATAACTACATCCATTTGAGATTCAGTGGGATATCTTTGAATAAAGTCTCGCATAATTACATTAGAAATACTAAAATCAACGTCTGTAACTCATTTATAATGGATTGGCCATCAGACTCTGTAATTAAGCACTAAGGAAAGAATGTGAGCTCTTGATATTGATTGTGTTTTTCTGGTGTTTTTAGTTGTGTATAGGAGAAATGTCTACTATGTTAGAATAAAACAGGAAAACAAACATTCTGTTATACTTAAGGGGACATGGGACCTACTCATTTTTTTTTCTTAATTGCACTTTATATGCTATCCACGGGCACACTATATGAATTATGGCCTATATTTAAAACACAAGAAATTAAAAAAAAATCGAGAAAAATAAGGTATTTCCTGAATATTTTACGTGTTGTCAAGAACTTTCAAAATGTCCCAACCTCATTCCATATCAATTAAAATCCCCAATATTTTAGGTAGCTTTCATTACAAAAAGCTACCTATTGCAGCCGTTCGGAGGAAAGCGATTTCAAAAAATTTTGGTATATTTTCATCGATCATGACCCCCAGACCCCGAAACCACCCTCCGTTCAAAAGTTGATATATATATATATATATATATATATATATATCCATATATATATATATATATCTGACCTTTGTCATACTGTAACTCTCGAATTTATGAACCGATTTAGATGTAATTCGGTATGTACATAGTACATACCAATGTCTCAACCGAGTTCGTTGGCCAGCTTCATCCGCCATTTTGTTTCAAAATGGCGGCCATTTAAAATTTTCTTAAAAATTTTAAATTTGAAATGTGGTACCAAAGAATTGAAAATGGAAAAATATTTTTTTCTTATGTATTTGACCTTTATACAAAGATTCCGGAGCAGTTTTTGTTTCGTCTATATCTTAAAAAATGGCTGAGTTATAGCATTCTGAATTTCTAGCGTGACTGACATTTTGAAACGTCCTGAATTTTGTCACGCGATAAAAGGCGTATTTATGAACCGATTTGGATGTAATTTCGTTTGTACATAGTACATACCAATGTCTCGACCGAGTTCGTTGGCCAGCTTCATCCGCCATCTTGTTTAAAAATGGCAGCCATTTAAATTTTTAAGAAAAATTTAAATTTGAAATGTGGTACCAAAAAATTGAAAATTGAAAAAATGTTTTTTTCTTATGTATTTGACCTTGATACAAAGATTCGGAAGCAGTTTTTGTTTCGTCTATATCTCAAAAAATGGCTGAGTTATAGCATTTTGAATTTCTAGCGTGGCTGACATTTTGAAGCGTCCTGATATTTGTTACGTGATAACAGGCGTATTTATGAACCGATTTGGATGTACTTTGGTGTGTACATAGTACATACAAATATCTCGACCGAGTTCGTTGGCCAGCTTCATCCGCCATCTTGTTTCAAAATGGCGGCCATTTAAAAAAAATTTAAAAATTAAAAATTTAAAATGAGATACCAAAATATTAGAAATGAAAAAGATTTTTTTTGTATGTGTTTGACCTTAATACAAAGATCCCGGAACAGTTTTTGTTTTATCTATATCTAAAAAAATGGCTGAGTTATAGCGTTTTGAATTTCTATTGTGGCTGACATTTTAAAACGACCTGATTTTTGTCACGCGATAACAAGCGTATTTATGAACCGATTTGGATGTTACTTGGTCTGTACATAGTACATACCAATGTCTCGACCGAGTTCATTGGCCAGCTTTATTCGCCATCTTGTTTCAAAAGGGTTGCCATTTAAAAAAATTAAATTTAAAATTTAAAATGAGGTATTAAAAAATTGGAAAATGAAAAAGATTTTTTTATGTGTTTGGCCTTGATACAAAGATTCCGGAGCAGATTTTGTTTCTGAAAATTTGTTCTTTTGTTTATATCTTAAAAAATGATTGAATTATAGCACTTTGAATTTCTAGTATGGCTAACATTTTGAAACGATCTTGTATTTGTGACGCGATAACACACGTATTCGCCTATTTCCATGTGAGAATGCATGTGGATAGTATACATCAACATCTCAGCCAAATATAAGTTACTTTAAATAAAAGCAGCTTGGATAAAGATGACTAATTTCGTGAAATTCTCATTCATAATGATTTAGTATTGATAAAAATTAGTATTGAATCTCCTATATTCGGTTTCCACTAAATTGAGCTTCGTGTGTTTGAATAATATAAGTTGGCTTTTTTAAAATAAGGTATTTGAAAGCTAGCTCTTCCTCCCGGCACTGGCCGGAAGGACTTTTTTTATGCCATTTTAGTTACCTACACAAATAAAACTGTGCATAAGTTTTTGAAACTAAATATAATTGGAAAAGTTAAAGAAGTTTTTAGAAGGTTCATTATTCATTTACAGGGCCACACAAAAGAATTAACCCACATAATTTTATAGGGGGGGGAGGGAGGGGATTGTTTGCGGCATATTTTAGTTATATTAAACAATTTCATATATAATGAAATTGATATAAGTCGCTGAGGTTTACTATAACTTATTTCATGTATAATAAAAATCAATGTCTGTAACTCATTTATAATGGATTGGCCATCAGACTCTGTAATTAAGCAGTAAGGAAAGAATGAAGGCTTTTGATATTGATTGTGTTTTTCTGGTATTTTTAGCGGTGTATAAGAGAAATGTCTACTAGATTAGAATAACACAGGAAAACAAACATAGTTTTATTCTTAAGGGGACATGGGACCTTCAAACTCATTTTTTTATTCATTTTTCTTAATTCACTTTATATACTATCCAAGATCACACTATATGAATTATGGCCTATATTTATAACACAAAAAATTTTTTAAAAAAATTGAGAAAAATAAGGAATTTTCCTGAATATTTTAAGCGTTATCAAGAATTTTTGAAATGTCCCATCCTCATTCCATATCAATTAAAATCCCCAATATTTTTTATGCTAGTTTTGTTTACATATACAAATAAAACTCTGCATAGGTTTTTGAAAATAAATATAATTCGAAAAGTTAAACGTAGTAAAATGCAGAAATAGGGTACAAAAATGCTGAAAATTTCATAAAATTTAGGAATTTCCCTTTTTTATATAATTTTTATTTCCTTTTGTATTCAAATATATAAAATTCGAAGCACAGTTGTATCTGTATATGTAAACCAAACTGTCATAAAAAATATTGGGGATTTTAATTGATATGGAATGAGGTTGGGATATTTTGAAAGTTTTTTATAACGCTTAATATACAGGGTGTCTCAAAAGGTCGTTTACAAACTTAACATGCTGGTATGTCATATCATGAGGAACAAGATTTACATAGGAACTTGTGTGCGAAAATGCAAACTGCGACCGCTAGAGGACGATGAGCGCAGGTGTGGAGAGGAAGAAAGAAAGGTTATCGAAAGATATATTAATATGACTTTTATTAAAGAACATGGTTTAATTTACAGAAGATGTTCAGAATTCCTTCCATTCGCCGCAAAAAATGCTTCACAACGTCGACGCATGGATTCTCGGACCCGTTCAAAATGGGCAGGTGTGTCACGGACACGTGCTGCCGCTTCCACGATCCTGCCGACGAGATCCATGTCCGATGTTACAGGCGTCTGGTACACCATGGACTTCATATGTTGCATACCGGCCAATTCTGTGTTACTAAACCAATTCAGCCTTCTCCTGCAACGTCCTCGCCTGAAATTATTACGCTTCCCACTCTCCCGTAAGCCTGCGCTCATCGCCCTCTAACGGTCGCAGTTTGCATTTCCGAACACAAGTTCCTATGTAAATCTTGTTTATCATGATATGACAGACCAGCATGTTAAGTTTGTAAACGACCTTTTGAGACACCCTGTATTTAGAAAAATTCCTTATTTTTCTCCAAAAAAAATTTTTTTTAATTGCTTGTGTGATAAATATACGCCATAATTCATATAGTGTGCCAATGAGTAGTATTTAAGGTGCAGTTTTAAAAAAATGAGTTTGAAGATCCTTGTCCCCTTAAGTATATAAAATAAACTAATTTATTAGAAATCATGAAAATATTTATCAGAAATGATAAAAAGTAAAGATTTAATAAATTTGCACTCATATAAGAATTTTCTTTATTTTATTATTTTTTATTATTATATTTTTTAACACTTTCCAGCAAAGTTGAAAAGTGTTTATGACTTCGGTTTGTCTGGCCGTCTGTCCACGCTGTAACTCTCGTAAAGATACTCGGATTGCCCTTTAATTTTTGGATGTTATTGATGTTTATCATAGCACGGTCCCTATTTCAAATGCAGTTTGTAGCACGTTAGTTCATTTACAGGGACACTCAAAAGTATTCCGTTACAGTACACAGTACACTGTTTAAAAAGTTTGTAGAATAATGGTCCGTTGACCGTATATTTGACATTCACTTTACCATTTTTCTAGAAAATTGTAGAAACACCGTTAATTTACAAATATTTCGTTAGACCAATGATAAAAAAAAGTCATCGTTTAGCAGTGATTCCTGAATACGGTAGGACGAGAGTATTTTTACAGGACGTTACTTTTGTTCTAACAAATGAGAAAGTTTCTGGTTCAAGAATCTATATTCTGGTTCTGGAATGGAAACAACAGAAAAATTGTTTGTGTTTATGAATATGGTGGTCTAGTTCATATCTGTAACGTTGCGCTTCTTTTCAGCGTGAAGGTAGCCGTATTATCTGCATGAAAAGTGAGTTTTTTTATGTTATTTATATTTATTTTACACGATTTATTTGTAAAGATATAAGTGTTTAAATATCTAATTTAGATTTATTACCTTTTCAAAGTCTGACGCAGACCTTACACTTCGCGAGGAAATTGCCATCGATGACAAACATTACGTAGGTCAATGGTCACTGTTTTGATATTTGATTCATGTTTTTAAAATCGCTCGATTCAAAACGTTATTTCATATTCTTTTTTTGACTAATTTTCGCGTTACTCTGGAAAGTTTCAATTTTATTTGCTAAATATTTATATTTTACATTGTTTCTTCCTGAATCATACGAAAAAGATCTTAGGCTGGTATGTCGTTCAACATTTACGAATTTGTAAAAAAAAAATTAAATGCCATCCTTATGAATTAATCGGCTAAAATCTGTGAGTTTTCTTTTTTAGTTTTTGTGAGCATGTAGGAATAATTTAAAGGGCAAATAATTTACCTCTTCTTGAAAATTTCCTGAAAATGCACTCTTTGTGTTTAAAAAAAAATCCTTGGCTGGAAATATATTTTTTTAATTCTCCAGCCCTCTCTGCACATACTATTTCACACAAGGTTTGCAATCTAATCCCCTCATGTCTCCATCCAAGGACATCCCTATGCTGATGACTATGACCTGTACTGACCTTCCCCTGACATTGCATGCTAGAACAGGGTTTTCTTCCATGCCACTAGAAATATTAAAGTATGAATATTTTTAAATAATGAGGGGCTGGGTGCCCCCAACCCCCTTCTTCTGTTTTTTTCAGAAAAATTAAATTCTAACTTTTTTAATTTTTATAAAAATAATTTAATATCTTATATTGAAATTAATATCCTTATCTGAACTATTTCATTTGTCAATATTAATGTTATTAGAAACTTAACATTTACAAGGCTTGTAAATATCGTGGTACTTTCAAAAATATATAAAAAAATATGTTTTTATATATATTCAATATGTATTATAAATGTTTTCAGACTTAATTTAAATTAGAAACTAAAACACATCGCACTTAGCATGAAAACGTAATAAAAAAAATTATATAATATTCTGAAAGTTTTTTTTTCTTTACGTATGTAACAAAATTGAAGGTCAGCTATAATTGCAAACAGATTTTACACTCTCTGTCGTGCCCACACACACACATACACAAAAAAACTATATATGATTTAGTATCAAGTATTTATTTTTATTTTCAAAAAAAGGCATACCCCTTGCAAAAGCTCTCTTTATCTAAAGAATGACACTATAACTGTTGAAAAGATAACTGTCGAAATTATCATTTACACTTGTTTTAATTGAAAGTACCGAATATATGAAAATATAAAAAACATATCAATCACGATCACGATATTTCAAAAATAAATATATCAGATGTGTTACTGATTGAAATATCATTTAATCCTGATCGTTTAGAATTTTTAATTAATAAAAAAGAATATCCTCTAATGAAATTTTCTAGTTCTGTCGTTTATTAGAATTTTCTCATTTAAAGCAAGGATTCTAAATCATTCCCCTTGGTTGGTTTTAAATTTGAAAAATTCTGGTGTAATGATTTCTAGATGATAATTTGTTGTTGTTGACGGACAATTTTTGGAATTAATACTAAACTAAAATCTGAAATTTATTTTATTTCTTAAACATTTTCTTGAAAATGTAATTTGGTCGAGTTATTATTTTTACCGTCTATTTAAATGGAAATAAAAATAATAGGCTTTTTAAATTTTAATAAAAATGACATCAGCAATCATATAATCTTCTTTATTTTCCCTTTTCCGCCTTTTTTTCTGACAATGAAATAACACAGTTGCCATCTTTACATAAATTACATTAAAATAGAGAAGTTTTAATTTTTAGTTATTACAAGTTCCTCAAGAATAAGTAATGTTTTTTTTTTTCAATCTGCAATTTATCACATTCTTGGTATTGGTATTTTTAAGTGGAAGGAAATAAAGGGCATAATTACCCCTTCGAAATATTTCAAATTTCACTAATTACTTTCACTAATTTTAAACATGACTAAAATGAATAATATTTACTTAAATTCTTGCTATTGCAACTTTTTCAAGCTCAAAATGAGACACATTTATCATTGGATACTTTGGCTAATTAAAAAAATACATGTGGAAATAAAATTGTATCGATTACTTCTTAAAGGGGCACAACAAAATCAAAATAAATTTTTATCGGTACTTTTCCAGTGAAGGTGCCATGGCGAGATAAAGGAAATTGGACTGACGAAAGAAGAAAATTTTTCATGTATTTTTTCTTGTTACTTATTTACTGTTTCATTTACACAAACAATTTTTTCAATATTTTACTATTCTAATTATTTTAATATAAAAACCCATTTATCTATTCTTATATACAAATAAAAGTGAATTTTATAGATAAAATCTGTAGTAATAAATAATAATAAATAAATAAATAATATGTTTACAGATATATACTATTTATTAAACAAGCAAAAAATATCAAGTTTGTTTTCACTGCTGTTTATATTGTTTGGCAAGAAATTACTTTCTGAACCCAGAGCTCTGTCAAGCTTTTTTTTTTAAACGTCAAGGGGAATAAACTGTAAAAGTACATTTTTAATACCTCCCCCCCCCCCTCTTCTTAAAGAAAATTCTGAAATAACATCCCTGCAAATACACAACCAAATTTTGCTGTTTCTCTCGGTGTCAAATGATATCTTTAGATTTTGACTTGTGGTATTCTATTTTTAATTTTTAGATTACAATAATCTCAAATCCATTACATTGAAGACATATTTTTATGCTATTAACTTTATACATTATGAAACATAAACATAAATTAAAAAAAATAAATAAACATAAATCAAAACTTTAAAAATTGTCATTTGACAACACAGCAGTAGAAATAGTGTTCATATTATATAGTACACCTTTTATTATAGCCGCTTTAAGAATATTTTCTGAAAGCTGCTGTAATTTTATAGGAAAGGGATGAAATAAAAAGTTCTCACTCTCCCACTCTTTTTTAATTATTTTACTTTGGTATTTCAATCTGAAAATTTATGCTTGTAGAAATGAAAATTTTTGAACTGTTTTCTTAAAATTCCAGAATATTTTTATAGCAAATTTTCTTGTGATGTTGTATTTTCTTCTCTAAAATCATATTTAATGGGTGATTACATACCCTAATAATATTTCTGTGAGTTTAACATATGTATTCAAGTTAAAATTGAATGGAATTAGTAAAAGATAATGTTTTTTTTATTTTCAAAAATTATTTTAAAGCATCATCTTTGACAATACTTTCTGAACAAATCTTTAGTTTCTTTATATAAATCTGTATTTTCCTTTATGTGTTTGTGTATTATGTATAAATGTATTTTTTTTCTATTAACAAAATTTTGGAATTTATGATAAATATATGCAGTATTGGTGAGAGAGTAGATCTGAAATTACCCAGTTGCAACTCGGTAGCTAAACAAAAATATGTAGCAACTAATACTATATAAAGTAAGTAGGGATATAGGGGTAAGCGAAGTACAGTGGACCACTTCGCCTTATATTTATTAATTTTTTAATTTTGAAAGCTTTTCTTTTAGGCTAATTGATTACAGCACAGGATTGATTACTTATAGCCTTCAGAACACATAGTTAGCTCAGAATGAAACTTTTTATCCTGACTGTTTGTTTTGAGCTTCTAAAAGTAAAATTTTTTATCATACTTTTCTTTATTTAGTAATTAAAGGTTATAGTTAAATACGGTAAAAGAACTTTTTTGTAAAGTTAAGATACTTATTTTCATTTAATTTTAAAGTTAATATGCTTAAAAATAAAGCTTTAAATACTAATAGTTTTATGAGAATGTATTGAGCTTCAACATAGGTCTTCAACATATAAATATTTAATAATTGCTTATTCTCCTCAAAGAAATATTGTTTTAAAGTAATTATTTTACTCTAAAATAAAGTAAACAAAGAAAAATGTCAATTTATTTAACATGGTAAGAAATATTTTGTTTTATATTTACTGCTTTTAAAAGATAGAAAAGTATCCTATTAACTGTAGCCTTTTATTAATAAAAGAATTTCTAGCAAGTTCTGAAATTTTATTACTCATTTTAGATGTAACAAAAAACAAATTTGGAATCAAAACTTTATGGTTATTAATCGGTTGTTTATATCGGTATTATCATAAAATCGCCCTCAGACACAAAAATATTTCATGAAAATTTCAGGCTCATAAGTACTTTGGAGTGTCATTTGCAAATTTTAATGTGCAGTGACTTTATTTTATTTAATAACTTCACCTTATTTGCAATTGTTCCTGTATCTTAATCTGTTATTATATAAAATATATAATAATTTGTATTGATGTGGATTTGGATAAATTCTTTCGACACTTAAACAATCACATTTTTATTAACAATCACACACAAAATATATACAATTCGCATAAAGCGCATAATACGTTTGAAACATACATATTTCCATGAAAACATCTCTAGGTGAGATACATTTCGATAACACACCAAAACTCTACTTAAACCCGAACAATCATAATTACATACATTCACTTCACTTCATGTTTGGCAAAATATCTTAGGATATTTTGCCGACAGTGGCAACAGCGCCATCTATATGCTATAAAAATATGTGAAGGCAGTCATTTTGTTACAACCTCCTCCTCTGGTTCCGCGGACGTCCCGGTGAGGAACCAGTAACTTTTTTAATGTGGTCTGCCGCGTTTCCTAATTGGTGCAACAGGCACAATGTCAGAGTCATTACACAAAGCTGAAGTATGACATGTAGCAAGAGGTTCATTTGGATTGTCCATGCTTGCTATAACAAATGTGGTGGGTGATTTTTGAGTTAAAATAATGTATGGTCCATCACGTTTAGGCATGAACTTTGCAGTTTTATTGATAGATTCTTTACTTACTGGATGTAAGTCAACCCAAACCTTGTCTCCTGGAGCAAAACAATGTCCTGATTTTCTTTTACGGTCAGCGTATTTCTTTCTTTGATCTTGCTTAGCTTCAACTTTGTCCTTAATTTCTTTGGTGAAGTTTGCAAATTTCTTGAAGTATGGTGTAATTTCAGGTACAAAGTTGTCATTGTGAATTACAGCACGAATGTCGTGTTGAACATTGTCTGTTGTTCTTAATTCTCTCCCAAATTGTAAAAATGCTGCTGTTTCTCCAGTGATGTCACACTTAGCAGTATTGATTGCAAAACGTATTGTTGGAAGTTTCTCTTCCCATGAACAGTGGTCATTCTCTACTAATATAGCCAATCTCGGCTTGAGATATCTATTTTTTCTCTCCACAGGGTTTGCCTGAGGATGATACATGGAAGTTGGGTTTTGTTTCATACCTAAAAGAAAACAAAGTTGTTGCATCACACTACTAACAAATTGTGGTCCGTTATCACATATTATACGTCTGGGTAGACCATATCTTCGAGCAACGTAGTTGCACACTGTGCTGCAGTAGCTTCTGTAAGAGCAAATAGTTCAACCCATCTCGTAGCACAGTCTTCTACTATGAATTTCCCATCTTTTACCATTCTTACTTTTTGGTAAAGGGCCAAAAAGATCAATTGATAGAACTTCAAATCGTTGTGAATACACTGGTGTTTGTAACAAACCGGATGGTTTTTGATTAGAAGGTTTATACCTATTACATTCAGCACGATGTTTGACGTAATCTGCAATGTATGAACGCATTCCAGTCCAATAATATCTTTTGGATATTCTATTTAATGTACCTTCAGCACCGTAGTGACCAGCCGTAGGTGAGTCATGGTGTTCTTTTAAAATTTTCTGCCTTTCATGTAAGGGGACTACTAGTTGTGCTTCTTCAGATTCCAAAGTTGGGGAATACCTGTATAAAACTCCTTTGTTCATAATGTAACCACGTTCAGTCCAGTTAGTGTAGTCTAGTGTTTTTTCTTTATCTTCGAAACTTTTAATAATTTTCTGTAATTCTTCATCTTTTATTTGTTCAGCACGTACATCACTAGGCATTTTAGCAGGGATATCAATCATTATGGTGCAAATATCACAATCTTCTTTACTGATATGATCACACGCAGGACGAGAAAGCATGTCAGCTATGACGTTCGCTTTACCTGGAATGTATTCTATTTTCACATTAAATTCTTGCAACTGTAAAGCCCATCTGGCAAGTCTTCCAGAAGGTGACTTTAAACTCATGAGCCATCGGAGATGCTGGTGGTCGGATGCCACAGTAACTTCTGTTCCATCGATATATCCTTTGAATTTATTAAGAGCCCAGACAACAGCAAGAGCTTCTCGTTCCGTGGTGTGATAGTTGCGTTCTGCAGGAGTCAGCAATCTACTGGCGTACTCAATCGGATGCTCTTCCGCACCTTTACCCTGGAGAAGTACTGCTCCAAGAGCATAATTGCTTGCATCGGTTCGAATGATGAAGGGTTTTGTTTCATCAGCCTGTTTCAATATTGGTGTTGAAACCAGGCATTACTTCAAGGCTTGAAATGCATTTTCTTCATCAGCACCCCAATGCCGTTGCACATTCTTGTTAGTGAGGTTACTAAGCGGTCTGGATATTTCTGCAAAATCTTGTATAAAACGGCGATACCATGAACATGTCTGCAGAAACGATTGCAGTTGTTTTATATTCTTGGGAGGCGGGATCCTCACAATAGCATCAATTTTCCCAGGATCAACTTCTAGGCCATTTGGAGTGATCCAGTGTCCTAAGTACTTTACTCTGGTACATGTAAAGTTGCATTTTTCTCGATTTGCAGAAAGTTTCCATTTGTCTAATCTTTGAAAAACAGCTTCAAGGTGATAGATGTTGTTCAAAACTTGATGATAAAATAATGAGGTCATCAAGGTAAGAGAAAACATTTACATTTGGGAGTCCGTTGCGAAAGTTATCCATCGTTCTCTGAAACGTTGCAGGAGCGTTACGGAGTCCAAAAGGCATTCTTCGAAAGCGGTATGTTCCGAGAGGACATACAAAAGCAGTTTATCACGATCAGGTCCATAGACACTCACCTGATGGTAGCCAGCATTCAGATCCAGAGTGGTCATGCACTGGGCAGTCTTTGCCTGATGTAGAAGATCGTCCCTACGAGGAAGTGGATAGGTATCCGGTATAGTCACCTCATTGAGCTTCCTGTAGTCTACACATAGACGTACACTACCATTTGGCTTAGGAATGAGCACGATTGGTGCAGAATATGGAGATTCGCATTGCTCAATAATTCATTTCGAGAGAAGATCATCAATTTCTATTTTCAACAACTCTTTCTTAGCTGGTGATAACCTGTAAGGTGGTAATGATATTGGACGATGTTCTCTAGTGTTTATGTGATGTTCGACGACGGGCGTTGCTTCTCTCCCCTGGTTGAAAGGTATTGGAAAATTTTTCAAGCAAGACATTAAGTCTCTTTCGTTGTACTGCAGATAGGTTTTGACCTTCATTTTCTCTTAACATAACTGTGTTAACTTTGACATTTGGTGTTGAGATTTCAGACGTCGTTTTGAAAGGATGATCAACAAAAGGATTTTTATATCTTGGATTGTTCTGGAAATACCAACTTTGGCTTTGCATATCCAACACAATCCCCATTTTATTCAAAAAATCTATGCCTAACAATGTTCTATTTCCGGTTGCTTCGGGTAATGCAAAAATCGTTGTATTAGTTCTACGACCTTCTATTTTAACAGTGATTGTTGGTTGAAGAACGTTAATTTCTTTTCGTATGCCATCAGCGAGCGTTATGTTTACACTGGTCTCTTCGAACGAAGTTCCTTGGTCACGGAGAAGCTTTAACAACATTTCCCCAGCAATGGAATGTGTAGCTCCGGTATCTGCGCAAACTACCCCTGTAATACTATTTACCTTTATATACAACATAGGTGTTGCCTGTGTATTAATATAACAAGATTGGAGCTGGAGGGAACTAAAATTTGTTAATTTTACTTGCGCAGATGGGGAACAATTAGGACATTTTGCTTTGACAAAACCTTGTTTCCCACAGCCATAACAGCTTATAATTGGACGCTTATGATCGTTTACAAAGCGTGAATTCGTATATTTTTAGGTAGGAGAAGTATTTTTGTAATTTCCAAAATGTTCGATAGCTTCATTTTTGGTTATTTGGTTTTTCCAGAATTCCTGACCATTTGAATTTTTCAACAAAGCTTGTAGCTTAAGTTTTTCTAGCTCATACGCTCTTTCATCTGCGATACGTTTATCCTTAACCCTTTGTTCTTCTACGCTCTCTTGTTTTTTTCTATTTTGTTCTTCTATGCTCTCTTATTTTTTTCTATCTTCCACGATAGCAATAAATGCCTCTTTTACAAATTGTTCATCGTCTTTAAAAAGGACGCACTTCATACTTTTTCCACGCAAGACTACTATTTTATCATCTGCATCTACCTCAAGCTCTAATTCGCTAGCCAAATTATATAAATCAATTTTTTTTCCTTTAGAAAGAAACGCCATCTTTTCTCAAATCAGTTAAATTTATGCTTAAATTACAAAATTATATGCAATACTTGACCCATTAAATAATCAAATAACAAAACAACTACCTTCCCCTTGCAGGTAAATATGCATAAACTTCCATAAACAATTGATAATACATACAAGAAATAATTAAATAGCATACTAAAATTTATCTCTAATTAAACATGAGCTCATGTAAATATTAATGCAAAAATATTATCAGTTAATATGCAACTTTTTTACCAATATAACTTACCGTATAAAACTCTCATAAATGTCTAAATCATAATTTTTTTAAGTATATCAAATACCATGGATAATTTGATGTGAGAAAAAAAATTTCATTCACAAATAAATATGAAAGCAACAAAATATCAAACTAAAGTACTTACCTACTTCTTTAAAATAAACAACATTCAAAATAATTATTGACGATTACTGAAATCACTTTTCTTTTCTAATATGCTACGCTGTACGCAGTTAAAACAAATAATCATAAA
Organism: Maratus speciosus; assembly: GCA_963932465.1. Classification (NCBI taxonomy): domain Eukaryota; kingdom Metazoa; phylum Arthropoda; class Arachnida; order Araneae; family Salticidae; genus Maratus; species Maratus speciosus. Next base: position 106,401,457 of record OZ010795.1, on the reverse strand, counting down.
ATTCACTTACTCAAATAATATTGAATTGAGAAAAAAAAATTTACCAAAAGAAATTATATAACTCATTCCCTTTCAGAAAATTTATCTTTCATAATACTCTTAAAGAAGAACAAAACAAAAAAAACACATACATAAAACAGCATTTAAAAATAAATAAATAATGATCAAAGCTTTTAGCAGAGCTTGCTAGCAAAAAGCAGAAAAAAAAAATTCAACTTTTTACCGGTAAGAAAACAAATAAAATTTATCTTTAGATAATCACTTTTCCATGAATCACGTGATAGTTTCAGATTTCTTTTAAAACACATAAAATAACGTCGCTAGCAGACACTGAAAGTTATTCCAAAAACATTTTAGAATTGTGTAAAGAATTTTCGATGATCACAAACAGCAATTAAGTAACAAACTCGAAAATTTTTCTTTTTATCACTTTTAACAGCACACTTTTACATTGCGAACTCTTGAATCATATCTCACACAGAATTATTCCAGGAGTATGGCACTAATATGCAAGAAATTGCTTTATTGTCAGGAGACAATATTTTGAACCGGTTAGGGCAAATACTTTTTTTTCACTTTATTTATTATCAAAGAAACGATGCACTGGTGCTCACTTTAGAACAGAAGTGGTTCTTTTTTACTTTAAACTATTCTTGAAATGACGATTTCTCACAATTCAGAATCTAGGTGATTCTTTTTATTCACTTGCGAGGGCGACAATACACTTTGGAACCAAAGCATTTTTCTTGATATTATGCTTTCACATTCACAGAATTGAGAATGGTTTCTCAAACTTATTAAGAATCGGGGCGATTCTTTTGCTCCATTTACTTTATCTCTAGGATGACGATTTCGTTTTCGTTTAAAGAAGATTTTTTACGTTGGGCGCCATTTTGTGTCGATGTGGGTTAGGATAAACTCTTTCGACACTTAAACAATCACACACAAAGTATATACAATTCGCATAAAGCGCATAATACGTTTGAAACACACATATTTCCATGAAAACATCTCTAGGTGTGATACATTTCGATAACACACCAAAACTCTACTTAAACCCGAACAATCATAATTACATACATTCACTTCACTTCATGTTTGGCAAAATATCTAAGGATATTTTGCCGACAGTGGCAACAGCGCCATCTATATGCTATAAAAATATGGAAAGGCAGTCATTTTGTTACAAATTTTCTTTTGATAATTTTTCAGTTTTGTTTTTTGATATGTTTTCTTTGAAAATGTTACTTGCAAATTCGCATTATAATATTATTTTGGAGGTAGAGGGGAGATAAAGAGGGACTAAAATAATAAAAAATAAATTTATATTCTATTTGAAATAATACTCAATAGTGGATCACTGTGCCCCAGTGGGTGGAGCGGACCAGTGAACCCCGCTTCTGGGGCACTCTGGTCCACTTTATGAACGTATACAAATATTTTTTTTTCTAAAAAATGTATTTTAAACTATATTCTGAAAAAATTCTGAGAATGTAAAACTGTTTAAGGAATGTTCAAGAATATTTTCAGGCTATACATAAGTTTAAACATACGTTTTTATTGTCAAAATTACTAGCGTAATTCTATCTGTAGATGCATGTAATTAATATACAATTGATCTGAAGTAAGAGTTTCTGATTTACACTGTTAAATATACTTTGTAAACGTTATTTTATTTTCAAAAAATTATTTTAGTGCACCCCCCCCCCACTCAAAAAAAAAATAATAATTTAGATTTTATACTTTTAGGCATACTTTCATGCATTTTATACTTAGGCATATCAAACCAATTTTCTGTTTGTGAATATTGTAAGTGATTTTCATTAATATATAAATAAAGAATATTTTTCACTTCCACTTTTACATCCAAAGTTCATCAGCCCAACTGGCAATGCTCTATTTTCTCCATAATCAATGACGTATCTCCTGAAATAGCCATTGGTCAAGTAAAGTTTATTGCAAAGCATATTTTGTGTGTTGAAATCCACTCATGATTTAAAACATGAAATGTGATAATATTATATGTTTCAGTTTATTAAACTTACAATGCTTAATTCATGGTGCGTAAACATGCAACAAAACCATTTTTATTTTATTAACATCATTATTGACTAGTGTTGATTCTAGAACAAAACTGCTGCCGAGCAGGAATTCAATAAAAAAGGCTCGGTGTTCTCAAAAAGGGCACTTTTATGTTCTGTTAAAAAAACACATAATAATTTAATCTTGTTTGTTTAGAGTTCTCTGTTATCAGTAAAATTTTATGATATCTTCCGAAATGACTGGTGGATTTTGTGATATATTCCTGCAACCAGCCGAGAAAATTCATATTTTATTGCCATTGATCAATGAATTTCACAATTTTTTTTGTTTTTCACAACTGGCAACACAGCGAGTTTCTGGATTTGTTCCCATAACTTATTGACGAAACTCGTTGTGTTTTTTTTTTCCATGCAACTGCCGACGAATTTTGAAATTTTTGTATTCTTCACAAGATTGATTGCCAAATTTCACGCTTTTCCTGCTACCAAACGACTAAATTTACAATTTTTTCCCCTTGCAATTGCATGACAAATTTCATGATTTTTTCCCTGTGACCGATTATTAAATTTCGCATTATTTTTCGTGATTTCCCGTTTCATTTTCTGACTGATTGACAAAATTCATGATGTTTTTCCCATTTAATATGATTTAAATAATTAAAATTTAGTTAATGTTAAAGATTCTTAAAATATATATAGAAGGATCATAGATTTAGCTAAATATACTAGAAGCTTGTGTGTACTATAGTAATTTAATTAAAAATGTATTCAATTTCTGTAGGGACTGTACATATATAACATTATCAACTTTTTAGTACCTTTGGACCCTCTCCCCTAACGATACCATACGTAATCAGACCACCAAACCTCCATCTCCCACTCACCTTCCCTAATGATATCGTTATCAATGTATAAAATTATTTTGATTTTTGCATTTTTTTTTATTTTGTTCGCTATGATGTACAGATATAGTTATATATTTATTATTCGCATACTTTATTGATTCAAATGAAGACAAGTTATTAAAGTATCACAGTTATATATATAAAATAACTGTATATCAAATAACACTTAAACGAAATAGATACTATTTAAAAGTATTTCATAATAGACATAATGCATTCAACAATAATATGTCCTCTTGCACTTACTCCTGCAAATGGGGAGGGGGGAAGAGCAGGCTGAACTTCTATCAACAAAACAGGTAAATAACTTTTTTTCACTTTTCTTCACTAGTAAACACAAGTATCATTTCAAATATACTTCAGAAATAGTTTCTCAATCATCGGATTATACATGTATACACATATGACAGAAGAATAGAAATGCCAAACGTTGGCGTATTCCACATTTTGGAATTGAATAATTTTATAGTCATTTATTGATTTTAATAACTTTGTATTTTCGTAAAAACAGATAACAGACTAAAAATAGATATCAGGATATTTTGATGTAAAGAACAAGATACATATAAAAATAGAAATTTTTTGTTGGATCAAAAATGATAACGATATGAAAAGAAATCCCCCCTTCCCCTAGAGATATCTTACGATATCATGTGCCAGACCCCCACCCCCCCCTCATTTAAACATTATATATGCACAGCCCCTTATCAGGCTATTCATCCATTTGCTTTTAATTGTTCATCTTATTTGCTTTCAGGATTTGATTGGTGAAGTTTTTTTGCTACAACTCAATTACGTTTGTGGTTCCGATGCAGTGTTGGGCAGAATCTGATTACAAAGTAATGAAATTATAGATTAAAATACATTATAATCTCCTCACAATGCAATTGATTAACATGTAAGGCATTACAAAGTAATTTCAAGTACTCTTTTGAAATACATAATCTGATTATCGTGTAATAGATTACAAACCAATTCTCATTTTTTCTTTTAAATTTTAATTAGATTAATTTGTAATGGATTACAAGATGATTGAGATTACATTTTTAATTGTATAATTCAATTAACATGTAATCTATATTACAAGATTATTCATATTCGATTTTAATTATATAACTCAATTAACCTGTAATCGATTACTTTTTTAATTATAGAATCCAGTTAACTTGTAATGGATTATAGATCAATTCTAATTGCATCTTTAAAAATATAACTTAGATTAAATTCTAATGTATTACAAGTTAGTGTCAATTACGTTTATTCAGAATTCAGTTTGGTTAACGTGTAATATAACACAACTTAATCTAAATTACATTCTATGAAATGTATTTAAATTAAATTGCAATGAATTATGAACTAATTCTAATTGCAGTTTTAAAAATATAATTTAGATTAAATTCTAATGTATTACAAGTTAATCTCAGTTATGTTTGCTCAGAATGAAATTTGGTTAGCGTGTAATGTAATATAACTAAATCTAAGTTACATTCTATGAAATGTATTTAAACTATATTGCAATCAATTACGAGCTAATTCTAATTGCATTTCTAAAATTGATATGAAAATTACTTGTAATTCAATGCAAATTAATCCCAGTTACGTTTATAAGAATGTAACTAAATTATAAGTAACTATTTATATGTCAGTAAGTATTAATTTATAATGTTATAAAAACATAATAGAATTTTTTAAGCAGAATTGCATATTTACTAATTTTCTAGTTACAGTAAACTCTGTCTAAGGCGGAATAGATCGGGACTGAGAAAATTTTCCGTGGTAGACAATATTCCGTCTTATGCAAAAAAGCTCCCCCCCCCCCCCAACAAAAAAAAAAAATCCTTCGAATTTGATGATTTTTTATTGATTTTCCTGACTCGAAAATCGGTTGAAAACTGAAATTCGGAAAGATCTTTTGTCTTTATAGATAAATGAGAAACGCTATTCAATTTCTTAGTACTGCTGTAATACATGCGAATTGCAAGTTTACACGCACACACACACAAAAAAACTAATACCCCCCTCCACCCACAACCACCACCACCACCTCCAATAAACTTCGAGAATGAGACAGAACGCTATAACTATGAATTTGAGTACATCCTTAAAGTATAATATATTGCACTTTCGAAAATATATATTTTGATAAATGTTCAATTCTACTAGAAATATTAACATTTAAATATAATTTTACATATGAAAAAATGGCACAAGCATAAATTCCTTAAAATTTAAAGAGTTTCTGTCCTTTTGAATTAACTTTTTCAAAGTGTTACGGAATTTAACTAACATGCACGACATTGAGTATTTGACTTACCAGTTTTAAAATTTAATAAACAAAATGCCTTTCATTTTTAAATTATCCTTTTTTCCGCCTTATGCAAAATTTTGGTTTCGGTGGCACCTTAAAATGCTTTCCGTTTCCGCGTTAGACAGATTCCGCCTTATGCAGCACGAATTAATGTAATTTTCTATGGGTTCGCCGGGACTTGAAAAATTTTCCGTGGTAGACAGATTTCCGGCTTATACAGAGTCCGCCTTAGACAGAATGTACTGTATTTTTACGTAATTAATCGTTTTCTGGAAATACGCTTTTTTTTTTCTACTTTTTTAATTCAGACTCGAAAAACGCGCTATACAGAATCTAATGTCGAGAGGTGTCATGAGACAGAGGTGCATACACCATAATTTTACAAAACGATTATTTTTTTTTTTTAAGTAAGTTTTAAACTCAGAAAAAAGTCAATATATAAGGTTTAAATTATTACGAAATATAAAAAATTGCTTATCGCGCTCGAAGGGACAATGTCACATTATTTTTAACGTATAGATCTTAATTATCTTTGTGGTATAAGTAATATACATACAATGTATTTAAAATTTTGTAGATTATCTGATGATTGAGAATGCAATGTTAAAAATGAAGGAACTCAAATTTAATCATTCATGAGTACATTTCGGTTCTGAGACTTTGTTCCTGCTGTTTAGGTCATAGGGCTTCGATCCCGACACATCAGTCCCAATGCCATTTCAGTTCCTAATTATTTCGGTCCAAAAAGTGACATAATTTTACAGAAGACATTGATTGTCTTAAAAACCACATAAATTTTACTATAGTGCGAATATAAGGGCCCGATATCCAAAAACACATATAACTCAAATCTAATTTGTCGACACAAGTTTCATATGATTAACGTAGCAGCTTTAAAGGGAGGAGGGCGAGGCTCTATAGATTTTTCACAAAAGCCCTTCTATATTTTAGTGTATCAAAAATATAAGCGGCTGACAAATTAAAATAATTATAACTCAAGCTACAATTATCGTAAAACACTTTGTATAGTAAACGTAACCTTTATAATGGGGAAGAGGACATTGCCGGTATTTTAACAGAAGCCCTCAACTTTCAATATGGCATAAATATAAGGACCCGTTAAACATAAACACTTATAACTCAGATCCAAATTGTCACAGAACATAAAAATTTCATATGATAAAAGCAATTATTTTAAAAGGGGGGAGAAAGACATTTTTGGTCCTGTTTGCGATTGAGAATCTTTTCTCGAAATTGATTCCATTTTTATAGTTGTAAAAAAAAAAAAAAAATTATATATAGGGTAAAAGCACCAATAGTTGGCCACTTAAGCGCTTTCTTTTAGTATATAGCTCAAAGCTTAATTTTAAAAAGCAATACAACATCTTTAACAGTGACACATGTTAATGTATACTTTTCTTTTACTGTTTCAGCAATTGTTTTTAAAAAAACTGATTATAATTTTTATTTATAAAAAGTTGAACTTAAAAGTAGCAAAGGTCTAGTAGTCGGCCACTCAATTCTAGTGTTCGGCCATCACTGGACCAGTAGTCGGCCACTTAAATGCTTTGTTATTTAAATAACTTAAAGTATAACTTTTATAAACAGAACAATATTTTAATGATAAAATGTGTTAATTTATTCTTTTCTTATAATGCTGTAGTAATAATTTAAAATATTATAATAGTATTTAACACTTTCCAGCATAGTTTAAAAGTGTTTGTGAATTTGGATTGTCTTCAGTCTTTCCGAGTAATAACACTCGTAAATATACTCGAACTTCCTTGAATTTTTTGTATGTTTTTGACGTTAACAATAGCACGATCGCTATTGAAAATAAAGTGTGTTCATCTACATCATACTACATCTATAGTTCATCTACAGGGACAGTCAAAAGTATTCCGATGCATTACGCTCAATGAGAAAAAATTGCTTCAATTTATTTTAATGATGTTGGCCATTACAAACATAATGAAATTGATATACATTTATGAAGTGCATTTAACTACGCATTCTGGACAATATGGGGTCCAAAGAACTTATTATTCATTTATAGGGCCCCGCAAAAGGATTCCTTTACATAATAGTGTCAGGGGATAAGCGGTTTGCAGCGTATTTTACCTCTGTTATACGATATCAAATAGAATGAAATTGATATACTACATTACTGAGGCTTACTATAAAATACTTGTTGTATAACATGATATGCATAGCATTTATCGTTCATTTACAGAGAAACACAAAAAATTCGAATTGTATCTTTCTATTAGCGATTATTGCTTGAAGTGTGATTTTGTTTATCACATGCGTTTTTAAGTTTAATTAAATTTTTGCTTAGTATGCGGCGTGTATATAACTAATATAGATCATATACAAGGCTACACAAAAGAGTTTTTAAGCTTTAAGGAGTATCAGCGTGAATGGCTTAAAGAGGCTTTTAATTGAGTTATGCTCTTTCAAGCTGAACTATATTTAGTATGCTAAGAGATGTTTGTATAATATGAATATAATCATATACAGGGCCATGTAAAAAACTGAATGCATGACCATCCAGGGATAATAATGTGTAGAAGTATGATTTCAGTAGTTTTAAACACGTTTTAACCTGAATTAACTTTTAGCTTAATATGTACGGCATATAAAAATCTGTTGGTAATATACAGGGTTGTACAATATAATTCAAGTATGTTTCCATATAGTGGTAGAAATTGCTGAAGGTGAATTTTTAATCTGTGATGCATTTTCTTACTATACTAAGTTTTATCATTCTATGTATAGAATAATATACAAATTTTTAGATTAAATACAGGTCTGCACAAAAGAATTGAACTACTATTCCGGTTCAGGATGGTAATCTGGTTTTCAAAAGCATTATGCCTTTTCTAAAATGTTTACTTTTTTTAAGTATTGAGCAGATAAATTTCATTAAAGAATTCTACAAGTCATGGGAAGTGCTTTTGTAATCTATTCTTGATGCATGATTTTTCATTCTTGTTCCTTAAGGAAAGTAAAGTTAAAAGAACAAATTATCTATATATAGTCTATATATTTTATAGTAGTCAGCCTTTCACATTTTGTGTTTAGCCATCGTAGACTCGACGGCGGGAAGAAAAAAATTATTACGTCATCTTGTTTCAAAATGAAATTATGATGTAGAGTAAGATTGTAAACAGAACATAAAATAACTAATCTGTCGATGCATATCTTAGCATGATATTAGCAGCATGGAGTCCCAAATCGTCATTTTAGCGTTACTACAATGTCATCGAGTTTCGAGATGAAATTATAATATATTGCATATATCGTCTTGTACAATGCAAATATTTTAGTTTGTCTTGGGATTTCGTAGTTAGATATGAGCAGAACGCGGCGCCAATTCTTCATTTTTTGTGGTATAATCTAGTCATCGAGTTTTGAAATGTAATTTTAATGAGTTGCATATCTCGAATAGTACATTACAAATATTACAGTCTGCCTCGTAATATCTTTAAACGATTTAAGCAGAATGAGGTGCCAATTCTTATTTTGGCGGTACTATCTGGTCATCGAATTTCGAAAGGAAATTTTAATATCTCTCTTTCGATTAATATGATTTAAGTATTTCAGTCTGTTCGTAGTATCTGAGCACTATACAAGCATAACGGGTCGCCAACTCATTACTTTGGTGGTACTATTTCGTTTTCAATTTTGGGAATAAAATGTTTGCGATTAAAGCTACAGGTTAGAATAATACAAACGCTTCAGTCGATTTCGTGACATCTTGATAGGATATGAGAAAAACGGGGCGCCAATTCTTCCTTTTAGTTGTACTGTCGCATCATCGAATTTCGGAATGAAATTTTAATATGTTGCATATTTAGATTAGTACACTAAAAATACTACTATCTGCTTCGCGATAGCTTGAAACGATCCGATCCGAATAGAGCATCAATTTGTCATTCAAGCGGTACTAACAGATCGAGTTTCGATGTGAAATTTTAACATGTCATAGACATCGATTATTGATATTCTGTGTAATGTATATTTTATAGTGACAGTTCCGTTGAAAATGAACAAGGTTATCTTCATTTTTTTTTAATTTAAGTTCTATAGAAGCCGAAGATGGGATTTAAAAATACATAGTTAGCCTCTAATTAATGTTATTGCTGACTATTGAGTTAATCAACCAGATAAGTTTTATTTTATATTATTGAAAAGTTGTCACAATCCGAGGCTTTGTGGTTATTAAAATATTGCAAATGATATTTGTGTGCATGTTAAAATTAGGAAGAAATTATATTTCCGCAGAAAGTTTAAATATTATTAATTAAAACGCAATTTGTTGAAATTAAATCTTAATAACCCGTTAGATGATTGTGAGAAACATTTCACCCCTTTAAATTTCTATTATCTTATAACATACTTTGTGAGAGCATTTATGTCTTAAAAGTAAAACACATGTAAAATTTCAAGTTTCTAGCAATAGCCCTCGAAATTCCCAAATAAATCATCGTTTTAAGTATGCTTTCCGCACATTTCACACTTTAAATTTTTCATATTGAATTAACCTCTTCCGTGCGAGTAAGTAACAGCTATGTCGAGTTTCAATCCAAACTTTAAATTACTTGCTTTTACTTTTATCCCTAACAAATATAACTTTTTTTGATTAATTTATCTTTTGAAATTTCAAATTTATCATAACTATTATGCGAAAACAATTACGTTTTATAAATAACTGTCATTTGATATTTCAAGTCTATCCTTAACATTTTGATATTAAGCATAATTTTTAACGTTTTTAGAATATTTTCTACTCATTTCAGCCTTTTACATTTCGCTTTTTTTAGAAATCATTTTCAGTCGGCATTGAAAGTTATCTCTTTGAAAAGCTCCATGTCAAGTTTTACATATGTAACACCCTCAGTATTACATAAAAGGGATTTTTCAGAACGTGTTTTGCTTCTACAGAGACTGCCACCATCATTTTAGGTAGCTTTCATTAAAAAAGCTACCTATTGCATCCGTTCGGAGGAAAGCGATTAAAAAAATTGTGGTATATTTTCATCGATCATGACCCCCAGACCCCGAAACCACCCTCCGTTCAAAAGTTGATATATATATATATATATATATATATTTAAGTATTGCGCGGCAGCGCAATACTTATTTATTTCCAGTGTCACTTCTCAATGTTAATTTAACACAGAAAAGCCTATGGAGATCATAACTTTTTGATTTTTTCTTTCCACCTTTTTGTCCTTGATGCCACACTTTTTTTATTCTTTGTTGATTTTAATAATATTATAAATTTAACGTGTAAAAACATTTGCCTGATATCAGACAGAAAATGGATGATAAAATGCCTTTGCATATGGATGGATTATAATCCAGAAAGTAGCACAGATTATGTTTTATTTAAATTATTGAAATATTGTTCTTAATAATTACAAATTTCGCTATTTTGATATATATATATTGTTGATATATATATATGTTGATATATATATATGTTGATATATATATGCTAAGTTGATATATATATCTGATCTTTGTCATACTGTAACTCTCGTATTTATGAACCGATTTGGATAAAATTTCGTGTGTATATAGTACATACCAATGTCTCGACCGAGTTCGTTGACCCGCTTCAACCGCCAATTTGTTTCAAAATGGCGGCCATTTAAAAAACTTAAAAAAAATTAATATTTAAAATGAGGCACAAAAAAATTTGAAATTGAAAAAGATTTTTTCTTTATGTGCTTGAGCTTGATATAAAAATTCTGGAGGATTTTTTGTTTCGTTTATATTTTAAAAAACGGTTGAGTTATAGCACTTTGAAATTCTTGTGTGGCTGACATTTTGAAACGATCTGAATTTTGTCACGCGATTACACGCGTATTTATGAACGGATTTGGATATAACTTGTTGTGTACATAGTACATACCAATGGCTCGACCGAGTACGTTGGCCAACTTCATCCGCCTTCTTCTTTCAAAATGGCTGCCATTTAATTTTTTTTTAATTTAAATCTAAAATGAGGTACAAAAAAATTAGAAATTAATTTTTTTTCCTTATGTGTTTGAGCTTGATACAAAGATTCTGGAGCATATTTTGTTTTGTCTTTATCTTAAAAAATGGCTGAGATATAACAGGTTGAATTTCTAATGTGGGTGACATTTTGAAAAATCTGATTTTTTGCCTGCAATAGCAGTCGTATTTATCAACAGATTTAGATGTGAGTGAGCATGTGCACAGGAATTACTAAAGTTTCGACCAAGTTTATTGGTTAGCTTTGTTGCACCCATTATGTTGCTTTAAAATGGCGGGCACTTCAAGATATCGCCGAATTTGGCGACCAAGTATAAATCACTTTAAATAAAACCAGCTTTGATAACGCGACTAATTTCTCGAAATTCTCATTAATATTCAGTATTGACAAAAATTAGTATTTAATCTTTTATAATCGGGTTCCACTAATTTGAGCTCCGTGTGTTTGAATAATATAAGCTGGCTTTTAAAAATTAAGGAATATGAAAGCTCCCGGCACTGGCCGGAAGGACTTTTTTAACTTTTACTTTTAAAAGTGACTCAGCATTTCCAAAGATTACCTCCTACAAAAGAAAGAAACAAACGTTTCTTCTTTATAACATTAGTATATTAGAAGGCTTCATGCTGGTCGATTTTTCCAAACGAAATATATCGGTGAATTTAACCTTGTAAATATAAGGTTAAATTCACAGTTTACATGTTTTAGTAAATAACGGTAGAACGATATAATTCAATATACTAAAGCATCTTTAAAACATTATCTAATTAACAATGAAAATCTCATCAAAATCGTCCAGTGTTTTTTTTTAATGCTACTACTTCATAATCGAGTACACCTGATTATAGAACTTTCCCCCGTAATGATATAACTAAGCAACGTATAATGATATACAATAAAGTAAAACCTTTCTTGAAAAAAAATCTAATTAACGATGCAAATTCCATTGAAATCTATTCAGCAAAACTAAAACGGCAGGAACGAAAAATTCTCATTTGCATTTCATATCAGGTGTCCTGGGGTATAAACGGCACTGTGTGTAATAACGCCAAGTTCTAATAATAGGCATACCTATAAAGGAATACGGGAAAATGACACTTTAGCTTCTGCGCTCAAAGGCTCGAGTCATCTGAATCACAAACAACAGCTAAAAAATAATTTGTTACATTTATAGGCCTTATCGCTGGAATAAGCTCGTAAGAGTCCACGTCCGATCCAAAAATTTGCTTGGTAAGTTCTGTCATGTGAAGACTCTCCCGTAAGAAACCCGTGTCACCCGTAAGAAAAGTGACACATCTCTCAAAAATTCATTTTGCGTTTTATTCCACAAATATGTCCATCGTAGGTGCGTCTAGCTACATTAAAAACTTCTTAAGTGCAGTTATACGAAAAATCACATTATTACACTATCTGTCCATTTGTGACCGCAGAAAAAGGTGGATTGTGCGGAGAGGTAAAATTACGCAACCCTCCAAACCTTATCCTACGTCTTCATTCTTAAGAGTTTTATGCATTTATGCACTTTTTTATTCCTGCCTGCAGAGCTAATGCTATAATTTCATGTTACAGTAAAATCATGCAAATCATTTATCTATCTATTTTGCCTCACCTGTGAAATTTACTTTGGTGGAGATCTGTCACTTTTCTTGGGGGTGAGCGATATATTTGTTAGGAAATACTTTGTTTATTACACAAATTTGTAGTGTATTTCATGTATTTTCAAAATGTTGTGGGTGATTTTGGATGTATTCGCGAGGTAGCTTGTAGTTTAAAATATACTGCGCAAAATGCATATTGGGGTAATAACGCCATCCACTAGTGTTATTACCCGGGTTAATTCTTTTCAGTGGCAGAAATACATTTTTTTTATTTTATTTGTTTGATTTTATACACGAGAGGTCATTATTGGTATTGTTGAACACTAAAAAAGATAAAGAGAAATTTGTACATCCTAAATGCTTCTAATTTTTTTGTGTCAGAAGAATAAAATATCATACGATTATCACTGCATATTGATATCGCAATTAATGGTAAGTGAAAGCAATTTGTCAATTTTTAAAGGTGTAGAGTTTGTATCTTTAGAAGTGGACAATTTAAATGCCATTATTCCATCTTATTTTATAGTTTTGTTTGCATGGTGTTATTACCCACCAGGTGGATAATAATGCCTAATAACATTGGTCGTGAAATCATGCCACTATATTGTATGAATAGATATCTGCTAAAATAGTCTTTCTTGTGTTCATAATCAATAAATTGCTATATCAAATCCTATATTTATTTTGGGAAAAAATCTAAAACTAAGCCTTAAAAATTGGTAGAACGTTAACGTGGCATTATTACCCCAGGGCACCTTATATTTTGTGTGCATAAAATAAAATGCAAGTAAAAGATTATATAAATCTCAAATTGCGAAAATCTAATTAAGGAAAAAATCAAATTACGAAAAAAATCAAATTATTAAAAATAGACTCAAACTAGTTGGATGTGCCTATCCCAATACTTTCTTCTACCTTGTAGTCCAGGCAATAGTGATCGTATAGGGACTCTACCTAGCAAAATTAATGGTAGTACTGGAAATCGGTTTTCTAGATGTTTTTTGGGTCGCTGAATCCGAATTTGTAACTTCCCACCAAAATGTCCCCCGGCAACCCCCCCAAATTTTGGTAAAAAGCCCCCCAAATAGGTTTTTATTAAAAAAATCAATTTATTTATTGTTTTAGAGAAAAAGTATCTAGAAATTCAGAAAGCAGACAAAATTTCCAACAAATTAGATACATGACATTATGACTTAGGATGAAGGGGAAGGGGGGATCTGTCTCGGAACATGCGCCGCAGTGCTGCGTGGACTAAGTTGCGCAATTCCACTTAACCACTCACACGTTTACATTAGCCCTCCCATCTCCCCTCCGAACTTTCTCTATAAGGTTTACTTTAAGTTTTTTGGGTCGCTGAATCCGAATTTTTAACTTACCCCCAAAATTTCCCCCCCCCGAACCCCCCCCCAAATAGTTATTTCTAACTTAAATTTCGTATTGTTTTAGGGGAAAAGCATTACAAAATTCAGAAACTAGACAAAATTTGCAACAAATAGGATATATGACATTATGACGTAGAATAAACGGGGAGAGAGGGGGCTGCCTCAGAACATTCCCGCGCGCTTTTCTCAAAAACCAAATTTTTTCAAAAAATCAATTTTTGGGGTTGTTGCCGGGTGAAATTTTGGTGGGAAGTTACAAATTTGGATTCAGCGACCCAAAAAACATAAAGTGAGTCGAAATCCAGAACCAGTATTAATTTTGCCAGATAAAATCCCCTATTGCCTGGACTTCATAATTTAGTGCACGTAACGCCGCATATTCAGAGGCAGCCCTCACCCTCCCTGTTCATCCTAATTCATAACGTCATATATCCTATTTGTCGCAAATTTTGTCTAGTTTCTGAATTTCGTAATGCTTTTCCGCTAAAACAATAGGAAATTTAGGTTAAAAACAACAATTGGGGGGAGATTTCGGGGGGGGGGGGGATTTTTGAGGGAAAGTTAAAAATTCGGATTCAGCGACCCAAAAATCTTAAAGTAAGTGTTATAGAGAAAGTTCGGAGGGGAGATGGGAGGGCGAATGTAAACGTGTGAGTGGTTAAGTGGAATTGCGCAACTTAGTTTACGCAGCACCGCGCGCATGTTCCGAGGCAGATCCCCCCCCTTCCCCTTCATTCTAAGTCATAATGTCATATATCTAATTTGTTGGAAATTTTGTCTACTTTCTGAATTTCTAGATACTTTTTCTCTAAAGCAATATAAAATGATTTTTTTAATAAAAACCTTTTTTGGGGGGCTTTTTACCAAAATTTGGGGAGGTTGCCGGGGGAAATTTTGGTGGGAAGTTACAAATTCTGATTCAGCAACCCAAAAAACATCTAGAAAGCCGATTTCCAGTACTACCATTAATTTTGCTAGGTAAAATTCCCTATTGCCTGGACTATTATACATCTTTATATTTCAAAACCTAGTTACACATGTTAATACTTCAATATTATCAGTTCAATACTGTACCAACTTTGATTTTCATCTTGTGCTCCAGTCAATTAAACGGACTGAAAACGAGTTAATCTATATCATGATATTGTTAAAATTATTGATTTTTTCCTTATTCTGTTGTTATAAGGTGTTTGAGAATAGCTGGCTTAGCAGGGAGTTCCCGCCGCTGCACGAGCCGCCGATGCACAATATAACTATGAAAAATCAAGAAAAGTATACAAAAATTGCTATCACATAACCCTTTTACCGCGCAATATTTCCAATTTCAAGGAGGACCTGTTGGTCAAAGCCAAAAACAAGGAAAAAATTTTGGTTCAATTGTATGCATAATTTTATACACTGTTCGATGGTACAATAATGAAAATGGCAAAGAGATCGCAATTATAGTGCCCCTTCTGGCCAAATTTTTTCAAGTTCAGGGAGGACTTGCTTGCCATAGCCAGAAACACACAAAAAATTTGTTTCAATTATATGCATACTTTTCTACACTTTTCGATGGTACAATAATGAAAATGGTACAGACATCGCAATTATAGCGCCCCCTGCCGGTAGAATTTTTCCAAATTCAGGGAGGACCTTTGTGCAATGACCAAAAACAAGCGCAAAAAATTTGGTTCAATTCTATGCATAACTTCATACACTTTCAGATGGTACAGTATTCAAAATGGCACAAAAATCGAAGAAAAATCGCTATTACAGCGCCCCCTACCGGCTATTATTTTTACAAATTAAGGGAGGACCTGCTTGCGCTTGCCATAACCAAAAACTTAAAATAAAAATTTGGTTCAATTCTATGCATAACTTCATACACTTTTCGATGGTACAATATTAAAAATCGCACAAAAATCGCTATTACAGCGTCCCCTACAGGCTATTTTTTTCAAAATTCAGAGAGGACCTGCTTGACATAGCCAAAAACTTAAAATAAAAATTTGATTCAATTCTATGCATAACTTCATACACTTTTTGATGGTACAATGGCGACAGACAGACGGAGAGTTGGACAGACACACGGACAGACAGACATTTTCTATAAACATGTTTTTTTGGGATCTCTGACCCCTAAAACATGTAAATCCGTCAAAAACCGTAAGCCGTAAAAAATTTCGATTACAATACTTTCTTCTATTGAAGATAGAAGAAAGTATAAAGTGAAATGACCTTTTAACCAGTAGTCAACCGTGGTGGCCGATTACCGAACATGTAGTAAATATAATACTCAATAATCGGTCACATTAAAATTAATTAATGCACACTTATTTAATTTTGATACTCAAAAACATTAGTTTATTAAACGTTTTAACAGTACAGTCTCATAATTTTAAAAAATAATAAAAAATAAATTATTACTAATCTTTTAAAAATTATGTCATCGATTAACAAAAAAATAGCAAAAACGGTTATTTGACCGCAACCAAATAAAAAATGGATGATTACTAATGCAAAAAAAAAAAAAAAAAAAAAAAAAAAAAAATACCCACAATTCTTTGCTGATGGCTTATGATTTATAAAGAATGGTTACATATAGGGGGGTTGTAATATTTCATTTGAAACCAAAAATAAGCTATTCATAATGTATTTTATCTCAAAGTGGCCGACTACTGGGGGGTGGCCGACTACTGGTGGTTTTACCCTACATTGAAGTAGAATCATGCATCGGGTTGGGCATCGTATTTCGGCGGTGTCGACGACGATTTTTTTTTAAACGCATTTTTTATTTTAAATTTTTTACAATTACGAATACATTCTTAAATTTATTCAGTATTTATGGTTGAAAAGATTAAAATTTTATATTTAACCCGCAACCGAAGTAACAAATATTGTCGCATATCTACCGTGAGCGATCTGTCAGACCGGTTAACCATTAACCGGAGTGACAAATGTTGTCGCATAACTGCCGTGAGTGGTCTGTGAGACTGCTTAATCTAAATATGAATAAAATGCTACATTAACTCTCAAAATACTATTTATCTACTAAACTTCATGTACACGGCTATTATTTTTAAAATTCAGCTATTCAAAAGTTAGTAGTGGAGATAAAGGGACTCATATAACAAAATTTAACCAGTATCTATAGTTAAACAGAAAATTTGTGAAAGTGGAAAAATACAGCAGTCTCTGAGACCGCTAAGAGCGGTTTCGGGTTAAGATACAAATACATCGAATTTCTGTTTGTACTTTTATACATTCTTTACCTTAAAAATTAATTTTCATATGTTTGGGAAATATTTGAATATTTTAGTTTTAATATATTATTATTTTGAACTTAATAATAAAAAAAAAACTTTAAATCATAGTTCTGAATTGGTAATCCGATTTCTTGCAAAAAGAAAGAAAGTGAGAGGGGTAAGGACACATTTATGAGTTTTTCCGGTTATCTGAAATTTTCAGTTTTTTTGTCATTTTCTGATCATTGAAAATTAGAAATATTTTATTGCTAATCCTACAGGAGCTAACCGTCACAATACTTCATGAATTTCAGCAGCCGGGTGCTCCGAGGTTCCTACTTTCAATCCTTCTCCATCAACTACATGAATGTCAGCATTTATGTTAAACGCATTTTATTATAATCTAAAACCTAACAGCAAATAACACTGCGGCGTATGATTTACACATCTTTGTTTTATCTTTTTATTTAACTTTATTTCTCATCACGGAAGGTTATTTGTTAAATTCAGTATTAGATTCATTGAATATGCTCCTGTTTTTCCTCAATATCTTTTAAATCATTTTTCAGTAAAACAAAAAAAAAAAAAAAAAAAAAAAATGTTTTTGTATGTTTTTAGAACTGGAGTGCAGGTTAAAAAGACTATGGGAGCCCCCCCCCCCCCCACCTACAGACTATTGAATTTAGATTTCAGCAGCCATCAGAAGTTAGAAAAAACACAATCCTTTTCTTTTATATTATTTCTTTACTGAACTAATCAAAAATTTCAAAATAGCTCATTAATTACCCGACTGAAAAGAAGGGTTATGTGTTTCACGCGTACCTGGGTATGTGGATTTCTTTATACACTCGAAACATCCCAATGGCTGGATGGATTTTAATGAATGAGGTCTCTATCGATTCGTCTTAACCGTCCGATGGTTATAGGCTAGGTTTTGTTTTTATAAATTCAAAATGGAGGCTGTAAAATACAAAATGGCGGTAGAGGGGGAAAAAATTACGCACCCTATTGAGTGGCATATCATTGGATAGGTCTTTCAAAATGAAGGCGATGTTTCATTGACTATTTTTCAGCCAGAAGCTCCGTTTAAATATTACACAACCTGGAAGTTGTGTATGTAGGATTTCTAGCTTTACTGCAACTCTAACCATCATAGACATCTATAGGCCTCATCAAAACAGTGTTTATAGATAGAGAACTAACAATTAAACGCCATTCAATAGTCACCAATACAAATAAATTAAAAAAATATGTAAGTAATATAAAAAATAGTTTCAGATTGATAGAAATAATTAATTAGTTCACTTTTTACGCAGTCGGGTATTTTGATTTTTTAAATTTAATTGATTTATTGTTTAAGTGCTGAATCCCGAGGTCATACGAGCTTTTTAAAGCTTAAAATATATATTTTATCAAAGTTACTTGGAAAATTAAAAACTAGTTACTATACTATATAATACAGTAGGGGGGGGGGGATGACGATTAAAGACCTTATTTGATCACTATAAATTAAAAAAATGGGTTCCCTATTCTAAAGGTAACGTCACTGTTAAATGTATTTATGATTAAAAAATTGCGATATTACATAAATGATAAATCGATTTAAGAAATTTCTACAGCATTCATTCCTAAATAAGATGCTGGCAACTTCAAACACTTAAAACTCGAGCTGTAATTATCGTAGAACACTCATATTTTGTATGGGAAGTGTAATCTTTATAAAGCCGGAGGTATGTCTTTTTTTGAACAGGAACCCCTAAATTTTAATATAGAAGTATTTTAAGGTCATGACAACTACAAACACTTTTATCTTGGATGCAAATTTTTGCAGCCTACACAAATTTCTTATGATAAACGTAAAACTTTTAAGGGAGTTAGGCTCTGTTGATTTTTTTTATGGTTGCACCATATATTTTTGTAGATGAAAACAAAACATGCTCACAACTTAAAATCCTGTAACTCGGGTTTTAAAAATGCCAACAAAGTTTCCCCCCTTTTTATAAAGATCACGTTTACTATACAAATTATGAGAGTGCTATGACATATACAAACCAAGTTATAATTTTCATGGCTTCTTATATTTATGATGTACTATAATTTGGAGGCTTTGATAAGATATCAATAGAGCCACCACCTCTAAATGATTACGTGTAATATAAGAAATTTATGCGATGTGCTACTACTTGGATCCGATTTAAAAGTGTATATGGTTATCGGGTTCTATAGTGAAATTTAGTAGGCTGCGGTTAAAAATCCGACTATGTCTAATATTAAATTATGTCCCATTGATCAAGCACACAAAATTTCTGCGCGCTGTGTCAATTTGTTCACGAGTTATAAGAGTTTAATTTTCTCAGACTTTTATATTCACAATTTTATAAAATTTAGCTGTTGTTAAAAAAAGATAAAGGACCGTGAAAATATACACTCATGATATTAATCATAACAACGTTTAGTGGTCTTACGACAATTACAGCCTGAGTTATAGGAAGAAAACGAAATGGCATGACCCCCTCATGAGCATCCCTTTTGTAAAATTTATGTGCTGTGAGAATTAAATAAGTATAAGTATTATAAATTATAAGTATTTTCAATTTTAAAAATCTTTTTGTATATACAAAAACATTGTAGGCTTCAATAAAAAATAGACAGAGACACCTCCCCTCCTCCACCTCTAATAGAATCACTTTACCATGCGAGATTTGCGTGATCTGCTACAATCTGGTTTCGAGTTATAAGTGTTTTTTTGTTATCGAGCCCTTATTTTCGCGCTACAATAAAATTTAAGAGGCTTCGCTGAAAAAACAAAAAGTCTCTCATCGCCCTTTATAAAGATTGCGTTTACCATACAAAATATGAATGCGCTACGACAAAAGCATTCCGAGTTATAAGTGTTTTAAGTTGTAAATACCTTATATTTATGGCGCACTAAAATATTGAGGCTTAGATAAAAAAAAAAATCACCCGCCCCCGCTCAAACTGTAACGTTTACCATACAAAATTTGAGCAGGCCACGACAATTTCTATCCGAGTTTATAAGTGATTGTGGTTATCAGGCCCTTATATTCGTACTGCACTAAAATTTTGGAGGCTCCAATTTAAAAAATGGACAAAGTCCTCGGTTACATTTCGCCAGTTTGTAAAAGCACAGTTTGAACGTACTGCTACAATTTAACGTGTATTAAGAGAGTTTAACATTTTTGTGCCCTTAATGCATCTTTTTTTTTTATATAAAATTTAGACAGTTCCATAGAAAACCCTTTTGAGTTATCCGATAATGGCCCTTATGATGTTGAACCACACTATATTTGGCAGGTTTAGAATTACAGTCGGGAGTTTTGGGGTGTGGGGGAAGGTATATTGACCGATACGTGGATACTTCGAGACATTGGGTAAGTGGTCATGGATTTTATTAACTCCAAAATTTACAATATTTTTTATTGTTCCAAACAAACTGTTGTTATGCTTTTCCTGTCTGTAACTCTATCATATAATGTATAATCTATAAATGACAGGTTGTTTTTTGACCATTTGGTCGTCGGCTCACTTTTGTCAGACTAATAGGGAGATTTCTTTCAAATGATAACCTTCTCATCCGCCAATCACAACTGCGCAGTTGAATTCTATAACAGCCACAATCCTAACGGCTACCAATCAAAACTTTTCTCCAACATTGTTTTACCTCCAACAGTTGATTTGTGACGTCATTTGCAAATATCCCCTTTGTTCCTTTTTTTACTTTCCTTTTTTTAAACAATTAAAATAAATATTATCAACAAAAAATCATGTACATAATCTAATTGATTATGTTAGTAAACAATGTGCGAAATGGAACAAAATAAAACACCAAATGTTCTATCTGCTTGAAATCAAGTAAAGAAGATGCATAGTCTGTAAAAAAACACCTCTCAACTTGTCACCTTATGCAAATAAAGCGCTGATTTTAAAATCACGTGATTCGCATGCAATTTACTGCTGTTACGTTATAAAAATTATTTTTACCGAATGGTAGGTACGCGAGTGTTTTGATGAACCAAATTATATTACAATGCCTTTATAATTTTGTTTCATGTTAATGCACATTTTTAAATTCTTTATAGAATTTTAAAAAATATAATGAGAATTTATTTCTTTGAAAAATATTATGCAAGCCATTAGTTCATTTCCATTATGCAGTAGTGATTTACAAACTGCTTTTCATTCTGATATTTCTGACTCTACATGTAAAAATAAACCTACAATACTAGATGCAAATTTTTTCAAAAAAAAATTGAAAATAAGTCTTCAGGTTGTAGAATTTTAGCAAAATGCACCAAGTGTAACAGTGAGGTAAAAGCTTCAAATAATTGCACTTCCAATCTTGTAACCCACCTTAAAAGGAAGCATGGAATCAATTATTTGGAAGAATATCGTGCCTATCTAAAGGAGTAAAAAAAAGAACGAAAATCATCAAGTGTTTCTGGGCAATCAAGTCGAAACATATATTTGCAAGATCATTTTGACAAAGATGTAGTAAATTATTTTATTGATTCGATGATTTCGCTAAGAAGCATTGATAATATTTATTTCCACAATATAATTAAAAACATTAATTCTTGTTCAAAATCTTTTAACATAATGAGTCGTAGGGCCCTCGGGCGAAAAATTGCAATATATTACGATGAACAAGTAGAATATTAAACGTGAGTTGGAAGATATCGAGTTCATTTGTATAACCACAGACATATGGTCAGG
The DNA here is from genome assembly GCA_963932465.1 of Maratus speciosus. Classification (NCBI taxonomy): domain Eukaryota; kingdom Metazoa; phylum Arthropoda; class Arachnida; order Araneae; family Salticidae; genus Maratus; species Maratus speciosus. The sequence goes on along the minus strand of OZ010795.1, from coordinate 106,379,236 downwards.
GCGACGAAGAAGTTTCTTAGGAGTGACAGCTCACTGGATTCATCCGGAGACATTAAAACGGATTTCTAGAGCTATAGCTTGTCAAAGATTCAAAGGAACTCATAGTAACGACAAAATTTATGACCATCTTATGAACATCTACAAAAAGGTTGAATTGAATTCTGCGAAAGTACTAGCTGCGATTACTGATAATGGTGGTAATTTTGTGAAAGCATTTAAAATTTTTGGAATCGAAGAAAAATGTATTTTAGAAGATTCTGGTGATTTAGATGCGCAATACAATTCATGGAGTACGGAGTGTGATTCTGACACTACGTCTAGCATTGATGATGATGTAGAAGATGTAATTGATTGAAATGAGTGTTTACCTTTACATTTTAGATGTGCGTCTCACACACTCAGTCTGTGTGCAACTACTGATTCTAACAATGTTCTGGAAAGCCAAGACACAGAAATTTCAAAAATACACGAACAAGTGATGAAAAAAATGTAATATTTTTTGGAGAGCAGCATGTCGACCTAAATCTTCAGAAATATCATCTCCATTTTGGGACATACTCTTAGTCGGCCAAACGCAACGCGGTGGAATAGTTTGTTTGACGCCATGAAACAATTTCTATCGATAAAAGAAAAATCTACTATTTTGAGCAAGGAATTAGATTTGGAAACTTCCTTTAAAGATCAGGATTTCACATATATAGAAGAATACGTTAAATGTAGTAAACATATTGCCGCGGCTTTAGATATCCTTCAAGGAGAAAAAGAAACGTATTTTGGGATTTTGTTACCAACTTTGTTATCATTACGACATAAATTACAAAAATCATTGACAGAAGATTTTATATATTGCCGACCTTTGGCCGAAGTTTATTTAGAAAGTATAGAAAACAGGTTTAGTCAGTATTTTGATATTTCATCTCGCCAAGCAGAAATAGCCGTAATAGCAACTTTATGACATCCAATTTTTTAAAAATTCAAGTGGCTGTCTTGTATTAGCGATTCAGCTTATACAAAAATTAAAATGTTGTTTATTACCAAATTGACAAAAGAAATGAAATCTAACGAATCTCTGGATATAATGAGTTCTGTCAATAGTGCAGAAAGAGATAACTTTTTCTTTATTGATTCTGATCATGAAGAAGCAAAACAAGACCCTAAAAGGAAAGCAGAACTATTGTACGCGCATTTCTGTTTGGAGGAAAACAAAGATCTAAGTGTATTGAATTCTTATAAAGAGGTTAAAAAAATCTTCATTAAATATAACACACCGCTGCCCTCGTCGGCATCTGTAGAAAGAATATTTTCTTTTGCAACTATTACAAATTATTGTAAAGCTAATAGGCTTTCTGACAAAATGTTTGAAAAACGTGTTCTTTTAAAAGCCAATCTTAAATATAACGAAGAATGCTTATAAAAATTTGAAAAATATTTTAATGTCAAAAGGAAAAATATTTCCTTCAATGTTAAAAAGTAATAATCGTACCTTTTCAGAGTATATTTTCGTATTTGACTTTAATTCAGTTTTTAATAACAAAGTATGTTACTGCTTCATTTTCTAATTTTGTAAATTTGTTTAATTTTTTTATATGGTTTAATTATGTCTAATTTCAGAAAGAAATTTTGTAATTTTATTAAATAAATGTAATTGTAACTAAAATATCAATGTCTCTGAAATTTAAATTTCCATGGTTTTATTATGGTAACTATAAGTTATATCGTAATAGAATCCTACATGTGCTTGTAAAACCTAACCTGAGTAGAAAAGGGGGAGGAGGACATGAGGGGGTATGATTAGGCTAAGTCAACTAGCTATCTTTGGAGCACTCTCCTTTATATTTAATCTTTTCATGCAAATAATTTATTTCTATTAAATTTTTAAATAAAAACTTTTAAGAACGGGAAAAATCCTTAATTTATTTTAATTGCATTTTAAAACGAAGAGTGTTTACTTTAACACTATTTTTACCGCTGTCAAATGACACCTTTTCAAAGTTTTGATTATTGTTTATTTTGCTTGTTGCTTTTGAATGCAATAAGCATAAAATTCTCTTCAATGTATTGGAAATTATTTGTAATTCTTTCAATCTAAAATTACAAATGAAAAATCATAAATCGAAATCTTTTAAAAGGCGTCATTTGTCATAAAAAAAGTGTTAAAGAAGATATAATTAAACTAGGGGGCTCTGCCCCCTGCAAGCTACGCTCGCCAACCCCCCCTTTCAGACACCGCAGAATCTAAAAGCACGCTAATTTGATCGGTTTTAAAAAGATTAGAGAAGACTGAATTATAATTGAAAAAACCTATAGCGATCTCCCTGTAAACGGGTTTCCATTCAATTCCCTTTGATTGCAAAAATTTAAGGCCGAATCATTTGCTATTAAGGCATCCAACGGTTGTTTTCGTGTTTGATTAAAGAAGACCAGTTAAACATTTGAAAGGAAGCTAAAATAAAATGAATTAAGTAAACAGAGTCTTTGCTTCCCGGTATTTTTTAACAGCGTTATAAAGCGATTGACATAATACAATTTACTACAATTACTACAATTTACCGCTTTAACCCCTTCAAGGGCGGTAGTTCATTTTTGGACCACTTAATTTTAATTCTTAAATGCACCAGAATACTGGAATGAAAATTTTCCTTTTATTATTGAGCAAAAGCATTTTCGTATTTCGAAATTTGTTTGTAAATTCTGGTGCCATTTACCGATTTCAACATTTTACGAATAGAAGTACCTTGCCCCTGAAAGAGTTAAACGCATATTAATGTATTTATTATTTTAAAGTTTCCTTTCTCTTTTAATATTCACGTGTAAATACAATTTTCAAGACATAATTTTCAATATTTTCCTGCTTGTAACACGTACTCATTTAATAGTAATTTTAAAGTTTTTTTTTCTTTTTTTAATAGTCATGTGTAAATTTTTAATCGTTAGGAAATATTTATTCTTTGCACTGTTTTTAGAATTGAAAATAATCTCTATAATAATATCCTAAGTCATGTGACTATTATCAACAATTCTGGGCGGATTCCTTCGCTTTTTATATTCCAGGCGGTCACAAATTAATTAAAAATAATAACCCTTTCTGAAATACGAAAAGAAATATCAGTATATCAGTTATGATTAAAATTTGAGTTGCCATCATTAGAAAAATGTATATAAAATTAGAAAAAAATTAATATTTCGAAAACTATTTCGAATTTAAAAATTCTAATACCAGTTTTGAAATCTGCGGATCAATATTGATTTTTGGTGTTAATTTCATCGCAAAGTATTCCATATTTTAGGAGAAATCGCCGTGAAACATAATCAGTTGTTTAATCAGTCGATTCATTCTTGCATTTCATACTTCCGTTACATACTTCCGTTTCATAAAATGCGTTTCATTAGGATTTTATATATATAGGTACTTTCCAATGCTGCTTGTACGAGTCTATTTTGTGGGTTATGATTTTCAGATATTCACAAGTGAAAAAATTTAAGGGTCTAACTGTGCAAATAAGTTTCAAAATAAAACTCTTTAATAAATAAAACGTATTTATTTATTATAGAAAAAGAGAAAATGTTAATAAATTAGTAACTATGATAAATCTTTTTTTAAAACTGTTTGCAATGCAAATTAACCTTTAACTGATGTTACCGGTCTGACAGACTGGTGCTTTTTTCAATTTTCATAGTTTAACTTGCATATTTCAGTTTATCTACAAATACTACTAAAATTGTGTTTCGTTTGGAACTTTAGTACTAACACCAGAGACTTTTGAATAGGTGAATTTTAATTATAACACTCCTGTACAAAAAGTTTAGTACAAAAACAACATCTTATGAGTTAATCGCGGCTTTTATTCATCTTTCGATGGAGTGGTCTCACAGACCGCTTCACAGTAGTTATGTGACAATTTCTGTGACATCAGTTAAAGATTAATCTAAAATTGTAGATTTAGTTAATGGCAAATTCTTGTTCAAGTTAAATGATTTAACTGAAAAAAAAGTATCCAACTTTATTTGATTTCATTGAAACTAACCTCATATTTTGAAGATAATGGTTTGTTTATTCCCTTTTTTATTTTATTTTTTTATCATGGTATATTTCTTTTATTGAATTATAAATATACAGCTGTAAAAAGATGTTTGAATACTTTGGCATATTAACCCTTAACTGCTGTGACAAAAGTTGTCGCATATCTACTGTGAGGCGGTCTGTGAGACTGCTAAATCGAAGGATGAATAAAGAGGTCCTTTAACTCATAGGATGCTGTTTCTGTACTAAACTTTATTGTCACGGCAAATATAATTAAAATTCCCCTATTCAGAAGACTCTAGTGATATTCCTAAGGCTCCAAATGAAACAAAGTTTCACTAGTATCTGTAGTTAAACTGAAAATTACAAGCTAAAAATTCAAAAAAGCAGCGGTCTATGAGACTGCTCACAGCAATTAAATGTTAATCTTTAACTGCTGTAAATGGTCTCTGAGACAGATACCTTTTAACGCTTTCCAACACATTCAGAATACTGTAACAAAACTATACCGTATACTAAGGGGGTGGGGGTGGGGAGCTGTTTTAGAAGTTTGCAGGTTCCAATTTGACCCGCTGTTCGGAAGCTAGTTTGTTTTCATTGTAGGTCAGGTTAATTTCTACTTTTTAGTTCGGATCGGGTTTGGGTCAGTTGACTTCTATTTTTTGCTGTTGGCCGGATTAACTTCTACTTTTTTGCTGCGATCCGCGTTTGGTCGGGTTGACTTTTTTGCTGCACTTTTGGTTCGGGAAAGATATACTTACTTTATTTAGGGCTCGGGTTGGTGTCGAATTGGGTTTTCACTCTTGCGAGAAGGGTTCGGTTTGACCCGATTTTTCAAAAGAAAGTCTAAATATTTTTCCCGATGTAAACTATAGTCAGCAAACACTTCCAAAACACTTCCAGACACTCCCAAAAAATTATGTAGGGAATAATTGTTGATATTTTGCAAAGTAAAACCTATAGAGAGTGGACGCCTCCGAACCGTGAAATATGTCCGTTATTCATAATTAATAGCATATACAGAAAAATCTCCATACGTACGCTCCCGAATAGTGCACACCTCTATTTAGCGTAACTTTTCAATTCCCAACACAAATATTTGTCTCTGAATAGCGCACACTTCGGAATAAGTGACAAATTCGAGAGCCCTGTTCAGCGGTGACCCTTGTTTAGAGGTTTTAGTGTATTTTAATACTAACGAATATATACTAGAGGTTTATTTTCCTATATAAAAGTTAAAATTTATATTAAAGATGTAAATGTAGACTTCATTTTATAATACCATTATAATATGAATTATTTTTCCTTCATTTCGGTTTCGGGCCGACGAAACTTTTGTGGCCGGGTTTCAGTTTGACTTTTAATGGAATTTTCGGGTTCGTGTCTGGACAACCCTACCTGTTTAGGACACTAAGTGGGGTAAGACAACTTTTTGGTGGGATGTTTGAAAAGTGAAGGCAAAACTTTTATTTTAGTACATGCCGAAACTGTAGCAGCTTGCTAGAGGACAATAATAAACTAGAATTTTTTGGAAATTCTAAAATATAAGGAAAACACAGAAAAAGCTATCGAAATAAAAAAATCCGTTCGTTTCCAAATCACGTCAAAAGTTATTTTTAGGTAGATTTCATATGAAATACTACCCATTACATTTTCCCCTATGTTGGAATTTCTGAAAAACTTTTGCAGATCTACACCGATCATGACCCCTAGAACTCAAAACCACCCTCAGTAAAAACCATATATATATATATATATATATATATATATAATCACTTATTTATGGACATGATAACTTCCGCAGTTCTTCCCAAATCTCTGCCAAACTGATACATAAAATCAAGGGGCATAAAATCTCGGTCAAGCTCGTTAATGGGCAAAATTGGACCAAGGGGATGGAAATAGGGGGGGGGGGTGTGAAAACCGAAAAAACCCCATAACTTCTTAATTTTTGTACATATCAAATCAGTTTAAAGGTTTTATTACTTCTAAAAATAGGGCGAAAAATTTATGTATGACAGATTTTTGATAAAATTAAAAATGGGGTCAAGAGGCTCAAAAAATAGGGTTTTTGGGAGAAAAAAATTCATAACTTCGTCAATTCTCAAGATATCAAATACAATTAATTTTATTATATATCTCCTTGAATATTATCTACAACTTTTATATTGACAGGTTTTTGATAGGACCAATTCGTAGCGCAAAGAAAATTAAAAACGAAAACAAAAAAAAGGGAGGGGGGGGGTAGGTGGAAGAAGAAAAAAATCCATAACTTCGTAAATTCACAAGATATAAAATCCCCATGAATTTATCATATATCTTCTTAATATATCTAACATTTATATTGACAAGTAGGACCAATTCTTACAGCAAAAACAAATTAGAAATACATAGCGGTTGAAGAAAAAAATCATCATATTAAGGGAGTATTCAAATTCAAACTGCTTATTTTTGACTCATTTTTAAGTTTATTTTTGCTCTCAAACGCATCCAATTGGTAGATTTTCTTATTCAGAAACTCTATAATGTACCGTAATGGTCGACGTTTTGATAGAGGCAGAATACATTTCAAAAAATGATGTCAAAGTGGGCATTTTGAACCGAATTTCCCGAAGCGATTGTGTTGAAAAGGAAAAATATTGTCCTACTGAGAAAATAATTGTTTATAAATCAAGTTTTAATTAATTGAACAAAATATAAAAACACAGGTCGCTTATAAATCTCTGCAAAAACAACGTCAACAAATTTCATATTTTTTCTTTTAAAAATGAATCTGAAAATGGGCCAAAAAATTTCGAGTTGTTGTGCATGGAAAAATATTTTTTTTAATACCGCCTTAACATGATTCTGATAAAACCATCTCTTATATAAAAATGAAATAAAAACTCGTCAAAAGCGGCCAAATAAAATTGTTAAAGTGGCTTTATCTCTAATAATGATTTTGTTTTTGTTGTTGAAATTAGCACTTAACTTCGAAATTTACCTGCGCCTGTAGGCCGGGCCGGCAGGAATTTTTGTACTTTTAAAAAGGAATCTGTAAAAGTGTCGGAAAGTCGCGTGTTGTTTAGCGGAGAAAAAGATTTCATTTATATATATACAGGATGTTTCATAAAAGATGCGTAAAACTTCAAGAGTTTATAGTACAAATCCAAACAAACAACATTCATCAAAGAATGCATGGTAGGAATTAAAACGCTAAGGTTCTAGAGGGTGCCAAATATGATGCTGTTATACGAGGCAAAAACACACAAAGAATGATAAACTAACAAAAGCAAGTTTAATGAGATGTCTTCTTACAATCGTTGAGCCTATGAGACTTCCATTTGCAGTTCCATAAATAAAATGCATATCAAAGCCTTTTCCCTATTAGTGAAAGTTAATCGTTGACTAATGTGACGGAAATTGTCATGTAACTACTGTGAAGTGGTCTGTCAGACCGCAACATGAAAAGATGAATAAAAAGCGCGATTAATTCATAGGATGGTGTTTTTGTACTTAACGTTTTATACAGGGCTGTTATAATTAAAATTCACATATTCAACAGTCTCTTGTGATAGTATTAAAGTTCCAAACGAAAGAGAATTTTGGTAGTGTCTGTAGTTAAACTGAAAGTTACAAGTTAAACTATAAAAATTGAAAAAAGCAGCGGCCTGTGAGTCCGGTTAAAGGTTAACATCTTCCAATAGATTCCTACGGCAATTCACAGTTGCACACTTGGATCAGCCACTTGTATGAATTAATCGAGGCAAAATTTTCCATACGCATTGTCCTCCTTCTTCATATCACATTTGTATGATATTAGTGTCGTTCTTCTCCAGATAACTCGCAACAGGAATGGAGAACTTTTGCATAGACCAAGTTTCCAAATGAGCCAGAACCTTTGCGTTTTAATTCTGACTATGCATTTTTTAATGAAATTAAAATTAAACATTGGTAATATTTCATATTTCTGTAAAAGATAGTTATGAGATAATAATCAATTGTAATTTAAGATGAAAATTAAAATTTAAAAAAAAATTATTCGATTCTTTAACACTTGATTTTTAGGTAAAGCATTCAATGCTAACATTTTTAGGAAAAGAAAAAATATAAATATTTTTGTTTTTTCCTTCCATTTTACCTTTCAGTCGCCAGTTTTTCTTGCTTTTCACAACAAACGTCTTAAAGTTTAACAGCAAATACCTGTTATTTAGCGCATTGCACATATATTCAATTGCATATCACTTGATTTTCCTTACTCTCATCCCAAGTAAACTATTGGGTGTGGGAGTGAGAGTTAGTTAAGATAATAGTAAGGGATGTGAACTTTAAAGATGTCCCCAATCCAGGGGCGTGCCTAGCGGGGGGGTGTTGGGGGTGTAACACCCCCCCCCCACTTATTTGGAAGAGTTGGTAAAATTTAGAATAGTCGGAAAGTTAAGAACACACCCTGCAAAAAGTCCCCTCTCCCGTCGTAGAGCGGAGGTGATAGATAGAGAGAGAGAATCGCGTTTCTGAGAATTTGAGACTTTCATGAAAGGAAGGGGGAGGGGAGGTTGTTGCAATCTCTATTGTAAGTTTTCCCATGTAGCATCTTTAATTGCTCCCTTCTGCTATGGACTGAATCTTAGAATTTGGTGACCTCTTGGCTCTGGATTTGGCGCTAGTTATTTGAGGTTGCTGCATTTAAAAGATGAAGTCATGGACACAGAAGAAGAGCGATTTGCAAAAGTTTGTTTTTGTCATGATGTCGGATGAAAATTTCAGTGAAAATTTCAGTGAGGTCAGTGAAAATTTTATGCACACACTGTGATCGCGTACACATACATTTCACAGAAAAAAATTAATTTATGTCGCCATACAAGAAAATTTCATCCAAATGAAAACATCGACCTCCAAAAAGGAAAACGGATTCAATGTACAATATGTAGATATTTCTGCATTTCTATTAGAGGCCTGCATAGTCATATTCAAACAGATCATCCAGATGTAAAATTATCTTTTGAAAAGGCTCCTGTATAGACCCCCCCCCCCCAAAAAAAAAGCCAGTTTTATTCTTCAAATTGTCATAGACACATGAATTTTGTAGACAGGTACATCTGGAATAGTAATCATACTTAAAGTACGTGTTACTCTTTTTGTGAGTGGGTGGGGACGACCGACCATCTTTAAACCTCATTCGTTGAAAATTCCAAAATCAGAGCATTTAAGCATCATCACTCTTCAGGTTGGTTCTAACTGTGTCCAAAATTTTTAGTGTCTATGACTATTTGAAGACTCAAAGAAATATATTATTTTTTGTCGCAGGGAGGGGGGGGGGGTAGACCATGTTCTCTTGAAATTTTCAATAAAAGAGTACTTAATCTTTCTTGAATCTTTCAAGAAAGGAATACTTTTGCATGATTATTATTTAGCTCTGCTTCCTCTTGAATTCGGTTCAAAACGCTAACTTTGACAGTATTTTCTGAAAGCCTTTAACAAAAATAAATAAATAAATATATATATATATATATAATGGAAAACGTATTTCGATCAGTTGGAATATCCCTTTCCCAAGCTCGTGCACAGTCTTACGACACCGTGTCATCTATGCCCGGCTGCATTTTAGGCTGTCAGTCAAAACTTTCAGAAATAGCTGGTAGATCTATTTTATACATACCCTGCCTCGCGCATAAAGTGAATTTATGTGTTGAACATGCGTGCGAGGAAAGCAATATAATAAAATTGTTCTACGACAGTATTCAGGATCTCTATAACATCTTTTCACTGAGTACAAAGCGATTCGGCATACTGAGAGAGAAAATGGAAGTTCTTCAGAAGAGTCTTACCTTGAAATCTTTTCGAAGCAAAATGGACTATGCGAGCGGATTCAGTCAGAGCTATTTTATCGTCCTATGATGCCCTCATTCATACTCTGCAAATTATTTCTGAAGACATGAAGGTTGACAAGGATGCTCGAGCTAAGGCGGCAGGGTTAAGAAGCAAAATGATGTCATACGATTTCACTGTTTCTTTACTTGCAATGAAAACAATTGTGTTTAAGACCAAGTTAGCAACAGAGCAATTGCAACGTGAAGACCTGAACATTTTAGAGGGAACCGACATAATGCAGAAAACTTACGAAAGGATTCAGAAACTCCGGAATGATGACGTGGCGAGCTGACAACATCAGCGACACACATGGAATAAATCAAGATTATGAGTTCAATTTGCGGCACAGGCGACGGAGGCCTCCATCGAAGATCGACGATAATCCTGAAACTGCAGTTCTATTTACACGAGAGAATTATTTTAAAGCAGAAATTTTGAAGGTGGTAGATCGGCTTACAACTGCATTTGGAGACATTCATAAGTTGGTATTTGAGAAAGTTAAACCACTGAGCTGTCTCCTTCCATCTAGGATCAAGCATAGCTCTACCGAGGACATTTCTAAACTATGTCAATTATTCCCTGATGATCTCAAAGATGTAGATAACTTGGAATGCGAAATTGATCTCATGTCCTCAGAAATAGCTAGTTCTGAATTGTATACAATTGGCGCAGCATTTCAAAAACTTGTGGGGAAGGCTCATTTGTATCCTAACCTTTCTTTGGCCTACAAGTTGGCCTTAATTATTCAAGTAACTGTGTCAAGTAATGAAAGAAGTTTCAGCAGGTTAAAGTTAGTAAAAAATTACTTGCGTTCCACCATGTCGGAAGAGCGACTGGACGAACTAATGCTATTAACCTGTGAAACAGACATAACTGACATGTTGGATTTAGACAGTGTAGCTGGAAAATGGGCTATTCTGAAGGATAGGCGGGTGATAATTTAAAAATGTAGAAGGATAATTTTTAGTCTCTTATACTAATATATATCTTATTTTTAGCAAGCAAGATTTGTCTTTTTTATGTATTTTAAAATTTACTTACATTACACAACAGCATGCGGTTTTATTTATAGAAACATAAATTCCGAAGTACTTCAACATTCTTAAATTGTTACTGTTGAGAACTGGTTAATGTACGGTACATCCGTACACATTTCCTTTTAAATCGTAAGCAGAATCCTAATTAATAACAGGATTCTCAACCTACTTATATAGTAAAATAATTAAAAAAAATTTACACATACTGAATAACAGCATTTAATTTCGACAGAATGCAGGTGAACACTTAAGACTTTTAGTGATTTTTATAAATTCACAGTATTGTAGAACAGTTGACTCCGTCGCTGAGGAGGGGGGGGGGGGCTATCACAAAGCCTTTCTCATCCCCGATCTTGCAGTCGGCAAAATTCAGTTCACACCCCCCCACTAAAAAAGCCTTCGGCACGCCCCTGCCCCAATCAGACAGAGGTAGAAATAGGTACAGCATTAATGAATAATTTAATTGTACATTCATGAGGTAGAGTGAGCTCTCATCTCTGTAACATCACCTACGATTCAATGTACGTTGTAATAAAATGTCCAAAAGAATAACGAACACTTCGGAAATAAAGCTGTAGGGAAGAGAGTTAGCATAATACAATAAAAGTAAAAATGTCGCTCCGATTTTTCTTATAATTACCTTACACAGGCACAAGACGAAAAATATACAAAGAATGCATACAAGATCTTTTTTAAAAGAGATATGTATCTCCGTGCACTTGAGTAAGTTACATACCCGAAGTTGCATAAAGGCTCATTTTTTTTAAAGCTAACTAACTATTTTATCTTCAGTATACTAATAGAGACAACTTTAAGCTTTGATGCCAGATTTCAGAATTATTTAAAAAGTACTAACTTGGTATAAGACTGCTTGTCTCTTTATCTCTAAGCTCAGTTATAATTCAGTAAAGAATATTTTGAAACTTACTAAAGAAGCATATATTCAGCAGCTACGGGATGCTGGCTGAAAGATGCATTAAAAAAAAATTGTGGCTGGCTTACATATGCCAATTAGAGATTTACACGGGCTAAAATTTCCCGACCCAAGCGCAGGTCCAATAACCAAAAGAATTATTATCTCGCCCCGGTATAAATGTTGAAACTTTGTCCCGAGCCAAAAAAATAATTGACTCGGTCAGATATAAAAGCAAAAATTTCGGCCTGGATACTACAATTAAAATTATTCATGAAGTATACTTACTTTCACTTTGCGCACATTCTACTTTCAGAATATGTTCGAAATTCATGAATACAGAAAAATAACAATATCGATGACTACTTAGACTTAGCCTAATTATGTACAAACACCACGTGAGAAATAGACAATTACATCAAAAGAAAAAAAAAGAAATCCGGTAACAAAATCAACGTAATTTAGAATGAAATAAACGGATGGTTAAAGAAAAACAAAATTTTAGAGCTCTACAAAGAAAAAAAAAATGATTTTTAAAAAGACATATCTAGAATTTATTAAACCAAATTAATTTTTTTTAAGATTTTGCTAAGCAAACATTAACATAATTTTTACTAAAGTAAATAAGCAAGATAACAAGCCCAATGTGGACTCGGGAGGAAGAATTTAGAGGACTGCATGGGTCGGGTCAATAACGCTTTTCATACTGGCTAGGTTGGATAACGAACAGAACGTTTAAAGAAGTCTGGCACGGTTCGAATCATCAGAAAAATTTAACACCAGAACCCGACCCAGCTCTGAAAGAGAAAAGATTGGAGAGAGCCCGTGTCTCGTGAATTAAAACTGTCGCGGCCCGGGTGCCATGCTTGAATTGCCTCCTAAGTCTTTTCAATCGAAGATCTCTAATGTCGTTTTGGAAACCCTTTATTGGCTCATTGGAATGGTCCCTTCTCCCCCCCCCCCTTAGATACGCCATTTGTAAAAGATAATGAAAACAATATGGAAAACGCATATGGCATTTGAAAACTCATTTTCAGCAATTGCCACCTGTAGTCCGAAAAATATGCGAATTCTTTTGCGCAACACTGTATTCGATTTGTATATACGCTACATAATATGCAAAAAATTCAGTTAAATTAGCAAACGCATCACACAGTTGAAATCTCCCTTCAGCAATTTCCGTCAATGAGCGGAATTGCACTCGAACTATTTGTGTATCCCTGTATATAATCTATAAAATTTTTACACACCAGGTATAATATGCATAAAATCAGTTAAATATAAAAACGCATACCACAACTCAAAATGCACTTCGAATAATTATTGTTCTTAATCAGTGTTGTAACCGAATTCATTTCTGTGTTCCTGTAAATGAAATGTAAATGAACAGGATATTTTGTAGCAAGCATCTTTCAGTAAATGTCAGGGATGCATATAAATAATAAAAAAAAAATTAAATACTGCAACATCAATAAAATACACTGCAAAATATTCTCTCCATGGACCATAATTTAATGGTATTATTTTAAGTGCCCAAGTAAACGAACTATACACTTCATTTTCAATCCGAACCTGCCATGGCAAAGTTCAGTAATATATATAAGCTATCGAGTATATTTATGCGAGGTATAACACAGATAGAAAGACTTAATGTTTTTACTTAGTATTGTAATTAAATTTTTTTCGACTTCCGGTTTTCGACGGATGTACACGTTTTAGGGGTCAGAGGTCCCAAAAAACATGTTTATAGTAAATGTCTGTCTGTCCGTGTGTCCCTATGTCCGTTTGTCCGTATGTCGCCATCGTAGCATCAAAAAGTGTATGAAGTTATGCGTAGAATTGAACCAATTTTTTTTTTAGTTTTTGGCTATGGCAAGCAGGTTGTCATTTAATTTGGAAAATTTCCGACGAAAGGGGCGCTGCAATAGCGATTTTTGTGCTATTTTGATTATTGTACCATCGAAAAATGTATGACGTTATGCATAAAATTGAACCAAATTTTTTGTGCATGTTTTTTGCTATGCCAAGCAGCTCTTTCTTGAAGTTGGAAATATTCCGCCGAAAGGGAGCATTGTAATAGCGATTTCTGTATAATTTTCTTGATTTTTTTCGTAGTTCTGTTGTACAGTGGCGGCTCGTAAAGCGACGGACTCTTCGCATCATGATAAGACGGCTATTCGCGAACAGCGGATGTACAACAGAATAACGGAAAACTATTGGTTTTAATAAATATCATGATCGAGATGAACTCGTTTGTACTCCGATTAATTGACTAAAACAGAAATTTAAGATGAAAGTCAAAGTTGGTATAATATTGAACTAATAACATTATTTTATTGACATTTCTAACTACATTTTGAAATATTAAGATGTATTAGATAGAAGAAAGTTTTGGGATTGGCACATCCAAATAGTTTCACATTAAAAAAAAAAAACTTCAGTTATAAATCGTATTTAAACACACATATGCACGATTATGCGCACATACGCCCTATGAACGATTTTATTTCGCCGCCTCGTATCTTCCCCTTATTTAACCATCTTCTGCGTCTGTGACTAGATATGTTCAGGACCTTTTATTCGAAGTCAGAGACCATCGATTTCAAATTCGAGCCTGAAAAATTTTGCGTCATCAGAACCCGAACTGGATAAAGAAAGTATGCGATATAAATTAATAATATTTAAAAATTGTTTCAAGAGTAATTTTCTGATTTAAAAGTATCTTATTGTATAAAAATAAGTAATAATTCTAAAAAGTTGCCCCTAATGATGTTTCATAATTTTCACGTCCCTGACACTCTGTTTAAAATTTAGCAAATTGGATATTTATACCCCACCAACGACAGAAATATCAAAAGTAACTCTTCTTATTCTTTTAAAATATCATTATTCATCAATGAGCGAAAGACACGAGTTCTATTTCCAGTAATTCAAAAGAAAGACTTCAAACAGAAACAAAGGCTAAACAAGGGACATTCCTCAACTTTTTTATGTTAAGTTTGATAGTCATAAGTCTTCAGAATCAGATGGAATATTTCTCTTTATATAAGGCTAATAGCAATTCAATCTCTTTCAATTTGATTTTTAGCTGATTATAAAATGCCTTTAAAAACTTACATTACATTTCTGCTTTTCAACTAGCAATCGTTTTTTTTTTTTTCATTTTTCAATTTGTAAATAAATAAAATTTAGCCCGATCCCGTTTCAGGGGTCATGAATGTCCTTTTAGGGGGTGGGAGGGTATCACATCTGTTTATGAAATTTTTTTTTATATTGAAAGCTATTCCCAAATCCAAACTAACTACTTTTCTGATACTTTCGCGAAGTCATTTTCATTCGTAAATACAAAAAAATTAGCATTAATATTCGTAAAAATACAAAATGTACCGATATTGTTGAAATACCAAGAAATTAAAGAGTTTCCCATTTTCTTACAAAGGCAAAGATTCATTTAGAAAATGTTGTCAAAGTTAACATTTTTTGCCACGTTTTACGAGTTGACAGCCGCAGAAATATCGTCAAAAGGAAAAGTTGGCAGCCACTTCCGGAAATTCAGATTAAAAAGTCAAATTTTACAGAATTTTTTGTAAGATTCTTTGCTTTTATCGAAAAATGGAAAACACTATTAAATCACATACGGTGTCCTACTGGCCCACCGAACAGCGAGGCATCATATAGTTATTGGCAGCTATGTGATTCTATTAGTGTCAAGAAAATTGCAGGTGCAGCCTCTTCTTTCAGCTCACATAGGCGTAACCAGCCTTTTGAACGGGGGGGTGCCCAGACTTTTTAACCTGAACATGTTGGATACAAACAATATCTTATATAGTAAAACCTGCTAAAACAAATCCCATAAAACCGATCGAATTTCCGTTTTAGACAGTTTTCCATCTTAGAAGGTATAATTGTGTGGTACTTCTTTT
The DNA here is from genome assembly GCA_963932465.1 of Maratus speciosus. Classification (NCBI taxonomy): domain Eukaryota; kingdom Metazoa; phylum Arthropoda; class Arachnida; order Araneae; family Salticidae; genus Maratus; species Maratus speciosus. Next base: position 106,363,492 of record OZ010795.1, on the reverse strand, counting down.
AAAAAGGGCTCAAACGCGATTTTTGTTTGCGTGAGGAGGGTTGAGAAAGGGGTTCAAAACATTAAAACTAAATCTAATGGTAAAAAAAAAGATATGTAAATGTCCTTGCAGCAGTGATATAAGACAGTGACTAAGAGTGGTTACAACTGTAAAACCTTTTGGCACCCTAACTTCTTATAAAGATTAAAAAAGGCCTTTAATCATGCTGGAAACTTCTATAGGCACAAGGGAACACTGCATGAGATCTAAAATTATCTCAGTCAAAGTCTTGTGGATGAAATTTTGCCGGAAGATAAATCTCAGATAATACATGCGGTACATCAGTACATGCGCACGAAATTTTATAAGAATGTGACTCCATCACTTCTTAGAGATCACCAGAGGGACACAAGAAATTTTGGAGGAAAGTCTATATAAATAATTATTATAATATTATAAATAATTATAATATTCATTAATTAGCGTAATTTCCTGCCTATAATCCGCGGCTCAAACAATCATGTTTCGATCCAGAAATTTTATTTCATTATTTAAGTTAAATATTTATTGCGATTTAATAAGTTACGTTTTATGAAACAAGATTTCTGGGTCTTAACCTAATTGTTTGATCCGCAGATTATAGGCCGGAAATTACGGCAATTCAGGTTTTTTTACCCCGAGTGTGTCGAATATATTAGGTAAAGCAGGTCATGATAATATACACTAAATTTTATCAAGATGATAAAAATTATACTATGATACGACTGTAATATTAAAGATAGGTGCTTGTATGTCTATCTGTGTGTGTACGCGCGCGTGCGCGCTGAGCTCTGAAAAAACAATGCAGCCTACACCCGTAAGATTTGACAGGACCTGTATGCCTGAACTCATGCATATGGAAGACAATTTCTGGAATTTTTCAATTAATTTTTTATGCGAATTTTTTCGCATTTTCGCGGCAATTTTTTCAAATAAGTAAAAAAGAATCCGATTTCAATATTTTACCCAGTAAACTTTGTCTTCTTCTCAATAAAGTGTTTTCGAGATTCTTACAGCGATTTTTCAATTTGTAACAATTTTTTAATGTTATCTTTAGAGGGGTTTTTTTCGCATTTCGCGGTGATTTTTTTTTTTTTTTTTTTGACATTCCTAAAACGAATCCGATTTAAATCTTTTACCCAATTAGTTAATTTCGTTCCCTGTGGTTTTATAATCTTTTCCGAATTTTTAATGCACTTTCTAGCGGGTGTTTTCGTGCTATGGCAATGGCGGATCTAAGGAGGGGGGGGGGGGCGATCGCCCCCCCTTGGGCAAATAAAGCGTTTGCAAAACGGCATTATGCATCCTCACGGGAAATGACTTGGGGCGAAGCTCGAGCCCGGCGCGACCCGACCCGGGTCGCGCCATTTTAAAACCACGACACTTGGCTTGGGTTAGGTCTTCTCTTTTAGAGCCGGGCTGTTCTCTCATCTTAAATTTTTCTGCATATTCGAGTCAGGCCAGACTTCTTTTTTTACCAGGTTGAGCTTGGCCTAGACTTCATTCTTCCTAGAGACCTGCTCTGACAAAAATTTCCAGATCGGGGCTCGGCCCGGAATAAAAGCTAAACGTTCGGTCCGTTTCAGACTGTGTGATAAGCAGTATTTATCAGACCGCGACCCGTACGCTTCTCTAAATTCTTCTCTCCGAGCCCAAATTGGTCTGGCATTTTACTAATTTGTTATTCGTAAAATTTATATTTATGTTGTACGTTTGTTTAGCAAAATCTTTAAAAATTTAATTTGATTTGATAAGTTACAGAGATGCGTTTTTAAAAATCTACTTTTTTTCTTTGTAGAGCTTTAAAATTGATTTTCTTACTGGATTTTCATTTGAGTGTATTTGTCTAAGTATGATTTTTATGTAGTGTTTATGTACATAATTGCCTAAATAATCATTAATATTAATGTTTTACTGTATTCATACGCACTGAGTAAACCGGGTGTCTTAAAATGGACTGATTGGTTTTAAATACACTTCAATAATTTGCAAATGGCGAGAGCTATTTTTAAAAAAAACTTGAAGGAGGGTTATGTAGGATGTCAGGAGCAGGGGTGATTCTGTTCCGAATTTTCCGAAAATTTAACCCTCTCGCTGCGCATCCCGCAATTTCTACGGCCAACGTAAAAGTGGCAAAATTTGCGCAACCTGCAATTTCCGGAGCAAATCTTTTTTATTATTATTATCTAATTCTATTTAAAAGAGAAACTCTTTCACAAAGAATTTGGACATATTTGAACTTTAAAATATAATGCAGATTTCAAATATGTAATAAAATAAATGCGCAATTTTTGAACCTATATTCATAATACATATATACGCAGCGAGAAAGTTAAGGTATTCTGTTCCAAAAATTAAAAAAATTCCTCAATCCGAAAATTCGGACATAAAAATAATCGGGAATTTTGACAAATGGTCGCCATAAAAAATCTATTTCGTCAATCGTTCATAAGAAATAACTTCAATTTCACCAAAGAATCGCCGGATAAACGTGAATTTGGTCAAAGGGCTACTGAAAAAACGCGCAATTCTTCAAATGATCACGGAAAAAGCGAATTTCTTCAAAGAATCGCGGAGAAAACGCGAATTTTGTAAAAAAAAAAAAAAAAAAAAAAAACGCGAATTTCGTCAAAGGATCGCGAAAAAATTCCAATTTCGTCAAAGAATCGCGAATTACATCAAAGAGCTGCAAAAGAAATGCGAATTTCGTCAAAAGGTCTCGGAAAAAATTCATTTTTCGTCAAAAAATCGCGGAGAAAACGTGATTTTCTTCAAAGAATCGTTAAACGCGATTTTTGTCAAAGGATCGCTGAAAAACGCGATTTTCGTCAAATGATCGCGGGAAAAACGAGAATTTTGTCAAAGTGTCACGGGAAAAAAACTCGAATTTTATCAAAGGGCTACAGAATTACACTAATTTCGTCAAAGGGTTGCGGAAAAAACGTAAATTTCGTCAAAGGGCAATGGAAGAAATGCAAATTTCATCAAACGGCTACGGAAAAACGTGAATTTTATCAAAGGGCTGCGAAAACATGCAAATTTTGTCAAAGAGTTGCAGAAGAAATGCGAATTTTATCAAAGAGCCGTGGAAAAATAAAGTGGTCTCTTTAAAAAACAGCACACATACCTATGTTTATTATTATAGGTATAGTTTTTAATCTGAAATAATATAGCCATCTAACTTTTGAAGAAAACAGGTTAACCGAAACGCAACTTGCAGGAATCTACACTCAGCCTGAAATCGACCCGAATCGAAAACAGCTAAGCCGACCTGCAACAAAAATAATTAGTGCAAGGAGGGAATTCCCCCCGCCCTCTCTCTGCTATAACATTTCAGATTTTTTTTTTTTTTTTACTGATCAGGAGTTTTTTACTGCGATTCTTAATTTTAGTTTAAAATAGCAACGACAGATGGCGCTGCAAGCAATAGGTGCTAAATCGGTGCCCTATTTAAGGACTATTGTTTGCAGCGCCATATATCGCTGCTATTGTAAAGTAAACTCAAGAATCGCAGAGAAAAATCTCTTGGCATCTTACATATCCTCCTGCAAGATTTTTTAAAATTGCTGTCACCGTTTGCAAGTTACTGAATTTTAAAATCAGTCAGTCCATTTTAGGACACCCGATATGTTTTTTAATGTTTTTTAAGTTTCAAAGCATTCTTTAGTGAATTACAACTGATCTTAGATATAAACAGACAAGCAGTCTTATACAAATTAGTATTTTTTACATAATCCTGAAGATTAAAAAACATTATTAAATAACTGTTTGGGCGTGCCCGTTATGGAGCTTTTACTGTATGTAGTTTTTATCTTAAAAAATATGTAGACTTTCTATTCAAAATTAGGGTCGGCCCGAATCCTTTTCGCAAGAGTGAAAATCCAATCCGAAACTGATCCAAACCCGAATGTAGACTTTCTATTCAAAATTAGGGTCGGCCCGAATCCTTCTCGCAATAGTGAAAACCCAATCCGAAACTGATCCAAACCCGAAATAATGTATGTTAATCTGCCCCAAACCCAACGCGCTAGGCCCAGCTAAAAAGTAGAAGCCAACCCAACCGGCAGCAGAAGAGTAGAAGTCATCCGGACCTAAACCCGACCCACAGCAAAAAGTAGCAGTCAACCGGACTCAAACGCGACCCACAGCAAAAAAAGTATAAGTTAACCCCGACCAGCAGCAAAAAATAGGAGTCAACCGGACCCAAACGCGACCGATAGCAAAAAAGTATAAGTTAACCCCGACCAGTAGCAAAAAATAGAAGCCAACCGGACCCAAACCCGACCCGCAGCAAAAGGTAGAAGTAACACGACCCGCAGTGAAAAAAAATTAGCCTCGACCCGCGAATCAGATTGGAGTTTTGCGCATCAGATTTGCGCAGCAAATTTCCAAAATCTCACCCCCCCCCCCTTGAGGACTCTCCAGATCCGCCCTTGGCTATACGGCGATTTTTTAACATTTTTTTGAAACAGAAAAACTCTCTGGTAATTTTTGCAATTGCCGTGATAAAATTGGAATTGGAATAATGTCAAATCAGCTCTTATAAGAAAGCTGAAAATTTAATTTTGCTCGAAAGAAAAAACGCATTAATTCAAGATTCGCTTGTTTCGAGACAGAAGAGGTCGTAGCTTGCTCGGGAGTGCATTGCCGAAGGCAGTTCCCCCCCCCCCCTCCCCCACCAATCCTAGAGTTGTTTAATTCTATGTTCGTTTAAAAAAAAACCAACCACTTCTCTAGTAATGGAGTTTTCTTTCAGGGACAGGGTTTGAAATAACGCGCGGGATCGCGCGATTTGTGCACGGAAGAGGATACTCTCTCATAATAAAAAATGCTGGGCAGTATTTCCCCCTTCAAATTCTTTCACAGACCTGTGATTCTTCAGTAAGTATTTAAAAAAAATGGGTCCGCGATTTTTATTTCTTTTATGGAATTTCACAAATTCAATTCGTGAATCAGTCCCGGAAAAAATTGAATTTCTTCAAACGATCGTGTAAAAATATCGGGAATTTCAATAAAAGAGTGCAGAAAGTAATCGCCAATTTCGTTTAAAGATTGCGCAAAAAAATTACGAATTTCGATAAAGGATTGAGGAATTTTTTTTTCAAATTTCGTCAAAATGTTGCGGAAAAGAGTGGAGAATTTTCTTAATTGGTACGGAAAGATATCGAGAATTTTTCCGAACGGTCGCGCAATACTATCCCGAATTTCGACAAATGTTCGACCTGTAAAAATATCAGTTTTGTCAATCGGTCGCAACAGAAAATAAATTTCGTCAAAGGATCGCGGTAAAAACTAGAATTTCGTCAACGGATCGCAGAAAGAAAGGGCGAATTTCGTCAAAAGATTACGCAAAGAAAAAGAGAATTTCATCAAAAGATCGTGGAAAGAAAACGCGAATTTCATCGAAGGATCGCGTGCTAAAGAAATGCCAATTCCCTCAAAATATTGCGGTAAAAAATGCGAATTTCGTCAAAGGATAGCGTTAAAAAACACGAAATTTGTCAAAGGTAAGTGGCGAAAAGTGCGGATTTCGACAAAAAATCGCGTAGAAAGACGTGAATTTCGTCACACGATTTTTTGGGGAAAATTGTAAATATCATGAAATGACCACAGAATAAAATCGCGAATTTGTCAAAATTTACTGCACTGGGCTAAAAGGTTGAAACGGGGTTCCTTTTCCTACTTTCAAAAGAACGCCGAGAAACGAGAAAAAACTCTAAAAATCTTATACAAATTTTCAGAGGAAAAAAATTACTATATTGACTTGAAAGACTGCAACCATATTCCTTTCAAGAATGTCAAAAAAATGGCCACGAAACACTAAATTCAACCAACCAACCAACCTGCAGATTAATTTGAATTTCCTGTGCTATTATTTTTCATTTACAAAGGAGGCAGCGTATGTGCCCCCTACCCCCCCCCCCCCCCCCCCTTTACCTCGGCTAATCGAAATTTGGAATTATCGTTTCACATTTGCATCCCCTTTCAATTTTTTTTTTGCTTCTTTCTTAACTTTAAACTACCAAAGCAAAGAGACAAATAGTTTCTATCCTCGTCAAGAACTTGCGTTAATTTCTCATGAAATTGCAGAAACATGCAATAGAAAGAACGGCGTTAAAAACATCTCCCTCTCCCACAGACAAAGGACGTCAAAGTGGGTTTATAAAGCCACCTTTTTGAATTACTATGACTAATACAGATTCTTGCAAATATTCTAGTTTTAAAAAAGATAAACGACATAATTTTCTTTAAAAAAAAAAAAGAAAGAAAAAAAAAAGAATGTGGGTTTCCTTTTTTATCACATTTCAAAACTTAGCCGTTTAGTTTTCTGAACTAAACTGCTTTCCCTTCTCCTTTTTTTTTCTTTTGTAGATTTCGATTTTTTTAAATAATTGTGCTCGAGTCTGCGGAAACGGGGGGGGGGGTGCCCGGGCACCCAGGGCACCCCCCCTGGTTACGCCTATGGCTCAAAGTATAAAATAGTTTTTTCAATCGAACTTGTACCTTTGGAATGGATCATTTTCTTCTGATGGACTGATGGCTTCCATTATTATGAAACAGCCGTTATAAATGAAGTGTTAGGTGTAGATGGAAGAGGTAGATGGTATTTGATTTTCTGGTCAGAATAGGAAAAAAAATCGCCATTTTTTTTTTAACTCTTAAAATCAGGCTTCTAACTTTTTACGAGAGCTCATTCATCTTCATCTAACACTCCACTTATAACGGCTGTTTCATAATTAATAATGGAAGCCATCAGTCTATCAGAAGAAAGTAACTCGGTTAAATTGGAAACTCGGTTAATCGGGACTCTACTGTATATTTCATTTTTTAAATGATCTTTAGAATATTTTTGTTGGTGTTCAGAGTGGGGTCATGACCCTCCCCGTGACCTCCCCTTGGATCCGACATTCCGCCCCCCCCCCCGTACCTTCTGTATTGTAGGGAATACATAATTTTAAATTTTCAAAATAACTTTCAAAGGAGGTAAATTTTACGCATAAAAATTACATTAATTACATAATAATATAAAATAAAACATACACATTCAAATATTACCTGAATATGCGAAAAGCTAATTTTACATTAAATGAATGCATAAAAATATGAACTGAAATTCGATGAATCAGTACTTTAAATATCAAAATTTTATTTTACCCATAAACACTAAGTCAATTTCAGTAAGCAATCGTAATTGCCAACAGGACACAAAAATGTACATGTTCTGCGACAATTTGGATCCGAGTTATAAGCATTTATATTCATTGGGCCCTTATATTTGCCTTATACTAACAGTTTGGGTCTCCTGTTAAAAACACCGACAATGTCCCTTTCCCCTTTATAAAAATTACGTTTACCATACAAAAAATTGCAAACAGAACCCCACCACACACACACACACACACGCACAAAAAAAAAAAAAAAAAAAAAAAAAAAAAAAAAAAAAAACCTTCCTCCTCCTTTAAAACGATTGCGTGTAAAATATAAAATTTGTCTTACAGAATAATAAAAACAATAGAAAAATATTCAAATATTACCAAAACACGTAAAATATAAATTTTCATAAAAAAAAATGCATTAGCATATAAACAAAATTTCGATGAATTTTGATTTTATGTATTAAACTTTACTTTTCTTATCAACTTTCAATCGTAATTGCTAATTAATTTCAGAAAAATAATGGCAATTGCAAAAAGGACAAAAAAAATCTATGCTATTTGCGGCACTATCAAAATACCTGATAGACTATATGACTGTACTTTAAAGGGTATTAACTAATTACAGAATATTAGAAAATAAAAGAAACTATTCAAGTATTACCCAGACATGTGAAAAATTAATTTTTCAACTGAAAAATGCACTAGTATTAAACTTTAAACCAACAATGAACTTTAAACTGAGAAATAATAATAATAAAGATAATGTCTCCCCTTTCTAAAGATTACGTTTACCTTAATAAAATATGAGTGTTCTACGATAACTACAGCTCCAGTTATAACTGTCTTATGCTGTCAGCACTTCATGCACTAAAATATGGAAGAACTGCTATAGAAAATACCACCCCCCCCCTTAAAACGATTAAGAAATTAAACGAAATTTGTGTGAGATGCGATGTGACTAGTTGAATTTTAAATTCGAGTTACACGTATTTGTCGTTATCGAGACCTAATGTTCTAGTCCAAGAGCTGTTAAACATTTTAGGGGAGGTATTTGAGGCACCCTGAAAATTTGTGCAACACTTCTTTTGTAATGCCTGAATACAAAATCGAATGTCTGGCTGAAGGATCGTGGCCCAAAACCTGTGCCAGACAAAAAATGGCACTTGACACGTGTCTGGCACAGTTTTTGTGCCGACTAAAGTGTCTGTCATTTTCAAAATATTTTTTTCTAAGCATAAATATTATTGTGCCTCAATCTCAGCGTGCCTCAAATACCTTTTTTGGGTAGTCATAAAATGGCACGTGACACGTGTCTGGCACAGTTTTTGGGCCGACTAAAGTGTCTGTCATTTTCAAAATATTTTTTTCTAAGTATAAATATTATTCTGTTTCAATCTCAGCGAGCCTCAAATACTTTTTTGGGGTAGTGTCAAAAAATGGCCCTTGACACGTGTCTGGCACAGGTTTTGGGGCACGATCCTTCAGCCAGACATTCGATTTTGTATTCAGGCATTACAAAAGAAGTGCTGCACAAATTTTCAGGGTGCCTCAAATACCTACTCAAAAATGTTCAATACTCCCCTACTATTCGCACTATACAAAAATTTCGAAATCTGGGGTTAAAAACGCCCACACTGTTCCCCCTTTATAAAGATTTAGTTTACAAAATATAAGTGTTCTACGAAGATTACAGTTCGAGTTATAACTGTTTTAAGTTGTCAGCAACTTATATCTATAATATACTAAAATATGGTGGGCTTCTATAAAAAATCGACCCTTTAAAACTATTGCGTTTACCATAACGATTTTGTCTAAATTACGACAATTTATATCAGAGTTACAAGATCTTTTGGTTATTAGGCCCTTATGTTTGCGCTATTCTAAAATTTACTAACCTCCGGTAAAAAAAATGCACCCCCCCCTCCCCTCTTCATAAAGATTACTTTTACCATACAAAATATGAGTGTCCTACGATAATTACAGTTTGAGTTATAAGTGTTTTAAGTTACCACCCCTTTTATTTATGACACAATAAAATATTGGGTGGGGGGGGGGGGCTTCAGTAAAAAATTGGTAGATTATCCGAGTTTGAAAATTTCCCATTATTATTAAAATACTAACTGTAATGTATAACTTCAAATTTCACCCTTATTATGATGTCACTGTAACTGAATTTTTTTAATTCTTATCAAAAGAATATATAATCATTAATAAGTACAGTATCAAATACAGTTGGCATAAAATCTAATTGGAAATTTTACTTTTTCCATTACACGTAATTGTAACTAAAATTTATTAGTTACTATTACAACAACGTAATGGTAATTATAATCATCTCAAGTACATTTGAAATCAAATCAATAATCTAAATTTACCATTCACATTACAGGCAATTGTAACTAAAATTTTACAGTTATAACACTACCGCACCGTAATGAAAATCATAACCTTCTGCATTACAGTTACAATTATATCTTAATAAAAAAAATTGCCATTGAAATTACACGTAATTGTAATTATAAGTTCTCAATTACAATTTCAATTATATAATAATAATCATAGCATTTATAGTTACGATTACAAAATGCTAATTCAATTTAAAATTTAAATCATAAATACACATAATCTTAATTATATTTTTCTCAATTGTAATTACAATTATATAATGATAATTATAGCATTTATTGTTACGATTACAATGATAATTGAATTTACAATTCAGATTATAATTACTTGTAATCGTAATTATAGTTTTACCAATTATAATTGCAATTATATAACGGTAATCATAGCATTTATAGTTACGGTTACAATGCTAATTGAACTTTAAATTCAGATTATAATTACACATAATCTTAATTATATTTTTATCAATTATAATTACAATTATATAAAGATAATCATAGCATTTATAGTTACGATTACAATGCTAATTGAATCTCCAATTCAGATTTTAACTAACATGTAATTGAAATTATAATCTCTTACATGCCAATTACATTGTAATGAGATTACAAATTAATCAGATTGCGAATTTGCCCAACTCTGTTCCGATGAAGTCTTCATAACAAGAAATATGGTAGGTATGGGTATGCTTAAAGTATTTTAAAATTTAATTCTAGAATTTAACATTTTGATTATTATACTAAACTTTCTAAAGTTGAAAGAATTTTAATTCCTTTTTGTCTTTCAAGTAGTAACTTGAAAAGTGGTTTCTAAAACTGCAGACATTAACTTGGGTGTACACAGTAGACTCTCTCAAATCTGCAGAGTTTTGGGCCAGAGGTTGTGCAAATTTTAGAATTCTGCGGATTTCTGATCATTGCTTTGCTTACATTTTTAAACAGTCATTTGAATGTAATAAAGCAATCAAAATTATAACAAATACTTGCAATATAGTAAAATACTAAAATAATAAAGTTAATTAATAAACTAAAATGATAAATAGTCAGATAATTTTAAGAATGATAAAATTATTAAAAGTAAAGATCAAGAAAATAATAATGTACAGTTAAATATGCATAATAAAAAAGATGAGATACATTTTCCTTGAATTATACAATGATACTTGGCTCGTAAATGTACCCTATTTTCAGATAAAAATCATAAGGTAAGGAAATTTATTTCAGGTTTAGCCAGTCTTAATAACTAAAAAATACATAAATATATTTGGTAAAAAGATTGTTATGACCAGTGATATTAATATCTTGATTTTTTTTTCACAAATAAATTTATACTTCCTTTATGAAAAAAACATGATTTTTGTCATATCGAAAATTACGAGTACATATTAAAATACATACGGAATGATATAAGACTAAAAAATACTGTAATTTTGCCCCTACATATGAACTGAAAGTTTCATTGTTTACATCTGTGATGATGTGCGGATTTTAAGCATTTGTGTATTTTAGGGTTGCGGATTTGAGGGAGTCCACTGTATCCTGTAGAAATTAATTTGATAGGATGTCAAGAACTCTCAATAAAAGGGATGCGAATCAGGAAATAAATCAAGGAGAAGTGTCATAGGAATAAAATTTAACCTGTTTCTAATGCAAACAGCTTTGCTTCTAAAAGGTCTTGAACAGTTTGAGTTAGTAAAATCCTTTGGAATGGTGTATTACTTCAGAAATTCTTTATTTTAATAAATATAGAATAACAATTTTAAAATTACAGTTTTAATAGCACTTTGTTGTAGTCTCCTTCTCCAGAGAAAATGCCTCTGTTATTAGAGGGGGGGGGGGGGGGGGGGCTCCAAAATTCAAAGAAATAATAGAAAATTTTAAATGTTATTTTATTATCATATGTTATCATTGCTGAATTTAATTTGTGTTATAAGACTAAAATGTGTAAATAATTTGACAAGATAACATATATTTTATTTTCTCTAAATCACAAAGTTGTTGTTTCTTGGGGGGGGGGGGGGGAAATCCTCATTATTAGATCTTTGAAATTTTGCTAAAAAATTACACTGTATATTCAGTAACATGATTTGCTAATTTAAATTTTATTAGCTTGATTTTAATCAGTTCATATTTTTATTTGATTTAAATCAACAGTTTGAAGAAGTTGTTATAGTTTGAATTTAAATGATGAAATATAAACAAACAGTTCAATTCAACTTTTCACATGCAAAGTTATACTGAAAAGCACTAAATTAACAATAAATGGAAACATATATATATATATTATTATTTATTTAATGAACAACACTGAATTATTTTATACATATTTAATCTAAATGAAAATCTTTGAAATAATTTCTTTCACTGGGAATGTACAAAATGATATTGCAACTTATACATCTAAATTTATTTTTCTTTTGAATACATATTATTGTCAATGTAATTTTTTTAAATAATCATGTGCTTTAAATTTTATGTGCATTTTGTGCTTCTTTTTCTAGCTGTTGAGAAATATCAGGAGGATCTAGAATGTTTGATGGAAACATAATTAAAATCAGATTTCATGATGCTTTTGAAATTAAAATATTCTTAATTGTATTAATTTAAATTTTTTATTTATGTTTATGAATTTCTAACAAATGAAAAAGTTAGCCGAAATAATTATCTTAGTTTACGTATTAAAAAACCTTTATATGTACTTAATTTATAACTTGAACTTACTTCAAAGATATCTTCCAAATCAGAGTGGGATTTTGATATTTTGCTATTTCACTTCCGTTAGTTTGGCTAACTGAACCATTAGCAAAATTAGTGACCAGTTCTTTAGTTGACTCCTTTTTAACTTGAAAAGAAGCTTAATATATTTTCTTAACATTAAAATCTTCATCACTACTAAAATCAAGACCATTGTCATCCCCATTTGCCATTAGTTCTAATGCTTCTAATGTTGTTTAATGTATTTTATTGTAATGTATGTTTGTAATGTATTTTATTTTGACTAAAATAAAATACAAAAATATGTAATATTTGCTGTCTCTTTTTATAAAAGGTAAATAAAATATTACCGAGAGATTAAATAAGCATCGTATACTTGGAAATCTAGCACATGATTAAAATTAAAAATGAAACTATATTGAAACAATTCGACACTTCAGTATATTTTGCTAATCCACAATTAATTGACACATACACATTAGTTATAGCTCTAACATAAAAATCAAATTCAAATGTAGGTAAGATCTTTTTCTACACATAGATCATTCTTTAGAATATTTATCTTTTCTGATTACTTTTAAATAATTTTTATTCGAAAAGCTATAGGGGTAATGTCCGTAATATCGCACCCCTTTTTAAAATTTTATATGTTTTTGGCATTTTTCAATTTAACTAATAAACTAATTTCACTTGAATTTCCTATGTGCATTATTGATTCTTCATACCACATACAACCTGCTCAATAGCTCAAATAAGAAAAATAAAAATATATATAAAACCACAAAAGGTACATTTAGGACGTTTGGAAAAAAGTTTTCCTCATATCGCACCATGTGTATTTCTAAAATCGCACAGGGTGATATTAGGGATACTTTTTGTAGTTCCCATCAAAATGGCATATGAAAGGGAAATAAAGTTAAGGGACATTTTATATTGTTATTATATTTAATAAACAACTCATTTTTGTCGGATTGTGATATTTTACAAAGAAATCAGTCTATAAATTGTCATTTGTATATACATGAATGGAAATTAGGTGTTTAAACAGAAATCACAAATGTAGTTTTGTAATTAGTAGTTATAGACATTGTTCATGACACCAAATGCGACATTTAATACAAAAGATTCATTTTTCTCCTTGTCTGTCAATTGCATAAAGCTGGTTACAGAAAGGACATTCATTTTTGCTGTCTTTGTCGTCAGTAGATACTATCAATGGTTGATCAGCATCTTCGTCTGGTTCTGAGGATGCCTCCAATAATGGCTGGAGTTTCATTTTTTTTTTCCTTTATTCTTCCTTCTTAGGTATGTTTTTTTTTCATTTTTGGGGGCAAAAATATTTTTTGTAACCTTATTTTTTTCTTTTTAAGAAGATCTTCACCAACTTTTGCTTTATATGGAGTAACGTTGGTATTGTTGTGGGTCGTTGCTGACCAACTTGGGCGTCCACATATATTTACTTGAACGGTTTTTTTTTTTTAATTCAGATGTGGCAAAGGGCTTATATCCATCGGAAAAATTTTACTATTGTTTGCTGACGGCGTGGAGGATACACAGCTGGACTATTTTTGAATAAACTTGTCACTTTTGCTTACAGATGGTTCGAGACCGCTGGCTATAGGCTGAGGCTCAGGTTATTCCTCTCTAATTTGACTTGTTTCAGCTGGATGACTTGTCAGTGATGGACAGACAGAGTCTTTCGTATGTTCTTGTTGGTAAGAAGCAGAGTTAGGTAATTTTGTAATTGAAATTATCTGCAATGTAATTACAATTTAATCGTATGCAATTTATTATAGTTAAAATTACATGCCGGAAAAAATTGTTGCAGCACTGTAGCCGTAATCGGCCCCCTCCCATTATTTGACAAAATTTCTGCGTTTGAATGTGTGTAACTATAATCAATTACAAGCAATTGACTTTTAATTATATTGCGAATAATTGAGATTACAAATTTGCCCAATTCTGATAAGAAGTCTCAGTAGAGTCAACCACTACAAATTTATGGTCTCGGAATGTGTTTCTGTTCAAAGAGAAAATACATTCATAAAACAATCTTAGAATTTTCTTCATAAATAAAAAAGTTGACATTTAGAACCTTATTTAAAATAGTTTGCATAATATCGCACCGTGCAATATTAGGACTACTGTAGTGATGCGATATCAGGAAGAAAGAAACGTCGCAATACGGTAAACTCTACCGGTGAAACTAAGAAGAGAAAGAGCCTCACTGCTATATCTAGTTAAACTACATGATTATGTGGTTGTATTTACGTTACAATAATTAAAAATAGCACTTACTTCGAAAATGACTTTTTACTGTATGATGAAGTTGACAAAAACTTTAGGTTTAAACTTTAAGCACAAAACTATAAAAAAGTGACAGAGACTAAGCACAACTGCGCATTTAACCAAGGCGCTCATGCATCTGACGCCTTGCTGCTAGACAATAGCTGAGACATTTTCGGCCAGTCTGCAGTACATACTTTACGAAATCATGAGGTGTGCGATATAAGGCAACGTAGCGATATTAGGATATTTCCCCTACTTTTGAAAAACGTAATTGACTTAAATAGACATTTTCCTAGCAGTCGATTTCTTTGAAAATAAAACAAATATCATTTAGATAAGAAAAAGTATGAACAGTCTCTGTATTTATAAAATACACTGCTAAACAAAAATTGACTTTTTAATTTTTTCTTAAATTTAAAGCTAATATTCCAATTATATACACTCTTGAGTAAATAAAAATGATATTAGAAATTTTCACTTGGTTCTTATTTTTTTTTAATTTATAGGTTATTACGATATATCACAATTTAGGATATCGTACGTTGCATAATAATAATACTTAAATATTAAATTTACCAGCAGTATACTTGTACACTGTTTATACACATTTTCCACATACTTTACACACATTTTACGCAGCTGAACACAATTTGATTGTATTAATTTGAGTATATTAGTACCTATTTTTGCGTTTATATTTATGTTCAGTATCTTCTCTCTTGATGAACAAACAGTAATCGGCTAGCATTGCTGCACTCCATTGCGATCGATAACGAGATTCCATAGCAGAAATTTGTTGGAGAAATCGTTCACCATGCTCGTCGCTAATTGCTCCCATATTATCTCGGGTAAAGTCAAAGTGGGAGTGCTAGAAATGAAGCTTTAATGACGTGTGACAATTCAGCTTTTTAAAATTGTTTACCATTTTTTGAACTACACACTTGCAATTTGTAGCTTTATTATTAAAGATCTCGGCCTAAGACATTATGTACAACTTCCTTGAATAAAAAGCCATGAAACTTCAGATTCAGGTATATCTTGATACATATAGGGACTGAGTATGTTTTGGTGTAAATTGCCAAACTGGTCTCGTTGCTATGCTGAATTTTTCATGATTTCCGGAATAGCTCTATTTCCAAAACAAATGCACGAATTTTCATCAAACTTCAGATTCAGTTATACGTTGACACAAATTGTTCCTGATTGGGTTTTAGTGTAAATCATCCAACAGATGACCCTTCTATGCTGCATTTTGCAGGATTTACACTCATTTAGCTATCGTCATATCTCAAGGACTAATGCACGCAATTTCATATTTTTAGAATCCTCATAGAATGGCATAGATTGCCATTTAATGTTGGCATTCTGATAGTGAATTTTGTAGTATTAACATCTATGAGATAGAAGAAAGTTTTGGGATTGGCACACCCGACTAGTTTTTTCGTCTGCTGTATTTGTTATTTTAAAATTTTCTAAATTTCTACTGCCACACACTGAAATCCCTCCCCCCCTCTTTCCCGGCCATTTGAGTGTTTAACACTTGTATTTACAAAAATGAAACCTTTTATTAAAATATGCATATTGTAATTTATTAGTTTATTTAATTTGTAGGTCCTTACATTTTTTGTCCTTGAAAGTCCTTGATTTTTATTTAAAGAAATGTGTACGAACACTCTATTATTCTATCTATATATCTCTATTTCTGCTTTCTCCTTCCCCTGTAAAAAGTATACAAAGTTAAAATAGCCCTTCATATGAATTGGTGCTGATTATGTTTTGGTGTAAATCGCCCAACATGCGGCGTTACTGTGCTTCATTTTTCACATGGACGAAATACATGTTATTGGTGCCTAGATGTATTATAAATAGCAGATATTTGTTCCCTTTCAGGGTCATAAGACTGTAGAAACAAAGTACTTTAACAGGCAATAAAATGACATAATGAAATATATTTAAACACATATATCTCTAAACGGAACCGAATTCAGCTTTTTGTGAATATTTCCTAAATTCCCAAGGGTATCGTTACTTAAATCTGTTAACATTTTCCAAGAAAAAATTACTTGTTTATCAATGATATTGAACTTATTCCAAAAAGGCTAAAATATAGCATGTAAAATTTTTGTTCGCAGAATATAAAACTAAATGGAACGTTGTATTTTGCTAATCCACAATTAATTGACAGGTGCAGTAAAAACATAAGTAATAGTACTAAAATCAAAATCAATTTTCAAATATAGGTACTATGTCATAGCAGCATTAGTATATTATTGTGTATCACTATTTACACAGATGTAATTCGACGTGGTTTTCGTTTTATCCTTTTACTTTTCCTTACATTGTTAAATTTCTTTTTGCGATAAAACAATATTTCTCCAACTAGAACTAAAGAAGATATAAAATACCCACTTATGAGAAATATAAATGCAGGAGCAACGTCTGTGAGTGTCAATTTTCTGTTACCATTTTCCTCTTCGGGATATTGCAGCAAAAGTACCAATGACAACAGAAAATTTGCGATGTTTACATACTCATTATAAATGCCTGAAGCCATCATTCTATGCACAAAAGTATCTAGCAACTTTTTGCAACAAAAGCCCTTTTGGACCATCATTGCATCCATTTTATGACGGAAACGATCTTCAGAAACGAAATATTTTCCAGCAAATCTATTAATTGTATTCACCCCATCGACAAAAGCAAGTTTTTTCTTTCTGCTGCTACGAATAAAATTTAAATAAGCCCCTTTATGATGGCTTAAATTATTTTTTAGAATATCAGCTCCGATTATTCGTAAATCCATCTCTTTAGAATTTAGTAACAATTTTCCGAACTCCGAGGGGTTCTTGCCTCCAGTCATACATTGGTATTCGCCATTTTCCACAGCTCTTGCTAAGTCTGACACGTACTTAATTTTACTTACAGGAGGGAATGCAAGAAAGGATAGAAATACAGAATCATAAGCCAGGCATAAAAACATAGCTCCTAAAACCCATGAATAGTTCAGGACATTTTCCGCAAAAGACGAATTTGTAATGATAGAACTCTGCCTCACGAATATTGCAAAAAGATGTAGTAAAATTTTGTTGAATGGATATTTCTTTTTCAAGAGGATGTAATAGACCAGTAACATCGCAATAAATGTTGAGAGAATAGCTACCCAAACTGACAATGAAAGTGTTTGGAAAATACCAAACATTTTTGGTTTATACTCTGGTTTTCGAATAACAAATGTTTGAGACGACAGCCTATATGGGTAAGCAAAATCCACCACTGCTGCCGCTTTTTCATCCATTTCTTTCGGCAAAACTCCGATGTTTATCTTTGAATCATTTATTAGTTTTATGAGCCCTTTAGCAGCAGTACCATTGTCAAATATTGCGTCAGTTTCAAATACCATTTCAAAGCTAACACTGCGGAACATTTTTGTATATTCTACAAAGTATTTCGCAAGCGTGAATAGTATTCTACCCTGAACATTCATTTTGTCGGTTAAGTAAGCTGAGAAAATTCTATAGCGAACATCAGGCCTTTCATTTACTGCTATGCTCTCATAATCCGAGCGACATTCAACTCCTAAGATTACCATGTCATGAGTTTCCATATTCTATTTCCTCTGAATTCAAACGTCCTCTCTCTCTCTATATATATATTTCAATTTAGGAGTAAAATATATCAATTATTGTATGCAAAGAAGTTTCTCCAAGAGTTCTTCTATAAATCTTTTATATTTTTCTTAATGTATGAGAATTGAATAATGAAGGCAAAATGTTCTCATGTTTTTAAACAGAATTTATGAAAAAGAAAACGAAAATCCACTGTGTTGTTAGAAATTTAAAGTTCAGCGTGCATTTGTTGAAACGCTTTAATACGATAAACAGTAACTTCTCTTACCTAGTAATGTTAAAACTACTATTTTAAAAAATAAAAATTTTAAAGCCATTTAACTTTTAAGCGTTATCCATACACATGTTAATTCTTAATATATTGGTTTTCTTCGGAAATTAATTTTCTTAAAATTAACTTTTCAGTCGATATCGGCAATAATAGACAGTATTCCTATGACGTCACAGTTGGTAAAAGTGCGTTGTAGTCCGCTCTTCACGCTTTGTATTCCCCAAGGGTTTTTTTTTTTTTTTTTTTCGCTATTTCTCTTTTTAACGTTATTTTATAGACACATTTATGAGCTCAGAAACCAAATTAAGGAAAAAATAAGCATAATCTTTCATTATTTAATTATTAAAGAATGAAAATTTTATAAAAGCAAGATTTTCAGAATTTAAATGAAAAAGTTTCTAAACACTAAAAATTAACATTGATATTGTGAAGTAAAAGCATATTTAAGTAAAATAAGATTAATTTACATGTTCTCCTTCTTCTTTTTTTTTAATTAATATAAAATTTTAATTTTTTTTTTCCATTTTTGTTAAAATTTTGTCTTTATATTTCTTACAAACTTTTATAAACTACGTTGAAAGTTGTTTTTTAAATTACTAAAAAGTGATTTGTTTTTGTAAAATTATGTTAAAAAAATTATCATAACTCAATTAATAACAGTTCAATTACCACAAAGCTTTTAAATTATGTTTCAAATATATCTTCAAAGGAAGTAGGCTATTCTTATGCTGATTTATGGACAAGTTTATGAGTTACACAGTCATATATTATGAATTATTAATTATTTTTCAAGAATTTTCAGCTTTGTTTGTCTTTTTATACATATAAATTTTAAAATATGCATGTTATTGTCATAAAAATAGTCTAACCCCAATTTAAACACTTTAAATTTTACTTATTTATACAAACATTGGCTATAATATAATGTATTTTAACGTTATATTTCTAATAAATTCTATAATCGACAGAAAATTCATCTGAAATTAAATGAATATTCCTTATATTATTCAGATCTATCACATACATTTCAATCCTTTCAATGGCAAAATAAAAAATAAGTGAATTCTTGAATACAATAATGCTTCCCAATGGAACATTTTCCCAATGTTTTCCAATAATTTCAATAATCGATAGAAAATTAATCTGAAATTAAATAAATATTCCTTATATTATTCAGATCTATCATATATATTTCAATCCTTTCAATAGCAAAATAAAAAATAAGTGAATTCTTGAATACAATAATGCTTCCCAACGGAACAATTTTCCAATGTTTTCTAATAAATCCGATAATCGACAGAAAATTATTCTGAAATTAAATGAATATTCCTTATATTATTCAGATCTATCACATACATTTCAATTTATTCAATAGCAGAATAAAAAATAAGTGAATTCTTGAATACCGTAATGTTTCCCAATGAAACAATTTTCCAATGTTTTCTAATAAATTCGATAATTGACAGAAAATTAAACTGAAATTAAATGAATATTCTTTATTTTATTCAGATCTATCACATACATTTCTGTCCTTTCAGTAGCAGAATAAAAAATAAGTGAATTCTTGAATACCGTAATGCTTCCCAATGGAACAATTTTCCGATGTTTTCCAAAACAGTTGATTTTTTATAGCCTCGGCCCGGGAGGAAGAATAGGGTCCATATTAATATTGTTTATATATACTACTAGCTAAAGCACCCTGAATTTTAAGAATATTTGTTTTGAAAACTTAATTTTAAAATTAAATATACAGTATAAAATAAACAATAAAAGAAAGCAATAAAGCCATCTTTAATTCAGTTCTTCACTAAGAATGAGCTCTAGGGACCTAAAGCTTCGTGTAAATTCTAATATAAATGCATACACACACGTATATATATGAAATAGATTTAAAAATGGCGAAAAGAAATTCAGAGAACCTCAAAATGTTAAAATATGCCACTATTCCCATAATTGGGTTTTTGTCATGTTTCAATAAGTTTTTGAAAACTCATATGACGTTATATATTTACCTACTGAAGTCCATTATATTTCCAACATTACGTAATATTCACTTTTTATTTAAATTCTTCAAAACTTTTTATTTCATTTTCATTTTTCACGTGGAAATCTTGCAATAGAAAGTAATTGTTGTGGTAAAAATTTTATTGTGAATTTTTAATTCTTGGCAAATACTATAACCAAAAATGTTTCAATTTGATAAGAAATTGCTGTTAAATGGGTGTTTTTTTATTAATTAAAAACTAACTATAAATTATTTCGATCCCGGATTGCTTTAGTTTACTCGGCCGTGTTTAAATACACATATACGTAACATTTCACAATTCTGGTTTCCAAACTGTGAATTTTTATAGCATTACAGACAGACAAATTTTCATTTTTATATATTAGCTTAACGCATGTTCTTTTGTGTTTAAGTATGGCATCAGCTTATAAACTATACGCCAAATTTGAAAATTATAAGTGAAAGTATTGCTCAAGATAAATTTTAGAATACGTATTCCATATAACCTGCCTAAATTGCATCAAAACAAAATAAATTATAAATAATAAAGGATATGTATCTTCATAATGTTACTCTTCAAAATGAAGAATAGTTTAAAAAATCAGTATGTTTTTAGATAATGACTTATTTTTATAATTCACAAATTATAAATAAACACTTTACCTCAATAATATTCCGAAAGGGTTGTTTCTCACAGACACTATCGCATTACTATATAAAAAACTGGAGTAAATATTCACATAAACTTATATAGAGTTTAAAAAATATTTTTTATTTATTATCATAAATATTTTATTATCATTAAATTTCCAATTTTTTAAAAGAGCACTAACACTTAGCAAATTGGTTTGATTTTATTAAATTCACAAATTATTATCTAAAAACTGTAATGAAATACTTTAGATTCATAAAATCATTGGGTAAACAATGCATGAGATTCGTTTATAAAGCGTTGGTTTTTTGTCGCCAATAATCGATTATGTAATTATTAGAATAGTACTAAGTACTATTAGAATAGTAATAGTTGCTTGAAAATCTCTGGAAAATTACATGGAAATGGAAAATATTGCCTATTAATTTATAGCACTACATAATATTAATAAAATAAAAGCTAAATGAAGATTTTATTTTAAGGTAAAGCGTTTTTCAAATAGTTTTGAGAAACAGGTAACATATAATTGAGCTTCAAAAGAATTTCCATTTTTTATTAATGAAAAATATAAATCTTTTCAATAAGAATATTAATAAATCGCCAAACTACGATGTCTCTGAAACCCGCAATAGAAAAAGAGTGCGTGTTGAATATTGATTGAATATAATATTTGATTTTCTTTCTGTATTTTTCCTTTTTTAATTATTGTCATTGTTTAAGTTAAACTAACGTCTTTTATATATATATATATTATATAAAAAATCTACTTTGCGATATTCATTTAAATTATTCCGGCACATTCATTATTTCTCCATTTCGTAATAATATCTATTATTTATGCCTACCAATTTCCTTTAAATTTAAAACGCGCATATTAATAATTATCTTATTCGAAATCTAAAACTTTTAATCCCTTCATAAATTTTTATCAGCTACCCAAGCTATAATATTCTGAGAGAAGCTAGTTTGTATTTTCAAATGTTTTTAAAAAACATTTTGCTATTTTTATTATTAATCTTAATCCCACGAATTCAGTTTCGCGAACCTTTGAGACGCTAGACTTTTTTCCTCTAAATTCTTACATTACCAGATCTAGGATTCATTCTCCTAAACCACGCCCTCTCTCACACAATTAGTTTAGATCCCATTGCTGGAAGTGTGCCTTTCACCGATTGGTTTATTTCTGTATTACGTGGAAATCTGTCTCCCTACGCGAATGCTAACAAAAACCAGACGCCGTGACTTCGTAGCTCATATTTCTGTCTTCTTCCAGTTCTCCCAACTTCGTTACCAGGTGTCGATCAGTCTAGTAGAATATCTAAATTTGCTGTTTAAGATCTTTTAGCAAGATGTAGCGTTTCATGATCCAGCCTGCGGGCTCTACGAATGTTCTCATAATGTAGGAATTGTTTACATTTTCATGTTTTTATGAATAAACGTTTTAAGATGAAAATTGGCTCTGTTTTTCTGGAGAAACTACAGGACTTCTAAATCAATTGCCTTGCTACACGTATGCCCTAACCATCGGGTTATAATACGACGGCAAATTGAATACTTGTGTTTGAATTGTACAGTTGACCGAATTTGTCGACTGCAAAAATAATAGAACATGTCACCAGCCACCAGTAATCTATGAATTTAATGCATCCAACTACAATCTTTCAATAATTTGACAAGAATTTTAAACAACATTTTATATATGGGGCATTCTTACAATCTTTTGACATTTAAGCCCCTGAATAATAATTTTTATTTCAGTACATATGTTTTTTTTTTTCATATATACTGGGGAACACTTCATTGCATGATTGCATAACAATATTAACGAGATAAATAAGTTTTGGACGATGTTAGGGGTCCAAATACCAGGAAAATTCCTATACCGTCCCATGTCCCTGATGATGATTTTTAAGTTTCGAGCTGTCTGTATACAATTGTTTCAATAAAAGTAATTTGGTGTAATTTTTTCTGAAACTGGGGTAATTGTTTTATACTATAAATATGTAGCAAAAAATTAACCTGCACACATTTTTACGGTTGATAATATTTTTTTTACTCTGTCCCTGGGTTTTAGATTCCTTACCATCCCTCTTGCTAAACTTATACAGAAAATCACTTCAGATGCAGCCACAGAATTTTTTTCAAGTTTTTTCTCATGCAGAAGTATGTTAGAAAAAGAATGTCTAAAATTCTTTGACAGGAAATTTACTGCAGTATTTAAATCAGCATTTAAATATCAATTTTAAGCATCATGGTTTTATTGGTAGTCTTACCATACAAAAAGGTTTATTCCTGCACATTTCGAGGTAAATAATTTTTTTTAATTTAATCCAATCTAAATAACTGTTTCTAAAAATCAATGAACATTGTGGCTATCACTTAGTCTTAACACTTAAGACGTACGCAACGGGGTGGCAGATGTTCTGACAAGATTCCAGGTATAAAATGACGAGAGAAAGACGTAGGAATGATGCCAAAGATGTTCTTTCTACTCTTGAATTGTTGCTCAATATTTTGTAAATAGTTTATTGTAAATAATTCGTGTCTTAATTTCTTAATCTAATTCCTCTGTCGAGACTGCAGTTTCAGTTAATGAATTAATAACGATTTGTATTATATTGTGTATTCGAAACACTGATTTAAATGACACAATAACTTCTAACCTAGTTCTAAGTAGTGACTTCTATGCTTCTGTCTAACACTCTATTGATAGTAGTGTGAGTAGTACTTCAAATAATAAAAATATGTTTTAAAGAAGTTATTCTGATAATAGAAGAAAAAATGAAATTATGCAGATTCTAATTCCTGATTCGTTTTAAAAACTTATGATTAGTTTCAATGATGGCGGTAACATGAATGTTCTATTTGAAGGTAGTAAATATCAAAATATAGAAAAATGGCTTTGTGATTTCGAAGACAATTCTTTATTATTTAATTTAAGTGAACAGCAAGAACTAATTTTGGCAAAACGATGTATGACAGAAAAAGAAAAATTATTAATTCAAGCGAAAGTGAATTAAATACTTATAATTAATTGAAGTCATAACTAATATTTCATTCGGTCCAATATGTAACTCGGCAGAACTCCACTAAATAATATCAAAAAGTAAAATGAGAGATAATGAGCCATTACAATAATATTTTTTTATAAATGAAGCAGTTGTGTTCTTGTGGTAATGTTGAGGACTCAACATTAATATTTTATGTAGTAAATGGGATAAATGATTCTATATTTAAGAAATCATTTTTGCACGGTTGTTCTAATATTTATGAAGTTGAACAAAATTTAAAAGTTTATGAAAAGTTACGGTTCAATTAAGCAAGTTCAACAGCTGATTCTAGGCGTAAAACTAAACCTGAAATAGAAGTTAGGAGCAAGTTTAAGTCAGTAAAGCCAAATATTCGCTGCTACAACTGAAGTGGCAATAATCATAAGGACATTAATTGTATCAATAAGAATAAAGATCTCCTTTGTTTCCGTTATAACCGTTATGGGCACAAGTCATTTGAATGCAATAAATCCAAAGATACAAATGTTTGAAATAGTCAATCATAAATCAATACAATTACATCCCCAAATTTGATTCAAAAAATCTTAAAAATTCCTAGAAATGAATTGTAGATGTTCAAAACGAAAACTGAATCAACTACCAGTTAAATCAACATAGTAAATGTCCAAGAAGGGCCTAAAATGTAATTAAATCACATTACTAACAAAAAGTTGCGTTCAGAATTATCTTTTTTAAATAAAAATTATGCGCTAACAAAATAAAAAATAGTAGAAGTTAAAATGAAAATTAACCTGACTGATGAAATTCCACTTTGGTCTTCCCTTCGAAGATTACTAACGTGTAAAAAAAAATTGCAGAAATCCAAATTGAGGAGTGGCTAGCTCAAGAAATTATTCGAAAGAGTTGTTCTGATTTTTCATAGCCGGTGGTGTTGGTTAAATAAGATAATACAATACTTTATATTTATTAAAGATATCTTAACAAAAAGATCGTACACGAGCATTTCCCGTTACCAGTCACAGATGACGTTATAGATCAATTGCAATCAACCGAGGTATTTACTACAATCGATCTAATAAACTGTTTTATCCATGTAGAGTTTGAAGAGAGCTCACAGAAGTACACATCTTTCGTTACTAACGATATCAGTACGAGTTTTTAAAGTGTTCATTTAGGCTGTCCAATTCCCCAAGTGTATTTAAAAAACACTTTATAATGTATTTCGGAAGTTGCTAAAAAACAACACAGTTGTGATATATATGGCTGACCTGATAATACCTGCCAAAACCGAAGCGAAAGTATGAGAAAATTAAACTTGTTCTACAAACTGTATCCGAATACGGACTAGAATTAAATAATTTCAAAATGAAATTTTTTGAAGTATGAAATTTATTTTTGGGGGTATAACATTACAAGCGGTAAATTGTGTCCCTCTTCACTTAAAACAAAATTGGTAATGCATTTTCCAGAACCAAAATCTATCAAGGATATTTAAAGTTACTTGATATTAACAAGGTATTTTACAAAGTTCCTAAAAAAATATTCAGTCATAGCTAAACATCTAAGTAACCTGTTAAGAAAATATTCTAAATTTTAATTGATGTACAAGAAAGGAAAGTTTTTAGTGAACTTAAAAGCATTTTGTCATCAGAACCAATAATTTCTATATATAAAATGCCAAAACCACGACCGAAATCCACTGTGATGCCAATATTGAGGACTAGAGCTGTATTAAAGCAACAATCCCCAGTAAATAAGCAATTCCATCCTGTTTATTTTGCTAGTAAAAAACAACCGATGCTGAACGAAAATGTACTGCTTATGAGTTAGAGGTTTTGTATATAATAGAGGCATTGAAAATTTTAGAATATGCGTTTCAGCATAGATGCCAACATCGCTTAATTATTCCGGAGTCTGATCCAAGATGAATACGTTTTCAACCAGAAAATTTCAAAATGAAATTTTTAAAAAATGTTCCTTATACAAAGAAGGCACATTTTCTTATATATTTTTTCCGGTTTGAACATGCAAATTTTGGATAAGACTCTGGAATAATTAAGAGATGTTGGCATCTATGGTTTCAGATACTCCATTTAAAATTGTAAATGATTGCAATGCATTTAAAATAACCATGTTTAAGAAAAATACGAGTACAAAAATAGCTAGATAGGATATAATGATATTTGACTTCGATTACACTATTGAACATAGACACGGTACTTATATGAGCCATGTCGATGCGTTAAGCAGAAACCGCATTTATATCGTAATTCAACATAGCCTAACTCTAGAAAGTATTCAAACCCAAGAGACTAACGAGCATATGAAAACAATAAAAAGAATTCTAACCTTATGACGATTGATTAGTTAAAAATAATGTCCTTTATAAATGCGTTTATGGTTGTTAGTTGTCCCAGCCGAAATACAAACAAATTTAATCAAAACCACCCACGAAAAAGGACATTATGCAATTGCACGAACAGAAAAGAATTTAAAAAATGATTTCTACATTTCCAAAGTTGAACAAAAATTTGAGAAATGTGTAGCAAAATATATTCTCTGTATTTTAGTTAACCGAAAATTTGGTAAACTCTAATATCTGCTAATCCGATAGAAAGAGAAGAAATTCTGCTAAATACTCATGTTAATTACTTAGGTCCATTAGACAGTGCATATAAAAATGACAAATATATCTTTGCGGTCATTGACGCCTTCACAATATGTGTTTGATTATATCCCACAAAATATACTGATGTTGCAGAAGTAATTTCAAAATTGGAAGTTCAAAAACTGTTTTGGGAGGTAAAAGGTCTCGTATAGTTTTGGATAAAAGTGCAGTCATTACCTCTCAAACCTTTAAGGATTACTGTATCGAAGAAACTATTCAACACATTCGGATTATCAAGGGTTTGTGAAGGACTAACGGTCTAAACTCCGTTATAATATCTATTTTGCCCAAATTTTCTATAAATAACCCAGCGAATTGGTATACATATTAGGGTGGGTAGAAATAAGCTATTTTTTTTTTTTTTTTTTTTTTTGTCATAGTACGCAAAAGTTGTATAATGGGACTGTTAGAACTGACAATTTTTTTTTCAATATTGTTCAATATTTAGCAGCGCCCCTCTGACACTGAAAAACAGAAAAAAAGAGAAGAATCGTTTTTTTGTGAAAAAATATATTTTAAAAAATATTCCAAAATTTTTACTGGCATACAATGAAAATGTTTCACAATTGGTCAGTTATAACCCACAAAAATTTACCAATTCCTCTCAATATTTACCCGCGCCCTTTTTGACATCAAAAATTGAAGAAAAATAAATATATATCTGATTTTCTAAAAAAACTGTAATGGGAAAATTACTTTTCAAAATTAGTATTGACATTAACTGATTAATTAAATAGTAGGGGAGGTGGGGGATGAATGGGACATTTTTTCAAAAATGTTTATTTTTAATACTTTTTTAAAGCTATTATCAATATTATACATTACATGTCATACATTAGGTATTTGACTACATCTATGCACCATATTAAGCCTAGATTATTGTTATACAGTAAAATATTAAAAAATTTTAAAAACGTTACTCTCTGTCCCAATCATCCCTATAGCACGGATGAATGGGACACTAATAGGGATGGATGGGACACCAATATTTTTCTCCCTGTATTCGATGTTACCTAGTTAAAATGTATAATTATAAACTTATATGTATTTATATTTGTAATATATGATTTTATAATATGGCTATTATATCTTAGCGTTGCTAATCACTTCTTTTACTGCAGTTTTAACTTGTAATGCAAACTTCGACTGTCTATCTGTTCCCCTTTCCCACTTTCGAGCCATTTTAGATATGAAATGAAAGTGAAAAATGTCTTTGAAATACGGTATAGCCAATATTTTTCATTCACAACTTATTAATAAATATTAATTCAATTTATCTTAGATATCCTGCACAAATGCAGGGGCCGTACTTGTCCTGAAATTTCAGGACCGGGAAATTCTTCGGTAGCAGTACTTTCTCATGGAAAAATCTCTTCTTAAATAAGGCCAAATTTCGCGCGTTTAACCCAGATTTATTTTTCTATAAACAAATAGTGATATTTGTCCTGAAAAAATCCATTAAGCGTACGACCTCTGCAAATGAAATTATGTTTGGGGAGGTGCGAATGGGAATTTATTTAACCCCATTAATTCTCGCTCCCGTCATATTCACGGGCTGTGTCTTTCTTTCATATTATTCAGATTTGTTTGATTTCCACCAGTTTTATAGAATAGTGTAATTGGCTTTATTATGGTATCATTTTACCTGTCATTAAACAAGGTGAGCATTTCTTTTTCAAAAAAGTTGTGCCAATAAGCAATTTGAATTTTTTTACCGTAATTTAATGCGACCGTTAAGGGGTTAAGCACAAGTTTCAAATTCAATATAATTTACCCCATCTGATCAATAAATATATACTACTTTTAACAATTTTATCTATTTTGATAATGTTTCAATAGCAATTTTTTATAAACTATTTAACCTTTATTACAATACAATAATTAAGATTCAATATAAGTTTTAATAATAAACAACTTATATAAAACGAGTACAGTTTAATACAAATAATTAACATAAATCATTAGTTTATGAACCTATATAGTAATTTTTAGTTAATAAATAAATGTTTTGACATCTCTGGGGATGAAAAAGACTGTCCCATTCATCCCCATTTAAATTGTCCCAATCATCCCCATGATACATAGATACAATTGTCCGCTATTTTGTCTCAGAAATTATTTTGTCACATTGGTTAATATGCACTCATTCCAACTACCAATATTGAACCTTCAAATAAATAACTACAACATATCTTATTTGTTTACATAGTATAAAGTATTTGACAACTTCAAATTAAAAAAAAAATTACTTTTAAGCAGAGTTTCAAAAAATGCAACTTTGCAAAAAAGGGAAAAGAACCATGTAGTATTGCTTTTGGTTCTGAAGCACACTATGATAGGCCCGTATATGAGAATAGAAATCAACTAAAAAAACGTTCATTGCATGAAATATTGAGAATGTCCCATCCATCCCTTATCCCATTCATCCCCCAGCTCCCCTACTATAAATAATAATAATTCTATAATTATTACGTAATTTAACTTTTCATTCACTTTTTTTTTTACAAAATTAATACTGGCATATTTTTTTTAATTACACGCAGACAGAATATAGATTAGAACAAAATCTACAAATTTGAAATCTGATGCAAATTGAGTATTAGGTGTTAAAATAATATTGTCCCTTGTTGTCAAATGTTGGAAGTTCTTTCCTTGCTTGAAGCTGGGCACGAATATATCCATCTCTTGCACTCTCACCACAAACTTTCATTGCAGCTTCTGATATTATATCGATTTAACATTAGATTATATCGATTATATCGATTTTGCTCATATCGATACCTATATTTGATTTTACTACAGTAAATGCCTATATCGATACCTATATTCGATTTCCCTATCGATACAGGCCTATATCGATACCTAGAATCGATTTGATCATAGATTATATCGATTTGAGCATAGATTATATCAATTATATCGATTTTGCCCATATCGATACCTATATTCGATTTTACTACAGTAAATGCCTATATCGATACCTAGAATCGATTTGACCATAGATTATATCGATTTGACCATAGATTATATCGATTTTGCTCATATCGATACCTATATTCGATTTTACTACAGTAAATGCCTATATCGATACCTATATTCGATTTTACTACAGTAAATGCCTATATCGATAACTATATTCGATTTGCCTATCGATACAGGCCTAGATCGCACATCGTTCTACAGATTGCGTGTGACATGGAAATTCCTCAAAAGTTAGTACTGGAAACTTTTTCTTTGCATATTTCTTTCAAGTCTTTGTCCTTTATATGTATTGTAAGAGATGGCTCTGTTACAACTGTGTTTGACTAATCAATTAAATCAATATAATCGGCTGCCTCAAAATTGAGTTTGGGAAGCTTGAAAAACGGAATCCACCCAAGCTCTTCGTCTTCTTATCTCGGGCCTGAGAATAAACCTAACTGCTAATTCCCAGGTGTGTTTTCTAGAATTATGTAGCATTGCTAATAATAGGTATTCAGGATGCGCAAAGTATGCATTATTTGAGAATACTTCCTAAATAATTTACTTAACATAATCTGGAACCTGCCTTGCAAGGGAAATCGTTTTTAGGTGCGTTCGTAATTATATAAATACGTAGCACCTATAGTCGTCGTTCAGTCCGTCCGTCTGTCCGTCTGTCCGTCTGTCCGTCCGTCTGTCCGTCTGTCCGCATGTAACAGAGCAAAAACTACCCAACCGAATGGTCTGAAATTTCAAATATATGATTGTTGCAAAATTTTGTCGAGCCATTTCAAATTTTATGAAAATCGGATGTATAGTTTAATTACAGGGACAGTCAAAAGTTTTTCTTTACATTACGGCCAATGGGAAAAATTATTGCAAGTGCATTTTAATGATATTAGAGCCTTCCGAATGATCTGAAATTTTAAAGATATAACTGTTGCAAAATTTTGTCGAGCCATTTCAAATTTTAGGAAAATCGGATGTATAATTTAATTACAGGGACAGTCAAAAGTTTTTCTTTACATTACGGCCAATGGGAAAAATTATTGCAAGTGCATTTTAATGATATTACAGCCTTCCGAATGGTCTGAAATTTTAAATATATAATTGTTGCAAAATTTTGTTGAACTATTTCAAATTTTAGGAAAATCGGATGTATAGTTTAATTACAGGGACAGTCAAAAGTGTTTCGTTACATTACGGGGAATGGGAAAAAAATATTGGAAGTGCATTTTAATGATGTATCAGACTATGCGCTTTATGAAGTGCAAAAAATTATACATTCAGTACAATATGAGGTGCAAAAAATAATTATAAAACTAGTTATAGTACGAACGCACCTCATTTGCCACGTTTGACGAGCAATTTCCAACTTGTTTAGAAATGTTGGGCACCATACAAGCAATTCAATTTTATTTTTATCTCAAACCACACTGGAGCATACACTAGCATTACATACTTCACGAGTATTATAAGATTTTGTGACGGTTTTGGAGTGCTAATGTATAACCCTAATAAACGGTTTGCAGTGGTCAACCATCGTACATGACTGGGTTTACCTGGATTATTGTGAGTCACGTTAGAAGAGATTCTTTTCTGGCCACTTCTTCTCCACCTTTTCTGGCAAGACAGATGCGATACAAATATTGTTGGTCAGTACTTAGTTTTTGGATATCTTTCAGATCCATAGGCTGAAGAGTACAGTGAATTTGATCAAATTTGACCACTGGATTTTTTTTCGTAATCTTTTAGAAGCAATCCAATAGGTGCAGAATTTGAATACGGCCCTTTTGTGCAACCGTCCATTTCCAGAATAAAGTACCTTAGTGGCAACTCATTAGTATGTTACATACATATATTCCATTGTAATGGTCTTCCAATGTATGTCTCAAGCAAACGTATTACTCCGCCTTTCCATCCCATATTCACATTTGTTCCGTCACATCGGATAACCGATAGGTTATGCAAACTCATATTATACTTTTTTGTAAATGTAATAATACCTTGGGATATTTCTTTTGCACTTTCACCAGCAGTTAACGATATATGACCTATATTCTGTCTACCTGGTTCCTCTATTAATGCTACATGCGCTTCTGGTGTAAATTTTCGATGACGAGATATTTGATGAAAGGTATCGTCTTTGCGCCCATCAAAATACAAACTCTTAACAGGTGTCACTTCAAATGCCCTTAAATCATTTTTCCTTTGTTCTTTCCTTTTTTTTTCTCCAGATCCCTTCTCACTTTGTTTTTATCAACTATATAAGTTTGTTTCTCAGGTGAAACTAAATCGAAATCAGCCAGTACTGCTGAAGTAATTTTGGCTACTGCTCTACTTGTGGTACCAGTTAAATCTGCAGCCAATGCTGTAATGAGGCATAAATTTTCTCATTTGACTTGTCGATGACGATGGCGCATGAGTTAGCATACGTTTTCTTGAAAGAGGGAAACAAAAACGACCGTTTTGTATAGGAAAAGTTATATTTGAGTGCATGCGTACGATATTATTAAATGCATTTCAAATTTATAGATTTTGTTTTGATTTGTATTCCATCTGCGTGCAATTCAATAAAAATATGCTTAATTAAAATTAATGCCAATACCACTTTCGAAAAATAATTTTCATAGTACAGTTTTTTAGAAAATGCAATATATTTTTCATTTTTCTCCAAGATGTTATGTCAGAGGGGCATGGTTAAATATTGGTAGAAATTGAAAAAACATTTTGTAGATTCTAACTGACCTATTATATAACGTTTTCACTGTATGCTAATAAAAATTTTGGAAAAATTTTCAAAATTTATTTTTCACAAAAAACGATTTTTCTCTTTTTTACAGTTTTTCAATTTTAGAGGAGCGCGGTTAAATATTGAGCAATACTGATGAAAATTTTTGTGAGTTCTAGCTGACCCATTACTCAACGTTTTCGTACTATGCCAAAATCAAGATTTAAAAAAAAAAATTCGGCCCAACCTAATACACATGTAAGTGATGCCCAATAAAAAATAAATTCAATCTTCCAAACAAGCATTAATACAACCCCTTTGGAATTTTTATTTGCAACTAAAATGAAATTGAAGAATAATGTTAAAATCCCTGATCTCTTGAAAGCTGAAACAGAATCTGATTTTATCTATGATCGTGAGGATTTGAAAAAAGATGCCAAAAAAATTATAGTTCAAAACGAGAACTGTAAAGCTTATAATCTGCGACGAAGAAAGCCTAGCAAATCCAAAATTAATGACATGGTTGTCATAAAAAGCACACAAGGACCAGGTTTGAAGCTAAAACCAAAATATTCAGGTGCTTACAAAGTTATAAAAGGAAAAATTAACGGAATGTACGGTGTGAACAAATAGACGCTTTCAGTCGTGACGTCAGATGTCACGTTTTCCTTGGATACTGGTTCCAAACAAACAGTTGCTATGCTGTATTTTCTAATTTTCGTATATATTATAGCTGTATCGCACAGATATGTGTTTTAATACTTTATATGCACTGGCAACACTTTCTATGATTTAGATTTAATAAGAAATGAAACATAGCAACCGTTTGTTTGGTGTCAGTTTCCAAGATAAACGTCATGACTGACGTCTCACTGAAAGCGTCTATTGGATTTACACAAAGTCTGGTGGTCACCAGTACTTATGCGAGCACATGAAGTCGTTCAATGATAAAGTCTAAAGTCGTTTTTCCCCAAAAAAAAATAAATAAAAAATAAAATAAAAGAGTGTGAGAGGGAGAATTTTCCCGATTAGGGCACAATTACCCGACTGATAGTTTTTTTTTTTTAAATGACAATCCTTAATTCAGAGGATATTATTTCATCATTCGTGAAATGTTAAAATAAAAACGAAGAAGAGGAGAAAGAAAAAAAAAATTCTGTGGTGTTTAGCGTCGGCAAAGTGACGACGAATTTACACATTTTTAAAAGACGAACTCTTCACGACGATTCTTGCAAGTAATGAACTTTGGATGTTACTCTTTGTTTTTTCAGGTAATCCAACTGCTCCTACCAGCTGTGTGTGGTGGTCACCTGAGGTCAGATGACTTGTCAACATGACTGAGACGAGGGAAGGCGTTATTCAGTCTTCTATTTACATATCGCCGCTTTAACTCTCCCCAGAAGCGATAGGTTTCAGCAGCAGACGATAGCTGCTCCAGTAACATATGAAGATAATTTGAATTCGTGCGCTGACAAAAAGAGCGGAAAAAGTAAAAAGGTGAGACGTGCGGAAAGGGGTAGCAGATGTTCTGAGATGATTCGAGGAATAAAATGAGGAGAGAAAGAAGTACAAATGTTCTAATATGTTCTTTCTGCTCTGGAACCAAGTTGTTGCTCCATTTTATGTAAATAATTTATTGTAAATAATCAGTGTATTCAATATATATATTGATTTGAATCCGTGAGTCGAGACTGCAGATCCATTATTGACGTTCGTGTTTTGTTATTTTGCAACAATAGTAGTCTTGTCGTTTTAGACTAGTACTCGAAACCCAGGATGTTTTTTTTTTCTCCCGTTCCGATATGCGAACACACGTCAGTCATTACGACTAAATCGCCATGTAACCTGTCAGATAGAGAAACCGAGTCAACATCACTAAACTTTTCCGATATCCCAAATGCATGTATGTAATAAGTGAGAAAACTTCGTCACAAAAATGAGAGATTCAGTATTATGTTAGAATACTAAACGGAATGCACCTCCTGAATCTATGGTACAAAAAAGAAGATCCATGAAATTCTACAATGAACTGAAAATTGTCAAGAATAACAAAAATGACAACACAGTTGCATTGTGTTTTGATAACGTGCAAAAATTACCCTTGCTGCATATATCTGTTCAAGGAATATGTTATATGCGTCAGCTTTGGGTAAATATTTTTCCTATACACGACATCAAAACTACAAAGCCACTCCCCCAGAGACCTCCCCCACTACATTCATAACTAAGTTCTTGTAGAACAAAACAATTTCCTCTTTTTTAATAATTGGACAGCAGAGCAAAACCAAAACTTTGTAGAATTGGACAGTCACCATCACATATTATTTTCCATTATGTGTTAATTCATTCCTGTCAGGTGACAGGGATTTTGTTTCTCTAAAATGATTTTTAATACAAACGGAACGTGTGTACACATCACACCAATCAGCTCAACTCGTTGTAGAGTCTAACAAAGTGGGGGATTTTCCTTTCATGAAAGCTAAATCGATAATTTAATTTTAAAATCTGGTGGCTACACAAATACAAAAACACTCAGTGAATTCTGGCGATACATCAGGAAGAAGCATTCAGCAGGAACACAGAAACCCCTTTAATATATCGAACACTTAATTTTCAGGCAAGGTTCAAGAAAAAAATGGAAGCTAAAAGATTTGTGAATGGTATCACCGCGTTAACATTCCACTTTCTTTGAAACAGACCACTAAGAATGATGAAAACATACACTTTTCGTAAGGTTCAATCAACAAAAAAATAGTTGATTGTCTGAATTCTTCTTTATACACCTCGACTATGTTGAATTCTCTAACATGATTCTAAATTTGTCGACATCTTAACCCATATTGGACCGCAGTCCTATAAATAGGACAGCTAATAAAACATTTTTAAAAATAAAATTGGTTAGGGTTTTCTGGATGCATTTTGTTATGATGTCTTTAAAATACATAAAAGTATAACATATAAACAAAAAAATAAGTAACCAATTAAAATTTAATTGAAAAAAATCAATTTAAAAAATTCTTTAAAAATTGTGATCTTATAATCTAGAATTTTACCGTTATTATTATCTATTTATTGGTGAAATCATAGCGTATTTTTGTACAACATAAACAGTATTTTTAAAGTAAAATAAAATATTTGCTC
This sequence comes from Maratus speciosus, assembly GCA_963932465.1. Classification (NCBI taxonomy): domain Eukaryota; kingdom Metazoa; phylum Arthropoda; class Arachnida; order Araneae; family Salticidae; genus Maratus; species Maratus speciosus. The sequence continues at coordinate 106,327,842 of OZ010795.1, read as the reverse complement.
ATAAAATTAGCTTATGTATGCATTTTATATGTCCTTACTATGTGTCCTACTAATATGTCCTGTTTATAGGACAGCTAGTTACTTAAAAAATTAAAAACTTTTTTTTCAAAATTTCGCTAGTATCTACTTAATTACACTATATAAATGATATAATCGAAGTTTTAAAATTTTTCAAAAATATTTAATCGGTGTGGTCCAATATGGGTTAATTTCAAAAAGGAATAGACTCTCACTATGAAGACCCGTTAAAGTATATTCTTGTTTTCATTATTTTCGTTTTTAACGAAAACTTGAAGACTGTTTATGGTTTTAATTGTTTTATATTAGAAAATGTTTCACCCGTATTTATAACATTTTTCGTTGAGCTAATTTTCTACGTGCTAAAAGTTACTTCATTTATGTTTTGACAGTTTACCTGGGATGTTTGAAGTTTAGAAGTTTCTGAAAACCTTTTTCTTCAACATTTAACTTTATTTTGCATTTTGTAACCAACCTAAATAAAGTTCGGAGCCTACTAAAATATTCAGTTTCTTTAATTTTTATCCTTAATCCAAAAAAAAATTTAAAATACTAAAATAAATGAAAATATAAAGGCAAAATGTATTTTAGTACAGAAGCAGCATAACTGCTAAAGGCGCTTTTACTTCAGATACATTGGTATACAATGTACGGTGTAATTCACAAAAAAAGTTTCTAAATTAATAGCAATTCGTAAGTTCTATTGAAAGAAAATTAAAACACAATAAAAAATCGCTCAAATTGACAGAAAAAACTGTCAATTTTAACGGCAGTAATAAGCCGTTTAATTTACAGAAAATATCTGCATTCTTTTAGAGAAAACAGTTTTTTTTCTGTAAAAAATATAGATTTTTCCTGTAAAAATTACAAAATTCATATTTTGTACAGAAAAAACTGTTTTTTTGTTTAAAACAGTTTTTCCTTCTGTAAACAATACAGTTTTTTACGTTAAATTTACAGGGCTTTTTACAGTGTAAAATAAGAGGAAAGGTACATTCCCCCAAATCAACCCTTTTAACCCTTTATCTACTGCATTATGATCTACTGCAATTTTTTTCATGTATTTTTTTTTTCGGTTACTACAATAAAAATTACATGATATTCATTAAAAAATACTCACCCGTGTTAAATTTAATTCGTTAGAGCTAATTAATTAAAGTGGTACTTTAAAGTACGGTCAGTGCACTATGCCTAAAATATTCTCGTAATAAAAACATGGTATTTCAAATAAAGTTTAAACTCTTTAAAATGCTAAATAACTAGAAGACACTCATACGTTAACAATAAAAAAAACATTAAAATAACATAATTTTATTTTGCACATGAAAAATGAGTAAAAATTAAAATTTGATAGCATTAAAAAAAGTTTTTTTAGGTTTCAATCTTGTTGGCAGTCTTTAGTTTATTTATTCATTTATTTATTCAACACATACATCTTGACTTGTGTGCTCGGCATCAGGGACGCGTTGATGGGTCATCGTCAAAATATAATGACACGAGATAGCACAAGAAAATGTACAACACTGAATAATTACATCCGTAAGCTCCACAAACAGACTGCAACGGAACTAGCCAGAGTTAAACCAACGCCCCCTAGATAATGGAGAAAGCCTAGACACGCAATTTTGACATCACTAGTAGCAGGGACGACAGCTGGGATAAATCGAATCTAAAGAAATAAAATTGTCATTCATTTTTCAATTCCAATTAAGTATCTCGTCAAATATAAATAAAATCTTGCATATATTTTTTAATTAATTGAATATTCTAATTTTAAATTAAACATTTCATTTTTTTAAATACATTTATACAAATAAAAACTTATAAAGGAATTTAAAGTTTAATTCTAAATCTTATTCAAACATATGTATTGCCTAAAATTAAGAGTTTGGTTTAAATAATTATTTGTAAAACTAATTCCTTGTGGGCGAAAGTATAGATGAAAATAAACACAAACATATAAAAAGGTTTAAAAAATAAATAAATATCTAAATGGTAAAAAGTATGAGACGTGGAAAAAAATATAAATAAATAAAGTTTTAATTAATGCAACACACTATTTTCATCCCATCGAAAATATTTTAATTTTAAAATATTTATTTTTACTTATCCAAACTGCCTTATAGAATGCATACATATACATATACACATTTTACAGTAATGAAAATATATAAAAATTTGTTTTGCTATTTTAAGTTATATATATTTATCGTTTCACGCAAAGAAAAATACAATAAAATCCGCGAAAATGAAATCTGTCTATAACAGAATCCTTTCTAAAATGAAATTTTTTCATGCTTCCCGTAAAAAATATAGCATGCAATTAGATCTATTAAGACGGAAAAGTGCTTTAAAAGGAAAATTTTAACTTTAGTAAATAATGTTAATTCGATTATATTTACACATACTTGAATTCCTTATTCTGTCTGATTAAAATAGAATTCAATAAATAGAATATTTTAAGAGATTATTTTAAAAATACGACATACATAAACAAAACAAAATATTTCTATTTCTTTCAAATAAGAACAAGAAATTAGATTATAATACAATTTTTATTCTCAAGTAACAAACATTATGAAGAACATAATATACACTATGACGCAAAAGTTTAGACAATGACGTCATTCAGCTTTAAAATGTAGAATTATGACGTCAGAATTACAAAAACCTGTAAATATATTCAAAAACTGATTTAAAATGCTATGTACAAAAGACAGTCGTTTTATTTGCTATAATACTAATTTTTTTCATAAAAATTCAAATGTGCTTGTCGCAAAAGTTTAGACACTATTCTAAATTTCTTTGAATATTCGCTGGCATATGCAAATTTAGAATCGATGATGTCACAAATTTGGAGTACTTAAGTTCTGCAAACGATTGCGCTTCATAGTCGACATGCCGAGAGCTAAAGAAATTCAAGTGAATGAGGTTTCAAGGATTTGGCAGTTGAAAGGTGAAGGGAAGAGCGTTTCTGAAATTTCTGCTATTATTAATAGGTCAAAAAAATCTATTTATCGAGTTTTATCGAGTGGTTCCGAATATAAAGCAAAATGTCGGTCTGGGAGGCCACGTGTGACAAATGTACGAGAGGATCGCCTGATACAAAGACTAGCGAGTACTCAACAAATGAGCGTACGTGGAGTTCAAAGCTCATCGGGACTCTCTGTATCAAAGGATACGATTCGTAGACGAATTTTGGAAAAAGGAACAATCGTTTATAGCAAAATGCAGAAGAAACCAGCTCTGAAACCACATCATAAGTTACAAAGACTTATGTGCGCTCGAAAGCATATGTCATATGGAGAGAAATGGCAGTCAGTCATATTTAGCGATGAAAAAAAGTGGAATCTGGATGGTCCAGATGGTTGTTTATCGTATTGGCATGACTTGCGGAAGGAACCTCGACGTTTTTTTAGTCGCAGACAAGGAGGGGGCTCGGTGATGGTTTGGGCAGCCTTTTGCTATAATGGACAAGTATCTCTGACCTTCACCAGTGGTCGTCAAACTTCACAGCATTATACACAGACATTAGAAGAAAACCTACTGCCATTTGCTGAGCTTCTAGGGGGTCCTCAGTGGGAATTTCAGCAAGACAATGCTTCAACTCACACTGCAAAACATTCAAAATCTTGGTTTAATTCCCATAATATAAGAGTTCTCGACTGGCCAGCATGTAGCCCAGATCTTAACCCTATAGAAAACCTTTGGAGCATCATGTGTCGCAAAGTTTATAGCAACGCTAGACAATACTCTTCTGAAAAGGAACTTAAGACATCTATTGAGAATGCATGGTACGATATCGATCCACAAACTATGCAAGATTTAGTTTCTTCCATGCAATCTCGTGTATATGACGTAATACACAAGCATGGATGCGCAACCAGGTTTTAAAAATTGTTTATTTCGATTTTATTTAATTTGTGTCTAAACTTTTGAGACAGCAGTTTATTTTTGTTACCATTTAATTTATTGCAATATGCACAATTCCACTTTTCTTTGTTATAAATATTGTTTATATGTACAGCACATTAATTTCAAGCAGTGATTTGAAAATTGAATAAATATTTTTCAAAGTATGTAAGAATTTCTTCATTGTCTAAACTTTTGCGTCATAGTGTACATGCAAAGCTTTATTAATAAAAGTGAACAAACCAAAGTTAAATTTTAGTAGAAAATTAAAATAACATATTTTAGTGCAAATTTGATGTTATTTATAACATATCTCAATTATTTATGTTAATTTCCTATGCTGATACTTAAGAATGAAAAATATAAAAATAACATATCACATCTGGTTATAAAAATGTTTTACAACTAAAATAAACATTTTAAAACATTATTTAGTTCACTAAATTCATTTTAAATTTAATGATTACAGCTATAACTATGCTTGATGATTTAGTCGTATTTTTTTTTTCAAATTTATTTTAAACTTGAAATTTGTATTGTAGCACAACATGTCCAGCTTTATTTGTTAACAAAATTACAAAATGATGTTCAGAAACATTTTATTTTTACTTATATGTTTTAAAAACTCTATATTTACTCAACGGTATAATGTCGTTAAAATATTTGCATTGTCACTTTTAAATATATAATTTTAAAATTATTTTAAAATACTGATGGCTTCTCAGCTAGTTCAATTTTATGAATGTTTGAAAGAATGAATAAAATAAATAAATAAATAATTTATATTAATCCAATTTAAAAATATATACTGAAATGGGCAATTTTTAAATACATTTTAACAATTTATTTATCTATTTTAACAACGCCAATAAGAAAAAATATGATTAATTCAGCCAAGATTTCGTGATTTTCGTCCGAAGAGACTATGCATTTTAAATCTAAAATAAACATTATAGGACAACAATATAAAATTACGACTACGACTTTACATGTTATAACGAGTACCGGTAATTTACTCAGTTAAATTTAATAGCAAGTAATAAAATTTACATAAATCGTGTTCTTGATTTAATTATCTAAAACAACTAACTGTATATTAAAATTAATTGTTAGATTATTTGAAAGAAAATCTTTAACGTAGTAGTACCTAAATGTTTTTGTAAAAGCTAAATAGTATTGGTTTAATGATCATAAAAAGCTACAACTAATATTCATTAAGGAGATTTTGTTAAAAAAGTTTAGTTTCCAGGATACAATAAAATGCAACAGAAATAAAACAAGTAACATAATAATAAATTTTACACTTACTTTGATGAAATTTGTAGGGACAAAATGTCTCCGGTTTATTACCTCTAATCGATTATTCGTTCATCATTTCGAAATAAAATATTTTAACTTTTGAAGTATTTATATTATTTCCATGGCAAAATGGTACTCACAAGTGTGGATCATAAGTGATTTAATCTACATATATGTAGCAATAGTACAATATAAACAATGATGATAATTAATAACACACGCCGAATACAAAGCGAAATCGAAACATCCCGCCTTTAGAACGTTGATATGTATCCCTTCTACTAGTGACGTCAGAGCCGAAGAGGGGGGGGGGGGACGCACCTTGGCTTTCTCCAATTTTATCTAGGGGGCGTTGGTTAAACCCGCAGCCCACCTATGCTCTTAAGGGATTAGCGGTGGGGTGCCTTAACCACTCAGCCACGGTGGGCCCGGTCCTTTAGTTATGCGATGCTTATATTCTAGGGACAACATGTTCTCTCGTATCTCCACATATGCGATTTATGAATTTACATATGCCATTTCTAGTATAGCCAAAAAGAACCGATGCCACAACCTTTTCGATTTCCTATAAAAAATAATAATGAAACAGAAAAGAAGTACCAGGAAAAACATTACTACATTACAATTTATTAAATATATTATACGGCAGATAAAAAGATGGATAACTACACATACGAAAAGAAAATAAGAAGTTTTCTTCAACTCCCAGTGTACTGGCGATACTTATGTGTACCGCCGAATAATTCAACTGTTAAATCAAATGCATACATCACGCACTTAAAACAGCTATCCAAGTTGTATTCTAAGATCATAATGAGCACATAAAGAAAATCCAACAATTATATTATGTCATTTACTATGTTTGCAGAAATAAAAAGACAAGAGTGACAATCTGTACAAAATGTCGGCACAAAACACTTCGACTGTTTCAAAGATAGCCTCCTTCCTTGCTAAAATAACGGACCTAGAACTATTGCTGCCATGTATCCTGATAAAGTGGAGTTAAAAGAGTATTTTTGCAGAGTATCATTAGAATATTAATCATGTTCACTATTGGATAAAAGTTTAAAGTGAATGGTACTTATAAGTACTGTCAGTAAACAAAGGGTTAAATAAACCTCTATAACATCATATGCATAACTTTTCGCATTATGATATGTTGCAGTAAGAGCCTACGCTAGTAACGCGAAGACACTCGCAAGATTGTGTTAACCAACGGTAGAGTTCTTTCCAAATTTCACATTTGCATATCAATAATTTTAAATGGTTATTTTTTAACTAAGCTGTCTTACAAAGTAGCGAGTATCCTCGTATTTTTTCGTGTTTGGTTGCAGTTTATTTTTATGTGTACAATTTCAATTTCACAATTGGTTCCGGAATCGAAAGTGTCCTCAGAATAAAACTGCATATTTAATCGAAAAAAGTGTGAATATACCGGATAAAGATCCCTCAGTTATAGGATAACAGAGGATTACCTCAGTTATCCTATCCCAAAAAAATGCTTTAAAAATATCAAAATACAAACGATAAATGCGAAAAGAGCGCTGTCATTGGTTTAACGTTTGCTTAGAGGTGTCTTCGTGCTATTAGCGTAGGCTCTTAAAGCAAAATTATAAAACTCTGATTATTTGGAGAAAAATGTAATTGTATAACTCGGCATCTTATTCTACTAGTACGTAATAGCAAATGGCTGTAATACAAGCTCCAGTTAAGACATAAACAAATTCAAATTGGTCTAGAAAGCTACAGCCAAGCTTTATTATTTGGTTAAATTTAGAAAAACGATTTTTGATATAAATTTGCTTTTTTCAGCTATCGTAAATTGAATATAATCATAAATATATTACATAGTCATTGAATATAGGTTGATGAATTTTCGCGTCTGAAAATATTTCCAATAGGCTTTTTAAAGCGCAATACTTGAGAAAAGAAGTTGAAAAAACCTTTTTTAACCATTTACTGGGTGCTGCAGATATTTGAGAAAAAACATTATGGGTGAAATACCACCCTGCACATCATGGGTACAAATCTTTTTCTGTTACATGTAAACATGTCAGAACCTAGACTGACTGCGGAAAGGCAAAGGCATGCTATCATTGTCTCAATGGCTGAAGAACACTCCGATTTAGAGACTGCTGCATTCTGTAAACATGTCAGAACCTAGTCTAACTGCGGAAAGGCAAAGGATGCTATTATTGTCTCATTGGCTGAAGAACACTCCGATTTAGAGACTGCTGCATTCTACAAACATGTCAGAACCTAGTCTAACTGCGGAAAGACAAAGGCATGCTATTATTGTCTCATTGGCTGAAGAACACTCCGATTTAGAGACTGCTGCATTCTGCAAACATGTCAGAACCTAGTCTAACTGCGGAAAGGCAAAGGCATGCTATTATTGTCTCATTGGCTGAAGAACACTCCGATTTAGAGACTGCTGCATTCTGCAAACATGTCAGAACCTAGTCTAAGTGTGGAACGGCAAAGGCATGCTATTATTGTCTCATTGGCTGAAGAACACTCCGATTTAGAGACTGCTGCATTCTGCAAACATGTCAGAACCTAGTCTAACTGCGGAAAGGCAAAGGCATGCTATTATTGTCTCATTGGCTGAAGAACACTCCGATTTAGAGACTGCTGCATTCTGCAAACATGTCAGAACCTAGTCTAACTGCGGAAAGGAAAAGGCATGCTATTATTGTCTCATTGGCTGAAGAACACTGCGATTTAGAGACTGCTGCATTCTGCAAACATGTCAGAACCTAGTCTAACTGCGGAAAAGAAAAGGCATGCTATTATTGTCTCATTGGCTGAATAACACGCCGATTTAGAGACTGCTGCATTCTTGAAACACGTCAGAACCTAGTCTAACTGCGGAAAAGAAAAGGCATGCTATTATTGTCTCATTGGCTGAAGAACACGCCGATTTAGAGACTGCTGCATTCTGGAAACATGTCAAAACCTACACTAACTGCGGAAATGAAAAGGCATGCTATCATTGTTTCATTGGCTGAAGAACACTCCGATTTAGAGACTGCTGCATTCTGCAAACATGTCAGAACCTTGTCTAACTGCGGAAAGGAAAAGGCATGCTATTATTGTCTCATTGGCTAAAGAACACTCCTATTTAGAGACTGCTGCATTCTTCAAATATGTCGGAACCTAGATTAACGGCAGAAATGAAAAGGTATGCTATCATTGTCTCATTGGCTGAAGAACACTCCGATTTAGAGACTGCTACATTCTGCAAACATGTCAGAAACTAGACTAACTGCGGAAATGAAAAGGCATGCTGTTATTTTCTCATTGTCTGAAGAACACTCCGATTTAGAGACTGCTGCATTCTTGAAACTACCACCGTCATTCTTATTTAAAGTAAGGTGGGAAATGAAGACTGATAGGTTTGATGTGGCAATCGTTTCATACAGGGAATGACATTGTTAGTGATATGACATTATCAAGACGCCGGAATTCGTCATTCGTGTCGATGATAATCCTATTAAGTTGATGAGGGCACTCGCTAGGGAGCTGCTGGTTGATAAGGCCACCATGCGATGTGAGGAACTTTAGTAGAGGTTGTACGTGATGAGGAGAGGACAGTTCTTTTCCGATACAGCCAGATAGATCCGCCTGACCAAAGTAAAAAGGCCTCCTTAACAAGCTGAAACATGAACAGAAGATTGGAATGCTGTTGTTTACCTCAGATGAGACAAACTTTGTACAGGTCCAGGAAGTGAACCGCAAATAGATCGATGGCTGTATAAAATCCTCGAACAGGTTCCGACCATCATGCACAGATAATTTCCTGCCTCGCTGATGATTCTCAGGGTTCGTGAGCAGCGAAGTCGACCTGATCCACCACATGTCTTTGTTCAAGGTGCCAGAGTCAATGCCGTTAAGCTGTGGAAATTCTGTTATGGTGGAAATTCTGAAAAATGCAGCATAGCAGAACCACCTGACGTGCGATTTGTACCAAAACGTAAGCAGCATTAATTCATATCCAGGTATACCGGAATCTGAAGTTTGTCGAAATTCCAAGCTTTAGTTCTTGAGATAGAGCTATTTCAGAAATTATAAAAAATGCAGCATAGCAGCGCCACCTGTTGAGTGATTTACACCAAAATATTTAAAACACCAACTCATGTCAAGGACTAACTTAATCTGAAGTTTGATGAAAATCCGTGCATTAGCTCTTGAGATAGAGCTATTGCGAAAATCGTGTAAAATGCAGCACAGCAGCGCCATCTGTTGAGCGATTTACACCAAAAACTAATCAGCATTAATTTTTACTAGGGACTAACTGAATATAAATTTTTATTAAATTCCGTGAATTAGTTCTTGCGATAGAACGCCCACAAAATTTTGTCACATACAGACAGACAGACATTTTGTAAAAACATGTTTTTTGGAATCTCTGAAACCGAAAACGTGTAAATCAGTCGAAAACCAGAATTCTAAAATTTCCATGAATCCAATACTTTCTTCATGTAAAGATAGAAGAAAGTAAAAATACAAACCCTCTCAGATGGCTGTCATATTTCAGCCAGTAAGTATCTTTTGTATGCAGAGTTCTTTGTTGAAAGCCATTTCTATCACGAGACCGAGCGAAGAAGTTAACCTTTGAGGAACATTTTTGGTACTCTCAATGCATTTTTCGTAATATGTCACTTTATTAACCAATGAATGAAATCTAATGTGTATTGAACTATTAAAATTTAATACCACATTAAAATGATGCATAAAATGATTGCATCCTATACCTATTTATAGATGAAACAAGTCAGAAATTGTACGTGAAACGTGGCAAATGTCATTCGTCGTGGCAATGTTTGTATTATAACAAGTTTTATAAATATTCATATCTTGGTGCTATTGCTGATGCTCTCTTATTCAAAAATGCATGGATACAAAATTTATTACGATTCTATATATTAAATTCAGTAATAAGACTCCATATTAAATAGGACGTCATCAACATAGAAATCCAGAACGATTACCTATCAGGAAATATCACTGAATTAATTACGTGTGATAGGATTTTATAGAGTGAAGAAAACTTTTACTAATATCTTTTTAAGTTTTGATTCGATTTTCATAAAATGTGAAATGACTTGACACAATTTTACAAAGATTCTATATATTAAATTTCAAACCAGTCGGTTCAGTAGTTGTTAAGCTGTTATGTGCGGGCAGACGGACAGACAGACGAGCGAATCAGACGACGACCATAGATGCTACGTATTTATATAACTACGAACGCACCTAAAAAGGCAAATGCAAATGCAAATCTGTAAACATCTTTCCTTTAAAAGCCAATCTTATAGTCAACATACAATGAGAAATATATAAAGTTTCATGAAAAATATTCCTTTTTGTAACGCTAAGTCACGAAAATCTTCAGATGCCACGAACGTCATTGTTATTTTCAATCATTTTTTTTCAGCTTGAATAGCATTTATTTACTCATTGAATGGAATATAATATGACTCCAAATAGAAAAGCTAATACTTTAGATGAATAGATCTTTCAAATAAGGAAAATATAAAAGGAAATCTATAAACTTTGGAAATAAGGTTGACGCAAATGTTTCGAGACAACTTCAAAAATTAATAAATTTTCAGTTAACGTTTTCTTTTATCAGATTTAGGATCAATGGAATAACTTCCAACTTTCATGTCCACATACAGGGTGCGGCAGCTGTTTAAGAACAAAATACCGTCTTCTTTCAAATCTAAATAGACCCGAGAGATGGATCATTTTTACTTTCTTCTATCTTTACAAGAAGAAAGTATTGGATTCGTGAAAATTTTCGACTTTCGGTTTTCGACGGATTTACACGTTTTAGGGGTCAGAGATTCCGAAAAACATGTTTTTACAAAATGTCTGTCTGTGATTCTGTTAGTCTGTGAGTTTGTCTGTATGTATGTGACACAGATTTTGTGGGCGCTCTATCCCAAGAGCTAAGGCACGGAATTTAATAAAAATGTATATTCAGTTAGTCCCTGATATAAGTTGGTGCTGATTAGTTTTTGGTGTAAATCGCTCAACAGGTGGCGCTGCCATGCAACATTTTTCACGATTTCCACAATCTTCAGATTCAGTTAGTCCTTGATATGGGTTAAAGCTAATTACGTTTTGGTGTAAATCGCTCAACAGGTGACGCTGTTATGAAGAATTTTGCAGGATTTACACGATTTTTCCAATAGATCTATCTTAAGAACTAATGCACGGATTTTCATCAAACTTGAGATTCAGTCAGTCCTTGATATGACTTGGTGCAGAATATGTGTTGGTGTAAATCGCCCAACAGGTGGCGCTTCTGTGCTGCCTTTTTCACAATTCCCGCAATAGTTCTATCTATAGAACTAATGCGCGGATTTTCTCCAAACTTCAGATTCAGTCAGACGTTGACATAAATTTTTGCTGATTAGGATTTGGTATAAATCCCCCAATAGGCGGCGCTGCTATGCTGAATTTTGCTGGATTTAGACGATTTCACCGATAGTCATATTTCAAGAACTAATTCACGGAATTTTATATCTTTAGAATCCTCATGAGATGCATAGATTGCCATTTAATTTTGGCAGTGTGATAGCAAATTTTGAAGTACTAACGTGTACGAGATAGAGGAAAGTTTTGGGATTGGTACATCCGACTAGTTTAATTTTATACAGTCCTTTTAACTTGAGTACAGCTTTTTTCCGAAGAATAGCATCAACTTATTTTTCTCAGGTTAACTAAGGAAAAAAATAATACTAAAAAAATAATGGTATTCAATCAAAGGAACATACAAACGATCAAAAAACTCACAGATAACACCTGCAATTTTTGTGCCAGCACGTAGGCTTAATATTCAGTAGGCTGTAACTTTTAAAGGAAAAAATTATTTTTTAGATTTTCATTTGTATATCCCTTCTTAGCTTTTTATATGTATATGATGCAGTCAATATGCTTCATTCTAATGTAGAGTTAGTTTTAATGGTTCAGTACACATTAGACAAAGTTATTTGGATAATAAAATGCAATTCCGACTACGATGATGTTGATGACCGATACTTCTGAAATAGGTATAGGCTGCATACGATTTATCTTGATAAAGAGATGAGAAGTGATCGTAAACATAGTTTCAATAGTACAACACGCTGTATACATAGCAAACACCAGTCTTTCATAAATTCGTTTCCTGCAAAAGCTCATCAGGGAATAATTTAATCAATTTTTACATGAAAAATTATTTTATTTTTGAAAGAAGAGGACAATTGATGGAATAATTAGTAGTCCCCCCCCCCCCATACTCAGCAAAACGCCTTAGCTGTTACCAGTACCAGGATCAGAGGTGAAATCTCTTCAATCTGCGTAATTTAATAACGCCAAGAATACATCTGTGTTAAGCCGAGATAAACGCTAAGTACAGAAACCACATTTGGCTATCAATTAAAAGTTGAAATAAAAAAAGGCAAACCGATTATTGCACACTGAAATATAACGGCGAGGATAATTAATTACCGATATTTATTTGCAAGCCGATGTAAAAACATAATTTATGGGCCTTTATTTCTTATACGATGCGCCAGATATCTTAAATTAAATTTATGATCTATATATAATGTAAACAGATTTGTAAAAATCAGCATTTATCTAAAAATATCAATAAAGAATATTTATGCGTGGATAATGATTGCGCTTAAATTAGACATAAAGATAAATCAATTTTTGAATGATAGCTTATCAACAGAAGAAAGGAAAATAAATTTATAAAAAGGCTTAATGTTGAATAAAAATGTAACACAAATATATGACCTCGCAATATCGACTGTTAACCCTTTGCGGTCGAAGTATTCCTCTTAGGCATAGACATCTCATATACGAATTTATACGCTAGGCACCACTTTCTTTTAAGAAAATTTTTTGCTTGCACTTTGATGACATGCGCTAGAGAAATTTTCGGAAAAATGTGCTTTTAAAATATAGTAGTGCAAGTAAAACATAAAAATAGAATAATGTATACAAAGCTTGGGCGGCTTTTTGACGACCCTCGGCCGCAAGAGATTAAAATATGCATTGAAAGTAGCACAGAGGTTCATGGAATTCAAAGTCTGTTATTGCTTGACATTACAGAAGGAAATACTTTTCATGCAACTTTCCTTATGTATATTTTTTTTCGGTTGTATGTTGATGATAAAAATGGCTTTATAAAGAAATTTTATAAACTTTACATCTGGATTTGCTTTTTTTCCCTACTTGCAGCTATTCCAGCTGAGTTATTGTTTTGTAATGAATCGGATGTTATACTGCGACTGTACACAATACGTATAATGTGGTTTAGGCAGGGCTCAATTTGCACCGCAGCCCAACGGAGCTCAGCTCCGGTACTTCTCTGTTTTTGGTAAATATTTAAATATTGGTCGTAATTCACCGGAGCTCATACCGGGTGTCCCAAAAATGACTGATGGGTTGATGATGATGAATGATGATGATGAAATGACTGATGGGAAAAAACTGCTTTTTCTTTAAAACAGTTTTTCCTTCTGTAAACAATACAGTTTTTTATGTTAAATTTACAGGGCTTTTTACAGTGTAAAATAAGAGGAAAGGTACATTCCCCCAAATCAACCCTTTTAACCCTTTATCTACTGCATTATGATCTACTGCAATTTTTTTCATGTATTTTTTTCGGTTACTACAATAAAAATTACAGGATATTCATTAAAAAATACTCACCCGTGTTAAATTTAATTCGTTAGAGCTAATTAATTAAAGTGGTACTTTAAAGTACGGTCAGTGCACTATGCCTAAAATATTCTCGTAATAAAAACATGGTATTTCAAATAAAGTTTAAACTCTTTAAAATGATAAATAACTAGAAGACACTCATACATTAACAATAAAAAAAACATTAAAATAACATAATTTTATTTTACACATGAAAAATGAGTAAAAATTAAAATTTGATAGCATTAAAAAACGTTTTTTTAGGTTTCAATCTTATTGGCAGTCTTTAGTTTATTTATTCATTTATTTATTCAACACATACATCTTGACTTATTTGCTCGGCATCAGGGAGGCGTTGATGGGTCATCGTCAAAATATAAAGACATGAGATAGCACAAGAAAATGTACAACACTGAATAATTTCATCCGTAAGCTCCACAAACAGACTGCAAAGGAACTAGCGAGAGTTAAACCAACGCCCCCTAGATAATGGAGAAAGCCTAGACACGCAATTTTCACATCACTAGTAGCAGGGACGACAGCTGGGATAAATCGAATCTAAAGAAATAAAATTGTCATTCATTTTTCAATTCCAATTAAGTATCTCGTCAAATATGAATAAAATCTTGCATATATTTTTTAATTAATTGAATATTCTAATTTTAAATTAAACATTTCATTTTTTTAAATACATTTATACAAATAAAAACTTATAAAGGAATTTAAAGTTTAATTCTAAATCTTATTCAAAAATATATATTGCCTAAAATTAAGAGTTTGGCTTAAATAATTATTTGTAAAACTAATTCCTTATGGGAGAAAGTATAGATGAAAATAAACACAAACATATAAAAAGGTTTAAAAAATAAATAAATATCTAAATGGTAAAAAGTATGAGACGTTGAAAAAAATATAAATAAATAAAGTTTTAATTAATGCTACACACTATTTTCATCCCATCGAAAATATTTTAATTTTAAAATATTTATTTTTACTTATCCAAACTGCCTTATAGAATGTATACATATACACATTTTACAGTAATGAAAATATATAAACATTTGTTTTGCTATTTTAAGTTATATACATTTATCGTTTCACGCAAAGAAAAATACAATAAAATCCGCGAAAATGAAATCTGTCTATAACAGAATCCTTTCTAAAATGAAATTTTTTCATGCTTCCCGTAAAAAATATAGCATGCAATTAGATCTATTAAGACGGGAAAGTGCTTTAAAAGGAAAATTTTAACTTTAGTAAATAATGTTAATTCGATTATATTTACACATACTTGAATTCCTTATTCTGTCTGATTAAAATAGAATTCAATAAATGGAATATTTTAAGAGATTATTTTAAAAATACGACATACATAAACAAAACAAAATATTTCTATTTCTTTCAAATAAGAACAAGAAATTAGATTATAATACAATTTTTATTCTCAAGTAACAAACATTATGAAGAACATAATATACATGCAAAGTTTTATTAATAAAAGTGAACAAACCAAAGTTAAATTTTAGTAGAAAATTAAAATAACATATTTTAGTGCAAATTTGATGCTATTTATAACATATCTCAATTATTTATGTTAATTTCCTAGCCTGATACTTAAGAATGAAAAATATAAAAATAACATATCACATCTGGTTATAAAAATGTTTTACAACTAAAATAAACATTTTAAAGCATTATTTAGTTCACTAAATTCATTTTAAATTTAATGATTACAGCTATAACTATACTTGATGATTTAGTCGTATTTTTTTTTTCAAATTTATTTTAAACTTGAAATAATACAATTTGTATTGTAGCACAACATGTTCAGCTTTATTTGTTAACAAAATTACAAAATGATGTTCAGAAACATTTTATTTTTACTTATATGTTTTAAAAACTCTATATTTACTCAACGGTATAATGTCGTTAAAATATTTGCATTGTCACTTTTAAATATATAATTTTAAAATTATTTTAAAATACTGATGGCCTCTCAGCTAGTTCAATTTTATGAATGTTTGAAAGAATGAATAAAATAAATAAATAAATAATTTATATTAATCCAATTTAAAAATATATACTGAAATGGGGAATTTTTAAATACATTTTAACAATTTATTTATCTATTTTAACAACGTCAATAAGAAAAAATATGATTAATTCAGCCAAGATTTCGTGATTTTCGTCCGAAGAGACTATGCATTTTAAATCTAAAATAAACATTATAGGACAACAATATAAAATTACGACTACGACTTTACATGTTATAACGAGTACCGGTAATTTACTCAGTTAAATTTAATAGCAAGTAATAAAATTTACATAAATCGTGTTCTTGATTTAATTATCTAAAACAACTAACTGTATATTAAAATTAATTGTTAGATTATTTGAAAGAAAATCTTTAACGTAGTAGTACCTAAATGTTTTTGTAAAAGCTAAATAGTATTGGTTTAATGATCATAAAAAGCTACTACTAATATTCATTAAGGAGATTTTGTTAAAAAAGTTCTATTTTAACAACGTCAATAAGAAAAAATATGATTAATTCAGCCAAGATTTCGTGTTAACGAAACTTTGTAGTAAGATTAGCAGCTAATGATCGTCTTATAAAATGAGTAAGAGATTTTTGAAAAAATGATTTCTTATAAAAAATAGTGCGATTTTATTGATCACAATTTTATGCCATTTTTTATCACCAAATATACTGATTCTCATATTATAGATCTGTCATTAACTAATTCCCTACATGTCATTAATTTGTAACAATTACGAAGCTGTAAATTTACATACAATCATTTGAAGCAGTAAGTATCAAATAATAGTGAGAACTGTGTTCAAAACTGTAGATTGCACCGTAAATTGATTTCACCAAAATATTAAAAAATGACCATCCGTGAATTTATGTTACTACCAAATGTCACCAAAATGCTAAGAACTATTCCATTAAAGACAATTAAGAAGTGTAATTTTGTACTAACTAGTAATTTAAGTCATTCCTTTTGATTGACGAAAACTCATTTGTATTGCGATACAAAAAAAAATAGAACTATGCATTTTAAATCTAAAATAAACATTATAGGACAACAATATAAAATTACGACTACGACTTTACATGTTATAACGAGTACCGGTAATTTACTCAGTTAAATTTAATAGCAAGTAATAAAATTTACATAAATCGTGTTCTTGATTTAATTATCTAAAACAACTAACTGTATATTAAAATTAATTGTTAGATTATTTGAAAGAAAATCTTTAACGTAGTAGTACCTAAATGTTTTTGTAAAAGCTAAATAGTATTGGTTTAATGATCATAAAAAGCTACAACTAATATTCATTAAGGAGATTTTGTTAAAAAAGTTTAGTTTCCAGGATACAATAAAATGCAACAGAAATAAAACAAGTAACATAATAATAAATTTTACACTTACTTTGATGAAATTTGTAGGGACAAAATGTCTCCGGTTTATTACCTCTAATCGATTATTCGTTCATCATTTCGAAATAAAATATTTTAACTTTTGAAGTATTTATATTATTTCCATGGCAAAATGGTACTCACAAGTGTGGATCATAAGTGATTTAATCTACATATATGTAGCAATAGTACAATATAAACAATGATGATAATTAATAACACACGCCGAATACAAAGCGAAATCGAAACATCCCGCCTTTAGAACGTTGATATGTATCCCTTCTACTAGTGACGTCAGAGCCGAAGAGGGGGGGGGGGGGACGCACCTTGGCTTTCTCCAATTTTATCTAGGGGGCGTTGGTTAAACCCGCAGCCCACCTATGCTCTTAAGGGATTAGCGGTGGGGTGCCTTAACCACTCAGCCACGGTGGGCCCGGTCCTTTAGTTATGCGATGCTTATATTCTAGGGACAACATGTTCTCTCGTATCTCCACATATGCGATTTATGAATTTACATATGCCATTTCTAGTATAGCCAAAAAGAACCGATGCCACAACCTTTTCGATTTCCTATAAAAAATAATAATGAAACAGAAAAGAAGTACCAGGAAAAACATTACTACATTACAATTTATTAAATATATTATACGGCAGATAAAAAGATGGATAACTACACATACGAAAAGAAAATAAGAAGTTTTCTTCAACTCCCAGTGTACTGGCGATACTTATGTGTACCGCCGAATAATTCAACTGTTAAATCAAATGCATACATCACGCACTTAAAACAGCTATCCAAGTTGTATTCTAAGATCATAATGAGCACATAAAGAAAATCCAACAATTATATTATGTCATTTACTATGTTTGCAGAAATAAAAAGACAAGAGTGACAATCTGTACAAAATGTCGGCACAAAACACTTCGACTGTTTCAAAGATAGCCTCCTTCCTTGCTAAAATAACGGACCTAGAACTATTGCTGCCATGTATCCTGATAAAGTGGAGTTAAAAGAGTATTTTTGCAGAGTATCATTAGAATATTAATCATGTTCACTATTGGATAAAAGTTTAAAGTGAATGGTACTTATAAGTACTGTCAGTAAACAAAGGGTTAAATAAACCTCTATAACATCATATGCATAACTTTTCGCATTATGATATGTTGCAGTAAGAGCCTACGCTAGTAACGCGAAGACACTCGCAAGATTGTGTTAACCAACGGTAGAGTTCTTTCCAAATTTCACATTTGCATATCAATAATTTTAAATGGTTATTTTTTAACTAAGCTGTCTTACAAAGTAGCGAGTATCCTCGTATTTTTTCGTGTTTGGTTGCAGTTTATTTTTATGTGTACAATTTCAATTTCACAATTGGTTCCGGAATCGAAAGTGTCCTCAGAATAAAACTGCATATTTAATCGAAAAAAGTGTGAATATACCGGTTAAAGATCCCTCAGTTATAGGATAACAGAGGATTACCTCAGTTATCCTATCCCAAAAAAATGCTTTAAAAATATCAAAATACAAACGATAAATGCGAAAAGAGCGCTGTCATTGGTTTAACGTTTGCTTAGAGGTGTCTTCGTGCTATTAGCGTAG
The DNA here is from genome assembly GCA_963932465.1 of Maratus speciosus. Taxonomy (NCBI): domain Eukaryota; kingdom Metazoa; phylum Arthropoda; class Arachnida; order Araneae; family Salticidae; genus Maratus; species Maratus speciosus. Next base: position 106,308,880 of record OZ010795.1, on the reverse strand, counting down.
GCTCTTAAAGCAAAATTATAAAACTCTGATTATTTGGAGAAAAATGTAATTGTATAACTCGGCATCTTATTCTACTAGTACGTAATAGCAAATGGCTGTAATACAAGCTCCAGTTAAGACATAAACAAATTCAAATTGGTCTAGAAAGCTACAGCCAAGCTTTATTATTTGGTTAAATTTAGAAAAACGATTTTTGATATAAATTTGCTTTTTTCAGCTATCGTAAATTGAATATAATCATAAATATATTACATAGTCATTGAATATAGGTTGATGAATTTTCGCGTCTGAAAATATTTCCAATAGGCTTTTTAAAGCGCAATACTTGAGAAAAGAAGTTGAAAAAACCTTTTTTAACCATTTACTGGGTGCTGCAGATATTTGAGAAAAAACATTATGGGTGAAATACCACCCTGCACATCATGGGTACAAATCTTTTTCTGTTACATGTAAACATGTCAGAACCTAGACTGACTGCGGAAAGGCAAAGGCATGCTATCATTGTCTCAATGGCTGAAGAACACTCCGATTTAGAGACTGCTGCATTCTGTAAACATGTCAGAACCTAGTCTAACTGCGGAAAGGCAAAGGATGCTATTATTGTCTCATTGGCTGAAGAACACTCCGATTTAGAGACTGCTGCATTCTACAAACATGTCAGAACCTAGTCTAACTGCGGAAAGACAAAGGCATGCTATTATTGTCTCATTGGCTGAAGAACACTCCGATTTAGAGACTGCTGCATTCTGCAAACATGTCAGAACCTAGTCTAACTGCGGAAAGGCAAAGGCATGCTATTATTGTCTCATTGGCTGAAGAACACTCCGATTTAGAGACTGCTGCATTCTGCAAACATGTCAGAACCTAGTCTAAGTGTGGAACGGCAAAGGCATGCTATTATTGTCTCATTGGCTGAAGAACACTCCGATTTAGAGACTGCTGCATTCTGCAAACATGTCAGAACCTAGTCTAACTGCGGAAAGGCAAAGGCATGCTATTATTGTCTCATTGGCTGAAGAACACTCCGATTTAGAGACTGCTGCATTCTGCAAACATGTCAGAACCTAGTCTAACTGCGGAAAGGAAAAGGCATGCTATTATTGTCTCATTGGCTGAAGAACACTGCGATTTAGAGACTGCTGCATTCTGCAAACATGTCAGAACCTAGTCTAACTGCGGAAAAGAAAAGGCATGCTATTATTGTCTCATTGGCTGAATAACACGCCGATTTAGAGACTGCTGCATTCTTGAAACACGTCAGAACCTAGTCTAACTGCGGAAAAGAAAAGGCATGCTATTATTGTCTCATTGGCTGAAGAACACGCCGATTTAGAGACTGCTGCATTCTGGAAACATGTCAAAACCTACACTAACTGCGGAAATGAAAAGGCATGCTATCATTGTTTCATTGGCTGAAGAACACTCCGATTTAGAGACTGCTGCATTCTGCAAACATGTCAGAACCTTGTCTAACTGCGGAAAGGAAAAGGCATGCTATTATTGTCTCATTGGCTAAAGAACACTCCTATTTAGAGACTGCTGCATTCTTCAAATATGTCGGAACCTAGATTAACGGCAGAAATGAAAAGGTATGCTATCATTGTCTCATTGGCTGAAGAACACTCCGATTTAGAGACTGCTACATTCTGCAAACATGTCAGAAACTAGACTAACTGCGGAAATGAAAAGGCATGCTGTTATTTTCTCATTGTCTGAAGAACACTCCGATTTAGAGACTACTGCATTCTTGAAACTACCACCGTCATTCTTATTTAAAGTAAGGTGGGAAATGAAGACTGATAGGTTTGATGTGGCAATCGTTTCATACAGGGAATGACATTGTTAGTGATATGACATTATCAAGACGCCGGAATTCGTCATTCGTGTCGATGATAATCCTATTAAGTTGATGAGGGCACTCGCTAGGGAGCTGCTGGTTGATAAGGCCACCATGCGATGTGAGGAACTTTAGTAGAGGTTGTACGTGATGAGGAGAGGACAGTTCTTTTCCGATACAGCCAGATAGATCCGCCTGACCAAAGTAAAAAGGCCTCCTTAACAAGCTGAAACATGAACAGAAGATTGGAATGCTGTTGTTTACCTCAGATGAGACAAACTTTGTACAGGTCCAGGAAGTGAACCGCAAATAGATCGATGGCTGTATAAAATCCTCGAACAGGTTCCGACCATCATGCACAGATAATTTCCTGCCTCGCTGATGATTCTCAGGGTTCGTGAGCAGCGAAGTCGACCTGATCCACCACATGTCTTTGTTCAAGGTGCCAGAGTCAATGCCGTTAAGCTGTGGAAATTCTGTTATGGTGGAAATTCTGAAAAATGCAGCATAGCAGAACCACCTGACGTGCGATTTGTACCAAAACGTAAGCAGCATTAATTCATATCCAGGTATACCGGAATCTGAAGTTTGTCGAAATTCCAAGCTTTAGTTCTTGAGATAGAGCTATTTCAGAAATTATAAAAAATGCAGCATAGCAGCGCCACCTGTTGAGTGATTTACACCAAAATATTTAAAACACCAACTCATGTCAAGGACTAACTTAATCTGAAGTTTGATGAAAATCCGTGCATTAGCTCTTGAGATAGAGCTATTGCGAAAATCGTGTAAAATGCAGCACAGCAGCGCCATCTGTTGAGCGATTTACACCAAAAACTAATCAGCATTAATTTTTACTAGGGACTAACTGAATATAAATTTTTATTAAATTCCGTGAATTAGTTCTTGCGATAGAACGCCCACAAAATTTTGTCACATACAGACAGACAGACATTTTGTAAAAACATGTTTTTTGGAATCTCTGAAACCGAAAACGTGTAAATCAGTCGAAAACCAGAATTCTAAAATTTCCATGAATCCAATACTTTCTTCATGTAAAGATAGAAGAAAGTAAAAATACAAACCCTCTCAGATGGCTGTCATATTTCAGCCAGTAAGTATCTTTTGTATGCAGAGTTCTTTGTTGAAAGCCATTTCTATCACGAGACCGAGCGAAGAAGTTAACCTTTGAGGAACATTTTTGGTACTCTCAATGCATTTTTCGTAATATGTCACTTTATTAACCAATGAATGAAATCTAATGTGTATTGAACTATTAAAATTTAATACCACATTAAAATGATGCATAAAATGATTGCATCCTATACCTATTTATAGATGAAACAAGTCAGAAATTGTACGTGAAACGTGGCAAATGTCATTCGTCGTGGCAATGTTTGTATTATAACAAGTTTTATAAATATTCATATCTTGGTGCTATTGCTGATGCTCTCTTATTCAAAAATGCATGGATACAAAATTTATTACGATTCTATATATTAAATTCAGTAATAAGACTCCATATTAAATAGGACGTCATCAACATAGAAATCCAGAACGATTACCTATCAGGAAATATCACTGAATTAATTACGTGTGATAGGATTTTATAGAGTGAAGAAAACTTTTACTAATATCTTTTTAAGTTTTGATTCGATTTTCATAAAATGTGAAATGACTTGACACAATTTTACAAAGATTCTATATATTAAATTTCAAACCAGTCGGTTCAGTAGTTGTTAAGCTGTTATGTGCGGGCAGACGGACAGACAGACGAGCGAATCAGACGACGACCATAGATGCTACGTATTTATATAACTACGAACGCACCTAAAAAGGCAAATGCAAATGCAAATCTGTAAACATCTTTCCTTTAAAAGCCAATCTTATAGTCAACATACAATGAGAAATATATAAAGTTTCATGAAAAATATTCCTTTTTGTAACGCTAAGTCACGAAAATCTTCAGATGCCACGAACGTCATTGTTATTTTCAATCATTTTTTTTCAGCTTGAATAGCATTTATTTACTCATTGAATGGAATATAATATGACTCCAAATAGAAAAGCTAATACTTTAGATGAATAGATCTTTCAAATAAGGAAAATATAAAAGGAAATCTATAAACTTTGGAAATAAGGTTGACGCAAATGTTTCGAGACAACTTCAAAAATTAATAAATTTTCAGTTAACGTTTTCTTTTATCAGATTTAGGATCAATGGAATAACTTCCAACTTTCATGTCCACATACAGGGTGCGGCAGCTGTTTAAGAACAAAATACCGTCTTCTTTCAAATCTAAATAGACCCGAGAGATGGATCATTTTTACTTTCTTCTATCTTTACAAGAAGAAAGTATTGGATTCGTGAAAATTTTCGACTTTCGGTTTTCGACGGATTTACACGTTTTAGGGGTCAGAGATTCCGAAAAACATGTTTTTACAAAATGTCTGTCTGTGATTCTGTTAGTCTGTGAGTTTGTCTGTATGTATGTGACACAGATTTTGTGGGCGCTCTATCCCAAGAGCTAAGGCACGGAATTTAATAAAAATGTATATTCAGTTAGTCCCTGATATAAGTTGGTGCTGATTAGTTTTTGGTGTAAATCGCTCAACAGGTGGCGCTGCCATGCAACATTTTTCACGATTTCCACAATCTTCAGATTCAGTTAGTCCTTGATATGGGTTAAAGCTAATTACGTTTTGGTGTAAATCGCTCAACAGGTGACGCTGTTATGAAGAATTTTGCAGGATTTACACGATTTTTCCAATAGATCTATCTTAAGAACTAATGCACGGATTTTCATCAAACTTGAGATTCAGTCAGTCCTTGATATGACTTGGTGCAGAATATGTGTTGGTGTAAATCGCCCAACAGGTGGCGCTTCTGTGCTGCCTTTTTCACAATTCCCGCAATAGTTCTATCTATAGAACTAATGCGCGGATTTTCTCCAAACTTCAGATTCAGTCAGACGTTGACATAAATTTTTGCTGATTAGGATTTGGTATAAATCCCCCAATAGGCGGCGCTGCTATGCTGAATTTTGCTGGATTTAGACGATTTCACCGATAGTCATATTTCAAGAACTAATTCACGGAATTTTATATCTTTAGAATCCTCATGAGATGCATAGATTGCCATTTAATTTTGGCAGTGTGATAGCAAATTTTGAAGTACTAACGTGTACGAGATAGAGGAAAGTTTTGGGATTGGTACATCCGACTAGTTTAATTTTATACAGTCCTTTTAACTTGAGTACAGCTTTTTTCCGAAGAATAGCATCAACTTATTTTTCTCAGGTTAACTAAGGAAAAAAATAATACTAAAAAAATAATGGTATTCAATCAAAGGAACATACAAACGATCAAAAAACTCACAGATAACACCTGCAATTTTTGTGCCAGCACGTAGGCTTAATATTCAGTAGGCTGTAACTTTTAAAGGAAAAAATTATTTTTTAGATTTTCATTTGTATATCCCTTCTTAGCTTTTTATATGTATATGATGCAGTCAATATGCTTCATTCTAATGTAGAGTTAGTTTTAATGGTTCAGTACACATTAGACAAAGTTATTTGGATAATAAAATGCAATTCCGACTACGATGATGTTGATGACCGATACTTCTGAAATAGGTATAGGCTGCATACGATTTATCTTGATAAAGAGATGAGAAGTGATCGTAAACATAGTTTCAATAGTACAACACGCTGTATACATAGCAAACACCAGTCTTTCATAAATTCGTTTCCTGCAAAAGCTCATCAGGGAATAATTTAATCAATTTTTACATGAAAAATTATTTTATTTTTGAAAGAAGAGGACAATTGATGGAATAATTAGTAGTCCCCCCCCCCCATACTCAGCAAAACGCCTTAGCTGTTACCAGTACCAGGATCAGAGGTGAAATCTCTTCAATCTGCGTAATTTAATAACGCCAAGAATACATCTGTGTTAAGCCGAGATAAACGCTAAGTACAGAAACCACATTTGGCTATCAATTAAAAGTTGAAATAAAAAAAGGCAAACCGATTATTGCACACTGAAATATAACGGCGAGGATAATTAATTACCGATATTTATTTGCAAGCCGATGTAAAAACATAATTTATGGGCCTTTATTTCTTATACGATGCGCCAGATATCTTAAATTAAATTTATGATCTATATATAATGTAAACAGATTTGTAAAAATCAGCATTTATCTAAAAATATCAATAAAGAATATTTATGCGTGGATAATGATTGCGCTTAAATTAGACATAAAGATAAATCAATTTTTGAATGATAGCTTATCAACAGAAGAAAGGAAAATAAATTTATAAAAAGGCTTAATGTTGAATAAAAATGTAACACAAATATATGACCTCGCAATATCGACTGTTAACCCTTTGCGGTCGAAGTATTCCTCTTAGGCATAGACATCTCATATACGAATTTATACGCTAGGCACCACTTTCTTTTAAGAAAATTTTTTGCTTGCACTTTGATGACATGCGCTAGAGAAATTTTCGGAAAAATGTGCTTTTAAAATATAGTAGTGCAAGTAAAACATAAAAATAGAATAATGTATACAAAGCTTGGGCGGCTTTTTGACGACCCTCGGCCGCAAGAGATTAAAATATGCATTGAAAGTAGCACAGAGGTTCATGGAATTCAAAGTCTGTTATTGCTTGACATTACAGAAGGAAATACTTTTCATGCAACTTTCCTTATGTATATTTTTTTTCGGTTGTATGTTGATGATAAAAATGGCTTTATAAAGAAATTTTATAAACTTTACATCTGGATTTGCTTTTTTTCCCTACTTGCAGCTATTCCAGCTGAGTTATTGTTTTCTAATGAATCGGATGTTATACTGCGACTGTACACAATACGTATAATGTGGTTTAGGCAGGGCTCAATTTGCACCGCAGCCCAACGGAGCTCAGCTCCGGTACTTCTCTGTTTTTGGTAAATATTTAAATATTGGTCGTAATTCACCGGAGCTCATACCGGGTGTCCCAAAAATGACTGATGGGTTTTAAAATTCAATAACTTGCAAACTATATTTAAAAAATTCTTGCAGATGGGTTATGTATGATGTCAGGAGTTTTTTTACTGTGATTCTTGATTTTAGTTCGAATTTCAAACTATAGATGAGGCTGAGAGCAATAGATCCTCAGTCCAGACTCGATTTTTGGTACTTCTGGATCCATTTTAATCTCATTCATCGCATGGAAGAAGAGAGAGGCCGAAAAATCGAGCCTGGATTTAACGGTTATTGCTTGCAGCGCCATCTATCGATGCTATTTGTAACTGAAACTGAGAATCGCATCATAAAATCTCCTGACACCTTACATAACACTCCTGCAAGAATTTTTTAAATGTCTGTCACCGTTTGCAAGTTATTGAATTTTAAAATCCATCTGTCATTTTTGGAACACCCGGTAAATACAGGTCTCGGGAGCCCAGTGCAATACCGATTCCGAAAAACCGAAGCCTAAATTATCCTTTCCTTTTCCTCCTAATTCCAAGTTTCTGCATTCTTTTCTATCCAAACACTTATGTGTGACGTAGTATGTCGCGCACGAAGGAGATGGAGAGGAAACGGCACGTAAGATTTTCTGAAATTTTTTCTTATAAATGTTTTTGCTAGTTCTTCATTGATTATATGTATAAATGCAAATCTGCAAACAATTCCTTTTTTTTGTGTGTGTTAACACTATTTCCGAAACATAATCTTTACTTTATTTAACTGCAGAATTCTGCGATTCGTTAACTTTAAAATTAGGCCAAGATTTCTATTCGGAAAGAGGGTTAAACTAAAAAGTCGAATTGTTGACGTTAAGTATATGCAGGTATATATTTAACATTTTTATTTTGCTAAAGAAAGAAAAAGGTGCTTTAAATTTTGAAATAATGTATGAAATATAAATATGCGGATCGGAGTGATAGCGGTTGGGGGCGGGGGGGGGGGGTGGCACCCTACGGCTTTAGCTGAATGTTAGGGCTCCGGTACTTTTTTGTTAGAAATTAAGCCCTGGGTTTAGGACACATTAAAATCTTACATCTAGGAATCATACACAAAAAATTCTGTCACCTTAAACCTCGCAATGTTTTCTCTGCAGCAGGAACCTCTATTATCGAAATTTTGGACTTATTTTCCTTCAAGCTCTACAAAATTCCCTATATCTGTGAATATTAGTCTAAAAATTCAAAGTATTTCTGGCCCATAGATGATATGTTATTGCGCTTAAATTTTGAAACACTCTGTATAGAAGAATGGTCATAACTGCATTTCTTAAACATTTTTTTTTTTTTTTTGCTGAGCTATACTAAATTTATAACATGTTATTTTTTACACACCAACCCCCCGCGTAATCGCTTCCGATTCCATCCGATATCGCGAAGCAATCCCTATTTTCTAGCCAACACCAGCCGTAATTGTTTCGCGTTTCCATTCTGGGGATCGATTCCAGTGTGATCGGATCGCTGAAACCGGTCGGAAAGAGCCGCCTTAGCGATTATTTGTTATTCTGGTGTAGTAGAGTTGAAATTTCGCCTGTCGGAGTGGGTTGCTTTTTTTCCACGTTCTTCCAGGCGGTCGAGATCGCAATGGGAAAGGTTCCGAAAGAGTTTTTGCTCTGCTTTGGAGAGTTGGGGCGCTTGTTTAATAGAAAGAGGGCATAGTTTTTCAATTACCAGGGTTCGTAAAAATCATGTTTTTTTTCAAGAATATAAAAAATATCCGATGTTTTTTTTTTTTATATTTATCAGATATTTTCAAAATAGTTAACTTATTGATAATTATAAATATTTTCAGACTTAAAATAAATTAGAAATTAAAATATATTGCAGTTAGTATGAAAACTTAATAAAATATCATTCTAAATGTGTGTTTTTTTTCTTTTTGCTTCTCTTAAGGCTATTCTTAACTGCTCTGCTCAACAAGTGCAAAACGTTTTGACACATTTACAAATGCATTTTTTAACGGAAAGGTATAAAATTGGAAAGCCTGGCCATAGAAGAGATTTGGAATTGAACTGTTTTTCCATTTTTTGATCAATCAACTACCTATTGTGTAATAAGCAATTTTGATCACGTGACAAACACGTTTTTCGCCAGCTCTTGAGTGCTCTTTCTTCCTTCGCGCAGAAATTAGGTTCAAAACACCCACTTTGGCACTATTTTCTGAAAGATCTATTGCGTTTGTAAAAAAAAAAAAAAAATGCAAAAAACAGCTCAATTACATAGTTTCTGAACAACAACACCAGCTAGTTTCATGAATTTTTGAACAAAAATAAATTAAAACTTATGTCAGAAAGTTACCCTTTTGGATTTGAAAACAGCCTAAGTAACAAAATAGTACATCAACTAAATGAAAACAGACACAATTTGCTTTTTAAAAAAAGTTCTAAGATTTAGTATTAAGAAAATTTTGTTGTATACAACACAATTTGAAATACAAAATAATTTGTTTTAATTTAAAAAAAAAAAAAAAAATTGAACTTAATTGTAATTTTGTCGGTTTTTCAACCTCATAATCTGTTGTGCATTTTAAATTGAGGTAAACCAAAACCGGAAAAGATTATTTAAAATGAAGATGTAAACAACTTATCTAAACTAGTTAGTTTATCTTTCAATGGGTGTCTTAAGTAATATTGTCTGACGTAATTATTGTCATCTAAAAATTCAGGTTCAATAATAGAGTTTTTTAGGGGGGGGGGGGGGGCAGTCACTATCAAGGCAAAAGTTCTATATCTACAGAACGACACCGTTAATAACATTCGAAAAATTTACACTTGTTTTCACTGAAAATATCAAATTTTGAAATAAAATATAAAATATCGAAAATATCAAACATCTTGACATTTTGAAATAAATATCGGATATATATCATGGTATATCTCAAGGATAAGATATTCGATTTCTAAATATACCCATATAAATATATATACCCACTGATATATATATATATATCAACGAACCTTGTTAATTACAAAATGCTATTTTCTTACATAAAGCTCCTTTACAGATCCTTTGAAAGTTCTTTGACTCAGAAATCTGTGTATTCTTTTTTTCTTGCAAAAAATGTCAACTAATTTACTTACAAATTTAATTCAGACCGAAAAAAAATACTTTCAATTTACATGGAAAGGTTCAAAGTTTAAACAAGGAAAAATTTCTGAAATAAAACCATGTATTTCGGCCTTATAAACAAACCAAAAGTTTCGGCAAAAAGACAAGACAGCTCACATTTTTTTTTCTGTTTAATATTAAAGCTGTTCTCAAATTAAAACTCCCTATTTTCTGACACATTCCTGAAATAATTTTTATTTGAAAACGCAGAAAATTGCTCGATGTTGTTATTCAGAAACTGCGAACTCGAATAGCATATACCATTATTCGATAAAGGCAAAGGATCCTTTAGAAAATGCAGGCAATGTAGGCATTTTGAACCGAAATTACGAAAGTGACTCCTGATAAAGGTCTTCAAAAGACAACAATTGCTTATAACTCAAGATAATACATTTATATATTTCAAAAATAAAAATAAATAAAAGACGCTTTTCGATTCCTAATCACTTCAATTGCCATATCTGCCAATTTCATGCTTTTGTGTTTTAAAATGAGTCTGTGAATGTCCAGGGCCCGGTGAAACAAAAGAGGAGAGGACGAAGGCCTGGTATTCATTCAATGTCCTTTCCTATGTTGTCACAAAAAACTAAACGTGTTCTATGTCTTAAAATACAGATATGGATATATAGTTAGATAAATATATTATTTGTGTTTAATCTTTCCTGACTCCAATAGCACAAAATATGCAGTATAATCTGTACAAGATCGAATTAGATTTTAAATATTAACTTTGTAATATTTACCCACCAAGTTCGGCACCCCCTAAAATCAAAGAGGTTCAGTGCCACGGCCCAGTTGGAAGGTTATTTTAAATCAGCCCCTGTGTTTGTGTTTGAAAAATTTCTGTTGTTGAGCGGAGAAAACAATCTTTTTTAGATCAGTTTTACAATAATAATAATTTAAAAAATATTTTATTATTTGTTTTTACATTTAATGATTTATTTGATTCTAATTATGTTTTTCACAAAGAACCACGATTTTCAGTGAATTGATAAACATACAACAAAAATTTCTGTTGTTGAGCGGAGAAAACAATCTTTTTTAGATCAGTTTTACAATAATAATAATAATAATTTTAAAAAGATTTTATTATTTGTTTTTACATTTAATGATTTATTTGATTCTAATTATATTTTTCACAAAAAACCACGATTTTCAGTGAATTGATAAACATACAACAGTAATTTTTCATTAACATATTTAGATTTTTTTTTTCTAAATAAGTAATAAAACTTATTGATGATCTCTGTACGTATTTAATATATTAATAAATAAAATTAAGGGAAAATAAAATTTGAGAGACTTTCTTTAGAATATCTCTACTGTCATGAAAATAATTAAATCGTGGTGAATTTAAAAATTAATTTAAAAAGGAAGGTGGGGGACTTTTAATTACAAAGCTAAATTAATAAACTTATTATATATGCATATATGCTTTAAGTTTATTGTAGATTTGAGATTAAGAACAACTATAAGCAAAGCTAGATTTTTTTAAAATAAAGGTAAAACTAAAGTATATTTAAATGTTCGGCCTAATTTATATTTTTTTCAGTACTGGTGTGATAATTATAATCAATTTAAAATAAAAGTGGTCTAAAGATACAAATAAATAAAAAGTAATTTAATGTTTATTTTTTAAAAATCGATTATATTATTCGGCTTCAAATATATATACAGAGCTTGGTAGGACCTACCACACACCTTCCCCCCCCCCCCTATTTTTCAAAAATATTTTGCAGTCTGAAAAAAAATCTGTGTATTTCACCATAACATTTACTAATCATTTTCTGATATTAAAATAGAACAAAGTTTCTTCCAAAAAATTGGTTCAATAATAATAACAAATAGTATTTTATGCATAATTAAAAATACAAATTGACATTTTTTCTTAGGCCAGGAATTTTTAAACAGATTACAGGCACAGACACGCTGATGCAAAAACAATGACATTCATTCCTTCAACTCTTTTTTTTAATAGATAACCCAAACATTCTTTTCCTTTCACGTAAATAACAATATCACTGGACAAAGCAAGACAGCTGTTTCCCTCTCGCAAACAAACAAAAACACGTGAGCTCTTTCATCTGATTGGCTACAAATGTGTCCGATCGCACGCAGGGGATATTCTGTGTTTCATCCTCCACTGTGGGATAACGAGGGGAGACCAGAATAGCTCTTCACCCGGCTGTCACTATGAAACTGCGATCCCGATCCCTATTGGCGGTATTTACTCGATCACACCAGAATACATCCCCAGGATCGCTTCGCGGTCCCTTATTTTCTATGCATTCAATTTCTAGATTCCACTTGGTAAAAACGCGCTCCTCCCCAACTCCTGATAATTTTATTTCCTTATTTCCAAGCACATAACATTAGAGTTTACAGAGTTTCATAATTATAGGAATTATTGGATAGAAAATTATATATATAGTGTTACGAATATTATAAATAGTTAGTGTTTGTGCTTAAAAATAATGTAAATAGTTCAATTAAGCTCTATTCATAAGCTAATATTAGTTTATGTTGCATTATCTCAATTTGTTGATTTTCTGCAAGGAAATAAACCCTATTGGATTTCAATGGAAGTCTATGGAAATTTGGCGCAATACTGGAAATAACTCCAAATTGGTTTCGCTTTTGGCGATTAATTTTGGTCGCCAAATTTGGCGATATATCGCCAAGTTGGTGACAAACTTGGCTACGTTTGGCGACAGATCCCCACTCCCTTGGTAACTCCCCTTATAGCGTCAGACAGCTCTGATCAATCATATGCTTTTCGCGGTATCTACGCAGAAGTTCGTTGGTCTATTTCCAAATCGTTATTTTTTTATATATATAGAAGGACAATTGTATAGAAAAGTAAAATATACTTTTAAAATTTTTATTTTAAATTCAACCTTTTTAGGAGGTTTATTATTCATTAAGATTTAAAACATGTCTTTAAAATAAATATCTTTTGAAATTTAGAATATTAAATAATAGATAATAAAAATATTAAATTTAAAAGTTAATAATTTCTGGTTTATTCAAAATTTTGATATGAAATATGTAGGAGGTTCCAAAATTCGACCGACAAACTAAGGGAGGTAGTAGAAGACATTAAGAGGATGAAAAATTACCATGGAACATGGAATTGCAAAGCACTTATTTAGTCACAAATACTGTAAGGAACCAGTAACTTTGTTACAAAGGCTCTCTAGTGGTTTGAAGATGAACATGCTGTATGACGTAACTCAAATATAGAGGCACTCTACTTGCCCGCGGTGCATTTTTAATTAGAAGTTCACTGTTACGCGAGTTAGCGGTAATCGTATGTAAATTTATTTGCTCAGTCTGCCAGAGTATAAATGGGGGAGCGAAAATAGGTTAAGCGGTTAGTTGATGGACAGTAAGTTAGTTAGCGAGTCAGTGCAGTTAGATGTTGTAGAGAGTGTGAGTTGGCGTAAATAGTTTTGGTGTGGAGAAACGGCCATGTACGGCTGGAGCTTAGCCTGGGAACAAGAACAGATTTAGAATGAGATGAAATCTAGTCGTGGATTTGAAATGAATACCGCCGTTGCAGCTCAAGCACGCTCCGGAGAAAATAAGTTACGTGAGTTAACTTTTAAACTTTATATTTAATTAAGATTGTTTTATTGCTATCACGGAGTGAGGGCGAAATTTATTAGATCTTGTCTGCCAACCCTTTGCCCGTTGTTGAATAAAAGCTCTATGTTTAAAGCCTATAAGACTCCTCATGAACTCCCACCACTATAAATAGGCCACAATACAAGGTGTTTCATCCTAACTGAACTTGCGTTGACGATAATAATTTTGAGAAAAATCAAAACATTGAAATGAAAATGCAACTATATGTACTTTAGTTTGTGTGAAATTTTATGACATCACGAAAATTTCTGGAAAAACAGGGTGCTCAAGCAATCCACGATACCGTATGAACTGGGAATCGCAGTCCAAAATGTGGAGCGTCAAGTGCAGGGGCGTAGCCACAGATATTTTTTCGGGGGGGAGAATTCGAAAATTTCCCAACTTGAAACAAATTGCTCCAATTTTCGACTAAAATGATATGCACAACGTGTGTAATAATTATAATGATACTTTTGCACAAAAAATTCCTTTCCAAAGAGAAATTCTGAAACTGAAAACATAAAAATTCTAATTATGGGTTTGTTTACTAAAAAAATAAATACGCTTTTTACTTTCTTCTGTCTTTACAAGAAGAAAGTATTGGATTCGTGAAAAAATTCGACTTCCGGTTTTAGACTGATTTATACGTTTTAGTAAGTCCTGAACACGATTCGACTGTTTTTAGATAATATCAGTCTGTCTATATGTGATACAAATTTTGTGGGCACTCTAACACAAGAACTAATGCACAAAATTTAACAAAACTTTAGAGATTCACTTATACAGTCGAGCCTCGTTAACGCGAACACTCAAGGGGAAACTTTTTTTCTTCGTATTAAAAGTAATTCATGTTATCGGAACTTAACTACATTCCATACAACTGGACGAGGCAATCAGAAACAGTTCGTGTTAACAAGATTTGACTGTACCTTGATAAAAATTCGTGCTGATTTGTTTTTGGTGTGAATCGTCCAACAGGTGACACTGCTATGTGGCCTTTTTCACAATTTGATTTTAGCGATAATTATATCTCAAAAACTATTACACGGAATTTGATCAAACGTCATATTCTGTTAAACTTTGACATAATTTGATGCAGATTAGCTTTTTATGTATATCATATAGCTGGTGGCGCTGCTATGCAGCATTTTTCACGATTTTGCGATAGCTGTATCTCAAAAACTAATGCACAGAATTTAGTCAAACTTCATATTCCACATATAAATAGATCCTTATTAGGCTTGGGTCTATACTGTACAAAGCTATCGCTTTTGTGCACTTTGAGTAAGGAATTTTGGTTGCAGACATCTAAGAGGCTGGGTGCCAAAATTTAATGATTTGTTTGAAAAATGCATTGCTTATATCTCCTTTTTAAATGCACACAATTCAACAAATCTATACCTTTAGAGTTTGTTATTATAGGCAAAGAATTGTCATTTAATTTTGGCACTGTGATTGCGAATTTTGCGGTATTAACATGTATGGAGTAGAAGAAAATTTTAGGATTGGCACATCCGACTAGTTTTTACTTAATATTAATTCTTGTGGTCTTCAAAGAAGCCCACCTGTTAATAACATCGCTTAGTTTAATAAAATTCCTTATTTCACTTTCATATTTTAAAAGCATTAGGCTGTCAAGTCTGTCATCCCTCATTGTAGATTGCAATATATATTTTTAAAATTTTTATTTGACTAAAGATTCTTTCATTAGATGCAACGCCATAAAGATAAGCTGCTGTGAATGTTAAGGTACGAGTATATAGTTTGACGGCGGGACCCATATAGTCTTTGAATTTCATGGCATGAGTAAAAGGTTTGTTAAGTGAGTTGGGATTTGGTTTATTTCTATTTGACTATTCAAGTCATGTACATCCGGTTTCTCATATCCAGGTGGAAACATTATTAACTTTTCCCTTGCACAATTTTAATTTTCTCTTGATATAGAGAACATTGTCATTTAAGCCCATTACTAAATTCCCGAAATTTTCTTGTATTTCTTATAATTCTTTACTGTAAAACTGGTTGTGTATCAAAGTCCATTGCTGTGCTATTATTTTTATCTACTGCCTCTGGTGAAACCGTTTTCCTACGGTGCTTTCGGAACTCAGCTTCTCCAGTCACATCCTAATTTTCATAATTGTTTGTGAGCTTGTCTGTAAGGAAATCTTTATTTCTTTAAAATTTTATTCAAGTGCAACGTGTCAGTGTTACAGATTTTTTCTTCAGTTGATGGACTGCTTTCATGATCATATTTCTGTTCCAAATTAAAATCGTCCATTTTTTACCTTTTTCATCCTCGAATGGATTTTTAGATGCTGTAAATACTTGCACGAAAACTCTTTTCCTATTATGAAGGGTTTCTTCGTGCTGAGATTTATAGTGACTTTTTAGAACAGCTTTAAGCACAGAACACTGGACTTTTGGTTTAAAATTTTATAAACACATATGAATATAAACGAACAGGACTGATATATATTTCCGCACACAAATAAAAGTAAAATGTGACACATTTATCTAAACTAACGACTTCTTATATCCGCATTTGCTCATATAACGCTTTTTATTTGACAGCAAAGGGTTAACTAATTTTTGCGGCAAAAAAATTACGAGAATGAGTAAAATGTTGTCCAAAAATCGCAAAATTAGTCAAAAAAGTTGTGAAATCTCATCAAATCTTCTGCCCATAGCTGTGTTTCAAGTAGGTTACTACATTCCTTTCTGTTGTGCTACAAGTGATCTCCAATTTTCAAAAGAAGCTGCAATCCCATTGGATTAAAATAGCTGGATTCTCTTTTAGGAGGAGAAGGGGAGGTAGGGTGAAATTTTTGAGAAAGGAACAAAGTTTTGGAGGAAATAAAGGAACTGGTTAGTCAGTTATTGATGGACAGGAGTAGAGAAATTTAGGTTTGGTAGATGTACGATATTTTTGTAGAACTGAAAAATACAATGATAGATTGAGTGTGGCTGACTTCTTTTTGTATTTCTTTTGATAATTTAACTTGTTTACTGTTGCAGTACTCAAAATAATCACCAAAACAATAAAAATTTCGTAATTTTTTTACTATTACTTTAAAAAAAGAAAGTGTCCCAAAAATCTAGAATTTCCCAACTCTAAGCTCAAATTTCCCAACTTCACATATATTGGGGGGGGGGAGGCTCCCCCCCCCCATACCCCCCCATGGCGACGCCCCTGGTCAAGTGCATCTTGCTGGCGCGCATAATGGAAACTTCTATCACTTTTTTCAATATTATCGAAATTTACAACAAAGGTGAAAATGTCTTTTAAAAGTTTTATTATAATATCCTTCAGTTTTCTGACCGTTATTGCCATCAAAACAAATTTAATTAGGGCAGAATACCCTGTATTTTTGATTAAATACGCGGATTGCGACCCCATGTTCTATGGTAAATTTTCATAATCTTTTTTATTCTCTATCCCCCCTGTTACTTTGTCGGTCGAATTTTGGAATACCCTACATTTCTAAACGTAAGCTATAACTGCATCCTTCTATATATAAAAAAAGTAACGCTTTGGAAATGGACCAATGAAAATCTGCGTAGATACCGCGAAACGCATCTGATTGGTCCGAACTTTCTGACGTTATAAGGGGCGTTGCCAAAGAGGGCGGGAGCCGGCTCTGTCACCAAACGTCGCCAAGTTTGTCGCCAACTGGACGATGTATCGCCAAAAGTGACACCAACTTGGCACTATTTCCAGTATTTCGCCAAATTTCCATAGACTCCCATTGAAATCCAATAGTGTTTACTTGCTTGCGGAAAATCAACAAATTGAGATATTTCAATACAACAAAAACCAATATTAGTTTATGAATAGCGCTTAATTGAACTATTTACATTATTTTTAAGCATAAACACTGACTATTTATAATATTTGTAACACTATATATACAGTTTTATATTTGATAATTTGGTACTTTTCGGTTAGCTGGGCGCCAGTGTTATATATACATAAATATATACATATATATATACAGACATATATTTACATATATGTATGTACATATATATATATATATATACATATGTATATATATATATGTAAATATATGTGTATATATATGTATATATATATGTATATATAACACTCGCACCCGACTAACCGAAAAGTAGCGATAATTCTTATAACTATGAAACTCTGTAAGCTCTATGATTATGTGCTTGGAGATAAGAAAATAAAACTGCCAGGAGTTGGGGAGGAGCGCGTTTTTACCAAGTGGAATCTAAAAATTGAATGCATAAAAAATAAGGGATTTTGAAGCGATCCAGAATGGAAACGCTAAACAATTACGTCTGGGGTTGGCTAGAAAATAGGGATTGCTTCGCGATTACGGGGGGGGGGGGGGAGAGTAGCGAGCAGGGGGGTGGAGCCCCCTAGTATTAGAAAACGAAATTCTGTCTAAATACTTCCAAAAGCGAGATTCAAGTTATTCAAGTTATTATTATTTTTTTCAATTATATTTTAAAAAGCAGAACAATGTTGCAGATCTTTGAAATTAGACTAATTCACTCGAAGTCTAATAATCTAGTTTTGTCGAAGCGTAACAAATTATCTGAAATTCGGCGACAAAATGTCCTCATTTAAATCCGACTGATTAAGCTTCAACCCTTTGATCTCTGAACGAAATAGCTTTAAATATTTTCCCGGAAAACTTCGAATTCTATTTTAGAATTTCTAAGTCATAAATTCATATTCATGCATAAATTCATGCTAAAATTCTCTTCGCCTAATTATGTTGAAACATATTTTTATATTTTGTAAATGAATATCAGTTAGTCGCTTCAGAAATAGAACGCGAATATGTAATTTCAAATTAATATAGTGACCAGTTATTATTATTTGCATTGTATTAACTTTTAATATTTTGTATTTTTAAAATGTAAGTAATGTAATGTAAAAGCATCTGTAGTGAGCCGCTAATTTATAAAGTTTAAAAACAAGCTCAAAATGCATTTCGGAAAAATGTTAACTTTATAAAAACTGATTGGAATAAGTGTTTTTATTCTGCTGGTACATTTGTTTATTTTCTAGAGTATCTTCAAAAACAGATTTTTTTTGACAAATTCTTAGAGATTTCATTAAGAGAGACGTTTTGATTTAACACATTTCTTCTTTCATTTTATGTTTTATTTTAAATTAAACTACACTGTGAAAACAAATCTGTGAAGTTACTAAACATTTTCTAGGAAACTAGGTTTCCTAGAACCATTTATGTAATGGCAACAACAAAAATTCATGCAACAGATACATTTTTGCAATGAAAATCAAAAAATCTGTAAGGTTACTAAGAACTTTTTAGGAAATTGGGATTCCTAGACTTTTTATGTAATTACAACCCGGGTTACAGATAAAATTTTAGTAAGATTGCTGTAATTTTAGTAGATTCTTTTGTAAAGCTTGTAAATTCTTAAATTGTGACTCTCATGTGACTGTCATTTTTAGACTCAATTTCAAAGTCATCATGAACGTTGCATTATGATAAGCCATCAAATAATATCACATTATAGTCACATGGAGACTTTTCCCATAAGAGCAGAATGGTGACTTCACAGTAGTCTCTCTGTCACCTGAAAGTCATCATGTGACTTTAATGTGATATCATTTGGTAACTTAACACAATGCAGCGTTCACGATGACTTTGAAATTGAGTCTACAGATGACAGTCACATGCGAGTCACAATGTAACTACATTGTAAAGTCACATGGTGACTCGTCACAAAGCAGCAGTCACAGTGACGTCTCAGTGGAGTCACATATAGTTATCATTTGAGACTCATAATGAAATGTATGCAGTTTCCTATTTTTTTGCTTCACCGTAGTGACTGTGACACTTGTGACCATGTGTGACATGAATGAGATGTTATATAGACTAGCTGTGTTGTAGAGATAGTAATTACTCGAATTATATTATTTCCTTTTAAGTGTTCGCGTATCTGAAAATTAGCAATTTGTGATTGGTCCTTAATTTTTACACACCAGTGTATATATCTTTTGGAATTCACTAACACTTTAATAATAATTAGATAAATGTCCTTTGGCCGCTACTGGTGTATTTACCTTAGTATTCTGTTGTTTCGCTTCGAAAAATTGAGATCAACAAATACGTTCCTTTTTAATGTGTATTTTTGCATAAATTTTCAAATGGATGCATCAATTATCATAAATTTTATTTGAAAATGGTTGTCTTCTTAGTATTCTCTAACACTACATCTAAATCTAAAAGTTAACAACTTTTTACCCTTTAAAAACTGTCAAAGATTAAACATGACGTACTTCATATCCCATTTCTTTATTCGCTTAACTGCTATTCAATAACCTTATTTTAGACAAAAAATAGCGAGATAATATTTTACCAAAGACATTTTCATAATATTTTTCATTCTCATGTTCATATAAATAGTTTCCTGGTGTATTTGCGTTTTTCTTTCGTTTAAAAACTGTCAAAAATTTAACTTGACACACTTAATACGCTATTTCTTTTATTTACACAACTGCTGTTTAATGTGTTATATTAACCATAAAATCTTGAATGAATATTATGTCGAAGGCATTTTCATAATATGTTTAGCTAGCATACATAGTTAGTATGTTCCTGTTTTATTTATTTGTTTTTATTTTAAATACTGTCGAAATTTACGCATGACGTACTTAATACACTGCTTCTTTATTTGAGGCATTCTCACAATCTTTTAACTTTCATGTCCCTGAATTATAATTTTTTATTTAATGCACTTTTTTGTGTTTTTTTTATTTCATATACTTGGGAATATCTCATTACATGATTTCACAACAATATTAACGAGATAAATAAGTTTTGGACGATGTTGGGGGTCCAAACACATGGAACACTCATCTACCGTCCCGTGTCCCTGATGCTGATTTTAAAGTTTGGAGCTGTCTGGATAAAATTAATTCGATGTAATTTTTTTCTGAAACTGGAACTATTGTTTTATATAAATATGTAGCTAAAAATTAACGTGCACACATTTTTAGAGTTGATATTATTTTTTGAACTCTGTCCCTGGGTTTTAGATTTTTTACCACCCTCTTCTAAAATGATACAGAAAATCACTTCAGATGCAGCGACGGAATTTTTTTCAAATTTTTGCTCATGCAGAAGTATGCTAGAGAAAGAATATCTAAAATTCTTTGACAGGAAATTTACTGCAGAATATAAATAAGCATTTAAATATCCATTTCAAGCACCGTGGCTTTATTGGTAGTCTTACCGTCCGCAAGGTTTAATCCTGCAATTTTCGAGGTAAATTAATTATTTCTTTTAATTTAATCCAATGTAAATAACAGTTTCTAAAAATCAATGAACATTTTCGCTACCACTTAGTCTTAACATGATCTGCCTAAAATAGGTGGTAAGTTTCCTTGCTGTTCCATCCTTACCGTCCCTTTTTTCCCCATTTTGTCCCTTTTTCCACATTTTATTCCTTTTTTCCCCATTTTGTTCCTTTTTTCCCCCTTTTGTCCCTTTTTTCCTATACCATCCCCTTTTTTTTACATTACCGTCCCTTCTTTAACACCCATTTAAGACAATGTTATACCATAATTTTGCACTAAAAATACTACATTGTCATTATTTCTTATTTGAATGTCCTGTGGGTACTATGCAAATTCATTATAAGTAAAAAATTAGAAGAAAATAAAAAGTTATAGTGGTAAAATGGTAAGGAAAATTAAACTCGCAAGTTTAACTTAAACCTCAGTTAAATAAATTTTTCTTCGCTGCTGACCATTTTTTCTTTATTTTGAATCATTAAGGCATTCGTCTATCAGATTAAAATGTTATTTTAGCAAGTTTAATTTTGCCAGATTTTTTTTCCCAAAAGTCAAAAAATTGTGAGAATGCCCCATTTACTGCTGTTCAATATCTTATTTTAATCAAAAGAGTACGGATATAATATTTTGCCGAAGACACTTTCTTAATAAGTTTCATTCCCATATTCATGTAAATACTTTTTCAGCTGCATTTGTTTGTTTTTTTTTCTTTTGTTTAAAAGCTGTCAAAAATTAAACTTTGCATACGCTATTTTTTCTTTGTTTGTTTGTTTACTCAACTGCTGTGCAATATCTTATTTTAATCACAAAGTTTTGAAATAATATTTTGTCGACCACATTTTCATAATATGTTTCGCTCGCATCTGTATGTAAATATTTTACTGTTTTATTTATTTGTTTTTTCTTTTTTAATGCTGTCAAAATTTAAACATTATATACTTTATACACTGCTTCTTTATTTACTCAACTGCTGTTCAATATGCTATTTTAACCAAAAAAGTACTGAAATAATAATTTGACAAAGGTATTTTCATAATAAGCTTCATTTTCATATTCACGTAAACATTTTCCAGCTGTATTAGGGGTTTTTTATGAATAAAAGATGTCAAAAATTGAACTTGACATATTTAATACGCTGTTTTTACTTTCTTCTATCTTTACAAGAATTCTACTTCTATCTTTACAAGTATTGGATTCGTGAAAATTTTCGAATTCCGGTTTTCGACGGATTTACACGTTCTAGGGGTCAGAGATCCCGAAAACATGTTTTCACAAAATGTCTGTCTGTGAGTCTGTCTGTCAGTCCGCCTGCCTGTCTGTCTGTTTGTGATACAAATTTTGTGGACGCTGTATCTCAAGAACTAATGAACGAAATTTAATAAAACTTTAGATTCAGTTAGTCCCGGATATAAATTGGTGCCAATTACACTTTGATGTAAATCGCTCAACAAGTTTCGCTGCTATGCACCATTTTCCACGATTTCTGTAATAGCTCTATCTCAAAAACTAAAGCACGAATTTTCATAAAACTTCAGATTCACTTAATACATTGCTTCTTTATTTACTCAACTGCTGTTTAATATGTTATCTTAATCAAAATCCGAAGACATTTTCGTAATAAGTTTCCTTTTCATATTCATGTAAATATTTTTCAGCTGTATTTGGGTTTTTTTCTTTTGTTTAAAAGCTGTCAGAAATTAAACTTGCCATACTTAATAC
The DNA here is from genome assembly GCA_963932465.1 of Maratus speciosus. NCBI lineage: Eukaryota > Metazoa > Arthropoda > Arachnida > Araneae > Salticidae > Maratus > Maratus speciosus. The sequence continues at coordinate 106,286,270 of OZ010795.1, read as the reverse complement.
GCTATTTTTTTCTTACTCAACTGCTGTTCAATATGTTATTTTAATAATAAAATCTTGAATTAATAATTTTCTAGAAAACGTTTTGATAATATGTTTCATTCGCATGTGTATGTAAATATTTTTCTGTTTTATTCTTTTATTTTTTTATTTTAAATACTATCAAATTTGAAACATGACATACTTAATACACTGCTTCTTTATTTGTTCAACTGCTCTCCAATATGTTATTTTAATTAAAAAGCCTTGAAGCAATATTTTGTCAAAGACATTTTGATAATGATTTACTCGCAGGTTGATATAAATATTTTCTAGTTATATTTATTTACTATTCGGTGGGTGGGAATATTTATGCCTTCCTGGTAGAGAAGAATTAATTAAATGGTGAACAGTGGAGTATTTGAAGAAAAATACTGGCCAAAATAATTTTTCATGTGTTTTACAAATAAAGTCATTGCTGTTGACTTAATATTAGTAAATACATAATTAATGTTATACACACATAAAATTATGAATTTAATTAAAAAAAAATAAATATATAATACAAAGTTTACTTAAATTTTTACTGTTTATAAGGGGAAAGTCATTGTTGATAGATTGTTTTAGTTACAAATAATGTTTAACTAAATGTGGTGTATTTTACCACATGTAAAGATTTAATTATTTCCATTAACCAATGGCTTAATATATATATATTATTTGCATTTAGTATTCAGTAAATTTGAGTCTCTAAAATTGAGTTGTAATATAGAGATTCTGGTACTACCTATTGGGATCGTTCCTATGTTGGAATTTCTGAAACATTTTTGCAGATCTACACCGATCATGACCCATAGAACCCAAAACCACCCTCAGTAAAAAACTTTATATATATATATATATATATATATATATATATATATATATATCACTTTCTTCTGGACACGATAACTTTCACAATTCTGCACAAATCTCTTCCAAACTGATACATAAAATCAAGGGACATAAAATCTCGGTCAAGTTCGTTAATGGGCAAAATCGGACCAAGGGGATGGAAATATGGAGGGGTTTTGTGAAAACAGAAAAAAACCCATAACTTCTTAATTTTTGTACATATCAAATCGGTTTAAAGTTTTTATTACTTCTAAAAATAGTGCCACAAATTTATGTATCACAGATTTTTGATAAAATTAAAAATGGGCTCAAGGGGCGCAAAAAATAGGTTTTTTGGACGAAAAAAATTCCTAACTTCGTCAATTCTCAAGATATCAAATCCAATTAATTTTATTATACATCTCCTTAATGTTATCTACAACTTTTATGTTCACAAGTTTTTGATAGGACCAATTCATACAGCAAAAAAAATTCAAAACGAAAACAAAAAAAGGGGGTTTGAAGAAGAAAAATTTTCATAACTCTGTCAATTTACAAGATATAAAATCTCCATGAATTTATCATATATCTTCTTAATATTGTCTTCAACATTTATATAGATAAGTTTTTGATAGGACCAATTATTACAGCAAAAACAAATTAAAAATACATAGCGGTTGAAGAAAAAAATCATCTTATTAAGGGTGTATTGAAATCCAAACTGCTTATTTTCTTACTCATTTTTAAATTCATTTTTGCTCTCAAACGCATCCAATTGGTAGATTCTCTTATTCAGAAACTATATAATGTACAGTAATGATCGATTTTTTGATAGAAGCAGAATATATTTCAAAAAATGATGACAAAGTGGGCATTTTGAACAGAATTTCCCGAATCGATTATGTTAGAAACGAAAAATATTGCCTTACTGTGAAAATAATTGTTTATTAATCATGTTTTAATTAAGTGAAAGAAAAATAAAAACACAGGTTGCTTATAAATGTTTTCAAAAATCACGTCAGCAAGTTTCATATTTGTTTATTAAAAGTGAATCTGAAAATGTGCCAGAAAATTTCGAGTTGTTGAGCATGGAAAAGTATTTCTTTAAAATGTACAAATTTTTTGATAGAAGCAGAATATATTTCAAAAAATGATGCCAAAGTGGGCATTTTGAACAGAATTTCCCGAAGCGATTATGTTAGAAACGTAAAATATTGCCCTACAGAGAAAATAATTGTTTATTAATCATGTTTTAATTTATTGAAAGGAAAATAAAAACACAGGTCGCTTATAAATGTTTTCAAAAATCACGTCAGCAAGTTTCATATTTTTTTTTTTTTTAAGTGAATCTGAAAATGTGCCAGAAAATTTCGAGTTGTTGCTCATGGAAAAGTATTTCTTTAATACCGCCTTAACATGATTCTGATAAAAATGATTCTGATAAAACCAGCTATTATATAAAAATGAAATAAAAACTCGTCAAAAGCAGACAGATAAAACTGTCAAAGTGCATTTATATCTAATCATGATTTAGTTTTTGTTGGTGAAATTAGTAGATTTCGAAATACACTTAACTTCGAAATCTACCTCTGCCTGTAGGCCGGTCCGTTTATCAAGAGATTATCAAAACAATTTCTATTTAAAAATGTCAATTATATGCGGAAGATTTTTTTTAAATAATTAGCCTTTAAAACTTCAAGCAATACGACTACACTTCAAAAATGTTCCAGCAAGATCCGGCACATCTTTAAAAAGCTATATATCTAAATCAATCTAAATTAGAGTTAAAAGGCTTAACAAGAACATATATTTAATATTAATTTATTTTTATTAAATTATAAATAAAGCTATTGAGTTCAAAAATTCATGAAGCTACAAACAATATACATTTAAACATAATTAAACATAATAATAAAGTTGAAGTAACAATAAAATACGTCTTTTCTCAAAGAAACCTCCTCTTCAACAAAGGGTAGGAGCCACCGAATATGACTCATGCTTCTGAAATAGACATAGATCGATGCACCAGTTAGTCAGCTATTAAAAAATACGCTTTTTACACTTGTTGAGCAAATTTTAAATTTTGCATTTTTGACCAGGTTTTTGGTTCAAGTACTCCACTGTGGGGCGTTCAGTATAAACATTTCCAAATCTGATCATATTAAAGTATTAAGCGTTATTAAACTGAGACCATATTTATACAGTAGATGCTCGATTTTACGAACCTCTTTTTTTACGAATTCTTCGCTTTACGAACTGATTACTGGTTTCGACCAGCATCTCACTGAACTAATGTTATCCCCATTTACCAACTTTCAATTTTACGAAAGCATTATATGAGTCCGCTCGAGTTCGTAAAATCGAGCGTCTACTGCATCAGTCATCATACAATAAACATATCGTTCGAAAGACATTAAAATTTTGACGAAAAAGTAGGAAATACATAAAATAGCTAACGAAACCTATAAAGAAAATTTCCTTTTAAACAAATGTCAAAACTTGAATGCGACGTATTTAATACTTTTCCCTCTTCTTTACTGAATTTTTAACCAGTAATGGGAAAATTTTATTTACAAATATCAAACGATCTTTATAAATAATAGAATATCATTAAAAAGCATTTAAATTTTCTTAAATAAATCCAAACTAATTAATTGCACTTCAATTTTTAAAAAACTCTCAAAAATTAATCACGATATATTTATTGCGTATTTCGCTTATTTTCTAAATTGTCCACCAATAAGTTTATGTTAATTAAAGAGACTTAAAATAATATTTTGTTGAAAATATTTTCATAAGATATTTTGCTCGCTCGTTGATGTAAATATTTTCCAGTTTTAACTATGTACACTGTAGCAAAATTCTGTTTACAAATCAAACTAGGCTTCAATATAAAAAAGAAACATTTATCAGTTACGCTCATACACATACTAAAACTTTCCGGAAATGAGGCATTAGTTTAAAGAATTGGATTTTTTTATATAGTCTAAATTTTACGAAATTGATTCCCATTCGATATTTTAACTATTCAGCTAAAAATAAATAAATCAAAGTAGCGTTCGATGTAAATAGATCTCAAATACGATAACACTAGCAAAATCTGCGGATTTGCAGGCGAAATATTGTTGTTGAAATATACCAAGTGCTTAAAACACCAAATAAAATAAACTAAGACAGACTTTAGCACAGTTAAAAAAAAAATTATAAAGAATATACTTAAAAACAATTAAAAATACAATATGTAAACGTTTCGCCAAGCGACACGTAAGGCATCATCAGTACAAAAAATATCCATTGCATTTCAAACGACAAAACAAATCAAGAACAGTTAAAGTTAGTTATTTTAAAAACAAACAATATTCACTAGGGACAGAACGAGCATCATTCAAAGCCTGCAATCGCAATTCAGTGAACCAAGCCTCAAGGAACAATCTACTATGGTAGTTGTTGCAACCCGATTTCAAAATACTGGCAATGGATATTTTTTGTACTGATGATGCCTTGCATGTCGCTTGTCGAAACGTTTACATATTGTATTTTTAATTGTTTTTAAGTATATTCTTTATAAATTTTATTTTTTAACTGTGCTCAAGTCTGCCTTAGTTTATTTTATTTGGTGTTTTAATGGTTTTTAAATTCAAACGTTAAATGTATATGTACTGTAAAATACCAAGTGATGTTTGTGTGTTTATTTACATTTGGGGAAATTATACTGCTACGGTTTATTTGACTATTACTAATTAAGTTACATTTTAGAAATCCATTCTTGTACCGCATAAGGAGAACATAAGACCTGAATTAAGGAGAAAATCTTCATTCTTACCCATTTGCAGCAACCCCCTTCGACAAAACATATTCAATTCTATGTTCTTTGGAACTCAGTTTATCATCTGTCGTGCAGTGGAAGAATTTTTAAAATCAGTTCAGTAGTCTCAAAGTCTATTTTCTACAAACTAACTTTTCTTAAGAATTGTTATAACTTGAATCACCATAAAAATCAAAATACCGTTAAGTAACAAATTGAGGAACAATTGTTTACTATATTTAACCTTTGTTTTTGAATGGAGAAAGGCTAATAAGGCAGTACTTCCTTACCTAGTAGCAATCATATTTCTTTAATGCTGTTATTTTAAGTCGTTATAGTATTTACTGAAATTTTCGTTTTCTCTTATTGCTCAGAAAAATAGTATCTAACATTGGGATGACAAGTAATTGATTTCTCTTTTCTTTACATTTTTCAAAAGTTTAAATTAAAAACACTCACATTATTGGCGCTCATCTTAGAAATTACCCCTATGCCAAATTTAAAGTTTCTTATGTGACTGTCATCTGAAACTCCATTGTAAAGCCATCACGGCCTTTTCATTGTGTTGAGTCACCAAATAACGTCACAATTAAGACGCGTGATGACTCTCTTGTAACCGACATTTGGCGACAAAGCTGTAAAGTAACCATCAGCAATACTTTCTGAAAAATCATCGTAGGATTTCTTTTAGATGTCACTTAATTACTCGTCACAGTAAACTATCATAGTGACTTCACAAAACAGTCTTCAAATTATGGGCACATGCAAATCACAAGATTATTTCATTCAAAACTCACCTGGTTAATCGTCACGAAGCAACAGTGGGGTGGCTTCGTAGTGATTTTGCATAATGACGCTCAATTAACCCCTTAGGGACGAGCGTCTTTTACAAAATTTGTAATCTTTAGTCACCAGTTTTTTAAAACAGAAATTTTAAAATAAAAATAACTTCCCATAGGATTAACATTATCGTCCGGGTCTTTTTGAGTGACTAGTGTAGGCTCTTAACAGTAATAAAGATATGGGTGAAATATATCATATTTTGGTTCACCTTAGTGGCTGTGACACTTGTTATGATTTGTGACGTCTCATCGACTGGCTGTGCTGGTAAGGTAGCAACTGTTTGCTACATATTCCGTTTATATCACTTTCTTTTTCGTACTCACAATTAACTTTTGTTTTCGGAAACTAGTATTGTGTGTTTTTCCCTTAATTTCCGGACATCTGTGTATTCCCTTTCTTAATTCTGTTCTAAAAGACAGATATTTCTAATATAAACTCTGTTTATCTATCAAATATTAAGATGCAAATATTTTCAAAATCCAGTTCTGTTCAGAGAAACAAATTCAGCTCACAAGTCACAGTGTATTTTACTATTTAAAATTCGAAAAGAAGATTTCTTCAATGTATTTACAAGGTTGTGAAATTCAAGGCGTCTCAGAACTCTTAAAATTAGAAAAAAATGAAAAAGAAAAAGCATGTTTAACATTTAACATCTTAAAATGTATATGATTTTAAAACCTATTATTTGGGGGATGGAAGATATAAGTATGTTCTTTTATTTAGTGCATTTAAAAAATTGCAAGATGCAGAATTAGCATTTACAGGGGGCTCCAAACTGTCAGGCATTTGACGAGCAGAAAATTCGTATAACAGATTATGCGCAGGATTATAAGATGAATTTTGCAACTAGAAGGAAATTTTTGGTGCCTACTTATGCTTCAGATTGTAATAATGACCCTGAACCTAAATTAATTTGTATTTAAAGAATTTCTATATTTTTAATACAAAGTTGTATTTAGCTGATGAATTTTTCAACAGTATAATCGCCAAAAAAAATTTTTTTTTTTTTTTAACAATAAAAATAAAATTTTATGTTCAGTTTATGCAGACTAAGATGAAACATATGTTTTGGTAATTTTATGAAAAAATATTCAGAAGTTTTTGAGATATAGTGCGCAAAAACGCCATTTGGAGAAAAATGACTTCAAACTTTCGAAAACGCCGCTTCTGCTGTTGAGCGTGTATAATTCTAAAAGCCATAACTTCTGTTCTAATGGGAATTTTAAGGAAACATTTATATCAAAATTTTCAGAAAAATAGGAATTTAATATCTAAAAAAATTACAATTTCGAAAACTTTGAAGCTTTAAGAGTCCTGAGACCCCTTAACCCTTTCCGGCGCGGAGTAATTCTGTTTATAAACTGATGAAATAATAGACTGACACCGGAGTTTGTAAAAGAATTTATTAGAAAATACGAACTTGCTTATTTTCACGTACATTGTAAAAGGAATATTTCAATTAAATATTCTTGGTGCCGTTTGTCAGTTTTCGAATTAAAATTAGGTGTCCTTTTTTAAGGACACCGCCCTCGAAAGGGTTAAATGCGCGATATAGAACGGGAGAAGGCTACACAAATCATCACTTCATCGAGGTAATGGCTGAAATTCCAGGGTTAGTAGAACCTTGATTTGAAAATTGGAACAGATGTCATATATTCCCGCAGCCAACATTGTGGATTTTGTCTTGGCGTGAAAACCCCTTTTCCGCCAAGTAGTAAATGTCGCCGAGCAGCGATTTATGCGCATGTTAGGCTTAACGAAAATAACCTTAACGTATTTGTCATAACGATAAAGATCGCCAACAAAAAATCGCCAAGAAATCTCAAAACATCCAAGATGTCGGCCGCGGGAATATACGGCATCTAAGCCCGAAAATTAAAATACAACTCGTCTGCCAAGTAAAAAATAGCAATCAGCGGTTTGGCATGTGTTCAAAACCGACTTGCACATTTCTGACAATAACAAAAAATGCCCATAGTGAAATAAACAGGACTTAGCAGCAAACAAGGAGCCTTAATGCTACACTGTAAAAATAACGGACTAAAAAACGGAAATACTACTGGCAATCTAGACGCCAGTACTATTTCCGTTTTTTTACGGGAATTTTTACCCATAAATTACAGAAAATTTTCCGTTTTTAATCAGAAAAACGGAAAATTTTCTGTAATTTATGGATAAAAATTCCCGTAAAAAAAACGGAAATAGTACTGGCGTCTAGATTGCCAGTAGTATTTCCGTCTTTTAGTCCGGTTTTTTTTACAGTGTACGGACATGTCGCACAAAGAGTACTTGAAAACTGACAATTAATATTGACAGTTTACGTTTGGGTTACATCGCAAGTCAGAAAATCTGTCTGTAACATATTAGACCTGGAGACGGCTGCATAGACCATCATCTCCTCGAGTTGGTGGCTGAAATTCCAGGATTAGACAGAACTGGATTAGCATATTAAAATGCAACTGATCTGTCAAGGCGTATCTTGGTGAAAAACACCTGCAAACCTAATTTTAGTGGTTGACTTGTAGGTTTACCGTTGTGTTCTCCTGCACCCACTCCTCCAGGTTCTCACACCTTTGGGTGCAAGAAAATACAAATATAACCGTACCATTCAAACATTAAAATCGGGTTGTCTGTCTGTCCGCATATAACTGCGAAAAAACTACCCAACCGAATGGTTTGAAATTTAATATATATAATCGTTGCAGAATTGTATCGAGTTATTTCAAATTTTATGAAAATCGAATCAAAACTTTAAAAAATATTAATGAAAGTTTTCTTCATTTTATTAAATCCTATCATACGTAATTAATTCAATGATATTCCATGATTGATAATGATTCTAGGTTTCCATTGTGATATTTAAGACAGAGCCCTATTATTTTCGCATGATTGAATTTAATATATAGAATCGTAATAATTTTTGTATTCATGCATTTTTGCATAAGTGTGCAACAGCTATTGCACCAAGTTCTGAATATTTATATAATTAGTTATAGTACAAACGCACCTCATTTGCCACGTTTGACGTACAATTTCCGATTTTTTAATAAATAATTTTTATGATAGTATATTTAAAAATGTCAACCAATAAAATAATATCATTCCGTGTGCATCAAATTTCTAAAGAAATAAACAACTCCAAAATACACGGAATATATTTTCTTGTAAAAGAATATCAAACTTGATAACACCAAGCATTTTTACTATGCAAACTGATTCTTTGTTAATGTGCCCACCAAAATGTTGTTTTAATCAAAACAGACATAAAATAATATTTTGCCGAAGGTATTTTCGTAACATATTTTGATCGCATGATGATGTAAATATTTTCCAGTTTTAATTCTATTCACTTGAACAAAATTTCGTTCACAAATGATACTTAACTTCGATATTCAAAATATAAATAAGTATAAAAGTAAAATATTTTTTTAAAACCTCTTTTATAAGCATTTAATATTTATTTTGAAAATCAGGCCTAATTTTTTTTTTTTACTGCAATTCATGTTTTTTCAAAAAAAAAAAAAAATCCATTACAATGCATTAATTTGGCGTGAGTACCAAATACGACTATGGAAAATTCACTGCAATTTTTAAGCTTTATAGAAAGCGCAAGCAAGTGAACTTATTAAAAATATTTAATTTTTGCCCTGTTTCTTTTTAAATATAGGACAACGCAGATGAAAAAAATAATAAACGTTATTTTAACTACCTTTTTCAGGATTTTTATTGATTTCGCAATATAATCATAAGTTAATTAATATTAACACGTTCGCTGCCATCTACGAGAATACTCGTAGCTGGCAAACTGAATTCCCTTGCCAGATGCGAGATAACTCGGCTGTAGTTATTATTATCCCGTAGTTGGCACAGTGAGAAAAAATAATATTTCATATCCCAACGAGTATACTCGTGTGAATTTATTTCTTGCTAAATGTGATCCGTTATATATATATATATATATATATATAATAAAACAATATAAAATAATTTAAAAGCATAAAAATGCAGATATGATCTTGGCGCCTGTGAACAGATGCATCATCTCAGCTTTGGCAGCGAACTCGCTAAAGTATTGATTGATAAAAGGGAATTTTTTAAAAATATATATTATTCTCTTTATTTTAATTTTCTTCTATCTTTACAAGAAGAAAGTATTGGATTCGTGAAAATTTTTGACGGATTTACACGTTTTAGGGGTCAGAGATTCCGAAAAACATGTTTTTACAAAATGTCTGTCTGTGAGTCTGTGACTCTGTCTGTCTGTCTCTGTCTGTATGTATGTGACACAAATTTTACGGGCGCTCTATTAGCCCAGTGGTTAAGGGGTTGAATTCGGAATTAATTACGGGAAAGCTGGAAATTATTTTAATTCCTTCTGTTTAGATCAAGAATGAATATGCTATGTTTTCCTCCTCGTACTAGGTGAGCGTTAGGAAATATGTATAGAATTATAGTCAAAAAACACGTTTTTTTTGCATACCATAACAATATCTCAAAACAGCTAACTCTCTCAAAAACATTGTCCATACAAATGTTGTAGAGCTTAAAATTCTGAGTAAAATGAGTACCTACACTCAATACTTATGTTGAATATTAAGGTTACAATTCTACTTCAAAGTTTTAGACCCATCATCAGGGGGATGATTTCAAAATTAATTAGGAGAAAACTGGAAATTGTTTTAATCCCTTCAGTTTAGGTCTAAAATGAACGTACTATGTTTTCTTCCTCGTACTTGGATGAATTTTAGAAAATATGTACATATTTATTTTCGAAAAACACGTTTTTTTTTTAGTTTTCTTAGCAATGTCTCAAAACAGCTAACTCTATAAAAAACATTGTCAATAATGTTGTAGAGCTTAAAATTCTGAATAAAATTAGTACCATCATTAATATTTTTGTTCAACATTAAGGTCGCAATTCTATTTCAAAATTTTTCAAATCAAGAGCTTGAAGCCAGGAGAGACCAAGTTAACTTAACAATATCTCAAATTGCATCCTTAATATTGAACAAAAATATTAAGTGTAGGTACTCATTTTACTCAGAATTTTAGGCTATATAACCTTTGTACTAACAATGTTTTTGATAGAGTTAGCTATTTTGAGATATTGTTAAGTTAACTTGGTCTCTCCTGGCTTCAAGCTCTTGATTTGAAAAATTTTGAAATAGAATTGTGACCTTAATGTTGAACAAAACTATTAATGATGGTACTCATTTTATTCAGAATTTTAAGCTCTACAACATTTGTATTGACAATGTTTTTTTTTTTTTTTGTTTTTTTTTTTTTTTTTTTTATATAGAGTTAGCTGTTTTGAGATATTGTTAAGGAAACTAAAAAAAACGTGTTTTTCGAAAATAAATATGTACATATTTTCTAAAATTCACCCAAGTACGAGGAATAAAACATAGTACGTTCATTTTAGACCTAAACTGAAGGGATTAAAACAATTTCCAGTTTTCTCCTAATTAATCCTGAGGTCATCCTCCTGATGATGGGTCTAAAACTTTGACGTAGAATTGTGACCTTAATATTCAACATACGTATTGAGTGTAGGTACTCATTTTACTCAGAATGTTAAGCTCTACAACATTTGTATCGACAATGTTTTTGACAGAGTTAGTTCTTTTGAGATATTGTTATGTATGCAAAAAAACGTGTTTTTTGATTATAATTCTATGCATATTTCCTAACGCTCACCTGTACGAGGGGGAAAACATACCATATTCATTCTAGACCTAAACAGAAGGGATTAAAACAATTTCCAGCTTTCCCCTAATTAATTCCGAATTCAGCCTTTCTTTGACTTTTGAGACTTCTAATTTTTTTCAAAAATTTTCTCGATTTGAGTGATCAATGCTGAACTGAATTCCAGACATTTTCTGACTTTAGGAGAAACATTTTCACGTTTCAATATTTTCTCCACCTTCTCTTTTGGACTGTTTAAATTTTTTCTTTTACTTATGATGCGTTGATATCTTTTAATATAATAATCTTTTTCTCTTTTGTATTTGAACTTTTCATAAAATTTTTAAGCTTTTTACTTTCTTCTATCTTTACAAGAAGAAAGTAATGGATTCATGAAAATTTTCGACGGATTTACACGTTTTAGGGGTCAGAGATTCCAAAAAACATGTTTTTACAAAATGTCTGTCAGTGAGTCTGTGAGTCTGTCTGTTTGTCCGTCTGTCTGTTTGTCCGTCTGTCTGTATGTGACACAAATTTTGTGGGCGCTCTATCTCAAGAACTAATGCACGGAATTTAATAAAAATTTATGTTCAGGTAGTCCCTGACATAGATTGGTGCTGATTAGTTTTTGGTGTAAATAGCCCTGTAGGTGGCGCTGCTATGCTGCATTTTGCAGGATTTCCGCAGTAGCTCTATCTCAAGAACTACAGCACGGATTTTTATAAAACTTCAGATTCAGTTACTCCTTGATATGAGTTGGTGCTGTTTACGTTTTGGTGTAAATCGCCCAACAGGTGGCACTGCAATGCTGCACTTTGCAGGATTTACACTATTTTCTCAGTAGCTCTATCTCAAGAACTAATACACACATTTGCATCAAACTTCGAATTTAGTTAGTCCTTGATATGAAATTATGCTGACTACGTGTTGGTGTAAATCTCCCAATAGGTGGCACTGCTGTGCTGCATTTAGAACGATTTCCTCAATAGCTCTATCTCAAGAACCAATGCACAAATTTTCATCAAACTTCAGACTAAAGTATACCTTGATTAATATTGCTGCTGATTATGTGTTGGTGCAAATCGCTCAACAGGTGGCGCTGCTATGCTGCATTTGTCATGATTTGCGCACTAGCTCTATCTCAAGAACTAATGCACGAATTTCCCCCAAATTTCATATTCAGTTAGACGTTGACATAAGTCAATGATGGTTAGGTTCTGGTGTAAATCACCCTAAAAGTGGCGCTGCTATGCTGCATTTACACGATTTCAACGATAGTCATATCTCAAGAAGTAATGCACGGAATTTCATCTTTTTAGAATCCTTATGAAGAACATAGATTGTCATTTAATTCTGGCAAAGTGATAACGAATTTTGAAGCATTGACATGTATGAGATAGAAGAAAGTTTTGGGATTGGTACATGGGACTAGTTTTATTCTGTATGCACAATTTTATTCTTTAGTATGCCTTTGTTTTGTTTCTGTTCACAATTTTTCGACCACTTTTCACCCGACTGGTACCTGCTCTTCCTATCACATCTTTAAGAGGCTACTTCAGTCAAGTGAAAAGACCCATTCGCTATTGTTAATCCTATGGAAGAAATTTATAACGATATCTCGGTTGCATTTAAATATTTTTAAATGATTTTTTTTTTTTCATTGGATAGCTGAGATCAATCTGTATGCAGGCCGCTTTTTATTTTTTCGATTTCGATTGCAGATTTTTTTAATGAGGATGCTTTCAGTTTCGAAACCGGTTCCCAAAATGAAAGGGACCTCATTAAAAATTTCTGTAAACAAAATAGAAAAAGCAAAAAACGACCTTTGTACAGCTATCCAATGCAAAAAAAATCATTTAAAATATTAAAATGCAACTGAGATATCGTTATAAATTTCTTCCATAGGATTAGCATTAACGAACGGGTCTTTTCACTTGACTGAAGTAGCCTCTTAACATGCGCAATAGGATTGTTTATAATTTCTGGATCATCATCTGCTTCTGGCGTAGAACAATTTAAAAGAACTTGCTGTAATTTTTCTTTATTTGCTTTCTTCTCTCGACATTTCCTTGTCTTTTGTACCCAATTCTTTCTTTGTGCGCGTTTTGTCGTTCACTCAGTTGAGAAATAGCTTTTATTTTTCCTTCTTTTTTCTTCTCTTAATACTTTTTGCGTTCTTTTTTATTACATTCTTCTTATAATTCTGGATTTTCTTTAATTTTATCTCGTCTTTTCTGCTCTGCTTTTCGTTTGAGTTTTCTTTTCTTCTCTACAGAAATCTTTTTGCTTTTTGCTCGAGCCATGATAACTAAAAAATATTTTAAAATATTAACGTGCAATTAGATAAAAATAAGTAGATTAATAGATAAATAGAAAATAGAGCACTTTAAAGATACGACTGCAGACTACTATAGTGTGGCCATATTATTTAAATATAATAAATATTAAACAAATATTTTGTGTGTTTTTTTTTTATTAATTTCTCAAATTAGCTAGCATAGAAAAATTGAAAATTTAAATTTAATTCTATTTTTATTATTTTTTCGGTTTAGGAGATCAGGAAATTCAATAAGAGGTTTTAAAATAAAGTTTAATTAAATCTAAAATTTAACTTGTATTGAAAAAAATACTGAAAGGCATTAATAAATCAAACTTATACAAAATTAAATATTTTAGAATTAAAAATTTTCAGTTTCAAAAAATATTTTTTTAAATATGAAATTATCCCTAAAATAAAAAATATAAGTTCGATAAGTAAATATATACTTTAAGCACCCTTAAAATATAGTTTACATCGATAAATGTCACATCCATGGGTCAATGTCACCTCCATGATACAACAATGGCATGGATGTGACATCCATGGAGGTGACATATCTGAGATTAGGCCTAATATTTTCTAAACTATGCACAACATTAATATAATGCTACATGGATACAAAATTAAATAAAGCAATTTAAAGCTACTTATCAACAGAATTCTGCTATTTATAAAACTGAAAAAATTAATGAGGCCATGGAGTTGACATCCAATTAAAGTACACTATGGTAATTAAAAGTTTTTAATTAAAATCCAAATGAAGTATACCATGCTTCAGAAATATTCCATCCACTAAGTAGCTGCCTGTAGTTAATTTGTGTTCCAAGTTCTACATTATGCTGCCATCTAGTAGATTTTTATATAACTATAACTGATATGTTATGGAAGTAGCTATAATTCTGGGGACTGAACTGCCTTGGTCTGTAATTTTATATATATATATATATATATATATATATATAAACTTCCAAAATTTTCTTATAAAGAATATCTTTTTGATAACCCCGTAAAAACTAAAGTAGCAAAAGCGTTCAACACAGTAGATTATGATTAAGTGCCTTATTGGGGGGGGGGGGGCAATAAACTGTGTTCATTTTTATGATAATAGCTTGTATATTCGTAGAGAAATTGAAGTTTTTATAAAAAGAGTCCCAAATTTTTGCAAGTTTTTTGCTTATAATTTGTAGAGCTCATAATATAAAAAAAAGTTCTTTTCAGAAAATTTGACAAACAACATTGTACATAATACCCTGCAATCAGAATTAAAAAATAGTAAAAATTGGATGAAAGATGAGCAGGTTTACTAAAAACTATTTCACTGCGCATGCGCGAATGCAATCAAAATATAATTTTCATAATGTATTAGCTAAGTGTATAGAACAACTTTTGTGAAAGTCTCAAAAACATAGCTTGAAAATTCTAAAAATTATCGTTGATGGAATAAGCTCGAAATCAGTTGTTCCCAAAATGAAGCAAAAAGATGAGGGGCTGTATCCAAATACAGTAGCACGTGCAATATTGTGCATGCTATATTGGCACTAATAAATGGATATACGGATACAAACCCTCATCTTTTTGCTTCATTTTGGGAACAACGGATTGCGAGCTTATTCTATCAAAGATAATTTTCAAAATTTTCAAGCTATGTTTTTGAGCCTTTCACAAACGTTGCTCTATACACTTAGCTAATTTATTATGCACATTATATTTTGATTACATTCGCGCATGCGCAGTGAAACATTTTTTAGTAAACCTGCTCATTTTTCATTGAATTTTTACTATTTTTTAATTCTGATTGCAGGATATTTTGTATAATGTTGTTTGTCATATTTTCTGAAAAGAACTTTTTTTTATATTAAGAACTATACAAATTATAACCAAAAAACGTGGCAAAATTTGGGATTCTTTTTATAAAATCTTTAATTTCTCTGCGAATATACATGCTATTCTCATAAAAAATTACCACAGTTTATTGCATTAAGGCACTTAATCATAATCTAGTGTGTTGAATGCTTTTGCTACGTTAATTTTTACAGGGTTATCCAAAAGATATTCGTTCTTTTTCAATTTGTTGACGGTCTCCTATGGTGTTTCGGGGAAAAATCTTCACGGAAATATATGATTTGTTTACACTATCTTGTTTACACACCTGGAGTTTCAAGATAATTCCTTATGTATTTCTCTAGATATTTAAGAAAATATTTAAAATCGCAAGTGACCGGTCACCTTTGGCCATATAGTGTATTGTACAGAGAGGCTTAAATTTATTTCGAAAAACTCTTGGAAATCACTACCTGATATCAAGATAGTTCAATATAAATCAACAAACACTATCTAGTGTTCGTTCGACGTGAAAAATACAATATCTTTCAGACACTTGGCAAGTTAACAAAATGTAAACAACACGTTTTCTAATGTGTCTAAACTAATCAGCGCCAAAAACTAATCAGCGCCGCCAAATTATGTCAACGTCAAACTGAATCTCAAGTTTGGTGAAAATCCGCTCGTTAGTTCTTGAGATAGGGCTATGGTGCCCCCTCCAAAATCCAATTTCTTACGACAAGTGTGCACCAACAATTCGGCCTCTAAACCCCAGGTCATTCAGAAGTAGTTCGGGCAGCGGTGGCCCAGTTGGCAGAGCATGGAATCCGCAGCTAAGGCCGCGGGATCGAGGCCTACTGCTGGCTATAATCCGCCATGTACGCTAATGGCGTCTGGTGAATGTAAAATCCGTCGTGGGTGCAAAGTCCTCCAAGTTACCTATGAATTATACCTCTGGAGGTGCCTTGCCATGTGAAGGTCTCGTCATCTGATCAAGGTTCTAAATTACGAGACCAGCATGAGTAGCAATGTGCAGGTGCCAAACAACAGGATATAACGTTAAGTAACCGGAAAAACAAAGTATACACAAACGAGCAGAAGGCACTGCAGATAGGATGACGATCGAGACAATGATGTCAGGTTTATTGCCGCTTCGCAGCGATTAGGCGGTCTTTCGCCCCGATGCCAGGTACTAAACTCGTTAAGCTGGGGCATCGCGGCAGGTAGGGGCCTGGTCATCGGTTAGAAAGAAAGAAAGAGATAGGGCTATGGTGGAAATCATGAGAAATACTGCATAGCAGAACCACTTATAAAGCGATTTATACCAAAAACTAATCAGCACACATTTATATCAAGGTCTACCTGAATCTAAAATTGTCTAAAATCCGTGCATTAGCTCTTGAGATACATTGTTAAAAATTTGCAGTATTCTGTCCAGTCATTTGACCGTTTTTATCGAAAACGGTTACACAACCGTAATTTAACACTATTCTGACCATATTATTGGCCATTTTATGGTCATAATATAGTTAAATTACGGCTAAGAAACAGTTTTCAAAAAACGGTCGAATGACTGGACAGAATGCTGCAAATTTTTAACAGTGTAGAGCGTCCACAAAATGTTTGTCACATACAGACAGACAGACATTTTCTAAAAACTGTCGAATTATGTTTAGAATCTTCTAAAACGTATAAATCCGACAAAAAGAGGGAGTCGAAAATTTTCACAAATCCAATATTTTCTTCTTGTAAAGATAGAAGAAAGTAAAACATATAGAAATTTCTTGACTTTTTAAAAAAAAAAACCTTTATATCTCCATAACTGTTGTTGCTTTTCTTACACAACTGAACACAAATGTTGAACAGATTGTCATGTGCTACAGCTACAGATCATTGCGAGAATTTTATTTTACAACTGACCACAAACGTTATTTTTTATTCAATTTGTTGTTGGTCCTCTAATTGTTCCAGTGATCAAATATTCATTGAAAAATCGGAGGTCAAACTTGTTCTTTACATTCCTCACGTTACAGAACAATTCGTCAGATATCTCTGTAGATATTCGATGAAACATCTGAAATCGAAAACGTCCGGTGATTTTCCGCCCTATAGTGTAAGTGGATCATCATCACATTTAAAAACTAGTCTGATGTAGCAATCCCAAATCTTTCTTGTATCTCATACCTGTTAATACTTTCTGAAAAATACAGCATATCAGCGCCACTGGTCAGGTGATTTACACCAAAATCTAATCATTAACAATCTTATGTCAACTTCTAACTGAATATGAAGTTTGGTGAAAATTCGAGCATTATTTTTTGAGATAGAGCTATTGCGGAAATCGTAAAAAAATCTGTATAGCAGCGCCACATGTTGGGCGATTTACCCAAAAAAATTAAACAGAACTAATTTATACCAGGCTCTAACTGAATCTGAAGTTTGATGAAAATCCATGCATTAGTTCTTGAGATACAGCTATTTCGAAAATCTTGAAAAATGTGGCATAGCAACGCCATCTGTTTATCGACTTACACCAAAAACTAAACAGCACTAACTTATATTAGGGGCTACCAGAATCTGAAGTTTGATGAAAATTCGTGCATTAGATCTTCGGATACAGCTATTGCGATACTTATGAATAATGCAGCATAGCAGCACCACCTGTTGGGCGATTTTCTCCAAAACGTAATCAGCACCAAATTGCATCAAGGACTAATTTAATCTGAAGTTCTATGAAAATCCATGCATTAGCTCTTGAGATCTAGCTATTTTGGAAATCGTGAAAAAAGCAGCATAGCAGCGCGCAACCTGTTGAACGATTTACACCAAATAGTAATCAGCAACAGTTGATATAAAGGTCTAACTGAATCTAAAATTTTGTGAAATTCCGCGCATTAGTTCTTGAGATAGAGCGCCCACAAAATTTTTGTCACATACAGACTCACATAGTGGCAGTGTGACAGAGAGACTCACAGACAAATATTTTCTAAAAATACTCAAATCGTGTTCAAGACCTTCTAAAACGTATAAATCAATCGAAAACCAAACGTCAAATTTTTTCACGAATCCAATACTTTCTACTTGTAAAGATAGAAGTAAGTGATAATGCGTTTAAAATGCAATTATGTATTTTATCATTTTTAATCGTGTGTTTAAGAAGCTTTTTCTTAATATCGTGCATTATATTAGTTTTTAAAACAATTTATGATGTGTTAAAAAGTGTTAAATGTAAATTTCTTTATCGCATAATTTGGAAACTGAATATTTCATTTTAAATCTAATAATTCATTTTCAACGAAACGCAGCTATTTACTTCATATTAAAATGTGACAAAGGCGTATTATTTAAATCCAACTAATTAAATATTAAGCGTGTTTGCTCCGGATTCCTTTTATCGCCAACTTTAAATGAAACAGCTTCAAATATTTTCCGCGGAAATACCTAATTCTAGTTTGGAATTTCCATAATCTAAATTAGCGCAGAAACTCTCAAAACTATTTCCAAACCTATTTTAATATTTAAATCATGTTTTAATTAAATCGTAGTAAATAGCAACGGATTCAGAAATTTACTCAGATACGCGCTTTTTAACTAAAATTTTAACAGAAGAGTGCTTTACATAAATTTTAAATATGTTGTACTAATAATATCTTGTTGTTGAATTTTTAAATTAATTTCTCAACAAATAATCGCAATTTAATTAATATTGAACTATTCATTGATAAAAGCGTATTTTTACGTAGATTTCGTGAGAAATACTACATGTTACAGTCTCCCCTATGTTGGAATTTCTCAAAATGTTTTGCAGATCTACGCCGATCATGACCCTAGAACATAAAACCATCCCCAGTTAAAAACTTTATATATATATATATATATATATGTATGTACACTATATTGCCATTAATGACCTTGATTTTTCAATTTTAGACATTTTGTCGAATATTTAGAAACATACTTGACAGATTCTTCTGGAATTTGAGGATTGAAAAGAAGAGGTATGACCTCATATTTATTTATTCGATTTGATTAGGACGGGCAATTAGGGGGTCAACAAAAAATCAAAGAAAAAAATAATACTTGGGATCACCCTGTAAAATAAAATGCACGAAATGATCTATCGCTACCGAATATAAATAAACAGACATTGTGCAATAGGTGTATTCTTTTGTGTAAGAATAGCATGTATATTAAGAGAGATATAGCGATTTATTTAAAAAAAATTTAAATTTTTGCATGTTTTTTGCTTATAACATGCAGGGTTTTCAACTAAATTTAACTCCGGTTTCAGGAAAATTGACAAAATATAGTAGAAACAATATAGTGCAATTGGAATATAAATATATTAAATATTTTATGAAATATGAGCAGTTGTATGACATAATTTTTATCTGCGCATGCGCGATCGATAACAAGGATCATTTTACATAATTTAATAGCCAACTCTATGGAGCAACTTATTAAAAAAATCTAGTCAAATATCGTAAAAATTCAGAAAGATATCAGCGTTAGAATGAGCTAATTTTTAGTTGTTCTCTAAAAGCAGCTGAATGATAAGGGATTTTCCACAAATTGTCATTTTAAATTTTTTAATTGTTTTAATTTTAATTTTTTATTGATGCTTTAGTTCTTCTTGGATAACCACCAGAAGGAGCTTATACCATGATCAAAAGAATTATCAAAATAGAAGCAGTTTTTCCAAATCTACTCGTTGACACTCACTAAATACTAACTTTTTTCTGAAAGACAGTTAATAAAAAATGACAATTTGTGTAAAATCCCTTATCATTCAGCTGCTTTTAGAGAACAACTAAAAATTTGCTCCGATATCTTTCTGAATTTTTACGATATTTGACTAGATTTTTTTTAATAAGTTGCTCCATAGAGTTGACTATTAAATTATGCAAAATGATCCTTGTTATCGTTCGCGCATGCGCAGATAAAAATTATTTCATACAACTGCTCATATTTCCTAAAATATTTCATATATTTATATTCCAATTTCACTATATTGTTTCTACTATATTTTGTCAATTTTTCTGAAACCGGTGTTAAATTTGGTTGAAAATCCTGCATGTTATCAGCAAAAATCATGCAAGAATTTTTTATTTTTTTTTAAATAAATCTCTATATTTCTATTAATATACGTGCTATTCTTACACAAAAGAATACACACGTTGCACAATGTCTGTTTATTTATATTCGGTAGCGGTAGATCATTTCATGCATTTTATTTTACAGGGTGATCCCACGTATTACTTTTTTCTTTGATTTTTTGTTGGTCCCCTAATTTCCCCGCTTATCAAATCAACATTGCTAAATATGAGGTCATACCTGTTCTTTTTAATCCTGAAATTCCATAAGAATCTGTCAAGAATATTTCTAAATATTTGACAAAATGTCTAAAATTGAAAGTTGCCGGTCATTAATGGCCATATATTGTATATCATCATCAACCGTTTTCAATCCACTGCTAGATGTAGGTCTCCCCCAGATTTTTCCAATGTTTTCTGTCTAGTGCTTTAGTCATCCAATTTACACCGGCTACTTTTCTGATTTCATCACTCCATCTTACTTGAGGTCGTCTTCTTGGCCGTTTTACATCTCCGGGATACCACTGTAGGGTGTTTGTGCTCCATCTATTGTCTTGTCTTCTTGCAATGTGCCTAGCCCATTTCCATTTTAGCCGTTTAATTCTTTCAATGATGTCAAAAACTTTCGTCTGACTTCCTATCCAGGTTATTCTTTTTCTGTCTCTTCTAGTTATACCTAGCATACATCTTTCCATACTTCTCTGTGTTGTTTGTAATCTTTGTACCATCCGTTTTGTTAGCGACCATGTTTCTGCTCCATAAGTTAGCACAGGCAAAACACATTGGTTAAATACCTTTCTTTTCAAACAAAGGGGCATGCTACTCTTCAGAATAATATTGTTCTTTCCAAAAGCACTCCATCCATTTCTTATTCTTCTATTGATTTCATTCATTATACTATTATCTAATGATATTTCCTGCCCAAGGTACACATAACTTTGCACTTCTTAATTTCAGTGTTGTTGTAGACAATTTTCTTTTTTGATGCAAATGAATTGAACATCACCTTAGTCTTTTCCACGTTTATTTTTAATCCCACATTAATGCTAGCTTCTGCCAACTCTTTTAGCATATTTTCCAATTCTTCAGGACTGTTACTGAAAATTACAATGTCGTCAGCGAATCGGAGATGACTTAAATATTCCCCATTTATTCTAATCCCTTTGTTTTCCCAATCCAGCTTCTTGAAAATATTTTCTAAGACAGCCGTAAAAAGCTTAGGCGAAATGGTGTCTCCTTGTCTTACCCCTCTTCCAAGCTTGATCTTTGCTTTTCCTTTGTCCAAGCGGATGGTTGCTGTTGCTTTCTTGTAAATCTTCTTTACAATATTGATGTAAGGTTTGTCTATACCAATGTCCTCCAGAGATTCTACTACTGCTGATGTGTAGACCGAATCAAATGCTTTTTCATAATCAATAAAGGAAAGGCAAAGAGGTAAATTATATTCCTTATGTTTTTCAATGAGTTCCCTTACCGTTTGGATATGATCCATTGTGCCGAATCCACTTCGGAATCCTGCTTGTTCTCTAGGTTGAGCTGAGTCCAGAGCTGATTCAAGTCTTGTCGTTAAAACTTTGGAGAAAATTTTATAAATCACTGATAATAAGCTGATCGGACGGTAGTTTTTAATGTTTTCCTTCTCTCCTTTCTTGTAAAGTAGCACCATCACAGCATTATTCCAATCTTCTGGCACATCTGACTTCTTGAGACATTTGGAAAACAGTAAGGATAGCATTTTTGCAAATTCTTCTCCTGCTTCTTTGATAAGGTCGATTGTATTTCCATCTTCTCCTGGGCATTTACCTTTTTTCATAAATTTAATGGCTTGTAAAACTTCGTCTGTCATCACTGGGATTATGGCTTCGGTTTCTGTTAAGTTTTCTCGTGGATCATATAGGTTGATTTCTCTTTGGTCTTCACATTTATATAAATCGTTATAGAATTTTTCGACAATGTGTACTATTTCTTTATTGATTTTGGTGATTGTTCCATCTGCGCTCTTTAGTGCAAAAATACCTTTTCTTCCAACACAAAGTTTGCGCCGAGCTGATTTTAAACTTTTGTTATCATCTAGAATTTTCTTGACAAGATCAGAGTTAAATTTTCTGTAACACATTTTCTTACCGTTTTACATAATTCAGCATATTCAACTCTTGATTTAGGATCGTTTTTCTTTATTTTAAATTCTCTGCGTTTCTTCATCAATCTTCTTGTTTCTTCTGTTATTTTCTTTGTCTGCTTTACTTGTGCATCGCCGGTTATCTTATTTGCAATATCTTGTATAGTATTGGTTAGTTTCTTGTTCACTACTGTAACATCTTGCTCTTCTTCTAAAGTTGATTGAAGTACTTGGAAACGGTTTTTAAGTTCCAAATGGAATTCTTCTTTATGTTTCTGGAGATTATTTATATCGATTGATTTCTTTGAGTGTTGCAAAAGCTTCATTCTTTCCACTTTAGTATTTAACAGCAGTTTGCATCTAACCAACCTGTGATCACTTCCTGTATTGAAGTTATTGAGAACGCTGCAATCCTGAATAAGATGCTTTTTGTTTGTTAAGATGTAGTCGATTTCACTTGTTGAGCCATTTGCACAACGCCATGTCCATTTCCTTTGTGGCTTTTTCTTGAAAAATGAATTCATGATATACAACTGTTCACATTCTGCAAACTCAATCAATCTGTTTCCTCTTTCATTTCGCATCCCATATCCATGATTTCCTACTGATAACTCGCCTTTCTCTTTTTCTCCAATTCTAGCATTCCAGTCTCCCATTATTAATTTTATGTAGCATTTTCCCTTTTGATGCATTGAAGCTACTTCTTCATAGAAATCCTCAACTTCTTCATCAGTATAGCTTACTGTTGGTGCATAAACTTGGGTAATTTGCAGCTTGTATCTTCTGGACACCTGTATTACTAACCTTGCAACTCTATCTGATGCACTATCATATTCTACGATGTGATTCTTCCACCTTTTATGAATCAGAAATCCCACACCACTTGTTCTTCCATCTTCTGTGCCTCTGTAGTGTATATTTATATATATATATATATATAATCACTTTTCTATGGAGACGAATAACTTCCATATTCCTGTACAAATCTCTTCCAAACAGATACATAAAATCAAGGGGCAAAAATTCTCGACCAAGTTCGTGAATGAGCAAAATCGGACGAAAAGGGTGGAAATGAGGAGGGTTTTCGTGAAAAACGACAAAACTTTATGTTTTTTAATTATGATACATATCGAATCAGTTTAAAGTTATTATTACTTCTAGGAAAAGGGCCAAAAATTTATGTATGACAGATTTTGATACCATTAAAAATGGGCTATGGGGCGAAAAAATAGGGTTTTAAGAAGAAAAAAATTCATAACTTCAAAATTTACATCAAATCCGCTTAGATTTATTATAAATCTTCTTAATATTATCTACAACTTTTATATTGACAAGCTTTTGACAGGACTAAGCTTTATAGAAAAAACAAAACAAAAAAAGAAGGCGTTATAGAAGAAAAAAAAACACATTAGCATGATTTTGACAAAACACACTCCCTCAGAAAAATGAAATACAAAACTCGTCAAAAGATGACAGTTAAAATTGTTAAACTGGGTTTTTCTCTAATCTTGATTTAGTTTTTGTCGGTGAAATTAGTACTTAATTTCGAAATCAACATCTTCCTATAGGCCGAGGCGGCAGGGATTTTTTTATATTGTACTCTTCATGTTTTATTTATCATTTATTTTTTACATTTTATCTTTTAAAATGTTTCATTATTCCAGTTTCACAGCCACTTGGCACTGGAGCATCATTAAGTTCATTGTTGTTCCAACTCGCATATAACTTTATAAGTTACAGAGAATATTTGGCGATATATCACTTATGGCGGGCTAACGGAAAATGCGTTAAAATGAAAGTACGGTAGAGCGCCGATTATCCGAGCAAGTCTGGACCGAACCTAGTTCGGATAAGGAAATGTTCGGATAAACGGACATACAATTTAAGGAATGTTCCTGACTATACTAAAACTTTCACACTTTATCCAGGCTTAGGACTGACAGAACCAGTTAGTGCTGGCGAGTTTAATATTTTTTTTGTGTGTGTGTGTGTCTTTTTAATTTTTTGTTTACTTTTATCATTTAAAATTTTCTTTTACTCTTTTTATCATTTTCTGAACTCCATAGATTATAATTTAAGCAAAAAATTAAGCTTTCGATTGTTGCTTGCTTCAAAGAAGGCATTCTTTTCAATGCTGCCCTACCTCGAATTCTTCTTAAATACGTTAGTTGAATAGGATCAGAGTTCTTCTACCGTTCGAGTCATTTCATAGCTGTTTCCAAACATTCAAAGGCTTCATTATGTGATGGACCTGGGTCATTTTCTTCAATTTCTTTTTCATCTTGAATCTCATCCACAATCTTTTCATCATTAAAAAAATTTTTTGTGAGAAATAAGCTGTTCGGATAAATGGAAGTTCGGTTAAAAAAAAGAGAGAGAGAGAGAAATAGGCTGTTCGGATAATTGGAGTTCCGCTTAAATTATAATCTATGGAGTTCAGAAAATGATAAAAAGAGTAAAAGAAAATTTTAAATGATAAAAGTAAACAAAAAATTAAAGATACACACACACAAAAAAAAAATATATTAATCTCGCCAGCACTAACTGGTTCTGCCAGTCCTAAGCCTGGATAAAGTGTGAAGGTTTTAGTATAGTCAGGAACATCCCTTAAATTGTATGTCCGTTTATCCGACCTTTTCCTTATCCGATAATCGGCGCTCTACTGTATTAATTTATAATTAAGCTCTAAAAATATTAAAAGGTTGTATTGTCATCGGAAACACACCTGTCAACGTGATTGTTATAAATCTATCATATCAAAAAATTTGTTCAAAGTAGATTACAAAATTCCTGCTTAGCATAAAAAAAAACCAAGTTGACTGTTAAAAAGTCGACTATGTTGGAAAGTGATAAATAGTAATAAAACCATTTTTGGAAACGTAGCCAAAGAAAGGGACAGGTTACCATTGATCTCGGCTGATTTTTAGCCTAACTGGATCTTAAGCAGTTCAATAATTGGTGGAATCAAGCCTATCTTCATCAGGTGACGACGGAAGCGGGTGAAATCATCGTTACCTGTAGCTTTCGTTGGTTGTTGGGGATCATAAGAAGAAGAGCAACTTTAATACGTTCGCTGCCAAAGTGGTGCATCTGTTCATACACGCCAAGATCACATTGGGTGTACCCTACTAAATATTGAATATGTAAGTGTAACTTAAAAATACAATGAAATCTAAGATAGATCTTGTTTTTTGTAAGCGTAACTTTTTTTGTAATGCAGATGTTTTGATCACGTTTTTTTATTAAATTCTACATTAAATTGCCTTAAATTTTATATATAAACATTTCTATTTATGTGAAATTTATTATATTCTTCAAGCACACAAAGTTATAAAACGTGCAAATTTCAAAAAATGTCCACAATTTTGGCCACCACTGTATGTCTAAGCGTAACTTCTTGGTGGTTCTTTTGATTTTCAATATTTTGTGTGTTTATAATATTTTTTTTTTTTTTTTGCAATAATCAGATGGGTGTTGAAAAAGTTTGCCATTGAATACATAACGGCTGCCCTGAGACCTACAACTGTGTTGTGTGGATGCCTAATGGTGTGCCTCTTAACCACGCCATGTACCGCGTGTCCCAAAAATGACTGATGGATTTTAAAATTCAACAACTTGAAAACGGTGACCGATATTTAAAAATTTCTTGCAGAATTGTTATGTAAGATGTTAGGAATTTTTATGCTGCGATCCTCGGTTTTAGTTACAAATAGCTTCGATAGATGGCTCTGCAAGCAATAACCGCTAAATCCAGGCTCGATTTTTCGGCCTCTCTCTTCTTCCATGCGAAAAAAATGACATTAAAATGTATTGAATGGATTCCGAAGTACCAAAAATCGGGTCTGTACTGAGTACCTATTGCTCTCAGCGGCATCTATTTTTTGAAAATTGAACTAAAATCAAAAATCACAGTAAAAAAAGTCCTGACATCATACATAACCCACCTGCAAGAATTTTTTTAATATCTGTCACCGTTTGCAAGTTATTGAATTTTAAAATCCATCAGTCATTTTTGGTACACCCGGTATCTGCAATTTAATACTTTTAAATTATTTTCTGTTTTATTATTTAAGTACTGTATATATAACGAATTACTTTTAGCAACATATAAATTCACACGAGTATTCTCGTTGTTGGCATATGAAACATTGCAGGTATTTTCTATGGCAGTGCTCGTAATCGGTGATTTAGATAAGGAGATCAATAACGAGTTATCTCTTAGCTGGCAAGGATCTCGTAGACGACAGCAAACGTGTTAATAGTGGTATAGGTTAACGAAAAGTATAGTAGAATAACTGCAACATGTTAAGGATATCTGATAGGTATTTTTTCTGTATTTCTGTACTTTTGTTTTATAAAAATAACAAATATTTGTTACGACAATAACAAAAGTTTTAATGTTGTACAATGAAATTAATCTTCCTAAACAAGTTTTGCCACGATTTTGAAGGTCTGTTGGCATATTTTACTGGCATTGTTTCTTCTTTATACTGCTTATTACATTGTTATTCGGTTATACCTAACGCACAAAAAAATTACAAAACGCGGTTTGAAAAGATCCTTCTATATATAAAGAAAAGTAACGATTTGGAAATGGACCAATGAAAATCTGTGTAGATACCGCAAAACGCATTTGATTGGTCAGAGTTTTCGGACGCTATACGGGAGTGGGTTAACAACCATAAGGGGACCATAAGAGGGCTCTGCCGCGAAACGTCGCCAAATTTCCATTGACTCCCACTGAAATCCAATAAAGTTTACTTGCTTTCAGAAAATCAACAAATTGAGATATTTCAATGCAACAAAAACTAATATTAGCTTATGAATAGAGCTTAATTAAACTGTTGACATTATTTTTAAGCACAAACACAAGCTATTTACAATATACGTAACACTATATATATAATTTAACATTTGATAATTATTATAATTATGAAACTCTGTAAGCTCTATTGATTATGCGCTTGGAGATAGGGAAATAAAATTGTCAGGAGTTGGGGAGGAGCGTGCTTTTACCAAGTTGAATCTAAAAATTGAATGCATAGAAAATAAGGGATCGCGAAACGATTACGCAGGGGGTTGGTGAGCGTATCAAGCAGGGGGACAGAGCCTCCCTAGTATAATAAAAAATACAAAATCTGTAAAAATTTATCATATCATTGTTATAATTTCAGGACAAAAATGTTTGTTTTTTAGGTATAGTTTGTAGAAAATCTAATTTCTTTAAGATAAAAAAAAAAAGAAGAAGAAGAAGAAGAAAAGAAACGTGTAAATCTGTTAATTGTTCTAAATTGAACGAAAACAACTGAAAAGCTGTGTTGTTTTAAGATAATTCAGTTTAAGAGGACATTTGTGTATATAATACCGAAATAAATGTGTTTTTTAGCATTTTGTTTACTGAAATAGAAATGCAGATTTTAGCTCTGGGATTTTTGCATGCTATTTATTTCAATATTTTTTAAATAGAAAATTGATGATGTAACTCGAGTTCTGTGGGTGGATGTCCTGTCGTGCGCGCCGTAGAATCCCAATAGGGTGGGATCCGATAAATCGCCAGAGTCGTTTTCAATCAATTTTCATTAAAGATTACGAAAGAAGAAAATATTGTCTGAAACTTCAAGCATTTTGGGATCAGAAAGTTGAAAATAAACAAAGTGGCAGCCATTTTAAACAAGTTGGAAATTGCACGTCAAACGTTTTGATATAAATATTTTTTGCACCACATATTTTACTGAATGTATATTTTAGTGCACATAATAGTGTATATAAGTGCATATCCATTTCATTCTGTTCGAAAGGCTGTAACATCATTAAAATCACTTGAAATATTTTTTTGCCATTGGAATTTATGTGACGGAAAACTTTTTACTGTCCATATCATCATGGAAGACGGTAGTATTCGAGTGACGCAGCCTTAAGCCTAAAATCGTATCGTATCGTATCGTTAAAATCGTATCGTATCGTATCATAGAATTCGTAGATGGCGGAACTCATATATACAGCTAATTCGACATCAAAGAAAACGCGAAAAGCCGCCTTTTAATAACTCAGCAGATATATGTCTTATTGTTCTGAATTTTCTAGAACAGTCTTATATCTGCAGTCTAATCGTATACTGAAATTTTTGCATTTCTACGTGCAGTATATTTTGAGATCTAAATAGCCATTTTTAAAGTGAAAACGTTGGTATAATATCGAGGAAGTTCCTAATTTGAAAATCTCGAAAACGGTTCTAACGATTATTTTTAAATTGATACATAATATAAATGTGATTAAGGCGAGGTGAATAACACTTTTCTTTTTTCTGGGAAAACTCTCGTTCGTTAAATAATTCGATTTTTTTTCTCTCGAAAGTGACACGGGCGATTGTTTAAAAATCAAATAAATATGTTTCAGATGAACCAAATAACAATTTACTTGTTTCCAGCAAGACTCTTGTTCGTTTTATAATGCGCATGAAAAATCGGACTATATTTCTTCGCCATTCTATGGAAATTTCACCGAAAATGCATGACACTGTATTCATACACATGCTTTCTTTTTAACCACTTCTGGGGAGAAAAATTTTGTCTTCCCACTGGCTGAGTGGCTAAGGGCCATCGTTTACTGACCTTAAGATAGGCAGTTCGATACTCAGTGGTACGTGTTTTTACATGTGAATGTTTTTTTTTAAGTCTGCTAGTTGACCATTATTCTCAGTTCCTTTGTAATTTTTTTAATTGCTATTAAGTTAAATAAAATTACAATTATAATGACGCCAATTTGATGATGATTATTTCTTGGCAATTTTTCAACAATAAAAATATTACCATAAATTTTATAAATATATTTAATTTCAATCACTTTACAAAAAATATACATTAATAATTATTATTTGAATATAAATCACACGATCAGAAACGTAAAAAAATAATTCATTTCAGCTCTTCTTTTTATAATATCATTTTTTATTATTATGACGGTCAATCAATATATAATCACTGACATCCATAATATTATTATTATTATAATTATTATTTTCCTTGCATAAAAGCTATTGTGATGTAATAATTCTTTTATAATAAATAATTTTGTTGAAATGTTTTATTTATAAATATCAATAAAGTTTGATAACCCCGAGACAATTCTTTTTATTTAACTTTGCAATATTTACAGTTTACATAATAAGCATATCAGAATTCTGGTGTCGCCATCTTTTGACGCAATTGCGTAGTATTATAGAGAAATGTTTGATAAAAACGCTGAAGTAGACAGTTTTTAAATCGAAGAATTATTTTAAGAGACATTTAATGTTAAATCTGGATAAAATTGTCTCATTAAAAAAGTCTCATAGGAAAAAAAATATACATGGGAATTTAATCATTTTCATTCAATTTAATCATTCAATAGAAACTCGAAGTTTGCAGAGTGCATTTATTATTCTTAACTTGCCTAATTTTTTGACGGTTTATTTCAATTTTAAATTAAAATTTTCAGAATTTCCAGAGATATTTTTTACATATTTTAGAAAAGGTTATTTTAAATTGTTGCCAAATGTTAAAACAGCGCAAAGAATAATATATCCTTTAAATTAAAAATTTATTCACACGTGACTATTATAAACAGAAAAAAATCCTTTTAAATTAGAATTAAATGATAACGTGTTAAAAGCAGGAAAATATTAAACATTACGTCATAAAAATTGTTTTTACACATGCTTACTTAAAATGAAAGAAAATTATAAAATAATCAATTATTTTCAAATTAGAATTAAATGATTACGCATTAAAAGAAGGAAAACATTGAAAATTACGTCATAAAAATTATATTTACACGTGAATATTAAAAGAAAAAGAAAATTTTTAAATAATAAATTCATTGATATGTGTTAAAAGTCGTAAATGGAGGAAATTACGTCATATTGGCCAAAGTGGCTAAAACAGTTTACAAAACACATTGCAAAACATATTGCAAAACAGTGTAAATTAAAAAATATATTTATATGAGAGATTTATTTCAAATTTCGAGATGATATTTTTAACTATAGTTGCTAATTTTAAGGTAGCGCAAATAATAATATTATCTTTCTAATAATAAAAATATTTTCAGTTGAATGTTACAAAGAGAAAGGAAAGTTTGGTGAAAATTATGTCAGATTTAAAACGTTACATTTAAAATCTCTTATTTAAAATCATTTTCTTATAGCGTTGTTAAAAAATACCATAAAGCAAAGACTCTGTTGACTTAGTTCCTTTTATATTTGGTAATTTTCAAATGTTTAACTAATCTTATTTAATCAAGCAGGGAAACAGAAACTAACATCAGCTGATTCGGTTTTGAAATCCCTCAGTAAAAGGGAAACCCGTTTACAGTAAGATCGTCATTGATTTTTTAATTATACAGAGCAGCCTCGATTATCCGAGCTAATTGGGACTGTTAGTAAATCGGAATCGGAAATCTCGGTTAATAGAAACTGTGTGTAAAAACTCGCCGTGCTTGCGAATTTAACATCTCTTTTTAAAAAATATATAGAACGTTTTTTAAATAATAAAAGTAAATATATGTAAAGTTCTGTTTCACAGCTTAACAAATTTAAAAAAAAATCAACTACCAGTAGTAAATTTTAAAATGCAAATTGAAAAATTTACGAAAGTTCACACAGCCACTGGAAACAAAGCATTGTTCGCTATTGACTTCTCAGGGTCCAATGTTTCTTTGGAGTTGAGGGCTTTTGGGGGCAGAAGGGCCTGTATAGCACGGACAGTGAGCTAAAGAGTGTGGTTATTTTTAAGGCTCATTCAAAAGGAAAAAAAAATCAGACTTTGTTATCGGCTCGGTTAACAGAAACCTCGATTAATCGAAGCTCGGTTAATCCAGGTTCTACTATAATTCAATCTTCCGTAATCTTTTTAAAGCAGATCAAATTAATGGACTTTAGCACAAAGTCACATAGCTGATAACTGCCATGCTTGTTGGCCACCTTTTTTTCAAAAAGTTTGCTTCACCTTATTCAATTAATGAGATATCTCCGATAAAATAAGTCACATTTTCCCGTTCTAAAATACTGGTATCCAAAAATCGTAGCATGTAACTGACACTACAACTACTCATGGAACTAGACTATTTTAAGTCTGATTTTTATTATAGACTATATAAAATTATTTAAAATATATATTATGATAGGAACTAGCGGGCTTCGTCCGCTATTTACGTTACGGATATAAAAATCATGTTTTTTTTAGGGAAAAAGAAATAAAAACCTTTTTGACGATAGGTTTATAAAGACACATTTTGTATTTGTTATATTTCCGGGGATGAGGAGGGGGGGGGGCTATTTTGATTAAATATCGCAATTAGTCTACATGGCAGATATAATTATGATAGACACTAGCGGGCTTCGCCCCTCTATGGCGCCTTATGGGTCCAGCTTCCATAACTCAGAAACTACCTTTCGGACATCAATGCAACAGATTCCAAACGTTATAATTAACTTAATAATCACCCTATATAGCATTAAAGTAAATTTATGAGTACTGCATACTATTTTTTTATCGTAATTTCTGAAGAGAAAAAATTATTTCGGTTCCATTCTTAGGTACTGGTCTGAAAAATTTTGAAAAAGGGGGGAAGGAGGGGGCATGAGACTGCTGTTTGTCAAACAACACAACGGGCTCTGGCTTATTCAACTTGGTTTTTGATGACTTCAATTGGAAGGTGGTTTGTTTAAAAGAGTGCGTTCCCTGCCCCATGAAAATTGGAACTATTGGTGCTACATCTATGTAAGGATTTAATAATTATAAATTAACATTTTGGATTTATTAATTTAAGGATAAAGTGTTTTTAAAGGAATATCAAATGAAACCCTCTGTGCGATCTGCGATTATACTTACCCAGTTGTTTTTATATACAAACTGCTATAAGGAAAATTGTAATAAAATAGTAAAAATTAAATCTGCATTAAATTCCATAAGTATCTTTTTTTTAATCACTTTATCACTAACCTCAAAAAAGTAATGATATCAATGCAAAAACCCTTGACGGGTTAAAAGTTTCTGACGCAGCACTTTATCTTATGCTCTAAGAATTTTAAATATGGAACTTAAAAATACTGATATCAAATTTTGAGTGACGTTATGCTATTTCTTAAAAAATATATTTGTATTTATTTCATCATTTTATTTTTGTTTTATTTATAATCGCATGTGCAAAAGTTATGTTCAATATGAAAAGCTGCATAAAATTTTATTCGCTGTTGCTTTATCATTTACATCTCTCATAAATTCAAAATATGAGTTTTAAAAGATATGATATAACATTTAAGTGACGCCTTGATGTGACTTTAAAGGTTTGTTTTAAAATTCAATTTAAATTATTTTTGACTTGGTTAAAATATTTTTTTTACATCTACACAATACTTTTAATTTTCCAGTTCACTGTTAAATATATCACTTTCACTGAATCTATACTATGCATTGAAATGTATTTATTTCAATAAATTGATTTATCTTTTGTGTCACGCTATTCAAAATTGTGAGTAAGATTTATGTAAATGGTTTATTTGCGTCAAACTATCCTTTTTCATACATTTCATGTAGTTTGGACACAATGACGCAAAGAAACCATTTACATAAATCTTACTCACAATTTTGAATAGCGTGACACAAAAGATAAATCAATTTATTGAAATAAATACATTTCAATGCATAGTATAGATTCAGTGAAAGTGATATATTTAACAGTGAATTGGAAAATTAAAAGTATTGTGTAGATGTAAAAAAATATTTTAACCAAGTCAAAAATAATTTAAATTGAATTTTAAAACAAACCTTTAAAGTCACATCAAGGCGTCACTTAAATGTTATATCATATCTTTTAAAACTCATATTTTGAATTTATGAGAGATGTAAATGATAAAGCAACAGCGAATAAAATTTTATGCAGCTTTTCATATTGAACATAACTTTTGCACATGCAATTATAAATAAAACAAAAATAAAATGATGAAATAAATACAAATATATTTTTTAAGAAATAGCATAACGTCACTCAAAATTTGATATCAGTATTTTTAAGTTCCATATTTAAAATTCTTAGAGCATAAGATAAAGTGCTGCGTCAGAAACTTTTAACCCGTCAAGGGTTTTTGCATTGATTAAACTATACATCCGATTTTCATAAAATTTGAAATAACTCGACAAAATTTTGCAACAATTAGATATTTAAAACTAGGGGGCTCTGCTCCCTGCAAGCTACGCTCGCCAACCTCCGTTCAGACACCGCAGAATCTAAAAACACGCTAATCTGATGGGGTTTAAAAATATTAGAGAAGATTGAATTATACTGAAAAAAGCTGTGCAGATCTCCCTGTAAACGGGTTTCCATTCAATTCCCTTTAATTGCACAAATTTAAGGGCGAATCAGTTGCTGTTAAGACATCCAATGAATGTTTTCGTTTTGGATTAAACAGGATCACTTAAACATTTGAAAAGAAGCTAAAATAAAATAAATTAAGTATACAGAGTCTTTGTCTCCCGGTATTTTAAAACAATCTGTATAACAATAGCCTAAGTCATGTGACTATCATCAACAGTTCCAGGTGGACCACTTCGCTTTTTATACTCTAGGTGCCATTTTGGTACTTTAATGTTAGCCAGGCACAGGTGATAAGTCGCCAAATATTATTCTATCGCCATCATTTCGTCTATATTATAATAGTTCAAGTCATCAACTGCCATAAACAAATACGGTCTGATCCCTTCGCCGTTCATATGAAAGTTTGGCACAGATGTCATATACGTCCCATATTGGAGCGATTTTTTAACGGCGCCAATTTGGGGAACGCATCAACAGTATAAACAACAACCTCCGGCTTACCATATCAAGCAAAATAACGATACTTTGGTGCCAGTTAAGTGCCCGTTCCGTATATGACATTGGTGTCAGAAAAAAATCGCGCCAATAAGGCACCGTAAACTTTCCATTTTGATTAAAAAATCAATTTTTTTTTTACGAATAAAACTACATAAAATTTCCATGGTTGCAAAGAATTCTTGGTACTGTTACGCTAGCCGGATGCAAATCTTGCCAATAGCTTTTTTTCAACTCGCCAGTTAGCATTTTT
Organism: Maratus speciosus; assembly: GCA_963932465.1. Classification (NCBI taxonomy): domain Eukaryota; kingdom Metazoa; phylum Arthropoda; class Arachnida; order Araneae; family Salticidae; genus Maratus; species Maratus speciosus. The sequence continues at coordinate 106,251,635 of OZ010795.1, read as the reverse complement.
TTTTTTCAAGTGGTAATATTTGGCCAGATGTCATATACGCACAGCAGGTTTGGCGCGATTTTTTTTTTTTTTTTTTTTTTTTTTTTTACGAAAATTTGGCGAAAACCTCGTTTTCAAATACCAGTTACATATGCATTTTTGGTATTACTTAGTTATCCCGTCGACCAAAAATCTATTGCCAAACTATAAGATTAAATGTCAATAATGGTTGATCGTAAGTGTCACATTCACTTGACTTTAAGCAAGTTACACGTATTTACGTCATCAAGTAATTTTTATTTCGACTTTTTATTTGTATATTTATTAATGCTATACTAATTTATTTCTTCTTTCGTTATTTAAAATAAAAATTATGTCAATTTGTATAATTTGTCGAGTGTTTTGGCGATTTATATAATTTGGCGAAATTGGTCGACGGAATAACTAAGTAGTACCGTATTTTTTTATTATTTCCTATTATTTTCTATTATTTTCCAGAGGAAATATAAAAAAAAAATAATTTATAAAAAGAAATAAAAGTAAATAAAGATTTATTATCAAATAAACAACAATAGCCGGGTTACTATGTCAACCTTTTCTGAAATATAAAAAAAATATATCTGTTTGATTAAAATTTGAGTTGCCATCATTAGAAAAATGTATATAAAACTAGAAAAAAAATTAATATTTCAAAAACTAATTCGAATTTAAAAATTCTAATACCAGTTTTGAGATCTGCGGATCAATGCTTATTTTTAGTGTTAATTCTATCGCAAAGTGTTCCATATTTTAGAAGAAATCGCTTGAAACATAATCAGTTGTTTAATCAGTCGATTCATATATCCGTTTCATAAATTCGTTTCATTGGGATTTTATATATATAGGGTAGATTTTAGACCATTCGGTTGGGAAGTTTTTGCTCTCTTATATGCGGACAGACAGACGGACGGACTGAACGACGACTATAGGTGCTACGTATTTATAAAATTACGAACGCACCTAAAAAGGGTTCTATTTCTGACCCCTTTTTCCGCAATTTGGCGTGCTTCGAAAAATGTTTTTTTATATAAAAATGGACGAAAGTGGCCCAATCTCCAATAAATTCATTTACCTTTAAATTTAAAAAAAACTTATCAAGATCGTTTTAATAGTTTTTTTTTCTTTCTGATTCCGTCCAGTTTGAAAAAAAAAACATTTTGCGTAAAGTGCATTTAGAGTGCTCTAAACAGTTTAACCCTTTATGTACTGAATTATGAATTCATGATACTTTCATCTTCTAAAGCATTTTTCGTGAATTATTTAAAATACAATAGAAGATTCACATAATCACTTAATAAATTTTAGAAGGATTTAAGAGTTTAGAAAGATTCGTTAAATTTGAATGTATAGGGATTTTGTGTAATATTGATAACCCCACTTAAATCTTTTATTTCAAATATTTTTCTTAATATTTTGTAGAATTAGGAAATGTACACATACAATGTTCTTACAATAAGAAATATTTCCGAATTCGACCCCCCCCCCCCCACCGCCAAAGAAGCTGAAATGATGCAAAGACAAAATAAATCATCCTTTTAAAAATATTTTTGTTTTGTGTAACCCATAGTGCTTTTGGAACAAGATAAAGCTTTTGAAACTCTATAACTCATTCTAAATTGTATTACAACTAATCTATGTATTAAAAGAATTTTATAACAAGTTATTTTAATGGTACTTATAAGTACCGTCAGTATATAAAGGGTTACGACGCCTAAAGACGCGGTCGCTAAAAAAACTATATAACTACGAATAGAATTCGGGTTTTGCCAAATCGTTTCACAGTGATAGTCTACAGACTATAAAGAATTTAAAAATGTAAAAAAGAAGTAAAAAAGAAATAAAGAAGGAAAGATTTTGTAAACCGTTAAAAAAAGCAAATGCCCCCTTAAAATTTTGCCTTCGCGTGTATCGCCGATCAACACGGTTCAACGTTTATGACAAGTACGACCGTAATTTTAGAAATGTTCTTATCAGACGAACTGTACGACATCCTTAAAGGTTCAAACATTAAAAATAGTAATAATAATAATAATGATAATAATAATCTATCTATCTATATATATATATATATATATATATATTACGCTATCGTACGTGGCACAGAAATCGCGATTATTAGTTAATTGTTTAATGGCAAAGCCCTAATGAAACACATCTTATTGGTTATTGTGTAAAAGTCCTCTGGCTGGCAGGATGTAGGCTGAGGTATACCGGGTTTATTTACATTTCGCTAAAGATCTCGGCGAATGCTTGAAAGTGAAGAAGAAGCCGAATTAAGAAGAGAAAATCGAAATAGATTGGATCGAGAACGGTCAAGCACAGAGCATAAGCGATCGCGAAAATAGGATTAATAACTGTTTTATAAAATGCATCACACTAGCATTTCACAAATCTTAATTTGCCATATATGAAGCCTCGATCTTATACCGATATGCCATTTAGGTTCAACCGTAAAATCTTCCCTGATCTTTTCATTCTTTAAAAGTAAGTGTAATAATTTTCCCTGACCGTTTCATGGCGCAGATGCCATATACGCACCACGTTGGCACGATTTTTTTTATTTCTTTTTTTTACGCCATTGCTATATAAGCAGCGGGGGACTTAACTGGGGCCAAAGTTTCGTTATTTTGCTTGATATGGTAACCCGAACGTTGTTGTTTATTTAGTAATAAATTGTTTATTTACTTTTATTTTCTTTTTTTAAATTATATAAATTGTTTTGCTTGATAGTTATTAATGAAACTTTTTTTTTATTTATTGTTATTCCCTTTTTAAAAATTTATATGTAACTGGTATTCGAAAACGAGGCTTTCGCCAAATTGGCGTCAGAAAAAAAAGCTCATGACATCTGTCCCTGAATAAATATTATTCAGTCTTTTATTTTTATGAAGTCCACTCCACTGTTATATTTTTTGGTACTACTTGATTATCCCGTCGACCAAAATGCTATCGCCGAATTATAAGATTAAATGCCAATAATGGCTGATCGTAAATGTCCCATTCACTTGACATTAAACAAGTGTTTGTTACGTCATCAAGTGACTTTTATTTCGACGTTTCATTTGTATTTTTATTAATGTTATGCTAATTTATTTGTTCTTTCGTTATTTAACATAAAAATTATATCAATTTGTATAATTTGGCAAGTAGTTTGGCGATTTATATAATTTGACGAAATTGGTCGACGGGATAATCAAGTAGTACCTATTTTTCAAAGACAGTCTAGAATAGTTATCCAACTATAGTTATTTATTTCTTTATTAAGTTTTCAATAAAACACTTTTTAAATATCCCTCCAATTAACTTATTTTTTAAATGTCTTTATTTTCTTCGAAACGCCATGAATATTACTTTTTTCAATTAAAATTATGCCTTCATTGTTCAGTAATTTTATAAGCTCATTTTATAAAATTACGAGGAAAAACGCTTACTTAAAAGCAAACAAATTGCACTTAGTCTTTTGTTTATATAAACACTTTAAAATGTAATTAAGAATTTACAAAGTTATTTTTTTGTCTGCATGTAATTCAATCAAAAAAGGTATTCAGTTATTACCTTGGGAAATAATGAAATTATCCCATATATCAACAAATTACGGGTAATAAAATTTTCTAAAACATACTGATTGAAAGCACTTTCCTCAAAAGACTTTTATATGTTAGCTTTTAATATAATTAATTTAAGTAACTGAGTTATAATACAAACTCAGAAGCATTATTAATTCATTTATTTTTGTTTATAGGGAAAAAAATAGAGTAACTACATCCTGCTCTTAACGAAAATTCAAAATAAGTTATAGTTAATCAACGAATATGATAATATTTAATGACATAAAACTAAAAAGTTTAAAAGCCTTTAAAACTAATACGATGATGACACAATAAAACATGTCTGTTTTTTGCGTATCACCTGATTATTTTAAAGATTTTAGAGCGAATGCTTTTAAAATCTTTTTTCCTAAGATTTACATATTTTTCCTAATTTTAAATGGCACACTTAGTCGTTGAGCCAGGGGCTCGTGTGGTTTCATGTCAGCGGACTTGATAAACCATATATTTTTGGATTCACCACAACAACAGCACCTCATTTATCCATGATACTTTCGAAACCAGGGTAAGCTTATGGGCGCCATATTGAAAATTGGCCGCCGTCGTTGTGTGAGGGGTTAGAGTGGTTTCATGTCAGCGGACTTGGTAAACCATACATTTTTTAATTCACCACAACAACAACATGTCATTTATCCATGATACATTCAAAACCAGGTTAGCTTATGGGCGCCATATTGAAAATTGGCCGCCGTCGTTGAGCCAGGGGCTCGTGTGGTTTCATGTCAGCGGACTTGGTAAACCATATATTTTTGGATTCACCACAACAACAGCACCTCATTTATCCATGATACTTTCGAAACCAGGGTAAGCTTATGGGCGCCATATTGAAAATTGGCCGCCGTCGTTGAGTGAGGGGTTAGAGTGGTTTCATGTCAGCGGACTTGGTAAACCATACATTTTTTAATTCACCACAACAACAACATGTCATTTATCCATGATGCATTCAAAACCAGGTTAGCTTATGGGCGCCATATTGAAAATTGGCCGCCGTCGTTGAGCCAGGGGCTCGTGTGGTTTCATGTCAGCGGACTTGGTAAACCACACATTTTTGAATTCACCACAACATGAGAATGACATTTATCCGTGACACATTCAAAAACAAAGTAGCTAATGGACGCCATATTGGAAATTTGGCCGCCGATAAACAGGGTGATTGAAAGATTTTCTTGGTTTTCCATGCTGTTAAATTAATTGGGCGATTGAAAAGACAACTTCTTTAGAATACGGCCGTGAAATTTGTGAAGAAACACCCGTTAAATTATTTTATATCGTGATAAATCTATTCGTTTTTAAGGGGACGAGGGACCTTAAAACACATTTATTTTATTTTTTTTTATTATTAAACTTTAAATACTATTCAAGGACACGCCATATGAATTACGGCATATATTTAAATTTCGGAAATCCTATTGGTCCCTGATGCTTCTGAAAAATAAATAAACGCTTTTCAGAGTCGGGAGCAACTCGAAAGACATTGTGTTATAGTTTTGTAAATATTTTTGCTTCATCAAGACACATTTTTAGGTAGATTTCTTAAGAAATACTACCTATTGCAGTCGTTACCATGGTGCGACTTTTGAAAAATTCCTTCATAACTTTTCATTATAGGACCCCAGGAACCCAAAACCACCCCCACCTAAAAAGTTTATATGTATGTATGTATGTACTAAATTTTGTCCGCACGATAAAAGTCGCAATTATGCACGGATCGACTTCAAACCCGCCAAAAACTTTGAGATGGCTAATATCTTGTCGGGGATTGAAAATGGGCAAAATCGGCCCAAGGGAATGGAAATGGGGAGGGTTCAAAATTTTGAATACCGTCTTAACATGATTCTGATAAAACCAGCTCTTACACAACAATGACAGGAAAAAATAAATATTTTTCGTTATAGCAGTTGCCAACAATTAAAAAAATGCAATAAAATTCTCACCGCAACAATTGCTTTTCTATTGCAAGTTTTTCACGTGAAAAATTAAATAAAATAAATAGTTTGAAGAATTGAAAAAAAATTGAATATTATTACGTCATAAGTTTTCTAGAGTAAGATTTCCGCATGAAAACTGAAAATGAAATAAATAGTTTGACGAATTAAAAACAAAAACAAAATATTGCGTCATATTAGAAATAAAATGGACCTCAGCAGGTGAATATGTGACGTCATGTGAGTTTGAAGAAACGTATTAAAATATGATAAAAACCCGACTATGGAAATATTAACTTATTTTAACATTTTGAGTCTCTCTGAATTTGCTTTAGCTATTTTTTAAACCTATTTCACATACATGCTTGTGTGTATTCGTGTATATTAGAATTTTCACAAAATGTTTAGCTCCCTAGAGCTCATTCTTAGTGAAGGAACTGGGTTTATCTCTAATCTTGATTTAAGTTTTATTGGGGAATTTAGCACTTAACTTCGAAATCTACCTCCGCCTGTAGGCCCGAGCCGGCAGGTATTTATTCTGTTTTTACAGTGTATACATGTCGTCCAACGAGCTTTCATACTATTAATGATGGCAGTTTGTGACGAGAAAACTCGCACATCTTAAAGCATCAGGGAGAGTGCTGACGTCATGACATACCTCTTCCCATACGTGCTCTTATTGGGATTTAAATCCGGCGATCTTGAAGCCGATTAATGGGGTGAATATCCTCTTTCAAGTGATAATCATCATGATTTTGTGCTTTTTATTTCACATTATTCAGGATGGAACCTGGACCTGCTGCTTCCATGAACAAGTAATATAAAAATTTTGTTTTTAAAGTCAGTTCCTACTTAGGTCATCAAAGAAAAGTTTAATATAATCTCTTAAGCTAATATTAGTTTTTGTTGCATTAAAATATCTCAATTTGTTGATTTTCTATAAGCAAGTAGGTTTACAATGGAAGTGTATGGGAATTTGGCGAAATACTAGAGATATCGGCATGTTGGCGTCACTTTTGGCGACTCATTTTGGTCGCCAAATTTGGCGATATGTCGCGAAGTTGGCGACAAACTTGGCGGTATTTGGTGACAGAACAGGGTCCCTTCTGTGTTAACCCTCCTTATAGATATGAAGACGCATTAAATGCTTTAATAACCAATGGCCGCCATTTTGTCTCCCATGTAAAACTAAAATTAATTAATTAAAATTTAATTAATGAATTAACATTTGAAAAAACTATATTAACATCCATTGTCATCCAGTACAAGTTTTAAAAAATTTATTTCAACTTGATATGACGAATATTTTATTAACGATTGAAAATTTGAACAAGATATATATATAAATAAATAAATAAATAAATAAATAAATATAGGGAGAGTGTGAACTAATAGTAGGAATTGAAAAAAATAGCCGTGATGTACAAGGACCTCCTCATTACACCGCTGTGTGGGTCACCGTCCCCACATACAGAAACCCGTTTTTTGCATAGCCAAATACATGCATTTTTAATAAATAAAAATGTGATAGAATACTTATACTTTTTAAATTATGTATAACATTAGCGACTTAAAACTACGTTAAACCACAGATCAAGTATCCTACATCTGCTTAACCCTCCGAGAACTTTGCCTTTTAAGACTTCTTTTTACTCATTTAGATTTTAGACTAATAGATGGCGTTAGCTATCGGTTAAATCATTCAATAATGTCGATGCTTATTAAAGGTTCGTGTCTTGAGTTCTCAAGCTTAGTGAAGTCGGAAACATCTTAGTTATGATTCACTTGATATCATGAAGATGACCTATGTAGGCTGAAACCTTTGATTTGTGTTTTAATGTAATTTTATGTCTTTAACGGAATTTTATGCCTTTAACGTAATATATCATTTAACAGTATATATGTGTTTTATCACATTTTTATTTATTAAAACTGTATATGGTGTAATAGTCCAAGCCTTTTAAAACAAATACATGCATCTTAGACAAAATAAATTTTAAACTATGTCCTGTTACCCGAGAAGTCTAGATAGAGTACACAAACAGATTCTAGACTAAACTTCCTTTGGATGCAGCAAATCGCATGTTATCATCCCACTAACCATACTGGAAATGTAACATTTCCGTTGACATAGAGTTTCCGTTTAGAGCGGCATTTTATTGCACGACAAATACCACCGCAGTTGCATGGTTTGAACCCCGAGGTCACTGGTCATTTATTTCACTGAACATGTTTGTAACGCTCTCGGAAGAACCGTACACTGTAAAAAACAAACAAAAAAAATAATAGCAATTTATCAAATTACAACGACCATTTGGAAAACGATTTTTTTGAAGACTAAAATTTAAGCCATAAAAAATCGCACGGAGTTGATCATACATTACGTACGTCATGAATTAAACATTAATAGTATTATTACACGTAAAAATTGCAAGCCAAAAATATCGCCTGCGACCCGTCAGATTTCATGAAACTTAAGTATTATCCACCTGAAACTTACGTAAATATCCAAGCATTTCATTGGCTGTTCGGGAAAAGGCTTTTCCATCGTCAGATTTCCAAGAAATCTGACGGCCCATTTTAAATGAAATTTCATTCTTAAACTTCTAAACATCCGACAATATTACTTTTTACACCGTCGGATAGAGAAAAAAATGTACTTTTAAATGCAATTTGTTTGAAAGCTGTATCTCAATTTGTTTCTGAGTTATTATTTTTTTTTTGTAGTTTTTATTACTTTTTTGTCATAGTGGCAACAGAAAGTATCCATTGTTGTTGAAATTAACGGGAAATACAGATCACTGTATAGACCAATCATAAAACTAATAAAACGCGGATTAAACCAATGAAAACCTTCAGATATGCTTTTAATTTCCCATCCTGACGAGAACAATAAGAACAATAACCATTTTTCCAAATGGTTAAAAAAAAAAGGACTAAAATACGGAAATACTACTGGCAATCGAGACGCCAGTACTATTTCCGTATTTTAACGGAACTTTTTCCCGATAAATTACAGAAAATTTTCCTTTTTTTCTTTTTAAATTAACGGAATTTTTTCTGTAATGTACCGGGAAAAAGTTCCGTTAAAATACGGAAATAATACTGGCGTCTCGATTGCCATGTATTTTCGTATTTTACTCCGTTTTTTTTTTTTTTTTTTTTTTTTTTTTTTTAGAGTGTAGAGCTCCGCAGGACATTTTGGATATCCATTGCTTTAGATAAGTTGAAAATGTTTCCGAAAGCTATCGTCAACAGCATTATGAGAGCTCATTGCACGCTCTATTTAAATGTGTGATGTGGCCCTAATCAATAATTACTGGCCGATATATCTTTTTACATATGCTCTTTGTGAGATTTGAAAAAAAAAATTTGCATTTTTTTTTTACTTAAAACGGATATGTTTATTTAACTGATTTTTTAAGTTTAGTTAAATAAAGTTTTATGTATCTTTCACAGGCCATACTATAAGTTTTGACATTTATTTTCAAAGAAAAAATCTCCCATTTCGTAGCCGAAAAAAAATTATTTTAATCAATTTCCAACTGTCAAGTTTCATATTACCGTAATGCAGACCCTACTATAAATGACTGAATATAGGCATTTTATCAGATTTGAAAAACATTTTGTCTTATTTTGTTTCAAGCTTTGCACAGAAAACAATCGTTTACCCGAAGAAAGCTATATTATATAAATGTAATTAACTTCCAGCTTTCACAAAGTGGATCATCGTACTGTGATTCTGAAATCTTTTTCAGCATTAAATTATCTCATAGACACAGGAAATTGAAACTATTTATATTCTGATAATTAAGTTTTAACTATTAGAGCATTATGTTATCTCTAAAATAAACTAAATTTGTTTCAAATCTCTACCATACAAACATCTATTTTGTTTAGAACCAATGTTTAATTTAATTGGATCCGGAAATGGATTTCTTTTTTATTTTAAAATGCGTTGGAAATTTTGATTTGGTACAAAATGCAGGCTTCTCGAAAAGTTTCTTTACAATTTTAAAAAACTGCATTAGTTGAGTGGAGTTAGACGAGAAAATTAAACTAATTAACACAAAATGCTTTTTGCTTTAAAATGACTTTTACAAACTTTCACAAAACATATTTAAAATATATATTCATAATATTGTGTAAATTGATAATATTGCGGGTTTCGTATTTGGCATATCTTACGCAAATATCATGCTAACTCTTATATTTTATCATTTTTTCGATAGATGAAGTTTATATGACACTACTCTAAAATAATCAAAATAAAGCTTTTTTACCGTTACAGAGTAACTCAGATACATAAATACTTTTTAATTTAAGAGTACTTTTATTTTTAAAAACTTTCATCGGTTATTTTTTCAATAGAAAAACAGCCTTGAAATAAATGAAGTCCCAGTTTATCCCGCACAAACTCTAAGAAAAGAAAATAGGCCAGAACCCATTCATACTTCTGATTCTCGTATTTCCTATCATTTCTTGTTACTTGTCAACATGGGTTTTTTTTTTTTTGTAAACAAGTCTCAAGCTTTTCATTTTGCACGAAAGGTTCAACTATACGTAAGAAAGAAAAACTCTTCAACGTTCCGCATAATAGATGCTATTTCAAAAAGAGCCTTTCGTTTGTATATTGAACTAGTTTAAATTTGTATGATTCTTTCCTACGTGCCGTAAAACTCTAAATTGGTAGAAAATGTTTTTAAGTATTTGCTTATAGAAAAGGCTACAAACGAGACTATATTTGTAACATGACATTATTCTAACTAAGGTACAAGTACTTAATGAAAGAGAATTTAAAATAATCAAGAACGAAAAATCATACGAAGGAAAGTCAGTAAGTAGGTCACAAACCGATATGAGAGGCCGAAAATTAGTAGTAAATTGTTTCCAAATTTGCCAATAGGTGGTAGCACTGTCCAGCTGTAAGATATCAATTTCGAATTTATGAGACAACAGTTTTACAAGATCAGCACGGGCGTTCAAAAGTTGTTGACGAAGAAGAAATGCTCGTCCTGTTGAGGTTGCGACAGAAGACACAGTGCGGAAGGTTGAGGAAATAATTAGAGCTGACAGGCGAACAACAATAGACAGCATTAGCAACTGCAACAGGGTGGTCGCATGGTTTAGCCTACAGCCGACTGGCATTGAATATGAGATACACAAATGGCTGAGAGTACAGTCCAAAGATTTTTATACAGCAGGTATTAGAAAACTCATAAAGAGATGGGACATATGTATCAATGTACATGACGATTATATAGAGAAATAAACATGCCTTTTAAGTATGTATCTTGGTTTCCCCTTTGTTATTGGCTTTTGTGACCTACATACTGACTTGCTCTCATACATACGGCTTAGATTATAAAACACTTCTCAACATTAAGACAATGTACTTCCTCCAATTGCTAAAATTTTAAGAACAGTAAAAACAGTTATATGGGACTGTTTACATGTTTCCACGTTTACGAATATAGAAATAAACATCCAAGTAAAAATAAAAATAATAATAACGTACGTAATCTGAAAGAGAACGTGATAATTTGAATGATGGCGATTCAAATCATTACATCATAGATCGTGCAATTTTAGAATATTCTGGTTTGCCTTGATAATGGCTTCGACGGAGGCGAAACATGTAAACAGTCCCATTAAACTCTTTTTACAGTTTTAAATTTTTTTCTTACACCTTTTAGCAATGGAAAAAAACCATAATTTGTTATATATTAAGAAAATATTTTTAATATTCTCATACAATAAAAGGATATATTTAAATATAAAATTTAAAAATCCCATAGTAAAGTAATTATTTTTCAACTGCTGTCCGTATCCGGTAATGCGTACGAATTTGTTTGTGCAGCTCTGTATATGATTATAGATTATGTATCACACAACACGTAATTTACTAACAGTTAGATAAGTTTTAAAATATATACCTCAGCTGAAAATGCACTTCTAACAATTATCGATCATAGTCCGTCCTGTAAACTATTTTTTAATGTCTCTATAAATGGACGATAAATGTTGCGAACACTATAATTATAGAAAACATTTTGTGGTACTCCTTAGTGACAAATACCAATTCCATTATGTTTGAAGTACCGTAATATCATTAAAAGGCACCAAAAACGCATTTTCCTGTATATCATAATGCGACAGAATTTTCTTACGCATACCTGTAAACGAACAGTGAACGCTATTAAAATTGTGCTCCACAAAAAGCCTGTTGTATTCCACCTCAGTGCTGCAAATTAATGTCATCAGGTTTGAGTCATCCTAACCCTTAAATGCATATTGATGCATATCTGCATAACTTTTTATTTAACTCTTAGCAACCTCTGTATTTATATAGAAATATTAATCCTGTAAAAAAGCACAAAAATATGTTATTAAATAAATTTAAAAATCTATTTTGAAATTTCTGGTGTCTAATCTTTAATATATGAGAATAAAAAGACACAATTCTAAAATAATAATTCATGCATTTAAGGGTTAAGTTTTACAAAATAAATAAATAATTATTAGGGTGGTTCAAAAAAGCTTTTTTTGAGCTAGAGTCCTGTCCACCCTTATTTTTTTTAGACTCATCAATAGTATAATACTGGTAAAGTTTTAGCTTCTTACTCAAATTCTAAAAGGATGCTCAATGACCCCACAATTTAACATTAGCAGAAGCATAGGAAATGCAACAATAGTTTATACTTCAGAATAATTTAATTTTTTCCAGAAGTTTTTAGAAGAAATTTAGTTTGTTATATATATTTGTATTTAAATATTTATGAAATATTTTATTTACATGATAAAGTTACAGACAACACTAAACCAAAACAAGAATTCTACCAACTCTTTTTACAACCAAATGAAAACAATTTGTAAGAGAAACATTTAACTTTTCATGATAATTTTTATTTTAAATATTTATCTTATAGATTTTCAAATTCTGCATCCGGCAGCAAAGATCTGTCTCAAGTTGTTTACATTTAGCTCATGGCTATTCCTAAGTGAAAGGTGACAAATGAAAATAATATTTAAAATACATTTACTTATTTATTGAAAGAGTTTTTACCTTTAAATAAGTATCAAGAATCATATTTAGGTTACATTAGTTATATTACATATTAATCTACTGTTTTGGGATGCTAACATTATTCATGTTACAGTTAATAAGACAAACACTAAGCCTAATATGAAATAAAATAATCACAAAATTTTTGTATTAATCAACAACATTATTTTATGAAAAATAGCCGTTCTTTTCTACTTAAAAAATTTTCAAAGCTAAAAATTTGCAATCGCTCCGGTTTCAACTTGCCTTAGTAATGAAATTTTTCTGATTGGTCTAAGATCAGTAGACCAATTGACTAGATTGAAACAACTAACTATGACAAGACAAATCCTTCAGCGTGTTCTTTATCAATTGAAAGAATCAATATTGGTACAATATGTTAGTCATTTGACAGTTAAAGAATCAATGCCAGAGATCTGAAATTCCTACAAAACAAAAGAAACACACACATAATTAAAAAATTAGAAAACATTCATTCTTACTGACTTTTGTTAAAGAAAAACAAAGGTCTTTTTCTACAGCCCAACAATAAGGAGTGGTTAGATATTTTGGACTATTTTCTTTGATATTGGTTATGAAGGTGTTATGAAAATAATAAGAATTAAAGAAGATTCTAATTTTCTTCAGGATCAAAGAACCAATTGTAAAATATATATGGGTTTAACAGATAAAGAGTTACCGAACAAAGTATGAACGTTCTCTTCAGAGAATAAAAGAAGAATGAAGCATTAGAGTCTCTTTACCTTCAGCTACCATCTGTTCATCCAATATTTGTCTAAATAGTGTAATGTTAAACTCTGAGCCATCAGACGATGAATTTATTCCAACACAGTTAAAGATCCTGAAAATTATCTATCAACAGACAAAGAGATTGCACTTTCTGTTAGAAAAGTGGTGGAACATCACATGTCTGAGTGTTCTGATGACTTCATAAGACTTTCTCTCTTTTCTGACAGAATTTAAATGGAAGAAGACAAATTGTTGTAGAGCGATATACAGCTATGCAAGTCCTTAAGAAGCGTTATGTAAGATGAGAACTTGAGATTTTTTAAAGAAGATGGCGTACTACTGTCAGACTTTGAAAAGAGAAGAACAACAGAACTCTTACCTCGTATGAACATAAGGAAATCATTGTTAAGCCTTCTCCGGATAAAATGAAATGAAAATGATGACTATCCCAAAGGAAAAGAATGTCTTTGCAATTTACAAATAGTGAATGACAGTGCAGAACGAGGGGTTAAGCTTAATGGAGATTTCAATAAAATCATAACAAATGATGAAGATGAAAAGCAATTCTTGCTGCAGGTCGTAGAAGCCAACAGAAAATGATCAGAAACAACGAAAAAATCAGTTTTAGACACTATTTTGTATTATTAAAGAACAAATATGATTACATTTCTATTTTTTACTTCTATATTGTTTTATTCTTTTCCAAGAAATTAATTTTGGAGTTCTTTATTTTTTTAAACAAATATATAGAAAAATTTGAATGAAATACACAAACTTATGAAGTTAGTGGGTGTTGAGCACCCTCTTGCAGTTGAAATATGAAGTTCAAATTCTGCCAGAATATTATTATACACAATTCTAAAAAAATTGAAGGGTGGCTTGGTATATTAGTGAAAGTTTATTTTTTTACATAGACGGCTGAACCACCCTAATATATATATAGATATAAAATAAGGTATTTAGATTTATACTTATTAAAATATTTACTAATTTGTAATATTTTAGTTTTTACTTGTATTGCAGACATGCAACATAATGCAGACATGCACTTTACAGCGTTTCATCTCACGCCGAGGACATCCAACAGACATTTATTCTGATAACGGTAAAACATTCGTTGGGGCAGCCTCATATCTTAAAAGACTGTTCCTAATTCTCAAAGAATCAAAAGTCCAATATTTTTGCGCTCAGCGCCAAATTATTTGGCATTTCATACCTCCTTATGGTCCAAACTTTGGAGGATTATGGAAGTCTTCCATAAAGCTAGCCAAACGACATCTAACCAAATCATGCCAAGGTACTCTTATGACTTTTGAGGAACTATCCACAACCCTATCCTTATTGAAGCATGTATAAATTCTCGTCCGCTTATTCCTTTATCAACAGACCCTAATGACTTATCAGTTTTAACTCCCGGACGTTTCCTCATTGGTGATCCATTACTTGCTTTACCTGACATGTCATCTCATAATAATCCATGCCTTAGTCTCTCTTCCAGGTAGAAGCTGTGTACCAAGATTCGGGATAATTTCTGGCAACGATGGAGTAAAGATTATCTCCAAACATTGTCCTTAAGGCCTAAATTGAAAAAGAGCAACCATATTATCAAGATTGGTCAACTAGATTTGGTAAAAGAATCTTCAATTCATCCAACTCATTGGAAGTTAGCTCTGGTCGAAAACATCCATCCTGGTGCTGACGGTGTTGTCAGAGTTGTGACTATCCGTACCGGTGAAGGCACATTCAAGCGTCCGATTCAGCAAATTGCTGCTTTACCTGAAGTCCACGCCGGTTATATTCTTCATAACTGAAATTCTCATCCTTCATACAAGTACACAATGTTGTATTGAAAATTCTTATTCAAATGGAAATCTTCGTCGATGTTTAGTGTCATCTGTATAATAAAAAATGTGCGTTTATACTGCTGCCATTCTTTTGTCAGTGTCTGCCTGAATTTCTGGGACAATGGGGTAAGTAATGCAAATTTGACCTTAATTCTAAATTCTAATAATGACAACTCGCAGTTTTGTTTTAAAATCGAATCGTAAATTGAATTCTGTTAAGTCCCATTCTTTTGTCATATTATTCATAGTATTTCTTTTCGTTAATTTAAATTCGAGTTATTCAAAATTAATCCGTAAACTCTTCTATCCATAATTTTGGTCCGTATCGAGCCAGGAGCTACGATGGAATCTGTTCTTAAGTCGTAGCTGTCATTAATTTATCTGTGCTAGATATAAAGTAGTAAAAAAAAAAGTAAAAACGGTTGTGTTTATTTATACAATTGATGTTTGTTTTTTATATTTTGTATATTATGGTGCATTTTGTATGAGATTGTGTAATTTTCGTATTTTTATAATGCTATTAATTTCTTATATTGTTCATTTGTAAATATTAAAAATGACTAAACAAACAAAACAGGAACTTTACTTTGAGCGAATTTGTAAGGAAATAGATATAATTAAGAATAAAGTTCAGATTTCGAACTCAGATGAGCAGGCAAATATTAAAGTTTTGAAATCGAAAATATCTTCTTATGAAGACACTCTTGCGCAAACATTTGATAAACTTTCGCCGAAAGAAAATAAAGAGAATTTGGATACTTTTTTGAAGTATCAGGAACTTATTTGTGACCTGTTAGTCGAGTTAGAGGAGAAAACCAAAGCTGATTCTCCGACTGAAATTCGTGTAGAAACTCAAAATAAACAGAATTATTCGCAGGTGAAATTACCGAAATTCGATTTGCCCCATTTTTATGGCGACTCGGAACAATGGATTTCGTTTAAAGAATTATTTCAGTCTACGATTTTGGGCAATGAAAATTTATCTGATATTGAGAAATTACAATATTTGCATTCTTCTGTTCGCGGAAATGCCGCAAAATTAATTCGAGGATTTTCTTTAAAAGCAGAAAATTTAGTGAAGTGTTGAGATTTGTTAAGTCAAAGATATGAAAATAAAAGACAATTGGCATTAAGTCAAATAAATAAAATATTTTCGATAAAGATTATTAAAGCTAGTAATTCAAAATCTTTGTTAGAATTGCTAGATACAAGTAATGAAGTAATTCGGAATTTGAAAATTTTGGGATTAGAATCTAATGCTTTGAGTAATTTAATGTTAATAAATTCTATGTTGAATAAATTAGATCAGCCTCTCAAACAAAGATGGGAATTGTTGTTAGACAATGATAAAATACCGGATATGGATTTATTTCGAAAATTTATTGAGCGGGAAGCTCGAAGTGTAGAGGAGTCAAAATTCACTAAAGTAGAGTCTAAATTCAATTTCGCAAAAAAGCCTCTAGATGCTAGTCGAGTCAAAACCAACGTAATGAACAGCGCGTTTGTCAGGAATGGTAATAAATGCATATTATGTAACGAAAGCCATGCGTTATTTAAATGTCCTGTATTTAATTCAAAACCAGTGAAAGAGAGGTGGAAAATCGTTTAATTAAACAAATTATGTGAAAATTGTCTTAGACAGAACCATCAAGTAGGGCAGTGTAGAATTAATGTTAAATGCAAAAATTGTTCCAAAATTCATCATACATTATTACATGTGTATATGACTAGTCAAATTAATAGAGAGTTTGTTAATGATAATGCACCAGAAATTTCTTTTTCTAATAGTGCGCAGTGTCATTCATCTTTGCAGAATTATAATGTTCTATTATCTACCGCTCTTATTAATGTAAAATCTAGCACAGGTAATGTTATTCAGTGCAGAGCACTTATTGACAATGCTTCTCAAAATTCTTTAATCTCAAAAAATTATGTAGAAAGATTGAATTTGCCTGTAGACAGAACGAATCATAAGCTTGTAGGTATAAATGGCATTTCGGCTGAAACCTGCCTAAATTTCACTGAATTTAATTTCTCGCCATATTTTGAAAATAATTACAATTCTTTAAAAACCCTTGTAGTTAATCAGGTTACTACCCCTCTCCTTAACTTCAGGCTGGAAAGGCATTCATGGCCGAATACGGCAACCTTGCAGCTGGCTGATCCCGAGTTTCATATCTCAAAATCTATTGACATTCTGCTAGGAGCAGATGTTTTTGCACATCTCTTATTAGGGTCACCCATTTTTGGACAATCTGGTGAACCCGTTGCAATGCCAACTCAACTGGGATATATTCTAAGTGGTCCAGCACCCTATTCGTCTAAACCGGCCACGACCGTGGTCTGCCATTCAGTAGACTTGACTGATTTTTTCAACTCAGAGTCTGTTCCTCATGCTAAGGAGTTTACTAAGCCAGATGCTGCTGAAATAATCTATCATGATTCTACTCACCGTAATTCTGAAAGTAGGTATATTGTTAAATTGCCTCTCATGAATAACTTTGAATTGGGAGATAGTACTGCACAAGCTTTAAAAACATTTTACGCGTTGGAAACTAGATTTTCAAGAAATCCTACTTTAAAAAAGCAGTACATTGCTTTTTATGGATGAATATCGCGAACTCGGCCACATGGAATTGTTAAAAGCTGAGGACTTAAACATTAAACCTAACTATTTTTTACCTCATCATTCTGTCATAAATCAGAACAGTTCCACAACAAAATTAAGAGTTGTTTTTAATGCGTCGGCCAAGACGTCTAATGGCCAATCCCTTAATTCGGTCCTCCTTAAAGGGCCAAAATTACAAACCAGTATTTTTGGTAACTTAATCAAGTTTAGACTGCATAAAGTTGCTTTATCAGCAGACATCGAAAAGATGTACCGTGAAATCTTAGTCTCCGAGGAAGACACCCATTTACAACGAATTTTCTGGCGAAAAGAGCCCTCTGATCCGTTGCTGGTGTACCTACTAAAAACTGTTACTTATGGAACTTCCTGTGCTCCATTCTTAATTCTACGAACTATTCAGCAGTTGTACGATGATGAAAAAACTAATTTTCCTGTTGCTGCCAGTATAGCAAAAGATGATAGTTTGCCACATTCTTTAAAGGCAAGTAAATTAACCCATTCTTTCAATCCGAATTCATCTCAAAGTTTTCTAGGGTTAGAGTAGAACCAGGAAACAGATTCCCTGCGAGTACAAGTTGTAGAAAAACCTACAGTAAACACTAAAAGTCAATTATTATCCGTAATCGCTGGCATTTTTGATCCTTTGGGTCTTTTGTCACCTTCCATTGTTATGTTAAAAATGTTAGTGCAAGAAGTGTGGAAGGCAGACTTGAAGTGGGATGATCCTCTACCCTCAGTTATTCTAGAAACGTGGAATAGATTCCATTCTGAAATAAATGCTTTTAATTCTATGCACATTCCAAGATTTATGAATTTCAGCACTTCATCACCTTTTGAACTCCATGGGTTCTGTGATGCCTCTATACGTGCATACGTAACGGTTCTCTATATAAAAACCTTTAATCCTGTCACGGTAATGCTAGTTGCTGCTAAAACAAGGATAGCGCCCGCCAGTGCAATAACATTGCCAAGGTTAGAGCTATCTTCAGCTCTTTTGCTAGCTAACCTTATTCAAGTTGTGCAAGATGCATTACCTAACGCTATCCACGAAACATTCTTGTGGACCGATTCGACCATTACATTAAGCTGGATTTTGAAACCTCCAACCAAAGGCAACCAATTCGTGCTTCACCGTGCCAATAAAATCAGAGATTTGACCTCAATTGAACATTGGCATAGTATTCCTTGTAAACATAATCCAGCAGATTGTGCAACACGGGGTCTATATCCCTATCAGTTAAAGGATTGCGAATGTTGGTGGTCTGGGCATACTTGGCTCTACACGTCTTCCAATCCTTTCATTGATGATCCATCTCCAACTTCAAACTTTGCAGTTGAGTCTTTACCTACCGAAAGTTCTTGTATAATAAATCAACTAGAAACCGATGTAGACATTCTTACCAGATTTTCTTCATATACAAAAGTAATCCGAGTAGTTGCTTGGATTCAAAGATTCGCCTACAACACAAAATTCCACTTAAAAAGGAAATGGCCATTAAATGATGTTGAACTTAACAACGCTTGTAAAACTGTCGTCAAGTGCTTACAACTGTCAGCCTTTTCTGATGAAATTAATCTAATTAAACAACACAAACCACTACTAACATCCAGTAAATTGCTTTCTTTAAACATCTTTCTCGACGTAGATAATATTTTGAGAGTTGGTGGACGCCTCAGCAAACACAAAACCATGTCATTCGATTCCAAACATCCAATGCTTATTCCCAAAAACCATCCCTTAACAGAAGCTATTATCCGATACTTCCATCTCTATAGTTTGCAAGCGGGTCCTGATCAAGTTCTTTATTTAATTCGTCAAAATTTTGGGATTCCAGATGGCAGATCAACAGTTAAGAAAGAATTAAGAAAGTGTATACGTTGCATTCGAATATCTGCCCAGCCGCTTACTCAACTCATGTGTGACTTTCCCTCTTCACGAATTAATCCTTGTAGAGCATTCCAGCGCACAGGGATTGATTTTGCAGGCCCAATCAATACAAAATGCCAACATAAACGGAAGTCTACTACTTTTAAATCCTATATCTGTCTTTTTATATGCATGTGTACCAAAGCAGTACATATTGAATTAGTTTCAGAACTTACCACCGAAGCATTTATATGCACTTTACAGCGTTTCATCTCACGCCGAGGACATCCAACAGACATTTATTCTGATAACGGTAAAACATTCGTTGGGGCAGCCTCATATCTTAAAAGACTGTTCCTAATTCTCAAAGAATCAAAAGTCCAATATTTTTGCGCTCAGCGCCAAATTATTTGGCATTTCATACCTCCTTATGGTCCAAACTTTGGAGGATTATGGAAGTCTTCCATAAAGCTAGCCAAACGACATCTAACCAAATCATGCCAAGGTACTCTTATGACTTTTGAGGAACTATCCACAACCCTATCCTTATTGAAGCATGTATAAATTCTCGTCCGCTTATTCCTTTATCAACAGACCCTAATGACTTATCCGTTTTAACTCCAGGACATTTCCTCATTGGTGATCCATTACTTGCTTTACCTGACATGTCATCTCATAATAATCCATGTATTAGTCTCTCTTCCAGGTGGAAACTGTGTATCAAGATTCGAGATAATTTCTGGTAAAGCTGGACTAAAGAATATCTCCAAACATTGTCCTTAAGGCCTAAATGAAAAAAGGGCAATCATATTATCAAGACTGGTCAACTAGATTTGGTAAAAGAATCTTCAATTCATCCAACTCATTGGAAGTTAGCTCTGGTCGAAAACATCCATCCTGGTGCTGACGGTGTTGTCAGAGTTGTGACTATCCGTTCCAATGAAGGCACATTCAAGCGTCCGATTCAGCAAATTGCTGCTTTACCTGAAGTCCACGCCGCCTCCCCGGAGGTTATGGATGATAGTATTGCAAGTGAACCTTTCGTTACCTTGGTAACGGAGCAACTGACGTAAAATCGTGATGTCAGCCTCTACAGGTACAATCTCTAAAAACAAACATTCGGAATTCGAACGGTGGAAATGAAAGTACGCCCAGTCTATTCCTTTGAGTCTAATATTTATTATTATGTGCAGTGTAAGAGAAGTATCTATCTGCATTCGTTTACTATGAATAATTCGTCGCTTTTAAATAACCAGATCAAATCATTCGAAGGTGTCTACTTTAACGCACCCACGTTGGTCGATGTTATGGCCATTTATATTCTTCATAACTGAAATTCTCATCCTTCATACAAGTACACAATGTTGTATTGAAAATTCTTATTCAAATGGAAACGTCGATGTTTAGTGTCATCTGTATAATAAAAAATGTGCGTTTATACTGCTGCCATTCTTTTGTCAGTGTCTGCCTGAATTTCTGGGACAATGGGGTAAGTAACACAAATTTGACCTTAATTCTAAATTCTAATAATGACAACTCGCAGTTTTGTTTTAAAATCGGATCGTGAATTGAATTCTATTAAGTCCCATTCTTTTGTTATATTATTCATATTTTTTTCGCTAATTTAAATTCGAGTTATTCAAAATTAATCCGTAAACTCTTCTATCCATATGTATATATAGATAGATAGATAGATAGATAAATAGATAGTACGAAACATATTTCAGTTTTAAGACTTAAAACACACGCTTTTATTTTATATAAAATGACATCATCCACTACAGCTGAAGAACTCCTCATTTACGATACAGTATTAAACAACATCTACACTAAAGCACGTATAGGATATCACTATCGCTGAATAATACACAAATCCAAAGAAAGAGATTCTCATTCAAGAAACTTGACAAAAAAAATCGAATATCTGAAGATTCATATGCCTTCATTTGTTTGTAATATTAATAATAGGTACTTAAAATTAAATTTAGTTTATAATAGCTCCATGTTTTATCAGAAATCATTCATTTAAATTTTTTCAAAATGGCATGTAGTTTAAGTATATTTTTTTCAGTTTTTATGCGAAAATGGCAACAAAAAGATATAATTGCTATTTTCCAACTACTTTTCGTTTACTTTCTACAGAAATGGAGTACTTCTGATGCCAAAATTAAACAAATGGCGCTAAAAATTACAAAAAAATTAATCTCTCAAAAATAAATGGAGATGAAGTTTTCAAACAAATTGCATTAGAAAGTACTTTTCCCCAATACGACGGTATAAAAATCGAAAATGTGCGATGCTTAGAAGTTTAAAAAATTGTAGTAGAGTATTTAACAATACAATGATACATCTGCTTTGTTTTACGGCTGGCTTATACAACGGGACGTTATTTTTTGGAGATGACACTTTATTTGCTGAGAGAAAGAAATAGCATATCGGGGTCTAATAATCACACTGCAATCCGAATATATTTATGCGAGTTAGAGTACAGACAAATAAACCGAATTTCTAAACACTTTGCAACTATCTTGCAAAGTACTAAAAGTTTTAAAAATGAGTTTCTTTTGTAGAAAATCAATTATTTCTATTTTTATACATAAAGTTTTATCTTCTAAAGCCTTTTTCGTGAATTTTTGAAACTACATTAGAAGATTTTCATAATCATTTAATAGATTTTAGAAGGATTGAATGATTTGGAAGAATTAATTTAAGTTTGAATTTATAAGGATTTTGTGCAATAATAGTAACCCCACTGAAATCTTTTATTTTAAATATTTTTCTTAGTATTTTGTAGAATTTGGAAATGTACAAGTATAATGTTCTTACAATCTCCCCCCTCCCAACGCCAAGAAAGCTGAAAACAAGCAAAGACAAAAGAAATCATCCTTTTAAAAATATTTTTGTTTTGTGTAACCAATCATGCTCTTGAAACAAGATAAAGTAATGCATCCATAGCTCATTCTAAACTGTATTACTACTAATCGATGTATTGAATGAATTTTTATTTTAATGGTACTTATAAGTGCCGTCATTAGATGATCCACAGGATAAATTCTGAATTACGAATTCATGAAAATTTTATCTTCTAAAGCATTTTTCGTGAATTTTTGAAACTACATTAGAAGATTTACATAATCATTTAATAGATTTTAGAAGGATTGAATGATTTGGAAGAATTAATTTAAGTTTGAATTTATAGGGATTTTGTGCAATATTAGTAACTCCAATCAAACCTTTTATATTTAAAATATTTTTTTTAGTATTTTGTAGAATTAGGAAATGTACAAATTTAATATTCTTACGAAAGAAATATAGAAATATTTCCGAACTGAAAATCCCCCCCCCCCACACACACACACATCTTCAACGTCAAGAAAGCTGAAAGGCAAAAGAAATTATCCTTTTAAAAATATTTTTGTTGTTTTGTGTAACCCATAATGCTTTTGGAACAAGATAAAGTAATGTATCTATAACTCATTCTAAACTGTATTACTACTAATCGATGAATTAAATGAATTTTATAAGTTATTTAAATGGTACTTGTAAGTATCGTCAGAAGATAAAGGGTTAATATGAAGAAAGATGATGTCTAGGTAAACATTTTTTTTAATCAAAGCACATATGAAAACTGAATTTCAGAAATTACCATCTTAAAGAATTCTTTTGTGCAACCCTGTATAGGATCTATATATCTGTATATATACTACACGGTAAGCTAAAATTAAGTTCAGTTAGGTAATGCATAACAGAGTTGAAAATTATCCTTTAACTTTTTGTCAATAAACAGAAATGTACTCGATTCTTTTGTGCCGCCTTGTATATTAGGATTTAAAATTTATACATACTAACAAGGAAGGTCCCCTTACCGGGGATACTCAGAATATCCTTCTATATATAAAACAAGTGGGTAACTGTGATCACAGATCGCACAGAGGGTTTCGTTTACTACCTTTCAAAACACTTTATCCTTTTGCAAAATCTGTTAGTTCCACATTTCGCAACCAGGGCACGCACTCTATTCTACACAAACCTCTATCCGAACGAAACTCTGTTTTACAACCTATCCGTAGCTATATTATTCGAGGGAATCGGGCCCATAGCACCCGAGATAGGTATAGGTGCCTCCTGGCGGTAAAAAATGGAACTAAAATATGCAAGTCTACGGTGCATAATATGAAAGAGTGTTCAAAGGTGTGTCGGAAAAAGTTTAAAAAGTGCCCCCCCCCCCCCGGGTGAAAAGGGGGGAGGATAAAAAATTGCTTAAAATACACAAGTTAGAACACAGAGAGGTAAATAATATAAGACATTTTAAAAAATTTATTATTTTTCGTGATTGCGTGTGTTCTGCTATAAGTATGCAAAATTTCAAGTCTCCAACGTAATTAGGGGCTGAGTTAGAAAATTGCTTAAAATACACAAGTTAGAGCCCGGAGGTGTAAATAATATGACTTTTTGAAAATTTTATGATTTTTCATGTGATCGAAAATGTTCTGCTATAAGTATGCAAAATTTCATGTCTCCAACTTAATTAGGTCCTGAGTTCGAAAAATTACTTAAAATACACAAGTTAGAGACCGGAGGGGTAAATATAAGACTTTTTGAATTTTTTATAATTTGTCGTGTAATCGCAAGCGATAAATATGCAAAATTTTAAGTCTTCAACTTAATTAGGGTCTGAGTTAGAAAAAAGAAGCTTAAAATACACAAGTTAGAGCCCAGAGAGTTAAATATAAGATTTTTTCGAAACTTTATGATTTGGCGTTTGATCGCAAGTGTTTAGCTATAATTATGCAAAATTTCAAGTCTTCAACTTGATTAGGGGCTGAATTAGAAAAAAAGAAGCTTAAAATACACAAGTTAGAGTCCAGAAGGTTAAATATAAGATTTTTTCGAAATTTCATGATTTGTCGTTTAATCGCAAGTGTTTAGCTATAATTATGCAAAATGTGAAGTCTTCAACTTAATTAGAGGCCGAGTTAGAAAGAAAAGCTTAAAATACACATGTTAGAGCCCAGAGGGTTAAATATAAGATTTTTT
This sequence comes from Maratus speciosus, assembly GCA_963932465.1. Taxonomy (NCBI): domain Eukaryota; kingdom Metazoa; phylum Arthropoda; class Arachnida; order Araneae; family Salticidae; genus Maratus; species Maratus speciosus. The sequence goes on along the minus strand of OZ010795.1, from coordinate 106,226,912 downwards.
CGAAATTTTAGGATTTGTTATTTGATATGAGGTGTTCAGCTGTAAGTATGCAAAATTTCAAGTCCCTAACATATATAGTTTCTGAGTACGGTCTCTCTGACAGACAAACAGAGGAGCCAGACGAATAGGGTTTCGTCAGATGAACGAAACCCTAAAAAAGTAACGCTTTGAAAATGGACCAATGAAAATCTGCGTAGATACCGCGAAAAGCATCTGATTGGTCAAAGCTTTCTGACGCTATAAGGGAGGTTACCAAGGGGGATGGGGGGACCCGGCTCTATCACCAAACGTCGCCAAGTTTGTGTACCAACTTAGCGATATATCGCCAAATTTGGCGACCAAAATTAATCGCCAAAAGTGACGCCAACTTGGCGCTATTTCCAGTATTTCGCCAAATTTCCACTGACTCCCATTGAAATCCAATAGCGTTTACTTTCTTGCAGAAAATCAACAAATTGTGGTATTTCAATGCAACAAAAACTAATATTAGCTTATGAATAGAACTTACTTGAACTATTTACATTATTTTTAAGCACAAACACTAACTATTTACAATGTTCGTATAAAGTGATCGCGAAGCGCTCCAGAATGGAAACGCGAAACAATTACATCTGGGTGTTTGGCTAGAAAATAGGAATTGCTTCGCTATACTGAATGGAATCGCGAAGCGATTACGCGGAGGGTTGGTGAGCGTCACGAGTAGGGGGAGACGGAGCCCCCCTAGTTTTGAAAAAAATACTAATTAAAACAGTTATGTTTGTAATAAAGAATCAGTCAAATAACTGCGGAATTACAGTAGAAAGCCTGTAAAAAAATAAAATACTTTCGACTATCTGGCGCGAAAGAAGGAAAGCATCACGCGATTTGGCGAGCAGTACTTTTCCTCGCCTAAAGCAAATTATTTTAATGCACCTGAAAATTGCTTGTTAATTGATTTTTAGAATGCTAATAAATAGTATTTAATGAATTTAATTTTAACAATGAGACAGTTTAATGGATATCTATTTTGTATTATATATTTATGCTGCTTTTTATTTAATTTTATTACTTAAAAAACAATTTCATACATAAATATTTTTTCATATATTTAAACGTATTCCAAAATAAAGGCGAGATGAAAAATGTTGCAGTTATTTCAAAATCAAATAAGTCGTTGTTTTCATAGCAACAAAATTGAATCGACAGTACTCAATTGGACTTAATTTTGAGATTGAAACAAATTTAATTAATTTAAATTTTGTTTTAATTCATAAAATTTGATAAATAACTTTCATTATAAATATATGACAAAACTATAGTTAAATCAAACTAAAACTGAATTACAGTACAAAGCCTGTAAAAAAATAAAATACTTTCGAGTATCTGGCGAGAAAGGAGGAAAGCATCACGCGATTTGGCGAGCAGTACTTTTCCTCGCCAAAAGCAAATTATTTTAATGCACCTGAAAATTGCTTGTTAGTTGATTTTTAGAATGCGTGTAAATAGTATTTAATGAATTTAATTTTAACAATGAGACAGTTTAATGGATATCTATTTTGTATTACATATTTATGTTGCTTTTTATTTAATTTTATTACTTAAAAAACAATTTCATACATAAATATTTTTTCATATATTTAAACGTATTCCAAAATAAAGGCGGTATGAAAAATGTTGCAGTTATTCATTTCAATATCAAATAAGTCGTTGTTTTCAGAGCAACAAAATTGAATCGACAGTACTCAATTGGACTTAATTTTGAGATTGAAACAAATTTAATTAATTTAAATTTTGTTTTAATTCATAAAATTTGATAATTAACTTTCATTATAAATATATGACAAAACTATAGTTAAATCAAACTAAAACTGACAAAATTAAAGTTATTTACATTACATTTATTTAAACAAGTTCAATATAAAACATTTTTACCTTAAAGAGTATTTGAAATAAAAAAAGTATTTTTTGAAATTTTATTCTGTTGCCAATCGATAATATATCGCCAAATATCGAAATTTTCATTATTTTTTATGGATGCTCTATCGGGTTTCCGCCGAATTTTTTTTATACACATACCTATCCTCATGACTAGTACATTCTACAATTTTTTCAGATTTTTCGGAGTATGCCCGTATGGAGATCTTCCTTGTAAGCAATATGCAAAAAAATTGTTAAAAGTATGCGAAATATCAGTGTCAGCAACATTCCAAAATTTAGAGTGCCTCAATGGCAGCAAATATTTTAATATTTAAAGGGCCCAAGCGTCATAGTCTCGAAAAAGGTGTTTTTTAACCATTTCGAAAAATGGTTATTGTCCTCGTCAGGGTAAGAAATCAAAAGCATATCTGAAGCTTTTTATTGGTTTAATCCGCATTTTATTCGTTTTCTGGTTGGTCTATACAGTAATCTGTATTTCCCTTTACTTTCAACAGAGATGGATGCTTCCGTTGCCACTATGACAAAAAAGTAATAAAAACTACAAAAAAACTTAATAACTCACAAACAAATTGAGATACAGCTTTCAAACAAATTGCATTTAAAAGTACATTATTTTTCTATACGACGATGTAAAAAGTAATATTGTGGGATGTTTAGAAGTTTAAGAATGAAATTTCATTTAAAATGGGTCGTCAGATTTCTTGGAAATCTGACGATGGAAAACCCTTTTCCCGAACAGCCAATGAAATGCTTGGATAATACGTAAGGTTCAGGAAATCTGACGGGTCGCAGGCGATTTTTGTCGCTTGCAATTTTTACGCGTAATAACACTATTAATGTTTAATTCATGGCGTACGTAATGTATGATGAACTCCGTGCGATTTTTTATGTCTTAAATTTTAGTCTTTGAAAAAATCATTTTCCAAATGGTCGTTGTAATTTGTTAAATTGCTGTTTTCATTTTGTTGTTGGTCTTTCAATCCCCTCGTGATCAAACCTTTGCTGAAAAATACAGAGGGTATAAACAAAGACAAGAATTTTATTTATTTATTTATTTTTTTTTTTTTTTGTAATAGTCTAATTTTGTATGTAGAATAAAAAACACTCTAATTATTAAAAATAATAATTATTATGTGTTATGGGAAATCTTTTTCACTTCTCTTGTATAATAATGCAACTTGTTGTATTATTGGATAGGTCAGTTTTGTTAGTGTTATTTACAGTTGTATTATTGGATAGGTTGTACTGGAAGGAATGGATCAACACCCTGGACTCCGCGCTCTCCAGATATTAATCCTCCTCATATTTTCTGTTGGGGCTATATCAAGGACAGAGTCTTTGCTACACCAATTGGTGACGTCGAAGAACTAAAGAGTAGGGTTCAAGCTGTTGTGTGTACTGCAACATAAGACATGTTAAAGAACACTTGGCTGGAACTAGAATACCGCTTAGACATTCTTTTAGCTACCAAGGGGGCACCGTTGAAATTTACTGAGTTACGTGGTCTTATAAAAAAAAATTATAGCAGTACTTACAATGTATCCAAACGAACGTATGTCTAATTGTAATAGTTTGAGCACAATAGATATTTATAATCAAGCCAAGACTTTTGGTTCACCCTATATAGTGGAATTATTTTAAATGTCCCTGTAAATAAACCGTAAACTCTACATGCTTTATTTTCAATACCGAACATTCCATTGTAAATCCCAATAACATATATCAATTTCATGAAAATCTGACTGTAATTGGGAGATTCTCAAAAGTTGGGATCATTAAACGTTAACTATATGTAATTTTTAAATTTTTCAAATTTAAAGCCAAATTTTTTTAATAGTATAGTATTTTGTCTATAAATATAATATATAAATATTTTAATAGTATGTCTACAAAACTATACACAAACATTAAAAGACAGCAACTATTCTGGAAAATTAATTATTAAAGCATTTAATTAGCAGTTGTGTACGATACAAATTTTGGACATTTGCAGACTTTGGACTTAAAGATTTTGGACGTTGCTCTTAGTATTTAAAAAATTCTTAAGGCAAAGAATGTACTAAATGTGCCTGTATACATATATATATGTATAATTAACTTTTTGTTATCCAGTAATAACAATAATAAAATCAAATGCTTTGTTACTTACGTTACTTTCGGACATAACAAAATACAGAAAAATGCTTTATAGAAAAGTCCTTCTATCTTCAAAAAAGCAATAAATCAGCCTGCCATCTCTTAACGAGATTGTCGAAAAATCATCCGTTTCCTTTATGCATTCGTTGTTTACCATTAGAACCACCTGGAAAAAAGTTAAAACTCTTTTTTTTGGTGGTACATTGGAGTAGTTAACGTTATGAATGTCCGAAATTGGCCTCTTTAGCATAAAATAATAAAATTTTAAGATATTTATACAAAGCTTTTACAATAAATTATGTCATTTTCTATCTCTGAATAGAATTAAAAACTCGGTGTAAAAAAAAATAAATAAAGTCAATGATAATTAAAGTTATGTTTGAAAGGCTTAAAGTTATGACTTGTGTCCGGTACCCACACTGCAAATAAAGGCGTCTTAAATTAAGATACATATGTGACTGAAAAAGAATTTCAGACACTTAAGTGTCTGAATCTGAAAATTCAGTCACAATAGATGTCTTAATTTAAAACACCTAAGTGTCTTACTATGATCATAGTGTACACGAACTGATAAAAGTGTCTAAAAAATCTGCAAGTGTCTAATTTTAAGACACTTTGTAACTCCGCTCCGCATTCACCAGGGGGCACTCTCAGTTGCGCATGCGTCTTCCTTTCGAACTCGATGTTCGTTTGTAATTCAAACTGAATGCTTGTTTTTATGTACGCGTACATTTTAACTAATAATTTATTTTGACTTGATTGTTTTTTGCGGAATGTGAAGTTCGGGATTTAATTTCTATCGACATAGTGGTACTCCGTATTAATATTTATCTATAAAACTAATACAGTGTTCTTCATCTCGTCAAATTTGTAAAGAGAACTGTTGTCTGGCGGGCTATGTTTTCAGGATGGAAATTTTCCATCCTTTTAACAGAGCTAGCCGGATGTGCAAGGGGATTTTATTTTTTAAATATCCAAGTCTGCCTAATTAACGGATACTAACGTAGCCACCAATCCGGACGTCCTCTGGGCGAATGTGCTTTTGGAATAATCAGACCTTTTCCCAGGTAAGTGGGGTCTTAACTATGTATTTAAAACTCTCTGTGATTGTTTTCTCTTTAAATGAAGACCTCACACGAGTCTATAGCTTTATTAGTTCCTGAGTTATGCCAAAATATGTTCAAAGCATTTTGCCTATGGTATTTCCATGTTAAAATTTTATTTTGCTAATATTTAAATTTCTACTCTTCAAATCATCTGCAATCATATTTCTGTATTATTTTCTATCCAATGTTATCTTTAAAATAAATTTTGGTGTCTCTGCATGGTGTATATTAGCGGTTACTGAATTTATTAATTTTACACCTTCCTAAGCCTTTTCTTATGTAGCCATTACTTTAAAAATCGCAGTGACATCGCCTGTTGATTGGCTCATACTTCTTAATTACCATCAAGACTACCTTAATAGTATTTTTTGGTGTAATTATTACTCTGAAGTACCCTTTTTAATTATTTATTTACGTATACAATATTTTTATAAGCATTTAATGCGGCAGCATTTGTAATGTTTACATCGATTTTTACATTTCTGATAGATTTATTATGTGTTATGTACTGGAATTCAAAAGCATTTATAGTAAACATTCCTGTTAATAGCTGCTTTTATTTATTATTTATGCTTTTCTTGTCTAATGAAGTTTTCTTCTGCCTCATAGTGTGTACATCATAAATTTTAAAAAAGAATATAGTTCGAACATCCTTCCATTCATTGATTCCCCCATATTTTTAATACAGCGAATTACTTGTGTTCATTTATTTATTTTAAAATGTTTTGACTGATAAAACTCATTAAATCCGGTCATTCTAATTAAAAGATTTCCCTTTGCTATAATTTTAGTGTTTCCGAGCATTTTAGAAATATCCCATTTGCCATACTGAAAATAGTCAACATATAATCTTTTTATGATTCAAAAGTCAAAACCACAGCTTCAATTCAGCGGAAATTGACGTCACTAATGTAGACGTTGAATCAGAAAAAAATTTGTTGATTTCAACAAAGATTTAGAAAAAGGATCTCGCGTTATCTGTAGTCACTTTGTTAAATTTTAATGATTATTTTTAGATTCTTAAATTAATGTAATCATGTACCGTTAACGTAATTGTAAGAATGCGTTAAAAATATACAGATATATTTCATTTGAAATAATTATATAATATTGATTTTTTGATTACTTTTAGTTAAAAAGTAATTTGAAATTAAAAATGAATACAAAGTAAAGAGGTAGATTTTTATAAAATATTTATTTGCATATAGCTAGATTTTGCACTTAAAACTGACACGTACATTTATCGAATCATAATACAGGGTTGGACTTTTTCCAGAAGGAGGGCCTGATTAAAGCACGGGCAGACCCTCCCCCCCCCCCCCCCCCTACGATTTTACGTGCTCCAAATTCGATATGGATTTTTTTTTAAAGCTTATATTTTACATGTGTTTCAACATTCTATTGATTATAATCAGCATTTTGAACTTTAAAAGTAGAATTAGATTAAAAACTAAATAAAAAAATAAATACAGTAAAAACTCTCAATCGCGGCCACCTCGCGAATTGAACGCGTTTTGGAACGATGAATTTGCCTGCTATTCGATTGTGTTCGCATTTATGAGGTAAAAAAAATGTCTTTATCTTGAAAAAGGTCAGTGTTCGCTGAAGAAAATTGTCCTATGAAAGTTTTGTTGTAAAATCTCCATAACGGACACTCCTACATAGAGGACACAACTATTTAAGAAGCACATTTTTTATTAACAACATGCACATATTTTATATTTTTTACCTCAGAAAAACAGACACTTCCGAATGGCGAACAAATTCCACGGTTCTAAGGTGCCTACTATTGAGAGGTTTTACTGTATTGTGACAAATATTTTAATTTTTAATCTTATTCTACTCTATAAATTCAAAATATTGATTATAATCAGTACAAAGTCGAAAAAGATTTCAATTATCAGCTTTATGAAAATTGCATACCATATTTTGGAGCCCCTAAAATTAGGCTGTGTGTGTGTGTGGGGGGGGGGGGGGAGAGTAGGGCAGAATAATGGCCATATACTTTTCTAGGATCAACGTGGTCAAACATGGCTACGTGTAATGCTTTAAAAAAATGGCTGCGATTCAGACGTTTGAAGTGTCTAAAATTCAGACGCAAAAAGTGTCTGAAAAAATTCAGACATTTTAAAATGTCTGAAAATTGAACACTCCGTTTCAGACACTTAAGTGTCTGATTTTAAGACATTTCGATTTAGAGTGCACCTTTTGAGAATCGCCCATTTACATTAGTTGGTGCAGGAACAGACAGACAAACCGAATTCATAAACCCTTTTCAACGATGTTGGAAAGTGTCATAAAATATCTCTGATGGTCTTAACTTTTTAATTATGTATAAACTGTATATTTACATACTATCATACATTCTAGCTTTTTAAAACCAATCTATTTTATGAAAAACGTAAATGTGACATTCTTTTAAAACCTAACTTGAGAAATTGTTTTTTACACACGAATTAACTTATTATAGTATTACCTCTTTTATATAACACCTATAACATATTTCTTTTCTTTCAAAATTATTGTTTTTTAAACAGTTAATGGACTTTAAAAACTTGTTTTCTGCCTTTTATCACTGTCTTGTTTTAGGATTTTTTTTTTTTACGTTGAAAACAAGTCTTCATCTTTTCGCTGATAATTTTTAGTCTTATGTTTAAGATAAAAATTATGAAGTGAACGATTTTTGCCATTTTATTTTATAATTAAGATAAAAAACATAAAATACCAAAACAAACTTTAAACAGTAAATTAATATATTTTATCTTTAATCTTCTTACAGAAGAGAAAATTTGCAAGCAATCACTAACTTCTACGAAAAATATTTTTTTTTTTTTTTTTGTAATAGTCTAATTTTGTATGTAGAATAAAACACTCTAATTATTAAAAATAATAATTATTATGTGTTATGGGAAATCTTTTTCACTTCTCTTGTTAAAGGCTGTACCATTTCCATAACGTTAGATTTTTATCTTGCTAACAGAAGACGTCAATGAAAAGAAAATTAATATTAAGAAAATTATAGTTTTATAACCAAACACAAGTACTTGTTTTCAATATTAACTGTAATTGTTCTGATTGTTAAAGCATTTATATATATACTTACAACTGAAATGAATGAATTTTGCATCTCTGTTCAAATGTGCATATTTCTATCTTTAAAAATATTTATATCAATGGTTTAACTCGTATAGAGAGATTAAGTTCTAGCTTTGACATTATTATCAAGGACATTGTTAAACTCTATGATACCGCTATTGAACAGGGTTATCCCATGAGTCTTTTAATGCATTTGACTTTGAACTATCCTTCTATATATAAAAAAAGTAACGATTTGGAAATGGACCAATGAAAATCTGCGTAGATACCGTGAAATGCACCTGATTCGTCAGAGATATCTGACGCTATAAGGGGGGGTTACCAATGGGGGACGTCCCTGTCGCCAAACGTCGCCAACTTTGTCGCCAACTTGGTGATATATCACCAAATTTGGCGATCAAAGTTAGTCGCCAAAAGTGACGCCGACTTGTCGCTATTTCCAGTATTTCGCCAAATTTCCATAGACTCCCATTAAAAACCAATAGGGTTTGCTTGCTTGCAGAAAATCAACAAATTGAGATATTCCAGTGCAACAAAAACTAATATTAGCTTATGAATAGAGCTTAGTTGAACTATTTACATTATTTTTAAGCACAAACATTAACTATTTATAATATTCGTAACACTATGTATATAATTTTAAATTTAATAATTCTTATAATTATGAAACTCAGTAAGCTCTAATGATTATGCGCTCGGAGATAAAAAAAAAAAATAAAATTTCAGGAGTTGGGGAAGAGCGCGTTTTTACCAAGTGAAATCTAAAAGTTGAATGCATAGAAAATAATAGATCGCGAAGCGATCCAGAATAGAAACGCGAAACAATTACATCTGGGGTGGGCTAGAAAATAGGGATTGCTTTGCAATACCGAATGGAATCGCGAAGCGATTACGCGGGAGATTTGTGAGCGTAGCGAGCAGGGCGGGGGGGGGGGGGGCGAGCCTCTCTAGTGTAATAAATAAGAATTACCGGAAAGCGCTGTATTCTCGTGTTGATTAATTAGTGGTTTACTAATTGCGTACCGATTGGCACTAAGCAGTATTTTTGTCACTCATAGTTTTAGTTTGGTCTCGGCAGATTTGGGGGACGTTACATGTGTAATACCGGTATAACCCAAAATGCATGTTGTTAGGCATGCAGCCTGTCTTCGGTTATTTTAAGCGTTACGCTTTTCTTACTTGTTCTGCTTTTTGAGTTTGTTATAGATTTTTTGTACGATGTGTTTTGGGGTTTGATCTCTGATTGAATGTCCCGACTCTCAACAAAAATCCAGAACGAATTCATGGCATATCAGACAAAAATGGGAAAAAGAAATTTAATAATTCAATCAACGAAAATAAATAAAGATAATTTAATGCTGAAGGAAAGTACGTTCGATTTTCCAGACTATTACAAAATTAATAACCTGAATATACTAGAATAAATAACGGAAATAGAAATTCGCAGCAATAAATTAAAGGTATATACTGATGGCTCTTTAATGAAACCGAGAACTTCATGCGCCTTTACAGTCATGTTAGAAGATACTTTTATCCACGACAGTGCAGCGCGCTTAAACCCTCTCAATTCAATCTATCAGGCAGAACTTAAAGCAATACTAAATTCAATAAAATGGTATTCGACCTCTAGATTTACATCAGTTTTAATCCTTATAAACAGCAGATCCTCACTAGATGCCCTCAAAATTATCTTCCCAAGAAACAAAATAATAGGACAGATTTATACAGAACTACAAAAAATCCCGCAGAAATCTATAAATATAGCATGGACAAAGGCTCACATAGGAACAGTTGGGAATGAGCGCGCAGATACCTTGGCAAAAAACGCAATTGAACACGACCACTATGATGAAATTCAACATATACCATTCCCGGATTCAGTAATTAAAAATCCCTGCCGGCTCGACCTACAGGCGGAGGTAGATTTCGAAGTTAAGTACTAAAATCACCAACAAAACTTAAATCAAGATTAGAGATAAACACGGTTCCTTCATGAAGAATGAGCTCTAGGGAGTTAAACTTTTTGTGAAAATTCTAATATACACGAATACACACAAGCATGTATGTGAAATAGGTTTAAAAAATAGCTAAAGCAAATTCAGAGAACCTCAAAGTGTTAAAATATGTTAATATTTCCATAGTCGTTTTTTATCATGGTTTAATACGTTTTTTCAAACTCCCATGACGTTACATATTCACCTGCTGAGATCCATTATATTTCCAATATGACACAATGTTTTGCCTTTTTTTTTTATTCGTCAAACTGTTTATTTCATTTTGAGTTTCCATGCGGAAATCTTGTTCTAGAAAACTTATGACGTAATATTCAACTCGTTTTCAATTCATCAAACTATTTAATTTAATTTTTCACGTGAAAACCTTGCAATAGGAAAGCTATTGTTGTGGTGAGAATTTTATTGCTTTTTTTTTTAATTGTTGGCAACTGCTATAATGAAAATTATTTATTTTTTCCTGTCATTGTTGTGTAAGAGCTGGTTTTATCAGAACTATGTTAACACGGTATTCAAAAATATTAACCCTCCCCATTTCCATTCCCTTTGGCCGATTTTGCCCATTTTCAATCCCCGTCGAGATATTAGCCATCTCAAAGTTGTTGGCAAGTTTGAAGACGATCCGTGCATAATTGCGACTTTTATCGTGCGGAAAAAATTTAGTACATACATACATATATATATATATATATAAACTTTTTAGATGGGGGTGGTTTGGGGTTCCTGGGGCCATATAATGAAAAGTTATGAAGGAATTTTTCAAAAGTCACACCATGGTAACGACTGCAATAGGTAGTATTTCTTACGAAATCTGCCTAAAAATTATGTACGGTAAAAAATTATCCAAGACTGGCAGGATATCTGGAAACATTCAGTAAAAGGACGAGATACATATAAAATTCTTAACCAAGTTAACAAAGAATTTATCTGTAGTTCAAGATCATCAGTTTATTACATTAGTGGCCATTGCAGTTTTCCTGCATTTCTCTACAAAATAGGCAAATTAAATTCGGACATATGCTCCTGCAATATGTCCGAATAAAGGCCGAGGAACAGTACAACACTATATTTTTGGGAACTGCTCTTTCCTACCTAATCATTTCAAATTTAATAAAAACAAAACCTTAAGGAAAAACTTCCAGAAGATTCTACTGCATCCAGCAAATTTTTCAGCGCTAAATGAAAATTACAATATTCTTAATAAACACTACTCCTTCATAAAAAAGATTCTATAAACAGTGTCACCCGTTAACTATCAAGATCATTCATAAAAGTATTAAACATCGCCTAATTAAATAACACCTTGATTTGTAAAAAGTTTATATTCCTGAACTTTGGACTAAATCTCCAAACCGTGAATTTTATCTTCAAACTAAAATCTACAGTGTTTAGAACTGTAAAAATCATACTATGAACTATGAAATATAATGACTTTGAACTGCAAAATATAATGACTCAAAAATGTGACATATACTTTACTGAACTGTGAAATACATAGACTATTCAACATATTAAGCTATCTAGAACTTTAAAATTAATTATAATTAATATCTCAAACTTGCTTAACAGGTCATCACTCAGAATCATAATTAAATTTAACAAGACTATTATTTTATTTAAATATCATTCAAAGTTTCGCTCAGATTTACTTATTTTTCAGATTTCAATCAATTTTGTCTCAACTAACTTTGTTTTATTAAGTTCTATTAGGCCCTAATATGGATTAGTATAAATTTTTAAGAAATCTTTTAGCTAATTTAATTAAATTTAATTAACATTAACGATACTATTTTAATTTTTCATTAAAATTTTAAATTGGCTACTTTCAAGTATTCCTATTTTAATAACTGATTGATGATCTGTAATATCTTAAAAATCCAAAATATTGTTTTATTTGGGCTCGTCCAGCTTAAGCAACATTGGTTAGCTCTTGTGATATGATTGTACAATTTTAATTGAAATTTCAATGGGGGGGGGGGGTCTTCCTACCTGCTGAGGTCTCCGGGCCCGTCTGGTGTCAGGGGGTTTCGTGGGAAGGTGGATATGGGTTTTTCCCCTCGTGGACATTTAGCTCCTATAGGGCAAGGTTGGCTGTCCACGAGTGGGTGATTTCTATTTCTGTTTCTGTCCCGACTCTCAATTGGCTTTGAAGAGCTTAAATGATTTATGTTTTGTTGTTGTGTGAATTTTATATTATATATACATACACACATTTATTTATATATATGTGTGTGTGTCACTAAAATCGGTTCTGTTAAGAAAGTATTATGGATCAGATGCGAAACAAGATCAGCTAGTAACAAAACTCTTAGCTGAACATGAAGTAGCAAAATATAGGCAGCAGGCGTGAAAGAGGTGGTTATGCAAGACTATGGCTCAAAAAACACTAGAGTTTTTCCTAAGAAAATAATCAGTTGCAGCAACAAGTCTTTATTTAACAAACAAATGGCAGCAATTATTAGATGGGAGAGTTCTTGTCGAGATACAGTCAGTCTTACAGAACTGAACATATTGCATTTGATCAGACAGCAGGTTATGTAAAATTATGCCAGCAAATAAACTAACGAAAATTTAAAATTATGTCAAACTGTTACACTACGCGGGCCAACCATTCACACAACAACTGGAGCCAAGTGTTTTATGACAAGATAAACGAGAAAATGTTCTATTCTAACCAAGTGCAAAGTAATTTATTGGTTAGGGCGTAGGAATACAAAACGTCGCAATGCACAAGGTTCGTAGCCAATAGCAGAGTCCGATTTGCCGGCAGATTCGCGGACGCAGAAAAGAAGCAAACAGCCCCCAAAAAGCGGGCGAATACATCGAAACGTCCTTCGAAAAAAGCTTAAGATCAAGAAAAAGTATATTCTGAAATCGAATGATTTCAGCCTGAAAAAAATATTAGCGTACGTTCAAGACGAATTTTGAATACGGAAATTTAAAAAACATTAAAAGTATGATACTCATAGTCAATGGAAAATAATAAATTAAAGGGAAATAAATTTAATTAAATGGGATAAAGTACTTAGAATAGATTTGAGATAAGTTAAAAAGTTAAAATATATTATATGTAAATAAAACCTCTTATTAAATTTATATCTTCACTATTATGAAACAAAGACTAGACACAAAACCATCGCTATAACTTTAAATTTTTGCTATGTGCAAAGAAAATACATGTTATTAAACTTTTATACTTCATGAGACCATTTTCAAAACGTACATTTTAATAATTTCAAAGGATTTATGTCACACTAATAGTTATTACAAACATTCTATGTATTATGCTTATTAAAACATTATGCTTATAAAACATTTATTTATTCTTATTAAAACTAAATTTGTTTAATGAGAGACTAATACAATATGTTCCTTTAAACCTTACATAAGAGATTGACATTTTACAGATAAATGAACTTCTTATAGTATTACTTCTTTCAAAATATAAAGAGCATTTTTCTTTATTTTTCTTTATTTATTTAACTTAGTAATACGTCTCTTTAATACCTTACGTAAGAGATTGAAATTTAACAGCTAAAAGAACTTCTTATAGTATTACATCTTACAATTTTTATTTTTTTAACTTGGTAAATACTATTAAAAAAGAATTTCATATGATTTCCTGTTATCTTTTTCTGACAGTTTTATTTTTATTGTTGAAATAAAACTTAAGTTCTTTTTCTTTCTATATTTTTTATTACGAGAATCTTAAAAATACAGTTTAAATAATGTGTTTTTTTTTTTTTACTTCCTGTTTTCCAATCTCAGGGCTGCCACAGGCGACTATATTTATATTCTGTTAGCACTACTGTTTTAAAAAAATAAATATTATAGTATTGAAAATGCTCTTGCAAATGTTGACAAAATGTATGTAAAAGATTTTTATTTAGAAAGATTGGTGCGAAATAGAATTAAAATAGTCGCCTGTGGCAGCTGGCAGACCTGAATCTTAAAAAGGAAACGGGACAAAAATTATATATTTTTTTTATAATTTCACTTGTTGCGCTTTCTACCAAGCTTAAATAAAGCAGGGATTTTTCATAATCGAGTTCGGTGCCCACACCAAATTAATGTATTTAAACAAAAATCTTTGGGAGAAAACATAGATTGCAGTCAAAAAACTAGGCGTGATTTTCAAAAGTTTGTTTTAACTATTTTAACTTTTATTCTTATTTAACTTAGTTTTTCACTTCAGTACTCCTAGAAAAAATACATTCGTTGAAATATTTTTCTTTAACCCTTTTAATTGAAATAAAAAATGCTTTCCCTATCACTTCTTTTTGTTTTTTTTCTGTGAAAAATATCTGTTTTATTTTGTCATAAACAAGTTTTAAGTTATTTTTTTACTTTATAAATTGTGAATACAGTTAAGCTTCTTAAGAACAAGCAAACTTTTTTTTAACAATCTAAGTAAAACTGTGTGATTTAAAAAAATACTGTTTGAGTTTGCGTAGATCTAGTTTTATTTTGTAAGAGTTTTTTTCTACTTATGATAGAACTTTTCAATTAATAGAAAACGCTTTGTGAAAAAGGCTTTCATGAAAAAATTAGGTAGTTTAGGTCCTGCATATTTTTGAATTTTACCATTCTCATTAAAATTGTTTTTTACAAAGGAAATTAAAATAAAGTTTGTTTAAATTAATAAAAGAAGAACTTTTAAAGCAATCTTTATTGTATTTTTTCGTCCTTTGATAATTAAGATCGCTAATAATGTTAATATTTATTAAGTACTTGTTGTTCTTTACATAATTCTCCAACTCCATAAATAAATGTAGTAATTATTGATATATGTTGCAAACAGCTGATGGGAGATAAGCTTTCGTCTGATTTATTTCTAATAATTGAAACTTTATTAAATATAATGGTGTATACAAAACAATCTTTGAAACATAATGATTTTTGAGGATGTTTAAGTCACCGTGAATTGTATCACTAATTTTGAAAATTGATATAAAGTGAACAGAGACTGTTTAGATAAAACAATAAACACGCACTGAAGACATTACACTTTTTATTTTTCATTTGTGTTTTACTTTCTTCTTATAAGTGTTTATAGTATTTCATTGCTGCTGTTTCACAGTCAGTTGGCCCATTTTAGCGAGCAGGGTTTTGCTTGTACTTAACTCCATTGTTGCTTTAACTGCTTGTATATAACATATTGCCTTGTATATAACATTTCTAGTAAATCCTCTTTTTTAAAAATTAATAAGAACATGATTTTCTTTACTATAACTTTACTAGCTCGATAAAACATTTCTTTAAATAAAGCAACAAAAAGTTCCAATTACTAGATAAAAATTGTAACGTAAAAGGTTTCAGAATCATAATTTGTATGAATAATATTCTGAAATTTTTGAAATAGAAAAAAATGCTACTTATTAAAAGTGATCATGTGGTGTTCTATTAAAAATTGTTATAAATATGTAAGATCTCCTTTACAAATCTGATTGTTGAAATTTCAAAGAATTCTACTCATCCTCAGACTATACTTTATATAACGTATGCAAAAATGTTGTAAAACTTTCAGAAATCCTTTATAAGCACTGATTATTTTTTTTTCATTTTACAAGCTGATATGAGATTTTTTATTAATATAAGAAATAGTTTTTAGAGCGAAGTCAAATATGTATCTTTGTAATAAATATTTTGAGATTTAAAAGCGAAATTATTTATATAAGAAGCCGTTGAGTTATTGTAAGTTTGTAAATCTATAAGTAAAATTGTTAATGTATTAATTAATGTACTAATTAATATATTAACTTATATAATAATTTTAATTACAACATATAATTTATATAAAAAAACAATTTATAAAAAAATACAATTAATTAAACTGTCTGTATTTTTGTAATTGTTTTTAATTAATTATGAACAGATGCAATATCTTTTTTCACTTTAAATATATATTATAATTGTTTTTAATAATATAAAAAAAGAAGTTACATCAGCTTTTTTATTATTATCGGACATCAAAATTTTCTATATTATTTCAGAATTTCATGGTTGTTAATGCCCTTGATGGTGTTCCAAATACAATTATGGACTGAAGAAGTTTTGAAACAACATTTTCTTTAATGCCAGCTACTATATCTTCATTATTTGGGTAAGTAAGGTACAGGGAATTCTGCTTTCTTCTTTAAAAAATCATTATTTCTTTATTTTCAAGTTTGTAAGTTGCCATTTATTTCCTTAATCTTCAAAATAGCTTAGAAACTTTAAAAAAATGCAAAATCCAAATTTTTCCTCTTTTATATGCTAAAAAAATTAAATAAACGAAATGTCATATATTAACAATATAACGTAGGCATAAAGATGAATATGCCCATGATATGCTTTAGAATTTTTAAGATTGCCTTTTGATTCCTAACGTAACAAAATTGCGTTCAGAAAGGTAATATTTATAACATTCCACTTCAAATTTGTACTTTTTTTTTTACAATATTGTGAAGATTTCAAGAAAAATAAATTTACTGCTGCCATATACATTGATTCAGGATTAAATTATAATTTTTTGTTCAACTTAATCATTTTTTTTTCTACTGTAATTTAAAATATTCTTCAGGCAAAAATAAACTGAAAGCAAGAATAAAAAATTCTATATTTAAAATATACCCTTTTATTTGTGATGTCAAATAATTAAAAAAAATTTAAGATCCTTCATGTTCAAACAAGTGATAGAAATATTGCATTTTCCCCTTAACATTCTTTACTATTCTTTTTTTTCTCTCATTAAGGAACGAAAAGGAAAGCGTGAACGTTTTGATATTTAAAATATATGCTTTTAGCTATAACATCAAACAATTTAAAATTTTTAAGAGCTTTGCTTCATGTTCAAACGAGTACATAATATAAATATTGCATTTTCCCCTCAAATTTTTTCGATATTTACTTTTTTTCTCATTACGGAATAAAAATACGATTACTAACTTACGTCAATCTCTTACTTATTAATCATTCTTAATTAAAAATAATTTTTAATAAAGTCTTTCCATTCCTAAGGCCAATAATCAAGATTGAAATTTCAAGCATGTAGACAAAACCTCGATTTTTCATCAAATTTAATGTAAATTTTAATACTTAAATAAACAATCCTGAAATCTATTTTTTTTTCATTTACTCATAAATTAATATGATCTACTTATATGCTCAATTTCATTAAAATCTGTGACATGTCAGCCACATCTGATTGGCTCACTTTGTATGGAATGTCCCAATAATTGCTTTATAATATAAGTCCATCTGTTTAGAAGTTAGGCGTGAACATAGATAAGATAAATGTATCCTTTGTTGTAAGAATGCCTGATTTTGAAACTCTAAAGAAAAATAGTTTGAAAGAAACATTCTATTTATTTTGTTTCTTTAAACTTATATCAAAAAAGCAATCATTTATTCCATAAGAACTTTTTCTATAAATAATTAGAATAAAAGATAAAATATAATGAAAGAAAAACTATCTTTTAAAAATTTACAATACTTCAAACTCACATTGAAAATTTTGCTTATAAGGTATCCTCTCTAATAATAAATTCAAAACAGATACAAAACTTTTGTGAAACTTTTTGGAATGGAATTTTTGTTTCTTTACCGGTTTTAGGAAAAAGTTCTTAAAATTTCTAGCATAAGAAGAATTAAAATTAAAACGAATATATAACCTTTCAAATTAAAGAAAAACATTTTATACATTGCTAAAAAATTTTTAAATATTCATATTTTAAAATAGATGATCTAAAATAATGGATAAATAATTTTCTTTTACTACTCATGAAAATTTGAAAGAAAGATATTTTGACAGATATGCAGAATTTTCTTATTTACTCAATTCGTAAAATTTTTCTATCATATATTATAATACGGTCAAATTTTATGTGTGTCTATGTGTGTATATAAATTTTATCTAAAAAACAGCTCTGATAATATTGATTAAATTTTGTATCCTACCGTTTTGTGATACGAGAAGAACATTGGACTAAGTCAAGTGTTCAGAAAATTCGATTAGTGCGTCATTTTGGGGTCACTACAGGTCAATGCATTTCAATGGAACTAAAAGCTGGAACAGTTATTAAGTTGTTGAACAATTCGCAGAAAACGAAGTCGCAAAGTTGGCAACATTTCGCCAAATTTCTCGATAATGACTAACATTGAAGACATTGGCGAAATTTATGCGGAAAAATCGACTTTCAAGATCAATGCCAAAACACCCTTGGCGTCAAATGAAAAAATGTCGCCAATGGTGACATTTGGCAAACAGATTGACTTTCAGAATCTGAAAATTTTCTACATATTCACAATAGGAGCCGAGATACATGATTCAACCAATTAGAGTCCATAGAACGTTCTCGAAAACAAAATTCAACCAATCCAGGTACTTGGAACATTCCCGCAATTAATCCCACACCTATATAACGAAGTTCTTAGCTCGAAGCCTAAAGTCTGTGAAGTTCGACTGTCAATCTTGCGATTATGATTGAATATTTATACATTATGACAAAATTTAGATATTTGTACATATATAATGCTTCAAAAATATTGATAGTTTCTGTAAATAATAATGTTATAAAATAAAATCCTTTATAGCAATAATGCAGCCAGAATTTATTCTTATTATCTAGTTGAGTACAAAACTAATTTTAATTGAGCTTAGCTCGGTCTTCCCTGCTGGTATGTATAAATGATATTTCCTATTTTAACATGTATATATATTTTTTTTCTAAACAAGTATTAAAGTTTTCGGTAAAAACGGAAAACCATAAAAATAATAGAAGTTAATAAAGTAAGAAGAAATGGTAAATTTAAAATGAAACAATTATTAGCACCTAAAGTAAAACTTTTACATTTTTATAACAACGTAAATGAGTTAGTGATAAACATTACTAATAAGGGAACCACTTTTAGTAAGTTCGACCATGGCATTGCGACTTGGTGCATTTTATAGCCCTATAGGTCTTAGTTAGAGGACCGATCAAATTTTTCTGCAAAAATCATATTATTTACAGAGTGTCCCTAAACTCATGGTACATACGTTAGGGGGTGATAGAACATAACTAGATAAGCATAAATCACAATACAATCTATGGTCGGAACGCAAGCCGTATCTAATCCGTATCTATAATGTTCTCTAATTTAGGCGTAAAGGGCTATAAACTAAACCAGGGATCAAACTAAGTACGATATTCACCAAAAGATGTTCCCTTGTCAGATTACAGAGCGTGACTGTCGATCACTATTTTATGGGGGAAACTGATGTTGTTGTTTTTGGTAAGATTGAAATCTACCTCTATTAATGATGTTTGATTACATACTATTTTTAAAAATTTACTTAACTCCCTGAAAGTCGATGGTTTCTTCTTTATACCACGTAATTTTAATTAGCTGGCTATGATTTAATTACGGTGGTTAATTATGGTGCCAAATAGCACCCAAATATTTTTAATAAAATTTTGCTTTTATAATGTGCGTAAAGTAAGAATTTCATATTTAGGGTTTCGTTCATCTGACGAAACCCTATTCGTCTCGCTTCTATGTCTGCCTGTCCGTCACAGAGCCCGTTCTTAGAAACTATATATGTTGGAGACTTGAAATTTTGCATACTTATAGCTGAACACCTCACATATAACGACAAATTATAAAATTTTGAAAAAGTCTTATATTTAACCCTCTGGCCTCCAACTTCCATATTTTAAGCTTTTTTTTTTCTAACTGAGACCCTAATTAAGTTGGAGACTTGAAATTTTGTATAATTATAGCTGAACACTTGCGATCACACGACGAATCCTAAAAATTTCAAAAAGTCTTATATTTTCCCCTCCAGTCTCTAACTTGTGTATTTTAAGCAATTTTTCTAACCTCCCCTCATTGCACCCGGTAGGTACTTTTCTAACTTTTGCCGACATCCCTTTGACCACTTTTGCATATTATGCACATAGCCTTACATCTTTCAGTTCCACTTTTTACTGCCAGGGGTGCCTACCTATCTCGGGTGCTATAGGCCCGATCCCCTCGACTAATACTAAGGGTAGGTTGTAAAACGGAGTTTCGTTCGGATAGAGGTTTGTGTAGAATAGAGTGCGTGCCCTGGTTGTGAAATGTGGGACTAACAGATTTTGCAAAAGGGTAAACTGTTTTGAAAGGAATATTAAACGAAACCCTCTGTGCGATCTGTGATCACACTTACCCACTTGTTTTACATTAGCCGTGAGCAAATCTTGCAAAAAACTGCTTTTACTTTTGCGTGTCTAGTTTACAAATAATGCTTTGACGTTTAAATAAAATGTTTTGGTTTATGATATTACTTCCTTTGCTATTTATTCGCCAATAACAGCTTTTAATTTTCACTTGTCTACATTAAAAACAATGCTTTGGTGTTGAAATGTCTTTGGTGTCTTTTGCTTTTTAACTCGCCAATAGCAGCTTTTTAATTTCTCGCGGCTAAATTAGAAACAAGGCTTTGATGTTGAAATAAAATGTTTTGGTTTATGGTATGATTTATTTTGGTTTTTACTCGCCAGTACCAACTTTATCGTTCGCGTTCCTAAATTAGAAACAATGATTTGATATGGAAATAAATGTTTTGGTTTATGGTATGATTTCTTTCCGTTTTTATTCTCCAATAGCGGCTTTTATTTTTCGCGTGTCTAAATTAGAAACAATGCTTTGATGTCGAAATATGATTATTTCGTTTATGGCATTATTTCTTTTGGCTTTACTTGCCAACGACAGCTTTTATTTTGCGCGTGTAATTTAGAAACAATACTTCGATGTTGAAATAAAATGTTTTTGTTTATAGTATGATTTCTTTTGGTTATTACACGCGAATGGTAGCTTTCATTTTTCGCGTGTGTAAATTAGAAACAATGCTTTAATTTTAAAACAAAATGTTTTGGTGTAGGGTATTATTTATTTTGATTTTTACCCGTCAATACCAGCTTTCTTGTTCGCGTGTAAATTAAAAACAATGCTTTGGTGTGGAAATAACATGTTTTGGTTTATGGTATGACTTCTTTTCGTCTTTACTCGCCAATAGCAGCTTTTAAATTTCTCGCGGCGAAATTAGAAACAATGCTTTGATGTTGAAATGAAATATGTTTTTGTTTAGGGTATGATTTACTTTGGTTTTTACTCGCCAGTACCAGCTTTATTTTTTGCGTGTCTAAATTAGAAACAGTGCTTTGATGTCGAAATACGATGCTTCGGTTTGTAGTATTACTTCGTATGGTTTTTACACGCCAATAGCAGATTTTAATTTTCGCGGTTCTAAATTAGAAACAATGTTTGATGGATGTTGAAATAAAATCTTTTGGTTTATAGGATGATTTCTTTCGGTTTTTACCCGCCGATGGCAGCTTAACTGTTGGCGTGTCTAAATTAGAAACAATGCTTTGATTTAGAAACAAAATATTTTGGTTTATGGCATGATTTCTTTTCGTTTTTACTCGATAATAGCAGCTTTTACTTTTCGCATGTCTAAATTAGAAACAATGCTTTGATGTCGAAATAAATGTAGGTTTGTGTTAATTCTTTGGATTCTCGAGGGTCTGAACAGACGCAGTTTAATCAGCAAAATAAGCAGTTGGATCAGCTAAAATATCAGGTTGAGGAACTTTCAAAGCTAGTTAGAGCAAGTTCTTGTCCCACGTCATCTAGGAACCATATCGACGAAACTAATTTAATTCAAAGGATAAGGCATGTAAAGACGGATGGCTATGTTGGTATCATTTGCGATTTGGGGAAAAGGCGCGAAAGTGTGCCTCTCCGTGTGCTTGCCAATCGAAAAATTATCATCGCTCACACGAGTAGCAGCAACTATTGCACGTATGGACTTGAGTTGTAGACTTTATGTTACTGATAAGATTACTCAATTCAGCTTTTTGATAGACATTTGCAGTGATGTTTCAAGTTTTCCGAAGTCGTTTTTGGTTAAAGATACTAGTAATGGTACTAAAATCTGTACTTATGGCACTAAGCGGTTGACTTTGGATTTTGGATTGGAACGTAAATTGCAATGGCCGTTTATCATAACTGAGTTAACTTAATCGATTATTGGTGCCGATTTTTTGCAACATTTTGGTTTACTGGTTGATTTAAGAAAGCATTGTTTATTAGACCCGATGACTAATATTACTGCTCGTGATCGCGCAAATCTCTGTGATATCCCAGTTGTTAAGATTATTCTTGGTGATTCTGAAAATATCGAACTGCTACAAAAATACAAGGGGGATTTCCTAGTTGAACAATACGAACAATCGAGCTGTCAAACATGATACTATCCATTTTATCCGTACTGTTGTGTCCCCCCCCCCCCCTGTTACGGCTAAAACTCCTTGGTTACATCCAGCGCAACTCTGAATATCTAAACAGGAATTTAATCATATGAAAGAGAAAGGTATTTGCAGATCCTTTAAAAGTAATTGGGCCAGCCCATTAAATATGGTACCTAAGGATGCGTCTGATTGGAGACCAAAACTGAATTATAGGGCGCTTAATCGAGTTACGGTGCAAGACAGGTACCCCATTCCTCACATTCAGGATTTTACTTATATGTTAAAAGGTAAAAAAATATTTTCGAATGTGGATATAGTCTGGGGATACCAACAAATTCCGGTCCATCCTCTCGATATCCCTTAAACTACTGCTAATGTAACTCCTTTTGGTTTATTTGAATTTCCACTTTTAATCTTTGGGTTATCTTCTGCGGCGCAGACGTTTCAACCCTTCATAAATGAGATCCTTCGAGGTTCTGAGTTTTGCTTTCCTTATCTCGATGTCATCATAATTGAGAGTGAAACTCACGCCGAGCACATGCAATATTTGGAGGAGGTTTTTAGGCGATTTCGAGATTACGGGGTTATAATTAACGAATCAAAATGCGAGTTTTGTAAAGAAACTATATTTTCTGGGGCACTTTATAAATAGCCAGGGCTGTGTTCCACACAAAGATAAAGTAAAAGCGATTGTTGATTTTTCAAAATCAAAATCTCTCAGCGATCTGAGGAGATTTTTAGGCATGGTAAATTATTAACATCGTTTTGTGCAAGGTATAGCAGCAATTTTGAGACCACATTAATAGGTTCTTAACCGGCACAAAAAAGGGGGATAAAAGAGAAATACTGTGGAATGCGGGTGCAGAAATTAGTTTTGAACAAGTTAAAGAAGCTATGGCTAACGCAACTTTACTTTATACCCTTCTCAAGATGTGTAACTTGCACTTATAACTGATTGCAGTAATTTTGCAATGTGTGGGGTGTTGCAAGAAGTTTCCCCTGATGATCAAAAACCACTTGGTTTTTTCTCTCGTATGTTATCCCCTGCACAGTGCAATTATTCAACATATGACCCGGAATTGTTAGCGGCATATTCAGCGATCCAATATTTTAGGTATATGTTGAAGGTTTGTGTATTTGCATTGTACGTGGATCATAAACCATTAATTTTTGCATTCCACCAGAAACAAGAAAAATGTTCCCCTGGAAGGCTTCGGAAATTATATTTTACTAGGGGGCGCTGCCCCCTGCAAGCTACGCTCGCCAACCCCCGTTCAGACACTGCAAAATCTAAAAGCACGCTAATCTGATCGGTTTTAAAAAGTTTACAGAAGATTGAATTATACTGAAAAAACCTGTAGCGATTTCCCTGTAAACGGGTTTCCATTCAATTCCCTTTGATTGCAAAAATTTAAGGTAGAATCAGTTGCTGTTAAGACAGCCAATGGTTGTTTTCGTGTTTGGTTAAAGAAGATCAGTTAAACATTTGAAAAGAAGCTAAAATAAAATGAATTAAGTAAACAGAGTCTTTGTCTCTCGGTATTTTTTAACAGCGTTATAAAACGATTGGCATAATACAATTTACTATAATTACTAAAATTTTCTGCTTTGACCCCTTCAAGGGCGGTGGTTCATTTTTGGATCACTTAATTTTAATTCTTAAATGCCACATTAGCACGAGAATATTGGGATGAAAATTTCCCTTTTATTAAGTAAGTGAACAAAAGCATTTTTGTATTTCGAAATTTGTTTGTAAATTCTGGTGCCATTCACTTATTTCAAGATTTTAGGAATAGAAGTGCCTTGTCCGTGAAAGGGTTAAACGCATATTAATGTATTTATTATTTTAAAGTTTCCTTCCCCTTTAAATATTCACTTGTAAATACAATTTTCAAGACATAATTTTCAATATTTTCCTGCTTTTAATACGTACTCGTTTAATTGTAATTTTAAAGTTTTTTTTTTCCTGTTTTTAATAGTCACGTGAAAATAAATTTTTAATCGTTAGGAAATCTTATTCTTTGCGCTGTTTTTAGAATTGAAAACAACCTCTATAATAATAGCCTAAGCCATGTGACTATCATCAACAGCTCCAGGCGGATCCCTTCGCTTTTTATATTCCAGGCGGCCATTTTGGTACTTTAATGTTAGCCAGCCACAGGTGTGATAAGTCTCCGAATATTATTCTATCGCCATTATTTCGTTTATATTATAATAGTCCAAGTCATGTAACTGCCATAAACAACGGGCTGATTTCTTCGCTTTTCATAAGAAAGGTTTCCATTTTGATTAAAGAATCAAAATTATTTTTTCGAATAAAACTACTTTAAAGTTGCCATGATCGCAAAGAATTCCTGGTACTTTTATATTAGCCGGGTGAAAATCTTGCCAATAGCTTTTTTTTTAACTCGCCAGTTAGCATTTTTTTATTTTTCGAGTGGTAAATTAAAACGCTGCTACTTGGCTATCCCATCGACCAAAAATCTGTCGCCAAACTAAAAGATTAATTGCCAATAATGGTTGATCGTAAATGTCACATTCATTTGACTTTAAGAAAGTTACACATGTTCACGCCATCAAGAGATTTTTATTTCGACGTTTTATTTGTATTTTAATTAATGTTATACTAATTTATTTGTTCTTTTGTTATTTAAAATAAAAAAAAATATGTCAATTTGTATAATTTGGTTATTTATATAATTTGGCGAAATTGGTCGACGAGAGAAGTAATAACATTAAAACGTTGATTTGAAGTGGAAATGAAATCTTATGATTTGTTGCATTGTCACATACGCACCGGATTTGGCGTGATTTTTTTTTACGACAATTTGGCGAAAACCTCGTTTTCAAATACCTGTTACATAAGTATTTTTAAATTATTTTCTGTTATTTTTAAAATGAAATAACAATAAATAAAAAATAATAATTAATAACTATAAAACAAAACAATTTATAACATTTTGTGTAAATAAAAATAAAATAAATTCAAATAAACATTTTTTAATAAATAAACAGCAATAGCCGGGTTACCATGTCAGGCAAAATAACGCCATTTTGCGACAATTAGGTACCGCGTTGCGTTTATAAAGAATGAAGTAAAAGCCATTTATTTTAAAGGCTTCAATTTTAAATGAAAGTTTTGTATTAAATAAAATGATAATGAAATACAAATTGAATTATGAATAAAAGTAACATGATGCATTTCTTAGCATACATTTAAGGGAGGCCAAACTCGTCGCCAAATTAATTTAAAATAACCATTTCTAAAATATGAAAAAAAAATATCTGTTTGATTAAAATATGAGTTGCCATCATTAGAAAAATGTATATAAAATTAGAAAAAAATTAATATTTCGAAAACTAATTCGAATTTAAAAATTCTAATACCAGTTTTGAAATCTGCGGATCAATATTGATTTTTGGTGTTAATTTCATCGCAAAGTATTCCATATTTTAGGAGAAATCGCCGTGAAACATAATCAGCCGTTTAATCAGTCGATTCATACTTCCGTTTCATACTTCCGTTTCATAAATTCGTTTCATTAGGCTTTTATATATATATATAGGGTAGATATTACAGTTTACCACGGATATACGTTATTTGCCAGGAAAAAGAAATTGTGTTGTTGATAGTTTATCGAGAATTTGTGAGATTCAGCTTTCAACACTTGCTGATTCAAAGTTGTGTGCAAAGTTTCAAACAGAAAATGAAGAGTTAAGGCTATTTTGGATGGAAAGGTTAAGTTTAGCGGGAAATTAGCTGGAGTACAAATGCCTGATACTAAGACATTATTGTATTGGGAAACTTTTGGTGAGGTAAATAGATTTTATGTGCCTCAGGTTCTAAGTAAAAAAATATTTAAGTCAATGCATGGGTTGTCGCATCCAGGAATAAGGACTACTAGGCAGTTAATCTGTTCAAAGGAAATTTGGCCATACCCTGTCAAAAGACAAACGTTAACTTGCATACTAAATCTCTTTTGATGCGATTTCTGGTCCCAGATGAGAGATTTATGCATACACACCTTGACATAATCGGTCCTTTTAGTACGTGGATTCAGACATTATCTAACGATGATTGGCAGGTTTACTCGATGGCCAGAGGCTTTACCTACAGGAGATATAACTGCTGAAACTGTTACTAGCGCATTTGCGCAGACATGGTTTTCTCGGTTTGGTACACCTCAGGGGATAACGTGCGATAAGGGTAGACAATTTGAGCCCATACTCTTCAAAACTCCGACAAGGTTACTCGGCTCTAGTTTTCTTATGACTGCTTCATATACACCACAGTATGTAATAGTTTAGCGGAGCGACTTCATCGACCTTTGAAACAGACCTTAATGTGCTATAAAGTTGATTGGTTCGAATGTCTTCCTCTAGTTTTGCTAGGTCTCCGAACTACAGTACCTGAAGATCTTAGTGCTTCTACAGCTAAATTAACGTATGGAACTCCCATACGGCTTCCCAGCCAGTTGTATGAAGACACAACCTTGTTAGACCCGCCAATTACATCTCAAGTTGCCAAAAATTATGCATGCTTTAAAACCTGTTTAACCTTTAAGGTATGGGCAGCAAAAGATCTACGTTCCAAAAGAACTCAATAATTGCTGCCACGCTTTTATTCGGAGAGGTTCTTTTAAGAGTTCTCTTCAGCCTGGTTATGAGGATCATTTTCAGGTTGTAAAAGAACTGGAACAGGACTTTATGCATCGCATTCATGGTTAAGAAAAGCTTATAAATATTAATAGGTTAAAAACTGCTTTTCTGCTGTTAGAAAAAAACTTGATCCTTCAACCTACACTACTGGATCTGGAAGGACGGTTCAGTCTCCCACTGGGGAGTTGTGTTGCGAAGTGAAATACATTTATCTTCTAATATTCAATAGTTTTTATTATCGCTGCAACAATTATCTAATTTTTAGAACTAATTTTCCGAGCATCACGAAAACCTGGTACTTTTCGAAACTTCAGCTCAAATTACGTTTGATGTGCCATCAAAGTTATTTTTCTTAGGAGTGCAGCCCTGCCTTGTGATTCGGTAACTCTCGCCGAGTTTTTAATGAGAAAGAAGGTAGAAAACTTCTGTTCTCTCTTGCATTTCGACGATTAATATATACATTTGAATTCAATAATGTTGTCGGCGAAATGAAGGCTTAATCTTCTGTGTTTTCTGTTTTGTAAATATTTTAAAATTTTTAATTAAAGTGTGATATAGTTTTTCATCATGTCCAGCGTATCCTTCTGCCTTCAGAATTATTCCTTTTGGATTTATTTTTTTAGGTGAGGGTATATTTTATTTAAAATAGATGAAAGGCATGTACTTTAGAAGTAAATGAAATATTTATTTTAAATGAAAGTTTTGTATCTTAAATAAAATTGGCGGTTTTAGTGAAATTAAAATTTATATTTCAAATCAAATGATTGCATTACGAATGATATCGATGGAAACAATATTTGGGATGTATATCACGCACCAGGTTAACATAAAAGTACAAAAATTTATTTATTTTCAATTCAGTTTGTTTATAAATTCTATTATCAGTGAATCATTTCAACATTTTAACAATAGAAATACTTTGTTCCTGAAAAGAGCAAACGTAATTAAAGACCTGAGTAGTAGAAAAGTGTTATGTCTCAAAAATTAATTTAATTAAATTTCTAATCAGTTTTGAAAATATTAGACATTAGTTTTTAGCATTTATATTTTGTATTTAATATTTAAAAATATATGAATAATTTTTAATATTTAAAACTTATATGTTTTTCTATTTTGTACCGCAGTAAATGTTGTAGTTTAGTACTAAGTAAGTATAGTAGTAGCATATTTTTATACTTATAGCAGCCTTTTTTATTCTGATCATTTCAGTGTTTAAGCGCGTAGTTCGATTACATATCTTTTAAAATTATGTTTTATTTATATTATTTTATTTATTTATTCATGCATTGCTGAAATTTTAATTTCGCTACGGAATACTAGCCGGAAACAAACGTTCAACTATTTATATATTTTTTTAAACTGCAAACGTGTTGATCTTCCATAATTAAGCTGCATGCGAAAGGGATAGATTTTTTTAAAAATTCATGATTAAAAAAATTAAAAACCATAAAAAATTAGTAAATTGACATACATTTTTAAACAAATTGCATTTGGAAGTACACTTTTCAATATTCAACGGTGTAAAAATTTAAATTGCGATTTTTAGATTAAAAAAAAAATTGCGATAAAATAAAATTGATGCAGATCATTGTCACCGTCGATATGACGTCATCGTTACTTGACCACATATTTTTGCTTTGTAATAGTTACAAATAGATTGAAGCAATTGTTCAGAACTTAAACATGGAACATACATAAAAGAAATGTCTCTTTTCTTGTAAAAATTCTTAATTTTGTAACTGCATAGAGTAGTAATAGAAATAGTTTGAATGAAACATTATAATTTATTTCAGTCATTTCTTTCAACTTACATCAGAAATACAATCATTTATTGCAAAAGAAAAACCACTTTTTTTTTTTATTTACAATAATTCACATTGAAAATGTTGCTTATAAGGGACTTTTTGTAATAATAAACGCAAAACACATACAAAACTTTTGTATAACTTTTTAGAATAGAATTTCTGTTTTTTTGGCGCTTTTAGAATAAGTTTATAAATTTTCCACTAGATGAAAATTTAAAATTCGAGACGAATATATAACCTTTGAAATTTAAGAAAAAATGTTTTTGCAGAACGCTAAAATTATTTTAAAATATTCATATTCTGAAATAGATGATCCAAAATAATGTACAAATAATTTTCTTTTATCAGACCTGAAAAATTGAAATGAAGATATTTTGACAGATACTGAATACGAGTTTTTACTGAATTCGTGCAATTTTTTCTATTTCCGTGATTGATGTTTCTTTAATTTAACTTGCACCTCTGTTTTTCTAAGCTAATACTAAAGTTTCAGAAAAGCAGAAAACCAATTTATTAAAGCAAGAAGGAAAATTAACATTTAAAATGAGATATGTCTTTCCTTCTAAAGTAAGCAATTTATAAACCGAGTTAAGTTAACAGTGAGCATTACTAAGTCAATAGATACTAGTGGTGTTTTAACTGACAGTGATTATTGGGAATTGGTAAAACTGATCCTGATGATTTTGGTAAGATTGAAAACTCTTTTTCTATTATTGATGTTTGAGTAAATATTATTGCTGAAATTTTTCTTAGCCTGTTGTAGGGCTGTGATTTATGCCGCTTAATTTTAATTATAAACTACCAAAGAGCATGTAAAATGTTTTTTAAAATAAATTTGCTTACGTGAAGTAATAAAATTCCCTTATTTTAAATTCAGTTTGTAAATTTCTGTTGGCAGTCGAACAGTTTAGCAATAGAATTACTTTGCCCCAGAAATGGGTAACATAATTGGATATCTGAGAACTAGAAAAGCGTGTCACAATCATCTCAGAAATTGTTTTAATTTCCAATTAGTCTTGAAAATATAAGACATTACATTTTTAGTATTTGAAAAAATATTACCATTTTTTAATATTTAAAAGTTGCATGTTAATAAGTTTATCTGGGAGCGTTTAGTACACTGTTAAAAATTTGCAGCATTCTGGCAGTTCATTAGACCGTTTTTTCAGAAAACGGTTAAAACAACCGTAATTTAACACTATTCTGACCATATTATTGGCCATTTTATGGTCAAAATATAGTTAAATTATGGTTATGAAACCGTTTTTTTCCATAAACGGTCGAATGACCTGCCAGAATGCTGCAAAATTTTTAACAGTGTACTAAAGTAAGTACAGTAGTAACAAGTAATATGCGTTCTTGGTTCACAAATTTACATAAAGCAGTTTTCCTAAATACATTAATAAATCAAATTATTAGATTAAATAGAGTGTGCAATAATGATTTTAATTTTAATAAACACTTTTTTTTTAATTTTCGCTCAGCTTATTTTATAAAAATAATTACCCATGCAAATTTTTCCAATATTACCGGAAGTTGCTTAGAAGTAGTGGCAAAGATTCGGACTGGCGGAGTGACCTAATATGGATGCTGGTTTTGGTAATCTCTAGGCAAAATTATAGCCTTAAAGTCTTATTTAATGAACGGTTTGTTTTGGATGGTACAGTGATGGAAGGAAACTATTCGAATTAGATTTATCAGGATATGCCTTTGGTCGCTGGAGTGGGAATTTAAAGTTTTTCGAAGTTACCTATGAACGAATATTGAATAAGTAGTAATCAGAATATATTTTTTTATTCTCATATAACTTTAGTCTGAGACGGGCTACCTTCCATTCTATGCTTTTTTCTATAAAATTAAAGGATTTAAATACCTTATGATATAGTAGAAGTTTTCTTATTTAGTTATAAAACATTTTGAAACTTTATTTTTAGTTACAATAGTTTTTGCTTTTAATGACTTTCAGCAACAGATTTATGTCAAAGATTTTTATTTTTTCATTTGTATGTAAGCCTTTTAAAACCTGCTGGAAATCTTATTTTGGTGATTGGGAGGTGGAGTTTTCCTCGCATTTCCACCTGCGGATGAGAAAAAGTCCCCCTATCAACTTCAAAAGCCCTATCAACTTGGGAGTTTTACTGATTGTTAAAGTTTATAATGCATTTATTTTATTTTGTTATTCTGTTATTGTTCAATATTTCATATTTTAATCAGTTACTCATACCTGTTTTTTTAATTTGATATTTTTAAATTCATGTATTTATTTAGAAATATACATGATACTGTCAAAGACTAATATCTGGCAAATATCGATATTCTCCGATGAATGTCAGCGTTCACATATACGCTTGGTGTATGTCCGAAATATTTGCTAAGTATCATTATTTCTCGCTTACACCTGATAATTTCGATATTCAGCATTCACTGATGGTGAATCTTGAATAAAAATATTTGTGCTACGTTAAAACAAAAATGCAACTTTTGAAATCATACTTCATTATTAAAACATACTATGATATATAGTGAAACCTCCTTGAACGGCTGCCTCTAAACAACGAAAACCGCCGAACACCGGCCACATGTTGATGGAACCAAACATGTTCCATAGGATTAAGATTAGTACGAACCTCTAAATAAGGAATTCTGAACAACGGACACTCAAAAGTCACGAAAAAAATGTTTTACAGCTCCTGGTACAATTTCATATTTATTTACAAACCGAAATGTGAAGCAGATCAAACAAAATTTACTTCATATGTTAACAAACAGAAAATGAAAAAATAATAATAATGGGGAAATTTTATATAATATTCTTAGAACGGTAGGCATAACTAACATAAAAGCCAGGTTGTCTGTATCACTGGTAAAATATTTGGCAGTTACTGCCACATTTGATTCCATACAGTAAATGGTGGAAGATAGAAGAGAAGAAGAGGAAATAGAGAATAGAATCATCCAAAATTTCCAGTATTAACACATATACCGAAGATTTTAAGAACCTTCGTTAAATCCAAAATTTCTCATTAAATCATAATGATGATGAGTTGTACAGCAAATGAAGTCATGTTTTTTTTTTTCTTTGGAAAAAGATATTTGCAGCAAAAAAAAAAAAAAAAAAGCAACAGCAAATCACTGATTTTTTTATTATATTAAAACAATGATGATTGATTAAAATGACTGTGTGTATTTCTATTTAAATTTATGTAATTTTGATTTTTTTTTAATGAAACCTCTGAAGAGCGGTCACTTTTCACCGGTCTCACGGGTAATCGTTATTCAGAGGTTACACTGTATGTCAAAATAGAAGAAAGTTAGGTAACAGCAACATATAAATAAACAGTTGAATCTAAAATGAGCAGCTCATTCTAAATGATACAAAAAAATAATTCCAATAAAAAACTCTGAAGACGTGGTGTTGCAGCTCCTCTTCACTACTTCCCTTTGTAATATGGTTTTCGGTACGGTCATTGTTCAAATTTTTTACAAAAGTATTGAAAATTTTTTCGAACTCTCGCCAGGCAAAGATAACGATGCTTTGCCTCTTTTTGGTTAGAGCCAAACATGGCTTCATAAGGACTTTTTCGTATTGCTCCATGATATGTTGTGTTCTTGGCAAATTGAACATCGGGCAGACCATCTGAACATTTATTTACATCGTTATCGTTCATGCATGCAGTTAACATTTTCAGTATTGCCCGACTGACCCTTTCAACTGAGCCCTTTTTTATGACGTGGCTTTCCGTGAACTATCTTAGCATCTTTCCACATAGCGCAAGTTCGGATATGACTCGTTTGCTGAAATATTTACATTATCTGAATACAATATAGCTGGGGCACCAAATGTTAAAAATATTCGAAGAAGGTGCTTCCCGAGCAGTCTTAGTTTTCAAAACTCGTAACCGAATAAACTTCGTTAAATGGTCTTGATACACCATTATGAACTTATATTCACCACTCCTGTGTGACTGCATGTCTATCAGATCAACTTGACATATTGAGTTTAACTCCAAACTGACCACTGGTTTCACAACAATACCTTTTTTAGATTCACTGTATTTCATTTGACACAAATTTAAATACAACTTAATATGTAACATTTTTGTAATTAAGTTGTAATTCTTTAAGCAGACGTATGGTCTTGTAATTTTTGTAAATTTTCGTATACTTACTCCATGGCGTATTCTGATGTGAGTTTCGAATAATATAATGAACAATTTACCAATGGTAACATAATATTCTATATTCGTTTCCTTGTTTTTAATGGCACAATTAGTTTCGCTTCATCATTAATTTTTCAAATGTTAAAACGTTTTAATCATCTGTAATCTAAAGGTGTAAACCACTTAGTTTAAAAAAAAATCACTTCAGTATTTTAGAGCACTTCTCTGGATATAAATTAGGATATCAGTTAAAAAATAAAAATGAAGCAAAAGTTCCACGAATCAGCAAACCTTGCATAAGACCGACAAACAGCAACATGTTCGAGAGTCTAACAAATAGATTCCACGTAATCTTAATCGCGGCAAAACAAAGAATTTGGCGTTTTTGTAGCCTCTTTCGCTGTGTCTTATCGACTTTTCGTTCCGACCGCCTGTCGACATACACCGGCGATGGTCCAATTAACCATCGCCGTATTTCTTATACATATACGATATTAATTTGGTATGTATAAGAAATACCAAATACCAAATATTCGGTCTTTCATCGACGGATTTTGGTATGTGTCGATATTCACGAGTGAATATTGACTTTCTCTAATTTCAGTCTTTGACGGTAATATATATGTTACGATCAATTTTATAAATTTGGTTATTATTAATAATAACCGGTGTGCGCTCCCGAAGTTTGATTAAGTGATCAGCGCCACCTAGCTGATCAATGATGTAACCTTCAGTTGAGCTTCGTTGTCTTCCGAAAAACACGTTTGTAACGAGCGCCCTCGCTCTCAAATCAGAAGCTCATTTCAAAGTTTGCCCCTTGGCAATAAATAATAAAAACCTATGGAAAAGTAATAACAGTCCATTGCTCTATCAGTGCTCGACATATGGTCCGTCGAGCCGGAGCACAGCAAATAATAAAACAAATGACTACTTTAATTACTTTAAATCGCCAACGCGGCGTACTGAAAACCAAACTAAACAAAATCACGAAATTTATTAACGTATATGATTGCACCCATCTTAAAGAGTCGCAAAAAGAGCAGCAAGAAGAACGATTGCGCTCAGAAGGCAAAAACGTTTCGATTTTAGAGCTTAAAACGTCACTCCGTAATTTGATTGAATCCTATACAACTCTTCCGGAAGATCTCGACATAGCAGACTCTTTGGAAATAGCAAGTGAGCTAGAAGATGAACTGGAAGATTCAGAGGTAAAGCTTAATATTATTGTTTGTAAATATGAATGTGCTAATATTAAAAAAGAAAATCCTACTGTTGCTAACAACTTTAAAATACCAGACTGCCCAATTTCTATGGGAAATATGATGAATTTCAAAATTTTAAAGCTCAATTTATGTCCATTATCGGAAATAATAAGAATCTAAACTCAACTCAGCAGTTATGCTACTTAAAAGGTTGTCTAAAAGGTGGAGCCAAAAGACTTGAATCGGCCCAAGATACCTACGAATCTCTTTGGCAGTCTTTAGAAGAAAGATATGAAAAAAAAAGAGCTGTCATTGATTGCCATATTATAAAACTTCTTAATTTTTCAAAGGTACCGTATTCTCCTAACCATTTAATGCAATTAATTGATAATACAAAATGTAATTTGCGTGCATTAAAATTACTTGGGTTTGAATCTAACGAACTCTCGGATGCTTTAATAATGCACATCTTGTTTCAAAAATTGGAGCCTGAAATAAAAATGTCTTTCGAAATGAAATTAATTAAAAACGAAATTCCTAAATTAGCTAACTTTTTAAGCTTTTTGAAAGAACGAAGTCGCATTCTTCAAAATACTGTTATATCAAAAGAGTAAAAAAAGTTCCCTTATAATAATTCGAAATCTGGCACTAAGCCAAACATTGAAAAATCCCTTTTAACAAAATCAAAACAGAGAAAAGGATGTATTTTAGGATGTACAGAATCACTCTCTTTATATACATGTGACAAATTTAAACAAATGAATGTGATGAAAAGATCAGAATTTGTTAAAATGAACAATTTATGCCAATCTTGTCTAAATAATCATTTACCTAATCCCTGTTTATCGAAAAATACGTGCCTTTCATGTAGCAGTAAAGATCATAATAGCTTACTCCATCCATTAAATGAAAATAATAATATCAGTAAGCAATTCAGAGTTGAAAACCAGACAGATAAGCGCCAGATGGATTCTCCTCTTTCCCCCTCTCCTGATAATCAAACGTTTTTCGCGAAGGAAAATGAAATAAATAAATCTTGTGTAATTTTAAACACAGCTGTGATATATTTGAAGGACGGTTCTGCGGAATTCCAACCTTTAATTGCTGCATTAGACAGTTGTTCGAGCTCGCATTTATTGAGTTCTCATGCGGCAAATTTGTTAGGGTTGCGTAAACAAAAAACTCATATTTCCATTTCCGGACTTATGTTTAAATGATTTGACATGATTTATGTTTAAACGCTAAACGTTAGTACAGAACTAACGAATGAAAACAAAACTAAATCTTATCAATTAGATATGTTAGTAGTTCCTAAAATTGCGGATCTGCCACCTAAATATATAAATACGTCAAACTTAAAATTGCCGTCGAATATAGAATTAGCAGATAATAATTGGAATAAACCCAAACGCGTACATGCACTTGTGAAAGAGATGGTGTTTCTCGTTGCAGGAGTCTTCTTCCCTAAAAAACTTGAGATATTGATAAGTAAATGGAAATATCATTTGAATTACTTAAAATAAGATTTTTAGATTTTTCCGTAGTGGAGTACGAATGCGCGAACAACACAATAAACTCAGGTCCAGAAGATTCACTAATACTTGTAGCGTAATAAGGAAACTTTAATGAAAATTTGAAGAGACACATAAGTGCCTGGGGAGTGACCCCCCTTACACACAATCAAAACTTAATCTTTACATTCTGAGAAGCAGGCAAAGAGTGAGTAAGTTTCACATTTTCATTCGTAAAGTTTTGGCGATATATAGATATTGGGTTAGACACAGATCTTGCCAAGGGGTGACCGTTACATTGGAATACATGGGGTAGTTTAATTTAGAAGAAAAGCCTAATAGGCGATAATTAGCCAAGCGTTAGTCCGTGAGAAAGTAAGAAAGAATCCGAAAGCTGTCAATAGCATTGGAATGAGTGCGGTAACTTGAAAGGCGACTTGAGTTTAAAAGTACATCTGGATGTTATTATCTAACCGCTGGTTTAACCAAAGTTTTGACTATCTCTTAGTAAAGGATCGAATTAAAAATCTGACAGAGAGAAATTTTATAGGCAGATGCAACGCGAAAAGAATTACTCTTTCGAAATGAAATGGCTGTCAATATTCTTTTTTTTTATTTTATTTACATAGATAAAAGAGCAGAGAGAGAGTTTTCTGGGAACGTTAAAGTAATGTGAAAAGGAAAGTAGATTAATTTAAAACTTAGATATACAAAAAAAAATAGAAAGGGGATTTTTATATTGATAGTTAATGTTAAATTTTAACTATCTAGGGATCATATTAATTACCTATAAAGAATACTATATGTGATATCAAACGATATCACATATTTCCCCCAAAAAACCGACCAGCCTTGAATGCCCAGAGATGGGGAAGGGAAAAGAGAGGAAAAAAAATCTGTGTCTTCTCCAAAGAAATAATAAAAACTTTACATGAAACAATACAAAACAATATCTTGAAATTGCAAATATATATATATATATATGATTATATATGTCATGACTTAAATATGCTTCATAATGTCCTTTTTTATAAAGGCTCAGTAGAAGTTCAAAAAGGTTCACGTGAACTAGTCTTATAGACTATGTTTTAATAGACAGTATTCTTAACTGTACTTGTGCACATATTAATTCAACAACAGGAATTTTTTTTTACCTGTTTTGTATTATGTGACGTCACATTAAAATAAGGTACCATTATCAATAAATTTGCAAATATTTGTTAGAAACTGATTGTCATGACCAGTATTGAGAAGCTTTAAAAGAAGCTCTATAATTCTTCTCAAAATCTTGATCCATTTCAGATCATAAAAATAAGTGGACAAAAAAAATAAACACAACATATAACTAATTAACATACAGTATGTAAAATAGCTAAATAATATTTATAAAATATGAATAAGCGATATAGATGGGCACAGAAATGTAATTGGGCACCCTTTCAGGAGTGTCTCTCAGAACAAATGAAGTGTGTGGCCATAGGACCCTAATTTTAAATTGAACCCAATTTCTGAGTGCAGTGATTAGAAAAACAAAAGAGATGATTAGATTACAAAACAAAAGAACTGTATCTAATATCAAAATATAAAATATTTAAAAAAAAATTCTCATTTTTTTTGTGAGTAGTAGTCGTTATCTACTAATAGCAACTACAAATACCTCATGCAGTGAGCCCGTTTATTTATCAAAGTTTTAAATTATTAATATGTCGAGATGACATTGTGTTAGTGAGGATCTGTACTATGGGTAACGATGAGGAAATTCCTAACAATTTACTGCAACTGAACACCATTTGTGATTTAAAAGTAACTGGGTTTTCTTTTAAAACACATCGTCTGGCTTGTATAATTTAAAAGTGGTGTGTATCGAAAAAAAAACACTTTAAAAGTATTATATGAGAAAAGAAAATGCATTATGTGATCGTAGAAAAAGCATATGACAAAAGAGAAAAACAACTGCTACAAAAGTATAGAGTTGTCTTAAATATCAGTGAAGGATCAAAATTATGTAACTGTCAAAAATTGTCAAGCTGACAATTTGCAATTAATCAAAGTGATGATGACATTACTGTGTCATGATATTTAGAACCAAGAAATTAAACGATAATTTAATAACTGGTAACTTTTAAAATGTGAGAAAGTTTAATGATGAAAACATGGTGTGACATAAAACTAGAAAAGAAAAAAAAAACATGAGCCTAAAATAAAAAAAAATATGCATAGTATGTGAAGAGGTAGTTTCCTATTTACTGAGAAATCTTTGTTGTTAGACAAAGTGATGGTGACATGAGAATGTCATTACATAACAAAATATTAAAAAGCAAAAAAAATTAAGTGTATGCAAAATGTAAAGTTTAATAAATGTTTATGTTGCAATGTATCATGTAAAATTAAAATTAGTCCTGGTATAGTGAGACATAAAAACAAGCATACAAAAATAATGCTAATGTGCAAAGGTTCAAGACTTGAAAACAATGAATATTTTCAGTTCAGTGTGCAATGTTTAAAAACAAACAAACATATATGCATGACAAAAAATGTAAGCAAATCTCAATGAACAATCGATGTATACGAGTATCGAAGCAATGTGTGTCAGTAAACAAAGGTTGAATTCAACGACATAATTGCATGTGTAAATGAATACAGCAATCAAAGTATATCAATGAACAAAAGTGAAAAATTATTTCAAAGAAATAATGTGTAGGGGTACCTCACTGACTAGTGTAAAAGTAAAACAATGAACTAAAGTGTTTGTAAAAGAATGAAACTTGCTTTTGAACTCATGTGTCTAACAAAAATATTATTACAATGAACTAAAGTGTCTACTGTCTACCAAAACAAAATTGGTATGAACTGATATGCAAAACAAATCACAAGAAAGAAAACAAACTATGAACTAATATGTGTAAGGAAAAAAAAATTCTATGAACTAAGTATTGTCATGAAAGAGAAAAAATAATAGTGCAATTGGTCCCTGAAGTACACAAAGAATTGACAATGCTATGAACTCGTGTAAAGTGTTTTTTCTATGAACTCAGTGAACTATGAACTCAGTTGTGTAAGCTATGAACTCAGTTGTATGAACTATGAACACAAACTCATTGTGTACATATGGAACCAAGAGCATTGTATCACAAGCACAAAAATGCTTAGCCTAAAGTTAAAACAAACAAACAAACAAAAAAAAAACATAGAACTGTGCTTTTAAGTAAAGAAAAGCGAAAAGGACAAATGTGAGCAGGAAAAGCTTCTTGTGTGATAAAAATGTGAACATTTGTACTCAACTTGTTGAACTAAAACTATAAACAAGTGTCTAAGGTTTTATTCCGAATTTCCAAAAAATAGCTAAAGAGATGTAAATGTTGTAAAAATTGTATAGTGTTGCTGTGTACCCTTCTGATAAAAAAAAATCTTTTACATGTGAAGAAAAAAAAAAAACGATCCACATCAGAGTATTTTCACACAAAAACAATATATTTTCAATCATCCGACCATTTGCGCGCCGAATAGTCCGATGAAAAAAATATATATAAAGCAGTACACAATTAATTTCTAAAATAAAACAAACCTTTAACTTTAAAGTTAAATGCGAATTAAATTATCACTTATGCCATATGGTGAAGAAATAAGATGTACCTAAGTGTGTAAAAAGTGAAATATTAAAAAAAAGATGATTTTTTTTTAGAATCCTTCACAGTGCTGTATATATCGAGAGAAAAAAAATTTTACAGTATGTGTGTGAAGGGAGGGGAAAAGAAACC
Source organism: Maratus speciosus (assembly GCA_963932465.1). Taxonomy (NCBI): domain Eukaryota; kingdom Metazoa; phylum Arthropoda; class Arachnida; order Araneae; family Salticidae; genus Maratus; species Maratus speciosus. The sequence continues at coordinate 106,187,293 of OZ010795.1, read as the reverse complement.
CCAAACTCATGAACTACCTGAAATGAAACACATGATTAAGTGTGTACGCAAGCATACACAACGTGTAAGTAAACACATGAACAAATTGTATTATTCCACATGAACTACCTGTAATAATGTCCCAATGAACTAACATTTTTATGCATTTGCTAACAAAATATACGGACAGTATGTGTGTAATAACCCAAAACACTAACATACGAGTGAGATTCAATTACATAATTAATGAGTTAATCACCAAAATGTAATGAATAAGGGTTAATAAAAACAATGAACTACGTGTAATGTGTGCATGAACTGTGGTTAAACTCTAAACTAGCCACAATGAACTATGTGTTATACTCAATGAACTACTTGTGAGGAAAAAAAATACTGCCGAATAGATCGTTAGCAAAGTACAATGTGTAAAAAAAACAAATTGGACAAAATATGTAAATAAACTCATGAACTTGTGAAATGTATGTATACGAATGAACAAAATTGTATTCTAAATGAGCAAATTTTGTGTAACATAAACAAATATCCAACACATGAACCACTTGTGAAAAAAAAGTTGAAAATAAAAATTAAGAAATCCAAATCTTTCTTAAAAGTGTTCTTTTCAACAAAAATTATGTAAACCGGAGAAGTGAATATTATCTTTGAACCAGAATGTAATTTTATTTTTAAAACGGGCATGCATGGGCGACTACTGCTATCAATAATGGTTCTAGAACAATTCTGAATACTTTACAACAAAAAAATTCTCACTACCAAAAAAAAATCAAAATTAATCAAAAATTATTATTTGTCACACACTTTTCTTTCTTTTACCCAATGCATTCGTGAAATTTAAATATAAAACGAAATGGGGAAAAGTTAAATTTTCGAAAAAAGAAAAATATGGGTAACCAAAAATTGTCGCAATATTATATGACACAACATTTGAATTTAATAACATAAAATGCACAAAATATAAACCCATCACATTTTCAAAAAAAACTTGAAATAATAATATAAGCATAATCGAAAAATTATGATAAAATATGAAAGCATAAAATATATCTAGATTGCTTAAATTATTAAACTTTTCTTTTTTTTAAAGCAATGGGAAACGAACATCTATCTATATTTAAAAAGACTTACCTTTGATAACAAAAAAAATAACAAAAAAAAATGTTAAAGACATATAATAAAAATGATATCAGTCATCAATTTATACAATTAAAATATTCTGTAAAAGAACCAAATACTTGATGGTACGAGAATAAAAACACAATAATGAAATTTAAAAGTGAAATTTTTTTTTTAGTTTTCGTAAAAAAAAACCTGCGTAGATAAAACATAACCCTTGTAATAAAAACTTACCTGTTATCTAAATATATTAAATTTACTGGGCATGTTAGAAGTTACATCCATGCAGTGAAAAAAAAAAATATGTAAAAAAGATAGAGTAACCAATTTTTACACATTCCCACCTGAGATACTACCTTAGTGTAAAAAGAAACAAATTACTAAAATAAAATAATACTCCTCATCAGTAAAATAAACAAATAGCTAAAATAAGATTGTGAACCACATTAAAAAGTAAAATAAAAGATAACCATACAAATAGAATAACTTGAATAACTTTCTCAATTTTAAAAAAATTGTTCATTGCCACAGTTTGTGTTATATGTAAATATATCGTGGCTATTGTAACACAGTTGTAAATTGGCTTTAAAAGAGTACTTTCAATCAATTATTTTTGTTTTCATTTCTTTTTTTTCAAGAGAAATAATGAACAGTTCTCAACATAAATAGTGAAAAGAAACAATCATAATCGCAAGGTGCGTTCCTATAAAAGCGTTAAATATCTTATTCATAACCAGGTAATTATATACACAATTTGTATAAAATATCCAGACTCATTTTTTTTTAACTTTTTTTTTTATACTGACAATTTAGTTCAAAAATGTGAAGTCTTACTATATCTGTAAAGCATAAAAAATGTCGTAAAACTAGACATTTAAAAAAACGTCACATCACGGGAGCGACAACTGTATTTTCGAACTTGATGAGACATATTTCACAAATTAATTTTGAACACCGATGACTAATCAACCGTGTAGAAATTATTCGCTGAAATCACACCACGCATCTTAATCACAATCCCATTTCACACTTTTTTTTGCAAGTACACGAGACTTTGAGATCTATTGCGAGTACTTTGAGATCTTGAATACTCAAAAACAGATTCACACACATCGCGCGCACAGGCACTATTCGAAAACTGACACTTTATTTTTCTCAAGTAGAAGATGAAAATCCTCCGATCAGGCGAAAATGGCACACGAGTCGAAAATTCTTTAATCATCGCTTTCATATCTAAAGCGAACTCCGCTTCCTTATATCCTTATCAGGCGAGCGCAGGAGAAAGTGAAACAATGTAGCATCTGGAAACAACAAACACCTTTTCGACTCAAACGTTGACATCAGAGACCAGCGTATTTGAATGCCCGTAGATCACGTAGCACGCCGTCGGCGATGAAACGGTCGACACACAGGGCTCACAGACCCGGATGAATGTTTCCATATAATTGTTTCTATAAGTGTTTCCATATAATTGAGTAATCCAAAGAGCGAAGATTCGTAATTTTTTTAATAGACCAATGCTGAATAAAAGCGAGGGTCACTCCCAGCTACAAGTTTAAAAAAATCTTCTTCCTTCGGCACCAAAGTTTGTGAAAGAGATGGTGTTTCTCGTTGCAGGAGTCTTCTTCCCTAAAAAACTTGAGATATTGATAAGTAAATGGAAATATCATTTGAATTACTTAAAATAAGATTTTTAGATTTTTCCGTAGTGGAGTACGAATGCGCGAACAACACAATAAACTCAGGTCCAGAAGATTCACTAATACTTGTAGCGTAATAAGGAAACTTTAATGAAAATTTGAAGAGACACATAAGTGCCTGGGGAGTGACCCCCCTTACACACAATCAAAACTTAATCTTTACATTCTGAGAAGCAGGCAAAGAGTGAGTAAGTTTCACATTTTCATTCGTAAAGTTTTGGCGATATATAGATATTGGGTTAGACACAGATCTTGCCAAGGGGTGACCGTTACATTGGAATACATGGGGTAGTTTAATTTAGAAGAAAAGCCTAATAGGCGATAATTAGCCAAGCGTTAGTCCGTGAGAAAGTAAGAAAGAATCCGAAAGCTGTCAATAGCATTGGAATGAGTGCGGTAACTTGAAAGGCGACTTGAGTTTAAAAGTACATCTGGATGTTATTATCTAACCGCTGGTTTAACCAAAGTTTTGACTATCTCTTAGTAAAGGATCGAATTAAAAATCTGACAGAGAGAAATTTTATAGGCAGATGCAACGCGAAAAGAATGACTCTTTCGAAATGAAATGGCTGTCAATATTCTTTTTTTTTATTTTATTTACATAGATAAAAGAGCAGAGAGAGAGTTTTCTGGGAACGTTAAAGTAATGTGAAAAGGAAAGTAGATTAATTTAAAACTTAGATATACAAAAAAAAATAGAAAGGGGATTTTTATATTGATAGTTAATGTTAAATTTTAACTATCTAGGGATCATATTAATTACCTATAAAGAATACTATATGTGATATCAAACGATATCACAGCACTGATTGGAGCGCAGTTATTCTATGAATTAATATGGTCAAATAAGATTAAAATTGATGATTCTCAATTAATGTTAGTAGAAACATTTTTCGGGCATGTTATATCAGGCACTGTATGCAATTCTATCTCGAATTTAAGGGAATCTTCTGATTCTTGTTTTTTTTTTTTGTAACAGATTATACAAATTTGGAAAAAGAAATAAGTTCTTTTTGGGAATTGGAGCAAGTAAGTGAATTAAAACCCTTTGTTAGTGAGGAGTTAAATTACTGTAATGAACATTTTTTAAAGACTCACTATCGAAAACCGGACGGCAGATACGTTGTTGAATTACCCTTTAAGATTCAAATGTTAGATAATTCTCTGGGAGATTCAAAACAAATTGCCGTTAAAAGATTAAATCAGTTATGGAACCGTTTAGAGCGGAATCCCAAATTAAAGGAATTATACTCAGAATTTCTAAAGGAATACGCTACTTTAGGACACATGGAAGAAAACTCCAATTACACAAATCCTGATAAAGGGTATTTTTTCCCTCATCACGGTGTTTTGCGACCGTCGGGTACTACAACTAAACTGAGGGTTGTTTTTGATGGGAGTTGTAAAACTACCAATGGGAAGTCTTTAAACGACTTATTGTTTAAAGGAGGGATAATACAAGATGATCTTTTTTCGATTATGATTCGTTTTAGAAAACATATTTTCGGATTTACAGTTGATGTAAATAAAATGTTTCGACAAATAGAAGTAAATCCGTCGCATACTAGTTACCAAAAAATATTGAGGAGAGAGGGGAGGGAGGAACCCGACAAAATCTACACTCTGAAAACGGTCACCTACGGTTGCGCAAGTAGTCCATACCTTGCCACTAGAGTGCTCCAGCAGTTAGCGGTAGATGAAGCAAACAATTTCCCATTAGCTGCGAAGTTGTAAATAACGATATGTAAATCGACGACTGCCTGTCAGGTGCATCATATATTTCCGAATTTTTTGAAATTAAAAAACAACTAACAGACATCTTCAAAAAAGGTCAGATGACCTTGCATAAATGGCATTCTAATGTTGTTGAAGAAATAAATCCTGATTCTCAAATTTTTCCTTTTAATCAAAATGCCGAAGAGGTTTCAACGAAAACTCTCGGAATTCTATGGGACTGCACTAGTGATACATTTAACTTTAAAGTTACTGTCAACAGAAGTTCTGACTACACAAAACGCGAAATTCTAAGTCAAATTGCAAGACTCTTTGACCCCCTTGGCTTGCTCGGTCCTGTAATTTGCCGTGCAAAAATCTTCATGCAACAACTATGGTTGCTAAAGTGCGACTGGAATGATAAAATTCCACTTCATGTTGCTCAAGAGTGGGACAAGTTCCTCAGTTCACTAGTTCTTATAAAAACATTCCAAATTCCAAGGTGTATTCTTATTAAAGATGCATCAGCTATCATCTTACATGGATTTGCGGACGCGAGTGAGAAAGCTTTCGGAGCTTCCCTTTATCTTCAAACGAACTCTGACTCAAATTCGCCTGTTTGCCACCTCATTTGCAGCAAAAGTAAAGTTGCCCCTATTAAAACTGTCAGCATTCTGAGGTTTGAACTTTCAGCCTGTCAATTGTTGTGCCAGCTTGCTCAAAAGGTAATTAGAGCTATGAAACTTCAAATCGACAAAGTCATACTTTGGTCGGACTCCACAATTTCCCTAGCATTGATAGACATATCCCCACATCTTCTTAAAACCTTTGTTGCGAATAGAGTGTCTAAGATTCAAGAACTTACAAAAACTACGAGTGGAGATATGTGACGTCAAAACTGAATCCGGCGGATGTGTTATCCCGAGGTCAGGATGCAAAATCGCTTGCTACAAATAAATTCTGGTGGGAGGGACCCACTTTCCTGAAACAAGACATTGTAAATTTTTGTCTACAAAAGAACTCTCATACCAAAGACGAATAATTTTTAAAGGAACTAAAATCAGTTCCGGTTCTCACTTCAGTTATAATTTCTAACTTCATGAACTCTTTTCTTAATATTTCAAATAGTTATATTAAATTAATGAGAGTGTTAGCATTTATTTTCAGGTTTGTCCACAACTGTAAAAATACGATCAAACTTAAAGGTTCCTTAACTTTAGAGGAACTAAGGGTTGTCAGAAACTTCTTAATTAAGAGTGCTCAAGGTGAGTATTTTTCATCAGAAATTTCGGCATTGAAAAAGGGCATGTCTGTCCCTGTAAAAAGTAAGTTGAGATTTTTAGATCCCTTCCTAGATAAAGATGATCTATTAAGAGTGGGTGGTCGTTTGGCCAACTCAAATTTAAGCTATGACCGATCTCACCAAATCATTTTACCCCCAAGTACTAAATTAACTAAAATTATCTTTCTTTACTATCATAAAAAAGACTTACATGTTGGTCCTCAAGGACTATTAAATAGTGTAAGACAAATATTTTGGCCTGTTAATGGAAGAAACATTGCTCATCAAGTTGAACACGAGTGTGTTCAGTGTTTCAAAATTAAACCTGCAATTGTAAGTCAAATAATGGGTAATTTACCCTCTGAAAGAGTAATACAAGGGCCACCGTTTACCAATGCAGGTCTTGACCTATGCGGTCCATTTTTTATTAAATATCGCAACCAGAGAAAGGGAATATTTAATGAAGTTTATGTAGCCATTTACATATGCATGGTTACTAAAGCAGTGCATTTAGAACTACTTTCTGACTTAACTTCTAATGCATTCATTGCAACCCTTAAAAGATTTTTTGCCCGCAGAGGCAAATGTAGTACAATCTCTTGTGACAATGCATCCAACTTTGTTGGAGCATCTTCGGAACTAAAGAGATTATTAAATTCTATAAATAAAAAAAATGATGATGTATCAAATTTTCTGTCATCCGAGCAAGTTCTCTGGACATTTCTTCCCCCTCGTTCCCCAAATTTTGAGGACTCTGGGAGAAAGGTGTCGGACAGTCCAAATACCACTTAAAAAGAACTATTGGTGTTATGAAATTAACTCTTGAAGAATTTTTAACTATTACTACACAAATTGAAGGTATTCTGAATTCGCGCCCTCTTTCTCCATTACCTTCTGAATTAGAAGACTATGAAGTTTTGACCCCAGGGCATTCCCTGATTGGTGGACCAATCAATGCTCTTCCTGAGCCAAATTTGATTAATGAAAGAGAAAACTTGCTCGACAGATGGCAGAAAACTCAGAAAATGGTGCAAATAATTTAGAAAAGTTGGACCAATTCTTATTTAAGCCATTTGCAGCAGAGATCCAAATGGCTCTTTAAAAAGCAAAATGTTGCACCAGGTATGATGGTTCTGGTAAAAGATGGAGACCTACTAGTTTGTAAATGGATAGTAGGTCGCATTTTAGAAATCATCAAGGGAAATGATGACAATGTTAGGGTTGTAGTAGTCCGGACTCCATCCGGAACTTACAAAAGAAGTATCTCCAACATTTGTGTGTTACCTATTGTAAATAACGAAAATATCAATTAAGCTTAACCTATTTCTATTGAGTATATTATTTCTTATTATTGTGTTTATATTTAGTGCTTTATGTGTAACCATTAATTAGTAATATCATCTGTCTGTTATTATATTTACTTGTTGTGTATCATTGAACTATCAGAATACTTCAATGGGGGCCGGTATGTGCGCTCCCGAAGTTTGATTAAGTGATCAGCGTCACCTAGCTGATAAATGATGTAACCTTCAGTTGAGATTCGTTGTCTTCCGAACAACACGTCTGTAACGAGCGCCTTCGCTCTCAAATCAGAAGCTCATTTCAAAGTTTGCCCCTTGGCAATAAATAATAAATACCTATGGAAAAGTAATAACAGTCCGTTGCTTTATCAGTGCTCGACAACCGGTTATTATTAATAATTACCACAACGTTTGGCAAATTTGATAAATATTGAATATTAATCATGTTTACCGGTTATTATTATATTATTAAAAATTACCATTGAAGTTTGGTTAGTATGATTAATAAAGTATAGCAAAGAAATATGTCCTTTATTGGAATATATACTGTCATCTATACTAAGATTATAAAGAAATAAAGTTTGTTTGTTTGTTAGAGGTAATCTCTGGAACTACCGAACCGATTTCAAAAGTAATGGTATCAAAATGACGGTGTTAACCCAACTTAGAACATAGGCTATATTTTATGTCGGTGCCACTACCCAAAGGGGGTGCAGGAGCAAAAAACGTCCTAAAAATGCGATTTTTGCATTACTGAAGGCCCTAGAAATACGAAATTTGAAATATTAGTTACTTATTAGATATAAAGGATTTCTAAGAACAGTTCTTAAATAATTCGAAATTTAAAAGGGGTGAAAATGCACAAAAAGCGATCTAAAAAACGTTCTAAATGGTGGTTTCTACACAATCTCGGGAAATACCAAACCGATTTAAAAAACAATGGTGTCAAAATGATGGTTACAACCCTTGATCTAACATAGGCTATGTTTAACGTAGGTGCCACTACCCCAAAGCGGTTGCAGGAGCAAAAAAACGTTCTAAAAATGCGATTTTTGCATTACTTAAGGGCCTAGAGATACAGAATTTTAAATATTAGTTACTTATTAAATATAAAGGATTTCTAAGAACAGTTCTTAAAATTTTCGAACTTTAAAAGCGGTGAAAATGCACAAAAAGCGTTCTGAAAAACGTTCTAAATTGTGGTTTTTACACAATCTCGGGAATTACCAAACCGATTTAAAAAATAATGGTGTCAAAATGATGGTGACAACCCTTGCTCTAACATAGGCTATGTTTTATGTCGGTGCCACTACCCCAAAGGGGTGCAGGAGCAAAAAACGCTCTAAAAAATGTGATTTTTGAATTATGGAAGTACTCAGATTCATGAAATTTTGCATGGTATATATTTATTAGATATAAATGATCTCTAAGAACATTTCTTTAAAAATTTGAAATTTAAACGGGGTGAATGCGCGAAAAGCGTCCTAAAAACGTTCTAAATGCCGATTTGTGAGCAATCTCAGGAAGAATCAAACTGATTTCAAAAGTAGTGGTAGAAAATTGATGCTGACAGCCTCTGCTCTAATATAGACTCTATTTCATGTCGGTGTCACAATCACCTGGAGGTTGCAGGAGCAAAAAACATCCTAAATTTCGATTTTTGTGATCGGTATGGGCTGGCAACTGGGATTTAGGAAAGGTACCTATTTATTTAGATATAAATGATCTTTAAGAACAGTTTCGAAACAATTAGAAATTTAAAAAGGGAGGTGAAAATGCGCGAAAAGCTTTCTAAAAACGTTCTAAATTGCGATTTCTACTCAATCTCAGGATATACCAAAGCTATTTCAAAAGTAATGGTTGCAAATTGATGGTAACAGTCCCTGCTACAACATTGGCTATATTTTATGTTGCTGTCACTACCATCTGGGGGTTGCGAGAGCATAACATGTTCTAATTTGCATTTTTTGCATAACTGAGGGGTCTAACATTTTGAAATATGGCATGATATTTACTTACAAGTTGCAACTGCTTTCTAAGAACAGTCGAAAGAAAATTCCATTTTTAAAAGGATGAAGTGTGCGAAAAGCGTTCAAAATTACAATTTTTATGCAATCTTATCAAATACTAAACTGATTTAAAAAATAATGATGACAAATTGTTGGTGATAGAACCTTCTCAAACATAAGCTGTATGTCTGTGCCACTACCACCAGAGGGTTGCAGGAGCAAAAAACTTTCTAAATTACGTTTTCTGTGTTGCTGAAAAGGCTAGAAACTTTAAATATGGAATGGTATTATAAAATATAAATGCCCTCAAAGAACTGTCGAAAATAAATTCGAATTAAAAAGGGGTGAAGCGAAGAGGAGGTGCGAAAAGCATTCTAAAAAAAGGTCCTAAATTACGATTTCTATACAATTTCAGGGAATATAAATCGATCATAAAAGTAATAGTTGCGAATCAATGGTAACAGTCTCGGATCCTACACAGGCTATATTTTATGCCGATGATTCTACCTCCTGGGGTTCACAGGAACAACAAACATTTAAAAAAAGTCCTTTAAAAGCTTTCTAAATTACGTTTCTGTGGAATATTAGGAAATAACAAACTGATTTAAAAATTAATGGTAACAATTCCTATTTCAACCTAGCCCTTTATGTTGAGAGGACTTGGAATGACATGATAGTTAATTTTAAGATGTAAGAAGATGGTTTCTAAAAACTTCAAAACTTCAAATGAATACTGAAATGAGCGTATTAATTGAGCATAAAATTTTCAAAATATTTTCTAAATTATCAATTATTTAGTTTTATTTCGTTTTATTAATTTAAGTCTCATTTGTGCCTAATGTAGTGTAATAATGATGTTTAGTCAAACTGTGCTTTAAATAGTAATTTTTGATTTATTCCTAAAAGTAATAAGTACCTTTTAATAAAATAAAATATTACCTTTTAATAAAATAAAAATTTAGTTAGTACATTTTGATAAAAATTAGACATATAAATATCACTTGGCATATTTCAACTATTACGCGAGCAAAGCCGCGGGATTTGCTAGTTACTGTATAAAGTAAATAGCAAAAATAATTGTTGGGAGACAATAATAATTAATAGACGTGTCCTATTCATAGAACACCAGGGCCGTAGGAGTTAAAGGTAATTATTTTTATAATTACTGAATCAATTAGATGAAAATTTTAAACGCTGAAACAATGAAAAAATAAGTAATACAGTTTTACAATGCACAATTTTACCGAAGAATATTAAGAAAATGTAGCTTAAGTAGAAAGTTTTCAATTGTGGCTTCTAATAAATTAATTTTAAGATATTATAAATATATTAAGAGAAGTTATTGACAAAATGAGACAATTTTTACAAAAATCTAATAGAATAAAAAACGAGAACGAAAAATCATACATCAAGCATAGATTTTGAAAAATGTTCCAACATTTTCAAAATACTTTTAAAAAATTTCGCCGTTTAATAATGTAAATAAGATACACGAGAAAACGTTTTAGAAAACATAACACATTTCAAAACTAGATTTCAGCAATTACCGCCGATAGCCGGAAAAGTACACTAAGTTCTTTTGTGCAGCTCTGTTTACAGTATATAGGTTTCCATATGCTCTACATAGTAATGCTAAAATTTAGTGTAGTAAGAAAATTTACAACTCAGTTAAAAATTCACATTCAACAATTTATACCGATAGATGGAAACATGGAAACGTATTTGAATTCTTCTGTTCAGCCCTGTATATTACCTATAGCTTTTTTTGTACCCCACACATATTAAGTAGAAATTTAATTCAGATAAAAACACTCTTAAGACTACGGAAATCATGCTTTAAAATTATCATTCATAGGCGCCAATGTATCCAATTCTTAGCACTGCCCTTTATATGAATTTATTTATATTCTACAAGCAACTTTTAAAATACTAAATTTAGTTAATGTTGAAAATGTATATATCAAAATAAAAACACCTTTAAGCAATCCAAGGTCATTCTCAGTATTGCTTATGAATATTTTTGTGTAGCCCTCTATATAGTTTATAAAATTTATACTCACCAGGTAGCATGTAAAAATTTAGTTAAACTTAAAAATGAATAGTATAACTGAAAACGCATTTCAGCTTTCTTCTCTAACAGATAATATTTCGGATACAGCATTCTACCTAAAATTTTAATGTGTCCCTGTAAATGAACGATAAATGCGATGCACATCAAATTCTACTGCAAGCATCTTGCGGTAAACCTCACCAATGTGCCACAATATTTGAGATAGGGTAACTCAATTAAAGGTGAATTGATTTCCCTTAAGACCAGTACATAAAAGAAAGCTTTTATGTGACCCTGTAAATGAATGATAAATGCTTTGTACTCTATATTCTACAGAAAGTGTATTTTAGTCCACCTCAGCAATTCATATCAATTTAATTATGTTCGTTACAGAGTAACATAATTAAAATACGCCGCAAGCAGTTTTTTTTCACATACTATAACATAACGGAATACTTTTGAGTTCCCCTGTATACGTACTGTAAGTGCAAGGAATAACAAATTATATAGTAATCATATTCAAGTGCAGCTCAATAATGTGTATAAATTAAAATTATATTTAAAACAGTGTAACACTATTAAAGTACACCGCAAATAATTTTCCCTACCGAACATAATGTAACGGAGTACTTTTGAGTGGCCCTGTAAATGAATTATAAGTGCTATACAATATTTTCAATACCGAACATGCCTGGGTTAAACCCCAATAACTTATATCAATTACATAATAATCCGAGTATATTTACGCGCGTTAGAGCTCAGACAGACAGACGGCCAGATAAACCAAATTCCTAAACACTTTCAACAATGTTAAAAGTGTTAAAAAGAAAAATACATACGTCATATGCCATTCTGCCCACAAATTCCAAATTAGAAGTCCATCGAATAGCTAATATATAATATAAATGTACGCATGTGTAATTGAAATCTCAAGCTAAACGAGTTGAAATTTATTAAGTTGACCAAACTTTGTTGGTAATTATTAATAAAAACCTGTTAATTTAATAAATTCTCATAAATTAATCATAGTAACCAGTTTGTTTGGATATTATTTGGTAATTATTAATAATAACCGGTTATTATTAATAATTACCGATTCATCAAATTAACCGTAACATATATCTATAATTTTTTGAGTTGCTTTTCTTTAAAAAAAAATGAATAATAGAATTTCTAAAAAATAAAACTAAAGAAAAATTTTAAATAATAAACAGTAATTTCAGTCAAATATTTTGATCGTATTATTTAATAATTTGTATACAAAAACAAATCTTTATCATTTCAATTTTTCATCAAAATATAAACATAAAAAATTTATTTGTTCATTTTGATATATTAATGAGAAAAACAAAATAAAATAAAAATGTTTGTTTTTAACTATATATGGTTTTGTATCAAGAATTGAACTTTATTATTCTGAGTTTGTTGCATGAAATACTAAGCAGATGCGAAAAGTTTAGAAAACTTTAGTAAACATTGAATTTTTTATGTTTTTCCTCTTACAGGTTTATAGATTTTTCTCAAAAATATGGTTCTTCCAACAAAAACTAATATGCGGCATGAAAATGGAAGATGTGTAAATAAAAAAAGTTTAACTGGTTTTTAGTATGATATACAGAGTGTTTCTGAATTCTACCAACAAATTCAAAGGAGTGATAGTAAGCATCAAGAGGATAAAAAATTACCATAGAACATAGGGTCACAAACCATTCATTTAATCAAAAATACAGTGTTTTCTACAATAACCCAACTTTTGTTGCTGGTAATAACTTTCAGAAAACTTAAGTCTATTATAAGGAAACTTTTAATAGACACGCTCACATTTGTTGCAAATATGATAACACCAAAAAAAGTGGTAGAAGTTTGCATTACATGCGCCAGAAGTATGCACTTGACGCTCCACATTTTGGACTGTAATTATCAGTTCATACTGCATCATCTATTGCGTGAGAACCCTTTTTCAGAACTTTTTGTGATGTTATCACATTTTATACAGAAAATATACATACTTTTACATTTCTATTGCAATATTTTTTATTTTTGCGCAAAATTGTTACCGCCAACCCGACTTCAGTTAGGATGAAACACCCGGTATTTGAGACTAAATAAGTGGTTTGCGTCCGCCATGTTCTATGAAAATTTTTCATCACTTTGATGCCTACTATTAACTCTCTGAATTTGTTGGTCGAATTCGGCAAAACCCTGTATGTAATTGTTAACCTAAACATTCCTATAAATTAACACCGAAAGTGTAGAAATCGAACAAAACCACCTTAAATTGTCTTGCAAAAGATGGAAGTAATATATTCTTATGCTTAAATTTTTGAAAATTTAATCTAAAATACAGAATGATTCAAAATGGTGAACATTATTTCGCATGGTTATATCGCTCACCTGCAAGAAAAATGATACAATTCAAAAATATTTTACAGGAGAGGAAAAAGAAGATTTGCGTTTTTTTTTTTTTAATGTAACATAAAACTGTATCATATACTATACACATACATAAAACAATACATAATACTATCCACCACGCTCCTTTTGTTCCATCCACCTCCCTACTGTGGTGACAAAGTGACACATAATGTAATACAGTATACCCACTAAAGTCCCTTGTCACCCTCTTAACTTCGGAACGGGCGTAGCCGTTCCGCTGTTGCTGAAACAGAAATCACCCACTCGTGGACAGCCAACCTTGCGGTATAGGAGCTAAATGTCCACGAGGGGAAAAACCCATATCCACCTTCCCTCGAAACCCCCAGGCACCAGACGGGCCCGGAGGCCTCAGCAGGTAGGAAGACACCCCCCGATTGAAATTTCAATTAAAATTGTACAATCATATCACAAGAGCTACCCAATGTTTCTTAAGCTGGGCGAGTCCAAATAAAACAATATTTTGGATTTTTAAGATATTACAGATATTACAGATCATCAATCAGTTATTAAAATAGGATTACTTGAAAGTAGCCAGTTTAAAATTTTAATGAAAAATTAAAATAGTATCGTTAATGTTAATTAAATTTAATTAAATTAGCTAAAAGATTTCTTAAAAATTTATACTAATCCATATTCTGGCCTAATAGGACTTAATAAAGCAAAGTTAGTTGAGATAAAATTGATTGAAATCTGAAAAATAAGTAAATCTGAGCGAAACTTTAAATGATATTTAAATGAAATAATAGTCTTGTTAAATTTAATTGTGATTCTGAGTGATGACCTGTTAAGCAAGTTTGAGGTATTAATTATAATTAATTTTAAAGTTCTAGACAGCTTAATATGTTGAATAGTCTATGTATTTCACAGTTCAGTAAAGTATGTGTCACATTTTTGAGTCATTATATTTTGCAGTTCAAAGTCATTATATTTCATAGTTCATAGTATGATTTTTACACTTCTAAACACTGTAGATTTTAGTTTGAAGATAAAATTCACAGTTTGGATATTTAGTCCAAAATTCAGGAATATAAACTTTTACAAATCAAGGTGTTATTTAATTAGGCGACGTTTAATACTTTTATGAATGATTTTGATAATTAATGGGTGACACTGTTTATAGAATCTTTTTTATGAAGGAGTAGTGTTTATTAAGAATATTGTAATTTTCATTTAGCGCTGAAAAGTTTGCTGGATCCAGTAGAATCTTCTGGAAGTTTTTCCTTAAGGTTTTTTTTTTATTAAATTTGAAATGATTAGGTAGGAGAGAGCAGTTCCCAAAAATATAGTGTTGTACTGTTCCTCGGCCTTTAGTGCAGGAGCATATGTCCGAATTCAATTTGCCTATTTTGTAGAGAAATGCAGGAAAACTGCCATGGCCACTAATGTAATAAACTGATGATCTTGAAGTACAGATAAATTCTTTGTTAACTTGTTTAAGAATTTTATATGTATCTCGTCCTTTTACTGAATGTTTCCAGATATCCTGCCAGTCTTGGATAATTTTTTCCCGTATATAATTTTTAATTACTGAATCCGGGAAGGGTATATGTTGAATTTCATCATAGTGGTCGTGTTCAATTGCATTTTTTGCCAAGGTGTCTGCGCGCTCATTCCCAACTGTTCCTATGTGAGCCTTTGTCCATGCTATATTTATAGATTTCTGCGGGATTTTTTGTAGTTCTGTATAAATCTGTCTTATTATTTTGTTTCTTGGGAAGATAATTTTGAGGGCATCTAGTGAAGATCTGCTGTCTGTTAGGATTAAAACTGATGTAAATCTAGAGGTCGAAAACCATTCTATTGAATTTAGTATTGCTTTAAGTTCTGCCTGATAGATTGAAATGAGAGGGTTTAAGCGCGCAGCACTGTCGTGGA
This sequence comes from Maratus speciosus, assembly GCA_963932465.1. Lineage (NCBI taxonomy): Eukaryota > Metazoa > Arthropoda > Arachnida > Araneae > Salticidae > Maratus > Maratus speciosus. The sequence goes on along the minus strand of OZ010795.1, from coordinate 106,171,814 downwards.
TAAAAGTATCTTCTAACATGGCTGTAAAGGCGCATGAAGTTCCCTGTTTCATTAAAGAGCCATCAGTATATATCTTTAAATTATTGCTGCGAATTTATGTTTCCGTTATTTCTTCTAGTATATGCAGGTTATTAATTTTGTAATAGTCTGGAAAATCGAACGTACTTTCCTTCAGCTTTAAATTATCTTTATTTATTTTCGTTGATTTAATTATTAAATTTCTTTTTCCCATTTTTGTCTGATATGCCATGAATTCGTTCTGAATTTTTGTGATGATTGGTGGTACTCCTGTTAAAACATTTAGTGCTTCGTGTGAGATGCTTCTGTAAGTTTTGATAACATTCATTAAACTCATTCTTTGTATTGTTTTCAGAGATCTGATTCCACGACTGTTTAAATTAGGGAACCATATTTCATGTGCATACAAGATTTGTCTTTCAACAACCGTTGTGTACCACATCTTTTTTATTTTTGGATTTATTCCTTTTTGGTAATTTCCCAGGAATTTGAAACTAGTAACAAACTGAGATATTCTTGCTTTTAAATTTTCCAGATGAATTTGAAATTTTAATTTTTGATCAAAGATTATTCCTAAGTATGGTAGTGATTTCTCTAGTTTGATTATTTTATTTTTTAATTTAAAAATTGGATGTCTGTTATTTAGGAGATTTCTTCCAAAGAGTATTGCTTTTGTTTTCTCTTGTGAAATGTTCAGATTTAATCTGTTACATATTTCTTCAAAACTACGGATTTTTTCATTAGCATCCTTTTCTAAGTCGGTTCTTGAATTTCCTTTTATTAATACCACAAAGTCATCTGCATAAACCACTAGTTCTCGGAACTTTTTAAGTAGTTCCTTAATGATGAAGTCTGCTACTATTAACCATAATAACGGGCCTAAACATGAACCCTGCGGGCATCCCTTGAAACTGCAAAGCCATTGAATTAAACTAAAGTTGTTTTCTCCGATGAATCTATCACTTATATAGTTAATAAGTAAATTTTTTAGGTACCTAGGTAGTTCTGATTCTTCGATTAGTCCCGAGATCATATTCCAGTCTATTGAATCAAAAGCTCCTTGTATGTCAAAAGATATTAATCCTACGTATTTATTGTTCTGGAGAAGTTCCATTATTAGGTCTTTGTTCCGCTGTTGCTGACGTTCCGCCGTTGCTGACGTTCTTTCGGAACGTTTTCTACTATATTTATAAAAGTGGTGTCTAGGTATAGTAAAATAGCCATGCGCTACTGAATGAAACCGCCTACGGCACCACCTGGTGGAAAACTGCGAAGTTAGTATTCCTATCTCGAAAACGGAAAGAGATAGGGAAAAAAGGGATTTACAAAGTTATAGAGCATCACCTATTTAGTAAAAAAAGACACCTTGTGGACATTAATACGAATAATAGAACGGTTAAAATGCGTATTTTTTTTTTCGTGATTTCTTACACTGTAACGTCGCGAAACTCGAACGGATGGAGAAATGATTATCTTTCGGCTAAATGTGTATCCAAATATGAATAGCAGCTGATGGTGACCATCACAAATAAAGGTATATTAAAGAAAATAAGTTAAAACTGGTGTGAATGAATAAGAACAAAAAACTTCTTAAAACACCATCAAAATTATTAAATGCGCTAGGCCTTTCGAAAGATCTGAGTCTTTCTTCGTCAGGCGCAAAGAAGACGTCCTTCTACTATCAAAGCAGCAGGAAGACCGTCTTCCTGATGCTTTCATAGTAGAAGGACGTCTTCTTTGCGCCTGACGAAGAAAGACTCAGATGTTTCGAAAGGCCTAGCGCATTTAATAATATTTGATGGTGTTTTAAGAAGTTTTTTTGTTCTTAAAGGTATATTGTTATAACTAGTTGTTTATTTCTTTATAAGATCGTTTTGTCACGTCACAGTGTAGGAAATCACGAAAAAACAAATGCGCTTTTTAACCGCTCTATTCTTCGCATTAATGTCCACAAGGTGCCTTTTCGTACAAAATCGATGATGCTCTAGCACTTTGTAAATCCTTTCTATCCCTACATCTTTCCGTTTTCGTGATAGGAATGCTAACTCCGCAGTTTTCCGCCAGATGGCACCGTAGGTGGTTTCATTCAGTAGCGCATGGCTACTTTGCTATACTCAGACACAAATTTTATGAATATAGCAAAAGCCTTCCGAAGTTAAGAAGGTGACAAGGGACTTTAGTGGGCATACTGCATAACTGTATTTTGGGTAACTGCACTTATGACACTTTTCGTGTAGCAAGAATCTCCTAAATCAGACCTATTAGTAGAATAAAAACGCAAAATGAATTTTTTGGAGTTATGTCTCTTTTCTTGAGGGCGAGAGATATTATCTGAACTATATAGTGTATACGAATGATGCCAATTACATTTCATTATACTCATGTTAAAATTAACAGATATTTAATGTGGCTCCTTCCCAGCTGCAGTTTCATGGATAACTTAAAGATGTCTAAATACAGAGTAGAATACTTGACAGATAGTACTAGAATTTAAGGGCTTCAAATACATAAAAAAAAAACTTGAGAGTGCAGAAAAAATAGATTATAGGGGATATACCGGGACTAGTTGACCCGTTTTTTCTTCTAATAATTTTACAAAAAATTGCAATTCAACATTTTAAATTTCTTTTTATATTACCACTATCAGTGTGTTTTTCAGGAAGAAGCCACTATAGTAAAACTTGAAAAGATTAATTATAAATATTAATTTAGAAGCTCAAACTGACACCAAGTCGCTTGTACAAACCTGCCCCGACTGTGGGGTAAGTCAGCCCACGTCACTTTTTAATGTTCTGATAGTGTAGAAGTTTAAGAAATGTTCAAAATTTTACCATATCTTAATTTTTATTTCGTGTGATCGAAAACATAATATAGCCTGAAGAAAATCTACTAGACAGCATTCCTTAATGAAGCCATAAAATTATAAAAATGTAAAATTATTAATTCGAGAAAAAAAGGACTAAAGTTAAAAAAAAATCAATTTATAGATATAAATAGAATTAATTGCTTAACTCGATATCATTTTCATCATTACAATGAAAACAAGCATAAAATACTCTGCCCCGTGCCAAATGGGCCAACTAACCCCATATAGCCATTTTTGGACTTTAAGGAATTATTCTGAAAGCATTTCAATAAACAAACAACCCCTTCAATAACTAAGAACAATTATTTTTCTGAATATTATGAATACTAAGTATCAAAATCTAAAATGTAATCAACAAACATATAAAAAACGATTATTTATAAGAGAAGAAATTTACTCACCTTAGCAAAATTTCTCGCTGGTTCTTCACTCTCAAGCATAATTTACTTAAAAATGAGAACTTCCATGTACTCGTATTTTGTTAAGTACAATTGTTTCAAAAAGAAGTACATTGTTAAAGATAATCTTCTTAAAAATGAGCATTTCTATGTACTCATATTTTTTAAGTGCAATTGCTTCAAAAAGGAGCATTGACTACTTAAAAATGAAAATTTCTTTGTACTCAATTTTTTTAAGTATAATTAATTCAGAAACGAGTACATGATATTTTAAAGTTGTGTATACTTATACTTGATTTATAAATGTATGCAGAAATGAATACATATATTTTGTATGTTAAAGTCTTAATATTCATGTTTAAATCCTATGTGCTCAAAAATACGAGTTTTCTGATAAACCCTTTTCTTATACCGAATTGACAGTGGGGATTTCCAAGCTTTTATTTAAAGATATGTCTATCTTTGTTCTAATTTTTAATTTATAATACACACTTTTCAAATCTATTTACAATTTCATTAGAAATGTTAAAGAAGAAAATTTTGTTTAAAAATTGTTTTATTAGAAATTAGAATATTTAAGAAAGGGAAAATTCATCTCTGCTGTTAGCGATCTTCCGTCGCTGATTCATAAAAGGTGTCATTTGGAAGCAGCTGGTAACTGCTCTTATAGCACAGTCAGTACGATACTGATCTCTCCCCCTAGAGGACGCGGGTTCAAATCACGGGGTGGCCCATACACAAAATTTCAAGAATTAAAATAGTAAATTCGTTGTTCTTTCCTCCAAAAATTGTAGTTCTTCGCAATTCAAAATTACCGTAATTAAAAATGGTGATTTGTCGGTTCTCTGTAATTTCGCTTTTTTTTTTCTTATAGTGTATGTGTGTTTCTTTTTCGAGTCCCTGTATGTACTCAAAAAATGAGTACATGCGTTTTTCAAATTTAAGAGTTAAGTACTCGGAGCTATTTTAAGATCGGGAAGTGCTCAATAATTAGTACAATTTACTTATTTTTAAGAATAGTGTTTTAACAGTGTTTAATGGACACTCCGACTTCAATGGCGCTGATGTTGATTGAGGAAAGCAAAGCAACGCATACTTAGCTGGACAGACAATACCATCTAATGGAAAATTTTAAAAATTTCTCGCCAGGGCCAACATGCATCTATGGCCAACTAGCCCCGGTCTACCCTATCCGTGGTAGACGTTTTGAGCAAACGCATTGAATAAAATTAAGCATCGTTTGTATGAGATATGATCTGCAAAGGTTTCACAGGTTAAATGTGATAGTAGATTGTACAACATAAACACTTTATTACCTCTTTTGTTAAAATTTGTATTCTTTATTTTGCAGCTTTTAAGGCATATATCTATGGAAAATGTTTGGAACTAATTATTTTTATTTGCTTAAAACTGTCAATTGACGGAGAAGTATTTTTGTCCAAATCGTACTCTAGCATGTCAGTTACTTAATTTTGTATTAAATTTAAAAAATGAAATATGTCAAGGACATTTGGTTCTCCCTGTACTACATCTAGATCTTTGAACGCTGGCATGCCTAAAAAAGGACCAAAATCTTCTTTTGTAACAATTTTAGTTTTGATATGTATGATTATGAATGTATAGAAGAAATAAAAAAATGTTAACAGCAATATTTGTAAGAGTGAATGTGAATAAACTACTAAATTCAGTGTGAATGAGTTAAGTTATTTTAACTAACATAAAATTAGTAAAAAAAGTTAAAAGTAAATCGTCTTTTTATTAATCCTTTAACATTCAACGGATGTGAATGAGCTGATCAGATCTGTAGGCATTTTCCAGTTGTCAAAAATACTGATCAGATTTATAGGCATCTTCCAATTGTCAAAAAATTGCTATAAATATCATGATCAACTACAGTGCACTAAAATTTGCATAATAGTGATCTGAACAGCCCATTCACATCCGTTGAATGTTAAGGAATTGATAAAAAAGATCGTTTACTTTCACTTTTACTTGCCAATTTTATGTTAGTTAAAATAACTTAACTCAGTCACACTGCATTTAGCATGTTATGCACATTCATTCTTACAAGAATTGCTATTAACGTTTCTTATTTATCCTATCCATTCATAATCAGACATATCAAAACTAAAACTGTTACTAAAGAAGATTTTATTCCCTTTCTACACATGGCTGGCATATCATACTTAAAGATAAGTTTATTTATACGGCAAGCTCTAGAATTCTGCCTTTTTTATTCGCAATTCTTTTGATGCACTTCATTGGGAAATATTTTCTGAATATATAGAGTTTTCTGAAGATCTCTTGTTTTCTGTCAATGAGATACCCGTTGAATGGCCATTGGATGAATAATATCTTTCATGGTGAATGCATTTACTTAGCAAGATAACAGTTGAATGAAAAGAATAATAATTCGATTATCTCGTGTATAGAATAGTGATGACGAGTCAGTGGCACTCTAAAAAAAGACAAATCGTTCTTATTCTAGGAAAGTATAATATAACAAGGATCGAAAATATACAATAACACTCCCAAGATACCCACGATTCTGTAAAGCCGTTCTTTATCTTCAGAAACTAATATATTTTAGATTTAAAGAAGCATTTATGAACAGAAAGTTCCGTTTTCTGACGTTGATTTTCTGAAATGTTTCCTAGCAGTTTTTATAGTGCAATAATCTCCTACACTGTTAAAAATTTGCAGCATTCTGGCAGGTCATTTGACCGTTTTCTCCGAAAACGGTTACACAACCGTAATTTAACACTATTCTGACCCTATTATTGGCCATTTTATGGTCAGAATAGAGTTAAATTATGGTTATGAAACCGTTTTTTCAAAAAACGGTCGAATGACCTGCCAGAATGCTGCAAAATTTTTAACAGTGTATCTCAAAGCTGAATATACACTGTTAAAGATTTTGCAGCCTTCTGGCAGGTCATTAGACCGTTTTTTGAAAAAACGGTTTCATAACCATAATTTAACTATATTCTGACCATAAAATGGCCAATAATATGGTCAGAATAGTGTTAAAATTACGGTTGTGTAACCGTTTTCGGAAAAAAACGGTCAAATGACCTGCCAGAATGCTGCAAATTTTTAACAGTCTTTAAACTTCAATCTGTTGTCAAATAAACATTTTCAGCTGCATAAATTGATTTATACAAGCAAGAGTAACAAGATGACAACCATTTTAATATTAATGTTAATAATGATAACTTACCATGTTTGTCTGTAAAACATGTTTTTTGAACATGAAAATGTTTACTTAGTATATCCTTCTATATATAAAAAAAGTTTTGATTTGGAAATGGACCAATGAAAATCTGCGTAGATATTCCGGGTAGATCGGCATCCAATTTGAATGCTTAAGCATGGCCTTTCATCTTTAATATTAAAAAAACTGTTGCATACAAAAATATGAAAATCGGTGGTATTATAGAGAAATATTTGATAAACACGCTGATGCAGAAAGTTTTCAAATCGAGGAATTATTTTAAGAGATATTTAATGCCTAAAGTTGGACAAAATCGTTCCATTAAAAAAGTGTTATTGGAGCAAAAACTATACAGGAGAATGTAATCATTTTTAGATCATTTTATACGTTATAAGTTCCCGGCGTGCAGATTGCATTTATTTTTCTTATTTGATTCTTTTTTTGAGGTTTTATTTCTATTTTAAATTCAAATTTTCAGCATTTCGAGAGATATTTTTTACTAATTTTAGAAAATGTTATTAATTTAAACTGTTGCCAGTTGTATAAACAGCGCAAACAATAATGTTTACTTCAAATTAAAAATTTATTTACACGTGACTATTACAAACAGAAAAAACTTTCAAATTAGAATTAAATGATTACATGTTAAAAGCAGGAAAATTACGTCATAAGAACCATATTTACACTTGAATTTTAAAAGAGAAACAAAATCTTAAAATAAAAAAATCATTATTATGCGTTAAAACTTGTAATTGGAGGAAATTACGTCATATTTAAAATGGCCAAAAAATATGGCAAAACAATTTAAATTGAAAAATATGTTTGCGCGAGATATTTTGAGATAATCTTTTCAACTATTATCGTGAATTCGAAGACAGCGTAAATAATATTTCCTTCTAACAACAAAAGTATTTTCACGTGAATATTAATAAGATAAATAAAACTTTGGTGTAAATTACGTCAGATTTGAAATGATACATATAAAATGAATTATTTAAAAGAACTATCTTATAGCGCTGTTAAAAAATACCGGTAGACAATGACACTGTTTACTTAATTCCTTTTACATTAGCTTATTTTCAAATGTTTAACTAATTTTTTTTAATTAAATACGAAAACAGCCATTGTATCTCTTAACAGCAGCAGATTTGGTCTTAAAAATCCCCAATCCAAGGAAAACGAATGGAAACTCGTTTACAGAGAGATCGCTACTGTTTTTTTTTATTATTCAATATTTTTAAAGCCGATCAAATTAGCGTGCTCTTTGGATTTTTGTGTGCCTGAACGGGGGTTGGCGAGCGTAGCTCGTAGGAGGCAGAGCCCCCTAGTACACTATAAAAATATATATATTTCTTAAGATAGAAAAATATAACCATGAACGAAAATATACAATAACCTGTTCCGAGTCTCTGCAATTCCCAAAAGCATTATTTATCTTTATAAACTTAAGAAACCAATATATTTTCGAGATCTACAGAAGCAGTTATAAAAATGGAGTTTCTTTTGCCCCCTCGGATTTTCGGAGACATTTTCGAGAAGTTTTATAGTGTATTAATTAAATTTCTCAACACACAATATGCAAGGTTTTTCGGATTCTATACATTCTCAAGTAAACATTATTGACTGAACTGCGGTCGGAGAGAAAGAGAAAAACAGAAATCCAAAGTAAGGGGAGACGAGTTTCACGATTTGATAATAGAAAATACTTTGAAATCCGTCTAGACTTGCTGCAGTCAGTGAATGAATGTCCATATCAATCTACAGTAAAACCTCACTAAAGCAACCACGTTCCGTTCCAATAAAAATTGGTCGCTCCGAGAGGTGGTCTCTTAATGGAGGTCATGTTTGAATCTAGATTTTAATTGTTGAAAAAAGGTAACAATAAATGTTACTAAAATTTATTTTTCACATTAGGAAAAAATATCAAAATTATAGTATCAAAACAAAAGTTAATTTTACATAAGTTAATTACTGCAGAGTTTAAAAAAATGAATACCTTCTTGTTGTTTGCTTTGTTTGCTTTGATTTTACGGTTTTATCTTTTATAACTTTTATTTCGAAGTTCAGTAAATAAATGCAATTTTTTTTGGACGAGACCAAATAATGACGATTTCATTAATTTACCTATTTCTTTAAGAGTTTCCTTTCAGAATAGGGCATGGTAGTTTATTGACCACCATTCTGAATTTGTCATCAGAGTTAAATTCATTGTCAAAAAGGCGCAAAGGGGTTTAAACACTTAAAAGTTACCGAAAAAAAACAATTCTAAACTCAATTTAGAATTTTGATGAATAATGCGCTCTCCGGAATTATTTTTCTAATAAAACCTTCTTCAAGCGACCAGGAAAAAGCGGAATTTGTTTAATTTTCTTCAAAGAAATGGGTCGCTCATGGAGGGAGTTTAACTGGGATGGTCTCTGAATGGAGGTAAAATTAGTATTGAGCCTATAGGAATAAATTTCGTTCCAGGAAAAAAGGGTCGTTGAGGGAGGTGGTCGCTTAATGGAGGTGGTCGCACGGGGAGGTTTCACTGTATTTCTGAACAAACTTTACGAAAGGTGTTGAATGCAATGAACATTTGGAGCTAAATCCTTCGCAAGAGACCGTTGTTCACAGCGGGACATAACTTTGAACGATTTCAATGAGCCAAAAAAACACAGAACGTGAGCAGCAACTGATTAGAAGCGTTTCGTGCGCTGTCAAACTAATCGCAATTTTACCTTATTTGAGTAACGCAAGGCGTCGATTGCACCGACGCGACATCCAAATGAGACCGTCAAAACGCATATTACAGAAAGCGTAGTTTAGACTAGAAATGCTTTCGTGATATTTTGGGTGTGTTTTTAGGTAGATTTCGTATGAAATACTACCTATTGGCGTCTATCCTATGTTAGAATTTCTGAAATATTTTTGCAGATCTACACCGATCATGACCCCTAGAGCCCAAAACCACCCTCAGTAAAAAACTTTATATATATATCTATCTATATATCTAGCCATCTATCTATCTATCTATGTATATATATCACTTTCTTCTGGACACGATAACTTCCACAATTCTGCACCAATCTCTACCAAACTGATACATAAAATCAAGGGGCATAAAATCTCGGTCAAGTTCTTTAATGGGCAAAATCGGACCAAGTTGATGGAAATAGGGAGGGGTTTTGTGAAAATAGAAAACGCTCCATAACTTCATAATTTTTGTACATATCAAATCAGTTTAAAGTTTTTATTACTTCTAAAAATAGGGCCAAAAATTTATATATCACAGATTTTTGATAAAGTTAAAAATGGGCTCAAGGGGCGCAAAAAATACGATTTTTGGGAGAAAAAAAATTCATAACTTCGTCAATTCTCAAGATATCAAATCCAATTAATTTTATCATAATTCTTCTTAACATTATCTACAACTTTTATATTCACAAGTTTTTGATAGGACCAATTCGTACCGCAAAAAAATTAAAAACGAAAACAAAAAGGGCGTTGGAAGAAGAAAAAAATCCATAACTCCCTCAATTCAAAAGATATAAAATCCCCATGAATTTATCATATATCTTCTTAATATTGTCTACAACATCTATATAGACAAGTTTTGGATAGGACCAATTCTTACAGCAAAAACAAATTAAAAATACATAGCAGTTGAAGAAAAAAATCATCTTAGTAAGGGCGTATTCAAATCCAAACTGCTTATTTTCTGACACATTTTAAAATTCATTTTTGCTCTCAAAGGCTTCCAATTGGTACCTTTTCTTACTCAGAAACTATATAATGTACCGTAATGGTCCATTTTTTGATAGAGGCAGAATATATTTTAAAACATGCTGTCAAAGTGGGCCTTTTGAACCGAATTTCCCGAAGCGGATTGTGTTGGAAAAATCATCGTATTAAGGGAGTATTCAAATCCAAACTGCTTAATTTCTGACTCATTTTTAAATTCATTTTTGCTCTCAAACGCATCCAATTGGTAGATTCGCTTATTCAGAAACTATATAATGTACCGTAATGATCGATTTTTTGACAGAGGCAGAATATATTCCAAAAAATGATGTCAAAGTGGGCGTTTTGAACGGAATTTCCCAAAGCGATTGTGTTAGAAACGAAACATATTGTCTTACTGAGAAAATAATTGTTTATATATCAAGTTTTAATTAATTGAACGAAAATTAAAAATACAGGTCGCTTATAAATCTGTTCAAAAATCACGTCAACAAGTTTCATATTTTTCCTATTAAAAATTAATCTGGAGTTATGCCAGAAAAGTTCGAGTTGTTGAGCATGGAAATGTATTTTTTTTAATACCGCCCTAACATGATTCTGATAAAACCAGTTAATATAAAAATGAAATAAAAACTCGTCAAACGCGGCCAGATATAATTGTTAAAGTGGGTTTATCTCTAATCATGATTTGGTTTTTGTTTGTGAAATTAGTATACTTAACTTCGAAATCTACCTCCGCCTGTAAGCCGGGTCGGTAAGGATTTTTTGTTCTACGACTAAGAGCCACTGATTGAGATTACAATAAAGATGAGGCCTGCTGTTTGTTTCAACATTTTCGGTATCACGTGTTATCCTTGATTCAACACATTCAAGTTAAGTTTGTTATGGACACTGACATTTTTCACAGTTGGTAACAGGACTGCGTGAATATATGACTGTTTTGAATGGCACTCAAGCAAACTACACTTTTAAAAACTGGCATTAAGTTGTCCAGTCATTCAACCGTTTTTAAAGATAATCATTACCTTGCCATATTATGATGCGTATCTGATCATATTATTGACCATATTATGGTTACAATAAAGATAAATTGCAGTTATGTAACCATTTTCTATAAAAAACGGTCAAAAGATGGACAGTTTGCTGCAAATATTTAACAATGTATCGCACTAGACTGGCCTGCCAAATCACTTGATTGTAATTTTATAGAAAATCTGTGGGAACTTAAAGAAAATGTATGCTGGTAAAGCGCCTAAAGTAGCACCCCCGCAGTTTGGAGTGCTTAAGTAATCACCTCATGCCTCAATTGTATGTGCCATACCTACCATCTTTAAGACATCCTCCTTTTTATTTATTTATTGAACACATTCATCTGACTTGTGTGCTTGACACCAGGGGTCCACTTATAAGTCATCGTCAATATACAAGGACGAGATAGCACAAGGAAATTTACAACACCAGATACATCCGGGAGCTCCATAAAGAGTGTGCAACGGAGCCAACGGGAGTTGAACCCGCTGCTCACCTACGCTCTCAAGTGATTAGCGGTGTGGTGCCTTGACCACTCAGCCACGGTAGATTCGACATCCTCCTTGTCGAAACCAGATAGTAATAAAATCCAGAGTCAGAGTTACACGGTAATAGAGAGAGGTTTACAGGGTGTAATTGTCTATCCGGCGAGCTTTTTTATTAGCAAAAAGAGTAATTAAGTGGTAGAAACACTGTCAATTCATGTATGTGATACAATATTTATCGTATCATAACATTAACGAAACAAATTTCTGCTTCACTTCTTTATGGTTTTATCAAGTTAGGTAAAAGTGAGTATTTTGTGACAGAATCTAAAAGTAAATTTATTGAGCATAAAAACCTGATTTAAATAATTTAAAAGAGCATTTACAGAAAATTTTTAATTACAGGGGTTTTTTTCAACTTTATATGCTCAATGACTAGTTTTTTATTTAAATACATTTAAATGCTTTTTCTTATTAATAGAAGGATAGTATAAATAGTATGGCTCATGAACTTGATAGTATACTTATCGTACTATAATATTACAAATAAATCGATGCATCAGTCGAGTTATTTGCATCTCAGCATCCATGTCAGACGATGACAAAATCAAGCGGAAAAGTAATTATCTATCTATACTGCTAAATGCTGTATGAATGCTATATGGATTACATCAATTTAATGTTAAATTTATGGACAATTTTCTAGTGATATCACAATGAATATAAATGAGATATTTTCATTGTTATTAAATACAAAATGCACTGGTTTAAATATATTTACCGTAATTTAACATGCAAATGAAATAAAACTACTTGATTGAAACTACTTGATTTATTATTCACCAGCATTAAACATATTTTTATGTACTTTTCTGATACAGTCAAGTGAAAACTCAAATAAAATGTAATAGTAATAAACAATCAAACAAATAATCAATCAAAAAATCCATAAATTAATCAAAGAACAATAAATCGAGAAATAAATAATCAAACATTTGAGGCAATTCTAAAACAATGTTGAAAAAAAAAAGTGGTTTTATTTTGAGTGTTTGCTAGAAACAGGGATGTGATTTCCGCTTTTTTGCACACCAATATATTCTTAGAGAAAATATTGTTCTCTTAAAGCGCAAAAATGTTCCGATTAAATAAAATAACATTTTCTCTAACAAAATACTGGTGTGCAAAAACGCGAAAATCACATCCCTGAGAAAGCTGTCTATTTAAAGGGAAATTAAAATAATAAAATAAAGGGGAATTTTTACAGTATTTTCTTCCTAATATAAATTTTAAAAAGAAGCTTATATTATTAAAAGAAACGTTAACTATGACACACTGGCACCGGCACAATTTTTCATATGAAAATTTCTCTCTTACAGTTTTCTTCTCAATATTATACTTTTTATAAATAGTTAGATCTCAAAATTATATATTTACGGAATTCTTAGCTCTAATATACTACATACACTTGTTAGGAAGTTAAGAAACAATACATGTTTACGATTTTAGAATTATTGTTAACTAAACATAAAACATACATTTGGGGTTAAAAAAATATACAAAATTTTTAAAAAATGTGTTGTGTTTGATGTTATTAAGTAGAACTAACATTATTTTTTGTCTGTGTTTTTCCTGAATTTGATACAGTTATTTGAAGATTTAAACAAATAATGATGAATAATAACAATAAAAAGCAAATACCCGAAGCATTTCAAAAGGCTTTTCCAAAACAATGTTGACAAAAGAACATTTTTATTCCATGTGTTTGCTCGAAATCTCTTTGTTTAAGCATAAATAAGAGCCTGGCGGATTTTCCTTCTTTTATAAATTATTTTTCGAAAAACAATTAATGTAAATACACAAACCAAAAACAAAGTAAATTTTTTAAAAAATGTATAAACATTGAGGTTTTTGTTAATGTTTAGACAGGAGAATCTAAAGATAACCACAACAAGTATCCATTTGCTTGCAGAATAGAATAAAATAAAAATTTGTTTTTTATCACAGAATAAATACATGATTATATTTTTACTAACTTTGTCATAGTAAAAATATAAATATACATGCAAGGTTCCCTATTCTAATTCTGCTTTTTTATTTATGTTTGAAAATTTCGTATCTTAAAAGTATATATAAATAGATGTTAAAATTAAAAATGCTGACGGAAAAAATCTATTTATTCTTTCGGTTTAAAATAGGATAAAGGAAATAAAAATCTCTTTAAAATGAAATCTATGAAGAGAAATTTACTTTTATCCTTAATGCTTGACACTTTTACTATAATTTATTTAAACTCAGAGTAGTTAAAATTACTTTGATGTTTATTACGTTGCATTCAAAGTAAAGAGAAAACTTTAAGAAAACTTTTTTTGTAATCTTTTTTTAGGAAGATATTGTTAAGATTACTAATAAAAATTACTGTACTAGTAGAACATACATATACCTGTAGGGACGTCTTTAAAAGAATACTAAAAATTAGCCAATGTAGAAACAACTTTAGTATTATATTCCATATTATACCTAATATTACACAGTTGGTTTTTTTTTTTTTTTTTTTTTTTTTTTTGCGAGAAATTTGTGTGTAAATATTCAAAATAAAAATGTGCGTATTTTGAGTGTAAATATGCAATAAACGTGTAAATATTCACGTTTTTATTAAAGCTTAAACCGTTCGGGACCATGGGTGCATATATGCACCCTCAAAAAGTGCTTAAAACGCTTGAGTTTGCTACCAGTAAAAAAGAAAAGTAAAATTGATTTTATTTAATTACGACATTTTCGTGATTTATAAAGTTAGGTCAAATAATTTACAAAAAGTGGTGCCAAACGAATAAAATCCGCGTAAAAGATTCCGGTCCTGATCGGGTAAAACAAAATAATCTAATTAGAATCACTATAGTGCACGTGTGCTTAAAAGAATGAGTAAAATAAAGTTGTTTTCGCAATTAATAAATGATTTAGAGTAGAACGGGATAAAACGTCCAGTATAGAAAATTATTTGTCATAATTTGATCACAGGTCATGGAAAACACGCAAAAATTCACCTGCATGTAGAAGTGATATTTGTTTTCAATTCTGTATGCCATACGATTGCCAAGTTATCTCAGTTTTTAATGAATGTATTATTTACGAAGGTATTTCGGCGTTTTTACTGCTACAAGCGGATATAATACCTACCCCATGCCTCTTGCCGTCACATTGACATCAATAATTATAGTACTGGAGTCGTACCAGCTGTAATATGAAAAGTAAAGAAAAAAACACTTCAAGAACATTATCCAATCGCGAAAATTATAAACAAAAGTACGAAGATAATGGATTTTCAAAGTTTGAGAAAGATTTAGGAATTGGTTTTTCGGTCTATTCTCCGTTAGAAACACACAATTCCATATGGGATTCACAGTTGTCACAAAATTACTGAACACTTCCAGGGGTAGGAATACATTGATCTTGTACCCAGTGCATTGAATTAGTCTTTACCATCAAACTAGGCATGGCCAATTTTCTTCATCGTTATCAACTAAGTCTTTTTTTTTTATCATATTCCTGTTCAGTTTTCTTCGCTGTTTTCCTTTCTCACCAGTCCAGGTAATAGAGACCGTATAGGGACTCTACCTAGCAAAATTAATGGTAGTACTGGAAATCGGCTTTCTAGATGTTTTTTGGGTCGCTGAATCCGAATTTGTAACTTCCCACCAAAATTTCCCCCGCCAACCCCCCAAATTTTGGTAAAAAGACCCCCCAAAAAGGTTTTTATTAAAAAATTCCATTTCTTTATTGTTTTAGGGGAAAAGTAGCTAGAAATTCAGAAAGTAGACAAAATTTGCAACAAATTAGATAGATGACATTATGACTTAGGATGAAGGGGAAGGGGGATCTGCCTCGAAACATGCGCCGCAGTGCTGCGTGGACTAAGTTGCGCAATTCCACTTAACCACTCACACGTTTACATTAGCCCTCCCATCTTCCCTCCGAACTTTCTCTATAAGGTTTACTTTAAGTTTTTTGGGTCGCTGAATCCGAATTTTTAACTTACCCCCAAAATTTTCCCCTCCCCCCCCCAAATAGTTGTTTTTAACTTAAATTTCTTATTGTTTTAGGGGGAAAACATTACAAAATTCAGAAACTAGACAAAATTTGCAACAAATAGGATACATGACATTATGACGTAGGATAAACGGGGAGAGAAGGGGCTGCCTCGGAACATTCCCCGCGCGCTTTTCTCAAAAACCAAAGTTTTTCAAAAAATCAATTTTTTGGGGGGTTGCCGGGTGAAATTTTGATGGGAAGTTACAAATTCGGATTCAGCGACCCAAAAAACATAACGTGAGTCGAAATTTAGAACTAGTATTAATTTTGCCAAATAAAATCCCCTATTGCCTGGACTTCATAATTTAGTGCACGTAGCGCCGCAGTGCATGTTCAGAGGCAGCCCTTACCCTCCCCGTTCATCCTAATTCATAATGTCATATATCCTATTTGTTGCAAATTTTGTCTAGTTTCTGAATTTCGTAATGCTTTTCCCCTAAAACAATAAGAAATTTAAGTTAAAAACAACTATTTGGGGGGAAGGGGTTCGGGGGGGGATTTTTGGGGGAAAGTTAAAAATTCGGATTCAGCGACCCAAAAATCTTAAAGTAAACCTTATAGAGAAAGTTCGGAGGGGAGATGGGAGGGCGAATGTAAACGTGTGAGTGGTTAAGTGGAATTGCGCAACTTAGTTTACAAAGCACCGCGCGCATGTTCCGAGGCAGATCCCCCCTTTCCCTTCATCCTAAGTCACAATGCCATATATCTAATTTGTTGGAAATTTTGTCTACTTTCTGAATTTCTAAATACTTTTCCTCTAAAACAATAAAAAAATGGAATTTTTTAAGAAAAACCTTTTTTTTTGGGGGGGGGGGGGTTACCAAAATTTGGGGAGGTTGCCGGGGGAAATTTTGGTGGAAGTTACAAATTCGGATTCAGCGACCCAAAAAACATCTAGAAAACCGATTCCCAGTACTACTATTAATTTTGCTAGGTAAAACTCCCTATTGCCTGGACTACACGCTTTGAATTAAATTGCTGCTTTTATTTGTAAGATCGACTTCTTATTAGCTCACGTTCTTCAAGTTTTTTTTAATAGAGAACTCGTTATTACTGTGGCTTTTCAGTTTTTCGTTTCCGGGAACTACTGGCTTCATTGTAGTTTATTTTTTGAACTGGCAAAAACTGATCAATGATATCCTTTGCATTTGCAGGGCTTGTATGATTTTTCAGTTAAACTAGTCGATGCGCATAAACTTTTAACAGCGTAATCTTTAGAATGACTACACTGTAAAAAAAAAACGGACTAAAATACGGAAATACTACTGGCAATCTAGACGCCAGTACTATTTCCGTATTTTAACGGAACTTTTTCCCGTTAAATTGCAGAAAATTTTCCGTTAAGATCCAAAAAAACAAAATTTTTTCTGCAATTTACCGGGAAAAAGTTCCGTTAAAATACGAAAATAGTACTGGCGTCTAGATTGCCAGTAGTATTTCCGTATTTCAGTCCATTTTTTTTTCAGTGTATGAAGTTCCGACGTAGGCTTGCATGGGAACTTCTGTACCTGAAACTTGTACATCCGATAATGCATTGTAATTTCCTTGAGTAGTGTGTATAAAATCCTTGTCACAAAAAATGTTCTGGTCAAATGTCCAGATATTTGTGCATATAAACTCGCTTACAGCCTTTTCTACACGTCCAGAGCAATTGTAATCGGGGGTCGGGGTAAAACGCCTACTTGGTTTTTTTACCCTGCTTTCGTAGGGCATTTTACCCTTTTTCCACTATTTTATTACAACAACCGGTGTTATTTTGAAATTAACCATTCAACAGGATACTAAAATTGTATTCAAAGCAAAATATTTCCGTATAATACGTTTAAAAAAAAACATATAAATATATTTACTTATGAATACACAATTAATAGATTGAATTCACGTCAAAAAAAAGTTTCAACAGCTTGAACATAAACATAGGAAACTTTTCAATAATAAATAACATTTACTTGCGTGAAACGACTGCGCAGCATGAAATGTATCCTTCTACAATTCTCATACTGAACAACGGTGCGATCGCTTGCTTCATTTACACTCTAAATAAAAAAGAGTGATTATTCACCCCAGAGGATTTAATATTCACTCTATCGCAGAGTCAAACTATGCCCAAACTCTTTAGAGTGACAATTCACTCTGAACAAAAGTGGAATTGTTAACTCTCTGAAAGAGTAAATACTCACTCCTGGGAAGTGAATATTCACTCTAAACAGGGGTAAGTAATCACTCTTTTGGAGGAGTCACTATTCACTCTTTCTTAGTGCGTTTTACACCCCTGGTAGAGTGAATAGTCACTCTTTCATAGGAGTGAAAGTTCATTTTTTATGGAGTGTATTCTTTTTTGTGTTGCTTTTATGGGCATTTTAAAAGAATCATATCTTTTAGAACGTGCAACGAAAAAATATACAAGCGTGGTAAATATTAGAATAAAATACTTTACTGGCAATATTTATTTAATTCATAGTTTGTAACGCTAATTGAACTTTTAAAGAAAAATTCAGTTAAAGTTACATATTAATTAAATTATATTACTGACAGAAATAAAATAAAATATTTTATTCCAATCTTATCCCTTGTGTTTGCTTTCATTGCATGCCCAATATACATACATGATAGTTTTAAAGTTCTCATAAGGGCAAGTAATCAACCGAAATCTTAATCATTTAATACTATTTCTTTCTTTTCAGATACCCACTAAGTTGTATTTAGTATCTTAATAATTCACGCGATGTACGTTAATTATGTTCTTCTTTTCATGCATAATTCGAGTTTTAAATATTTAGATCTCGGTATTCATTGCCAATGAATTTAAATCTGGTCAAAAGTTGTTGTTTACTGTATTTTAGTTTTAAAGTTTTATTAATAACTGTATAATAGGTGGATGTTATATGAGTAACAACGTGTTATCTCATCTTCATTTTTGTTTTAAATATAAAATCTTTTTTTTAGCTTATTTTTCAGTAAAGTTTCGCTATTATATTTTGCAGAATCCTATTGTTCTAAGTATTTTCAATTTTTACACTAAAAACACAATGCTTATCAACTCACATATTTTTTCAAGAAGTTTTAAGCTTGATCTAAATATTAAGAATGTGTAAGTTTTTTTTTTCATGTGTTGTGACTTGTCATTGTTTTATTAAATATGAACATGGAGTCTAGATTTTTATATTTTCTGGAATATGTTTATATTTTTCTTTTGAACGTATTCCTTAACTTAATCACGATTTCGAATTTTCTTTCGCTATTGCTGAAAAACGCATATTAATACAACGCTTATTTGTGGAACGACATGATGCGCCATATTTAATTTAAATTTTTTATTCCCGTATATATTGTATTTTGTGAATATGGGCTAAATAGATTTCGTATGTTTTATAGGAAAAGATTTATCTAGGAAATAGGAAAAAGAAAAATATATAAAAAGAAAAAAATCACTGCATGTGATCTGTTCTTATTGTTTGGAAAATATTTTTAATGTAAAAAGTAGGTATTTTTCTCTTTAAAATATATTGAATTCCATATTATATAAGTGATACTATGAAATTTTTAAAATATATACTGAAGCAGTTCTATCTATAAACTTTATATCAGGCATAACAAACACTTTATTTCAATGCTTAAATATCATGTGTCATTTTTTTAGTGCCAATAATTACTTGTATCATAAACGTAGAAAATGAGTTTACAATAGAAGAAAATTTAATAACAGATTCAGAATGTCTATAATTAATTGTTTAGATTAAAATCATAGACATGCAGAAAAATGCTTACATAAAAATTTAAAAAATAAATATATAAATTTGAAAAATACTAAAAATAATAATTAGTATTTTATAATAGTACTTTTAAACAACAACAATAATAACAATAAATACTGTTTATAATCAGAAACAGTAAAAACCGAAAAAAATCCAACAGCACCCTATCTCAACACATTTTAAACAAATCTCAAAGGAAAACAATTGCAGTTCAATCTTTTTATATACAACATAAAACTATTTAACTCATAATCATAGCACATAAAACCAACAGGAATAAAATATTAAAATTAAATAAGGCTTACCTTTACGTTCCATAAATAACTTTCATAATATCTGTATATTTTAATCTTAAAATGGCGGACGCCTTTTTCCTATCTTAAAAAAAGCATCGTAGACTTGCTGTTCTGATTAGATGATGAGTAATACCAATACACAGAATTAGAGATTGACCGAAAATTCATTTTCGTTTTCGTTCCAAAATCTGAGTTTCGGCGAAAATGCTGCGAAAAATTCGGCCGGACAGAAACTATCTATATTCCAGAAATCTCCTTTCTTCCTTCTGAAATTTTCAATATTACCCGTTGATTTGAGCTGTATTGGCTCAAATGAGACACTCTTTATTTATTACTATGAATATCCGTATATTTTAATCCTAAAATGGTGGACGTATTTTTCTTATCTTAAAAAAGCGTCGTAGACAAGACTGTTCTGATTGGCTGATGAGTAATACCAATACATACAATACTCACTCCTGAGTGAATAGTCACTCTTTCAGAGGATTGACTAATCTGTCTTGAAAAAGTTTGTGTTTAGTACCAAATCAGCGTAATTTTCAAGGTTACATTAATGAAATAGAGTTTTTGAAAATTAAGAAGTGACATATTTTGGTGCTTTTCATTATTTTACTCCATATATTATCCTCAGTGCTCAGCATTGAAGTATGCAGGAAGGTATGCTATATGCTACCGAAACCGGTATGCTTAAAATTTAAAAGTTTTTGGTGCTTTTAACGTTGTATTTTTTACGCTTCTATTATATTGCACCAAGCTCCTTCTTTATAATTATGTTCTATGATATTTCTCTGGTTTCTTCTTTATCAATTGTCGGGTGGCATTTTGCAACTCGGGGTTCTGTTTTTTCTTACTATTTCAAGGCACGAAATTACTTTTGATTTTAAAAGTGTCATTATGTTCACTGATGTTTAGTATTTATCAAAATACAGTTCATGATTTACAGGTTGAACAACTGGATGAGTTAGTCTAGCATTGACTCAAACGCTAACCTCCAAGTCATGTCCACCTGGCAGACTGGTTGTATTTTTTTTTTTTTTTTTTTTTTTTTGCGATAAATATCAAAATTGTACGCAAATCTTGATATTTCTGCAAAAAATAACAATTTAAAACCACATTTATTGCGGTATATACTGTTTCATATGCTGACGAGCCTTTAGCGCACTTATTTGCTCATAAACACACAGAGATGTTTTGATGGGAATGGATAAGAATTTCCATTCAGGGTACCGACTATTGGTCTCGATTTGAATAACTTATCTTTCCCATTAGGCAATGTATTATCGTTCAGATAGGAAAATTGTCGTATATCGTATACTTTCAAATGTATTCAAGATCATAGTGCGACTACCTGGTGATACACCAATGACAGGGTTCCCAAACAATCTTATGTTTTTAAAGTTTGCCACGCTACTCAAGATACAAATCCTTATATACTTTTATATCTTTCGAGCATATATTGAGTGGCTTTTGAACATGTTTTAAAACACTATGCAGGCTTGTTTTTTTTTGAGAGATATGCTCGAAACGTACTGGGTGGGAAAATAGAAAAAATATTTAAATGGTGTTTTTAATGATAAAACACTTTCAGGCAGAGAAACATCTCCAATAATCTTTATCCAAGAAGGATCTGGCTGAAGAGTTTGAAGCTTTCACTTTTTTGTTTACGTTTACCTGGCTGCTTTTTTTTTTTTTTTTTTTTTTGCTGTAGATGGAATATTCACTATCCCAACGTATGCATCAATTCTAGTCAATTTCATTAGCTGATTTATCTGCTTGTAAATCACAATCAGTCTCATCATAAGTGTCTGAACCGTTTTTGAACAGAAGGTTTGTGTCAAAAGGTGAATCGTCATCCCTGTCATTGTAAGAAATGTCACTTTCATTAGACAATCCAATCCAAATTTCTTCTGTTAATATTTTTTTTAGTATCTTTGCTGTAAAATATATGCTGAACATGATGAGGCTCTATCAGAAGAAATTTTTTTATGAAAAAATAGATAAAAAGCAAGTTGAAACTATCAACAGATTAATTGAACAGAATATTAAAAATGTAAATAAAAGCGGAACTGAATTCATGGTGTTGCCAAATGGCAACAAACGTATATTCGCATGCATACAATATTTGTTGCAAAAAACCTTACTGAAAAGTATTTAAAATCACTTTTAAAAGCATATTATTTTGAAAAATATTTTTTAAATTAAATTTTGCATTTTAAATATTTTTTATTTGTGTTGGAAATCCATCTATGGGCTAGAAAAATGGAAGGCTTCAAAAGTTCCTTTTTATTTGTAACTGATAAACAACTATTATCATCAATGGTATTTTAATGTACTAAA
This sequence comes from Maratus speciosus, assembly GCA_963932465.1. Classification (NCBI taxonomy): domain Eukaryota; kingdom Metazoa; phylum Arthropoda; class Arachnida; order Araneae; family Salticidae; genus Maratus; species Maratus speciosus. The sequence goes on along the minus strand of OZ010795.1, from coordinate 106,149,607 downwards.
CCTAAGTATAGGGTCAAATTGAATACATAAAGCATAAAGTTATCAAGAGGCTTAAATAAACGATAAAGGAGAAAATTTAATTTGTTACCAATTGGCAACAATATGCACTAGAGGGTTAATCTTAAACAACTCCCTCAACTTTAGCTGTCCTTTCAACGATGCTTATATAATTATGACACCGCACATACCGGATGCATTTTATGCATTTTAATTGTAAGACGGAATTTCTTATTAAAACAATATTCAAGTTCATACTACTGCATTCTCGTTAGAATTGCTACTAGTTTATACTGCAACTCTAGTTCATACTCCTACTCTGGTGTTACTTCTATACAATTGCTAAAGTACAACGTTATGTATGCTTTATGTATACACATTCATTTATAGTGTTATTGCCGAAACGTCAGTGAAGGCTTACTGTGGAGACACGAAAAGTTTTGGTTTCTGTTAGTCTGTCTGTCTGTTAGTCTGTCTGTCTGTTCCGCGATAACTGCCGCAAAAAGCATCCGATCGGCTTGAAATTCACTGGGCATGTTGATGAGGTACCCGGACTTAGCTGTATAGTTTTTGGTTAAATTTGGTTCATTCGTTCGGGAAATATGGAACATTTTATTTTGCTCTATAATGCTTTTCAATGGCAAGTCAGACGATTTTCAGATTTTCATTTGTTGAAAGAAATGGCTCATATGAAAAATGGATTTAAATGGTAAATTTTTTATGCTGAAATTTTTAAATAACATTATTAAATTATTCCAATAAATTATGTCAATATATTTGCGAGATTTTTTTAATTGGGTTTTTAATATTGGGGGGAATTTTATGCATGTTTTCCAATAATATAAAGGATTTTGTTTTATCAAATTGACATAATGCATATTTCATTTTTTTCCTTTTCTTTCTCTGTTGCCTAGCAACGCATTTGGTCCTAATAATATTAGTATAATTGCGTGTATAATGCTTGAGTAAAGCCAACGTTAAAACAGATGAATTAATGCATTTGTATCTTTGCATATAGAAGGATTTTAGCCCAGAAATAAAAATAGGCAATATTTCATTTATTTTATTGAAATATTTTGCTTAAAAATACAAAAGTTCATTATTTTCATAGAGAATAACGTAACATTTCCACATAACATTTACCAATATTTCTTTAATTGTTGCCAAGAAAATCAAAACCCGGAATAATATTTTCTTTTAAACAATTTTCAATTGAAATGTTTTGTCGTGAAACAGGAAAATGAAAAATAAAATTAAGAATAGAAAAATTAATATGGCGGCATATTAAAAAAAAAAAAAAAAAAAAAAAAAAACTCTCGAGTATTTCTTAATGTAACAAGATGAAAAGTTTTGAGTAAGTACGCATAGCAGGTGAATTAGACGTCATTTATCGAAAACAAAGATGCTGGAATAAAAAGATCTTGGGTAAAATAAAATTAACTATTATTCACGGAGGAAAGAGATAGATGGAGATGCAGTATGCCGTAAAAACAGTTTGCAATACGATGTGCGTTATCGCTCAGATTTAAATGCCCTCATTCGGCCCAAACAAAACAAGCACGTGGAACAGGGACCAAATTCTTTGACTTCATCCTTTTTTTTTTTAAGCACGTCGTTGTGTTGTGCCGAATGTAGCGGATTTTAGGGTTACATTTTTGGCGTCACTTCAAGATTTATTGCTGTGTACGGTTAACATGAATATTTTATTTTAAATTTAAATTTTATTAATTTATAAAAAAAACTTATGCTTATCCTTATAAATCACAGCGTAAAAAAAAACTAAGATATACTATAACCATCCGCACAATCAATAAAAAATTACGAATGTAAATTTAAATAGACTGCGGGGGGTTCAGGGGGGCAGAGCCCCTCTGAAGAAATGCAATTTTTGATTTAAAAAGTTACCAGAATAAGTAGCTCATCAGAATTTCAGAACATCAATGTACAACCACTTGTTTAACACTTTTAATTTCTGAAACTTTACGAAGTGTCTTGTATGCTCATAAATATTTATGTAATTTGAAAACTTTAAAAAGCGATTTGTAGGAAGTTGAATATTATGCAATGAGTGTTAAAAAACAATGACTTGCAAAGATGACGTTGAGGCTCCTGATCTGCAGATTTACTAGTTTAATATTTTTTAGCTTGCAGACTATGAAAGCCTGAGAGTTAAAGTACCCGCAGATTCTGTATTTACGTACGTAGGTATGTACAGTCGTGGAAAAAAAAAGTAAACACCCCCTACTAACTCCTCAACAAATTATCGTAGAAGAAAGTTACTGGAACCGAACGATTGGAAATAAAGTCTACTTTTAAATGATGTCTATAAAATTTGCTTAGGGGGCCATCTACATATTAAAACGAATCCAAACTTCATTTATTTCAATGGCAATACCCAATTTTAACGAGATATTTCAAATCTTCTGTTCAAACTATGCCTAGACACCGAATTTCAAGTCAATTGAATGTTAAGTTTTTGAATTATAAACATTCAAAATTGAGTGCTTCTAATGTTAAATTGCATTTTCATATTTTTATTTATATCTCCAGAAATTATGCTCCTAATGTGCTAATTTTTTGTGTAGCAATAATACTAATATACCCAAACATAAATACGCTGAATTTGCAATTTTTATAACTTTATGATATGAATTATGATTTATGAAATTAATACTCGAAAAAATTATGAATTGCAACCTACAATTTTTTGATGGAATTAGGTTTATTAAGTCCTGCTTTATGGAAATCCAAAATTTCACATTTTTTCGTCAAAGTAGTTTTCAAATTATGCTTAAAAAACGGCAAAATTATAGTTTAAGGGACCGTCTATAATAGGAGTGACTAGATATTTTGAAATTTCTTTTGCTGTCGTGTAATCAAGCACGTTTCATTGACTTCTTAAGGTGCCTTGATCAAGATGAGAGATCTCTCGGTTAACAATCGAGTTCCGAACTTCAGGCCCCACCAGTGGCCGAGAGGTTCTGCTCTCGATGCTGGTAGACGGGAGGTGCTGGGTTCGATCCCAATCGCGCCCGTCGGACTAATCGTTCGGAGTTTTCGTGGTTTTCTTCGAGCCGTGGATCTTCCATGCGTTAATACGGATTAGGTTCCCTTAGAAAGACCCCCACGGAGGGCACTCCCCCCGGGCCTATATCGCTCGTGTAGATAATTGGCCGTCAAAAATCAACCCAACCCAACCCGAACTTCAATTTGGATACAGCCCTTAAAATACGCTCGTTTTAAAATAATTAATTTCTCAGAAACTTATAGTACGAATTGCATAAAAATTTGTTTTTAGGCTAATTGAAGGGTGTAGACAGTTCATTTATGCTGTCAGAATTGTGTACTGCTATTGAAAAAAACAAAGTTACGGTTCATTTTAATATGTAGATGGCTCCCTAGGCAAATTTTATCTATATCATTTAAACGTAGACTTTATTTCCAATCGTTCGGTACCAGTAACTTTCTTCTACGATAACTGGTTGAGGAGTTAGTAGGGGTGTTTACTTTTTTTTTCCACGACTGTACGTATGTATGTACATAATGCGATAACTCTTGATTGAAGTATCCGATTTGCTTCACATTTTGGATATAAATTCATTCTGACAAGATGCTTTGCTGATTAGTTTTGGAGGTTCATTGGTTAAGTATAAAGGGAGGAACGGGGACTAATCTCCTCCTTAATTTAGATAAATGGGTTTTTCATGCAGAATTATCTGATTTTCTTCAAATTTTGTATACCGGTTTATTCTGATAAGGCGCTTCCTTGATTATATTTCGAAGTTCGTTGGTTAAGTATAAAGACGGGAAATGGAGAAGCTAATCCTCCCCCCTTAATATAGCTAAAGGTTTTTTTATCGATTTCTTTATTTTTCGAGGGGCATTATTCTGTCAAATAAGAGTACAATATACAATTAGCTTAATGCCATCAGTTTAACTGGGCACTTTTCTTTTTCTTTTTATTTTCATCTGTTTTAAGTGGTGAAATTTCTATGTATTATTATAATTTTAGCTAAAATCTCGTATTTGTTATTTAATTCTTTATGCATCAAAGGTATTTTAAAATACCATTGCAATCTCGCTATAAAATTCCTTTAACACATCGATTGAAACTAACAGAGTTTAGAATGAATAAAATATATAGGAGAGAGTAGCCGAATTTGGACCACTTCACTTATTTTCAGGAATAACTCACTTAATTTTTGGAATACCTGCAAAACATCATTACACGGGGTCAATCTATTCATCTACTAACTAAATAAATCTTTAAATCAATTTTTTTTTGAAAATCTTAAATTTTATTTTAATTTGAAAAAATTGTCAAAAGTGGTCCAAATTCAGCAACTGGTCACCTAAGTTGGACCACCAGTCTCCTAAATTGGACCAAATAATATCAGGTTGTTTTAATGACTAGGGAATATAACTAATTTTATTAAAAGCAAAGTTTGCAATTAATGAAACAATCAAACAAAATAACAGCAATGAAATATAATGTAATTAAATATCTGAAAATAACAGTAATTGTTTTAAATCAAAATGTATTCAAAATATAAATCAAAGTTATCAGTAATTAAGAATAGAAATTATGGAACTAATTGTCAGTTACTTGAATATCATGTAAGGAGTGCAAAGGATACGCATGAATTTCGTTTATTGATTTTTTTTTTCCAGCGCACAGAACATGGAACCGTATTGGGCAATCTGAACACTGAATCATTTCTGCCATTTGATTTTTCTTACAAATTAGGCAAAACCGATCATCTCTGTCTAGATTTTTCTTTTTAGATTCTGAAGTATTAGATTTTATTTTGCAACAGAAGTTTTCTTTACATTATGTTTGTAGTTCTTTCCTTCCATCATTTTCTTTCTAATTGAATTACGCCTATTTTTTAAAACTTGATGTTCCAATTGCTTTTGTGCTGTGATAGCTTCCTTTTTGTCGTTTTTTTTTATTATTCATTTTAAGATTTACTTTATATGGCGAAGATGTTAACACAACTTTTTTTTTTGGTTCACTATGTACTTTGATTTAACTGAATTTAGCAAGGTAGATAACATTTCTAATGATTTTTTGGCTTTTGTGGAGGATTTGTAGCTGCAGCTTTCTTGCAGGTCAATTTCTTCACAACTTACTCCCTCCTTTTTTTTCCTATACCTTTAACAGCTTTTGCCGTCACGGGTGTTTTTCTTCCAGACAGTTTGTCTCTATCTTTCACAAAATTTTCAAGTTTATATTAAAAAAGTGTTTAAAAAATAGAAAACTCCATTGAAAAATACGCTACGATTAATCAAACGCAAACATTATATGAGGGGTTCACAACCATAGTAGACCAAGTGCATTTTGGAAAGAAATGAGATGGTCCATTTAGAAGGTGCATAAAATATATTTTATCCACTCCCACAGTGAACCAAGTTTGTTTTCACATACTTTATGATATATGTTTGCAGACTTGGTTTACTGTGGGAGTGGATAAAACAGATTTTATGCTCCTTCTAAATGGACTATCTCATTTTTTTAATGGACTTGATCTACTATGATTCTGAACCCCTCATATATTCAAACAGTGTTGAATTCAGCTCCCCCCCCCCCCCCGGAGCATAGAAATAACCACTCCCCCAGAAGGTTTGAGATTTTATGCGTTTTAATGGCAAGAAAGTGTAATTCCACCCTCCAGAACTGTAAAAAGTCTGCCATCGCAAATATCCTCCAGGGGGAAAATGTTTGAATTCAACTCTGTAAACCAAATACGCCGTAGAAATAAGGAATTCAAAGAAAATAAATACAAATACATACAAGATAAAAGAAATTGCAAACAAAATTTATTGCATAAACATGTAAAAAAAATTATATTTATATAGGCCTAAACTGTATAAAAAAAAATTAATCCAGATATGCAAAAAAAAACTTGCATTGAGATGGCAATTCATTATAAAATATTAAATTTTTTTTTTTTAAGTTTACAAAGCGAAATTTATTACTTACTTTTCAAATTTATGATCGTATATCTGGTCCAATTTAAGCAACTTAAATTGGCCCAATTACGAAAACTGCGCCATTTTTAAAAACAGATAATCTCAAGACTAAGAACAAAAACAAAATGAAACAAATCCGCGTGAAAAATATGCGCAATAAACAGATGAATTCATATATGTATATGAAAACATAACAGCTTACCTTAGTTTTAAAGTATTCACTTACGTTTAGTAGGAAAAAATTAGATCAAAACAGCTAACTTTAGGTTTTTTAAAATTATCTGAAAACAGCACGTGGTAGTTGGTTGCTTCTTCTAATCATGAGTGACGTCATTCTGATGAGTAGGATTTCAGCGGTAGATGGTGTCTCTTCCTGTAATTAACAGCAGAATGGCAACGGTCCAATTAAAGCGGCGGTCCAAATGTGGCTACTCTCCCCTATATTTTATATTCTCAAAATGTTATTCTTTGTACATTTTAAAATGATAATTTATTTTCGATTTATAAGTGTTCTGAAAAATATGGAGGAGAAAGTCTCAGCTCTCAAAGGTTTCTATATTTATGATCCAAACCCATTATATGAGTATCTTTTCTAATTCTATAAAATACTAAACTCCCTTGGCACTTCCTTGCATCCATACGCACGGACATCTGAAACCATCCATTACGAATGGCGATCAATAAATTTCCAAATAAATACACTTTAAAAAGAAATGCATTATTAACAATTATATTAATGCATATGATCCAATACATAAAAACAAATAATTTAAGAATGTGCATGTCCATACTACTGCATTCTCGTTAGAGCTTTCACTAGCATATATATTTATCTACTGACGGTACTTATAAGTACCATTAAAATAGCTTGTTATCAAATTCATTTAATACATCGATTAGTTGTAATACAGTTTAGAAGGAGTTATAGGTACATTACTTTATCTTGTTCCAAAAGCATTATGGGTTACACAAAACAAAAATATTTTTAAAATGATGATTTCTTTTGCCTCTGCATATTTTCAACTTTCTTGGCGTTGGGGGAAGGGAGGGGTGGGGGATTTTTCAATTCGGAAATATTTCTATATTTCTAGTGTAAGAACATTATATTTATACATTTCCTAATTCTACAAAATGCTAAGAAAATTATTTAAAATAAAAGATTTGAGTGGGGTTATAAATATTTCAGAAAATCCCTATAAATTCAAATTTAATTAATCCTTCTAAAATTTATTAAATGATTATGTAAATCTTCTAATGTAGTTTAAAAAATTCACGAAAAATGCTTTGGAAGATAAAATTTTCATGAATTCATAATTCAGTACATAAAGGGTTAAACTGCAACTCCAGTTCATACTGCTAATCTGGAGTTACTTCTACAGCTGTTAAACATCAATTGGATTTAATAGTTAAAAGTTTTAACTAAGGACACACTGTTTTTCCCCTAAGCCGAAGTGGACCCTGTATGGACGGCCTCATTTTAGAGAAAAGCACACGCATTACCAACCGATAACTTGCCCTTCGATTGAAAATACAAAGTGTGCCTCATCTAAATCATTTGACCTGTCCTTGGCTCTGGAAAATCCGTTAAGGTCCAGATAGATGTTTCATTCAATTTGCGGTCTTTCTGTTCTGGTCATGCGGTGTTTGCATCTCTAATACCTTTATAAAGAAACTGATCGACATCCTGTTAAAGGAAAAGTTTCCTTCAAGTTCAATCTAATCTTTTTATCTCCTTTTCATTGTTGAATCACCCGTTCATTTGTTAAAAACCACAAGTGTGGTTGGAAAAGAAAGGCCAGTTGCCATTTCTGTTGTTTTAAAATGAGAGGGAGCTCTTTTCCTTTCTAAACGCAAATTAGTGAGATCATCCTAAACTTGACCTATGACCAAGACTGCGGAGTCGGAGCCAGGCCCATTTTTGAGCGAAAGAGTCGGGGTCGGATCTGTTAAAATTCCCGGAGTCGGAGTTGGAGTCGTCCGTTTTATAAGCAGTGCTGCGGAGTTAGAATCGAAGTCAGGCCCATTTTTGAGCAAAAGAGCCGGAGTCGTTCATTTTTTTCCACCGACTTCGCATCCCTGCCTATGACCCATACATTTTCGCCAATAAAAATGTTAGCCCAGTTGTAATCTTACAGAAATTTAGACTATTTCCGGTAATAAAACTGAAAGCTGAAAGCAACTTTTATATTGGAAGTCTATGAGGGACTATAAAATTTATATTAAAAGATACAAAATAACAGAAAAAATTCTAGCTTAATATATGTTATACAACTCTTCATGTACAACATTAATACACTTCCTTCATACTTCTGTGAAAAATAGAATGTCTTTAATTTTCTATTGACAACTGCTCTTTCAAGCTTTTACGCAGAGTGTTCTTTAAAAATAATAATAATAATAAAATAAAGTGTGCATTACAGACCAACAGTACCCTTAAGATAAATATTCTACCAAAAAAAATCTGAAAGATGTTGAAATAATGTCAGTTATAGTAGAAATGACTAAATTCGGATATCTTAAGAATGGAGAAAATTACTCTGAATTATATTTTATCTAAGATTTCAGAAAATAAGATATTTTATACATACGACAGCACTAAAGTATATTGGCACATTTGTCGATATACATTAGTGCTTGAATGTTTTCTTTTGACAACTTTTCCGTCATATATTATAAATCACTGACCGACTTCAAGGGAATAAATTCTTATCTTCGTTCGATAAATCTGAACTTTTATGATTGTTCTTTTATTTTGTAACCTTATTGCTTTTATTCCTGTTATAAAAAGTTTTTTTTTTTTTTTTCTCAGTGAAAGGCAAACACTTTTTATAGATGCGTTTATTTCTTTTTAATCAATAAAGCAAGTTTTATATTTCGTTTTATTAAGGTGTCATGGTGTCTAGACAGCCGATGAAGGATTCCAAAGTATGATTTTAATTATAACATTTATTTAAAAGACAATTACTATATTTACAAACCTGTATACTTTAGTCACGCATTAGTGACTACTCTGAAAACTAAACTTTTGTACACTACTATGCTTAGTAAACGTCAAAATTATAGTTTAACGAGCCGTCTAACAAGGAGAGGGCCAACCTTGTTAATCACAGATTTTGATTATTTTAATATATGTTGTAGGGTAGAGACCCCTTAGTGTCAGGTTCAAAGGATTTTATCCAACGCTCCTTAGTTCTTGAGAAACCGGGGGGGGGGGTCTAATATTAGTACACAACTTAAATACTTACTTTGCAACAAGAATGATAGGTTAGTCGTAGCTCAGTTGGTATGGCATTTGCCGGCTGATCCGCGGGCCTGGGTTCGATTCCAGAATGCGCTACATTTATTTTTCTCATTTTTTGTTTTATAAATATACTTGTAATTATAATTTAATAATTTCAATTAAAAATTTTAATATCGACATTAATTATAATGTTAACAAACTTAAATTTATCATTTCTTATTTGTAAGCTATTATTTCTCATCCTTTAAAGAGATTTAAAAAGAAATTGGATCTATTATTGAATGATAAAAATTCCAAAATCGTGACAAAATATGTTGTGTCGCCATCTAGTTTTGATAAAATAAAAGAATATTCAAATAAAATAAAAATAAAAGCAGAAAGAAGATAAAGGGGAAAGCAAAATAATTGAAAGCGCAAGCATACTTATTACAAATTTAAAAATCTTTAATATGCAAGAAATCGGTTGTAAATTAATTCTGACGCTAATTTTTAATATAATTATGCTTGTTACTTTAAAAACAGAATAATAGTATTAAAGTGTAATAATAGTATAAAAGTATAAGTGTAATAATAGTATAAAAGTGATTTTAAAATAATTAACAGTTTTATGATGTTTTATTACAACTATTTAGTTCAAGGTAAAAAATTAAATAGGTTAAAATTAAAATTGATATACAATATTAAAAATTTTAATTGACAATGAGATTATTAAGTTATACTGACAAGTATATTTATAAAACAAAAAATGAGAAAAACAAATGTAGCGCATTCAGGTATTGAACACGGGCCCGTGAATCAGCCAGCAAACGCCATACCAACTGAGCTACGACTAACCCAGCTATTTGGTTGCAAAGTAAGTATTTAAGTTGTGTACTAATATTAGACCCCCCCGGTTTCTCAAGAACTATGGAGCGTTGGATAAAACTCTTTGAACCTGACACTAAGGGGTCTCTACCCTACAACATATATTAAAATAATCAAAATCTGTGATTAACAAGATTGACCCTCTCCTTGTAAGATGTGCAGAAAAGCATAATTTGAAAGAAATATATTTTACTCATTTCATTGAAAAATTTCGGCTGGCAATAGTCAATACATATTAAGCGAGTGAAACAGTCATATTGGCCAGAAATAATACATTAATAGAAGTGACATAGTCATTCTGTAGCATTTCAATAATCAAATACCGAATTTCAATTTGGATAAAGCTACTTTGGATAAAATAGGCTCATTTAAAATAATTAATTTCTCTGAAACTAATAGTACGAATTTCATGAAAATTTGTATTTAGGCTAACTGATGGGTGTAGAATTTATTTATGATGTCAAACTTCGGTATTGCTATTGAAAAACAAGGTTTGGGTTCGTTTTGATATGTAAATGGCCCCTAAGCAAATATTATGCATCATTTAAAAGTAGACTTAATTTCCAGTCGTTTAGTACCAGTAACTTTCTTATAAAATAATTTGTTGCAGAGTTAGTAGGGAGAGTTTACTTTTTTTTCCACGACTGTACATTTTAAATTGATAAGTTATTTTCCATTTATAACTGTTCTGAAAAATATGGAGGGGAAAGGTCTCAGTTCTGAAATGTTTCGCTATTTATAATGCAAATCCATTATATTTGTATCTTTTCTAATTCTATAAAATACTAAACGCCGGTGCCACTTCCGAGCGTCCATACGCACGGACATCTGTAACCATCCGTGGAGACTGGCGATCAATAAATTTCCAAATAATTAATACACATTAAAAAGAAAAGCAATATTTCGGGCGTATGATCCAATGCGTAAAAACAGCTTATTTAAGAATGTATCCCTCGCAACTCTAATAATGATTTTAAATGAGAATATTTACTCGGAGGTGATCCTGGCCATCCTACTATCATCATAAAAACATTTCTCTCTCTAATCGCTTTACTTCAATGCATCTTCGATCTTTTTCTAAACTCATTTTCACTAGTTAAATAAAGTTGGAGGGTTGGTGGCATGACAGTATACATCACAGAGTGTCATTTTTTAAAGCTATCATTTAAAATCTAGTAATAAATAGCCTCTATGAATACGATGCATTGCAATAAATTTTTATGCTATAGCTTATTTAGTATTAACCCTTTCGGATCTGACTTATCTTTAATTTGGAGGGGGAAATTACGGCAATCAGATAAATATGTCATTTACTGATATCTAACGGATGTGTCATTTGTTCAAATCTAACATATAGCATTTATTTAAATCTAATGAATATATCAATTATCGAAATCTAATGAATATGTCATTTTCTGAAATATAACTAATATCTCATTTATTACAATCAGACGAATGTGTCATTTCTTAAAGTGCTTTTGGTCTAAGAATCTAATCTAACGAATTAGATTCTAAGAATCTAAAAATCTGATCTAACGAATTAGATTCTAAGAATCTATTCTAATCAAACAAATTAGATTATGATAATCTATTTTCAGAATCTAATAATCTAATCTAATCTAATCGGTAGAATCTAACGAATATAGTTATTTTGTGTACTAGTAATATGATAAATAAGTCACGAAAGAATTTTAGAAGATGTTTGGAAAATAGCGTATAACAAAATAATAAATAGACATGGCAAATTTCCAGTATTTTATCACAAATTATTGGTTCGGGCAAGCAGCACACTTTAAATCTAAAGAATGAAACCTATATTTGAAATTTTACGTAAAAAGATTTAACCGAATACATTTTTGTTTTGTTTATAAATGCTAAAACATGAATGCAGAGATAATAGTAAATGTACGGACATACATTTTCAATACTATATTTAGATAACAAGAAAAATCATTGTTAAAACAAAACAATAATCAGTGTAAAGAGGTGTCTTATAATTGATATGATAACCCGAACGGTTAAACATGTAACTTTAAAATAATAACTCCTAATATGGTTATAATGCAGCTCACAAATTTTACATATGATTTAATTTTTAGTTATTAGAGGGCGCTGCTACTATACTAAGAATCACATCCAAGAAAAGTAATCAAGAAAGACCTCGTTTCTACCAGTTGTTGATCTCAATTGTAATCATGAAAAGTAATCGATAAAGTACAGCTGCCTGTCTCTTTCGTTGGCTGCAGTAAAATTTCAAACTAATGTATAAAAATGGATCTAAGATAGCTTAATTTTTATTTGTAAAATTAGACAAATTGCTATGTTTGTACATATTCGTGTAAAATACAGAGAATAATTAACAGAGCAACATTTGTAATAACATTAGTAAGATATATCAGAGAAGATAAATTTAAATGGAATGAAAATTAGCCAAAATTAGAATCATTTTAGAAGCAAAAGAAGTTCAATGAACTATATTTTTCACAACGTCCTGTTCTTTAGCAAAACCGCTTATAAATTTATTTTAAATCTACTTAATCTAATTTTTATAAGGGGTCTTCAGTTTTTAATTATGGTTGAAAAAATATGTAAGAAATAAAAAAGTGCAGAACGAGTTAACTCACCTAAAACCTCATTTGCTAATCTAGTAAGCGTGTCAAATAAAATTTTTAATTCATTACTTATATATTTTTGAAAAAATAAAAACCTGACTCGTATTTGGTTATAATAAGAATAGTTGATTGGCCCAAGAATTTTGATGAAGCATAATAACGAATCACTTAACCAGCTTCAATGATATACCTAAAGAACTCTGAACTAAACACCCTCAGATTTAGAATTTGTGATGGTTGCGAGTATCAAACTAGGGTGCCTCTATATGAGACTGGCGACACACGATGCTCACACCGCGACCAACGATATACAAGGCCAGTTCATGACTTTTAAAACGTCACACAGGGTGGATCATCTTTACACGGTGGTTGGCACAAAACGATGGGCGTGCCGCGTTGTACCAATCAGAGTGTACAGATGATCCACTCCGTGTGACGTTTTAAACGTCATGAACTGGCGTATGTCGTTGGTCCTGCTCAGACTGCGTTACACAGGCGTGTTTGTCCAAACTATAGCAAAACTAATTTAGCAATACCCCCTAGTCGAGTTCTATTATACGAGATAAGTTAACAAGCATCAATTTGGCGATAATGGCAGGCTCGCCAAGATGCTTCTCAACCAATCAAATTTTATGTCCCGTAGGTCTCTACCCTTATATCGAGGCACCTATATCAAACTAGAGAAAATGGAGGATATTCCAAATATGGGTTCGAGGTTGAAAAAGTCACGTGATACCGGTAATTTACCCAAGGAACTTCTAACTGATAAGAAAGGAAGATACTACTGCTTTGCCTCATGAACTGTTTCATTGGCTAGCGGGAATTTACATTACACGTCTACGGAGCCTTCCCTTCTTTACGCTAGAAGTTTTTACCTTGACCACGTGATCAAAACAGAGATGGAATATCCTCCATTAACTTTGAGTTTTAATGAATAACTGGGTAAAACAAATTTTTATTATTATATACAATTGATTATAAAAATTTTGCTGCATGCAAATCAATTTAAATGAATACCGAAGTAATGTTCCACGAAGGATACTTCAATTAGTTTTTGCACCTTCACATAAGAACAAACAACAACAGGTTTAATTAGTTGTTCAAAGCATATGTCGGATGAATCATGACCTCATTTCTCCAATTCTATATTTTGTATTCTATTAAAGAAGTAAGGCAGGGTGAATTACATAAATTGTACTCTCAAAAACCTCTTTACCATTTAAATGACTTTAACAATCGGTATTCCCCTTGAGCTTCATATTCTCGTGATTTTATTGATATGTGGCTTTGTTAATGGGCAACAACAAATGCTTTAATAATCAATATAAGATTTTTCGTAAGTGGAACATTACTGGATACGTCATATACCCTTTCGAATTTAATTTCGCTTTTAGTATTCTAGTGATGGTTCTGGTAAGCGGTGCTGCAGATCGTCGACAATACATAGTTTCAATGCTGACATGATTTCTTATAGTCGAAGCATTATTGAACCGGTCATATAGATGTTCCAGAGGTCTTGATTCCGTCAATGCCATGTAGATGTTCAGGAAGTCTTAATTCTGTCAATGCCATGTAGATGATCAGGAAGTCTTGATTCTGTTAATGTCCGAACGTGCCTAAAATAAAAAAGAATTAACAGAGAAATTAATTTTCACTTTTGTAAGACATATCAGGGAAACTAAATTTAAGCCTAACGAAAATTCGAAATTTATTATATTGTAATAGTAAGTGCAATTATTTAGAGTTCAAGATACTTTTAGTAGCAAAACAACACTGGCTAAACATAATGGTAAAGCATCTAGCAATATTTAGTTAACTTTTCAGATTAAGAATATGCTAAGATTTGCATAATTATCAAATAACAAAAAATTGCATGCGATATTCGCTGATAATTGACGTATTCTAAACCAAAGATCAAAGTGGAAGAAGTTCATAAAACATTAGGGGAAACTGCGGGTTAATACAACATGTTTTATATTTCATACTATAGAAAGTGTAATTTACCGGATGTCCTAAAAATGACTAAGGATTTTAAAATTCAATAACTTGCAAATGGTGACAGATATTTACGAAATTCTTGCAGAAGTGTTATGTAAAATGTCAGGAGTTTGTATGCTGCCGATTCTCAGTTTTAGTTACAAATAGCATCTATATATGGCGCTGCAAGCAATAACCGCTAAATCAAGGCTCGATTTTTTGGCCTCTCTCTTTTTCCATGCGAAAACAGGAGATTAAAATATATTTAATAGATCCCGAAGTACTAAAAATCGGGTCTGGACTGAGCACCTATTTCTCTCAGCGCCATCTATTGTTTGAAATTCGAACTAAAATAAAGAATCACAGTAAAAAAACTCCTGACATCATACATAATCCTCTGCAAGAATTTTTTAATATCTGTCACCGTTTTCAAGTTATTGAATTTTAAAATCATCGGTTATTTTTGGGACACCCGGTTAAACTTTTTTTTCTTTCGACAAACAATTACTTTAAAGTGTTCTATCAATAGATAAAAAACATTGGTCATAGCTTAATTAGTGAAAAAGAAATAGACTTAAATTCTAAAAGGAAATTTTTTTCCATTAGACACCGACTCCTGAGTCTAATGGAACTTTCTGTCTAATAAGGGTAATGGGTAAGTCCATGGGTCTAATGGGACCCTTTAATGAAACATAAATGTTTCATAAATCAGATAAGTCTAAAGCTGTATCAGCACTACAATAAATCTGGATGAGTAAAATCTTAATTCAAAAAGTAAAGTTTTTTTCTAATTTTGCAAACGTTACTAAAGGAAAATTGATTCAGGTTTTTATTACCTCGTCATGTTAATATTGAAAGTTATTTTGTTAAATTGTAGTGCCATATTTGGCGACTTACTCACTTTTGGCGTGAAATAAACAAATAAAACTGTAATAATAAAAAATTAAAAGTATAAAAAGGTACATAAAATATTATTTTAACAGAGAAATTTTATAGGTTCTCAAATTTTTACGTATAGGGCTACAAAATGCACCAGGTCTCGATGCTAGGTGCGAGGAGCATCAAAAGTGGTTCCCTTGTGCTGGGCAACATATAACTATGATATGTTCCCGCACCATGTTGGTTAAATCAAAGTAAAATTGCGTAATTTGTTATTTCTGTTTGTATAAATATTTTTTATAAAATATAATTATGAGTGTAAAATTATAATGTTTATATATTTAAGTAAAATAAGAGTGTAAGTTCATACAAAAATTATTAAGTTGATTTTAAATAGTAAATATATATTTTTAAAAAATTGTTGTATTGTAAAATGAATGTATAATATTGAATTGAGTTCGGATCTCAGACAACAACTAGCCAGACGCCATGGTGTCGTTTTATGACAAGCCAATGGAAAGTGGTGTATAATTAGAAGTCGTAAATTCATAAAAACGTTGGAATCAATTTATGGCCTCAATAAAAGTGTTGGGATAAATTTATGACTTTTCAGACCACCCAAACTTTAAGGCAGATAATAATATTAAAGTATATGTTAGGGGCCATTTGCAGACTGCTAGCTAATAGGCCTATCGAAGTATAATAAAGAATCTTCTCACATCCAATAACAGTGGACTAGACAAAAATAGTTCCTCCCACTGCAGGAGCTGGTGTGCAAGAAGAATAAGTTTTGAAAAAGAATAGTCTGAAAAAAGATGTAGAGGATCCAAGAGCTCTCCTGAAAGCCCGTGCAATGAGTCCCGTAAGCCCTAGTAAAGCCCAGGCGAGATGGACCTATCGGAGCGAGCCTAATCGAGCCTAATCAAGCCTAATTGAGGATGTCTTCCTGGGGTACCTATCGGAGTGAGCCTAAACAAGCCAAATTGAGGATGTCTTCCTGATGTACAGATCGGAGTGATCCTAATCAAGCCAAATTGAGGATGCGTTCCTGATGACACATTGCCATGATCCTAAGCAACGCAACAACTCGGAATTTGATAAATAAAGGCCACCATCCCGTATATTAAAAGAAGGTACTTTTTTAAACATTTTCTTTTACCACTTAAGATCATATAAAAAAATCTTAAAAAATACTTTTCTGATATTTTATGGTAGAGAGTTATCTGAGATCCGACCAAACCAATAATTAAATAAGATTAAGGTAATTTTAAAAATGAAAGAGAGTATTTCTTTTAGCAAAAAGAAACAATTATAATAATTAGAGTACGTGAAAATATTGTCTTTTTTTTAAAAAAAAGATTAAACATACTTAAAATAATGAGAAGCAAACAAAAGTGTTGCTTTCTATTTTTTGAATTAATATTATGTTTTTCTGTATATAGATATGTTCAATGTAAATAAAATATTTAATCAAGTTTTAAAAAGTTTCTGTAATTATTTAATTAATAATATTTAAAGTGTGTCAATTCTTTTTTTTACAGCTTAAATTTTAGTTTAATTCATAAGTGGAAGAGTTCGTCTAAATAATTCACAACGCAAACTCTTAATTTTATTCGTAATTATTCAAATTTAATAATTACTTTTTGACGCGAATTATAATTTAATTTTATTAATGCTTCGCGTTGCTCTTCTACTAGAATGTAGGTAAATACGATCACTTATATTATTTAAATTTATCTAAGGTATATAAAACTATATACCAATTTGCTATGAGGTTGCTTGGATGATTTGGACCAATTAACAATTTTGAATATATGTAATAAAAAATAAACAGGTGTAATTATCTGTCCAGCATCCCCCCTTCATTAAGTAAAATGGTGCTCTGACTCAGGAACGATCATCTGAGGTAATTAGATAGTAAAATGTTGCTATGACTCAGGAACGAGCATCTGAGGTCATTAGATAGTAAAATGGTGCTCTGACTCAGGAACGATCATCTGAGGTCATTAGATAGGTAAATGGTGCTATGACTCAGGAACGTTCATCTGAGGTCATTAGAAATAATAATAATAAAGGAAAATAAATTTAAGTATTATTTTAATGTCACAATTTTAAAGATATTGTAGGTATGTAAGTTTAATTGATTAAAATTTTATTAAAATTAATTTTATTATTGTAACAATACTGACACACATATAATAATTTTATATAAATAAAATGAATAATATATGTTAGTAAAAAAACAAAAAAAAAATGAAAAAAATAATTCTGGGATTTATAATAGGTAAATTTAGGAATTACAATTTTTTTTTTTTTTCTCTCTTTTCTCTTGTGGTTGGATCTCAGTTACCATTGAAAAATAATGGCATTCACATCACAGATGACACATTTGTAAAAATAATTTTTTTTATATAATGTATAAATAATAATAATAATAAGAATAATGAGTAAAATTTTATAATATGTCTGGTATAAAAATGATTGAAATGTCAATAGATCATGATTTTTGAAATTGTATCACCTTGATACAAAAGAAAATTTATGAGTCGTACTACGAAGTAGTAGTACAATATATACAAAAAAAAAAAAAAATAAGATTGTTTTTTCTGTAGAAAAAGACAGATATTTTTCTGTTAAATGAAATTATGTTGTTTTTTATATATACGTGTATTATAAATATTTTAGGGGTATTTATGTGTGTAAAAGAATAATCTACAAAACAACTTCATCTCCTAAGAAATTTTTTTTTAAATTTTAGTGTTGTTGTTTTTATGTATTTATGCAATTTAGAATATTTTCATACATATGTGGTAATATAAAAAAAAAAAAAAAAAAAAAAAAAAGTATGATAAACAGAAACATTCTGTTAAAAGGTTATGCCCAACAATAAGCGAAAATTTAAAAGGAGAAGTGTAGATTTAAATACCTCTGGAGTTAAAACCAGAGGACAGAAAAATAAAATTATTTCTCTAAATTATTCGCTACAAAAAAACTAAAAAGAATACAATGACTCAACCTAGTGTTGATACGCTGTTGAATTGTATCCCCGTCTTTGACGGAAAGAAAGAGTCGAATATTAAATTTTTTTTGAACGAATTCGATAATCTAATTAAACAAACGGAATTAGAGAATGTTTCGAAACTAGCGCTCTTGAAAACGAAATTAGTCGGTAGTGCTAGAGATAAATTAGCTAACGAAGAGAATCTTAATACAGAAAAGGATTATGGTCAATTTAAAGAAAAATTAATCGATACTTTTTCTACTAAAACAAGTTTTTCTGCGGCTCAAAGCAATTTTTTTTCTCTTAGGCAAAAACCTGCGCAGGCTATCGCTGATTTTATCAGTGAATTCAATGCGGCTGCAAAACTTTACCTAGATAAAAGTGGCCAAAATATTGACAACGGTAATGGTAGTTTATTTGAAATGATAAAATTCACAAGATTTTTAGAATCAGTGAGGGCAGATTTAAGTTTGGACATACGAAGAATGGCGCCGAAAAATTTCAACGACGCATGTAAATTTGCGAAACAAATGGAAGATGCATACAATCAAGTTGCATCAAAGGAAATTAATTCGATTACAAAAACCTCCACTGAGGAAAATTTGGACAAATTGTTAAAATTAAATATGGAAAGCGCGGAGCAAATTAAAATTTTGACTTCCGAAATAAACAATTTGAAAGTTAAAACAAAAGATACTGCATCAAGCAGATGGTGCGAATTATGTAAAAAAAATTCGCATACTTTAGAAACGTGCTGGTACAAAAATGATAATAAAAATACATATAAGGATAGCAGAGATTTCGCAGGTCGGCATTTTAATAAAAGGTACTCTTATAATGGACAGTATCAACCGAGAGCGAATTTTAATCCTAGATTTGTTAACCCAAACCAGCAGTGGCATTTTCAATCTTATGCACCCACAGGTGGTTACTATGGATATTCTCCATATCCCCCACCCCCACCAAATTACTTCCCTCAGCATGTGCCATACAGGAATAGTCAACCTCAGAGTCATGCCAGTTATTATCCAAATGAGGATAAAAATGAGAATTTAAAAGAGAATGCTCAAAAGTATCCGAAAAAGTATAATAAAAAGGGTAAAACTGATGATCAAAGGGACAAGTAAGGGAGATGAATTGGTATTAAAAATAAATCAAAATGCATAATTAATCGAATTTCAAAATTTAAAAATTTTCAAAATTTAAAAATAAATTTTTTTTCTTTTAGATAAAAAAAATTGAAACAAAATTAATAACTTGCCTTTTTAAAATTCAAAATAATAATAAGAAAGGATAGGAACATGGGAACGCCAATTTGTCTCAGGGTTACAATATTGAGCAAATGTGCAGGGCACACCCGAAAACATACTTATAAAATTATGTAATGTGCTTCACAAAACTTCAATGGAGCAGTGAAATATTTATCTCCAGGCAAAAGTTATATATATATTTTTTTTCTTTTCGAATATGAATTAGAAAATTTAAAATCTTAACAAAGCCAAATAACATTAAAACTTAATTAATTTCATAGTAAATAATGTTGGAGTAATTTTCAAAAAAAAAAAAAAAAAAGAGAATTTTTTCTGTCTTCTATAAGGGTAGCCTTTGCTAATAGCCTTACAATTTAGATGACAAAATTTCAGAATTACTCTTTAAAATGAGTAGGTGTAAGCTATAGGTTCAGGGTAGTTAGAACAGCTTTATAGCATACTCATATATATATATTTTTTTTATATAAATATATGGTTGACAAGGAATAAATTATTAGTGCACTCTATATTAGGATAGCGGTCAGCTATAAGCCTAAACATAATAAAATATACAAAAAGTGCTAAGATTTATTCCGGTAGTTCAAGTACAACTTATATGCTAAAGTCTAGAATTTAGACAGCAGGGATAAGTTTTATGAACAAAAGTGTTATAAAAAAAATTTAAAAAAAGGATTTTGGTGTAGCACATTGGTTTTTAAAAAAACATATATATGTATAACAATGGACAAGGCAAGTTATTTCAACATGATTGCACACAAAAATAATAGTAAAAAAAAAAAAAAAAAAAAAAAAAAAAAAAAAAAAAAAAAAACACAAATAAATAATTGAAGTAAAATTAAAATTTTCTCACCAAAGGCTTTCTGTATAGGGTGCAATTTTGGCCTACGGCTGGGTATGCACCAACACCAACAAAATTTTTGTAGAAAATTTATCAATTCACAGATACATCAATATATGGTCCACCTAGGCATAAATTTCAGGATTCTTGGCTGAAAAAGGAATCGAAGAAAAAATTAAGTATGGTATAATTACTAGATGTTATGCTCAGAAACAATAAAATTAGTAATATTATATTGTAAAAAGCAGCATTTTGAGTTTTCTTTAGGAAAATTTTTGATTTTTAGGTTTTACACATTTATGGAGTGTCTAGCTCAGTGTTTAGTTCCTAGATTTAATTAAAAAAAATAATAAATAAAAATATAAGTTCGTGTTGTTTTCAAAATAAATAACAAAAGGTATAGCAATTAGCATTTACAGTTAAAATTTATGGAATTTTCAGCAAAATTAACATTAGACAAACATAGTTTATATTATATTTAACTTGATAAGCTAATTTACTTTTATTAACGGTATTCAATTAGAATTAAAGTAGGCTTAAATTCAAGTTAAATTAATTAATAACATTGTTGTAGTGTAAAATTTTATGTAAGACTATTATATTTTTATTGTATATATAAAAATATGCAAATTTAACAATTAATAAAATGTATTAGCAAAATTATTTAATATAAATATTAAATGACATCTTGCTGAAATCAGCTAGAAATTAGATTTTTTTTTTTTAAATAAAATATTTTATAAATTTATGTTAGTTTAGAATTTAAGCATTTTTTTTTTCTCTTTACTTTCCCTTAGAATTAAATGCAATTCTAAATTTAACATATATAAATATACATAGTATTGATAAATTTGAGTGTGTGAGTTCATAATTTTTTTTTTTTTAATATATATAATTTGGCCAATTTAACATAAGAAAACAAAATAAATAAATAAATATATTTATATATATTGGCCTTATTTTTATTAAAATAGGTAGTATGGCTTAATAAATTTATTTACTTAATTTTTTTTATAGTATGTACAGTAATTATTTTAAAAACTTGATCTATAAAAAAAATTGGATGTGGTTGTTTGTGAGTATACAAAGATTTTTTCTGCTGGCAGAAGTTCTTTGGTCCGGCCGGGTACTCGTAGAGGGCTGCATACGATTTTACGTAGTAATTATCATTTACTTTTGTTTTTTTTTTAAATTATACAAGTGTATTAAGTACATTTTTTTTTATAAGTAAATAATAATTATTAATGTTGGATTAATAATAATAATTTATTATCTTTTATTTTTAAACATATCATTAAATTTTAGCCAGTAGAATTCACATACGGAATGTTAATGATAAATAAAATTTTGAATAAATAATTTTTTATTTCATTCAGTAAATAAATAAATATGAAAATTTAACAATCTTTTAAGATAGAATTGTTGGCTAAATAAATAATAATTTAAGACAAAAAAATTGTTCTCTTCTCCGTCAATGGCATTTTCTGACAACACTATTTAATAGTATTAAATGAAGGTGCATTTTTAAGGTCAGCGTAATGCATATTTTGCATTTTTGAGAGGCCGTAGAAGTCATTTTTCCGTGTTGTTTACATTTTAATAGTAAACAATATCATGAATCAAAATTTGTGTTTGTTAAAAAGGTCTAAAAATATACAATGTAATCAGTTAAAGAAAATTATATGCATTTTTTTTTAATCCTGAAAGGCAATTTGGTTTAGTTTAAACCTGAATGCATAAAAAGCCACCCTCGCTTCAGTTCCAGTATGAGGCAGGAGAATTCCGATGATAGAATCGCCATTTTTCCCCTGCAAAATAATAAAAAAAAGCAGAAGGTTTACATTAGATACGATACAAATACATACACTGTTTATGCATAGATTATGTTTAAAATTACATACAGGCATGCACAGTGAGTTAAGAAGAAAGTATATCAAGAAATTATACTAATTAATACGGTAATTACAAGCATGAAATGGTTTTAAATACTTACTTTTTGAAGTCGTAAAATTTTGTCACAGCACAATTCATCTCGCAGAAAGCGATTAGTAGCTGACCAACCCCTCGTTTCGAAAGAATCGGGGACGTTCAAAACTGGTTTCATTCTCTCCCCCTTCTCTTTTTGTTTTTCTCTCTTTCTCGTATCGGGTAAAGTTGGAATGGAAAGCATTGCGTAATGATATATTAAAGGAGATGAATTAGCTTGTACATTTTGACAGATCATACATGTTAGAAGTAACAAATAAATAAAATAATGTAACAAGTTTGTATACAATATTTTTCTGATTATAATTTGAATACATCAGATTAATTATGTGAAAATATAACATGTCATATTACAAGCATTGTATTTACTTTTATTCAGTATAAAATGTGTTTTAGATAAAACACTGTGTCATAAGGTTGTATGTGATGAAATAATATGTCAAATGCGTATGCCATTATTTTTCTTATAATGAGGTTTTTTTCGGCATATTAATTTCAGACAAAATTATAGCTTTGAATGTATTTTGGGCACTTAAACTGTAAAGTTACAAAATTAGTAAACATGTGTGTGGTAAAGAAAAAAGGCTTCGAGAAAGACGTCTGATTGTCAGTACAGAGGTCTTCTATAAATGTGAATGTCAACAGACAACTATGCTATCATGTGTTGAACTTTCTGTTATGAAACAATAGAAGAACTTCTTATAAAATATACCAGAACCATTGATAATTGAACTTTACAGTCTTCGCTCAAAACCTGTGTAGATACACAGTCATATGGACACGTACATTCCTTCAAGCTTTACAAAAAAAAAAATAAAACCAGCAATCAGTTTTTATTTTTTTTTTCTTCCGATACCGGGAGAGATGCTGGGCAACATATAACTATGATATGTTCCCGCACCATGTTGGTTAAATCAA
Organism: Maratus speciosus; assembly: GCA_963932465.1. NCBI lineage: Eukaryota > Metazoa > Arthropoda > Arachnida > Araneae > Salticidae > Maratus > Maratus speciosus. Next base: position 106,126,050 of record OZ010795.1, on the reverse strand, counting down.
AGTAAAATTGCGTAATTTGTTATTTCTGTTTGTATAAATATTTTTTATAAAATATAATTATGAGTGTAAAATTATAATGTTTATATATTTAAGTAAAATAAGAGTGTAAGTTCATACAAAAATTATTAAGTTGATTTTAAATAGTAAATATATATTTTTAAAAAATTGTTGTATTGTAAAATGAATGTATAATATTGAATTGAGTTCGGATCTCAGACAACAACTAGCCAGACGCCATGGTGTCGTTTTATGACAAGCCAATGGAAAGTGGTGTATAATTAGAAGTCGTAAATTCATAAAAACGTTGGAATCAATTTATGGCCTCAATAAAAGTGTTGGGATAAATTTATGACTTTTCAGACCACCCAAACTTTAAGGCAGATAATAATATTAAAGTATATGTTAGGGGCCATTTGCAGACTGCTAGCTAATAGGCCTATCGAAGTATAATAAAGAATCTTCTCACATCCAATAACAGTGGACTAGACAAAAATAGTTCCTCCCACTGCAGGAGCTGGTGTGCAAGAAGAATAAGTTTTGAAAAAGAATAGTCTGAAAAAAGATGTAGAGGATCCAAGAGCTCTCCTGAAAGCCCGTGCAATGAGTCCCGTAAGCCCTAGTAAAGCCCAGGCGAGATGGACCTATCGGAGCGAGCCTAATCGAGCCTAATCAAGCCTAATTGAGGATGTCTTCCTGAGGTACCTATCGGAGTGAGCCTAAACAAGCCAAATTGAGGATGTCTTCCTGATGTACAGATCGGAGTGATCCTAATCAAGCCAAATTGAGGATGCGTTCCTGATGACACATTGCCATGATCCTAAGCAACGCAACAACTCGGAATTTGATAAATAAAGGCCACCATCCCGTATATTAAAAGAAGGTACTTTTTTAAACATTTTCTTTTACCACTTAAGATCATATAAAAAAATCTTAAAAAATACTTTTCTGATATTTTATGGTAGAGAGTTATCTGAGATCCGACCAAACCAATAATTAAATAAGATTAAGGTAATTTTAAAAATGAAAGAGAGTATTTCTTTTAGCAAAAAGAAACAATTATAATAATTAGAGTACGTGAAAATATTGTCTTTTTTTTAAAAAAAAGATTAAACATACTTAAAATAATGAGAAGCAAACAAAAGTGTTGCTTTCTATTTTTTGAATTAATATTATGTTTTTCTGTATATAGATATGTTCAATGTAAATAAAATATTTAATCAAGTTTTAAAAAGTTTCTGTAATTATTTAATTAATAATATTTAAAGTGTGTCAATTCTTTTTTTTACAGCTTAAATTTTAGTTTAATTCATAAGTGGAAGAGTTCGTCTAAATAATTCACAACGCAAACTCTTAATTTTTTTCGTAATTATTCAAATTTAATAATTACTTTTTGACGCGAATTATAATTTAATTTTATTAATGCTTCGCGTTGCTCTTCTACTAGAATGTAGGTAAATACGATCACTTATATTATTTAAATTTATCTAAGGTATATAAAACTATATACCAATTTGCTATGAGGTTGCTTGGATGATTTGGACCAATTAACAATTTTGAATATATGTAATAAAAAATAAACAGGTGTAATTATCTGTCCAGCACCTTGTCAGTATCGAAAAAGTTAGTATATTAAAAACAAAATAAATTAATATTTATAAAAGTATTTTGTAACAACACCAAATAAAGTTCACTTGATCACATTAGAGTTTTCACGATGAGCGTCTTTTACAGAATTTTAATTTTTTATCTCCCAAATAGCAAATTTTGCCCAATTTAATAGCCGAATTTTTTTGATAAAATAGGACAAAATTTCAGTTTAAAGTTACTGGTAGAAATAATTAAGGATTCTGTGTATCCGATACGTCACTTCACGTATACGTAACGCTCTTCGCCAAAGTTTTAACCCTTTAATGTATGATTTTTTATTTTGTTCGGTAAACATTATATTTGAGCCTGTTTTTTGTTAATAATCCACTAGAAAAATAGAGAAAAAATTTATTTATGTTTCTGTTGGACATAATGTCATCACGTCAATCCTGATTTACATAACAAAAGTTACTCAAACAATGATTGAAGCGGACACCAATAACAAACACATTTTCTCGATTAATAAATTTATTTCACCGCGGATTCAACATCCTTCGCCTTCGGTGTCTATCAAACTCTCTGACTCTCAAAACAGATAGAGTGAAAAAACAATCATATGATCGCCCTGCCGGCGCCGTTCTAGAAGCGGAGGCGAATACACTTCTCGCCATGAAACCCAAAGGTTTCAATTAAAATACGTACCATTAATACATTTTCACATTAAATATACAATAGGTACAAAGGTCCAGTAACTAGCACAATATACATACACTCTGAATATACTAATGAAATAAGAAATTCAATAATAATCATACAATAGCAAAAATAACATTATCTGAAATAGGTAAAATGCATACATTTGAAATACTTCTTTTATAAGTACCCTTAGGCGTTTTTACTTTAAGAATTCTGATTTTTCCGTCATTTCTACGAATGACGCTTTCAATTCTACCAATTACCCAAGTACATACCGCTAGGTTTTCTTCCTTTATCAATACAACCATGTTTGGTTTAATATCACCTTTAATACTATGCCACTTGAATCTTTGTTGTAAATTACACAAATAATCTCTAGTCCACTTTTTCCAAATAGTTTTAACTAGTTTTGTTAACAATTGCCATTTAGAAAGTCTATTAGTTTCTACATATGAAATGTCTATCTCAGGTAAAGAGTTAAGTGGCCTACCGATCAAAAAGTGACCCGGCGTTAAAACATTATAATCATCTGGATCGGATGACAGTGGTGTCAGAGGACGACTGTTTAAAATAGCTTCAATTTGACTGCTTACAGTCAAAAACTCCTCAAATGTGAGTTTATGCTCACCTACCACTCTCTTGAAATGGTGTTTGAAAGACTTTACCCCGGCCTACCACAGTCTCCCAAAATTAGGCGACTGTGGAGGGATAAAGCTCCATGACACACCTTCAGAACACGTGTAATCAGTTACATACATATTTTTAAATAATTCAAATAACGCCTTTATTTCTGAAGCAGCACCTCGAAAATTAGTGCCATTGTCCGAAAAAAGGTGAGATGCCAAACGTCTGCATGCAAAAAATCTTTTTAAACATGCAATCATGGCTTCTGCTGATAACTCAGTGATAATTTCAAAATGAACTGCCTTAGTCATAAAACAAACAAATACACAAACATAAATTTTTTGATATACACCTTTCCTTTGGTTCTTATACCTTATTAAGAAAAGCCCACAACAATCTAGGCCTGAATTGGAAGAAGGAGGATTAATGGTTACTCTTTCCTTAGGTAAATGTGCCATAATTTGACTAATTTCTTTTGGGTTCGCCTTAAAGCATGCTACACAATTATCTACAGTTTTTCTAGCAATAGCACGCCCCCTCAAAGGCCAATATTCTTGCCGAACGGCATACAACAAAGTTTGGGGCCCAACATGAAAATTTTTTTAATGAAAATACGAAAAAAACATTTCCGTGAATTTGTGGCTCTTAGGAAGTAAAATAGGATGTTTAACATCAATTTATAAGTTGGCATTAACTAAGTGGCCGCCCACGTGTATTATACCATCATCATAAATAAAAGGGCATAAACTACTTACATTAAATTCCTTAATCCTTCTTTCCTCTCTCAAGGCCTTTATCTCCCTAGGAAATACCTGCATTTGTACATATTTTATTAAAAACAATTTACCTTTCTTTAATTCATCTGGTGATAAAGGTCACTTTTCTTTTGTACAACACCTTGAATTAAAGATGAATCTGAAAATAAAACTAATGATTCTGATTAATTTATATGAATTATGATAGATTAACATATGAATTAGTGATCTTAAATATATAATCAATGTCTGAAATTTCATTGAAATAGTTCATAGTTTTGAAAATTACAGTTCTGTCTGAATTCTTGTTGGAACTCCTCTGTTTCATTCAAATTTAAATGTCCCTTTTCAATGTTATAATTTTCCTGATTACATAAAAAGTCAGGACCGTTCCACCACAGTTTAAGATCAATAATTTTCGCTGGACTAACACCACGTGAAATTAGGTCTGCTGAATTTTTAGAAGTTTTTACGTAGTTCCATACGAAGTCTTTAGTACTATTCTGAATTTTGGTGACACGATTTGAAACAAAAACCTTAAGCGTTTGAGGTGGTGAAGCAATCCATACCAGGAGTACTGTCGAATCTGAGTATAAATATACTCCACTAGTTTGAACATCCAAGGATGACAGTACTTTAACAGTAAGATTCGAAAGCAACTCTGCGGTGCAGAGTTCCAATCTTGGTATAGTAATCTTCATGAGGGTTGCCACCCGCGATTTGCTGCACAGGAGTGACACCTTGGCTTTGCCCCAATCGGAGATAGATCGAAGGTACATAACACAACCGTACGCATCTTTAGAAGCATCAACGAATCCGATTAAGTCTATATGTTGCGAATCTGGCCATAAAATATGACGTTTTATCTGCAAATGTTTCAGCTCTGTCAGTTCTTCGCGAAATTTATTCCATGCTTTTTTTTTTCCTGTAGTGGAATTTCATCATCCCAGTCAAGTTTAAGGAGACACAACTTCTGCAGATAAATTTTTGCTGTAACTATCATAGGACCTAAAAGACTTAAAGGGTCAAATAACCTTGCAATGTCTGATAAGATTGTTCTTTTAGTTATCGAATTCACAAATGGTTGGACCTTAAAGCAAAATGTGTCCTTGCTGGGATTGAACTGCAGTCCGAGTGTTTTAACAGTTTCTGAATCATGAGAATCAAAGTTGTATTCCTTCTCGGTGGTTGGAAGATTTTTTAATAGCAATTCGTTGTTAGAGCTCCACTTATGAAGTTCCAGTCCACCAGCTTTTAACAGAAATATTAACTGGCGTTGCAGTTCAATGGCAGTAGTTATGTCATTTGTACCGCTGAGTAAGTCGACGACATAAAAGTCCCTGCCAGCAGCGGCACCTAATGGATACTTCTCATTCTCATCGTGACATAGCTGTTGAAGCACTCTCGTTGCCAGATAGGGTGCACATTTGGTTCCGTAGGTAACAGTGAGCAACTTAAAAACGCGTATAATTTCATTCTCATGACCCTTCCATAAAATACATTGTAAATAGCACTGATCGGGACTAATATAAACTTGCCTATACATCTTTTTTTATGTCCGCGGTAAAAACTATAGTATGCTTCCTAAATCACAACAAAATTGAAAATAAATCATCCTGGACAACAAACCCAGAATACAACTTATCATTAAGAGATTGTCCAGATGACGTTGCTTGAGAGGCATTAAAAACAACGCGTAATTTTGTTGTACTATATTCCGGCCTATAAACTCCATGATGAGGCATAATATATTTTGGACTTTCGTTAGTTGCCGGCATATGACCTAAATCTTCATACTCAGTAAAGAATTCCCTATGTAATTTTAGATATCCAGATTCTCTTCTCAAACGTCGCCAAAGGGAATTCAATCTTTTAACGGCAATATCTTTTGATTCTCCTAAACACGGGGGATCTTCTTTTAACGTCATTCTAACGACATAGCGCCATCGTCATTTCTGACATGAGTTTTCATGAAATGAACTCTCATCGTTTTGCACTCTCTCTGTCTCAACATTTTCTATCTCCCAAAATTTTCTCAAAGTTATGACTAAATTTTCCATAATTAACCCACAATGAACAGAAGCTTCGTTTTCTAGTGCAACACTCCCAGTAGCAATAAACCCAAATACTGAATTTTGCAAAATTATATCTGTCTCGGGGCCCGATTGAGCCATTTGGCCGGATTTTAAAATTTCATAAAATAGCTGTGCGCCCAACAAAATATCCACAACACCTGGCCTATTGAAACTCTCATCTGCTAATGTTAAATTCTCTAAATCTAACATATCGATGTTAAATTGCTTAGCGGGTGTATAATCTGTTATATTCGAGACTATTAAAAGCTCTACTCTTTTTTCGAAAGTTCTGCTATGATTCGCAATTTTCGTTTTCACTACTGAATTTATCACTGACGATTCAAACCAGAAACTACAAGATTTATTTTTTCCTTCTTCAAATTAAACGTGTCAGCGCACTGTTTCGATATGAAGCATGATTGACTTCCATTGTCTAATAATGCACGCGCTTCATGAAATATTCCAAACTTATCCGCGATCATTATTTTAGCTGTGCTCAGCAAAACCATACGAGATTTGTTAACATTAACATTTGTGGCTGTGAAAGACAACGATTCTCTACTCTCGGCTGATGAGTTATTTCCACATGCTCCTTTCGGAACAAAAACATTTGATCTTGGTTCTAAAGCGGCACCCGACATTTCAATTGGCTTGTAAGAATTGGTATCTTTCGCAGTTCCATGCGTACGCCCTTCATCTACATTTTTATCAATATGTAAATATATATGATGCCTTTTCTTACAAATAGAGCAATTGACTTTGGAAGAACAATTGATAACCTTATGATGATAAGTCAATTAAAACACAGTTGATTATTTTTAATGAGCTCAATTCGTTCATTAACTAACACTTTTTGAAAATAGGGCACATATCAAGATAATGATTCCCATTAGACTTGCAAAGAATACATTTTGGGGTTTTAACTTCCGACATAAACACTTTAGAATTGTTTTGTGGACTGTATACATTACGATATTTTTGCGAATTGTTTCCAAACTGCGGACGTGAAAACGCATTATTTTCGGTTTTACATTTATTCTTAGATGATACATAAATATCACAACATCTAGATAATTCTTGCGGTAAATACCAAGATTCTTCTTGCTGTACACCTATATGAATTTGAAGTTCACGATCTAATGAGCTAAATATTTTGTCGGAAATCATTAGTTCACACAATCCCTTAAAGTCATTCACTTTTCTTAATTGACAGTAATAATCAAATGTTGCAGTTAATCGCGACGCGAATTAACATAACTTTCGTTTTGAAATTTTTGCGCCCTTCGAAAATTGTTTAACACTTCCTGCGAGCTGGATTGAAATTCTTTCAACACAATTTCTTTAAGTTTATTATATTTACTTAGGTCACCCTCACTCAAATATACCATTAAATTAGTGCCCTTTTCGCCTAAGATATTTAAAAGAATTTCTGCTCTAAACTCCTCCGGAACAATCTTTGTTTTAAATGCTCTTTCCAATGATTGAAAAAACAGATTATACGATTCTACACGCGAAGGTACTATAGTTAATGTTTTAACGCTTTTTAACAATTTTTCTAAACTACAGTTTGATACCTCAGGATCACTTCTTACTACTGCTTCACTGAAATTATGATGTGTTTCTTTCTGAATATTAGTAAGTTCCAATAGTTTTTGTAACTGAGCAAGTTTAATTTTTTTCCAATTCCAGTGCCGAATCTCTTTCTAATCTCTCGTGCCCAGCCTTCCTTTCGTTGTCTTTTTCCTTCTGAGTCACGGATTCAACAACCGTTTCCACAAGGTCATAATCTATATATATAAAAGAAAGTCTGGATTTTGTATTAATCAACGCGCAGCCAAAACTACTGAACCTAAAATCTTGAAAATCGGGGTAAAAATACTTCTTATGATATAGAGTGCTGCTAAGAAAGGATTTTCCAGAATTCCACCCCTAAGAGGGGTAAAAAAGAGAACGAACTTTAAAAAAATTCCTTAAAAATCAGATTTTATAGTTATTTTTCAACTGATAACATATTTTGGTGTATTTTTGTATGCTGAATCGAATGGTACTAACTAAATTCTTTTAACCCCAATAGTTCGAGAGATATTTCATATTTTTCTAATTTGGCACTATCTTTGGCGTCAAAACCTGAATTTTTCAAGTGATAATTTCTAAAAACTCATTCTTTTCATTCTGTTACTATAGCAAGGGAAAAAATTCAAATTGAATAATTTTTTAACCAATCCCTTTGGTTAAATAAAAACAACTTTGTCAATTAGAAAAAAAATTCAAACGCCTCAAAAACTAAACTAAAAAAAAAAAAAAAAAACTGGTACCTTTTTTGTTCTATTTTTCGTCGCGATACCGTGCCAAAATGTATGGTATCACGCCTTTTATTTCAACCCTAATCGTGCAAACGATTTTTATTGCAAACCTTGCCACACATTAACATTTGATAATTATTGAACGTGAATATTTTTATGCAGGAAATTTTAATGATGGAATTTATTTTATTCCATCGTAATCTCGCAAAACTTTTTCATTTGCTATTTTTTGAATAGAAAATATTTATTACTGATACCGATATAGATTTTACCATTTCGCAGTTATCTGATGACGAGGAAGCTACAATAAAATTATTTTAGAAGTTAGGAATTATACATATAAAAATGTTTTGTTCAAAAAACCATGAATATCTTCATTGAAAGAATGAAATGTTTACTGCAATGTGTGACATACGTATTACGTACGCCATGCTTCAATAGTAAAAGACATTTACAATTTCAAGACTGCAGTTTAAATTGACTATATTTTATTACTTGCAAAATATTTATTTATTCTTATATTTTAAGTATTTATTTTGGTACCCGTCGACCAATTTCACCAAATTATATAAATCGCCAAACCACTCGCCAAATTATACAAATTGACATAATTTTTAATTTGAATAACGAAAGAACAAATAAATTAGTATAACATTAATAAAAAATACATTTAAAACGTCGAAATAAAAATCACCTGATGACGTAAATACGTGTAACTTGCTTAAAGTCAAGTGAATGCGACATTTACGATCAACCATTATTGACATTTAATCTTATAGTTTGACAATAGATTTTTGGTCGACGAGTTAAGAAAGTAGTACCATTATTTTTATTGATTTAAAAAAATGGTAGGTCAAAGTCTGTAATTCTCAAAAGTTATATTTTTTTTATGCTCATTTTTTTATCAACAAAATTATTATTTTTTTAAATGTATCATTTCATTTTTGTGCCAACTATTACGCTTGGTGACAATGGTGTTGGCATAACAGGGAAATACCAAAACAGTTACTGATTTTATTTCAAATGCAAAGAAAAAAGGATTAATGAGCATTAAATATTGTAAATATGACTATAACTCAGATTCTACTGAACAGAATTTTGTAGAACTTACACTGTTAAATAGTAAATTTGGTTTATAAATGGTTTAATGTAAAAACCAGCATTCTAAGTTGCTGCGGGAATTCTAAAATTAGGTGAACTCGATTATGAAAGATTTCAAGTCAACTAATTAAGTGCACAGTAAGTTGGATAATATTTCAGGGATTTTTTCGATATTTATCATGTCATTCTGTGTTGTTTAGTTACGGAGCTATGCGGAAAAAATTCTCAGTGGTACAGTAAAGAAAATTGGAAGTTATACGCTACAGAGATAGGGTATACTAGAGAGTATATATGCTATAGTTATGGAAGTTGAGCTGAGTTTCTTAAAAAATTCAGAAGTGATGCAGTATATACCTACCCCTACCTCCCAGAGAGTTCTATAATCAGGTTAACGTGATTATGAAAGTTATATTTAACTATCTCAATATATATGTAATGCAAAGAGAAATTTCATTCCGACCGCTTATATCTTGAGTTCTTCTGAATAGATTTCGACGGGACTTACATTGTTAGTTAGATAATTTTTCAGAAAAGATGTTAGTATAAAACATAACGTTCTACGTTGCTTGGTTAAATAATTATGGGGAAAGTTCTAAATCAGATGAACCCAATTTTGAAAGATATGCTTTTTTTAAAGGTTCCACTGAATGAATTTTAATGGGATTTAAACAGCTAATTAGATCATTTTTAGGGAAGGTTTCGGTATAATTTCCAGTTTAAAAGATTCTGCTAAGTGGATTTCGATGGAACGTTATCGATTAGTTAATTTTTCAGTGAATATTTTAGTATAAAGCACATATCATTTGCTGTTGCTTGGTTTTTAGGTTGCTTGATTGTAGAATTATAGATGAAAGTTCTATAATTAGGCGAACCCAATTATTATGAACGATCAGCCTTTTCAGTAAGTCCAATTAACAGATTCTGATGAGACTTGCATTGATAATTTTTCATGAACGCTTTTAGTAAATTACATATTGTTCTATTGTTCTTATCCGAATCCTACACTAACAGATCAACTAAAGAAATTGATCCTTAACAGTCTAAACTTTGTATGACTCAATAAAAGATATAATACCGTAATGACATTCATATTGCTTTTAGCAATTCGGTTGGATACACCAGCTAAATGTCCATATTGCTTTAAAACGCATGTTCAAATTCACAGATATATTTTCTTTAATTCAAGATTTCTTTAGAAAAACCGACCAGCGTAGCGGGCGAAGGCGGCTAGTCTATATATATAAAAGCCGTTCTCTGTGTGTATGTCCTTTATACAAATCTTTAATTTTTGACTGATTTGCACGAAACTCGATGTACATACGTTTTAGAACGTGGAAAAGATCACTGTCTACTTTAAAAAATTATCAGACCACTATTTATCCCTTTTTTCTACCACTTCCATAATTTAACATTATAGAAATATCTCTTTTTAAATCTTTTTTAATTCAAACGTTTCTTTCCTGTTGCCAAACCCTAAAAAATGACACAATAATGTGAAACAAAATAAGGATAACGCGTGTATTTTGTTTCTTTTTGCCAATAAAAATTCAGATTTTCTTGCTATATTTTTGCGTGTTTGATACTGACGTCATTCTAAACAGAAAATTAACATTTTTTTGTGTATAAAATAAAAACTTTAACCATAAGAGCGGGAAAATAACGTAGCACCTCAATTTGAATGTTTTTTTTTTTTTAATTAAAACATCTATTTTATTACAAACAGTCAAATTTCATGAAAACATTTTAAGAAAAAGAAAAAAAAGGCTAGATATGACGTCACATTCTATCAAATCTTTTCAACGCGTAATCACACTCATTGTAAACATATGGCTCCTATATATTGCTTACTACTTCGATTGCATACTACAGTCATATCTTATAGCTATACGTTATCGCTAAGTGTTGTATCGGTTTAGATTCAGTGCTAACATTTTCTGTGATTTATAGCAAAAAGAGAGCGGTTTTTTACATTTTCAAAAAAAATCTTGACAGATGTCTTGATTTAAAATTTATGGAAAATGACATCATTTCATCTAATCATTGTAGATTTAATTTCAATAAAATTTCAAATTTTCCAAATAAAATTTTAGTAATTACTGCCTCATTTGGATGTATTTTTTTGCATTTCCCCGCGTATTTTGAAGATATTGTATACTTCTGTTACGCGCGCCAAAGAAAACATGTATTTTAATTTTAAAAGTTAAAAAAATTGCCACAATGTGTCAAAAGAACATCCTTTTTCTGAATTTAAATTTCGCGAGTTCCAAAATTAAAACTAAAATGTGAGTTTTTTCATAAACTTCAAGTTAAGGCTGTTCATAAAGTTAAGGCTGTTCTCAAATCCAAAGGAGCTATTTTCTGACATATTTTTTAATTAATTTTTGCTCGGAAACGCATGAAATTGACAGGAGTTCTTATTTAGAAACTATGTAATCGAAAGATAGTTTCCATTTGTTGGTAAAGGTATAAGATCTTTCAGTTGATTTTTTGAACTGAATTTCTGACGCAACAGTGCAATAAAGGATAAAAACCGGCCGTCACGCAAACACAATTGCTTATAACTCAATAAGTAATTTATTTATGAAAAAAGGGAAAACTCATTTCAATTCCAAATCGCTTTAATAGTCAGGTGTACAAATTTTAAGCCTTTACGTTTAATGAGCCAAAAAATGTGTCAGAAAGTTTCGCGTTGAGCAGGGAACTGGAAAAGCACCTTAAGCATTTGCAGGTTAGTATTATGTAATCAAGTTGCATGCCAGGTAGTCGCTTAAAACATAAGTCATTTTATATTGTTTTAAACAAAGGTGCATGCCATAATAGATGTCAGGCACACTCACTGAAATAAGAATACCCTAGCGCACAGCCCGATTACCGAAGATAAACCCGTCAATATACTTAGAGATAAAAATATTTCTGCATTTTTCATTCAGCTAATAAGATTAATCTTTCATAATTGGGTTCACATGATTATATAACTTTCCCCTATAGTTCTATGACTAAGCAACGGAAAACAATATGTTACGCACTAAAATCTTCCCTAAAAAAATAATAGGTCAAGTCGCATTCCGTTCTGAAGAATTCAAGTTATATGCACCCGGAACGAAATTCCCATTTGAATTTTACATACTTATCAGGTTATTTTGAGTAGTTTGATTTGATATCTGTTAAATTCGTGTTTTATTTTATTTTATTTTTGGTGTTTTAATTTCATTTGCCAATTTAGTTATTGAATATTACCCGAAAGCAAACAAATTCTGAATTATTTACAATGTTTTTGAACAATTGAGTTAATCTTTTGTATTTGGGTCGCAAGCATATTTAAAAAATATGCATACTTAAAAATTATTTTAAAACCCATAAAAAATTCGTAAATTGAGATAAACATTACAAACAAATATCACTGAAAGTACTTTTGTTTTCTATAATACGTTGGAACAATCGAATGTACAATGTTTAGACGTTAAACTGCAATAAAAGGAAAATTTGTTGTGTTAGGTTGTTGCCACCGAAAATATGATACCAGCGTTACTCATAGACATGTCTTTTTTTTTATACTATTGCATTAAGTGTAAACAGGTTCATCTTTCGTAATCGGGTTGCACTCAACTTTAAAAATATCCATTCTTAAATATTACTTTAAAATCCATTAAAATCAGTAAACTGAGGTACAATTTTCAAACAAATTTCATTTGAGATAACTTTTTTCTATTCGACATTGTAAAAAATGAAATTGTGTGATGTTTAAAAGTTAGAAAAATTGCAGTAAAGGCACATTTTAAGGGTTACAATTTATGGGGCACAATTTATGGGCACTGACATAGTGCTTTTACTTTATAATGTAGATAATACCATACAAACGAGAATTTCACTAAGTGCTGCGGGATTTGGAGGAATTTCTTTTTTTCGTATTGTCAGGAAAATCCATATTTTTCTCTTATACCCGCCAAAGAAAACGTGCATTCTGTTATTAAAGCTCAGGGATTTTACTATGGTTGCAAGATAATAACGCCCTGTTTTTTTTATTGTCTTTATAACGATTTGTGGATGGGAATGCACAAATTTCAGTTATTGTGATTGCCGTATTATTCCGTTTTAATTTATTTTACCTGGAAGGCTTCTTATAATTGACACGGGCGAAGCCGGGTAGTTCTGCTAGTTAGTTTTATGAATTTCGCTCGTTTCAATTAATTCTTTTAGCGACACTATGGTCTGTCTCACGGGTAATGTGAGCTCAAGTTCTTCTGCAACCTCGATTAAATCCTTCTTCTTTAATTTTGATAACAGCATTTTGTTTGAAAAAATAACCCAAGTACACTCGAACCCCTTTAATACGCGCCCTGCTTAATACGCGAACCCGCTTAATATACGAATTTTCTTCGGTCCCTTGAAATACGCCTATCTTATGCATATAAAAAAAACCAGCTGAATACGCGAACCCGTTTAATACGCGAAATTTTATCACTCCCTGGCAAGAAAAGCCTACGTTTAATACGCGAATGAGGTTGGTTCGAAACAGACGTGGTTTTAGAGAGATTACTTTCCCAAGCATTTTATACGACAATTCTTTAAACTATGAATACTTTTTTTCTGTCAAAATTTAATGCACCCATGAATAGCTATACTAAAAATATCAATATCAACCTCTCCCGGTTAAAGGAGAATTCTTTTCCGGCCTCTATTATTTCGTAAAGTGAAACAGGCCAGGAAGAGAGAAGAGAAAATTTTACTGCTAACGAGGGCATTGTAAAATAAACAAAAATTCTGTTTTTCCTCTGACCAGAAAGAGCCTAAAGTGGTCTCCTCCGATAAGAAGAAAAAAGCGAACTTTTCCCACCACAAATGAAAAACTATATGACGCCCCCTTCTAACTTAGAGCGGTGGCGAACCGATAGACTGCTCTGCAATCGCAGATTATTCACGCAAGACTTCCCATTCTCAGTGCTGTAATATCTCAAAAAGGAAGAGGGTCGTTTGTCGTTATTGATAGAATCTAGTATACGATGTCCACCTGTGCTTTTAAAATTATAATCTAGTCTGTACCATGGCGGAAGAAGCAAAACGTATTAAAACGATGGCTCTCTCCATCACTGAGAAGTTACAGTACGATGCCCAGGATGTCTCGAAAAAGTCTGCGTTCACAAAAGAAAAAGGCTTATCGGCGTCAACTTTAAGAACTTTGTTAAAGAAGACGGATGCCATCGTTAACCAAGCTGTTTTGGGGGGGAACAAAGAACAAGAAAATAAAATAAAAATAAAAAGCGATTTAACAAATTACAACAACCATTTGGAAAATGATTTTTTTAAAGACTAAAATTTAAGACATAAAAAATCGCACGGAGTTGTTCCTACATTACGTACGCCATGAATTAAACATTAATAGTGTTATTACACGTAAAATTTGCAAGAGACAAAAATCGCCTGCGACCCGTCAGATTTCTTAAAACTTACGTATTATATACCTGACTTACGTATTATCAACCTGAAACTTACGTATTATCCAAGCATTTCATTGGCTGTTCGGGAAAAGGCTTTTCCATAGTCAGATTTCCAAGAAATCTGACGACCCATTTTAAATGAAATTTCATTCTTAAACTTCTAAATATCCCACACTATTACTTTTTACACCGTCGTATAAAGAAAAAAAAAGGAATTTTAAATGCAATTTGTTTGAAAGCTGTATCTCAATTTGTTTCTGAGTTATTAATTTTTTTTTTGTAGTTTTTATTATTTTTTTGTCATAGTAGCAACAGAAGGTATCCATCTCTGTTGAAAGTAAAGGGAAAATACATTACTGTATAGACCAATCAGAAAACGAATAAAATTCGGATTCAACCAATAAAAAGCTTCAGATATGCTTTTGATTTCCTACCCTGAAGAGGACAATAACCATTTTTCCAAATGGTTAAAAATCGCCAAGTGTGGGAAATGACCATCCACGAGGGGTTTGTTCAAGCGTGCTCTACGAATATCCAAATAAGCGGCCTGCTAATCCAAGATAAAGATTCTGAAGTCGCTGCAAAAATGGGATTGCTGAATTTCAATGCCTCAAATGGATGGATGGATTTAAAGCTCGCCACGGAATAAAATTCAAGCAAGTGTGCGGTGAGTCAGCAGCTGTCAACAATGAAGACGTCGATTTTTGGAAAACAAATGTTGTGAACAGCCTTCCAGTTGAAGACCTTCCAGTCGGGCATAAATGGGTAGCAGAGTCACTGGCAAAGGTGTATTAATGCAGGAGGAGTCTATTTTGAAGAATATTAAGCGTCTGAAAAATTATCTTCAAATAGATGAATTTTATGGAATCAGTCTCAATACTTCCTGGACGAATCCTGTAGCTATTTTGCCAAAATGTAGTTTTTATATCAGTATTGACTTTATTAAATTTTAACTTTTGTTTTTTATATTGATTTTTTATGATTATCAACACTTTGTTCTGTTTAGCTAACAAGGATTTTAATTTTGTTAACATTAGTTTTACTTAACATGATTAGCAGACATTTTTGTGTTCGTTTTGTTCCATTTTATGTTTCATAAATAATAAATCTAAATTTGAAAGGACTTCTTGTATTTTTACCCAAGACAATAACACTTAATTGAATTTCCAACTCTTAAACGTTCCTGCTTAATAAATGATGATTAAATGAATGATTAGATGATCACATAATGATTAAAACAAATAAAATGTCATTTTATGTCTTAAAAATGCTAAAAATTGTTAAAAAGATGTGTTTTATCCGTATAGGTTGTTATTAGATGGAACACTGGACGAAAATTGACACCTTCGCTTAATACGCGAACCC
Source organism: Maratus speciosus (assembly GCA_963932465.1). Taxonomy (NCBI): domain Eukaryota; kingdom Metazoa; phylum Arthropoda; class Arachnida; order Araneae; family Salticidae; genus Maratus; species Maratus speciosus. Next base: position 106,110,109 of record OZ010795.1, on the reverse strand, counting down.
GTTTAATACGCGAATTTTGATATGTCCCTTTAATTCGCGTATTAATGGGGTTCGACTGTAATTACAATAAATTAAAATCAAACCCAAAGAATTTAAATTAAAAATCGAAACTAAATTCACCAAAGTTATAAAACTTACACTCGGAATTAACTCACAACGTTAAATATCAAATCGAAACAAACATGACAAAGTTAACTTAAAATCGAAACGATACACAAAAAATTATAACAACTCTATTAAATTATCTAAAAGCGTACTCACCATTACCACGGAACCGCTCATCCATCAGACGCTTATTTTTATTAAAACTGATCGATGTTCTTTTAACTGAAGAATAATTATTTCACACTAATATTTTTCGATTGAAATCACAACTCTTTTTTTCAGAATACTTTCACACAAAGTTGCATTTTATCACATTTGTTCCATGTAGCGAGACATGCCACGCCACCTATAATTAAAATTACAGTGACTATAATCTGAAGTGAACTGAACTAGGCTTTGAGTATTGTGTTGAGATGTGAGTGTGGGAGAAAGCGGCGGTGCACTGCTTCTGTGTTAAATAAATTCTTATATCAAGTAACCAGCACCTTTAAATAATTTGTGTTATAGTGTGAGTTATTAAACATGGTCCGTCGACCCAACGGGGGAGTACAATTAAAATAATTCGTGTGCTTTTGATAACAAGAACAAATTCGAGCAGTATGTGATTTAGTTCTGTTTGTGCTTAAAGATGTTTAGTTCACCTTTTTTGTGAGAGTGTCGTGATAATTTGTGCCTAATAAGAGAAGTTTGTGACTAAGAAGAATTCAATGTTGAGATATTATCTTTTATAAATATGCCCGTGGATTTATGCAGCTATACTTCGTGATTGCCGCAGCGACTGAGGTAAGAGCAATTTTCCTAGTTTTGATTTAGTTAAATTATGTCTGTTATTGATAATTTAAATAAAGACGAGCTTAAGCTGGTCGTTGAGGAATTAGGTTTAACTGCTCCTGAAAGCAGTAAAATTATAGAGTTGAGAGATATTATAGAGAAAAGTGAGCATTACTCAAATGAGCAATTAATGAAAGATGTAGTCAATTCGGTTGTTGAGGAGTATAAGTCGCGAAAAGAAACGGAGAAATCTAAACTAGAATTAGAGAAAATTAAATTAGCGGCGCAATTACAAAAAGAGTTAGAAATAGCAAATATTCGCAAAGAACCTTCCCAAAATTCTGAATTTGAAAAAATTAAATTAGCTCAGATAGAGAAAGAACTAGAATTGGCCAAAGTGCGTAGAGGTTCCCTCGAAAATTTATCGTCCTTAACAGAAAAATCGGAAACGGAAATAGTGAGCAATAACCTAGAAAGTTTTATTAAAAGTGTTAAAACATTAACTATCTATGTACCGACGAGAGCTGAGTCATTTAGCCTTTTCTTTCAATCACTTGAAAAAGCGTTCAAAACTAAAAATGTACCCGAAGAGTTTAAGGCAGAAATTCTTCTAAACATTCTCGGGGAAAAAGCGAGTAATTTAATGATTTATTTGTCAGAGGAGGAGTTGATTAGTTATGAAAAATTGAAAACTATAGTCTTGAAGGAATTTCAACCTACAGCGCAAGAGTGTTTAAATAATTTCCGGAAAATGCAAAAATTACCGTCAGAAAATTACGTTCAATTTGCATCTAGGTTGAAATCAATTTTTCTATATTACTGTAGTCTGCGTGAAGTAAATGATTTTAAATCATTATGCGATCTGATTGTTTCAGACAGAATTTTCAATTCGCTAGATCGCGATATAATGAGTCATATTGCAATTAAACAAGCAGAATCCTATTTTAAACCACAGCAACTTGGCAGAGAATGCGATATTTTCTTATCGGTTAAAAATAAAAACAGAAATGAATCAAATTCGAGAAATTTCGTAAGTGAAAATAAACAAATAACGGGAAATAAATTGCGAAATGCACGCCCTGAAAGGGGGGTCTCAAATGTTTTCCTTTCGGAAACAAAAAATAATAAATGTGTTTTGTGTAAAACTATTGCGTATCATGCATTACATTCTTGTCCGCAATTCAAAAAACTTTCGATAAAAGAAAGAGTTGAAGTTGTGAAATTAAATAAAGCATGTTTCAAATGTTTAAATTATAATTGTTGCGTACAGAAATGTAATTATAAAAACTGCGATTGTGGACTGCCCCATAACAAACTCATTCATTTTCCGAGGGAAGAAAATGATTTGAGTAATAATCAAAATAAATTTCGAGGTCATGTGTTTCAGGCAAGAGCAGAAATAAAAGCTTCAAGCGAAGAAAAAATTTCCTTCCCTCCGAGCCAGACTGTCGCCACTAGTTTCGAAAGAAATAAAACAAAAACTGTGTTATTGAGTACGGCTCGCCTTTTTATTAAGGATAAATTTTCGGAATGGCAGGAAATTAGATGTTTATTGGATCTCGGCTCGCAATCGTGTTTGATAACTTCGCAGTGTGCTAATCGATTGCAACTTAAAATTAATAAAACAAACACTTTAATTTCGTGTTTAGATGATTCTTCTATCACAGTAAAGGGTTGCGTAAAGACAAAAATCGGGAATAGAGATAAAAGTTTTGAAAGGGAATTGAATATGTTAGTAGTAAAGAAAATTACAGATTTAATTCCGCAAAGAGTGATTAATGTAAATGTTGAGGTCCCAGATTTGACTATGTTAGCAGATTACCGATTTAATTTTCCTGATAAAATTGATCTGTTGATAGGTGCGGAAATATATTATGAATTATTAAGACCAGGACAAATATATTCTCAGAGTTCGAAATTACTTTTTCAAAATACTGTATTTGGATACGTAGCTAGTGGAAGCATAGAACAGGGAGATGAGGTTAAAGTTCATTGTGGGCTAATTCAGGAGGAGGATTTAAACAAAACATTAAAAAAGTTTTGGGAAGTCGAAGACATTGAGGTAGAGTTACCAAAAAATAAGGAATTTGAGATATGTGAGAAACATTTTGCGCGTACGCATTCAAGAAATGCAGAAGGTAGATACGTAGTGAAAATGCATTTAAAGGAAAATCCTTCGTGTTTAGGCCGATCTAGGGATCTTGCTCTCAAAAAACTCAGGTCGCTGTGGACTCGCTTATCAAGGGATGAGCAATATTTCAAACTGTATAAAGAATTCTTGAAGGAATACGAAGATTTAGGGCATATGAAACAGGTGAAAGAAACACAAGAACCGGATATTGTGTACTATGCTCCACATCATGGTATATTTCGTCCAGAAAAATCGACAACTAAACTCAGAGTTGTTTTTAATTGTTGTGCCGCGACAACAAATGAGACATCCCTAAATTCATTACAATATAATGGCGGAGTCATCCAAAACGCCTTATTTACAATCATGATTAGCTTCCGAGAACATGTTTATGCTTTAACTGCAGATGTCAAGATGATGTATAGAATGATTAATACTGACCCTAGTCAGCACTCATTGCAGAGAATTTTATGGAACGATAATTTTGAAGAGGAACCAAAAATTTTCGAATTGCAAACGGTAACTTATGGAACGGTCAGCGCGCCCTATTTAGCTATGAAAACGCTCAATCAATTGTCAATTGATGAAGGAAATAATTTTCCAATGGCAGCACCAGTTCTTCGTGAAAATATGTATATGGATGTTATTTTGTTTGGTGCACCTACGCTTGAGGAAGCCAAAGAGTTGCAGCGGCAACTCATAGCAATTATGCATAAGGCAGGTATGCAACTTCATAAATGGTGCACAAGTGATAAAAATCTTTCGCTGACACCTGGAGAAGGGTATAATTTTGAGAACAACAGTGAGACTAAAACGTTAGGGGTTTCGTGGAACCCAAGGGATGACTGTTTCTTATTTAGAGTTAAAATAGAATTGAGCGATTTCTATACCAAGCGACAAGTATTGTCGACAATTGCTAGAATTTTTGATCCGCTAGGACTTCTTGGCCCAGTTATAGCGAAAGCCAAAATATTTATGCAGCGATTGTGGAGAATTAATATTGACTGGAATGACGAGCTCCCTGAGTCAGAATATCACGAGTGGCACCAATTTCTTATATCGCTTAAAAGTGTTAATAATATACAAATAAGTCGACGCATTATAATTGAGAACCCAGAAATTGTTGAAATACATGGCTTCGCAGATGCCTCAGAACGTTGTTATGGAGCAGCGGTTTACTGTAAATCTTATGATTCTCTAGGAAATGTGATGGTGAATTTAATAGCTAGCAAATCACGTGTTACACCAGTAAAGAATCTAACTATTCCCAGACTTGAACTATGCGCCGCAGTTTTGCTAACCAAGCTGGTAAAAAGAGTCTTATCATCCATGAAAGTAATAGTTACTAATGTTTTCCTGTGGTCCGATTCAACTATTGTGTTGGCGTGGATTCAAAAGGAACCTATTGATCTCAAACAATTTGTGCAAAATTGGGTGGCTAAAATTCAAGAAAACTCTAGTCCTGAACAGTGGTGTCATATCTGCTCTGAACAAAATCCGGCTGATAAACTTTCACGAGGTATGGATCCAGATAAACTCATTGATTGTGACTTGTGGTGGCGTGGACCCATTTTTCTTAATAACACTAACTATCACCAAAATTCAGTAATAATACCAGAAGCTAATGAAGAGTTCAAAAAAGAGCTCAAAACAAATTCAAATCCTTTTAATGAAGTTAGTGTAATGAACTGTAATGTTACAGACAACTGTTTTGTTAATGACTTAATTAATCTTAGTAATAATTACATAACTATTTTACGTATTCTTAGTTATATTTTCAGGTTTGTCATGAATGCAAGAAACCCACTTTATAAGTATGGTGGACCTTTGTCAACCTCAGACTTGGACCAGTCAGAGATTTATTTAATTAAATCTGTCCAAAGGGCAGAATTCAATGCAGATATGCGTAGTCTGCAGGCCAAAGGTTCGGTAAGTCCAAGTAGTAAGCTAAAAAGCCTCAACCCATACTTAGATGAATTTGGAATTTTAAGGGTTGGAGGCCGGTTAGATAACAGTGATTTAAATTTTGCGAGAAAGCACCCAGCGATTTTGCCTAAGTCTAATAATTTTACTGTAATTGTTATAAATTATTATCATAAAAAATGCCTTCATGTCGGTGCTTCAACATTACTTTCTTTGGTAAGAGAAAAATTTTGGCCAATAAAGGGTCGTGCAACATGTCGAAAGGTAGTTCATCAGTGCATCCCATGTTTTAAAGCTAAACCAGTTATTGCAAATCAATTAATGGGCAATTTGCCCAGGGATAGAGTCCAATTGGACTACTGCTTTAATATTTCGGGAGTAGATCTGTGTGGCCCATTTATGGTCAAAGTGGGGTATGCACGTAGAACTATCTTGCAAAAAATTTATATCTGTATTTTTCTTTGTTTTGTATTTAAAGCTGTACATATAGAAATTGTTTCAGACTTAACGTCCGAATCATTTATTGCTGCATTGAAAAGATTCATTGCACGCAGAGGTAAATGTGCCAAATTGTATTCGGATAATGCGAAAAATTTTATTGGTGCAAATAAGATTCTTAAGGCTTTTTATGAGTTAGTAAAAAAACCTGATGAGAAATTAGCAGCATATTTATCCACGGAAGGCATTGAGTGGAAATTTATCCCTCCCAGGGCACCCAATTTCGGGGGGGTCTTTGGGAGGCCGCTATAAAATCATTTAAGTATCACTTTAAAAGAGTTGTGGGAGGTGCTAATCTCACTTATGAGGAACTTCTTACTGTAGTCATACAAACTGAGGGAATTCTAAATTCCAGGCCTTTGAGTCCGTTATCAGATGATGAGAATGATTTTGGAGTCTTAACTCCGGCTCATTTTCTGATAAACAGGCCGTTAAATTCCATTATTGAGCCTGATCTAACCAATATAAGAGAAAATCGCCTCAAAAAAATGGCAAAGAATAACTAAAATTCTGCGACTTTTTTGGCGTAAATGGCATCATAATTATTTAAGTGAATTACAACAAAGGGGTAAATGGAGATTTGAAAAAGATAATGTAAAAATCGGAGATTTAGTGGTGTTAGTAGAAGAGAATTTACCGACAAATAAGTGGCCATTAGGCAGAATTATTGAGGTGTATTACGGTCACGATAACAAAATTCGAGTAGTTAAAGTAAACGCTCAAAATGGAACCTTTAAAAGGTCGATAAGTAAATTATGTGTTTTACCCATGCCTGATGCCAATGACAGTTAAAAAAAAAAGTAATAGTGTATATATGTGTGTTGTATTGATATTTTTTCAAAGGATTATATTTAAATTAACGTATATAGTGAATTTTTGTATTAATTTGTGTAATTTAGAGTGCTTGGTAAAAATTGTTATTGAATGTTATAAACATGTCAATGGGGACCGGTATGTTCCATGTAGCGAGACATGCCGCGCCACCTATAATTAAAATTACAGTGACTATAATCTGAAGTGAACTGAACTAGGCTTTGAGTATTGTGTTGAGATGTGAGTGTGGGAGAAAGCGGCGGTGCGCTGCTTCTGTGTTAAATAAATTCTTATACCAAGTAACCAGCGCCTTTAAATAATTTGTGTTATAGTGTGAGTTATTAAACAACATTCTATTTTTTTTTGAAGAACATTATGTCCCTTTGTTTTCTTCAAAGTTTTCACTGAACCTTTAAGCACAATATAACTCTTTTTTTATGAAGAATACATATCCATAGTAATTTAATCCATAGGCACTAATCTCTACTTTTACTGCACGAGATTGGGCCAACTGAAGCGGACACCAATAACAAACACATTTTCTCGATCGATTAACACATTTATTTTACGCGGATTCAACATCCTTCGCCTTCGGTGTCTATCAAACTCTCTGATTCTCAAAACAGATAGAAAGAAAAAACAATCACATGATCGCCCTGCCGGCGCCGTTTTAGAAGAGTAGGCGAATACAATGATAATTTAAAATTATATACTTACTTTTAAATGTTTACACTGCACAATAACAACGATTCAACGACATAATAATTTTTATAATGATTTTAATATTTTGCAGAATTAATAATTACTATTGTATAAAGATAGAGGGAAAAGGCCATCCGAGCACATTCCAAGCAGTATCAAGAAAAAAATATTATAACCTCCCTGTGATAACAAATCAGGACAATAACAGACTTCGCGACCTTAAATGAATGTTATCGCACGTAAATAACAGTTCACAGTACTTAATAGTTCACCAAAGGACGAATAGAAAGCGCCATATGGCAAAAGAAAATTATGTAATTCCTAAATTACACTATGCATTTAAGGGTTAAAAATATAACGCAATCAAAAATCTTATGTCCCTGTAATAACCGAATTTATATAATTAAACACTAATGCGACATAAAAACTTTTTAAAAATCTGCAAATATTCTTTATTTGGTATTAATATTTTTAATCGCATTCTTTTTATTAGTGGTGAGATAATTACTTACTTAATAAATGAATACTACTGAATTCAATACCGACGTAATTTATTGAAAATAGATTACATAACAACTATCATTTAATTGGAAAGCAGCCAAGAATAGATTTTAATGCTTAATTAAATTTAATGGAGCAATCTAGCCTTACTTGCGTAATTACCTCCTGTTCTAAATGATAAAACAATTTATAAATTGTCTATCCAATTTTATCTAAATTAACTGTAAGTTTTGTTTATCGAATCCTTAGGATATATTTGTATTTTCGTTCGATTGTTATAGGTATTTAAGTGAAATATGCTCTTTGTGGAATAGTAAAACTGTTGCCAAAACACAACGTATCTTTGTACAAAAAGAAAATTGATAAACTAAACAAATAACGACTTAAAAATTCATCAATACTTAAAATAAACGTTTAGTTGCAAAAAGTAATAATTTAAAATCTCTATATACAGGGTGAGATAAAAGGCCGCAGATTTTAAAATTATGAGATTTTACCTTTATTTGGACACAAAACATCTGTATAACTTTTGATGTCCACCTGAGGTTTATTTGAGGCCTATAGCAACTTTGGCTGTCGCCTCGAATGATCCTTATTTTTACACAGAAACAGGTGACACAAGCCATACATAACATTTTTTTTATTAATTCCCATTATATATATATATATAACTGCAAATACACAATCACATACATGCCTTATCCTGGGATTCGAACCCGGCCCCTCAGTGTGGCAGCAGCCCCCGCTTACTGACTACGCCATCGGCGGCATCTGTCTGACTTTCTGTATGTATGTTTTACAGTGTTATGTGTGTCCATTGTTTCAACATTAGTTTGTGAATGTCGCCACGTGAATAAGTGTAGGCTCTTAATCTGATTATAAACTAAATAAAAACATGGAAATACACTTTTGCAACTCTTAACGCTAAATATCTGGTGTTTTTGCAACCGTTACCCTAACAGCAGCTTTACCCTAATGTAAACAATATGTGAAAGCACCATACCCAAGTGCAATTTTTACTGCCCACATTGCCGTCACGGGATGCGAAAAATGCGACATATGCACGTCACTGTAATTTAGATAGATATGTTTCCTATTGTGACGAGAGCAAATAATTAAAAAAAGGGTCACCGTGACATCACGGTGGATTCAGGAAATGACAGTCCCCTGAGAGTAATAATGTGACGAAATAAAGACGCCACCTTCAGATCACCTTTATGATTATGATGTTTTGTAATTATTGTGATGTTATGTTGACGTCACATCGATTGGCTGCGAGGCTAACGAAAAAGAAAGGCTACCGCGGTGTTTCACGCGCATCTTTTTTTTACAGGCAGATGGAGTCACGTGATGCTCGAATGCACCAAAGCAGGTGTATGAAAAGAGCATGACGTCACTCTAGCGGTCTATAAACAAAGATATGAGGTATGCACCGCGGTAGCCTGTCTATTTTCGTTACCCTTGGATTGGCTGCGAAGAAGAAAAAGACAGAAGGACACGCTATGACACCTTGAGTGTTTTCATGCGCCTGGATTCGTATATTTTCCACACCTGCGTCACGAAATGAGCATCACGTGACTCAACGGGTGCGAAGTTGGAAAAACACGCAACGCAGGTGTCTTTTTTGTCACTCTCCAACTTGTTGTGCTGCTATGGCATCACTGTGCTGTTATCGCACTAATGTGCTGTTACGGCAGTAACTGTGCTGCTACTCGCTTTAAATGCTTTATTTCAAGTCTACTCCCCTATCTAATCAAATCCACTCGGCGAATTCGCTTTGAAAATTTACATGTTTAAGCACACTCGTTATCTATCTATCTGCAACTTTTAAGTAAATGAAGTAATATTTAAACCCCTACAAAAGTGACAAAAAATCAGTTTTATATCTCATAGCAGTATACATTAAAAGAAAAAAAATCTAGGAACGTTGCTAAGAGATAATGAGCAACTGATTACCCAAAAATAATTTGGTAGAAAATTCTGGTTTTATAATCACAAACATCCCTAATCAAAATTCCCAACAATAGTATGTACTAAAAGTTTCTGATATTTTCTAAAAAAATTCCCGTATGTAATCGCAATGCACATTCTCGATTATGCGTTTATGCGTAATGGTATATACATATGCGCATGTGTGTAAGAGCTTTTGCTATTATGTGCATCTTCGTAAACTTATATAAATGTAAGTAAGTACGAGTAATAAGCCTTACTTACGTCCACTAATAACCATATCACAATATATATTCCAAACTGAAAAATTAAAACATATATTAAAATATTTATTTGCTTTAAAGACGTTACTAAAAACACATTAAAAGTAAATTAAAAACCTATACTGACATGTTTCCACTCCTTCACTGAGTCGTCATCAGAATTTATAACAGAAATTACAGATACAATGCAAATGAAAAAATGGAAAAAAAATCATCGAATACAAACAAGTAAACATATAACGCTCCCTACATTTTCACCATCGCACGTGTTCTCTTTATGGATTGAATGATTGGACAACTTGCGGAGTCGTAACATAAAGGGAAGACGTGCGATGGTGAAAATGTAGGGTGCGTTATATGTTTACTTGCTTGTATAGGATGATTTTTTTCCATTTTTGCACATGCATTGTATTTGTAATTTCTGTTATACATTCTGATGACGACTCAGTAAAGGAGTTGAAACATGTCAATATAGGTTTTTAATTTACTTTTAATGTATTTTTAGTAACGTCTTTTAAGCAAATAAATATTTTAATGTATGTTTTGACTTTTCAGTTTGGAATATATATTGTGATAAACTCACATAATTTTTGGTTAAAATTGGAATTTAAAGAATTACTTACTTAGAAAAAGAAAATCTTTACTAGTGCATTTTTAAGCAAATATTATTTCATAAACCAGGCTTTTGTCGCAAAAAATATATTTAATGAAAACTGAAATTTAGCTTGAAGTTTGAAACATCGTTTTGTTATAAAAACTGTTATTTATTATTTTTACTTCATTTGTGAGCTGATTACTCTGCTATTTTTATACTTTTTACGTTCTGTAAATATTTCCAGACATTCAATTTTACTTCTTTAAGGTGATTCAACAAATTATAAAAAGTGAAACTTCTAATGCTATTTAAAGAAAACCCATTTATCTTTTTGTAATTAACTCGTTGTTTCTAATTAAGTTAACTTTATTTTTTTCTTTTGAGACAATACACCAACACTTTTGAAGGTTAAAATAAACATTTATATCTTTGCAAGTTACATAATACCGTTTGATTTGAAATGTATTCCTAGATTTGTCTTTGAAGAAAGAAATTTTTTAAAGTGTAGAATACTTTTTTCAAAGTAAAAAAAAAAAGAGGGAATAAAAATTTGAAATGTTTCTATAATTTTACCTTTTCTATATTTTTACAATTTTCTATATTTTTAAGCTATCGATAACTTTAATTTTAAAACTATTTTAAATTTATATAACTTTAAGCTTTTATAAGTAAGCTTCTATAAGTTTATATAACTTTAAGTTTCTATAACTTTAAGCCAGTATCATTTTAATTAAAATACAAGGTGACATAAAATAACTTTCACGGTTTCCAGGCATTTTTAGCTAAACCGAATGAAATCGCATTATACAGTTAGCACTTTTCAAGGCATGGAAAGTTCAAAAGTAGTAGAAATGAAAAACAGAAGCTTTTATGTAATTCAGTGCGTATAATTGAACATGATTCGTCAGTTACTTAAATAGATTATTTGCCCGTATGTTTTCGGTTCTTTTTCAAAGGACATTTATATCTCCGCTATTACGTAAGCAAAAAACCCTTTACGTAATTCAATGTACTAGCGATTAATGCAAATATCTGACTTTTGCAAAGCCACAATTTTCACTGTCCCCAACTGTTGTACTAAATGATACTAAATGCTTTTCAGAGAATCCACATCCCTTCAGAAAGTTTAAATATGAAATTGGGCCACAATTACGGCATTAGTTTTAGCTACATATCGCTCATCAGCCAAACAAGTTTGGGAATTGCACGTAACACTTGGTAAATGAGGTGCGTTTGTTCTACAATTAGTTTTATAAATATTTTTTGCACCGCATATTGTACTCAATATATATTTTAGTGAACTTTATAAGCACATATCAATTTCATTCTGTTCGAAAGGCTGTAACATCGTTAAAATGCACTTAAAATAATGTTTCCTATTGGCCGTAATGTAACGGAAAATTTTGGCTGCCTCTGTAATTAAACTATACATCCAATTTTCATAAAATTTAAAATGACTCGCAAACAATTATTTAAAATTTCAGACCATTTGGTTGGGTAGTATTTGCTCTGTTATATGTGGACGGACGGACAGGCAGACAGACAGACGGACCGAACGACGACTGTAGATGCTATGTATTTATATAGTTACGAACGCACCTAAAAAACGACTCCAAAAAATTAATTTTGCGTATTATTCCACTAATATGTCTGACTTAGGTGTGTCTCACTACAGGAAAATCCAATTTTTTTGGGTCCAAATAAAGATAAAATCGCATAATTTTAAAACTTTTGGGGGGGGTTTCTTGCCCTGTATATAGTTTTCTTAAATTATTGTTATCCCACTAATAGGTCTGATTTAGACGTGTCTGAATACAGGCAAGGTGTCATAAGCATAGTTATCCGGAAGACTCCTAGATTACGCTATGTATCACTTAAAAATTGGGCATAGGTTTTAGAGAAAAGTAAATTTACTCAATCCTCCGTATATCTTCTACTTATTGATTCTTAATGTATTTACTCTTTATGTAAGCTTTTACAGCTGCATGCAGAGCTAAATGCTATGGTTTTATGTTACAGTAAAACAACAGCAATCGATCTTTGCCTCTCCTTTGAAAAGTAGTATTTTTGAGACGTCTCGCCTTTCTTAGGGATGAGCAATTTAGGCAAACAGGGAGAGAGGTTTTACAGCCACCATGTGCTTAATGAAGCTAATCTTATGGAAAAGAAGCAGAATTACTTTAAATGTACATTTTATATATTTTTTTTCTGAAGTTTTTTATTATAGGACAGAGGTGTGAAAATTATTAGAATAATTGTGAAATTTGCAATAAAATCTTGTTATATTAAAAAATAATACATTATTTAAAAGATATTGATACATTTAATATTTAGTGTGCATCCCTTTGTTTTTTATTAAAGATTCGATACGTCTTGGCATACTTTGTAGAATTTTTGGCAATGGACTTATATTCCGTTGTCATGGGGCCAAATTTGGATGAGTCTTTCTATCAGACCATTCTTGTTTGTTATGTTGCATTTCTTTAATTTTTTCTTTACAATGGGCCAAAGATTCTCTATGGGATTCATATCTGGACTGTTTCCAGGCCATGGAAATGTTTTCTTTAAGTAAAAATTAAAGAAATGCAACATCGCAAACAAAAATGGTCTAATAGAAAGACTCACCCTAATTTGGCATCATGACCGCGAAATACAAATTAATTGCCAAAAACAAAAACTCATACAAAGTATGCCAAGACGTATCGAATCTTTAATAAAAAAACAAGAGGATGCACACTAAATAATAAATGTATCAATATTTTTTTTTAAATAATGATTATTTCTTTAATATAACAACATTTTTATGTAAATTTCACAATTATTCTAATAATTTTCACACCTCTGTAAGTAAAATTTATTTACATTTAAACCTAGATTACATGGTGTAGCCAATTCTGATTAACCATTCGCCCATATCGTACAAAATAATGTTTATTATTTTATATACATGGAACAACTTAATCTCCATGCTATATTTTCTAAAATGTTTATATATTTATTTAAAATTAACCAGGTTTAGAATCTTCAGCTAAAAAGAAAATATAAAATTGGCTTTTGTTCGTTAAAAAAGTCTGCCTTTTCTCAAGAAAGTTAATGGTCAATATTATCAATAAATCTTTTATGAATAAAATGTATTTACTGTTACCGATAATCATACGAGACAAAAAGAAAACCGATGAAAGTTTGAAATATCAAAAGTCATAACAAAAGTGACTTAATTCGACAGCATTTTGATTGGAACGATTCAACATGAGTGCAATATCATCAAACGCTCCAAGTGTCAAATATTTGATTCATAAGACACTGTAAAAATATTGAAATATTTGTCGATAAACATTAGTACAAGAATATTTGTCACTTGACAGCTTTTTTATTTATCGCTCTGAATCACTATCCGCTTTTCACTTATTTTAAATTGAACCTGTAACGGATTTTTATTCTTCTTAGAAAAAGGATTTCTGCTAGATATGTGTTTTATTGACAGATAAAACACGCATTATTTTCTGCTTCAAATATGCGAAAAAATATTAAAAGAACAGAAAATGCAATATATTGATAAAAGAGTTTTTTTATTTTTTACTAAATCAATACTATACATCTGAAAGTATTATATATTGCAGTAAGTAAAAAATCATTCTTAATTTTTAATGGTTCTAGAGATTGGTTGGTTGGTTCGCTGCGGTCATCTTTTTCTCACGGGTTCTAAACAGACCTTCGTTAAAAGTTCAATCCTACCCACTACGATAGCGTCTAGATAGCTAGTGTAGCAACCAGCTATTCCAAAAAGTGCTAAAAAATTGAATCCTTAAAGGTCGAACGATGCTGAACGATAAATACGAGGTAGGGTAAAAAAATTCCCGGAATAGGTCTATTACAAATTATTAAAAAATAGAACAATAATTTACCTTATTTGGCCTACAAAGTACTTTCCGCCTGCTTTCACACACTTCTTCCAGCGTTCGTAATAACTGTTCAAAACACTCCTTGAATCCATTTTTTGAGACGTCCTTCAGTAGCTTCGTCGAATTTTCGATCACTTCATCTGAATCCATAAAACAGTGTCGCTGCAATGTCATTTTCATCCGTATAAACATGTAAAAATCCACTGGTGCTAGGTCGGGGGAATAAGGAGGGTGTTACACTGTTACACTGTATCTGAGAAGGTAATTTTTCAAAATCAGAGCGCGATGTGGTAGAGCATTGTCGTGTAAAAGAAACCAATCGTTTGTCGCTTATTTTTCAAGTCGTTTTCATCTGATTGCATCTCGTATTCGTTTAAGGATCTCCAGGTAAAGTTCTTTATTAGCAGTTTGGCGTATTAAAATATTTGGCGAATAAATTCGTAGTCAATGACGCCCTCGTACACGCTCAACATTTTCATCTGCAGTGAAAGAGGAGGGACGCCCAGTCCGAGGGTCATCTTCGATGTTTGTGCGACCTTCAAGAAAACGTTGATGCCGCTCGTACACAGCCGTTTTTAACACTTTCCAACATAGTTGAAAAGTGTTTATGACTTCGGTTTGCCTGGTCGTCTGACCGTCTGTCCGCGCTCTCTAACTCCCGTAATTATACCCGGATTTTCATGAAATTGATAAAGGTTATTTAGAGTCACCCAAGCATGTTTGGTACTGTGTATGAAGTAGGTAGGATTAATAGTTCAATTACAGGGGCACTCAAAGATATTCCATTACATTATGGTATATTGGGAAAAATCGTTTGCAGAGTATTTTAATGACATTACGCTATTTCAAATGTATTGAAATTGATATAAATCACTGAATTTCACTAAAATCACGTTAGAACAGGGCATTTATAGCATTTTTTATTCATTTACAGAGACACACAAAAGAAATCGGTTACAGTACAGTACTGCTTTTGAGTCATAATTGCTGGAGTGCACGGTTTAAAATTCGGTATGCGCTTTTCAATTTATTTAATTATTTGCATCTTACTCGTTACATATAAATTCTATACCTCAAATGCAGGGCTGCACAAAAGTATTCACTTACCGTTCTCCTTATTAGAGGAAAATGCTGAAGGCAAATTTTCAACTGAAGTACATGTATCTCTTAAGTGAACTAAATTTTGGCAAGCATGTTGTTAATAGATTCAAATCTCTATATATAATATACAAGGCTGCTGAAAAAAATTGGATACTTTTTCCGATTGTGGATGGGAACAGCTGAAATCGGGTTTTGAAATGTGTTAGGGTCAGGTGGGGGAAAGTGGTCATAAAAACAGGCTTTTCAAACTTTCAGAGGATATAAACATTAGAATTTCTGTGATGTTTTCTAAAATTTTGGGTGTTATTTTACATTACATTACTCTAGAGTACATCCATATCCATTTCAGAAATATTTTTGGGGAATAACACCTTTTTATAACATATTTTTCCAGGCATGTTTTTATGACCACTTTACCCCAGGGGGTGGGGTAAAGTGAGTAGTGCATGGGGTAAAGTGGTCACATTGAAAAAGTGTAATAAAAGAATAAACTAATGAATAAAAAGTGACATTTTATTATTTACAAACATTTTAAAAAACCTTTATAATAAGTTATCTGCCATTTTATTTTATTAAAATGTAAATTTGTAATGTTAAAATTGTTTGTTGTTAAAATTTGGTTCTTCAAGGATTTTGATCACATCTGATTCTGGAAAAATATAATGACTGCCAAATTTGGATTTTTTTTAACATACTTTAAGAAAAATAATCATGCTTTTTCCCAATAAATTGCTTTATTGATTTCTTCATTTCATATCTTAGCAGCACTTAAGGTCCTATAGATATGGTTTGAGATGTCATCTTTAGCGATTATAAATGGATTCAAAAGAGAATGTTGACTAGGGATATTTTGTTGTTTTTTTCCTCTTGGAAATTTTAGCAACTTTTAAGTATACCATTCCTCTTGTTATTTTTGCAGATATAATGCAAGTGTTTTTTCTGTCAATACTACCCGATCTTGGACTGGACACATTTCCTTTTCCTTTAAAACTATGTCTAACAATTCTATTCACATCTGAAATGAGTGTAGATAATGTTGCCAATGTAGCTTATTTTAATTTTTTTTTACATATTTTGCAGTCGGCTTTCTTGATACTGTTTCTTTAAAATTCCTTTCCAGGCTTTTCCTAATGGGGAAAATACACCTAGATCTAATGGTTGTAGACTATGACTAGTAGTATGAGCAGGCAGAGTATTATAATGTGATTGTCGATAGCTATTTTTCACAGCGTCATAATTCATTTATGTCCGTCACAATCATAAATAAAAGGGCAGGCTTTTGTAAGCTTTCGCTGTACTATCTACTTAATAAAATGATCCATCCAAGATTCAAGTACAGAATCCTGCATCTATCCAGATTCCTTGATTCATACAATGCTCCTGCACGACCACCCTTTATTCATATATACTCACTATAAACTGTGAATGGAAGAATGTAATAACCACTAGCTGATAAACTAAAAGGAACACTAAACATTATCCTTCCTTTGGTTTCTGAATTTTATATAATGCATTGCATTGCGTAAAATTTTTTAAACTGGACTATTTTGGCTATACATATCCATTCCAGCCTCATCAACATTAAAAATTATTTCAAGACTTTCTTGTGGAGCATTTTTCTTATATAATACAAGTATAGGTATTAGAAAAAGTAGTTAATGTGTTGGTTGTTAAATTAGTTGATGTAACCTTTGCAGGCAATTCAGGTTTACAATTAGTTAATTCATTCCCTATTCTGAACCTATTAAAAATTAAACCTAACCTTTTTTAACCCCCATATTATAAACTATTATTAAATAATAACTATTTGCAGTTAGTTTTTAATAATTATTAGTATTTAATAAACTGGCATTGTATATAATGAATAATTTAACTCAGATCAAATATCTATAAGTTAAGCCTAACCCTATGACCACTTTACCCCATGTAACTAAAACTATTATGAAATAAAATCTGTGATAAATATAACTTAGCTATAAATGAAAATATGTTCTTGAGATATGTGAAAAGCTTTCTGAACTGCCAATTTAACAAAATTTGGGATAAACAAAATGCAGCAGAAAAGTTAATTAAAGAGTTAAAAGAACAAGGTGTAACAAAGACAGAAAAAATGAGTGCTCAGTGGCTCAAACATGTTACTATAAAGGTTTTTTTGAGTGAGAAGCTTTGATCAATACTTAATAAATCTAAAATTAAAAGAAAATTATTCAAATTTCTATATTAGTCAGGATTTTAGACCTTTTTATGAATTATGACCACTTTACCCCGCCTGACCACTTTACCCCACCTGACCCAATGCGTTTCCATAGGGTTGAAATAGACGTAATATTTTAATTTTTTAAACGGTGCAGTTTTGTTACATTATTCTGAATGTGTTGGAAAGTGTTTCATAATCTATGCTTGACGCATGATTTTTTCTTTCTTGTTTTTTTCATGACACTGTTTCCGTATGCTTTCTTCAGCATCTCGAGCATCTCAGAAGGTGATTTCTCGAGCAAAACGCAGAATTTGATGTTTGCACGCTGCTCTAAAGACTACATTTCAAAATCCGACGAATGAAAAATTCGCTTCCTAATTCTACAAAATACTAAGAGAAACATTTAAAATAAAATATTTGAGTTGGGTTATAAATATTGCACAAAATCCCTATAAATTCAAATTTAATGAATCTTCTAAATCCTTCAATCCTTCAAAAATCCTTCTAAAATTTATTAAATGATTATGTAAATCTTCTAATGTAGTTTCAAAAATTCACGAAAAATGCTTTAGAAGATAAAATTTTCATGAATTCATAATTCAGTGCATAAAGGGTTAAAAGCTAAAACCTAATGTTGTTTCTGAGGTTTCTAAGCCTGCACATTTTAGAAAATAAAGCAAAGTTTTACTGAATCGGAAGTAATTACGAAGTTGCATTAAATTTTTTAAACGTATTTTACATTGGGAATTATTTCTGCATTTATTTACAGTAGATTATTAGTATGGCTTTTCCATCACAATGGTTTAATTTATTTCGTCTTACTTTATTTCTTTATGCAATGAAATATGTATTTGATGTAGAGAAATATACATTTGATGTGAAAAATGTACCTTGAAAGTAAAGAACACCCATTCTATGTGAAGAAATAACATATTTTTATACTCTTAATATTAAACCAACGGCGATGCATCATTTTCTTTATAAATCGATAGCACAATCACTTTGCATTTATCGAACGAAGATAAATTCCTTTTATTCTTAAAGGTGAACAGTGATACATAAATCTGACAGTAAAGCTGTAAAAAAATAGTTTACTCAATAAATCATAATTTAAATATGCATAAAACCACAAATAATTGTACAAAAATTACTTTCAGGCACATACATATAATATAAAGATTTTTAAAATACATTAAAACATATCTTAAAATACATTAGAAAAACCCAGAACATTTTCAATCATTACAAGGCCGCCATCAGCAGGATTTAAATGCTGTTATTATTTTCTTTGCACTTATTCGAGAATTGTCCAAAAGAAAACATTGTAATTTAAAGATTGTACGGGAGATGAGATGCCAGATAAAGCTATTCAAATTTTCAACAAAGCGAGCTTTCATCTATTGTGCAGCAAATATCTCCATACACCATGAATATCGTATGATAGTGCATCGTTACAAGCTGTATCTTTATTAGCAATTATTTCAATTGATTCACTTATGATAGCTTCCCGGTAATTTTTTGTACGAAAGATAATGTTCTATAAAATTCTAAAAGTAAATGCTCCATATAATGTTCTAACAAAGATAATTTTTCTAATGTATTTTAATATATTTTTATTGTATTTTAAATATTTTTATATTTTATGTATGCACTTGAAGGTAATTTTTGTACAATTATTTGTGCTTTTATATGGATTTTAATTATTTGACTCGTCAATATTGCACTAGAATTTAAAATTTCACTTGTTGCAATAAATAATATCTATTAATGCGTCAATATTTTTGTGCTGTCACGTGTATTTATTAAATTGATTGAAATCTATGATAATACTGTAACTAAGGTTCTATAATTATTTTAGCCCTTTTTTCATTTATTTTCTCTTCTTTTCTTTAGATCTTATAAGTCTATTTTGGCTCAAACCGAGATAACTTTGGATAATACAAAATGTGATTTTTTTGGGAGGGTAAAGTGCCTATTTTTGTAAAATGCGCATGCGGGAATCTTCGACACAAATATTTTTATTACTGTAGTAAACATTCATTTTTGTATAGTTTCCCCCTTTCTTGATTTCTCATTTATGTATATAGGATTACGTTTAATTTTCTCGTGCTAATAGTTACCTTATGAAAAACTGTTATTAATATTTTCCACCGTTTATGAAATCTGTTTGTAACTTTTTTTATCTGAAAATGTTCACACAAACTTTTTAAAATAGGCTTAGGTGGCTACGAAATTTATATATGTTATTGTGGTTCCCAATACTATGATCTATGCAGGGTTCTCACTTGCTTTTGACCAGCATTAGCGATTTGGCGAATAAGAAATAAAAAACAGTAGCCAAACAAAAAAAAAAGTTGGCAGAATAGATTCGGCGTAAAAATCTGCTAAACCCCTTTACTTTAACCCATTGTTGTATCCCTTTTTTTAATATGCTCTAAAATAACCCAACTTTTTGTAACTACTTATAAAATAGAAATTCGAATATCCGCTACAGTAACTATTAAAAATAAGTATGCTCTAAATGTCTTCTAAATGTGTAATTGTTTCAGACATTCTTGTAGCAGAAACCATAGAAACTATTAAAAATAAGTACATTCTAAGTGTCTCCTAAATGAGAAAATGTTTCGAACATTCTTTTAGTAGTCTAAATAAAAATTCAAAACAGCTATCTTTGATTTACCACTGTGAAAGTATACAATAAAAATTGCTATGAGATTTCTACTTTAACCAAAAGAAAAAACGGACCGATCAATGATACTTTGCATACAACTAATAAATTCTATGGTAAATGGCTAATTTCAAAGCCGCATTCCAGCAAAACTTTTCTCTCAAAAAGAGCAAAAATTGAGCACTCGCAATTTGGCGAGTCTGCTTGTTCGTTTACACGCCAAATGAAGGATTTTGCCGCGATTTGGTGCAATGGAGAGAGGCAGCGAGAACCCTGGATCCATGTTGAAGTTTGCATTCGTAGCGTTTATTACTCTGTTACACACATAAATCTTTTTTATACGTTTACTTCAGATACCAACCCTAAATTAGCATGGCACTTTGAAACAAAACATTGAGTATTTTTATCCTTTGTAGATTTATCCTCCATTACAATATTGTTAACGGAATCAACTCCTTAAACTTCATTAGATAAATGCGAAAAAGACCACATGTATCAATCTGAAAAGGGATGAAACACTAACCGTGGATACTAGTATAAATCATATTGGTTTAAATTTTTGTATTGAAATTTTTACACTGAAAAGTTACATTTTCTAAGGAATAGCCCATGTATACATGTAATGCATGAATAAATATTCACACAGGTAATACAAATAATGGAGTATTTATTTTTATTTTACCCAATCGCCACAGATAACCATAAAAAGTATTCAATAAAAAATCTGAATGCTCCACTCTTTATACTAAAAATAAATAGTTCCAATGTAAAGAAAATATTTAAAATATTAGAAAAATGTTGAAATATATTTAGCTAGTTGCATAAGCTTCAGAAAATAAAATATTTGGATATGATAGAAGAAAACACCTTTACGGTCATGGAAAAAAAGTAAACATCCCCTACTAACTCTGCAGCAAAATATTGTAGAAGAAAGTTACTGATACCAAACGATTGGAAATAAAGTCTACTTTGAAATGAGTATAAAACTAAACAGTTCCCCGATCCGGAGCCGAATGCCTCCATGCGGTCCTTCAGAGGAGATCACGGAGCGATCCCCCATCCATCAAAGCACCATGTGACGCCCAGTCGCTACGAGAGCAACCCGCCAATTGAAACAGCTGAGCAAGGAACACACAAGACCAAACCACAACAAAGAACTTATGTTCCTTTAGCAAAGTCTGTGCTGAGGATTGATAACGTTCGCCCCGTGAACTGTTGTAACGTGTCCGATACTCTAAGAATCATCTGCACCAGGGGCGGTGCCGCAACACACGCGGCTAAACCAGATTAGTCATCCACGTGGCCAGACAAAGCGAAGCCAGCGCAAGAACGTCAATCACTTAACGAACGATACCGTCAGATCGAC
Organism: Maratus speciosus; assembly: GCA_963932465.1. Taxonomy (NCBI): domain Eukaryota; kingdom Metazoa; phylum Arthropoda; class Arachnida; order Araneae; family Salticidae; genus Maratus; species Maratus speciosus. Next base: position 106,088,623 of record OZ010795.1, on the reverse strand, counting down.
AAGTAGTTCATGTTTCAAGAATGCTGCAATTATGCCGCCAGCGTTACACCTCGAGGGGACGTGACTACCCCTTCAGGTACCAAAAGTGACTCCCACAACTGGTTCCTCGCTTAAAGGACCACTTAAGCTGCTATCAGATTCACCAACTTTTCGAGCAATTTTTGAGCCAACTCTTAATTTCCCCCAACTTTTCGCGAATTATTGTCTCAACACTCAGTGTGATAGCAAACAGTAATATCCCCAACTTTTTATTCACAGCTCAAAAAGTCTGCGCGACTTTGCGCCCCCAAAGCCTCCGCGACTTCTCCACCCCCTACTTTCAACATTTTAGATAATCAGAGATAAGCGATTGATAAGAATAGGCGATAAATATTAACGGCTGGTACTAGTAGTACTGGTTTTCCTCCAACTTTAGAAACGACAATTGTAACCTTTTTCTCCCTTTGAACGGGAAAATGTTGAGATTAAAATCGGATGAAAAGTTGGTGAATCTGATAGCAACTTTAGACATCCGTGTTTAAGTGTACCACCATCCAGTGCGGCATTACGTCTCGAGGGGGTCACCATGTGCCCCTTCAGGTACCGAACAAGTCCGGCACGCTGTCTAGAGGCCTGCAAAAGCGGAACGGGCGATTCATCACTTCTCAAGACCAGTATCTGAGGTCAAAGCCACAATAGCAGCTCGCCACCCCAGCCAGATGTGTATATTTCAACGATTTGCATCGCCACCAAACGCGAGGTTCTTATTATGAGAAAAGAAGAGAGCTGCTCGTCCGACCGGCGGACGCAGTAACCCCCGCCTGCACATAGTCTTTGATTTTCGCCCCTGAGACATGGTTCCTGTAGTCGGACTCCCAAGCAACACATCGCAACATAAAACACCACTACATAAAACGGAGAAGAGCTTGAGAGGGGGCTTGGTCTCCGGACGACACACACCTCCTGCCAGTTGACGAGGCTTCGTGGCTATGCTACCTTCACCAGCCACTGTCGACACCGGCCACTCGTACCTCACCTTACCTCAAGGACACACCCAAGAAGGCGTTCTCCGTATGAGAGTGGTTGGCGCCATCCCACACACACCTTCTGCAAGTCGGCGGGCCCACGAATCAAGCTCCCACGCTGTCTACAGTCGACACCGCCCGGACTTGCCTCCCAGTGACTCAAAGAGAGACACCTTCAACAAACATCAGCACTTACAACACTCCTTTTATGAATTTTGCCACTTTTTCTTCTTTTTGATTTCTTTATTTTCTATTTTCTATTTTCTACTTTTTCATTATTTTCAAAATTTTCCCACACAAATACTTGGGATACCAAGGCTTAGAAGGAGACCAGTACTCCCACGTTTCCAGAGAAGTTTGGAGCTGTCACAACCCAGTCCACCATCTTGTCCTTCACAAACGTTGGACAAGAAATACCAGCGCACAGTGGGTGATTTACCGATTCTAGTTGGACAAAATTATTTTTGGCGTCAATAGAGTCGCATCTCCATGAAATTGAAAAAAATTATTGATATTCACTATTGAATGCTAGGTATTGCAAAATGTAGCGTGTAGTAGTCATAATTTCGTTACAAGGACATTCAACAGAATTTTATTACATTACGGCCTATGGGGAAAAATCGTTTGCGGTGGTTTTTAATGATGTTTGAGAATTTCAAACACTTTGAAATTTATTACATATCTATGAAGTGCACTACAAGATGATTGCTATAGAATATGGTATGGATAGCATTTATCGATCATTTACAGGGACACTAAAAAAATTATGTTACATTACGGTCTATGGAGAAAATTTGTTTGTGGTGTATTTTGTTCATGTTACGTTATTTCAAAAGTATTTAAATTGATATATATGTCCGAGGTTCTCTATAAGATGCTTACTATTGAATATGATGTACATAGCATTCATCTTTTATATACAGGGACACACAAAATAAATCAGCTATATTGGGTCGTTCGGAAGTCCGTTTAGGAAAATCAATTCGTACCGGAAAATTCTGCACCGTAATTATTAGACATTAGATATCGGAATCAATGTCTAATAATTAAATAATAGAATTTTCCGTTACGAATTGATTTTCCTAAACGTACATGACTATCTGAACGACCCAATATTTCTCTCTCTATGAACAATAATTGACGGAACTGCGTTTTCAGTTGTGGAACACTTTTTTAAATTATAAAAATTGCATACTATTTAGTGTGTATAAATTCCATAAATCATATACAGGACTGCACAAAACATCTAATGTACATTTCCGTTTATTGACAGAAATTGCTGACGTGAAATTTTCAACCGTTCCCTAACTGTTCTAAATTTTTGCATATTGTGAATTATATGATAAATCTATAGTTCATATACAAGGATGTACGAAATTTTCCGGGTTTTTTTTCGACTTTGATTGAAATTGTGTTTTAAAACTTGTTATATGTTTTACAAATTATTACTTAGACATCGTTTTTCACGTTATTAAGCTATGAAGTTTTATTATAGTAGTACGAATGCGTTGAAAAATGTTTCATAATCGATTGACGCATGACTTGACGTTCTTCTTGAAAATTTTAATGATACTTTCTTAACGGTATGGAAACTAATGTGATAAAACTTTTTTTGTATTATTATAACAAATCCTAAAATTTCTTTTTCTAAAATTTAAGATATGGAACAAACATTCGACAGCTTTAATGAAAATTGCTGTGTTGTATATTCTGTTATACATTTATATTTATTTCTGCACAGGGAACCCTATGTAAAGAATGGTAATCATAAGACATCATGGGAAAATGTCTACATTATGTCTTGCATTGTATCAAATCTGAATTTGGAGAATTTGTATCAGTTTTGTAACCAATTGAAATTTGCAGCAAAATAATATATTTTACATCATTTTGTCCTGAGATATCTACATACGACTGGAACTTTTGTCCAAATTTGGTCATAAATTTAAACATTTTGCGCTTGCAACATTTCATGTACTGTTCATTTTAATTTTCCTCTATAAACAAAATATTTTCAACTAAATTCACATTTTCGTTAAATTTTAAATCTTGTTGCCATTGCATAAAGGTGAAAAAGTTTATTTATGTGACTAACTTAAATTCTGCTGTCTTTGGTAAAACAAAAATGGTACTTGAATTAAAATTCCAAAAATTTTTATAGACTTAATAAGCTAAAAACAATTCTAAAAACTGAGGAGGCACCTAAGGGCAGACAAATTAAATTGGAACGAAAAGGTAATAATCTAAACTAGTTAATCAAATCAAAAATTCAGCTTAATCGTGCTTTATCATATAACTTTTTCTATATTAAAACTGAAAAATTATTTTTAAAAAATTACACAGTTTTCTGCGACATTAAATATGAAATAACAGCTGATATGTGCAAAATTTATACTCATAAATCCAATAAAATGGTCCATATTTTGTTTCGAAGCGTACATAATCGAGCAGTATATTTTATTCTGCTTCAGGTAACATATTAAAGAACTGTACTCAAATTGATTGATTCATTCCCAACTAAGAAGCACCAACTTTGCACTAGTCTATGGACCATGCAATTATATTTATATCAAAACCAATAGCAGGGTACAACGCCCTAACTATTGAGCTATAACAGGCAGAAAATAAATTGCGCCAGGATAAACTTTTAAAAATCGACTTTTGGCCAGCTAGAATCGGTAAATCACCCACCGTGCAGTGCCTGCACCCTGTGTGGGACTTTGCTTCCGGTCTCCTTCCACACTCAAGTGGCCGGTTCGGAAACACAACATCCTCAGCCTGACATCCTCGCCACCCACCCCCCCCCCCCCCACTCACACACACAAACACATTCAAGGGGTTGATTGAAGACCACCAGGAGGGGGCCCCTTTTTTTAAATGAGAATATATATGAGTATATAAAATTAATAATTTTAAATGAATATATAAAATTTGCTCAGAGGGCCATCCACATATCAAAACGAACTCAAATGTCGGTTTTTTTTTATAGCAGTACCCAAGTTTGACACCATAAATAAATTCTACAGCCTTCAATTAGCCTAAATCCAAATTCATATGAAATTCGTATGATTTAGTTTCCGAGAAACTAACTATTTTAAAACGAGCATATTTTAGGGGCTGTATCCAAATTGAAGTTTGGTTCTCGATTGTTGAAATGCTACAGAATGACTATGTCACTTCTGTTAAGGTATTATTTCTTGCCAGTGTGACTATTTCACTCGCTTAATATGTCTAGACTATTGCCAGACAAAATATTTCAATAAAATGAGCAAAACATATAATTTTTCAAATTATGCTTTTCTGGATATCATAGACGGCTCCTTAAACCATCATTTTGACGTTTTATACTCATAATTCGAAAACTACTTGGAAGACAAATTTGAAACTTAGAATTTGCATAAAGCAGGACATAATAAAATTAAATCTATCAAAAAAATTGTTGGTTGCAATTCATATTTTTTTTTTCGAATATTAATTTCATAATTCATAATGTAATTTTTTTAATTACAAATTCAATTTATTTATGTTTGTATTTTTTAGTATTATAACCACACAAAGAAAGTATCACATTAGGATTTTAATTTCAAGAAATATTAACAAAATTATGGAAATATAATTTAACATTAGAAGCTCTCAATTTTGAATGTTCAAAATTCAAAAACTTTTTATCCAAATGACTTGAAATTTCGTTTCTAGGCGTCGTTTGAACCAAATATTTAAAATATAGTGTCAAAATTGTGTGTTGCAATTGAAAAAAACAAAGATTGGTATGCATTAGATTTGTAGATGTCCCTTAAACAAATTGTATATGCATCATTTAAAAGTAGACTTTATTTCCAATCGTTTGGTATCAGTAACTTTCTTCTATTATAGTTAGTTGCATAGTTAGTAGGGGGTCTTTACTTTTTTCTCATAGCTGTACATTTGCCAATGTACATTATACAGTATGGGACCTCAAATCCGGACTGGCCGGGACCGCGATCGTTCCGCATTTCGGAATTTTCCGGATTTCAGGTCCTTAACCAAAACAATAAATAAATAGATACAGTAGATGCCCATGGCAAAATTTTACATGCTGCGAAGCAGTCTATATCGCGAATTGCCATGTTTGGCTTAGAGTAAATAAACAGCCAAAAATGCAAATTATAAAAAATAATTGAAAATAAGGATTTTTTCTTAATACATCATATTCTTAGGAATATTAAAACATCTTTTAGAAAATGCGTCGTTGTTCACGAGAGCCGAGTTAGGCCTAGGAATCTATATCAGTTGCCGTGTAGGGCTTAGTTTAAGTAAACAGACGAAAACAAATTACAAAAAAAAGAATTTAAAATAAGAATATTTTTTAAATCCTGCACATTATTAGCAACATTAAAATATCTTTTAGAAAATGAAAATGCGTCGTTGTTCATGAGAGCCTAGCAAGGTCTAGGAATCTATATCGGGAATTGCAGTATTAGACTCAGTGAAAATAAAGAGAGAAACAATTAAATTTTTTAAATAAAATGTTCTAAGAAAGTTTAAATATAAACAAAAACAAGAGGAAATCTATTCAAACTCTATTCTTTTCGTATAAAAAGGACTTCGTAAATGTGTTATTAAGTTCGCGTTGTTTGATTGCACGAGAAAGAAATTATTGAGTCGCAAGCAAACAGAAAAAAAGAGCAAAACCAGTTTTTTCCTCTATTAAAAAAATAATTATCTCCATTGCTAATTGACTAATTTCTTTCAAATTTTCAGCAAGCTGCAATAATAGTAAATTAGCCTGTGTAACAAATTTTTATTAAAATATAATGTACCTCTAAAAAAAGGCCACTATAGAGTAACTGCAAAGAAAAACGAGATATCTGTCTGTGGTTTGTTTTATTTATTCAACTTGTTTATTTAACTCTGTGAAGTGGGAAGTCAACGTTATCATGTGATCATCAGCTTTGGATGGATAGTATGTTTTGTCATGCAGAAAGAAACCATGCATAGATATTTTTTCCCCCTTTGAGTTAAAGAAAAATTATCTTTGGTACGGTGCTTACAAACAGAATTTTTTCGAAAAATGAGATTTGTTGAACATTTGAAGGAGAGGGGGGGGGGGGAGAGGAGATAGCAAAACATCTTTACATATAAAAATTGTAAATATATTCTATGCATCTTTTAAAAATAGTTCTTCTTTCTGGTTATTTATTTGTTCTTTTTGTATTCTCTATTAACCCTCCGTCTACCAGACGGGTCCATTGGACCCGACAGGTACATACAAAATATTCATTCAAACCAGAAATTTCTTTAAAATAAACTAAGTATATAAACCAGACAAAAATAAGGTAAATAAATAAGTTAAATAGTTTTAAATAAAAATTCTGGTGTAGAACGTTTTATTAAAACTTGAATAAAATTCCCGGTAGATCTAGGGTTAAATGAAGAACAAGGTTTCTTTTTAAAATAAATTTAAAATGTGTGCACACACTAACTTTTCTAACTCTGTCAGCAAATAGTATTTAGATTAAAACTATAATATAAAAACATTGCAACAAATTTATTCAGTTGAGTGCAGTTGTTTAGTCTTCCTTAGTTGGAAACTGTGTTACGTATGCGCGTAGCGCCATCTATGGGCGTTTTCCGGAATTATTTATTCCGTCTCGTCGCGGAATTTCAGATTCCTTTATTCATTCCGGATTTTGGGTCGTCCGGATTTTAGGATTCCGGATTTGAGGTCCTGTACTGTAGTTACAAATTTTTTTGACAGATTTTGTCTTGTTTTTTATGCTTCGTTGTTCGATTTGAATAAAATAAAATTCTATCTTTCTTTGATAACTTTAAAGTAGGCGTGTTACTGATTTGTATTCCTGTAACGGAGTCCGTTGGCTTCTTTTCGATATACGAGTATTTTTGCAGCATCGAATATTAAAATAATTTAAATCTACATGAATTGAATGAATATATTTTAAACTTACATACATAATGTTATTTATCAATTTTTACTGAAAATATGTAAAATATGATATAATTATTTTATACTAGCTAAAGTACTCTGCGTTGCCCGGAATTTTAAGAATGTTAGTTGTTTTACACGTAATTTTCACGCTTTTTTTTTTCATTTAATCCGTATGAGAGATTACCTACTTACTTAGTAAATGTAATCTGTGGTCTGGACTGAGACCGAGATTAAAACCTTTTGATGAAAAGTTGTTTCCGTGTATTTGTTAGTTAAATAATTTTTTCATCATTAAAGAAAAATGGCAAGTACAAAAATTCTATGAATTTTACTTTAAAAAAATCTGAAATCTTTATTTCAGTTCTTCACTAAGAATGAGCTCTAGGGACCTAAACCTTTGTGGAAATTCTAATATATACGCATATATGGGGGATAGCTCAGATGGTAGAGCACTGGCGGCTTCAGTCAGGAGATCCCTGGTTCGAATCCTGGTCCGGACATTTTTCGCCCAGTTGGAAATGTACACCTAATATGATTTGTTTACCAATTAGAATAATTGTGTTAATATTAATCTAGTGTAATTTCGTATCCAGCGATTTCTGGAGCTCCATTACCTGAGATTTATTCTGTTGAGCTGAACCAGGTTTCAGACCAGATGCTGTAATCATCAAGGTTAGCTGGGTGAAAAAGTTCGACCAGAATCGTCCGGGATAGCTCAGATGGCAGAGCACTGGCGGCTTCAGCCAGGAGGTCCCGGGTTCGAATCCTGGGCCGGACATTTTTCGCCCAGTTAGAAATTTACACCTAATATGATTTGTTTACCAATTAGAATAATTGTGTTAATATTAATCTAGTGTAATTTCGTATCCAGCGATTTCTGGAGTTCCATTACCTGAGATTTATTCTGTTGAGCTGAACCAGGTTTCAGACCAGATGCTGTAATCATCAAGGTTAGCTGGGTGAAAAAGTTCGACCAGAATCGTCCGGGATAGCTCAGATGGCAGAGCACTGGCGGCTTCAGCCAGGAGGTCCCGGGTTCGAATCCTGGTCCGGACATTTTTCGCCCAGTTGGAAATTTACACCTAATATGATTTGTTTACCAATTAGAATAATTGTGTTAATATTAATCTAGTAAACTCCCTACTGTCTTAGCAGTAGGCATAACAAATACACTCATTGTAGATCACCAGCACATGTTGCCAAAAAAGTTTTTTACATGATGGTGGACCAAGGATCAACAATGTACAGCATAGCCAAGTGAACTCCCATTATATATAACCAGCGCCCTCTATAGCTAATTTAGAATTGAGAATGAAATGCTCCATGTATTCAAATGATTCAGTGTCAAGATGCCATCTATTGACTTATTAGTAAAATAAAAACTATTAATAACTATTATCTATATTATATATATCTATCACTTTTTTATGGACACTATAATTTTCATAATTCTACACAAATCTCTTCCAAATTGACACATAAATTCAAGGGGCAGAAAATCTTTGCCAAGTTCGTTAATGGGCAAAATCGGACCAAAAGGGTCGAAATAGGGAGGGGTTTTATGAAAACCGAAAAACACCTATAACTTCTTAACTATAATACATATCAAATCAGTTTAAAGTTATTACTGCTTCTAGGAAAAGGGCCAAAATTTATGAACGAAAAAAAGAACAAAAAGACGAAAAAAATAGGGTTTTAGGGAGCAAAAAAATTAATAACTTCGTCAATTCTCAAGATGTCAAATTCAATTAAACTTATTACAAATCTTATTAAGACTATCTACAACTTTTTGATAGGATCAACTCTTTCTGCAAAAAAAAAAAAAAAAAAATAAAATAAAAACAAAAAAAAAGAGGGGGTTGAGGAAGAAAAAAATTCATAACTTCATCAATTCATAACGTATCCAATCCATTTCCGTTTATTATACATCTTCTGAATATTATCTACAAGTTTTATATTGACAAGTCTTTGATGGGACCAACTCTTACAGAAAAAACAAATTAAACAAAAATAGGAGTTGAAGAAAAAAATTTCGTATAAAGGGTGTAATCAAATCCAAACTGCTTGTTTTCTGACTCATTTTTAAATTCATTTTTCCTCTCAAACGCATCCAATTGGCAGGTTCCCTTATTCAGAAACTTTACAATGTGCCGTATTGGTCGATTTTTTTTTTAATAACAGCAGAATACATTTTTTTAAATGCTGCCAAAATGGGCATTTGAATCGAATTTCCGAAGGTGGTCCCTTGCTGGAAACTAAAAAAGTGGTCGTACAGGGAAAATAATTGTTTTTAAATCAAGCTCTAATTATCTGAACGAAAAATAAAAACACAGGTCGCTTATAAATCTCTTCAAATAATCACGTCAGCAAGTTTCATATTTTTACTTTTAAAAATGAGTCTGAAAATGTGTCAAAAATTTTCGAGTTGTTGAGGGAGGGAAAATATTTTTTTTAATTTCGCCTTAACATTATTCTGATAAAACTAGCTCTTACAGAAAAATGAAATTAAAAACTCGCCAAAAGCGGCCAGATAAAATTGTTGAACTGGGTTTATCTCTAATCTTGATTTAGTTTTTGTTGGTGAAATTAGTACTTAACTTCGAAATCTACCTCAGCCTGTAGGCCGAACCGGCAGGGATTTTTTTTTTTCGATTTTTTAATGTTTAAAATATTTCATTGCTGTAGCTTCACAGTCAGTTGTTCTTTTCTGGCGAGCGTGGTTTGGTGCATCGTTAAATCCATTGTTGTTGTGACTCGTATTCAATTGTAACAACATAGAATATTGGGTGATTTATCACCTGTGGCGATGATAAGAGTAAAATTAAATTAATAATTTATGTAGACATAGCAAGTAAAGCCTTTGTGTAAAAATATTAAAAAGAAGAAAACCAAAGTTTAAAAATGCACAAATAATACATAAAAAGCAGTAAACAGCTGTTTCGAATCTGCTAGAGAGATTCTTCTTCAGTGCAAAATAGAGCAAAGCGCAGCGTGCTGGAAAAAGCAAGGCTGGGCAGACTAACAGACCTTTTTATGCATTGCTTATATACCCAATAGGAGTAGCGAATTCGCCAAAAACAACCAATGAGAGAGAAGCAGATGAAACTACTGAATAGACAAGTAGCGATATCTACCGGAAAACGAGAGAAAAAGAAACCAAAAAAGGGGGAAATTAAATTAATGCTTTCCAAATACTTGGAAAATCAGGAGTACTAGATAAGTCATAAGAGAATTTTTAATGAAAAACATCAAAAATTCTCACTCCTTAGTCAATGATTTATCTAGTACTCCTGATTTTCCAAGATTTGTAAAGCACTAATTTAATTTTCTCCTTTTTTGGCTTCTTTTCTTCTCGTTCTCCGGTAGATGTCGCTACTTGTCCACTCAGTCGTTTCATCTGCTTCTCTCTCATTGGTTGTTTTTGGCGCATTCGCTACCCGTATCGGGTATATAAATCTCTGTCATTTTGCCCAGCCTTCCTTTTTCCAGCACACTGTGCCTTGCTTTATCTTGCAATGAAGAAGAATCTCGCTAGTAGATTCGAAACAGCTGTTTGCTGTTTTTTTATGTATTATTTGTGCACTTTTAAGCGTTGGCTTTTTAATAATTTATAATTAAATTCTAAAAATATTAGAATGTTGTATTGTCATCGAAGACACGTCTCTGTACATAATGTTTATAATTCTAGCCTATCATTAAGTGGGTTAATAACACAAGTCTGCGATGTTTGTGTTGTTTAACTTTTGGTAATTGATTTTTATGTATTTTTCAGCGCTGAATCCAAAAATGACTTTAATTTTTAACCTTCACGTCAGGATTGTTTGCAAATCGTAAATTTCAATGGTAAAAAGTCAAAAAATAGAGAACAACTCATACTGAAAGATACAGGAAATGATTGTATTTCTTAGCTTTTGATAACTGATTTTAGCGCTGAATTCGAAAACGACCTTCATTTTTATCCACCAAGTTAGGATTTTTTGCAAATCGCAAATTTCAAAGTCAAAAAATAGCAAAATTCTGATACTATAAAATAGATGTGATGGCTGTGTTTTTTAAATTTTGATAATTGATTTTTCTGCAGTTTTTAGCACTAAATCTGAAAATAACCTTCATTTTTAACCAGCACGTCAGAATTTTTCGAAAATCGTAAATTTCAAAGTTAAAAAGTAAAAAATTTTCAAAAAACCCTGACGTGATGATAAAAAATGAAGGCCATTTTCGGATTCAGCGCTACAAAATACGTAAGAATCAATTAGCAAAAGCTAAGCAGTAAGACACAATCCAGATTTTGCTGGCTTGGGTAATTGATTGTAAAATTTCACATTTGCATACAAAAACCAAGTTTAGTTAAATAAAAGAGTGTACATAGAGTAATTTCTATGTAAAAGTATACAGTACCTTTCAAAATACATTCCTTCAAACTTGCTGTACCTATTAAAATAAAATTATTTCCGCATTATTCCCCATCAGCTACTATTTCAAAATACGAATATTTTGGAATATTTTCAGTTTTTCGCAAAAATTATTCTAATTTAAAAAGTTACATATTCGTTTCTAATCTTAAATTTTCATCTGCTACAAAATTTAACAATTTCCTAAAAAGCGAAAGAGAAACGGAAATTTCATCCTAGAAAGTTTTGCAAAAGTTTTGTATGTGGTTGCCATTTATTATTAGAAAAAAAAATCTTATAGGCAACATTTTCAATGTATACCTGTATTTGGTAACTAAAAAAATTTTTCTTTTCTTTTATTACAGTTATCAATAGAACTTTTCTTCGTCTTTGACAACAAATGATTAAATTTCCTATGTAAGCTTCATGAAATGATTAAGTGGACAGAAAACGCTCTAAAGGGACTGTACATATATAACGATATCAACTTTTTGGCAGTTTTGGACCCCCATCTCAACTTATAATATTGTTATCAGTGTCTAAACTTATTTTATTTTTATATTTTTTTCTTTCTTTTTCTTTTTATACCTTTGCAATGATATACAGATATGTTTATACATTTACGAGTTGAAACCGGTCGAAGTACGACGAACTAAAGTGTTTAGAAAATAATTGTTAGACCGAATTTATAATAAACTTGCAAAAATAATTACAATAAAAAATTCATCTTACATAGAATGTCTAACTCTTAACCCTTTACTGCGCAGCTTTTCATATGTACAAACAACAGTGTTTTAAATTTCATAGATTTTTCTTATTCGTATAAGCTTAATGCAAACCAGAAAATTAAAATAGCAATATCTGCTTTAATTAATAACAGGCATTCCGTATTTAAATAAAGCAAAATTAACCATTGAAACTTTCTGGTGTAAAGTCAGATTCTCTGAACTACGCAATTTCTAGAACGTATTCTATCATGGGAATTAAAGGGTTAAAAGTTAAGTTTTATAAAATAAATAATTATATAAAATAAAGTATTTGGAGACATACTTCTTAAAATATTTATTAATTTGCAATATTTTAACGTAACAGCCACAAGACAGTAGTTTTTACTTGTATTGCTGATGTGCAACAAAAGCAAAGAATGACAAATTATATGAAAAATGTATCTCTGATTTATTTCGTTATTTTTCCTGTGTAATAAACCTTTCAGAGAATCATATATAATTTTTTTCGAAACAAAATAAAAAATCACGCATTTAAAGGTTAAACCTAATAATATTTTTAACCTAAAGTTGCCAAAATACCATTTCCACAATATTCAACTGTTTAAATTATTGAAAAATTAAAGTAATCAAGATGAGTAAATATGATGAAGTTATCGATTGAGGCTTTTATGTTTGGTATTACATTACAGGATGAAAAATCAGCAAAAAAAAATTTCGGTTTGTCACATCATAGAATTTTTTGACCACAACATCGAAGCCTTACGTCATTTTCAACATTCTCAACAATTGCATACGCACGACTCAAATCCCTATTCAACATTTAAAAGTAGTTTAACGAGCAATAGATTATTAATGAATATATTTTTTAACTTAAAGCCACGTTTGACTGATACAACTTTTCACGTGAACATGCGCTTCACACTCTTGACTTGAGGTTCTAATCTCAGCAATCGCGAATAAAATAATCAGAAATTTCTCTTTTAGATGTATTTGTGGTCAAATATTTAGTTTTATCAAAGAAAATGGTTGTTTTGTTTTAAATATGACATCATTTTCATTCACTGAATCATTTCGCCTAGCGTCTCAAACTCAGTATCAGCATAATGAAAAAATGTTGAAATGTAAAAGATTTATGAGTGAGAATGCATGTTTTTTTTTTTTTTTTTTTTAAAGGCTGATGTCATTTTCTATTCAATTTTTTTTAAGTTACTTTTATTTATAATGAGAAAATGGCATCAATAAGGATATAAACAATAAAAATAAATAAACCTCATTATTATAATAAAACACTCATACTACAATATATATTAAAACACACATACACACGTAAATAACGCCTGCATTCAACAGTTAAAGGTATATATAAATATTATACAGACATACAAACAATAAATACAATAAATCCAACTGGAGTGAAAAATTAGCCAAAGCCAGGAATCGAACTCGGGACCACAGTACACAAGACTGCTGCTCTAACCACTGAGCTACTCCGGCCGACGCCTGAGTCTGCAATTTCTCACTAATAAACCATGTTGGGGAAGTCACCAGCCATCTATATTTATGTGTGTATGTGTGTTTTAATATACATTGTAGTATGTGTGTTTTATTATATTTATCGTAGATCGATGTAATAGTAAAATCTATTCATCGTTGTCCGGTCATCCAAGGCTGTCGTATAGATGGCTGGTGACTTCCCCAACATGGTTTATTAGTGAGAAATTGCAGACTCAGGTATCGGTCGGAGTAGCTCAGTGGTTAGAGCAACAGTCTTGTCTACTGTGGTCCCGGGTTCGATTCCTGGCTCTGGCTAATTTTTCACTCCAGTTGGGTTTATTGTATTTATTGTTTGTATGCCTGTATAATATTTATATAAACCTTAAACCTCATTATTTCTCATTTCTCTGCAACAATGAAAGTAATCCAATTGCCACCATTTTGAAGAAATATCATAAAAAGCTTTTAAAATTGAAAATAAAATATAAAAATGGAAATAAATTAAAAAATAGAGAAACGGGCACATCTACAAATGAACTGCTTTGGTTTAATAAAAATATATATAAAAATTGGTCCAATAGAAAGCTCAGAGCTAATTACTAAAATAACAGCCTGGTATTTTAACCCTTAAATGCCTGGTGTTGCTTTTCGGCAACATACCCAATTTAGGCTCTAAAATACAATTATAATAATATTGAAGGTATAATGCCTAATGTTGCCAATAAAATACATTCTGAAAATATTATTAAATCGATTTTCAATATGTAGATGGCAACACTTGTGCTGTTTAAGAATAAAGATAGATTTATTTTTTTAATTGTTACTACTTGTTCTTTTTGTTTTCTTAGGGAGCTTGCGAAATACCCTATTTTGACCTGCAGTGAGCAAGTAAAATTTTTTTCTTATTAAAGTTCCTAAAATTTTTGTGTGTTTAATATTACAGAATTTTACGAAGGGAAATTATTTTTTCAATTAAACACCAGTATTGCCGATTAGTAACAAACTGTTTTTTAGCCGTACACTATACTTAAAACAAAATATGATTTTTTTAAGTATTTTTCTCATGATTTATTTAAAAAATGAAAGCTGAAAAACATTATTACAATGATTTTTGAAAAATCAGGCATTTAAGGGTTAAATATATAGATTATTCACATGCTTTACTGATTTAAAGGAAGAGAAGAAGTTAATAAAATATCACTATTATCTGAAATAACTTTACATCAAATAACACTTTAAAAAAATACTTACTATTTAGAAGTACTTTATAATAGCTTTTTGTTACATAACGCATTAAACAATAATATTGTCTTCTTGCACTTGCCCCATGCACGAGGATAAACAAAACTTCTTATAAACAAAACAGGTGGACAACATTCTTCCCTATTTTTGAGTAGTAAAATTAACAAGAACCATTTCGAACCTGGTTTCCCTAACAACGAATTATATGAGCATTTGGCAGAAGAATGGGAATGACGAACGTTGGGATATTCCATATTTTGGTAAGAAATGATTTTATAATCATTCAGTGGTTTTAATAACTAAGTATTTTCATAAAAATAGATATCAGACTATTTAAAGAAAAGATGACAGATGTAAAGAAAAAGTTATCAAAAAAAGAAAATTTCGGATAAAAAATGATAACGATATCAAAAGACAAACCCTCCTCCCCCTAGAGATATCTTACGATATCAAGTGCCAGACACACCCTAGAGATATCTTACGATATCAAGTGCCAGACACCACATCATCCTAGCGATATCTTACGATATCAAGTGACAGATATCCCTCATCAGAGATATCTTATGATATCAAGTGTCAGAGACCCCTCCCCTAAATTGATAGCGTATATATATAAAATGATAACGATATCAAAAGACAGCCCTTCCTCCCCTAGAGATATCTTAAGATATCAAGTGGCATACAGCCTCCCCCAAATTGGAATGTTATATATGTCAAGAATGATTATGATATCAAAAGACAGCCCTTACCTCCCCTATCTTACGATATCAAGTGCCAGACACCCATTCCCTAAATTGATAACGATACATATGTAAAAAGGGTAATGATATCAAAATACACCTCCTCCTCCAAGAGATATCTTACGATATCAAGTGTCAGACATCCCTTCTCCCCTAAATTGATAACGTTTATATATGTAAAAAATGATAACGATATCAAAAACAACCCCTTATCCCTAGATATATCTTACGATATCAAGTGCCAGACATCCCCACCCCTAAATTAATAACATGTATATATGTAAAAAATGATAACGCTTTCAAAAGACAACCCCTCATCCCCCTAGATATATCTTACGATATCAAGTGCTAGACACCCTTTCCCCTAAATTGATAGCGTTAGATATGTATAGCCCCAAATGACGAAAATTGACTTAAGTTTGCTCGTGGATTAGGAAGTATGTAATTCATTCAGACGATAACTTCTTTTTGCATTTATTTATTTATCTTTTATATGAAAAAAAATTGTTTTATCATAAAAAAACAACAAAAGTTTGAATATAGTACAACAAAATTAATCTTGCAAGACAAATTTTGCAAAGATTTTAAAGTAAAGCCGCTATCAGATTCACCGACTTTTCGAGCAACCAACTTTACAGCCGATTTTAACCCCAACATTTTCCAGTTGAAAGGGAGAAAAAGGTTACAATTGTCTTTGCTAAAGTTGGAGGAAAACCCGGGAAAACCAATACTACTAGTACCAGCCGTCAATATTTATCGCATTTTCGTATTAATCGCTTATCTCTGATTCGCTGAAATGTTGAAAGGTGGGAGGAAATGTTGCGGCTAGGACAGACTTTTTTGAGATGCGGATAAAAAGTTGGGGATATTGCTGTTTGCTATCACACTGGGTGTCGAGACAACATTTCGCGAAAAGTTGGAGGAAATCAAGAGTTGGCTCAAAAATTGCTCGAAAAGTTGGTGAATCTGATAGCGGCTTTTAAGTTTCATATTTCTTAGTCGACATTTTTTCTTTATACTCCTTATTGCGTTGTTTCTCCAAAATACCTGAAAACAAGTCGGAAATTGCACGTCAAACGTGGCAAATGAGGTGCGTTCGTACTATAACTAGTTTTATAAATACTCAGATTTATGTCCAACAGCTATTGCACTCGTATGCAAAAATGCATAAATACAAAATTTATTACGATTCTACATATTAAATTCAGTAATATTCTAATAATAGAACTCCATCTTAAATAAAACGCATCAAAATGGCAACTTCGAATCCCGACCTATTATGGATATCGTTGAATTGAATTAATTACGTATGATAGGATTTAATAGAATGGAGAAAACTTTTATTAATAACTTTTTAAGTTTTGATTCGATTTTCATAGAATTTGAAATGACTTGACACAATTCTGCAACGACTCTATATATTAAATTTCAAACCATTCGGTTGGGTAGATTTTGCGCTCTTATATAAGGACATACGGACGAACCAGACGACGACTATAGGTGCAACGTATTTATATAATTGCGTACGCACCTAATAAGTTATAATATGTCACTTATTATATAACCTGTGACTATTTAGTAATATATATGTGTAGTTTATCTATATCTCTAGTTAACTATCACTATAATTACGGTTAATGATAAGTTATACATTGTAATTATTGCTAAATATAATGCAGTCATTAATGCATTAACTTTGCATATGAAATTACGTTCTTTCTATAAAAATAAGTACTTCTTCTAAAAGCACGTCCGCTTATTTAATCTTAAATTGTTCGCTGGTAAGGTACATATTTGACTTTGTTCGAAAAGTTCTTCCTGTAGAAAAACACTTCTCATCAATTCGTAAAAAGAAAAAATAATCAATATAGATAAAAGTTTTCTAAAAGTTTCTCAAAAAATTTACATGCGTTAGAAAAAGCTTACATGTGATGAAATAAAATTCTTAGAAGAAACGAAATTTAAATAACACTAGCCCGCAAAATTTGGGTTGCGTCATGTTTTTTAGTTTTTGATAATTGATTATTGCGTATTTTGCAGTTCTGAATCCGAAAAAGGCCTTCATTTTAAACCATCACGTCAAGTTTTTTCGCAAATAGTAAATTTCAAAGTTAAAAACTCAAAAAATAGCAAAAATCTGATACTATAAAATAAATGTGATGGTTGTGTTTTTCAGCTTTTGGTAATTGATTTTTATGTATTTTACAGGTCTGAATCCGAAAATGACCTTCATTGTAAACCATCACGCCAGGTTTTTTCGCAAATCGTAAATTGCAAAGTTAAAAAGTCAGAAAACAACAAAAATCTGATACTGTAAAATAAATGTGATATTTTTGTTTTTCAGCTTTTCATAATTGATTCATATGTATTTTGTAGTGCTGAATCTGAAAATGAAATGACCTTCACTTTAAACCATCACGTCAGGGTTTTTTCGCAAATCGTAAATTTTAAAGTTAAAAACTCAAAAAATAGCAAAAATCTGGTACTATAAAATAAATGTGATGGTTTTGTTTTTTAGCTTTTCATAATTAATTCATATGTACTTTGTAGTGCTCAATCTGAAAATGACCTTCATTTTAAACCATCACGTCAGGATTTTTTCGCAAATCGTAAATTTTAAAGCTAAAATTCAAAAAATAGCAAAAATCTGGTACTATAAAATAAATGTGATGGTTTTGTTTTTGTTTTTTTAGCTTTTCATACCTGATTCATATGTATTTTGTAGAGCTGAATCTGAAAATGATTTTCATATTAAACCATCACGTCTGGTTTTTTCGCAAATCGTAAATTTTAAATTTAAAAACTCAAAAAATAGCAAAAATCTGATACTATAAAATAAATGTGATGGTTTCTTTTTTTAGCTTTTCATAATTGATTCATATATATTTTGCAGTTCTGAATCCGAAAATGACTTTCATTTTAAATCATCACGTCAGGTTGTTTCGCAAATCGCAAATCTCAAATTTAAAAAGTCAAAAAATAGCAAAAAATCTGATACTATAAAATAAATATGATGGTTGTGTTTTTTTAGCCTTTGGTAAATGATTCTTATTTATTTTGTAGTGCTGAATCCGAAAATGACCTTCATTTTTCACCCTTCAGTCATGATTTTTCACAAATCGAAAATTTTTTAATTTAAAAAAAGTCTAAAAATTGCGATAATTTGATACTATAAAGCAGAAGTAAAACATTTTCTTCATAACACGAAGGCAAGTCAGTAAGTAGGTCACAAAGGCCAAAAAAAAGGGGGGGGGGAACCAAGATACATACTTAAAAAGCATGTTTATTTCTCTATATAATCGTCCTGTACATTGATACATTTGTCCCATCTTTTATGAGTTTTCTAATACCTGCTGCATAAAATTCTTTGGACTGCACTCCCAGCCACCTGTGTACCTCACATTCAACGTCTGTATCAGTCGGCTGTAGGCTAAACAATGTGAACACCCTGTTGCACTTGCTGATGTTGCTATAGTTGTTCGCCTGTCAGCTCTAACCCTTTCCTCAACCTTCTGCACTGTTTCTAATGTCGCAATCTCAACAGGACGACCACTTCGTTCTTCGTCAACAACTTTTCAACGCCCCTGCTCATCTTGTATAACTGTTGTCTCCATAGAGAAGAGATAGGGGTGGAGAGTGCTTTGGTAATCCTAAAGTGGAACCAACATAATAGTCACGTGTTTATAATAGTCACGTGACTTTTACCGCCAAAGGCTAGCATATGTTTGCGAAAGGAAAATAAACAAATTACCGTATCGTTAAATTAAAGTGAGAATCTTCTTTTAATAATTTAAAATAGATTTTAAGTTGCTTTGTTTTACTTCATTTATATTTTTGCAACACTTCACATGCATAATGTGGATGCTATGTATTTTTTTTTTTTTTTCACGACCGGCAACAATTTTCAAATTGCCAAGCAAGTGATAACGAGCGAAATCTGGAAACCTTTACATGAGTAGGACCGGTCATGTTAATGCCGCTTTTCAACGGAATTCTCTACGGAAAGCACACTCCACCCCTACCTCTTCTCTATGGTTGTCTCATCTCATAAATTCGAAAATGATATCTTACAGTTGGACAGTGCTGCCACCTATTGTCATATTTGGAAACAATTTACTACTAATTTCCGACCTTTCATATCGATTTGTGACTTACTTACTGACTTTCCCTCGTAATTTATTCACCTTTTGGTGAATTATTATACTTTTTTGCAACTATACTTGTAAAATATTGTGTGTATTTAAAATCCAAACAGTTTTATTCCAAGTGTGGAAGTTTCTTTCAATTGCTCATGCTCTGCCTCCCGCTTTTTTTTATGTTCTCTATGGGGTTCATCTCGGTGTCCTCTTTTTAGGTGCGTTCGTAATTACATACATACGTAGCACCTATAGTCGTCGTTCAGTCCGTCTGTCTGTACGTCCGTCCGCATATAACAGAGCAAAAACTACCCTACCGAATGGTCTGAAATTTTAAATATATAATTGTTGCAATATTTTGCCGAGCAATTTAAAATTTTATGAAAATCGGATGTATAGTTTAATTATAGAGACAGTCAAAAGTTTTCCGTTATATTACGGGCCAATGAAAAAAAATTATCTCAAGTGCATTTTAATGATTTTACAGCCTTTCGAACAGAATGAAATGGATGCACTTATTGAAGTGCGCTAAAATATACATTTAGTACAATATGCGGGGCAAAAAAATATTTATAAAACTAGTTATAGTACAAACGCATCTCATTTGCCACGTTTGACGTGCAATTTCCAACTTGGTGGGGGTTTTTTTTGTTTTGTTTTTTTGGCAGTTGATAAGGCTGGAAATCAGTCGCACGTGTATTTAAAACATTTGCCTTCTTTTGGTAAGGCTCTGACAAATTGCTTTGACAGATTTTCGCTGTCTTTTGACTTTTTGAACTTTAAGATTTTTGGAAAATCCTAAAGTGATAATTAAAAAGGAAGGTCATTTTCGAATTCAGCGTTAAAAAATACATGCAAATCAGTTATTAAAAGGTATAAAACATAACCATCACATCTATTTTATAGTATCAGATTTTCGCTATTTTTTTACCGTTTTATCTATGAAATGTACGATTTGTAAAAAATCCTGACGTGATGGTTTAAAATGAAGGTCATTTTCGGATTCAGAGCTAAAAAAAAATAAAAATCATTTAACAAAAGTTAAAAACACAACCACTGCAGGCTTGTGTAATCAGAATCGAAAAGGAGATCTTACATATTTTTAAAATAGTATATCAATCTCTTTCTCTCTCAAAAAAAAAAAAAAATCTTCGCTCAGCGACGCCAAATTTCCTCGCACATTCGCGGACTCATTTTTAAACGTAAAAACACGAAATTAACAAATATGACTGAAAATCTCACATCACTGAAGTCATTTCGAATTTCAGATGGTTGAAGTAATTTTTAATCGAATATCGTTCTTCAATTTCCGATAAATGTGATCAATTTTCCATGAATGTTATGAAATAACTTGATTTATAAGCGACTGCTGTCTCATGGCCTTCGTTCTCGTAATGAGATTCTGTTCAAAATGCCAATTTTTACAGCCGTTTCTGAAATATCCTTCACCTTCATAAAAAGGTAGAAAACATTATAGGGCTGTATAATTTCCAAATAAGATAATCTTTTAATTTTACGCAGCTAAGATTTAAAATGACTTCATGAATATGTCAGAAAATTGCAACTTTGAATTTGAAAGGAGTCTTAATACAAATCTGCTGACGGTACTTATAAGTACCATTAAAATAACTTGTTATAAAATTCATTTAATATATCGATTAGTTTTAATACAGTTTATAATGAGTTATAGATACATTACTTTATCTTGTTCTAAAAGCATTATGGGTTCAACAAAACAAAAGTATTTTTAAAAGGATGATTTCTTTTGCCTTTGCATCTTTTCAGCTTTCTTGGCGTTGGGGGGGCGGGGAGTTCAATTCGGAAATATTTGTATATTTCTATTGTAAGAACATTATATTTGTACATTTTCTAATGCTACTAAATACTAAGAAAAATACTTAAAATAAAAGATTTGAATGGGGTTATAAATATTGCATAAAATCCTTATAAATTTAAATTTAATGAATCCTTCTAAATCCTTCAATCCTTCTAAAATCCTTCTAAAATTTATTAAATGATTATGTAAATATTCTAATGTAGTTTAAACAATTCACGAAAAATGCTTTAGAAGATAAAATTTTCATGAATTCATAATTCAGTACATAAAGGGTTAATAGCTGTTAATAAGTAGTATTTTTCTTTTTCGAAATTTTTCAGAATAATTTGACAATGGAATAGTATTTATTAAATTTTATCATCACAATTTCTATTTACTAATTGAAATTGTTGTTGCTTTAATTTTAGATAACTCTAATCATCATTCTGTTTCAAGAATTTTCTTATGCATCCTGTAAATCAAGTTATTAGAAATATATCTGACCTAAACTTGACTATGACCTGCTGTATCCAACTAGTAGGAAGAAATTAAACATTTACAGAGTTAGAAATTGAAGTAAAGAATAGAGCCTTGTAAAAATAAAAATTATTGGCAAAGTAAATTGTTCCGACAAAAAAAAATATATGTATATATAGCGTATATGCCGTAGGCTAATTGCGAAATCCGGCTCTTTGCAAAAAGCCTGGGCTGTTTGCACTCTAAAAACGAAATTTTCAAAACTGAGCAAAAAAATACTCAAATCTGATTATATCGCTTAGTCAAAATGGCTCCGAACCAAAATTACTCAAGTTTGAAAATCGTATAGCACATTTCTGAAAGCACGGCCATACTCAAATATGAGCACAAGATATTTTATTCTTGAGCATGTGCTTGTTTTCAGAAATGAGTATATGCATGTTTCAAACTTGAGTACTTTTGATCCGGAATCATTTTGACTATGCAATATACTCAGAGTTGAGTATTTTTTGCTCAGTTTTGAAAATGTCGTTTTTAGAGTGTACGCAACATGGCTAACCCTAATTTTAAGATAACTTATAGAAATTACGTATGCATACAATAAAAATAGGGATAAATATTTCGAAACAACAAAATTAATGAAATTACCTTCAAAATTTTCACTGAAATCTTGCAATCTCCACCTGTGAAGTCTTTCTTTTATGAATTCATCCATTCTTCGGTTTCGAAGGCTGAGGAACAAACTCTACGCTTCTGCGATCACATCAAGAAGGCTTTTAAGTGTTCTTCTGCGATTACGATAAAAATATAGTTCGCCACATTTCATGTAATAAAATATTATTGAAAGGAGCGTTTCGTTTGAAATCATAACAAATGAAATAATATGAATAAATTAACTACACTGGTGAAATTTACTATATTTAAAGAATAAAATGTAATTTTGTTTAAAACTGAGTATATTTCCGGTATTTCAGAATTGAAAGCATTGGGTTTTTATATTTGAAACAAAACGTTTCATAACAAAAGGAAAACATCGATTTGCTCAGATTTGAAAGTGTCATTTT
The DNA here is from genome assembly GCA_963932465.1 of Maratus speciosus. Taxonomy (NCBI): domain Eukaryota; kingdom Metazoa; phylum Arthropoda; class Arachnida; order Araneae; family Salticidae; genus Maratus; species Maratus speciosus. The sequence continues at coordinate 106,065,605 of OZ010795.1, read as the reverse complement.
TCTCAGTGTGCAAAGAGCTCAAAATAATTGGAGACTCATCTTCATTTTTCCAATCGGCCTGATATTCTTTTAGGCTTATTGCAAAGAGCGTAAGCAGTTTTAGGCTAATTGTAAAAGGATCATTTGTTTTTAATGAGTCTGATGCTTTTCCACCATATTGCAAAGAGCCTGTGAAGAGTTAGGCCAGTTGGAAATTGTCCATTTACTTCTCAATCAGCAGCCTGATTTTCTTTTTCGAGCTCATTGTAATAAGCATATGCAGTTTTAGGAGATTTATTGTAATACGTCCAAGGTAATGGATGTTTATACATACTTTTGGTAAAAAAAGAAATAGGAGTAGAATCTTAAAATACATCATACAAAGAAAACTATCCTATTGATTACATTTCATGAACGCGAGTTGGTATATAACCCAGCAAAGAGGAAATTGCTGGCCAGTAGCAAGATAGGTGCTGGCAGTGATGGAGAAGTGCTGGCTGATGGTCTACCACTGCATGACCACTGCTGGACAGGTTCTGTCAACTTTGCTGTTGGAAATCATCAGATAAAATTCTGGTGGGCATGAGTTTTATCTCATGCGCTGACCCACCACTACATGGAAGTGAACGAACTTTTGCAGTATTATTGCTGGCAGCCCTTACGCTAGGTGGCGCTGTGAATATCGAAGACATTGAGCATTTGAACACAAATCTGAAATGAATATCTTAACACAATTTAAGCTGTGAAGCTAATTTTTTTTTAAACTGTAAAAAATATAACACCACTGCCACCAACAAAATAAATAAGTACATGAATAAATAAATAAATTCTTTATTTCAACGCACTTTTTTTTTCTCCTTAAATCTGGTTTTACTAAGTTACAAAGGATTTCGGTTTTCATAACTTACACAGTTCAGAATCAATAATAAAAAAAGCGTATAAAATATATAGGGGATTTCTATACAATAGAATAATTTCTATACCAGTTTAATGATTGAGAACGTAAATCACAAAAGAAGCAAACTTGAAATAGTGTAATGAGAGCTCGAAAGCTACGAACAGTCGTAGCGTCCGTTGAAAGTACTTGTTCATGTCCGATCACGAAAAACAAGCAGCATCGAGCGCGGTCAGTACTTGCGAGGGTGACCACATGGAAACCGCTGAAAGTTCAAATATTTCTATAGACATTTCTACTATAGATATTTCTATAGCTCTTGGTGAAACTAGCTTATAGAAAAAAGAGCCATAATTATATAGTACTTTGTTTTTTTTATATAATTCTATAAGAAATTTTTGTAAGGGAAAGTGCTGGGGCAGCAAAGGAATAGCAGTGGGATAGGTGCTAGCACTGCAGGAAAAGTGCCGGATTGAAGTAATGTGATGGCATACCATTTCTGGCCTGCTGCAGGCCATCACTGATGGGCCAGCTGCATTCGGCTTGGACACTTTTTGACAGGTTTAAGTAATGGCACCATTGCACTTTACCGCTGATGGCAGGGCTGGCTGGCTTTTTTTTCCAGCTGATGGCCCAATGTTTCTTTCTTTGCTGGGAAGATTGGCGAATACAACATTTTTTCTTCAAGATATTATTTTTCAAATCCACACAGAAATATAAGATAAAATCTGCAGATGAGCAGACTTTTTAATGTTTACTCACCATTACGTTGCGAAGATGGGTTACTGAATGAACTAAAATATGCATAAGAAAATTTGCTGTATCAATGAAATCTGCTGATGATGTGAATTCTTAATTTTTTCACAACGTTATGTAGAAAAAATGGGTAGCTAATGGAAATAGTTATAAAGAAGTATATAAGACAATTTCTGCAACAATGAAATCTGTGGATGAGGCAAATTTTTAATGTTTTCCCAGCATTACAAAATAAAGATATGTTGCTGAATGAAAATAATTATAAAACACACTGAGAAAAATGACACTTTCAAATCTGAGCAAATCGATGTTTTCATTTTGTTATGAAACGTTTTGTTTCAAATATAACAACCCAATGCTTTCAATTCTAAAATACCGGAAATACTCAGTTTTAAACAAAATTGCATTTTATTTGTTAAATGTAGTAAATTTCAGCAGTGTACTTAATTTATTCATATTATTTCATTTGTTATGATTTCAAACGAAACGCTCCTTTCAATAATATTTTATTACATGAAATGTGGCTAACTATATTTTTATCGTAATCGCAGAAGAACACTTAAAAGCCTTCGTAATGTGATCGCAGAAGCGTAGAGTTTGTTCCTCAGCCTTCGAAACCAAAGAAGGATGAATTCATAAAGTAAAGACTTCACAGGTGAAAATTGCAAGATTTCAGTGAAAATTTTGAAGGTAATTCAATTAACTTTGTTGTTCCGAAATATTTATCCCTATTTTTATTGTATGCACACGTAATTTCTATAAGTTATCTTAAAATTAGGGTTAGCCATGTTGCGTACATCTAAAAAACGACATTTTCAAAACTGACCAAAAAATACTCAAATATGAGTATGTCGCATAGTCAAAATGATTGCGAATCAAAATTACTCAAGTTTGAAACATGCATATACTCATTTCTGAAAACATGCATACGCTCAAGAATAAAATATCGTGTGCTCATATTTGAGTATGTCCGTGTTTTCAGAAATGAATATATACGATTTTCAAACTTGAGTAATTTTGATTCGGAGCTATTTTGACTGCACGACATATTCAAATTTGAGTATTTTTTACTTAGTTTTGAAAATGTCGTTTTTAGAGTGCATATAACAGAAAATTGTTGTATCTATAAATCTGAAGATGAGATATATTTTAATGTTTTTCCAGCATTAAGTAGAGAAAATGGATTGCTTAGTGAAAATTATTATAAAACTTTTATAAGAAAATTGCTGTATCAATAGAGAGAAGAGGAGAATGAGGGAGCTTTTTCAAGTTTTCACTGGTGTATATAGTAAAGTAGGGTTGCTAAATGAAAATAAGTATTAAAAAAAATGTTGTGTTCATAACATATGCATACGACGTAAATTGTTAGTGTTTTTACTTTCTTCTATCTTCAATAGAAGAAAGTATTGTAATTGAAATGTTTTTCGACTTCCGGTTTTCGACGGATTTATACGTTTTAGGGGTCAGAGAGTACAAAAAACATGTTTATACAAAATGTCTGTCTGTCCGTGTGTCCGTATGTCTGTGTGTCGCCATTGTACCATCAAAAATTGTATGAAGTTATGCATAGAATTGAACCAAATTTTTTATTTTGGGCTATAGCAAGCAGATTTTTTCCTGAATTTGGAAAATATCCGCCGGTAAGGAGCGCTGTAATAGCGATTTTTGTGCGAATTTTGTGCATTTTGAATATTGTACCTTCAAAAAATGCATGAAGTTATGCATAGAATTGAGCCAAATTTTTTGTGTATGTTTTTGGCCATGGAGAAAAAATCCTCCCTGAATTTGGAAAAAATCCGCCGGTAGAGGGCATTGTAATAGCAATTTTTGTGCATTTTGAATATTGTACCATCGAAGAGTGTATGAAGTTATTCATAGAATTGAACAAAATTTTTTGTGTATGTTTTTGGCCATGACAAGAATGTCCTCCCTGAATTTGGAAAAATTCCGCCAGAAGGGGCGCTTTAATAGCAATTTTTGTGCAATTTTCAATATTGTACCATCGAAAAATGTATGAAGTTATGCATAATTCTAATAAAAATACTAATAAAACTAATTTAAATGAAATATTGACATGAGATAGAAGAAAGTTTTGGGATTGGCACATCCAACTAGTTTCAGCATTACTCACAGCAAGCATTACGAAAACTGCCGCATTGACAGATATAATTTATATTCCCGATTACCAGAGATTAATGATTACCCTAATTTAATTTGAAGTTTGTAGTGAACTTAAAATAAAAATAACCTCACAAATCGCCTGAATATCTGGGATTATACATTAAGAAGTATATTATTTCTATGTAATGCTAAAAATATATAATATTCTGTCTTGCCTGCAGATGGTTTTCTACATCTTAACGCGGAAAGGGCAAATTTTATCTATAAAAATTACAGTGTTTGTTAACATTAATAATCAAGCAGGTGCGTAAATCAAATCTGTCAATAAAGCAATTTTCTCCTTATTTTTTGTACTAACTTTCATTCAGTAACCAATTTTCTCTCCATAATACAAGGAAAATATTAATTATCTGCTTCATCTGATAATTTCATTATTATAGAATTTTTTTGACATATTTTTAGTAAAAATTTTCATTAGCAACTCATCTTTTATAGGTAACGCTGAGAAAAGACAAAAAGAAATCTAGCTCATCTGTAAATTTATTTAATAGAGAAATTTTCAAGTGTATTTATTATAATAAATTTCATTTGGCGATCAGCCTTTTCTACATAATGCTGTGAAAACTTTAAAAATTGGCCCCATCGAAAGATGTCATCGTTGCAGAAATTTTCTTATATATTTTTTATAATTATTTCGTTAAAAACCAATTTTTTCACTTACTGTTGTGAAAACATTAAAAATCTGTCTCATCTGCCGCATATTTTATTGATACTTCTATACTAGATGTTTGCAAAAAATATACCCTCAAAATAAAAATGAAGTACCGTAATTTCTAGCGTATAAGCCGCGGATAAAATAAGTCTGTTCCAAACCAGAAATTTAATTTAATATATGAAGTCAAATAAGTACCAAGTAGAAAGAATTTAAATTTTATTAAATAAAATCTCTGGTAGCAAACAAAGTTATCTGAGCCAAGGCTTATACGTCAGAAATTACTGTATTCACGGACCTTAGAAGCTCAGTCGCGCCAATGAAATCTGTAAAGAAGACAGTTTTTTAATATAATTTTATAAGCATTTTAAGTTCCTCCCTCTATAAATAATAGTACGCATAAACATTTATTACCTTGGGCATATTGCAATAAACCTGAATTAAACTGGGCTGTTTTAACAAATACGTGGTCATTTTCTAATTAGCCTAAAACCGCATTTGTTCATTGCAAACAGTCTGAAAATTATAAAAATAAAATCAGGCTGATTGAGAAATAAATGGAAAATTTCCAATTAGCCTAGCTTTTGCAGATTCTTTGCAATAAGTCTGAAAATTTCAGTCAGATTGAGAAAAAAAATGTATTTTTCCGATTAGCCTAAAACTTCTAAGGCTCCTTCCAATAAACCAGAAAAAAAATTAAGACGATTGGAAGAAAGAACGTGATTCTCCAATTAGCCTAGGCTGTTTGCAAAGAGCCGCATTTCTCAATTATCCTACGAGATATACATAAATTATATTTATATATTTTGTCTTGGTCAAAAAAATATATACTTCAGATTTGTTTTTAAAATATTCTTATTTGAAACATTATTTAAATGTCCTTTTCATAAGTTACTTTTAATTAGACTCGTAAGATTGAAAATTGTTGAGATGATCTCCTGCATAACCTTTTTTCATAAAAACATATTTCAGGGATCATTATTTATAAATTTCAAAATTCTGTTATGAGTAAAGAAAACACCCTTATAAAATAAAATTAAATCAGTAACAAATAAAGCAGTATTTTTAAAAATCAGTATGATCCAGAAAGGTAAAAGTATTTTTACGTTTTTTAAGGAACTTTATATCCATAACTTAAAAAGTAAAGCACATCTTTAAAAAAGAGATTAAGATTTGTTTACTGGGGAAAAAAAACTTTTTGTGTTGATTAAGGGGTTTTAAGTTGTTTTTATTTCAAATTTTATTTAAATTTCATTTAGATAAAATACTTTTCATGAAAATATAAGATTCAAAATTAATGAGGATATCTCTTGTCTAACTTCCTCTAAATTAAAAAAAAAATACTTTTCACAAAGTTATTTCTATTAATTAAAAAGTTCTCTCATAAGAAGGAAAACTACCTTGCTAAGAAAATATAACTAGATCAAAGGCAAAATATTTTTAAAATCATGTGGTATTATGAAGATTGTTAGTTTTATTTTATTTCTTAAGAAGCTTAATCATTCCGTCAACTTTAAAGGTGTATTATAAAAGCTTAAATCTTGTTTACGACAAGAGCCAAAGAACATGTTACACAAAACAGATAAAAGATAATGTTATAGCAAAAGCTTTTTAATTCCATTTTAATTTTAACAATTCCATTAACAAGGTTTTAAAAAAATGTCAAATAACAAAGAAAAATATTCATTCAATAATTTATTTTTTAAATTATATTCTAATTCCAAATTTTATTTTTAATTTCTTTTTCAATAAGTACTTTTAATAAGAATAGTACAATTTAATAAATAAAGACATGATCTCCTGCGTAACTTTTTCTTTAGAAATATTACCACAAAGCCTTTTTAATTAATTAAAAAGTTCTGTTTTAAATAAAGAAAACCGTCTTGCAAAATAAAAGTACATATATCGGTTTAAAAAAAAAAAAGGTATTCTTTTAGGAAGCTTTCATTACAAAAAGTAAAAAGTTACCTATTGCAGCCGTCCGGAAAATGTTGGTATATTTTCACCAATCGCGACCCCCAGACCCCAAAACCACCCTCGTTTAATGTGACTTATATACCGGGTGTGCCAAAAGTTCGTTAAAACTTTAAAAATTCATAAAAAGGGAAGAAATTATGATAAAGGAGTGCGGTTTGCAAGAAAGGGCTCACAAGGTAGTCGGATTTTTTTAGCAGCAAAAAAAGAAAAAAAATAGCTAAAAAATCACATGTAGAGGGCGCTGACGACCCAAAACACAATGCACAGGACAACAATACGCTCCATTCATTTGTTCTTCCAATAACAAATGTTCAACATGACTTCCAGAACATTCTACGACTCAACTGTTATGTCTCGGTCGTCAGCGCCTACATGTGATTTTTTAACTTTTTTTTTTTTCTTTTTTTTGCTGCTAAAAAACATCCGACTACCTTGTGAGCTTTTTCTTGCAAACCGCACTCCTTTATCATAATTTCTTCCTTTTTTATGAGTTTTTAAAGTTTTAACGAACGTTTGGCTCACCCGGTATATCTATCCTATACATATAAAATCCTAATGAAACGAACTTATGAAATGGATATATATGAACCGACTGAAATGTAACGAATTTATGAAACGATTCTTTGAAACGACTGATTAAACAACTGATTATGTTTCACGGCGATTTCTCCTAAAATATGGAATACTTTGCGATGAAATTAACACCAAAAATCCGTATTGATACGCAAATCTCAAAACTGGTATTAGAATTTTTTAATTCGAATTAGTTTTCGAAATATTAATTTTTTTTCTAATTTTAAATGCTTTTTTCTAATGTTTGCAACTCAAATTTTAACCATAACAGATATTTTTTTTCATATTTCAGAAAAGATTATTATTTTAAACTAATTTGGCGACCAGTTTGACCTCTATTAAATGTATGCTAAGAAATGTATCATGTTACTTTTATTCATAATTCATATTACTTGAACAATTTTTCGCCAAATCGAAAGATTCTGATAGAGAAATCAAGAACTCGGTATTTTTATGTTAGCGATACGAAGGTGATAAATCGCCAACATTTTTCCAGTCGCATTTTTTTTTTCATTAATTTCATTTACAATGTAATCCTTTCATTCATTTTACTTAAAATACAAAACTTTCATTTAAAACTGAAACATTTAAAATTGATGCTTTTCATTTCTTTCTTTTTTTTAAACAAAACGAAAAGAAAAATAATAGGCACAGATGTCATATACGCACCGGAGACCTAATTGGCGCCAAAATGGCATTATTTTGATTGACATGGTAACCCGGCTATTGTTGTTTATTTAATAATAAAGGTTTATTTACTTTTATTTCTTTTTTAGGGTTCCGTACTTAAAAGTAAAAACGGAACCATTATAAGATCACCCTTGTGTCTGTCACAGCCACTTTACTCATAAACTATTGAACGTGGAAATTTCAAATTCTGGGAAGTAATAAAGACTGTTGACCCACATATTTTCAGATTATTAAACATTTATAAATATATTTAGTAAAAATGTATAGGGGCAAATTCAGTTGCTTGAAACAAAAAATATTTTCTTTGTATATCGTGTGAGGGATCGTGTGAAAACTTTCGTAACGCTGAATTCAAAATACATTTCTTTTAATTTTAGGTATTACATTTTCAAAGATAGTGTCGAAAATGTAGCGCAAAAATATGTCCCCCCCCCCCATCTAATTCCGAATCTATTGAAACTAAAATTATGAAAAAATTAGAGGGAGTAAACATTAATTTAAACCTTGCAGGAAAATTATAGCGATTGCCTTAGGTCACATAGTTTTTGAGAAAAGCGCATTTTTCCGTTACACACAAATTTCTATTTACGGGCATTCAGCAAAACTGTTGAGCATCGCTGGAGATACCTATAGTAGCAGAAGTATAAAAGCATTGTTGATCATGATTTTCGAAAACAATCATCAGTAATTAGCCGAGATATGAACCCTTAAAGATGTGGACGGTTTGGACATACATAATGACAGAAACGGCGTACACAATGTACCATCGGCTTTTAAAGCCTAGACTACAACTCTTAATGATATATGAGTTTAATGAAATGGCCAGTAACAGTATCAAAGCAATAAACGTCGAATTCTTATAAACAGACTAATTCAAGGGGATCTCAGGACTCTTAAAGCTTAAAAAAAAAAAAAATTATTTTAATTTTTTTAGATGTTAATCTTCCTTTTTTCTGAACATTTTAATATAATTGTTTCTTTCAAATTCTCATTAGAACAGAAGTTATGGCTTTTAGAATTATACCGGTTCAATAGCTTAAGCGGCATTTTCGAAACTTTTAAGTCATTTTTCTCCAATTGCCTTTTTGGGGCATAACGCGCACGATATCTCAAAAACATTTGAATATTTTTTCATGAAATTTTTAAAACATACATTTTATGTTAATCTGTATAAACTGAACCTAAAATTTCCTTTTTATTGTTCAAAAAAATATTTTTTAAGTAATTATGCTGTTCAAATTTTCAAAATTTTCTATTAGCTAAATACAACTTTGTATTAAAAATATAAAAATGCTTTAAATACAAATTTATTTAGGTTCAGAGTAATTATTTTAATCTGAAGTATAAGTAGGCACCAAAATTTTTATTCTAGTTACAATATTTATTTTCTAATCGGGCGCGTAAGCTGTTTTACCAATATTCTGCTTGTCAAATGTCTGACTATTTGGAGCACCCTGTAAATACTAATTCTTCATCTTGCAATTTTTTTAATACATAAAATGAAACAACATACTTATATCTTTAATCTCGACAAAAATTGTGTTTTAAAATCATATACATTTTAAGATATTAAATTTTGAAAATGGTCTCTTTTTTTCATTTTTTCCAATTTTTAGAGATCTCTGAGACCCCTTAACTAGAATGAATTACATAAATACTATGGGATTCGCGACAATTTGCATTGAATGGCTCTTTCAATACGCCTCGAGTGGCTTTAAAAGTTAATTAAAAACCTATCCGGAAAACGCGGCAAGGACCAAGGCGGCGTTGCAATTTTGTGACCTCCTTTCGAAGCGCGCTTAGCTCATTGCCAAATGTAAACTTTGAATGAATGTTTTGTTGTAGCTGCACTGTAGAAAGAAAGGTTATTACTATGCTGAATTTAGTTTTATGAAATGCCAAATGAAGTTTAAATATGCATTTCTTTTATTGTCAGTAAAGAATTAAGTTCATTATAAAGGGATTAAGATAATACAGTAAAGCCCCGATTATCCGCATGCGGATTATCCGCGAAGCTATTTTTTTTAATTTCAAGCCAACAATAAGGAAAATACAATAAGCCCAACTAATAAATATAAACAGATTAATTCGTGTATTCGAAAGTAATAGAAGAATATTACTAGTTTCGGTTGCCACGTTTAAAATACAGTAGAACCCCGCTAATCCGAAATAATTGGGACCGGTGCGTGTCCGGATTACAAAAAATTCAAATTACTCGAAATTCTGATAAAAATAGAAAAGAAAAAAGGTGTTTGCTAAAAGAAAGTGTAAGTTATAAGTACGCAGTAATACAATAAACATCGTCTAAACCAGCATCCTAAGGCAGGCTGAATAATCCGACAAGATTTTTAAAAAAAAGTATTGCTTGTTTAATCACTCTTTATGTTATAATAATCTAATGGAACTTCAGAAGAAATTGCGTAACAACTCTTTGCAAATGGTACAAAATCGCGAATCTATAAATAGCTCATTCACTACGTCAACAAGGAGGGTGGAGAAAACATTTCTGTAGATGATTTGCGAAATCAAGCTGTTGAAAAGAAAAATAAATTTTTATGATCTGATCTTTTTGCATTAAAAAAAATAATTTTATAGTGGCTGGCAAAACAAACTGATGTTCGAGATTTTTTAAGGTGCCTTCTATGAGTAGGCCTACAGTGCATTTTTTTATTTTATATTCGTGTACATATGTTGTACTTTTACATTATTGAATTTTATTTCTATTCAAGCTGTTTAAAGAATAAAAAACATGCTTTACTGCCATTGTTTGTTTAATTCTAACTTCAGTTTTTTTCTTAACTTCAGATTTTCAGTTTTTTGCGGATTATCCGCGATTTTTGTTATCCGCGGTGCCCTTGCCACCCAATTTCGCGGATAATCGGGGCACTAATGTATTAAACTAGTCGGATGTGTCAATCCAAAAACTTTCTTCTATCTCATACATGTCAATACTTCCTGATAAATGCAGCACAGCAGCGCCACCGGTTAGGCAATTTATACTAAAATCTAATCAGGGACAACTTTTGTGAACTTCTAATTGAATTTGAAGTTTGGTGAAAATTCGTACATTAGTTTGTGAGATAGAGCTATTACGGAAATGAGGAAAAGTTCTGAGTTGCAGTGGAAACTCTTGGGCAATTTACACCAAAAACTTATCAGGATCAGTTCATATCAGGGACTAACTGAATCTAAAGTTTGATGAAAAGTCATGCATTAGCTCTTAAGATACAGCTATTGCGGAAATCAGGAAAATTGCAGCATAGTAGCGCCACCTGCTGGGAGATTTACATCAAAAAGTAATGAACACCAATCTGTATCAGAGAGTAACTTAATCTAAAGTTTTATTAAATTCCGTTCAATAGTTCTTAAGATAGAGCGCCCACAAAATTTGTGTCACACACAGATAGACAGACTCACAGACAGACATTTTGTAAAAACATGTTTTTCATTACTTATGTACCCTAAAACGTATAAATCCGCCGAAAACCGAAATTCGAAAATTTTCACAAATCCAATACTTTCTTCTTGTAAAGGTAGAAGAAAGTAAAAATGAGTTATACAGAATGACTTTATTTGATCCTGTTTTGTCCATATCTCTTTGAACTTTCTTGGTATATCCATTTACATTTTTCTAGTATATACTGTTATACCCAACCCTACATTTCATAGTTTTTAACAAAGTGTTAGTATTCTTTTAGCAACGGTTTTTTTAATAATACAATTACTAATTCATATATTTATTGTACGGAACCCGCTGTGCGCGAGTAATACTCGCACTTGACCGTTTATTTAAAATATATACATTATTTTGTTCTATAGTTATCAATTATTTTTTTGCTGTTATTTCCTTTTGAAAATAATGGAAATTATCAAAAAAATACGGTACTACTTAGTTATTCCGTCGGCCAATTTCGCCAAATTATATAAATCGCCAAACCGCTCGCCAAATTATACAAATTGGCATAATTTTTATTTTAAATAACGAAAGAACAAATAAATTAGTATAACATTAATAATTATACAAATAAAACGTCGAAATAAAAATCACTTGATGACGTAAACACGTTTAACTTGCTTAAAGTCAAGTGAATGTGACATTTACGATCAACCATTATTGGCATTTAATCTTATAGTTTGGCGATAGATTTTTGGTCGACAGGATAACTAAGTAGTACCAAAAATACATATGTAACTAGTATTCGAAAGTGAGGTTTTCGCCAAATTTTCGTTAAAAGAAAATCACGCCAAACCTGAGGTGCGTATATGACATCCGGCCAAATATTAAATTTTGCAACAAACCATGACATTTAATTTCAACTTCAAATCAATGTTTTAATTTACCACTCGAAAAATAAAAAAAAGGCTATCTGGCGAGTTGAAAAAAAGCTATTGGCGAGATTTGCGCCCGGCTAGCATAACAGTACCAATAATTCTTTGCGACCATGGCAAATTTTATGTAGTTTTATTCGAGAAAAAATTTTGATTTTTTTTAATCAAAATGGAAAACTTTCACAGATGTCATATACGGCGCCATATTGGCGCGATTTTTTCTGACGCCAATGTCAAATACGTAACGGGTACTTAACTGGCGCCAAAGTATCGTTATTTTGCTTGATATGGTAAGCCAGATGTTGTTGTTTATGCTGTTGATGCTTTCCTAAATTGGCGTCAGAAAAAAATCGCGCCAATATGAGATCTGTGCCAAACTTTCATATGAAAGGCTAAGGGATCAGACCGTATTTGTTTATGGCAGTTGATGACTTGAACTATTACAATAAAGATGAAATGATGGCGATAGAATAATATTGGCGACTTATCACCACAGCCTGGCTAACATTAAAGTACCAAAATGGCACCTAGAGTATAAAAAGCGGTCCGCTTTGAACTGTTGATGATAGTCACATGACTTAGGCAATTGTTATAGAGATTGTTTTAAAATACCGGGAGACAAAGACTCTGTATACTTAATTCATTTTATTTTAGCTTCTTTTAAAATGTTTAACTGATCCTCTTTTATCAAAAACGAAAACAACCATTGGATGTCTTAACAACAACTGATTCGGCCTTAATTTTTTTAAATCAAAGGGAAATGAATGGAAACCCGTTTACAGGGAGATATGCACAGCTTTTTTCTTATAATTGAGTCTTCTCTAATATTTTTAAAACCCATCAGATTAGCGTGTTTTCAGGTTCTGCGGTGTCTGAACGGGGGTTGGCGAGCGTAGCTTGCAGGGGGCAGAGCCTCCTAGTATATATGTTACGGCCAAAACCCGGAGCTTGGCCAGTTCGCGAATTGGCCGGCCAATTCGGGAACTGGCCGAGATTCCTGGCCAAAACCCGAAATACGTGAAATGAACAGCGTATTTCGGGTTTTGGCCGGCCAATTCGCGAACTGGCCGGGAAGCCTTGGCCAATATACGAAGTGGGGATTCAAGGCTACCCGGTAGGTGGCAATGACGTGCACACTTGATAGGAAAGAACGTTCTATACTGTGACGATTATATTCTGATATGTTGGACAATTTCCCGCCTGTTTGATATATTTCGATAAATTGGGTTTATTGTGAGCATTATATTCTAATCTGCTGAAGATCTCTGTCCTCTGTGACAAATATCGATGCATCGGATTCATTGTCCAATCCAATAAACAAATTATTTGAGGGACTCTGTAAATAAACGACAAATTTTACCTAAGCAATAAATTATAGAAAAATGTTGTAGAGCATATTAGTAATATATAAGAGTTTCATTACATTTGAAGTAGTGTAACATAATTAAAATACCTTATAAACGATTTTTACACATATATCATAATTCTTCATCTGAATTCTTTTGGGAGTCCTATAAACGAACTATAATGGCTACTTAATCAATACTCTATAAATAATAATAAAAAAAAAAACATATTGCTCACTACATGAGTTAGGCATGTAAATTTTATTATATTTGAAATAGTGTAATATCAATTAAGTGCACTAGAAATGATCTTTCACCATTCACTGCAATGTAACGAAATACTTTTGAGTGTTTCTGTAGACAAACTATAACTGCTACTTATTTCATACCCTTTAGATAACAATTTGTCGTCCATCTTAATGAAGCATACCTATTTTATTATAATTGAGATAATGTAACAACATTAAAATGCACTGAAAAAACCATTGATGATATTGTAATGAAATACTTTTGTGTGTTCCTGCAAATTAACCAAAAATAGTACAACTTCACTAGTAATACCAAAATGTATTTATAAACCTAAATATTATAACAATTACAAGTCAATCCGAGTCTTTACCAGAGTTAGAGCAAGGGCATGCATACGACCAGACAAATTGAATTCATAAACACTTTCAACTATGTTGGAAAATGATAAAACGTAAAAATCGGTTTCTATATACCAATTTCGCGAATTGGCCGATAGTGTATGGCCACTTCGCAAACTGGCCGCTTGCATCTGGCCAGTTCGGGTTTTGGCCGGCCAATTCCCGAATTGGCCAGTCAGTTTAAAACGTTGTTGGCCAGTTCGCGAATTGGCCAATTTCGGGTTTTGGCCGTAACATATATATATATGTATATATATATCTGATTTTTGTCATGCGATAACTCTCATATTTATAAACCGATTTGGATGAAATTAATTGTATGCATTGAACATACCAATGTCTCGGCGAATTTGTTGGTCAGCTTCATCCGCCATATTGTTTCAAAATGGCGGCCATTTAAAAAAAAAAACATGTTTTTAATTAAAAATTTAAAAAGCTGTGCAAATAAATTAAAAACTGAAAAATATTTTTTTTCTTAAAAGTTTGACCTTAATACAAGGATTCCGAAGCATGTTTTGTTTTGTCTTTTTCTTAAAAAATGGCTGAGATATAGCAGTTTGAATTTCTAGGGTGGCTGATATTTTCAAACAATCTGATTTTTGCCATGTTGTAACTCTCCTATTTATAAACCGATTTAGATAAGATTAAGTATGTGCATAGTACATATGAATATCTCGACCGAGTTCGTTGGCCACCTTCATCCGCCATCTTGTTTCAAAATGGCGGCCATTAAAAAAAAATATTGTCGCGCTATGCTTAAATATTATTAATATCAGTTAGTTTCAAATTATCGCCAAGCTTGGCGATAGTTGGCGAAATATCGCTAAATTTGGCAACCAAAAATTAATAACCATAAATGATGCCAACTTTGCTATAGATAACAACTTGGCCAACTTGGCTAATTGGACGCAATTCTCATTGAAATTCAGTATCGACGAATATTCTCTTTCGGATTTGGCGCGTTTTAGCTTCTTAAAATTTGAGTAAAATTAGCTTCGAGTAAAATTTGCGAAATTTTAAAACCAAGAAATATGAAAGCTACTTTTTCCTCCCGCAACATGCCGAACTTGCATTCTTTTTACAATACCTTTTATTTGATTTGCAAATAAAAATCAAGCATTATCTATACTAATATTATAAAGAAGTAGAAATTGTTTGTTTGTTAGAGGTAATCTCTGTAGCTACAGAACCGATTTCAAAAGTAATGGTATCAAAATGACGGTGTTAGTCCAACTTAGAATATAGGCTATATTTTATGTCGGTGTCACCCCCGAAGGGCGTGCAGGAGCAAAAAACGTTCTAAAAATGCGATTTATGCGTTACTGAAGGGATTAGAAATAAGAAATTTGAAATATTAGCTACTTATTAAATATAAAGGATTTCTAAGAACAGTTCTTAAACAATTGGAAATTTAAAAAGGATGAAAATGCGCGAAAAGCGTTCTAAAAAACGTTCTAAATGGTGGTTTCTACACAACCTCAGGAAATACCGAACCGATTAAAAAAAATAATGGTGTCAAAATGATAATGACAGCGCTTGCTCCAAGATAGGCTATATTTTAGATCGGTGCCACTACCCCAAAGGGGGTGCAGGAGCAAAAAACGTTCTAAAAAGGCGATGTTTTTTATAATTACTTCGAATATTTTTTTTAATTATTTCGTTAAAAACCGATTTTTTTCACTTACTGTTGGGAAAACATTAAAAATCTGTCTCATCTGCAGCATATTTTATTGATACTTCTATACGAGATGTTTGCAAAAAATATACCCTCAAAATAAAAATGAAGTACCGTAATTTCTAGCGTATAAGCCGCGGATAAAATAAATCTGTTCCAAACCAGAAATTTTATTTAATATATGAAGTCAAATAAATACCAAGTAGAAAGAATTTAAATTTTATTAAATAAAATCTCTGGTAGCAAACAAAGTTATCTGAGCCACGGCTTATACGTCAGAAATTACTGTATTCACTGACCTTAGAAGCTCAGTCGCGCCAATGAAATCTGTAAAGAAGACAGTTTTTTTAATCTAATTTTATAAGCATTTTAAGTTCCTCCCTCTATAAATAATAGTATGCATAAACATTTATTACCTTGGGCATATTGCAATAAACCTGAATTAAACTGGGCTGTTTTAACAAATACGTGGTCATTTTCTAATTAGCCTAAAACCGCATTTGTTCGTTGCAAACAGTCTGAAAATAATAAAAATAAAATCAGGCTGATTGAGAAATAAATGGAAAATTTCCAATTAGCCTAGCTTTTGCAGATTCTTTGCAATAAGTCTGAAAATTTCAGTCAGATTGAGAAAAAAAATTGTCTTTTTCCGATTAGCCTAAAACTTCTAAGGCTCCTTCCAATAAACCAGAAAAAAAATTAAGACGATTGGAAGAAAGAACGTGATTCTCCAATTAGCCTAAGGCTGTTTACAAAGAGCCGCATTTCTCAATTATTCTACGAGATATACATAAATTATCTATACTTCTATACTTCTATATTTATACTAATCTATCTATACTAATATTATAAAGAGGTAAAAATTGTTTATTTGTAGGAGGTAAGCTGTGGAACTACCGAACCGATTCCAAAAGTAATGGTATCAAAATGATGGTGTTAGTCCAACTTAGAACATACGCTATATCTTATGTCCGTGCCACTCACCAAAAGGGGGGTGCAGGAGAAATAAACGTTCTAAAAATGCGATTTTTGTGTTACTGGAGGGCCTAGAAACATGAAATTTGGAATGGTAGTCACTTATAAGATACTAATGATCTCTAAGAACATTTCTTAAAAAAATCGAAATTAAAAAGGGGTGAAAATGCGCGAAAAGCGTTCTAAAAAACGTTCTAAATGGCGATTCTTACGCAATTTCAGGAAGTACCAAACCGATTTAAAAAATAATGATATCAAAATGATAGTGACAACCCTTGCTCCAGCATAGGCTATATTTTAGGTCGGTGCCACTACCCCAAAGGGGGTGCAGAAGCAAAAAACGTCCTTAAAATGAGATTTATGCGTTTCTGAAGGGCCTAGAAATGTGAAATTTGAAATATTAGCTACTTATTAGATATTAGGGTTTCTAAGAACAGTTCTTAAACAATTGGAAATTTAAAAGGGGTGAAAATGCGCGAAAAGCGTTGTAAAAAACGTTCTAAATGGTGGTTTCTATACAATCTCAGGAAGTACAGAACCGATTTAAAAAATATTGGCATCAAAAAGATGATGACAACCCTTGCTCCAACATAGGCTATGTTTTATGTCGGTGCCACTACCCCAAAGGGGGTGCAGGAGAAAAAAACGTTCTAAATTGCGATTTTTGCGTTACGGAAGGGCCTAGAATCATGAAATTTGGAATGGTAGTTAGTTGAAAGATATCTATGATCTCTAAAGAGATTTTCTAAAAAGAAATCAAAATTTAAAAGGGGGTCAAAATTCGGAAAAAGCGTCGTAAAAAACGTTCTAAATTGCGATTTCTATGCAATCTCAGGAAGTACCGGACCGATTTCAAATATAATGGTGTAAAAATAATGGTGACAGCCTTGCTCCAAGATAGGCTATATTTTATATCTGTTTCCACCACCCTCGAGGAGATGGAGGAGCAAAAAACGTTCTAAAAATGCGATTTTTGAATTATGGTAGGACCTAAACTCATGAAATTATGCATGGTATATATTTATTAGATATAAATGATCTCTAAGAACATTTCTTTAAAAATTTGAAATTTAAAAAGGGTGAAAATGGGCAAAAAACGTTCTAAAAACGTTCTAAATGCCAATTTGTCATTAATATCTCAAAAAGAATGAAACTGATTTCAAAAGTTATAGTAGGAAATTGATGCTGACAGCCCCTGCTCTAACATAGTCGCTATTTCATGTCGGTGTCACTATCACCTGGAGGTTGCAGGAGCAAAAAATTTCTAAATTTCGATTTTTGTGATCGGTAGGGGGTCGCAACTTTTCTAAGAACAGTTCTAAAACAATTGGAAATTTAAAAGGAGTGAAAATGCGCAAGAAGCGTTCTAAAAAACGTTCTAAATGGTGGTTTCTGCACAATCTCAGGAAATACCAAACCGATTTTTTAAAAAATGGTGACAAATTGTTGGTGATAGAACCTGCTCAAACATAAACTATATTTTATGTCTGTGCCACTACCACCAGAGGGTTGCAGGAGCGGAAAACTTTCTAAATTGCGATTTCTGTGATACTGAAAAGGCTACACACTCAGAAATGAATACTCAGATTTCACGAAATTTTCTTCAACTTGAATATATAGCAACTACAGGAAGAGTCTTACGTCTTGGAATCCCGACAGGAAATCAAGACCCAATATTTTACCAACCAAAAATGAAGTCAGATCAAGTTGAACCATTTAAAGAATATTTCTTTCAAATAGATCCAGAAAATACTCCACATGTAGAAATAAACATTTATACGGATGGTTCCAAGATGGAAGATGAAACGGCCTATGCCTTCTGTGTGTATCAGAGAGGAGAGTTAATCCACGAGGATCAAACTAAGTTAAGTAAAGAAAATACTGTTTTTCAGGCAGAACTCCTGGCCATAGAAGAGGCTGTGCTGTGGATTAGGAACTCCCCTCATAAAGAAGTATTAATACACTCGGACAGTCTCTCAAGTCTCTTAGCAATAGAAGATGCTTTTTCAAAAAATCTCATCGCAGTACAAATTATCAAACTACTCCAAGAAACAAGAAAAAAGATCTTCTTTAAATGGGTCCGTGGACATGTGTGGTAATGTGGGGAATGAGCATGCAGATTCTTTGGCAAAAGAAGCAACCAAAGCCACATCACATGCCAAATACAAATTCTTTCCCAACCCTCCTTTTTACTTGAAGAAGCTTCTAAAATCATCTCTACACGAACAATGGCAGACTCGCTGGGACTATGGTACCACAGGACGGTACACATACGCTTTAGCCCCAAAAGTCTCGGAAAAGAGAATCCTGCTGCATAGAAATCTTTTTCTGTTTGCCACTAACCACGGCCCATTTTCATCATATCTTTATAAATTTGACAGGGTTCCTTCTCCATTATGTGTATGCGGTCAGCGAGCTACATCATTGCATTATATCTTTAACTGTACCCTTACATCATATTACCATATAAGAAAATCTCCAAAAATTTCTTTGTCTCAGTGGTTCTCAGTGGTTTTGTCAAATCCATCATTTTGTCAAAAGGTAATTGAATGTATGAAAGTTTTAGAAAACAACCATTATTTGTTTCAAAATGTTTTGCCATTTATAGATGATGATGAGAACGTATCTTAACAAATAGACAGATACCACCAATTCAAAATAAACTCTTAGCCACAAACAACACGATTGAACTATAATTGAACTGTTGCAAGAACAATAGACTTTTAAACTTTTGTGTGTGTATATAATTATATAATATTCATCATAATTATTCACTATTTTACCTATTTTTTATATTCTACATTATTTTTAAAATTATGAATCTCTTTCTAATTTAGTATACATATACGTAGCTTTTATTGTATTTTTGCAGAACGCCCAGCTTTGCAGAGTAATTGAGCTTTTGCCGCTCCAACAAGTTTAAAAATCCTATTATCTATTATCTCATGATCTTATTAATTACAAATATCTAAATTTCTCTCGTAAACGCCCAGTAAAAATTGGGCTTTCCATCGTGTATATATTGTACTTATATTGTATTTAATCTTAATATTCTCGATTGGCTTTCCTGTAGGTCCCTTCGGGCCTTTTATTTATTATTATTTTTTTTATTTTTTTTTTTGTGTGTGTGTGTGTGTGGTGACGGCGGTAGTAGATGGAAACCGCTGGGTGGGGCTTGTGAGTGCTTGAGCCATTTGGTAGGCCTCCCCACCTAGCTGACCCTTGTTTTTGACGAAACGGTTTCCTGGAATATGCTCCGAGCGAACATTTCGTCAAATTGATGAAATTACTTTCTTCACTTGTTTGACGATATAAATTTCCTCAAAAGTTTCGTCAAAAAAGGGCTGGTGGCGCCATCTATTGAACAGTTTGGAAGCTCCTCTACCAAGGGAAGAAAAAAGTCACTTCTCGTTTTCCTCGGCGTGATTTGAACCCGCGGGCTTTGGGGTGGGAGACACTTGCTCTACCGATCAGGCTATTGGGGACTTATATGAATGTGCTTTTAGACTGATCTAATGAAAGCTGCCGCGTGATTATATTTTTATAAGATAGATTGTAATTTTATCGGTGCTGAAAGTTTTAAGGAAGGCTAATTTATTATTATGTTTTTCTCATGGTCAATGAATAATTATAATATGGCTTGATTAAATCATTTATTAGTGAAATTTTCTTTGCTCAATGAATGGTTAGAATATGGTCTGGTTAATTTGTTGCACACAAATAACGAACTGTGAAGTGCATATTGTGTGAGATTTTATCACGTTGAATAGATGGATAAGATTTTAACACTTTACTGTTTATAAAAGGGAGAGGGATCAATTATATTTATTTTTAATCTGATTGAAAACAGAATATACTTCTTAAATAAATTTAAAAAAAAGATATCCCGAATCTTTGAAATTTTATTGAATAAATTTTCTTTTTGGATGTTTTTGAACACAGGAAATATATTCTTTTCGAATTAAAACATAACGAACAACAACATAAGTAATAATAATAATAATAATAAGCATTCCTAAAAATTTTAACAGCTAAAAAAATAACTTATGAAGAAACAATAACTACCTATATTTCAGTATTTTCTGAAAAGCACTAAAAAGTGCTGTTTTAAAAATAAATTATTACGGGACTAATACAAACAAGCAAATATCTGCTTGCTAAAATCGCAGGATTTGAGGAGGTACAGCAACGGTTTCCTTAAAATGCATTGAGTCTGACCGTGATTGAGGAAAACTTTCGTCAAATATCTGAGAGTTTACCTTTCCTTAAAAGTCACGTGATGGTGATAGGAAATGATCGTCAAAAACGACGAAATACAGCTTGAGGATTGCTAAATCGTCAAAAGTGAGAATTCTATTTCTGAGAGTGTAGAAACTTTAAATATGGCATGGTAGTTACTTATAAAATATAAATGCCCTCGAAGGACTGTCAAAAATAATTCGAATTAAAAAGGGATGAAGCGAAGAGGAGGTGCGAAAAAGCATTCTAAAAAAGTCCTAAATTACGATTTCTATGCAATTTCAGGGAATATAAACCGATTATAAAAGTAATAGTTGCGAATCAATGGAAACAGTCTCTCATCCTACACAGGCTATATTTCATGCCGATGATTCTACCACCTGGGGTTCACAGGAACAACAAACGTTCTAAAAAAGGCCTTTAAAAGCTTTCTAAATTACGTTTCTGTGGAATATTCGGAAATAACAAACCGATTTCAAAATTAATGTTGGCAAATTAATGGTGTTAGTTCCTATTTCAACATAGCCCTTTATGTTGAGAGAGGTGGTAGGACTTGGAATTTGACATGACAGTTAATTTTAAGATGTAAGAAGATGGTTTCTAAAAAATTCAAAACTTCAAATGAATACTGAAATGAGCGTATTAATTGAGAATAAAAGTTTCAAAATATTCTCTAAATTATCATTTATTTAGTTTTATTCGTTTTATTAATTTAAGTGTCATTTCTGCCTAATGCAGTGTAATAAGGATGTTTAGTCAAACTGTGTTTTAAATAGTAATTTTTGAATTATTTCTAAAAGTAATAAGTATCTTTTAATAAAAAAAAACCTTTTAATAACATAAAATATTACCTTTTAATAAAATAAAAATTTATTTAGTACCTTTTAATAAAAATTAGACACAAAAATATCACTTGACATATTTAAAATATTACGCGAGCAAAGCCGCGGGGTTTGCTAGTTTTTTATAAATTAATTGTAATAAGCTATAATGACAGAAAAGTTGTATTTTCGTAAAATTTGCGATTTAAGGTAAAGTTTATATGCAGGATATCACAAAAATTGAAACGTGCTTTGATTTTTTACCTGTTGGATATACATCGGAAATAAAAATTGTAAAGGTGTTCAAAATCTGGTAAAAATTAAGATTTTCTTGATGAAATTGTAACAAATAAATCAGTATATTTTTTTAACGCTGCCTTATTTACAGAATATAAAAAGTACTTTTACAATTTTAACAAACTTTTATTGCCGCGAATAAAAAATCAAAGCACAACATAAAAGGGGAGCTTAAGACTTGTTTACGGGAGAAAAAAAAAGTTTGAATTTTTGAAAATGTTGTTTCTTATTTCAAACTTTCTTTAAATTTTCCTTTTGGTAAAATAGTTTTAAGAAAAATATAAGATTTTAAATTATAGAGACGATTTCTTGTCTAACTTCCTCCAAAGAAAAAAAATACTTTTCACAGAGTTATTTCTATTAATTGAAAAGTTCTACTATAGGAAAACTCCCTTACAAAAATAATTTAAAAAATACATAAAATAAAATAGGTCAATGACAAAATATGTTTTGAATCGTATGGTATTGTGTACACTATAATTTTTATTTTGTTTTTTTCTTCTTGTTCTTAAGAAGCTTAATCAAGCACTCAATTTTACAGCTATAAAATGGGAGTTTACAGCTTGTTTACAACAAAAGAAAAAGAACGTTTTACACAAAACAGACAAAAGAGAATTATATACTAAAGGTTTTTGATTCCATTTTAATTTTAATGATTTCATTAACAAGGTTAAAAAAAGTATCGTAAAACAAACAAAAATATACATTCAAGAATTTATTATTTTTTTCTTATTTAAAACTTTATTTTAATCTCTTTTTACCCGAATGCCAAATAGGGTTATGTGTTTCACGCGTATCTGAGTATGTGGATTTCTTTATGCCCTGGAAACATCCGAACGACTGGATGGATTTTAAGGAATGAGGTCTCTTATCGATTCGTCTTAACCGTCGAATGATTATAGGCTAGGTTTTGTTTTTATAAATTCAAAGTGGCGGCCATAAAATACAAAAAGGCTGTAGAGACGAAAAAAAAGTGTTTACGCACCATATTGAGTAGCATATCATTGGATAGGTCTTTCAAAATGAAGACGATGATTCATTTAATATTTTACAGTCAGAAGCTCCGTTTAAATATTACACAACCTAGAAGTTGTGTGTAGGATCTCTAGCTTCACTGCAACTCTAAACTTCATAGGCATCTATGTAGGGTGGAGCGAAAAAAATGAATTTTTTTTAATCAAAAACGGGTAGGTGCCAAAAGTTGCCTTTATACTAGTACATCATCTGCGTGCAATATTACCGCTGAAAACAAATGGCTTGAGTCTGCGCTTTTGGTCCAAAGGTCGAAATTTTGAGTAAAATTTGACATTTTTTCAAAAAAATTGAAAAATTCCTATAGAGCTGGCTATTATTTAAAAGTGTTATTTAAACCTTTATTATTAATGACTTAACATGTTTAAACGATAAAACGATATCTTTGTTCTGTATAACTGGAACAAAACTGACAACTTTTGGTGAAAAAATGGCGTTTCCACTCTGTTGTGTCATACAAGTAATTGTTGTTTGGAATATGCTTTCAAATCCACCCAGGAGGTATCACGTAGAGGTGGCTGCATTTTATGATACAACAGTGCATAGCTCGACCACCCTTCCATCTGAGCCCAATGTTTTATTTATATATTGAATTGTGATTTTTTTTTATCAAAGACTGGCATACGTTTTCTATATATCAACCTAGTCCATCTCTTCTCTGTATCCACAGACGTTGGGTGATGCTGCTGAGACACTCCTTCACGTATATTTCTACTGCTTCTGTATGATAATGTAAGCAGACTAATGCAGTGGAATTAATGGAATCTATTCAGCCCTCTAGTATCTTCACCAAAATTGTATCCAGTTACTGCATAGTGATTGGGAGTTCTGCTCCAACAACATTTTACAACATTTAGGTATTTCATCTTTGAGTATGCCATCATTTACTCTACCTCTTCCATTTTTTATATGCTGATAAGCTTGTTGTTTAATGTGATGGCGATCGTCATCAAAATTGCAATATGAATTTGCTCTCGATGTAAAAAACTACCATTGTCCTAAATAAATTTTTTTAGTATTTGTTTTTTGCTGTTTTCTTTTGATGTTTAGTACCCGAGTAATTTCCCATAAGTGTTCAGACCAATTTTTTAGATGTGGACTATATTTGGTGTAAACCATCCTGAGGCATACACTTGGATTACATACTTTCTGAGTGAACCAGACTCTGATGATCAATCAGTGCATATATAATGGCGAATAATTTTATGCGCCTTTGTGAGTGATCTTGCGTAGGACAAGTTTCTTGGGTTCCTATTCGCTAGTTCTTCTGAGCAATATCTTGATGAAATAACTTTGCAAATGTCTAGCAGGTATGTGCTGAGTACACTTTTCTCGAATTCAGGAAATAATGTTTGAAAATTACTCTCTATAGCTTCATAAATTGAAATAAGAAGGGAATAAGCACGTGGACAAAGATTTTCCTATTGGTCCGGCGAATCCCTGTGGGTTAGAATCTAATTTTTGCCAACGATCTTGTCTAATAAATGATACAAAGGAAATTCACTGGACTTCGAGATGGCATATGATCAATTGTAATGGTTCATTCTAAACATGTACCTCACAGAATGAATGAAAACGACGAACAGAATTATCCGCCTTTAAATGATCACTCACTGCCCATCAGAGTCTCTACGTTCCCCCAAAAAGTACTATGTAATCCAAGTTTTGCCACAGAATAGTTTACAATCAAATGTAATTCACAGCTAAAGAAAGGATCTAAAAACTCATGGGAAATTACTCGGCTACTAAACAACACACAAAACGGAATAAAACAAATACTAAAAAAGGGTTATTTAGGGCAATGGTTGCTTTGCATACGCAAAGGAAATTCTTATTTCAATGCTCTCTGACGATTGCCATCATATTAAACAGCTAGCTGATCAGCACATAATACCTGAAAGATGAGAGTAAATGATGGCATAAGCAAATCTGAAATATCGACAATTAACCTTGAATCGGATAATTATATAAATCTAATTCATTAGAAAAGTATTGTGGTAACAGAAAATCAAATCAATATGCATTTATCAGGTGCAATCTTGGTGAAGATAATAGACGGCTGGATAGATTACATTACTATCATCCGCACTGAATTACACTGTTTGTCTTCTCCTACACAAACAGTAGAAAAATACGTAAAGGAGATCACAGCAGCAGTATTCAAAGTCTGAGGATTCAAAGAAGAGATGTACTAGGTTGATATATAGAAAACTCATGCCAGTCTTTGATAAAAAATCATAATTCAATGTATAAATAAAACATTGAGTTAAGATGGTAGGGAGGTCGAGCTATGCACTGTTGTGACATGAAATGCAGCCATCTCCACGTGATACCTCCTGGGTAGATTTGAAAGCATATTCCAAACAGCAATTAGTTGTATGGCACAACAGAGTGGAAACGCCTTTTTTTACCAAAAGTTGTCAGTTTTGCTCCCGTTATACAGAACAAAGATATCGTTTTATCATTTAAATATGTTAAGTCATTAATATTAAAGGTTTAAAAAACACTTTTAAATAATAGCCAGCTCTATAGGATTTTTTTAATTTTTTTGAAAAAATGTCAAATTTTACCCGAAATTTCAACTTTTGGCACCTACCCGTTTTTGATTAAAAAAAATTCATTTTTTTCGCTCCACCCTAATCTATAGGCCTCATCAAAACATTGTTTATAGATAGGAACTAACAATTAAACACAACTTAAAAGTCATCAATACAAGTAAATAAAAAAATAGGTAAGTAATATAAAAAATAGTTTCACATTGATGAGAAATAATTAATTAGTTCGCTTTTCACACAGTCGGGTTTTTTTAATTTTAAATTAAATTTTTACTTGTTCAATTTTTAATGAGAGCCTTTAATGAGAATAGTACTTTTAAAAAATATAGGAATGATATCCTGCCTAACTTTTTCCATAGAAATGTTTTTCACAAAGCGTTTCCCATTTATTAAAAAATTCTGTTATAAGTAAAGAAAATCGCTTTACATAATAAAACTAGATCAGTGACAAATAAAACAGTATTTTCTAAATCCTTCTAAATGCAAAGTTTTTTTTTTTTTTTTTTTTTTTTAAGAAGCTTAATTATTCTCGCCACTACAAAATAAGAATTTAGATCTTAATACAGGTTTACGATTAAAGAAAAACAAACAATTTTCACAGAAACAGACAACAGAAAATGATGTAGTAAAAGTTTTTTAATTATATTAACTGAGATAAGGAATTAAACACAAATGAATTGAAATGTTCCAAGGCTATTAAAGGGTTTTCTTATGTTAAAGTGTATGCCTACGCTGGGAGCGCTTTAAAAATTTTTAAAAATTATTTTAATTTCAAAACAAATATTAATTTCATTTTATTTTAATAAAATACTTTTAAAGAAAATGTAAGATTCAAAATTATAGGGATGATTTCTTATGTAGCTTCCTCTAAATTAAAAATAATAGTTCTCAAAAAGTTATTTCTATTAATTAAAAAAATATGTTATAAGTAGGAAAACTACCTTACAAAAAAAATCTAAATCTATATCAATGACAAAATATTTTTTAAACCATGTGGTATTATGAAGATTGTTAGTTTTATTTTTTTTTTCTTGTTATTCTCAAGAAGCCTAATCATTTCCTCAACTTTAAAGGTGTATTATGAAAGCTTAAAGCATGTTTACGTCTAAATACAAAGAACATGTTACAGAAAACAGACAAAAGAGAACGATATAGTTTAAAAAATATTCCATTTTAATTTTAAATATTTCATTAAAAAAGTTAAAACAATTTATCAAAAAACAAAGAGAAATATTCATTCAATAATTTATTTTTTAAATTATTTTCTGATTCACAACTTTATTTTTAATTTCATTTTCAAAAAATACTTTTAATAAGAATAGTACGATAAAATATATATATATATATATATATATATATACATGATCTCCTGCCTAACTTTTTCCTCGGAAATATTTTCCACAAAGCCTTTTTCATTAATTAAAAAGTTCTGTTTTAAGTAAGGAATACCGTCTTACAAAACAAAACTAGATCAGTAACAAAAATAAATGATTTTTATCTAAATCATGCAGTATTATACACTGTTATTTTTATTTTGTTTTTTCTTGATTTTTTTAAGAAGCTTAATCATTACCTCGGCTTCGAAGTTGTAAAATGGAAACTTAAAGCTTGTTTACAACAAAAGAAAAAAGCATGTTATACAAAACAGACAAAAGAGAATGATATAGTAAAAGCTTTTTAATTCAATTTTAATATTAACGACTTTATAATCAAGATTTAAAAAATTATCATGAAACAGATAAAAAAATAAATTCAAGAATTTATTTTTTTTATTTTTTCTGATTACAAACTTTATTTTTTATTTCATTTTCAATAAATACTTTTAATGTGGATGTGTTCAATAAATACTTTTAATATAAACTAGTTGGATGTGCCAATCCCAAAACTTTCTTCTATCTTATACATCTTAATATTTCAAAAACTAGTTACACATGTTAATACTTCAATATTATTAGTTCATTACTATACCAACTTTGATTTTCATCTTAAATTTCTGCTTCAGTCAATTAAATAAACTAAAAACGAGTTAATCTATATCATGATATTTGTTAAAATTAATAGTTTTTCCTTATTCTGTTGTTATCAGATGTTTGTGAATAGCCGGCTTAGCAGGAAGTGAGTTCCCGCCTTTGCACGAGTCGCCGATGGACAATAGAACTACGAAAAATCTAGAAAAGTATACAAAAATCGCCATCACAGAGCCCCATTACCGCGCGATATTTCCAAATTCAAGGAGGACCTGTTGGCCAAAGCCAAAAACATGCACAAAAAATTTGGTTCAATTTGTATGGGTAATTTTATACAATTTTCGATTGTACAATAAAGAAAATGGTACAGACATCGTAATTATAGCGCACCCTTCCAACGGAATTTTTCCAAATTCAGGAAGGACCTTCATGCCATGAACAAAAAGAAACGCAAAAAATTTGGCTCAATTCTCTGCATAACTTCATACACTTTTCGATGGTATAATATTCAAAATGGCACAAAAATCGCTATTACAGCGCCCCCTACCGGCATTTTTTTTCCAAATTAAGGAAGGACCTGCTTGCCATAGCCAATAACTTAAAATAAAAATTTGGTTCAATTCTATGCATAACTTCATACACTTTTCGATGGAACAATATGCAAAATCGCTATTACAGTGCCACCCAGTGGCAATTTTTTTCCAAATTCAGGGAGGTGCTGCTTGTCATAGCCATAAACTTAAAATAAAAATTTGGTTCAATATCATGCATAACTTCATACACTTTTGGATGGTACAATATTCAAAATCGCTGTTACAGCGCCCCCTACCGGCGAATGTTTTCCAAATTGAGGGAGGATCTGCCTGCCAAAGCCAAAAACTTAAAATAAAAATTTGGTTCAATTCTATGCATAACTTCATACACTTTTGGATAGTACAATATTCAAAATCGCACAAAAATCGCTGTGACAGCGCCCCCTACCGGCGAATTTTTTCCAAATTCAGGGAAGACCTACCTGCCATATCCAAAAACTTAAAATAAAAACTTGGTTCAATTCTATGCATAACTTCATACAATTTTTGATTGTACAATATTCAAAATCGCACAAAAATCGCTGTTACAGCGCCCCCTACCGGCGAATTTTTTCCAAATTCAGGGAGGACCTACCTGCCATATCAAAAAACTTAAAATAAAAATTTGGTTCAGTTCTATGCATAACTTCATATACTTTTGGGTGGTACAATATTCAAAATCGCACAAAAATCGCTATTACAGCGCCCCCTACCGGTGATTTTTTTCCGAATTCAAAGAGGATCTGCTTGCCATAGCCAAAAACTTAACATAAAAATTTGGTTCAATTCTATGCATAACTTCATACACTTTTTGATGGTACAATGGCGACAGACACACGGACAGACAGACAGACATTTTCTATAAACATGTTTTTTGGGATCTCTGACCCCTAAAACATGTAAATCCGTCGAAAACCGGAAGTGGAAAAAAATTTCGATTACAATACAGATAGAAGAAAGTAAAAATACAGACATGACGTCCTGCCTCACTTTTTCGTTTTTCCATGGAAATATTTTCCAGAAAGCGTTTTTTATTTATTAAAAAGTTCAGTTTTAAAAAAGAAAGCCATCTTGCAAAATAAAACTAGATCATCAACAAAAATAAATGTTTCTTTCTAAATCACGCAGTATTATGCAAACTGTTAAACGATTTTTTTTTTCTCTTTCGTTTCTTAAGAAGCGTAAGTATTTCCGCAATTAATAAACAAAAATTGGGAGCTTAAAATACTTGTTCCGACGAAAGAAAACAAACGATTTAAAAAAAATGGTCAATAAGAAATAATGGAAGTTTTTTTAGATCTATCAACTGAGATAAAGAAATACATTCAACGAATTGAAATGTTCTAATGGTATTACAGGATAGAACTTTCATTATTTTAACAACCTTTTATTTCTTTTGTAAATAAACAGCAAGCATAATTTTTATAAATTAATTGTAACAAGCTATAAAGACCGAAAAATTGTTTTTTCGTAAAATGCGTGATTTAAGGAAAAGTTGATATGCTGGATATCCCAAAAAAATTTAAACAAGCTTTGATTTCTTGTCAGTTGGATGTACATCGGAAATGCAAATTGTAAAGGTGTTCAAAATATGGTAAGAATTGCTATTTTTTTATGAAATAGCATAGATCGGTAAGAAATAAATCAGCAATTTTTTTATTGTGTAGTACTTAAAGAATATAAGTATTTTCGTATTCTTAAGAAACTTTCATACTCATAAATTAAAAAGTTCTTCCGGCCAGTGCCGGGAGGAAGAGGTAGCTTTCATATTCCTTATTTTTAAAAAGCCAGCTTATATTATTCAAACACGCAAAGCTCAATTTAGTAGAAACCTATTATAGAGATTCAATACTAATTTTTATTAATACTAAATCATTATGAATGAGAATTTCGCGAAATTAGTCAGCTTTATCCAAGCTGCTTTTATTTAAAGTAACTTATATTTGGTTGCAAAATTCGGCGATATCTTGAAGTGTCTGCCATTTTAAGACAACATGGTGGAAGAGGCTAACTAGTGAACTTGCTCGAGACCTTAGCAATTCCTGTGCACATGCTCACTCAAATCGGAATCGGTTGATATATACGAGTGCTGTCGCAATCGAAATTCAAATTTTTCAAAATGTCTCCCACATTAGAAATTCAAACTGCTATATCTGAGACATTTTTTAAGTTAAAGACAAAACAAAAAATGCTCCGAAATCCTTATATCAAGGTCAAATACTTAAAAAGGAAACCTTTTTCAAATTCTCATTTTTTGCACATTACTTTAAATATAATTTTTTTTTTTATTTACTGGCCGCCATTTTGAAACAAGATGGCTGATAAAGCTGGCCAGCGAACTTGGGCAAGACATTGCTATATACTATCCACATGCCTTCTTACATCGAAATAGGTTAATAAATACACGTGTTATCTCGTGACAAATATCAGATCGTTTCAAAATATCAGTCATGCTAATTCAAAGTGCTATAATTCAACCATTTTTTAAGATATAGACGAAACAAAAACTGCTCCGGAATCTTTGTATCAAGGTCAAACACATAAAAAATCTTTTTCATTTTCCAATTTCTTTATACCTTATTTTAAATTTTAAATTTTAATTTTCTTAATGCAGCCCTTTTTAAACAAGATGGCGAATGAAGCTGGCCAACGAACTCGGTCTAGACATTGGTATGTACTATGTACACACCAAGTTACATCCAACTTGGTTTATAAATACGCCTGTTATTGTGTGACAAAAATCAGGTCGTTTCAAAATGTCAGCCACAATAGAAATTCAAAATGCTTTAACTCAGCCATTTATTTAGCTATAGACGAAAGTAAAACTGTTCCGGAATTGTTGTATTAAGGTGAAACACATATAAAAAAATCTTTTTCATTTTCCAATTTCTTAGTACTTCATTTTAAATTTAAAATTTTTAAAAAATTTTAAATGGCCGCCATTTTGAAACAAGATGGCGGATGAAGCTGGCGAACGAACTTGGCCAAGACATTGGTATGTACTATTTATACACCTAGGTACATACAAATCGGTTCATAAATACGCCTGTTATAGCGTGACAAAAATCGGGTCATTTCAAAATGTCAGTCACAATAGAAATTCAAAGTGCTATAACTCAGCCATTTTTTAAGATATAAACAAAACAAAAACTGCTCCGGAATCTTTGTATCAAGGTCAAACACATAAAAAACAAATATTTTTCCATTTTCAATTTTTTGGTACCACATTTCAAATTTAATTTTTTTTTATTTAAATCACCGCCATTTTGAAACAAGATGGCGGAAGAAGCTGGCCAACGAAGTCGGTCGAGACATTGGTATGCACTATGTATACACCAAGGTACATCCATATAGGTTCATAAATACGCCTGTTATAAAGTGACAAAATCAGGTCGTTTCAAAATGTCAGCCACGCTAGAAATTCAAAGTGCTATAACTCAGCCTTTTTTAAGATATAAACGAAACAAAAACTGCTCCGGAATCTTTGTGTCAAGGTCAAACAGATAAGAAAAAAATATTTCTTAATTTTCAATTTTTTGGTACCCCATTTCAAATTTTAAATAAAAAAAATTTAATGGCCGCCATTTTGAAACAAGATGGCGGATGAAGCTGGCCAACGACCTCGGTCGAGACATTGATATGTACTATGTATACACGAAGTTTCATCCAAATCGGTTCATAAATACGAGATTTACAGTGTGACAAAGGTCAGATATATATATGTACATATATCAACATTTGAACGGAGGGTAGTTTCGGGGTCTGGGGGTCATGATCGATGAAAATATACCAAAATTTTTTGAAATTCTTTCCTCCGAACGGCTGCAATAGGTAGCTTTTTGTAATGAAAGCTACCTAAAAGCTAAACACAGCTTAAAAGGAGAGCTTAAGACTTGTTTACGGGGAAAAAATTAAAGTTTGAGTTCTAGAAATTGTTGTTTCTCATTTGAAACTTTATTTTAATTTCCTTTTAGATAAACTAATTTTAATAAAAATGTAACATTTTAAATTATATAAACGATCTCTTGTCTAACTTTCTCCAAAGAAAAAAAAAATATTTTACACAAAGTTATTTCTATTAATTAAAAAGTTCTGCTATAAGCAGGAAAAACACCTTACAAAAAAAAAAAAGGAATAAAAAAAAGTAAAATAAACTATATCAATGATAAAATATATTTTAAATCATGTGGTTTTGAGCTCACTGTTATTTCTTTTTTGTTTTTCTTGTTGTTCTTAAGAAGCTTAATCATTCCCTCAAATTTAAAGGTGTAAAATGAATAATTAAAGCTTGTTTACGACAAAAGAAAAAAACATGCTACACAAAACAGACAAATGAGAATGATGCAGTAAAAGTTTTTTTTAATTTCATTTTAATTTTAAAGATTGCATTAGCAAGGTTTAAAATAATTATCATAAAACAGAGAAAAACAAACATTCAAGAATTTTTTTTTTTTTTCCGATTTCAAACTTTTTTATTTCATGTTCAATAAATAATTTTAATGTAACTAGTACGACTAAAAAAATGCATACATGACGTCCTGCTTCACTTTTTCCATGGAAATATTTTCCACAAAGCGTTTTTCATTTATTAAAAAGTTCTGTTTTAAGTAAAGAAAACTGTCTTGCAAAATCAAACTAGATCAGTAACAAAAATAAATGTTTCTTTCTAAATCACGCAGTAGTATGCAAACTGTTAAAAGTTTTTTTTTTCTCTTTCGTTTCTTAAGAAGCTTAAGTATTTCCGAAATTAATAAACAAAAATTGTGAGCTTAAAATACATGTTCACGACGAAAGAAAAGAAACGATTTTCAAAACAAAAAACGGTCAATAAGAAATAATGGATTAACAGTTTTTTTTAGATTTATCAACAGAGATAAAGAAATGCATTCAACAAATTGAAATGTTCTAATGGTATTACAGGATAGCACTTTCATTCTTTTTACTACAATGCCTTTTATTTGTTTTGTAAATAAATATCGAGCATAATTTTTATAAATTAATTGTAATAAGCTATAAAGACCGAAAAGTTGTTTTTTCGTAAAAGGTGTGATTTAAGGAAAAGTTCATATGCAGGATATCCCAAACAAATTTAAACAAGCTTTGATTTCTTGCCAGTTGGATGTACATCGGAAATGTAAATTGTAAAGGTGTTCAAAATATGGTAATAATTGCTATTTTGTTGATAAAATAGCATATATCGGTAAGAAATAAATCAGCATCAATTTTTTATTATTATTTTTTTTTTTTTTTAATCGTGCAGTATTTAAAGAATATAAGCATTTTTATATTCTTTAAGAAACTTTCATACCCATAAATTAAAAAGCAAAGCACAACTTAAAAGGAGAGCTTAAGACTTGTTTACGGAAAAAAATTTTAAGTTCGAGTTCTAGAAATTATTGTTTCTCATTTGAAACTTTATTTTAATTTCCTTTTGGATAAACTAATTTTAATGAAAATGTAACATTTTAAATTATAGAGACGGTCTCTTGTCTAACTTCCTCCAAAGAAAAAAATGCTTTACACAAAGTTGTTTCTATTAATTAAAATGTTCTGCTATAAGTAGGAGAAACACCTTACAAAAAAAGAGAAAATAAAAAATAGTAAAATAAAACAAACTATATCAATGACAAAATATATATTAAATCATGTAGTATTATGCAAATTGTTATTTTTATTTTGTTTTTTCTTGTTATTCTTAAGAAGCTTAATCATTCCAACTTTAAAGGTGTAAATTGAAAGCTTAAAGCTTGTTTACGAAAAAAGAAAGAAAAACATGCTACACAAAACAGACAAATGAGAATGATGTAAGTAATTTTTTTTTTATTTCACTTTAATTTTAAAGATTGCATTAACAAGGTAAAAAAAATATTATAAAACAAAGAAAAATATTCATTCAAGAATTTATTTTTTAAATTATTTTCTGATTTCAAACTTTATTTTTAATTTCATTATTACTAAATACTTTTAATGAGAATAGTATGGTTTAAAAAATTTATACGTGATGTCCTTCCTAACTATTTACGTGGAAATATTTTTCACAAAGCGTTTTCCATTAATTAAAAGTTCTGTTTTATGTAAAGAAAATAAGTCTTGCGAAATAAACAAGATCACCAACAAAACTAACTGTATTTTCTAAATTATTCAGACTTTTGTATATATATATATATTGAAAATCCCAAATTCATATAATTTAAAACTCGAAAAAAACATCTAACAAACTGTAACTAAAACAATAATTAAGAAAACCAAGAGTAACTAAGAAAAAACTATATATGAAGACAAGTGGCAAGGCTTATGCGTTGATGACTTGCGTTGCGGGGTTAAGCGTGTTTTACATGCACAACATTCTTCCTCACTTGCCAAGACCAAACAAATAGAAATTGAAAAAATGAAAACCACAAACTAACCCAATGCCGTCAAATGAAATCCGTGAATATCCTCACCGCTAAGCTATTTTCGATAGGAATCACGTATCGATATATCACCATCATCGAACAATTCCAATGTTTTATTCGATAGCTTTTTTTCTTGATAAAAATGAGAGTTAAATCATTCAGAAAATGTATTGGGTAATTTTGTTTACTGACGTTTATGTAAAAGTTAAAAATTTCACCAACCAATTTATCAACATTTGAACACAAATTTGCAATACGGTTTAAACCATTTAAATGTATATTTCTAAAAATTGAAACATGCGCGTTACTATTAAAGTTTAATATTTTTATTGTATCAAAATCAAAATAATTTCTTTTATCATAAATACTATTTACTAAAATTCCGTTTATAATTTCCAATTTAACATCAAAGTAGTTGACGGCGCTTTGATTATCCGAAGCACTCTTTAAATTTAAAGTGTTTGGATAACATTTTAATTGATAAATTTCTTTATTGTTATTCAGCTCAACCACCAAAACATCATCTATATATCTGTATATCTTTAAATCTTTTTCCAACAATAAACCGGCTTCATATGTAAACATATAAATATCTGCAAGGATGGAGCTACAACTGCCCTCCATTGGAATACCTCTCACTTGTTTATATATTTGTTTCCCTTCAAACAGATAATTTTCTCAAACAACAAATTGAAATAAATCGGTGAATAGTTCAATACTGATATCTTTCTCTTTAGGTTTCTTGAAAAAATCCATAACTCTGTACTTCAAATCACCTAAATTTATGCTATTATACAAATCCTCAAAATCATATGTATGCAATCCTGTAATGTTTTTCAGCTTTTTTAAACTTTTTATAAGTTCATAACTATTTTTTATTACTATCGAAGAATATTCATTTATGGCCTGATCGAAACTCTTTTGTAATATATTCAACAATTTTTTATTTACACATTCCAGATAAGAACCAAACACCCACAAGTTACGGTTCTAAAGGTAATTGGGTTTTTATGGAATTTTGGAATCATTACTAGATAAGGAAATTCTGCACTATTTTGCTTAGATTTTATTTTTTTATAGAACGCCTTCACTCTGTTTACAATAACTTGTTTAGTAGTTTTTAGTAGTTGATATTTTCCCTCATTATTGTAGGTTTCTCTTAGAAAATCTCCTTATAATTTTTTACATATTATAGCATAGCTGATGTTAGCTTTATTCACATATGTAATGATGAAATCATCCTGTAGATTTTTTACTGCTTTAATCAAATCTTTCTAAGATTCTCCCGAGACACCCTCAAAATCTTTATGGTAAAAGCCTTGAAATTCTTTTAAAATATAGTGCCTCCATTCCTCAAAAACACTTTTTGTAAACCATATTTATACATTAATTTTTGAATGAACATATCTATATTATTTGACAAACGTTTTGGAGCTAAACCTCTATTCACGACTCTCCTCAATCTGTATTTTGTACCATACCTCATGTAACTTCTGAGATTTCTGTCTGCCACTATAGCTATATCTCCGGTAAGAATATGTCCGTAATTTGAGTTAACGTAGTTATTATATTCAACTTTATTACAATGACAAATACTGTTTTCAATACAGCTCTGCAAGTCCCTAGAGTAACTGTTGTAATTAAATATAACTCTGCCTAATGGTTTATCGTATTTGTAAGCTTTAATAATTTGTATGTTTTTATCCGGCAGGTATTCATTATACTTATTTAAAATTCCCTTAAAATCAGCACCCCTAAAATGGTGCCCCATGTAGTCTAATACAAAATAAATCTTATTCTCTATATTAACTTTGTTGTTTTTCAACTCGATATAACCTTTAAGATTCTGCTTACCTGTTCTGAATCTCAACAAATCAAACCGTTTATCTATATTTCCGTTACCTGTATGTTCATATAATTCTCTCACTAAATCGGTTATTAATTTCTTTTTCACATTGAAAATTATGTATTTTATTGTTTTAACAATATTGCGGGAACTAATATTGACAATAGCACTTTTAATATCCTTACTACAATTTAGATCATTAACTTTGACATTTAGTTTATTATGTACATCATACCATTACTCAAATCGTGATTAATTTTTCCATAGACTGACTCTTCGAATATTGTATTTCTAAAATTCTTCAAAACATTAATTTGATCAAACTATGTTTTGATCTATGTTTTGTATGCTATATATATATGTATATTGTATCCTAAGAAGCTTAACTATTCGTTCGATTTAAAAATAAAAATTGGAAGTTTAAGACATGTTTACGACAAAAGAAAGCAGACAATATTTAACACGGGAGAACTCGCTGCATGAGATTTTCTCTCACAGTCGTACTTTTTTAAGACTCTTATTTAAATCATTTTCCATTTTAATTAAAATTTCAAAATGTTTTTCAATTATTTTACCTATTTAGTGAATAAAAGTACTAAGCCAACCAAAAAAAGTTGATATTATATGAATGTAAAGTAAAAGAAAAGCAATTGGGCATTCTCACTAGCGAGTTTTCCCGGGTTAAACGGGAAATAAAAACCAGAAATTAAAAAAAACACCAAAAATGAAAAACAAATACGTTAATAAATCAGCTACAGTTCTGAAATTGAGCATATAAGCATCTAAGACATTAGGCTTAAATTTTATACATCAAACATTGCAGTACAAATATTTTATACACACTCGGGACAATAATTATTGAACCACCCTTGTAAATTGTATTACTTCTAATCGATGTATTAAATGACTTTTATAACAAGTTATTTTAATGGTATTTTAAAGTATTGTCGAGCATAAAGGGTTAAACTACATCAAAGACAAATTGAACACTGTTTTTCAAATAAGAGAGTATTGTGCAGACAGTTAAATCAATTTTTCTCTCTTAAGCGGGCAGGCATTTTTTAATTAATAAAAATTTAATAAA
This sequence comes from Maratus speciosus, assembly GCA_963932465.1. Classification (NCBI taxonomy): domain Eukaryota; kingdom Metazoa; phylum Arthropoda; class Arachnida; order Araneae; family Salticidae; genus Maratus; species Maratus speciosus. The sequence continues at coordinate 106,028,122 of OZ010795.1, read as the reverse complement.
GAAAATAACACTGTAAATATTGAAGAAAGCTTATTTTAACACTATTAAAAGAGTTAAATCAATAAATGCAAATGAAAAGAAATATTTGTAGAAACTTAAGTTTAAGAACTGTTAATTTAACACTGTAAAATTAATTCATACGTAAAACTTCAGTCTCTTACGTAAGTCTTTAAAAAAACGTCATGGGGGGGGGGGGGTGTCTTTCTAAAAAAATTAGTTTTAATGAGATACAAAGGCAGAAAATGTGTCTAACAATTTAACTCGTTTGAACTGTAACGAAAGTCATTTATAATTCGTAAAATGTGTAGTTTAAGCGTAATTTGCAACTTTGTAAAAAATTCTTTTTAAAAAATCTAGTGCGATATTATATGAGGACGGGAGTTTCAAAACTCGCGTTAGCCAAAATTTAAAAAATCGAGTTTTTCCACCAATCTATTCAATTGGTGAACCTGCGTCGAAAAAACCCTACAATCTGCAGAAAAACTACTTTTAACGTGTATTTTAGGCATCGTAAAATCTTGGTTTACAATGAAAACCAATGGACGTCGGTGGTTTCTCGTGATTTCTCGAAATTTGCGTTTCTGAATAAGGCGAGTTTTGAAACTCAAGTCCTCATATAAAAAGTCACTAGAAAATTTAAATTTGCCATCTTACACACTTCTTTATAACGGTAAAAGTAATAATCACTATAATACTTTTCAACTACTTTAATAAGAATGATAAGATAATATTCTGCACATACTTTAATGTGTATCCTTTCATGCAGGAAAAATGTTCAAAACAATGTGTAATAATTTCAAAGCTTGATTCTAAATTTTAAAAAAATATATTAAACAAGTTTAATGAAAAGTCAAACACTGTTTACCAGAGGAGAGCTCATCAAATAGACTGTTAAAAGAATTTCTCTTCTTTAAGAAGCTTAAATATCCCCCCCCCCCCAAAAAAAAAAAAAAAAGAATTAATTAATAAAAATGAAAATCTTAAGACTTGTTTTTAACGAAATAAAATAAAATTTTCATTAAAAAAAGCAATAGAAAATTACAAAGTAGTTTTTAATTGGATTAAAGTCCTACTTAAGTATTACATGAAACAGGTAAAACTTTTTGAAATTAGATCGTACATTAATAGATTACGTATGATTTTAAAAGAACTTCATGTTTTAATTTTCCCTAAAAATTTTAATAAGCTGTAGTATCTGAAATATTTGTAATAGTTTACAATACTCTCATTCTGACAAAAGACATTTTAATTGGGAAAATGTTACGTTTTGAAAATGTACGCATGAAATGCAAAGAATGAGGTAATGAGCATTTACTTTGCATTTTAAATAGAACAACTATGCTTCACTTGATTTTAAGCTTATATGATATAGCAGGGTAGTATGTAAAATATACGCTTTAAATGTAAAGAAAAAGTTAGCATCCATGTTATACACCATAAGTATGACAAATTGTACTTATTGTTTGTAACTAGAAAAACGATTCGTTAAACCGTTTTGACTTACTTTCAAGACTCTCTTGCCTTTCTACGCTTACAGCGTTACAAATTAATAAATGACATATAATATTTAAATACATTTTAATGAACATTTCGTTATATTATTTATGCAAATACCAGTAAAATATTTTTGTATAACAAGTAAAATATTTTTTTAAATATTGTTTTATGTCATAAGGAGTTGCAATGAAACATTAAAAAGGAATTCAAGAACTATTCAAAATATCAATAGAGGATTTTTTTATTATCATTAATATAATTTTTAAAATCTGGAAACTGAATTTACATTATTTGTAGCATTGGTTACCCAAATGTATTGCTATCCAAATTAGAACCTTGCTTGGGTCGGGTTTTACCCAACCCAAATATTTTATTTAAATTTAACCCGAAAAAAATATCGTTTATAAAAAAACCGACTAAAACCTGACGAATTTCAACACAAAATCAGTCTCTTACGTAAATCTTTAAAACAAAATGTCATGGGGGGGGGGGGGGGGGGTCTTTCTACAGCAAATTAGTTTTAATGAGATACAAAGGCAGAAAATGTGACTAATAATTTAACTTGTTTGAACTGTAATGAAAGTCATTTTTAATTGGTAAAATGTGTAGTTTAAGCGTAATTCGCAAATTTGTAAAAAATTCTTTTTAAAAAATCGTGTGCGGTATTATATGAGGCCGGAAGTTTCAAAACTCGCGTTATCCAAAATTTAAAAAATCGAGTTTTTCCATCAATCTATTCAATTAGTGGACCTGCATCTAAAAAACAATACAATCTGCAAAAAAAAACTACTTTTAACGTGTATTTTAGCATTGTAAAATCTTGGTTTACGATGAAAACCAATGGACGCAGTCAGTGGTTTCTGGTGTTTTCCCAATTTGATTTTCTGGATAAGGCGAGTTTTGAAACTCAAGTCCTCATATAAAAAGTCACTAGAAAATTTGAATTTGCAATCTTACACACTTCTTTATAACGGTAAAAGTAATAATCACTATAATGCTTTTCAACTACTTTAATAAGAATGATAAGATAATATTCTGCACATACTTTAATGTGTATCCTTTCATGCAGGAAAAATGTTCAAAACAATGTGTAATAATTTCAAAGCTTGATTCTAAATTTAAAAAAAATATATTAAACAAATTCAATGAAAAGTCAAACACTGTTTTCCAGATTAGAGCTCATCAAATAGACTGTTAAAAGAATTTCTCTTCTTTAAGAAGCTTAAATATCGCCCCCCACCCAAAAAAAGAAAATAATAATATTAATTAATTAATTAATTAATTAATTAATTAAAATGAAAATTTTAAGACTTGTTTTTAACGACATAAAATAAAATTTTCATTAAAAAAAGCAATAGAAAATTACAAAGTAGTTTTTAATTAGATTAAACTTCTACTTAAGTATTACATGAAACAGGTAAAACTTTTTGAAATTAATTCGTACAATAATCGGTTACGTATGATTTTAAAAGAACTTCATGTTTTAATTTTCCCTAAAAATTTTAATAAGCTGTAGTATCTGAAATATTTGTAATAGCTTACAACACTCTCATTCTGACAAAAGACATTTTAATTGGGAAAATGTTACGTTTTAAAAATATACGCATGAAATGCAAAGAATGAGGTAATGAGCATTTACTTTGCATTTTAAATAGAACAACTATGCTTCACTTGATTTTAAGCTTATATGATATAGCAGGGTAGTATGTAAAATATACGCTTTAAATGTAAAGAAAAAGTTAGCATCCATGTTATACACCATTAAGATGACAAATTGTACTTATTGTTTGTAACTAGAAAAATGATTCGTTAAGCCGTTTTGACTTACTTTCAAGACTCTCTTGCCTTTCTACGCTTACAGCGTTTCAAATTAATAAATGACATATAATATTCAAATGCATTTTAATGAACATTTCGTTATATTATTTATACAAATACCAGTAAAATATTTTTGTATAGCAAGTAAAATATTTTTAAAATATTGTTTTATGTCATAAGGAGTTGCAATGAAACATTAAAAAGGAATTCAAGAATTTTTCAAAATATCAATAGAGGATTTTTTTATTATCATTAATATAATTTTTAAAATCTGGAAACTGAATTTACATTATTTGTAGCATTGGTTACCCAAATGTATTGCTATCCAAATTAGAACCTTGCTTGGGTCGGGTTTTACCCAACCCAAATATTTTATTTCAATTTAACCCGAAAAAAATATCGTTTATAAGAAACCCGACTAAAACCTGACGAATTTCACCACAAAATCAATTTCTTACGTAAATCTTTAAAACAAAATGTCATTGGGGGGGGGGGGGGGGGGTTCTACAACAAACTAGTTTTAAGGAGGTACAAGGCAGAAAATGTGACTAATAATTTAACTTGTTTGAACTGTAATGAAAGTTATTATTAATTGGTAAAATGTGTAGTTTAAGCGTAATTCGCAAATTTGTAAAAAATTCTTTTTAAAAATTCGTGTGCGGTATTATATGAGGCCGGAAGTTTCAAAACTCGCGTTATCCAAAATTTAAAAAATCGAGTTTTTCCATCAATCTATTCAATTAGTGGACCTGCATCTAAAAAACAATACAATCTGCAAAAAAAAACTACTTTTAACGTGTATTTTAGCATTGTAAAATCTTGGTTTACGATGAAAACCAATGGACGCAGTCAGTGGTTTCTGGTGTTTTCCCAATTTGATTTTCTGGATAAGGCGAGTTTTGAAACTCAAGTCCTCATATAAAAAGTCACTAGAAAATTTAAATTTGCCATCTTACGCACTTCTTTACAATGGTAAAAGTAATAATCACTATAATGCTTTTCAACTACTTTAATAAGAATGATAAGACAATAATCTGCACATACTTTAATGTGTATCCTTTCATGCAAGAAAAATGTTCAAAAGAATCTGTAATAATTACAAAGCTTGATTCTAAATTAAAAAATATATATATTAAACAAGTTCAATGAAAAGTCAAACAATGTTTTCCAGAGGAGAGCTCATCAAATAGACTGTTAAAAGAATTTCTCTTTTTTAAGAAGCTTAAATATCGCCTCCCCCCCCCCCGACCAAAAAAAAAATAATAATAATAATAATTATAAACTATTTGAAATTAATTCGTACAGTAATCGCTTACGTATGATTTTAAAGGAACGTCATGTTTTAATTTTCCCTAAAAATTTTAATAAGCTGTAGTATCTGAAATATTTGTAATAGCTTACAATACTTTCATTCTGACAAAAGACATTTTAATTGGGAAAATGTTATATTTTTAAAATGTACGCATGAAATGCAAAGAATGAGGTAATGAGAATTTACTTTGCATTTTAAATAGAACAACTATGTTTCACTTGATTTTAAGCTTATATTATCTAGCAGGGTAGTATGTAAAATGTACACTTTAAATGTAAAGTAAAATTTAGCATGCATTGTATACACCATTAAGATGAGAAATTATACTTATTGTTTGTAACTAGCAAAAAAGAAAAAAAAATGATTTGTTAACCCGGGAGAACTCGCTACATGAGATTTTCTCTCACAGTCGTACTTTTTTAAGACTCTTATTTAAACCATTTTCCATTTTAATTAAAATTTCAAAATGTTATTTCAATTATTTTACCTCTTTTGTGAATAAAAGTACTAAGCCAACCAAAAAAAGTTGATATTATATGAATGTAAAGTAAAAGAAAAGTAATTGGGCATTCTCGCTAGCGAGTTCTCCCGGGTTAAACAGTTTCGACTTACTTACAAGACTTTCTTGCCTTTCTACGCTTACTGCGTTTCAAATTAATAAATGACATGTAATATTTAAATACATTTTAATGAACATTGCGTTATATTATTCATACAAATACAAGTAAAATATATTTGTATGACAAGTAAAATATATCTTAAATATTGTTTTATGTCATAAGGAGTTCTAATGAAACATTAAAAAGGAAATCAAGAATATTTCAAAATATCAATAGATGATTTTTTATCATCATTAATCTTATTTTTAAAATCTAGAAACTGAATTTACATTTCTTGTAGCATTGGTTAACCAAATGTATTGTTATCCAAATTGGACTCTTGCTGGTGTCGGGTTTTACCCAACCCAAACATTTTATTTGAATTTAACCCGAAAAAAATAGCTTTGATACGAAGCCCGACTAGAACCTAACGAATTTCAACACGAAATCGACCGAAAATGAAAGAAAATTAATTCGTATTTTTTTTAAATATATTTTAAATACTCTATGATTATATTTCTAATGTCCATTTTATCCTTCATGTAGAAAAATTAATATACAGTGTGTCCACGTATAACCTGACCGACCTTTATTTTTGCAACCGTTGGTCCTAGATGTATACTTCCAATTACAAAAATGGTCAAAATTAGGTGCAGAGTTAAGATAGAAAAAGTTTGAAGCGAAAAAACAATTTAGCGAAGAATTACAAAATCTAAATTTTTATGCGGTCCCCTGGTCCTATAAGTTATATTTAGTAAAATTTTTCTGTTACACTGACAAGTAAGGCAAAAAAAGTCCCGTTATTCTACGATTAAAATTAACCGAGTAATAGCTGTTTGAAGTTGGAGCATATTTTTTGCTGCAAATTAGGGGTCATTCACAAATTTAGTAGAAATATAATTTCGTCAGATATATTAAAGAAATGATCGAGAGTAAAATTAGCATTGCAATATAAATTTGAAATCTTTAATCATTCTGACATATTAATTCAAAATATACAATTTGTACTGAACATATAAGAGGATAAGAATAACAGAATTTTTGTTAAATAAAAGGATGAAAAACAACAGCCTCAATTCTTTACAAAAATGATACATATTTTTAAATGTTGTTATATTACACCGTCTTTCAAATTTTTAGTTGTGTCATGTTTTTTAGCTTTTGAAAATTGATTCACATGTATTTTTTAGCGCTGAATCCGAAAATGACCTTCATTTTAAACCATCACGTCAGGATTTGTCTCAAATCGCAAACTTCAAAGTTAAAAAGCTAAAAGTTAAAATTGATCCAGCCTTCCCTCCCAACCTCATCGGACCCCTGAGCAGTTTAGCTGTAAGAAACCCAGTATAAGCCACAAAATTGAATAAATTATTGAATTAAATAAAATTAAACTGATTAAAAAAGTCTTGCATCTATTTTATAGTATGAGATTTTTTGCTATTTTTTAACCTTGAAATTTACGATTTGCGAAAAATCCTGACATGATAGTTAAAAGTGAAGGTATTTTTTTTTATTTAGCGTTAAAAAATACATAAAAGTAATTATAAAAGTTAAAAAACACAACCTTCGCAGGTTTATGTTATCTAATCTAAAACCATTTCTTAAACTTGTTGACGGTAATCTATCCGAAATTTTTTGTGTTATTCTCTAATATAAGTATGTATAAGATGGTAAGCGTCGAAAATCATAATAAAATTACATTGTAATCGGATTTAAGTCAGTATGTAAAATTTTAACTTCGATCGGACATTTGACAGTCAGTTAAAGTTCGAGTACAAATTTTAAACTGAAAAGACGATCGTTGTAAGTTAAATAAACCTTATGAAAATAACATAATTTTTGTTAAAAGAAATCACAGCCCCAAATCCTTACAAAATACAACATATTTTAAAATACAATTATTTTAACAAATCTGAAACTTAACTAATAAAGTTAATTCAATCGTAATAGTTGTACGATATATTTCAAACCGCAGGTATCTTGAAATAAGTTTAAGTACTTTATATACGACCCCTGAAAGCATGGTCGAAATCATCTGTTTTGATATGCAAAAAAGTGGTATAAGTCATGCGTTTCAAAGTTTCATAACTCGGTTAATTTCAATGTTAGATGAATGGGACTTTTTCTGTCTTACCTGTTAGTGTCACAGTAAATTTTTACTAAATGTCACTTGTAGGACCGGGGGACTGTATAAAAATTTAAATTTCATAATTTTTTAATAAATATTTTTCTTGACCCAAATCGCTTTAAAAATAATTCTTTACCTTATTAAAACCATTTTTGTAATTGGAAGTATGCATCTAGAACCAACGGTTGCGAAAATAAAGGTCGGTCAGGTTATACGTGGACACACTGTATACAGGATGAAACAGCACCGAAAAAACTGGCGATAAAGCACAATAATAAAACTTTCTATAAATCACCATGTAAATATAAAAACACACTATATTTATAAAGGTGATTTATACAAAGTTTTATTATTTAATATACAGGGTGCTGCCGAATCCGACTAACAAATTCAGATGACTGATAGTAAGCATCAAGAGGATGAAAATTGCCATTGAACATGGGGTGATTCAGTCATATATACAGGATATTTCATCCTGACAGAACTCGGATTGACGGTAATAATCTTGAAAAAAATATAAACATTTCAATGAAAATCAAACGATATCTACCTTGTTTTGTGTTAAATGTTATAGCATCATGAAAAGTTCTGGAAAAACAGGATACTCAATTTTAAAATTCAATAACTTTCAAATGGTGACAGATATTTAAAAAATTCTTGCAGGATGTTTATGTATTATGTCAGGAGATTTCTTACTGCGATTCTTGATTTCAGTTCGAATTTCAAACAATAGATGCCGCTGAGAGCAATAGGTGCTCTGTCCAGACCCGATTTTTGGTACTTTGGGATCCATTCAGTACATTTTAATCTCCTTTTTTCGCATGGAAGAAGAGAGAGGTCGAAAAATCGAGCCTGGATTTAGCGGTTACTGCTTGCTGCGCCATCTATCGATGCTATTTGTAACTAAAACTGAGAATCGCAGCATAAAAACTCCTGACATCTTACATAACACTCCTGCGAGAATTTTTTTAATATCTGTCACCGTTTTCAAGTTATTGAATTTTAAAATCCATCAGTCATTTTTGGGACACGCGGTACATGTCGTGGCTAAGAGGCACACCATTAGGCATCCACACAACACTGTTGTAGGTCTCAGGGCAGCCGTTATGTATTCAATGGCAAACTTTTCCAACACCCATCTGATTATTGCAAAAAAAATTTTGAAGAAAACAAAATATTGAAAATCAAAAGAACCACACATAAGTTACGCTTGGAAATACAGTGGTGGCCAAAATTGTGGACTTTTTTGAAATTTTCATGTTTTACAACTTTGTGTGCTTGAAGAATATAATAAATTTCACATAAATAGAAATGTTTATATATAAAATTTAAGGCAATTTAATGTAGAATTTAATAAAAAAAGTAATTAAAACATCTGCATTACAAAAAAGTTACGCTTACAAAAAACAAGATCTATCTTAGATTTCATTGTATTTTAAAGTTACACTTACACATTCAATATTTAGTAGGGTAATCCTTGTTTTTTATTATAGCTTCACAGCGTCTTTTCATTGAGAAAACTAGTGTTTGGAGTTTATCCTTTTTAATCACATGATGCCAAGAATCAATTATAGCTTCAATAATTTGCGTTTTCTCAGATGGACGCTTTTTTTTGCCGTATGGTAAATCCTGCTGAAAAATAAAGGTGCTTTATTGGGGAAGAGATCCCTGATGGAAAGTATCAATTTTGGTTCCAGGACAGTTTCGATGTATGTTTTTGGATTCAAAATGCCATCAATCGCTTGAATGCGGCCCGCACCATCTGCAGATATACAGTCTCAAATCATGACATTTGTTGGGTTCTTTGTAGTTGCTTCAATGCAATCAGGATGCAACTCTTCCCCTACTCTATGTCTCACATTTTTCGCCCATCACTATAAAAGAGCGATATTTTACTCTCATCGCTCCAGATTATTTGCTTCCACTGATTTTCTGAGCAATTAATGTGTTCTTTTGCCCACTGAACTCATTTCTTGCGTTGCTGAAGATTTAAAAATGATTTTTTTCCTCGGAATTCTACCTTTCAGTCCAAAACCTGCTAAACTTCTCCTTATTGTTCCTGAACTAACTGAAATACCCATTGCATTCATTTTCAATCTAACAGCATCTGATGAAATTCTCTATCTTTGAGGCTTATCCTTGTTATCTTTCTATCGTCAGAAGCACTAGTGTATTTTTTTCGGCCTGATCTTGCCTTATTTATCACGGATGTAGTTTCTTCATAACGTAAGCACAACTTTCGTACGCTAGATGAAGTGACTGATCCACCAACCTGTCTTAAAATTTAAGCATAAGAGAGAGCATTTTCTCTCACTGTGACAATTCTGCTTCTTTTTGTAGGTGTCCAATCAGTTCTTGTTGTTGATAGCATTGTTTTAAAGTATTTGCATTAAGAAAAAAATAGAAATATTTTTTTTAAACATTGTTCTATTTAGTTACGTTAGTATTCACCCTTCTACAAAATTCATTCCGGAAAAATACCAATTTTACAAATCAAAACATACTGCAGTTTAGTTACTGGCATTTGATTGGTTCTCAGAACAGTCATTGTGATTGACTAGGAAGCTTTTATTACAATACACTTCAACATTCGTAACTAATTTGTATTTTAGACTAAAGTAAGTGTAACTTTTTTGCAATGCGATATTTTAATTCAGCTTTTTTTTTCATTAAATTTTGCATTAATTTTTTTTGAATTTGATATATAAACATTTGTATTTAAGTGAAAATAAATATATTCTGTAAGCAAAGTTATAAAACATGAAAAATTCAAAAAATATCCACAATTTTAGCTACCACTGTACATTCAAATAAAATTAATTAGAAAGGTAATGTACGGATGAAATGTATAATTTTCTTCTTTTTTGGAAGTCTATTAAAAACTAAGCTTATAATCTAATGTCTAGCCTTTTCCGAAAAGAAACCATTTCAAATAATTTTCTGCTAATAAAAAAGCTTTAGTTTAAATAGTAAAAAAAGCAATCGTAAAAAATTAAACTTAGTTCAATGACTAATTAAACACTGTTTTCCTTATAATACGTTATTAAGAGAATTGATCAAAGATTTTTTTTTCCTTAATTAAGAAGATTAGAAATTCTAATATGTCAAAAAAAAGACCTGATTTTTTTTAAGTTGTTTACAACGAAATAAAGTACAAATTTCACAAAACAGATAAGAAGAAAGTAGATCTTTATGATTCCTTTAACTGTTCTACAGAAATAAATTCAAATAAATAAAAAAAAGTTTAGCAAGCATCAGATCGGCACGATTATGAGACGCAATTCTAAACTTTTCACGGTCACTTTCGATCTGTTGACTTTAGTCTTGAATAAAAAATACTGTAATTTGTATTTTTGTTTCCTTTATATTTTTATAGATTTAAAATATTGCATGTCACAAAAATAAATGTAAAACTAGAAAACAGGAATTACGCTTTTTCAAAATTTAGTGTCGCCCCCCGATGAAAAAATATATATATATATATATATGTCGTAGGCTAATTGAGAAATCAGGCTCTTTGCAAACAGTCGGGCTAATTGGAGAATCATCTCCCTTTTCCCAATTAGCATGATATTTTTCAGGCATATTGCAAAGAGCCTAGAAAGCGTTAGGCTAATTGAAAAATGACCGCTTATTATCCAAGAGCAAGACAAATTAATTTCCGTCGGCGTCCGAACCGGAAAGTTCTACTTTAAGTTAACCAGAACAGTACCCGAAATAAAAATACATCAGGCTGTATTCCGTTACGACCAAAGCAAATTAATTTCCATTTACACGCAATACGACCAGAATCTAAAAATTCCATATGAAGTCAACCTGAAACCTGACCAGAACCCGATCTGAAAATTATAAAATTATTTTAAAGAACCGTAACCCGATCCGAGCAAGATAAAGTTACTTCCGTAGACACGCAACCAGATCCGAACTTAAAGGTTCCATTTGAAGTCCACCCGAAAACCGATCACAACCAGGTTTCGGATTGAGTTCAGTTAGAACATTTAGGTTCGGATCGAGTTGCCGGTCGACGGAAATTATTTTGTCTTGCTCGGATCGGGTTATGGTTCTTTAGAATATTTTTGTCGGTTATCATGTTTGGCTCGGAACATACTTCCGATTTTTTTCAAACAAAATTCTTAGGTTCGGATCGGGTTGTGTGTCACGAAAATTATTTTGTCTGGCTCGGATCGGGTTATGTTTCTTTGGAAAATTTTTATCGGGTTCAGATTTAGTTCATGTCAGATTTTGGGTTTTTCTAATTGAATTTTTAGGTTCGGGTCTGGTTCCTTGTCATTGAAATTATTTTGTGTTGCTCGGATCGGGTTATGGTGCTTCGGAATATTTTTGTCGGGTTCAGATTTGGTTCATGTCAGATTTCAGGTTTTTTTTCAAAGGAAATTTTTAGGTTAGGTTTGGGTTGCGTTTCCAAGGAAATTATTTTGTCTTGCTCGGATCGGATTATGGTTCTTTAGAATATTTTTGTCGGTTATCATATTTGGTCCGAGTCATATTTCGGAATTTTTCAAAGAAATATTTTAGGTTCGAATCGGGTTGCGTGTCCACGGAAATTATTTTGTCTTGCTCGAATCTGGTTATGTTTCTTTGAAATATTTTTGCCGGGTTCAGATTTGGTTCACGTCAGATTTCGTTTTTGTTTCAAATTGAATTTTTAGGATCTGGTTAGGTTGCATGTCCTCAGAAATTATTTTGTCTTGCTCGAATCGGGTTATGTTTCTTTGGAATATTTTTGTCGGGTACAGATTTGGTTCATTTCAGATTTCGGGTTTTTTCTAATGGAATTTTTTAGGTTCGGTTCGGGTCGTGTGTCCACGGAAATTATTTTGTCTTGCCCAATTCGGGTTATGGTTTTTGGGAATATTTTTTGTCAGGTTCAGATTTGGTTCACGTCAGATTTCGTTTTTTTATTGAATTTTTAGGTTCTGGTTGGGTTGCATGTCCTCAGAAATTATTTTGTCTTGCTCGGATCGGTTATGATTCATTGGAATATTTTTGTCGGCTTGAGATTCCGGGTTTTTTTCAAATAGAATTTTTAGGTTCGGTTTGGGTTGCGTGTCCAAGGAAATTTTGCCTTGCTCTGATCGGGTTATGGTTCTTTAGAATATTTTTGTCGTTAATCATATTTGGTTCGGGTCATATTTCGGAATTTTTCAAACAAATATTTTAGGTTCGGATCGGGTTGCCTGCCCACGAAAATTATTTGCTCTTGCTCGGATTGGGTTATGTTTCTTTGGAATATTTTTGTCGGGTTCAGATTTGGTGCATGTCAAATTTCGGGTGTTTTCTAATGGAATTTTTATGTTCGGTTCGGGTTGCGTGTCCAAGGAAATTATTTTGTATTACTCGGATCGGATTATGGTGCTTTAAAATATTTTTGTCGATTATCAGATTTGGTTCGGGTCAGATTTCGGGTTTTTTCAAATGGAACTTTCAGCTTCGGGTCTGGTTCCATGCAGACTGAAATTATTTTGTCTTGCTCGAATCGGGGTACGGTCTGTTATTATTTATTTTTCTGGTTCTGATCGGGTTATGGGTGAATTAGGCCAAAAAAATCACCCTGATTGGATAATAAGTGTTCATTTTTCAGTTAGCCTAACGCTTTCTAGGCTCTTCGCAATAACCCTGAAAAATATCAGACTAATTGGAAAAAGGGAGATGATTCTCCAATTAGCCCACCTCTTTGCAAAGGGCCTAGGCTGTTTGCAAAGAGCCTGATCTCTCATTAGCCTACAACATATATATATCTACCCTTTATATATAAAATCTTAATGAAACGAATTTATGAAACGGATATTATGAAACGACTGAATTGAAACCAATTTATGTAACAATTCTATGAAACGACTGATTAAACAAATGATTATGTTTCACGGCGATTTCTCCTAAAATATGGAATACTTTGCGATGAAATTAACACCAAAAATCCGTATTGATCCACAAATCTCAAAACTGGTATTAGAATTTTTAAATTCGAATTAGTTTTTGAAATATTAATTTTTTTCTAATTTTAAATACTTTTTTCTAATGATGGCAACTCAAATTTTAATCATAACAGATATTTTTTTTTTCATATCTCAGAAAAGGTTATTATTTTAAACTAATTTGGCGACCAGTTTGGCCTCCCTTAAATGTATGCTAAGAAATGTATCATGTTACTTTTATTCATAATTCAATTTACGTGAGCAATCTTTCGCCAAATCGAAAGATTCTGATTGAGAAATCAAGAACTCGGTATTTTTAAACTGAAACATTTAAAATTGATGGCTTTCACTTCTTTCTTTTCATTTAAACAAAACGAAAAGGCAAATATTAGGCACAGATGTCATATACGCACCGGGGTACCTAATTGGCGCCTAAATGGCATTAATTTGATTGACATGGTAACCCGGATATTGTTGTTTATTTAATAATAAATGTTTATTTACTTTTATTTCTTTTTTTAATTATATAAATTAGTTTGTTCTATAGTTATCAATTTTTTTTTGTTATTTCCTTTTGAAAATAATAGAAAATAATTAAAAAAATACGGTACTACGTAGTTATTCCATCGACCAATTTCGCCAAATTATATAAATCGCCAAACCACTCGCCAAATTATACAAATTGACATAATTTTTATTTTAAATAACGAAGGAACAAATAAATTAGTATACCATTAATAATTATACAAATAAAACGTCGAAATAAAAATATCTTGATGCCGTAAACACGTGTAACTTGCTTAAAGTCAAGTGAATATGACATTTACGATCAACCATTATTGGGATTTAATCTTATAGCTTGGTGGTAGATTTTTGGTCGATGGGATAACTAAATAGTATCAAAAATACATATGTAACTGGTATTCGAAAACGAGATTTTCGCCAAATTTTCGTAAAAAAAAAATCACGCCAAACCTGTATATGACATCTGGCTAAATTTTAAATAATGCAACAAACCATGACATTTAATTTCAACTTCAAATTAATGTTTTAATTTATCACTCGAAAAAAAAATGCTATCTGGCATATAAGTTGAAAAAAAGCTATTGGCGAGATTTGCACCCGGCTAGCGTAACAGTACCAAGAATTCTTTGCGACCATGGCAACATTTATGTAGTTTTATTTGAAAAAAAAATTTGATTTTTTAATCAAAATGGAAAACTTTCGGCACAGTTGTCATATACGGCCCCATATTGGCGCGATTTTTTTCTGACGCCAATGTCCTATACGAAACGGGTACTTAAATGGCACCAAAGTATCGCTATTTTGCTTGATATGGTAAGCCGGATGTTGTTGTTAGTGCTGTTGATGCTTTCCCCAAATTGGCGTCGGAAAAAAAAATGCGCCAATATTTGGGTATTGGCGTATATGACATCTGTGCCAAACTTTCATATGAAAGCGAAGGGATCAGACCGTATTTGTTTATGACAGTTGATGACTTTAACTATTATAACATAGATGAAATGATGGCGATAGAATAATATTTGGCAGCGTATCACCTGTGCCTGGCTAACATTAAAGTACCAAAATGGCACCTACAGTATAAAAAGCGAAGTAGTCCGCCCGGAACTGTTGATGATAGTCACGTGACTTAGGATATTGTTACAGAATTTTTTTTAAACTACCGAGAGACAAAGACTCTGTATGCTTAATTCATTTTATTTTAACTTCTTTTCAAATGTTTAACTCATCCTCTTTAATCAAAAACGAAAACAACCATCGGATGTCTTAACAGCAACTGATTCGGCCTTAAATTTTTGAAATCAAAGGGAATTGAATGGAAACCCGTTTACAGGGGAGATCTGCACAGATTTTTTCTTATCATTCAATCTTCTCTAATATGTTTAAAAGACATCAGATTAGCGTGTTTTTATATTCTGCGGTGTCTGAACGGAGTTTGGGGAGCGTAGCTTGCAGGGGGCAGAGCCCCCTAGTATATATATAATAAAACACCAATTTAAAAGATATGTCTAACTACACGCTCAAACATTGAAATAATCAAAATTAAAAAGGCTGCTGTACATAGTGAAATATTTGTTGATTTCTTCGGTTGTTCACTCGTTGCATGCGGCTAATACGAAAGTATCGCTTTAATAAATTTAAAAAATTTATTTCAATACAGTAGAACCTCGATTATCCTAAGTAATTGGGACCGACCCTCTTTTGGAAATTCGAAATTTTCGGATAATCGAGAATGCTTCATTTTTAAAGTTAAGGAGAAATATATGCAATATTTTGTATTATGGCAACAAGTGCTTAATAAAAATAAAGCAATAACAAAATAGAAACAAAAATAAATTACCTGAGTTTTAATTTTGAAATTAAGTATCTTTTACATATATCACAAGGGCTTGAAAAAAAAGTTTTGTTCGTCGCAGTTTCGTTTGCTTTTGCTTTTAAGCTCTATCACGGAGTTTTTCATTATTAGTTAACAAGTATCACAGTCTTTCTGCTACTCCAGCCATGCCAAACCTTTTACAAAGCATTCAAAAGCTTCAGAATTGCTAATTTGTTCGTTTTTTTCGTTTCTCTCCGCAGCTTACGGAAGCTCAAGTTAAATTCAAAGGAATTCTAAGAAAGGGGATCGAAAATATTTATATGTACTTGCAGTTCGGGAAGGACCGCTTGCAGACAAGGAATGGGTAGTTAAAAGGCGTTCAAAATGGATGTGATAATAAAAAAGAAAAAAAAAGCCTTATAAATGGATTTCGGTTAATCGAGAGTTTCTGTCAAAAGAGTTTCAGATAAAAGAGGTTCTACTGTAATTGGCCTTCTTCCAACTTGTGTTATTGAGGGCAACTAAAAAATATATTAAGAGTAAAATATATATTGGAGCTTTCAATTAAGTATAGTTTTCACGTATGTTCTGCACACCCGACAGTATTTTTTTTTTTTTTTTTTTGTAAAATCACGCCTAATGTATTGACTAATGTTTTTTTCCAAATATTTTCGTTACAATATATTTAATTGGCGTCGACACACAACTCGGTTATGAAAAGTTTACTGATTTTTTTCTTTCTTTTTTGCGTTTGGTAGAAAGCGCTAGCAAGTGAAATTTATGAACGACCCGGAAAACCCATGTTGGATCTCTTGGTATCTATAGATGAAAATATATTACTGTTTTAATACATATACACCATATGTAAACAAATGAGAAAAATACGGCAAAGAAAAATAAAATGTAGCTGCAAATAATAAGAAGTTTCAAATTAGTTTTAAGTGTTTCTATGACACGTTAATTATATTTTTTTAACCCAACATACATATCTTCAAATGTTCATTTTTCTATTATATGCATACCATGTGAAAACAAACAGAAAACTCATGCAAAGAAAAAAGAAAGCAGAGACTGGAATTTATGAGATATCGCATTAAGTGTAAATTTTTCTAAATTTCAAAAATGCGGGCATTTTTAATTTAATTGGTCTGGCCTCTAAAAGAAATGGCATTCATGCAACTTAAGCAAAGCTTCGCTTACATTGGATGAAAAAAAAAGACATTCCAGTGAAAAATATTCTAAATAGTTCTGCATTAATTTTTATGTGACGCTTATGAACCCGAGAACGGCGGGAAAGGAATTAAATAATGAGTTTAAAACAAAATTCAAAAAACGCAAGCATGCATTTATACGGTACCCTAATACTTTTTTACATGTGAAAATATTGTAATATAGCAAAAAATAACGTTCTTGTGTTTGTCAAACTCAGAGTTCGGTGATATATATCAATGGACACATCGCTCACCCGCAAAAAAAGTGACACATATAGCAAAAGAGGTAGCTTTCTTATCCAAGCTGCTTTTATTTAAATTAACTTATATTTGGTTGCCAAATTCAGCGATATATTGAAGTTCCTGCCATTTTAAGACAACATGGTGGAAGTGAACTAACAAGTGAACTTGGTCGAGACCTTAGTAATTCCTGTGCACATGCTCACTCACATCGGAATCCGTTGATAGTGCTGTCGCAGGCAAAAAATCAGATTTTTCAAAATGTCACCCACATTAGAAATTGAAGCTGCTATATCTGAGCCGTTTTCTAAGATAAAGACAAAACAAAAAATGCTCCGGAATCCTTGTATGAAAGTCAAATACTTAAGAAAGAAACCTTTTCAATTTCTAATTTTTTGCACCTCACTTGAAATATAATTTTTTTTATTTTAATGGCCGTCATTTTGAAACAAGATGGTGGATGAAGCTGGCCAGCGAACTTGGTCGAGACATTACAATATACTATCCACATGCTTTCTTACATCGAAATAGGTTAATAAATACGCGTGTTATCACGTGACAAATATCGGATCGTTTCAAAATGTTAGCCATGCTAGAAATTCAAAGTGCTATAATTCAACCATTTTCAAATATACATACGAAACAAAAACTGCTCCAGAATCTTTGTATCAAGGTCAAACACATAAAAAAATCTTTTTCATTTTTCAATTTTTTGATAACTCATTTTAAATTTAAAATTTAATTTTTTTTTAAATGGTAGCCCTTTTGAAACAAGATGGCGAATGAAACTGGCCAACAAACTCGGTCGAGACATTGGTATGTACTATGTACACACCAAGTTACATCCAAATCGGTTCATAAATGCGCCTGTTATCGCATGACAAAAATCAGGTCGTTTCAAAATGTCAGCCACAATAGAAATTCAAAATGCTATAACTCAGCCATTTTTTTAGATATACACGAAACAAAAACTGTTCCGGAATCTTTGTATTAAGGTGAAACACATACAAAAAAAATCTTTTTCATTTTCCAATTTTTGGTACCTCATTTTAAATTTAAATTTAATTTTTTTTTTAAATGGCTGCCATTTTGAAACAAGATGGCGGATGAAGCTGGTGAACGAACTCGGTCGAGACATTGGTACGTATTATGTATACACCAAGGTACATCTAAATCGGTTCATAAATACGCCTGTTATCGCGTGACAAAAATCAGGTCGTTTCAAAATGTCAACAAAGCTAGAAATTCAAAGTGCTATAACTCAGCCATTTTTTAAGATATAGACGAAACAAAAACTGCTCCGGAATCTTTGTATCAAAGTCAAACACATAAGAAAAAAATATTTTTTTATTTTCAATTTTTTGGTACCTCATTTCAAATTTTATTTTTTTTTTTTAATTTGAATGGCCGCCATTTTGAAACAAGATGGCGGATGAAGCTGGCCAACGAACTCGGTCGAGACATTGGTACGTATTATGTATACACCAAAGTACATCAAATCGATTCATAAATACGCCTGTTATCGCGTGACAAAAATCAGGTCGTTTCAAAATGTCAACAAAGCTAGAAATTCAAAGTGCTATAACTCAGCCATTTTCTAAGATATAGACGAAACAAAAAATGCTCCGGAATCTTTGTATCAAGGTTAAACACATAAGAAAAAAGTATTTCTTAATTTTTCATGTTTTGGTACCAAATTTCAAATTTTAAATTTTTAAAAAAAATTTAAATGGCCGCCCTTTTGAAACAAGATGGCGGGTGAAGCTGGCCAACGAACTCTGTTGATGCATTGGTATGCACTATGTACACACGAAGTTACATCCAAATCGGTTCATAAATACGTGAGTTACAGTGTAACAAAGATCAGATATATATATATATATATATATATATATATCTTTACATTATCTTTTATACATTATCTTTTATATTTTCTTTATATATATATATATATACAACTTTTGAATAGAAGGCGGTTTCGGGGTCTGGGGGTCATGATCGATGAAAATATACCAAAATTTTTTGAAATCGCTTTCCTCGGAACGGTTACAATAGGTAGCTTTTTGCAATGAAAGCTACCTAAAATTCATTCCACTAATAGGTCTGTCATGTGTGCGTCTTTCTACACAATCGGTTTCATAAGTGTAGTTATGCGGAAAATCACTTTATTACACTATATGTTCATTTGTGACCACAGAAGTAGGATGGATTGCGTGGGGAGGTAAAATTACCCAATCGTTTCAAACCTCACCCTACGTCTTCATTCTTATAAGTTTTATATTCTTATGAACGCTTTTATTCCTGCATGCAGAGCTACTAGGTTGAGCAAAAAGTTCTGGGAAATTTGTGAAAGTTGCGTTGTTATGCGCAAATTAGCAACAAAAGCAACAAGGACTATTCTTCAAAGTAGAGACCATCATAGTCCACGAATTTCTGCCAGATTCCGGATTTGCTGGAAGTACCATGGCGGCTCCTTGGAATCGAAAAACTCTTGACATGCTTCTTCAACTTCATTAAAGGATTCAAATCGACGGCCCTTGAATAAGTGTTCTATTGATCGAAAGAAACCATAATCGGATGGAGCCACGTCTGGGCTGTAGGCGGGGTGTGGAAGAATTTCGACGCCATCCAACTGTGCAAACTTGTCCTTGGTCCTCTGAGCCACGTGCGGTTTGGCATTGTCCGGCTGAAACAAAGCGCGCTTTCGGCGGACCTATCTTGGATACTTCTGCACCAGTTTGTCGTAGACGCGATCCAACTGCTGGCAATAGAGCTCGGCATTGACGGCCCGACCATCATATACGATGCAAATTCTGGTAGCTATTAGATTAAAAATTTCCCAGAACTTTTTGCTCAACCTAATAAGTGCTATAATTTCATGTTACACTGAAAAAATGCGCATTTTCTTTTGCCTCTCCTGTGAAATTTACTTTTGTCGAGATGTGTCACTTTTCTTGCAAGTGAGCGACATATCTTGATTTATATTATACATCTTATATTATAATATAAGACCATTGGGCTAAGTCGCATGCTCGAGAAAATTCAATCAGTGGGTCATTTTGGGTCCTAAAGGATCAGGATCAAGTTAAAAGTACCTAAAAACGGCTCAAAGGATTTTGACAAAACTTTGTATTGTACCGTTTCTGGGCACAAGAAAATCATTGGGCGAGGTCGCATGCTCAAGAAAATTCTATTAGTGGGTCATTTTGAGTCACAATGGGTGAGGGTCAATCTAACTGTATCTCAAAAAGGTTCAAACGATTTTGACAATTTTTTAATTATACCGTTTCCCCAGTACGTGAAGAACATTGGAATGGGTCACATGTTCGATAAATTTTGATTAGTGGGTCATTTTTGAATAATTGAGGGTCAAGCTAATTTTATCTAGAAAATGACTAAAGATTCTCACTAAATTTTATATTCCATCGTTTTCAGCCTCGAGAAGAGCATTGGGCTAGGTCGCATGTTAGAAAAATTTCGATTAGTGGGTAATTTTGGGTCACTATGGCTCAGAGTCAACCTAATTGTATCCAAAACAGCAAGAATGATTCAGTGGGAATATATATCGAGGTAAACGCAAAGCTAATTTTGACCGAGCTTAGCTCGGTCATTCCTGCTAGTCATGATATATAATCGATATTTATTTTTAAAATATCGTTAAGTTTGATATTTTCGATCTTCATATATTTGATATTTATTTTCAAATTATTGCATATGATATTTTTGATATTTTCAGTCAAAGCAAGTGTAAATGAATTTCTTAACTTTTATTGATTGTGTCATTTTGTAGCTAAGAACTTTTGCTTTGGAAGGCTTTTTTTTAGCTTCCTGACCCCCTCTTACCACCCCTAAAAAAATCTTTTCCAAGCTTTACATATGAAGTTGAATTTTTAAATGCAGATAATACCAATAATTATGTGGGGCAATATTTACTTAAAACAGCTATTGAAAGATAAACTGTCTAATTTAGAGAAATTATTTATAGCTTCATTAGAATACTTTCTGGTTTTAGGTTAAACTACACACAACAGGTTAGGGAATGAAAAAGCACACAAGCTTACATTTATTTTCAAAATTTTCAATGAAAACAAATTATTTTGTATACAATTTTGTTGTATGAAACATAAAACTTTCTTGAAACTTGATAATAAATCACATAGTTTTTTTTTTTTTTTTTTTTTTTTTTTGTTATTATAAAAAGCAAATTGTGTCTGTTTTCAATTAGTTAATATTCAGTTTTGTTACGCAAGTAAAGAAAAAAAAAGACATTTAGAATATTGTTTCATTAAGTTTTCATGCTAAGTGCAATACGCTTTAGTTTCTAATTTATATTAAGTCTGAAAATATTTATGATCATCAGTAAGTTAACTATTAAAAAAGCAGAAAAACCAACGTTTAAAATGCACAAATAATACATGAAAAGCAGCAAACAGCTGTTTTGAATCTACTAGCGAGATTCTTCTTCAGTGCAAGATAGGGAAAAGGGAACAGCGTGCTAGAAAAAGCAAGGCTGAGCCAACCTTGCAGGGCTCAGCATTGCTTTTTCTAGCACGCTGTTCCTTTTTCCCTATCTTGCACTGAAGAAGAATCTCGCTAGATGATTCGAAACAGCTGTTTGCTGCTTTTCATGTATTATTTGTGCATCTTAAACGTTGGTTTTTCTGCTTTTTAATATTGTTGCACAAAGGCTTTATTTGCTATTTTTATAGTAAGTTAACTATTTTGAAAATATTGGATATATACCGAAAATATCGAATATTTTTTACATTTTTGAAACTATCGGATGTATATCAAAATATCAGATATTTTTTTATATTTTCAAAAATATCGGATATATATCGAATATATATCGAAAATATCGAATATATATCGAAAATATCGGATATTTTTGTATTTTCAAAGATATCGGATATTTTTTATATTTTTGGAAATATCGGATATATATCAAACTATCGGATAGTTTTTACACTTTCGAAAATATCGGATACTTTTGATATTTTTGAA
The DNA here is from genome assembly GCA_963932465.1 of Maratus speciosus. Taxonomy (NCBI): domain Eukaryota; kingdom Metazoa; phylum Arthropoda; class Arachnida; order Araneae; family Salticidae; genus Maratus; species Maratus speciosus. The sequence continues at coordinate 106,006,039 of OZ010795.1, read as the reverse complement.
AAATCGGATATATATCAAAATGTCGGATATTTTTTATATTTTCGAAAATATCATGATATTTACGAACCCTGGTCAAACTTAACCTCTGGGGATCTGAATTTTAAAAAAAAACACTACAAATACACATTCATTTCTTTTGCACAAAGAAATTGAGACTACAGGTGACAGAAAGAGCTCTTTTTCTGGTATCAATATTTTAGGGGACTGGTCATTTAGGTTCAAAAATATAGATCTCAAATGATTAGCCCCCTTAAAATATCAATTTAATTATCAATAACCTAAATTCACGCAATAACACATTTAAGTGCTTTAAACAAGTGAATGATCTTGAAATCCTCAAAGACATTAGTGTTTAAGTTAAATAATTATGAAATTCCCTTACTTTCTTGGCTCCACTGTCTTGAAGGCGTTTTGCGAACCCGGATGAAAATAACACTTATTTTATTAGGAAACTAGCAAACCCCGCGGCTTTGCTCGCGCTATAGTTGAAATATGCCAAGTGATATTTATATGTCTAATTTTTATTAAAAGAAATTATACTTTTAGGAATAATTCAAAAATTACTACTTAAAACACAGTTTGACTAAATTTCATTATTACACTGCATTAGGCAGAAATGAGACTTAAATTAATAAAAAGAAATAAAACTAAATAAATGATAATTTAGAAAATATTTCGAAACTTTTATGCTCAATTAATGCGCTCATTTCACTATTCATTTGAAGTTTTGAATTTTTTGGAAACCATCTTCTTACATCTTAAAATTAACTATCATGTCAAATTCCAAGTCCTACCACCTCCCTCAGCATAAAGGGCTATGTTCAAATGTTACTGTCACCATTAATTTCCCAACATTAATTTTTAAATCGGTTTGTTATTTCCTAATGTTCCACAGAAACGTAATTTAGAAAGCTTTCAAAGGCCTTTTTTTAGAACGTTTGTTGTTCCTGTGAACCCCAGGTGGTAGAATCATCGGCATAAAATATAGACTGTGTAGGATCAGAGACTGTTATTATTAATTCGCAACTATTACTTTTATAATCGGTTTATATTCCCTGAAATTGCATAGAAATCGTAATTTAGTACTTTTTTAGAACGCTTTTCACTCCTCCCCTTCACTTCACCCCTTCTTAATTCGAATTTATTTTCGACAGTCCTTCGAGGACATATATATTTTATAAGTAACTACCATGCCATATAAAGTTTCTAGCCTCTTCAGTATCACATAAATTGAAATTTAGAAAGTTTTTTAGTCCTGCAACCCCTGGTGGTAGTGGCACAGACATAAAATATAACTTATGTTTGAGCAGGCTCTATCACCAACAATTTGTCACCATTATTTTTAAAATAAGTTTGGTATTTGATAAAATTGCATAAAAATTGTAATTTAGGACGTTTTTAGAACGTTTTTCGCTCACTTCATTCTTTTAAATTTGGAAGTTTCTTTCGACTGTTCTTAGAAAGCAGTTCCATCTTGTACGTAAATACCATGCCATACGTCCACGCCAATCATGCCAAGTGTTAGACCCCTCAGTTGTGCAAAAAACGCAAATTAGAACATGTTTTGCTTATGCAACCCTCAGATGGTAGTGACAGCAACATAAAATATAACCTATGTTATAGCAGGGGCTGTCACCATTGATTTGCAACCATTACTTTTGAAATAGCTTTGGAAAATTATTGCAAATTTAGTTTTATATCTAATTGACTTTCGTAACACACTTTTCTGCCTGTGGTTTTTTTTTTCTGTGCAGTACTTATTTCTCAATTCATTAAATAGAAAATAAGCGATAAATCAAATAACTTCCGTGATTGATTACTCATACGATAAAAGCATAATTTCATCATTAGATAAACACATTGCATTCATTCTTGCATTTTGAAATTGAAATACTATATTTTATCTGTTTACATCTTACACTGTAAAAAAACCACTGTAAATTTGTCAGAACAAACTCGATCACAGTGAATGTGCTGTATCTTTCTTTGGTTTCCTGACTATATTAACATGGAAAATACAGTAGTTGCGTAAAATTAACAGCACAATGTGCTGGCAATTTGGACGCATTTTTTTACAGCACAAACTGCTGGCGTCCAAATTGCCAGCACATTGTGCTGTTCATTTTACTACTGTATTTTCCATGTTAATATAGTCAGGAAACCAAAGAAAGATACAGCACATTCACTGTGATCGAATTTGTGCGCGAGATAAACAGTACTTTGTACTGTAAAAATGTCGTTTTTTTTTTTTTTTTTTTTTTTTTTTTTTTTTTTTTTTTTTTTACAGTGTAGTTCCAAATTTTAATAAATGTAAACAGAGTTTTCACAGAGTTTTTTTTTTTTAATTAGAGAATTTTCACAATTAGTTGGGGATACGGAAATATTGAAAATCTGGCTTTACCGCATAGAATATTGTTTGATCCGTTCATTTCGAAAGTGGGACAAGTCAATTTCGGGGGAAAAAAATAGTTAAAACTAAATCTTATTACAAATTAACATTATTTTTTTTAAAGGGACAGTTTACCTTTTCAACAATTTTGTTCATTTAAAAAAATATACGGTTCAAATGGTGAACTCACTGAATTTCAAAGTTCAACTAAAAGTACACTTTGAAAAAAAAAATTTTTAACTGCATATTTAATTAAAATTTTAAAAAAGAATTTTTTTTAAATCACTGCTACTTTTTTTAAATATTGAAATGTTTGCCCACGTAGCTGATATAATGCAACAAAAATAAACATTCAGCGGTTATAATGCGCAGGCATGATCGTGCGTAAGAATCATTAGCGTCGGAAGGTATAAAACAGAGCTTACAATATTGAACAAAATGAAGGGGTTAATAGGCGGTATGGTCCCCTCTTACAGTTATACAGCTCTCACAACCTGAACTCATACTAGGAATCAGGCAGTTTATGGGTCCCTGTGGCAGTTAGTCTCACTCCTCCAGCAACGTTGTTTTCAGGACCTGAGTGGTTCTGGGAGGTGGAAAAAACGAGTTCCAGTTTTCCTCCCCAGTGCGCCCCACACATGCTCTATATGGTTTGGGTCTGGAGATCTGGCTGACCAATCCTCAAGCGAATATCCTCACTTTCCAGAAATTCGTCGACCAGATGAGCTCTATCTGAGCACTCCTTGTAGTCCATTAAAAGGAAATCAGGGTCAACTGCATCTCTGAAAAGGCCAACATAGGGTACCAAGATATCATCCCTTACACGTCATACCAGTCATAGAGCGTTTGCCAAACAGAGGGAGGGATGTGCGTTCATCCAACATGATGCCTGTCCAGACCACTAAACTTCCGCTGCTATAGTGATCATTTTTTCGGAAGTTGGAAGGCAGGTTGCGGATCTCTGGTTTTCTTTAGATGAAAGTACTTCCAGAATTTTTATTTATGCTGAACTGAGAATCATCAGTGAATAGGATGTTCCTCCATTGATTCCTGGTCCAAAGTCGATGATCTCTGCACCACGCTAAACGGGTTCTCCTGTGTGCAGAAACGAGCGAGACGCAAGTAGCAGGTCTTATCACAAACAGCCCACTGTCATGTAGCCTTCTGCAAACAGTATCCATTGAAATTCGGCTGCCTGTGGCCGCATAAAGGTCACGAAAAAGCTGAGAAGCTGTTGCACTCTTGTTACCCTCCGCTGTAATGGACAAATAGCGATCTTCTTTGCCGCCGTGACTCTTGGACAGTCTTGCAAGGCATTCTCTCTTTGTCTTTAAACTGTTTCCATAATTTGGACACGGCGTGGTTCTGGGCGTTACAATGAAGAATCTGCACTTGAGACTGCCCTGTTTCCGGACTCCCGGCAATGTCCCACCTCATTCCATCATCCAAACGTTGGTGGTTACTCATTTTTGCTTTTATTTCTTTTGACTTTTATCGAAAGTTGCAAAAAAATACCAAGATATTCAGAGAGATGTCTAACCTCGAAAATTGCCACGCTATCTTATAAAGCCTATTCCTCTACGCATTCCGCCTATATACACCTGTACGCTTATGTATTCGACACTAAAGAGTTGCATCTTTGTTTCGAAGCATTAGTTTTATCTTTCGTTCAGTACTTTTCATGAAATTCGGCAAAATATGCATATTCTCTTAATTTTGAACATGATTGTAGTTTTTAGCTCATAGGCTATCAAAGCCTGAGATCTAATATGCGCGCCGGTTCTGTGTGTATGTATGTGCGTATGTATGTAACGCGATAACTCTTGATAGAAATATCCGATTTGCTTCATTTTTTTTCTAGGTTCGTTCTGATAAGGCACTTCCCTGATTAGTTTTGATGGTTCATTGATTAAGTATAAAGGGGGGTAACGGGGGGATAATCCCCCTTTAATTTAGATACATGTTTTTTTTCATGCAGAATTATTGGATTTTGTTCAAATTTTATATAAAGGTTTTTACTGATAAGAAGCTTCCCTGATTAGATTTGGCGGTTCATTCATTAAGTATAAAGGGGGGAAAGGGGACTAATCCCCCTTTAATTTAGATACATGTTTTTTTTCATGCAGAATTATTGGATTTTGTTCAAATTTTATATAAAGGTAAGCTTCCCTGATTAGATTTGGCGGTTCATTCATTAAGTATAAAAGGGGGGGGGAGGGCTAGTCCCCATTAATTTAATTAAATGGGTTTTTCACACAGAATTATTCGATTTGCTTCAAAGTTGATATACTGGTTTATTCCGATATGGCGCTTCTTTGATTAGATTTGGAAATTCATTGGTTAAGTATAAAAGGGGGAAAATCCCCCCTTAATTTAGATAAATGAGTTTTCATGCAGAATTATTCAATTTTCTTCATTTTACTTACCCATCATACGTAGTATAGGGTAAGTCTTTGTAATCGTTTTAAAAATAGAAAAAAAAAATTGACGGATTTACACGTTTCAGACACTGGAGATTCCGAAAAATAAAGTTTTAGAAAAAAAAAATTGGTGTCCGTCTGTATGTGTGTCGGTGTGTGTGTCTGTAATCGCTCTATCTCTCGAACAAATTGAGATAGAGACTTGAAATTCGGTGTGTACTTAGGGAGTAATAATGGGAAGAAGCCTATTGAATATCAGTAACCTCGATTATCCGGAACTATTTTCTTTCGGACCCTTGAAATATTCGTTCTGATAAAAGGTATACAAAAATTTTCGAAATTATTTATTTGAAGGAGTGAATATAAAAGACAATAAGAAAAACATAAATTTTGCATCATGAATGAACTCGATCGGATAATTAGTTGCCGAGATATTTGTAATCCTATTTTTCACACTCTTCGATTTTTCATGACCCTGTATTTCATTCAAATTTCAATTCAAAGATATATTTTAATTGGAAATGAGACGCTTAATCCTACGTAGTAAACTGTTAGTTAATATGGTTATAATTTTTCGAGTTATAAGGATGTTTCTTTTACGCAATTCGGTACTACTCGATTATCCCTCCGACCAAAAAACTATCGCCAAACTATAAGATTAAATGCCAATAATGGCTTATCGTAAATGTCAAGCATTTAATGCATCCCCATACCTATAAGGGGGGGTTACCATAGGGGGGACCATGTTCTGGCGCCAAATGCCGCCAAGTTTTTCGCAACTTGGCGGTATATCGCCAGATTTGATTTATAATATTTAACAAATATTAAATTTTAATTAATTAATTTTAGTTTTATATGGGAGACAAAATGGCGGCCATTGGTTATTGAACAGCATTTAATGCATCTTCATATCTATAAGGGGGGTTCCCATAGGGGGGACCCTGTTCTGTCGCTAAATACCGCCAAGTTTGTCACCAACTTGGCGATATATCGCCAAATTCCCATAGACTTCCATTGTAAACTTACTTGCTTATAGAAAATCAACAAATTGAGATATTTTAATGCAACAAAGACTAATAATAGCTTAAGGGATTATATTACATTTTTCTTTGATGACCTAAGTAGGAATTGACTTTAAAACAAATTTTTTTGTATTACTTGTTCTCATATTTTATATTATGTATATTCATGATGGATAAGTATTATAGTGGCCTCCAGCGACTAGTTTTTTTTTTGTGTTTTTTTTTTCTTTTCAAATTATGAGTAGAAGTTTTTCTTGTTTAGATTTGGAGGTTCATTGTTTAAGTATAAAGGGGGAATTGGGGGAACTAATATGCCCCTTAATTTAGGAAAATGTCTTTTTTATGCAGAATTATCTGATTTGTTTCAATTTGGTATACAGGTTTATTCTGATAAAGCACGTCCCCGATTAGATTTGGAGGTTCATTGATTAAGTATAAAGGGGGGAAACGGAGCTAATCCCCTTAATTTATTTTTTGAGGGCCATTATTCTTTCATATAAGAATATAATATACAATTAGTGTGAATAGCCTGTGTGTCCAATGCCATGAATTTAACTGGGCACTTTTTTCTTTATGTCACTGTACATTTCTATGGAATAAATAATATTATACAGAGTTAAACATAACTTATAAAACTTTTATAAATTTCTGTTCTATCGGGGATTTTTCTTACTTTCCTAACATCGTTTTCTCTTATATTATCTGAAACAACATTTATTTTGCATTTGCTATATTCCCTGCTGCATCTATTCATCCATAATTTACTGAAATAAAACTTTTGCCTTTGGGTAAATTCAATACATTCTGCAAAGGTTTTAAAAGAAATGAAATTCAGAAAACACCGTAAAAGACAGGGAAGTTTTTCATGAAACTAAAGATTATTTTTATTTCAGATATATCTGTTTTATAAAATATATTTTAAAATAGACGAAGCTACAGTCGTATCATTTTGATTGGTTAATCATTTTATTATAAGTTACCTAGCTATGAAATTACGAAAGAAAAACCTATTGTTTGCATGCCAGTTAAAAATTACGTTCTTTCAAGTACTAATATCGAGCTTTCATTGTATTCATTTTAAATTTCAGTATGCAAATTCTCTTTCACGTTGTCAAATTTCCTGTAAATTTCTTTGAAAACACTGTATGTTAAAAGCAAAAAACTTATGAAAAATGGGAATTTATTAAAGCAAAATGTGCTACTTATACCCGTCACAGAAAGTCATCCGTCATTGGTAATCAAACCGCCAATGCAATATACATTTATTATAAATGCATAATATAGACAAAAATTGCAAATAATAGAAAAGCAACTAAAATAATACTAATCAGTAATTTAGCATACTTTTAATAGATACATAACATCCTATTTACAGCTTTTGGAAATAAAAGACGTTTACTATAGTAGCTTGAGTTCCGGCAGGATGGGGATCATGGATGGCAGGACGTCCGTGGAATTTAGCCGGTTCGCACAAATTCGCTTGAACCGTTATATGGCGTTCAGATTATGATAGATAAGTTACTTAACTTGAAGTTTTGTTTTGTTTTTTAAGTGGAAGACCCGGAATTAAGATTTCTGACCTGAGCAAGTATCTGAAACTCACTTAACTTTCGATACTCGCTTAACTATGAGTTGAGTAGAACTCTGCCTTCTGAGCTCTTTTTAACACTTTCCAACAAAGTTGAAAAGTGTTTATGACTTCGGTTTGTCTGGCCATCTGACCGTCTGTCCCCGCTCTAACTCTCGTAAATATGCTCGGATCTTTCTGAAATTTTTTGATGTTAGTGACCTCTACCATAGCGCGTTCCCTATTTCAAATGAAGTTTGTAACATGTTTAGTTCATTTACAGGAACAGTCAAAAGTTTTCCGTTACATTACGGTCAATGGGAAAAAATCGTTTCAAATGATTTTTAATGGTGTTACACTCTTTCAAACATAGTAAAATGGATATTCATTTATGAAGCCCATCATAATATGCATTCTGTTGAATATGTGGTGCAAAGAATAGTTATTGTTCATTTACAGGGCCACACAAAAGAATTCCGTTCATAATGGTATAGGGGAAATTGTTTGCGGTGTATTTGAAAAGATTTCAGATACTATATTGTATCCGAATTACTGTATATTAGTAATGATTGCTCGAAATACATTTTTAATTGTGATATGCGCTTTTTTAGGTTTTCTTTCATCTGACGAAACCCTATTCATCTCGCTCCTCTGTCTGTCTGTCTGTCCGTCTATCATAGAGCCCGTTCTCAGAAACTATACATGTTGGAGACTTGAAATTTTGTATACTTACAACTGAACACCACACATCATACGACAAATCATAACATTTTGAAAAAGTCGTACATTTAACCCTTTGGGCTCCCACATGTGTATTTTAAACAATTCTTTCTAAGTGAGCCTTAATTAGGTTTGAGGCGTGAAATTTGGCATACTTATAGCTGAACAACTCACATCAAATTACAAATCATAAAATTTTTTAAAAGTACATTTGACCCTTTGGACTCCCACATGTTTATTTTAAACAATTCTTTCTAAGTGAGTCCCTAATTAGGTTGGAGGCGTGAAATTTGGCATACTTATAGCTGAACACCTCACATCAAACGACAAATCATAAAATTTAGAAAAAATCGTACATTTAACACTTTGGGCTCCCACATGCGTATTTTAAACAATTCTTTCTAAGTGAGCCCCTCTTTAGGTTGGAGACGTGAAATTTTGCATACTTATAGCTGAACACCTCAAATCAAACGACAAATCATAAAATTTTGAAAAAGCCGTACATTTAGCCCTTTGAGCTCCCACATGTGTATTTTAAACAATTCTTTCTAAGTGAGCCCCTATTTAGGTTGGAGGCGTGAAATTTTGCATACTTATAGCTGAACACCACATATCATACGACAAATCATAAAATTTTGAAAAAGCCGTATATTTAACCCTTTGGCCTCCCACATGCGTATTTTAAGCAATTCTTTCTAACTGAGCCCCTTATTAAATTGGAGATTTGAAATTTTGCATACTTATAGCAGAACATCTGAGGCCAGGCACCAAATCACAAGATCTTGAAAAAGTCTTACGTTTAACCCTTTGAGCTACCACCTATGTATTTTAAGCAATTCTTTCTAAGAGAGCCCCTAATTAAGTTGGAGACATGAATTTTTGCATACGTATAGCTGAATACCTCAGACCACACGGCAAATCATAAAATTTTCAAAAAGTCTTATATTATTTACTCCTCCGGACTCTAACTTTTGTATTTTAAGCAATTTTTCTAATTTCCACCCTTTTCACCCGGGGAGCACTTTTCCAACTTTTGCCAACACCCCTTTGACCATTCTTTCATATTATGCACCATAGCCTTACATATTTTAGTTCCACTTTTTACCGCCAAGGGCGCCTACTTATCTCGTGAGCTATCGGTCCAATCCCCTCGACTAATATATCTACGGATAGTATATAAAACAGAGTTCCGTTCGGATACAGGTTTGTTTAGAATAGAGTGCGCCCCTGGTTGCGAAATGTGGAAATAACAGATTTTTCAAGAGGATAAATTGTTTTGAAAGGAATATTAAACGAAACCCTCTGTGCGATCTGTGATCACACTTACCTACTTGTTCACTATATTTATGCATACTATAAAGTGCGTATAAATGCTATAGTTCATATACAGAGCTACAGAAAGTAATTCGTAAAGGTTACCGAGAATGAGCATAAATTGCTTAAAAGTGGGTTTTAAAGGAGTTATGCATTTTTACGCTGAACTGAATTTAGTGCACTAAGAAATATTTGTAGAATACAGATAAAATGATATACAGGGCCACGCAAAAAGTTGGATACATTGCGGTCTATGCGGGTGATAATTTCTGGAAATGTAATTTCAGTAGTTTTAAGCGTGTTTTAGTTTGAATTAAATTTCAGCTAAAAAGTGGCATGTAATAAAGGTATTAGGTAAACTACAGGGCTGTACAAAAGTATCCAAGTATGTTTCCATCTATTAGTATAAATTTCTGAAAGATGAATTTCAACCTGTTATGCATTTTCTTGCTAAACTAAATTTTCCCATTATATAGTATATATATCAACATACAGATCGAATACAGGGCTGTTCAAAAGAATTGGAATACAATAGAAAGTTGAAATTTTAGTGCACAATTCACCTTGATTTTTAATAAACATATATAAGATACACAAAATGTAAATACATTGCTTACAGGTGTCAAGTATGATAAAATCCTTTAAAAAACATTAAAGTCATTTAAAATTCATAACGTTTTCGACCGACACTTACTCGGTCATCCTCAGTGAAGAACTAACAGCTGTTCTATCTCCGCGTCTCTAGCCTTGTTCGGAACAGACCATTTCATTTCAAGGGTGGATTGGAAAATAACGGGGGGGGGGACAGAAATGCTATTCTTTTATCGAAAAGTACAGGTTTATTAACTATTTATTAATTCTTTCCAGACTGCGTGGATATCATATGATAATATATCGTTACAAACTATTTCTTTATTAGATATTATTTCCAGAGATTCTCTTATGATAGCTTCTTGGTGGTTACTTGTATGGAAAATAATTTTGGCTCTATTGAAATCTACTTTTATAGGTTGAATTCGTGCTAATCTTGATAATGCAGTGTGGGGTCTATTCAATCTCAGATCTGCTTCATGTTCCTTAATTCTGTCACGAAATAGAGATTTTATGTACATAGGTATGACACTGCGAAAATTTCGATTGAATTCGAATGAATTTTTAATTGATGAATTTTTTCGAAAAAATTTCAAAATCGGCGCCAAGAATATTTAATTGAAATTTTCCGTTTATAAGGTACGGGAAAATAAGAAAGTTTTTATTTTCTAACAAATTCGTTTGAGAATTCTGGTGTCAGTCCATCATTTCATCATTTTACAAACAGACTTACTCCGCGCCGGAAAGGGTTAAAGCGGTGAAGTTACGTTACAGTATTCTGGAAGAGCTGGAATGTGTTTCAGAACATATGCTTGATGCATGATTTTTACTTACTTCTATCTTTAGAAAAAGAAAGTATTGGATTCGTGAAAATTTTCGACTTTTGGTTTTCGACGGATTTAAACGTTTTAGGGGTCAGAGATTCTGAAAAACATGTTTTTACAAAATGTCTGTCCGTGAGTCTGTGAGTCTGTCTGTCTGTCTGTCGGTATGTGACACAAATTTTTGTGGGCGCTCTATCTCAAGAACTAATGCACAGAATTTAATAAAAATTTATATTCAGTTAGTCCATGATATAAATTGATGCTGATTAGTTTTTGGTGCAAATCTCACAACAGGTGGCGCTGCTATGCTGCATTTTTTGTAATTTCCGCAATAGCTCTATCTCAAGAACTAATGCTTAGATTTTCAACAAACTTCAGATTCAGGTATACCTGAATATGAATTTCTTTTGTTTCGTTTTTGGTGTAAATCGCTCAACAGGTGGCGCTGCTATGCAGCATTTTTCACGATTTCCACAATAGCTCAATCTCCAGAACTAATGCACGGATTTTTATCAAACTTCAGATTCAATTAGTCCTTGACATGAATTGACGTTTTATGGATTTTGGTGTAAACCGCTCAACAGATGGCCCTGCTATGCTGCATTTTTTGCAATTTCCGCAATAGCTGTATCTCAAGGGCTAATGCTTGGATTATCAACAGACTTCAGATTCAGGTGTACCTTGATATGAATTAGTGCTATTTACGTTTTGGTACAAATCGCTCGACAGGTGGTGCTGCTATGCTGCATTTTTCAAAATTTCCACCATAGCTTTATCTCAATAACTAATGCACGAATTTTCATCAAACTTCAGATTCAGGTATACCTTGATATCAATTAGTGTTGTTTATATTTTGGTGTAAATCGCTCAACAGGTGGCGCTGCTATGCTTCATTTTTCAAAATTTCCGCTATAGCTCTATCTCAAGAACTAATGCACGAATTTGCATCGAACTTCAAATTCAGATACACTTTGATATGAATTGGTGCTAAATTGATGTAATTTCTTGTACATTTAAATGATTTAATTGACGTGATTTATATAGAAGAAAGTTTTGTGATGGCCACAACATACTAGGTCTGTCTTGTTTTCTCCGAATTGACAAATGCATAAATTTGAGAATTTCCATACCTTTTTTAAGTGCGTTCGTAATTATATAAATACGCAGCACCTATAGTCATCGCCTGGTCCGTCCGTCTGTCAACATAAAACAGCTCAAAAACTACTGAATCGAATGGTTTGAAATTTAATATATATAATGATATTCGTTGCAGAATTTTGTCGAGTCATTTCAAATTTTATGAAAATCGAATCAAAACTTACAAAGTAATTAATAAACGTTTTCTTCTTCCTAGTAAATCCTATCCTACGTAATTAATTCAATGAAATCCCATGACAGGTAATGATTCTAGGTTGCCATGGTGATTACGTGCTATTTAAGATGGAGCCCTATTATTTAGGTATTACTGAATTTAATTTATAGAATCCTAATAAATTTTGTATTCATGCATATTTGCATAAAAGCGCCACGACTATTGCACCAAGATCTGAATATTTATAAAACTAGTTATAGTACGAACGCACCTCATTTGTCACTTTTGACGTACAATTTCTTACTTGTTTTAAACACAATAACGAACAGTTAAAGTAATTTTTCAGTTTACATTCTCCCATTGGCACCTATTTTCATCTATTCCAACTTTGTTAAGAAAGTTGCATCTTACATTAAATTTTGTGTCTCAAGTTTCTTTTTACGGACACATAATTTGTAATTTAATAACTTTACTGGATACTTATATGTAATTCGTGTCAACAGCGCGAATACTTTATCTTCTTAATTTGCCTTTTTCGAATAATAAAGGTATTGAAATGGTGAACTTTTTTTTTCTTTTACACTTAAAGCTAAAGAAATCCTTTTATTTCATAATTTTTGGAAAGAATGACACTAATTGCTTTTGTCTCAAGCTGTGATCATTAAATTGTCAGGGAATGTACTGGCGCACTTTTAGCAAACAACATCAAGAAAATAAGTAAGTAGGAAAATAGAAATATAAGTACATTTTGAAAGATATATTTTTACTTTCTTCTATCTTAACAAGAAGAAAGTATTGGATTCGTGAAAATTTTCGACGGATTTACACGTTTTAGGGGTCAGAGATCCCGAAAAACATGTTTTTACAAAATGTCTGTCTGTGAGTATGTCTGTGATTCTGTCTGTCTGTGTGCGACACAAATTTTGTGGGCGCTATATCTCAAGAACTAACGCACGGAATTTAATAAAAATTTATATTCAGTTATTCCCTCATATCAATTGATGCTGATTAGTTTTTGGTGCAAATCGCTCAACAGGTGGAGCTGCTGTACTGCATTTTTTAGGATTTCCGCAATGGCTCTATCTCAAGAACTAATGCACGGATTTTCATGAAACTTCAGATTCAGTTAGTCCTTGATATGAGTTGATGTTTACTATGTTTTGGTGTAAATCGCTCAGCAGGTGGCGCTGCTATACATCCTTTTTCCTGATTTCCGCAATGGCTCTATCTCAAGAACTAATGCGTGGATTTTCCTCAAACTTCAAATTCAGTTAGTCCTTGATATGAGCTGATGTTTACTACGTTTTTGTGTAAATCGCCCAACAGGTGGTGCTTCCTGATTTCCGCAATGTCTCTATCTCAAGAACTAATGCGTGGATTTTCCTCAAACTTCAGATTCAGTTAGTCCTTGATATGAGCTGATGTTTACTACGTTTTTGTGTAAATCGCCCAACAGGTGGTGCTTCCTGATTTCCGCAATATCTCTATCTCAAGAACTAATGCGTGGATTTTCCTCAAACTTCAGATTCAGTTAGTCCTTGATATGAGCTGATGTTTACTACGTTTTTGTGTAAATCGCCCAACAGGTGGTGCTTCCTGATTTCCGCAATGTCTCTATCTCAAGAACTAATGCGTGGATTTTCCTCAAACATCAGATTCAGTTAGTCCTTGATATGAGTTGGCGCTGACAACGTTTTGGCATAAATCGCCTAACAGGTTGCGCTGCTATGCTGCATTTTTCCTGATTCCTGCAATAGTTTTATCTCAGAAAGGGTGCGCGGATTTTAATCAAACTTCAGATTCAGTTATCAAGTTGATTTAAGTTGTTGCTTATTAGGTTTTGGTATATATCGCCCAACAAGTGGCGCTGCTATACAGAATTTTTTACGATTTCCGCCATAGCTCTACTCAAAAACTAATGCACGGATTTTCACGAAACTTTGGATTCAGTTAAAAGTTGACATAAGTTGTTGCTGATTAGATTTTGGTGTAAATCATCCAACCGGCTGCATTTTTCAGGAAGTATTAATATGTATGAGATAGAAGAAAGTTTTGGGATTACTACATCCGACTAGTTAATAATAATAAGAAGAAGAAAATTTCGAAATTTTAAAAGTGATTTTCTTAATTTTATTTATTTGTTTTTTAATATTTTGTAACAGATGTGCTAATCCAAAAACTTTCTTCTATCTCAAATGAGTTAATACTTCAAAATTCGCTAAATTTTATGAAAATCGGATGTATAGTTTAATTACAGGGACAGTCAAAAATTTTCCGTCACATTACGGTCAATGAGAAAAAATTATTTCAAGTGCATTTTAATGATGTTACAACCTTTCGGACAGAATGAAATTTATATGTACTTATGGAGTACACTAAAATATACATTCAGTACACTATGCGGTGTAAAAGATATTTATAAAACTAGCTCATTTGCCACGTTTGACTTGCAATTTCCAACTCGTTTTCTTAGTTCTCAAAATATTTCTAAAATATAGACTTAATTTTATATGAAGTGTTATAATCTTAGTCGCACTTCGTCAGTTTTTATAATACAAAAAATATTTTAACACATAGATATATTTTTTTAAAAATCCCTGCCGGCTCGCGGCCTACAGGCAGAGGTAGATTTCGAAGTTAAGAACTAACTTCATCAACAAAAACTAAATCAAGATTTGAGATAAACACAGTTTAACAATTTTATCTGACCGTTTTTGACGAGTTTATAATTTCATTTTTCTGTAAGAGCTGGTTTTATCAGAAATCATGTTAAGGCGGTGTTTAAAATTAGAACCTCAAAATGTTAAAATATGCCATTTCCATAGTCGGGTTTTTATCATGTTTCAATACATTTTTTCAAACTCACATGACGTTACATATTTACCTGCTGACGTCCCTTATGTTTCCAATATGAGGTAATATTCACTTTATTTTAATTCGTCAAACTATTTATTTCATTTTCATTTTTCACGTGGAAATCTTGCTATAGAAAAGTTATGACGTAATATTCAATTTTTATTTAATTCGTCAAACTATGTATTTCATTTTCATTTTTCACGTGGAAATCTTGCAATAGAAAAGTAATTGTTGTCTCAAGAATTTTACTGTGTTTTTTTTAATTGTTGCCAACTGCTATAACGAAATTTTTTTTAGTTTTCCTGTAAGAGCTGGTTTTATCAGAATCACGTTAAGGCGGTATTCAAAATTTTTGACCCTCCCCCATTTCTACATCGAAGCACTGCCTTGGGCCGATTTTTCTGATTTGCAATCCCCGCCGCCGAGATATTAGCCATCTCAATGTGTTTGCTAAGTTTAAAAACGATCCGTGCATAATTGCGACTTTTATCGTGCGGGCATAATTTAGTACATATATATACTTGGAAATGGAAAACTTTAGTATTCCAGAGTGACGCAGCTTTAAGCCTAAAATCGTAAGAATGGCGGAACTCATATATACACCTAACTCGAGATCAAAGGAAACGCGAAAAGCCGCCACTTCATAACTCAGCAAATATAATGCATATTGTTCTGATTTTTTAAAAACAGTCTTCTATCTGCAGTCTAATCCTATTCTGAAATTTTTAGATTTCTAAGTGCAGTATATTTTGAGACCTCGGAACCCATTTTTAAAGTAAATTCGATGGAACAAATTCCTAATTTGTATTGCTAGAAAATGGTCCGGGCGATTTTCTTTAAATTGATATGTAATATAAATTTGTTTTATATGAAGAGAATAAAATATTAATTGTTTCCGCAAAAATTCTCGTTCGTTAAATAATTCGATTTTTTTCCCTCGAAAATGACGCAGGTGACTTTTTTAAAATCAAATATATAATATGAATCTGTTTCAGAGGAAGCAAATAAGAATTTCCTTGTTTTCAGCAAG
This sequence comes from Maratus speciosus, assembly GCA_963932465.1. Classification (NCBI taxonomy): domain Eukaryota; kingdom Metazoa; phylum Arthropoda; class Arachnida; order Araneae; family Salticidae; genus Maratus; species Maratus speciosus. The sequence goes on along the minus strand of OZ010795.1, from coordinate 105,989,994 downwards.
ACTCTTGTTCGTTTTATAATGCGCATTAAAAATCGGACTATATTTCTTCGCCATTCTATGAAAATTTCACCGAAAATGCATGACACTGTATTCATACACACGCTTTCTTTTTGACCACTTTTGGTAGAAAATTTTGTTCTCACACTGGCTGAGCGGTTAAGGGTCATCGTCTAGTAATCCCATGATCGCGAGTTCGATACTCTCTGAAACTTGTTTTCACATGTAAATCCGTTTTTTTCTTTAAGTCTGTTAGTTGACTATTATTCTCAGTTCCTTTGTAATTTTGTTAATTGTTATTAAGTTAAATAAAATCAAATTACAATTACAATTACAATGATGACAATTTGATGATGATTATTTCTTGACAATTTTTCAACAATAAGAATATTACCATAAATTTTAGAAATATGTTTAATTTCAATCACTTTACAAAAAATATACATTAATAATTATTATTTGAATATAAATTCAGAATATATCAGAAACGTAAAAAAATAATTTATTTCAGCTCTCATTTTTATAATATCATTTTTTCATTAATATTATGACGCTCGATCAATATAATCACTGACGTCCATAATATTTTTTATTATTATGATTTTCCTAGCATAAAAACTATTGTGATGTAATAATTCTTTTATAATAAATAATTAAGTTGAAATGTTTTATTTATAAATAATAATGAAGTTTGATAACCCTAAGACAATTGTTTTTATTTAGTCTTGCAACATTTATAGTTTGCATAAAGACCATATCAGAATTGTGGTGTCGCCATCTTTTGACGGAATAGTGTTCTACATTTTGTCTCTATTCGAAAAAAAAATAACTAACGCTGTCACCGCCGCTATCAAAGAAATTTTTGTGACCGAAGGTCTATCTGGCGAATATTAAGAAAATTCCTGCATACAAAAATATGAAAATGGGTAGTTATATAGAGAAATGTTTGATAAATACGTTGAAGTAGACAGTTTTCAAATCGAAGAATTATTTTAAGAGATATTTAATGTTAAAACGGGATAAAATTGTTCCATTAAAAAAGTTTTATAGGAGCCAAAATTATACATGGGAATTTAATCATTTTTTCTATGGATATTCAATAGAAACTCGCGGCTTGCAGGCTGCATTCATTTTTTTAACTTGCTTAATTTTTTGACGGTTTTTTTCAATTTTAAATTTAAATTTTCATAATTTCCAGAGATATTTTTTACATATCTTAGAAAAGGTTATTATTTTAAATTGTTGCCAATTGTTAAAACAGCGCAAAGAATAATATATCCTTTAAATTAAAAATTTATTCACACGTGACTATTATAAACAGAAAAAAATCCTTTCAAATTAGAATTAAATGATAACGTGTTAAAAGCAGGAAAATATTGAACATTACGTCATAAAAATTGTTTTTACACAAGCATATTTAAAATGAAAGAAAATTATAAAATAATCGATTATTTTCAAAATAGAATTAAATGATTAGGTATTAAAAGCAGGAAAACATTGAAAATTACGTCATAAAAATTATATTTACACGTGAATATTAAAAGAGAAAGAAAATTTTTAAATAATAAATTCATTGATATGTGTTAAAAGTCGTAAATGGAGGAAATTACGACATATTGGCCAAAGTGGCTAAATAATAATATTGCCAAACAGTTTAAATTTAAAAATATATTTGCATGAGAAATTTATTTCAAATTTCGAGATGATATTTTTAACTATAGTTGCCAATTTTAAGGTAGCGCAAATAATAATATTATCTTTCTAACAATAAAAATATTTTCAGTTGAATGTTACAAAGAGAAGGGAAAGTTTGGTGAAAATTATGTCAGACTTAAAACGTTACATTTGAAATCTCGTATTTAAAATCATTTTCTTATAGCATTGTTATAAAATACCATAAAGCAAAGATTCTGTTGACTTAGTTCCTTTTATATTTGCTAATTTTCAAATGTTTAACAAATATTATTTAATCAAGCGCGAAAACAGCAACTAACAGCAGCTGATTCGGTCACATTTATTCTTTAATTATACAGTGCAACCTCGATTATCCGAGCTAATTGGAACTGTTAGTAACTCGGATATCGGAAATCTCGGTTAATAGAAACCGTGTGTAAAAATTCGCCGTGCTTGCAAATTTAGCATCTCTTAAAAAAAAAAAAAAAACTTTTTTAAATAATAAAAATCAATATATGTAAAGTTCTGTTTCACAGCTTAACAAATTTAAAAAGGAAATGAACTACTAGTAGTAAATTTTAAAAAGCAAATTGAAGAATTTACGAAAGTTCACACCGCTACTGGAAACAAAGCATTGTTAGCTGTTGAATTCTCAGGGTCCAATGTTTCTTGGGAGTTGAGTGCTTTTGGGGGCAGAAGAGCCTGTATAGCACGGACAGTGAGCTAAAAAGTGTAGTCATTTTCAAGGCTCATTCAAAAGAAAAAAAATCAGACTTTATTATCTGCTCGGTTAACTGAAACCTCGATTAATCGAAGCTCGGTTAATCCAGGTTCTACTGTAATTCCATCTTCCGTAATCTTTTTAAAGCAGATCAAATTAACGGAGTCTGAACAAGGTTTGGCGAGCGTAGATTGTAGGGGCAGAGCCCCCTAGTTTTTCATTTTGTGATGCTATTAAAATAACCTTAGCGTTTCATCCCTAATTATTATTATTTTAAGTCTGATTTTTTATTATAGACTATATAAAATTATTAAAAATATATATTATGATAGGAACTAGCGGGCTTCGCCCGCTATTTATGTTACGATTATAAAAATCATGATTTTTTTAGAGAAAAAGAAATAAAAACCTATTTGACAATAATTTTATAAAGACATGTTTTGTATTTGTTATATTTCCAGGGATGAGGAGGGGGAGGACTATTTTGATTAAATATCGCAATTAGTCTACATGGCAGATATTATTATGATAAGCACTAGCGGGCTTCGCCCGCTATGGGGCCCCATGTGTACCGCTTCCAAAACTCAGGAAGTACCTTTCGGACATCAATGCATCAGATTCCAAACGTTATAATTAACTTAATAATCATCCTATATAGCATTAAAGTAAATTTATGAGTGGTACATACTACTTTTTTTAATCGTAATTTCTGAAGAAAAAAAATTTATTTCGGTTCCATTCGTAGTTACTGGTCCAAAACATTTTGAAGGGGGTGTAAGGGAAGGAGGGGAGACGAGACTGCTGTTTGTCAAGCAGCTAATTTGGACAATTGCAGTACTCGGTCAACGATTTGTTTTTCAAACAGCAGTCTCATCTCCCCTCCCTCCCTTCAAGATTTTTTTCTCTAACTATGCTCTGTTTCTATAACTCGACAACTATCTTTTGGATTTCAACGCAACTGATTCCAAACATTATAATTAACTTACTAATGGCACTCTATAACATTAAGAGAAATTATGAGTAGTACATACCAATGTTTTCAAATAATATTTTTTTTTTCATTTCCTCATATGAAGTATATCTTAGGTCCTATGAGTCCGATGACGACGGGGTTTGATTCCTTCAAATTGATATCGATAACCTAACATATTTTAGTTCCATTTTTTTACCGCCAGAATGCACTTTCCTAAGGTTTTTTTTTTTTTTTTTTTTTTTTTTTTTTTTTTTTTTTTTTTTTGTCTAACCTGTTTTCATAACTTGGCAACTATCTTTCGGATTTCAATGCAACTGATTCCAAGCATTATAATTAACTTAGTAATGACACTCTGTAACATTAAACTAAAATTTTGATTTATGCATATCTCTCTTTTATAATAATAATTTCAGTTTTTTTTTTCATTTCATTTCAAAGTATCTTGAGTTCTATGGGCCCGATGAGGACGGGGTTGGTTCATTGAACTTGATATCGATAGCCTTACATATTTTAGTCCCGTTTTTTACTGCCAGGGGTCGCTTGCGTATCTTGGGTTCTGTGGGTCCGTTCACAACGGGGCTTGGCTTATTCAACTTGGTTTTTTATGACTTCATTCGGAAGGTGGTTTGTTTAGAAGAGTGCGCTCCCTGCCTCATGAAAATTGGAACTATTGGTGCAGCATCTATGTATGGATTTAATAATTATCAATTAACTATTTGGATTTATTAATTTAAGGATAAAGAGTTTTTAAAGGAATATCAAATGAAACCCTCTGTGCGATCTGTGATCACACTTACCCACTTGTTTTTAGATACAAACTGCTATAAGGAAAATTGTAATAAAACAGCAAAAATTAAATCTGCATGAAATCGCATAAGTATCTTTTTTTCAATCTTTTGATCACTAACCTAAAAAAAAGTAATGATACCAATACAAAAACCCTTAACGGGTTAAAAGTTTCTGACGCAGCATTTTATCTTATGCTCTAAGAATTTTAAATATGGAACTTAAAAATAATGATATATAATTTTATGTGACGTTATGCTGTTTCTTAAAAAATATATTTGTATTATTTATTTCATCATTTTATCTTTGTTGTATTTATAATCGCAGGTGAAAAAATTATGTTCAACATGAAAAGCTGTATAAATTTTATTCGCTGTTGCTTTATCATCTACATCTCTCATAAATTCAAAATATGAGTTTTAAAAGATATAATATAAAGTTTAAATGACGCCTTCATGTGGCTTTAAAAGGTTTGTTTTAAAATTCAATTTAAATTATTTTTGATTTGGTTAAAATATATTTTTACATCTACACAATACTTTTAATTTTCCAATTCACTGTTAAATATATCACTTTCATTAAATCTATACTATCCATTGAAATGTATTTGTTTCAATAAATTGATTTATATTTTGTGTCACGCTATTCAGAATTTTGAGTAAGATTTATGTAAATGGTTTCTTTGCGTCAAATTGTCCATTTTCATACATTTCCCTTAGTTTGGATACAATGACACAAAGACACCGTTTACATAAATCTTACTCAAAATTTTGAATAGCGAGACACAAAATATAAATCAATTTATTGAAACAAATACATTTCAATGGATAGTATAGATTCAATGAAAGTGATATATTTAACAGTGAATTGGAAAATTAAAAGTATTATGTAGATGTAAAAATATATTTTAACCAAATCAAAAATAATTCAAATTGAATTTTAAAACAAACCTTTTAAAGCCACATGAAGGCGTCACTTAAACTTTATATCATATCTTTTAAAACTCATATTTTGAATTTATGAGAGATGTAGATGATAAAGCAACAGCGAATAAAATTCTTACAGAGCTTTTCATGTTGAACATAACTTTTGCACATGCGATCATAAATAGAACAAAAATAAAATGATGAAATAAATAATACAAATATATATTTTAAGAAACAGCATAACGTCACTCAGAATTTGATATCATTATTTTTAAGTTCCATATTTAAAATTCTTTGAGCATAAGATAAAGGACTGAGTTAGAAACATTTAACCCGTTAAGGGTTTTTGTATTGATATATATATATACCGGGTGTCCATAATTAAACGACCGAAACGTCCTCTGGTGGCAAAATTTTAAATTAATTTTATTTTCATTTTTTTTATCTTAAACAAATTCCCATACCTTTATTATGTCTTTCACAAAATTTCACAACTTTATGAACAATAGTTTTGTCTATAGACAACTTTAAAGAAGGGTCGTTTAATTATGGACACCCTGTATATAAACTTTTTAGGTGTGTGTGTGGGGGGGGGGGTGAGTTCCTGGAGTTATACAATGAAAAGTCATGAAGGAATTTTTCAAAAGTCGCACCACGGTAACGACTGCAGTAGGTGGTATTTCTTATGGAATCTACCTAATTTATGGAAATATACACATCAAAATATTTCTAAAATATATGCTTAATTTTATGCGACGTTGTAGTATCTCCCTCAAATAAAATTCACTGCAGCTTGTAAAACCATTGAATTAACACGTAATTCAATATAAAAAATAAAAAAAATTATGAAAAACAAGAAGTAGATTATGTACAATGAAAGTAATCACATCCGTTCTCTACGCTAGAACGCCAGAAGCCAAAATCCTGGCTTTTTTTTAATTATAGCATTTGCCACATGCTTCTCTCTATACTAAAAAAAGTAACTAACACGTCACCGCCGCTGTTTTTGAATTTTTTATGACCGGGAGTCTTTCTTCGTTAATATTAAGAAAACCACTGCATACAAAAATATGAAAATCGGTGGTATTATAGAGAAATGTTTGATAAATACGCTGGTGAAGACAGTTTTCAAATCGAATAATTATTTTAAGATATATTTAACGCTAAAGTTAGTCAAAATCGTTCCATTAAAAAAGTTTTATCGTGGGAAAAACTACGCATAGGAATTTAATCATTTATTAAATCATTTTATACCTTAGAAGTTCGCGGTGTGCTGACTGCATTTATTTTTTTAATTTGATTCATTTTTTGAGGATTTATTTCCATTTTATATTCAAAATTTCAGCATTTCGAGAAATATTTTTTTACATCTTTTAGAAAAGAGTATTATTTTAATTTTTTTCCAATTTTTAAAACAGTACAAAGAATAATATTTCCATCAAATTAAAAATTTATTTACACGTGACTATTATAAAATGAAAAAACTTTAAAAGTAGAATTAAATGATTACGTTTTAAAAGCAGGAAAATATAGAAAATTAAGTCATAAAAACTATATTTACACTATATAACTATAAAACTATAAAACTATATTAATTTTAAAAGACAAAGAAAATTGTAAAATAATAAATTCATTAATATGCGTTAAAAGTCGTAAATGGAGGAAATTACGTCCTATTTAAAATGGCCAAACCATAATATTGCCAAACAGTTTAAATTAAAAAATATATTTGCGCGAGACATTTTTTTCATATTTTGATTTAATCTTTTAAACTATTGTTGTGAATTCTAAAACAGCGCAAATAATATTTCCTTTCTAACAACAAAAGTATTTTCACGTGAATATTTAAAAGAAAACGAAAAATTTGGTGAAAATTACGTCAGATTTAAAATGATTCATTTATAATGTCCTATTTAAAAGAACTTTCTTATAGCATTGTTAAAAAATTCCGGGAAACAGAGACTCTGTTTACTTCATTCATTTTATATTAGCTTATTTTCACATGTTTCACTAATCTGATTTAATCAAAGACAAAAACAGCTCGTTAACAGGGAGATCGCCACGGTTTTTTTAATTATAATTCAGCCTTCCGAATTTTTTTAAAGCCGATCAAATGGACCTTATGCACGCGACCTGAGATCGAGGCTAAAATTCGTCTGCTGGCGGTATTTACTGGCGTTGTTTAGCATAGCAATCCTTGGAGTGTGATTTATTAATGCTTGTTTGTGTTAAAAATACTGCAAAAAATTCTTTGTTGTAGCAGCATATATTTAATATATTGTAATATAAATTCAAAATGTTGTTCTGAATGGGAGGAAATTCCCTAAGTTTGCAAATTTTCAGTTAAAATGTATGCACTGAAGCTGCGTCAATGCTAAAATCGTCTGCCAGCAATGTTTGCACCTGCGCATACTGGCATTCTTGCAGTGCAGTAGCTAGAATAACAGATCCACATAACGCCAGCTCTGGCGTCTGACGTCACCTGCATAAGGTCCATTAACGTGCTTTTAGAGTTTGCGGTGTCTGAACGGGGGTTGGTGAGAGTAGCTCGTAGGGGGCAGAGCCCCTAGTACAGCAAAAGAAACTATCTCTGTTCATACAGAGCTCCTCAGAGAACAACCCTCTCGTATCCGACCCGGTCAACGATAAATCGCACAACGCTCCAGGATAAACAAACTGAAGCTCCTCCCACCAGTGTTGAATTCAGGGGTGGCCCGGAGGGGACATCCCCCGGAGCAATGAGATATCTCCCCGGAAGATTTGAAATTTTGTGTTTTCAATGGTCAAAAAGTGAAATCCCCCCCGGAACTCCATACTCCCCCCCCCCCAGAGAAAAGTGTCTGAATTCAACACTGTCTCCCACACTATACTCCTTTTCACTAACAGAGGCGCATGACCTTCGCACTCACCTTCGCCAAACGACACGAAAATCACATTTGGTACCGTCTCTTCTAGCCCCGAGTTAAACACGGTGTGTCCTCTTCTTGTAAAGGTCGTCTCAACTTGTAAAGGTCAATGAAAGGCATGCGCCTTTGTTAGTGAAAAAGAGTATAGAAACGAGAGTCAAATACTGGCTAATTCTGTAAAAATAACATCCTGAAGGGTTCTTTAAATGAATTTTACATTTCTTTTCTCTTCTTAAGAAGGAATTAAAAACGTTATTCATTGTATTCTGAAAATAATAATAATAATGAAAATTATTATATGTTCTTTCTGTGACTACCCATAAAATTTTCATATTATATTACGACATCATAAGCTAGTGAATTTGAAATAAAAGTAAAGTTTGTAAAAAAAGAGAGAGAGAGGGGGGGAGGGATTTATATGCTTTAACATTGAAGTTATAACTAAGTATATGTGTGTACGTGTACTGCAATATAGATGCATGAATAACTTTCTTTCCTGAAAACCTGAAAAGAAAAAAAAAATCCTTTACACTTTATCTTGACTTAGGACTAGCATATGTGAATATTAGCATGTTTTATTTATTTGTTATTTATTTCTTTTATTTTTTTTTTTACTTTAAAGAAAATTGATTTCATATTTACTAGTTTATGATGTCATGCAGTGAATTGAAAAAATTACGGCTATTCATTGATATATTATATTTCATTATTATTATTATTATTATTATTTAAGACTTCAAAGAAGAGCTTTTTTCAATTCATTATTTTTACATCTTGTTAAAAAACAAGAAAAGTTTAATTTGAAGAACCCCTTAGGATATTATTTTTCATAATAATATTTTGAATTTATACTTAATAAAAGAGAAAGGGAGAGAGAAAAAAAATAATAATATTAACAGTTATTTTCTAATAGTTTTATCTATCAATTACTTTCCAATACCTTTAGATAAATCTTATTTAAAATCTTGTACTATACTTATTGAATTAAATCAATGAATAAATTTATTGGATTTTTAAAAAGTTGTAAATGTAAAACTTGGATTTAAATTTTTAAATATATTAAAAAAAACTCTTTATTGTTATTGTTGTAAGTCCAAATGTAATATATATGTGTGTATGTGTCTCTCTGTGTGTGCAACGCACACTTAAATAGTTATTTGTCAAAAATAACTTAAATAAATGGTGCCTTTTATTTGTTGTTGTTTTTAACATTAAAAATAATTTTCCTCTCCTAAATTATTAAAAACTTATGAGTGGCTATGAGAATTATTTTGTATAAATATTTCTTTTTTTATTTATAAAACTTTATTATTTATTTAAGTAAGATTTAGCTAAAGGTATTGAAAAGTAATTGATAGCTAAAATTATTAGAAAGGAATTGTTATTATTTTTTTTCCTCTCCCTTTCTCTTTTATTAAGTATAAATTCAAAATATTATTATGAAAAATATGATCCTAGATTTAAATTATATTTTTCTTGTTTCTTAACAAGATGCAAAAATAATGAATTTTTTAAAAAGCTCTCCTTTGAATTCTTAAATAATTATAATTAAATATGATTTTTCTATGACTAGCCGTAAATTTTTCAATTTACTTCATGACATCATAAAGCAGTCAATCCAAAATAAATTTTCTTTAAAGTAAAAAAGTAATATAAATAAATAACAAATAAATAAAACATGCTAATAATAACAGACGCCAATCCTAAGTCAAGATACACACATATACTTAAATATAACTTCAATGTTAAAGCATATAAAATAAATATTTTGTAATAAATTATATCCCCCTACACACACACACACCTCTCTCTCTCTCTCTTTTAAATTTACTTTAAATAATTTTTATTTCAAATTCACTAGCTTCTGATGTCATATCATAAAATGAAAATTTCGTGGATAGTCACAGAAAGGACATATTATAATTATTATTTTAAGAATACAATGGAGAATGTTTTTAATTCATTGTTAAAAAGAAAAATGAAATGTAAAATTCATTTAAAGAACCCTTCGGGATGTTATTTTTAGAGGATCAGCCCGTAGATGGCGCTCGTTTCTAGTGTGGGAGGGGCCTTCAGTTTGCTTTTCCTGGAGCTCTGTGCGATTTAGGGCTCACCATCTGACCCAAGCACTGATTGCCTTTTACTATGTTCGCACTGAGATAGTTGAGTTACTTAACTGAAGTTCTTTTTAAGCAGACGTACCCCGGGTGAAGATTATAACTTGAGAATGTTTCTGAAACTCACTTAACTTTTGATACTCTCTTAACTATGAGCTGAGTGGAAATCTACCTGCTGAACACTTTTTCTTATTTGAAACTGTTATTAAAATTAGAGTTGAGTTCTACAAATAATTATTCAGCTTTTTTGAATGATCTTTTGAATCGTTTATTTAATTAACCCTTTCAGGGACAAAGCACTTATATTCGTAAAATACTGAAATGGTACAATGACACGGGAATTTACAAACAAATTTATTTGAAACAAAGTAAAAGCTTTACTTCATGTAATTAATAAAAGGAAAATTTTTAGTCCAAATTTCTGGTGTCAATGCGCTGTTTTGGGATTAAAATTAAGTGGTCCAAAAATGAACCAACGCCCTTGAAGCGGTTAACACGCCGCAAAGAATAAAAACAATAATAAACTGCGTATAGTTAGAAGTTGTAGTTTCAAATTTAACATAAGTTAAGTCTCTTAAAACTTTTTGCAATGTGAACAGGCGAAGCCTAATTCCGGGTATCTCGTTTCAAAAAAAGTTAAGTGACTAAAAGTTAAGTGACTAAAAGTTAAGTGACTCAACTATCTCAGTGCGAACATAGTTTTTTTCTCCCCAATTTTCCACTCTAGCGGGGTCTTGACCAAACTCGTATTCCCCTTCAACATTCCATGCTTATGTTCTTTGGGGAGTAATCCGACCCTATTGCTCTGTCTCAAAAGAAAGGAATTTTTTATCAGTGAAAAGCTGCTACTTCGCCAGACATTACTGCAAAGTGTTAAAACTCACAGTTCGTCAGATTCTGCTTTTAACACATAAAATAATATATTAAGCAAGATTTTAGAAATATTTTCAAAACTAAGAAAAAAAGAGACACCCTTTAAGAAGGGTACATAGAGCAAGTGGGTAAGTCTGATCACAGATCGCACAGAGGGTTTCGTTTAATATTTCTTTCAAAACACTTTATTCTTTTTCAAAATCTATTAGTTCCACATTTCGCAACCAGGGGCGCACTCTATTCTAAACAAACCTCTATCCAAACGAAACTCCGTTTTAAAACCTATCCGTAGATATATTAGTCGAGGGAGTCGGGCCCATAGCACCCGAGATTGGTAGGCGCCCCCTGGCGGTAAAAAGTGGAACTAAAATATGTAAGTCTTTGGTGCATAATATGAAGGAATGGTCAAAGGGGTAAAAGTTAGAAAGTGCCCCCGGGTGAAAAGGGGGAGGATTAAAAATTGCTTAAAATACACAATAAGTTAGAGCCCGAGAGGCAATTAATATAAGACTTCTTGAAAATTTTATGATTTTTCGTGTGATCGAAAGTGTTCTGCTTTAGGTATGCAAAATTTCATGTCTCCAACTTAATTAGGGCCTGAGTTAGAAAAATTGCTTAAAAATACGCAAGTTAGAGATCGGAGGGGTAAATATAAGACTTTTTGAAATTTTTATGATTTGTCATGTGATCGCAAGTGCTCAGCTATAAGTATGCAAAATTTCAAACCTCTAACTTAATTAGGGGGCTGAGTTAGAAAATTTGCTTAAAAATACACAAGTTAGAGATCGGAGGGGTAAATATAAGACTTTTTGAAATTTTTATGATTTGTCATGTGATCGCCAGTGTTCAGCTATAAGTATGCAAAATTTCAAACCTCTAACTTAATTAGGGAGCTGCGTTAGAAAATTTGCTTAAAATACACAAGTTAGAGACTGGAAGGGTAAATATAAGAATTTTAGAAATTTTTACGATTTGTCATGTGATCGCAAGTGTTTAGCTATAATAATGCAAAATTTCAAGTCTTCAACTTAATTAGGGGCTGAATTAGAAAAAAAGATTAAAATACGCATGTTAGAGCCAAGAGGATTAAATATACGACTTTTTCAAATTTTTATGATTTGTCGTTTGATCGCAAGTGTTTAGCTATAATTTCGCAAAATTTCAAGTCTTCAACTTAATTAGGGGCTCAGTTAGAAAAAAAAGCTTAAAATACACAAGTTAGAGCCCAGAGGGTTAAATATACGACTTTTTCAAATTTTTATGATTTGTCGTTTGATGCAAGGTATTCACCTATAAGTATGCAAATTTTCAAGTCTCCAACATATATAGTTTCTGAGAACGGGCACTGTGTGTGACGAACAGACAGACAGAGGAGCGAGACGAATAGGGTTTTTTCAGATGAACGAAACCCTAAATAAACAATTAAATTTAAAAAATCATAAAAACCCGACTGCGAACTAATTAATTATTTCTCATCAATGTGAAACAATTTTTTTTTTTTTTTTTCAATTCCTACTATTGCCTCACACTCTCGCTATATATATCTTGTTCAAATTTTCAATCGTTAATAAAATACTTATTATTCATCCAATCAAGCTCAAATAAATTTTTTTAAACTTGTAGTGGATGACACTTGATGTTAATCCAATTTTTTTCAAATATTAATTCATTAATTAAATTCAATTAATTAATTTTCAATACTCGAGAGAGCCCCCCCATCTTGATCAAGGTTTTTTAAGACCGAGAAAGACCTCTTCTTGATTAAGGCATTTTAAGCGCCACTCAAAAGGAAAGAAGAATGAGAGAAAAAAAAAATTCTTATTGACCTAAATAGGAATTGACTTAAAATATATATATTTTTTTATATTACTTGTTTATATTACTTACCTATTTTTTTTATTTACTTGTATTGATGACTTTTAAGTTGTGTTTAACTGTTAGTTTTTATCTATAAACACTGTTTTGATTAGGTCTATAGATGTCTATGATGGTTAGAGTTTTAGTAAAGCTAGAGATCCACAATACATACACAACTTCCAGGTTGTATAATATTTTAACGGAGCTCCTGACTGTAAAATAGTCAATGGAACATCGTCTTCATTTTGAAAGACATATCCAATGATATGCCACACAATAGGGTGCATAAATTTTTTTTTCGTCCCTACCGACATTTTGTATTTTATGGCCGCCATTTTGAATTTATAAAAACAAAACCTAGCCTATAACCATCGGACGGTTAAGACGAATCGATAGAGATCTCATTCATTAAAATCCATCCGTTGGGATGTTTCGAGGGTATAAAGAAATCCACATACACAGATACGCGTAAAACACATAACCCTTCTTTTCAGTCGGGTAAAAAGGAGTTAAAAATATTAATTTCCCGATGAGATATTTTAAATGTACCAATGCGCCAAATGTCCACAGACGTGAGGGGAATTCGGAAACTGAATGACTAGCAGCCTACGAGTGTATACTCGTGTTTGCATAGCATTTACACTTTTTTTGTTACCGCTACATATTTTTAAGTAATAATATTCACATTATTTAATTACAGGTTTCTGTGATTAAATAAGATTAAGATTATTATCAAAAAACAGTGGTAAAAAAGCATAATAAAATAAAAGTAAAAATAGTTTTAAAAAAACACTATATTTTATCATAAAAATCCCACCTAATTTCATAACTGTAATTCATGTACATTTTAACACATTCAAACCGATTGGTAAAGTTATTATACAAATAGAATATTTTCAACTGAGCGAAAAAATGCCCAGGCTGGGAATCGAACCCAGATCCTTGGCTTACAAGGCCAATGCTTTACCGTTTAAGCTAACTGGGCCGAAAACCAGCCAGCATATTTCGCTCAGTTGGAAATATTCAATTCGTATGTAATTCATGTAATTTTAGAGAATTTTCGTTACAATACGTTAATTTGGCGTAGACTCCGATTATTGAAAAATTAACCGCTTTGATAAAAATCATCACTGTATTCAGTTACTAGAATCTTAAAACAGAAAGATCTTTAAAGCACTGGCGCAGCAAGAGGGGGGGGGAGGTTAAAACCCCTCCCAGAGCTATAATAATTAGTGTAATTGCCGCTTATATGAATCACTATTTAAGGAAATTAGCCGTTTTTATGAATCAAAACCAAAGTTAATATTAAAGTTCTTTGGCCTTTTCGGAATCTGCGGCTTTGTTGAATAAAGTTCTAATCAACAAAGCGATTCAATTAAACGGCGAATATTGTATTTAAAACTGTGAAAGCGCACAGTACATGCATCAGTTAAGTGAAAATTGGTCATTTGTTTTGAAAAAGGGCAGCGGTCACATTTTCGAGACTTCTTAAGAAAGAATAGTGACTTCCTACCGCATCGCTTTGAATTTGAGTATTATACACCGGAGAGTTTATTAATTTCATTTCTTTGTTCCAAGTTCGAAACGATAATGGGCCATTAAATTCCAGATAAACACGTAAAACACACGCTTTCTAGCTTTCTCTCAGTTTCAAAAGCCCCGTTTTGCGTTTTTGCTTTCAGTTATCTCTAAGACTAAGTTAAGTGCATAAAAACTTGTGAAAAAGTAAGAATCAAATTAAATTAAAAAATCAAAGAACCCGACTGCATAAAAAGGGAACTAATTATTTCTCATCAATGTGAAACTATTTTTTATATTACCGTATTTTATGGAAGAAACGCCACGGCGTTTACGAGTTTAAAAATTAATTTTTTTTCCAAATGCGGCGTTTACGCTATGTGCGGCGTTTACGATTTTTTTTTAAATACCAACTGAGTTTCCTTAATTTAAAAATCATAAAAATATTTAAAATCGGATTTAAATATTTTAAATAAAACTTCAGACATCTTAAGATATTAAAAACGAGGCATCCTACACTGCTCAGAAAACTTTGATTAAAGTTAGGTCAATGTGACGCTGTCGACAAAAGTAGCGTTCCGATGGATGCAGCGATTACGATATGTTTAAGCTTATTCAGGCCAATTTGAGCAGTGCGGCGTTTCTTCCATAAAATACGGTACTTACCTATTTTTTTATTTACTTGTATTTATGACTTTTAAGTTGTGTTTAATTGTTAGTTCCTATCTATAAACACAGTTTTGATGAGGCCTATAGATGTTTATGAAGGTTAGAGTTGCAGTAAAGATAGATATCCTACCTACACAAATTCCAGGTTGTGTAATATTTAAACAGAGCTTCTGAGTGTAAAATAGTCAATGAAACATCGTCTTCATTTTGAAAGACCTATCCAATGATATGCCACTCAATAGGGTGCGTAAAAATATTTTTTCGTCTCTAGCGCCATTTTGAATTTATAAAACAAAACCTAGCCTATAACCATCGGGCGGTTAAGACGAATCGATAGAGACCTCATTCATTAAAATCCATCCAGCCGTTCGGACGTTTTGAGGGTATAAAGAAATACACATACCCAGATACGCGTGAAACACATAACCCTTCTTGGCAGTCGGGTAAAAAACAGTAAGCTGTAAATATATTAACATAAAAAGCTGATTTTTGATTGTGATTGAACAGATTATTGCAATCAGTATTTCTTTTGGACCATTTGTTCCAGGGAGGGTGTACATAAATTTAGATATTGCAATTTATTAGTTGGTAGGTAATGTAGATTGAAATTTTCCCTCAGGAAATCTTGCTCTCGGGGAGGCATTGCCACCCGTTCCCCGTAGAAAAGAAGCACTGATTTTAATTGATCGACTTATAGATACCATGCCTGTGAGCAGGATTTTCAAAAGACAGAAATTAAAACTGAAGCATTTTCTTAGAATTAATAAAATTTACTATCTATATCTTACACACAAACTTATGCTTATTATGCATCAACTTAAATTACTAAACAGTAAATTAGTTATACCTTGATTTACTCATATTAATCTTAAATGTTGCTACCTGCATATCATCAAAATTATGACCTATTATTTTTTTCACGAGGGGAAAAATACAGTCACTGTTTAAATTAGATAAGACATGAAAACTGCAAAATAGCATTGGGAGGGGGGGGGGGATTTCTTAGGGTTATTTACCTGCAATGCCTTTCATTTAATTAAAAGTACGTATAAAGAGATCCTTTCGCACGTATTTCGTGGAAGTGAAAGATAAAGCACACCTCCCCTTTTGTCGAAAATGTTATTGAATTTTTTCTCCTGTTTTTTCCGGCCGGAGGTAGGTACAACCTATCTTTCATTCTGCCATGCGTATATCTAACAGAAAATTAAATATACCTATTTATTTCGTAAAATCATAAAAAAAAAAATAATAACATTTAGAAAACATACATGTATGTTTTCTTTTTATTTTAAACTAGATGATACCCGTCAAGATTTGACGGTAAATAACTTGAATGTTTCATTAGAAAAATTCTTGAATTTTTAATGAATTGCTTTTAAATTAATTATTGAAATTGTGACAAATTTCTATATTGCATAAGTG
Source organism: Maratus speciosus (assembly GCA_963932465.1). Lineage (NCBI taxonomy): Eukaryota > Metazoa > Arthropoda > Arachnida > Araneae > Salticidae > Maratus > Maratus speciosus. The sequence continues at coordinate 105,973,555 of OZ010795.1, read as the reverse complement.
ATTCCTATTTCTTTAAAGCGATAGAGGGTACAGTCAGACAAACCTATTCAATGAAGTCACAGAATTTTAACTTTATAATTTACAACCAATTATGCTTTTTTTTACCAGAAATTTAACTAAAAATAGTGAGTAGAGCATTTATTTTTATTTACTATGGTCTCATTTTTTCGAAAAAATAACAGTATTTATTTTTATTTATTTATTATGATTTTTTTTAACTACATGACCATTAAAAGTTGCCATGAATTTTATTTTTGTCAGTCTCATTCTCTAAAAGCCCAAATTTGAAACTTAGTGCAGCATATAATTTTTATTACTTGAATTTTATTTTACATTTTTATACATTTTTTAAATATTACACAATGAATATCAAGGTAATTTTTTTAATAGTTCTTATATGAATATCTTTCTTTCTTTCCGCTTTCTTAAAAAAAAAAAAAAAAAAAAAAAAAAAAAAAGCAAACTTTTCTTTCTGACACACACACACATATATTCTTGATAATGGTCAGATGATAAAACAAAAATTGTAGATCAGCTCAATTTATTTAATTGATAATTGCGTAAAAAAATTTTTAGCTTAAATATTTTAAATATAAAATTATTATTATTATTATTATTTTAAATATTGTTCAGCGTTAAATTATTTTTAATTATAAAGCATTCAAATAATAATAAAATAAAAATCATATAACTTCTCCTCCTAATAAAACATGTTATTATTGAAATAACTTATCGCGAAACATATTACAGAAATCATTTTGCCGGGCATTGGGTTCGAACCTGCTATCCACTACAAAATATCGGCGCTTTAAGCTGCTGCTTTAGACCGCTCAGCCACCGAGAACTCATTCTCAGTCCCTCTAAATTGAACAGGGTTGATGCATGTGCATATGTCCCGAAATGGGTCTACTTAAAATTTTACCTTTGCGTTTTAATATATATGAAGATGTTATAGTTTTTGAAGATTTTAAAAAACTGAAGAAGGATAGATATTATACAACGTAGATTAAATAAGGCAGTTGTTCGACTTATAGTACGGCATCGGAATGCTTAAGCCTAACATGGCCGAAATAAAATGGCTGATTTTAACGAAAGATTATCAAGATCCGGAAGCGTTATACACTTTGCGCCATTATATGTATAATGTGACATATACAGGGTGTTTAAAAAAGGATAGGACAATGTTTAAGAGGTGGCAGAGACTAGCAACATTTGTGTAGGAAATCGGGTCGCAATCCGTTTATGCAGCGAAAAATGTACAGGGAACTAGCAGAACTTTGCTCGAATAATATTTGAAATATGACAAGTGGGGTTTGTGCTCCTATTTTTATTAGACGAAACTTTGCTAAAATTGCTTCATTATTAAAGTCAGGAACAAGAATTTGGGATTGTCTTGGAGTGAAACCCTGTGTACTTTTGACTAAAAAATTGGATTGCAACCCTTCAACATGAAAAATGTTTGTTGTACTGTGCTCTTCCATCTTTTAAAATTTTCCTATGATTTTTTTAAATGCTTTATATAAATCTAACAAAGTTTTGTGTTATTTCATTAATGCATTTTAAGTACACTGTCAGAAAAAAAACTGTAAATTTATGAACCTTTGCTGTTCAATTTTCACGGGCCTTATTTGATGAAAAACGGTCTGATCCACTCAAAAAATACGGTACGACCCCATACATTTACCTCCGCTAGGGTGTAACCCTCCATTTTAGTCGTGTTTCGAAAAATCATGTCAGTTAACCGCGATTGTAACATTTTTTAACCCGCCAAAAAAGCGATTCTGTGATGATTATCTAACGTGCTACGTGCTACGTGCTACGGAACAGTAAGTAAAATGTTATTGTGTTTTGAAATGCATTATATCTGTGTCCCGTAAAATTACGGGCAGCACAAAATGATGGTCATGGAATTTTTTTACGGGGTATGACTGGAATCTCTGCAGCCGGCCTCTGCCCGTAATTTTACAGGGATATTTTTAAATACTTAGAAAATTAAGGGCAATCCACATATTCTTGCTGTTATAGCCCATCTGGATCGTCAACAGTAAAATCAAAAACCATCAAATACGGTACGGCCCCATACATTTTACTCCGCTAGTGTGAACACGTTGACACAAAATAATGGGCAACGATTTTTTTTTTTTTTTTTTTTTTTTTTTTTTACGGGGTATGACTGGAATCTCTGCTGCCGGCCTCTACCTGTAATTTTACAGGGATATTTTTAAATACTTAGAAAATTAAGGGCAATCCACATATTCTTGCTGTTACAGCCCACCTGGATCGTCAACAGTAAAATCAAAAACCATCAAATACCCATACATTTTACTCTGCTAGTGTGTACACGTTGACACAAAATGATGGGCAAGGATTGTTTTTTTTTTGTTTTTTTTACGGTGTATGACTGGAATCTCTGCTGCCGGCCTCTGCCCGTAATTTTACAGGGATATTTTTAAATACTTAGAAAATTAAGGGCAATCCACATATTCTTGCTGTTACAGCCCACCTGGATCGTCAACAGTAAAATCAAAAACCATCAAATACCCATACATTTTACTCTGCTAGTGTGTACACGTTGACACAAAATGATGGGCAAGGATTGTTTTTTTTTTGTTTTTTTTTTACGGTGTATGACTGGAATCTCTGCTGCCGGCCTCTGCCCGTAATTTTACAGGGCTATTTTTAAATACTTAGAAAATTAAGGGCAATCCACATATTCTTGCTGTTATAGACCATCTGGATCGTCAACAGTAAAATCAAAAACCATCAAATACGGTACGACCCCATACATTTTACTCCGCTAGTGTGTACACGTTGACACAAAATGATGAGCAAGGATTGTTTTTTTTTTTTGTTTTTTTTTACGGTGTATGACTGGAGTCTCTGCTGCCGGCCTCTACCTGTAATTTTACAGGGATATTTTTAAATACTTAGAAAATTAAGGGCAATCCACATATTCTTGCTGTTACAGCCCACCTGGATCGTCAACAGTAAAATCAAAAACCATCAAATGCCCATACATTTTACTCTGCTAGTGTGTACACGTTGACACAAAATGATGGGCAAGGATTGTTTTTTTTTTGTTTTTTTTTACGGTGTATGACTGGAATCTCTGCTGCCGGCCTCTGCCCGTAATTTTACAGGGATATTTTTAAATACTTAGAAAATTAAGGGCAATCCACATATTCTTGCTGTTATAGACCATCTGGATCGTCAACAGTAAAATCAAAAACCATCAAATACGGTACGACCCCATACATTTTACTCCGCTAGTGTGTACACGCTGACACAAAATGATGAGCAAGGATTGTTTTTTTTTTTTTTTTTTTTTTTTTTTTTTACGGGGTATGACTGGAATCTCTGCTGCCGGCCTCTACCTGTAATTTTACAGGGATATTTTTAAATACTTAGAAAATTAAGGGCAATCCACATATTCTTGCTGTTACAGCCCACCTGGATCGTCAACAGTAAAATCAAAAACCATCAAATACCCATACATTTTACTCTGCTAGTGTGTACACGTTGACACAAAATGATGGGCAAGGATTGTTTTTTTTTTGTTTTTTTTTTACGGTGTATGACTGGAATCTCTGCTGCCGGCCTCTGCCCGTAATTTTACAGGGATATTTTTAAATACTTAGAAAATTAAGGGCAATCCACATATTCTTGCTGTTATAGACCATCTGGATCGTCAACAGTAAAATCAAAAAACATCAAATACGGTACGACCCCATACATTTTACTCCGCTAGTGTGTACACGTTGACACAAAATGATGAGCAAGGATTGTTTTTTTTTTGTTTTTTTTACGGTGTATGACTGGAGTCTCTGCTGCCGGCCTCTACCTGTAATTTTACAGGGATATTTTTAAATACTTAGAAAATTAAGGGCAATCCACATATTCTTGCTGTTATAGACCATCTGGATCGTCAACAGTAAAATCAAAAACCATCAAATACGGTACGACCCCATACATTTTACTCCGCTAGTGTGTACACGTTGACACAAAATGATGAGCAAGGATTGTTTTTTTTTTTTTTTTTTTTTTTTACGGGGTATGACTGGAATCTCTGCTGCCGGCCTCTACCTGTAATTTTACAGGGATATTTTTAAATACTTAGAAAATTAAGGGCAATCCACATATTCTTGCTGTTACAGCCCACCTGGATCGTCAACAGTAAAATCAAAAACCATCAAATACCCATACATTTTACTCCGCTAGTGTGTACACGTTGACACAAAATGATGAGCAAGGATTGTTTTTTTTTTGTTTTTTTTTTACGGTGTATGACTGGAATCTCTGCTGCCGGCCTCTGCCCGTAATTTTACAGGGATATTTTTAAATACTTAGAAAATTAAGGGCAATCCACATATTCTTGCTGTTATAGACCATCTGGATCGTCAACAGTAAAATCAAAAACCATCAAATACGGTACGACCCCATACATTTTACTCCGCTAGTGTGTACACGTTGACACAAAATGATGAGCAAGGATTGTTTTTTTTTTTTTTTTTTTTTACGGGGTATGACTGGAATCTCTGCTGCCGGCCTCTACCTGTAATTTTACAGGGATATTTTTAAATACTTAGAAAATTAAGGGCAATCCACATATTCTTGCTGTTATAGACCATCTGGATCGTCAACAGTAAAATCAAAAACCATCAAATACGGTACGACCCCATACATTTTACTCCGCTAGTGTGTACACGTTGACACAAAATAATGAGCAAGGATTTTTTTTTTTTTTTTTTTTTTTTTTTACGGGGTATGACTGGAATCTCTGCTGCCGGCCTCTACCTGTAATTTTACAGGGATATTTTTAAATACTTAGAAAATTAAGGGCAATCCACATATTCTTGCTGTTACAGCCCACCTGGATCGTCAACAGTAAAATCAAAAACCATCAAATACCCATACATTTTACTCTGCTAGTGTGTACACGTTGACACAAAATGATGGGCAAGGATTGTTTTTTTTTTTGTTTTTTTTTTACGGTGTATGACTGGAATCTCTGCTGCCGGCCTCTGCCCGTAATTTTACAGGGATATTTTTAAATACTTAGAAAATTAAGGGCAATCCACATATTCTTGCTGTTATAGACCATCTGGATCGTCAACAGTAAAATCAAAAACCATCAAATACGGTACGACCCCATACATTTTACTCCGCTAGTGTGTACACGTTGACACAAAATGATGAGCAAGGATTGTTTTTTTTTTTGTTTTTTTTACGGTGTATGACTGGAGTCTCTGCTGCCGGCCTCTACCTGTAATTTTACAGGGATATTTTTAAATACTTAGAAAATTAAGGGCAATCCACATATTCTTGCTGTTATAGACCATCTGGATCGTCAACAGTAAAATCAAAAACCATCAAATACGGTACGACCCCATACATTTTACTCCGCTAGTGTGTACACGTTGACACAAAATGATGAGCAAGGATTGTTTTTTTTTTTTTTTTTTTTTACGGGGTATGACTGGAATCTCTGCTGCCGGCCTCTACCTGTAATTTTACAGGGATATTTTTAAATACTTAGAAAATTAAGGGCAATCCACATATTCTTGCTGTTACAGCCCACCTGGATCGTCAACAGTAAAATCAAAAACCATCAAATACCCATACATTTTACTCTGCTAGTGTGTACACGTTGACACAAAATGATGGGCAAGGATTGTTTTTTTTTTGTTTTTTTTACGGTGTATGACTGGAATCTCTGCTGCCGGCCTCTGCCCGTAATTTTACAGGGATATTTTTAAATACTTAGAAAATTAAGGGCAATCCACATATTCTTGCTGTTACAGCCCACCTGGATCGTCAACAGTAAAATCAAAAACCATCAAATACCCATACATTTTACTCTGCTAGTGTGTACACGTTGACACAAAATGATGGGCAAGGATTGTTTTTTTTTTGTTTTTTTTACGGTGTATGACTGGAATCTCTGCTGCCGGCCTCTACCTGTAATTTTACAGGGATATTTTTAAATACTTAGAAAATTAAGGGCAATCCACATATTCTTGCTGTTATAGACCATCTGGATCGTCAACAGTAAAATCAAAAACCATCAAATACGGTACGACCCCATACATTTTACTCCGCTAGTGTGTACACGTTGACACAAAATGATGAGCAAGGATTGTTTTTTTTTTGTTTTTTTTTTACGGTGTATGACTGGAGTCTCTGCTGCCGGCCTCTGCCCGTAATTTTACAGGGATATTTTTAAATACTTAGAAAATTAAGGGCAATCCACATGTTCTTGCTGTTATAGCCCATCTAGATCGTCAACAGTAAAATCAAAAACCATCAAATACGGTACGACCCCATACATTTTACTCCGCTAGTGTGTACACGTTGACACAAAATGATGGGCAAGGTTTTTTTTTTTTTTTTTTTTTTTTTTTTTTTTTTTTTTTTTTTTTTTTTTACGGGGTATGACTGGAACCTCTGCTGCAGGCCTCTGCCCGTAATTTTACAAGGATATTTTTAAATACTTAGAAAATTAAGGGCAATCCACAAATTCTTGCTGTTATAGCCCATCTGGATCGTCAACAGTAAAATCAAAAAACATCAAATACGGTACGACCCCATACATTTTACTCCGCTAGTGTGTACACGTTGACACAAAATGATGGGCAAGAATTGTTTGTTTTTTTACGGGGTATGACTGGAATCACTGCTGCCGGCCTCTGCCCGTAAAAATTTTTTATAGTGTAGAGATCGGCCAAAAATTCGACTTCGGTTTCAGTCCAAAATCTGAGTTTTGCCGAAATTTCGTTTTCGGCGAATATGCTGCCGAAAACTCGGCCGGAACGAAACTATCTGTATTCCAAAAATTTCGTTTCTTCCTTCGGAAATTTTCATCATGACTCATTTATTTGAGCTGTATCGGCTCAAATGAGACACTCTTTATTTATTGCTATGAACTTCACTGTTCATAATTATCAGTCATGACTGACTCAAGACGTGAGTGCAAACCAGGGTTGCCTGCTTGGCCTCCATTGTTCACACTCTCCCTATATATATCTTGTTCAAATTTTCAATCATTAATAAAATACTTATTATTCATCCTATCAAGTTGAAATAATTTTTTTTAAACTTGTACTGGATAACAATTGATGTTAATGCAGATTTTTCAAATATTAATTCATTAATTAAATTTATTTAATTAATTTTAGTTTTACATGGGAGACAAAATGGCGGCCATTGGTTATTGAACAGCATTTAATGCATCTTTTTATCTATAAGGGGGGGGGGGGTTACAATAGGAGGGACACTGTTCTGTCTCCAATTACCGCCAAGTTTATCGCCAAATTTGGCGACCAAAATTAGTCGCCAAAAGTGACGCCAACTTGTCTAATATTTCTCCGTTTTTCGATATCTGTAATATTTCGCCAAATTCCCATAGACTTCCATTGTAAACAAATAGGGTTTTCTTGCTTACAGAAAATCAACAAATTGAGATATTTTAATGCAACAAAAACTAATATTAGCTTAAGGGATTATATTAAATTTTTTTTTATGACCTAAGTAGGAATTGACTTTAAAAAAAAAATTATATTGCTTGTTATTCAGAAATTTAGTATTCATAACAGAAATAAAGTATAATATTTTATGGTTTATTTAATAAAAGAAATTTAGTGATCACATAAAGTAAAAATTCTTCTTTCGAAATTTCCGGTATGAATTTGAAATTTCGAATTAAAATTGGAGGCCAAACTGGCAACCCTAGTGCAAATTACCTGCTCAAAACAATTTAAAGGTATTGTAAGTCATATGTAAAATAATGGTATAAATGATTTTTTTTTTTTTCAAAAAATGGAAGAAGAGAGTCACAAATGCAAATTTTTCTCATTTTCAAACCTCGGAGCATGCAAATTTTCATTTTGACGTCAAAAAAGACGCTTCAACGGCAGTGAATGAAATTTAGCTTTCAACTTACTGGTGACAAAGCGGAAAACAATGATCGACATTCAGTAAGTGCTTTGTTTAGATGAGTGCGATGTCTCAACGAAGTCATTTAACGAATCAGAAGCTTGGAGGGTTGTTGGTCGGTTAGAGTGGGGGGGGGGGGGGTCAAACACAAGCGAAAGTTGCAGAAGCCACTGGAGTTTCACAAAATGTGATTTTCAGGATCTGGAACCGTTTTTTTGGAGACTGGAAATGCAAGCCGAAGAACAGGGCAAGGTCGTAGACGTGCAACAACGCCCAATGAAGATCGATATTTAACGCTACCATAGTTTCGTCTCAAACTGTCCGAAACCGTCTCCACGCTGCTTTTCTCTGACAAGTCCCATTTTTCAATTCCTACTATTAGTTCACACTCTCCCTATACATATATATATCTTGTTCAAATTTTCAATCGTTAATAAAATACTTATTATTCATCCTATCAAGGTGAAATAATTTTTTTTAACTTGTACTGGATGACAATTGATGTTAATATAGTTTTTTCAGATATTAATTCATTCATTAAATTTTAATTAATTAATTTTAATTTTATATCGGAGACAAAATGGCGGCCATTGGTTATTGAACAGCATTTAATGCATCTTCATATCTATAAGGGGCGCTACCATACGGGGGACCCTGTTCTGTCGCCAACTTGGCGATATATCGCCAAATTTTGTGACCAAAATGAGTCGCCAAAAGTGACGCCAACTTGGCGATATCTCTAATATTTCACCAAATTCCCATAGACTTCCATTGTAAACCTACTTGCTTATAGAAAACCAAAAAATTGAGATATTTTAATGTAACAAAAACTAATATTAACTTAAGGGATTATATTAAATTTTTGTCTGATGACCTAAGTAGGAATTGACTTTCAAAACAAAATTTTTATGTTACTTGTTCTGTTAATCCTGATAATAGGCGTATTTCCATCTGGAGAGAACGTGGTACTAGAATCAATCCTGCGTTCGTTCATGCAAGGAAGTGTCAGATTTAGCGGTGTGGGAGTGGTGGTCTACGTTGGCATCTCCATTGGTGGGTGCTCCGACCTCCACATCATTCGAAATGGAGTTCTGACCGGTCAGCGATATAGGAATGAGATCCTCAGACCTATTGTAGTCACTTATGTTGCAGCAATGGGAGAGGACTTCATGTTAATGGACGACAATTTCAGGCCACATCGTGCTCACTTGGTGGATGATTTGCTTTTCGAGGAAGGAATCATACGACTGGAATGGCCAGTGTGTTCTCCGGACATGAACTCAATAGAGCAGTTTAGGACATTCTGGGCAGACGAGTTGCTGGCCGCCTACCACCCCACACACTCTCCAAGAACTGGAAAGTGCTCTTCTGGAGGAGTGGAACAGAATGCTCCAGCTCCTCATTAATATCCTCATTGTCTCCATGTATTAAAAGTGTTCGACGTTGCTGGCCGTTCGAGGAAACCAAAACGATTTTATTTGAAGAAAACACCTTTTTTTATTCGTTTTTTCACGTATGCACTTATTGTGTTTTTTTTTTTCCTTTTGTATCCATATGCTCAATACAATGCATTTTTTTTTCTGGAACTAGGGGGCTGTGCCCCCTACGAGCCAACCCCCGTTCAGACACCGCAGACTCTAAAAGCATGCTAATTTGACCGGCTTTAAAAAGATTTCGGAAGACTGAATTATAATTTAAAAAACAGTGACGATCTCCCTATAAACGGGTTTTTGTTCATTTCTCTTTGATTGGGGAAATTTTAAGGCTAAATCAGCTGCTATTAACAAATACAATGGTTGTTTTCGTGTTTTATTAAATAAAATCAGTTAAACATTTCAAAATATGCTAACATAAAATGAATTAAGTAAGCAGAGTCTTTGTCGCCCGGTATTTTTTAACAAAGCGAAAAGAAAGTTTTTTTAAATAAGACATTTTAAATATATTGTTTTTAATCTGACGTAATTTTCACGAAACTTTTTTTTTCTCTTTTTAATATTCACGTGAAAATACTTTTGTTAGAAATGAAATATTATTTGCGCTGTCCTAACCAAAATAAAAGATCATCTCAAAATATCAAATAAATGTCTCGCGCAATTTTGAAATTTAAACTGTTTTGCAATATTATTTTTTGTTCACTTTACGTAATAAGTGCAATGTGATGTAAATGTGACGTAATGTATCCTATTTAAGACTTCTAACGCATGTTAATGAATTTATTATTTTACAATATTCTTTCTCTTTTAAAATTCACGTGTAAATATAGTTTTTATGACGTAATTTTTGATGAGTTCCTGCTTTTTATATTTTCTGTTTATAACAGTCACTTGTAAATAAATTTTTAATTTGAAGCAAACATTATTGTTTCCGCTGTTTATACAGTTGGCAACAGTTTAAATTAATACCATTTTCTAAAATATGTAAAAATTATCTCTCGAAATGCTGAAAATTTGAATTTAAAATAGAAATAAAACCTCAAAAAATGAGTCAAATTAAAGAAATAAATGCAATCTACACACCGGGAAATTCTAATGCATAATATGATCTAAACATTATTAAATTCCCAAGTATAGTTTTTGCTCCTATAAAACTTTTTTAATGGAACGATTTTGTCCAACTTTAGCATTAAATATCTCTTAAAATAGATGTTCGATTTGAAAACTGTCTGCATCAGCGTGTTTATGAAACAATTCTCTATAATACCACCAATTTTCATATTTTTGTATGCAATATTTTTCTTAATATTAACGAAGAAAGACCCCCGGTCATAAAAGATTCAAAACCGGCGGCGGCGGTGACAGCGTTAGTTACCCTTTTTTAGAATAAAGAGAAACTTGCGTATTTTTTTTTTTTTCGTATAGCCTACCACGTCTGTCGATCATGTGTCAATCATCTAAACAATTCCCCAGCCGTAAGATCCATCCACAGCGACAAGATCATTTAATTGTTTTGAGCAGTATATAAAGCGTGACTAAACTTTAAAGACGCTTTTTATGTACTCATTAAAAGCTGAGGACAACATCAATAGAAAAGTTTTAGTTAGAAACCGAAAAAGTGTTTCGAAATGATACTTTACAAAAATCATTATGGAAGATAAATCGAGGTATGTATACCTAAAATATATTTTAATTACATGGAATTCATATAATTAGAAAATCATTCTGTGTTGTTAGTGAATTAATTACATCTTATTTTATATGAAAATAAAAGGTTTTGGTCAGGGACACAGAGAGCCAACTTGGGCCAGACGTATAATTAATTAATAATTATGTATATTTTATAAACACATATAATTAATTATTAATTATGCATATTTAAAAAACACGTATAATTAATTTCTAATTATGTATATTTATGTACGTATTAATTACTTTTAAAACATTTTTGGACATTTTCCTTTTTGGCCGAAAATAGGAAGATTACAGAAATTCGGGTTCGGTCTTAAAAATCTGTTTCGGTCGATCCTTATTCTAAGTTTTGTAACTCTAATATTGTAAACGCTGTTTAAATGAATCATGACGAGAGTAACTGCTGATGCTAATATCCGAGGGAAAAAAAGTTATGAATTCATTCATTAAATAGAATGATTCGATCCAGCGACCACCGTTATCAACAACACAACCCCCACCGCCCCCTAGAACCAAATTCTGGCTGCGCCACTCTTTAAAGTGACAAAATGTGTATCTGCCATGATAAAATTAAGTAGAAAGCATTTATGGAATAATTTATTTTGCCGTATAGGAATCTCAGAAAAATAATTTTTTTTTTAAGTTTTAATCATTATAACGAGTGTGTGAGTACTTCAATTCCATAAAATAAAGAATAAAACAAGTAATATAAAAACCTTTTTTTAAGTCAATTGCTACTTAGGTCATCAAAGAAAAATTTAATATAATCCCTTAAGCTAATACTAGTTTTTGTTGCCTTAAAATATCTCAATTTGTTGATTTTCTGTAAGCAAGAAAACCCTATTTGTTTACAATAGAAGTCTATGTGAATTTGGCGAAATATTATAGATATCGCCAAATTGGCGTCACTTTTGGCGACTCATTTTGGTCACCAAATTTGGCGATATATCGCCAAGTTGGCGACAAACTTGACGGTATTGGGCGACAGAACAGGGTCCCCCCTATGGTAACCCCCTTATGGAGATGCATTAAATGCTGTTCAATAGCCAATGGCCGCAATTTTATCTCCCATATAAAACTAAAATTAATTAATTTAATTTAATTAATTAATATTTGAAAAAACTGTATTAACATCAAGTGTCATCCACTACAAATTTTAAAAAGTATATTTGAACTTGATAGGATGAATAATAAGTATTTTATTAACGATTGAAAATTTGAACAAGATATATATAGGGAGAGTGTGAACTAATAGTAGGAATTGAATAATAGATAAAACATGGGTGGATTCAATTATTTTCGCTGATCTAAAGCTGAAAAACATCAAATTCGTTATCGCAATCACGAATCTGAAAAATATAAAATTTATTAATTCTGTGTCCGCTATAATATCACGAGCGTCAGCACTTCATTGTCATGCAAAAAAGATAAAATAACAATATCACTAGATTCATTTATCTCGCTATATAGGAGTCTCAAAAACATAAATTTGTTAATACCGCGATCCTTATAACATGCATATGTGTTCTAAATTTATTAACACTTCCCACTAGCTTAACAGCTGTAAACAACTACTATAATTCTTAAAAGTGTGTATGAAAATCCCTTATAACCGTCCAAATATGCTAAAAATGATAATATATATATATACTTAAAAGGGATATAAATTCCTTTGTTCTGATCGACATATGTTTCATTGCTCATTTTCAAGATCTTTGTTGATACAAATATTTTCGCAAAAATTTAAGAAACAAGAAAGAAAAATCATGCGTCAAGCATAGATTACTAAACACTTTCCAGCACATTCAGAATAATGTAATAAAACTGCACACCGTTTAATAAGTTAAAATATTATGTCTAATTCAATCATATGGAAACGCATAACACATTTGAAATCCCAAATTCAACTGTTTCCATCTACAATTGAAAATGATCCGAATTCTTTGAGCAGCACTGTATAGGATATATAGGTTTGTATCTATTAACTACCTGCATTCCAAAATTTTGTTCACTTAAGAAATACATATACTTCAGTTGAAAATTCCCCTTCAGTAATTTCCTCTAATAAGGAGAATGGTGCGTGAATACTTTTGTGCAGCCCTGTATAGGAGATATAGAATTTATATATAACGAGTAACATGCAAATAAATAGTTAAATTTAAAAACTCATACCGAATTTTAAAACGTACACCAGCAATTATGACTCAAAGACAGTACTTAACCGATTTCTTTTGTGTGTCCCTGTAAATGACTAAAAAATGCTATGAATGCCCTGTTCTAACGTGATCGTAGTAAAATTCAGTGATTTATATTAAGTCCAGGCAATAGAGACCGTATAGGGGTTCTACCTAGCAAAATTCATGGTAGTTCTGGAAAAAGGCTTACTATATGTTTTTTGGGTCGCTGAATCCGAATTTTTAACTTCCCACCAAAATTTCCCCCGGCAACCCCCCCAAATTTTGGTAAAATGCCCCCCCCCCCCAAAAAAAAATGTTTTTATTAAAAAAATCAATTTTTTTATTATTTTAGGGGTAAGTTAAAAATTCGAATTCAGTGACCCAAAAAACTTAAAGTAAACCTTATAGAGAAAGTTTGGAGGAGAGATGGGAGGGCGAATGTAAACGTGTGAGTGGTTAAATGGAATTGCGCAACTTAGTTCACCAGCACCGCGGCGCATGTTCCGAGGCAGATACCCCCTTCCCTTTCATCCTAAGTCATAATGTTATATATTTAATTTATTGCAAATTTTGTCTACTTTCTGAATTTCAAGATACTTTTCCCCTAAAACAATAAAAAAAATTGATTTTTTAATAAAAACCTTTTGGGGGGATTTTTACCAAAATTTGGGGGGGGGGGAGGGTTGCCGGTGGAAATTTTTGGGGAAGTTACGAATTCGGATTCAGTGACTCAAAAAACATAAAGTAAGCCGATTTCCAGAACTACCATTAATTTTGCTAGGTAAAATTCCCTGTTGCCTGGACTAATTAGTTTAAATACGTTTGAACGAGCATAATGTCATTAAAATCCTCTGCAAACGATTTTTCCCCCAATACCATAATGTAATGGAATTCTTTTGAGTGCCTCTGTAAATGAAAGATTAATCCTACATACTTCATACACAATAGAAAACATGCTTTGGTGACCCTAAGTAACCTTTATCAATTGCATGAAAATCGGAGTCTATTTACCGGAGATACAGCGTGGACAGAAGGACAGACAAACCGAATGCATAAACACTTTTCAACTTTGTTGGAAAGTGTTAAAAAATGATTTATAATTATTCATACTTTTTAAAAATATTGGGAATTGGGAGAAACTCTGTGATAATACACAGTAGGTACTACTTCTCAAAAGAAGGTGTAAAGAGTCAATTGCTATGTCAAATCATTCCAGGAATTCCTTATAAAAAGGGGAGGGGTATTTATTTATTTAAATTTAATCAAAAATAATAATAATTTCTCATATAATGCTCAAATCTTTATTTATTTTAGTTATCAAATGATTCTTCACAACGAGATTTCGTGATATCAAGGTTTAACTCTGTAAAGCAGTTTATTCTTTGAACATAAAGACCATTGGGTACTAATAATGTTTAAATTGTAAAGTATTTGAATTACGTAATTAACTGACTGCCATCATTTTAATTTAAATTACTTTCAGATGAGGTATTATTACCTGACAACATTTATTTTCATCAACAAGTCTGGATATATATATATATATATATTGATATTTATATACACACAGAAATTATGCGCTATAGCACGTCATTTAACCCCTTAAGGGGCGGTGGGATTTATTTTATCCCACCTACGATTAATGAAGATTTGCACCAGAAAAATTTTATTAAATTTTACTTTTCTAGCTTTAGTGGAAAGAGTCGTAAAATTTCGTTTCCTAATTTTGCAATAAGCCTTTTTGCAGATTCCGGTGTGAATTCGACATTACAGAAACACAATTACTTGCTCTTAAGTCCTTCAGGATGCAAATTTTTCCCTTGAAAGATTGCGGAAGAGACATATTTTGTGTTAAATGCATTGAATATCTCTTATTTTTAAAACAAGGACCCACTCTCGTAAAAAAAAAACTAGTGTTTAAGTTGTATCTGGCCCCAGTCTCGAGTTCAATGCTCTATCCATTCCAGGGCCGTGCGAAGAGAAAACTGCGCCCGGGGCAGCGTGTCAATTCGGCGCCCCCCCCCCCCCCCCACCCTTTCGTTCAAAATTGTTAAAGGGCAGAAACAGAAATAAATTATCTTGAATAAATATTTTGCATTTATTTTAGAACTTTAAATGATTTAATTTTAATTCAAAAATTCCAAACAACTAAATAACAGAAAAGAAAATTGCACTTATTTGTTAATGAGATGATGATACTTTGCGACAGATTTTCCTTTACCTTTCTCACATATTTTTCTAGCCATTTTTAGTTCTTGTTAGTCTTTAAGCTGCAGAAAATGGGTAAAAATCGCTAACAATCAGATTGGAAACAAGCGGTCCCTTCAACCAATAAGTACTAAAAAAGCAAAACAAACAAAAAACCTGCAGAACATAATGTAAAAGAAAAATAAATTATAATTTCAGTACATTAATTAAGAAAGATAACTGAAGCAATGTTTTACTTAATATAAAATATAATATCAGGCAAATACATTTACTTCCATTTTATTTTTCTTGCATTTAGGGTAACAAAATCGTTTATTATTTTATGTGTAAAAATTGTGACACACTGAATTTTATAGAAAGTAAATTCAGGTTGCTTAATCTCTCGACTCATAGTAGATCTTAAGTAGTTTTTTACTATTTTATTGTTACTCGAATACTTATAAATTATGGACGCTGTCTTCATGTTTTTGTAATTCCTTGTTTTCCCAAAGTTAAAATTATGGAGCAACTAAAAGATTTCTAAATGATCCATTTTATAAAAGTTCTTATATAATGGTAGAAATAAAGTTTTCGCATTTAAAACCTCGCTTAACAATTCAAGTCCATTCAAGTCAGCAAAAAAGGGCAAGGTCCAGGCAATATTAACAGATTTTCGATGACTGATTTTAGATTCACACCAGCCAGAAACTCAAATTCTTGTTTTACGTTTCTCAGTTTCTCAAACCTCCAGTTCAGTTGCACGGTTATAGTGTCTCTACGTAACACGAAATCCTTCACATTCATATAAATTTCCACTTTCATCAGAAGCTTCGTAGTCAAATTGATCTGCGAATTTTACGTTTTCTGTTTTGCTCAATTAAGGACTCTACATTTACAGACATAACCAAATTTTCGCTTTCTTGTTCAAAAATTTTCTCTCTTATTGTCTGAAATGTGTTTTTTAGTGTTTCAATCAGTTTGCAGGCGATCAAAACATTGATAGTTTTTTTTTTTTCTTTTTTTGTCGTGAGAATAATATTAACTTTTTCTATTTCATTTAAAATGCTGTGTCAAATTAGTAGGCCGTAAATAAAGGGGCATTCCTTTATTTGCTTTATTAAGCTTTTTGCTCCTGAGTAAGTTTACTCATTTTACTTCATTTCTATAAGGTCTTCCAGAGCTTTTAAAATCCGTGGCAATTGTTTGTAAACTGCAGATATAGCTTTATTTTTTCATGACCATAGAGTATCGCAATGTTTCTTTAAATAAACTGATAAGTGGGACATAAGTAAATCCCATCTTTCAGTTGAAGAGAAGAAAAAACAAACACATTTTATGCAGTTCCGGACATTTTTGGACATACACCAGCAGCACAAACTCAAAGGTTAGTGAATGTGCAGAACATGGTAAAAAAATAGACGAATTTATTTACTTCGATGATTCGAGCTTACACAACATTATATTGGGAAGCCATATTTGCACCATATCACAACATTGAACTCTGAAGGGTTGATATTGGTATTGTTTAAGACGGCCGATTATCTACAAGTTGGATATAGTAGGCCGGAGTGGGATGGGATTGTCCTCTGTAAGGTCTTCCTAAGGGAACCTAACCCGTATTTACGCAAGGTTCGAAGAAAACTACGGACAATTTCGTACGATTAGGCTGATGTGCGCGATTGGGTCGAACTCAGCACCTCCCGTCTACCGTCTTTGAGAACCTCTCGTGCAGCTGTGAATGTCGAGATTGTTGGACATTAGCTTATCTTGAATTTCTTATGCTATTTTTTTCTTTCTTTTTTTCTTTTTTTTTTTTTTTTGATTTGATGCAGTCAAGAAACCTTTCCACGAATGAAAATTTTCTATTTTCGGTATCGTATAATTTGCGTCATTTGTTCTTTGTGAGGTGTACTGGATTCCTAATCTGGACTGTGTTTAAAATTCAGTAACTTGCAAATGGTTACCATTATTAAAAGAAATTCTTGCAGGAGAGTTTTTTTACTGAGGTTCTTGGTTTTAGTTCCAAATAGCAGAGATAGATGGCAAGCAATAAGCACTCAATGGAGGTCTAAACTGAAATCCCCTAGCATCATATAAAGGAAGAAGGTTAAATATATAGAAAAGGCCCCTAAAAATAAGATTGTATTGGAGAATGAGACCCACTCCATACATTTAGCCTCCTCTTTTCGCATCAGTGTTGGGCGATTTCGGTTTTGGCCTTAATTGTGCACCTATGGCGCTAGATGTTGTCTTTATAGTGCTTGTGTGGTTATACATTGCTGGCATAGTTGTCAATTCAGTATAAACTTGATTGAATTACACGAATATGGTTTAATAAAGTATACTACTGTAACCTGAATTGACTATAAAACTGTTTAATTCGCCAACAAATCATAGATATTTATGTTGTATGTGAAATTGTAAAACTGCAGTATAAGAATTGAAAAAGTCATTTGTAACGCGAGCAGCTAGTGGATTTGGTCTGCCCCTCGGGATTGCACTATCACTCTAAAGCGTAAGCTGAGTTCCCGAGGTGGTCATCCCTGCTTGCAGCGCCATCTATAGTTTCTATTTGGAACTAAAGTCGGGAATCGAGGTAAAAAAATACTGACATTTTACATTACCTTCCCGCAATTTTTTTTTAAATAGCTGTCACCATTTACAGATTACTGGATTTTAAAAACAGTCAGTCCATTTTAGGACACTCAGTATATGGAGTGCGATCGAACGAAATTCAAAAATACCTTGCTCTATTAATTTCTTCTACAATCGTTTTTCTTACTTCATTGGCAAGAAAGTTCATAATTTCATCCTGAATATATTTTGCCATTTATATTTTTCACTTTCAATAATTTTCACTTTAGCTCTTTTCAAATTTGCTGTCGATTATATGATTTAATTTTAGACGTCTCTCAAGTTTCTTTTAGCGAATGCATGCATTCCTGCGTTCTAGAGCATTTTTATGCTCAGGAATTTTAAGATTTAATTTCTTCCACATGAAAACCCACAATCTGGATTGGCTAACTTTGGAGGGCGATCATGATAATTGGTGAATAGTAAAAAGAGAAAACAAAATATAGTGATTCCCTTAATTAAGTTATCCAATCAGCCGCAATCACCGTTAATAATTTCTCCACTAGGTATAATTTTCTTGAACGTTAGTTTGGAAAATTGTAGTCCTTATGCAATCGCAGATTTCATGTAATCAGCATTTTCATCCTGTGCTGGACCTTTTTTTAACAACAAAGTAATGACCGAATGACTATAAGAATGATCCCATAATGGAATCAGAATAGGTTAGCAATTCATATTCACTGAGTGTGGGAGGTGGCAGAAACTTTCGTATACGATGTAAAGGGCCCGCAGAGAGCAAAAGTTTAAGAAACACCGCAATAAAATATCACAAAAGCATGTTATAAAATCATCAGATCTAAAGAGCTCAATGAAAAGTAAATAAATGTGAACAACGCAATAATTTTGAAATGAAAAATGTACATACTTCCATTGGGAAAAATAGTCCCGATATGTAAATGTATACATTTAGTTTTAGAAAATATAGAATATCGAAGAGTGAAAAAAAAAATTCCTATGAAAATGATCGACAATAAAAAAAACCCGGAAATCGGTAGTGCAAATTTGGCGCCCCTAAATTTCCGCGCCCGGGGCGACCGCCCCCTTCGCCCCCCCTTTCGCACGGTGCTGATCCATTCAGCCATCTAGCTTACTGTTCAATTGCAATCAATTCCATGATCAGCTCTTGAACGTTTATGCCATCCACTATAAAGAACAACTCCATGTTCCTGTCTCCTCAGGTCGTGCGCGCGGTGCGCATGCATCTTGAACAGACCCAATGTGTCGATTTTGCCGCTAGCAATTGGCAACATTTCATGCACGTTTGTCTCGATGTTTGTAAACAGTACTCCGAATCCAAAATATTGTTATCAAATTTCATCACTTGCATATAAATACTTATTTTTCCCGCACATAAATTTGTAGTAAAATGGATACTTTTAAAAATGATGTGCAGAATAAAAATGATTCTGCCAAAAAACCACTTGCTTGTAAAACTTGTGGATTGACTTTTGTCTATCAAAGTAGATTGAATCGTCATTGTCGAGTTCATACCGGTGAGAAGCCCTACGAATGTGATATTTGCAATAAATGCTTTACTAGTAAAACTTATTTAAAAGTGCATCTTCGAACGCACACAAATGAAAAACCGTACGTATGTGCGTTGTGTCCAAAGGCGTTTGCTCATCAGAATTCCTACACCATTCATCTCCGCTCACACAGTGGGGAAAAACCGTATAAGTGTGAATTGTGTCAACGATCTTTCGTAAGGAATGAATCACTTAGAAGCCATATGCGATCTCACACAGGAGAAAAGCCATATAGTTGTCATATTTGTGGTAAAGGGTTTGGTCGTGGATTAACACTTAAAAATCACTATAGAAATTTTCACGAATCTGCCCCTAGACCTTACGTATGTGAACTTTGCAATGCAGGTTTTGTTACTCAGGCTACGCTTAACCAACATTTTCGCCATGTTCATTCAGTTAAATCTCATGTTTGTGAGATTTGCAACATGGCTTTTGCTGAAAAAAATCCTTTAACTCGACACATGTTTATACATACTGGAGAAAAGCCTTTCACTTGCAGCATTTGTTCAAATGCTTTTCGGACAAAAATGATGCTTGAAAACCATATACGGGTTCATACTGGGGAACGTCCTTTTGCTTGCAGTGATTGCAGTTTAGCATTCACTCAGAAAGCTGCACTTAATAGGCACAGGAGATTGCATTTAGGAGTGAAACCGTATGTATGTGACGTCTGTGATTTGAGATTTGCTCAAAATACTGCTATGTTAAGTCATCGAGCAACACACGATAAATGGAAATCCAAATTCAGTGCTGAATAAATCAGTATTATTATATGTTATAAAAATTATGCATTTGTAAAACAAATGAATTATATTTTTAAAAGATTTATTTTTAGTGAAAAGTATATATTCTTCAGAATTAATTTCATGTTGAAATCTATATTAATAAAACAAAAGATATTTTTCAGTGTGTGTGTGTGCTTACATTTATGCAATGGCTAGGGAAATGTACCATGCATACAGACCTAAAAATTTATAGAGGAAAAATGAAGGCAGGTACGAATCTACTTCTGCTCAGATTTTTCTTATATAATTTGCCGAGACCATACATAAGGGGCTATGCATATATAACGTTACCAACATTTTGCTAATTTTGGATGCCCTCCCAACCCCCCCTACAATATATGTTATCAATTGTCGACCCCCCCCCCCCCCATTGATGTTATCGTTATCGATGTCTGAAAATCCCTTTTCAAATATTTTTCTTTCTTTTTATATGCTTGCAGTAATATACACATATGATTACACATTTTTTTGTTGCCTACTTTACTGATTCAAGACGACAATAAAATATCAATACGTGAAATAAATTTATGTCAAATAACATCTAAAAGAGTTACTATTTAAAGGTATTTTATAGCAGCTTATTGTTACATAATGCATTCAAAAGTAATATTCTCTTCTTGTCCCCTGCCCGAGGAGGTTAAAAGCAGAAGTTATCAACAAAACAGTGGACAACATTCTTTGTGTTTCTTTACTGGTAAACGCAAATCACTTCTCTGATTTCTCTAACAGGGAATTACAGTATAACTTCAAAAATCCGGCATCATCGAGGCCGAGACTGTGCCAGATTTTTGAAAAAATGTCAGAAGTAGTAACTAGAAATATTAAAAGTAGTTCTACATCTTAATGGTGCCTTTATCCATAATTTATTTCATTATTAAATGATAATTATGTAAGAAAAAGAGAAAAATAAATTTACATTAATTGATATTTTCTATGTTACAGAAAAAAAAAAAATCTAATAAAGAGCGAAATTATTTCTTCTGGTGTAATTTCAGGTACATCGATGTCAATTTTGTTTGCTTCAATTTTTTTGATCATTTTTTAACAAGTTTTTCTTGTATTTTATACAAATGAAGAATTTCTATTACGGATCAATTTCAGGAATGGTCTTCTTCTCTAAAGCAGATATTAATTCTGAAGATAAATTTATGCATTTTTTTAGTGACACCTTTTCTTCTTCCCGTTGTTCATCCTCGTCTTCGGAGCTGTTACTAGCATTATCGATCAATTCTATTTCGCACACGTCTTAAGAGAGACTCGGGTTTCACGTCTGTATTAGTCTCCATGCCGTTGCTGAGCAACAGTGCAGCTCCCAGAAAATCCCTTCTGACAAGTGAAAAAAATGTCAAATATATATATTTTTTTTCATTTTGCTTTTGATTTTGAAGTTTTCAATTCATAAACAATTGCTATTTTTCTTCTACCATAACTTGAAAATGTAAAAGAAAAAGGAAGGGAAAAAGATGATGGTTTTGATGCCGGATTTCTGAATGCCGTATTTTTGAAGTTACACTGTATATAAGCAGAGGAAAAGGAATACCAGTCATTGAGGTATTCAAAATTTTGGAATGAAATGATTTTATAAAAATTTAATGGCTTTAATAATAGCTTTGTATTTTCATAAAAACATATAAAATAGTAATAATAAAAAAGTTTGCCGGCAATTTGGATGTAAAGAAAAAGTTACTGAAAAAAGAAAAGTTTGGTTGGATCAAAAATGATAACGATATCAAAAGCAAACCCCTCCTCCCCCCAGTTATATCTTGCAATATCAAGTGCTAGACCCCCCTCTCCCCCCTAAAGTGATAATGTTATATATGCATATCCTCTAACCATAGTGAACACCATTAATATTGTTCGCCGTTGGGCTGTAGCAGTTGTTTGTCTCAAAACAGCATTTCTGAAATTTTTGAAGAGTAAGGAGGCAGAGAAAAAATTTTACTTAAAAAAAAAAAAACTGCTGCATTTGCTTTCCATGTTGAAATGTGAAAAAAAAAAAAAATTCCCTGCTTCTTCTGGATACTTTTCTGATCCTAATGCTGTTATTTGTTTAAAAAAAAAAATTTGTATTTACTTTTTTTTTCTGAATGTTAATTTCATGTTTATTTGTTTTTTCATGTATTTACAAGTTCACGTCCACTTTCCTGATAAAAATACAAAAAATACCCTCCTATTCTTGGTACCGTTCTGGTTCTAAATAGGTGTTGTTTAAAAAAAGTATTAATGTTTTTACAGTTAAAACTATTTTCTGAATGCTGATTTTGTAATTTTTTTTTTTTTTAAACCATTTGGAAAATTGGAAAAATGGTTATTGTCTTCATCAGGGTAGGAAATCAAAAGCATATCTGAAGCTTTTTATTGGTTTAATCATCATTTTATTCGTTTCCTGATTGGTCTATACAGTAATATGTATTTCCCTTTACTTTCAACAGAGTGTTGCCACTATGACAAAAAAGTAATAAAAACTACAAAAAAAATTAATAACTCAGAAACAAATTGAGAAACAGCTTTCAAACAAATTGCATTTAAAAGTACATTTTTTTCTCTATCCGACGGTGTAAAAAGTAATATTGTGGGATGTTTAGAAGTTTAAGAAATAAATTTCATTTAAAATTGGCCGTCAGATTTCCAAGAAATCTGATGATGGAAAAGCCTTTTCCCGAACAACCAATGAAATGTGTGGATAATACGTACGAGTCATAGGCAATTTCTGTCTCTTGCAATTTTTACGTGTAATAACACTATTAATGTTTAATTCATGGCGTACGTAATGTATGATCCACTCCGTGCTATTTTTTATGCCTTAAATTTTAGTCTTTGAAAAAATCATTTTCCAAATGGTCATTGTAATTTGTTAAATTGCATTTTTTTAATTTGTTTTATTATTATTTTTATTATTATTTTTTTTTTAAATCCACATCTGCTTTCTGGGTCACAAAAACAAAAAGTGCACTCTTATTCATGTTACCCTCTCCTGTTTAATGATGTCTTTGCTTTTAAAAATATTAATCAGATATTTCTTTTCAAAAAAAATTTAGTTAAGGGCAAAATTAGCACTGGCCACAGGCACAGGGCCACTAACGTAAGAAAAAGTGACTACTGAAAAATTGTTTGTCAACAGCCACCTTATGGCCACCTTCCTATAAGGAGAGAATAAAATTTTCCTGCATTCCATTAAGGATTCTTCTTTTTTCTGTTTGAAATATGTTTATACAGTAGACTCCCTCAAATCTGTTCAAAACGAGTTCACCAGAAAGGAAAGCTTTAACAGAAAAACTTCAAGTTACTAGCCACTAATGAAATTTCCCAGTTTTGCCCTTTACTAAGGGTGCCTCCACAAAAATCTTTTTTGTAAAATAGTTCCCTTCATAAAATTCCATTCCACAAAAATGTACTCTTCATTAATTGTTTTTATTTTGTTAGGCTTTAAAATGTATAATTTACAAACAAAACAAGCTCACCAGAAAGGAAAGCTTTAACAGTAAAACTTCAAGTAGTTAGTATAGTCAGGGGTGGGGAAATGCATCATTTTACTCGCCACTGGCGAGTGAATTTTTAGGTAGTCTTTGAAAACTGCAAACTATAGAGATATGTGGAAACCTTTTTTTTTTTTTTTTTTTTTTTTTTAGTGGTTAGCTATATCTTTCAACTTTCCTAATTACTGCAATGTTAACATGGTACTAAGTTATATTTTACATTAAACATTCATCTCTTGTTTATATTTCTTAATTTTACAGGGAAAAAATATGAAAATGCATTATAGTAATAGTAACCAACCATTTTTGAGTTGTGTAAATTTTGTCATAAAAATTTTCAACTGTACATTGCAATTTACTGGCTGGTGAAATAAATTCTTGGCTGGTAAGATTTTCTTGAAATTCCCCACCCCTGGTTATAGTTATTATCAAAGGGCCGCTTCACTGAAACTTCCGAGTGAAAAATCCCATATGGGATTCCTATGGGAAAACTTTGAAGCACAATGACTCATAACCAGGATCCGACAAATCCCGGGCGACTAAAAAATTCCTCTTGCCGACTAGCTTTTTTCACCTACTTATTAATTTTAATTTTTTTCCTTTAACCAAAAAAATTCCATGTGCGAAAGTATTTATTTTTACTAGCCTGATTATATGCAGTGGAAGAAAATACACCATACCAGCGCAACAACTCTCCCTAATCTTTCAGAAATCAGAGTTTTTGCTAAGCCAAACTAAAGTATATGTTGAAAGAGCACTGCTTAGATTAGAAAATCTTAAAAATACTCCATCAGAAAATGAAAAAAAAAAAAATTAAATGATGTTTCATTAAGTAGAATGTACCAAAATGTGCAGTTGTTAGATATATCTCACAAAAATGACAAATGGTATTTCAAATCAAATCTCAAAGGCATTATTAACTTAAGTATCTAATTTTTTGTTGGGAATTAAAAGTAAGGATATTAATTTGTCCAATGTTTTAATGTTTAATTTCATAATTTATTTCTATTTAATTTTTACAATGTAAAAGTGTTATCTTAAATTTTTTGCTCAGTTTGATTCTTTTATTGAATAGTTAACTTGTTCACTGCAAAATGACACATAGATCACTCAAAAATAGCCGAATACGATTATGAGTAGCCAGTGTTCCATTTTGCAGTGAATGTGTTAATGTCAAAGAAATGATTCTTCAAGCTGGCTCCTAAGAATTTTCAGTTTTTGTCAGTCTCTGCTCATAACCTAATATAATTATTAAAATGCAGTTTTCACAGTGGATGTCAGATGTCAATGATGTGCGTTTTTAAAGATTTTTCTGTGTAAATTTTTAAGTACTAGCATCCCCCACCTTACATAAGTAATACGTTCCCCAAACTTTTACCTAAGACGAATTTATAAATAGATTAGATAAAATTTCGTAAGAAACTGCAATACAGTAATCCTTTAACATTTGCAAGGGTTAGATTCCTGGAATGTCAAAACCACAACCGCAAAACTGCTATTTTTATATTCTGGTGAATATTTTTCTTTTTAAAAAGCGGTGTGAATGTTGAAATGGTCTGCATTTTCTATTTCAAAACCCACAAATGTTAAGGGATTACTGTATTTATTATATATATATATATATGTATATGAATATTAACGATAAGGATGATGATAATTTTTAAATTTAGTACAGTAGACTTAGAATTTAGTACAGTATCTTATTTATGAATATAACTAGGGGGCTCTGTCCCCTACGAGCTACGCTCGTCAACCCCCATTCAGCCACCGCAGACTCTAACAGCACGCTAATTTGATCGGCTTTAAAAAGATTTCAGAAGATTGAATTATAATTTGAATCTGACAATTATAATCTGACGTAATTTTCACCAAACTTTCTTTCTCTTTTTAATATTCACGTAAAAATACTTTTGTTAGAAATGAAATATTATGATCATCTTAAAATATCAAATAAATGTCTCGCGCAATTTTTAAATTTAAACTGTTTTGCAATATTGTGTTCATTTTACCTAATAAGTGTAATGTGACGTAAATTCTCCCATTTAAGACTTCTAACGCATGTTAATGAATTTATTATTTTACAATATTCTTTCTCTTTTAAAATTCACGTGTAAATATAGTTTTTATGACGTAATTTTCAATGAGTTCCTGCTTTTTATATTTTCTGTTTATAATAGTCACGTGTAAAATAAATTTTTAATTTGAAGCAAACATTATTGTTTGCGCTGTTTAAACAGCTGACAACAGTTTAAATTAATACAATTTTTCTAAAATATGTAAAAAATATCTCTCGAAATGTTGAAAATTTGAATTTAAAATAGAAATAAAACCTCAGAAAATGAGTCAAAAAACTAAATGCAGTCTGCACACCGGGAAATTCTGACGCATAAAATGATCTAAAAATGATTAAATTCGTATGTACAGTTTTTACTCCTATAAAACTTTTTTAATGGAACGATTTTGTCCAACTTTGGCATTAAATATCTCTTAAAATAATTCTTCGATTTGAAAACTGTCTGCATCAGCGTGTTTATCAAACATTTCTCTATAATACTACCGATTTTCATATTTTTGTATGCAACAGTTTTTTTAATATTAACGAAGAAAGGCTATGCTTAAGCATTCAAATTGGATGCCGATCTGCTGGGAATATCTACGCAGATTTTCATTGGTCCATTTCCAAATCAAAACTTTTTTATATATATAGAAGGATATATCTATACAGTAAAGCACCGATTATACGTCTTTCAGGGGACCATTCTAAAACGACGTATAACTGAGAACGACGTACAATCAAAATTGTATGTAGAAATATAATACTGCAATGATACAAACTTAATTTGTTTCCAGCTTTGGTTTTTTAAGATGCACTATATATTGAAAAAAAAAAAATCATTTCTGAAATTGAAAATAAAAGTGAGAATTATCAAACCTTATATCGGTTGCACACCTTGAATTACACTTTTTTCAATCCGTTATCGAACGTACAAACAGATTTTAATTAAAATATTAATCGTCATCTGACGTGCCAATTTACTTTGAGGCAAAGCATTTTGTATGTAAAGTTCCTGGAAATTTTTCTCCCCAATATTGTGAGACACAAAAAGTTTCGTGTCAATGCAGTCCAACATCCAGTGTCCATCCTTTTCTTTCAGCCCCTCCAGAGGTTCCACGAACTTGAAGTAACAAACAATAATATTGTAGCAGTTACACTTGTTATTTGTCTTTGATCTTACCCCTAATATTGTTAGCAGAAAAGAAAATAGAACGATGCTAGGAGAAAAAATTCTGAGAAAATTGGTTAGGTCATGAAAGAAACAACGTATAATTGAAGTTATGCGTCATATAAACGAAACATTACAACATTAAAATAAATAGGGATGAGTTGGGACTGCACTGAAACGATGTATAAATGAGAAACATATAAATGGTGCTTTACTGTATATTATTTACACAGCAGTATTTTATGAATAAAACATCATGCAGCAGTATTTACTTGGATATAAACTATAAAGAATGAAAAAATATAAAAACAAACTGAAAGAACACTTTTCAAATAAAAAATCTCTTATGGAATGAGATATTTATAAATTTAGCATTGATAAATTGATTTAGACAATTTTCAATCTACATTAACACTAGAACCGCCAGCAAAAACGTATACCTATAACCGCCAAAGCGGTTATTTTGACCGATGTAAATTATCTTGCTCAACTATTGCTTATTTGCCATATTTTTACTCTTAGTATCATTTATTACACTGGTGTCCAAAATTAAGGACCAATCACAAAATGCTAATTTTCAAGTACGCGAATACTCAAAAGGAAATAATATAATTTGAATAATTACTATATCTACAGCACAGCTAGTCCATGTAACATCTCATTCATGTCACAGTCACTACAGTAAAGCCAAAAAAATAGGAAATTCTTTTCATCTCATTATGAGTCTCAAATGATCACTATATGTGACTCCCCTGAGTCGTGACTGTGACTGCTGCTTTGTGACGAGTCACCATGTGAATTTACAATGTAGTTACATTGTGACTCTCATGTGACTGTCATCTGTAGACTCAATTTCAAAGTCATTGTGATAAGTTATCAAATAATGTCATATTAAAGTCACATGATGACTTTCAGGTGACAGAGAGACTACTGTGAAGTCACCATTGTACCTTTTTGGGAAAAGTCACCATGTGACTATAATGTGGTATTATTTGATGTCTTATCCTAATGCAATATTCAGGATGACTTTGAAATTGAGTCTAAAAATGACAGTCACATTAGAGTCACAATGTAACTACATTGTAAAGTCACCTGGTGACTCGTGACAAAGCAGCAGTCACATTGACGTCTCAGTGGAGTCAGATATAGTGATCATTTGAGACTCATAATAAGACTTGTGGAATTTCCTATTTTTTGTTTCACCGTAGTGACTGTGACACTGGTGGCCATGTGTGACATGAATGAGATGCTATATGGACTAGCTGTGCTGTAGGAATAGTAATTATTTGAATTATATTATTTCCTTTTGAGTATTCGCTTGCTTAAAAATTAGTATTTTGTGACTGGTCCTTAATTTTGGACATCAGTGTACTATTATTACCATCATTGCGCATATGATAATATGTATTTCATAATTTTTATTATATTGTTTTATATTTTATTATGTTACAATTATATTATATTGAGATATATATATATTATTTATATTTTTTATTTTAAGAATATTTTTATAGTAAAAAATATTTTTTCATGAGAAATCGAAATTGCTAAAAACAAGAATAAACTTGGCGAAAACAAAGATTTATATTTACCCCCTGAGCAATACAATATTCAGAGTGGCGAGTGGTCAGGGAAAAACACAGTAAAAAAAAAGAGGTATCTACCAGTATTTTCTTCTAGAAAAAACTACCAATAATATAAAGGGATTAAGGAAAGCGGATTTCTCTTTAACAAAATACTGGTATTTAACACCTTTTTTGACTGTGTTTTTCAGAATTGATCTCCGCTAGATCAAGAAAATTATAAAACTCTTGTAGAGGTCACCGTCTAGAATTAGCTTTTGTAGAATACTTCTGTTCCATTTGGTCGAGCACGTCGATGCCAAATTTTGTAGAATTATAGAACTTTGCAGTTTCTGGTAAGTGTTTATCACCAGTTTCAAATGTAGCTGATGGATGTCGGGAACTTAGAATTAAAACATATTTATTTTATTTTTCTTGATAAACTCAACATAATATCATCTTTGGCAAGAATTTGGCTACTGTACAAAGACTTTTTTTCAGATTTTATGGCCTGTGGAATTTTGTTTTCGTCTGCGATTGACTGTGCCAACAATGGTTGTTTTTAGTGACTTTAGCTTTTCTGCAAGAGGCAGTTAAGTAAAGAAGTTATCTGTGGTAATGTTGTAACCTTTGTTGAAGTATGGACTGTTACGACATTTACTAGATAAAATGTGCATTAAAATATGCGGCGGTCATTTTGACCGTTTCGGCGGTTCTAGGTATACTACTGCAATACTTCATAAATTTTGGCTGACTGGAAAATTTATGACTGGCATATCATAGCTTTTCGAATTATAGGAAAAGTCACGGAGACTGAAAGTTATACTCTAAATAGAAACAAATTGGTACGGCATGAAAGTTTCAAAACGGTCAAAATGACTGCCTTGGCGGTTCTAGTGTTAAACGAACAGGTGAAGCTAGAAGAAAAAAAAAACATTCGTTCCTCTTTTTCGAAATTTTTAAATTAGCTTTCGTTCTGATTTGAATTCAGCTATCATCATTATCATGGTTGAACCCCAAATTTTTTGTTTCACTTTAATTGGATTTGAGTTTGTTTTGTTAAAGATTTGATTGTATATCCCAATGAAAATATAACTCTCCCTAATGTATAAAACTATACTCTGGTTGTGGATTTTATCTGCATATTTTATTTATAAAATAATTATCAAAAGTATGTAAATGGATATCAAATGCACTAGTGTGTTCATAAATTTAATTTTCAAGATTTATTACGCAACTGCAAATTTACGTAAGTCGAGGGATTCCTGTAGATGAAATTTTATCATCTTCTTAAAGATACCTAAAATTTGTGGAAATTTTTTTTTAAATGCCCCTCATTGGCATCTGACGTTCACTTTCTGATGGTGAAAAACGTAAGGATTCAACAAACTCTACTAATCATTAAACTGTGTTTTAATATTATTCATAAAAACTTTATTTTCATGTGATTGATACATATAAAAAAGTGGGAAATAAAGAATTAGTTCTTCTAAAGCTACTGATACACTACTTTAAACAGAGATTTCAACGTATTTTCTACTCCCCATCTATAAATAGAACAACAGATATTTGTTTCACAAATTAGGTTTCCATCCCATTTGTATTCTTCCTCCTGCTTTTCTTTTAGGAAACTGGTCTGAACATGTTTTGATTCTGCACCTGCAAAAAGGCATTATGCAATTTGACCAATCAGAAAAAAGTAAAGTAACAGGTGTAGAAATTTCTGTTAAGAAACCACTCAGCATTTCTCTCTTTGTGTTTTGCTAGTTAGTTGAAAATTAATCTTAATCAATTAGCCCTATTTAATTTGGAGTTTGTTTAATAATTAATAATCTTTAGTACGGATAAAGGAGGAAGACCCAAAGATTCCATTTCGGTTCATTTTTGGTGTGTAAAAGAAGGGAAAAAAACAATGGCCAAATGTAAAATGTGCTCTCATATCATGGGAGGAAAAACAGATAGAATGAAATTCATTTTTTAAATGTAATAAGAAACCAGGTGCATCTTCAAATAACATAACGGACATATTGGAATCAGATACTAATAAAATTGAAGAAATTAAGCATGATTCAACTTATGATATGAGTAAAATAAGTGACAATTCAACTTTTGAAAAAAATTCTGAAAGTAATGAGGGTTTACAGAGTTTCCTCTTGATTTAAAAAAGGGCAGGGTGCTGTCTGTGAGAAAAGGGCACTTTTTTTATTCTTAAGGGCATGTTTTGAATTCTTAAGACCACTTTTTTGATTTTTAAAGTCACTTTTAATATTTAAAACTTAGATATCTCTTTTCAAAACAACATTGAGTCAGATTTTACTATGTAAGTAAATTTTTTAATGCAAAAAAGAAATAAGGCACTTTTTTTAATGGAGAGGCAAGAAGGGTGTTAATTCTTTGGATGAGGGGCAAGAAGGGTGCTATTTTGTAAACCAAGGGGCAGGCGGGGCGCAGCACCCTCCTGAAACTGCCTGGGGGAAACTCTGGGGTTTAACTTCTAAAAGAGGTACAGAAAGTAGTGGTTCTTCTTTTAAATCCTTTAAACAGCTTAAACTCCTTCAAGATGATTTACAGCAATTTGTTGTAAAGACAAGTTCTAATATGAAGCATGATCTTAGCCTGCAAATATCAAAGTTCTTTTACAGTTGCAACATTCCATTTAATGTGGCTGAGCAAGAAAAATTTCTTATTCTTATACAAAAATTGAGACCAGGTTACAAGCCACCATCTAGTAAAGCATTTTATCTGAAAACTTGTTAAATGAAGTAGCAACATTGCTTGAAAATGAGATTACATCAGCCCTAGAAAATAAAGAATGTACAGTCGTGGAAAAAAAAAGTAAACACCCCCTACTAACTCCTCAGCAAATTATCGTAGAAGAAAGTTACTGGTACCGAACGATTGGAAATAAAGTCTACTTTTAAATGATATAGATAAAATTTGCTTAGGGGGGCATCTACATATTAAAACGAATCCAAACTTAATTTTTTTCAATGGCAATACCCAATTTTAACGAGATATTCCAAATCTTTGGTTCAAACTATCCCTAGACACCAAATTTCAAGTCATTTGAATGATAAGTTTTTTAATTATAAACATTCAAAATTGAGTGCTTCTCATGTTAAATTACATTTTTATATTTTTATTTATAACTTCTGAAATTATGATCCTAATGTTCTAATTTTTTGTGTAGCAGTAATACTAATATACCCAAACATAAATACGTTGAATTTACAATTTTTATAATTTTCTGATATGAATTATGAAATTAATATTAAAAAAAATTATGAATTGCAACCTACAATTTTTTTGATGGATTCAGATTTATTAAGTCCTGCTTTATGTAAATCCAAAATTCACATTTTTCTTCCAAGTAGTTTTCAAATTATGCTTAAAAAACGGCAAAATGGTGGTTTAAGGGGCCGTCTATGATAGAAGTGACTAAATATTTTGAAATTTTTTATGCTATCCTGTAATCTAACAGGCTTAATTGACTGCTTAAGGTGCCTTGATCAAGAAGGGAGCTCTCTCGGTTAACAATCGAGTACGGAACTTCAATTTGGATACAGCCCTTAAAATACGCTCGTTTTAAAATAATTAATTTCTCGGAAATTTATGGTACAAATTGCATAAAAATTTGTTTTTAGACTAATTGAAGGGTGTAGAGTTCATTTATGCTGTCAGAATTGTGTACTGCTATTGAAAAAAACAAAGTTATGGTTCGTTTTAATATGTAGATGGCCCCCTAAGCAAACTTTATATACATCATTTAAAAGTAGACTTTATTTCCAATCGTTCGGAACCAGTAACTTTCTTCTACGATAATTTATTGAAGAGTTAGTAGGGGGTGTTTACTTTTTTTTTCCACGACTGTACCTTAATTGCGTATGTCTGGAGCAATATCCACAACGAATCCGTGATTGCTTCTTGCTTGCATACAAAGGGAAAATCATACAACTCCGATTCAAAAAATTAGAATAATGTAAAAAAGAATGAGTTTGATGTTGCTAACGCGTCAATTTGCATACTGCGTCCAGGAAAAAATATATTAAAAGTATCTAATTATCTTCAGAGCATTTATAAATATAACATAAATATTTATTTTTATCTGATATATTAATAATTAACTATTTAAAAAATATTAGAATAATTCAAAGAAATAGAATACCTCGATAGCATGGTTCAAAAAATTAGAATATTCAAATTTTTCTTATAAGTTGAGAGAACGGCTGCGGGATTAACATCTGTGGGACTATAAAATGTGCTCCGTTGAAAATGAAAAGTCGTTTGGCATTTGATTGTAGCGTAGTATTTGCTTAATATGGGACGAAAGAGCGATTTATCTGAGGCTGTGAAATATCGTATTGTGTACTTGCACGAAATAGGAAAAACACAACTTTTTATAGCAAAAGAAGTGAAATGCTCTCAAGCAAGTGTGAGTAGAGTTTTGAGAGAATATTCTAATAATAAGTGTTTTCAAAATAAACACTTTAAAAGTGGTCGAAAGCCAGTAACTTCAAGAAGAGATGAAAGGCAATTGAAAAGGATTGTGAAGAAACATCGTTTTCGGAGTGTGAGATATGTGCATAGAAAATGGAAAGAAATGGGTATAAATGTCTCCAAATCTACAACACTACGACGACTTCGCAAATTAGGTTTTAGATCACGTGTGCCTAAGATAAAGCCATTCTTATCATCTAAGCAAAGGGCTGCTAGAGTTAAATGGTGTAAACAAAGGCTATTTTGGGATCACGACGATTGGAAAAAGATACTTTTCAGCGATGAAAGTGTGTTTTGTGTGTCTCACGGAAATCAAGGTATACGTGTCTGGAGACTCAAACATGAAGCTTATAAGAAAGAATGTTTAAAACGTTCGGTTAAATTTGCGACCTCTGTTATGGTATGGGGCTGCATGACTGCTGAAGGCCCAGGCAGGTTGTGTATTGTTTCCACAACAGTCAATTCAGAAGTCTATAAAGAAATTCTTGAACATTTCATGATTCCTTCAGCTGAGGATTTATGTGATGACGATTTCTTGTTTCAGCAAGATTTAGCTTCTCCCCACACTTCCAAATCAACAACTAAATGGCTCAAAGATAAGGACATACCTGTACTCCCTTGGCCTGCAAACTCACCCGATCTAAATCCTATCGAGAATTTGTGGGGAATTATGAAGAAACGACTTCAAGAAGTTGCGCCTAGAGACAAAAAGGAACTTATTTCTAGTATAAAGAGCATATGGGCGAATTTGGATAAAAAACATTGTGAACCTTTAGTTAAAAACATGCCAGAACGTTTAAGAGCTGTCATTAAAGCTAAGGGTGATGCAACAAAGTACTGATTAGCAAGTAAAAATACTTAGAGTTTAAATTATGTTCAATATATTTCCATTATTCTAATTTTTTGAACCATGTTAGAAAGTATTCTAATATTTTGAATTTTTTGTTGTTAGCTGATTTAAATATATTTTCTATTTCATTGTAATGTGTTTACATTTTTATAATCTGCAAAATATGCAGATTCATATTATAGTACTTTATATTTGATATTGTTGATTATTTATTTGATAAATTCGATTTTCATTTCCCTTGACCGTATTTCTTTTCATTATTCTAATTTTTTGAATCGGAGTTGTATTTTCTCAATGCAGAAGAATGTGGAAGTAATAAGAAAACTGCAGAATTCTGCAAATTAGTTACAAAAAAATCTATTAAAATTGTTGAAGAGAAATATAAAACAAAAGTGGTAGCAGTTGTTACAAATAATGAATATAAAATGCATAAGCTACGTCAACTATTGTTGGAAGAAAAAAATAATATGATTGTTTATGGATATACAGCACATTGGATGAACTTACTGGCACAAGATATAGCTCCAATGTCCATTATTAAACATGTTGTTGGTGTGCAAAAGTACTTCCGAAATCATCGTCAACAATCAGCATAGCTTAAGGAACTTCCTGATACAGTGAAACCCCAGTTGCCCAGCGAAGTACGATGGAATAGCCATATAGAATATATCTCCACATTTATTAAAAATAAGCCTGCATTGCTTAGCATTTGTGAAAATCATGAAAATGATATAAGAATTCAAAGATTAGTGAATGATTATATTTTATTCAAATAAGTGAAAGATCTTTTTCAACAGCTACAACTAATAGCCAAAGCCTTAAATATCCTTCAAAGCTGTGATGCAACAATAGCAGATGCTTGTTCTGAATGGCTGAAATTAATGCAAAGTCCTGAATTAATCCCACATAAAGACCTTGTTAAAAAACGAATGGATATGGCTTTAGAACCCTTCCACTTTTTAGCATGTATGGTATGAAATGAACAAAAATCAAGATCTATTAAGTGAAGCACGAAAAGAAATGGCAAGGGTATGGCTCATAGATTTTATGCCAAATTCTCTTTCACTGCTGTTGGCATATGAAGCTGAAAGAGAACCATTTCCAAGAAACTTCGTTAAAACAAAAGATGTGAAAGCTAAAATTTGGTGGAAAGCATTAAATAACAAAGAAATGAATCCCGAATTTGTACATTTAATGCTGAAGCTTCATTCCATACCTTGTAGTTCTTCATCCATAGAGCG
The DNA here is from genome assembly GCA_963932465.1 of Maratus speciosus. Classification (NCBI taxonomy): domain Eukaryota; kingdom Metazoa; phylum Arthropoda; class Arachnida; order Araneae; family Salticidae; genus Maratus; species Maratus speciosus. Next base: position 105,938,339 of record OZ010795.1, on the reverse strand, counting down.
AATTTTTTCAAACTTTTCGCATATTCACAGCAAGTTAAGAAGACTTGGTGTACAGAAAGCTGCAAAGCTTGTATTTTGTTACAGAATGTTAAGAGGCTCCGAAGACATAGATTGGTAAACTGTACTAGCATTTGCACAAATTACATTTAATGTGATAATTAATATTTGTAAGCGTTTAATTTTCATTAAAATAATTAATGTTTTTAAGTGTGTTAAAAGAGTACTTATAATTTTTCTTTTCCTTTAAATCAAAATTAGTAAACTAGTTTCTATTAAGATAAATATTGTAAATGTGCATTCTCAAATTCTAATTCTCATAATAATTGTAAATATGATTTAAGTTTAATAGTATTAAATGTAAAATAATTTCTTTAAAATTTTGAATTTTTGTAGGAGGAAAACATGAATAAAAGTTTTCCGGGCTTTTTATATTCCTTAAAAACCATTATTTTTGTGTAGTATTCTTTTACTTAGCTAATCAGAAATTAAATTAGGTGAATATTGTTACATGAAAATAGTGGTATTAAACACCCGGAAAACTTTCACCCCTCTTAAAATAAAAAATTGGTAGGTAAATTTTTAATAAAAGCGACAAAAGCAGTCAAACTAATAAGTTTTTTCAAAGATGGTATAAACCATGGTAAAAACATGTTTTTCCAAAGACGGTAAAAACCATCAGACGGTAAATACCGTCCAACCCTGCCGTCAACCGGGATTACTTTGGTCCTTGCGGCGTTACTTTGGTCCATCTCATAAAAAAAGTTTTTATTCTTTGTATTGAACAAACAATACAAGATAATTTGGAGTTTTTGCCCTTGAAAAATATTTTATACCCTACTATAGGGTATTTGAATTGTTTGGGGTTTATTTAAATCTTTTTAGTGGCAACACTGGATGTGGATGTGTTCGTAAACAACTGTTTTCCTGCGTAAATTTTAAATCTCCAAACTTTCTATAGTGAAACAATCTGGATAAGAGCTACAAATAAGATAAGTGTCAAAATATTATCTTTAGTAACCTGTAACCCATGTGTGATCATTGTTTTTCCTTTAACTTCTTATTTTGAGAGGAAATGTTTGCGTTTTCATAAAGCTAACATGAAAACTAGTATTACAGGGCTACTTTGTGCCAGGCCTTTTTTGTTCCAAAAATAGCCCCAATTACTTAGAATAGCCTTTTATGCAACCAAATCTGTTAAAACATGTTTTAAGTAACTTTTTTTCAAGTGTTACTGTAGCAAAATGTTACATTAATTGTTTTTGTTCCAGTTGCTGGGGATAACATGACGAAAACTGTTTCTCGTTTCTTTAATATTAACAATTGTTTTATTGTGTTTAAATGTTTTTAAAAAAAACATTTGTTTATCGAGTTTGCAGTGTTAATTTATTAGAAAATGCTATTGCAAGGGAGTTTCAATAAAAATGTATTCATTTACATTTGAAATGTATTCATTTTATATAAAACTAAGTGAATGGACCAAAGAAGCCCCCAGCACGGGCTGCTTTGTTCCAAAACTTTAAAAATAGTTAAAAAATAAAAAATTTCTTCTTTAAAACCATACAGTTTGCTTCATTGTTTCATGTTAATTGCTTACAACTCCATTTCGACGTTGAAAAATCACATATAATATTTTTTAATAATGGAAATATGAGTGGAACCAGGAAAAAGTGGCCCAAAGTATCCCCGCCCCGGCTGACGGTATTTTAATCTAGACACACGGCAGTGTGTCAGCCAAGTTCGCCTGACATAGCCGTGTGTTATTTACACGAACCATTTCGAGCTGTTTTCATCTAATTTCAATGCTCTACAACTGAAAATCTATGCGACCTACGTACTTGTTATACGAAATGTGTAGTAAGGCCACCCTAATTACCTGAAAACCAAAATTTTATAAATAACGCATGATTAGTTTCCGAGATAATGACATTTGAAAATGTCTGATATCCGATAATTTTACCACTGACTGACTGACTGACTGACTGACTCACTCATCAAAAAGATCTCGTATATCTACTGCAGCTCCAGACTTCAAATTTGGTGCGAAGTTCGTTTACACTATAAAACTAAGGAAAAAAATAAAAAAATTGTGAAAATCGATGAATTACCCACCTAGGGGTGCCCATTTTTACTTTACCATTGCGTCTATTAGGCGAAATTTTAATTTGCCGTAGGAGGGGACGCTGTTTTGTCGCCAAATACCGCCACGTTTCTCGCCAACATGGCGATATGTCGCCAAATTTGGCGACCAAAATTAGTCGCCAAAAGTGACGCCACCTTGGCGATATCTCTGATATTTCGCCAAATTCCCATAGACTTCCATTGTAAACCTATCTACTTACTGGGGGTTTATCTGGGTTTACTTGCTTACAGAAAATCAACAAATTGAGATATTCTGTCCGTCACAGAGCCCGTTCTCAGAAACTATACATGTTGGAGGCGTGAAATTTTGCATATTTACAGCTGAACACCTCACATCAAATGACAAATCTTAAAATTTTGAAAAAGTTGTAAATTTAACCCTTTGGGGTCTCACATGTGTATTTTAAACAATCCTTTCTAAGTGAGCCCCTAATTAGGTTGGAGGCGTGAAATTGTACATAATTATAGCTGAACACCTCACATCAAACGACAAATCATAAAATTTTGAAAAAGTTGTACATTTAACCCTTTGCGCTCCCACATGTGTATTTAAAACAATTCTAAGTGAACCCTAATTAGGTTGGAGGCATGAAATTTTGCATACTTATAGCTGAACACCTCACATCAAACTAGAAATCATAAAATTTTGAAAAAGTCGTACATTTAACCCTTTGGGCTCCCCCATGTGTATTTTAAACAATTCTTTCAAAGTGAGCCCCTAATTAGGTTGGAGGCGTGAAATTTTGCATACTTATAGCTGAACACCTCACATCAAACGGGAAATCATAAAATTTTGAAAAAGTCGTACATTTAACCCTTTGGGCTTCCACATGTGTATTTTAAGCAATTCTTTCTAACTGAGCCCCTTATTAAATTGCAGATTTGAAATTTTGCATACTTATAGCAGAACACCTAAGGCTAGGCAACAAATCATAAAATCTTGAAAAAGTCTTACGCTTAACCCTTTGAGCTACCACATATGTATTTTAAGCAATTCTTTCTAAGGGAGTCCCTAATTAAGTTGGAGACATGACTTTTTGCATACGTATAGTTGAATACGCCAGAGCACACGACAAATCATAAAACTTTCAAAAAATTTCATAGTATTTACTCCTCCGGGCTCTAACTTGTGTATTTTAAGCAATTTTTCTAACATCCGCCCTTTTCACCAGGGGAGCACTTTTCCAACATTTGCTGACACCCCTTTGACCATTCTTTCATATTATGCACCATAGTCTTACATATTTTAGTTACACTTTTTATCGCCAGGTGCACCTACTTATCTCGGGTACTATGGGCTCAATCCACTCGACTAATATATCTACGGATAGTATGTAAAACGGAGTTACGTTCGGATAGATGTTTGTTTAGAACAGAGTGCGCCCCTGGTTGCGAAATGTGGAACTAACAGATTTTTCAAAAGGATAAAGTGTTTTGAAAGGAATATTAAACAAAACCCTCTGTGCGATCTGTGATCACACTTACCCACTTGTTATTTTCAAAATCATCAGAGAAAAGTCTATTTAGTTAATTAAATTTAAAAATCCAGGGAGGGGCAATTTCCTTCCTGTGCACTGCCTCTTTGCCCGCACCCATGGATGAATGATACATAATGTGGCATAAGCACATAACTTTTTTTTTCACTTCAAGTACAAAAAAGCAGGCCCAGCTATAGGATATTTAATTGGAAAATTTAATAGGAAAATTTAATATAGGAATTTAATAGGAATTGCTGTTTCAGAAACAATAAAAATTTCGAATCAATACATTTCTTTTCAAAACATGCATTCAGTGTAGCAGTATTAAAATATAGATTTCTGCCGCAAATTGACAGCCAAATAGTTTGTTGTAGGAAATTTAAATTAAAATTGAATGTTGCTTGGTGAATAAAATAGTCTCATGTAAACACATTAAAAAACATTAAGTAAAGTGTCTAAATATATTGTAACTTTACAAAAAGTAATGATATCTAACAAAAACATAGCTGTGAAAAAAGGGAGCCAAGTTCTGTAAAGACAATGGCAAGAAAAGAAGTGATATCTAAGTGGGTGCCAAGTTCAAATAAAATTCACTCAAACTTACCTACTGAAGTATTATAGCATTTTTTAAATTGTTTAGAAATAAAAATTATTGATAGCATATTAATAATAAATCTAGAACTTGGCAAGTTTTTGATAAATGCTATGCCTATCAATTTCATGTCTTAATAAAATGATGATGATTAACAACAATGTCATTATAAAAAAAATTATATAGTTATTATTATAAACAAATGACTCATGTTAAAGATTTGATAAACTAATAAATACACAAATACATTCCCGCTCGTCTTTGGTTATCATTCTAGCACCCACCCTTCGGAAACCTCAATGCAAACAGACTAGGCCTGAGAAAGAGGCCTGAGAAGGCAAAACCTGAGGGCCTCAGGCAAGGCCTGAGAAAGAGACAGTTGCCTTTACGCTTGTTCTTGGTCATCCCTCTAGAGACTGCACTCCTTTTTAACCCTTCAGGGGCAAAGAGCTTTTATTCGTGACATGCTGAAATGATTCATTCACACCAGAATTTAAAAACAAATTTATTTCAAAATGGGTAAAAGCTTCTTTTCACGTATTTAATAAAATTAAACTTTTTAGTCCTGAATTCTAGTGTCAATGTGGCATTTTGCAATTAAAATTAGGTGGGATATATTTTATCACACCATCCTTCAAGGGGAAGGAGCTCATTCAAATGAAGGCTTTCAAACATGAAATAACAAGTTTAGATATAATAATGTCATTAATAAAAATAAATGACTTGTAGGTAAAAACTTGCCAAGTTCTAGATTTATTATTAATATGCTATCAATAATTTTTATTTCTAAACAATTTTAAAAATGCTATAATACTTCAGTAGGTAAGTTTGAGTGAATTTTATTTGAACTTGGCACCCACTTAGATATCACTTCTTTTCTTGCCATTGTCTTTACAGAACTTGGCTCCCTTTTTTCACAGCTATGTTTTTGTTAGATATATATATACTCACTTATTCCTGGTACTTTTCTAGTTCCAACAATGTCTTGGGTTTTCAAAAATATTTACTATATCAAAAAAAAAAAAAAAAAAAAAATCTCAAAATCCTTTCACAAATTCGATTTTTGTTTTTTCCCAATAACTTCTCGGATATCATTTCATGTTGCTTCAAAAACGCATCATATAATTTCATCATATTCGCGTTTTAAAAAAAGGAGGAGGGGAGGGTATATTATTTAGGTTTTCTCAGAAACTTTTGGCTAAAATTGAAAGTTTAATATATTTAAATGTCAGACATTAAATCATAATATTGGAAGCCCCTTAGTTCGTTTGGATAGATTTTCATTTTTAAATATATCAAATCATACAAATTCGCATTATTAACCCTTTAGCTGCCAATCTTTGTGCGATCTCCAGTGCCTTACTCAAATCGCATATTTCTGAAGTTATAGAAGGTGTATATTAGTTTTCTGAAATAACAGTAAGAAAATGCACATGTTATACTGTTACATATAATGGCTCAGGTGGTGAAAATTGCCTCGCTATAATTGGAATTTGCCGTTCCATTAAGGGGACTTTCTACATTAGGAGACCAAAAAAAGCACTTTTTTATGATTTTTTTTTTTTTTTTTTTTTTTTTTTTGTAAGAAAACTGCATGATGGATCTTTTTGAAATTTTAACAATTCATTGTACTTGTACATATCTTAAGGTATACACAAGAATTTTTTTATTAGATTTTGTTGCTTCTACTCTAAGTTATAAACAAATACGTTCAACTGCTTTGGAAAATTTCGTCTGGACGGTGGGCTTGATAGCGCCTTGTAGAATTATCTGAAACACAAAAATAATTTTTTTTCGTAAACTTCGTGAGTATAGCTTCTAGTTAAATTAAAGGAACCCATAAATTTATTTAAAACAAGTAATATAAAAATTTTGTTTTTAAAGTCAATTCCTACTTAGGCTATCAAAGAAAAATTTAATATAACCAAGCTAATATTAGTTTTTGTTGCATTAAAATATCTCAATTTGTTGATTTTCTATAAGCAAGTAGGTTTACAATGGAACTCTATGGGAATTTGGCGAAATATTACAGATATCGCCAAGTTGGCGACAAACTTGGCGGTATTTGGCGACAGAACAGGGTCCCCCCCCCCTATGGTAACCCATATTGAAAATACTTTCATTGAAATTCAATAACCAATGGCGGCCATTTTGTTTCCCATGCAAAACTAAAATTAATTAATTAAAATTTAATTAATGAATTAATATTTGAAAAAACTGTATTAACATCAATTGTCATCCAGTACAAGTTAAAAAAAATTATTTCAACTTGATAGGATGAATAATGAGTATTTTATTAACGATTGAAAATTTGAACAAGATAAATATATAAATAAATATAGGGGGAGTGTGAGCTAATAGTAGGAATTGAAAAAAGTTATGTAATGGCTGATTTAAAAAAAAAATTTTTTTTGTTAAAAAAATTCTTTCTTATTTGTTAATAACTTTTTTTTATATAATTTTAGTAAAAGCTTTAATTCGTATCAAAGGCAATTAAATAAGCTTTAATAAAAAAAAAAAAAATCAAGATGATCCATTGAGTAGCTTTTTTTAATCTTACCCACAGTGTCAAAAAATGTGCCATAACTTAGAGTATAAGCAACAAAATCTAATAAAAAAAATTCTCGTATATACCTTAAGATATGTACAATAAACTGTTAAAATTTTAAAAAGATCCATCATGCAGTTTTCTTACAAAAAAAATCATAAAAAAGTGCTTTTTTTGGTCTCCAATGTAGAAGGTCTCCATAATAGATGCATGCATTTTCTAAAGACTCTTACATATATGTCCGGGGCAGTTAAGTGATTAATGTATTTCTCAAATTCAAACTTAATTCATTTTTGTTCACTCACATATCAAATTGGCAGATGCTCTTATTCAGAAATTACTTAAGCATTCTATTTTTTTTTTTTTTTTTTTTTTTTTTTTGGATGAAGGCAGAATATTTTCAGAAAATGCTATCGATGTTGGCATTTTGAGCCAAAATGCCAGACACGGAACTCAAGTTGTAATTAATTTATCAGAAAATCTCAAAAAATTGATTTACAAATCACTTCAATAATCATGCTTTTATGTTTCAAAATCTGAAACTGTGTCAGAAAATTTCGTGTTGTTGAGTGGAAAAAAAAAACCTTTTTTGAGAGTTGCCTTAATTGTATACCATTGACAAACTTTGGACTTCTTTATTATTAGTGATGTACCGAGTAGTACTTTGGCCGAGTACTTGGTACTCGGCCACTGACTACTCGGCCGAGTACCGAATACCGAGTAGTTGTGTAATAAGGGAAAAAAAGCTGATGTGCACATAATGTGAGCTTAGGTGTACATATGTGTGTACATACATATAAATATACCTGTGTACGTATATATATATATATATATATATACCTGTGTGTACATATATATAATGTACATATATAGTATATATAAATTAACAAATTAAATTTGAAATTTATTTGTGCACCTTTTAAAGACAATTTTTTACAATTCAAAACAGTAACAAAAAAAGGAGAATTGACACAACAAGTACAATTATTAACCAATATAAAATTAAAACATTCTTCAACCCTCCAATTTATTCCGATACCTGAAATCTGTCTATCAAAAATAAAAATGTTTATTGGTTACTGTAACAATTCATTGAATAATGCAAGACATTCATATTTATTTTGTAACCGTACCTTATTTTCTTTTGATTAAAAATAAAAAAGAGAAAAATACAAAGAGATGTATAAAAAGCGATACAGGTTTTCTTAACAGAAGACTTGTGGGTACGTCCATTCGTTACTCTTGAGATAATTGAAGCAAATTTTCATATATAATTCCAATTATTTTAATTCAAAATATAATTAAGATAAAAATAGATATAACCAGCTAAATATCACTGTGTTCCACACACAAACATATATCTAATTTGTAACAAAAAACATTTTACTTATGTATATATTAAATGACTCTTGTGACACTCTGGTCACAAGAGTAACAAAATTTTGATTGATTATATGGACAAGGGAAATGCTTTTTGTTACAAATTAGATAAATTTATGCGAGTGGAACATAATTGTATTTAACTGTTTATATCAATTTTTGTTTTAATTATATTTTGTAATAAAAGAATTGAAAGTATTTATGAAAATTTGCTCTAATGGTCACAAGAGTAACAATGGACGTTCCCTTAAGTAAAACTGACACTCCACTTGCATGGGGGGAGAAGGGGGAATTATCTTTTCCTATTATGTGCAACCTTGCAAAAAAATTCTTATGCGCACCTTCAACCACTGTTTATTCTGAACGTATATTTTCAGAGGCAGGTCAAATTTATAGTAGTAAAAGAAATGCCCTGACTACTGATAATGTAGAACGTTTGGTGTTTTTGCACCATAATTTGAAATATAATAAATTTAATTATTAATTTTTTTATTACATTTATTGTATTTTCAGTTTCTTTATCCAAAATAATAGTCTTTTCTGTTTTCCTATATATTTAAAAAGAACTTATTTTTATTTGTATAAATGTGAAACTTAATTTTAATCTGGAATTATTTTTATGAGGGTTTTTGTTCTTAACTTTTTCTATATTTTGTAGACATAGTATTAAGGGGTCTCAGGACTCTTAAAGCTTTAAAATTTTCGAAATTTTAATTTTTTTTAGATATTAAACTACTATCTTTTCTGAACATTTTGGTATTATAAATGTTTCCTTGAAATTCCTATTAGAACAGAAGTTATGGCTTTTAGAATTATACACACTCAATAGCCGAAGCGCCGCTTCATAAACTTTGAAGTCAATTTTCTCCAAATGATGTTTTTGAGCATAACGCGCACGATATCTCAAAAACTTCTGAATTTTTTTTCATGAAATTTTCAAAACATATGTTCCATGTTAGTCTGTATAAACTGAACCTAAAATTTCCTTGTTATTGTTCAGAAATATATTCTTTATAGGTGATTATACTGTTGAAAATTTCTAAATTTTGCATTAACAAAATACAACTTCGTATTAAAAATAGAATTATGCTTTAAATACAAATTTATTTAGGTTCAGAGTAATTATTACAATGTGAAGCATAAGTAGGACCCAAAATATTCCTTCTACTTGCATAATTTATTTTTTAATCGTGCGCATAACCTGTTATGCCGATTTTCCGCTCGTCAAATGCCTGACATTTTGAAGCCCACTGTAAATTCTAATTCTGCCTCTTGTAATTTTTCAAATACATGAAATGAAAGAACATAGTTCTATCTTTCATCCCAATATAAAATTTTGTCTTAAAATCAATTACATTTTAAGATATTATATGTTGAAAACGGTCTCTTTTTTTTTCGATTTTTCCAATTTTAAGAGTCCTGAGACCCCTTAAATACCGAGTAAATAGTTTTATGAATTATTGCATGTATTATACATTGATATTCGAATAACTTTTTACAGATCAGTTTTAAATTCATATGCTTAAAAAATGAAATTCTTACAACTATTCTGTATTGGCCGAGTAATCGGCCAAAATTTCGCCGAGTACTCTGCAAATTGGCTGAGTAGGCCGAGTACCGAGTATTCGGTACGGCTCTATTTATTATCAACAAATACTTTTTATTTCTGGCTAAATATGTAACATTATTGTAGATTATTCTAATATTTTTGCATTATGGCAGGTTATTATTAATTTTTTCATTTTTGCAGATTATTTGAAATTTTTTGCAGGTTAATTTGTTGTAAACGTTGTTAAATATTGGTGAGTGATGTTACCAGCTAACATGCAAATTGGCTGCATATCTGATTGCAAAAATGTCTTCAATTCCACACATACATATAAATGAATGCACATAGATACATATATAATCCCAGTAACAGAAACAGTGCATGTTATTTTATGCCTCGCAGATTAATCTAACAGTTTCAAAATATCCTAAATAGTTCAGACAACTGCTTTCAAGTAATAGTAAAAATATATTTTTTTAAAGATTCATTCATGTTTAAATTATTTATTTAACTTGATATATGAGCTTAATCTTTTTCTTCTAAGTTTATAAGATATTAACAAATTCAATTTTAAACTGCAGTAATTTTTCTTGTGTATATTGATCATATCTTCCAAACATTTTTAAATGCAAATTTTGCTTATTTTAAGAGTTACTATCATTTTCTATGATAATAGACAATGTCTGGCATTGTAGAGGTCGCAGATAAATTTTAGTCTTGTCCCAAAAAATTTTGTTACTGCAGGTTGACACAGAAAATTCCGCAAGGGTGCATATAATTAATAAATACTTATATACATGAATATTGAATACATATGGCATTGAAATCTTTAGCGATTAAATACTGGTGTGTAGTTAAACATAAGTACTGAAGAGTATGAATCTGTAAATCAGGTGACTTGCTTTTTGTGTTTACATGTTTTAGAACAGCTGTGCCTTGGTTGGCAACTATTTTTAAGTTTTAAGTATTCCTCTGATTCTTTGTTTTTCTGACAATCTGTCTTATCACAAGTTTTCCAGTAACCCTTCTGCTCATGCTGGCTATTATTTATTATTTTCATATCTTTTATTCTTTTTTAGTAAATAATTTCTACTGGTAAAAGAAATATGGATTTGTAGAAGGTATTCTGAGATATGTTATTAATATAATCGTGTTCCCTCTAAGCCATTATTTAAGGGTGCAGGATAAAATCGCAAGATTCATTGATACATTTCCAGAAAACAATCATCAGTCAGTCAAAATATAATATTGCGAAATTCATCCATCAGTTGCGGGGGAAATGTGAATTGGTAGCTGGAAAACATCGTGAAGTTTGTCAATCGTCGCAAAACATTCTCATAATTAGTCAGTTTATCGTGGGTAAAAATCACAAAACTTTTAGCGCAAAGGCCAACACATTCAAAAAGATTCCATTCCGGAACTCGAACCCGGCCCATCAGTATAGCGCACTGACGTTCTACCGACTAAACCACATGGAACGATACCCAGCCTGGAAATTTTCTCACTATTATATGCTGGTAAGGCTACAAAAGAAACACAAGATCGAATATTTAGCTTGAGCCACCGACCTGGGGCGATCACGAAACTTAATTAAATCCAGCATCGATAGAAACTATATTAATACATGGAAATTATTCCAGAGAGAAACATTCGTCTTGCATACAATATTCCAAATGAAAATCAAATTTCAAAGTAATTGCTTAATAGGCACAAAGGCCAACACAGTGAAGTCGGTAGAACGTCAGTGCGCTATACTGATGGCCCGGGTTCGAGTCCCAGCATGGAATCTTTTCCAATGTGTTGGCCTTTGCGCCTATTAAGCAATTACTTTGAAATTTGATTTTCATTTGAAACACTGATTTATAGACAGACATCCTTGGAGCTGTTGTACACTCGTTTTAAACAGATTTTTGTGGTCTCGAGTAATATTTCTCTCAGGACCGAGGAAGATACTCGGTTTTCATGCAGTTGATATATGTTAATGATGTTTACCATGGCATATTCGATATTGAGTATGAAGCGTGTGGCACAAATAGTTCATTTACAGGCGCACTCAAAATAATTCCGTTGCATTAGATCAATGGGGAAAATCATTTGCAGTGTCTTTCAATGACATTACGCTATTTCAAATGCCTTGAAAATGATATAAATCACTGAATTTCACTACAAGATGAGTAGAATAAGGCATTTATAGTTCATTTACAGGGACACACAAAAGAAATCGGTTACAGTACTGTCTTTGAACAATTATTACTGGAAGTGCGTTTGCAATTTCCGTATGCAATTTTAAATTTAGCTAATTTTTTGCAGGTTATTCGATTTTTATAAATTCTATACCTCGTATACAGGGCTGCACAAAGGAATTCACGTACCCATTCTCCGTATTAGAGGAAATGTCTGAAGGGGAATTTTCAACTGTAGTATGCATTTCCTAACTGAAGTAAATTTTTGTAATGCATGCTGTTTATAGATGCAAATCTATTTATCATATACAGGGTTGCTCAAAGACTTCGGATAATTTTAGGTAGCTTTCTTTACAAAAAAGCTACCTATTGCAGCCGTTCGGAGGAAAGCGATTTCAAAAAATTTTGGTATATTTTCATCGATCATGACCCCCAGACCCCGAAACCACCCTCCGTTCAAAATTGATATATATATATATATATATATATATATATATATATATAACCATTAATTAAACATAACCATCCACCGTCAATTATTATGAATTAAAGCTGTAAGTATTAAAAAAAAAATTAATATAAGAATTATTATGGAAGAAAAAGAAAAAAGTGGAAACCGACAAAATTGAAAAGCTTATACATTGAATTACGTTATCAAGGGCACAGAATTCAATGATATAAGCAAAATGGTGTTTTCTGTGGGAAAAATAAGCTAAAGCTAAAAGTTATTTTCCCCTGTGCCCAAACAACCATAAAATCAAGTGAATTGATTAAAAATGAAAGCAGAATAGAAACAAATAATATGAAATGGAAGAATCAATAAAACGTATTTAAATATTTATAGGATATAAAATATAAATAATAAACACCATACCGATTAATATTTCAGTATTTTACAAAAATCCACGCGCACATGGCTGCCAGTATATCAAAAAGATTAAGGTGAATAAAACAGTTAAGAAATCACAGTAAATGATACCAAAGGATGCAGTTAATACAATTTGAAATACCTTGTTAAACACATTTAATCTAATATAAAATAAATAGATATTAATTACATTATTTAAAATGCACTATTAAATTAATTAATAACAGTTTAACAATATCGTCAAAATTTAGCTAAAATACCCCCTGGTGTATTAAATTATAACTGAAATGGAGCTAGAAAAATTAAAAATAGGAGCTATCTTAAAGAGACAAATTTAGTGCTGCCATCTAGTATTACTTCTATAAAAAAACTAACGCAAGATAAATATTTGTAAGCATTTGAATGTAAATAACTGTATAAACAGCAAAACCAAACATATCCTTATATATAGAGAATTATAAACCGAATATAAACCACACAATGTATTTAAAAACTTTTGTAAATAAAATTTAAAAGCATACAATATATTCTATTAGCTAACTTATTTAAACTAAACTAAGAATTTAAATAATTCTAGAACATTGATAATAGCATATAGCTATATGCTATAAAACAAAATAAATTCAGTAATAACTAATATAAATAATTATTAAATATAAAAATTATTTTTTAATGAATTATATATCAGATATTTATAAAATGAACAGGAAATAAAAAAAACATGTGGAAGTAAATAGAAGTTTAAATGATACTTAAATACCCATTACTTAAAAAGCACAAATATAGAGTGTGGATTATTTTCAGACATCCATAAAAAACCATAAAGTATGAATGTGGGACATTCAAAAACAATAAACCGATAATAAATATTAAAAAGAATAGAGTAATAATAATAAAAATAATTACACAATTTTAATGAATACAGTATAACTATATTTATATTAAACATACTTATATGTATATTATTCACTATAAGAATGGCATACTATTAGTAATTAATATGATATTGTCCTTAGTAAATTTAAAAATTTAATAACAAATAATTGTAAATTAGATTAATCAATAATTAGGCTAATTATAATATTAATGAAATTCTCCAATTACATATAAAATATCAAATCAACATCCATATAAAATACGTAACAAAAATATAGTAATAATACAAGAGCCCCCTTTTTTTATACATATATATATAATTAACCATTGCGTATTATCCAGACAACACCACCCTCCTCCGTACTCTAACATCTACCCACCCAACCAACCTATAATATTTTTTTATATTATTTTACAATTTTTAATTTTTTATAGATATTTTTTTTATTTTATAATTTTTTTGTAATTTTGTTTACGCATGTGTTAATTTGTTATAATAGATCATGTAAGAAAAGTACTAATTGTATATTAATGAATATATGAATTCTTTTGGAAAACTATGATTTAATGCATCATAAATTAGTTTTAGGTAGCTTTCTTTACAAAAAAGCTACCTATTGCAGCCGTTCGGAGGAAAGCGATTTCAAAAAATTTTGGTATATTTTCATCAATCATGACCCCCAGACCACGAAACCACCCTCCGTTCAAAATTGATATATATATATATATATATATATATATATATATATCTGACCTATGTCACACTGTAACTCCCGTAATTATGAACCGATTTCGATGTAATTCGGTGTGTACATAGTACATACCAATGTCTCGACCGAGTTCGTTGGCCAGCTTCATCCGCCATTTTGTTTCAAAATGGCGGCCATTTAAAATTTTTAAAAAAATTTAAAACTTGAAATGTGGTACCAAAAAATTAAAAATGGAAAAATATTTTTTTCTTATGTATTTGACCTTTATACAAAGATTCCGGAGCAGTTTTTGTTTCGTCTATATCTTAAAAAATGGCTGAGTTATAGCATTTTGAATTTCTAGCGTGGCTGACATTTTGAAACGTCCTGAATTTTGTCACACGATAAAAAGCGTATTTATGAACCGATTTGGATGTAATTCGGTGTGTACATAGTACATACTAATCTCTCGACCGAGTTCGTTGGCCAGCTTCATCCGCCATTTTGTTTCAAAATGGCGGCCATTTAAAATTTTTTAAAAAATTTAAAATTTGAAATGTGGTCCCAAAAAATTGAAAATGGAAAAATATTTTTTTCTTATGTATTTGACCTTTATACAAAGATTTCGGAGCAGTTTTTGTTTCGTCTATATCTTAAAAAATGGCTGAGTTATAGCATTTTGAATTTCTAGCGTGGCTGACATTTTGAAACGTCCTGAATTTTGTCACGCGATAAAAGGTGTATTTGTGAACCGATTTGGATGTAACTTCGTTTATACATAGTACATACCAATGTCTCGACCGGGTTCGTTGGCCAGCTTCACCCGCCATTTTGTTTAAAAATGGCGGCCATTTAAATTTTTAAGAAAAATTTAAATTTGAAATGTGGTACCAAAAATTGAAAATTGAAAAAATATTTTCTTCTTATGTGTTTGACCTTGATAAAAAGATTCGGGAGCAGTTTTTGTTTCGTCTATATCTTAAGAAATGGCTGAGTTATAGCATTTTGAATTTCTAGCGTGGCTGACATTTTGAAACGTCCTGATTTTTCTCACGTAATAACAGGCGTATTTATGAATCGACTTGGATGTACCTTGGTGTGTACATAGTACATACAAATATCTCGACCGAGTTCGTTGGTCAGCTTCATTCGCCATCTTGTTTCAAAATGGCGGCCATTTAAAAAAATAAAAAAATTTAAATGAGATACCAAAAAATTGGAAAATGAAAAAGATTTTTTTTGTATGTGTTTGACCTTAATACAAAGATTCCGGAACAGTTTTTCTTTCGTCTATATCTAAAAAAAAATGGCTGAGTAATAGCATTTTGAATTTCTCTTGTGGCTGGCATTTTAAAACGACCTGATTTTTGTCACGCGATAACAGGCGTATTTATGAACCTATTTGGATGT
The DNA here is from genome assembly GCA_963932465.1 of Maratus speciosus. NCBI lineage: Eukaryota > Metazoa > Arthropoda > Arachnida > Araneae > Salticidae > Maratus > Maratus speciosus. The sequence goes on along the minus strand of OZ010795.1, from coordinate 105,922,627 downwards.
AACTTGGTCTGTACATAGTACATACCAATGTCTCGACCGAGTTCGTTGGCCAGCTTCATTCACCATCTTGTTTTAAAAGGGTTGCCATTTAAAAAAATTAAATTTAAAATTCAAAATGAGGTATTAAAAAATTGGAAAATGAAAACGATTTTTTTTATGTGTTTGGCCTTGATACAAAGATTCCGGAGCTGTTTTTGTTTCTGAAAATTTGTTGTTTTGTTGATATCTTAAAAAATGGTTGATTTATAGCACTTTGAATTTCTAGCATGGCTAACATTTTGAAACGATCTTGTATTTGTCACGCGATAACACACGTATTCGCCTATTTCGATGTAAGAAGGCATGTGGATAGTATACATCAACACCTCGACTAAGTTCGCTGGCCAGATTCATCAGCCATCTTGTTTCAAAATGGCGGCCATTAAATTAAAAAATATATATATATTTAAAGTGAGGTGCAAAAAAATTAGAAATTGTAAAAGGTTTCTTTCTTAAGTATTTGATCTTGATATAAGGATTCAGGAGCATTTTTTGTTTGTCTTTACCTTAAAAAATGGCTCAGATATAGCAGTTTCAATTTCTATTGTGGGTAACATTTTGAAAAATCTGATTTTTTGCATGCGACAGCACTCCTATATATTAACCGATTCCGATGTGAGTGAGCATGTGCACAGCAATTACTAAGTTCTCGACCAAGTTCACTGCTTAGCCTCATCCACCATGTTGTCTTAAAATGACAGGCACTTTAAGAAATTGCCGAATTTGGCAGCCAAATATAAGCTACTTTAAAGAAAAGCAGCTTGGATAAAGCTGACTAATTTCGCGAAATTCTCATTCATTATATTGATAAAAATTATTATTGAATCTCCTATATTCGGTTTCCACTAAATTGAGCTTCGTGTGTTTGCATGATATAAGTTGGCTTTTTTAAAATAAGGATTATGAAAGCTACCTCTTCCTCCCGGCACTGGCCGGAAGGACTTTTTTAATATTATTCTTAATTAGAGGAGAAGAACACAAACATTTTATTCTATATAAATGATTAAGTATTATATTCCGAAATACAGAATGATGTAGACAAGATTTAAAATTTGTAAATGTATTAACTTTGAATTTAAATTCTTTACGTTTGTCATATAAATCTGTGATTGTTTTATTGTCTTTTATCGTAATTTTAAATATATATCTGACCTATGTCACACTGTAACTCCCGTAATTATGAACCGATTTCGATGTAATTCGGTATGTACATAGTACATACCAATGTCTCGACCGAGTTCGTTGGCCAGCTTCATCCGCCGTTTTGTTTCAAAATGGCGGCCATTTAAAATTTTAAAAAAAATTTAAAACTTGAAATGTGGTACCAAAAAATTAAAAATTGAAAAATATTTTTTTCTTATGTATTTGACCTTTATACAAAGATTCCGGAGCAGTTTTTTTTTCGTCTATATCTTAAAAAATGGCTGAGTTATAGCATTTTGAATTTCTAGCGTGGCTGACATTTTGAAACGTCCTGAAATTTGTCACGCGATAAAAGGCGTATTTATGAACCGATTTGGATGTAATTCGGTGTGTACATAGTACATACCAATCTCTCGACCGAGTTCTTTGGCCAGCTTCATCCGCCATTTTGTTTCAAAATGGCGGCCATTTCAAATTTTTTTTTAATTTAAAATTTGAAATGTGGTACCAAAAAATTGAAAATGGAAAAATATTTTTTTCTTATGTATTTGACCTTTATACAAAGATTTCGAAGCAGTTTTTGTTTCGTCTATATCTTAAAAAATGGCTGAGTTATAGCATTTTGAATTTCTAGCGTGGCTGACATTTTGAAACGTCCTGAATTTTGTCACGCGATAAAAGGCGTATTTATGAACCGATTTGGATGTAACTTCGTTTATACATAGTACATACCAATGTCTCGACCGGGTTCGTTGGCCAGCTTCACTCGCCATCTTGTTTAAAAATGGCGGCCATTTAAATTTTTAGGAAAAATTTAAATTTGAAATGTGGTACCAAAAATTGAAAATTGAAAAAATATTTTCTTCTTATGTGTTTGATCTTGATAAAAAGATTCGGGAGCAGTTTTTGTTTCGTCTATATCTTAAGAAATGGCTGAGTTATAGCATTTTGAATTTCTAGCGTGGCTGACATTTTGAAACGTCCTGATTTTTCTCACGTAATAACAGGTGCATTTATGAACCGACTTGGATGTACCTTGGTGTGTACATAGTACATACAAATATCTCGACCGAGTTCGTTGGCCAGCTTCATCCGCCATCTTGTTTCAAAATGGCGGCCATTTAAAAAAATTAAAAAATAAAAAAAATTAAATGAGATACCAAAAAATTGGAAAATGAAAAAGATTTTTTTTTTGTATGAGTTTGACCTTAATACAAAGATTCCGGAACAGTTTTTCTTTCGTCTATATCTAAAAAAAAATGGCTGTGTAATAGCATTTTGAATTTCTCTTGTGGCTGACATTTTAAAACGACCTGATTTTTGTCACGCGATAACAGGCGTATTTATGAACCTATTTGGATGTAACTTGGTCTGTACATAGTACATACCAATGTCGCGACCGAGTTCGTTGGCCAGCTTCATTCGCCATCTTGTTTCAAAAGGGTTGCCATTTAAAAAAAATTAAATTTAAAATTCAAAATGAGGTATTAAAAAATTGGAAAATGAAAAAGATTTTTTTTATGTGTTTGGCCTTGATACAAAGATTCCGGAGCAGTTTTTGTTTCTGAAAATTTGTTCTTTTGTTGATATCTTAAAAAATGGTTGATTTATAGCACTTTGAATTTCTAGCATGGCTAACATTTTGAAACGATCTTGTATTTCTCAAGCGATAACACACGTATTCGCCTATTTCGATGTAAGAAGGCATGTGGATAGTATACATCAACACCTCGACCAAGTTCGCTGGCCAGATTCATCAGCCATCTTGTTTCAAAATGGCGGCCATTAAATTAAAAAATATATATATATTTAATGTGAGGTGAAAAAAAATTAGAAAATGAAAAAGGTTTCTTTCTTAAGTATTTGATCTTGTTATAAGGATTCAGGAGCATTTTTTGTTTGTCTTTACCTTAAAAAATGGCTCAGATATAGCAGTTTCAATTTCTATTGTGGGTGACATTTTGAAAAATCTGATTTTTTGCATGCGACAGCACTCCTATATATTAACCGATTCCGATGTGAGTGAGCATGTGCACAGCAATGACTAAGGTCTCGACCAAGTTCACTGCTTAGCCTCATCCACCATGTTGTCTTAAAATGACAGGCACTTTAAGAAATTGCCGAATTTGGTAGCCAAATATAAGTTACTTTAAAGAAAAGCAGCTTGGATAAAGCTGACTAATTTCGCGAAATTCTCATTCATTATATTGATAAAAATTAGTACTGAATCTCCTATATTCGGTTTCCACTAAATTGAGCTTCGTGTGTTTGCATGCTATAAGTTGGCTTTTTTTCAATAAGGATTATGAAAGCTACCTCTTCCTCCCGGCACTGACCGGGAGGACTTTTTTGACTGTAGTGGTAATTGCTGAAACTGGGCTTTCAAATATGTTACGCGTTTCCAGATGTTTGAGTTAGATATCCTATTTCAACTTATTAAGCGGTGAAGTTTTGTTACATTACTCTGAATGTGTCGTAAAATGTTTCATAATTTATGCTTGACGCATGTTTTTTAACTACGCTGACATTTATTTAACGAGATCTTATCATTTTTTAATATATTTTCATAGTTCTTTCTAACAATAATTATTTAAAATTTTTCTAGACCAATGTGCGAATTTTTGTGTTTTTTGGATTTTAAACGAAAAAAAAAAAAATGTTTTGACTGTAGTGGTAATTGCTGAAACTGGGCTTTCAAATATGTTACGCGTTTCCAGATGTTTGAGTTAGATATCCTATTTCAACTTATTAAGCGGTGAAGTTTTGTTACATTACTCTGAATGTGTCGTAAAATGTTTCATAATTTATGCTTGACGCATGTTTTTTAACTACGCTGACATTTATTTAACGAGATCTTATCATTTTTTAATATATTTTCATAGTTCTTTCTAACAATAATTATTTAAAATTTTTCTAGACCAATGTGCGAATTTTTGTGTTTTTTGGATTTTAAACGAAAAAAAAAAAAATGAACAAATTTTGCTTTTAATATCCACTTACTAAAAAGTATTTTTTATATCATTTAAAAACCGTTACAGTTAAAAATCTAAACCTTCCACTTTTATTTTATACAAAGTCGTAAAATATCTTAAGTTAATTTCGAGGGCTTATTTTAAAAGAAAACAGAAGGCAGCATTCGCTTCAAAATTTGCTACATGATTTATTTTTCTGCTTTTTCTTCCAATGAAATAAACTGGACATATGATTAGACCAGTTTCAAATGACGAAACACCCTTGCCCGTCCGTTTTTCTGGGTTTTCTCCACTTTGATTAGTTAAGCGATAATACTGGCTAAAATATCCGTGATTTTGGCAAAGACTTTTAAGATACTAGACTGTGGCAATTCCTCGACCATTCCCATTCAAAAGCATGGTAGCCATCTGAGATGATTTGAAGTAAATTGAAACACCTCAACCGCGAGGTTTGTACGGCAGCTGTGAGTTATTTACCATTAAGTGCTATGGCTAGAATGAGCTTAAAAGGGGGCTCTGCAGCTGAGTGGCCAAAGCACCAGTCAGCTAATCGCTTGTGCGTAAGAGTTTCTGGGTTCGATTCCCGCTGGTTCCATTGCACACACACTTTGTGTGGAACTCCCAGGGTGTATTTCTCTTGTGTTGTAATATTTCCCTGTGCTATCCTGTCTCCGACTTATAAGCGGGCTCTCACGTCAAGCACACAAGTCGTATGTTTGTTATTCAATAAATAAATAAATAAATGAGCTTAAAACATTAATTTTTATCAATATATATGAAGTTTAGGGCATTTTTTTTATATGAAGCTATTTTTTATATCTAAATATGCGTTATAAATATTGAATTTTCAGAAATTAAGTTAAATAATTCAATTTATTAATAATTTTATGGATGGTATGTTTGAAAAAGAGTATCAAATTTTAACATGCCTTATAAACCGGCGAAATTTATATGGAAACAGATTGTTAAAGATTATAATTCCACCTTTTTTAAAGTTTGACTTACAAAAGTAACTGGTAGGGAAGTTTAGTTTAAAGGTAGCAACTGTAACATAATATAGTAATTTACAAAATTTTAAATTACTTGTAAAGAAATCTACATTTTTAAAAGTAATTTTTATGCAAAAAGGTAATTAAAAAAATGCATATTAACGAAAGTAACACTATATTTTTATCCTTGGAGGATGTTTATTGAAATACTTACTTGCTATACGAAAAAAAAAACAAAAAAAATTGATGAAGTATTTTAAAAAAAGGCCTAAATGAAATAGGGTAGACTAATAGTTATTGATCCGCATTAAAAAACACACTGATGGAAGTATTTTCTTCGGTAAATTAAAATATAAAACAAATATACTGCCGTACAAAAGCTGTGATCGAAAATCCTCAGTTAAACTGACAGTTTGCCGGACTATGTATTTTAAAAGTCTTTGGATTTTGGTTGGTTAATGGTGGGCACATAGTCACGTTGAAACTGATCTCTTGGCGAAGTGTCCCCTTTCTGAAATGTCCGAGGGGTTCGACAACGCTGTAAATCTGGTACACAGCAGATTTACCGCTATGTAAATCAAGTTAAAATCAGTAAATCAAGAAATCAAGATTTAAATAGTAAATCCTGTAATAAATCAGTAAATCCATGTAAAATCAATAAATCCTACAATAAATCAATAATTTTTTTTAGTAAATCAAGTTACAATCAGTAAATTAAGATTTAAATTGTAAATCCTGTAAATCAATCCTATAATCAATAAATCCCATATAATATTTACGAAATCCTTAAATCCTGTATAAATATTGGAAAATCCGAGGGAAGACCACTACAGTTCAAAAATCATCTAATAAATCCGTAAATCTTAACTTAAAATTGATCAAAATTTGATACTTTATCCATGGCGTGCGCGTGCGCATTTTACAACGCACTTTAGCTCGCATCTCGCGTTTTTGGAGTACATGAAGGATGGAGTGAAATAAGCAAAATAGTGGACCAGTAACGGACCTAATAATAATTTATAATACCGATTAAAACAATAAAAAGTAATTATAGTAAATCTGTGAAAATGGAACCTGTCTGTAACAGAATCTCCCTTAAAGGAAATTTTTTTATGGTTGCTATAAAAAAAAAAATGAACTATAATTACACCTGTTAAGACAAAAACTTCTCTAAAATGGAATTTTTCCCCGTTCTATCCGATTCCGTCGTAGCAGGTTTGGTCTTATAAAAGATGTGGTACTAGCTATCAGAAAAGCTTGTTTAAAACGAAATTTTCCACTTTTTTTCGATTCCGGCTTAGCAAGTTGTTCAAGAATCATTTATTTTTAGTGTGATAAGTCCAGAAAAATAATTATTTTTTCCAATTTAAATACATGATTGCTTTTGAGACTTATGAATCTGAAGTTTTTAAAAATTGTATTGCATTATAATGTGAGATTTATTTGTTTACATGTTTTTTAATGAATATTTTAATAAAATAATATTGAAAATTTAGTTATTTTTGCTAACTAACAAAGCTTAATGGTTCTTTAGTATGTTTTTAAAAAATTTCGTTCCATATAAATGCGATTGAAACCTGAAAGTATTACAGTATTTATTTATGTAAAACAAAAATAAATAAAATAAAAATAAGATCATAGTTATAGCTTTCCTCCGTGTCGTATCTAGACTTATCATTTTAGAACAATGGCGGATCTCTTGGGCTAATAAAGGGTTCGCAAAACGACATCATGCATCCTCACGGGAAATGACTTGGGGGCAAAGCTTAGACCCAACGAGACCCGTCCCGGGTCGCGCCAGTTTAAATCCGCGGGACTCAGGCTGGGTCAGGTCTTCTCTTTTTAAGAGCCGGGCCCTGCTCTGATCTTACAATTTTTTTTCAGATTCGGGTCGGGCCAAACTTCTTTTTCTTCCAGGTCGAGCCAGGCCTGGATTTCACTCTTCCTAGAGGTCTTCACTGGCCAAAATTTCCAGGTCGGAGCTCGGTCCGGAAATAAAAGCTAAATGTTCGGTCCGTGTCAGCCCGTATGATAAGCATTATTTGTCCTGACCGTGACCCGTGCACTCCTGAATTCTTGTCCCGAGCCCAAGTTGGTTTGGCATCTTACTTATTCGTAAAAATTATATTTATGCTGCACGTTTGTTTAGTGAAATCTTTAGAATTTTACTTTTTTTTTTTCGATTTGATGATTTTTTAAAATTTTTATTTTATTTGATAAGTTACAGAGATGTGCGTTTTTAAAAATCTACTTTTTTTGTTTGTAGAGCTTTAAAAATATGATTATCTTTTATCATCCGATTCTTTCATTCTAAACTGATTTTCTTATTGGATTTTCAGTTGAATGTAAAAGTCATACTTTTTGCGTAGTATTTATGTACATAATTGCCTAAACGGTCATTAAAATTACGATTTTTCTGTATTTTTGAATTTCGAACATAATCTGAAAATAAAATATAAGCATAAGTAAATGCGCTTTATGAATAATTTTAATTACAAAATGCAGGCTAGGCTCGAGTCGATTTTTTAGCTTTTATACCGGGCTGGGCCAATATTTTTTTTGTATGTGGGGGGCTGGACCTGATCTTGGTCATAAAAATTTCAGCCCGCGCAAAGCTCTAACTGACATATTGAAGGTAGCTTTATTATTATTTTTTAATGCTTCTTTCAGGCATCATGGTCATCTCAACAGTTACTGAATATACCAGGTGTCCTAAAATTGACTGACTGATTTTAAAATTCAATAACTTGCAAATGGTTACAACTACTTAAAAAAAAAAATGCAGGAGGGTTATGTAGGATGTCAGGAGTAGGGGTGAATCTGTTCCGAATATTTAACCCTCTCGTTGCGCATCCCGCGATTTCCACGGCTAATGTAAAAGTAGCAAAATTTGAGCAGCCTGCAATTTCCGCAACAAATCTTTTTAACACTTTCCAACAAAGTTGAAAAGTGTTTATGACTTCGGTTTGTCTGCTCGTCTGTCCATGCTCTAACTCTCATACATATGCTCGGATTGTTCTGAAGTTTGTGGATGTTAGTGACCTCTACCACAGCACATTCCCTATTTCAAATGAAGTTTGTAGCATGTTTAGTTCATTTACAGGGACAGTCAAAAGTTTTCCGTTACATCACGGCCAATGGGAAAAAAATCGTTTCAAATGATTTTTAATGGTGTTACTCTCTTTCAAACATAGTAAAATTGATATTCATTTATGAAGTCCACTAAAATATGCATTCTGTTGAATATACGTTGCAAAGAATAGTTATTGTTCATTTACAGGGCCACACAAAAGAATTCCGTTCATAATGGTATAGGGGGAGTTGTTTGCGGTGTATTTGAAAAGATTTCAGATACTATATTGTATCCGAATTTCTGTATATTAGTAAGGATTGCTCGAAATGCATTTTTAATTATGACATGCGCTTTTTTCACTATATTTATGCATACTATAACGTGCGTATAAATACAGGGCTACAGAAATGAATTCGTAAAGGTTACTGAGTATGAGCATAAATTGCTTAAAGTTGGGTTTTAAAGGAGTTATGCATTTTTACGCTAAACCGAATTTAGTTTACAAAGAAATATTTGTAGAATACAGATAAAATGATATACAGGGCCGTCTATGGGTGATAATTTCTGGAACTGTAATTTCAGTAGTTTTAAGAGTGTTTTAGTTTGAATTAAATTTTAGCTAAATAGTGGCATGTAATAAAGGTACTAGGTTAACTACAGGGTTGTACAAATATATGCTAGTATGTTTCCATCTATTAGTATAAATTGCTGAAAGAGAAATTTCAGCCTGTTATGTGTTTTCTTGCTAAACTAAATTTCCCCATTGTATAGTATATATCAACCTACAGATCCAATACAGGGTTGTTCAAAAGAATTGGAATACATATTTGCTATGGACGGTAACTACTGAAATCAGTTTTTAAAATGTTTTATGCATTTTATAAAACGTTTACTTAGTTATCTTATTTCTCTAAATAACGAAGTTTTGATAAAACATTCAGGAAGTGTTGGAAAGTGTTTCATAATCTACGCTTAACGCATGATTTTTCTTTCTTGTTTTGTTATCTTCTAATTCTATTTATAAAAAAAACTCTTTCACAAAAATTTTTACATATTTTAACACTAAAATATATGCAGACATGAAATATGTAATAAAATAAATGCGCAATTTTTAAGCTCATTTTGATTAAAAAAAAAAAAAAAAGCAAGAAGGTTGCGTTTTTTTCCAAAAAAATTTTTGGTACAAAACAAATAATTCTAAAGCAAATCTCCTTTATCAAATTGAATGAACTTAGAATTATGAGCAATACTATTTTCCAATGTTTTGCCCTAAGTAGTTCGCGGTGTTCATAGATTTTGTTTACGTGTGACGTCACCTATGCTCAGGGGCGTGCCTAGCGGGGGGGTGTTGGGGGTGTGACACCCCCCCACTTATTTGGAAGAGTTGGTAAAATTTAGAATAGTCGGCAAGTTAAGAACACTTCCTGCAAAAAGTCCCCTCTCCCGTCGTCAGTATCATTTCAATTCTCTGTTGTCCGTCTTTAAAGGGGAAAAGAAAGAACTTTTCACGGAAGATTGTGTATGATTCTGTGTGGGAGGGAGGGGTTTTCGTGAAAGGAAGGGGGACGGGGTGGTTGTTGCAATCTCTATTGTAAATTTTCCCATGTAGCATCTTTAATTGCTCCCTTCTGTTATGGACTGATTCTTAGCCCATACCATGCCAACTATCTTAGTAATAAGTCGCAAAACGACTTTATTGGGGTTCTTGGATCATGTGTCCGTGAAAAAATAGTTGCAAATGTCAAAAATTGTGGATTTTTTAGCGTTATGGCTGACACACCCGATCTCTCTCATCTTGACCAGCTCTCAATTGTAATCCGATACGTGACCCCAAAGTTTCAGCCAGAAGAAAGGTTGTTAAAACTAAAAGATTATCTGGATAAAACAGGCGAAGGAATGGCTAAGCTTATCTTTGAAATTCTACAATCAGTTGGAATATCACTTTCCGAAGCTCGTGCACAGTCTTACGACACCACGTCATCTATGTCCAGCTGCATTTTAGGCTGTCAATCAAAACTTTCAGAAATAGCTGGTAGATCTATTTTATACATACCCTGCCTCGCGCATAAAGTGAATATATGTGTTGAACATGCGTGCGAAGAAAGCAATATAATAAACTTGTTCTACGACAGTATTCAGGATCTCTATAACTTCTTTTCACTGAGTAAAAAGTGATTCGGCATACTGAGAGAGAAAATGGAAGTTCTTCAGAAGAGTCTTGAAATCTTTGTCAAAGACAAGATGGACTATGCGAGCGGATTCAGTCAGAGCTGTTTTATCATCCTATGATACCCTCATCCATACTCTGCAAATTATTTTTGAAGACATGAAGGTTGACAAGAATGCTCGAGCTAAGGTGGCAGGGTTAAGAAGCAAAATGATGTCATACGATTTCATTGTTTCTTTACTTGCAATGAAAACAATTATGTTTAGGACCAAGTTAGCAACAGAGCAATTGCAACGTGAAGACATGACCATTGTAGAGGGGGCCGACATAATGCAGAAAACTTACGAAAGCATTTAGAAACTCCGGAATGATGACGCAGCGGCAATAAAAAACATCCTTAAGGAAGCAGACAACATCTGCGAGACACATGGAATAAATCAAGATTATGAGTTCAATTTGCGGCACAGGCCTCCATCGAAGATCGACGAAAATCCTGAAACTGCAGTTCTATTTACACGAGAGAATTATTTTAAAGCAGAAATTTTGAAGGTGGTAGATCGGCTTACAACTGCATTTGGAGACATTCATAAGTTGGTATTTGAGAAAATTAAACCACTGGCCTGTCTCCTTCCATCTAGGATCAAGTATAGCTCTACTGAGAACATTTCTAAACTATGTCAATTATTCCCTGATGATCTCAAATATGTAGATAACTTGGAATGTGAAATGGATCTCATGTCCTCAGAAAAAGCTAGTTCTGAATCGGATACAATTGGCGCAGCAGCGCAAAAACTTATGGGGAAGGCTCATTTGTATCCTAACCTTTCTTTGACCTACAAGTTGGCCTTAATTATTCCAGTAACTGTGACAAGTAATCAAAGAAGTTTTAGCAAGTTAAAGTTAGTAAAAAATTACTTGGGTACCACCATGTCGGAAGAGCGGCTGGACGAACTAATGCTACTAACCTGTGAAACAGACATAACTGACATGTTGGATTTAGACAGTGTAGCTGGAAAATAAGCTATGCTTAAGGATAGGCGGGTGATAATTTAAAAATGTAGAAGGATAATTTTTAGTCTCTTATACTAATTAATATATATCTTATTTTTACCCACACAGCACACTTGGTTACAGCAATGTCTCAGAGACATCGCAACATCCCTTTATTGTCACGTCTCAGTGCGATGTAACTAGAGCATCTCCGAGATGACAAGAAAGACTGTCGCTGAGATCATCTCTTGCGACATAATGGAGACACAAGCTGCCGTTTTCGCCCATGCGCAAATACCTCTAAGTTACTGGCGCATGCGTGAACTTAATGGCGTCAAAGATAATTTGTTGTGAAGGATATGCGCGTGCCATGTGATTGCTCCGTGTCTGGATTTGATATTGTGTATTGTTTTTAGTATTTCTAAAGTGGTGCTTGGATCATTTGAGACAACAGCCTGCCGCTATAGGCCTCAGAGAACCCCCATCCTAAAGCTTTAAAGTGGTGCTTCTTCAGTTTGGAAGAAGTATAGTGTTTTGTTGTTTGTGTGTGTGCGCGGGGGGGGGGGGGGCGGGAGATAATAAAATTATAAGAGCCTCCTGACATTTATATTTTTACAATAAAGTTTATGAATATATTATTCATCTGTGTCATAAATATATATATTTTTTTTGTTTTGATGAAGGGTAATTATAAGAATATACTTTTAGAATAAACACTAATACATCATTTCGTCTCATACTATTATATAAATAGGGGCTCATCATATGAGTTTTCTTTTTTTTCTGTTATTTGATTGAATTGATATAATAGAAATATTTATTCCACAATAGGTATTAAAGTTTATCATTTACTGCTTTAACAGTATATATATATTTTAGCTAAAGGATATTCTTAACAATACTAAAGAAATTATAATGTGTACATTTCTATCATAAAAATAAGCTTGCAAATATTGTAATGTATAAAAATTAGCATTTTATGGAGATCTACTTTTAAATGATTAACAATTGATCTTCATCAAGTATAAAATGCTTGCATTCATATGAGTTTTTTAGCTAATTAAGTTTGAATCAATACAATTCATAGAGTGAAATAATGAAATATCTATGATGTAAAACAAGCAACTCAGGAGCAATTGATTGAAGAAAAAAAAAGTTGTTTTATAGTTTGTTTAAAATGGATGAGAAAAAAATGTAAACAAACTTAGAATAAACCCTAATACATCTCTTTGTCTCAAACTATTATATAAATAGTATTGCTCATCATAAAACATGTATTATATGAGTTTTCTTTTTGCTGTTATTTGGTTGAATTGATATAGCAGAAATATTTATTAAACAATAGTTATTAAAGTTTATCATTTGCTGCTTTAAAAGTATATATTTGATTTTTTTTTTTTTATCTAAAGGATATATTTAAATTTTTATTTGTTTATTTTTTGTAAATCTGCCCCTATACAGATTACAGAAAACACACAATTCAAAAAAGCTGACTGAAATTACTACATAATTTGATAGTACATCATATTGAAACTTATTTAGTTTAGTATTGTTGTTTATGTGTGGGTGGGATAATAGAATTATAAGTGTCTCCAGACATTTATATTTTTGCAATAAAGTTTACATTTTTTTTCTTTTGTGTCTGGGTCAAAAATATTGAATTTTTTTGTTTTTATGAAGAGCAATTATCAAATTTCTTATTAAATGTAATTAAATATGAGGGTGTGGGGGGAGGGGGGGTATGGCTTTTATAGAACTAAAGTTTTTGAATCAGTAAACTGCTGTTTGCTAAGATAATAAAATTGTATTAGTCATTGATACTTTTGCATAATAAATATGAAAATATTGTGATTATATAATTACATATGTCAGGCTTTATTTATCATTTTAAAATTCTGTGTATAAAATAAGCAGGAATATTTTAATTTCAACCTGTTGGTATAATAAGGTTTGTTTTTGTTTATATTCAAAAGCTTATGTTTAATTTATAAAAAAATAAATTAAAAAAATATATATATTAAAAGTTACCAAATATTTAACATCTGCATGAGGAATAATAAATTAATAATTATTTGCTAAAAACATATTGTTTTATCTATATGATAAATTTCTTTAATTCTAATAGAGCACATTGATTTATAATTACTGAAGACAATTGTTAAACATTGCAAATTCGAAGTAGATAAAAAAAATTTCATAGTAATTAAGATCAGGTTATTTGTAAATAATTGCAATAAAAATAGTTATTACAAATAATGAAATTATCTGTATTAGAGTACGTAAAACTTGTGTATATATGCAAAAAGATTTATCAATATCATGTTTATGATTCAGATAAACAAATTTTGAAACTTATTTAGCCGAATTATTTCAATCTGTAGATATGTGGAGTTTTATCATTAATCAAGTATTTATTTATTTATAACATAATATCATAGTACAACAAGCTGCAAAATTTAACCCTCTTCACTCCAAAGACTCTGTTAGAAAAAAAAGGGAGGGGGGCAATACATTGCTTAATAAGTTTCCTTAATAATACTTAAGAAATTAATGTGTAAATTTGGATTATAAAAATTAGTTTGCAAATATTGTAATGTATAAAAATTAGTATTTTATGGCGATCTACTTTTAAGAATAACAATTTATCTCCATCAGATATAAAATGCTTGCATTCATAAATATGAGTTTTTTTAAATAATCTTATAAGTTTGAATCAATGCAATTCATAGATTGAAATAGTGAAATATATATGATGTAAAACAAGCAGCTCTTGAGCATTTGACAGAAAAAAAAATTCTGTTTAAAATTGATGAGCAGAATTGTAAACAAACATAGAATAAACACAAAGCACCTCTTCATTTGATGCTATTATTTAATAGTATTGCTCATCATAAATCATGTATTGTATAAGTTTTCTTTTCTTTTTTTCTGTTTGGTTGAATTGATATAATAGAAATATTTATTCAACAATAGTTATTAAAGTTTATCATTTGCTGCTTTAAAAAAACATATTTTAATTTTTTTTTTAGCTAAAGAATATATTTAAATAAAATCATAAGACGAAATGCAATATTTCACCTTGATTCAATCACAAAATATTCAATATGAACTTTAAAATGCTCACTGTTTTACTTAAAACGCAGCAAAAAAATAAAAAATAATAATAATATAGATGTTACAATTTAACAAATTACAAATGTACAGATTTTACAAATTTAAAATAAATTGTACATTTTTTAACTTGTAACATCTATATTATTATTATTTTTTTTGTTCGCCTTTTAAGTAAAACAGTGAACTTTGTAAAGTTTATATTGTATATTTTTGTATATATTTAAATTTTTATTTGCTTATTTTTTGTAAATCTGCACCTATAGAGAATAAAGAAAACTCATACTACAAAAAAAAAAAAAAAAAAAAAAAAGCTGGATGAAATTCTACATAATCTGAGAGACATAATACTGAAACTTATTTCTGTGTGGAGAAGATAACAGAATTATAAGTGTCTCCGGACATTTGTATATTACAATGAAATTTATATTTTTTGTAATCAAACAGAGAATAATCACCAATTCGTTTCATACTACTGTATGAATATATACCATATTATTAATATAATATATTATACTATAGCTCATCATAGATGTTTCTAGAGAAAGTTATCACAATCATAATACAATAAAATAATTGGATTTCTGTGCAAGAATAAGTGGATTTCGTTGCAAGATTTTATTAAATACAAGAAAATTTAAAAATTAGATAAAAAATATTTAACATTTACTTGGGTTAGCTTCAGTTAAGTGCGGCCCTAAAGGAGAAAAAACAACGGTAGAGCAAAATACAGCAACAAAAGGTGATGGGGGGGGGGGAGCCTGCATGTCAGTAGACCAAATTTCACCACTATTTCTGTTGAGTAATCTCCTCCTTGTTTAATGAAATAAATTCTGTTATTAAATAAGGTATGTTAGGAGAAAGAAGGGCAGTATCATATCCAGATTGCTATTCAGGAATAGTGGCAATAATTAGCATCTGAGTTTGCCAATATTGTATACCATCATTGTCTGAGAGTAAGGGAGTAGTAGACTCAAACTGTATCTTTATCCTGGACTCTCACTTATGGGTGGTCGGTATGCATATCATAATCCATACAACTCTTCATCTCATATTGTTATACCATCACACTGTTCATTTTAAATTTCATTATGAGTTTTTTATTATAAAAAATGTATGATTCGGGAAACATTTACTAGCATATTACCTATACAATATATATTTTTTTTAAACTGATCAGGGTTTGTTGATATATAACAATGGATATATATCTCGATGGATTTTGATGTATACTATTTATTTTTAAAATATCAAGATTTTTGGTATTTTCGTAAACTTTGTTTATTTTCAAAATATCAAGATGTTTGATGTTTTGTATATTTGATATTTATTTTCAAAATATCACTGAGCAAGATAATTTTAACATTTTCAATTAAAACAAGTGTAAATGAAATTTTCAATTGTTATTAACTGTATCATTCTACAGATAAAAAACTTTGTCTCTGGCTCTGGCAGTGACTTTTTTATAAAAAGAAAACAAATATTTTCCCCAAGTTTTATGTTTGAAGCTTTTATTTTTAAATGTAGAACTAATAATTAGGCGAGATAATTAATTCAAAACAGCCATTGAAAGATATACTGTCTAATTTAGATATTCAGTTATATACAGCTTCATTAGAAAATAATCTTTTCCTATATTGGTTCAGTTTAGTATAAACTATAGGTAATACATGCTAGGAAATAAAAAATAAGACAAGCTTACATTTATATTAAAATTCTTCAATTTTAAAACTATTTTGTATTTAAAATTTTGTTTTACAAATTTCTGATTTCTTGATATTTGACATTGAATACTATAATACACATATATATATATATATATATTAATAACTGCGCAAATAAAATTATATCTGTTTTCAGTTAGGTAATCTTCAATTTTGTTCTAAGTAGAAAAAAGAAAGAAGGAAAAGAAAAGCAATGCATTTTTAGAATATTGTTTAAGTAAATTTTCATGTTAAGTGCAATATGTTTTAGTTTCTAATTTATATTATGCTTGAAAAAAATTACTGTCAGCAGTGAGTTAACTATTTTGAAAATATCGGATATTTTTGATATTTTCGAAAATACCATGATATTTATGAAACCTGAAACCGATTATATCAATTATAAATTTTACTGTTTGAACACTATTCTAATAATGTAAGTACTACTCAGAATACTGATGATAAAAGTCCATGAAAACTGATTTTCAGAATAGACAAAGATTTAGGATGGTAGAGTCTTGCAATTAAATACGATAGTAAAGCCACTTAGACTGTGGATTATATTTAGAAAGAATATGCTACTGCATTAAGTACATTTTCAGCCTTAGATCACATTTTTCTGTATGCCTCAGATTTTATGGAAATCGCACTGACTTCCAATACCATAAAAAACGTTGTATTTCTGTAAATGCAAGAAAATTTAGGAATCGGAGGGAAAAATATGACATTTATTGAGCTATCTTAAGTTAAATGAGGTCCTGAATGGTTAAAACCAAGTATATTTTTTTACGTAAAGTACAGCAACTAAAGTGTCATAGGGCAAGGGTTGTGAGTCCAGATATCAGTAGGTCGATTGTTACCACTATTTCTGTATAATAATCTTTGACATAAATTCTGCTTTTAAAAAGATAAAGATAGCTTTTCGGAAGTAGTGGTGACAATTGGTGTTTGAGTTTGCCAATATCGTGTGTCACCACTGTCCTAGAAGGCCTCTAATTCAACTGAATTGTTATCCTGGGCTCACACATATGTATGATCGGCCTGAATACCATAACCCATACTCTTTGTCATATCTCGTTTGAATTTCAGTATTTTTAAATCTTTTTTTTTTCTAGCATTGGATAGCTGAGATCGATCTCTACATCTGCCGTTTCTTACTTTTTCGATTTTATTTCAGGTATTTTTTATTGGGACACTTTCACTTTCGGAACCGGTTTCGAAAGGGCAAGCATACTCATAAAAGAAATTTTTCAACAAAATCGAAAAAGTAAAAAACGGCCATTGTACAGACCGACCTCAACTATCCAATGCAAAAAAAAAAAAAAAAAAAAAAAAAAAAACCATTTAAAAATATTGAAATGCAAACAAGATATCTTTAAAAATTTCTTCCATAGGATTAGCATTAGCAAGCGGGTCTTTTCGCGTGACTGAAGTAGCCCCACAAGCATTTTTTTAAGAGTTCTATCACGTGTATTATGCATGCTAAAAAATCATGCATACTAAATTTGCATTTCTATTTTATTAGAGGATACAAGAAGATTTAAGATTCGAGAAGAAAATTTTTGATGTACTACATAGATGTCACTAATACTATATTTCTATTATTTTCTAATTCAAAATATCCTGAATGAAAAGTAATAGAAATATGAAATTGAGTTATTCTGTGATGCATTTGAAGGGCACATTGGGGCAGCCACAGATTAGGCCACCCCACTTGTAAGTGGGGACGTGAACGATAATTTGTTTTAATTATAGCAAAATAACAGTAACAAAAATGTCATAGGGTGAACCTCTATGTCAGCAGGCCAATTATCACCAGTGTTTCCGAATAATAATATTTGCCTTATTTAATGACAGAAATTTATCAAATTAGGTGAATATTGCTATTCAGAAGTAGTGGGGACAATTGGCATCTAGGTTTGGTTACTATAGTCCACTCATTACAGAACAGTACAAGCAGAGCAAGATCGCATAGTTGTCACAATGTGATATCACATACATGTGTTGTGCGATGCACTGAAGACGTTGCAACGCAGCGTCACATAGATGTCACAATGAGCTGTCTCGTAGATGCTACAGAGCGACGTCGCATAGATGTTGCAGTGCGATGTGCTATAGACGTTACAACGCGACGTCGCTGGTCACGGACATTTTGCTGTTGCCAGAACATCTATGAGATGATCAGTGCGACATCGCAATATCGCAGTGCGACGCACCTGCGACGTTTCAGAGATGTAAGTGTGCTGTGTGGGTAGCGAGCAAGATTTGTCTTTTTTATGTATTTTAAAATTTATACACTTACATTACACAACAGCATGCGGTTTTATTTATAGGAACATAAATTCCGAAGTACTTCAACATTCTTAAATTGTTACTTTTGAGAACTGGTTAATGTACGGTACATCCGTACACATTTCCTTTTAAATCGTAAGCAGAATCCTGATTAATAACAGGATTTTCAACTCTACTTATATAGTAAAATAATTTTTAAAAAATTACACATACTGAATAATAGCATTTAATTTCGACTGTGGTTAAGGAGAATGCAGGTGAACCCTTAAGACTTTTAGTGATTTTTATAAAATCACAGTATTGTAGAACAGTTGACTCCGTCACTGAGGGGGGGGCAATCACAAAGCCTTTCTCACCCCCGATCTTGCAGTTGGCAAAATTCAGTTCACACCCCCCCACTAAAACAGTCTTCGGCACGCCCCTGCCTATGCTTTGCTTAACGTGACGTCACACTTCGGTGGTGTATAAATCTCAAATAAATCAACAAATCACAAATAAATCAGTAAATCTGTGTACACTCATAAATCAATCAGAAATCCGGTAAATCAACTTGATTTGTAAATCTGGTACGCCAAAAACTAGTTTGTTGAACCCCTCGGAAATGTCCGTTAACCATCTGATCCTGATTGTAATATTTGCCCACCAATTCACTGTAACTGCATGTTTTTAATAGTTATAAACAACTCCATATTGTCTAGTCTTCTTTGTCAGCGCGTGGCCCGACCGTTATTCGTGAACAGAATCTGCGTGTTTTAAATAGCTATTTTGCCATCTCTCTTTGGCAACACGTCCTTTATGTTTGTAAACAATGCTTCAAAAATCGTTATCAGTTCCTCGTGATTATAGACAACTATTGATTTCCATATATAAATTTATACAGCCAAATGAATTCTAGTGAAAAAAATATGAAGAATGAAAATGATTTTGCCAAAAGGCCATTTTTTTGTGAAACTTGTGGATTGACTTTTGTCTATCAAAGTAGATTGAATCGTCATTGTCGAGTTCATACGGGTGAGAAGCCCCACAGATGTGAGGTTTGCAAAAAATGTTTTTCGAATAAAACTTATTTAAAAGTGCATCTTCGAACGCACACAAATGAAAAGCCATTTGCGTGTAGTATATGTCCAAAAGCGTATACTCATAAGAATTCGTACGTCATTCATCTCCGCTCTCACAGTGGAGAAAAACCATATGAATGTGAAATATGTAAACGATCTTTTGTAAAGAAAGAATCTCTTCAAGTCCATCTCCGAACTCATACTGGAGAAAAACCGTATAGCTGCCATATTTGTGATAAAGCTTTTACACGGATAGGCACTCTTCGGGATCACCATCGAAATTTTCATGATTCTACTCCCAGACCTTATATATGTGAAATATGCAATGCAGGGTTTGCTATTATGGGTAATCTTAAACTACATTTCCGTCATGTTCATTCTGGTAATAAACCTCATGTTTGCGACATTTGTAACATGGCATTTGCTGAAAAAAATCCTTTAGCTCGACACATGTCCATACATACTGGAGAAAAGCCTTTTTCTTGCAACATTTGTTCAAATGCTTTTCGAACAAAACTGATGCTTGAAAACCATATACGCGTTCATACTGGGGAGCGCCCATTTTCTTGCACTGATTGCAATTTAGCATTCACCCAGAGAGCTGCGCTTAATAGGCATAGACGGTTGCATTTAGGGGTGAAACCTTATGTATGTGACATCTGTGATTGGAGATTTGCTCAAAATACTGCAATGCTAAATCATCGGGCAACACATGATAAATGGAAATCCAAATTCAAAGAAGAATAAATGAATATATTTATCAGGATATATTTTGTAAATTGTATACATTGCATTTTTCAATAAATTCAGCTTGTGTGGAAAAAGGTAGTACTTTACCATTATCTCCATGCCATTGTTTTTCATCAAAGATTTCGTGATATATGCCAACCTGTTTGATTCAGACTATTTCAACGTTTAAGTACTTAGCTTGATTGCACATCTGTTAAATATGTTATTCTTTTAAATGAAGAAATGGTGGTTGCATATTAGAAACAATTAAAACTTTATGGCCAGTAAAAATATATTATAAATTAATTATGTGTTATACATAGTCAGAGTTTTCTCGAGACAATTCCAGGAGAGTGCTGCATCCTTCTTGCCCCTTAATGAAAAAAATTGCTCCCCAACAAAAAGATAGCACCCTTGTGGGCAACCAGTTAAAAAATAGTGCCTTTACTGTATTTTAAATTTGAAAAAAAAAAAAAATGTTTGTATAATGAAAACTGGCTTATTGTGGTGTTTTAAAAGAGTTTTTAACTTCCTTTTTTTAATATTAAAAGTATTGTTAAAGGGCCAAACCACAGAATTTGGTCTCAAGCCATCTTAATTTTTTTTTTTTTGAAATGGATAAAACTTTATATATTTTTAAAATCTGTAGATGTTGAAGTTTCTGAAAAATGTAAACTAAAGTACTTATAACACTTTTCAATAAAAGTAATTTATAGTTAAAATTAGATTTAGAAGGAAAATGTGTTGCAGAGGTGACAAACTAAAAAATGCTATTTAAAGGATAAGTATTTTTAATGCATTTCTTTTTTTAAATAATGCTTTAAACCCACATTTTTGTGTCATATTGAAACATTTTAAGGCTTTAATTGATTAAAAAATATAAAAATAATAAATTTAGATATATAGAAAATTTTGTTTGTCCACGCCAAAACATTTTTTAATATTATTTTTTAGTGTCAGAACATTTTGAAAAACATTTGACTTTAAACTTATCAAGTATTAGCAGAATGCAATAAATAAATTCCAAATTTGTATCAAATTCAATAATTTAAATATAAAGCAAAAGCAAAATGTTTTGGAGGGGACTTTTTTTTAAATTATTCCATTTATATTCATTGTTTACGTTGGAACATCAACAAAATTCTCCTATAGCTTCTATTTGATAATGTTACTACTAGATGGCGCTACTGAAGTGTAGGTTTTCCTTTTCTTTACATTTGTGAACCCCTATACACTAGGTTGTACAACACAGTATTTTGACGATGTGTTTCTCAGTTTGTTGTCATTCTGTCTAGTGCATAATTGAATGTGATTCTAAAATATCTGTCTTAATTGTTAGGAAAATTTAAAAAATATATTTTATTTTATCAAAGTTTCTAAAAAAAAATATGGCAAAAACAGCCACACAAAGATCAAGAGAATATACGGGGAGAGGATAAAGTTAGATTCAGCTTTGCATGAAACACCGAAGAAGAAAGAAAGAGAGAGATGGAAAGTAAGGGCTGCTAAAATGGAAAAAGCAGTAAGGCCACCAACAGAAGAAAAAAAAAAGGAAATAGCAAGAAAGAAAAACAAACTGGAAGGCAAACAAAAAAAAGTTTAAAATATTACTACTCCAGAAAATCCATCCCCAGGTTATAAGAATACTTCAGCTTTAGGAAAAGTGCTTTCCGAGGCAAATAAGAGTTTACCTAAGGAATCTCCTAAGAAGGTATCAGTACTTGCAAAAATTGTTCAACATTTAACTCCACACAGGAAAATAGATCTAATTTCACAATGTTCTGTTAGAAGGTGCAAATTACTTCAAGAAAGAAAGCGACAATCTGATACCATTCTGATAAAACAGTTGCGAATGTTACAGCTTTTTTTTAATGTGATGACATTAGTCGAATGTTACCTGACATCGAAGATTCCATCCTGATACGTAATGGTAAATTTAAAGAAAGAAAGCAAAAAAGAGTTTTAGAAATGTCTTTAAATGAAGCATATTCTTTGTATTGTACTTCTTATGCTATGCAAAGTATTGGAATTACTAAATTCTGAATGTTAAGACCCAAGCATGTACTGCTTGCTTCACAAAAGCACCAAGAAGTATGCTATTGCATTTACCATGAAAACATTGATTTAATTCTTCATGGTTTTCAAAACAAGTCGTGTGTGCTGCAGGTTAAAGAAGCAAAAGAGTTATGCAATTTAACTTTATGTGAAGAAAGTAGCTAAACGTACAGAACTTTGTATTGATCGTCAATGTGCAGACTGCAGTGTTGAAGTTATCGAAACACTTTTTAATCAGTTTGACTTTGATGATAATGTTAGTTATCATCAGTTGATCAACTTTGAAGGAAGTACAAAGAAACTTCCTGTAACAGGCTCAATTGCTGAAGCGGTTGAAGTACTTAAACTTCAGCTTGCCCCATTTGCTTATCTTGTTTTTAACATTAAAACACAGCAAAGAGAACTGCAATATTTAAAAGATAACATACCAGATAGTGAAATTACTATTGTTGAAGATTTCGCTGAAAATTATTCCATTAGGCAGCAGAAGGAAGTAATGAGTGCACACTGGCATTCAGATCAAGTTACCATTTTCATAGCAGTTGTCTATTACAAAGATGATGATGTTCTTAAGCATATGAGTTATGCAGTGATATCGGATGATTTGAATCATGATAAAGGTTTTGTTTTCAATACAAACAGTGCAATTTTTAATGATTTGAAATATAAACTAAATTTTCCAATACAATAATATGCTCACTACTGGAGTGATGGTGCTGGAAATCAGTTTAAGAACAGATACAATTTAGGAAATTTAATTCATCACAAGGATGATTTTGGTTTCACTTCAGATTGGTCTTATTTTGAAACAGCACATGGGAAAGGATCAGCTGATGGCATCGGTGCAGCAGTTAAGCATGGTGTTTGGATGAAAGTTATTCAAAATAAAGCTGTGATAAATATAGCAAAAGAGTTTTTTGAAATTTCAAAAAAGTTGAGTGATACAATAACTATGTTATTCATATCTAGCGAAGAAAACGAAGGGAAAAAGAAAATGCTTAGAAAATGAATAAACCAATAGCAGAACTCAAAAATTACATTATGTAAAACCTCACTTATTTCAACTTAAAACTGCTCAGAATTCTCCATTTACCATTTCTAATAATGATGTGGCTTATCATATACATAATGTTTATGATACAAATATTAAAATAAATCCTAAATCACAAGATATTGAGGACATACAATGACTAACAGTTGGACATCAATAAGAAAAAAAATTTGTCCTCTTTCACTTTTAATACTTGTTTCATTTTTGATGTTGGAATGTTTTCAACATATCTTATGCACTCATAAAAAAATTCAAACTTGGAGAAAAAAAATTATTTTAGTGTATTTAGTTGAAATAAATGATTAAATGTCTCCTCTGCAACAAAAAAACTTACTGTGATTTGACCCTAAAATTCAAAAGAGTGGCTTCAGAAATCAAAAAGTGTCCTTATTTAAAAAGTACTCTTTATCCACCAATAGTACCAGCCTCTTTTGTAGACCTAAGAGAAACTTTTTAATATAGTACAGTAGACTCCCTTAAATCCGTGAATGCCTAAAATCCGCGTATTTTTTCAGATGTAAACAATGAAATCTACAGTTAAGTTGCAGGAACAAAATTCAAGATGGCGCCGAAATCAGCGACTACCGCAATGTTTTTTTACTAAATTTTTTGTTAACGCCTCTTTTGGCTATTACAGCTGATTTATTACTAAATAAATTTACATTACTTTTGATATAAATTAGCATATCTATATCAAAAATTCCAGGGTTCGAAATGGAAAAATACATGAAACGGAATGCTATTTTAAAATTATTGTTCGCGGAATTTTATTTTAAATTATAGACAAATTTATTCCTAAACATACAAAGCAGTATAAGAAATGCATTCAAGACTCTAAGTAACAATGAAAAAAGTTACAGAGAGCACAATAAGCTATATATACTGATAATAGCATTAACACTGTTCTCCTTGCTTCTTTCCCTACGTCTTGTGCCATCACTAGTTTGAAATACCGGTCTTTTGTTTACTTTATACATATTATATTTAACTACAGTTACATCAATAGTTTACTTTTATTCATCTTTATTTATTTAAATATGTAACTTACTTACCTTTTTCTCGGCGAATAATGATGTATCGATCTTACAATTGCTTTACCACTAGATGGCAGCATAGGACTTTTGGAATCGAATTGAATCGATTTCATCGGTAATAATATTTTTCTAAATTTTTATTTTACATAATTATTTTAATAATTACTTACTTTTAAACTAATAAATTATTTTAATATTTTACTTATTTTAATGTTTTACTTTATTGTAAGCTTTCATTATAATTTCCCTAGCTTAACTACCAATTAAATTAATGTTTCAAAAATGTAAACAAATCAACAACCAGAAATCTGCAAAATTCTAAAATCCGCACAGCCTCGGTTCCCAAGCTGTGCGGATTTGAGGGAGTCTACTGTATTAATATATTGTCTGTTAATTTTACAATAGTCCTTACTATATCATGCTTATTTACATTGTATACTTTCATACCTATTTTTATGTTTTTAGAAAAATGAAATTCTACTATAAAAGGAATTTTTAAGTACATAATTTCCGGTCTATAATCCGTAGATCAAACAATTATGGTCGGACCCAGAAATCTTATTTCATAAAATGTAACTTATTAAATCGTGGTAAATATTTAACTTCAGTTATTAAATAAAATTTCTGGGTTGAAAACATGATTGATGTGTGGATTATAGGCTGGAAATCATGGTAATAAGTGTGATTTTCGATATTTCTTCATTATAAGGGTCTTGGCATAAGAGAAATAATTCCGAGGTTGACAATAAATAAAATGTGATAGATTAAATGAATCATGTTAAATAAAACTTAAAATAATGTTACAAAATAGATAACATAAATAACCTATACAAGATTTGAAATTTGTTTCATTAGTCATCGTTTCATGATTATTTATAATATTTGGTGGAAAATCTCACTTTCGACTAAATTATGTCAAGGCCCGTGCCCATACAACAAAATGTACTTTATTTATCTTTTTAATTGTAATATGTGTGTGCAGAAGTTTTGAAGGCAAATATTGCAGCATTTACTGAAATATGATAGTCTTTCTTAAATTTTTAATGCCTTTGTTTATATGACACATTCCAATATGTTCCTTTTTTCTTGTCTGCTGACAAACTCAATAATGAATGAAGGATGAAAAAAATCCAGATATTTTTAAAAAAGCCCAACCCAGCTGGGGATTTTTGGGCTTTGTTTTTTTTTAAAGCCTAATTGGGTTTTTTGAAGTTGAACAGCATTTTTTCATACTATCAAAATAACTTTATTACTGAATTTTATTATTTGTAGTCTGGGAGGGGCACCCCCCAGACCCAGTGTAAAAATTAAAAGTTCGGCCAGCTCATGGCCTGGCCTATGGAAAAGTCTTAAATCAGGTGCAACTCAATTTCTAAAAAAAAAATTCAGATTTTTCTCAACATACAGTTAAGATTCTACATACAGTTAAGTATTGCATATACATATTTACAGGATAATTTTAGTGTGTTTTAAAATTCCGATGTGTTCACAAGATAGAAAATACAACAATTTAGCAACATTAATGATTACTTAGTAGTCTTAGAAGTTTCAACGTTCAAATAAGGATTCATTAAAAAATTAATATAGTTTAGAAAAAAAGGAGTGTTAAAAACACGATAACTTTAGAAGCTGTATAATAAAAAGTATATTTTGGAAAATATTTCTGTCATTTATTGAGGCTTTTCTCAAATCCAAAGGAGCTACTTTCTGACACATTTCTGAATTCCTTTCTTTTTAGAAACGTCTAAGATTGACAAGTATTCTTATTCAGAAACTGTGTAATCGAATGGTGTTATCCATTTTTTGATAAAAATAATATATCTTTGAGAAAATACTGTCAAAGTTAGCATTTTGAATCAAATTTCTGAAAGGTATAGACGAAAAGGAGAAAAACATGTAGTTACATGACAAAAACCTCTTATATCTCAATAAGTAATTTATTTATCAAAAATGGAAAATGCTATTCGATTCTAAATCTTTTCAATAGTCAGGCCTGTAAATTTTATGCCTTTATAGTTAAAAATGAGTCAGAAAATGTGTCAAAGTTTCGCGTTGTTGAGCAGTGAATAGATTCCGCTAACAGAAGTTCATTATCGCTATTAATATTTTTACAAAACGTATTGCTTGCCCAACACATTTTGAGAACAATTAAGTCCAGATCCAGCCCGGCTCAACTATGGTAGAAAAAAAGGCAAGCCAAAGCCGACAGACTAGGCATATTACATTTCTGTATAAATGTCAAACTAGCATTGGCTTGTGACGCACATTTCTACTTATTCTCGCAAAAGTCATATATTCATTGAAAATGGCTTATAATTTATCAGCTTTAAGTTTTTTTTATCGGCCCGACCCATCTATTTTGTTTATTGGCCTGGCCCGTTGAAAAAAATTGTCCTAATTCTGCCAGCTAGACCCGTTTGAAAGTACGCTTTCATTTTATTGGCCGGAAATGGGCTTGTGCTGGCCGCTAGTCTGAGATCTATGCAGAGGTTTTTTTTTGTTTTTCCTTTTAAGCCCATCTTGTAAAAAGTAAAAGTTATTTCCTTTTTTAATTTATTACCTATATTTTGTAAAAAAAATAACATTTTGTAGGGAAAATGAAATCCAGTTACTCAAATTCAAACCAAGCATAATTTAATAATAACTTTTGAAGTTTTCCTTTCTGATGAATTTGTTTTGTCTGCAAATTACACATTTTAAACCTAACACCAACAACAAATTAATGAAGAGTAAGTTTTTATGGATTGGAATTTTGTAAAGGTACATATTTTATTAAGAGGAATTTTGTGCAAAGCAGCCTGTTTTATTTAAAGGAATTTTATGAAGGGGCCTGTTTTAATAAATTTATTTTTGTGAAAGTGCCCTAAATAGGCCCCAAATTTTGCCTGGATTGACCGTCAGTAATAGTATACATTAGTAATACTTTATAAATAATAATATTTAAAGTCTTTAATAAGTAAATTGACAATCTAAACCTACATAAATATTATGATTATCCATTTCATTTATCTAATCATTTTTTTAGTAAGAAATATGGGCAAAAATGAAAATTTTAAGTCTTTAATAAGTAAATTGACAATCTAAACCTATATAAGTATTATGATTATCCATTTCATTTATCTAATCATTTTATAGATAGAAATGAACCAAAATGAAATTTTTACTGTTATCCTCTTGAGTTCCAAAGCTAAAATAATAATACAAATGCGTATTCATTGTTTTTTTTTTCCAAACAAAATGACATCGTAAATGACAGAAAAAATATCTTTTCTAAAATTGATCCTTTAGTCACTTAGTAATTTAGGTTAAAAAATATGGATCTAAAACTACAAACCGCCTTAAAAATATCAATTTAATAACCTTTAACCTAAATTAATGCAATCACAGATTTAAGAGCTTTAAACAAGTAAATAATCTACAAATCCTCAAAATCTTTTATTGAAAAAGATTTAAGTTAAATACTTATGAAAATTTCTCACTTTCTTGATCATACTGTCTTATGGACATTTTTAGGGATTTTGCTAACTCAGATGAAAATAACATTTATTTTATATGGGAATCAGCTTAGATGCTGCCATTTATTCGTTTGCTATTGAACGCAAAAACATTCAGCTATTAAGAAGTGATGTGAAAAAGTAAAAATATCAGACATTTTAGTTTTTATAAGGAAAAGAACAGAGGTCCCCATATGGGACCATCATTAATTGATAAATAATTCCATTATTATATATTTTAAATTTTGTACAATTTTTCAGAATTCGTTTTACATGACTTTTTGATCACTCTATATAGTATGTCTGTAAATCAGGCAACTTCAATTTTGCAATCAAAACAGAATTTGTGAAAAATCTATTATGTTTAAAATTGAATTTTACATTGAAAACAAAAAAATCGTAAGTGTTGAATGAATATTTATTGTAAGATGTCTCATGTATTTGTAAAACAGATAATTTGCATTTTTGTATCAAATTAAGTTTGTGTAAAAAATTCTGTGCTTAAAATTCTGATTTATGTTGAAAAAACTTTTTTGTATTATTTTCATGTATTTTAATTTCTGTTTATTCACAACGAAATACGTATATGTTATTCTTGTTTTTAACTGATTTTTAAGCAGAGTCAGATAATATAGACGGACACACGAATGCCATTCACGGAAAATGTTCAAAGTTTGCAGACAGTTTTGGTGGGTTTTTTTACCGATTTCTTTATAAAAAAAATTATAAAGACACCAGGCGGAGAATTAGTATGATGCATGTCACAGACTCATGAGAAGGTCTGCAGACTATTTTTCAACTGAAGAAAAAAAACATTTTTTAAATTTTTAAGAAAGAGTCATAATATTAAGGAATGGTTTGTCTCAAAAACAGTAGAAAAACTGATGAATAACAGTTCATCTCTTCCATTCATGGACTAATAACTTTTTTATTTTAACATTCATTTATTCGTATTTCAATTATTTTATAGATTAATAAAATAACAGTTTTGTTGAGCAATCATAAATTGATATCTTTATATAGGTTAATGATTAAAATATTTCACATTTTAATAAATATATATATTTTTTAATTTTCATTAGTTTTTCTTTCATTCATTACTTAGTTGTCTGTATTAAGCATACCATTCAATACTACATTTCTTGACTGAGTTTTAATAATGCTTGTAAATTAATATTTTTCTTTTAGTGGAGTTGCTTAGTGGCACTCCACTCGCATATAACTGTTCATTTTTGCTATTAGCGGCGATATAGGGCTCGGAAGGGGTGCAGCGTTTTTTTGCAGAAAATTTTTAAGAAATTATTAGAGTTTGCAGATAGTTTTACTACCGTATTTTCGGGAATACCCACCGTAAGCGCCGCACCAATGAAAATCTGTTTAAGAAAAAAGTTTATCGACGTAAGCGCCGCACCCAAGGAACTGATATTTGTACAGTCTGAATTCTGGAACCGTTTTGGCCGCGGCTTTTCCGGATTTTAGAGGTCTTGAAATAGCGTATAGAGACACTTAAGAGGTCTGCACGGCCCAAAATTTCTAGGTTGGGACTGCCCGACTCGTAGAAAAAATTCGGCCCGGGACTGCCCGACTCGCAAGGAAAATTCGGCACGGACCAGCCCGATACAAAAATTAAAAGTTCGGTCCGGCCCGTACAAAAGAAATACTGGCCCGACCCAGTAAAAAATTTAAAAGTTCGGCCCGAGACTGGCTCGGAAAAGTTAAAATCTCGGCCCAGCCCGACTGAATTTCTACAAAACATTGATGAAGTACCGCAGGCTGTGATATTTATTTTTTTAATGAATCTCTATTTCTTGTATGTAAATGTTTCAGTTATCATTACTTTTGTTAATCCATATTCTATGTATTGAAGTGTTAAAAATCTGAAAAATGTTATACAGTGAAATCTGCTAAGACGGAATTGTATAAAAAAGAAAAAAAAAAGCGTTATAGACAAGATCCTCAACACGTTGTTCAGTTTAAAACAGGATTCCGTCATAGGCAGGTTCTTTACACTCGTTTTACTATATTAATTTAGCTATATTTTAATAAGCGTATGAAATCTACTACTCTTTAAAAAGAATAAATTTTAATGTTTAATTGTAGAATAATGGCGATTAAAAAATGTATGCATTTTTTGCAAACATTTTTGGTCCAGGCCTAATTTTACTGACCTTTGAACGGACCAGGCCACGACGAGACAATGATTTTCATACGGGCTTTGTCAAAACTAGGACTGAAAATTTTGGATCGTGAAGACTAGGAATGAAACCAATCCAGGCTCTGTACAGAAAAAATAAGTTAGGTCCGGCCCGGCCCGATCTTTCAGGAAAAAAGTAATGCTCTAACCTGGCCCGGACAGAACCTTCAAAAAAGAGTATGGCCCGGCCCGAAAAGCCGGCTCGTGCAGATCTCACACTGCCGAAACCACTTTAGGATAACTAGAAACGCTCCTTTTTTCTTTTTCTTTCTTTTTTTTTTTTTTTTTTTTTTTTTTTAGCAGTTCACCTATTGATAACTGTTTCATTGATTCTGTTTGTGGCAGATTTTATTTTTTATTTGCTACATACACATTTTTTCTTGTTTATTTTTAAAAATAATTTTGTAAGTTTTAAAAATATTTCTTGCTCAGAATTTAGACTTTCCTTTTCATCATAAGTTATTATGATGATAATTATTATGAAGATATATATCATAAGTTTAAGAAAAGAGAAGAAAATCCACGAATCCACTTTGCATTAAAAAAATCTCTTATCTTGTTACCTCTTTTTTCTACTGCATTCAAAGTTCTTTTCAAAGAAACTAAACAGAAACTATTAGCCAACTACACATCAGGGTCACAGGGTAATGTGTCAGAACTTTCGGTCCGAGGAGCGAGGAGATGGAGTGAATTTGAAATCAAGTGTGTTTATCTGAGTCAAGAGATAACAAAATTACGTTTGTTTTTACTTTCTTCTATCTTTACAAGAAGAAAGTATTGGATTCATGAAAATTTTCGAATTCCGGTTTTCGACGGATTTACACGTTTTAGGGGTCAGAGATTCCAAAAAACATGTTTTTACAAAATGTCTGTCTGTGACTCTGTGTGTCTGTCTGTGTCTGTCTGTGTGTATGTGACACAAATTTTGTGGGCGCTCTATCTCAAGAACTAATGCACGGAATTGGATAAAAATTGATATTCAGTTAGTGCCTAATACAAATTGATGCTGATTAGTTTTTGGTGTAAATCGCTCAACAGGTGGCGCTGCAATGCTGCATTTTTCACGATTTTCGCAATAGCTTTATCTCAAGAACTAATGCACGGATTTTGAGCAAACTTCAGATTTAGTTAGTCCTTGATATGAATTGATGATGATTACGTTTTGGTGTAAATCGCCCAACAGGTGGCGCTGTTATGATGAATTTTGCAGGATTTACACGATTTCCCCACTAGCTCTATCTTAAGAACTAACGCACGGATTTTCATCAAATTGCAGATTAAGTTAGTCCTTGATATGACTTGCTACTGATTAGGTGTTGGTGTAAATCGCCCAACAGGTGGCGCTTCTCTGCTGCCTTTTCCACGATTGCCTCAATAGCTCTATCAATAGAACTAATGGACCAATTTTCATCTAACTTCAGATTTAGTTGTATGTTGACACAAGTTGTTGTTAATTAGGTTTTGGTGTTAATCACCCAATAGGTGGCGCTGCTATGCAGAAATTTTCACGATTTTCGCTATTGCTCTATCTCAAAAACTAATGTACGGATTTTCTCCAAACTTCAGATTCAGTCAGACGTTGACATAAATTGTTGCTGATTAGGATTTGGTATAAATCACCCAATAGGTAGCGCTGCAAGGCAGCATTTTGCTGAATTTAGACGATTTCAGCGATAGTCATATCTCAAGAACTAATGCACGGAATTTCATATCGTTAGAATCCTCATGAGATGCATAGATTGCCATTTATTTTTGGCAGTGTGATAGCGAATTTTGAAGTATTAACATGTATGAGATAGAAGAAAGTTTTGGGATTGGTACATCCGACTAGTTTTGTTATAAATGCGTACTTGAGTGATTTTATTAGGTGCTTCTATAAAAATAAAGATTATAAAAATGAAAAAAAAAGAGATAAGTATTTTTGTTGAGAACTGTTCGTACGAAACAATTTTTAACCATATCAGCATAAAAATCAATGTTTTGAAGAAATTCAGTCGGGTCGGGCCGAGATTTTAAATGTTTTCCGGGCCAGGCCAAACTTTTAGCTTTTATGCCGGGCCATTAATTAATTAATTAATTAAATATTTTTTTTGTACGGGCCGTGCCTCCCCCCCTATGGATCGGCTACTTCACTCAAGGGTAAACAGCCGTTCGCTAATGTTAATCCTATGGAAGAATTTTTTTTTTAAATACATGATTCGCATTTCAATATGCTTAAATGATTTTTTTTTTCTGCGTCGAATAGCTGAGGTTGATCTCGACCCTTTTTCGATTTTGTTTACAGATGCGTTTCGTAGTATACTTTAATTTTCGGAATCAGTTTCGTAAGTGAAAGTATTCTATTAAAAAAAAAAAAAAACACCTCTAAACACAATTGAAAAAGTAAAAATGACTCTTTGTAGAGACCGACCTCAGCTATCCAATCAAAAAAAGATCATTTAAAAATAATGGAATGCGAACGACATATTTAAAAAAAAAAAAATCTAGGATTTACATTAACGAGCCGGTGTTTTTGTGTGAGCAAAATAGCCCAATATTTATATCGCGGAAGTCGTCCCACTTAATTTGTTATATTGGTCAGGACCGTTTATTTTGTTTATCGCCCGACCCGGCTCATAAAAAAAACTGTACTAATTCTGCTGACCCAGCCGGTTTTAAAGTTTGGATTCATTTTGTCTGGTCGAGTCGGGTACGGCCTCTATTTTAGGGGCCGAGTTTATGGAGTCCGGTACTGAAAAAAAAAATAAAGAAAGAACAGGGTGGTCAGCGACCTGGAAAATATGGAAATATCAGGGAATTTGGTTGACCTGGAAAAATCATGGAAATCTCAGGGAAATTCAAACTAAACCTGGAAATTGATTGAAACAAATACTAATTTCCATTACAATTGCGATAATCTGGAAAGAAGAGATTAATCTCAGCTTTCGGGCTCAATTCGTACCTGAAAGCAGCTTGGACTCTATTTTTATCCAGTCTTTGAGCTTTGAGCTCAGGGTCATGATAAAAATTTTATTTGCAGGGGTGTAAAAATCTAGGCGTCAGCAGGCAATCTCTCACCACTAAATTTTATTCATTATTTTTTGTCTAATATTTCGTCTTAAATTTTTTGTAAGAAACTCTTGCTGTTTGAGAAACAAGAATGTAGCCTAAGTTTCTTACAGTGTTTTGCAGTCCTTTAAAAACTGAAAGTAAACTGAATTGTTATTAATCTATACTCATATTATAAAAAAGTAAAGTTTGTGTGTTTATTTATAGGGGGTAATATCTGGAATTACAGAACCAATTTTAAAAGTAATGATGGCAAAATGATAGTGTGATAGTCCCTATTCCAACATAAATTATATTTTACATCTGTGCCACTATCCCCAAGGGGGTGCAGAAGCAAAAAATGCAATTTTTGTGTTACTGAAAGCCCTAAAAACTTGAAATTTGGTATGTGAGTTACTTATAAGATATAAATTATGTCTAACAAGGAGAGGGCCAACCTTGTTAATCACAGATTTTGATTATTTTAATATATGTTGTAGGGTAGAGGCCCCTTAGTGTCAGGTTCAACGGATTTATCCAATGCTCCTTAGTTCTTAAGAAACCGGGGGGTCTAATATTAGTGCACAACTTAAATACTTACTTTGCTAAAGCAATGATAGGTCAGTCATAGCTCAGTTGGTATGGTGTTCTGTTAACTGGCTGATTGGCGGGCCCGAGTTCGATACCTGAATGCGCTACATTTGTTTTTCTCATTTTTTGTATTATAAATTTACTTGTAAGTATAACTTAATAATCTCACTGTCAATTAAAATTTTTAATATTGTATATCAATTATAATTTTAACCTATTTAATTTTTTACTTTTAACTGAATAGTTGTAATAAAACATCATAAAACTGTTATTTTTTTTTAAAATCACTTTTAAAATGTATTTCATATATTCTTTATCGTTGCAATGATATTGAGCAATTGTGTCAATTCATGATTTTAAAGAAACATCATTTATGC
Organism: Maratus speciosus; assembly: GCA_963932465.1. Taxonomy (NCBI): domain Eukaryota; kingdom Metazoa; phylum Arthropoda; class Arachnida; order Araneae; family Salticidae; genus Maratus; species Maratus speciosus. The sequence goes on along the minus strand of OZ010795.1, from coordinate 105,888,538 downwards.
ATTGCTTTAACAAAGGAAGTCAATGAGATAATGCTATTATTCTGTTTTTAAAGTAACAAGCATAATCATATTAAAAATTAGCATCAGAATTAAATTACAACCGATTTTTTGCATATTAAAGATTTTTAAATTTGTAATAAGTATGCTTGCGCTTTCAATTATTTTGCTTTCCCCTTTCTCTTTTTTCTGCTTTTATTTTATTTGAATATTCCTTTTTTTTATCATAACTAGATGGCACCACAACAGAATTTGTCACGATTTTGGAATTTTTATCATTCAATAATAGATCCAATTTCTTTTTAAACCTCTTTAATGGATGGGAAATGATAGTTTACAAATAAGAAATGATAAATTTAAGTTTGTTAACATTATAATTAATGTTTGGTGTTAAAATTTTTAATTGAAATTATTAAATTATAATTATAACTATATTTATAAAACAAAAAATGAGAAAAACAAATGCAGCGCATTCAGGTATCGAACCCGGGCCCTCGGATCAGCCGCAAACGCCATGCCAACTGAGCTACGACTAACCTGTCATTTTTGCTGCGAAGTAAGTATTTAAGTTGTCTACTAATATTAGACCCCCTGGTTTTTCAAGAACTAAGGGGCATTGGATAAAATCCGTTGAACCTGACACTAAGGGGTGTCTACCCTACAACATATATTAAAATAATCAAAATCTGTGATTAACAAGGTTGGCCCTCTCCTTGTAAGAACAGTTCCTAAAAAAATTCAAAATTTAAAAAGGGTGAAAATGCGCGAAAAGTGTTCTAAAAAATTCTAAATTGCAATTTCTACGCTATCTCAGGGAATACGAAACCAATTTAAAAAATAAAGGTTACAAATTGATGGGGCCAGTCCTTATTTCAACATAGGCTATGTTTTATGCCAGTGCCACTACTACCTGGGGTTGGAAGACCAAAAACTGTTGAAAGAGCTAGTAACTTGATATGTGGCATGGTAGTTACTTATAAGATGTAAATTCCCTCTAAGAACAATAGAAAAAAATTTGAAATTTAAAAAGTATGGAAATGGATGAAAAGCATTCTAAAAAGTTCCAAATTACCATTTCTATACAATCTCAGAAAATGCCAAACTGATTTAAAAAATAATTGTTGATGGTGACAGTTCCTGCTCCAACATAGGCTATATTTTATGTCGGTGCCACTACCATCTCGGGGTTTCAGAAGCTAAAAATATGTTCCAAATTGTGATTTTTGTGATATTGAAGGGGCTAGCAACTTGAAATTTATCATGGTACTTATAAAAAAAAAATTCTAAATTTAAAAGAGGTTAAAATGCATGAAAAGCATTCTAAAAATATTTTTAATTACGATATCTAGGCAATTGTTAAAGATAGAAACTTGAAGTTTGGCGTGGTAGATATTTATAAGTTGTAAATTCTCTCTAAAAATAGTTTCTAAAAAATTCTAAATTGAAAAAGGTGAAAAGAGCGAAAAGCGTTCCAAACATGTTCTAAATTACGATTTTTATAAAATCTCAGAAAATACCAAACTGATTTCAAAAGTAATGATTGCAAATTGATGGTGACAGTCCCTGTTAAAGCAAAGGCTATATTTTATGTCATCAGTGCCACTACCATTAGGAGTTTGCAGAAGCAAAAAAATTCTAAATTGAGATTTTTGTGACACCGAAGGGGCTAGAAAGATTAAGTATGGCGTGGTAGTGACTTATAAGATATCATTGCTCTCTAAGGCAAAAAAAAAAAAAAATGATAAAAGGTGTGAAAATGTGCAAAAAGCTTTCTAAAACATTCTAAATTGAGATTAAAATATTCTAAATTGAGATTTCAATGCAAGTATTAAAGATATAAACTTGAAATTTGGCGTGGTAGATACATGTAAGATATAAATGATCTCAAAAACAGTTATTAAGAATTTTGAAATTTAAAAGGGTGAAATGAGCAAAAAGCTTTCTAAAAACTTCTTAAATTATGACTTCTGTGGAATCACAGGAAATATAGTAAACTGATTTTAAAAGTAATAGTGAAAAATTGATGGTGACAGTCTCTGATTCAACATAGGTTGTATTTTTTTGTCAGTGTCACTACCAAAAGGGGTGTCAGGACGAAAAACATTCAAAATTACAATTTTAGTTATACTGAAGGGGCTAGAAACTTGAAATTTGGCCTGGTAGTTAATTTAAGATGTAAATGCTCTCTAACAACTGTTTCTAAAAATTTTAAATGTGAAATAAGTGGAAAACATTCTAAAAATTTTCTAAATTTTTAGAATGTTTTTTTTTGGTTGGAATTGTCAAAGTCAAAATCTTGAAACTTGGTATAGTAGTTACTTATATTGTGTAAATGCCTTCTAACATCAGTTTAAAAAAATAGAAATTTAAAAGTAGAAAATAAGCGAAAAGCATTCTAAAAATGCTTTAAATTACGATTTCCATATGGAATTTTCAATGATAGAAACTTAAAGTTTGGCATAATAGATATAAAACGTAAATGCTCTCTAAGAACAGTTTTTAAAAGATTCAAAATTTAAAGTGTTAAAATGAACAAAAAATCTTTTAAAAACTTTCTACGTTACTATTTCTATGTAATCTCGGGAAATACCAAACAGATTTCAAAATGTATATTGGCAAATTCATGGTGACAACCCATGTTCCAACATATGCTATATGTTATGTTGGTGCCACTACCACCTGAGGGGTGTTAGACCATTAGACTAGAATCTTGAAATGTGAAATGAAAGTTATTTTTAACACTTTGAGATCTGAGCTATTTCAACTGCATATCTCCCTCTGGACTGAGAGCACAGTAGAACCCTGGTTATCTGAAAATTGACTTAACTGAAATACCTTAAAATTCCTCAAAGTCCTTTTTAAATGTGAAAAATTTCATTGTCAACACTATTTTGGTTTATGATTACTATTTTATTTGTAAGTATTAGATCAAAACAACTCCGAATCATTTTTAGTACATTGAAGAGTTGTTTTAATACTTATTATCTTTAAAAATTAGAAGCAAACTAAGTAAAAATCAAAACTTTGAAAGGTGTTATTGGACACTGGTAGAAATAGTGTTCAAAAAGCATGTTCTTTATGACAGTAATAAACAGAGTGAACTTGCTTATTTTTTCCATTGCGTAATTTCAGGCACTTTATTAGATAGACACGTACGACACTTCATTTTTTTATGAAATATGTTACTTTCTTTTGTTTTTCAACTTTGCAATCATTTCAATGCTGCTTTATCACGCCACCTTTTAAATAACAACACATCTGATGCTGTTGCAACTTCTTAACTTCAACATATCGATCACAGCTTTTCATCAAACAAGTTTTCACCATAAACCTCCTGGTTATTCGAAAATTCCTATGGAACCCCAGTTAACCGAAAATGCTTTGGTCCCATGCTTTTCGGATAACCGGGGTTTTACAGTATTTGTTACTTTTCATGATTTTTTTAAAAAAAGTTGGAAGATATGTATTTTAATATTTTTTATTCATAATGAAGGAACTACTTACTTTAATGTGTAATTAATGAACATTTAATGAGAAATTATTAAAAAAGAATGTTTTATATTTCAAAAAAAGTTTCCTATAAGAAATCATAATTTTTTAACATAAAATTTCACATAGACTTGAACAAAAACTTACCCAAAAGTTGTACAAATATTTGAAAATAGATTTTATTTGCATATGAACATTATTTGGTATAATTTGCTTTTGTGTGGTACATTTCAAAGCACAGATTTGCACAAAGAGCAACACCACAAAATCCACAATAAGTTTGAGTTAAGCTCTGATTCTAGATATTTTCATATACTTTCTCCTGTTTAGTGCTGCAGTCTCTATTTTTTTTCCAAATTAGAAAAGTCGTAGATAATATCTGAAAAGACCGCAAACGTATGTATTAGGTAATTTTATAGCTCAGACAGTTAAAAGTTGACAAAAGAGACACTCTCGGGCTTAGTTCGCTTTACCGAAAATGGCAACCGTGTGACACTCGGGCTTAGACCTCAAAGTGTTATCAAAATCTCAAATAAAAATTGAAATGAGCATAAAAGCTTCAAAATACATTCTAAATATTTTTTATTTAGAATTAGTTTGAGTTCTTATTAATTTAAGTCTAATTTTTACCTAATGCTGTGTAATAATGAAGTTTAGTCAAACTGTGGCTTAATTAGTAATTTTTTAATTATTACTAACAGTATAATTTTTTCTAATAAAAATAGGCACACAAATACCACTATCATATTTCAACTATTATGTGAGCAAAGCTGTGGGTTTTGCTAGAGTGACATAAGGAAAAATATTCTATCTGATTTTGAAGCCTTTGCATGGTCAGTGTTAAAAACATACAGAAGCCGTGAAATATCTCTTATTGTTTCTCTCTCTCTCTTTCTGTTTGAAGTCCCTTGTTTATTGGAAAACAAAATTCATGTCTTTCTGTCATAGTTGTATTGTTATTTTATAAAAATGAAAATAGTGACTTTTACAGATTTTTGCCAGTGGTTGGATATTAAAAACAAATTTGCCATTTTAAACAGATTTTCAGGAATATGAAAATCGAGATAATGAAAATATTAATCTTGAAACAATTTTAAAATGATTTTAACAAATTCCTGCTGTGTACTTTCAATATCGGTCTCAGCCAATTTAAAAACAAAAAGTCTGAACTTATCTCTAGGATGAAAATGAATGGTTGTATTTTCCTTGTACAAATCTGTAATTGACGAAACTTGATATGCGAATCATTCTCAGATAATGGGAAATTTTATGTCCTTGACTTGATTAATTCACATTTTTTAGACAACTATGAATGTTTGATTTTTTTGCGAACATTTCTGTTCGATTACTCACTATATTATGCACTTTAAATATGAAAAAAAAAAAAAATCAATATCTAAAAAAGTTGTAAACAAAGGCTTGTCCCAAATTTCAAATTTATTAATTGAAACCCTTGTTTTTTAGATTTGGAAAGCTTTAGAACAAATGGCAGTGATTATGTGGGTATATTTCCCATCTCTATTTTTTACACATTTGACACTTTAGACAAAACAGAAAAGATATCAATTAATTATCCGGTAATTGTCTATCAATCTTGACTACCATTTATCCTTATTTGAAGTTTCTCCCTATTGCCATTACCAGGACACACAGTAATTTTCCATTCGGCTCCCTACTAGATGTTGTTTTGATACGACTCGACAGCATGTTCACATTGTACAGTACCACAAGTTCTAACAGGCAGTAATGTCTATTTTTGATTAACTATGCAAGAAATTGTAGTGTGATTTTTTTTTTTAAATATAAACTTACTAAGTAATGACTATATGTATTAGAGTAATGTAAATGAAATTATCTATGAAAATTTCATAATTTTAACGCTAACCTGGAAAAATCATGGAAATATCAGGGAATTTTAAGATAAGAGATTTCTGACCACCCTTGAAGAAAAAATCTTGCTCTCCAGTATAGGTCAAAATTGGGAAATTTCATTAGCGGCCACTGGCCAGTAGGACTAATTTTTTAAGTGGCCACTTTCTTTAAACTAGCGGCCACTTTTTTATTTCAAAATGCTAAACAGTAAAATTTCTATAACTATTAATCTAAAACTAAGTAGCCCAAATAAATATGTTAATATAAATATATTGGAACCAAAAAAGAGTAGAATCCTTGATAAAATGCAAGGAAATTTTATTATCTCTTTGTAAAAAAGTGGCCACTGATAGACAATTTTTCACTAGCCACTTTTTTTCATTCACTGGCCCTGTGGCCGGTGGCTAGTGCTAATTTTGACCTTTACTCTCCAGTGTTTTTATTGTGTATTAGGAGACACATTCAACAAAATTTCTATGCCTTGATTTGAGATTTCTCTAGTTAGAGACCAGTAATTTCACAGAGTGAGCACTCTGTGAGCAGTTTTGCTTTGCAAGTGGAAGGAAAAGGGGTTTTTTAGAAGAAAAGCTCGCGAAAGCTGTACATTCCAGTATCCAGGGGGTAAAGTAATTATTGACGGATGGGCGGAAAATGTAATCATTTTTAACTCGAGAACCGGTGAGACAAACGTTATCCATCCCGCTGATTGTTTAAAAATAAACAAAACAAATAACATTTCTCAGACATCTGCGGTTGAGGGACATTTTCTAATATTTTGGTACCAATTCAAGAGCATGAAACTATTGATCAAAGGGGGGAAATGGCGTCATAAAATATCGGTTTGACCAAAAAAAAAAAAAAAATGCCATAAGACATTGCTGTAAAAAAAAAAAAAAAATCGCCGTATGCGCCGCCCTGGCGTAAGAGCCGCAATACTTTCAAACTCGTATGCGCCGCGGCTCATACGCCCAAAAATACGGTAATATCGACAGTGCCAACTACTTAATTGTGAATCTTGGATATTTGTTAGTTATTCCGTCGACCAATTTTGCCAAGTTATATAAATCGCCAAATTATACAAATTGACATAATTTTTATTTTAAATAACGAAATAACAAATAAATTAGTATAACATTAATAAAAATACAAATAAAACGTCGAAATAAAAATCACTTGATCAAGTGTTTGTACTGGCAATATGGCATCTGCATTACTCACGAACATGTTTTTGCTTTATATAATAGATTATAAAACAATGTAGGATTCATATTAATTTTCAAAAAAGAAATCCCCCTTCCTCCAGTTATTCTTCAGGATTAATTAATAATTATTTAAATATCGACAATCAATGATGAAGCATAACAAATAGTAATTGCTGACTAACATTAACTTAAAAATAAACCAGATGATTTTTTCCAGAATAAAACAACAGTTTTTCTAGGTTTTGGAAAAAAGTTATAGACTTTTTCATAAGGCTTTATCAGAGTCCACTAGCCCTTCCCCTTAAAAAAGGATTGGGTGCTGCTGGTGATAAAAAAAGCCACTTTTCTCCATAATAAAATATTCAATGAGTATTATAACAGTTAAGGGGCTACTTCACTCATGTGAAAACAGGCATTCGTTAATGTTAAGCATATGGAAGAAATTTTTAAAGATATCTCGTTTGCGTTTTAATATTTTTAATTGATTTTTTTTTTCATTGAGTAGCTTATGTCGATCTGTACAAAGGACGTTTTTTTCCTTTTACAATTTTCTTTGCAGGTTCTTTTAATGAGAATAATTTCACTTTTGAAACCAGTTCTAATAAGTAAAAGTATTCGAATAAAAAAAACCTTTAAGCAAAATTGAAAAACTAAAAAACGGCCCTTGCACAGATAGATCTCAGCTAGCCAATGCAAAAAAAACCTTTAAAATATTCAAATGCTGACGAGATATCTTTAAAAATTTCTCCCATAGGATTAACATTAGCGAACGGGTGTTTTCGTGTGAGTGAAGTAGCCTCTTACGGCAGGCAAAGACACTCGTGAGCTAATGTCAAACCTATGGGGAGTTTATTTTCTAATATCTCGTTTGCATTTTGAGATTTAAATTTTTTTTTTTTTTGCATTGATAACCGAGGTCCCTCTCTGCATCGCTCCTTCTTTACTTTTTCGATTTTGATTGCAGATATTTTTTATAAAGTTACTTTCACTTTCGAAACTGGTTCCGAAAAAATATCTGCAACCAAAATCGAAAAAGTAAAAAAGGAGCGATGTAGAGATTGACTTCAGCTATCCAATGCAAAAAAAATTATTTAAAAATGTCGAAATGCAAACGAGATATTAGAAAAAAATCTTCCCATAGGTTTAGCATTAGTGTCTTTGCCTGCAGAGACAGGACCCTTAATGTATGATTTTTAAAAGTAGGGCACTCTTTATAAAACATGACAATGAGTCAATTTTTACTACGCAAGCAATTTTCTAATAAAAAGGGTAGTAAGAATGTCATTGCAATGGAGTGCAAGAGGGAGCTATTTTTGCAACCAAAGAAATGCAGCACCCTCCTGAAATTGTTATAGAGAAACTAGTTTTATAACCAAAACATTTTTCTTGATTTCCAGGGGCATATATATTTTAATGAAAAGTATAACAATTTTATTGAGTATAAATTATGTAGGAAATTCACAAATAATTACTTTTTCATTACACAGCCACATAATGCTGAGGATGATTTAACACTGCTAAATATTTTGCTAAAGCCAGATTATCTTACATTTTTTCATAGCTGGTAGTTTTCATATTTGTTCATCATGTACTAAGTCAACAAATTTTACTAAGACAGAACTGCACCAAGATCCCTGCCTATAAAAAGAAAGTATAATGATTATTCTTGGCATACAATGACAAACGTAAGACAGAGTATGTTATGTAGGGAAATTAGTTGACACAGGAATCAAACTACAAGAAAATAATACAACACAGAAAATTATTACAAAAGTTTATTTCAATATTCAATTAAATTTTAAGCACAGAAGAAGGACAGTTTAACATGATAGATACACTAGACACAGATAGAAATATAAGGCACCTGATTCCTAGTAACATAATTAATTCTTATAATACAGTTAACTCACAAAAAAAAAAAACAAAAAAAAAAAAAAAAAAAACTGCAAACACTTGGGTACTTTGTTGTTACAGCATCTCCCACAGCTACGATCAGGCCAAACTGCAGTCATTTTTGCCAAGCTTGTGAAGCATGCACATATCATAGATATAGAAATAAACACCATTGTATTAAATAATAAAATATTTTATGTTAATAAGAATATATTAAAATGTTTCATAACAAATTCATATTAATATTTCATAACAATTCTTACAATGCTTCAAAAGTATAATTGAATGAGATTTTTTTTCTTTTACACAAATTTAGGCCTATTTTTCTGAAACAAATGTTCAGCCAGGGATCTGTTTAAAATGAATTTGGCTCGTATAAAAAACTCTTCCCCCCATATTTTATCTTCACAAAATTCTTTGTTTGAAAAAAGGCCATATCACAAAACTTTTTCATATCAAAAATGGATTCCTTACAAGGATCTTAAAAGGAAATTCAACCTGTCTCAAAATAGGTAGAATTACAAAAGAACTTATCTTGTTATAAAGTAAATATAAATTTATATATCCAAATTTAATGCATTTATATATATTTGTTCTTTTAAATAATATACCTTTTTAAAATTCAGATTTCTAACAGTGACTTAAATATAATGTTAATTTCAGGTTCACAAAATTATGATTAGATTTTTCAAAAATATAGGAAATCATTCACAATTTTCTCAAAAACAGGACACTGCGAGAAAAGTCTGAACAGACCCCTGTCAACCTGAATTATAGGTAATATAATGCAATCTTCAGAACATGCATCAGATCAGCGGTAGAATTGATAAGAAAAAGTCACTGGTCCCAAGGACCAGTAAGCATGAGAATTTACTGGTCCGCAGTCATCATCACTGGCCCGCTACATAGAAATCTTAGTCCTTTTAAACCTTTGAGTGACAGCACCTACCACCCCCCCCCCCCCTCCTTTTTCTCCTAGAATATAAAACAAACTTCTTTTGCAGTTATCCTAAATTTTCAGCATAATAAAATGTAAAATTATAATTTTCTAAAAATTAAACATTACATAAACTAGTTGGATGTGCCAATCCCAAAACTTTCTTCTATCTTATACATCTTAATATTTCAAAACCTAGTTACAGATGTTAATACTTCAATATTATTAGTTCAATACTATACCAACTTTGACTTTCATCTTAAATTTCTGCTCAAGTCAATTAAACGGACTAAAAACGAGTTAATCTATATCATGATATTTGTTAAAATTAATTTTTCCTTATTCTGTTGTTATCAGCTGTTTGCGAATAGCCGGCTTAGCAGAAAGCGAGTTCCTGCCGCTGCATGAGCCGCCGATGCACAATAGAACTACGAAAAATCAAGAAAAGTATACAAAAATCGCTAGCACGGAGCCCCTTTACCGCACAATATTTCCAAATTCAAGGAGGACCTGTTGGCCAAAGCCAAAAACAAGCACAAACATTTTGGTTCAATTGTATGCATAATTTTATACGCTGTTCGATGGTACAATAATGAAAATGGCACACAGATCGCAATTATAGCGCACCCTTCTTTCGGAATTTTTTCAAGTTCAGGGAGGACTTGTTTGCCATAGCCAGAAACATGCACAAAAAATTTGGTTCAATTATATGGATAACTTCATACACTTTTCGATGGTACAATAATGAAAATGGTACAGACATCGCAATTATAGTGCCCCCTACTGGCAGAATTTTTCCAAATTCAGGGAGGACCTTCGTGACATGACCAAAAAAAAACACATAAAATTTGGTTCAATTCTATGCATAACTTCATACACTTTTTGACGGTATAATATTCAAAATGGCACAAAAATTGTACAAAAATCGCTATTACAGCACCCTCTACGAGCGATTTTTTTACAAATTAAGGGAGGACCTCCTTGCCATAGCCAAGAACTTAAAATTTTTTTTTGGTTCAATTCTATGCGTAACTTCATACACTTTTCGATGGTACAATATTCAAAATCGCACAAAAATCGCTATTACAGCGCCCCCTAACGGTGAATTTTTTGCAAATTCAGGGAGGACCTGCTTGCCATAGCCAAAAACTTAAAATAAAAATTTGGTTCAATTCTATGCATAACTTCATACACTTTTCTATGGTACAATATTCAAAATCGCATTTACAGCGCCCCCTACCGGCGAATTTTTTCCAAATTCAGGGAGGACCTGCTTGTCATATCCAAAAACTTAAAATAAAAATTTGGTTCAATTCTATGCATAACTCCATACACTTTTGGATGGTACAATATTCAAAATCGCACAAAAATTGTTATATCAGCACCCCCTACCGGCGAATTTTTTCCAAATTCCGGGAGGACCTGCTTGCCATAGCCTAAAACTTCTAATAAAATTTTGGTTTAATTCTATACATAACTTCATACACTTTTTGATGGTACAATGGCGACAGACAGACGGACACACAGACATTTTCTATAAACATGTTTTTTGGAATCTCTGACCCCTAAAACATGCAAATCCGTCGCAAACCAGAAGTCGAAAAAAATTTCGATTACAATACTTTCTTCTATTGAAGATAGAAGAAAGTAAAACTATGAAATTATTAATTAGATATTTTGTTTCAACTGACTGTAAGGTTTAATGCAAATTTTTTTATTGATAAAATTAAATATTAATAAAATAAAATTGTGTGATTTGTGTTTGGTTGCGGTTTTCTGAGAGACGGGAAAATTTACATTTACCTGTCAGACAGGGGAAAAATAGTTACTGGTCCTGCGGGCTACTAAATTTTTCAAATTAGTGGTCCGATTGAACTTTTGGTGGTCTCGGACCAGTGGACCACCAAGGATTTCGATACTGAAGAAAAACTACTGCTTCACATTTTTTCCCCCTTAAACACGACTCTTCACAAAATATTTTATCTTAAAATAGGACCTTTCACAAAATTCTTTGTTTGAAAAAAAGGACCTTTCATAAAATTTTTTCATATCAAAAATGGATTTTTCACAAATTTAATCCTCTTAAAAAGAAAATTTTATCTGTCTCAAAATAGCAAGAATTGCAAAAGTACTTATTGTGCTATAAAGTAAATATAAATTTTTATATATCTAAATCTAATGCATTTATATATATTTGTTCATTAAAATAATACCTTATTAAAATTCAGATGTCTAACAGTAACTTGAATGTGATGCTAATTTTAGATTCACAAAATTATGAATAGATTTTCCACAAATATAAGAAACCATTCACGAGTTTCATAAAAACAGGACCTTGTGAAAAAAATCTGGACAGAGCCCTAATTATAAGTAGCATAATGCAATCTTCAGAATGTGCATCAGATAACTGAATTAAAGCAAGAAGAAAAGTTTACTTTTGATGAGAAGCTGTGGAAAATAAATATTTGAATATTCTAATGGCACAGACTTTTATGACTAAACAAGTACTGCTGAAAAATTGAAGATTGCAAGAAAAGATTTTAAATCATAAATTAAATGTTTTTGAAACAACTATTGATCAAATCTTTAAGAGTTTTAAGTTACAGTAATTTACACAGTATTTAACTGTTTATCTGTAAATCAGAATAATATTTCCAATTAACAGATTTCAGAATCTTCAATAAAAAGCACCAAACAGTGTTAGTTTGGCATGTGCACTGCTTAATTCCTTACCACATGCATTATAACTTGATGCCAACATCTAGGATTGGAAATGGAAGCATATTTGGTTAGATATTGGGCATTTTGATTTTTATGCAGAATTGTCGTTTACAAGGTTTTCTTATAAATTGCCTTCTTTCAAACTCTGATTAATCTTTGATCTTGAATGAATCTGAGTAATCTAATAATTTTAAATCCGAAACTAGTTGGATGTGCCAATCCCAAAACTTTCTTCTCTCATACATGTTAATACTTCAAAAATCACTATCATAGTGCAAAAATTAAATGGCAATCTATGCGTATCATGAAGATTCTAAAGGTATAATTTTATTGAATTGTGTGCATTTGAAAATAACATAGAAGCATTGAATTTTTAACCCTTCACTGCACGACGTGCCACATACCTAAAAACACTGTAATTCTTATTATGTGCCATGAATTTGACCAATATGATCTCTATTTTTGGTCAAGAAAAGTCCAAAGAATGGAATAACACTTATTTTGTCCATGTCAGATGGCTGCATTTGACAAAAAATTATAAATTGTTCTTCGGAAGCAAAAAAAAAATTTCGATCAGGCTATTAAGGTAAAATTTACTTTCATTATTTTTACCGAACACTTAAAAATATTAATATAAAAAAAGTTGCAGAGTGTTAAGCAGATAAAATTTAAGCTTATTTAGTTGTAAAATATAGCAATACAATATTTTAAAACTCGAATTGTGTAGGGGAAGACGGGGTACAATGAAACAAAATTTACTAATTTTTTTTTCCTATCCAAAATTTTGCATGCACAAAAATAATGCATATTTTTAATCTTGTATTTTCCCCATCTAAATAAATTTTTATTAGCTTCTAAACAATATCTTTATGCTTGAAAAATAACAAAAAATAAATGTCTTACAGTGTTTCATTGTACCTACCCCGTGTGCCGGGGTACAATGTAACACTCCAAATGATGGAAGCAATTTTCACCCAGTATAGTTTATTTTATTAAAAATGAGATAAATACAAAAACAAAATTTGATTAATAAGGAACTTGATAAAAAAATTATAGTCTAAGATGAAAAATAAGAAAATTCTATTAGTTTAAGAAATACCTTTCATTTTATATTAAATTGGCTCAAGTCAGTTTCAAAAATTAGCATTTCTGCTTATATTTCAGCTGCTCCTGAAGGAATACGGGGTGGTAGTTTCAAGACAATGAGTTTTTTTTTTTTTTAAATGTAAGTTTCTAAAAAAAGAAAAAAAAATTAAACTGGGTTGGAGTCTTTTTATATCAAGTACTTCACATTTGACTTCATTTAAATGTATGATTTCTCCAACGGTATATATTTCCTTATGTTTCCATTTATATGGATATTGCTTGTGCCAAACATGTTGTGTGTGGATATCTTATTCTTAGTACCTCGATGACCAGCTGGGCCTGGAAAAAAAATCTGGATCATCATCAGAGTCTGTAGCAGACAGTTTGTTTTCAAAACAATACCTTCTTAGATTTTTTTTCTCTTTCTATTTTTTAATTGTTTAACAAGAGCATATTTTACTGACCTGGTTAGAACAAAACTCTATTTTTTTTCAGTTTTCCTACTCTTACTTCTAATATATTATATTTACTACTTTTATTACTATAATGAAACATGTTTTATTGTACCCCGTCTGCAAGTGTTTCATTGTACCCCGCACTGAGGTTACTAAGTAAAAAGTCATTTTCAAACTTCTAATATTTATTTTTTTTAGTTTGGTTTTGGAGGTATGAAGACAACAACCCAAAGATAACAATGCATAGAAAAAATAATTATTACATATAACAACAAGGAAAAAAAAAATTACTTTTAGTAAAGAAAGTTACTTTCAATGGTGTAAAAGCAATAATCTCCTATTGCTACTGTTGTAGAAGTGTGAATGTATCCAAATCACATCTGTAATTGGAACATATAGTTGTATAACATATATATAAACTGCAACTTTCTATGACAAATTTGATTGATTTTACAAGTAATGTTTCATTGTACCCCTTGTTTCACTGTACCCCGTCTTCCCCTACATAGGGTACACGCCATAAAATATCAAATTTTAGCTGAAAATTTCAAATTAATTTTTATTTTACTATTTTTCCCATTATTAGACCGATATATAGATTTCAAATATTTTTTTTCATAAAAATGGAAAAAATCGTGTAGTGAAGGGTTAAAACAAAGCAATGAATTTTGGCATTCACTCTCTTAGATGTCTGCAATCAAAATTTCCAACCCAAAGAACATAAAAGTGATACAGTAGACTCCCTCAAATCCACACAGCTTGGGACCAGAGGTTGTGCCGATTTCAGAATTTTGCGGATTTGGGTCATTCTATGTCAAATCAAACAGTGACTCAACCTGACCATTTCAGATTTCAATCAAACTCTCAGGAATCATTCTCCCTGATGATATAAATGAGAATATTTTTTTATAATTTTTTTTTATCACATTAAATTTTCATACAATTAATTATTTAAATTTTGAAAAATCATCATTTTTTTGGGTTGCATAAATTTTTCAATTTTGAATTTCTCAAGTTCTATGAGGCATACAGAATTTTATGACCCCTCATTTTAAAGAGAATTTTATAAGGTTTAATTTGATACCCAAGTTGACTATGCTCAGTTAAAAAAATAAATTTTAAAATTTCTTAAAATTTAAAAAAAAATTCAGATAGTGTTTTTTAAAAATTTTGAAAAAAAAATGTATGTTTGTTGTAATGTTATAAGCTAAAATTTCTGAAATTTTCAGAGTGGGATCTCAATGGGATCAAGAGTTATGAAATAAAAACTGAAAATTACCATTCAAATAACAATCTAATTCTAGCTATTTTATTTATGTGTCATTTGAATGGTAATTTTCGGTTTTTATTTCATAACTCTTGATCCCATTGAGATCCCACTCTAAAAATTTCAGAAATTTTACCTTATAATATTACAACAAACATACATTTGTTTCAAAATTTTTAAAAAACACTATCTGAAAAATTTTTAAATTTTAAAATTTATTTTTTTTAAACTGAGCATAGTCAACTTCGGTATCAAACTAAACCTTATAAATTTCTCTTTAAAATGAGGGGTCATAAAATTCTGTACGCCTGATAGAATTTGAGAAATTCAAAATTGAAAAAATTATGAAACTCAAAAAATGATGATTTTTCAAAATTTAAATAATTAATTATATGAAAATTTAACGCGATAAAAAAATTATAAAAATGTATTCTCATTTATATCACCGGAGAGAATTATCCCTGACAGCTTCATTTAAATCTGAAATGGTCAGGTTGAAAATTGAAATTTTTTGGTTGATTTGACCCATTTCTGGTCATTGATTTATTTACATTTTTGAAACATTAATTTCATTGGTAGTTAAGTAAGGGAAATTATAATGAATGCTTACAATAAAGTGAAACATTAAAATAAGTAAAACATTAAAATAATTTATTAGTTTAAAAGTAAGTAATTATTAAAATAATTATGTAAAATAAAAATTTAGAAAAATATTAAATTATTACAGATGAAATCAATTCAATTCAATTCCAAAAGTCTTATGCTGCCAACTAGTAGTAAAGCGATCGTGAGACTGATACGTCAATATTCGTTCTTATCACTACGTGGACGGTTTTACATACGGAGAACAGCAAGGCTTAACGATGTTTAACAAGTAAACATCCCAGAAATAAATTCTTTTTTCATTGTTATTTAGAGTCTTGAATGCTTTTCTTATACTGCTTTGTATGTTTAGAAATAAATTTGTCTATAATTTTTAAAAAAAAATTCCGTGAACAATGATTTTAAAATAGCATTCCAGTTCGTGGATTTTTCCATTTCAAACCCTGGAATTTTTGATATAGATATGCTAATTTATATCAAAATCAAAAGTAATGTAAATTTATTTAGTAATAAATCAGCTGTAACAGCCAAAAGAGAATGATTAACAAAAAATTTAGTAAAAAAAAAACATTGTGGTAGTTGCTGATTTCGGCGCCATCTTGAATTTTGTTCCTGTAACTTAACTGTAAACTTCATTGTTTACATCTGAAAAAATACACGGATTTTAGGGTTGTGGATTTAAGGGAGTCTACTGTAGAAGTATACACCCGAGCCTAATAAGGATTTATTTATGTGAAAATGTAACAGAATATGAAGTTTGATTAAATTCCATGCATTAGTTTTTGAGATACAGCTATCACGAAAATCGTGAAAAATGCAGCACAGCAGTGCCACTTGTTATATGATTTACATAAAAACCTAATCAGCTCTAACTTATGTCAAGGTCTAACAGAGTATCAAATTTAATTAATTTCCGTGCATTCGTTTTTTACATATGGCTATCTCTAGAATTGTTAAAATCCCGAAAAATACAGCATAACAGCGCAATTTTTGGCAATTTAAACCAAAACTAATCAGCAAGAACTTATGTCAATGCCTAACTGAATCTGAACAGCACTAACTGTGTCAGAACCCCTCCTGAGTACTGAGTGGAGCGCCATCTGGTTTGCGACGGAGCCTTGATGCAGTCGCCGACAGGAATGTTGGGCGAGGTGTCGGCAGGTAGTATGTCTTATTGCTCGGGATCTAAGGGTTCAGGCATGATTTTTAAAAACAATTTGCAGGCAGTCCCAGCGGGATCTCATTTAGCTAATTATCTTAGTATGAATTGAGAGTTGTTAGAGGATGATTCGGACTATGAATTTTTAGATGAATTTGACGAAAATGGTATGTGGGATGTAGAAAAGCAAAATCTTCGTTTAATCAAAAGTAGTGAAGAGAACGGTGCAATGAGTAGTCTTTCTGAAGAGCAACGCGAAATTTATCTAAAGAAAGTTGAGGCATTAAAAACTTCAACGACATAGATGTTAATTCTAATAACTCTAAAGATTTAGATGCGAAACCGTCTACTAAAAAGAAAAAGTCTAAAAAGAAAAAACCTAATACTAAAACTAATCCTAGTATCTCAGCTGGTCTAGTTGTACCAAATGCTAAAAGAATTAAAACGGTAAATAGTGAGCCTAATTTAGAAACTGATCTCCAAACTGCAGCAAATGTAGATTTACCCTCCGATTCGGAGGAAATGGAGCATGATCAACTCCAGGAAATGCCAGTAGATGGCGAAATGAGTACGGTCGAGCTTCAAAATCTAAATCAAACTGTTAATAGCAATCAGGTTATTGAAGTTAAGGAAATAAAACCAATTAAAGTTAAAGTTAAGCCCCCAAAACCTATTATGGTTAGGGAAATTAACGATATTGTAGAATTTACTACCAAATTAGAAGATTAATGCGACCCTGACTTTTCTGTTGAAATTTCGGGCAGGTGGGTTAAAGTCATAACTCAAACCTTTGCAACCAAAAATAAATTTGTAAATTATCTTAAAGAGGAAAAATTCCAATTTTATGTTGTCCCTGACACGGACGCACCTATGAAAGTGGTGATTAGGGGCCTCCCCAAATCTGTTAAAACGGAAAATATAGTAGAAGAATTGAACAAAAATGGTTTTTATACCATCAAGGTGGTGCAAATGATTAGCAGAAAGGACTCTACAGTCCTCCCGCTATTTCTTTTGCATCTACCAAAAAATGTAAATTCTAAAAATATTCTTAAACTTAAGTCTCTTTTCCAAATCAGGATTGAGATTGAGAACTACAGGGCACCCAGAATAGCTGCGCAGTGTTGGAATTGCCAAGGGTTTTTCCATATATCTGCGCAGTGTTTCATGGACCCCAAATGCGTAGGCTGTGGCAAGGACCACCAGTCCCCAGATTATCCTAGAAAAGATGTTAATAAACCCAATAATAGTATAGACCCTGAAAATAAATCTATAAAACCGCCGCCACTCTGCATTAACTGTGGATCTGAGCACCCGGCAAATTTTAAGGGTTGTAAAAATATCCCTTAAAACCTCAATTCAGGAAAAGCTATGCAGAGATAACGAACTTAAATAAGGAAAAAAATAAAAAAAACAGAGGAGAAATCCAAAACTGTTAAAACGAAGATTGCGCAGGTCGAGCCTAAAGAAGCTCTGCCTTCCCCGGTACAACTCGATCAGCTGAGCGAATTGGAAAATGGCGTCTTAAAAATCACGGAAATTCTGGATAAAATTAGAGCGGAGCTAAAAATAGATTCTTTTCTAAACTTAGCAAACAAACTCGAAAAATTATATGAAAATATTACGCAGCATAAAGATATAGGACATAAAACCTTAGCTTTTATGGACGGCATATCAAAAATTCAAATCACTAAACATCAGGAATCTGATGAAAAAAAGTAACTGGAAAATTATCAAATTGTAAATATTGTTTTAAAATTATAACCTTTTCTAAAATTGTTAGCACCGTGTAAATTTTTTGTAAAGTCAAGATTATTGGTTTAATGTAATGTAAAAATATGTGGAACTGAATTGGGTCTTTTTTTTTTTATATAAGGTTTCGTCTTTGCCTGAACTTCCTTAATATCCCTTGATCGTCCAGACATACGTCTTGGCTTCCCGGGGACCCGGTCACGGTTGAGTGTTCTGCGATGTGGATCAGCCCTTGTCAGGGCTTGGATGAAATACTCAAAGTATTGCCATCGGCACTCAGCTGTTCGCAGGACCTGGCGAGGAAGGAAGACTAAGGTCGCTCAACACTGCACCCATGAGCTGTCGTACCAGAGGGAGGGGCTCAACGGCTCTGACCAATGGGAAAACAGCTCTTTATGCACTTATACCATCAATCCAACTTAGCAATCAATCTTTAGTTCTGTTTCAAGTTCGTTGGAGATTTAGCGGGAGGTACACTTCCTGTAGGCACTCCTTAAGCTCAGTGTTGACTTGACTTGACGAGGTCTAACAGAGTATCAAATTTTATTAAAATCCGTGCATTAGTTTTTGACATATGGCTATCACTAAAATCGTGCAAATCCTGAAAAATACAGCATAACAGTGCAATTTATACCACAACTAATCAGCAAGAACTTATGTCAATGCCTAACTGAATCTGAAGTTTGATGAAAATTGGTGCATTAGTCTGTGGTCATCGTGTGGCATCTTGCACGGTCAGTAAAATGAGTTTCTTGCAGGAAGCGATCGAGCTAGCCTTTTGCTCGGCACTATAGATCTCGCTTTCTGACTATGGGTTCTACGGTTTGATCCTTGTAGGCGTACATGTCACCTGCATTGGTGACCTTGGACAAATGAACATGCACCTTCACCAACATTATCTCAAAAACAACAGATGGCAGCACTGAAAATACCACCCATCAAAGAAAGCCTGTGAAATGCTCTCATAGCAGGGTTGGACGATATTTACCGTCTGATGGTTTTTACCAGTTTTAGCCATGGTTTTTACCGTGTTTGGAAAAACGTGTTTTTACCAGGGTTTTTACCACCTTTGAAAAAACTTATTTGCTTGACTGTTTTTGCCACTTTTATAAAAATTTATCAACTAATGTTTCATTTTCCCAGGTGTGAAAGTTTTCCGGGTATTTAATATCACTATAAAAATATTCATCTAATTTAGTTTCTGATTAGGTTAGTAAAAGAATGCTAGTGTTGACTCTAAGTCGCTTTAGCAGGGCGCAGCGCCCGGCGGCCCTTTTAAACCCTTCCGATGCGCCCGGCATCCCTTTTTAGCACTTCCTATGATCCCCATGGTAATTCAATTGATCCCGGGAAAATATCGCAAATTCTAGGGACTCTAAACAAACCAGTTATATCTTCATTGAACAAGGTACAAGTGCGCTCTTTTTGAAAAAAAGTGCCCTTTTTTAGAATAGTCCGCACAGCTTGGGACCAGAGGTTGTGCGGATTTTAGAATTTTGTGGATTTCTGGTCATTGATTTGTTTACACATTTTAAACATTAATTTGATTGGTAGTTAAGCAAGGGAAATTATAATGAATGCTTACAATAAAATGAAACATTAAAATAAGTACAATATTAAAATAATTTATTAGTTTAAGCGTAAGTAATTATTAAAATAATTATGTAAAATAAAAAATTAGAAAAATATTAAATTATTACCGATGAAATCGATTCAATTCGATTCCAAAAATCCTATGCTGCCATCTAGTGGTAAAGCGATCGTAAGATCGATACGTCATCATATAAATATGCTAATTTATATCAAAATCAAAAGTAATGTAAATTTATTTAGTAATAAATCAGCTGTAATAACAAAAAGAGAATGATTAACAAAAAATTTAGTAAAAAAAAAAAAAACAAACATTGCAGTAGTCGCTGATTTCGGCACCATCCTGAATTTTGTTCCTGCAACTTAACTGTAAATTTCATTGTTTACATCTGAAAAAAATACGCGGATTTAAGGGAGTCTACTGTACCTACTGTTTACTAATCTATGTCCTTGGAACTGGAGTACAACCTGGTACTCAACCTGCACCAGCAAATTCAGTTTGAAAGGAGAGTTTATTGCATCCTTAGGTTTTTACCACTTTTTCCCAGGTATTTACCGGTAAAATGCCAACCCTGTCTCATAGCACAAATTTTGTCACACCATACATCTCTGGGAGCACACGTGCGCTCGGCAACATGGCAGCAGCACTCAAGCAACCACCGCTACAACACAAGTGCACATTGCTTGTCCAATGTCAACAAGACGTTCTTCTCACTAGGAGTGGAGTACTGTGACAACGCCATCTTACACGGTCAGTAAAATGAGTTTCTCACAGGAAGAGATTGATCTCGCCTTCTGACCCTGAGTTCTCCCGTTTGATCCTTGTCGCCACACACATTACCTGCAAGTTCTTGAGATAGAGCTATTGTAGAAATTGTGAAAAGTAGCATAACAGCACCACCTGTTGGGCACTTTACACCAAAACTTAATCAGCAACAATAACTTATGTCAACGTCTAAGTGAATCTGGAGTTTGATGAAAATCTGTTCATTAGTTGTTAAATTCTGAGCATTAGTTCTTGAGTTACAGAGCCCACAAAATTTGTGTCACAAACAATTAAAGTTACAGACAATGTAGTAGACAACAAGTAAAACAGATGTCTAAAAATAGTCAAATTGCGTTCAGTAACTTAACTTCTAAAATGTATAAATCCATCGAAATATTCACGAATCTAATACTTTCTTCTTGTAAAGATAGAAAAAAGTAATAATATCACAGCCACATATATTTTACAAATCTGATCAAATGGATGTTGCTTTCATGCCCAAACAGTTATCTGGAATATACTACCTGCCCCCAACCATTCTGGATAAATGGTTCTATACTGTAAAAATTAGTCATTAAATTAGTAAATCTTTTGATAAGGGACCTCAAAATAAATTTTACAAGATGTTTTAATTTTTAATCTCACTTTAAACAATATATTTAACATCTTGCAATCCATAATTTAACAATGTTAGATTATATGTATATTTTTAAGCATATAAGATTTTCTCAGATTCAGAAAATCTAACTTTTACTAACTACAGCAAGACCTCCCTAAAGCGACCACGTTCCGTTCCAATAAAAATTGGTCACTCTGAGAGGTGGTCTCTTAATGAAAGTCATGTTTAAAACTAGATTTTAATTGGTGAAAAAGGGTAACAATTAATATTACTAAAATTTATTTTTCACATTAGGAAAAAATATAAAAATTTAAGTATCTAAACAAAACTTAATTACATAAGTTAATTACTGCAGAGTTAAATAAATGAATACATTGATGTTTGTTGTGATTTTACGGTTCTATCTTTTATAACTTTTATTTCCAAGCCCTATCAAAGTTTAGTAAATAAATGCAATTTTTTTTTGGATGGGAACAAATAATGACGATTTCATTAATTTATCTATTTCTTTGAGAGTTTCCTGACAGAATAGAGCAGGAGAGTTTATTGCCATTCATTCTTAATTTGTCATCAGAGTTAAATTCTTTGCCTAAAAAGGCACAAAGGGGTTTAAACACTTAAAAATTACTAGAATAAATTAAAAAATATATAAACTTAGTTTGGAAGATTGATGAATAATGCGCTCTCCAGGATCATTTTTCTAATAAAACCTTCTTCAAGCGACCCGGAAAAAATGAAATTTGTTTCATTTTCTTCAAAGAAATTGATTGCTCATGGAGGAAGTTCAACTGGGATGGTCTCTGAATGGAGGTAAAATTAGTATTGAACCTATGGGAATAAATTTTGTTCCATGAAAAAATGGTCGTTCAGGGAGGTGGTCACACAGGGAGGTTTCACTGTATTGTATTAAACAAGATTCCATGCAATCATACTCATCAACTGCTTTATTGTTTCAATTTTGTAGAATAAAAATGTTCATTTCTTCTAGAGGGTTCTGCTCCCTGAACACCCATTACCACATTGAATTAATGTTCCATTTGCCAATAATTGACTATTTCAATATTCTATTATATCTATTGCATGATCGCTGTGCCTTATAGGTGCAGATTCCCAAAATTTTTAAGGAGCCAGTGGCTCCTACACCCCCCAAATTGCAGAAGAATCACATGCCGATATCTAGTGTCTACCTGTAAGAACATATCTGAATAATCCCAGAACTACAAATGTAATGAGTGGGGCCCAAATGTATTCTTTTGTCGGCTCAAATTTTTCTATGTTATAAGCTAACTGTGGTATGGCATTGCTGTTGAATTAATTCGTGGCACACATCAAATGTCATCCCCCCCCCCCCCCAATGCAGTGGACATCACAGTTGTTTAGAAGAAAGCAATAAATTTACGATTCAGTGGGAATTTGGCATCCATGTTTAATCATATTTTTTAATTATGAACAACAAGAAAAAAAAAGAAAAGCGTTAAATATCGCGGGGTTATGGAGGAAACATAATCCCGCGATTAATAATAATAAAAGAAATCCAAAAATCATTCGGCGAAAACTTATCCCTATAAGAAGTATGGTGACTTACGCTCGTATTCACGAATAACTTCGACCCGGAGTTATGCAGAAAACCCGGGTTGAAAACTCAAATGGCATTCACCGTCAACCCCACTGAACCGGTTCGAGGTTAAAATCTAACGCCGTGTTCAGTAACCCAACCTTGGTCTACAGCAGGGTTCAACCTAGGATTTTTCAACCGAGCATGCGTATTTAACGAAAAACAAGCTGTGAGAGTGAGGAGAGGGAGAGGACGTGCTGAAGCTGATAGAATGTGCTGTGTAAAATATAGAAGTTCTACTATTAAATAAAACGGAATAACATTATGCAAAGGTATGTAATCTCATATATATGTAATTATCTTCAATATTTTTATCTGATTTGTTTATGTTTATGTATATAGCCTCTATATATTGAATGCATGTTGAATTGTTTGTTTACATAAATACGCGTGGTCGCGAAAAATTTATTTGCCTTAAAAATAGCCAATATTACTTAAACAGCCGAATAATTGCTTCTAAAATAACAACTGTCGCGTTTAAGGTCTTTTTTTTTTTGCAATTTTGATGTTAAAAAATTCACAAATGTATTTTAACAGGACCGAAATAAACGCCATACTTGCATAAGTTCTAATTAAAATGTGAGACTCAGGCTAATTTGCATTTTTGTTTAAGTAAAGAAAAACACAGATTATCTTAGAATATCCATAGATTCTCTGTAGATTTTTGATCAGTACTTATAGAATGTTTTAAAATTAAATTTTGGGTCTATTGTGTAAAAGATATATTATTGTTTATGTACAAACTGAGTATGTATAAATCAGATCTATAAATTAGATATTTTAACTTAAAATTTAAACAATTTGAGTTTTATTACTTTATTGATTTTTTTTAGGATTGTTTGTAAGCTTCTACGTATGTTTCCCAATTTTTGTGGAATTTAAAATATTTATTTTTATTGCATTTCTTTTTCAACTGTATTTTAATTTCAAAATTATACATAATATAAAATATTGCATTAGTACTATTTTATACGAAAATAATAATAGTAATAATAAATCCTAAAATGAATAACTTTTGAATGTTACCTACTGAAATTGTGACTTTTTTTAGAGATCACTTATAAGTTTTGCTTCTTAATTGACAGCTAAATTAAAATAAATTACTAAAGGATTGAAATACGCTGGTAAAAAAAAAAAAAAACTTTCATTTTTTAAAATAACCCACACCAAAAATATTTCTATCAGCCCTTGCAGTAATGATGACTTTTTAAGGTAAATAAATTCTTCGTGATCATGAGTATTTATGAAAGCAAACAATTCAACATGTAATGAAGGAGATATAATGTATAAATATAAACAAACCAGTCAAAAAATGTATAGATAATATATATATATGTGTATGTATGAGATTACATATATTCTTCTATTTTTGGTAATATGTACTTTAAACTTTCTTTTTATTTCTATATCTTACACAGCATAACGTTTAATTTGCTTAAATTAAAGAATGACACCAAAAAAAGAGAAAAAAAACATAGAGGGAATGGGTAGGGTGGTACAAATGGGAACTTGTTTTTCTCCACTGATTCACAAACAACAGACAGCTATTTTATTTATTAGATAATGTAAAATTATATGAAATTATTAATAATTAATTTGAGCTGTTTTGTTAGATTACAAACTATCATTATTATGCCTATTTAGTCTAGAAATCTATCATTAATCAATCATTAAAAAAAAAAAAAAAAAAAAAAAAAAAAAATCCCACTTTCAATTTCTATTCTAAATGAGATTCTTATTACATCTAATGAAGTGATATCTAAATGAGTTAAAAATATGAAATTAAGAAGCTGGAAAAAATATAGAAAATAAAATAACATTTTCTAAATAAATACATTTTTTCAAATGCAACACTGCAACCCAAAACAAGTGTCTTCGTGCATGTAATAATATTTCGTAATTATTAGGCTAATTTATCAAAAAATAGTCAAAGATAATCAAGTGAATAGCTTTGATCTTATAAATGTGATAATAGAAAAATTCTCATACAAATGGCGGAAGGGGTGGGGATAGGTCCTAAAAGCTGGTCGATAAAAATTCAACTTTCTGTAATATTTCACATTTATTTGTCCAGATAGTATTCAGAATACATTTATAATGATTTAGGAAAGGCCTTATTCGATTATATGTGTTGAATGGAAATTCATACACTATACACTAGTAGTCTTAAAAAGTTTAAAATATTTGCGTTCCTTAAAATAATATCTTATAAAATATCTCCACAGCACACAGTTTAAACTTAAAGGAAGTATAGAGTTTTATTTAGCGACTAGTTAAATGAAAAAGGTTTATCAATCCTTCGGAAGTGATAACTATATGCGCCCATGGTGCGCCTCTGCGGTTTGGTACCTGGTGCCAGGGCACCGCTAGGATCACCTGTTCCGCTTTTTCTGCAGTTCTGTTAATATTATTTCACTACTTTTTCCTGTCAACCTGGAATATTAATTACTATCTAATTTAATTAGAATTAAACATTTTAATTAGCTCGCTGAAAATCCAAACAATAAAATTAATACATCTGGGATACCATCTATACCAATAAAAGAAATAGTATATATAAAGTACAACAGACTACTTCCTTAATTTTTTTCCTTTTTTCTCCATTTTAATATTTTCATTATCAGAAATTGTTTAATTGCTAACTAGAGCTATTAATAATAGAAATCATCATAATTGCTGTTGAAATAAAATTTTAGTTTTTATTCAAATCAAGTTTTATTAGTTTTGGCCCAAATAAAGTTCCATTTTTTAGCAACTATGCGAAAATTTATTTTGAAAAAGAACCTTTTAACATTTATTTTAGCAGTTGACACGTTTCATATCATTAACCTAACTCATTAATAAATTTTAAAAAAATAATTGTTTAAAAAATATTAAAACTTTCAAGAAAAATTAAGTTGATCCATATTTAGTGATTACAGGTTTTTATTTTGTCCATACATTTTGTGGGAATTAAAAAAAAAAAAAGAAAAGAAACACTATATTGAATATTTCTTTTCTTTCTTTCTTTCTTTTTTTAATTGGCGTTTTTCTTCCAAAACATAAATAAACGAAGTCTCGACGCGAAACCGAAACAAGGCATGTGATTTTTTTAACCAATAAACACATTTCGTTCAACCTAGGTCGAGAAACCCCGAGTTGGGTAACTTTTCATCCGAAGTAAACGGTGAATACGAGTTTTCAACTCCCGGTTGAAAATACCAACCTGGGGTTACTGAACCCGCGGTTTAACCCTCGGTCGAAGTTATTCATGAATACGAGCGTTAGACGTTGAAAGTTAGTCGCCAAAGCAAAAAATTTAGTATTCATGTGGCAACTGGTGACCGCAGGGGTGTAAAAATTTTTTGAAAATCTAGGAGCCAGCTCAAAAATCTAGGAGCCAGTTACTATCGATAACAAATTTGTAAAATGAAATTACAATATAAGTTAATAATAGTACATACAAATTACTCTTTTTAATTAAATATATCTGACACATGACAAATTTTTCTTGTATAAAAAAGTAATGTTACATAAAATTATAAATATTGATGTAAAAAAAATGGACGTGCTGAGGTAAAATACAAATAATAATCACTAAAAACTTCTTTAAACACCTCAAAAGTATAAATATGTAAAGCACTTCAAGGACTATAATTTATGCCGTAAATCAATGCTGTTAACTTATTGTTTGTCTTCATTTGCTTTTAAATTTTTATGATGTTTATGACCGCTCATGTGTCTTGTTGTTTTTGATGTAAAGTACCAGCGTTCAACTGCTTTTGTAGGATCAAATGCTTCTACAGAAGGTGCATTTAAATTTATTAATAATAAATCATTTAAATTTTGTGATGTCAAAGTAGAGCGAAACTTGTTCTTGATTCACTTTTTTTCTTTGTGCATGGAATAAAAGAAAAAAAAAAATCCATAAATAATCAAGGTTATAAATACGAATTATTTTTCATTTCCTAAGACATACCTAGGCGCCAGTGTCAAAAATTTAGTTGCCCAGTATTTTTACACCCCTGGGTGACCGTGAACCTGCACCTATACTGTGCACAAGATTTTATCCTGTAGTAATAAAATATACCTGTCAACTATAAAACATCGGAATTTTTTGCAGAAGTTGGATAAAACCTCATGTAATAAAATACTTATGCAAACGTAAATCTCAATACAAGATTTATATATCAAATTTAAAAATCTAACGTTTTTATAATATTGGTTCAGAAAAAACATATTTGGTACTAATTATTTAAAAAAAAAAAAAAAAAAGCCTTTATCGAATGAAATGCAAATACAGTAGACTAACTCAAATCCACAACCCTAAAATCTGTAAACACCTAAAATCCACACATCATCGCAGATGTAAACAATAAAACTTTTAGTTCAGATGTAGGGACAAAATTTTTTAGTTTTATATCATTACGTATGTATTTTAATATGTAATTCTCGATAATATGACTGAACTCGCAGTTTTTCATGAAGGAAGTATAAATTTATTTGTGAAAAAAAATCAAGATATTGCTGATATCATTGTTAATCACAATCTTTTTACCAAATATATTTATGTAATAATCAAGCATTTTTGTTCATTAAGACTGGCTAAACCTGAAATAAAATTTGGAACAGATGTCATAAGTTCCCACGGCCGCCATCTTGGAATTCTCCTTGGCGTGAAAACCCCTTTTCTGCCAAGTAGTAAATGTCGCCAAGCACCGGTTTATACTGAAGTTTGGCTTAATGAAAAAAAATGTAAATAATAAACAAAATTCGCTAAACTGGCAATCAGTAATCGTTGTATGAGCGCTTCGCACACATTTACTGAAAAGAAAACATCGCCAAATTCAGCATTTCTCGCGGTATAGCATTCTCAAAATTCAGCAGTTCTCGTTTTGTAGCAATCTCAAAATAAAAAACTCTTAAAGCAGCAAAATATACATAAAAAACGAAACTCGCTAAAGTGGCAATCAGCAATAGTTGTATGAGCGCTTCGCGCACATTTACCGAAAAAAAAAACATCGCCGAATTCAGCATTTCTCGCGGTATAGCATTCTCAAAATTCAGCAGTTCTCGTTTTGTAGCAATCTCAAAATGTAAAAGACTCTTAAAGCAGCAAAATATACATAAAATTATCAACATACCTTAACAGACATCTGCTTTCTTAAACCTCCAGCATGAAATACCTCATAACATCGCCGTCATTTTCCAAAATAGGCTTAATACGCATTGACACGCTATAAACAAACCTCTCTTTCTTGTCAAAATTTCGTCATATTTCTTAATTACTTCAGCAACAACATTTAAACGGACTACAGAAACTATAGTCAATGAAATACATCCAATAAATTTAACATAAAAATAAAAAGACAACGATAGAACACGATATCAAAATACATCCACAAAATTCTAAGCTTCTCAGGGGTTGCCAGAATACGACACGTCACAACACACATGTCACACGGGGTTTACATATCGAGTTTGTCATATCCGTAAACACCGCCAACAAAAAATCGCCAAACGATTCAAAACAACAACGGCTGAGGGAAGATATGGCATCTAAGCCTAAAATTTCCTTACTTAATAATTTTTATGTAAATTTATAGGGCACTTTTATGAATGGGGATGTAACGAATATTCGACCACTATTCGGTATTCGGCATGGCCGAATATTGAACAGATATTCGGTCAAATACCTGTACCCGAATATAATTGGATATTTTGGCGAATAGTTGCCTATTTGGCCGAATGTTCCAAGATATTTGGTTAAATAAGTTCCAGAAAATCAAAACAAAATGTGATTTTAAATATTTTCAAAAAGCAATTTTAACAAATATCTAAATATATTAATTATTATAAGAAAAAAAATCCTAATACTTATTCAATTTTAAAGCTTCATGACAACTTATAAATAACTGTATATAATGATATTACTTAAATTTCAGGAGACATCTCATTGTGAAATATGGGGTGGAGGAAGTATTATGAGGGGCTTGTTAATTTTGAGAGAAAGAAAAGAGAAAAGTACATCTTAGTAGCAGAAAAGAATAATTATATTTTAATGGAATTAATAATTATATTTTAAGAAAACAACTTTTTTCTTTACATACAGAATGTAAATTTACTAAGTTTGAGTTGAATGAGAAAGGATATAAAAAGACAGAGGACCCATGCAAGTTCTAATTTTTGAGGTGTGAAATGATTTTACTAAAATAAAAAAAGTTTCATTTTTACAGAGGTAATGAGTTTCTATTTTAGATAAAATATATATAAATTACTAGAACTATCTATGGATTAAATAAAAAATTATGAATTAAATTATTATTTACATTTTTGAAAGTCATATGTTATCTTATTGGCATCAAAGTGTTTAAAATATTACAAAAGATACATTCAGCTGTTATGATTTTTGAACACTCAAACAAAAAATTAATTTAATTTTTGATTTTAAAATTGAAAAAATAAAATAAACAATTATTTTTTTTTTTTTTAAAGTCAGTATTCGGCCTAAAACTTGGTCGAATATTCGGTATTCGGCCAAATCACTATTCGTTACATCCCTATTTATGAGGAAAGTTTCCTTGAATAATTCAAGGAAATGACATCTCATCTTTATTATGCATGATTAATTATACATTGTTAATTATTTACTAGACTTTTAATATAACTAGACTTTTAATAATTTAATCATTTTTAAAATTACCTTACTTTTTATCATTTTAGTTCATTCTTTGCTTAATTATTTTCATATTTTACTATATTGCAAGCATTCATTATAATTTTGATTGTGTTATTGCATTCACATTACTGTTTAAAAAATGTAAACAAAGCAATGACAAGAAATTTTGAAGGAATTAGGAGGAAATTTTTAGTCTTATAGTGTCTATTTGAGAAGAAAAGACTAAGGTTAAAAAAAAAAGAAAAAAAAAAAAGCAATTTATCAAATTACAATGACCATTTGGAAAATGATTTTTTCGAAGGCTAAATTTAAGACATAAAAAATCGCACGGGGTTGATCATACATTACGTACGCCATGAATTAAACATTAATAGTGTTATTACACGTAAAAATTCCAAGCGACGAAAATCGCCTGCGACTCGTACGTATTATCCACCTGAAACTTATGTATTATCCAAGCATTTCATTGGCTGTTCGGGAAAAGGCTTTTCCATCCTTAGATTTCCAAGAAATCTGACGGGCAATTTTAAATGAAATTTATTTCTTAAACTTCTAAACATCCCACACTATTACTTTTTATACCGTCGTATAGAGAAAAAAAATGTACTTTTAAATGCAATTTGTTTAAAACTGTATTGCAATTTGTTTCTGAGTTATTAATTCTTTTTTGTAGTTTTTATTACTTTTTTGTCACAGTGGCAACACCCTGTTGTCCATCTCTGTTGAAAGTAAAGGGAAATACAGGTTACTGTATAGACCAATCAAAACACGAATAAAATGCGGATTAAACCAATAAAAACCTTCAGATATGCTTTTGATTTCCCATCCTGACGAGAACAATAACCATTTTTCCAAATGGTTAAAAAAATCTATTCAAACAGTAACAACTGAAAAGGATTAACTTTCCTGCTTCTTATGATTTAGCAAGAAAGTTTTTAAATGCACCAGGGAGCAACATCTGGAGTAGGGAATTATTTTCAAAAGTTGTAAACATGCATCATGTTCCTAAAATCTTAGAACAAACTTTTAGGAAAGATAATGCAGTCAAGATAAACATTTTTGGTACTTACGTATTATTTGGGCCACAAGATAGATTACCAAAAATGGCTTACAATTGCCAATACCCAGACTTGTATAAAACCAAACACTTTCTGCACAGACAAATATTGGGTCAAAAAATTTCTGCAAATGAATTTAATGTTCAATAAAATGTGTTAATGAATTAAAAACAGTAGTTTTAAAACAATTACCATTTAAATTAAAAATCAATTGATATTAATTAAAGAATAATTATTTTGATTAAAAAAAATGATAAAACTAAAAATCCATGATAAGAAAGGATTCTTATCAATTATTTTGTCAATGCATTTAGAAACAGTCCAATCCTTAATATTGTAAACTCTTCGCACAAAATGCCAGTCACTCATATAATGTCAGCTATGTCATAATATAGTTAGCTCAATGTCATATACATAATGCGGCATGGCTTCTGAAATAACTGTAATCACATTTTATAAGGAAAGGTCCATTCATAGGTATCATCATTAAAGAGACTGACAAATTTTTATCGTGGTCTTTTGACGAAATTCTCGTTTTTTCTGCAATCATTTGACGAAATTCCCATTTTTTCCACGATCATTTTACGAAATTCCCATGTTTTTCGCAATCCTTTGATGAAATTTGCGTGTTTTCACGAAATACGTGTTTTTTCTGCAATCCTTTGACGAAATCAGTTTTTTCTCGCGATCTCTCAACGAAATTCTTATTTTTTCTGCGATCTTTTGAGAAAATTTGTGTTTTTTTGCAATCTTTTGACAAAAATCGTGTTTTTTCCGCAATTCTTTGATGAAATTTGCATTTTTTTAAAGATCTTGACAAAATTCGCGCTTTTTCCGCTATGCTTTTAAAAAATTCATTTTTGTCCTGCACCCTTTTTGAGAGAATTTGCTTTTTTTTTTTTTATAGATTCTTTGACAAAATTTGTGTTTTTTTTTTCCTCGATCCTTTGGCTAAATAAATTTTTTTCCCGCGATTCTTTTACAAAAGTTGCATTTTTTTCGCGATCCTTTGACAAAATTCTGTCTTTTTCTGTTATTCTTTTACGAAAATAGTTTTTTTCATGCGGTCCTTTTACGAAAATAGTTTTTTTCGTGCAGTCCTTTTACGAAATTAGTTTTTTTTTTTTTTTTTCGTGATCCTTTGGCACAATTCGTGCTTTTCCCATGGCCGTTTGACGAAATTCGTATTTCTTTCGCGATCCTTCGACGAAATTATTTTTTTCCACGATTCTTTTACAAAATTTGCGTTTTTTTTTCATGATCCTTTGACAAAATCCGGGCTTTTTCCGCTATGCTTTTACAAAATTAGCTTTTTTTCTGCAATTTTTTGACGAAATTATCTTTTTTTTCTCACGATCCTTTGAAGAAATTTGCAAGCTTTGAAGAAAGTGACGATTTTTTTTCTGAGAACGATTGACGAAATTGATTTTTTTTCGCCGATCACTTGTTGAAATTTGCAATATCTTTAAGTGATATTTTTTATGCCTGAATTACCAGGCTGATGGCAGATTTTTTTAAATAAAAAAAAAAAAATGAAATGCCTTAAATTTTTAGAAAATTCGGAACAGAATCACCCCTGGCAAACAATAAATAAATCGTACATAAAATTCGGAAATATTTTTAATTTTTCAATATTAAAAAAAAAAGAAGTTACAAGAACAAAAATTATGTTGTTTTTTTTTTTTTCAAAAAAATTTTCCATACATGGTATGCATCTATATATTATACAACTCTGCCAATACCTTTTATTGATGCCAATCAAGTTCAAAATAGTAATTTAAAATTATTAAATGAAATGCATAACATTGTTAAAAATTATAAATAACATAAAATTAAAGTAAATAAACTACTACAAATACACCCTAATAAATAAATAAAAATAATATAAAAAATTACAATAAAACTGTAAACTATAATAAATAAACTAAACGGTTGTCAAAAATAAGGTTTACTGTAATTAGTATTATTGGAGCCATGCTTGGCGCAGTTATTACAACTGACATAGCCCAGATAATACATAAGTACCACATTTTTTGTACAGGAAATCAATATCGGAATCTACTTATTCAATCAAAATATACAAAGTATTCCACTACAAGCTGAACCTGAATTTTTGTTTTCACAGGAGAGAGAAAAGATTTGCATATTTAGTGTAGCATAAAATTATAGCACTTGAATCTGCATGTAGCTATAAAAACATAAAAGCTTTAAAAATTCAGATGTAGAAGAGATAGGAAAGATTGAGTAAATTTATATCTCCACATAATTTGAAATCTTCTGTAGTCACAAAGTAACACATACTGCAATCTAGTGGTTTTCTTGATAACTTGCACTTTACTTTTATGACATTTTTCCAATAGCAAAATACACCTAAGACAAACGACCTAATAATGCAATAATAAGCAAAATGAATTTTTTGGCGTTATGTCTCTTTTTTGCAGATGAATGATATATACCATCAGCTGCATCTAAATAATGGGATGTCTAGCTCAGAGTTGTTTAAATGTGAATTGTGACAATTTTCAGTGTTCTTTCCTTTCTACTCCCCATGTTTGTGAAAAAGCAAGAAACAAATTATTTACGAAATTGCATGAACTTTCATTTGTACTACATCATTAATTCCTATGAAGGTTGTAATTAATGGTTAATTTTCTTACGTGTCACTTTTCAAACAGCAAATATGTATTCTCTTTTATATAAACACTTATATTTCTTGATTATTATGAAACTCTTTATTAATTGACAGTTAAGTAGAAGCTGTGTATGGTTTACAAAATATTTTATAAAAGTTTTTTTTATTTGGTTTGGCTGAATGTCAAAATAATTGATATATATATATGATAATATATCAGAGTTTCATCTAGAAAGTTTTAAGGGTGCTGCTGCCGTGTCGAATTCAGATGTTTTTCTGCAGCTCCAGGAGGGAGAGGGGGGGGGGATATATTTTAGAGATCCGGTGGGGAAATTGTCCCTTTTTCCATTAAAAAAGCATAAAATCTCAAACCTTTCAATGTTCTGGGGTGGAATGTCCCTACCTCCAGGCCACCCCCTAAATTCAATATTGGGTGCTGCACCTTTCCTGCCCTTTGATTTGGAAAATAGCATCCTCCTTGCCCCTGATTATAAAATTAGCACCTTTCTTGCCTCTTATCCATAAAATTTGCCCTTACTCTCTTTCATTTTAAAAAAAAATTGCTTGCATAGCAGGGTTGCTGGCTTTTAGCCAGGCCAAAAAAAGCCGGCCGGCTTTTTTTGGTTTTAACCACTTAAAAAAAGCCGGCTTTTATTGGAAGAAGTCAGTTTTTATTTTTTAAAGTTGGTTTACAGTAAATTTGTTTTAAATTTGGATCAATTAATTTTTAATACATTTATAAATATTTTCTACTAAAAAAATAATAGACTTCTATTAAATTTTATCAAATAAATAAGTCTTTATAACTTCTAGAAGACAACTGTGAGCGCATTATCTCTGAAAAAAAAAAAAAAAAAAAAAATATATATATATATAAACATTGAAAAGGATATATATTAGGTTCCAAACTGGTGTTTTGAAATTCTATATTATATAGCTCCACATATACTACACATTTTAAAGATTATATTTAATTAAAACTGTTCTTAACTGCTCTGCTCAACAAGCGCAAAATGTTTTGACACATTTACAAATTCATTTTTTAACGGAAAGATGTAAAATTCGAAAGCCTGACCATGAAACATGAAAGCGATTTGGAATCGAACTGTGTTTTCCATTTTTTGATCCATCAATTACCTATTGAGCTATAAAGAGATTTTGATCACGTGACAAACACGTTTTTTCACCCTTTTCTGAGTGGTTTCTTCTTTCGCGTGGAAATTCAGTTCAAAATGCTCACTTTGACACTATTTTCTGAAAAATCTATTGCGTTTGCAAAAAAAAACCCCAGAAAAAACAGTGCAATTACATAGTTTCTGAACAACAACATCTGCTAGTTTCATGCATTTCTGAACAAAAATAAATTAAAACTTAGGTCAGAAAATTGCCATTTTGGATTTAATAGCCTTAATGACAAAATATAACATATGAAAATGGAAACGAGAAATTAGAAAAGATGTTTTATTTGAGGAGAGCGATACATAAGTGTATAAAAAATAGAGCACTTAAACAAAAAAAACCAAAAAACAAAAAAAATTTTTTTTGAAAAGCTTGTTGCTACGCATATTCATGCATATGCTATTCATAATGTTTTTAATAGTGAGAAATGGTGGTGTTTATTAATATGACTATGTATATTTTAAATGTTTATTAGAAATAAAATAAGACTTGTATGTTAATAGCTCTTAAAATTAAGTAATAAAACATAACTAAGTAACCATTGTCCTCTTTAATTTTATAAAGCAGTAAAAATAAAAAAAATTGGCAGTTGGTATGGCCCTTTTAAAATTTAGCAGACATATTTGCAATTCTGAATACAAATCACTGGCAAAATCATCTAAGTTTTATTCCAGTATTATGTCCTCATTATTGAGAAATTGGGTTACTTATTAAACTGTAAATCAATTAAATGTCATTACAACTAATTAAAAACACTTTAAAATGTGTAGTTTGTAATTACAATGCTTTATTGTATAAAAGCCAATTATGGCCAAAAAAAGCCAATTTTGGCCAAAAAAAGCCGGTTAAAACCAATAAAAGCCACCGGCCTGGCTTTTTTTAATTTTAGCCGGCTTTTTTGCAACCCTGTTGCATAGTAAAAACTTCCCCATTATTGACTTGAAAAGAATCTCCTAAATTTTCAATATTAAAAGTGGCTTTAAAAATTAAAAAAATGCTTAAAAAACCCAAAAGAGTACATCTTAGAATCTAAAAAATGCCTTTTTTTCCCACCAGCAGCACCCTGTCCCTTTTTAGGTGCATTTGTAATTATATAAATAAGTAGCACCTATAGTCGTCGTTCAGTCCGTCCGCACATAACAGAGCAAAAACTAACCAATCGAATGGTCTGAAATTTTAAATATACAATAGTTGTTGCAAAATTTTGTCGAGTCATTTAAAATTTTATGAAAATCGCATGTATAGTTTAATGACAGGGACAGTCAAAAGTTTTCTGTTACATTACGGACAATGGGAAAAAATTATTGCAAGTGCATTTTAATGATGTTACAGCCTTTCGAACAGAATGAAATTGATATCACTTATGAAGTTCACTAAAATATACATTTAGTGCAAAAAGTATTTATAAAATTAGTTATAGTACGAATGCACCTCATTTGCCATGTTTGATGAGCAATTTCCAACTTGTTTAAATATGGACAAAAATCTGATTATATAGAATATTTGAAATCAGTGATACCAGAGATTAGGGACGCACCAAATAGCGATTTTGGCCGAATACTGAATATTCGGCCTACAGGCTAACCAAATATACCGAATATTCGGATAGCCGAATAGTAACTGCTAGGCCGAATACCAAATACTTTTATATTTTAAAGTTTAAAGGCATTAATATGTTAAATTTTAACACAATTTTACATAATATTTAAAACAGAAACTTTTATTCTAATAAACAAGGGCTTTTTCCAAGTAAACTTTATGCTGAAAAAAATCTGCTTTAAGTTATTTAAGAAGAGGATAGTTATAAAAAAAATTTTTAATTAATAAAATTTAAATTTCATGGCTTCTTCTGAGAATTAAAGCAAATGAATAAAATTTTCTTAAATTCTAAAACAAACATTTTAAAATCAAAGAGAAATTGTGAAAAAATTAGAAGAAAAATTGTACAGAATCATATGTTATTTGTTTGTCAAGAAGAGACTAAAGTAAAAGTAAATAAATAATACAATCTATTCAAATTTTATATGGTGGCAACTTAGCAAGAATAACTTTTCTACTCCCTTTGATTTAGCAAGGAAGTTTTTAAATGCATCCTAAAAGGTGTCTGAAGTAGGCAATCATTTTCAGGGATTATAAATGTTTTTCTTGAAATCTTAGCAAGGAACAGATTATTTACTGAACAATGTTCAGGAACTTGCATTTAAGTACATAATTAATTCCTATGAAAATCCTCATGATTGGTTAATTTTCTTAAATAATACTTAACAAACAGCAAATAAATAATGTAAAAACATTCTCTTTTATTTAAATATGATTCTGTTTCTAATTACTCTGAATATTTTTATAAGTTAACTGTTAAACGCAGACGTTGTATAAGATTTTTAAGAATATTCTTAAAAAGTTTTTTTAAGTATTCGGTTTGGCCGAATGGTACTACTTGCGGATTCACCCGGAGTCCACCATCTTGTTTCTTTGTTGATCATCGCCGATTTTAAATTTCTTTATTTATTTTTGTTGTTGTTTATGTTGTTAAATTAAGCATAAAGTGGTTATAAATGACCAACAAAGAAACAAGATGGCGGACTCCGGGCGAATTCGCAAGTTGTTCCGGCCGAATAGTTTGCTATTTTCATCCATACCGAATAGTTTGATATTCGGCCGAACCGAATATTCGGTAACATGGCCGAATACCGAATAGATACTGAATATTCGGTGCTCCCCTATCAGGGATGCACTATAGTGCATTATTTAAGCAAAAAATTGGAGAAGGTATGCATAAAAAAAAGATAAATTGGTCCTTCAGCATCAGAATGCTTAATTTTTCCCTTGGAAGTTGAAAGATTGCAAAAGAACCATATTTTGTATTTAAAGCAATGAATCTGTCTTATTTAAAAGAGAGGACCCACTTTTGTAAAAAAAAAAGACCCAGTCTTTTGGAAATTTCTTGGTCCCAGGGACGCAAGATTTCTGCAGCTTAGAAACACAACTGGTAATATTTGACCAAATATTCGGTATTGCAGGCAAATACTGGATTATATACTGAATATTTGGTGTATCTATATCTACAGTACTAATGAGATTTTAAAACGTAAACAAAGCAAAAGTAATGATCTGAAATCTGCAACATTGATAAATCCACAAAGCGCTTTGTCATAAGCTATGCAGATTTTTGAGAATGTACTGCTGAATCATTCAGTCTGAGTTTGAATGTAGATTTTTCCACTTATCATGTGTCGCACGATGACTCAGCATAGCAGTATTTTGAGCAAATCTCCAACCACAGACGTCACATGCATAAGGTTTCACTCCTAAATGCAATCGCTTGTGTCTATTAAGTGCAGCTTTTTGAGTGAATGCTAAATTGCAAACAGTACAAGTAAATGGACGTTCCCCGGTATGGGTGCGTATATGGTTTTCAAGCATCACTTTTAATCGAAAGGCACTTGGACAAATGTCACACTTAAAAGGCTTTTCTCCAGTATGTAAAAGCATGTGTTGAACTAAAGGATTTTTGTCAGCAAATGCCATGTTACAAATCTCACAAACATGAGGTTTATCACCAGAATGAACGCGACGTACATGTACTTTAAGATTACCCTCAGAAATAAAACCTAGATTGCAAATTTCACATACGTAAGGTTTAGGAGCAGAATCGTGAAAATTTCGAAAGTGATTCTTAAGAGTTAATGCACGAGAAAATCTTTTGCCACAAACTTTGCAAAGATGCGGTTTTTCCCCAGTATGAGTTTGCATGTGGTAATTCAGTTGCCCTTTCCTGGTAAAAGAACGAAGACATATTTCGCATTGATATGGCTTTTCTCCACTGTGCATACGGAAATGCTTCACTAAGGCACATTTATGAGAAAAAGCCTTTTGGCATACTTCACAAACAAATGGTTTTTCATTTGTGTGAGTCCTATGATGGACTTTTAAAGAATTTCCATGAGTAAAACGTTTTTGGCAAATATCACACTCGTAAGGTTTTTCGCCAGTATGAGTTCGAGAATGACTATCCAATCTACTTTGACGGTTAAATGCGAATCCACAAGTTTCACAAATAAACCGCTTTACGACAGATTTTGCTGTATTCTGTAGGCCTTTTGGGCTGGAATCCATTTAACTTTATAAAATTATGAGCTGAAAAATTTGTGTTTTATTATTTTGTTTACAATGGCTATAAGAAATGTTGCCAACTGCAAAATACAAAATCAAATCCGGGATCCAGGTAGAGTTTGCGTTGATAGGGAAACGAGATTGACCAATCAGAGGCCTGTTTGTTTGCGAAAAGCGAAAAATTCAGACTTCTGATTAGTCAATCTCGTTTCGCTAAAAGCGAAAAATCCAGCTGGATTCCAGACAAAATCTTTTAAGACTGATTTTGTCCAAAGCCTTCTCACCTGGCATTAGTTAGAGGCACGATTTCCCGGTCCCGACAGCTTCGATTAGCTATAGGCCTTTTATTAAAATCCCAATGGAGATAAATGTTTTTTGAAAGATCGTCGTCATGTTCCGAACGAATCGCCCTCGGAATCGCCTTAACTTACAGCTGAATGCCTGCATTTGAGATTTTGTAGTTGGCAACACTTTGATTTCCGGTATGTTTGTAAACAATAGATAGTACGGTACGATAACAACATTAACGTCGCCTATTATTGGATCAATCGAGCCAACAGTCTTGCCGCTTAGAGTGCTCAAATAACCTCCCCACCAAATCAAATCAACGTCACCTGCATACGAGATATAATTGACTGTCTGCTCGTAGTTTTATAAAGTCAAATGGATTCTGGGCAAAAAGATCTGCAGAATACAAATGAATCTACCGTAAAGCGCTTTACTTGTGAAACTTGTGGATTCACATTTGATCGTCGAAATAAATTAGATAATCATTATCGAATTCATACAGGTGAGAAGCCTTTCGAATGTACTGTTTGCAAGAAGCATTTTGCTACTAAAAGTTATCTAAAGGTGCATAATCGAGCGCACACAAATGAAAAACCATTTGTCTGTAGTGTATGTTCGATGACTTTTGCTCATAAGAATTCCTACATCAATCATTTGCGTACACACACTGGTGAAAAACCATTTCAGTGTGAATTGTGTCTTCGTTCCTTCACCAGGCAAGGGCAACTTAGAAACCATTTGCGAATTCATACTGGAGAAAAGCCTTATATCTGTCATGTTTGTAATAAAAGTTTTACTCGGGCTATAACTCTTCGGAATCATCATCAAAACTTTCACGATTCTTCTCCTAAACCTTATGTATGCGAAATTTGCAATGCAGGTTTTGTCGCTCAGGGTAATCTTAAACTACATTTTCGCCGAGTTCATTCAGATGAGAAACCTTATGTTTGTGAGATTTGTAACATGGCATTTGCTTTGAGAAGTCCTTTACTTCGACACATGTTTGTTCATACTGGAGAAAAGCCTTATAAGTGTCCTTATTGTCCAGATGCTTTTCGATTAAAAATGATGCTTGAGAACCATATACGCATTCATACTGGAGAGCGTCCATTTGTTTGCACTGATTGCAATTTAGCATTCACTCAGAAAGCTGCACTTAACAGGCACAGGAGATTGCATTTAGGAGTGAAACCGTATGTATGTGACGTTTGTGATTGGAGATTTGCTCAAAATACTGCTATGTTAAGTCATCGAGCAACACATGATAAGTGGAAAAATTTAAATTCAAGCTCTGACTAAATGTTTAGACAGTACACTTTGAAAAATCTGTACACCTTGGATCGCAGCAATATGTGGATTTCTCAATTTTTCAGATTTTAGATCAGTGCTTTTGCTTTGTTTACATTTTATTATTTCATCAGAACAGTTTACATATATTTATAGAATTATTATATCTCTAAATGCTCATACTATGTAATGAAACACAAATAATTTATTTAAAGCTGAATAATTTTTATAAATTGAATTTATTATTACAAATAATAATTTTTTAAACTTTTATCAATGGTTGTTTCAAACACATTTAATTATGCTTTGAATTTTTTTCTTTCAACCTGTAATCTATCAGCAGTTCTTGTTCAGTCATAAAAATTCGTCATTTTCTTTTCCTGTCTTTTTTTCATTAAAATATTAGAATCAGCCATATTAGGCAGAATTACATGTGAAATCACGGAAAAATAAAAATCATTACAGACTAAAACCGAACAAATGCAAAATATTAATCGTAAACAGTACAACTTCAACAGTAACAATTGCAGGTACTGTTGTGCCGTATTTTTTATCTAAACAATATAATTTACACCATAATCGTAAAATAACGAAATTATGTTTATACAGGATTCATTGATTTAAATCAGTTTTTGTATAATTATTTTTAAATTAATTCCAGATGTAAACAAACATAATAATGCACTTTAATATATCGTAATATTATATAATAAAGATCATCAGGTGTGGGGAATTTCTAGAAAATCTTACCACCCAAGGATTAATTTTACCACCCAGCGAAATGCTATGTACAGTTGAAAATTGTTATGAAAAAATTTATGCAACTGCAAAAATAGTTGATTACTGTCACTTCAATGCATTTTCACAATTTTTTCCCCTGTAAAATTAAGAAATATACTATACAAGAGAGGAAAGTTTAATATAGAATAGAACTTAGTTATAGATACACTAATTTACATCAAAATCAAAAGAAACTTAATTTTATTTAGTAATTAAGCAGCTGTAATAGCCAAAAGAATATGATTAACAAAAAAAAATCAGTAAAAAAACATTGTGATTGCTGCTGATTTTTAAATTTTGTTGAATTTTGTTCATGCAACTTAACTAAGTTTCACTGTTTACTTCAGAAAAAATACATAGATTTAAGGGAGTCTACTTTACATCAAATGTTACCAACCAATTGTTTAAAGATGTACCACTTTGTGAGGTAGAAGAAATGAGATTTTTTTAGTGTCTTGTCATCATTTTGTTGAACATTTTAATATGCAGAGTAGGGTCAGGTAGGGTGGAATGGGTAATACTGTTTTGTATCTGAATTAAAACCATACTATGTACAAAAAATATTTGTAAATCATGTATATAATTTATTAACCATTCAACTTCCATTTTAAGTTTAGAAAAAAAAAATATTGGCTACATTTAGTCCATTTACAATCAGTTTTGAAAGGTACATGGTGAATGTCAACATCACTTAGTGCTGTATTAACTTTATTGTCTTTTTTTATTTTATTGCAGAAATAATTTTTTTTACTGCATAGTTTGTACATAGCAGTGTCCTTTATTGACTGAAACAAACATGTAAGAAAAATCCTTTATTTTTTAAAAGTTATAATTAAAAATGTAAAGTGGGGTGAAATGGGTATATGATTAGGCTTAGGAAAATAATACTTAGGTACAAAAATCTAAAAAATATTTTAATGCCCAAGTGATTGAAACATCAGATCCTCTTACTTACATTGTAAAATTCCTGCATAAATGATCAGTAGGAAACTTCTATACCTTTCCTAATAAAGATGACAAGGTAGAAATTGACAGTAAACAACTTTCAGAAAGCTTAGCCAACCAACACTTTTAATAATCAGGGACATTATGTATTTAATGAGAAAGAAATTGGCCAATATAATTGTTAATAAATAATTTGATGCAATAAAATATATAACACACTGAAATTTGGGTTATTGGTAGCTTAGAATGGCTTTTAAACTTGGTTACCCATTCCACCCCATAAGGTGGGGTGGAATGGGTATAGAAACAGTCGCCAGAAAAACTTTTTTTAACGTTAATAAATAATCTTTCGAAAAACAATTACGATGACAATGTGATGTCTATAAATGCAATAGAAACACTGAATCATTACTTCTTACAAATTCCTTTCCAACTAGAAATGCTTCCACAATCATTTCAAAAACTTGTATTTTTATACCCATTCCACCCCACCTCACCCTATTAACTTTTATTTGGTAAAATTCAGTTGCCATAAAAATATTAACACTATAGTCAAAAATTTAGAGAAATGTTGAAACATTTAACAATTTTTGAAACATTTATGTGAAAAATTTTCAGAAATAGAAAAAAAAAATTACAGATGTATTTGTTTTGTTACAAACGTTCAACTCTATTTATCTGTGAAATGTTGAGTAATTGATGTTTTATCGTCACAGGTCACCTATCTTACAATTAATAAATCAAACATGACCATTTTGATTTTTTTGTCAAATCTTTACTGAAAATTTCATTGTTTATATTGTGAATGATATGCAAATTTTAAGTGTGTGTGTAGATTTTTCAGAGTTGACTTATATTATAAAAATTATGTGTATTAGAATTATAAGTATTAGATGTCTTTTTTTCTATCTGTTATTTATTTGTATTAGTGTTCCATCTAGGCCATTATTTAAGGGTGCAGCACCTCGCCCATTCTAAAATTTTCAAAATGCACCCTTAGAGCTATATCCAGAAATTTCTTGTTAAATCAATGAGCCTGAAAGCGTGCAAAAACTCATAGCCTTTCTTAATCTCTCTCTCTCTCTTTTTTTTTTTTTTTTTTTTTTTATGAAAAACACAGGAAAGTATTAAATCTTGTTTTTTTTTTTTTTTGTTAACACAACATTTTCATCCCCTTGAAATAATGCCCTCTTTT
Organism: Maratus speciosus; assembly: GCA_963932465.1. Lineage (NCBI taxonomy): Eukaryota > Metazoa > Arthropoda > Arachnida > Araneae > Salticidae > Maratus > Maratus speciosus. The sequence continues at coordinate 105,845,383 of OZ010795.1, read as the reverse complement.
AATGAACTAGTGCCTTTTTTCTGTTTTAGTTGTGCCTTTATTAGTGACTACTACCCTCCACTTTTTGTTTCTAAAGTGAGCACTATTTCTATTATTTTTCTATCAAATTAATATTTTAATGAACTAGTGCCTTTTATCTGCTTTAGTTTCGCCTTTATTAGTGACTACCAACTTGCACTTTTTGTTTATAAAGTGAACACTATTTCTATTATTTTTCTATCAAATTAATATTTAAATGAACTAGTGCCTTTTTTCTGTTTTAGTTTTGCCTTTATTAGTGACCACCACCCTGTACTTTTTGTTTCTAAATTGAGCACTATTTCTATTATTTTTCTATCAAATTAATATTTTAATGAACTAGTGCCTATGTTTTACCTTTATTAGTGACTATCACCCTGGACTTATTGTTTCTAGAGTGAACACAATTTCTATTATTTTTAAATCCAATTAAGTTGTGTGTTCTTCTTTTGTGCTTAAAATTTAATTTAATGTTGAAATAAACCTTTGTAAAAATAATTTTCTGTGTTGCATAATTTTTTTGTATTGTTTAATTCCTGGTTTATTTTTTCAAGCCTTGCTGAAATAGAGAAAATGACCTTGGCGAGAGAAAGAAATTTATTCATGCATATTGTTACTTAACACAACATTTTTATCCCCTTGAAATAGGGTATAAAAAAATCATGATTTTTTTTTTAAAAATCAAAAAAATCTGATTTTTTTTATTTAAATCTGATTTTTTTTATTTTTTCCCCTGTGTTAAAATATTAAACATCTATCAAGAATTAAGCATTTCAAAAATGAATAACCCTCCAATTACTAATATAATCTATGTTTTTTTGCTTTAATTAATAAAATTTTAATCATGAAATTATAGAAATTACAAAAAACTGCAAATTAAAAATTTCTTTAGTAACATACAAAATTATGTGCATTAATATTTTGTAATAATTATGTAAACCAATATTAAATACTGCTTATATTTTAAAGTTATTGATAAATTGCATTTATTTTCAAATTGATGATACAAATTAAATTTTGTAATTATTAAACAATTAACTGTTTAATTATGAACACAATCTACATTTTTGAAAATGTTGTTGAAAAAAGGTGATAAATAATACTTTGATAAATTCATAAAGCAGCCAGTAATTTTACACAGGTTTTAAAGTGTATGTATATCAAATTGATCAAAAATTGTAGCAATGTATACAGCAAACTCACACATAATTTATAAATACATTACAAAAATTGTATTTTTGAAATTTAAATCAGATTTTTTTCCCCACAACATTAAAATATTTGAATAGCTACTAAATATTATAATGTTTTGAAGTTATTTAACATTTAGTTAGATGTTTTTTAAATGTGTAATACTTCTTTTTACACAGTTTAATAGTGTTATAATTAACAATAACAAATATTACATATTTTACAAGTGATTTAGTGATAATTTCCATTACTGATTATAATGCTTTTTCACACTATTTTAAAAAATCAGAAAATATGTGATTTTATCATCTGATTTAAATCAATTGATTAAAATCATTGACACTCTATTGCTATGTTTATTGTATATAAAAGAAAGAATAACTTGATTATTAAAAGGAAATGATGACATTGTAAGTTATATTAGATTTAAATATCATTTTAAAATTAAATGCTTTTTTGTTTGTTAGATAAAAAACCATGCTTTTTACAAACTTACTGTACTTAAATTTTTCACAATACTCAGGAATTACGCTTCAAAACAATTATTTAAAGCTTTGTTTTGTGAATTCATAAGTCACAATACCTGTAGAAACTTTCCAAATTATGTTCATCTTAGATTTGAATACTTTTTTATGTCATTTTAAACATTTAAAAAATTTTTTAATCAATGATTTTTTTAAAAAAATCACTTGATTAAAATCATGATTTAAATCACTGATTTAAATCAACTGATTTAAATCGTTGACACCCTACCTTGAAATAGTTCTTTTTTCTATTCTATCAGTGACTACCACCTTGCACTTTTTGTTTCTGGAGTGAACACTATTTCTGTTATTTTTCTATGAAATTAAGTTTTTCTTTCTTCTTTCGCACATAAAATTTAATTTATTATTGAAAGCAAACCTTTGTAATAATAATCTTTTGTATTGTATAATTTTCTTGTAATGTTTGATTCCTGAGTTCTTTTCCCAAGTACAGTTTCCTTGCTGAAATAAAGAAAACAACCTTGGCGAGAGAAAGAAATTTGTTCATGCATATTGTTTTAACACAAAATTTTTATCTCCTTGAAATAGTGCCCTTTTTTAATAAACTAGTGCTTTAGTTGTGCCTTCATTAGTGACTGCCACACTGCACTTTTTGTTTCTAGAGTGAACACTATTTCTATTATTTTCTATCAAATTAAGTTGTGTGTCTTCTTTTGTGCATCAGATTTAATTTATTGTTTGAAAACAAACCTTTGTAATAATAATTTTTTGTGTTGTATAATTTTCTTCTATTGTTTGATTCCTGGGTTCTTTTTCCAAGTAAAGGATCTTTGTCAAAATAGAGAAAATGGCCTTGGAGAAAGAAAGAAATTTGTCCATGCATATTTTTTGGCAATCTGTTAACTGTTTCATGTACACAAGCAATTTTTCCAATGTTTAGTACAATTTATTTAATGTAAAAGAAACCACTTATCTATTTTAATATACAAAAAGAAGCAAATTGTGTGTAAAAAACAATGCATAAAATGTCGGTATTTTTCCAATATAAGGATCTTTGCAAGATAGAGAAAAAGGCTTTGGTTAGAAATGGAAATTTGGCAACTTATTCACTCTCATAAAAATAAGTATTTTTTTCAATATTTATTCAGCTTATTTTATATAAAGGACAAGGAGCCATTTATCTATTTTTATATACAAACTGTATATAAAAATCAATAATAATAATATATATATATATAAATTTATATATAAGCAAGCATTAGGTTCATCAAAAGTTCATTAGGTTTGTTTTCACAGTTGTTTATATCATTTGGCAACAAATCTGACTTTCTGAAGCCTAATTGTGCCCGACTTTTTAACAAAACACCGAGGCCACTATAGTAGAAAAGTACCAGAATGTCTCTCTATACATGATAACATATATAGAAAGCATAAAAGTTCATAAGGTTTGTTTTTATTGCTGTTTATATCATTTGGCAGCATATCTCACTTTCTGAAGCCTTAATTGTGCCAACCTTTTAAAAAAAAATGCCAGGGCTTCTATGAAAGGAAAAGTATCAATTCTTGTGTCCATCAATTTCTTTGTATATTCTGTATTATCTTTGTCATGGTATGCCATCTAAAATCAGTATACCTGAGATTTGTTACCAAGTGATATAAACAACTATAAAGAAATTTCATATAATCTGGCGTTATATTATGCATAATTTCAATTGACTTGTCAAGGTCAGTTTCCCAGTATTTATCTTAGGTCAGTAAAGTAACTATGGTAACACTGACTAACAGCTGTTTTTTTCCTACTTTACTTGAGATCAGTGGATAACTTCATCTTTTGATTGATTGTAGTAGTAGGAAAGACAGGGCCAGGGGTTCTCATGCCATGACAACAAAGGGATGAAGTGAAAAGGGCAGGTGTTCTTGAGAAGCCAATTGATAGAATATAACAAGTATTTAGTAATGTTAAATGATCATCAACATTATGCTCCCTGCGTAGTGAAAAATTAACTGTTTGTGATTTTCCTCGATAATCTGTACTCAATAAAATAACTAAGACTTTTCATTAAAATACATGTATGTATGTAACTAGGAATATCATTTCTATTGCCAGACCTAAGTTAGCATCTGCGTATACTTTGCACAGTATTTGCAAATAACGTCTATTTTTCTTTCATGCCAGCATATGCACCCTGCCAAACATTGTGATTTGTTATTTATTAAATGCGCGTCCTTTTTATATTACAGTTCACTCCCTCTAATCCGCGACTCTATAATCTGCAAACGCCTATAATCCGCACTATATTTCAGATGTAAACAAACAGTTAAAATCTTTTTTTAAGCAATATAACGTACATTTTGACAATAATAAAAGTTTACTAATCTGATGGATTTATTAAAAATTTTAATAAATTTTAAATGCTTTATAAATTTTAATGTATTTCTGCATTTATTAGAAGGAAATGTTCTGGGTATCTTGTAAATAACTATTAGACTGCTATATTTTGAACACATTTGTTGGCTATATAAAAGGTAAAATTGTTTTTGAAGAGATGTTATCTTTTTTGGATTTGTTTTAGAAAAACAAACTTTTGTTACTGATCAAGAAATCCTGATTCTTAAAAGGCTTCAAGATTAAACTGCAGAGCATAAATTAAAAGCTATAAAGTAAACTATTGTCACTGTGATATTTAAAAATTAGAAATGTTTCTATTAATTGTGGAGCAAACATGCAAACCATGCTTTCTCCTTTAGATACAAATTTTCAAAAAATACAAAAAACTAATAAATAAGAAAATAACTTTTATTTAATTGTCATTTTTATTGTGTATTTTTATTACTGTTTATTAGAAAGAACTGCAAGCATACCTAAGATATTAAACATAAAGCAAATTAATAAAATGCATTTAATATTTGGAGAAATCACGTTTTGACCAAATTCAGAGGAGGAAACATGTTTTGATTGTTTGACAAGTGGATAAAACGCTTTTTGAATGAAATAAGTTCTAACTCACAAACAATACAATAGCATTATTTTATTTGAATAAATACCGAATTTCAGTTGATTATTGTTAAAATAAAATGACAGATTATGGTACCTGGTAGTATTCATTAAATATTTACTAAATAAATACTCGTTTGCCAGAAATCCACTTAAAATTTTAAAACCAATATCTTCATCTAGACAGTTATACACAGCCCCCTCTTCTTTATTGCAGGCTTATCAATCATGGATAATGTGGTTGTATTATTTGAATATATCATCAGGTTAATTTTTCCACTGTTCAATATACATTACCTTCAAAAGTTTTTTAACATATTTGTTCTTTTCAACTGGTATGGCATGGCTAAGAGGAAGATATTCTAAAACAACCCTTTGAACAAGGCAACAGTAACTCCCTTTTTAAGAAGATTTACATCATATTCTTCATTTAGATCTTGAAATCTATAATTCTGGAAGATTTTAACTTTAACAGTTCTCTTATTTTTTTCTAAAACAATCCATTTCAATTGTGATATGTATGGTAGGTTTCGAAAGTACACATTAAGTGACAACTGTGATTGGCAGACTGGAGAAATCACTGCTTTATTGAATGCAGGCTTTGGAGGAAACACTCTTTGATTGAAACGTCAAGTTTTAAAATTGATTTATAATCGGAGAAAAAAAAAATTAGTAAAAAATACCGTTTATTTCCGTGCAATTTAACACAGAGTTCATAAAAATAACAATAACTTATTTTTTATTTTTTTGTGAGAAAACACGGTTTGAATGTTTGCTCCACAATTTTGTATTACTATATTACTTAAATTTATTTATAATACTGAATATAAATTTTTTTTATATAAAAAAAGCAATTTTTTTCATTTCCATGTTATTTATTTACAGTGTGATTACTATATTTATTGATAAATTCCAAATATTAGAATGTAAACAAAGAAATTACCTATAATCCACAAAACTCTATGATCTGCAAAACTCTTGGTCCCGACCTGTGCGAATTAGAGGGAGTGTACTGTATTACCATTTAATCGTAACCCAACAAAATATCTTAAGCTGCTATTTTTCGGATAAAAAATATTTATTATTAAGCTATAACTTACATGTATTACTGACACCGAGATGGGTTTTATTATTTGGCCGTTACCTGATGATAAGGAAACTGCAATAAAATTGTACTTTGGACTTATATATAAAAAAAAGCTTTTATTCAAAAAACCATCAATGTCTTCATTCAAAAAATGAAATGTTTACTGTAATGCTGAGAGACATTTACTGTTTTAGGCCTTCAGTTTTGATTGAATTTTATTTTATTACTTTATTGTATAATATTTATTTGTTCTTTTAATTTAAGTACATATTTGTATTGATTTAATAAAACAGTTTGTGAAAGTCTGTAATTTTCAAATGTTATATTTTTTAAATGTTTCATTTCATGTGAATTGCATTTTGAATGGTAATGGAAAAGTACCCTGTTTTCTTTTTAACACTTTCCAACATAGCTGAAAAGCGTTTATAAATTGGGTTTGTCTATCTGTGCTGTAACTCGCATAAAATACTCAGATTGCCATGTAATTGATATACATTATTGAGATTTACCATACCATGGCATGTTCGGCATTGAAAATGAAGTGTATAGCATTTTTCTAAATTTATATCTTGAGGTGCCGCAAGAGCCTTATTAATAAGGATTTTTTTTACAAAAAGTCCAAATTTAAGAGACAATTATAATTTTTTTCAGTGTTTTATTTTCACATTTTAAAAATCAAATATTGTTTTTAACAGCAGTCTATAGATGTTTCTTTACTATAACAACAATAATATTAAGTTTAATTGATGTAAATTTATGCATTAATTTTCTGAAAAAGTGAAATAAATGAGCTTTTTTTCAAAAAAAATCAAGATGTAATATCAGTTTGAATTTAAGTGTTGTAATTACTTTTTTGCTTACAAATAGTTGTTCAAACACAGTTTTTTAAATAATACAGTAGCCCTCAAAAGTATTTTGACAAAGACAATAATTCACTTAATTGAAAAGAATAATAAAATACAAAAAACAATCATTTTTTTTATTTAACCATATTCAATGTACTTTAATAAATTAACAATAAATATTAATAATATTAATAAAATTATATATATACTATACATATAGTTATATCTGAATTTTGTCATGCTGTAAATCTCGAATTTTTTAACCGATTTGGATGCAATTTTTCATATGCATAGTACATACTAATGTCTCGACCAAGCTTGTTGGCCAGTTTCATTCGCCATCTTGTTTCAAAATAGCGGCCATTGGAATTTTAGAAATTTTAGTGGCAACACCTTAACCACTGGAACTTCGTTACAATTTTCAAGTTGTTGCTGAAAACCCTGCCAAATTCCTTAGGACCCTTTGTTTTTCCATCTAATTCACGAAACAGGTGGCGCAAAGGCAATTCTTTTAAGTGTAAGAAACAAATCAGCCACTGCAGTGGCTTATTTAGATATTTTTCTGTTAAAGCAATCACACCGTTATTAACTCCAGTGTTTTTGGCTGTTCCATCACACCAAATAGTAGTTACAGTTGATAGGTTCAAATGATTGTTAGCATTAAAGTAGGCTGTCATGCTATTTTTTATAGCTTCACCTGTTCCAAAAGCAGGGTTTACATGTTCTAGAAAGGATGAATTGGGCTCTTTTACTAAAGGAATATGTTCTTCGATGACCATCTTTTTGTAAAATGTGTTTACTTTTTTATCTTGCACAATTGTTTTATCTTTTCTTCCATCGAAAAGCACACCTATATTATCTCCAAATTGGTTAAGGCCTCTTACTATCTCTTTTGTTCGATTCTTGGCTCTCTCTCTTCGAATTTTCATCCTATCAATTATCTTACTGTTGTTCTCCTCTGCAATCATTCCAACATCTTTAAGAACAGCACTTGCCATAGTCGCAGCAACTCTGTCTGAAATAACATTTCGGTCACAAGCACTTGCTACTGTTGGAAGTGCTACTCGCATTTGCTCGCTTGTAGTTTAATCCAAAAAAGAAGTAGAGGAATTTTTGGGATTGCATATTAAGGTTCCTTTAAATGTTTGCTCAGGATCTGATTGAATGGCATCATTTTAAGCTTTTCTAGTAGCCTTAACTACTAATTTCTGATTGTAGTTATACTTTAATTGTTGCTGTATTACCTGTTGCTTCCTCTCTTCTCTTTGTGTTAAAATCTTGAAAAGAATTTTATAGACTCCACTTATACACATTTTTCTAACTGTTCTTTGGTCAAGTAAAAAATCTTTCTAAAGTTTAGGTACTGTTTTTCTTTTTTCACACTTACAGACAGAAAATTCTTTGCACTTACAGGTTGCTACATAAAAATTGCTTTCATTTAAAAATTTTACTGCAACCAAATCATATTTTCCTGTATCTTTTCTACCTTTTGATCTTAAAGTACTTCTGTATTTATTGTGATAGGTTTTTCCCATTTCTAACATGCGAGTGCGAGATACTACAGGAATAGATGCTGACGACCAAATAGGTTCAACTTTCTTAATAAGTATATCAAGTATTTCACTCACCGTTCGTTCTTTTGATGTTTTGTCTGGTTTCAGCTCATGTCGAATATAAAGATAATATTTCATACTGTCATAATAAGTTGAAAATCTTATATCACTTAATTGTTTATGGTACCCAAAAATTGGGCATCCTAACTTTTTTCTGGTCTGAACTGGCCTTGACCCTGCCATCAGTCTGAAGATAAAGTTTTAACTAATAAATTATTATACAAATATTCAAACTGTCATATTCATAAACAAAACAAAATCCAGTAAAGAACAGCATAAAAACATTTGTTACTCAAACGATTCGTTTGGCTGTACTGACTGACGACAGAAACATGTGACCAGACCATTGCTACAGTTACATGCTTCTCTTCCTCCTCCGCCACCCTACACCAGGCAATAATATTCTGCCTGAATCAAGGTCACTTCAAAACAAGTACTATTCTCCATTTGACTATTAATTTTCAGAACTAAAAAATCTTTTGCCGCGTTTTTAAGTTAAAAGTAAGGTTAATCGAAATGTTATTACGAAATACTGTTAAAATCTAAAAAGATGGAAATTAAAAGATGCAAGATTTAGTAGTATAAATATTAAAGGTATGCAGTATAAAACTGTAAATATCTTTTGTAAAGTAGTTTATGTGCATTATTTAACAATTAAAAACAGGCATTTGGTATTTAAAATATTTTTTTTTTACTAAACCAAATTTATCAAAATTTGCAAAATCTACTTAAAAATACATATATTCAAGTCTTTTGCGGCATCTCTAAATATATTATGTCTGTTAAAATATTTTAACACTGTCATAACAAAGGCATTAGACAACTTTTTATCTCTATTACATATCGAAATTAAAAATTTATTTTTTTTGTTCCACCCTACTGTATGTACATGTCAGAGCATATTTTAAGGAATTTTCACTGGGTGCCAATAGGTTTGGACTTTTATCCCAAATAACTGTTCATAACTGCCCTTCCCCTTTTCCCCTGATGACAGAACACCAAATTACAAGAATATTGACTGGCTGACAAACTTCTATAACTTAGTAGTTATGTACTTCTTATTGCACTTCTTTTGCTGGTTAGTAAACTACTTAACCTTCACTGAATCATGTAAACCTCGCCATTTATAGGCAGGTGGTATTAAAGGAAGTCTATATTCTCAGTCAGATAAATTGTTATATTAGCAACCTACATAACCTTCACTGAATCATGAAAACCTCGCCATTTATAGGTAGGTGGTATTAAAGAAAGTCTATATTCTCAGTCAGATAAACTGTTAATCGTCGTGTAAGTAATGGGCCAAACATAACACCCAATTTACCAAATTCGTATACCTAATTAGAACTTTAAGTGGGAAAATTATCATCTAAATTCATGTTAAAATGTTACTTACCTTTTATTTGTTTCTATATTTGGCTATTGTTCATAACCATAATACACCAGATTAATTTGTAAATTGGAGCCTGGAATAAATTCTGAAAAGTAAATTCAACCTGAATTATTGAATATTTTTTTAGTTAAATAGTATCGTAACTATAGTTTTAGACCTAAAGTGGAACTAATCATGAAAACAGATTTTTCTCTTTGTGTTTAAAAAACATGAAGAAAAATTACCATGTTAAATTTTTTAGCATGTTTCCAAAATACCAAATCAATAATTATAATGATTAAACAATCTTTTACAAGTTACTGCTTTTCGAAAAGAGTAGAGCTAAACAAGAAAACAGATTTTGCTCTTTATATTTAAAAAAATCAAACTCTATCTTTAAACTATTTCCAAAATGATACAACAGTAATTACAATGGTTTAAAATCTTTATACAAAGGACTGTGTTATACAAATAGTAGAATTATGCAGGTTAGGAAAACAATTTTGTTCTTTACGGTTCAAAATTTGTAACTTTATTAAATTTTTATAAAATTTCCAAAATGCTAAATTTTTATAATGTTTCCAAAATACTACAATAATAATTACAATCCTTAAGGGTTTTTTTACAAGTTACTGTCTTAGCTAAAATTTTTTAAACTCGGGATTCAGATAAATTTTGTTGTCTGGAAGCTTTCTCTTTCTTCTTTTGCTCTCTAGGAGTCTTGCAACAACAGACCTTGGATCATAAAAAGCTATTCCAATTCCATTATGAGCAATGACCATCTTTGAGTTTAAGGCTTCTCTTGATATCCTACTGTTTGTTGGATTTAAGTGTTGTATGTATGGACAACGCTCTTTCTGGGCCAGCATTGTGATGTGTCGAAGAAACATATGATTGCAACAATTTGTTGAAAACAGAATGTTGTTGAAGTGCCTTAAAGTAATAATATAGTCTTGCTATCGATGAGAAGGACCCAGTTTTTAAGCTGCATACAAAGCCATCACATCATCAGCAAATTCGGGGACTTATTCTTTACCACAAATGTTCTAAACATCAAGACCTCTGTTTATTGCATTTAAGAAAATATCTATCCCATTGGCAATGCTTATTTGATCCAAATTCTCAATACACTTTCTTTTCTCTTTGCAGACCTGCATCTCTTGATTGAAACTAATGAGTTGTTAACTTTATGTCTGAAAGGATTATCTTCAATATCCGAATCACTTTCTTCCTTAGTGCTGCATTTATTTTCGCCAACTGTTCTTCTTATCCACCAGGATAACACCCATCTCTGATAAGAATCAAAGCATTCGTAAAATTTTCACTTTAACAGTTCTATATGAATTCTATGTCAGGCAGTATAATGAAAGACCTTTGATTGTCTTTCTGAAGTTTTTCAAAGTGTTTCAGAAGATCTAGGCATTAGGCAAGTCAAGCTTTGCTGATCATCATTATCTTTCATCTGTAATAGAAGGAACCCATAAGCCAGGGCCGAAACTAGGGGGAGAGCAAAGGGAGCATGTGCCCCGGGCGCCAGAATGGATGACGAAGGGGGCACCAAATGATGATTTTGTTTGTCGTTTTTTTTCTCACGTCTATGTTTAGCACGGTATTGTTAAAACAGTCGAAGCATAAAAAAATCTAAGGATGATATGAGATAAGGATCGCATATAAAGCGGATATTTCTTCGGTTCTTTTTGATCCAGTTTTCAAGGTTTTAATGAATCAATATTTCACATAGCTAGTTACGTAGTTCAGTATTACATATTTTATGATTACATATTTTAAAATAAGTTGGCTATTAGAAACTTAGTAAAATTCTCTTTGTAAATTTACATTCTGAAAGTGGTGGAGGGGCACCAAAATCCATGTTTGCCTTGGATGCTAAAAAGGCTAATTTCATCCCTACGAGCAGAAGCTTGTTCAGTTTTGATAAGTCGGGTTGATGTTTCATAAAGTTTTTGCATGAGAGGAAGATTGTGTCATTAAAATTTTCAAGTGTTTCACGAACCGTATTTCAAAACATGCAGGGAAATGAAAGGTAGTTTGGTTTTTTTTCCAGCTATTTTTTCAAGTTCTTCAAAGCGTGGAGCAGAAACTCGATAAAGTGTTGCTACAGGTTTTATATTTTATTACCAATGCTGAACTTTGATAACTGATGATTCCAAATGAGACATTGTTAAGTTGGACATACGAACAATGCACCACACTCAAAGCAAGTCTACCCAAGTACTGTTTCATACGAACCTAGAGGCTGCTGTTCTTGCATGTGTTTGTACTTTGACCATTTGTAGTTAAGCCTGCTAACTGAATGTTTGCGTCATTGTTCTCTGTGACCAAGTTATAAAACATAATCTTAGCAGAATCCATGAGGTCTTCTGCTCCTTGCTTACTTGATTTACATTCTTCTAGAAAAAACTGATTTAATTTATTTTTCTTCTGTAAACAAATTTGTTGTTAACTCCATATTACTCAACAGAAGCATCTACTTGGATAGCAAAACAACCAGCAGTTTGTAACTGTGCTATTGTGTTTTCTATTACTTTTTGTGTTTTATTTTACTACTATGCCCAGATAGCATGCACATTAGCAGCAAGTTTTTGTCTGATATTATTTGGCCATGACGAATTCGCAGCAAATCTTCTTCAAGGTATACCATCACCTACTTGCATGAGTTGTTTGTTGTGAAACTGATGTAAGACTGTCTTTAACTCACGAATGTGACGAAAGCAAAAAACCCCTCTGTTGAGAGAATAAACAGTCAGTACATGCACAGAAATTGAGTGCTACTCGTAGGCAAGACACACACATTATTGTTACTGTTACGAAAGCTCATTTTCATTGATTGGTTAAGTTAAGGAACCCAGAAAAAGTATTTATAATTTCAACTCTTCAAATGTAGATATTTTTTGTAAAGTAACATTTTATCTATAATCTAGAGCTTATTTCATATAAAAATTCTTACAAATAATAAAGTTATGTTATGTTACTAAGTTATGTTTACGTCTTCGGCTATTTTAAATTCATATTGAAAATTTTAATTTTTTAATGGATTTTACTCAATATTATTGGATTTTTCTAAAATATCGCTTTAATTTATATTTATTTATTTTTGCCTTTAACCCCATTCGAGTCTATGATTTTTAACCCTTTCGGGACTGCATCGCTTCCACAAATTTTATTTGGTTGGCACTGCTTTTTTTAAACGCTATACTTATCAACTACCAAAAAAGACTCGAATTTCATAGTACAAATATTACCTTTATTTGGTAATAGTGATAAAAACAATGCATGCACAATCTGACGGTGCGTATGCATCAATAGGCCTGAAGGGGTTTAACTTATATGTAAGTTTAACCCCTTCAGGTCTGTTACACTATAGTGTAACAGATGTAAACAGATACTATGGCATGACAAGATTACTGCTTTGCAATAAGTTTGCAGTATATTTGAAAAGACAAAGCTCATTTTTCTACTAACTTGCAAAGAATTTGCAGTACTTTAGTCATTGACAGAACTAAATTTTCTACTTGTTTGTCATTAATTTGCAACAAATTTGATACAGCAAGAATTTAACATGCACGACAAGTTAGCTGCAAATTCAAAGTGTGGTGGCTTCGGCGTTTGTGTTATCTTGCTGCAGTCTTGTTATGAACTTTCAGTCTTGTCATGCTGAACTTGCTGCAACTTTGCAGGTTTGCAAAGCAACAAATGCTACAAATTTTGTGCAAACTAAAATTGCTATGAGGGTGATGACTATTGCCATTCTTATCATTTCCTGAGTCACAGAGTCAGCTTTATTCACCTGTTTTATATTCAAAAATGGCCGGCACCATCTCTTGTCACTGGGCGACACTAGTGTCGCTTACTTTATATGCTATTTTATGCCCTAGTACATGTACAGGAGAATTCAAAAGTATTCCATTATATTATGGCCTATGAAGAAAAATCGTTTGTGGCATATTTGAATATTTCTCTGTAACAAACATAACGAAATTGATATGAATTTATGAGGTTTACTAAAACATGCTTTCTGTAGGGGATGCCAAGCACTAATCACTCACTTACAAGGTCAAATGCAAGAGTCAGTTTCATTATAGTCTATGGGAAAAACTGCTCGTAGCGCACTATTTCAAACATGGTGAAACTAATTTGTGTTACTGAGATTTACTACAAGATGATTACAGTAGAATGCGATGGGCATCGCATTTAATTTCACTTACAAGGACACATAAAAAATTTTGGATACAATACTACATATGAAGTACTGTCTATTAGGGATGATTGCTAAAAGGGCATTTTAAGCTATGGTATGCATTTTTAATTTTAACTAAAATTTTGCATACTACATGGTGTGTATAAATTCTATAGACCCTATACAGGACTATAAAAAAGAATTCCTAAGAATTGCTGGGAATGAGCGTGCATTGCTTAAAGTTTTTTTTTAAATTGAGGTATGCATTTTCAAGGTCAACTATATTTAGAAAGATGTGTTTGTAAAATAAAAATATAATAATATACAAGGTTATGCAAAGAACTGGATACATGCACGCCTGCCTATGGATAATTTCTGGAAGTGAGATTTTAGTAGTTTTAAGCGTGTTTTTGTCTGAAGTAACTTTCATCCTAACATGTGTTGTGTCTTGTATAGAAATTTGTCACTAATGTACAGGGCTATACAAAAAAAGAAAAAATAAGTATATTTCCATTGACTGGTAGAAATTGCTGAAGGTGAATTTTCAATTGTTATTATGCATTTTCTTACTATATTAAGTTTTAGCATACTACGTAGTGTATGTATATATATATATATTAATATTTATATGAATAATGAAATATAATATGGTATTTTTATATTAGGATTTGTTGAGATTTAGCAGTTGGTATATTATGAATGAATTAACTTATAATAGCATAAGCTTTGACATTTTGTTCATATTAGTTTGAAGTTTATATCATAGATGGCAGCACTAAAATTTAAACTGGATTCTGTCTGATGCTTCGAATAGAGTAATAATATCAATTTTTAACACTAGGTGGTGCTTAATGTTGGCTATTTGCGATTTTCTAAACTTATAGTTTTGGTAATTTTTACTTTAGTTAAGAAATTAAAAGTGTTAAGAGGTAATTCACTTATTATGTAATTATTTTCTATTTATATTATTTTAATTGCATTTATCACGGTATTTCAAAATAGATTAACTGTTTACATTAGGTTTTAAAATCTATGTTAACTTAACTGTAAAAATAACCTTAAACTTATCGAGTTTTGGATACCATGTGCTGATGTGTACTTGGATAAAATAACTAGGATTTTATTAGGTATTTAGTGTAATATTACTATTTTTCCTTGCTATTAATTAATTATTTAAAAGGTTGTATTGCTTTTTCCATTTCATAGCATTTAATTTTATTCTGTTTTCAGCTTAAATCTATTCTTTTGGTTATATTGGTCGTTTGAGTACAGGAGAAAAAAAAAAAAATTCAGCTTTTAGCTTTTTTTTTTTTTTTCTCACAGAAAACGACTGATTTTGCTTATATAATTGAATTCTGTATTCTTGATAACATAATTCAATATATAAGCTTTTCAATTATTTTGATCGAAATCCATATTCTTCTTTATTATTAATTCTTGTTATATAGTACAAGGGCTTTATTTTATACATAGTAGCTTGTTTATTATGTATTTGGTATCCATTCAGTGTGTTTGGGGACACTGTATTGTTGTAAATTCATTCATATTATCACAATTATTGATGGTGTTCAGTAATGTTTAATTAATGGTTATATATATAACACTGGCAGCCAGCTAACCAAAAAGTAGCTTTTTTGTAAATAAATTCATATTTTCTTCACAGAAAAGTTTGATTTTAGTCATATAAATCAGAATTAATATATTAATATTAAAATGTGTATGTAATATTGACAAAATAAAAATTGAAATACGGGGAAGAAATCCAAGGGAAAAAAAAAAATTGGTTACAGTTTACACTTGCGAATATTGTGCAGTACCTACACTATGTTTTTGTTATATATATGCTAATTTACATCAAATTCAAAACAACACAATTTTATTTAGCAATTTATCAGCTGTAATAACCAAAAGAGCATGATTAACAAATAAATTAGTAAAAAAGAAATGTTGCAATTGCCACTGATTTCAGAGCCATTTTGAATTTTGTTCCTGTAACTTAACTGTAAGTTTCACTGTTTACATCTGAAAAAATACATGAGTTTTAGGCATTCACAGATTTAAGGGAATCTACCGTATTATAATTTGATGAGATTTAAAAATGCAAGTACAGATTACCTGAAAGTGCTTTTGAAAATTTTGATTTTTTTTTTTTGCCAAATTTAACCTTGCCATTTTCTCTACTGCACCAAGACCCCCTGTAACAAAGAAGTACCTTTATTTTTGTAGTGTGACATAAATGAATTATCAACAGAGCTGAAATTCAATGGCTTGAGTACAAGGTACTTATTTTGGTGATGCAGACTGGTAAGAAAAAAAAAGAAGCAACACATATTTAAAAATCATTTATTGAATTCTGAATTAAAATATGTAGTTTTAATATTTCAGAAACTTTGGTATAAAAATTTTTAATGTTTCAAAATCAACTTATTATAATAGTAAAAGTACAGAAATTTTTAACGTAATTTAAATGTTATGCATATTTGAAAAAGTAATCAATGTTCAGCAGTTAGCATATAATGTTATATGTATAACAATGCAAAAATATTAACACAATATCAATTCTGTAACGTACAAGCAAGAAACAAACACTGAAAAAATTTGCCGAATTATCAATAAAAAAAATCACATAAGTACATAAAATGAAATAATTAGATTTCCAAATACTTAATGAAAATTAATAATAACAGATCATCTTTAACAAAATAAAATGCATTTAGATGAAGCAAGTAAAATTTTATAATACTAAATTAAATAATTGCAACTTTAAACATAGTATTTTGAATGCTAGTTAGAAACATAGAATTAAAAAATACAGAGATAAATTTAAGTTATAAGTTAAGAAATGAATGGAGTTGACATTAAATTGACAAAGAAAAGGAGTAGCTAATAACTCTTTAAAGCTCTGTAATTTAACAGGTCTTAACAAAGTGTGTGTGTGTGGAGGAAATATAAAATTATGTAAAGTAAATTTATAACCAATCAAGTAAGTTTTGGTTCCTTGACAAAACTTAAGAAACACACACATATATATATATTGAATTTTTAAATTAGTTTATGGTATATAGCAATCAATTTTATATGAAACACTATAAAGTTAAAATTTTAATGTTAAAAAAAGAAAAAAAAAACTCTTTAAAACAAAAGAAAATACACGAGAGAAAACTGATTATTATGTAAAACACAATAAAAAAATTGGCAAGAATTAAGATTTTTAAAGCAAAAGATGAATATTTACGTTGGAATTCATAAAACTCTGAACCAAAAAATTTTTTAATGAAAAAAAAAACAAACTATATAACTTGCTAAAAATGTTTTCTGTATGACAAACACATTAGTACTTTTTATTTTAACATTAGTATTTTTTTAATAAAATACCTTTCAAAAGCTCAACATAAACTACATGAATTATATTATATCCCCTTCCCCAATTTTTCATACTCTATGACAGATGATTGCAAATATAAAACAGTCTTTTCTAAAAGTCATCAATTTCTGTTAATAACTTATTTTCTTGTTTAGTGGTTACGTACTGGTTCAGAGCCTTATGTATTCATTTGAGGGTTTGGACTACGATAGTGGGCAGGCCTTTTTTCATGCATGAATGATCATCATTTGACATGCATCATACATCTGTGCACATTAACATTATGTTATATCCCCTTCCCCCAATTTTTCATACTCTATGACAGATGATTGCAAATATAAAACAATCTATTTTAAAAGTCATCAATTTCTGTTAAAAATTATTAGAGGCAGTTTTCTTGTCTAGTGGTTACGTACTGGCTCAGAGCCTTATGTATTCACTAGCCGTCCTTGGCGACCAGTTTGGTCCCCCTTAAATCTATGCTAAGCGTTGTATCATGTTACTTTTATATCCTTCGGCAAATCCGAAGATTCTGATGCAGAAATCATGAACTCGGCATTCTTATGTTAGCCGGGTGCAGGTGACAAACATTGTTCCCGTCGTATTTTTTTGTATTTCATTAATTTAATTTAAAATATAGTACTTTCACTCATTTCAAATATAGTACATTCATTTTAAAATATAGTACTTTCACTTCAAATGCATAACTTTAATTTAAAACTGAAATATTTAAAATTTATGACTCTCAGTTTTTCCTCAAAAAAAAAAAAAAAAAAAGAGAAAAAAAAAGTCCTTCCGGCCAGTGCCGGGAGGAAGAGGTAACTTTCATATTCCTTATTTTAAAAAAGCCAACTTACATCATTCAAACACACGAAGCTCAATTTAGTGGAAACCAAATATAGGAGATTCAATACTAATTTTTATCAATATAATGAATGAGAGTTTTGCAAAATTAGTCAGCTTTATCCAAGCTGCTTTTCTTTACAGTAACTTATATTTGGCTGCCAAATTCGGCAATTTCTTAAAGTGCCTGCCATTTTAAGACAACATGGTGGATGAGGCTAAGCAGTGAACTTGGTCAAGACCTTAGTAATTGCTGTGCACATGCGCACTCACATCGGAATCGGTTGATATATATGAGTGCTGTCGCATGCAAAAAATCAGATTCTTCAAAATGTCACCCACAATAGAAATTGAAACTGCAATATCTAAGCCATTTTTTAAGGTAAAGACAAACAAAAAATGCTCCTGAATCCTTATATCAAGGTCAAATACTTAAGAAAGAAACCTTTTTCAATTTCTAATTTTTTTGCACCTCACTTTAAATATATATATATTTTTTAATTTAAAGGCCGCCATTTTGAAACAAGATGGCTGATGAATCTGGCCAGCGAACTTGGTCGAGGTGTTGATGTATACTATCCACATACCTTCTTACATCGAAATAGGCGAATACGTGTGTTATCACGTGACAAATACAAGATCGTTTCAAAATGTTAGCCATGCTAGAAATTCAAAGTGTTATAAATCAACCATTTTTTAAGATATAAACAAAAGAACAAATTTTCAGAAACAAAAACTGCTCCGGAATCTTTGTATCAAGGCCAAACACATAAAAAAAAAAAAAACCTTTTTCATTTTCCAATTTTTTAATACCTCATTTTAAATTTTAAATTAAATTTTTTTTAAATGGCAACACTTTTGAAACAAGATGGTGAATGAAGCTGGCCAACGAACTCGGTCGAGACATTGGTATGTACTATGTACAGACCAAGTTACATCCAAATCGGTTCATAAATACGCCTGTTATCGCGTGACAAAAATCAGGTCGTTTTAAAATGTCAGCCACAATAGAAATTCAAAATGGTATTACTCAGCCATTTTTTTAGATATAGACAAAACAAAAACTGTTCCGGAATCTTTGTATTAAGGTCAAACACATACGAAAAAAATCTTTTTCATTTTCCAATTTTTTGATATCTCATTTAAATTTTTTAATTTTTTAATTTTTTTAAATCTCCGCCATTTTGAAACAAGATGGTGGATGAAGCTGGCCAACAAACTCGGTCGAGATATTTGTATGTACTATGTACACACCAAGGTACATCCAAATCGGTTCATAAATACGCCTGTTATTACGTGAGAAAAATCAGGACGTTTCAAAATGTCAGCCACGCTAGAAATTCAAAATGTTATAACTCAGCCATTTCTTAAGATATAGACGAAACTAAAACTGCTCCCGAATCTTTTTATCAAGGTCAAACACATAAGAAGAAAATTTTTTTCAATTTTAAATTTTTTGGTACCACATTTCAAATTTAAATTTTTCTTAAAAATTTAAATGGCCGCCATTTTTAAACAAGATGGCAGATGAAGCTGTCCAATGAACCCGGTCGAGACATTGGTATGTACTATGTATAAACGAAGTTACATCCAAATCGGTTCATAAATACGCCTTTTATCGCGTGACAAAATTCAGGACGTTTCAAAATGTCAGCCACGCTAGAAATTCAAAATGCTATAACTCAGCCATTTTTTAAGATATAGACAAAAAAAAAACTGCTCCGAAATCTTTGTATAAAGGTTAAATACATAAGAAAAAAATATTTTTCCATTTTCAATTTTTTGGTACCACATTTCAAATTTTAAATTTTTTTAAAAATTTTAAATGGCCGCCATTTTGAAACAAAATGGCGGATGAAGCTGGCCAACGAACTCGGTCGAGACATTGGTATGTACTATATACACACCGAATTACATCCAAATCGGTTCATAAATACGCCTTTTATCACGTGACAAAATTCAGGACGTTTCAAAATGTCAGCCACGCTAGAAATTCAAAATGCTATAACTCAGCCAATTTTTAAGGTATAGACGAAACAAAAACTGCTCCGGAATCTTTGTATAAAGGTCAAATACATAAGAAAAAAATATTTTTCCATTTTTAATTTTTTGGTACCACATTTCAAATTTTCAATTTTTTAAAAAATTTTAAATGGCCGCCATTTTGAAACAAAACGGCGGATGAAGCTGGCCAACGAACTCGGTCGAGACATTGGTATGAACTATGTACACACCGAATTACATCAAAATCGGTTTATAATTACGAGAGTTACAGTGTGACATAGGTCAGATATATATATATATATATATATATCAATTTTGAACGGAGGGTGGTTTCGGTGTCTGGAGGTCATGATCGATGAAAATATACCAAAATTTTTTGAAATCGCTTTCCTCCGAACGGCTGCAATAGGTAGCTTTTTGTAATGAAAGCTACCTAAAAAGAAAAGAAATAATACAATGGGCCATGACATTTAATTTCAACATCAAAGCTTTGTTTTACTAATTTACCACGTGAAAAACTGCTTATGACAGTCACATGAAATGGACTATTATAATACTGATGACATAATGGCGATGGAACAATATTTGGCAATTTATCGCCTGTGCCCAACTAACATTAAATTACCAAATTAGCCGTCTGGCATAGAAAAAGTGAAGTGGTCAGCCTAGAACTTTTGATGACAGTCAAATGATTTAGGCTTTTATTATATAGATTTGAGGGTTTGGACTACGATAGTAGGCAGGCCTTTTTTCATGCCTGAATGATCATTATTTGACATGCATCATACATCTGTGCACATTAACATTATGATATTTTTGTATTTGCATGGGCTTTAGTCTATTTTTTTTTTCCCGTGTACACTTTTATACCTGATATCAACATGAGGTCACATTTATGACAATAAGATATATGTATAAGAATAAGATATGTATATTGCCATTTAAATATCTCCAAACTCTTGTAAAAAAAAAAAAAAAATTATATTTATATACTAATAACAAAGAAAAAGTTCCTGTTACACGCAACCTTTATATATAATCCAAGTAAAAGTACCAATACTAGTATTTTTTTTTAAGTAATAAAGTGATTTACTTTGCTTTATGCTAATACTGATAATTCCAGAAAAATGATAAATTTTTTAGACTGAGCATTCTTTTAAAGTCAAAGATAACATAAAAAAATCATTGTTGTAAAAATTATAATGTCTTTATGAAGTGCTAATACTGTATGCCGCAGATAACATAAAAATGAAACATTAGTCAAATTAGGCCAAAAAAACCCATAAAATGCTTTATTAGTTAATTTTGCATTTAGAAAATTATTGCCCCATTTTACGTTCAGATGAACTTTTCTTTTTTTATTTTCTTCTTGTCTGTGTTCTTTAGTACACTGAGGCTTCTTTAACTGGGCCCGACTACTACTTAAAAGGTGCCAGATTCAAATCCTGTTCCAAGATTGTGGTGAATGGAATTCCATTTTAAATGAAAGTTCTAACCTATTTAACTCTTAAGTCTATAAGATGGCTAAGGTCAGTGCCCTAACTAAACTAACCAACGTATTTATAAGAAACAATGCATTAAGGTCCTTTTGTAAACATTAATAACTTTTTAAAAATAAACAATCAAAAATGTCTTTGCAAAAAAAGAAAAAAACTTCAAAGTAAAATAGAAAGAATTTTTTCATTGATATATTTTCATTGATATTAGAAATAAAAATAGACTTTCTTTGTTGACATATTTCAGTTTAGCACCAAAATGCCGTATTTTATAGTTAATCTGATCTTATGATTCATTATTTGTAATCAGGTTCATACCAAATGGTGTATTTGGCACAAAAGTTATGTTTAAAATCTTTGGTGGTATTCACATCTGTTTTAAAGCATATATTGTACCCATGATGAAAATGCTTGACAATGCCCAATTACGGAAAATTAATGTAAAAAAAAAAAAGACACTTTTTAATTTGCTCAGAGCAACCAATTATTAATTGTTGCAATTCATCTGTCACTAGCTAATTTTGTTATTGTGGCAAATTTGCATTGTTTAGACAGGTTTAAAAAAAATCCTTACTTGAAAATTATTTAAAAAGTCACTAAATTGAGATGCAGTTTTCAAACAAATTTCATTCAAAAGTACGTTTTTTCTCCTATTCAGTCATTTAAAAATTACAATTATGTGAAGAAGTGATGCAAGAGCAATAAAGGTGCATAGCATTGTTGCCACTATTTTTATACATTTCTAAAAATAATTTCCAAAGGTGAACTATTTTTTTTTTTTTAAATGGGCAAAAAGAACATAGTGAAAGGAATTGGATTTTATTGTTAATAATTTCAAAGAATTGCTTTAATTAATTTAAACAGTGTACTTAAATTTTAAACTATGCAAACATTTATACAAAAGTTAGAATAAAAGTCAACAAACAGTCAGACGAATCAAAGTTATAAACTAATCTTAAGTATACTGGAATATGTTAAAAAGCTTGAAATATTGAATATTTGTTGAAATAAAACATTTGAGATATAAATTAGGCAATTTAAAGTCAATTTTTATGATTTAAATTTGACTTGCTCTAACAAAAACTACTACTGAATTTTTTTCAAGGAACATCCATTTATGTAAAAGATTCTCTTCAAAATACACTGCTTTTTCTGTTCTTTGGGTTTGAAAAAGTTTTATATTTAATCAAATTGTAAACTTTTATGTATAAAAAGAAATAATTAACTTTATTTAAATAAACAAATTAAAAAATATAGCTCAATAGCTGATAAACACAACGTAAACATCAAAAGCTAATTAACAATACAAAAATAGTAATTGCTAACGAAAGGCCATTCTCTTGTAAAAGGAATGGGTATAGAATACAGAGCTTTTAGATCTAGATAATAACTCCATTAATGGGCTGCAAAAATTTATAAACTACAGTAGAACCTCGATTAACTGAGCTTCAATTAATCAAGGTTTCTGTTAACCAAGCCGATGACAAAGTCTGATTTTTTTTTTTTTTGAATGAGCTTCGAAAAATATCCCACTTTTTAGTTCACTGTCTGTGCTACAAGCCCTTCTGTCCCCAAAAGCACTCAACTTCCAAGAAACATTGCACCCCGAGAAGTTAACAGCAAACAATGCTTTGTTTCCAGTGACAGTGGCCGTGTGGCCCTACAGAACACCAGGTGCAATTAATTACATCTCCCCACACTTAACTCTCACAATAGACATTTGGGTTTCATGACATTCTTCTGTTTGCCCTTTCTTTCGCAAATCCCCTGTTTTGTTGTGAACATTTTTTTTAATCATTTCACGTCTGACCATCGCACTAATAGCAAGTCGTTCATTTTAAAGTGCAGAACCAAAAAAGAAAAAAATGTTGTTGTTTCAAAGGGTAAAAAGCTATTAAAATAATTAATAATGTTAAAAGTTTGAAAAAACTTCTCTGGAATTTGGAGTTCGTGAAACCACAGTAGGCGATTGGAGATGTAACAAAGCTCAAATAGAAGCTTTTTGTTCAAAGATGGATTCCTCAGAGGTCTTAGAAATAACATCGACATAAAAAAAAGCCAAAAGTTAAACATAACTTTATATATGTTTATTTTATCATTTAAAAAACATTATATTGTTTTTTATTGTGTTATTCGTGAGCATGGCAAGTTTTTATACCTAATTTCTACTAACCGAGATTTCCGATATCCGAGCTACTAGTGGTTCCAATTAGCTCAGATAATCAAGGTTGCATTATACTTGGATAAGTGTACCTACATATTATAAGAATTCAAAATAAAATAAATATTTAAAAAACACCAATTTTTATCACCCAGATATCTTAACAGACATTTACATAATACATTCAAAATAAAAAACTAAAAACATTTTTGATAATAATCAAAACATATATAATAAATGCATCAAAGTACATAAGATTTCATCCCTTTTATATTCAAATATTAGGAAGCATGTGGATAAATATTTCACAACCGTTATGACATTTATGTAGACTTCAAATTTTCAACAGTCGTATAACAGCACATTGGAAGGTAATTTCTTCCATTATTTAAAACAAATGAAAAAATGAAAAAATTCCATTTTAAAAAGTCGAAACTAAAGGATGAGCATCTATTTTTTATATCTACAAAATGTGAAATTAGTATAATTTTCCAGTTTTAAAAATGGGAAATAAGCCTACAACGTATGTGCACTAAACAGAAGAAGGAAAAAAAAAAATATATATATATATATATATATAAGTAACTGTGTCTATAATAATGCACACAATACAACAAAATGTAATACTTTATTATAAACATAAATAGACTTAGTTCCAGAGATCTAAATGAAACAGACCTTCTTTATTATATTGAAAAAATTTATCAACTTTTCAATTCTACATTATCCCTTTTTCTTTCTGCAGAAGAAAAATTATTATAATAAATAATAAAAATCTACTGGGTTAATTAATAGAGAAAACTTAGCAAAAAGTTGTGAGCTTTCAGCAGAATTTCAAATGTTTTTCACAAATTAAAAAAAAAAAAACGAAATAATAGAACAAATAATTTATATGCTTAAAAAAATTAACCTTGGTGTAATTTAAAATTAAGCATTAACAAATAAAAGTAAGGGGGAGGGGAGGTTCTTTGTTAGGAAGCCTCAAAGCAAAAGAAATATTTTGCTGATTAATCCATGAAATATTGATAATGAAAGTACAAATACCACATGCCACAATTTTTATAACTGAATATTACAAAATATTTCTTGTATTCACTGCATACAAAATAAAATCATACATACTTTTGACTATTCTAAAGGAAAATGAAAGATTGTTCTACACTACATGCTCTTGTGATAAAGTCTCATTTGCACCTTTAATGAATACAGTCATCCCCCCAACCCCATGAAATTTCATAAGTACCTCTATAAGATGGATACCTTTTTTTTAAACCATAGGTGTCCAACTTAGAGGGATTTCATTGTACTTAATTAAAGCCAATAACAAATACATTTTTTTTAAAAATAGATCTTTGACTTAAGTAAAAACAGAAATACAACTTAACGATAAATTTATTAAACAATCAAATCTTTAAAAACACTTAACAGTTTGTACAATAAATCAACATTTAAATTTCCTTGAATTGGGATTAAAAAATAACTTCCTAATTACAGGAAAACTATGGTGTTTGAAACACAAGCAAAATAATACTTTTAATATCACACAAAATGGTAACCCAAATCCACCAATTCATGGTTTTAAATAAATAAATAGTATATCAATATGCATAGTTTTTATTTAATCAATGAATCATACTGTTATTTATTTATAAATATATAAAAGACAGAAAATAATATAAATGTACATATTATAATGTATAGTGATATTCTGTACTATTAATTATTACATAGAGATAAAATTACATGATATTTTTACCTTAAAACATTGTTGATAGTAATTATAAAATTTTAATATGTTTAAAATGTGATAATTTAGAACCCTAGATAATGAAATTTTAGAAGATAACTCACTCAGTAAAAGTTAAGTCATTATACCAATTTATAAATAAATTACACAGACCTTATACATAAACATAATAAATAAAGAAAGTGTTCATATTTTTTTTTACAATATATTTTACATTTAAATTGCTAAGTATATTATTTCAGCAAGAAAGTTTAAAGAACATCTATAATCTATTTTTTAAAGATATACCTTGTTGAAATATAAGCAGAAAGTTAAAAATATCTAATGGATAAGTAAATAACGTGAAGTTACATTAAAAAAAATTAATAAAAAAGAAAGAAAAATGAAATTTAAGGGAAAAAATAAGATTATTAAAATAAAATTAATGAGATCATTACTTTAAAATACATGTAATGGCTATGTTTGGAATTAACTAACCAAATCTTTGTAAATAATTAGTAATTTAAGGAATAGCAAATAACCTAAACGATTGATCTAAAAAATAAAACCAAAAACCGTACACATATGTCTAATCTTTAAAAGATTAAAAGCAGGGCTTTAAAAAAAACAAAACAAAAAAAAATGTTTAGATGTGCTCTCAGTTTGATTAAAAAAAATTACAATTTTTGAAGTTGTCTTTAAGATGTTAATTCACAAAATGTTTAGGGTACACATACCTTTGCACACTTCTCCAACACCCCCCCCCCCCCCCCCCCAAAAAAAAAAAAAAAAAAAAACAAACAAAAACAAACACTGATTATAAGCATGCAAAGTATCTAGGTATATAGAGATAGAATTCCAATAGTTACTGAATGGGAAATTTTCTAATTATGTACCTTCTTCCACCTACCAACGTCTCAACAAGAAGTTTTTCCATACCATAGATTTTACACATCCATGTTTCAAAAGTTGAGATCTATCGTTAGCCGCATATGCATATTCCCTTATCAACTTAAAAATAAATTTTGAGCTGAATCTGAATAGTGATTGAGCTCCTCAGGCTGATGCAATGAAGAAATTATTTAGTCTGGGGTGTAAAGTCGTTTCTCCAGGGAGTAAATCTCAACAGAACTGAGCTGTGTAAAATCACAGGCTGTATGTTAAGGTTGTTTGGTGAATTGTATTGATCAGAATATCCAGGATAGCTCAGTTAGTAGATCAGTAGCATACTATGCAAGAGGTCTTGGGTTCAATTCCTGGTCGGGGTCCTATTTCATTTAGTTGAAAAAAATTATAATTTTTTTTTTTATCAATCGGTATGATTGAGATAAAGACCTCAATATATGTTTTTACAATAATAACAACAATTAAAATGATAATAATAGTAAACATTTATAACATATTCAGATTTAAAAAATAAAATCAGGATCAAAGATCATATAAAATGTACAAAACAGTTAATCTCAGAAGCACTTACATATTTTTTGAAAATAAAGCCCTGTTTAATCAAACTTATATAACCGTATTGTTTTCTACAAAGCATATAGAGCCTTATTTGAAATTTCAAGTAAAGAAAAAATATTAAAACAAAATTAAAGATCATAATGCAATTCATAGCAAAGGAAGTTTAAATTAATTCATATTTAATGCACATGAAAATTAAAAGAATACACACTTAATCATACATTAATTGTTCTAAATAAATGTGGCATTGTTAAATTACAATATTAAGTTTGGGAAGTGATCCATATATGATATGAAAGGACAATAGTATTGAGATACTATAAGCATCATAGATTTTGTTATGAAAATACTTTGGTTCCTTAATGATACATAATCTTTAGGCACACATAAAGATAAATAGAACCTTATATATATACACTATGAGTATAAAAATACTTTTTATATACACATTTTCCAAGCACCAAACTAATAGATCATTTAATGGAATATTATGTCAATATACATGACAGCCTCCAACAACACAATGCGTTCACAGTAAAATATCAAATATCTTTTAGAAGCCAACAGTGTGTTTATAACATATTTTTTACATAAACAACATTATTTGAAATTGGAATATGGCATCAAACCATACTTACAATAAAATTAGCAATAAAAGTTTGTAAGCAACAAAATATTGTTTAAAATCAAAAATGCAACTGTTGTAACAATTTTAGCTAAACTCTCTTTATACTGTGATCAATATTAAACATGTGTATTGATATATTTTCGGAAATTTCAAAGAATTAAAAATACAAATGCTTTAAACTAAAATATATACATTAATGCTTTTAAAGGTTGGTATTATTCAGCCAACACATAAAGACTAGATTTAAGATATGGAATTAAGTACTGAATTTATTATTTAAGAAACAAGTTAGATATTAATTATATTGGGCATATTGCAAAAGGGAAAATGCCTTTAAAGAAGACATATAGCTATATAAGAAAGGCGATATTAACTTAATTGGCAGAATTCACCTGACCTTGTGAAAAGAGACCATATTTTTGCTTAAGCAACTTTTCAATGCTCAAGTCGAAAAAATGGTCTATTCTTCCAGAACGCAGCAAGTTCAACCAATAACAAAGAAAGACCTCACAACCCTGCCAAAAAAAAAAAAAGAAAAACATATCCATACTTATCTGGTAACCCTATCCATTCAACATATAATAAGTAAACCTATAAAGAGCATAAAGAACCTGTTTGTTTGGTTTCTGACAATTTTGAGACAAAGCCAAGTGAACATGCTTCATATAATGTTTGTTTATTTTTTCTCCCCTCTGATATGGCCATTAAAAGTCTAAACAGCACAAATGTTTTTACAATATGAAAGAATTTGGACTCTATTCCATGCCAGCCCTGTTTGAACAATACTAAATTAAATGCATGACTTTTAACTTTGTAATATATCTTAAATATAATGAACCACAAGCTATATGGGTTTTAACGAGAGAAAACTTTTACACAAGCGGAATAAAAATTTTGCATATTTAGATAACATATCAAATTTCTTTACAAATATAAAAATATTTTGATTACTAATTTACTGTACATCAAAAATCTTTCTTTTGATAAATATGTTTTTGAAGAATTACTATTTATTAATAAAAAAGAAATGTCATCCTCAACATGATATATATATATATTTTTTTACTTTATAGCACCACCTTAAGGTAAATTTACAATTTATAAAGAACAACCATAAATTTTTAAAATTTCAATTGGCTTTCTTGTAATTTATTTATACCAATTAACTTTCTTTTTAAAATATAGAAGGCAATTAACTTGCATATTGCTTGATCTGAAATAAAAGTTTCATTATACAGACAACATAATAATACAAATAATAACCGTAAAAAAATATTGTATTGCATTTTTAATAGCTTTAAGAGTGCAGATCAGTCAGGCTTCCAGTGTACAGATCAGTTAAATTTCCAATCTCCCTATCGTTAAATTTCCAATCTCCCTTAAGGCAAATCCAAAAAGTCTACTTTCTGAATTTGTTTGTTAATGCATGAAATTAGTAGCTGTTATTCAGAAACTATAATTTAACCCTTTTTTTTACTTTTTTCGTTAAAGGCAGAATATCTTTTAGAAAATCCTGTCAAAGTTAACGTTTTGAACAAAATTTCCAGATGTGTCAGTTGAGGAATGGGAAAAAAAACTTCTATCATGAGACAACAATCACTTATAATTTAAGATGCATTTCATTTATCGAGAAATTTAAAAACTATTTGATTCTATATCAATTCAGCAGTCGAGCTTGCCAGTCTCAAGCTTTCACATTAAAAAATGTGTCCATAAATATGAAAGTTTCTCGTTGTTGAATGTTAAAAAATATTTTTTTGAGAATACTCTCAAGGCCATGGGATGCATTCGTATTTTTAAAATTTATCATAGAAAAAATTTTAACTTTTATATTCTTTTCTTTATATGCTCTATATAATTTATGTCTCTTTGCATACTGCTTGGCAAAATACTTTTAAAATATATATTTTTTCTCCTTAAAGTATTAAAATCTTTTAAGGCAGTGACAAGCTGTGGATAAATTTAACATTTTTTTCCCTGTATGCTGTGTAACTTTTTAACCAGAAATTTAATTTAACCCCTTCGGAACTACTGATGCATACATGCACCATCAAAAGGTGCATGTGAAATTTGTTTTAAGTACCATTAATAAACAAAAGTAATAGCATTTGTCTTTTTTAATTAGAGTATTTTCAGTATTTCATAAGTAAACTGCTTAAAAAAAGCGGTGTTGACTGAATAAAATTTGTGTAAGGGATGCACATCCTGAAAGGATTAATTAATCTAAGTGTGTGTGATACATGAGAATTTGGAATTTGACTACTTGCTACTGCGTGAAGAACAAGGTGACACTGTATGAAATCTTTGGGCAGACATTTCGCATTTAAATTTAAGAAACCATACTGCAATATTTTGTGAAAACTACAATTTTAATAATGACTATAACATTTCAATAGAATAAATTCATTTGAAATGTTTTTCGCTAAATTTTTATAAGGATTTTTTATTAGTTTTAATGATAAGATACTTCAAGGATTAATTAATCTAAGTGTGTGTGATACACGAGAATTTGGAATTTGACTACCTACTACTGCGTGAAGAACAAGGTGACACTGTATGAAATCTTTGTCCACACATTTCTCATTTAAATTTAACAAATCATACTGCAATATTTCGTGAAAACTACAATTTTAATAATGGCTATAACATTTCAATAGAAAAAATTTACTTGAAATGTTTTTCTCTAAATTTTTGTAAGGATTTTATTAGTTTTAATGATAAGATACTTCAAGGATTAATTAATCTAAGTGTGTGTGATACATGAGAATTTGGAATTTGACTACCTACTACTGCGTGAAGAACAAGGTGACACTGTATGAAATCTTTGGGCAGACATTTCTCATTTAAATTTAACAAATCATACTGCAATATTTCGTGAAAACTACAATTTTAATAATGACTATAACATTTCAATAGAATAAATTTACTTGAAATGTTTTTCTCTAAATTTTTGTAAGGATTTTATTAGTTTTAATGATAAGATACTTCAAGGATTAATTAATCTAAGTGTGTGTGATACATGAGAATTTGGAATTTGACTACCTACTACTGCGTGAAGAACAAGGTGACACTGTATGAAATCTTTGGGCAGACATTTCTCATTTAAATTTAACAAATCATACTGCAATATTTCGTGAAAACTACAATTTTAATAATGACTATAACATTTCAATAGAATAAATTTACTTGAAATGTTTTTCTCTAAATTTTTGTAAGGATTTTATTAGTTTTAATGATAAGATACTTCAAGGATTAATTAATCTAAGTGTGTGTGATACATGAGAATTTGGAATTTGACTACCTGCTACTGCGTGAAGAACAAGGTGACACTGTATGAAATCTTTGGGCAGACATTTCGCATTTAAATTTCAGAAACCATACTGCAATATTTTGTGAAAACTACAATTTTAATAATAGACCGTGAGTCAGCAGCACAGACAATCACCTCATCGAGTTCACAGATGAAATTCTAGGATTAGTTAAATCTCGATTCGCATATTTTAATGCAATCGGTCTGCCAAGTCATATCTTGGTGGAAAACAATCGAAAACCTGATTTTAGTGGTTGACTCATAGGTTTACCATTGTGTTTTCCTGCACTCAAAAGTATGAAAACATCGAAGACTGGGAGCAAGAAAACACAATGGTGAACCTACGAGTCAACCGCAAAAATCGGATTTTCGGGCATTTTCCACCAAGATATGACTTGGCAGACCAATTGCGTTAAAAGAGAATATGCGAATCGAGATTTAACTAATCCTAGAATTTCATCCGTGAACTTGATGATTTATATTGTCTGTGCTGCCGACTCCCAGTCTATAATGACTATTACATTTCAATGGAATAAATTTACTTGAAATGTTTTTCTCTAAATTTTTGTAAATATTCTGTTAGTTTTAATGATAAGATACTTCAAACATAATGAAAATAAAAAGCAGCACTGAGGTACACTACAGCATATTTTCTATAGGTTATGGAGCATACATGTAAAACAGCATACATCGTTTATTTATATTGTCTACAGGGCTGACTATGATTGATAATTTCTGGAAGTGCATTTTCAAATGTATTATCATTTTTAATTAGAAAATTTTAATCTATTATATGGTGTGTATAAATTCTAAAGGTTATATACAGGGTTGCAGAAAAGAATTTGTAAGCGTTATTGTCTATGGGTATTTATTGCTTAAAATGGGTTTTTAACTAGTGATGTACAATTCTGAAAAAATCGAGTATCGATAAACATCGACATTGCATAAAACAGCATCGATCACAACAAGAATCAATTCTCAAATTTAAATTACAGTACAGTACAACCTCGAAAATACGGTAATTCGATAATTCGGTAATTAAATCGATAATTGCTGGAAATGCATTTTCAGATGTGTTATCATTTTTAATTATTAGAAAATTTTAGTCTATTATGTGGTGTGTATAAATTCTAAAGGTTATATACAGGGTTGCAGAAAAGAACGTGTAAGCATTATCGTCTATGGGTATTTATTGCTTAAAATGGGTTTTTAACTAGTGATGTGCAATTCTGGAAAAATCGAGTATCGATAAACATCGACACTGCATAAAACAGCATCGATCACAATAAGAATCAATTCTCAAATTTAAATTACAGTACAGTACAACCTCGAAAATACAGTAATTCGGTAATTAAATCGATAATTGCTGGAAATGCATTTTCAGATGTGTTATCATTTTTAATTATTAGAAAATTTTAGTCTATTACATGGTGTATATAAATTCTATAGGTTATATACAGGGTTGCACAAAAGAATTTGTAAGCATTATCGTCTATGGGTATTTATTACTTAAAAAGGGTTTTTAACTAGTGATGTGCAATTCTGGAAAAATCGAGTATTGATAAACATCGACATTGCATAAAACAGCATCGATCACAATAAGAATCAATTCTCAAATTTAAATTAGAGTACAGAACAACCTCAAAAATACAGAATCATCAGAACCAAGATTAAGCCAGATTTATGTAAATTCAGGATTTCTAAAACATCATCAAAAGTATTTCCAATATTTTCAACAGTGCCTTTACTCATAATTTAATACATAGCAAAGTGATATATATGTGAGAAAAAGGAAAAAAAAAATACTGTAATTTATATTTTTATGTTACAAAAAAAAAATTCTAATAAACAGTGAAGTCATTTCTTCTCATGTATTCGAAAACATCAATGTCAATTTTATGTGCTAAAAATTTTTTTTTGACAGTTTTTTAACCTGTTTTTCTTGGATTTTGTACACATGAAGAATACTGATTTTGGAAATACAGTTTTGTTTCTGTAAGGCATATATTAATTTTCCAGTCAAATTTATGCATTTTTCTAGTGACACCTTTTTTTTTTTGCCTGCTCAGTTGCACTCATTTCTCTGAGCTACCTGCATTATCGACAGTTATATTTAGCACAGCATCAGTAAGCTCACTGTTCACTAATCCATCGCTTTCGATCTCAAAATTTTTAATTTGTAAATAATTGCTATTTTTCTTTCTTCCATAAGTTAGAAGCATAAAAAAAAAGCAGGGAGAGATGACTTAGATGCCGGATTTTTGAAGTTTCTGGATTTTCGAGGCCACACTGCAGTTTTTAGCGTATTAGGTAGTGTGTATAAATTCTAAAGATCACATACAAGGCCAGTGGTGCCAACTTTTGAAAAATATTGCGTGGGCTCAACCATTTTAGGTTAAAATGACTTGGGCATTTTGTTTTCTTTGAAGATAAGGAGATGGATGGAAAAGATACGATAGTGAAGCTAGAATTTTTTAAAACAGAATACAAAATTGTGATTTTATTAAATTATATTCTCATATCAGGTCTTTATTTTATGGACTGTACTATCATACTATGAATATGACGACAAATTAAAACTCAAAGAGCTAAAAAATGACGCATATCAAAAATCAGTTTAAATAAATTCACAGATGTGTCAGAATATAGCCAATCTCTGTTTGAAAACAGCCTGAGCATTAATTCTTTTGCATGCATTTATTTTCTAATTTAGACTATAAAGTTAGACTGTAACTCATAAAAAGAATGAGTCTGGATGTATTCACAGAGAATTTCTTAGCAAAGTACATAGAAACCATTCATTACCATCTCTATCAGAGACAGTAATATTTTAACTGAACTACTTGGGTTGGGTTTGCTTGTTACTGCTATCCTTACTGTGTTTTCACACAAAATGATTTTCAATGCAGAATTATTTTTTCAACGATTGGAAAATAAACAAGTATCAAAATAGAATAATGTGGACAGGTGGGCTAAGAGCAAATTATTGGGTGGGCTCAGATCCCAAGGGCTCATATAAGTTGGTGCCATTGTACAAGGCTGCACATCAGAATTCGTACACATAACTGCATGTGGGCAGCAGTTGCTGAAATGGATTTTTTAATGTGTTATGTGTTTTAAAATTGTTTATCTAGAAATTCTAGGTGCAGATTCCCAAAATCTTAAGAATCCAGGGGCTACTAAACCCAAAAAATCCAGTGGCCACATTGTGAAACAAGTACATAAAAACAATAGTATGAGGGGGGGGGGGGGGGGGACTAAACAAAAAAAACTCAGGAATTCAAAGTGAAAAATAATTTATTTAATATGTACACATTTACAACAGAACAGACTAATTGCATCAAATATGAATTTAATTTAATCATAAAATTTTTGAAATTTTGAATATTAATTAAGTATAATATAAATCTTAGACTATGTCCAGTCAGAAGACAAAGTTGGACAAGATACAGTTTAAAAATATGTATAAGCTAAGCGATCATGATAGTGAAGAATATTAGAAAAAGCAATATTTCTCATTTTGATTTTGTGATACAAAAGTACATAAAAAAAATTGTGAATGTGTGATATTTTGCGCAATAAAAATCAAAATACTTATCAATCATTTGTTTTTATCTAAGAAAACTTATCTTTTAAAATAACACATGGCAACTAAAACACTGAAAGTTAGTGGCCACAGCAAAAAATTTTGTGGCGACTGGAGACCGTAAATCTGCATCTATACTAGAAATATCATTTCATTGTATGTAAAAATTAAATTTCTTAATAATATTCTGTTAGGGCCAGAAAGTGTTTAATAATCTGTGCATGATTTTTTGTTCTTTTATTCAGCAAGTAAAATATTTGAAGAATCATTCAAAAATTTTGCCCCAAAACCTTACAATCTCACCTAAATCTGTACACTGTAAGGTTAAACCTTAAAAGTTAGGAGATATGTAGCTTTTAGAGGGAAAATGAGTTATTTCTCTGGAGTAATAGAAGGAATTTTTTTCTGACTGACCAACACCTTCAAGTTATTCCAATCAAATGTTAATCCATTTTAGGTTAAATAAAACAGTAAGATATTTAAAGAATCATTTAAAATTTTGCGAAAAACCTTACAATCTGACCTAAATCCTTACATTGCATGTTTTTTTTAGGAGATATGTAGCTTTTAGAGGGAAAACAGTTATTTCTCTGGAGAAAAAGAAGCAATTTTTTTCTGACTGACCAACAGCTTCAAGTTATTGCAATCAAATGTTAATCCATTTTAGGTTAAAAAAACAATAAAATATTTAAAGAATCATTTCAAATTTCTCCCCAAAACCTTATGAAGTAACCTAAATCCTTACATTGTAAGGTTAAACCTTAAAAGTTAGGAGATATGTGGCTTTTACAGGGAAAATAGTTATTTCTCTGGAGAAAAAGAAGCAATTTTTTTCTGACTGAACAACAGCTTTAATTTATTGCAATCAAATGTTAATCCCTTTTAGGTTTAAAAAAAACAAACAGTAAAATATTTAAAGAATCATTTAAAATTTTGTGAAAACCCTTACAATCTGACCTAAATCCTTACACTGTAAGGTTAATCCTTAAAGGTTAGAAGATATGTAGCTTTTACAGGAAAAATAGTTATTTCTCTGGAGAAAAAGAACGATTTTTTTCTGACTGACCAACACCTTCAAGTTATTGCAATCAAATGTTAATTAATTTTAGGTTTAAAAAAAACTTATATATAAAATAAATAAGTATGTAATGCAAATTTGTACATATTTTAAATAAAGCAAAGACTAATTTCTGTCAAACTTAGAGAAAACTACAATGGTTTTGTAATTTCCAAAACTAAAAATCTATATTAAGTGCTGACATAAGTACATTTTAAACTTTTTAACTACTTTTTACAAAGTCAAAACAAGTAGAGATAAGCCTATAAAAAAAGTTCTGTAGCACTCTTAAAAATGTTTAACCAAATTAAAATAAATACTCCAAAGCAAATATTCCAAAATAAAAATATGAAAGCAAAAAGCTTAAAAAATGTAAAAAAATACATCTGTGCAAATCAAGTACACATTAATAACAAAACTTTACATAAAAATACTGAAAAATAAAAATAGTAGATGTTACAGTATCACACTGGTTTATTTGGTACTTACATATTATATGAACTCTGCTAAATTTTATTACTAAAATTGAATAGTAAAATTTTGTTTTACTGATCATAATAATAATAATAATTATAACGTTTTATATTTTCTTCTTGATTTTAGGATGGGCAGTATTACCAAAAACATATAAAAATTAACTGCATGACTGTCAAATTTAGAAAGAAAAAAAAATCAGGTAAATTCTAGCAACATTTTCTGCATTATTATGCAGTTAAAATAGATAAACATAAAAGTTACAAAATAGGGAGAGGGATAAAAACAGATCTTTTTTAAAATAACTTAAAAAAAATATTTTGCACAGATATTTTAACATAAGAAATAATCTAAGAATGTAATTTCTTTAACACTAATCAGTTAACTCTAAGTAGTAAGATAATTACTATGGTCATTGCTAACTGATGTTTTTTTTTTTAAATAAATTTACATCTGATTATGTACTGCAAGACAGATTTAACTTTCAACAAAAATTCTCCATCGAAATTTTGGTCAAATTTCTGTTTTTGTCATGAATGTACATGAAATGGTATGTGTAATTTTTAAAGACATAAGAACATGTTTAAAACATAAGAAATGTTTGAATGTAAGAAAGAAATAAGGATTGTACCAAAATAAGAAAGCATGCTTGAAAAAAAACCTGGAGGCATGCAATTGGGTGCTATATTAATTACTAAATGGAAGTACATTTTTGGGGGATATGTTATACAGTATGTCCATTTATCTGAAAACCAGGTTATCCAGAATGATATTTCCAATTGACTGATTTCAGAATCTTACCAGAAAAAAGTGACATATAGAGCCAATTTGACATGTGCATTGCTTGATAACTTTATGTCAACATCTAGGACAATGCAGTGAACCTATGGCATGCAGCAAGTTATTTTTGGAATGACATGCATTTAAGGTTCTAAATCAAAATATAGTAAAATTGTATAAAATGGTATGAATTTAGACTAGCAGCTGAGTTTGTGTAAAATCGAACTGGTTGTCGCTTTCATACAGATAGAAGAAAAAAACTAAATGCAACTTAATGGATGGTAACAGCAGACGGTAAAATTATGACAACTTGGAATTCAGTTCTAGATACATGCTTAAAGAAGCAGGTGTTTGCGCACACACAATTTCTTTAGCAAGTCATTGTTATACATTATTTATTATCATATTACTTATTATTAAATTAAAAATAAACAAGTATAAAACTGGTATAAATTATTTAGCATGTAAGATGCAACAAAAGAAATGACATTTTTTAAAAATTTCTTTCTAAAATATAATATCAAATGTTACACCTATTTCTTTTAATCCAAAACAGAAATTTTATGTAGTTTTGATTCATTATTATCTGATACACTAAATTTTTGGTTTGCATGTCATGATCATGTAAAAAATATTTGTTTTGTATAATTGAAAAGGTTTGCCAATCCGGATCTTGGATTTGAAATGGAAGCATATTAGGTACTGGGTGTTTTAATTTTTATGCACAATTGTTGTTGATTCCAATATATTATGTTTTTCAAACTGTGATTAATCTTCGGATCTTGATCAGATTTGATTCTTAAACTGAATAATCTTAGTACCATAATTTCCGGCCTATAATTCGCAGATAATCTGCCAAAAAAGTGAAAATTTTTGCGACGCGGATAATCTGCTGCTGCAGATTATCTGATTTTTTTTTCACTTTTGAAAAAAGAAACGAAAATTTTTAGAATGTTCTTAGTTTGGTTTACTACTTTTCTAATAGATGGCAGCACAACACAATCACTTAATCTGGCTTGCTGCTTATGCGCACTTGGTACTCATTACGTGCATGCTCTGTAAGAAGCTAGCTTACAGAAAAAGGAAAGAAAAGGATTTTTGAACAGTAAGCATTTTTTACTGCCATCACCATTTCTTTAGTGATAGCTTAAGTGCATCTTTGAAAACATGCCTTGCAAAAAACGTACGAGGTATACTGCCAAATTCAAATTACAATTTGTAGAAAATGCAGAAAAGATGGGAAACAGTGAATTTAATGTTTGATTCAATAAAATTATATTCGATTACATTTGATTCGTCAATAGTGCGGATTATAGGATGGTGCACATTTTCTGCTAACTTTTTTCTGGTGAGAAGAAAAATTGCACATGCAGATTATAGGCTGGAAATTACGGTAAATAATTTGAACATTAAATACATGAAATTTTTCACATTGCTAACTAAGCATAAACCAACAGAATGAAAAACGTCCAAGCTGAGAATCGAACCCGAATCCTTGGAATAACACTCCAATGCTCTACCATAAAGCTACGAGGACGATACCCAGCCTGGTATCTCTCATTCTTAAATGTTGGTAAGGCTGCAACTGCAGCACAAGATGGAAAAGTCTTCATGAGCACACAACCCTGCGGAAAACATGAGCAGTGTTGAATTCAGGAGGTGGCCTGGGAAGAACATCCTCTCCTACCCGGAACAATAAGATGCCCCCCCCCCCCCCCCAGAAGATTTGAGATTTTATATTTTCAATGGTCAAAAAGTGCAATTTTCCTCCTAGAGCCACAGGAACCCCTCCCAGAGAAAAATGCCTGAATTAATGAGATGAACTAAAGCCCAGCATAGTTGAACACATATAAGTACAATTCATTATTCAATTAATTTTCAGCAGTGTAATTATGCCTGAAATTATTGAACATTAAATATGTGAAATTTTTCACATTGCTAAGTGTAAACTAATAGAGTAAAAAATGTCCAAAACGGGAATCAAATTCGAATCCTTGGAATAACACTCCAATGCTCCACCATTAAGAGGCTACTTCAGTCAAGTGAAAAGACCCGTTCGCTAATGCTAATCCTATGGAAGAAATTTATAAAGGTATCTCGGTTGCATTTCAATATTTTAAAATGATTTCTTTTGCATTAGACTGCTGAGATCGATCTGTACAAAGGTTGTTTTATACTTTTTCGATTTTGTTTACAGATATTTTTTATGGGACACTTTCATTTTCAGAATCGGTTTCGAGAGTGAAAACATCCTCATAAAAAAAAATCTGCAATGAAAATCGAAAAAGTAAAAAACGGCCTGCATACAGATCGATCTCAGCTATCTAATGAAAAAGAAATCATTTAAAAATATTGAAATGCAACCGAGATATCGTTATAAATTTCTTCCATAGAATTAGCATTAGTGAACGGGTCTTTTCGCCTGACTGAAGTAGCCTCTTAAGCTACGAGGACGATATCCAGTCTGATATCGCTCTCTCTTAAATGTCGGTAAGGCTGCAACCGCAAGATAGAAAAGTCTTCATGAGCACACAACTCTGCAATAAACACACTGGCCTTTAGTTCATCTAAGGTTGGGTATCATCATCGTAACTCAATGGTTCAGCACTGAAGCGTTATTCCACGGATTCAGGTCTGATTGCCAGCTTGGACATTTTTCCCTCCATTGGTTTATGTTGTTTGTTGTTGGTTGGTTAGTAATGTGCTCTGTTGGTTAGTAATGTGAAAATTTTCACGTATTTAATGTTAAATAATTTCAGGTGCAATTTCACTGCTGAAAATTAATTGTACTTAATTAATTTGAAATCACAAACAATGCCACAGCCACATATATTCTATAAATCTAATCAAATGGATGTTACTTTAATTCCCAACTTGCTATTCAGAAAAACCGGTTATCTGGAATACTTGCTATTCAGAAAAACCGGTTATCTGGAATATATCTGGCCTCAACCATTTCAGATAAATGGTTCAATACTATATAAAATTTTAGCAAAACCTGGCAAATAATATTCAGTAATAAAAATCAGCTGAGTTTTATATAATACATAAGTACCATTTTTCTTCTTCATGACTTACAACAAGCAATAGCTTTATGATTTGTCCTTTAGCACCAATTTCACAATCAAAAAGTACTAGAAAACAAGTAATCATTGCTTCACAGATATATTCTGTTTATCTTGTAAAATTTGTGGTACTTCCTTACTTGCCTGAATGGAAGAAGATTTTGAAGAAACAAAATTTTCTGGCAGTTCAATTGAACTAGATGGAATGCTAGATGGCGCTGCAGTATAAGTGGGCTTAGATGGCTGAGTATGCCTTACTGAGGCATCAGACTTAACATAAACTTTCTGTTCCTCCATTTTTTGTTTTTTAATGCGAGAGCGGACTATTGATAAATGTCGAAGCAAATATTCTTCTTTGGGTGCCATGGAAACAGCTTTAAGGAGACAAGCTTCAGCATATTGTAAAAGGCCACGTTCGACATATACAACACATAAGTTATGTAATGCTTGGATATTGGTAGGTTCTAAACTTAGGATTTTTTCATAGCACTAAAAAAGAAAGAAAAAAAAATATATTACAATATAATTACAACTGAATTGTTCTGATACATTCAGAGACTCATTTTTAAATATAAAAGCATGCAATTGGCAAGCATAAATTATTTAAGTGATTTGGCATAGAATAACACTTTTCACTTTCTACACACATTTTCACATTAGACTTCTTCATATCTGTGATCCTAAAATCTGCAAACGCTTAAAATCCACACATCATTGCACATGTAAATAGTGAAATGTACAGTTAAGATGTAGAAGGAAAATTCTAGATTATTTTCATTTTTATATCATCGTGTACACATTTCAATATGTAATTCTGGTTAATAAGACTGAACTCATGCTTTATCATGAAGGAAGTATAAATTTATTCCCTAAAAAAATTCAAGATAGTCTAGATATCAGTGGCAATCAGGATTTTTTTGCTAAATACATTTATGTATTAATCAAGCCTTTTTGGTTATTAAATTTGGCTAAATATGAAATAAAAATCTGTTATTTTATGATTTACATGTAAATTATTGCTGTACCTTTATGAGGAGAATTTCATTGAATAATTTGAGAAAAAAATTATCTTGTAATTACTATGCATAATTTTTTTTTAAGCATTAATAATTATTTACTTGACTTTGACTTTAAGCCTTTTTACGAATTTCTTAATTTTTATCATTTTACTTTATTACTTTATTTAATTATTTTAATACTTTATTTATTGTAAACATTCATTATAATTTTGAGTGCATGATTACATTCAAATTACTGTTTAAAAAATGTAAGCAAATCAGTGACCAGAAATACACAAAATTCTAAAATCTGAACAACTTCTGGTTCCAAGGTATGTGGATTTGAGGCAGCTTACTGTATATGCATTACTTCTTACACATAGTTGTAAGAGATTGCTGTATTGTGACATTCTTTCTCGTGCTGTCACAGTCAGAAATTTAGTTCAAAACACCAATTTTAACAACATTCCCTGAAGGAATCAGCACAATTGGACCCTCCCAACACCTTCCTTCCAAAAATATTTATTTTCTACTAGCTGACCCGCCCAGCGTTGCCCGGGCCCGTAATAATATTCTTAAATGAATCTGAAATTTTTATCACAGGTCCGTACAGAAGGGGGCGGGTGGAGATGGTGCAAATTACCAGGGGCCGACTCTTATTCAGTTCCAAAGTTGTGTCAAGTCAAAGGTTAAGTTTTTTAATTCTTTTATATGTCTCATACTTTAAACTTTTTTATTCACAATTAACTGATGAATTTAATTAAAATGTAATTATATTTTCAATAATTTAATTTTTTATTTAAAATCTTTATATGAAAAAGCAATTACAAATACAACATAAAGTGTAATACTGAAAAAGAAATAATAAAATTGTAAGCAAATATTACTATATAGATTTTTAAAAAAAGTATCATCCAGCAAATTTATTTTCTAATAGAGTAAAGCCTGTTTATAATGGAATCCTGCAATAAACGAAAAAAAAGAGGTTCCAGCTCTTCCGCCCCCTCCCCCCCCCCCACCCCCCCCGAAAAAAAAATGCCATTATGCTTTGTTCAATTTAAATAACCTGCATAAAACGGAATTTATCACTGGTCGTTTTCGTCTCCGTCTAAGCAGGTTTCATTGTGTCTTACTTCTGGGGGACCCGTAATAATATTCTTAAATAAACCTGAAATTCATATCGCAGGTCCGTACAGTCACAACTACCTGTCCGTACAAAATTACTTTTTACATTTTGTAAACTTCTTGTTGCTGTTTAATTCACATTTCCAATACAGTGCTTTGCAGAAATTGCACGTTGCACCCACAGTAATGCATGCCCCGGAATGTTTAAATCAGTAATTTGGATTTCAGAAGCAATGCGTGCATGCTACAGTTATTAAGCCTATTTTGCCGATCGCTTAACGCCGTTATCGGCAAGGTTATCGGTCAATTCTATTAGGATGTCGAATCTATTTCGATTCGACTTGAATTCGGCTTCTTCTTCACTTTCAAGCATTCACCGAGATTTTTTACCGGCATTTCAAATGATATTTTGAAGCTACATAATTGCAGCAAAATATATTGCATCGAAAATGCGAAACGTAAACAAACCTGATCCCCTTAAATCCTGCCAAGGACTCTTACACAATAACCAATCAGGTGCGTTTCTCGGGCGTTGCCATTAAACAATAATAAATAATCGAGATTTCTGTTCCACGTACGTTAGCATAATATATATATAGATTCTGATCTTTAGCTGTTATATTAAGAACAAATACGTAAAAATAGCATAATTAAATTTCTGTCTATACTTAAAAATCAAGCCAATTTTTCCAACATCCAGTCAACATTTTCTACTGAATTAATTTTAATAATTCTTTACTTAAATAAAAATTCTTCATTTGTAGATGTGACAGCACTAGCTTTTTAAAAATATATCCAAATTCATGTATTTCATTTTTAATGAAATTTGACTTCAAATAGTAGCAAATGAGTTACTCCAATATTTGTGGGGAAATATTTGTGGGGAAATAAGGAAATTAATGGGGATTATTGTGTCATTATTGAGGTTATTTTCTCCTTACAATTAAGATTTTTTTTTAAAAATAAGTTTGAATAGACTGTAAAAAACCCTTGAAAATATATCAAGGGACTTGAAGGCACTAAAAGTGAAATATTTTAAAAGGTAAAAATGCAATCATGTTTTTTTTCTTTTAAAAATAGGTAATAAAAATGAGATAAATCAGAATACCTGTTTAAAGTAAAATGGAAAAAAAAATTGCATGAGGGAAGAATTGCCTGAATTACCACTGACTGCAATATCAGAAAATACATTGTCAAAGAAATTTTTGGAAACGTATTGACATCTTCAGACAACACCATGAAATTCATTAAGGTTATAATAATTCTGGCTCCAGAAAATTAAGATTGCTATGAAATTAATTCCAAAGTTATAAAGTTATAAACTTTACATCCTTAAATTTCCAATTGTTTTTTGTAATAGTTTAGTTTGACTTTACATATTCTTACTTTAAAAACCTGAGCTATCATAATTTTTAAAGAGAAATGTAAATAACTTCTTAAGGTCTTTTATACTGAATTCAATTCGTTGCTCAAAATATGTATAATTAATAGTATCAACTCGGAAATTATTACAGGTAATACAGTTGATGAAAGAATTTTGGTTCCTAAAATTGATCTAATGCAATCAGGCACAACTTTATCTTTTCCATTTAATAGATTTCAAATTCTTATATGGCTTGCACTTTTTGTAAATATAAATAAAGTACAAACAGTGAATCATGTTAATATTTACTTTAAGGAGTAATGGACAATTGTGGTGCCTCGGATATAATTAAAAAAAAATTTTAAAGTGCAAAT
The DNA here is from genome assembly GCA_963932465.1 of Maratus speciosus. Lineage (NCBI taxonomy): Eukaryota > Metazoa > Arthropoda > Arachnida > Araneae > Salticidae > Maratus > Maratus speciosus. The sequence goes on along the minus strand of OZ010795.1, from coordinate 105,801,767 downwards.
AGTGCCAATATGAGGCTCCACAACTAACGTGATGTGTAAGGAAGTATTTTTGACAAAAAGAAAAAAAAAAAAAAAAACTGATGTTGAATTTGCATTAAAACTATGATTTCATATTTATTATATAAAATGTAATAATATCATAGCAGCCAGCTCTAAGGTAAATTTAGAGTACAAGAATTAGAAAAAAAAATTAAGCACAGAGAAAAAAACAATAACAGCAAGATTTATTTACAATGCAAATCCCTTGTAAACAAACTTTCAAGGTCTTTATATATACTGTTTTAATAGACCCCATACTTCTAAATAGGGTAAATATTTTGCAGTTCATGTAAGGAATTTAAAAATGAGAATTAAAACAAATGTATAGACAGACCTTCATCTTCAACATAATAAGAGTTAAAAAAGTTATAGACAAATAACTAGAGCAGAAATTCTGCAACTTTTAGAATTATAGTTAAAAAAATTTCAATTTCTTTTTTCTATCTTTTTTTATTGTGGCAACCAGATTTATACATGGGAATTTTTTTAAAAAGGTCATGCAGAAAACTTCACGTAAAAAAACTTTTAGCTATATAAACTTATATACCGTAATTTCCGGCCTGTAATCCGAGGATTATCTGTTAAAAAAACCTCAAAATTTTTAAGTGCGGATTATCTACCGGTGCGGATTATCTGCTGAAATTTTTTTAAGCAGAAGTTCAGGGCAGACATGCAGTTTCTACCGGTAGTCAAAATAAAAATGTAAACAGTTATCAAACGATTGTCTGCTATCGACCGTTCGTGGAGTTGCCTGTGATTGGTTCACATATGACGTGACCATGCTAGTGGGAGTGGCTTCCGATTATGATTTTATTTTATTTTTAGCCTTTTGGCAACATGTTTCTGTGAAGAACAAAACGTTTCTCAACTCATCCCCTTCAAAAATTGCAATTCCAATCATTTATGAAGTAGCTCCTCCCAAAATTACGGCAATTTTACAGATTACGATGATTGATATTACGATGCAATCAATGGAAATTCATCACACATTAATCGAATGAATCATTATCGTATCGTAATTTCATAATTTTACTGCTGCCCTCTATGGATAGGATCATAAAATACAATTATGACCTTGTAATTTATATTAAAAACCAAAACGTATTTGATGGTATATCCGGTTAAAGTTATAATAATGTCTAAGAGAAAGCCTGTTATTTAATACTACAGAATTTAAACAGAACGTTATTTAAAAAGTGGAAGATGATTTTAAAACAGCAATTATTACAGAATTATCTGCATTTACAAGACATTCAACGTTTTAGATATAAGATTCAACAAAAAAAATTATTTGTATTTTTTAACGTGTAATTATTTTATTTTTTTTTCAGAGTTATTTTATTACAATCATCATTTAAATAGAGCAACTAAATAAATAGGGAGGTAGTTTATTAGTAGTACTTTGGAACGTTGAAAACGATGAGTAATACTCGTATAGCCTAGCGTATAATCCGCGGATTATACGCCGATGCGGATTATCTGCTGAAAATTTTTTATAAGGGCTAAAAATTACAGCTGCGGATTATACGCCGATGCGGATTATAGGCCGGAAATTACGGTAATGATAATTTTTAAAAAAATCGCATTTGGACATATAAGACTTAGAGGCTTTGGTCAGAGTGAATAAATAATTCTAGAAATAAAAATATCACATACCACTACTTTTTTTTTCTTATGAAAAATTTATTAGTATTTATTTATATTGAAGAAATTGGAAAAAAGTTAATACAATGATTAACATCAGATGAGATCTACATTTTTATTTGTTATAACTTTAATTTTACTTTTATGTGTGTATCTTTTTTTTTTTTTTTTTTTTAATCAACATAAAAATGATATAATACAAAATTTACCCTTTGAGCAGAGTCCAAATCTTTTATATGATTTATATAAATATCACCTAGAAGAATTAATCCTTTAACATGGTCCACATGATGCTGAAAAAGAAAAAATAAACAATAATTTCAACTATGATAATAATAATAAAAAAAGCAAAATTAAGAATAACTTGTTAAATAAAATAGATAAAAGAAGATATAACGGACATAATACACGTATTAAATAGCCTTTTTAAAAAGGTATGCAACGGAATCATTAAAACAAATGATAACTTTGTAATTTAGGGTTCTTGATAGGGTAGGAATCTTGTGGCCAGTCATGACATTTCAAATATATATATATATAAAAAAAACAAAAAAAAACAGACTTTTTGCAGCCTTTCTATAGTAGATCTTGTCTTTGGATAAAAAGTGACTAAGAAAGCAGGGATAAACTACTTTGTATAAATACTTTTCTGCTATATCAACAGAAATGCTGGCAAAGTGAATTTTGCCTTAAAAACCTGCAACTTTATGAGACAGACTGTGTCACTTTATGCTTATAATTTGCAATGGCTCATATGTTTACTTTCTCATGTATCAATACGGAACTAAGGGCTTTCCTACTACTACTTTTACTAGTACTAATTGAGAATATTGTATAGAATTTCTGGTGATAAATTTAAACATTACCTGAAAATATAATAAAAAGCTTTTTCATAAAATAAAAACAAAATGAGAAATCTGCAATTCCAATGTGCCTATTTCAATTAACATCTTAAAGTTAGTACCTCAAATCATATTTACAACTTGCCATGGTCTTGTAACTTAGACATGTATACCTTTCTTACTTAGGCTATTTCATTTACTTATGCATGGCTCGCAAGACTTTAAGAATTTATTAATATGGCTTTCAAGCATGAAACGTTGAAAACCCAAGAATGCAAGAGAAAAATGCAAGAATTTTCAGATGCTAACTAAAAATTTTTTATGTGCTAATAGTCAAAGAATGGTGTTATTTTTAATGAGATTCTTAAAACTATTACATGAATCATGTGATCCTGCACCTTAATATGTGAATCCTGTAGTTATATTTAGTTATCAACTCATTTGTTTTGGATTAATGTGTGAATGGTGTAGTTATATTTGGTTTTCAACTCATTTGTTTTGGATAAAATGTTTTAATAATGTAAAAATGTCCAGTTATGAATGGTTTGCAAAAATTCTGCACTTAAGTTAATCAAAATTTTTAATATACAGACAAATAGTTTGATAGATTTTCTGCTATTGCTATCTAATAAAGTAATAACAACAACAAAACATTTATTCCAGTATGAATAACTGTACAATTGATTAAGGCAGATTACATTGATACTAACAGTGTTTTTATTTATTTATAATATATATACATTTTAGAAGATGAATTAAAATTAATCACTTTATTTAAGTGATAATTTTTAATTCAAACTCAAGCTATACACTTAAAGCTATAAAATCTACACTCAAGCTATATACACTTAAAGCTATAAAATTTTAAGCTATAAAATCAGATTAATCACATGATAATTTTAGCTATGGTCAAAGATATGTCCTTTTCCTTCATGAACGAGCACCACATATATGTGAATGTATAATCTTTAATTTTGAAAACTAATTAATGAATAATAATTTTTGTCTTATTTAACACACATAATTTCTGTAATTAAATAAGGCTATACAGAAATAGCAATGCTCAAAAATGAAATATGGCATGCTTGTAGCAAAGGGGGTTAATTTAATAAGTAAAGATAGATTTCATTAGGAATTTCAATCAAGATAACAAGAGTTTTTAGGAATGAAAATCACATGAATCATAATAATATTTGTATCATATTCGTAATTCTAAAAAATAAATAAATGAAAAAAATTCTTTGATATACAGTATGGAACCATTTATCCAGAAACCAGTTAACCAGAAAACCAGTTATCCGGAATGATATTTCCAATTGGCCAATTTCAAAATCTTCATAGAAAAAGTGACATACAGTGCCTAGTGTCAGTTTGACACGAGAATTGCTTGAAACATTACAAGTGTCATGGTATAACTTGATGCCAACGCATAGGATTTGAAATGAAAGCATATTTAGTTACCGTATTTTATGGAAGAAACGCCGCACTCCTGAAATTGGCCTGAATAAACTAAAAAATATCGTAATCGCCGCACCCATTGTAAACGCTGCATCTGTCGGAACGCTACTTTTGTCAACAGCGTCACATTAATCTATTTTAATCAAAGTTTTCTGAGCAGTGTAGGATGCCTCATTTTTAATATCTTAAGATGTCTGAAGTTTTATTTAAAATATTTAAATCCGATTTTAAATATTTTTATGAATTTTTAAATTAAGGAAACTCAGTTGGTATTTAAAAAAAATCGTAAACGCCGCACTTGGAAAAAAATTAACTTTTAAACTCGTAAACGCCACGGCGTTTCTTCCATAAAATACGGTAGCTATTGGGCCTTTTGATTTTTATACAGATGAAACAGAATTTTTGTTTCCGTTCCGTAAACGCCGCACTTGGAAAAAAATAAACTTTTAAACTCGTAAACGCCGCGGCGTTTCTTCCATAAAATACGGTAGCTATTGGGCATTTTGATTTTTATACAGATGAAACAGAATTTTTGTTTCCATGGTATTCTCATAAATTGCTTTCTGTTAAACTCTGATTAATCTTATTTTGATCTGATGCTTTATCTGAGTAATCTAATAATTAATTTGAGATCAAAAACAATGCCACAGCCACACATTCTACAATACAAATAAATTTAATCAAATGCATGTTGCTTTAAATCCCAACCAGTTATCTAGAAAAGCCAGTTATTCGGAATACATCTGATCACAATCATTCTGGATAAATGGTTCTGTACTGTATTTTCATTTAAATTTAACGCAAAAAATATGACAATTAAGTTTTCTCTTAAGATAGTTCAACGTTATTATTGATTCCTTCTCTTTTTTTAATGACATATACATAACTTAAGAGGGTTTAGGATTTAAAGATAAGAAAATGATAATAAAAAGAAGTCACAATATACATTTTTAAAAACAGAAAGTAACCTAATTTTATCTCTTAAATTACAGGAGTTAAAACAGAAAATAAAATAAAATACCATACCTTTAAAAGCTGCTTTAAGAAAGGCACTGCTTCAAGTGGGCGGTTATCATCAGATAATAATAAAGCCAGATTGAAAAGAGCACTACGGAAGTTTTCTTTCAACTAAAAATTAATTTAAACAGTAAGAAATTTACAAAGGATGTTCATATATGTCTGCTATATATGGTTTAAAATGCATCAGGCATAAATTATAAAACACTTTCCAATACTAATCAGAATATTGTTACGAAGTTCCAATTTTCTCATAATGAAATGAGATTATCTTAAACAATTTAGAAAATTCATAACACAGTTAAAAAACAATTTTCAGCAAATGTCTATAAACCATAAAGTATGATGATATATATGATATACACAGGGTTTGTACACATTTCTTTAAAGAAAAATCAAGACTTTCAAGGACCAAAATCAGAAAAATTTAAGGATCTACAAATTGAATTATAATACGAATTTTTTAATAAAGGGTGTCATTTTCGTAAATGCAAGTTTTAAACATTCAAATGGCCAGGGGGAATTTCAGTATATGGCGAGAAACTTAAAAGACTATCACTTATCGTTATTTTAAAATAACAAATAAATTATTCATAATACGTAATAAGAATATAAAGTATGGGACTGTTTATCTGGAAACTAGTTAACCAGAAGACTAGTTATCCAAAATGATATTTCCAATCGACAGATTTCAGAATCTTTCCAGAAAAAATACAACGCCATTTTGACATGTGCATTGCTTGAAATATTATAACATGCATGGTATAACTTGATGGCAACATATAGAGTTTGAAATGAAAGGATATTTATAATAATTTAATTTTTCCAACTAAGCAAAAGAAAAAAAGGCCCATGCCAGAACTCAAACCAAGAACTTTGACTTGCATTGTCAATGCTCTACTGTTTGAGCTACCTGCACTAACAACCGGCAGGCATATTTCACCCAGATAACCTTATTGGCAATAACATATGGTCTGCCCCAACAGAATAAGCTGCAGATAATGGAAATCCATTTAAATTATGGGTACATAGATATATAGTAAAAGCTCAACTAATCAGCATGCTCAGAATGCATTGATTGCTGGATACTTTGAAAATCTGGATAGTTAAATGCTATAAAATATGTCATGAAAGAAGAAGGAGGGGGAGGGGGGATGCATCATGTAAGATTGAAACAGGAAAATGTTTTTTTGGCCTATTTTCCAGTCATTGGGAAGTCAATCAAATAATTCTTTTTTATTATTAAATTTGCATTTGATAAAGTTATTTTTGCCCAATTAAAAATAAAAGTAAACAATATTTTGTGTCAGGATGTAATTTCTAAATTTATTTATTAAACCTTTTGTAACATTACTTTATTTTATAATTAGACATATCATAAAGATTTTAATATAAGACTAAGATGAACAACGAATGTTGCTCTTACTTCATGTGTTAATAAAGTAAACCTCAACATGGGAAATAACAAAACTAATGAAGTCAACAAACTAACTAGTGTTCCTGCTAGACATTTTTCAAAGGATGCCACACCCTGCTCTTTTTGAAATTAAAAAATGCATCCTCTGTCCTCCTGCTTCCTCACTTGGCTGTTCAGTTTCTGGAAAAGATGCAAAAAAAAAAAGACAAGGAAAATAAATGGTAGTTTTCTACCATTTATTTTCCCTGTCCAGTTTCGCCAAGAGCAGAAAGATCAAACCTCTCTTCTCTCATCTTCCTTTTTCTCCCCCTCCTTCTCTCTTTTCGATCACAAACTATGACGCAACATGAGCTATTCTGTGCTATTGAGCTGTAAACAGTTCTTTATGCTGTATTTTTATTTTATAACATTCACTGTCATGAGCATACACATAGATTTGTTTTATGCTAAATCAGTCACTGTGATAATTTTAGAATGCTAAAATTGAACTTTCTAATTAGCAATAAAAAAATTTCAACTGTTTATGGGAAGAAAAAAATAAAAGAGCTCTCTGAATTTTTCTGGTTAGTTAAGCTTTCTGGTTATTTGAATGCCAGATAATGGAGCTTTTACTGTACTATTATTTTTAACTCAATCATACTGATTGATAAAGTTATATTACAAATTCAATTTTTTCAACTGAACGAAAAAATAGCCAGGCCAGGAGACATATGTCCCCATTGTTTCAATGGAGTTCCATCACCTGCGGCTTATTCTGTTGTGCTGTCTACATAGAAGACCGGATGTTATTGCCAATAAGGTTATCTAAGTGAAATATGCCTGCTGGTTGTCAGCCTAGGTAACTCAAATTATAGAACATTGACAATGTAAGTCAAAGATTCATGGGTTCAAATCCCGGATTGGGCATTTTCCCCCTCAGTTGGAAAAACTGAATTTGTATTATAACTTTACCAATCTGTTGGAGTCATGGGGTAATTTTAACAAAATGTGTAAACTATGATAGGTACTTAGTATATTTAAAAAAAAAGATAAATAGTAAATTATTATCATTATTTCAGTAAAATTTATATTATGATTGAGTTAAAAATGATACTGGAAAGCATGTTTAGTTAGATATAAGACATTTTAATTTTTATGCATTGGAATTTTTGTTTCCAAGGTATTTCTATATATTACTGTCTTCCAAAATCTGACTAACTTTGATGTTTTTTACATATGACTCTTAATATGAGTAGTCTAACAATTAATGTGAAATCAGAAGCTCCGTCACAGTCACATATGTTCTACAAATCTGACCAATTGTGTTACTTTAATGCCCAGAAAAGACAGTTATACAGAACAGATCTGACCTCAACCTTTATAGATAAATGGTTCTGTATTGTATATATTTTTTAGTTCACTAATATATTAATAATATATGATAATTAGATAAATGCCTTTAAGTGACTCACTATTTGTGCATTTACCTTATGCAAGAAATTTGTCATAACTTAAAGGGTTAAAAAAAAATCCTGCAAGCAGTAGCCTTAGAATTTTCCATCACCTAAATATTTAGATAAATAGTTGTTCATGCAAAACTTTCACAAATTTTGAATAATAAACTATGAAACAAAAATCATACAATAAATATTTTTATGGACTAATTTTAACAAAATGTGTAAACTACGATACGTACTTTGTGTAACTAAAAAAAAAGTAAAATGATTACCATTCTTTCAATAAAAAGAACAGATCACAAAACAAAAGTAATTACCTGAATAGCCTTTTTAAACCATTTTTCTGCAAGTTGTACTTCTTTATCATCCATAGCAAGCATACCCAAGTTGAAGTAAATACGCTCATTAATTTTTCCTTTTTGTAAAAGTTTATACAACCTAAAAGACATTGGTAATGGTAAAGTCACTGAAGCTGAATGATAAATATAAAGAACGGGGTCATTTTTCTTTCTTTTTTGAAAAATTTCAGATAAGTGAAAACATAACAATAGTTTTAGTATAAATTAACTAGAAGCTGCTTTCTCAAATAAAGCAGAATAAATTAATTTTCATACATTAGACAGACTTGAGTACACTTAAATTAAAAAATATATAAAAACATTTAATTAAAAACTAAAAATATATACAAAAGACGTTTCGCTGTGCAAACGCACAGCCTCATCAGTACACATATCAGCTACAGCAGAATATCGAAACATGTCTTGGACACAGTCAAAATCAAAGTTAAAGTTATTTAAAAACAAAGTCAGTTAAAGTCATTTAAAAACAAAAAATATTCCATCGGGATTGCACCGGATTCGTTGAGTGTATAAAGGTATAATTTTGTGAACCAGTTCTCCATGAACAATCGAAATGTCTTTTGTATATATTTTTAGTTTTTAATTAAAGGTTTTTATATATTTTTTAATTTAAGTGTAGTCAAGTCTGTCTAATGTATGAAAATTAATTTATAGATTTTAATTCAGACATTAAAATGTTTGTGTATATTTAAAAAAAAAAGCAGAATAAGTTTTGCTTTTGATTGGATAATTCTTATCCACAACTCAACTAACCTTAAATGGGATTTTTGCGTCAAAGATCAAATTGGGAAACCCTTATAACATATTTTTAACATGTTGACTGTTGTTGTCAACAACCCCTCCATGTTTCCTGATGTGACTGTCAACATCTTCAATTTTCCCAAAAAGGGTGTGAAAATTGGAAAAATACCTCATAATATAAACAAATTATATGCAAAAAGAAATGCTTTTTTAAAAATATGATTGAGCACAGGGTATTGATTACAGGTCTAAAGAAACTACAGTCAGTGTGTTGAGTAAAAGTACTCAGTTTAAGTAAAGAATCTGATTTTTGTTTTTGAAGGCTCTTTTTGAGGTGGGGGCTCTACCCATTTACCCTTGGGATAATCAGGTTATCATAATTTCTGGTATGTGAGCCATGGCTAAAATATGTCTGGACCAAGACAAATTTAATTTAATAAATAAGTTCAAATAAGTGCCAAGAAGAAATAAGTTACATAATATTAAATAAAAGTTCTGGTGATAAAATATTTAGTTGAGCTACGGCTTATATGCCAGAAATTATGGAATCTCCTATCTACTTCACCTGACAAATTAAATGTTCACAAAACTATAGTTGTGTTTTTACAAATCATTTGGAGTAAAAACATTATCCTCATTCAGATACTACAAGGAAAGGTTATCAGAAAATTTAGAAGTTTAAATCAGGTCTGCGTAGTCGGACCCATTTTGGAGCAAAAGAGCCGGAGTCGCTACAAAACAAACCGGCTCCGACTCCAGATTTTTTTGTTAGATATTTTAAAATGAAATGAAACTAATTATTGGTAATTTCAAATCAATAAAATGAATTATTATTGTTATTTATGGACTATATCAGACTACTCAAGTTAAAGATGACCGATTTACTGCGGTGTACAAAGTAGATACAGGGGTAGGTACAGGGTACTATCCATGTACAGAGTAGATGAAAACTGTTTTAATTCATAACTGTGGTAGATATTTTACATGTAGTATATAAGTACTTCCCCTCATATTTTTGGGGTTTGCGGATATAGAACCTGAGGTACTAAGGTCTGAAAGGACCCAAGGCCCGGAAAATGAAGGCAATTTTTCAAACAGACCGTCTAAGTAGAATTAAGACAATTTATGTTAATGGGCCGGATCAGACTGATTAAAAAATTGAGCAGGCTGACAATCCCAATAAAACAAACTTGAAAGAATCAAACTATGCCGATAAAATAGGAGCAATTTACAATAGGCATGATTGGAGTGAGAATAAATATAAAAGCACGGCAGAACGTTTTTGGGGATGGGCCTGAAAATTTCGGTTCATGCAGATCTCTTATAAAGGTAATGCGAAAATTATAAATCTGTGCTATTTTTGGAGGCAAAAGAACTGAGAACCAGGTATAGCATTGTAATAAAAGCCTTTTTTCATTTCCTCCCCCCCTAAATTTTTTCCAGTCTGTATGACCAAAAGTCAAAATTCTAAAATATCCTTCCTTTATTTATTTATTTTTGTACACAGGAGTCAAAATAAGATGAAATTATAATTTTTTTTTTCTGAATCGGCAGTACCCAAAATAACAGTAAAATAGTGAAATTTCTTTATCTTCCACCTTTTGAATTTTGGATTTTTCAGGTCTGCAGAACCTGAAATAAAGCTGAAATTGTAAACTTAATTTAAAAAATGCAATTTTTTTAATTGTTTCATTAGAATCCACAGGATCCGAATTACTTCCAAAATAATAAAATTTTCATCTTTATTTTTCCTATTTTCCATATAAGTTTTTTGAGTCTGGAGGAGCAAAATAACAACTAAATTGTAACAATTTCACTTTTTCTTCTCAGTCCGCAGATCCAAAATAGTAAAATTTCCATTTTGTGTTCTTTAGACTTCGATAGTTGGATTTTTTTGGATTTGTAGGTACAAAATTGTAAAATTAATAAAGCGGAAAATATAATTTTTTTCTGTTTTATTTTTGAAGACCTAAAAAACATAATCGATGCCGAAATAGTGAGATTTTAGCTTTATTTGTTTTATATTTCATCATTATTTTAACCAACAGGCAACACTAGTACCTCAGCCCGAGTACTAGTATTGTCAGCCTTGAGCCGGAGTCAGCCATTTTCCCCACTGACTCCGCAACCCTTAAATATACTCATTAAATATATTAAAAAGCATTTTATTTATAAACTAAAATATATTGATTATAAGAAAACTCATAATAAGTTTAAAGACACAATTAAATAATTTTAAAATTTAACTGAGTGATATTTTACCTTTCATATGCTACTTTTCTTTTTGCCACATTTCCACTTTCCTGTATTAAGATGGCTGAATTCATCAAGGCTTGCTGAAATACAAAAACACAGGCATTTTATAATTTCATATTTAACTAAAATAAAAAAAAAAGCAAAGCTTAATGTGCTTTCAAAAATATACACATATAATATGAAAATATACAACAAAGTAATTATTAAAATGTGCTAAATTATATTTTTCAACACAATACCATGAACTAATATACAAAAGACGTAGTATCAAACTTTGCCATTTATTTTGAAGAATTATAAAAAAAATGTAAAGTAATTATGAAAAATCATTAAACATGTTTGACACACATTAAAACATTACACGATATACAACAACACATACATCTCACAGATTATCAGTCAAATTTGAATAGCTGGTAATGATATTTTACTAGATAGTAGATACTAGTATATACATATTACATACTGTAGAACATTAATTATCCAGAAAATAATTGCAAAATGGGTCAGTTACCTAAGAAATCTACAATTATAAATTTTTCTTTCTTAAATGAGTAGCTTGCTCAAATATTTTTCAAACAATGATGTAGTCGCCTAAATTATTTTTACCAGAAGAACAGAAAATAATTTAGAATGATAGATTTATTAATAAACTGTTATTTCATACAGTGGCTAAGATGCACAAGCCTCATTTTAGATTACATGTAAAAATGAAACATTTAAAACAAATGCATTTATTTATTCTCAGAGTTTCATAATTATTAACTCCCATATAATAAAGATATTGAATAAAGAAAAACAAAATAAAAAAGTAATAATAATACTTCATATACAGTAGATCCCTTATATCTGCAAGCCCAAAATCTGCAAATGCCTAAAATCCACACATCACAGATGTAAACAATGAAACTTTCAATTCAGATGTAGGGACAAAATGACACACTTTTTTTACATCATTCTGTGCAGATTTTAAACATAATTCTCATTAATATGACTGAATTTATGCTTTTTCATGAAGAAAGTATTATATTTCTGAAAAAAATTCAAGATATTGCTGATATCTTTGGTAATCACAATCTTTTTACCAAATATATTTATATATTAATCAAGCTTTTTTGGTTATTAAGTCTGGCTAAAAACTTTCTTATTTGTTGATTTTGGTGTGAAACAGTAGGGTATCTTTATAAAGCAAATTGAGTTGAAAAATTCAAGAAAAATGTATCTTTATGGTGCATATTCCATTATACATTATTAATTATTTACTTGACCTTTACTTTTAATAATTTAATTATTTATAAAATTATCTTACTTTTAGTCATTTTAATTTATTACTTGATTATTTTAATATTTTACTATATTGTAAGCATTCATTTGATTAATCATCTTAATTTTTATTATTTCAGTTTATTACTTTACTTAATTATTTTAATGTTATACGATATTGTAAACATAATTTCGATTGCATTATTACATTCAAATTGTGTTTTAAAAATGTAAACAAATCAACGATCTGCACAGACTCTGGTCACAAGCAGTGAGGATTTGAGGGAGTCTACTATATATATATTTAATAAGAAGGGAAATTTCTAAAAATACAAACTCATATATCTAATACGTTGATCTAAACCTATTCTCTAAATAATATCCCTCTCCTTAGACTTGTGTTAAAAGAAATTAAATCACAAGTTTAAATAATAAGGAAATGAGCTTTTCTTGGCTTTACATTGCTTTTTCATTTACCAAACAGCAATAAAGAGGCCTTTTAATCCCACAGACTTAACATACACATTCCCATCTTATATACACTGTTATGTTCAACAGCTTAAGATTCAGATAGAGGATTCTTTCTGGCAACTGATATATGATACCAATCATTTAGCCAATGTAAGCTACATCCTAAATATAACATACAATATTAATATTTTTTATAGAATAATTCATAGAATTCATATTCCATAAAAGCTATGCTTATTAATCATTTGCAGACTTCAAATTCAGTTCTTAAGCTCATGAACACTTGTAATAAATTAACCAAATTGAGTAATTTATTTAAAAAATGAAGAATTAACTCACATTTATCAATATAAAAGTAAAGAATTTGATATGCATTAGTGTACAAGCAAATCAACTAATAATTCAAATTAAAGAAATAATATATATAACAATTACCTCATGCTCTGGATCAATTTCTAAAGCTTTATCAAAGTACACTAAAGCTTCGGGAAGTTTACCTTGTTCAAGATGAACCACACCTAACTGAAACAAATAAAAAACAATCATGTATCAAATACACATAAGAAAACATTTAGAAGCATTATTTAATGTACTTTTAATTAATTTTGAGATGCAACACATGTGCATTAAAAAAAATGTTATTTTACTCATTTTTATCAATTTTATGAAATAAATTTGAAAGGCATGCATTTTCTTCCTTATTTCTTGGTTCATTTTTGAAGTTGTGACTTATTTAAATATCATAAAATGCTTTTTCGACATTTCTGAAGATTTTTTATACTCTTTTATTTAACTTCACTTGGCTTCACATACGTAAAGACGGAATATTGTAATTGATTTTTCACTCACATCTTGATAGGCTAGAATTTTAACAATTATGCACACAGGGGTACTTCTGATGACAATACGATATTTGAATATTTTTAGAACTTAATCCTAAATTGATAAATGAATTTCAAGCCATTTTTTATTAGCCAAGCGCAGGTGATAAATCACCATATATTCTTTGTGGTTACAACTGTTAATCAGTCACAATAGCAATGGAGTTAATTATGCATCAAACCACGCTCACTAAATTAGGCCAATTGGCTGTGAAACTGCAGCAATAAAATGTTTTAAGCACTAAAAAATAGAAAAATAAAAAAAGAACATACTACATATATTTTTAAAAATGCAATTTTATTTTTACTGTTTTTAAGGGAACTCAATACCTCAAAGTTAATAATTTTTTGCAAACAGATTTTATTTTAATTTTTTCTTCTTCTTCTTCAAGAGTTTCCACTAAACACTCCTCGAACCATAAAAATAGTTGAGAGATCCTTTCCATCTCTCTCTCCCTCTGTCCAGAGTAATCTCATCATTTAACCTATATATATATTCATTGTCTCTCAAATAGAACTTTGCCAAGTCATCCTCAGTCTGCCCTTCCTACATTTACCTTCCGGACACCATTCAAAGACAATTTTAGGAAGGCGTTCATCTTTCATTCTGCGGACATGACCATACCATCTAAGCTTGTTATACTTGGCTGTATTAATTAATAACATTTGTTTGACTCACATATTCTTGAGTTTCTAATTTTTTCCAGCCTAGACTTTCTCACTGATTTTCACCAGAAGTCCATTTCGGTAGAGAGGAGTTTCTTTTTAAGCTGGATTTTTTATAAACCTTAATAACTTTGAAACTTTAAAAAAACTTTCATTTATATTTTTCTAAGAATTAAACTTCTAAACTGCCCAAGTAATACTTCCCAGAATGTAAAGCTAATTTGGATATTTCAGTTAATTTATTAGTAAAAAGCCCTCTTTTATCTGAAAACAATACCAATAAAAATAATAATAAGCAGAAACATTATTAGAAAACATTCAAATTCATAAAGATTTATCTTGATTCATACAACATACGATCCTCCCAAACTACAACTTTTGAATAACCTGTAGAATTTGAAACATGCAAAAAAATAGAACTATAATGACAGCAAAAATATTTATGTCAGATTTTAATCCAAGTATTAAAAGTACTAAAAAAAAAAAGACAAAAAAAAAAAAAACAATAGAGAAAATACTTACATTATAGTAGATATCTGGATTATTACCATCAAACTGCAAGGCTTTTTCATAAACATCTTGAGCTTCTAAAGTTCTAAAAATGTATAAAATAAACGATGGTTAAATAAAATATTAAAAAAGGAAAACATTCACATAATATTAGAACTCAGGTAGGAGAGGGGAGAATTATTTTTAAGTCAGTCAAATAAGTAGTTCTAATGACAATTTTCCATTTTTTGATTTTAAATAGATACTAAAAGGGTACGTTAATGAAAAATGATGCCATCATCAAATTTATATGAAGGAAATATAATCTGCATAATCAATTTAATTAATTCTGTCTAAAACACTGATAAAATGCAATACATTTAATTTAATATTAATACTTTTTTTTATTAAAATGTTACTTTTAACTTTATATAAAGCATCTTTTTTTTATTATTATTCAAAGATTTCAACAACGAAAAATAAATTTTCAATGAATACTCCCAAGTTTTGGTACCATATAAATGGGTGAAAAAGTGAGAAAATTATGTGAGTAAATAAAGAAAAAATGTTGTTGATATGTTGGATACGGAAAGAAAAAAGACTTATGAAAAGATTAAAAGTCTAGAATTAGTTAAGTTACATAACAAATCCACAAGAGCATTTAAAAATTAGATCATTCAACAATGCATTGTAACATTCACAAGAAAAAAAAAAAAACTTTTTTAATTACATCAATTTAGCTACTGTTAATAGCGGGATAGAAATTGATTTTATATTTTATTAGTAAAATAATGAAAATGCTTATTAATTTATTTTTTAAAATATGCTAGGCTAAAATGGGTATTATTTTTTGCCCATTTTAGTCAAAATAAAAATCAACTCTATAGATGCAGTTGAACTCACTTAATACAAGTACGGCTAAAACAAGGACACGGTTAAAACAAGCAATCTGCACATTAAGAATGGTTAATCATTTAAACTATATTAAGATTTCCAAACTTCTTACGAGCTATAAAAACAGGATCACGGCTAATACGAGCAAAACAACTGTTCATTTTAATGTATTTTTCGACAAAAAGTACAGTAGAATTAAAAAAGAAATTTGTTTCTTATCGAACACTATTCTCTCTCAGCAATAATATTTCTACATTACATGTGTAATAATTTATCAGTCTTACTAGACAGAATTTCAACCTTCCAGGAGACCTCCCCCTCAAACTAAGAGTTTGAAAAGAATATCTTTTGGAATTACTAGTCTTTTAGAGGATTTGATTTTAGTACCATGGTCTAAAGATTTATACTCATGAAGGTAAGATGTTGGTGTTGTTTATGACAGCTGATTATAGGCCAGAGGGGGAGGTGCCCTCTATGGGCATCTTTCTAAGGGAATTTAACATGCATTTATGCAAGGTTCAAAGAAAACCATGAAAATCTCACAACGATTAGGGTGGCACGTGCAAATGGGTTCGAACCCAGCACCTCCCTTCTACCAGGTTTGATAGCAGAATCTCTCAGCCACTGGTTGGGTGCTCACAAAGGAAAGACTGAATATTTTTATGGTATTAACTCCTTCTATACCAGTGGATCGACGTATGGATCCATGGCCTGATTCTCCACAAACACCAATGGATCCACATATGGATTCATGTTGGTTTTAGATGGTTGGAACTGGTTTTACACGTTATCTTCATATACATATGCTGGTACGGAAGGGATTAAGTTAATTTCAGCATTGAAATAAATAGAGCAATTAATAGTAGTAATTAGAATAATTATATTCATATGTTTAATATTTTCATTATCTTCACGGGCATTGTCAGTACCGGCTAATATGAGGACTTTCATAATTGCCATGGTTCTTGTGTTACCTGAGTTTAACTGTATATATAACTTTCATATACCGTAATATCCTGTTAATCTGCCCCTCCTTATCAAACAACCCCACCCCGATTTGTAAACAAATTCGATATTTTCAAAAAAAAAAAAAAAAAAAATTGAAGAATACACCTCCCCCCCTCCCAAACAAAAATCGTGCTAAGAACCATATTCTGGAAATAACCTTAAAACAGTAAAAGAATAATCACTTTTCTATCTTATTCACTTCTCTCTCCCTCTCTAGTTTGCTTTTCTCCCAGCTCACTGTGCACAGCTGAATCATAGAAACATGGTGAAGCAAATGTTTCTCCCTTTGTTCATCCTCCTGATTGGCCAAATTGTGGGTGTGCCTTTAGATGATGTCAAAAGTTGCAGCTTGTCGTTATCACGAAAATCAGATTTTCGATCTTTGAAAACGTGTTCTAAGTTCTAAGAATGGTGGGTGATGTTTCGAATTTTTTTTTTAAAGAGGTTAAAATTTGAATTTTTTTCAATGGATTTTGACGGACAAAATAGAAAAATACGAAATTAGTTAGTTTTTTTAAAATTTCTAAAGGTTTCGGCGATGTGAAGTTATAAAAATGACCCAAAAAAGAACACGTGTCCAATGATTGCATACATCTTCTGCGGGAGTACCATAACTGGACCTTAGTCACAGGAGAAGTGAGTTTTTCATGCTTTTCAGGTTCTGATTTTTAATTATGTTGGTTATTTCACAAAATAGGAAAAATCTGAGTATCATGGCAGGTTTTGGACTACTCTTATACACGTTTTCAGATTTCCACAAGCAGTAGATTTCGATAGCCATCGCAGACAGATAAACAGACAAACAACTTTTTTTGATTGGTATAGATTTAGTCATTATACTACATAATGTTTTCTTCTTTCCTAAATTTATACAAAAATTCATATAGATCGGCAATTAGCATACACGCCCCAACCACAACCATACATATTACATACCGTTTTAACCCTCTGTAAGTGCACTCTCTGATTATTTTATGATTTTTCGTTGTGTCATCCAAGGATGGCAAATTAACGGTATGTTACGGTAGTTTTCTGATACCATGGTTCATACACTCGAGAACAAATAAAATTCAAGTACTTTTCAAGCACTATTCCAGCACTATTCAAGCACTGTTTAGATACATGCATAAAAATGGCATAGAGTAACACATAAGGAAAATAGCCACCCCATTGATTATCTATTTCAAAGAAATCTTATCAAATCTTTTCATTTTTATAACAGGCATTTTCAAGACATTATTAGACAATTTTTAACGAATAATGTGTTTTAACTTATTAAGGTACCATAGGAAGAAATTTCATATATAATAAAAAGTTAAGACGAGCTTGATTTTCTTTTCTTTAAGTGCAAAAAACTATTTTAAAAAAAATAAATAAATAAAAGGTATGGTATCACTACAAGAGCAGATAACAGGAGTATTTTAGGAATTCTGAACACTCATCAGGAGTCATATATTAGCATTTCTGAAGTTGTGAACAATATACTTTTTAATAAATATTCTCTGAATTCTCAAACCTTACAGCATTTGTGCTTATCCATACAAAAATAATTTAAATAAAGGTTAGATAATTTACTTTTACTTTTGAAATACAAAAGATTATTTTTTAATGGATTTATAAAAAGGAAATAAAATTTTTTTATCAGTTACAAAGTGAAAAATTTGGAATTAATATAATTCTGTGAAGTTTTAACTGATTGACAACATTCGCGATTTTTATAAATGACCGATTTTTTTTAAATGACTGATTGAACATGCTAGGAAGGAGCGTTTTTTTTTTTTTTTTTTTTTTTTTTTTTGGGGGGGGGGGGGGGGGGGGAATATATGAAATCGGTATCAAACTAACGAATTTTGCGATTTTTTCAACAAATTGACAAAATTTGCATTTTTTATCGATGACCAATGGACGAATTTTGTGGTATTTTTCCCCGGCGGATTGTTAAAATTTGAAATTTTTGTTCAATGACAGATTGAAGAAATTCGTGATTTCTTTTCAACGTATAGTTGACGAAATTTTCAAGGGTGATTCTCAGTTTAAAAAATTCTAAAATTCACAGCAAATTTTCTGAAAGACTACAGCAGATAGCAGAAGGTGTAAATCCCCTCCTGGCACTGGCTATGCATTCTTTTTTTCGAGGCCCTTTGACAAATTTAGACTTTTTTCGTAACCTTTCGATGAAATTTCCCTTTTTTCTACGATCCTTTAAAGAAATTAAGAGTTTTTTCTGCGATCTTTTAATGCAATTCGCGCTTTTTCCGCAATCCTTTGATGAATTTTGTGTTTTTTTCGCGATCCTTTGAAGAAATTTGCGTTATTTCTGCGATCCTAGAGGTGATTCTGAATTTTAAAAAAATTCTGAAATTTACCTTAAATTTTCTGAAAAGTTACAGCAGAGGGTGAGAGGGGGAAATCCACTCCCGACACCAACTATGCGTTTTTTCTGCAGCCCATTGACGAAATTCGCGTTTTTTCGCGATCTTTCGACGAATTTTGCCTTTTTTTGCGATCTTTTGACGAAATTTGTCGTTTTCTCGTGATTTTTCGACGAAATATGTCGTTTTATCGCGATCTTTCGACGAAATATGCCGTTTTCTCGCGATCTTTCGACGAAATACGCCGTTTTCTCGCGATATTTTGACGAGATTTTCGGTTGTTCGTGATCTTTTGACGAAATTTTCGGGTTTTTTCGCGATCTTTTGACGAAATTTTCGGGTGTTCGTGATCTTTTGACGAAATTTTCGGGTTTTTTCGCGATCTTTTGACGAAATTTTCGGGTTTATTCGCGATCTTTTGACGAAATTTTCGGGTTTAGTCGCAATCTTTTGACGAAATTTTCGGGTTTAGTCGCGATCTTCTGACGAAATCTCCGGGTTTTTTGCGATCTTTTCACGAAATTTAGTTTTTCCCGCGATTCTTTGGCGAAATCTGCGTTTTTTCTGAAAACGATTGGCAATTTTTTTTTTTTTTTTTTGGCGATCGTTTGTCGAAATATTTTATGGCCGAATTTTCGGATTGGTGACCGATTTTTTTATATTTTCGGAAATGAATGCCTTAAATTTTCTGAAAATTCGGAACAGAATCACCCCTACGCGATCCTTTGAAGAAATTCGCAATTTTTTGCGATCTTTTGTCTAAATTTGTGTTTATTTTTTTTTTCACGATCCTTTGTCGAAATCTGCGTTTTTTGCGCGATTTTTTGATGAAAACACGCGTATTTTCGCGATCTTTTAATGCAATTCGCGTGTTTTCTGCGATCCTTTGACGAAATTTGCGCTTTATTCGAGATTTCTTGTCGAAATTCGGGTTATTACTCTAGTCGTTTACGAAATACGCGTTTTTTCCACGACCTTTCGACGAAATTCGCGTTTTATCCGCGATCTTTAGATGAAATTCGCATTTTTAAAGCGATCCTTTGGCGAAATCATCGATTTTTTAAATGCGAACGATTGTTGAAATTGATAATTTTCGGCAACAATGTCAAAGTTCGCGATATTTTCCAGCACTTTTCATTCCTTGAAAATGAATACTTTTTTTCCCAGCACTTTTTATTCCTTGAAAATGAATACTTTTTTTTCCAGCACTTTTTCTACTTTTTCCAAAGCGTAAGAACCATGGATACATTAGAAAATAGATATTTAAAATAAATTTTAAATGAATGATCTTAAAAAATACTTTTGATACATTGAAATTGATTACATATATTACATAGAAATAAAGGTATTCTTAATTAACTTAATTCAATGTACAGTAAACTCTGTATAGAGCAGAATCAATTGTGACCTAGAAAAATTTCCACTGTACAGTATTCCACTTTCGAAGGAGTTTACTGTACTGAAAATCATCCTGCAAGGCTAAAATATTTCTGCGTAGGACAGATTTCTATTTTACACATAGTTCATCTTTGACAGAGTTTACTTTATTCATTAACATCCATCTACATATTTACCCAACAATTAATTTTTTACAAAGATAAAAAAAAAAATCTAAGTTTTAAGTATTAAAATGTATAAACAGAATGCATAACTGATTATCTCAAATGAAACTAAGGGAAGAAATGAAATTACAAAATCGATTACAACATTGTTACTATGAAAGAAAGGACAAAACATATCGAAGTAAACTTACCTATTCAGTTTTATCAAAATATCACCTCTATTTATATAAGCTTGGATATAATCAGCTCTCATTCCGATAGCTTGACGATATAGCTGAAAAATAAAACAGTATATTTTACAAAAATAAATTACTTTTTTTTAAAGAACAACAAATTAATGATTTGCTAGCTTTTAGTATCTTACAATTCACTGTCTAGGACAGTGGTTCCCAAGTTTTACTGTTTTGTGTTCCACTTAAAAGTTTCAAATTTGTTTGCAACCCACCTAGTTTGTGGGTATAAATATAGAGCCTTTTGTATAATCTATCCTAAGGGAACCTTGGCACAAAGTATACTCAAGAACAGTAATAGGTAATACAGTCAACCTGTGAAATCTGCCGATGCATAATCCACAAATGTCTGTTATCCACACTACACGTTGGAATGTAAACAATGAAAATTGTCATTAACAGTTAAACTCATAAAGATAAATTTGATATATATTTTTTTCAGTTATCAAATTTTCAATGGATAAATATTGAATATAAATTAGATATAAATTTCCTTGAGTAATAAAATTTTATCTTGGTGCAAGAAGTAATGAGTGTTCATAGACTACAGAAAAAAATTATTGACAACAAACCAAAACAAACTATCACTGTGTTAGGTATGTCAATATTTAAAATAATGAATAATCAGTAAAATTTGTATTGTATATAATTTAATTTTTCTTTAATCTTTGTTATTAAATATATTAAACCAATGTTGCATTATGTTTTTCTTTTGAATTGTAATTGTAATTTGCGTACAGTTTTTCCTAATTTTCAGTCAGACTTAAAATGTAAACAAAGGGATGATTTATAAGCCACTAAAATATATAATCCGCAAAACCCTTGGCCCCTAAGTGTGCGGATTTCACAGAGTAGACCAGGCATGTCAAACTCATTTACAGCCGCGGGCCAAATTAAGTATTGTATACAAAGCTGCGGGCCAGATTAAGTGTTATATAGAAAGCCGCGGGCCACATTAAAAAGAGTAAATAATATTATTACCGTTGCATAGAATAAAATATCTTCGTACAAAACACAGCCATGTTAAAAAAAAAAAAAAAAAAAAAAAAAAAAAAAAGCACAAAATTCCAAAGTTAATATTATACATTGTGTATGTTATTTATTGAAAAAAAAAAAAAAAAAAAAAAAAAACCTCAAAATTACTTTACAACAAAAATCTATAAAATTTAATAGAATTTTCTAAATTGCATTTATCTTAAAATTTGATTGTGCACACTAATCTTGATCTAGCATTGGGCTACCGATCCTCCAAACACTGGAATGACCCTGCTGTTGCTGGGTTCTCCACCAGAGTTTCAAAATTTATTTTTTCGGACCGTTCTTCTGTTTAATAAATTCTTTTTATGTTCCTTGTTCAATTTCAACAGGTGTTGTGTGCTAAGCATTGGCTTGGCTTGTAATAATGCCTGGCATATTTAAAATGAAATGCATTTTCTTTTTAAAAATAATTTTGTATAAGTAATAAACGCTATTGGAAGATGCTAATACTACTATTAAATAAGAAGATAGCATCAAGAAATTTACTCAGGTGCTTTTAATTTCAAATGAAAATTCCAAGCACTTTGTCTTTTGGTAGTCTTTTGAAAATACTCATTCATAATTTGTTGATTTAAAATGAAAATTGCAACTTTTTATAATTGTTCGAAATATTCGAATACAAATCTTTCGGATTATTGCTATTTCTAAGACCGCAGTTGATGCAAGTCTATTCGTGTAAAGTATATTTACAGTATGCACATTCTAACAACTGCATTAAATACAGGTAAAGTGACAAAGGCTTCACGGTCCACAAATAAGTTGTCAGCGGGCCAGTTGTGGCCCGCGGGCCGCGTGTTTGACATGCCTGGAGTAGGCTGTACTAATATGAAAATGAAGTTATCAAAACCTTTTAAGTAAATAAAATTATCTTTATTATTGATTGTATTAGAAAAAATACAGTTTAAAAATCAATACAATTTATGGTATTGTTTTGACTAACAACAGAAAGCGTCAGGCAGGGCTAAAACTTATTTTTTTTTTAATTTTAGAAGAAATTTAAGGGGGTAGGGAATAAGGGAACTTTGGCACAAAGTATACACTAGAACAGTAATAGGTAATACTGATGTGAAAATAGAGTTATCAAAACCTTTTATTAAGTAAACAAAATTACATTTATTAATGAATGCATTAGAAAAAATACAGTTTAAAAATCAATACAATAATATATGGCATTGTTTTGACCATCAAGAAAGTGCGTCAGAAAAAAAATCTTTTTTTTTTAAATTTTAGAAGAAATTTAAGGGGTGGGGGCATATCATATGTTATTTTTTGAACAATGAATTTATTAGAACACAGAACAGAGAAAAGGTTTAAAAATTAAGCTTTGAGAGATTTTATTAAACTTTGAATGTTGAAGGATAAAGAAAGAAGGTCTTTTTTTTTTTAATATTTGGTACAAAGTAACAAATAAACTAGAAAAAAAATCATAAAATTAACAAATGTTTTGAAAAATGAAAGAGTTTATAAGATTTTTATTATTTTTTAAAAGTAAAAATCCATTCAAACCGGGAAGATTATCATTTCTCTATTTTACGAGAAAAAAAGTTATTTTTCACCCATTAAGGAAATAAAACCATAACTATAACCACACATGTAATATAATTATTTCAACGAAAAATATCTTACAGCATCTGCTTCATGGAGTCTTGTGCCATTTCTAGATATCAAGTTAGCTAAGTTGAGGAAGACATTCAGATGGCTTGGAGCAATACGAGCCTGATATGCTTCACCTGGACGAGGACGTGGTAATAGGTTCTTCGCCTAAAATTAGAAAAAAAAAAAAACTTTAAACATTTTATAGAAAAAAGAAACACTTTTTCCTGTAAAAGTAAAATAACAGTAACATTTTCCTCTTAATAAGATAACAATATATAATTCTTTTACATTAGGAATTTCCACCAGCCAGATTTTTTTTCCGTTATAAATTTGACGTTCAAATTTTGAATTTTTTAAAGACATATTTCAAAAATGTTTGTCAAATTACACACTTAATATCTAACCTTTCAGCAAGTGAGCTGTGAAACTTTATGACAAACATATTTCTTATATTTATATTAATTCTAAAATTCAGTATCTTAAAACCATTACTATTGACAGACATAGGTTATAATTCTTTCATTATATTGATATATTGCTCTATTAAAATTACAGCTTACCCATTTCTTATGTTCACCCTTCTTCTCTTTCCAATATTAGCATTGTTTTACTCTGCTTTCTCAAATCTAGCCTTCCCATTGCTAAAATTTTTAAACAGTATGATTTAAAAATAATTTTTACCACTGCCAATAAACTTACTCTCTTCAAATTGAAAGACTGTATTGAGATTTCTAATTTATTGGGTATCTATAGTATTAGATTAATTTTAACACAACTATTCTAATTGGTAAATAAATCATACGAGTTCTAAATTTCCAACTGGGCAAAAAATTCTGGGCCAGGATTCAAATCAGAGATCTCTTGGCTGAAGCTACCAATGCTCTGTTAAGGCTGTTCTCAAAACCAAAGGGTCAACTTTCTGACATAAGTTTTAATTCATTTTTGTTCGGAAATGCATGAAACTAGAAGGTGTTGTTATTCAGAAACTGTGCCATCGAACTGTTTTTTCCGGTATCTTGTAAACACAATAAATCTTTCAGAAAATGCTGTCAAAGTGGGCATTTTGAACTGAACTTCCGAACGAAAGAAGAAAATCCAGTCAGTAAGGGGAGAAAAATGCCGTGCCACATAATCAAAATCGCTTACAACTCAATAGGTAATTCATTGATCAAAAAATGGAAGACACAGTTCGATTCCAAATCACTTCCATGGTCAGGTTTTCCAACTTTATATCTTTCCGTTGAAAAATGAATTTGTAAATGTGTCAAAATGTTTTGCGCTTGTTGAGCAGAGCAGTTGAGAACAGCCTTAACTGGGCTATTCTGGACGAATCTGATCTATAGTATTACTTGCCAGTGTGCTCTTTCCTACATTGGACAAACCAAACATGGTTTAAAATGTCAAATTAAAGAACACAATCTGTATATTCATAAACAAGAAACTAACGACTTGGCCATCGCAAAACATCACTGGGCGATGAACCACACATCGACTTTAACTCAGCTGAATTTATCTCTAAACCCAGTTCTAGACTTGAATTTAACTTTCTTGAAGCAATCCATATCTATAAAAATCATTAAAAAAAAACTCGTTAATAAATGAGTAAATAAAAACCACTAACTTTCCAAAATGCTGCTTCTGCTTCATCATATTTTTTAAGATTATTGTAGGTCCTTCCAACATTCATATGTGCACCAATATCATCAGGCTGCACACTATAAAATAAGAACATAAATGAAAATTATATTAACACATACTAATATCGTATCGTAATATAGAATTTTTCATTGATGGTAGTGATAAGCAAAATATGTCTACTTTACAAAAAGCAAAATGAATCTCAAAACTAACTACTTACATAGATGCTTGAAGAAAATACTTTAGAGACTCTTCAAACTGCCCTTGGCTTTCGAGAGCATGGCCCACATTGTTATAGAGCTTAGCATTTTTCTGATTAACTTTGAGACCAGCAGCAAATATCTCTTTTTCAGAAACCCTGAAAATAAAATATTTAATATAAAATTTTGAGTAAAAGTTTGAAGTTTGACTTGCCAAAAAAAAAAAAAGGGCATTCGTTATTGGCAACTAATGATGCTCTGGCTGGAATGAAAATGTTCTTGTCATATATTATTTATATTGTGTGTGGACACGTGGATATGTTTTTTTTTTATGTTACATCTATTAGTTTTATATATGGGATGCTTGAATATATTTTTTTATAAAGGCTGACCAGTAGGTCTTACAGATAGTAAAGTTTTTTAAATATGCAATAATGTCTGATAAATGGTACATAAAGGTAAAATAGTAAAACAGACATTAAA
Source organism: Maratus speciosus (assembly GCA_963932465.1). Taxonomy (NCBI): domain Eukaryota; kingdom Metazoa; phylum Arthropoda; class Arachnida; order Araneae; family Salticidae; genus Maratus; species Maratus speciosus. The sequence continues at coordinate 105,775,767 of OZ010795.1, read as the reverse complement.
AACTAAAAATGTAGATCGCATTTTGATATTATTTTACAATTTAATAGCAGGCTTTTCTGCTACACTGGTTGGTTTCTCAAAACGAACCTTGAATCAAACCATATTGGTGAATTTGACATTGTATTTTAAAGCTTTTAAACCTGAATGTGCTTCTGCATTGCTGAAAAAGATATGAATGCCATTGCACTATTATATATTTTCTAATGTGTCAGACAAAATTTGGGCTGTTAAGGACCAGATCTTTTAGATGATTATTTATTAGTAGGATTTGGTAAAGAACGATAGTATGCTATGCAATATACTAAAACATCCCTAAAAAACTATCTAACTAACAGTGCAAGTCACATAAAAATCTATCCAGCAAAAATTTTTTAAAAGGCTAATTTTTAATAATCAGATTCACCTGATAATAGAATTTTACCCCATAATTCTATAACTAAGCAACACAAAAGGATATGCAATATACTAAAACAATCCCCCAAAAATATTTAACAAATAATGCAAGTCCCATAAAAATCCATTCAGAAGAACTTTTTAAAATATTTCATAATCGTGTTCACCTGATTGAAGAACATTCCTCACAATTCTATAACTAAGCAATGTAGAATGATATGTTATATACTAAAACCTTCCCTGAAAAATTATCTAAATAACAGTGTAGGTTCTATTGAAATCTGTCCAATAGAACTCAAGATATAAGTGGCTGGAGTAAAATTCCTAATTACATTTCTTATATATGTAGATGAAGTACATGCATTTAAATTCTTAAGACACTATTAAGGAACAGAGATATAAGTCTCTGGCAGCATGACAGGAGAGAAGGAAAAAGAATAAAACAGTATAAAACCATTTAACCAGAAACCAGTTAACCATAAAATTATGTGAAATCATATTTTTAATCTTTCCAGAAAAAAAGAGCTGTATAGTGCCAGTTTGACATTTACACATCTTGATGCAATTTGTAACACATGCATGGCATAACATGATGCCAACATCTATAGGGGAGGGTAGTACACAGTGAGACGAAAATTATTATTACTAAATGAATGGCGATGATTTTTATTCTTTTGAAAAAATTTTGCTACATCTTTAAGCTACACAAATACGCTACACCTTAATGTATAGATGGTTTTTAAAAAGTTATTTATAAAAACACAGAAGCAGCATAACAGAGTATCGAAAATTGTCTCACTGTGTACCACTTGTGGTACACAGTGAGACAATGTATATATTTTCATACATCATACATTTTTACACTCTATCGCTAATTTTCTGCAGTTTATGATTTTTAATTAATATTTCTAGATTTTCAAAATATTAAATATAAGAGCCTCGGGTGGACAATAGCAGACCTTGAGCTACCTTCATGCAAATTTTCAGCCTCTTACGTTTAGTAGAATTCACTAGCCATCGCACGCCCACACACATACACAGAAAGAAAAACATTCCTTTATTAATAAATAACTTTTTTAACATCCGAACCACATAGTAGGTGCATAATTAGACACGTCTCACTATGTACCACAACTGTGTGTCTCACTGTGTACTTTTGTTACGTTGTAACAAAATAGATGACACATCTGTTACATCAATTTCATCACTTTAAAAAGTTTATGTCCTTTTGTCGAAATAGTCTATTATTAGATATAGCTAGGTTTGCTTAAGTAAATATGTGTCACATTGAAGGAAATAAACTCTAAAATAGATGTTTATGTAACTTTAACCACTATAAAATAAAGAATTGTTTATTATTTTGTGGAACGAGTAACTGAAGTGCTGAAACTACATCCACGTGTTGCATAAGATGAGGTCGTTATGTGTGTGTGCCAGCTTGGAGAAAAAGTTACAGCAATACATCATCGAATAGGGAAACATTTTTTACTTTTTACAAGTCTAAACAACAATTTATCTTGTATAACAAGCACACCTTTATCAGCTTCAGCTATAAAGTCCTACTTCTTTCACATCAAATTCTTCTGTCATCATCAGAAAATCGTAGTCAATTTTTGGGCAGCTGCCAGAAACCAGTTTCTTCTTTTAGAAATGTATAATGATGATGGTGATGACCGGTGCTAAGGCTTTTGCTTTTATTGCTTAAACATCACTTCAAAAATTGCATAATTTCAACTTTTACACAACTGAATAAGGAAAAAATTGTATTTTCTTTCAAGTCTAAACAAGTTATCTTGTATAACAAGCACACATTTATTGATTACGAAGTCCTACTTCTTTCACTAAAAATTCTTCTGTCATCAGAAAAACGTAGTCAACTTTTGGGCAGCTACCAGAAACCAGTTTCTTCTTTTAGAAAGGTGTGTGAGACTTTTAGAAAGATACAATAATGATGACAATGACCTGTTCTATGGCTTTTGCTCCTATTACTCATACGTCACTTCAATAAACACATAATTTCTAATTTTACATCATCAAATAGCGTAAAAAATGGTACTTTGGAATGAAATTTGTGTGAAACCTGTAGCTCAATTTAGTGACTTTTTTTATGACATTAAGTTATTTTCCAGAATGGATTTTTTTTTTTTTTTTTTTTTTTATGTACTTCAATGATGAGCAATTTTTTAACTACAATAATGTCAAAATACTAGTAGCAGGGTTACCAGAGTTGGAACTTAATTGCTCAGAGCAATTTAAAAAGACAAAAAGCAGATTAACCATAAGATACGACACTTTGGTGCAAACTAACATATGTCACCAAAAAATAAATATCAAGTTGGTTAAAAGATATGCTGCATTGGAATAGTATTGGAATTGTACTTTATATTTTACTTTTAATATCTCATGCGAAGAAAAAATGAAGGGAGAAAAAAGAAGAGAAAAAAAAGAAAAAAGTCACCATTAAAATGCAATTGAAAATAACCAATAAGAAATCTTAATTAGTTTATCCACTTAAGTAATAACTAAAAATAAATTTATTGTTTTTAAATTACAGTGTTTATGAAGTGCAACAAAGAATCAGTTCTTCAGTCAGTTTTACAAAAACAGTAATCTGTTACTTAACAATTAAGAAAACATATACAGTCGAACCTCGTTATCCCGACACTCTAATGACCAGAAAAAAGTGTCGTCATAAGTGGAGTGTCGTGGCAACCGGAGTTGGAGAAAAATATGTTTATAAAAAGCCGTATTTTTAATTTATTTAAGACATTTTAAATTAATATCTGTTCTTGCAATTTTAAGTAATAAAACATTATTATTAAACAAAATAAACACAAAAACAAAACTGAAAAGAATGAAAATAAGATTTATGATGACATGTTTTTTTATTGTTACATGAAATATTGATGAATGAAGATTTGCTTAGCCCTAGATGTGCTTCCTACAATTCTTTTTTCAATATTATGCGATGAATTGTAATCAGTCTTCATTGTTTCAGAAATGGATGTTAGATAATTTCAGATCGTTTTAATGCAATGTAATGCTTTGGTTTTAATCGGGTGAAAAACGCCATGTAACCACAAGAAAGCACCGCCTGACCAGAACAAAAAGACCATGAGTAGACTGATACGTGTATCTGGAGCTTAAGTGGGTGATTCATCTTGTGTCGGTTTATTTATTCAGATAAAGGATCGATGTAAATTTTCTCATTTATCTCAATGGGTATTTTAGACACTTTCGTGAAAAGTTTGGCTAAGACATTTCTCATTGCTTAATTTCCATGCTCATAAGATGGATTATGAAAAATGGTTAATTTTCCTAAACTGTCGGGATATCCGGAGTTGAAAATTATTCAGCGACGTAAAATCCGGAGTTTATTTACAATAAAATCATATACGAGTCATTCCATGTCAATTCAACCAGACCTTGTAACCCAACCTCCAGGGATTTGGATGAAACTCGGTGTATATACTAATTCTATCATGATACGAATACATCAGAAAATTTTCCTTCCTAGACCTCATAGTTTGTGAGATATGGGGGATCCAATTTTTGGATTTTTCTCAAATCGCACATTTCTGAGTCTGTATTTTTAGACTGCAGTTCCATTTTCAAAAAATTGTTTCTCTGGATCTAAAATGCGAATCATCTTAAAAATACCACCGTAAGTACATAAAAAAATGCAGATTTTAATAAAAAAATATTTAAAAAATTAATTTTAAATATTTAGGGTCAAAAACTTAAACCAAAGTTGAAAGTTATGTTTATTTTTCCAAATTTTTGTGACTTTACGAAAAAGGCTCTACACAAAAAGGCAAATAAAATTTTCAATTTCTTTTTGTTTTAAACAAAAGTTAACCCTTTGGGCTTTCTATTTATGAAATAAAAATGATGTCTTTCGCATGGCTTATGCAAAAATTTTGACTTATTTTGGGATGCTGTACCTATCAAGAGACAGAAATCTTTAACTTTGCTTACGATACCTAAATAATTGCTGCACATTTTAAATTTAAATTTATTAATCAATTTGATTTATTTTCTAAAATGAAACCTTAAAATCAGACTGATTTATTTATTTTTATAACAGTAGAAAATTTGTATAGTATTGGTACTTATCACACATTATCTGAAATTGTGTTGTTCTCAATCTTATCGCATATGTTTGTCACATAAATGTACATCTATCATTGGATTCAGTGATATAGTATTTCTATATATACTTTCACAATGGTAGTATGTAAAGAATATGTACAATATTTAATGAAGGGAGGTGGGGGGGGGGGTGGATATTGAAATCATTGATTTTTTTCTCATTTTACTCAGAAAAAGCAAAAGCAAAAACTTTACTTTGTAAATAAAATAAAAGAAGCACTTAAATAAATTCATCAAGTCATAAGAGCCACAGTAATTATTTAGGTACCACAATTTAAATTAGACATATTAGAGATTTTTTTTTTTTCTTGAATGGTGCAATTTCCTAAAACAGGGCAAAATTTTACATAAGCTAGGAGAAAGACTTCATTTTTATTAAAATTGAAGTAATCATTAATTAAATCTAATACATTAATTAAAATTGCTTATAAATATTTTAAAAATTTAGATCATTGTAATTTTTTTATGTAACAAATAAAGAATTTGTTAAATTATATGCAAATTTTTAAAGCTAAAAAATCAAATTAAACATTATATTTAAAAGATTGAAATTCAAAAATATAATTGAGCTAAATATAAATAAAGAAATAAATGACGTACGTTGCAGTATCACTTAGACTTATTTTTCAACATTCTTTCTTTGTGCAATTTAAAATTTATATTTATTATGCATAAGCAACTTTGAGAACCTTCTAATATATATTTCAATTTTCCTATCTTACTGCAACTCCAAACTTAATAACCTAACAAGATATTGGTATATTAGGAAGATCTTTGTGATTTAGAATCTAAAATGTCTTTGTATTTCAAAATCGGTGGCTATCCCCCCTCCTTCCTCCTCCTCCAGAAAAAAATGTTAAATATCTTAAGGGGAAATTCTCTTCATTTTGGTAAAGGCTTATGAAAATTTGTTATTTTTATATTGCCAGAGCACCCATCACTAAAGTCAAAGGTTTTCTTTACATCAGGGAATATCTATTTTACAATTGCTATCACTTCCTTCTGTGTTAAACATACAAGAGTGACATCATGTTGCATATCATAAGATAAAATGTGTATATTGCTTGCTGATAATCTAATATTGAGAGATTGAGTGTACATAACAGTTGGATCAAGAGTGCGGCTTCTTTGGTCCAATGGTAACTTTAAACCTTACCTTGAATAAAAAAAGTAAAATTTTTGCTGAAATCCAACAAAACTATAGCTTTTTGAGGGCCAAAGTTTGGTTTAGTATCTTTTAAGGTATTAAATTTCATTATAAAAGAGTGGAATAACATTTTCCAAATATTTTACTTAGCTTGTCACAAATTTATTTAAAGGAACAGTGCTGCTAATACTGGATTGAATACCTAGAATTATAATCCTCAAATTTTTTGGAAATTCCTGTTTAAAAAGAGAATACAACTCATGTAGATATACATAATATCAATCGCTTTTGTGCATAATACATTCTTAGCAATGCTAACTACATTTTCTTAACAGCCATGATTCTTCAATATTCATTACAATTATAAAACTTTTCAATTAGTTCAATCGTTTCTCAGAAGTTGTCATGACGGTCTTGCAGCATAATTAATTACTTTAAATTTATCTATTATTTTCTTTTGCAGCACAAGGAAAAATAGATCACCCTTCTATTATGAGAAACAGCAGACTAATAATAATTTGATTAAGAGATTCGAAAACACCTGCCTTTACTAAAAAAAATTATCCTGCCTTTGTCAGAATTTGTTTATACAAGGCAGATGTAGAAATATGTTTCATCCTGTAGAAATGAACTAGGCTTTGTTAAATATAAGGTATTTAAACTATAAAAAACATATTTAAAATGATTAAAATTATCCAAGATAATAAGATAGAAAGTTAAAAAAAAAAAGAAGTTAAATACAAAAAAAAGTATTTTAATTCAAACACACATACACACACAGAAAAAACGTATTGAAAATATGATTGGTAAAAAGTCATTATTGCATTTTCTTATTCTATACCACAAAAGATTTTTTGTTTACAGTTATATAGTAAAAAGAAAATTAAGGATTGTTTAAATTAAAAAAAAAATACTTGTAATAAAAGAAAATATATGAATGAATAAATAATTAAAACATTGGGATTATGCACAAAATTTAATGGAGGGAGGATAGACTTTTCCCCCCTTTTTACTCAGAAGAAAAAAAAAGCAAAGCAAAAACTTTACTTTGCAAAATAAAGGAAGAAAGAAACATTGAATAATATATTCAACAAGTCATGGCAATCACAGTAGTTATTTAGGAACCACAGCTAAAATTAGGCAGATTTTTTTTTCTTTATTGGTGCAGTTTCTCAAAACCGGGCAAAATTTGCATAAGTCATGAGAAAGACATCATTTTTATTTCATAACTAGAAAGCCCAAAGTGTAAATTGTTATTTAAAACGAAAAGAAATTGGAAATTTACAACAATCTAAATTTTTAAAATATTTATAAGCAATTTTAATTAATGTATTAGATTTAATTAATGATTATTTCAATTTTAATAAAAATGAAGTCTTTCTCCTAGCTTATGTAAAATTTTGCCCTGTTTTAGGAAACTGCATCATTCAAGAAAAAAAAAAATCTCTAATATGTCTAATTTAAACTGTGGTACCTAAATAATTTCTGTGGTTCTTATGACTTGTTGAATTCATTTAAAAGTGCTTCTTTTATTTTATTTACAAAGTAAAGTTTTTGCTTTTGTTTTTTCTGAGTAAAATGAGAAGAAAATCAATGATTTCAATATCCATCCCCCCCCCCCACCCCCCTTCATTAAATATTGTACATATTCTTTACATACTACCATTGTGAAAGTATATATAGAAATACTATATCACTGAATCCAATGATAGATGTACATTTATGTGACAAACATATGCGATAAGTTTGAGAACAACACAATTTCAGATAACGTGTGATAAGTACCAATATTATACAAATTTTCTACTGTTATAAAAATAAATAAATCAGTCTGATTTTAAGGTTTCATTTTAGAAAATAAATCAAATTGATTAATAAATTTAAATTTAAAATGTGCAGCAATTATTTAGGTATCGTAAGCAAAGTTAAAGTTTTCTGTCTCTTGATAGATACAGCATCCCAAAATAAGTCAAAATTTTTGCATAAGCCATGCGAAAGACATAATTTTTATTTCATAAATAGAATGCCCAAAGAGTTAACTTTTATTTAAAACAAAGAGAAATTGGAAATTTTATTTGCCTTTTTGTGTAGAGCCTTTTTCGTAAAGTCACAAAAATTTGGAAAAATAAACATAACTTTCAACTTTGGTTTAAGTTTTTGACCCTAAATATTTAAAATTAATTTTTTAAATATTTTTTTAATAAAATCTGCATCTTTTTATGTACTTACGGTGGTATTTTTAAGATGATTCGCATTTTAGTTCCAGAGAAACAATTTTTTAAAAATGGAACTGCAGTCTAAAAATACAGACTCAGAAATGTGCGATTTGAGAAAAATCCAAAAATTGGACCCCCCATATCTCACAAACTATGAGGTCTAGGAAGGAAAAATTTCTGATGTATTTATATCATGATAGAATTAGTATATACACCGAGTTTCATCCAAATCCCTGGGGGTCGGGTTACAAACCTTAAAAAATTTGGTTGAATTGACATGGAATGACCCATACAGAAAATCGGGACTTTCAAAAACTGACGTGATAAGCGGAGTGACATGAAAACCGGGTGTCAGGATAATGAGGTCCGACTGTACTTTTAAAAGTTCAGTATAAAAAAAAAAAATATGTACGTACCAATCAAAATTTCTAAGAAATGTTTTTACAGTATGGAAAAGTAAAACCACAGCTATTAGAACATATAAATGCCTTCTCTTTCTGCTGAAAAAGATATATTATTAGATAATGGTTTAAAAAAAATTTAAAATATACAGTAGAAGATCTTTATAATGCAAGGTTGTGTGTTATATAGGATTTTGCATTATATGGATCCTATTTCACACATCATAAAATTTATTTTGTAAACATAGCCAAATTAGTCTGAAACATATCAAAATACATTAGAGTACCTTTATACTGCATTCCTTGTCACCAGGAGTCATTCAGATTATAAATTTTTGCATTATATAGATTATTCCACATTGTTAAATTTACTTTATAAACATGGTCGAACTATACCTGGACCAAATAATTCATTATATTACTCATTTTCAAAAATGCTTATTGTAATAATAGCAATTTTTCATTAAAAAGTTCTGAATTAAGGAGATAAACTTGAAGAAAAGTATCAAATTTAGTTTTCTAGAGAGTAACAATTTTTTACAAAATGGGAATTCAGATGCTTCTTAACTGCAAAATTCATTGTTTATGCCTGAGAAGTTTGTGCATTATATAGAATTGCATTATAAAGATCTTCTACTGTATTAATAATTATAGTGTATTAAATGATAAGAAAAATACTAATTTAAGTATATTTAGAACTGCCTATTTTCTACATATAAAACAAAAGTTTTATAGGTAACTAAAATTCTTTGACAAGAATTTTACTACAGAATTTAAATACCAATATCAAGCATCATGGTTTTATTGGTAGCCTTACCATCCCCAAGGTTTATTCCTGCACTTTTCGAGTTATATTAATATTTTTTTTAATCAAATATAAATAACTGTTGCTAAAAATCAATGAACATTGTGGCTATCACTTAGTCTTAACATGATTTGCCTAAAAATTGGTAGTAATTTTCCTTACCATCCCTTTTTTTCCTTACCGTCCCTTCCTTAACATCCCTTTAAGACAATGTTATACCAAAAATTTGTACTAAAAATACTACATTGTTATTATTTCTTATTTCAATGCTTTCTGGGTACTATGCAAATTCATTATAACAGGGTTCCTACACAATTCTGGTAAAAAAATTCCCTGACTTTTCCAGGTTTTCCCTGACTTTATTAAAAAAATTCCCTGACCTTTCTCAGGAAAAATTCGGCTTATATATTGTTGTAAAACCCTCCACAATCGACTTTAATTTAGATAAAAGCTAGGAAAAAGTATGTGCTGTATGAATTTCACATTTTTTAATTATTTTTCATATTGTTTTATAGTTTGTATAAATTTCATATAAAAATTTTTGATTGGATGAATAATTAATTCAAAATTTCTTAATTTACGATGATAATAGAAATCCCGATGGAAGTAGTAAATAAAAAATTCCCTGACATTTCCCTGACTTTTGTCCCAAATTTTCGAATTCCCTGACTTTTCCCTGTTTTCCAGGTTTTCCCTGACCCATAGGAACCCTGTATAAGTAAAAATTTAGAAGAAAATAAAAATTTCGAGAGGTAAAATGTCAAGGGGACGGTAAACAAAATTAAACTCACAAGTTGACCATTTTTTCTTTATTTTGAATCATTAATTCGTCTATAAGTTTAAAATATTATTTTATTAAGTTTAATTTCACAGATATTTTTCCTGAAAGTTAAAATTTTGTGAGAATGCCTCATAACCAGCCGTGTGTTTTCCTTTTATGCTCAATTTATTAGAAGATTTATGGGGAATATTTCGCAACTCTCTTCCTCTCTCAGCCAGACTGAATAGGCGCCAGTGATCCCATGACCTGACTAAAGAATTAATATTAAAAAACATTTTCTCTTGTTCTTTTTAGTTTAGTTTTATGGTAGTAATGTAAAACTTGAACACAGTAAGTAAACTGCATTTTGTTTCTCTTGGTCTTTGGAAAATAGAAGAAATGTTGTTTAATTTTTTAAAATGGAATTTATCTCGAGCATGAAAACGCTAATTTTTATTATGGCTTCTTATAGAAGAAAATAGTTGCTGAAATTTTAATTGTTTTTAGAATCATGAGTTCTAGAAGGAATAAAGAAAATAAAATGTCTTGATTTTATAAATTAATTATCTTGGATTCCCAGCGAGGAATATATATATATATATATATATATATATATATATATATTTAAACAAGTGATTTTCAATTATTAACCACGTGTTTCATCTATAAATAAGTACATAGTGTAAATTTTGTATATAATTGGATTTCCAATAATATGTTCTAAAAGATTTCTTGTTGGTGATTATTTACAAATGAAGAACACAAAAATAAAACATTTCGATTTTATTTTATTTCAAACATAATACATGAAATTATGATGACTTTAAAAATGATATAAATTCAAAATCTTGAACTTTGCTCTTCCAATAACAATATCGTGAAACTCGTGAAAAACATGAAGATTATTCATTAATTTATAAACAATTATTTTCTCAGTATGACCCTTTCTTTTGTTCCCAGCTCTCTCGCTTAAAAAAATTCAGTCCAAAACAACACACTTTGACACCATTTTTTTGCAAAATAGCCTGCCTTTATCAAAAAATTGACAAGCATGGCACATTATATAGTTTCTGAATAAGAAAACCTGCCAATTGGATGTGTTTCAAAACAAAAATTTAAAAATAAGTCGCAAAATAAGCATTTTGGATTTGAATACACCCTTAATAATAAATTACATTTTAAGCCATTTTTCAATTAGCCAGGTGCAGGTAATAAATCTCCCAATATTCTTTATGGTTACAGATGTATATGAGTTACAATAACAATACCACAGTTAATGAACTATGCTTGCTAAAATAGGTCAACTGTCTGTGAAGCTGCAGCAATGAAATATTTAAAATTCTAAAAAGTAGAAAATAAAATATAAATAAAAAATAAAGTGTGTATTATTATTTTTTTTATATAGTTTTATCAATTAATAGTTTAATAATAATTAAATTATGATCGAGAAAATAATTTAGATATTAAGAATAGATAATTAAAAAAAAAATTTTCTTTCTGCTGCCATATCTTAAAACAGAAACGGATCAAAATTATATTTTTTATATTCACTAGTTTGTGCTGTCTACTATCAAATTGTAAATTAAATTGCTGAATTTTCCATAATTGGGGTCACTGCCAAATCAACATATCGTAATGAAGATGTCTTGGAATAACATGAATTGTAGTGAATAAATTACATGTGATTTTAATATAAACATTGAACGTTTATAAAAAAAAAAAAAGTATTTTTAAAACTAATTTTAGTTTATACTTCTTTTTTGTAATAAACGTACGTAAAAAAATTCACCATTATTTGTTCTTAATAGTCTATAGCACAAAATCCATTTTTTTTCCCTCATTAAATAGTAATTCATGCATGAGTGGGTCAATTACCAAACAATTTAAAAAGTATAGCAATATTAGAAAAACATTACACTTTTTTATGGAGCAAATGCCATCCGTAAGCAACTAAGAAGCAGTATCCCATACTTGGAATATAAAGCACTCTTTCGGCAACCACAAATCCCACTGGGAAAAACAGATTTGATGCTGGAAGGAACGGCAATATTAAAAGAGATAATGCCTAGAAGAAAAGAACATGAATAACTGTTTTTAAAAAGCCTGGGTGCTAAACAAATAACAATTTATTTCCAAAACAACATGATATTACACAAATTAATTCAAATTGAATGAAAAGAAAAGAAAAGAAAAGCACAGAGATTCCACTTTTATAATAACAAATTTATCCAACCTGGCTTTACAGGGTTATCTTTTTTTATTGAAAATTATAATAGTTCATTTTACATTTAATATATTTATCTGCATAACCCACTAATAACACCATAAAGCAGTTTAATTACAAAACTATCAATCATACAGTGCAATAAAGTTTTGAAATTTATTAAAATATAGTACAATGAAATCTATATAATAAAAGCTTAAGTCATGTGACTGTCATCAACAGTTCCGAGTTGACCACTTCACTTTTTGTATGCCAAGCAGTCAATTTGGTAATTTAATGTTAGCCGGAAGCAGGTGATAAATCGCCAAATATTGTAAATATCATGTCATCAGTATTATAATAGTACACTTCATGCGACTGTCATAAAGAATTTTTCACGTGGTAAATTAAAACAAAGCTTTGATGTGGAAATTAAATGTCATGGTTTATGGTATTATTTATTACTTTTCTTCTTTTTTAAAGCAATAATTGAGAGTCATAAATTTTAAATATTTCAGTTTTAAATTAAATCTATGCATTTTAATAAAAGGAGTGAAAGTACTATATTTTAAATGAAATACGAAAAAATACAATGGGAACAATGTTTGGCGATTTATCACCTGCGCCCGGCTAACATAAAAATGCCGAGTTCAGGATTTCTGTATCAGAATTTTCTGATTTGGCGAAGGATTGAGCAATTAAATTATGTATAAAAGTAACGTGATACAATGCTTAGCATATGTTTAAGGAAGACCAAACTGGTTGCCATGTATAGTAATAATGCAATAAAAAATGTATGATAGCCGAAGAAATCGGCAAAGAATTTGCTACATATAAATGCCTTTTTATTGTAATAATTTATGTATTTTAAGCACAGTTATATGTCTGTTAAATTTGTGTTTTATTTATATTATTTTATTTATTTATTGATGAAGTTTTAATTTATAGATTATTAGCTAGAAACAAATGCTAAACTATTTATATTTTTTTAAGTGAAACTGGTTAATCTTCCATAATCGGTTGCATGCGGTAGGGATGATAGATTTTTAAAAAACCAGGATTGAAAAATATTTTTTAAACAAAAAATGAGTAAATTGTGATAGTTTTCAAATGAATTGTATGTTAAAGAACCATTTTTCCCTCTATTCCTCTATATAAAAATTGAAATTTTGTGATGTTTAAAAGTTTAAAAATTGCAATAAAAACTAAATTTAATTGTCAGGTGCATATATTGCCAACATCAAAAATACAGCAGCATTACCCGCAGACACATTTGTCATTCATAATATAGATAGTTTATATATACAGCAGTTTTTAATATATTAAATTCTTTTATTTAATTACTGATGAAGTTTTTAATTTCATTATGAAAAATTAACCGGAGACAAATGCTGAACTATATTTATATTGTTTTATACAAATGGGTTACACTTAATATGACTCAGGATAGAGAAAACACATAACTTACTTTTAAAAAACTTACCAACAGAAATAACATTAAGCGAAACTATTCAAAAAATCATATGTTTCACAGATCAAAAATCTTACACGCACAGCAAAAATTCAAAAGTAAACAAAGAGCAGCATCTGCATTCTTCTAAAAAATGTTTACTTCAATTTTAACACCATGGCAAATTTAAAATTTGCATTTTCTAAATTAAAATGCATGTACTTTAAAGAAGAGAATGCATTTATCATGTAACTTATCATGTGAATGTGTGCAACATGCACACTTTGATTTTTATATCTTTCAATGTTAAATCAAATTTTAAAATGCATTTAACAGACAACAGATATAGGTGAATTATGAAATTTCATTACATTAATACTTTCTTATTTTTCTACTTTATGTGAAAAAATTCACATCTTTTATTTTATTTCTTTTGACAAAATATATTTCCAAACTAAAAATGGTGCTAAAAATGAAGTAAAAAAAAATATATATGAATGAATATAATCATTCAAAAAAGAGAAAGTGTTAAAGATTTTTTTTTTTTTTTTTTTTTTGCATTTTGCTACTGATAAGGTAACAGGTAACAAAAATAAATAAATAAATAAATAAATAAAATAAATAAAATAAAAAATCATCTGCTCTAGCAAATTTTGATACAGTTTTGAAACAAATTATGTATCAAAATACACATTTTTCTGAATTCAACTTTGTAAAAATCAAAAATGTTTGATTACATATATGTTAAATTTGTGTTTTTAATATACTATATTCTTTTATTTATTTATTGATGAAGTTTCATTTCATTAAGAAAAATTAGCCAGAGACAAATGCTGAACTATATTTATATTGTTTTAAATACAAATGAGTTATTTCGTAATGGAGCCTGTACTCGATGGAGATAAATTTAAAGAATTCATGTTTGAAAATTATTTTAAAAGCCCAAATAAATCAGTCAATTAAAATACCATTTGTCAAACAAATTGCATTTAAAAGAAGATTTTTTCCCCTGTATGATGGTGTAAAAACTGAAAATGTGCTATGTTCAGAAATTAAAATAATTGTAGTAGCAAAATTTGCAAAACCGAAATTTCATCATTAAGTGTTGCCATTTGCAAATTGATGTCAGCATTACACACATATACATTTGTCTTTTATAATACAGATAATCAAATTATTTCAATATTTAGAGCTGTACTATTTAATGTAGAATTACTCCAAATTTTTTTTTAAATTTTTTCATTACTTATTAAGAAATATTTTATCATGATTGGCGATGATTAATTATTAAATTTTCACAATTTCAATACAATGAACTTTTCAATAGAACAACCATTTATAAGCACTTTGGAGATGTCCAGTTATTGTAGGCTATACACTTGTATAAAACCAAAACCTTTCTGCTCACATAAATATTGGCTCAAAAACTTTCTGCAAAATAATTTAATGTTTAATAAATTTAATGTGTTATATTATTTTAATGATATGAATTAAAAATAGTAGTTTTAAAGTAATTACCATTTAAATTAAAAATTAATTAATATTAATTAAAGAATAATTATTTTGGTTTAAAAAAATAAAGCTAAAAATCCATGATAAGAAAGGTAAATTCTTATAATTTTGTCAATGAATTTAGAAACAGCCCAATCCTTAATATTGTATTGTGACCTCTTCGCACAAAATGCCAGTCACTCTGTCTAGAGAAATAATGTGACATAGATTCTGAAACAACTGAATCACATTTTTTACCGCCGCCCTTTGACGAAATTCACAATTTTTTTTACAATCATTTGACAAAATTCATGTTTTTTCGCGATTATTTGACAAAATTCACATTTTTTTCGCAATCCTTTGACGAAATTCACGTGTTTTTCGCGATCCTTTGGCAAAATTCACGGTTTTGTCTGCGATCATTTGACGAAATTCACGTGTTATTCGCGATCCTTTGATGAAATTCACGTTTTTTCAGCGATCCGTTGACGAAATTCACGTTTTTTTTTGCCGCGATCCTTTGACGAAATTAGCATTTTTATGCTATCTTTTGAGGAATTTCGTGTTTTTTTCGCGATTTTTTTTTACGAAATTCGCATTTTTTCCATGGCGCTTTGACGAAATTCGCGTTTTTTGTGATTAATTGACGAAATTAGTTTTTCCCGCGAATCTTTTACGAAATTTGCATTTTTTTCGAGATTTTTTCACAAAATTCGTTCTTTTTTCGGCTATGCTTTTAAGAAATTCATTTTTTTCCTGTGCTCCTTTGACGAAATTTGTGTTTTTTCTGAGATCTTTTTGTGACATTTACATTTTCCGCGACCCTTTGACGAAATTCGCACTTTTCTGTGACCCTTTAACGAAATTCGTATTTTTTTGTGATCCTTTGACGAAATCCTTTTTTCCTGCGCTCCTTTGACAAAATTGCATTCTTTCTGTGATTCTTTAACGAAAATCTCTTTTTTTTTTCCACGATCCTCTTAAGCAGTTCGCGTTTTTTCCGCGCTCCTCTGACGAAATTCGGATTTTTTCAACGATGCATTGACGAAATTGGTGATTTTTTCTGCGAACGATTGACGAAATTGTTTGTTGTTACGGCTACCATTTGTTGAAATTCACAATATTTTTCCGTGACATTTTTTATGTCTGAATTTTCGGACTGATGGCCGAATTTTTTTAATTTTCGAAAAATTCGGAACAGAATCACCTCTGGCAAACAATAAATAAATTGTACATAAAATTGGGGAATATTTTTAATTTTTCGGCATTTTAAAAGTTATTAAAAAAAATTACCTTTTTTTTCTAAAAAGTTTTTCACAAAGTTTCGAATTTTGCGGAAAATTTTCCGTGCACGGCATGCGTCTATATTATACAACTCTGGATACGGGGAACGGGGTGCATAATAAAATGCTGTCCACTCCCAATAGCTTTAGAATGGCAACAGTTACAGTTATGAATGTGGTGTCTACATATTGTAAAGTGGCTATGCACTACATGGTGAGACTGCTTAGAGCGCTATCGCTATCTAGTGCCAAACTGTAGAGTTGCCGTTTCTATTTCGCAAATGATACAAGATACCAGAAAGAGATCAGAAGCCTTGAAATTTAATTATTTTATAACTTACTATCAACTTAAATATGCCACAAATTGCATGCAGAAGTACGGAACTGTAAGGAAGATGCACATCTAGAGATCTGCACGAGCCGGGCCGGGCCGGGCCTAGTCACTATTCTTTATGGGCCAGGCCAGGCTCGGGCCTTACTTTTTTCCTGAAGGTTCAGGCCAAACTTATTTTTTCTGCACACACCCGGGTACTGGTTTCATTCCTAATCTTCATGGCCCAAAATTTTCATCCCTGGTTTTCAACCACCTCAATCATTGTCTCGGAATGGCCTGGTCCATTCAAAGGTCAGTAAAATTAGGCTTGGCACAAATTTTTTGTCAAAAAATACATACATTTTTAAATCGCCATTATTCTACAATTAAACATTCAAATTCATTCTTTTTAAAGAGTAGTAGATTTCTACACTTATTAAAATATAGTTAAATTAAAATATAGTAAAACGTATGAAAAAGAACCTGTCTATGACAGAATCTTGTTTTAAACTGAAAAACGTGTTGATCCATGCAAAATTAATATACTACTTAATACTATGCAAGAAAATTATAAAAATTAATAACAAACAAAATATACTACGTAAGAAAATAATATTTAATACATTTACACTTGCTAAGAAGGGAACTTGTCTATAACGGATTTTTTTTTTCTTTTCTATGCAATTCTGTCTTAGATTTTACTGTATAACATTTTTCAGATATTTAACACTTCAATACACGGAATATGGATTAACAATATTAATGATAACTGAAACATTTACATGCAAGAAATAGAGATTCATTAAAAAAATAAATATCGCACCCTGCAGCACTTCTATAAAAATGAAGATTATAAATATGAAAAGAAAAGTTAAGATAAATATTTTTGGCTTGATCTCCTCGGACGAGAAAAACTTTTAATCAAATCAACATAAAAATCAATGTTTTGTAGAAACTCACTCGGGCCAGGCCAATATTTTTTTTGTACGGGCCGGACTGAATTTTTTTTTCCTCTGAGTCGGGCCAGACCTGGGCCTGGAAATGTCGGCCCGTGCAGACCTCTATGCACATCTACTATATAAAATGCAAATAGCAATTTTGTTCTGGCTGCTTATAACTTGATTTCTGCCGAATGGATTTTGATAGGATTTGCACTGTTAGCTAGATAATTTTTGTAGGGAAGGTAGTATTTTGCATATCTTTCTACATTGCTTAGTTATAGAATTATGAGGGAAAGTTCCATAATCAGGTGAAAATGATTAAGATTGTCCTTTTTAAAAAGTTCTATTGGACAGATTTTGATGAGACTTGCATTGCAGATTACAAAATTGTTTCAGGGACAGTTTTAATATATTGCATATTGTTCTAGTATATTGATTAAGTTATACAATTAGGGGTGAATGTTCTATAAGAGGGTGAACCTGATTACAAAAGAGTAGCCTTTTTAAAAAGTTCTACAGGACAAATTTTGATGAGACTTGCATTGTTAGGTAATTTTTCAGGGATGATTTTAGTACCTATATTGCATATCGTTCTCACATTGTCAGTTAGATAATTTTTTAGGGATGATTTTAGTATATATCATTCTCTCATTCTTTGCCAAATACAACTGTAAATGATCAAGTAAAAGAGTTAGTTCTGGACAACCTAAATTTTGTCTGAAACAATAGAAAATATAATAATGCAATGGAATCCGAATCATTTTCAGCAATAATGCAAGGATATTCTAGATAAAAGTCCATATTGCTTTAAAACACAAGGTCATATTCACTAACATATTTTGTTTTCTCATTCAAGGTTCATTTGGAGAAACCAACCGGCACAGCGGGCAAACCCTGCTAGTTTACCAATAAAACAAACTTCTCGTATAGACCGGGAGGTGGCAGTAGAGACAATCACCTCATCGAGTTCATGGCTGAAATTCCAGAATTAGTTTAAACTCAATTTGCATATTAAAACGCAATCAGTCTGCCAAGTCAAACCTTGGTGGAAATAAACTGAAAACCTGATTTTAGCAGTTGACTCGTAGGTTTACCATTGTGTTTTTTCCTGCACACAGCCCTCCATGTTTTCATACCTTTAGGGGCAGAGAAACACAATGGTAAACCTACGAGTCAACAGCTAAAATTGGGTTTTCATGTGTTTTCCATCAAGCTATTACTTGGCAGACCAATTGAGTTTTAGCTAATTCTAGAATTTCAGACATGAGCTCAATGAGGTGATTGTCTGTGCTGTCACCTCCCAGTCTAGTAACAAGGAACAATTTATTGTCATACGAAAATTAACCCTTAAATGCCGGGTGTTGCATATCGGCAACATACCCAATTTAGGCTTATAAATACCATTAGAATAATATTGAAGCTATAATGCCTAATGTTGCCAATAAAATACATTCTGAAAATCTTATTAAATTGATTTTCAACATTTAGATGGCAACACTTGTGCTGTTTAAGAATAAAAATAGATTTATTTTTTCAATTGTTGATAAATGTTCTTTTTGTTTTGTTTGGAAGCTTGCGAAATACCCTATTTTGTTCTGCAGTGAGCAAGTAAAATTTATTTCTTATCATAGTTCATAAAATTCTTGTCTGTTTAATATCAATACAAAAACCCTTAACGGGTTAAAAGTTTGTGACGCAGCACTTTATCTTATGCTCTAAGAATTTTAAATGTGGAACTTAAAAATAATGATATCAAATTTTGAGTGACGCTATGCTATTAATTATAATCTCTCTATATATTATTTATTTCATCTTTTTATTTTTTTATAATCACATGTGCAAAAATTATGTTCAATTTAAAAAAATGTATAAAAGTTTATTCATTGATGCTTTAACATTTACACCTCTCATAAATTCCAAGTATGAGTTTTAAAAGATATGATATCAAAATTTTAGTGACGCTTTGATGTGGCTTTAAACGATTTGTTTTAAAATTAAATTTAAATTATTTTTGTTTTGGCTAAGATATATTCACACATCTAAATAATAGTTTTAATTTTCCAATATACTTTAAATATGTCACTTTCACTGAATTTATATAATGCATTTAAATGTATTTATTTTAATAAATTTATTTATCCTTTGTCCAATGCTATTAAAAATTTAAAATAAGATTTACGTAAATAATTTTTTTGCCTCATAGTATCCATTTGAATACATTTCCCTTAGTTTGGATACAATGACGCAAAAAAATTATTTACGCAAATCTTATTTTAAATTTTTAATAGCATTGGACAAAGGATAAATCAATTTATTAAAATAAATACATTTAAATGCATTATATAAATTCAGTGAAAGTGACATATTTAAAGTATATTGGAAAATTAAAACTATTATTTAGATGTGTGAATATATCTTAGCCAAAACAAAAATAATTTAAATTTAATTTTAAAACAAATCGTTTAAAGCCACATCAAAGCGTCACTAAAATTTTGATATCATATCTTTTAAAACTCATACTTGGAATTTATGAGAGGTGTAAATGTTAAAGCATCAATGAATAAACTTTTATACATTTTTTTAAATTGAACATAATTTTTGCACATGTGATTATAAAAAAATAAAAAGATGAAATAAATAATATATAGAGAGATTATAATTAATAGCATAGCGTCACTCAAAATTTGATATCATTATTTTTAAGTTCCACATTTAAAATTCTTAGAGCATAAGATAAAGTGCTGCGTCACAAACTTTTAACCCGTTAAGGGTTTTTGTATTGATATCATTACTTTTTTGAGGTTATTGAAAAAACTAAATAAAACAATAAACACACACACAAAAAAAATTAAATACCAATACAAAGAATTCATAGTCAGGATTTCAATTCACCTTCAATCTCTCCCCCCCCCCCTCCCTCCCCGCAAAAAAGGATGACCATACTTCAATTTTAAAGAGCACCGTGCAATGAGATTTTTATAAGAACTCTTTGGTAAGATATGGAATTAATGTACAACATGCATGTTTAGAGGGTATTTCTGTTGGTTTGCTTCAGAGATATAAAAAGCTATGTTAAATTTTACTATATAAAAAAATTACTTTGTTAAGAAAAATAGCAAGAAACATTACTCTTTAAACCTTTATATATATATATATATATAACAATCATTGCTCACTTATAAAAGTAATTCCATACATTTATATTAAATCCAAAACTACAAATTTCTGCTTCTCCCTTTTCTCATTCCTAGTGCAAAAAAAATAAACATTCTTTAATTTTATATAAAATAATCTTTCACCATCCCTATTTAAAATTCTTTATTAACAATAATAATAAATCATATAAAATAATCCCCTGAGCTCCGAAGATTCCACTTCTGCTTTTGCACCCACCTCTCCAGCTTACCTAAATAATAAAATCTTTCAAAAATTAGTTTGAAAAAAAAAAAAAAATCTGCAACATTTGTTGCTCACTAACATAAATAAATAAATAAGCACTAACTTCCCTAATGTACAGTCATGGGAAAAAAAGTAAACACCCCCTACTAACTCCTCAACAAATTACCGTAGAAGAAAGTTACTGGTACCGAACGATTGGAAATAAAGTCTACTTTTAAATGTATATAAAATTTGCTTAAGGGGTTATCTACATATTAAAACGAAACATAACTTTGTTTTTTTCAATAGCAGTACACAATTTTTACAACATAAATGAATTCTACACCATTTAATTAGCCTAAAAACAAATTTTTATGCAATTCGTACCATAAGTTCCCGAGAAATTAATTATTTTAAAACAAGCTTATTTTAAGGGCTGCATCCAAATTGAAATTCGGTACTCGATTGTTAACCGAGAGAGCCCCCTTGTTGATCAAGACACCTTAAGCGTCACTCAAGCAGTCAATGAAGTCTGCTAGATTACAGGACAGCCTAAGACATTTCAAAATATCTAGTCACTTCTATCATAGACGGCCCCTTAAACCATAATTTTGCCGTTTTTTAAGCATAATTTGAAAACTATTTGGAAGAAAAATGTGAAATTTTGGATTTCCATAAAGCAGGACTTAATAAATCTAAATCCATCAAAAAAAATTTAGGTTACAATTCATAATTTTTTCGAATATTAATTTCATAATTCATATCATAAAATTATAAAAATTGCAAATTCAACGTATTTATGTTTGGGTATGTTAGTATTTACTGCTACACAAAAAATTAGCACATTAGGAGCATAATTTCAGGAGATATGAATAAAAATATGAAAATATAATTTAACATTAGAAGCACTAAATTTTGAATGTTTATAATTCAAAAACTTATTATTCAAATTACTTGAAATTTGGTGCCTAGGCATAGTTTGAACCGAAGATTTGAAATATCTCGTTAAAATTGGGTATTGCCATTGAAAAAAATGAAGTTTGGATTTGTTTTAATATGTAGATGGCCCCCTAAGCAAATTTTATATACATCATTTAAAAATAGACTTTATTTCCAATCGTTCGGTACCAATAACTTTTGTCTACGATAATAATTTGTTAAGGAGTTAGTAGAGGGTGTTTACTTTTTTTTTTTCCACGACTGTACATTTCAGCTCTTCTCCCTCCCCCTACTCCCCAACATTAAAAAAATTTAAATCTTTATTTTTAAACAGAAAATTCTTCTATATAAATTATCCTCCTATTCCTCAAAATTACCACTTTCCCACTCCAGCCTAGAGATTTCAATCTTTAAAGCTTTTTAAAAAATCGGATCTGCAAAGTCTTTTGCTTAATAATAAAATATATAATCATGTACACTTTTAATTATTTTTCACACAACCAATTAATGTCATGATAATAGTTGTTCTGAGCTAATATAAACTGTTGGCTGGGCTGTCGTACAGATAGCTCAATTGGAAGAGTATTGGCAATTAAAGCCAAGGGTTATTAAAGTTCACTGTAATTCAAGATGTTTAACCCCTTCACGACAAGAGCCCTTTGGTTAATTTTTAACCTTTTACTACAGGTTTTTAAAAACAGAAAATTTTCTGTAATTGAATCACAGAAATGCTCCCATTAAAGAAGGTAAACTTTACAATTAAAAATACGTGGTGAGAATAATGAAGGATTCTGAACACCTTAAGTGGCCAAGTATGCCGGTCGCTCATTCCCAAGGGCTTAAAGATGCTTTTTTGATATTATAACCTTTAGGATTTACAATATAAAAAAATCTTAATCACTTCTGAGGTAAATAAAGACAGTGGAAAAAAATCAAGATGGCAATGTTTTGATTGGCAAATTCTAAGCTGAGTAATTTGTGCTACAGAATGAAAAAAATATAAAGTTGTAATAATGTCCTCTTGTTACAGATACTAAATCTTTAAGGTTTTTGATGTGTGAACTACATATGAATACAGTAGAAGATCTTTATAATGCACACCTTGGTATGAGAAGTTGTGCGTATTATAGAATTTTGCATTATATAGATCATATTTCATACATCATTAAATTTACTTCGTATACATGCTTTAAATTACATTCCTTGGAACCAGAAAATGTACAAATTATGATATTTTATATAATAGGTATAGATCACACATTATTAAATTACCTTAAAAATATTACCTTGAAATATAACATCCAAATATGCCTGGGCAAAATCATTATAAACAGTGGTAAATCATGACTGACAGTTTTGGGAACACTAAATTAAATGCATGGCTGGCCAATTTATTCTTTTTCACTATTTTTAATAATGAAATCTTTGCCTTATTTTTAGCAGAATTTTCTTCCATTAAATATGGCAAAAATTAAAAAAAAAAAAAAAAACTTTTGGAAAGCATGCATTTTAGTGCTGCAAGAAAAACCTGTCATGAGTTGCTCTGATTATAACACTCATTTACAAAAAATTTTAATGTAATAACAATGTTTTCATTACTCCAAAATAATGTGTTAAAGGCGATAATGTATCATATTTAGTGTTCCAAGAAATAGCAATATTTGTAAAATACATGTGCTTCTGAACTGAAAAATTCATTGTTTATATTTGAGAAATACATTACATCTTCCGCATTAAAATTTTTTAGTGGCAGGCTTTTGTGATTGAACAAGGACTGCTTGCAGAGTGCTGTTAAGGATTTTACAATATAAAATTATGGCTCTTGAACTACTATTAATCAAATACAGTAACAGGGATAAAAAAAATCATTAAATAGTTTATTTTAAAAAATTACTTGTATTTTCATCAGATATACTGATTATTACTACCATATGTTATATGTAACATATTTATTAGAAAAGTTACAACTATTTTCATGAAGTTTTGGATTCCCCCCCCCCCCCCCCCATGACATACTGTCAAATTTCGCGAGGTTATTTTTTCTTGTGATGTTCCTCCCCCGACCGAGAATGGAGAGGTTTTTTTTACAATCAACTGATTAATTTTGTTTTTCTTTTATTGCTACTTTTTTATGTTAGTGTGGTGATCTTTCAAATGCTATTGCACAACGGGGCGATAAACGCGCTACTCTGTAAGTGGCACGGCAGCCCTCCAGTGTACAGGTGGAATTGATAAAAAGAGTTTTTGTAGTCGGAATATGCGGAATGTTACAGAATAGTGAATGGTTTAATGAAAGCAGAATAAAAACTTAATATTTAATTTAAGATGCGAGTCAGATTAATATATTAATTGAAATGGTTACTGAGTAATCACTTTATTAGTTTATACAAAGTCTAATTATCATGACAGCTACAATGCAGCTGCTAATGAAATTTTGTGAAACCAATCTTTTCTAAATAGTAACAAGTTCTGAATTGTTCTTAGTTACAATACTTCATTACCACAAATACCATATAAGGGAGCTGGCTACTTTTATATTTTTTAAAAGTAAATTATTTAAAGCTTTCTTTTAAGCATATTAACTTTAAAATTAAACGAAAACAAGTATCTTACTTTTGCAAAAAAGCTGTTTTATCTTATTTATCTATAAACTTTAATTACTAAATAAGGAAAAGTATCATGATGAAAATTTTTACTTTTAGGAGCTCAAAACAACCAGTCAGGATAAAATGGTTCATTTTGAGCTAATCGTGATAATTTAAGTATATAAAGTAGAATTTACTATCAGTCAAAAATATGTCCAAGACTGAAATCAGTCCCGAGACTGAAGGTCTTGCACCCATGGCTGTAATCAATTAGTCTAAAAAAAATGCTTCAGGTGTTTTTTTTTTTCTTCTGTTTTTCTTTTGTTACTGAGATAAACGGCAATAAGAATTTTCTTCCCCTTTAGATTAAATTTTATAAAAATAAAATACTACGATGCTTTAATTTTTGAAGCTGAAAAGAAAAAAATAAAAAAAATAAATAAATAAACGAAAGATGTCATTTTAAGTTAATTTTCGTTTATAATATTATTAGAAACGATTCGCAAATGAATCATTTTATAAACGGGATTGGAAATCTTAATTTTGATTTCGTCATACCTTTTATTTAAATTGTGCGTTCTTTAAAAATGAAAGATTTTGTTTAATTTCTTTAAAAGAAAACTCCAAATTAAATTAGTAATCTATCTGTATTACCCTCACATATCACAAGAAATACTTATGACACACATGAACGTTATTTTGTAAGGAAAACAGTTATAAGTATTGTTGAAAATAAAAACAATTCAGAACATTATACTAATTAGAAAGGATCGGTTGCAAAGAATGCTGTCTGGATAATTAGAAATTGTACTCACTTTCTCCCCTTGGAATACCATTTCAAGATCTTTGCTATTTCTTATTTCTTCAGTCAACTTCGCGTATCGCGTAGTGATACATGGCGAAGTCTTATGGCGAACGCAATGAATTTTCCTTTCGATACGAGAATTTTCGATAAATATCGAATTTCGATACGAGAATTTTTTTTAAAATGTGAAATATTTTCTCCTTAAAAAATGTTTACTTACTATGAATAACAATGAAATAAAATACCTATAATTACAAAATACTGCTCCATTTTAAAAAATCAGTCTAAGTATTTAAAAGCACATAATAAACTGTTTTCGTAGTTTTAAAAAAGATTTATTGCCAATATTCAGATTTTTAACTGTGACCTAAACCGCGCAAAACCGATGTGCAACGTTCTGTCTGCTAGCTCATAGAATAACGTGTAATCCGCGATCCTAATAAGTCCATTTTTTCATGCGGATTATATAAAAATTAAGAGTTTTCCTAGATACTAGGTTAGTCTTATCCACTTCGTCAAAAACAGATTCATTTTATATATTAATGTTTAAAAAAAAAATCTAGACCGTTTCGGAGAAAAAAAAAAGACAAACTTACACCATCGAAATTGCTTTCAAAATTGGTTTACAGATCTGAAAATATACACTGCACGTAGAATTGTAAAAAATTCAGAATAGGATTAGACTGCAGATATAAGACTGTTTTACAAAAATCTGAACAATAGGACCTATATTTGATGAGTTATTAACAGGCGGCTTTTCGCATTTTCTTTGATGTCGAGTTAGCTGTATATATGAGTTCCGCCATCTACGAATTCTACGATACGATACGATACGATACGATTTTAGGCTTAAGGCTGCGTCACTCGGAATACTACCGTCTTCCATGATTATAGAATTTTATCAAGGAAAATTATTTTTTCAATTAAACACCAGTATTGCCGATTAGTAACAAACAGTTTTTTAGCCGTAAACCATACTTAACCCCCTCACTGACAAGCCCGTGTTAATACGTTCACTAAGCTCCAGGTTTCACTGCAACACAAGCAGTATTTAAAGCAATATAATTCAATTGATTTAATGTATTTTTAATACATTGAACAATGATTAATACTTCCAAGGATTGCATTTATATTCGTTGTTAAGTTTTTTTTTTTATAAAATGTTCAAAGAATCTTTTCTTTAAGCATTTAAAACAAAATGCAGAAAAAACAACATTACAATTTTGCCCTTTTCCAAGACAGTCGGAGGGTTAAAACAAAATAGGATTTTTTAAAGTATATTTTTCATGATTTATTTAAAAAAAGAAAGCCGAAAAACATTTTAAAAAGGATTTTTGAAAACTCCGGCATTTAAGGATTAAGTTAAGTATGCTCAATGTGTCCATTCCCAAAAGACATGCAGAATGCATTATGTATTTCTGTCGATGATGGGGATGTTGAGCATATTTAACTTTGAAGTGAAACTTTCCACTGCATGACTTTCAAAATCAAGAAAGCCGAATTGTTATAATTGGAAAAGAAATTATTTGTCAAATAATATAAAATTACATAAATGATTCATTACTTAAAAGATGATTAAACAATTAAAAAGATGTTAAAAATCAAGTACTTTTGGCTAATACTTAACCATCGTCAGGATTGAAAATTTCAACAGTTGGTATGAACGCTACTTGTCCACATCTCACTCATAAAACCTTCAGTTAAAACCATTCATCTGGGTTCTGAGGTCGATTCCACTAACATGACAAAAACAGAAAAGAGGTGGAGGAGGAGGGAGGTTTTTTTTTTTTAATTACAAAACTTCTCTCTGATCAAACTCATTGACATATTTGGAATGTTGTAGGATAAAATGTCATTGCACGCTTTTTCAGTCCTGTTTGCAATTTCAACAGATTCACGGATTGTTAGTTCATAATAATTCTTCATAGAGCATATAATTCTTCCATTATTGAAACCAATTTTAATGTTCTGCTTTTGGTAAAGTCTGGAAAGAGCGGTAGCTGGCCTATTGAACTGTAGGTCACTCTTATGTTCTTTTATTTGATCTTTTAACTTTCGAGTCATCATCCCGATATATTCGATATATATTATTATGTATACATTAATCTGAAAATATTTTTGCTTTGTAGAACAAATAAAGCTTTTGGTACGTGACAAAATAAAGTTATCTAGAACACATCCTTAAATATATTACTTCAGATTATGTCAAATGAATTTTATAATAAGTTTTTTTATGGCACTTAGTATAGCAGGGACATAAAGGATTAAGAGGACTTTGTAAACTTTGAGCAACGTCTTTTAAAATTTAATAATTTTATAATGCTTTTTTGGCATTCCAAATGTAAACTATGCCAAAGTGTACCAAACCTATTCCTAAGGGGGGGTCTGAGAAGTGCACAAAATTGTAGCATTTTATTTTCCAAATTAACTTTTTAAGAACCTGGAATTAAATTATTTGATAAAAAGTCCATGCCTGATGACATGTCAATTTTGAAATCAATACAATTTTGATGATGGGCTTTAAAAACCTGCATAACATTAAAAATTTATGCAACAAAATATGATATTTTGTGCACAAGTTATCAGAATGTTTACTCGTATCAAAATATGATATAGCATTAAATATTTGTTTATTATCTGAAAAAGCAATCCAGTTTAATTAATACTCTTATTTTTACTTCTTTTTCTTTTTTCAAGAAAACTGATTTACATTTTATAGAAACATATAATAAGTACAAGAAGAGGGATACATTATTAAGTATTATGCATGACATATTTTTAATCACAATCTTTTCTGTTAAAGAAAGAAAAAAAATGCATGCACTAGATTTGGTGTTTCATCTTTTATGTGATCAATAAAACAATTATTTTATGATTCATTACTAATTTTGGCATAAAATTGTACAATATTACCCATACACTTAGAACTGAGAATATAATAAGTACAAGAAGAGGGATCACACAGTGAAATACATTATTAAGTATTATGCATGACATATTTTTAATCACAATCTTTTCTGTTAAAGAAAGCCAAAAAATGCATGCATTAGATTTGGCACTTCATCTTTTATGTGATCAATAAAACAATTATTTTATGATTCATTACTAATTTTGGCATAAAACTGTACAATATTACCCATACACTTAGAACTGAAACTATACATTGTACAGTCAAATTGTACAAGTTGGCAGCTATGGAAATCTACTTATAAATAGAAGTTGGTCTCAAAAATGAAACCATATTGTCATACATGTATGTTTGATAAGATTAACCAAAGACTGTCTTCTCATGAATCTAATACTTAGAAACAAACTTGCGAAAAAAGTTAGTGAATTAGAAAAAAAATTATTTTTCGAAATTAAACTTACCAAAGAAATTAACTGAAAGTGCTTAGAATCTGAAGAGATGGCAGACCATAGTATTAAGCCTACAGCTGAGTATAAAGTTAATGTAGCAATATTCCGAGGATCTAAAATTGATTCAATTAGCGGAATAGTGCCCATCGTCCAATCACAACATAGATCTGAAGGAAATATTAATAACCACGTATTGACAGGAAGAAGATAGTTGTAAGTTAGTTGCCTTACAGGAGTTTCTGATACAGCTGCAGGATTGTCAAACCTACAAAAAATTAAATATAGGTAATACACCAATAAGTCAGAGAAAAACAACAAATGCTGGCAATAATTTATGAAAAAGCATGTAAAATATACTGAAATATACCATAAGTAAGTAAAATATGACAATAAAATGAAAAAGTTTTCTTTTCTTTTTTAAATATTTGATTATTTGATACATACCTAGCTAGTATTTTATTTTGTATCAGAGAGAGGATTATTGAAATTGTTGGTCTGTAATGTACTGTCTTAAAAAAAAAATAATAAAAGAAAAATAAACAAAATTGCACCATCCTACACCATTTTATCACAAAACATTCTCTATCCTCTTACAAGTAAAATAATATTATAACCATGGTTCCATTCTTCTATGACAAAAACTTATCGAGTCATGATAATTTTAATTTTATGAATTTTAACAATTTTCTGGCACTAAAAATAGAAAAAGCATGTTTTTAGTGACAGTAATTGCCCCACATTAAAAAAAAATCATAACTTGGCAAGTTTTGGCACACAAAAATAGAATTTTTACTGTTTTACTAGTTAGAGCATTAGGAACAATTTTCTAAAAACAACTTATAAGACTTAGTATAAAAATTTTAATTTCACAACTTTTAAAAATTAATTTTTTGACATAAACGGATTTTCATATGATGAAGAACAACATTTGAAAACATTTGTTGCAACTGGAGCCATACTTCTATAACTAACAGTTTAGGAATTAGGCATTGGTCAATGATAAGTAGGGACATCTCTGTATACAAAATATATCATTAAAAGTACAAGGGGATATAACTGGCCCTCTGGGTTACACAATATAGGTGAAAACCATTCTTTTAATGGATAATTACAATAGATTTTTTCATATGTTATATTATTTTTAAGAATATGTACTAACAATACTGAAAATCATATTTATATGAAAAATATCATTTATGCATTCAAATAAGTTTTGGAATTTATTAAAAGTGCTAATTTCGTATCAGCCTCACACCAGGAGTTAGCAGCCAAAGAAATCACCAAAGATCACTATTTACAATCAGCCTTTTTAGATTCTGATTATTTCAGCAGGGTAAGTGCATAGTTTGATTACATGTCTTAAAATTTAAGTTTTATTTATATTTTATTGTTTTAGTTATTGATTGATGAATGTTTTAATTTTGTAATGGAATATAAGCTGGAAACAAATACTGAGCTATTTATATTAATTTAACTTCAAATGGATCTATCTTTATCTTAATGGATCTAATACAGATTTTTTAAAAAATGATGCTTGAAAATTATTTTTAAATCAATAAAAGGTGAGTAAATTGTGATTACATTTTCTAACAAATTGCGATACAGTTTTCAAACAAATTTCATTTGAATGTACATTACTTTTCCTATCCGACAGTGTAAAAATTTAAAATGTGCAATGCTTAGAAGTAAAAAAAAAAATTGCAGTAAAAGTTAAATTTAATCGTCTGCTGTTGCCAGCATCAAAATGAGGTCAGCGTTATGCATGGGCATGTTTGTCCTTTATATTATGATATAAATATGATGATATTATGATATCTATATTAGATATCAGATGTAAAAATGACTTACTTAGTGAACACAGGCAGTTGAGCTCCCATTATTTTGAATCTAGCAATAAGTAGACACACTGCAGTAGATGATATAATGGCAAGTCTTGAGAGCATAGTTTGAATCCAAGCAGGGACAGCACTTTTAGATGCACACAATGTTTGACCAACTTGAAATAGATCTATAAATCGAAGCTGGAAAAGGACAAAGGAACAGTGCATCAAACTGGGTAATATATAAATATAATTTAATCCTAATATTCAAAAGCAAGAAATTAAAAGTAAATTAAAATAGATGAATATGCAATAATAAGTTACATACAGAACAGATAAGAGATTGCACCAGGACTCGAAATGAAAAAAAATTACAAGCCAGAATGTTATTTTTAAATTATTGTTGACTAAAATTTTTTTGTGAAAGTATAGATATCTAACAATAGAAAAACTAGTTGGATGTGCCAATCCCAAAACTTTCTTCTATCTCATACATGTTAATACTTCAAAATTCACTATCACAGTGCCCAAATTAAATGACAATCATCCATCATGAGATGTCCATCATGAGAATTCTACAGTGTCAGCAAAAAAAAAAAAATCTTGACAGTCATTGAAAATTTTTTAAAAAGCCCTCTTTTCAAACCACTACCAGAACTAAACAAAAAGGACACTGCTGATGAGTCATCTCAAGCTTCAAGGGCCACCACTCCAGGTGACTAACGCACAATAGAAACTTTTTCTTGCTTTAAATAGAAGAGGCGGGTGAAAGTAAAATAAAACATCTGAACATTGATATTGTGGCTTGAGTGTCAAGATTTTTTTGCTAGCACTGTAAAGACATAGGTTTGTGAATTGTGTACATTTAAAAAGGAGATAGAAGCATCACATTTTTCAAACAAATCATTGAATTTTGGCACCCACACCTCCTTAGATGTCTGTAAACAAAATTCCCAACCCAAATAGCATAAAAGCGACAACTTACATCCATGCCTAATACTATTTACATGAAAGTGTAACAGGATATGAAGTTTGATTAAATTCCATGTATTCATTTTTGAGACATAGCTGTTGTGAAAATCATGAAAAATGCAGCATAGCAGTGCCATCTGTTGTGTGATTTACACCAAAACGTAATTAGCACCAACCTATGTCAAGGTCAAGCAAAATATGACGTTTTATCAAAATCAGTGCATTAGTTTTTGAGATAAAGCTATTGTAGAAATCATGAAAAATGCAGCTTAGCAGCGTCACCTGTTGGGTGATTGACAACTAAATCTATTCAAACAGCCATTTACGACAAGGTCTAACTGAATTTGAAGTTTTATTAAATTCCGTGCATGAGCTCTTGAGGTAGAACACCCACAATATTTATGTCACATACAGACAAAGACAGACTTATGGACAGACATTTTCTAAAACAGTCAAATTGTATTCAGGACCTTTTAAAATGTATAAACCTATCGAAATCTATCGACGTAGAAAAATCAAAGCAAGTGTAAAAATGTAAGCAAGAAATTTGGAAAGAATGCTACTATGTTTAACTTTAGCTTGCGAGTTTCTTCGTGTGGCCCTTAATCAGGTCTTATATGGCTATTCTCCTTTTCTTTTTTTTATAATCTGGAATGGGCAATCATCAATTCTCAATTATAATAACTCTGCCACTACTTAATATGCATTATTAAAGCATATGTTTAGATTAAAAAAAAAAAATCATGCTTGAAAAATATTCAAAAAGTCATTAAATTGAGCTAAGGATTTCAAGCAAATTTATTTTGAAAGTATACAACTTTCTTCTATTCAGTAATGGAAAAGTTGAAATTATGCGATATTTAGAAATGATGTATGACTGATAAAAATAAGACCTTTTTTCTGCCCAATTATGTACAATTATGAAATGCACAAATTGAAATTTGTCCATTTTATAATAGTAAAAAAAAAAAAAAAAAAAAAGTGTGTGTATGGGGATTATATCTTTGAAGGTGAATCTTTTCTTTGGGATTAAACATGTAGTAGGTCAAAGTTTTGGAAGTGTTTATTTTTTATTCATTAATTTATTTTTTGGGGAGGAGGTGGTCACTACTGTAGCCAGACATTTTTTGGGGAATGGAAAAATGCCAACCTATAGATTTTAAGGTAAAGTGTATTTTTTTAAAGTTATATAAATTTACCCTTTCTAACTTATTTTGGCTATAGCCTTGAGAAGGGGGAGATAGTTTCATAATAGCAACTGAAAGCAAACAAAATAAATAAATAAATAAATAAATAAATAAATAAAAAAATGCAAGACCATAAAAAAAATAGCTAAAAGTGTTTTTTTTTTTTTTAAATATAACTTATAAACAAGGTTTGCATGAAATTTTATTTAGCATTTAAAAAAAATATAATCATGATTTAAGTTTCTGATTAAATTACCAGTAAACTTAAATGAGATAAGGGAGGACTGAGATATTTTACATAAGGTGAATTTATCCTTAAATTAAAAAAGTAATAATTTCTGTAAATTTAAAAATGTAATTATACTAATATTTTATCAAGTTTGGTGGTGTTTTCAATAACAGATTCATCACAAATATCAAGTCAAAGATAATTGAACAAGTAATAGCTGACTATTTAATTTATTATTTGAATAAATAATTATTACACCTAACAAAAAAACACAATTTAAACAATTTATTTATGTAGTTTTTACCTTTTGAACAATGAAAATTTCATATAAAAAGCAAACTCCAGCAACAGTGATACCTTGTTCTTTAGACAGTGTTGCAAGTATAATAAATATCAAAGAGTACAGTATTTGCAGCCAATCTACATAAAATAAAAAACGAAATACATTTTTAAAAAGATGTGCAATTGATTCAATTAAAAATAAGAAAATTTACTACAATTTCAGTTTATAATTATTTATTTTTTCAAATTGAGTGCAATTGAAACAAAATTGCCGTACTCTTTTATCCGAAACTCTTGGTTAACCAAAATCCATTTTAAAAGCTTTTTATTATTATTATTATTATTATTATTATTATTATTATTATTATTATTATCACATTCCTTGTTGCAAAATCCATTTAGAAAGCTTTTTTTTTTTTTTTTTTTTTTTTAACTATTTGGTCTAGGAATTAATTCGTGCAGTTTTACAAGAGATGGCATAAATAGCGTGTTGTCCCATAGTTTCATTTGTTCAAACATGCATTTAAAACTACTGTTATTGTGCATCCAGTTTAGTATATGCCATTTGGTTTAAGCATAAACAACAACAATTTTTATCCAACTGAAAAAGTCAAATTTTGTGCCTGATAAAGTGTTTTTGTGGGGGGGTTCTTCTTCATTACTTTAACATGAAGAAAAGTGCTACCGAAAGTCATCGTATTTTGGTGGAAGTTTATGGTGACCATGCTCTAGCTGAACAAACGTGTCAGAAGTGGTTTGCACAGTTTAAAAGTGGTGATTATGGCTTGGAAGACCAAGCATGACCTGGACAGCCAAAAAAATTTGAAGATGAAGAATTGACAGCATTGCTCGATCAGGATTCGTGTCAAACACAGGAAGAACTTGCAAAATCATTAGAGGTTGATCAAACAACAGTTTCCAAACGCCTCAAAGCAATGGGAATGATTCAAAAGATGTCACATTGGGTTCCATATGAATTGAAAGAAAGAGATGTTGAAAGAAGCAAAACCGTTTGCGAAATGCTGCTTCAAAGACAGAAAAATAAGGGATTTTTGCATTGGATTGTTACTGGTGATGAAAAATGGATTTATTACAAGAATCCTAAACGAAAGATTCACTGTGCAAAGGTTATGCTGTGTATATGGTGGGATATGAAAGGTGTGGTGTACTATGAGCTCCTGAAACCTGGTGAAACTATTAATGGAGAACGTTATCGACTTCAGTTGATGCGTTTGAAACAAGCTCTGGCCAGAAAACGACCAGAATGGGATAACAGACATAATAAACTTACTTTTCAACATGATAACGCCCGACCACATGTCGCAAAACCGGTCAAAACATATTTGGAGAATGTCGGATGGGAAGTGTTACCCCACCTGCCGTATTCACCAGACATTGCTCCTTCAGACTACTACTTGTTTGATTGCATGAATAACGATTTGATTAGACAGCAGTTCACTTCATCAGAAAATATAAAAAAATGGATCTCTGACTGGATCGCTTCAAAAAGTGAGGACTTCTTTCGACACGGAATTTGTAAATTGCCTGAAAGATGGGAAAAAGTAGTGGGTAGCGATTGACAATATTTTTGTTAACGTATTTATGTATTTTGCTTTAGAAATAAATCTTTAATTTTTTATTAAAAACCGCACGAATTAATTCTTAGACCAAATATCATATGACTTGTGCGCAAGCGGTCTTTTCAGAACAACGAGTACATAATAACATGTTGAGGGGAAGCCCCATTGGGGGAGGGTTGGATTAATGGGATATTACGGTAAGCATTATATATCATATACCGGGTGTCCTAAAAAAGACTGATTGATTTTAAAATTCAATAACTTGCAAATGGTGACAGATATTTAAAAAATTCATGCAGGAGGGTTATGTATGATGTCAGGGTTTTTTTTACTGTGATTCTCGAATTTAGTTCGAATTACAAACAATAGATGGCACTGCAAGCAATAGGTGCTAAATACAAGCTGGATTTTTTTGGCCTTTCTAATCTCCCATACCAAAAAAAGAGATTAAGATGTATTGAGTGGATCCTGAAGTACCAGAAATTGGGCCTGGATAAAGTGCATATTGCTTGCAGTGCCATCTATTGTTTGTAATTCAAACTAAATTTGAGAATCACAGTAAAAAAACTTTTGACATCAGACATAACAATCCGTCAAGAATTTTTTAAATATCTGTCACCATTTGCAAGTTATTGAATTTTAAAATCAATCAGTCCTTTTAAGGACACCCAGTATATAGGTATGTTCAGGCAAAGTATATTTTGTGCATACATGTTCAAACAGTTAAAATGCCAAAGTCTTGGGCCTGGCAGGCCAGTGATTAATTGTCAGCGGGCCATTTGTTTGACTTGCCTGCTCTAGAGGACAACAATATTTTTTCAT
This sequence comes from Maratus speciosus, assembly GCA_963932465.1. Taxonomy (NCBI): domain Eukaryota; kingdom Metazoa; phylum Arthropoda; class Arachnida; order Araneae; family Salticidae; genus Maratus; species Maratus speciosus. The sequence goes on along the minus strand of OZ010795.1, from coordinate 105,740,256 downwards.
GTGAAATGCAGATGTTTCTTAACTGCAAAGTGAAATATTTACATCTGAGAAGTTCTTTATTATATGAGCCATTCAGTGCACAAATCGATTAACTCCATCAAATGAAAATGTTCAGTATAAACAGTTAAAGTTATTGTAACTATAAATATATTGTATCTATATAATATTTTTTTTGGCGGGATATTTTGATTGAATGCATTAATTTTCTTTTAATCAAGGGTAATTTTTCATCACTGCATAAATACAAAGAAAATTTTCAATGTTCCTTTGTTTAAAAAAAGCCACATAAAATGGAGTTATCCAGATTGTATTCTGAACGCCTCATATATGCATTATATAGGTTGGCACTATAAAAATCTTCTAATGCATTATATTTTAAGTTCATCTAAGGCAGGTTGCACATTGAAACGACAAGAGGAAAATAACATAGGAGAAAAAAAACAGCCCGAAACAAAGGAGAAAGCCTTTTCAAAAGTGTTTTAAACCAGTTTTTCCCCTAAATCATGCAACATCTTGCATGTGTCGCCTCAGTATGTGACCTGCATTATAATACAGAAGAACAAACTTTTCGCAAAATAATAATAATACACTTAGAATAATTTATTTAGAATAATAATACATTTAGAAATATCATTTTAATAAATATCAATTTACCAGTATTTTGATATGATCTGCTACACTTCACATATGACAAAAATGCCAACAAAAAAAAGAAGGAAGATAATAGTTCTGCTCTACCAACAACACCTGTGACCTAAAATAAAAGCAAATGCATATATAACAAGTAATATAAAAAATTTGTTTTTAAAGTCAATTGCTACTTAGGTCATCAAAGAAAAATTTAATATAATCCCTTAAGCTAATATTAGTTTTTGTTGCATTAAAATATCTCAGTTTGTTGATTTTCTATAAGCAAGTCTATGGGAATTTGGTGAAAAATATTAGAGATATCGCCAAGTTGGCGTCACTTTTGGTGACTCATTTTGGTCGACAAATTTGGCAATATATCTCCACGTTGGCGACATACTTGGCGGTATTTGGCAACAGAACAGGGTCTGCATTAAATGCTGTTCAATAATTTGTCTCCCATATAAAACTAAAATTAATTAATTAAAATTTAATTAAGGAATTAATATTTGAAAAATCTGTATTAACATCAATTGTCATCTAGTACAAGTTAAAAAAAATTATTTCAACTTGATAGGATGAATAATAAGTATTTTATTAACGATTGAAAATTTGGACAAGATATATAAATAAATAAATATAGGGAGAGTGTGAACTAATAGTATGGATTGAACAAGATATATAAATAAATAAATATAGGGAGAGTGTGAACTAATAGTAGGAATTGAAAAAAATATAAAGCAATATGATATTATAATAACTAAATACTTATCATCGACATTTACAAGTTATTTTACTACATAGCTAGCAGACCCACATGGGCCTTCAGAGTAAAATAAACAAGAATGTCATAAGGGGCTGTGCATGTATAACATTATCACTTTAGGGGGGAGGGGTGGTGACAATTGATATCATAAGATATCTCTAGGGGGAGGGGGAATTGACTCCTGATATTGTTATCATTTTTGATCCAACCAAAAAAAATTTTTTGTAACTTTTTCTTTACATCAAAATAATTTTCTATATATTTTTTAATCTGTTATTCATTTTTATGAAAATACAATGTAGCCCAGTGGTAGGGGAGCAAAAAAAGACCCAATTCGGAAATAATTAGGGGAAAGCTGGGAATTGTTTTAATCCTTTCAGTTTATGTCCAGAATGAATTTGGTACGATTTCCCCCTCGTACTAGGTGAGCGTTAGGAATTATATATTGATTTATAGTCAAAAAACACGTTTTTTTAAAAAAAATACCATAACACTATCTCGAAATCACTAACTTTTTCAAAAACATTGTCTATACAAATGTTGTAGAGCTTAAAATTATGAATAAAATGAGTACTTACACTTAATACTTTTGTTGAATATTAAGGTCACAATTCTACTTTAAAATTTTAGCTCCATGGTCAGAGGGTTGAACTCAGAATTAATTAGGGGAAAACTGGAAATCGTTTTAATCCCTTCAGATTAGGTCTAAAATGAATATTCTATGTTTTCCCCTTCGTACTAAGTGAGCGTTAGGAACTATGTACACATTTACATTCTAAAAACTTGTTTTTCTTTAATATTTTTAACAACATCTGAAATTGCGACCTTAATTTTAAACCAAAATATTAATGTGAGTATTCATTTTATTCAATATTTTAAGCTTTAACATCTGTATCGGCAATTTTTTGATATAGTTAGCTGTTTTGAGATATTGTTAAGGTAATCTGGTCTCTTCCATCTTGAAGCTCTTGATTAGTAATTAAGGCATAATTTTGAAATGGAATTGCAACCTTAATTTTAAACAAAAATTTTAATGTGAGTATTCATTTTATTCAATATTTTAAGCTTTACAACATCTGTATCGGCAATGTTTTGATATAGTTACCTGTTTTGAGATATTGTTAAGGTAATCTGGTCTCTTCCATCTTGAAGCTCTTGATTAGTGATTAAGGCATAATTTTGAAATGGAATTGCGACCTTAATTTAGAACAAAAATATTAATGTGGGTACTCATTTTATTCAGAATTTTAAGCTCTACAACATCTGTATTGACAATGTTTTTGATAGACTAAGCTGTTTTGAGATATCCTTAGGTAACTTGGTCTCTCTGGACTTCAAGCTCTTGATTAGCGATTAAAGCAAAATTTTGAAATTAGAATTGCGACCTTAATTTTGAACAAAAATACTAATGTGGGCGCTCATTTTATTCAGAATTTTAAGCTCTATAACATTTGTATTAACAATGTTTTTGGCAGAATTAACTATTTTGAGATATTGTTAAAAATATTAAGGAAAAACATGTTTTTCGAATGTAAATACGTACATATTTCCAAACGCTTACTTGTTACGAGGGGAAAACGTAGAATATTCATTTTAGACTTAATCTGAAGGGATTAAAACGATTTCCATTTTTCCCCTAATTAATTCTGAGTTCAACCATCTGACCCCGGGGCTAAAACTTTAAAGTAGAATTGTGACCTTAATATTCAACAAAAGTATTAAGTGTAGATACTCATTTTATTCAGAATTTTAAGCTCTACAACATTTGTATTGACAATGTTTTTGAAAACGTTAGTGATTTCGAGATACTGTTATGGTATTTAAAAAAAAAACGTGTTTTTTGAATATAAATCAATGTATAATTCCTGACGCTCACCTAGTACGAAGGGGAAAACGTAGCATATTCATTCTAGACCTAAACTGAAGGGGTTAAAACAATTTCCAGCTTTCCCCTAATTATTTCCGAATTCAACTCCCTAACCACTGGGCTAATGTTATTATTAAAAACATTAAATAATTATACAATTTCATTAAAAAATTATGGAGCACCCCAACGCTTGCCATTCATATTCTTCTGCAATATGCTCATATAATGCACTGTTTTAGAAACCAGGTACGATATATGTTTGAAACAGACTTACTAATTAGCCATTAGTAAACAAACAAAAATTAAATTTAAAAATTCAAAAAACACGACTGCGTAAAAAGCGAATTAATTATTTCTCGTCAATGTGAAACTATTTTTTATATTACTTACCTATTTTTTTTATTTACTTGTATTGATGACTTTTAAATTGTGTTTAATTGTTAGTTCCTCTCTATAAACACTGTTTTGATGAGACCTTATAGATGTCTATGAAGGTTAGAGTTGCAGTAAAGCTAGAGATCCTACCTACACAACTTCCAGGTTGCGTCATATTTAAACGGAGCTTTTGACTCTGAAATAGTCAATGAAACACCGTCTTCATTTTGAAAGACCTATCCAATGATATGCCACTCAATATAGTGAGTAAAATTTTCCTTTCGGATTTATCGCCATTTTGTATTTTACGGCTGCCATTTTGAATTTATAAAAACAAAACCTAGCCTATAACTATCGGACGATTAAGACGAATCGATAGAGACCTCATTCATTAAAATCCATCCAGCCGTTGGGATGTTTCGAGGGTATAAAGAAATCCACATACCCAGATACACGTGAAACACATAACCCTTCTTGGCAGTTGGGTAAATAAAGAGAAAGAATGTTGTCTACCTGTTTTGATGATAAGAGGTTCTGCTTATCCTCTCCCCATGCAGAGGGCAAGTGTAAGAAAACAATACTAATGTTGAATGCATTATGTAAAAGCAATCATTAAATACATTTAAAAAGTAACCATTTCTTTTAAATTTTAATCCATAAAAACTTATTTCATATATAATATTAATATTTTATTTACTTCTTCTTCTTCTTTGAATAAGTAAAGTATGTGAATAATGAATGTATCACATTAGCTATTTATCACTGGAAACATACAAAAAGGAAACGAAATAAACTAGTCGGATGTACCAATCCCAAAACTTTCTTCTATTTCATACATGTTAATACTTCAAAATTCACTATCACACTGCCAAAATTAAATGGCAATCTATGCATCTCATGAGGATTCTAAAGATATGAAATTCCGCGCATTAGTTCTTGCGATATGACTACCGCTGAAATCGTCTAAATCCAGCAAAATGCAGCCTAGCAGCGCCACCTATTGGGCGATTTATACAAAATCCTAATCAGCAAAAATTTATGTCAACGTCTGGCTGAATCTGAAGTTTGAAGAAAATCCGTGCTTTAGTTTTTGAGATAGAGTTTTGCAAAAATCGTGAAATATCCTGCATAGCAGCACCACCAAAACCTAATTAGCAACAACTTGTGTCAACGTATAACTAAATCTGAAGTTAGATGAAAATTAGTCCATTAGTTCTATAGATAGAGCTATTGCGGTAATCGTGAAAAAGGCAGCACAGAAGCGCCACCTGTTGGGCGATTTACACCAACACATAATCAGCACCAAGTCGTATCAAGGACTAACTGAATCTGAAGTTTGATGAAAATCCGTGTATTAGTTCTTAAGATAGAGCTATTGCGAAAATCGTGAAAAACGCAGCATAACAGCGCCACCTGTTGAGCGATTTACGCCAAAAACTAATCAGCATCAATTTGTATTAGGGACTAACTGAATATAAATTTTTATTAAATTCCGTGCATTAGTTCTTAAGATAGAGCGCCCACAAAATTTGTGTCACATATAGACAGACAGACTCACAGACAGACATTTTGTAAAAACATGTTTTTTGGAATCTCTGAACCCTAGAACGTATAAATCCATCGAAAACCGGAATTCGAAAATTTTCATGAATCCAATACTTTCTTCTTGTAAAGATAGAAAAAAGTAAAAATTTCTAAAAATAAAAAAAAAAAATTAGACACTGATAACGATATTATTAGGGGAGGAAGGGGGGTTCGAGGAAGGGTAACATATGAAATCGTAAGGGTACCTAAGATTAGTATGTAGTTGATATCGTTGTATAAGTACAGTATAAAAATATTTTGACCTCTGTAAAAATACAGAAAAAAATGACTATTTACTTACATTTTTTTTTTAATAAACTATTTACATAACTAAACTAGTATGTTCTGGCCAAAACTTTCTTCTATATAAATCACGTCAATTAAATCCTTTAAATAGTACAAGAAATAACAACGATTTAGCACCAATTCATATCAAAGTATATCTGAATTTGAAGTTGGATGAAAATTCGTGCATTAGTTCTTGAAACAGAGCTATAGCGGAAATTCTGAAAAAAATGTAACATAGCCGCGCCATCTGTTGAGCGATTTACACCAAAAGTAAACAGCACTAAACGATATGAAGGTATACCTGAATCTGAAGTTTGTTGAAAATCCAAGCATTAGTTCTTGAGATAAAGCTATTGCGGAAATCGCAAAAAATACAGCATAGCAGCGCCACCTGTTGAGCGATTTACACCAAAAATTAAACAGTACTAATTTATATGTCAATTCATGTTAAGGACTAACTAAATCTGAAGTTTGATGAAAATCCGTGAAATAGTTCTTGAGATACAGCTCTTGTGGAAATCGTGAAAAATGCAGCACAGCAGCGCCACCTGTTGGGCGATTTACACCAAAACTTAAACAGCACTAATTTATATCAGGGACTAACTGAATCTGAAGTTTGATGAAAATTCGTGTATTTTTTCTTGAGTTGGAGCTATTGCGATAATCATGTACAATGTAGCATACCAGCACCACCTGTTGGGCGATTTTCACAAAAAAGTAATCAGCACCAAACTATATCTTGGACCTACTGAATCTGAAGTTTTATGAAAATCCGTGCAGTAGTTCTTGAGATATAGCTATTGCAGAAATCGTGAAAAATGCCGCATAGCAGCGCCACCTGCCGGGCGATTTTCACCAAAAACTAATCAAGTCCAGTTTATATCAAGGTCTAACTAAATATGAAGTTTTGTGAAATTCCGTGCATTAGTTCTTGAGATAGAGCGCCCACAAAATTTTTGTCACATACAGACTCACAGACAGAATGACAGACAGACTCACAGACAGACATTTTCTAAAAACCATCAAATCGTGTTCTGGGCATTCTAAAACGTATAAATCCATCGAAAACCAGAAGTCGAAATTTTTCACGAATCCAATACTTTCTTCTTGTAAAGATAGAAGAAAGTAAAAATAGATCCTAAATTTTGTGAAATGAACTTATAAGAATCACCCATACGAATAGCAAACCATTTGATAAACTAGTCGAATGTACCAACCTCAAAACTTTCTTCCATCTCATATATTTTAATACTTCAAAATTCGCTATCACGTGCCAAAATTAAATCACATTATATGCTCATCATGAGGATTCTAAAAAGATAAAATTCCATGCCTTAGTTCTTGAGTTATGACTATCGCTGAAATCGTGTAAATCCAGCAAAAGGCAGCATAGCAGCGCCATCTATTAGGTGATTTACACTAAAAAAAATGCGAAAATCGTTAAAAAACCAGCATAGCAGCGCCATCTATTAGGTGATTTACACTAAAAAAAATGCGAAAATCGTTAAAAAACCAGCATAGCAGCGCCATCTATTAGGTGATTTACACTAAAAAAAAAATGCGAAAATCGTTAAAAAACCAGCATAGCAGCGCCACCTATTGCGCAGTTGAAACCAAAACCTAATTAGCAACAACTTGTATCAACATCTAACTGAGTCTGAAGTTAGATGTTGACACAAGTGAGACAAGATGAAAATTCGTGCATTAGTTCTTGAGATAGAGCTATTGAGGAAATCGTGCAAAATGCAGCACAGAAGCGCCACCTATTGGGCGATTTACACCAACACGTAATCAGCATAATTTCATATCAAAGTTTAACTGAATCTGAAGTTTGATGAAAATCTCGATGAAAATGTGTGCATTAGTTATTGAGATACAGCTATTGCGGAAATCGTGTAAATTCTGCAAAATGCAGCATAGCAGCACCACCTGTTGGGCGATTTAAACCAAAAACTAATCAGCACCAATTTATATCAGAGACTACCTAACATAAATTTTTATTAAATTCCGTGCCTCAGTTCTTGAGCTAGAGCGCCCACAAAATTTGTGTCACATACAGACAAAGTCACAGACAGACATTTTGTAAAAACATGTTTTTTAGGATATCTGACCCCTAAAACGTGTAAATCCGTCGAAAAACCGAAGTCGAAAATTTTCGCGAATCAAATACTTGTAAAGATAGAAGAACGTAATATATGTTGAAGTTTTAGCATTTTGGTTATACCGAATTTAAAGATTACCACTCTGAATCATTTAAAAGGTTAATAGGTAATAAATTATCTTTTTCGCATACTTTAAAATATGGAATCTTTATGAAATTTCATCACAATAGAGCACGGATGTCAATCATTTTAAGGCGATACTCAAATTTCCTGCTTACCAAATGTGTCATTTTCAGACACGTTTTGTGACTCCCTTTTAAAAGTAACGGCACAAAATTTTCCGGCTTGACTATTAATACAATTTGAAATTAAATTGTGTTTTCCATTTTTTACTTTCTTCTATCTTTACAAGAAGAAAGTATTGGATTCGTGAAAATTTTCGACGGATTTATACGTTTTAGAATGTCCTGAACACGATTTGATGGTTTTTAGAAAATATCTGTCTGCCACTCTGTGAGTCTGTATGTGACAAAAATTTTGTGGGCGCTCTATCTCAAAAATTAATGCACGGGATTTCACAAAACTTTAGATTCAGTTAGACCTTGATATAAACTGGTCCTGATTAGTTTTTGGTAAAAATTGCCCAACAGGTGGCGCTGCTATGTAGCATTTTTCACGATTTCTGCAATAGCTCTATCTGAAGAACTACTGCATGGATTTTCATAAAACTTCAGATTCAGTTAGTCCGGGATATAGTTTGGTGTGATTACTTTTTGGTGAAAATCGCCCAACAGGTGGCGCTGCTATGCTGCATTATTCATGATTACCGCAATAGCTCTAACTCAAGAAAAAATGCATGTATTTTCATCAAACTTCAGATTCAGTTAGTCCCTGATATAAATTAGTGCTGTTTAATTTTTGGTGTAAATCGCCCAACATGGCGCTGCTGTGCTGCATTTTTCACGATTTCCTTAACAGCTGTATCTCATGAACTAATGCATGAATTTTCACCAAGCTTCAGATTTAGTTACTTCCTGATACAAATTGATCCTAATTAGTTTTTGGTGTAAATCGCCCAACAGGTGGCGATGCTAAGCAGAATTTCTTACAATTTCCGCAATAGCTCTATCTAAAAAACTATTGCACGGATATTCATCAAACTTTAGTTAGAAGTTGTCGAAGTTGTTGATAATTAGATTTTGGTGTAAATCATCTAACCGGTGGTGCTTATATGCTGCATTTTTAACAGTATTAACAAGTATTAACATTTATGAGATAGAAGAAAGTTTTGGGATTGCTACATCCGACTAGTTGATAAATAAATTACTTATCGAGTTACAAGCGATTTTTGTCATGTGACGATAAGCTTTCCTCTTTCCCATCCTGTCAATCCATAAATTCGGTTCAAAACCCTAACTTTCGCAGTATTTTCTGAAAGACTTTTTGCTTTTACCAAAAAATGAAAAACGCCATTCGATTACGATTACACAGTTTCTGGATAAGAATACCTGCCAATTTCATGCGTTTCCGAACACAAATAAATTCAGAAATGCACCAGAAAGTGTTCCTTTGGATTTGAGAACAGCCTTAAGCAGAAATATAGAAAATTGATATTTTAGTGATTTTTTACAAAGTGAAAAGCAACGACTCACCTAAAAATAATAAAATTAAAGTACAAAATTAAACAAATTAACTCACTGCTTCTGTATGCACTGGATGAACTGCAAATAGAAGAGCAGCTACGAAACTAGCTGTAGTTGGTAAGAACAGTTGGCACATTCTAAAAGTAAAAAATGGAAAACAAAATTATATATGTGTACTACATAAATGAACACATAAATGTCCATGTTTGTTACTACTACAAAAGTCCGAAGTCTGGTAAATTCTAGCATTTACCAAAGTGAGTTGGTAAAAACCCGAAATATGCTTTTAAACGCTTCCATTTCGGATTTTTTACGGAACCATTCAGGTAAATGCTGGGTATTTACGAAATATTTTTGCTAAAAGTCCAAGGGTCAAGCCTGCTCATTTATCAGAGCGTGGATCTCTTCTCTCTATTCACGTCATTTGCCTACTAAATTCGGGGAAGTCTATACAGGTGTGAACGGCTACAAACTAAAATCAGTTTTTAGGGTTTCGTTCATCTGACGAAACCCTATTCGTCTCACTCCTCTGTCTGTCTGTCACAGAGCCCGTTCTCAGAAACTATATATGTTGGAGACTTGAAATTTTGAATACTTATAGCTGAACACTTGCGATCACAGGACAAACCATACAAATTTCAAAACGTTTTATATTTACCCTTCTGTCTCTAACTTGTGTATTTTAAGCAAGTTTTCTAACCTCCACCCTTTTCACGCGGGGAGCACTTTTCTAACTTTTGCCGACACCCCTTTGACCACTCTTTCATATTATGCACCATAGCCTTACATACTTTAGTTCCACTTTTTACCGCCAGGGGGTGCCTATAACTATCTCGGGCGCTATAGGCCCGATCCCCTCGACTAATATATCTATGGATAGGTTGTAAAACGGAGTTTCACTCGGGTACCGGTTTGTTTAGAACAGAGTGCGCCCCTCTGGTTGCGAAATTCGGAACTAACAGATTTTGCAAAAGGATAAAGTGTTTTGAAAAGAATATTAAACGAAACCCTCTCTGCGATCTGTAATCACACTTACTCATTTTTTATTTATTTATTTATTTATTTATTTTTTGTTTATTTTTTGTTTATTTGAGAATTTTGCGTTTTCTTTATTTTGTTAAAGAAAAAATATGGGATATTATGCAGAAAAGGTTTTATGACCTTTACATTATACATAATAATACATATACATAATAATACATAATTATACATAATTATACATAATAATACATATACATAAAAATAATTACAATTCTGTTGACTATACCATATACCAGATGAGCCAAAATTGCGTTAAAACTTTAAAAACTCATAAAAAGGAAGATGATACAGGAAGGGCTTTGCAAGAAAGGGCTCACTAAGTAGTCGATTTTTTTAGCAGAAAAAAAGTTAAAAAATCACATGTAGAGGGCGCTCACGACCGAAAACACAATGAACAGGACAACAATACGCTCCATTCATTTGTTCTTCCAATAACAAATGTTCAACATGACCTCCAGAACATTCTACGACACAACTGTTGTCCTGTTCATTGTGTTTCGGGTCGTTAGCGCCCTCTACATGCGATTTTAACTTTTTTTTTTTTTTTTTTTGCTAAAAAATCCAACTACCTTGTGAGCCCTTTCTTGCAAACCGCACTCCTTTATCACAATTTCTTCCTTTTTTATGAGTTTTTAGTTTTAACGAACTTCTGGCTCACCTGGTATATCTGCGTAAGGAAGCGCAATTATTAAACAGACCCTGTGCCGAACTCATTTTGGACGTCTACCAAAAGGAGTCGATAAATCCTAGCATTTACCAAAATGGTTTGGTGAAACCCGAAATGGAAGAATTTAGAAGCATGCTTCGGGCTTTTACCAACACACTTTGATAAACTGCAGAATTTTACCAGACTTCGGGCTTTTATATTAACATCCACATAATGACATCACTAATGCAATTATTAAAACAGACTCGAAAGTAAAAAAATAAGTAATACAAACCAAACATCAATTTCTTAAACACTTATGGTCCAAGAGCCAACAGCACAAAAACCTATGTTATCAAGCACAAGAAAAAAACCTTTATTTTATGGAAGAGTAGAAGTAGGGGAATCTAATTATCCACATCTGCCGGAAGTGGTGCATAAGTCAAAAATTAATACCACCAGTGGTTCACTCGTAGGTTTATCATTGTATTTGTCCTACAATTATCCTCCATGTTTTCATACCTTTGCTTGTAGGACAAACACAATGATAAGCCTACAAGTCGACCACTGATGGTATCAATTTTTGGCTTATGCACCACTTCACTTCCGGCAGACATGGATCATTAGATTCCCCTACTTCTATTCTTCCATAAAATAAAGGCTTTTTTTCTTGTGCTTGATAACATAGGTTTTTGTGCTATCGGCTCTTGGACTATTATATAAAACCGGATTCCTATAAAATTGAGAAAGGAGAGCTGGTTAAAATCATTACAATCTTTTATTAATCATTTGGAAAAATGGTTATTGTCCTCGTCAGGGTGGGAAATCAAAAGCATATCTGAAGCTTTTTATTGGTTTAATCCGCATTTTATTAGTTTTCTGATTGGTCTATACAGTAATCTGTATTTCCCTTTACTTTCAACAGAGATGGATACCTTCTGTTGCCACTATGACAAAAAAGTAATAAAAACTACAAAAAAATTAATAACTCAGAAACAAATTGAGATACAGCTTTCAAACAAATTGCATTTAAAAGTACATTTTTTTCTCTATACGACGGTGTAAAAAGTAATATTGTGGGATGTTTAGACGTTTAAGAATTTCATTTAAAATGGGTTCCAGATTTCCAAGAAATCTGACGATGGAAAAGCCTTGTCCCGAACAGCCAATGAAATGCTTGGATAATACATAAGTTTCAGGTGGATAATACGTAAGAGTCGCAGGCGATTTTTGTCGCTTGGAATTTTTACGTGTAATAACACTATTAATGTTTAATTCATGGCGTACGTAATGTATGATCAACTCCGTGCAATTTTTTAAGTCTTAAATTTTAGTCTTCGAAAAAAATCATTTTCCAAATGGTCGTTGTAATTTGATAAATTGCTTTTTATTTATTTACTTTTGTTTTTGTTTGTAAAGATCAGGTTTGTTTCCGATGACAAAACATTTTAACATTTTTAGAACTTAATTATAAATTAATAAATTAATTGCAAGGTCTTTTGGTGCACAGGTGATAAATCGCTACATATGTTTTATGGTTATAACTGCATATGAATTATAACAACGATGGAGTTAATTACGTGCCTGCCAAACCATTCTCGCTAAAATATGCCAACGTCCAGTTAAACTGCTACAATGAAATATTTTAAACACAGTAAAGTGTGTAGTAACTTATTTAAAAATACGTTTTTATTCATTTTTACTAGTAGACCGGGAGACAGCTGCACAAATTATTACCTCATCGAGTTGGCTGAAATTGCAGGATTAGACAAAACTCTATTACCATATTAAAATGCAACTGGTCTGCCAAGTCATTTCGTGGTGGAAACCACCTGTAGACCCAATTTTAGTGGTTGATTGTTAGGTTTATTAGCCCTGGATATGCCGTTTCTTTCTCCCAGCAAATAAAGTATAGTCTCCCAAAAAGAAAAAAAAAAAAAAAAAAAAAAATTACGTTCCGTTGTATAAGCCAGCCGTAAAACAAAAGCAGATGTATCATTGTACTATTAAATACTCTACTGCAATTTTTTAATCTTCTAAGCATCGCACATTTTCAATTTTTATACCGTCGAATTGGGAAAAAAATATTTTTTAATGCAATTTGTTTTAAAACTGCATCTCCATTTGTTTTTGAGATATTAATTTATTTTGTAGTTTTTAGCACCATTCGTTTAATTTTGACAACTTAAGTACTCCATTTCTGCAGAAAGTAAAGAAAAAATAGTTGGAAAATAGTAATTACATCTCTTTGTTGCCATTTTTCCATAACTATGGAAAAAATGTAATTAAAATATGTGCTATTTTGAAAATATATAAATTAATTATTTCTGATAAAACATGGAGCTATTATAAACTATATTTAATTTGTAATATAGATATATATTACAAACAAATGAAGCATATGAATCATTCGATAGCCGATTTTTTTGTCGAGTTTCTTGAGTGACGACATCTGTTTCTTTGGATTTGTGAATTATTCAGCAATAGTGACGCTCTATGAATAATTTACTGTAGATTGTGTTTAAGACTGGATCATAAATGAGGAATTCTTCAGAGGATGCAAATGACGTCATTTTATATAAAATAAAAGCGTGTGTTTTAAGTCTTAAAACTAAAATATGTTTTGTATTGTCTATATTTATACATATACATTTTTTTTTTCCATCGGGGGCGACACTAAATACTGAAAAAGCAGAATTCCTGTTTGCTAGTAGTACAATCTAATTTCAAACAAAGTTGAATAAAACCTCAAATGATTTTTAATAAAACTTAACAATGAAAAGAATATGCAATTAAAAAAAAAAAAAAGTAATATTTCAAAAAAAGAAATATACCGTTACAATCGGGAAGGCACTACCTAAACGCATAACTCTGTCTGCGGCCTGTGGATAGTTCATTAGCGTTTGATGTTTAAAAAAAAAAAAAAAAAAAAAAAAAAAAATTCAGCTAATTGTTAAAAAATTAAAAATGTAAGTCTCAAGGTGCATTTTGAACTGTTATTGTCTATCCATAGCCAAATTTTCAGACTTCTAAGTGCGATAGATTTCCCTAGCCATCGAGTACACATACAGACAGAGACAGATACGCAAACATCTTTCTTTTATTAATCTACCCTATACATATAAAATCCTAATGAAACGAATATATGAAACGGCTGAAATGTAACGATTCTTTGAATCGACTGATTAAACAACTGATTAAGTTTCACGGCGATTTCTCCTAAAATATGGAATACTTTGCGATGAAATTAACACCAAAAATCAATATTGATTCGCAGATTTCAAAACTGGTATTAGAATTTTTAAATTCGAAGTAGTTTTCGAAATATTAATTTTTTTCCAATTTTATATACATTTCTACCCTATATATATAAAATCCTAATGAAACGAATTTATGAAACGAATATATGAAACGGCTGAAATGTAACGATTCTTTGAATCGACTGATTAAACAACTGATTAAGTTTCACGGCGATTTCTCCTAAAATCTCTATAATAATAGCCTAAGTCATGTGACTGTCATCAATAGTTCCGGGTTAACAGCTTCACTTTTTATATGCCAAACAGCCAATTTGGTAATTTAATGTTAGCCGGTCGCTGGTGATAAATCGACAAATATTGTTCCATCGCCATCATATCATCAGTATTTTAATAGTCCAACTCATGCGACTCTCTTAAACAATTTTTCGCGAGGTAAATTCCAACAAAACTTTGATGTTGAAATTAAATGTCATAGTTTATGGTATTATTAATTCCTTTTTTTTTTTTAAGAAATAAGAGAAAATTGAGAATCATAAATTTTAAGTATTTCCGTTTAAATTAAAGTTATGTATTTTAAATAAAATGAGTGAAAGTATTATATTTTTAATGAAATTAATGAAATAAGAAAAAATACGACGGGTACAATGTTTGGCGTTTTATCACCTACACTCGGCTAACATAAAAATACCGAGTTCATGATTTCTGTATCAGAACGTTCCGATTTGGCGAAGGATTGAGCAAGTAAATTAAATTATGAATAAAAGTAACACGATGCAATGCTTAGCATAGATTTAAAGGCCACCAAACTGGTCGCCAAGGGCGGCTAGTATGGAATACTTTACGATGAAATTAACACCAAAAATCGATATTGATCCGCAGATTTCAAAACTGGTATTAGATTTTTTAAATTCGAATTAGTTTTCGAAATATTAATTTTTTTCTAATTTTATATACATTTTTCTAATGATGGCAACTCAAATTTTAATCAGATATTTTTTTTTTTCAGATTTTAGAAAAGGTTACTATTTTAAACTAATTTGGCGAGAAGTTTGGCCTCCCTTAAATGTATGCTAAAAAATGTATCATGGTACTTTTATTCATAATTCAATTTGTATTTCATTATCATTTTATTTAATACAAACAGAAACATTTAAAATAAATGGCTTTTACTTCTTTATTTTTTTTAAACGAAATGAAAAGAAAAATATTAGGCAGGGATGTCATATACGCACCGGGTTACCTAATTGCCGCCAAAATGGCATTATTTTGGTAACCCGGTATTGTTGTTTATTTAATAAGTGTTTATTTACATTATTTATTTTTTTTAATTACATAAATTGTTTTGTTCTATAGTTAATTATTTTTTTGGTTATTTTCCTTTAAAAATAAAAAATAATAGAAAATAATTAAAAAATACGGTACTACTTAGTTATTATATCGACCCATTTCGCCAAACTATATAAATCGCCAAACCACTCGCCAAATTATACAAATTGACATAATTTTTATTTTAAATAACGAAAGAACAAAGAAAATAATATAACATTAATAAATATACAAATAAAACGTCGAAATAAAAATCACTTGATGACGTAAAGACGTGTAACTTGCTTAAAGTCAAGTGAATGTGACATTTATCAATCATTATTGGCATTTAATCTTATAGTTTGGTGATAGATTTTTGTTCGACGGGATAACTAAGTAGTACCAAAAATACATATGTAACTGGTATTCGAAAACGAGGATTTCGCCAAATTTTCGTAAAAAAATATCACGCCAAACCGGGTGCGTATATGGCATCTGGCTAAATATTAAATGATGCAACAAACGATGACATTTAATTTCAACTTCAAAGCAATGTTTTAATTTACCACTCGAAAAAAAAAAAGAAAAAGAAAAAATGCTAACTGGCGAGTTGAAAAATAGTTATTGGCGAGATTTGCACCCGGCTAGCGTAACAGTACCAAAAATTCTTTGCGACAATGCTTTTATGTAGTATTATTCGAAAAAAAAAAATTGATTTTTTAAATCGAAATGGAAAACTTTCGGCACAGATGCCACATACGGTCCCATATTGGCGCTATTTTTTTCTGACGCCAATGTCATATACGCAACGGGTACTTAACTGGCACCATAGTATCGTTATTTTGCTTGGTTTGATAAGCCGGATGTTGTTGTTTATGCTGTTGATCTTTTCCCCAAATTAGCGTCGGAAAAAAATCGCGCCAATATGGGGCCGTATATGATATCTGGGCCAAACTTTCATATGAAAAGCGAAGCGTAATTATTTATGGCAGTTACATGACTTGGACTATTATAATATAGATGAAATGATGGCGATAGAATACTATTTGGTGACTTATCACCTGTACCCTGTACCTGGCTAACATTAAAGTACCAAAATAAAGCACCAGGAATATAAAAAGCGAAGTGGTTCGCCCGGAACTCCTGATGATAGTCACATGTCTTAGAGGCTATTGTTATCGAAATTGTTTTAAAATACCGGGAGAAAAAGACTCTGTACACTTAATTCCTTTTATTTTTATCTTCTTTTCAAACGTTTAACCGATCCTCTTTAATCAAACACGAAAACAACCATTGTATGTCTTAACAGAAACTGATTCGGCCTTAAATTTTTAAAATCAAAGGAAATTGAATGGAAACCCGTTTACAGGGAGATCTGCACAGCTTTTTCCAGTATAATTCAACCTTCTATAATATTTTTTAAACCGATCAGATTAGCGTGTTTTTAGATTCTGCGGTGTTTGAACGGGGGTTGGCGAGCGTAGCTTGCAGGGGGCAGAGCCCCCTAGTAAAGATATAAACTTATTCACCCATATAACAAAATTTCTGCAAATTTAGTTGTAGTTCATTAGAGGATAATGCAGGAAAGTAGATAAGGCTCCGTATTATTATTTCTTTCATTTTATACTAGTAGCATTTATAGTACAATCTCCTTTCAAAGAAAGTTGAGTCAAACCTCGAATAAGTTTTATTAAAGCTTAAAAATGAAAAGCATATGCAATTTTTTAAAAATAAAACTAGTCAAATGAATTTTATTCAAATTTAGACAATGGTAAGTACAACTATTGTTTTACAAAAAGTATCCTCATTAAAATAATAAGTCGTTATAGAAATATTATTCAAATATACGAACATTCATAAAATAAATCTGTAATTAAAGAATGCTTATTATACAGAAAATAACACAAGAAAACTAAATTTTCAATCTCTCTCTAGCTCAGGATGTACGAAAGGGGGAAAAAACAGCCCGAATCTTGCATTATAAATGTCCCATTTCTATTAGTATAATTATACAAAGGAGTTATTTATGTTAATCATACAGAACATGATATAACTAGTATGAAGCGACTTCAGAAAACTTTCTCCTACATTATTGTAATATATATAATACTTTAAATATCTCAATTAAATAACAACAATTTATGAATATGAAATATAGTATATTTATTTGAATTCAATACGAAGTTAATTAGTTTAGTGAATAGTGATTCTTTTTTAAAAAGTACAACAGCCCCTCCAGTTCGGTATTCAAATTCAAAATTAGATTAACATACATAAATATACATGTGAGAAAAACGAGCGATTTTTAAATGTGAATTTAACTCAATGGAGTATAAATATTCAAGAGTTAAGATAATGTGAGATGATATTATTAGGAGAATATATTCTTCTCGAGTATAAGAGTACGAAGTTTAGTTTTTATAGAAGTCTCAGCTAGTGGTTATATTTAAGGATCGACCGAAACAGAAAACGAATTTCGGTAATCTTTCTATTTTCGGTCGAAAACGAAAACGAACAATTTTTTTAAAAGTAATTAATACATACCGGGTGTCCCAAAATGACTAATGGATTTTAAAATTCAATAACTTGCAAACGGTGACAGATATTAAAAAAAATTCTTGCAGGAGGAGGGTTATGTAAGATGTCAGGAGTTTTTAAGCTGCGATTCTCAGTTTTAGCAACAAATAGCATCGATAGATGGCGCTGCAAACAATAACCGCTAAATCCAGGTTCGATTTTTCGGCCTCTCTCTTCTTCCATGCGAAAAAAGGAGATTAAAATGTATTCAAAAATGGTTCCTGAAGTACCAAAATTCAGGTCTGGACTGAGCACCTATTACTCTCAGCGCCATCTGTTGTTTGAAATTCGAATTAAAATCAAGAATTACAGTTAAAAAAAAAAAAAAAACTCCTGACATCACGCATAACCCTCCTGCAGGAATTTTTTAAATATCTGTCAAGTTATTGAATTTTAAAATCCATCAGTCATTTTTGGGACACCCGGTATATAGCTATACATAATTATTAGTTAGTTATACGTGTTTATTAATTATACGTAATTATTAATCTATATAATAAAAGCTCAAGTCATGTGACTGTCATCAACAGTTCCGGGTTGACCGCTTCGCTTTTTGTATGCCAGGCAGCTAATTCGGCAATTTAATGTTAGCCGGGAGCAGGCGATAAATCGCCAAATATTGTTCCATCACCATCATGTCATCAGCATTATAATAGTCCATTTTATACGACTGTCATAAACAATTTTTCGCGTGGTAAATTTAAACAAAGCTTTGATGTTGAAATTAAATGTCATGGTTTATGGTATTATTTATTAACTTTTTTTTTTTTTTTTTTTTTTTTTTTTTTTTTTTAAAGCAATTATTGAGAGTCAAATTTTAAATATTTTAGTTTTAAAGTTATGCATTTTAAATAAAATGAGTGAAAGTACTATATTTTTAATGAAATACGACGGGAACAATGTTTGGCGATTTATCACCTGCGCCCGCGGCTAACGTAAAAATGCCGAGTTCATAATTTCTCTATCAGAATCTTCGGATTTGGCGAAGGATTGAGCAATTAAATTAAATTATGTATAAAATTAACGTGATATAATGCTTAGCATATATTTAAGTGAGACCAAACTGGTCGCCAATGGCGGCTAATTAATTATACGTGTAGACAAGTTGGTCCTCTGTGCCTCTGATCAAAATTTTTTATCTTCATATAAAATAAAATATAATTAATTCATCAACGTCACAGAATGTTTTTCTACTTATACGAATTTCATCTAATAAAAAAAAAAAAATGTTTTAGGTGTACATATCTCGATTTAACTTTCATAATGATTTTTGTGAATGATCATCTGTTATACTAGAACTTTCACAAAGAGTACTCGGAACACTTCTGCGGTTTCAAGCTAAAATTTTTCTATTACTGTTAAGTCTGCAGCTTTTAATGAACACGTGAAAAGCGTCTTCAAACTTTAGTCTTATAGGCATTGCTTGCTTTATAATGTATATCACGTCTTGAGCCAGTCGTGACTGATAATTATAAACATTGAAGTTCATAGTAATAAATAAAGAGTGTCTCATTTGAGCCGATATAGCTCAAATCAATGAGCAATGTTGAAAATTTCTGAAGGAAGAAACGAAATATTTGGAATACAGATAGTTTCGGTTAAGTCTAAGTATTTTCGCTGAAACACCGATTTTGGGCGGAAAACGAATTTTCGGTCGATCTCTAGTTATTTTGATATGGATATGCAAAAGTGTTTTCAGTTATGTATATTAAGGGGGCAGTTTACCATTAAAAAAAATATGGTTCAAATGGTGAATTCAATGCATTTCAATGTTCAACTAAAAGTACATTTTGAAAAAGTTAAAAAAAAAAATTGAATTATTTAAAATTCCTATTAATTTTTTAAAGATTTTCAAATGTGTATTACACAAGACTACGCATGTACTTTTAGATACATCAAGTATTACATTTAATATAGTTTTTTTACTGACGTAAAACAGTAAAAGGGGCATTCTCACAATCTTTTGACTTTTCAGGAATAAAAATCTGGTGAAATTAAGCTTACTAAAATAACCTTTTAAACTTATAGACGAAGGCCTTAATGATTCAAAATAAAGAAAAAATGGTCAGCAGCGAAATTTTTTTTATTTAACTGAGGTTTAAGTTAAACTTCCGAGTTTAATTTTCCTTACCATTTTACCACTGTAACTTTTTATTTTCTTCTAAATTTTTACTTATCATGAATTTGCATAGTACCCACAGGACATTCAAATAAGAAATAATAACACTGTAGTACTTTTAATACAGAATTTTTGTATAACATTGCCTTAAAGGGGTGTTAAAAATTCTGCAGTAAATTTCCTGTCAAAGAATTTTAGACATTCTTTCCCTAGCATACTTCTGCATGAGAAACAAGTTGGAAATTGCTCGTCAAACGTGGCAAATGAGGTGCGTTCGTACTATAACTAGTTTTATAATTATTTTTTGCACCCCATATTATACTGAATGTATAATTTTTTGCACTTCATAAAGTGCATACTCTGTAATATCATTAAAATGCACTTCCAATATTTTTTTCCTATTCCCCGTAATGTAACGGAACACTTTTGACTGTCCCTGTAATTAAACTATACATCCGATTTTCCTAAAATTTAAAATGGCTCGATAAAATTTTGCAACAACTATATCTTTAACATTCCAGACCATTCGGAAGGCTGTAACATCATTAAAATGCACTTGCAATAATTTTTCCCATTGGCCGTAATGTAAAGAAAAATTTTGACTGTCCCTGTAATTAAACTATACATCCGATTTTCCTAAAATTTGAAATGGCTCGACAAAATTTTGCAACAATCATATATTTAAAATTTCAGACAATTCGGTTGGGTAGTTTTTGCTCTGTTATATGCGGACAGACAGACGGACGGACGGACAGACGGACTGAACGACGACTATAGGTGCTACGTATTTATATAATTACGAACGCACCTAAGAACTTGAAAAAAATTCTGTGGCTGCATCTGAGGTGATTTTCTGTATAAGTTTAGCAAGAGGGACGGTAAGGATGAAAAACCCAGGGACAGAGTTCAAAAAATAATATAAACCGTAAAAATGTGTGCAGGTTAATTTTTTGCTACATATTTATATAAAACAATTGTCCCAGTTTCGGAAAAAAATTACATCGAATTACTTTTTCTGAAACAATTTTATACAGACAGCTCCAAACTTAAAAATCAGCATCAGGGACACGGGACGGTATAGGAGTTTTCCTGGTATTTGGACCCCCAACATCGTCCAAAACTTATTTATCTCGTTAATATTGTTATGCAATCATGCAATGGGATATTCCCCAGTATATGAAATAAATAATAATAATAATAAAAAAAAAAAAACACAAGAAAATGTACTAAAATAAAAATTATTATTCAGGACACGAAAGTCAAAAGATTGTGAGAATGCCCCAAAACCACTTGGAAATAACACTCGACGCGTTATCGCTCCAGCTGCTCGATAAACTGATCGAAAATTGGACTTCCGGATTGTGCTTCATTCGAGCCAGCCGCGGCGTCCATATCCCCGAAATAATTTTTAAACACTAATGCCATAAAATTATTTATTTAACAAAAGCAATATCATGGCCATTTACATTATTTTTCTGTGTTTTATTTTCTTTTAAAGTTGTATACCTCTAAATAAAACCACCCATTATACAGTAGATAGATGTTAATTACACAGCAATTACTTAGTTAGCCAAAAGTTCGTTAAAACTTTAAAAACTCATAAAAAGGAAGGAATTATGATAAAAAAGTGCGGTTTGCAAGAAAGGACTCACAAGGTAGTAGGATTTTTTTTTTTTCTTGCAGCAAAAAAAAAGTTAAAAAATGACATGTAGAGGGCGCTGACGCAACCCGAAACACAATGAACAGGATAATAATACGCTCCACTCATTTGTCGTTCGAATAACAAATGTTCAACATGACCTCCAGAACATTCTGCCACATAACCAAGTTGTGTCGTAGTACCTGTTCATTGTGTTTCGGGTCATCAGCGCCCTCTACATGTGACTTTTTACCTATTTTTTTTTTTTTTTTTTGCTGAAAAAAAAAAATAAATAAATCCGACTACCTTGTGAGCCCTTTCTTGCAAACCACACTCCTTTATCATAATTTCTTCCTTTTTATGAGTTTTTAAAGTTTTAACGAACTTTTGGCTCAACCGGTATATATATATATATATATACCGGGTGTCCTAAAAAGGCCTGACTGATTTTAAAATTCAATAACTTGCAAACGGTGACAGATATTTAAAAAATTCTTGCAGGAGGGTTATGCATATCAACAGACGATAAATGCAGGCTCGATTTTTGGCACTTTGTGACCCACTCAATACATTTTCATATCCCTTTTCCGCATGGAAGAACAGAAAGACCAAAAAATCGAGCCTGCATTTAGCACCTACTGCTTACAGCGCCATCTATTTTTTGTAATTCGAATTAAAGTCAAAAATAACTGTAAAAAAACTTTTGACCTCATGCATGACTTTCCTGCAATAATTTTTTAAATATCTGTCACCGTTTGCAAGTTATTGAATTTTAAAATCAGTCAGTACTTTTTAGGACACCCGTATATATAAACTTAAGTTATCAATATTTACCATCACATAAAAAACTGAAATGAATAAATCTTACCTCAGGTAAAGAAGACTAACTACAGCATGTAGAATTATATTAAACAAGTGGTAGCCCAAGGGATTCAACTGGTGGAAAAAATAATTAATTCGAAAAGTCAAAACACACAGGGGCCTGTAAGATTTATGGCTATGTTCCTGCAAAAGAAAATTATTTTTTTTTTAAAAAAGAAAAATTCATTAGCATTTAAATTAGCACCATTCTTCACTTTCTCATTTAACATACTTCTTTTCGAGGTAGCAGAAATAAGTCAGATATGAAAAGCAGTTTAAAAAAAAAAAAGCATATTCAGGGATGCCACTCAGAAAAGAAAATAACAAAAAAGAGGAAATTACGTGTGGTGTAAGTACAATTTACGAGATTTCACAAAATTTATGCGTGAATTTTGTAAACTATATTGTTTATAATAAACTAAATAAATTATAAAAGAATATTTATCTCAAGCTATTTTTTAACTATTTAAAAAAAAATGAAAGAAAACGGAAACTTTTTTTTTGTAAAACACTTGCTTCTTTCTAATCGCATGTCGGCAAAACAGTTTGAAATATGCTGTAAATTCATTGTGCATGAAAAACTTATAAGAGTAAATAAACATAATTTTTCTTTAGTTCACAGTATTTTATATTAATTGAGATAAACAAGCAACAGCTGCAATGGGCTCAGTGAAGAATTTTATATTGCATCATTTTAAATCAACTGAAGTGCCCAACAGCATATTCAATGAGCCAGTGATGAATTTTGCTATTGGAATGCATAGCTGCCAACTTTTACCCTTTTTCGTACAAGAAAATTTGAAAAGAAATTTTCGCTATATTTAATCCATAGATTATGGCGATTAAAAAGGATAAAATTTACTATTAAATTTTTGTGGTACTAAAAAGTGTAAGATGGTGGCAGCTACGGCAATGACAAAAAATGTCTATAAAAATAAAAATAAACTAGTATGTTGTGGCCATCACAAAACTTTCTTCTATATAAATCACGTCAATTAAATCATTTAAGGGTGTATTCGAAAAAATATTTTTTCACCCTCAACAGCTCGAAATTTTCTGAGACATTTTCAGACTCATTTTTAAAAGTAAAAACATGAAACTTGCTGGGGTGATTTCTGAAGACATGTTTAACATGCCGTGTGATTTCATTTTCAGCTCAATTAATTAGAATTTGATTTCTAAACAATTATTTTCTCAGTATGACCATTTTTTTCATTCCCAGATCGCCCGCTTCGGAAAATTCGGTTCAAAACGTTTTTACGTTTAACGTTTTTCAAAACGACAGCGTTTTTTACAGTATTTTCTGCATTTATCAAAAAATTAAGAAGCACCGCACATTATATAGTTTCTAAATAAGAGAATTTCCAAGTTTGATGCGTTTGAGAGCAAAAAGGAATTTTAAAATGAATCAGAAAATAAGCAGTTTGGATCGGAATACACCCTTAAATAGTATAAGAAATTACATCAGCACCAATTCATATCAAAATATATCTGAATTTGAAGTTTGATAAAAATTCGTGCCTTAGTTCGTGAGATAGAACTATGGCGGAAATTCTGAAAAATGTAGCACAGCAGCGCCACCTGTTGAGTGATTTACACCAATACATAAACAGCAATAATTGATACCCAAGTATACATGGATCTGAGGTTCGTTGAAAATCCAAGCATTAGTTCTTGAGATAGAGCTATTGCGGAAATAGCAAAAACAGCATACCAGCGCCACCTATTGAGCGATTTACACCAAACTGTATAAAATGCCAATTCATATCAAGGACTAACTGATTCTAAAGTTTGATGAAAATTCGTGCATTAGTTCTTGAGATACACCTATAGTGGAAATTCTGAAAAGTACAGCATAGCAGCGCCACCTCCACCTGTTGAGCGATTTACACCAAAATGTCAATTCATGTCAAGGATTAACTGATCCTGAAGTTTGGTGAAAATTCTTGCATTAGTTCTTGAGATACAGCTATAATGGGAATTCTGAAAAGTGCAGCATAGCAGCGCCACCTGTTGAGCGATTTGCACCAAAACACAAACAGCACTAATTCATATCAAAGTATACTTGAATCTGAAGTTTGATGAAAATCCAAGCGTTAGTTGTTGAGATTCCGCTATTGCGGAAATCGTAAAAAATGCAGTATAGCAGCGCCACCTGTTGAGCGATTTATACCAAAATGTACAAAACATCAATTCATGTTAAGGGATAACTGAATCTGAAGTTTGATGAGAATCCGTGCATTAGTTCTGGAGATTAAGCTATTGCAGAAATCGTGTAAAAGGCTGCATAGCAGCGCTACCTGTTGAGCGATTTACACCAAAAACTAATCAGCACCAATTCATATCAGGGACTAACTGAATATAAATTTTTATTAAATTCCGTGCCGTTTTTGAGATAGAGCTCCCACAAAATTTGTGTCACATACAAATAGTGTCTATTTGTATGTGACACAGAGAGACATTTTGCAGATTCACAGACAGACATTTTGTAAAAACATGTTTTTCGGAATCTCTGACCCCTAAAACGTGTAAATCCGTCGAAAAACGAAAGTCGAAAATATTCACGAATCCAATACTTTCTTCTTGTAAAGATAGAAGAAAGTAAAAATATATATGCAAGATATATTGAAAAGTCTTTCTTTTAGGTTTTAATAAAATAAATTTAACATTTTCTGATGTTCATGTTGTGCAAGGAGGAAAATGGAACGCTATATAAGTCTTGTTGCAACTTTAGTTAGCACTAAATCATTAAAGATTTTTTAAAAAAATTCCTATGCAGAAAATAAATTGTAAATTTTGGGAGTAATAGGCGATTTTCACAACTTTTTTTCTGTGATTCAACGAAATTTGCCATATTTTTTCCACACACAACTGACGAAATTCATAATTTTTTTTCCGCGTTTGATTAATAAAAATTTGCATTTTTTTAAGTCACTGATTGACGAAATTCACATTTTTTTTCTTCGATCGATTGATGAACTACATTGTTTTATTTCACGGGAGAGTAGAGAAATTTTGCAAGTTCCTTTCGCGATCGTTTGACGAAAATCGAGATTTTTATTTCAGGATCACTTGACGAAAATTGCACTTTTATTTCACGTTCGTTTGACGAAAATCGCGGCTTGATATCGCGATCGTTTGGCGAAAATCTCTGTTTGCTATTGCGATCGTTTGGCGAAAATCGCTTTTGATATCGCGATCGTTTGATGAAAATCTCGGGTGATATCGCGATCATTTGATGAAAATCGCAGTTTGATTTCACGATCATTTGACAAAAATTACTGTTGATTTTACGATCGTTTGACGGAAATCGCTGTTTTATTTTGCGATTGTTTGACAAAAATAGTGGTTCGATTTCCCGATCGTTTGACGAAAATCACGGTTTGATTTCGCGATCATTTAACGAAGATCATCGCTGTTTGGTTTCATGATCATTTGATGAAAATCACGGTTTTACTTCGAGATTGTTTGTCGAAAATCGGTTTTTTCCTCGTGATCAATTGATGAAAATCGCAGTTTCTCCAGCGATCATTTGACGAAAATCGCGGATTTTTAAAAATTAAAAAAATCGGAAATCCGCCATTTGGCGGAAAAGTGGCATCCCCGGATATTAAACAAGAATATAAAATCATGCTTGAAGAATAGATTATGAAACACTTTCTAATGACCTTTACAATTTAATAAAGCCAAAAATGATACATAAATAAACAACTTGTAAAACTCATAAGACGTTTGAAAACAAAATTTCAGATATTACCATCAATAGTCGAAAAAATGCCTGAATTTTTTGCGCATTCCTGAGCTTTGTCATATAGTAAATAATATGCTAAAATTTAGCTTTGTTGGGAAACGCATTGCACAGTTAAATTCCCCTTCATCAATTTTTATCAATAAATGGTAATGTACTTCAGATCTTTTGTGCTGCCCCTGTATAAGATCTATAGAATTTATATCTATCAAATAATATAAAAAAATCCGTTTAATTTAAAAACGCTTACCACAACTGAAAACGTACTTCCAGCAATTATTGTTCATAAAGAGAGAGAGAGAGTACTGTAACCGAATTATTTTGTGTGTCCTTGTATATGAATGATGAATGCTATGCGCACCATTTTCTACAATATGAATCTTGCAGAGCACCTTAGAGATATATATCAATTTCAATATGTTTGGAATAGTGTAACATGAATAAAATACACCAAAAACGTTTTTCTTACATGGCCCGTCATATAGCGAAATTCTTTTGAGTGTCCCTGTAAATTAATGATGATTGCCATATTCTATGGTCAGCATCTTGTTAGGAAACGCATTGCATAGTTACATTTTCCCTTCATCAATTTTTATCAATAAACAGGATTGTACTTCAGATCTTTTGTGCTGTCCAGTATATCATGTATAGAATTTATATCTATCAAATAATAGAGCAAAACGTGTTTAATTTAAAAACGTTTACGACAGCTGAAAACGTACTTCCAGCAATTGTTGTTCATAGAGAGAGAAACCGAATTATTTTGTGTGTCCCTGTATATGAATGCTACAGTAAGAATCTTGCAGTGCAAATTATATTTCAAAATCATTATCTAAAATCCATAAAACATGTGTAGTTCAGGCACTAGGTGCTCTAAAAGGACAAACAAAAGAAACTCTTTGTGTAGTTTTAATATTTGGTGCTTTTATGTTTTTTGGGTCGCTGAACATGAATCTGAGATTTGCCAACAATTTTTTTTTTTTTTTCCCGGGAAACACGTTTTTTTTTTTTTTTTTTTTTTTTTTTTGTAAAAAACAGACTTTTCATTGTTTTTTCAAAATAACTCCAAAATCATCATGCATTTTATGTAAAAGTTGGCAATACATAAATTAAAGAGGATAAAATTTCCTATATTTTATGTATGAAATTCTTTTTTTCTCTAAGCAATGGAGTGAGTGCCCTGAGAGTGCCGCAAAAATGGGTGTGAAAAGAAAAAGAAATCTGAAAACATGGAAATTACGGCGCTGTACGTTGATTTAACATGAAAACTAACCATTTTTACGTAAACATTGGCTATTAATGATACTAAAGATTATATGATTGAATACATTTTACAATGACGTTGCTGATAAATAAATACGACGACTCATTATGAATCATTATTTAATTGTAAATAATCATGTACATTAGTTAGTAAGTACATTTACTTAAAAATCAAAAAATCTTATTTCCGCTTTCTTTTACTTGAAGGTCTCTGCTTTTCACCGACATCTACACCATAGAAAATAGACGTATGGAATTAGTGGACGTTTTTATTACCCGACTGCCAAGAAGGGTTATGTGTTTCACGCGTATCTGGGTATGTGGATTTCTTTATACCCTCGAAACATTCCAACGGTTGGGTGGATTTTAATGAATGAGGTCTCTGTGGATTCGTCTTAACCGTCCGATGGTTATAGGCTAGGTTTTGTTTTCATAACTTCAAAATAGCGGCCGTAAAATACAAAATGGTGATAGAGACGAAAACAAATTTTTACGCACCCTATTGAGTGGCATATCATTGAATAGGTCTTTCAAAATGAAGACGATGTTTCATAGACTATTTCTGGAAGTTGTGTAGGTAGGATCTCTAGCTTTACTGCAACTCTAACCTTCATAAATATCTATAGGCCTCATCAAAACAGAGTTTACAGATAGGAACTAACAATTAAACGCAACTTAAAAGTCATCAATCATCAATACAAGTAACTATAAAAAAATAGGTAAAAAATAGTTTCACATTGATGAGAAATAATTAATTAGTTCGCTTTTTGCGCAGTCGGGTTTTTTGATTTTTTTAAATTTAATATATTTATTACTATCAATAATATAAAATAAATGTTTTCTGAATAGTAAATATTTGATACTTTATGGCATGACTTCCATTGGGTCCACGGGTTCATTGGAAAGGCAATCCTTTTCCAGCTCAGTTTTAAGGTCTAGCTCGTCCTTCTCGTCTTGAGACACCACTGCGATGTTGTTGCAATTCCACTCGAAGTTAAGGCACATGTTGTAAGAAGAAAGCCCTGCCTTCTTGCACCCACAATTTATTTGGCAGTTCTTTCTGCACTAGTAGGATACAAACTTCCTCAAGGCCAGTATTTGTTCTCTTCCGTCCCCACTCTTCAGTATTTTTTTTTTTCAACCTCCAGTTACTGCTGGACCAGGCGATATACTCTTAAAGAGTGCTGTTGTGCTGCAGCTGCAGATGGTGATAAAGCAGCAATGTTCTAATTGTATCTAAAGGCTGATTTCTTGTACCAAATATACCTTAGGTGGTTTAGAGAAGGCACATTTGCCCCACTATAACCATACAATGAGACAAGGAAACGTTACCCAGTAGCTGCAATCATCTTCTGAGTAGCGTTCGAGTCACTGAATACTTTAACAACGTCAGCAAGATGTGGATTCTTCACAAGAGTTTTAGCAACTTCATTTTCCCTTGCATAAACAAACAGTGATGATGTTGCTTCGCAACCGCTCATAGCATGCAGGAAGAGGATGTTTTCCGCAACAGTTGAACTCACAGCATTAATTGGAGAAAATGTCGCAGGAGAAATAGTGTCCTTCCCTGGTTTTAAAAAGAAAACATTTCATCTCTGCAGAGATCTAACAAAATGACCAAAAGATTTACATCCTCCCCAACTACATTTACCGTCTCATTTGATGGAGCCAAGGACAAAGCAGTGTTTATAATCAAGGTGTCAGCATCTTCTTTTGCTTGCTTGCATATAATATTTGCTGATGAGACCTTGTCAATCATTATAGATATTAACCGACATTTGTTTTTTGAGTTAATAAGAAACTTTTTTTTGGAAAAGGTTGGCATCATTATTTGGTCAAACAATATATCAGTTGAAAAATGTTTTCTTGATCGTCTCATATGCTCAGCAGTTTTTGTACCCCCTTGTACACTGCATATACTAAACATATTTGTGGCAGATTGAAGAAGACCGATTCTTAGGCTAAACAACTCTATGTAATAAAAAAAAAACCCATCAATGACGAATTTAATTTCGCCGCTGAACCGCTTGTTTGTAAGGGGTTTGGGTGCCTTGTAGAGAGCAGATTTGTTTCCTTTTCTTAAATTATTGTCAAATAGGGACAAGGAATAAGGGCTTAGATCGTACGTGAAAACTCCTCAAGGTCTTCATCCTAATGCTTTGCAACCGAAATTCGTTGGAACAAAGTTGGGGTATTGACAGGAACCATCTCGTTGTCTACTTGTATTACACTGGTCACTATAGCAAGAGACTTTACTCTGTCGCTCCGTTTAAATTTGTAAGTTCCAAAATCACCACCACCAACTCTGTTGATGTCTTTAATGCCTGATTCCCAAGACTTACGGCAGTTAATTGTTGTTGTCGCAGTTAATTCAGCCAAAATACCAGTGCCTATTGAGTATTAATTATTTTTTTGTAATAACAAATGAAGATTTTGATCACATGTATGCTCATTTTTATTTATTTTTCA
Source organism: Maratus speciosus (assembly GCA_963932465.1). Lineage (NCBI taxonomy): Eukaryota > Metazoa > Arthropoda > Arachnida > Araneae > Salticidae > Maratus > Maratus speciosus. The sequence goes on along the minus strand of OZ010795.1, from coordinate 105,710,076 downwards.
GTTATGAACAAAACAATGAACCTCAGATCCATAAAATGTAGTCAGTCATATAACCTTTAGTATCATAAATGATCAAAGTTTGCGTAAAATGGTTAGTTTTCGTGTTAAATCGACGTACCCTGCGGTAATTTCCGTTTTTGCAGAGTTTTTTACTTTTAACACCCATTTTTGCACCCTAAACCATTGATCAAAGAAAAAAAAACTTTTAGTGCATAAAATGTAGGAAATTTTATTCTCTTCAATATAAGTACTGCCGACTTTTACGAAAAATGCATAGTTTTGAAGTTATTTTGAAAAAAACAAAGAAAGTCTGTTTTTTGAAAAAAAGTGTTTCACGGGGAAAATTTTGTTGCCAAACTTCAGATTCGTGTTCAGCAACCCATAAAACATAAAGACACGAAATATCAAAACTACAAAAATGATTGGACTAGTGACCCTAGTTGCAAAAATTGAGGGTGTGTAACTGTACAATTGAAATCAAGAGCATATTTTTAATTGGATAAGAAAGCAAACTTTACATACTTTATGAATAGGTGTTCCCCAAAAATCGTTGAAAAAAATATTTGATAAAGGTGAAGAAGGCCTCAAGTCTTTGTTGTCCCTGATTGCAGACATGTCGTCGAACACGAAACCGCAATAGAGAGCGTTGTAGTAGCATAGAAAAGCAGCTGCAAACACGAACGTGTAGTGGAACCATGACTTTCTGGATTCACAATATGTATTAACCGCCATCTGAAAATAGAAAAAAAAGCAAAATATAATTGATTGTACAGACTAAAAAAAAAATTCATTTTATAGATGGAAATAGCCAATTTCTACCCTACAGAATAGAGGTTTCAATCGTTGTATTGCTGTATACTGATTACAGAACCTGATATTGCTTTGAGAATACCATAAAATGTGCCGCGAAATTTTTTGATTGTTAAAATTAGGTTTTTATCTTAGATTTTTATGAGTAGATTACTGCAAAAAATGTAATAGAAATATTTTAATAAGTCATATTCCTGTGAAATAAACTTTAGTACAATGAAGACTAAAAAATAAAATCGATCACAGCATACTAGCATACTAGAGAGGAAATTTTAAAATATGTCTATCCAATACTTAATCATAGCAAAGCAAATAAACATGCCAAAAATATAGGAAAGTTGCAATGAGCTGATGACCTTTTAATCCGCCAATCACAACTGCCCGGTTGATCTCCAGCCGCATCTACAATCCTCTCAACTACCAATCAGAACTGCCCTTGTTTGACTGTTTGACTGGAGTTTGACGTCATTTGAAACTACCCTATACCCTCAGAGTAAAGATAGAAGTAGAGGCCCAGTTCCATTGTTCTTTCGGCAAGGTTTTGAATCCAACATCTTTTGCTTTCATCGCCAAAAGAGTATTTTGGCGGTAATCCCTTTATTGGCAATTTTCCGATTTCATTCTCGCAATAAAATAAATGTAAATATAGCCGGATATGCAGCACGTAATTGTCATTTTAAAAACTAAAATAATAAGTTCTTAAAGAACTGTTAAAGGGTAAATTAAAAAGAAAAGCAAAAGTGCGGTCAACTCAAGGTCAAGACAAACGCAGACAGACGATGTTTCGGCGGGAATCTGCAGAGAGATTCCGAGGGGATTTTGGCGGGAGAAAAACAGGTTTGGGGTGCTAAATCTGCCTTCCGTCACGTGACGGAGGGCTGAGATGTAGGAGTCAAGAAAAGGTTGCCAATTTGGAACCTACTTATATTAGAAGTCTGTGCCTATACCCAGCTCCGCTAGTTCATCTACATATTTAAAACACAAAGCTGAACTCTTAAGACTGATTTCGGCGGATCTGATCATGCGCAATGAGCTTTTTATGGTACCTTTCTGTAACGAAACGGAGTGGGAAGCCAGTTTTGAAGTTCGTTCGTTTAAGAAGAAAAGGTCAGCTGACGTCACTGTTGGTTGAATTACTGTTGGTCAGCAAGAAAAACCTGTTCATTCATTATGACTCCTACTTGTACACATGAGCTAGGCAAATTTCATTTGTCTACGTGTATTGGTCTACGTGGTACGTCTCTGATATGATTGGCCTACATCGCCAAGACTATTCCTGCAATGATCGTTATGACAAAAATGTAGTTGGTAGATTGGTTGACGGAAGTGTTTGTTGTAAACATGCCCTTTCCTTAGAGGAAAGCTGATTGAAGTCGCGATGACAGAGTGGTATAAGGCGTCAGAAAGAGGAATTCTTGCTCTCCAAAGGGAACGTGGCCACGTTCCATCCCAGTCGAATCCAGTTTCTGGCATAAAACGTTCCTATAATAACTCAGTTCAATAATGTAAAGTGAGGGAGGAAAAGTTACAGAATTTGTTTTTTACTATATTAAGTAAAATTTACACTCCACAATATTTTTTAAAATTAATGATCTTGTATTTAAAATTTTAAATTAAAAGTTTTAGCATGTAGTTATTGATTAAATAGATTAAAATCATTTACAATTTTTGTTATATTTTTTATTACAATTGATCGATACGACATATATATTCAGAAAAATAAGTAATTACTTTGCGTAAACAGAAAGGAGGAAAAATATTTATAAAAAAAAAAAAACTGTGGTGCCATCTAGTGGAATTGTAATGCAGTTAAATAGTTATATTTGAGAAAACTAATAAAATTTTAATTATTTCTTTACTTGTAAAGTTTTTGAAAAAAAAAAAAAATGAAGTTGCTCTTTTTCGGATCTGAAATGCAGTCAACAAGTGTTCTGTAAATATTTGTGACATTTTAATGAGGTTATGAATCTTTTTACTGTGGAACCTTTAACATCTTTCGCGTCACGTTTTTAGAGGTACTACTATCTAGTTCGATATTAGAAAATAACAAACAGAAAAATAAATAAATATAAATATTTTTTTTTAAAGAAAGTTAATTGTTATCTTTTTATCCCAAATTATAATAAGTTGCGTAGTTTTAATGTAAAGCGATCATGAAATATGTTTTTTTATGCTAATAAATGAATAAAAAAGAACACTCTCCCTTTTTTTCAGTCATTGTAATTTAAGTGTGACGTAGAAGTTCAACTATACGTCAAAGTATGCCGTGAAAAAATAAATATAGAAAAACACTGCTACAAAAACTGACATGCAGTTGCAATTGTTCATCGCAAAAAGCTTAGCATACCAACGCTCAATGTTTAGTAATCAACGCCAACATTGAATCAGCACGGTTTTTCATAATAAGCACATTATATATGAAATTCTATGCAATTCCGTTTCAAAGATGTCTAAACACATGGTTATTCAAAATGAATCATCCGACTTCGAACTGCTATATTTTCATAAATAAATGACACAGAACGATAAGTAATACATATGAATACAAAGGAAACATATTGAAGTTTTTGTCATAATTTCCTTTAATAACAAGTATAATGTCAAAACAGTATGTACAGTCGTGGAAAAAAAAAAGTAAACACCCCCTACTAACTCCTCAACAAATTATTGTAGAAGAAAGCTACTGGTACCGAACGATTGGAAATAAAGTCTACTTTTAAATGACGTATATAAAATTTGCTTAGGGGGCCATATACATATTAAAACGAATCCAAACTTCATTGTTTTCAATGAAAATACCCAATTTTAACGAGATATTTCAAATCTTCGGTTCAAACTATGCCTAGACACCAAATTTCAAGTCATTTGAATGATAAGTTTTTGAATTATAAACATTCAACATTTAGTGCTTCTAATGTTAATTTTCATATTTTTATTTATAACTTCTGAATTTATGATCCTAATGTTCTAATTTTTTGTGTAGCAATAATACTAATATACCTAAACATAAATACGTTGGATTTGCAATTTTTATATTTTGTCTGATATGAATTATGAAATGAATGTTCGAAAAAATTATGAATTGCAACCTACAATTTTTTTGATGGATTCAGATTTATTTAGCCCTGCTTTATGGAAATCCAAAATTTCACATTTTTCTTCCAAGTAGTTTTTAAATTATGCTTAAAAAACGGCAAATGATGGATTAAGTCTATGATAGAAGTGACTAAATATTTTGAAATTTGTTATGCTATCCTGTAATCTAACAGGCTTCATTGACTGCTTAAGGTGCCTTGATCAAGAAGGGAGCTCTCTCGGTTAACAATCGAGTACTGAACTTCAATTTGGATACAGCCCATAAAATACACCTATTTTAAAATAATTTCTCGGAAACTTATGGTGCTAATTTCATAAAAATTTGTTCTTAGACTAATTGAAGGGCGTAGAGTTCATTTATGCTGTCAGAATTGTGTACTGCTATTGAAAAAAAAAAAAAAAGTTATGGTTCGTTTTAATATGTAGATGGCCCCCTAAACAAATTTTATATATCATTTAAAAGTAGACTTTATTTCCAATCGTTCGGTACCAGTAACTTTCTTCTACGATAATTTGTTGAGAAGTTAGTAGGGGGTGTTTACTTTTTTTTTCCACGACTGTACATTCCTGCCAAACACGTTGTAAAGTATCACTGATAATCTGTCGTACAGCAGCGGTTTCTAAGTTCACATACATTTGCGGGTAATGGTGGCACATAAATTTTATCTTTTAGAAACCCCAAAGGGAGAAATCGCATGGTGTCATATCAAGTGATCTAGGTGGCCAGCTGTGTCGGAGTGGGAAAAGACGAACTTCTGTAGTTCAGCACGGTGCCCCATGTTGTTGGAAAACGAAGTTGGAGAGATCTTCCTTTATCGGAGGCAAAAGCCAAATTTCCAATTATTGCTTCATTCACGCCATTATCACTTCTGCCGCTAAAAAGCTGCCAAAAGAGCCTTCGTGCACTCAAGTGCCATCTATTGTTCACAAATATAAGACTTCCATATTTTTCTTTCTATTCATGCATTACAAAATCATTCCGTGTCGTTTTAGCTATCGCCTACCCCGATATGTTAAGCGATATACATCAAAGCCGGATCAGTTCCAACCTTTTTTATAATCTTAATAAGAAACAGCTCTAAATCTCGATTTACAACAAAGAATCTTAAGAAATACAGTTAGAAATAGGTGAACCACAAATGAAGAACGTATGAAAAGAAGGATATTTAAAAAAAAAAAAAAAAGAGAGAGAGAGAGAGAGAGAATAATCGATAAAACCTTATTATACCATCAAAAAAATCCGCATAATCAGTAACCGTTAAATCAATGTTATACAGTAATTCAAAATTCTTAAAACACAGTAAATTAAAACTGATGCAACAAAATTAAATCCTCTTATTAATTTTAATTTATAAATGTGTCACAATTATGATATGGGCAATAATTAAAAAAATCAACCCCCTTTCCCTACAGAAAAAAATCTCTTTCCATCACACACACACAAAAAAAATAATGAAAATATATAAATAAAAACACCCTAATTAATATTCTCATCATAATGTATTAAAAAACAACTATGATAATTTGCGTCCCAGAAGAATTTTAAATTATTTGTTAACGAATCTGAAAAGAATACTTCTTGGACATTAAAAGTCATCCAATAATTTTTTTTCTCCTATTTTTTTCGATTAAAAAGGGAAAAAATGTTTTAATTAAATGTTTCAAATCAATAATGAATATGCTCAATATAAAGATACAATAGTTACTGAAAACTGAAAAACGCGTTTTTAATGCCAGAAAATGCTGATAATTTACAAAAAATCAAAGTATCACAACTCCATAATTTTGGTCGTCCAACAATGTCATTTCAATTGTGAAACTTGTTACGGCAGTGTGCTTCTTAACTTTTTTTTTTTTTTTTTTAAATCTCGCGTCACAGTCGAATCGAACCCATAGCTCTGAATGTATCAAATTGGAAGGTGCTTTTATTAAGAAACTATGTAATCGACCTGATTTTTTCGTTTTTCGGTAAAGGCAGAAGATTTTTCGGAAAATGTTGTCAAAGCTGGCGTTTTGAATCGAATTCCTGGACACGACAGAGTAGGAAAGGAAAAAAAAACACTGCCGCCAGGGCCGAGACTAAGGGGGGGGCAGAGGGGGCATATGCCCCGGGCGCCAGAACGAAAGGGCGCCAAATGAAGGATTATATACCTTTGGAATGGATAATTTTCTTCCGATGGACTGATGGCTTCCATTATTATGAAACATCCATTATAAATGAAGTGTTAGGTAAAGATGAAAGAGCAGTCGTAAAAAGTTAGAACACTGATTTTCTGGTCAGAATGGAAAAAAAATTGGCCATAATTTTTTTTGAAAAAAAAAAAATTGTGGCAATTTTTTCCGCCCATTCTGATCAGAAAATCAGAGTTCTAACTTTTTACGACTGCTCTTTCATCTTCACCTAACACTTCATTTATAATGGATGTTTCATAATAATGGAAGCCATCAGTCCATCGGAAGAAAATAACTTCGTGAAAGCGGAAACTCGGATAATCGGGACTCTACTGTATATTTCATTTTAAAAATGATCTTTAGAATATTTTTGCTGGTGTTCAGAGGGGTGGGAGGGGGGGGGGAGTCATGGCTCCCGTGACCTCCCCCTTGGATCCGCCATTGTAGATTACGTAGTTCATATTTTATTACATATTTTAAATTTTAAAATAAGTCGGCTATTATAAAATTAGTAAAATTATCTTTGTAAACATACTTTGCGGAAGAGGGGGGGGGGAGGGGGGCGCCAAAATCCATGCTTGCCCCGGGTGCAAAAAAGGCTAGTTTCGGCCTGTCAATAATCCTTTATAACTCAAGATGTAATTAATTTATCGGAAAATGAAAAAAGAAACCGTCCAATTACAAATCACTCCAATAATCATGCCTGCAAGTATCATGCTTTTAGGTTTAAATAAGAATAGGAAAATGCATCAAAAAGTTTACTGTTATTGGGCGGGAATAATTTTTGAGAACTGCCTTAATTTCGTAATTTTTACCAAAATAATTATTTTGAAGTAAATGACTTTTGATATGAGGAAGAAAAACATTTGAAACATTTTTGCGATTAGAAACATGCCTCTGAATCTAAAGGTTTAGGCTCAGAAGCAGAAATATTATGCACTAATTATCATAGTTATTGGACACCAATAAGAGTGGACACCTTGTATCTGCAAACAAATAGTAAAACATTCTTTGTAAAAGTCAATCATAAATAAAATAAAATATTTAAGCCTTTTTATCACTGCGTGGCATATCTGCGACATACCCCAAAAATCATTGCTACTTATACAGTGATCTTTAAGGCTGTTCTCCACTGCACTGCTCAACAAGCGTAAAACGTTTTGACACATTTACAAATTCATTTTTTAACAGAAAGATGTAAAACTGGAAAACGTGACCATGGAAGCGATTTGGGATCGAACTGTGTTTTCCATTTTTGGATCCATAAATAACCTATTGAGTTAGAAGCGATTTTGATCACGTGACAAACACGATTTTCATCCTTTCTTGAATGTCTTTTCTCCATCGCGCGGAAATTCGGTTCAAAACGCCCACTTTGACACTATTTTCTGAGATACCAATTGCATTTGCAAAAAAAACCAGAAAAAACATCTCGACGACATAGTTTCTGAACAATGACACCTGCTAGTTTCACGCATTTCCGAACAAAAGTAACTTAAAACTTTTGTCAGAAATTTGCCCTTTTGAATTTGAGAAACAGCCTTAAAAGACGATTTTATTTATTGGAGATATCTTTCAACACAGCACTCAATATTAATTGTTTTCAAAGAATTCTCAACAGATGGCGATACTGAAATAATTTTTCATTCCAAAGTTTTATTTATCATTTGAGAATTTTCACATCGTTATTGTTAAAATGATGTACGCAGAGTTTGTAAAATGAAAAAGGCTGACGACGTTTAAAAATTGAATAAGGTCGTATACTTTACAATTTTGTATTGAAAAATTTGCAATAAAGAATAAGTAATATTATACTTATTGCAGGTATGAAAAAATACTTTTAGTGAATATATTTTTACTTTTATGTTCTGATTCTTTAAAAGTATTTTTACTTTTTTCTTTTTAAAAAAGAAAATATTGTAATTGATATTTTTTTCGACTTCCGGTTTTCAACGGACTTGCACGTTTTAGAGGTTTGAGACCCCGAAAAACATGTTTATGCAAAATGTCTGTCTATCCGTATGCCCGCTTTCTACAATCGAAAAGTGTATGAAGTTATGCATAGAATTGAACCATTTTTTTTTTTTATGTATGTTTTTGGCTATGATTAGCAGGTCCTCCCTGAATTTGGAAATATTCCACCGGAAGGGGGCACTGTAATAGCGCTTTTTGTGCCAATTTTATTATTGTGTACCATCGAAAAGTGTATGAAGTTATGCACAGAACTGAACCAAATTTCATATTATATGTTTTTGGGTACGACAAGCAGGCCCTCATTGAATTTGGAAATATTCCACCAGAAGGGGACGCTGTGATAGCGATTTTTCACAGTTCTGTTGCACATCGGATGTTCGTGCAACGACGGGCAATTCGCATCCAGCTAACCCGGCGATTCCCAAGCAGCTGATGCACAACAGAATAACGAAAAATATTGATTTTATTAAACTTTATGATTGAAATTAACTCGTTTTTACTCAGATAAGGTAAAATGAAGCAGAAACTAAAGATGAAAATCAAAGTTGGTGTAATATTGAAGTAATAACACTGGAGGATTAACATGTGTAATTTTTTTTTTGAAATATTAACATGTATGAGAAAGAAGAAAGTTGTTGGATTAACACATCCGACTAGTTTCCATGCTTTAAATGATGTATTCTAACATTTGAGCAAATGTTTTTCGAAATTTTTACTAAAATGACTACAGCGAAACCTCCCTGCGCGACTACCTCCGTTAAGCGACCACCTCCCTGAACGACCATTTTTTCATGAAACGAAATTTATTCCCATAGGCTCAATACTAATGTTACTTCCAGTCAGAGGCCATCCCAGTAGAACTCCTTCTATGAGCGACCCATTTCTTTGAAGAAAATGAAGCAAATTCCGTTTTTTCTTGATCGCTTGAAGAAGGTTTTATTAGAAAATAATTCCGGAGACCGCATTATTCATCAAACTTCTAAACAAGTTTAGAATTTTTTTTTTTCAATACCGGTTACTTTTAAGTGTTTAAACCCCTTTGTGCATTTTTAGGCAATGAATTTAATTCTAATGACAAATTAAGAAGGACAGTCAATAAGCTCCCCTACCCTATTCTGTCAGGAAACTCTCAAAGAAATAGATAAATTAATGAATTTTGCTCCCGTCCAAAAATAAATAAATAAATAAATAAATAAATAAAATAAAATTGCATTTATTTACTGAACTTCGAAAGGACTTGGAAATAAAAGTTATAAAAGATAAAACCGTAAAATCAAAGCAAACGTCAATGTATTCATTTTTTAAACTCTGCAGTAATTAACTCATGTAATTAACTTTTGTTTTAATACTTAAATTTTCATATTTTTCCTAATATGAAAAATAAATTTTAGTAACAATTACTTTTACCCTTTTTTCAACAATTAAAATCTAGATTTAAACATGACCTTCATTAAGAGAGCAGCCACCTCCCGGAGCCACCAAATTTTAATGGAATGGAACCTGGTCGCTTTAGGGAGGTTTTACTATATTTTGAAATAGATGGCTTTTGACACGACGAAGAACAAGATTTGAAACATTTTTGCAATTGGAAGCATACGGTTAGGAATTAGACAAAAATAAGAATGGACACCCTGTATCTAGAATCAAATAGTAAAATCTCGTTTGTGGAAGTCAATCTAATATATAAAAATGAAAATTTATCTGTCTGTCTGTAATGCTATACAAATCCACAGTTTGAAAGCCAGAATTGTGAAATGTTATGTACAGTCGTGGAAAAAAAAAAGTAAACACCACCTACTAACTCCTCAACAAATTATCCTAGAAGAAAGCTACTGGTACCGAACGATTGGAAATAAAGTCTACTTTTAAATGACGTATATAAAATTTGCTTAGAGGGCCATATACATATTAAAACGAATCCAAACTTCATTGTTTTCAATGACAATACCCAATTTTAACGAGATATTTCAAATCTTCGGTTCAAACTATGCCTAGACACCAAATTTCAAGTCATTTGAATGATAAGTTTTTGAATTATAAACATTCAACATTTAGTGCTTCTAATGTTAATTTTCATATTTTTATTTATAACTACTGAATTTATGATCCTAATGTTCTAATTTTTTGTGTAGCAATAATACTAATATACCTAAACATAAATACGTTGGATTTGCAATTTTTATATTTTGTCTGATATGAATTATGAAATTAATGTTCGAAAAAATTATGAATTGCAACCTACAATTTTTTTGATGGATTCAGATTTATTAAGCCCTGCTTTATGGAAATCCAGAATTTCACATTTTTCTTCCAAGTAGTTTTTAAATTATGCTTAAAAAACGGCAAATGATGGATTAAGGGGCCGTCTATGATAGAAGAGACTAAATATTTTGAAATTTGTTATGCTATCCTGTAATCTAACAGGCTTCATTGACTGCTTAAGGTGCCTTGATCAAGAAGGGAGCTCTCTCGGTTAACAATCGAGTACTGAACTTCAATTTGGATACAGCCCATAAAATACGCCTGTTTTAAAATAATTTCTCGGAAACTTATGGTGCTAATTTCATAAAAATTTGTTTTTAGACTAATTGAAGGGCGTAGAGTTCATTTATGCTGTCAGAATTGTGTACTGCTATTGAAAAAAAAAATAAAGTTATGGTTCGTTTTAACATGTAGATGGCCCCCTAAACAAATTTTATATATCATTTAAAAGTAGACTTTATTTCCAATCGTTCGGTACCAGTAACTTTCTTCTACGATAATTTGTTGAGAAGTTAGTAGGGGGTGTTTACTTTTTTTTTCCACGACTGTACATTCCTGCCAAACACGTTGTAAAGTATCACTGATAATCTGTCCGTCGTACAGCAGCGGTTTCTAAGTTCACATAAATTTGCGGGTAATGGTGGCACATAAATTTTATCTTTTAGAAACCCCAAAGGGAGAAATCGCATGGTGTCATATCAGGTGATCTAGGTGGCCAGCTGTGTAACATCAAGTCATCTGATCCACTGCGACCGGACTGGGAAAAGACGAACTTGTGTAGTTCAGCACGGTGCCCCATGTTGTTGGAAAACAAAGTTGGAGAGATCTTCCTTTATCTGAGGCAAAAGCCAAATTTCCAATTATTGCTTCATTCACGCCATTATCACTTCTGCCGCTAAAAAGCTGCCAAAAGAGCCTTCGTGCACTCAAGTGCCATCTATTGTTCACAAATATAAAACTTCCATATTTTTCTTTCTATTCATGCATTACGAAATCATTCCGTGTCGTTTTAGCTATCGCCTACCCCGATATGTTAAGCGATATACATCAAAGCTGGATCAGTTCCAACCTTTTTTATAATCTTAATAAGAAACAGCTCTAAATCTCGATTTACAACAAAGAATCTTAAGAAATACAGCTAGAAATAGGTGAACCACAAATGAAGAACGTATGAAAAGAAGGATATTAAAAAAAAAAAAAAAAAAAAAGAGAGAGAGAGAGAGAGAAAATAATCGATAAAACCTTATTATACCATCAAAAAAATCCGCATAATCAGTAACCGTTAAATCAATGTTATACAGTAATTCAAAATTCTTAAAACACAGTAAATTAAAACTGATGCAACAAAATTAAATCCTCTTATTAATTTTAATTTATAAATGTGTCACAATTATGATATGGGCAATAATTAAGAAAATCAACCCCCTTTCCCTACAGAAAAAATCTCTTTCCATCACAAAAAAATAAAAAAAAAAATAATGAAAATATATAAATAAAAACACCCTAATTAATATTCTCATCATAATGTATTTAAAAACAACTATGATAATTTGCGTCCCAGAAGAATTTTAAATTATTTGTTAACGAATCTGAAAAGAATACTTCTTGGACATTAAAAGTCATCCAATAATTTTTTTTTCTCCTATTTTTTTCGATTAAAAAGGGAAATAATGTTTTAATTAAATGTTTCAAATCAATAATGAATGTGCTCAATATAAAGATACAATAGTTACTGAAAACTGAAAAACGCGTTTTTAATGCCAGAAAATGCTGATAATTTACAAAAAATCAAAGTATCACAACTCCATAATTTTGGTCGTCCAACAATGTCATTTCAATTGTGAAACTTGTTACGGCAGTGCTTCTTAACTTTTTTTTTTTTTTTTTTTTTTTTTTTTTAATCTCGCGGCACAGTCGAATCGAACCCATAGCTCTGCAATGTATCAAATTGGAAGGTGCTTTTATTAAGAAACTATGTAATCGACCTGATTTTTTTCGTTTTTCGGTAAAGGCAGAAGATTTTTCGGAAAATGTTGTCAAAGCTGGCGTTTTGAATCGAATTTCTGGACACGACAGAGTAGGAAAGGAAAAAAAAAAACTGCCGCCAGGGCCGAGACTGGGGGGGGGGGAGAAGGTATGTGTCCCAGGCGCCAGAACGAAGGGGCGCCAAATGAAGGATTATACCTTTGGAATGGATAATTTTCTTCCGATGGACTGATGGCTTCCATTATGAAACAGCCATTATAAATGAAGTGTCAGGTGGAGATGCAAGAGCAGTCGTAAAAATTTAGAACTCTGATTTTCTGGTCAGAATGGAAAAAAAATTATCGCCATCCCCCCCCCCCCCCCCAATTCTGACCAGAAAATCAGAGTTCTAACTTTTTACGACTGCTCTTTCATCTTCACCTAACACTTCATTTATAATGGCTGTTTCATAATAATGGAAGCCATCAGTCCATCGGAAGAAAATAACTTCGTGAAAGTGGAAACTCGGATAATCGGGACTCTACCGTATATTTGATTTTAAAAATGATCTTTAGAATATTTTTGCTGGTGTTCAGAGGGGAGGGGGGGGGGGAGTCATGACTCCCGTGACCTTCCCCTTGGATCCGCCATTGTAGATTACGTAGTTCATATTTTATTACATATTTTAAATTTTAAAATAAGTCGGCTATTATAAAATTAGTAAAATTATCTTTGTAAACATACTTTGCGGAAGAGGGGGAGGGGGGGGGAAGGGGGCGCCAAAATCCATGCTTGCCCCGGGTGCAAAAAAGGCTAGTTTCGGCCTGTCAATAATCCCTTATAACTCAAGATGTAATTAATTTATCGGAAAATGAAAAAAAGAAACCGTCCAATTACAAATCACTCCAATAATCATGCCTGCAAGTATCATGCTTTTAGGTTTAAATAAGAATGGGAAAATGCATCAAAAAGTTTACTGTTATTGGGCGGGGATAATTTTTGAGAACTGCCTTAATTTCGTAATTTTTACCAAAATAATTATTTTGAAGTAAATGACTTTTGATATGAGGAAGAAAAACATTTGAAACATTTTTGCGATTAGAAACATGCCTCTGAATCAAAAGGTTTAGGCTCAGAAGCAGAAATATTATGCACTAATTATCATAGTTATTGGACACCAATAAGAGTGGACACCTTGTATCTGCAAACAAATAGTAAAACATTCTTTGTAAAAGTCAATCATAAATAAAATAAAATATTTAAGCCTTTTTATCACTGCGTGGCATATCTGCGACATACCCAAAAATCATTGCTACTTATACAGTGAGCTTTAAGGCTGTTCTCCACTGCACTGCTCAACAAGCGTAAAACGTTTTGACACGTTTACAAATTCATTTTTTAACAGAAAGATATAAAATTGGAAAGCGTGACCATGGAAGGGATTTGGGATCGAACTGTGTTTTCCATTTTTGGATCCATAAATAACCTATTGAGTTAGAAGCGATTTTGATCACGTGACAAACACGATTTTCATCCTTTCTTGAGTGTCTTTTCTCCATCGCGCGGAAATTCGGTTCAAAACGCCCACTTTGACACTATTTTCTGAGATACCTATTGCATTTGCAAAAAAACAGAAAAAACATCTCGACGACATAGTTTCTGAACAATGACACCTGCTAGTTTCATGCATTTCCGAACAAAAGTAACTTAAAACTTTTGTCAGAAATTTGCCCTTTTGGATTTGAGAAACAGCCTTAAAAGAGGGTCATTCCATGTCAGTTCAGGCAGGCATGTAACCCACCATCACAGATTTTGATGAAACTGCGTGTGTTTGTTCCTTTTATTAAGATATGATTCCCAGTATTTTTTTTTTACTCCTTGGTCAAATAGTTTCTGAGAAAAAAATTGTCAAAATTTTGAAAAACTGCCATCAGTTGGCATTCGTGACTGCTCGATTTTCAAATGTAGCATGACATAAATATGATCATATTTCAATATCTATTCCACAAATCATCTTCAAATAATTTATGCATAATATATAGGGTATGTATTTTATGAAAAAAAATACTGTTACGCTTATATAACATTTTAAGTGTGTCTAAAAAAATGTTTAATCTTTGAAGTCGTGATTTTTTTATGAAAAATAATGCATTAACTAAAATAGCATTATTAACAAAAGGCGGTATTTTTATTAAATTTATTTTTTGTGGGGGATATACTTAAAGGTGTCCTTTACCTGATTCTGAAATAAAAGTAGTGGGATTTTGGGTGTTTTTAGTAGTATTTTATATTTAAAAATATTTTGAGGCGTATTTCAAATCAAATCAAGCAGAGTCATTCCATGTCAGTTCGCCTAAGACATTTAATTCACTGTCACAAATTTCAATGAAACTGGGTATGTTTATAGCTCATTTTAAGACAGGATCAAGGAAATTAAAGGTGATTACAAGTAAAATATTTTTTAAGATAAAAAAAAATATCTAAATTTTGAAATTTTTTAAAAATGTTTTTAATGACAGATCTATTTTCAAAGGCTGCATAAAAAAAAAGTCATTTCAATATAAAATCACTAAATAAGTTTCAAATAATGTATATGTGACAAATAATGTAGGCAGATTATTATTTATTGTTGTTTGTCATGTTTAAATGCTAAGAGTGTGTTTAATCTTGTGAATTCTTAAAATCAAGAATTTTGTGAAAAATAATGTGTTAATCAAAAATTTATTATTAACCGAAGGCAGGCTGTTATTACTTTTTTTAATTGTACGTAAAAATATCTTTTCAATAGTTATAAAATAAAAATAGTGAAAATATGAGCATTTTTAACAAAATTTTCATAAAATGTGAATGTTTAATGATAAATATTGAAGCTTTTCATGCTAAGATGTACTAAAATGACTACGATATCGTGTATTTCTACTCTTGCTTAAATATAATACATACAATAATAAAATAACAAATATTATTTACAGCAATAAAAATTAAATTAAATAGTACCAGTTCCTTTACCAACACTACATTGCTCAACAGCCGACTTAAAATCAACAGCCCACTCTTATTGAAAAATACTTTCAACTGTTCAAATAATAAATAAACTGCATTTAAAAATTTTAAAATCAACTTATTATCTTAAGACGATAATAATAACTAAACAACATGATGAATTTATAAATCAGCTTTTAATTGAAAAGTCATGAAATGGTCCCTTTAAATATTGTTGTTCATCGAGTCAATCAAAACAAATTATATAAAAAAAATAGTGAGCCTAATATGCTGACTGCAATGACACTTCTAACAAAACTAATTAATTCATTACCATCTGAAATCAAACCCGAAAGATCAAAAAGAAAAAAAAATCATCTGTAGTACTCACTCAGGGGTTGTTGAGGTAGGAATGTCTTTGTGACATTTTCACCTGTACTTCAATAAAATATAAACATGTAAGCTTTTTTCATTCATCCAAGTTAAGTAAAACAATTATAAAATTTTGTTGTCATTACACCAGATGTTAAATTTTTCGTTACATACTGTTAGATAAGTTCTTTACTTTTAGACATTATTGACATAATATCATAAAATTTACTATATGTATTTTCTATAAGTGTATAAACAATATATATATGCTTTATTAAACATAAATGAATAATTTTTAAATAATTTGTTTGAGAACAGGGATATATATACACACATATATATGTTGAAAATCCATCTTTCAGCAATATTGTGATGAAATAAATCAAATTACCGTAATTTCCGGTGTATAGCCCGCGCATCAAACAATCGTGTTTCGACCCAGAAATTTTTAAAAATAAAATGTAACTTTTTAGATCACAGTAAATATTGGTCTTCAAATACTGAATAAAATTTCTGGGTCCAAACTGAATTGTTTGATCTGCGGGCTATACACCCGAAATTACGATACATATCATTAGAAACTGAATAAAGTTACAAAAGTGCAACTCATTAAGTTTTAAATATTTTTTTAGATATAGTTATTTGAAAGATATAAATATAATGGATTATGCATTTTTTGCATATATTTAAAGCACAATACGTCAAAATTTTCTTCAAAAGAGTGAAATTTGGTATTTTTTTTTTCAATATTAGCAGCTCAATGCTAAATTTTCAATATTAACAGCCAAATATGATTTTAAAGATTAGGACTGTCATTTTGAAAATTTCTATTGGGCGGTGAGGAGCTAGTGATTTTTCTCTTTTTTGGAAAGGAATAATTGCTCTTCGCCCTAGAAGTTTTACTAAAATACAATATTGTTTATTTTTTTCCTTAAGAAACGAACATAAAAGATAATTTGAAAAATAAAATAAATGTATAAATAAAAATATTTCCAGGGATCATACATTGGATAGGTTTTACATTTGAAAATATTGATAATTTTAAATATGATTTAAATACTAAAACCAACCAAAATCCCACTATTTTTATTTCAGATCCAGTTATAATGTAGTATTATGTACAATTTAAAATTAAAAAATTAGTCATAGAAACTCCGCCTCTGATTGATAAAGATTTTTTAATAATTTCATTATTTTTTGTAAAATATTTTTGATTTCAAAGATTATACAATTTTTTAGACACATTTAAATATTTTTTAACATTACAGCAATATTTTTTTCATAATCTACATACTTTGTTTACCTTGCTTAAATTATTCGAAGAAGATTTCTTTATTAGTTATTGAAATATGATTTTATATATAAAATGAGGCCTTTGAAAATTGAACAATCATTAATGGCAACTCGTGGCATTTTTCCAAAATTTTGATAATTTTTTCTCATATGTTCACTATTTTTATTTTATAACCATTTAAAAGATATTTTTACGTACAATTAAAAAAAAGCAATAACACCCTGCCTTCGGTTAATAATACATTTTTGATTAACACATTATTTTTGACAAAATTCTTGATTTTAGAAATTCATAAGATAAAAGACACTCTTAGTGTTTAAACATGATAAAAAACAAGAAATAATAATCAGCCTACATTATTTGTCACATATACATTATTTGAAACCTATTTAGTGATTTTATATTGAAATGACTTTTTTTTTATGCAGCCTTTGAATATCGAACTGTCATTAAAAAAATTTAAAACAATTTTTCAAAATTTTGATATTTTTTATCTTAAAAAATATTTTACTTAGGATCAAGAAAATTAAAGGTGATTACGTCTTAAAATAAGCTATAAACAAACCCAATTTCATTGAAATTTGTGACAGTGATTAAATGGCTTAGGGGTACTGACATGGAATGACTCTGCTTGATTTGATATGAAATGCACCTCAAAATATTTTTAAATAGGAAATACTACCAAAAACACCCAAAATCCCACTATTTTTATTTCAGAATCAGGTAAAGGACACCTTTAAGTATATCTCACATAAAAAATAAATTTAATAAAAATACCGCCTTTTGTTGATAATGCTTTTTTTGTTAATGCATTATTTTTCATAAAAAATTCACGACTTCAAAGTTTAAATATTTTTTTAGACACACTTAAAATGTTATAAGCGTAACAATATATTTTTTTCATAAGCTGCGTACCCTAAATATTGTGCATAAATTATTTGAAGATAATTTGTAGAGTAGATATTGAAATATGATTATATATATGACATGCTACATTTGAAAACCGAGCTATCAAGAATGCCAACTGACGGCAGTTTTTCAAAATTTTGACAATTTTTTTCTCAGAAACTATTTCACCAAGGAGCAAAAAAAATTACTGATGATCATATCTTAATAGTAAGAACAAACACACGCAGTTTCATTAAAATCTGTGATGGTGGGTTACATATTGATATTTTACTGCCTGATTTGACGTGGAATGCCCCAAGACGATTTTATTTATTGGAGATATCTTTCAACACAGCACTCAATATTAATTGTTTTCAAAGAATTCTCAACAGATGGCGATACTGAAATAATTTTTCATTCCAAAGTTTTATTTATCATTTGAGAATTTTCACATCGTTATTGTTAAAATGATGTACGCAGAGTTTGTAAAATGAAAAAGGCTGACGACGTTTAAAAATTGAATAAGGTCGTATACTTTACAATTTTGTATTGAAAAATTTGCAATAAAGAATAAGTAATATTATACTTATTGCAGGTATGAAAAAGCACCTTTTAGTGAATATATTTTTACCTTTATGTTCAGATTCTTTAAAAGTATTTTTACTTTTTTCTTTTTAAAAAAGAAAATATTGTAATTGATATTTTTTTCGACTTCCGGTTTTCAACGGACTTGCACGTTTTAGAGGTCTGAGACCCCGAAAAACATGTTTATGCAAAATGTCTGTCTATCCGTATGCCCGCTTTCTACAATCGAAAAGTGTATGAAGTTATGCATAGAATTGAACCATTTTTTTTTATGTATGTTTTTGGCTATGATTAGCAGGTCCTCCCTGAATTTGGAAATATTCCACCGGAAGGGGGCACTGTAATAGCGCTTTTTGTGCCAATTTTATTATTGTGTACCATCGTAAAGTGTATGAAGTTATGCACAGAACTGAACCAAATTTCATGTATATGTTTTTGGGTACGACAAGCAGGCCCTCATTGAATTTGGAAATATTCTACCGGAAGGGGGCGCTGTGATAGCGATTTTTCACAGTTCTGTTGCACATCGGATGTTCGCGCAACGACGGGCAATTCGCATCCAGCTAACCCGGCGATTCCCAAGCAGCTGATGCACAACAGAATAACGAAAAATATTGATTTTATTAAACTTTATGATTGAAATTAACTCGTTTTTACTCAAATAAGGTAAAATGAAGCAGAAACTAAAGATGAAAATGAAAGTTGGTGTAATATTGAAGTAATAACACTGGAGGATTAACATGTGTAATTTTTTTTTTGAAATATTAACATGTATGAGAAAGTTGTTGGATTAACACATCCGACTAGTTTCCATGCTTTAAATGATGTATTCTAACATTTGAGCAAATGTTTTTCGAAATTTTTAATAAAATGACTACAGCGAAACATCCCTGTGCGACTACCTCCGTTAAGCGACCACCTTCCTGAACGACCATTTTTTCATGAAACGAAATTTATTCCCATAGGCTCAATACTAATGTTACTTCCAGTCAGAGACCATCCCAGTCGAACTCCTTCTATGAGCGACCAATTTCTTTGAAGAAAATGAAGCAAATTCCGTTTTTTCTTGATCGCTTGAAGAAGATTTTATTAGAAAATAATTCCGGAGACCGCATTATTCATCAAACTTCTAAACAAGTTTAGAATTTTTTTTTTTCAATACCGGTTACTTTTAAGTGTTTAAACCCCTTTGTGCATTTTTAGGCAATGAATTTAATTCTAATGACAAATTAAGAAGGACAGTCAATAAGCTCCCCTGCCCTATTCTGTCAGGAAACTCTCAAAGAAATAGATAAATTAATGAAATCATCATTATTTGTTCCCGTCCAAAAAAAATAAAAAATAAATAAAAAATAAAAAAAAATAAAATAAAATAAAATTGCATTTATTTACTGAACTTCGAAAGGACTTGGAAATAAAAGTTATAAAAGATAAAACCGTAAAATCAAAGCAAACGTCAATGTATTCATTTTTTAAACTCTGCAGTAATTAACTCATGTAATTAACTTTTGTTTTAATACTTAAATTTTCATATTTTTCCTAATATGAAAAATAAATTTTAGTAACAATTACTGTTACCCTTTTTTCAACAATTAAAATCTAGATTTAAACATGACCTCCATTAAGAGAGCAGCCACCTCCCGGAGCCACCAAATTTTAATGGAACGGAACCTGGTCGCTTTAGGGAGGTTTTACTATATTTTGAAATAGATGGCTTTTGACACGACGAAGAACAAGATTTGAAACCTTTTTGCAATTGGAAGCATACGGTTAGGAATTAGACAAAAATAAGAATGGACACCCTGTATCTAGAATCGAATAGTAAAATCTCATTTGTGGAAGTCAATCTAATATATAAAAATGAAAATTTATCTGTCTGTCTGTAATGCTATAGAAATCCACAGTTTGAAAGCCAGAATTGTGAAATGTTATGTACAGTCGTGGAAAAAAAAAGTAAACACCACCTACTAACTCCTCAACAAATTATCGTAGAAGAAAGTTACTGGCACCGAACGATTGGAAATAAAGTCTACTTTTAAATGACGTATATAAAATTTGCTTAGGGGTGTTTACTTTTTTTTTCACGACTGTACATGTGTATTTAAACACGGCCAAGGCAACTAAAGCAATCCGGAATCGAAATAACTTATATTTAACTTTTAATTAATAAAATACCACCAATTTTTCGTTATAGCAGTTGCCAACAATTAAAAATCCACAATAAAATTCTTACCACAACAATTACCTTTCTATTGCAAGACGCATTGCATATTGGGTGATTCCGTGGAGAGTGTCACACACGTAACGCAGACTTTAATTTGCATTTATTCAATTATTTATTAAATTTTGATGTTAATTCTGATTTTAAGTGGTATGGTAAATAAGTTATTAGCATATTTTTAAATTTAAATTTGTGGCAATAAAACTCACAGAAGTATATCATTTAATTTCATTACTCAAAATGTGCTTTTTTTCTACTTCAGAAAAAAAGCACATTTTGAGTATGAAATTAAATGATATATTTCTGTGAGTTTTACTTACACACATTTAAACTAAAAAATATGTTAATAACTTATTTACCATACCACATAAAATCAGAATTAACATTAAAATATAATAAATAATTGAATAAATGCAAATTAAAGCCTACGTTACGTGTGTGACTCTCCGCATGGAATCGCCCTATTACGTACGCCACGCTGCAATACTAAGAAGCTTTAGCGGGTATTACGATAATTCTTTTACCTCACATGCAAATAATTAGAGATTATTTAATTGAGCTTAGTGATTACAATTTTTTAAAAATAAAGAAACACACTTTATCCCAAACATCAACAAAATTTTTTATTCCATTTATTCCCTTATTCCAAAGATATCGTTTTATCGTCTGCTGCCGCAGTAACATGATAAATTTCATAAAAAAAAAAAAAAAGGCACAGTAGTAGAAAAATATTTTACTAAATAGAACAGTTATTTTTAATTTTGGCTTTAGAATTAAATTCATGAACTCCCGTGCATAGAACGGGTTAATCAGCTAGTTATAAATAAAATAAAATATTTAAATAACTCGACGATTAGGAATCTACAAAAATCGCTCATCAGTCTATCACTCGGGGCATAGATTAACAGACCTTCAATTATTTCCAGAGGTCAAGATGATTGATGAAGAAACCCATTCGGCGTAAAAGACAAAATCGATTTTAGCAAAACCGACGCACACACATACAACGCCATTACCGTCCAATCAGTCAAATCTGCCACAGCGATATGTCATGATATAATTATTACACTGCCGCAATCACATATTGTAAAGAGTGTTCTAAAACCTCCAATGCCACAACGCCCGTCGGAAAAAGATATGCGAAGGTACAATTATTATTATTATATATATATATAAAAAGAATCAATAAAAACGCCAACATTTATGAATTGCGCTTATAAAATGCTATTTGTATTCACAACAATTCTGTTGTGCCAACGTCCGTTAAATACCATGCAAATACAACCTATAAATACGTCTATATATATTCAAGAGGGGTTCTGTTACAAAAACTTAATTGTAAGGCACATATAAAAGAGAGTATGATGACGCTTCCAGCGATGAAGTTATTACGGAAATTAAATCCAAAATAAAGCTGGGTAGGTTGAAATTTAATAGCGGGTTATTAGAGGTGAAAGCGGAAAACCCAGGGAAGCAAGCTTTAACCGATGCATTTAGATGTCTTTTACCAGATTGATGTTAAGATATCAGTCATAGAAAGTCACTTCAATACGAAGAATTACGTATGTTTTCGTACTCTTACTCTTGTTTTGCCCATCATTTATTTCTGCATTTAAACGGTGGTGTAATTGCAAAAACCTCAGAGAATATACGCTATAGGCAGAAGCCAGAAGGTATATACTAGAGAATAATACAGGGTCTCCCCACAAAAACATTGATCTCGGCTTTTACTCCTTAAATATTGATCAAAGACATACATTATAAACTTACAGGGTGGCTACTAAATACTGTTACAAATATTCAATCATTTTATTTTACAAATATAAAATAGAAAATGATAAATACACTAATATGATGAACATCAGAGATGAAAGTTTACCAGGAAATAATTTTACTCGAATCGACCGCCATCTTTATCGATTACCAAAGGTAATCTCTTATGCCACTGTCCGATTCTGGCACCAATCATTTTAAGAGGTAATCGGTCCCATTCACGCAATATGGAAGCTTTGAGAGAGTCCAAACATCTGTGCTGTTTGCTATTTACTTTAGAATCTAAAATCCCCCAGATATAATAATCTAAATGATTTAGATCCGGTGAAGAAGGTGGCTAATCTTCTTGCATAAAAGTTCGGATAACTGACATGAAGCCAAGCCTGTGTGGATTTACTTCGGTACGAAGGTGCAGAATCTTGCTGAAATATTCAATTCTTTTTGGGATACAACCTCTCAGCATGTGGCAATAAATGTGAAGCTAATATGTCCCGTTTGTAATATTACGCATTGATTTTTATCCCGTTATCGAGAATTTCAAAGCAATTTTCCATTGTTTGACACCGCGGCCCAAACCATAATAGAATTCTTGTTCTGAAAGAGTTTAACAGTTCGAAGGTTTTAGGGCATATTCTCGAAGGTTGCTGGATATACGACATAATTTCTAGCATTATAAAACTGTTCAGTGCAAAATAGCTTCTCATCAAAAAATATTATTCTGTCAACACTTTTCCTACCACGCCGCTTCAGCAATTTCTTGCATCTTTGTAATCTTTTTATTCTTTGCGTAGCAGTCAAACATTGAACTTTTCTTTTGCGATAAGGACGAAAACCCATGTCTTCATTTGTAATAACTTGCATAGTTCTGCGACTCACGTTCTCTTCTGCAGCCATTTTATTTGCAGAACGTTTTAGATTTCTTCGTATCTTTTCAGGAACTCTTTTGATATGCTCTTTTGCGTGAACTAAGCGTGGACGACCAGACCTAGGTCGATCGTTACAGCTAATTAGTATCCATTAATCGATTTATAGTTCTACGTATAAAGGTTCTATTAAAACAAAGGCATTTTAATTGCTTAAAGATTTTATCAGCGAAAAATCCGTGAACAAAGAGCTGTTTAATTATCATTCTTTTGGCTTCCATCTTTAAAATAATTTTAAATACGTATTTGCTTTATACAGAAATCGTCTGCACTAATAGAAAATTTGCCAAACGAGGAAATAGAGAAATAGATTGTTTTACCAAACGATTAAAATTAATTCTTATTTTTTGGAGTGTAATAGTATTTAGTAGCCACCCTGTACAAAGTTATGTAAAAAAAGCACAGAATTTTATGAAATCGATTAAAACGTTCAAGGGATTACATTCGAAGTAATAATAATAATAATAAAAAAATTATACGGCCTTCGTACAAAAAATTTCCCAAGAGTAAAATGTTCCCATACACTAATAAGGTCATTTACAAAATTTCAGCATTTTATTATAAAAAAGTTGCAGAGATATGAACGATGTCTGGATATGAGTTCGGAAAGGGGGGAAATCATGTCGGATGATCGCGTTACAGGGATGGTACACAAATTACAATCGAAAATAATGCTTGCTCTCTAGAAGTAAATCGTTTACAGATTAATTTATGATTAATTACTTTGTTAACCAACTTTGTTTAAATTTATCTCTGCGATTTTTCATGATAAAATGCTGAAATTTTGTACATGACCTTATTAGTGTATGGAGACATTTTACTCATTGGAAATTTTTTTTGTACGGAGGCCCGTATAAAAATTTAAATTTCGTACCTCTGAAAATATTAATCGATTTCATAAAATTATGTACTATTTTTTACGTAACTGATTTATAATATATGTCTAGGATCAATATTTAATGAACAAAAGCCAAGGTCAATGTTTTTGGGACAACCTGTATAATATATAAGCTTTATTTGAGGAACAGGGCTTAGACAGAGTTCCTTAAAAATATTCAGAAGGTATACAGAATATACATTCCATTAAATCTCTGCGTATAAAAATAGTACATTTAACCCTTTCGGAACGAGCGTCTTTTACAGAATTTTTAATCTTTTATCACTTTTTTTTTAAACAGAAATTTTTGCCTCATTGAATCGGGAAAATGCTCGGATTAAATAAGGCGAAACTTACAGTAAAAATTTACTGGTGAGAATAATCACTGATTCAGAGCACCTTACGCGGCACGAATACCGGTCGCTCGTCCCCAAGGGGTTAAGGGGTTGTAACCAAAAACGAAACCCGTTCCTAAAGTGAAAATATTCTCATAAAAAAACTGAAACCAAAATCGGGCGATTTTTTAAAATTAATATACGATATCAATCGGTTTTTGTTGAAGGGAATAAAGTCTTAAGGATTTTCAGCAAAACCACAAGTGAAAATAAATGACAATCCAAACTAAGTGGAATGCATGCAAGTGAATAGTATAACGCAAAAAAAAAAAAAAAAATAAATAAATAAATAAAAATAAATAAATAAATAAAAAAATAAGAAAAAAACATTTACCGTATATCCCGGCGTATAACACGCATCACTAATTTGAGAGTATATATTTTTATTTCAAGCATATACCACTGTATAACACGCACCCTGTTTTCTCCACAAAAACAAACCAGAAATACCAGCTTGGATGGCCGAAAATGGGTTAAAATTATGGATAAAAAATATTTGGGAAAAGCGTACAGGATTTTTAATTAAACAAAAAAGTCTTTTAGTTTGGAATATATTTAGATCCCATAGAGCAGACGCAATTAAAAAAGAATAACCCCTTTACAGATTTGGCAGCAATTCCAATTAGACTGACTTCGTTAGATGTTTCCATAAACAAACATTTCAAAGAAAGTTTAAGGTGGCAGTGAAAGACATGGACGCTAGAAAGAGAAAAACATTTACGAGAGGAGGAAATATGCGGCATACGTCATTAACGCAAATGTGGGAATGAATTATAACATCATGGAATGAAATCAAACCAGAAGTAATAGTATAATCCTTTAAAAAATGTAGAATATCAAATAAACTTGGCGGTACCGAGGATGACTATTTATGTATAGATGAATGCGACAGCGGCGTTAAAATACATGCAAGAGACAGTGGGGAAGAAGATGACATTCCCGAAAATACAAATGAGGACGAGTACAACGAACTTTTCATGTTATGTGATAAAAGAAGATTAAGTTTGTTAGAAAATATACATTGTAAGTTTTTTTGTTTATATTGATATATAAATGCATTTAACTATATACATCTAAAAATTTGGAAAGTTTTCTTCTTATGATTTTACATCAAGCATTTTATATTCGGTGTATCACACGCACACGGGAAAATGAAGTGATTTTTTATATGTTAAAGTGCATGCTACACGCCGAGATATACGGTACATATTTTACTTACAATTTTCGATAGCGTGACACAAAAGATAAATTAATTTATTGAAACAAATACATTTCAATGCATAATATAAGTTTAGTGAAAGTGATATATTTAACAGTGTGTCGGAAAATTAAAAGTATTGTTTAGATGTGTAAATATATTTTAACCAAACCAAAAATAATTTAAATTGAATTTTAAAATAAACCTTTAAAAGACACATCAAGGCATTACTTAAATTTTATATCATATCTTTTAAAACTCATACTTTAAATTTATGAGAGATGCGGATGAAAGAGCATAAGCGAATAAAATTTTATGCATCTTTTCATCTTGAACATAATTTTTACACATAAGATTATAAATCGAACAAAAAAAAAAAAAAAAAAAAAAAAAAAAATGCAACTTAACAAATTACAACGACCATTTGGAAAATGATTTTTTCAAAGACTAAAATTTAAGACATAAAAAATCGCACGGAGTTGATCCTCCATTACGTATGCCATGGATTACAATTTTCGGTACTGTAAATTTTTAAACTTCTACGGAGCTGGTGATACATTACGTACGCCATGGATTAAACTTTAATATTCTTGGACCAATTTTAAATGAAATTTAATTTTTAAACTTCTAAACATCCCACAATATTACTTTTTACACCGTCGTATAGAGAAGAAAATGTACTTTTAAATGCAATTTGTTTGAAAGCTGTATCTCAATTATTTTCAGAGTTATTAATTTTTCTTTTTGTAGTTTTTATTACATTTTTGTCATAGTGGCAACAGAAGTATTCATCTCTGTTGAAAGTAAAGGGAAAATAGAGATTACTGTATAGACCCATCAGAAAACGAATAAAATGCGGGATTCAACTAATAAAACGCTTCAGATATGTTTTTGATTTCCTACCCTGACCGAGGACAATAACCATTTTTCAAAATGGTTAATAAAACAATGAAATACCTAATCTAAATATATTTTTATTAACAACATAGCGTCACTGAAAATTTTATATCATGTTTTTTAAAATCCATATTTAAAATTCTTAGAGCCATAAGATATAGTGCTGCGTCACAAATTTTTAACCCGTTAAGTGTTTTTGTATTGATACCATGCTTACATTGCGGGAATTTGGAAAGTTTCAAAATATAGCTAAAGTAATTTTTTGCCATATCTTCTATAGCCTGCAATTTTTCAAAGACTGACATAAAAATCACTCGCCCTGTCAGTAAATCTACTCGCGAGTAAAATCATGTAATTTTTTCACCCCTGATGATATATTCAATAAAATAGATTGTTTTGTAAAACTAATATTAACTAATCATTCTTATCACCAGAGTTTCCCCTTGGTTTAAAAAAGGGCAGGTTGCTGCCGGTGAGAAAAGGGCACTTTTCATATTCTTAAGGGCATATATCTTGGATTCTTAAGAGCACTTTTTTAATTTTTAAAGTCACTTTTAATATTTAAAACCTAGATATATCTTTCAAAACAACATTGAATCATATTTTACTATGTAATCAAATTTTTCAATGCAAAAAAGAAAAAAAGGCACTTTTTTAAATGGAGAGGCAAGAACGGTGCTAATTCTTTGGATGAGGAGCAAGAGGGGTGCTATTTTGTAAACCAAAGGGCAGGTGGGGCGCAGCACCCTCCTGAAACTGCATGGGGGAAACTCTGTATCACCCTAGTATATTTACTGTGCATATACATGTGTGCATTAAAAAATACCCATTTCTGTGATATATATAAAGGTATACATATGTGTGAACCTTAAATTCGAACGATTTTATAATTTACTGGGCCAAAAACGCCGCCATAAATATTTGTTGTTTATTTATTGTTTGCGTTGCATAAATAACTAAGATTTTAATTATTTTGTTACTAATTATAAATACATTAAATCAATTGTAAAAAACGCAGTATACTTGCTATTTTGAATTATAAAAATATTAAATTGTGTAAAAAGATTATTATACTTTTTTATGTAATTTAGTTATAGTTAAAGGTTAAATAACTTTCAAACCTTATAATACTTGGTAGTTATTAGATATTTTAATGTTGAGAAAAATGTGAAAAAAGTTTTTAAAAAAATCAAAGAAAAAAAAACTAATTTAAATGTAAAAAACACCGATTTTATTTTATTTATTTATTTATTTTTAAAAAATCCAGATTTTCTTACATCTTAATAACAATTCTGTCGTGCCAACGTCCATACACAGAATGCAAAAATAAACTTTGAAAATATATGTATTCATGTGAAGTTCAAATACGTCACCTTAATTGCGGAGAATAAAAAAAAGGCGGTATTATTATGTTCCTAGAAATGAAATTATTAAATAATAAAAGTAAACCTAACGTAGAAATAGGTGGGTTGAAATTTAATAGTGGATCATTAGACGTGAAAGCGCATTTAGATGTCTTTTCTGTGATTGATGTAAGTAGATATCAATCATAGAAAATCACTCCGTATACGAAGAACCAACTACGTTTTGCATAGCTAAAAAAGGTTTCAGTTTGAACTCCTTTGTCTATCATTTGTTTTCGCCTTATTAAAATACTAGTTTAACCTTTCCCACTAAAGAGTATTGCACTCAATATTGGATTATAAGAAAGAGAAAGACTCACTGCGTCCTTTCATCATTTGATTTAATATAGGACCCAATGGCAATAATGATATTTAATATAATAGATTGTTAACATATGTAGGACAGTTGCACCATAAAATAAATTAAATAAGATTAATAAGTAAAAACACATAAACTTGCTTAATGGTACACATAAAAAAGAACATTTATATGAACTTGTACAAATAAATTAACGATAAAGTATAATATCGACGTTTCGAGCTGCTTTTCTGTAGTCGCCTTTAGGATAAATATGATGTTGGTATGTTTAAAAGTCTAGAGAAGGAATCTTACTCACTGCTGTTTCCCATTCATATAATTGATCAAGACTCGACTGGAAGCTTTCGTCTGTAAGCTTTTAATCATTTCAACATCCTATTTATCCTGAATACGACTGCAGAAGCAGTTCAAAACGTCGATATTATGCTTTATCGTTAATTTTATTTGTACAATTTCATATAAAAATTCATGTTTATGTGTACCATTAAGCATGTTTATGCGTTTTAACGTATAAATCTTATTTATTAGAATAGATTGGTTTACAAAACAATTAAAGCCAATTTGGCTTATTTGACTTATTATAAATGTGTTCATTGCCTTTTCCATTCAAATGAACACAATTATATAAAGTCAAATAAGCTGTCTCAGTGAAAAAGAAAAGTGTTATAGCATATCTTCAATGTTTGAAAAAATATTGAAGATAGTAGGGGAGAGTGGCTCACCATGGGAAATTTTTTTTCTTTCTTTTTAACCATTTGGAAAAATGGTTATTGTCCTCGTCAGGGTAGGAAATCAAAAGCATATCTGAAGCTTTTTATTGGTTAAATCCGCATTTTATCCGTTTTCGGATTGGTCTATACACTAACCTTTACTTTCAACAGAGATGGATACTTCTGTTGCCACTATGACAAAAAAGTAATAAAAACTACAAAAAAAAAAATTAATAACTCAGAAACAAATTGAGATACAGTTTTCAAACAAATTGCATTTAAAAGTACATTTTTTTCTCTATACGACGGTGTAAAAAGTAATAGTGTGGGGGTGTTTAGAAGTTTAAGAATGAAATTTCATTTAAAATGGGTCGATGGAAAAGCCTTTTCCCGAACAGCCAATGAAATGCTTGGATAATACGTAAGTTTCAGGTGGATAATACGTAAGTTTGGTCGTTGTAATTTGTTAAATTGCTTTTTTTTAATTATTTCAATTTATTTTATATGGATCAATTGTCAAAATCTTACCTGATATCCCTTCTTTTAACCTTTGCCTACATTATTAAATAGCTTTTGATTTTATATCCGTCATAGAATTTTTTTTTTTAAATATTTATTAAACTTGTGCTTTGTCCCCACCTTTGTATCTACTGGTGGGGCACCTTGGGGCAGTTAAGAATAAATCTGGAAAGTTCAATAATCGAATTACAATATACATGAAATTGTTTGTTCAAGAAAAAAAAAATTATTTAAATTGAAAAGACATTTCAGCTGATAAAATTTTTGCTTTCTGAATATTGCCAGCATCAATTGCTGAATTTTTTTGGCATTCTAAATTTCTAATCTTTGCCATTGATAAGCCTAATGACTTCTTAAAAGAAGAAATAATAACTATTAATAAATACATGTTAGGTAGATTAAAAAAAAAATGTTTTAAACACAATATCTTTTTGTTAAAATATTTCGAATAAAAGTTAGCTAGGCATATCTTGTGTCCCCAAGGTGCACCTCCTCCACTCTATAACCCACTATGAA
Source organism: Maratus speciosus (assembly GCA_963932465.1). Taxonomy (NCBI): domain Eukaryota; kingdom Metazoa; phylum Arthropoda; class Arachnida; order Araneae; family Salticidae; genus Maratus; species Maratus speciosus. Next base: position 105,679,925 of record OZ010795.1, on the reverse strand, counting down.
ATTTTAGAATGTCATGCTGTTAAGCTTAGCTTTAGAACTATTATTATACATCAGTTTTATAGAGAAAGCTTTAAATTTCATTATATTATCTTTTATTTCAAAATATTTTCAATCAAATTCCATTTTGCAACCTATCAAACTTTTAATGAAAGTTACTACACATGTTTGCAAAATAAAAATCTTAACTGAAAGTTAGATTGTGCTGCTGCATTTGCAAGAGTTAAGAGTTAATTAAAAATTTAAAGTAAAAAATAAAGCTGTACCGAAGTGTACCGTATCCCAAGGTGAGCAATTCTCCCCTATTCTGGCTTCATTAACATTCTATGTTAAATCTCTAAAAGAAACTCTATACCTAAAGAAGTAGTATAAATAGTGATTATACTAATTCTAACGTTTATATCTGTAGATCAGAATCATTTCTGTAAAATCTCATTTTTATTTCGAAATCCCTTTATTTAAAATGTGAAACTTTCAACTATCAGTTCCATTCCTTTCATATGGCATTACTAAGTAGTTTAAGCAGTTTTAAGGGGTATGGTCACGCAGCTTCGGAATTCTCCTCCGTATTGTTAAGTCTATGGACTTTTGATGCATTCTTATATGGGGCATTCTCACAACCTTTTGACTTTCATGTCCCTGAATAATAATTTTTATTTTAATACGCTTTAAAAAAATTTTTTTTTTTTATTTCATATACTGGGGAACATCCCATTGCACGATTGCACAACAATATTAACGAGATAAATAAGTTTTGGACGATGTTGGGGTCCAAACACTTGGAAAACTCCTCTACCGCCCCGTGTCCCTGATGCTGATTTTTAAGTTTAGAGCTGTCTGGATAAAAGTGTTTCAATAAAAATAATTTATTTTTTTCTGAAACTGGAACTATTGTTTTATATAAATATGTAGCTAAAAATTAACCTGCACACATTTTTAGGGTTGTTATTATTTTTTAAACTCTGTCCCTGGGTTTTAGATTCCTTACCACCCTAATTAAAATTATACAGAAAATCATTTCAGATGCAGCCACAGAATTTTTTTCAAGTTTTTTCTCATGCAGAAGTATGCTAGAAAAATAATGTATAAAATTCTTTGGCAGGAAATTTACTGTAGAATTTAAATCAGCATTTAAATATCAATTTCAAGCATCGTGGCTTTATTGGTAGTCTCACCGTCCCCGAGGTTTATTCCTACACTTTTCGAGTTAAATTAAAAAAAAAAAAATTAATTTAATCCAATGTTAATAACTGTTTCTAAAAAATCAATGAACATTGTGGCTATCACTTAGTCTTAACATGATTTTCCTAAAAATATTTGGTACTTTTCCTTACCGTTCCATCCTTACCGTCCCTTTTTTTTACCATTTCGTCCTTTTTTTCTAATACCATCCTCTTTTTACTTTCTTCTATCTTCAATAGAAGAAAGTATTGTAATCGAAATTTTTTTCGACTTCCGGTTTTCGACGGATTTACCCGTTTTAGGGGTCAGAGATACCAAAAAACGTGTTTATAGAAAATGTCTGTCTGTCCGTGTGTCCGTCTGTCTGTCGCCATTGTACCATCAAAAAGTATGAAGTTAGGCATAGAATTGAATTACCCGAACCGCGGATCGTGTTAGGGTAAATTTGGGTAAGTCAACCCGATATAGGGCTACCCCAATTCTCAAACTGTTTACAAAGAAAGTGCAGTATTCTATAAATCTCGTAAACAACTGAACATGTAGTGTTGACTGACTATTTTTTCTCGACTACTCATATTAATATGTTTTTTAATTAAGAATAAGTTCTCACAATCAGTAATATTTCAGAAAAGCAATAACGTTTAAATGAAGTTCAAAAAACTAATAATTATTTTTCCATCTTAAAAAAAGAAAAAAAACCGTTAGAATAGAATAAGAGAACCAAATTACAATTAAAAAATTAAGCTTTTCAAATTATCTTGACATTTTTTAAAATTTATATTTTACCCTTTTCATTGCCAGAATGGCTTTAATAAGTTTACTTGGAGAAATAATTACTAGAAGAAAAGTCAAAAACTTTTCAAACTTACATCACATTAACCACAGCATAAAGAGAAGAAATTTAATAACGAACTAATCAGACACGATGAATACTAAGACAAACATTCGTCGAATTTATTTCCAAATAAGAAACTTTTTATTTTCAATGATATTAATCAAAACAATTTGTTTTGGAAAAACTGGACAGTTTCTACTGCAAACATATTTCCACTTCACACAATATTGAAAAAATATCTTTTATTTATTGATGGAAGAAGCAAGATTTAGAGGAAAGAGAACGATAAACAACTGATAAGTAAATACAAAATTTTTACGCTAAGATGAATACGTGATCTTTAAAAAACAATTTAAAGGATGTACAAACAATCAGATTTTTTTTTTCATTTCTTTTTCAAAATCATAAAAGAAGAAACTTCTGTAATATAAAATTAATTAAGACTGTTTTTAAATTCAAACTCGGTGCTTTCTGAAGCATTCTGATTGCCAGTTTATTTTGTTAAGGGTGCTGGTCACTGGCGGAAAATATCGCGTTCAGCTCATATACTAGACCGTTCCTACCCCCCCTGCAAGCTGTCAGAGAGGCGTGTATCTTTAAATGGCGTGAAGTCCAAGAGATCTTATCGGTTGTCTGTTGACAAAATTTATGAGCCAGTAGGAACGGAAAGTACTATAGCAGCTATTTTTGTTAGTAGGGAAATATTAGTACTTCAATTTCTTTTGCAGTTTTTGAAATACACGAGATCACATTGAACAATTTTACTATTACAGTAAACTCTGTCTAAGGCGGAAGCGATCGGGACCAAGAAAATTTTCCAAGGCAATATTCCGCCTTATACAAATTTTACTCTATGTATATGGATTCACAGGGACTTGAAAATCTTTCCGAGTTAGACAGATTTCCGTCTTACACAGAGTCCGCCTTACAGAGAGTTTACTGTATTATTATTATTATTACAGCGACGCAACCAGGAATTCTATCAAGGAATAAGTTTCAATTGAATAATTTCGACTTTTATAAATGCCTAAATTTGAGAAAAATTTTGATAAAAATTTAAATATGACAATAAAAAGTGATTCAATGTCATTTTGCTGTCTAAAATGATTTTGATGTTTCACCTTACTTTATATTATGTTTATTATATGTTCATGTTTACCTTCAAATTTAACCGTCCTAAATTTTAAACAAATAATTATTAAATCAACTTGTCTATGACTTGTTTTCATAATTTATTACGTAATATTCAGTGTTTGTGATTTTTTTTTCTTTTGTTTATGTAAAGCAACATTAATTTACTACTGAAAAATCAAAGCACAATTGATTATAATTAATTACTGCAATATGTATTTTTTTTTTTAAAGTTTGTTTATAGATAAAAATATTATTATAAATCATCAGGTAAAGAAAATATGGACAGAGACCATATTTAGTCCGAGTTACACATTCATTTTTTCTGTATGATATATTTAAAAATATTCCACAAATTTATTGAATACTTTAAAATTCGATAGTTCCTTGAGATTTTGGACCTATTTTTATGAACGATAATAGATACAGCCATCGGTATTTCTCACTGGGTAAGACAAATAAAATCTGTTGAATTCTCAATGTAGTACACCCCCCCCCCCCTCTCAACATAAAAGCGCCAAAAAAATTAAAATAAAAAATAAAAGGTTGTAAGAGAATTTTATCAAAATATCTCCGATTATTGAAGTTATTCCATATATTGGCACGTATTTAAGTATTTATATAATGAAATTAAACTACAGTGCAAAATGAACATGAATTATACAAAAAATACTTCAAGTAATGCTTTTTAATACAGCTTTATTTGACAAAAGCATAATATAAGATTTCCAATAACTCAAATTAGCGGTCATAAATTTGAAATTTGAAAGTTATTTCATTTAATTTTGATCATCGTTTAATAAAATTAACATTATTAAGAAATATTGAAAATTGCGAATTTCAATACATGTAACGATATCTTCATTAATTCTCTATTCAATCAAAGGATACAATATTAAATATAGATACAACATACATGCAGCAATGTATATACGATTCACAAAGACAAAATATCAAAGTATAATATTAATATGTATAGAAATGAGGAAAATATCATTAAATGAATATTAGTATTGCGTATGCTAAGTCCCCCCCCCCCCCCCCATTCCTACTCAACCTTGCTCCCACCAAAAATATCCATAACAATATTAACTGAAAGGAAAGTAAAAACATAATATGTTTGCTCTGCATATTTAAATTCATTTCAAATATTCATTTTTTTTTTAAGTATGTGATTGTAAATTTTAATTAAAGATGTGGAATGCTTCCTCAAAAAATTATTATTATTATATTGTCCCCCAAAGCTTTGTTAACCTTGCCTTGAGTTTATAAGAATTTTGTTATATTAAACAAAGACAGTACTATAATTTCTGTATTATTTCTGTATGTATATAGTTACATCCGAATGTAAATATTACCCGAACTTTCTTTTTTCTTACAGAGTATTTAAATAAAGCACTTTTTTTTGTTTTTTATGTAGATTAAAACTTAACCCTAAAAATTATTTTAAAAACATTAATTACCCAAAATATACCATAGTAGTTTTCTCATGCATTAGGAATGTTCACAGCTATTTTCCACACATTTTAACAAATTCTTTTCTTTTTCTGATCATTTTTCCATAAAATTGACATTATTAACAAATATTCAAAATTGCTAAGCGCAATACATAATAATTAATTTTCAGTTAATTCTAACATTGTCATCTATTCAATTAAAGGGTACAATGTTCAATATAAATGCAACATATATATGATTCACAAAAACAAAATGCCAGAGTATAATATTAATACATTGTACAAGTGAGACAAAAAAAAATCATTGAATGAAAATTTGTAATGTGCATGCTGAGTTCCCACCCATCCCTCGACTTACTTCCGCCAAAAATATCCATAACAATGTTAACTGAAAGTGAAAACAAGAAACATAATGTGTTTGCGCTGCATATTTAAATTCTCAATTAATATTCATTTTTTTTAATTATGTGATTGTAAAATGTGTATGTTTAAAAATGTGTGTGTTTAAAATGCTCAAAAAGGAAACAAAAAAGAAAAAGTTGACTGTGATAGCGTGACGCAGCGTATACAGGGGATTCACTCTCGATGATGTTCAATGGCTGATTCCTAAACTGTTAGACATAGACATATAGTTCCAATTACAAAAATGTTTTAAATGAAGTAAAGAAGTATTTTAAAAGCGATTTCGGTCAATAAAAAGATTTTTTTTATATGAAAATTTATTTTTATGCGGTCCCCCGCCCCGGGTCCTATAAGTAATATTTAGTAAAATTTTTCTATATTACACTGACAAGTAAAACAAAAGAGCCATTATTCCACGATTAAAACTGACCGAATAATAGCTGTTTAAAGTTGGAGCCTGTTTTCTGCTGCGAAATAGCGGTCATTCACAAATTTAGTAGAAATATCGTCAGCTGTATTAAAAAAAATAGTTGAGAGTAAAATTGCAAAATAAATTTGAAATCTATAATCATTCCGACATATAATGCAAAATATACAATTTGTACTAAACAAATAAGAGGGGGAAAATAACTGAATTTTCGTTAAATAAGATGATGAACAGCAATAGCCTCATTTCTTTACAAAATTATACATATTATAAAATGCTATTAGGTTGCAAAATTTGAGTTGTGTTATGTTCCTTAGCTTTATATATATATATATATATATATTCAATTAAAAAATAAATATAAGAGTATAGTTTTAATACGTAAAATTAAAAATATATATATATTCATTAAATAATAAGAAAGAAAAATCATGCTTCAAGCATAGATTATAAAAGACTTTTCAACACTTCCAAAATACTTTATCAAGACTTCGCCATTTAATAATGTAAATAAGATAGCCAAGAAAGCATTTTAGAAAGCACATAGCACATTTGAAAATCGGATATCAGTAATTACCGTCCACGGTCGGAAAGGTACTTGAATTGATCTGTGGAGCTCTGTATATGATACATTTGTACATTTTTGTACTTGTTCATGATACATTTGTACATTTTTGTACATGTTCATGTTATTTGTATATATTCTACACAGTCTGCTAAAATTTAGTATAATAAGAAAACGCATGACACAGTTAAAAAATCACTATCAATATACGGAAACGTACTTGCATTCTTTTGTACAGCCTATTTTAGCACATTACCTATACATTTTTATGCATGCAATATATTAAGTTGAAATTTAATTCAGGCAAAAACACTCTTGTCCACTCCTCATTTTTATTTATTTATTTATTTTGCTACTCTACCACAACCTCCTTACCTCTTCCAAAATGTTTACACCCCCCCCCCCCCTCCCTTCCTTTCATTTTCTTCCTGAACACTAAGTTTACAATACTATATTATTTTGAAATAACTATTTGTAAGTAGTCTTCTAAACATCTACTTCCACATGCCGAACCCCCCCCCCCCCCATGCCGTTTGAATGCTCAAATACTGTATTTAAGAAATTGCGACCCTATGTTTTAATACTGCCTATTATAATTCAATAGTTTATAGATCTTTAAATATTTTTTGTTTTGATCCTTGAAACTCCTTGATTTTTATTTAAAGAAATGGATTAAAAAATATTTTGTGAAAAAACATAAAAGGTTCAAATTAAAATTATTACTTTAAAAATAAGAGCAATGAGAATTAAGATTTTTTTTTTAAAGTTAAATGCAATTTGATGTATTTTTCCGTAATAATAACTAATCTACATAGCTAATATAAATAATCTAAAATTGAATATAAGTACTCACAACGTAAACTATTATGAAATACTATAATATAAATTATTAAAAATATATTGGAAAATTATTGAAATGGACTATATAAAGATTTAAAATAATCAATTTAAAAGCATGGAAAGAAATTTTGGTTATAAAATTACGATTTCTGAAAATTAAATGCACTTAGGCAGGGCCTGACCTCCGAAGCACGGCTTCATTTCGGTACCCTCTTTCATCAAGGGTTTCAAAAGGTCATTCAAGGGTTTTCGAAATTCAATATACTTGGAAACTCACCAATGCTGTAAATGTTATTCAAAGAGTGCCTCATTTGAGTCCACATATAGCTAATAAAACTTTTTTTTTATGTTCCCTTGTATATACTATGAACAGGAAAATCTATGACACAATCAAGAACAATATGCAAAAATGATTTTGCATAGTATCAACATAAAAATGTTGAATTCAGCATGTACAGTATTTTATGGAAGAAACGCCACACCCGTCGTAAGCGCCGCACCCCTCAAAATTGGTCTAAATAAGATTAAAAATATCGTAAACGCCGCACCCGTCGTAAACACAGCACCTGTGGGAACACTACTTTTGTCGACAGTGTCTCATTGACCTAGCTTTAATCAAAGTTTTCTGAACAGTGTAGAGTGCCTCATTTTTAATAATTTAGGATTTTAAAATTTTATTTAAAATATTTAAATCAGGTTTTAAACATTTTTATGTAATTTTTTTTTTTAATTAAGAAGACGTCAATTGGCATTAAAACCATCCAGAGCGCGAGACGCGGACCCTCTCCTTAGGCGCTCCACATTTTTTTAAAAGGCCGTCGCAACTTAGCACGCTTTTTACGTCGCATGCACTTTAGCCCTTTTTAGCTTCAACTTGAAACCCTCAAACTCTGAGTTGTCAATATCTGAGTGGAAGAGTAGTAAATTTTCTTTGTCCACCTGTATGGTTCAGTATCATCATCCGAAATGTCACAATTTTCATGATCGGTGAAGTCAGAAGGTTTCGCATTGTTGAGCAGGGGGCTTGAGAACAGTCTTATAACAATATATATATTATTATTCATCGGATTAATGAATTTTTATTTTATCCTAATTTCATGCGCGCGAAAAACGCCGCACTTGACAAAAAAATAACTTTCAAACTCGTAAACGCCGCGGCGTTTCTTCCATAAAATACGGTATATGTAATGCTCAGTATAAAATATCAATATTTTGAAATACTTCTTTCAATTTTGTCAATGGTTTAAATTACTAATATTTTAATGTTGTGCATATTCAACTCAAATTAAATATTATTCAAATTCAATATGTAAAATAATCAGGGTTGCTGGCTTTTAGCCAGGCCAAAAAAAAAGCCGGCCGGCTTTTTTTGGTTTTAACCACTTTAAAAAAGCCGGCTTTTATTGAAAAAAGCCGGGTTTTATTTTTTTGAAGTTGACTTACAGTAAAATTCGTTTTAAATTTGGATCAATTAATTTTTAACACTTATAAATATTTTCTATTAAAAAAATTTATAGATTTCTATTAAATTTTATCAAATAAATAAGTCTTTATAACTTCTAGAAGGCAACTGTGAAGGCATTATGTCTGAAAAAAAAAAATTATAAACATTGAAAGGAATATAAGTTAGGCTCCAAACTGGTGTTTTGAAATTCTATATTACATAGCTCCACATATACTACACATTTTAAAGATATATTTAATTAATGACAAAATGTAGCACATCAAAATGAAAACATTCTTATGTGAGAGATTAAGTTATAAATGTTAAAAGAGAAATTAGAGAAGATGTAATATTTGAGGAGAGTGGTACATAAGTTTATAAAAAATAAAACATTTAAACAAGGGAAAAAAAAAATCTCTAAATAAAATTTTGAAAAGCTTGTTGCTAATTCATGCATATGCTATTCATAATGTTTTTAATAGTGAGAAATGGTGTTTTTATTAATATGACTATGTATAATTTTAAATGTTTATTAGAAATAAAAAAGACTTGCATATTAATAGCTCTTAAAATTAAGTAATAAAATATGTAACTAAGTAACCATTGGCCTCTTTAATTTTATAAAGCTGTAAAAATGAAAAAATTGGCATTTGGTATGGCCCTTTTAAAATTTAGCTGACATATTTGCAATTCTGACTACAAATCACTAGCAAAATCCTTTAAGTTTTATTCCAGTATTAATGTCCTCATTATTGAGAAATTGGGCTACTTATTAAACTCTAAATCAATTAAATGTCATTAAAACTAATTAAAAACACTTTAAAATGTGTAGTTTATAATTACAATGCTTCGTTGTATAAAAGCCAATTATGGCCAAAAAAGGCCAATTTTGGCCAAAAAAAGCCGGTTAAAACCAATAAAAGCCACCGGCCTGGCTTTTTTTAATTTTAGCCGGCTTTTTTGCAACCCTGAAAATAATAAACATACACTTAAAATAATGGACAAAAAACTGAAAAATTGTGATCATGTGGTTTAAACTACTGGTGTATTACATGAAAAATTAATTTGCTATGAAAGATATTTTTATGAAACATATATATATATATATATATATATATATATATATATATTAATGGAATTAATTCAATATAAAATTTGGTGTCCGTTGCTTTCTCAATTCCGCGTCTCTTCAAAATTTTCTAAGGGAAGCAAAATGCTTCTTGTGTTGGTTGAAACCTTCTGTCTACTTCCCCTACCTACTCCCCCCCTAGTGTCAGGAATCGGAGCAGACGCGACGGGGTGCCCTTTCTCGTAGAATGATGGATTGCATAGTGGGGGAAGGCACTGAAATCATCAGAATAGAAATATATGCGTTTTGTTTTAATTATAGCTCCCTCCCTAATTAATTGAAATGAAATATTTTTGTATCAATGGATAAATTAGAAACTGTACATTTTTTCGTGTTTTTTTTAATTTCCAAACGACCTAATAGAACTGCCAGAATTTACAGTTTAATGAGAGGTAGAAATTATTTTGGTCATGCTCCGAATATTTCATGTAAAATCAAATAGTTAAAATTATTTTTAATATAAAATGAAAACTAGGATGAAAAGTGGCAAGTTTTAAGAATTGCATACAGAAAACAAAATTCAAAAATCTCAATTTTTTCATGAGATATCCTTAGAAAAGTGAGAGAAAATATTCCCATAGGTTTACATGGAGAACGGAAAACGAGATTGTAAGTGATCAGCACCCTTAACGCATAAAATTTATGTTCCTATTTAGGTACTGAGAAATTTCTCTTTTTCAATAACAACAACAACAACAACAAAAAAAAAATTGAGTGTCACGACCTGAGATAAATTCAGTTTTTTTTTTTTTTTTTTTTTAAACCATTTGGAAAAAAGCTTGTTGTTCTCTGTCAGTGTAGGAAATCAAAAACATATCTGAGGCGTTTTATTGGTTGAATCCGCATTTTATTTGTTTTCTGATTGGTCTACACAGTAATCTGTATTTCCCTTTACTTTCAACAGAGATGGATACTTCTGTTGCCACTATGACAAAAAACTACAAAAAACAATTTAATAACTCAGTAACAAATTGAGATACAGCTTTCAAACAAATTGCATTTAAAAGTACATTTTTTTCTCTATACGACGGTGTAAAAAGTAATATTGTGGGATGTTTAGAAGTTTAAGAATGAAATTTCATTTAAAATGGGTCGTCAGATTTCTACGATGGAAAAGCCTTTTTCCCGAACAGCCAATGAAATGCTTGGATAATACGTAAGTTTCAGGTGGATAATACGTAAGTTTAAGGAAATCTGATTAGTCGCAGGCGATTTTTGTCGCTTGCAACGTGTAATAACACTATTAATGTTAAATTCATGGCGTGCGTAATGTAGGATCAACTCTGTGCGATTTTTTAGGTCTTAAATTTTAGTCTTTGAAAAAATCATTTTCGAAATGATCGTTGTAATTTGTTAAATTGTTTTTTTTTTTTCTGGGAGGGATTTCTGCAGTTCCAAGGAGGGGGGGGGGGGGGTATCATTATGGAGTCCTGGAGGGGTGAAGGAAATCACCCTTATAGATCAACAATAAGCATAAAATCTTAAACCTTCCGGTGGGGGTAGTGGGGAAACATCTCCCTCCGGCCCACCTTCTGAATTGACCACTCGCCACGATAGTCCGGGAATGCTAACCCAAGGCCAAGATGCAATAAATTTCAGGTAAAATGAGAAAAGCCACGCTCCATTAAAAAAAAAAAAAAAAAGGGATATATATATATATATATATATATACACTTCAATAGTTAAGGTCTGAAAATTTAATGTATTTATGCATGCAAAAAGAATTTGTCAATGTTTCAGAAAGTGCTGCGATGCTGAGTGGGAAAATTGTCCAGTCAGTTCTGAAATCCCCCCCAACACCCTCCAATGTTACGGGCTTTGAATGCATCTGTATTTTTCCAATTCTTCATCAAAAAATTAAAAATTTTTAACTTCTTTTTTCTGCATACTATTTTTGAAGGATGTTTCTTTCTTTTTCAGCTGACACAATATTTCTAAAATATATTCTTAATTTTATATTTTAAGTGTTAAAATCAAAGTGAAGCTGACGAATTGGAGATACGAATTTAACACTTAAAACAAAAACAACTATATTCTTTTAGAAATACCAGTCGAATTCGGTTAATTCGAGAGGCAAGGGCATTATAAAAGTCCTCGTATTAAGCGTTACTCATAACACCCATGAATATGATAAAAATATTAAGGGGGCATTTGCTTTTTTTCGGTTAAGAGTCCGCAGGGGCTTAACCTTTTATGTACTGAATTATGAATTCATGAAAATTTTATCTTCTAAAGCATTTTTCGTGAATTGTTTAAACTACATTAGAAGATTTAGAAGGATTCATTAAATTTGAATTTATAAGGATTTTGTGCAATATTTATAACCCCACTCAAATCTTTTATTTTAAATATTTTTCTTGGTATTTTGTAGAAGTAGGAAATGTACAAATATAATATTCTTACAATAGAAATATAAAAATATATCCGAATTGAAAAATCCCCCTCCCACCAATGTGCCAAGAAAGCTGAAAAGATGCAAAGGCAAAACAAATCATCTTTTTAAAAATATTTTTGTTTTGTGTAGCCCATAATGCTTTTGGAACAAGATAAAGTAATGTATCTTTAACTCATTCTAAATTGTATTACAACTAATCGATGTATTAAATGAATTTTATAACGAGTTATTTTAATGGTACTTATAAGTATCGTCAGTAGATAAAGGGTTAAACTGTTTTGAAGCAATATAAACGCATTTTACGCTAAATGACTTTTTTCAAACTGGGCGAGATGAGAACGCAAAAACTAATCAACCGATCTTACAATTAAGTTTGTATGTGGCAGTCATATCTTGTTACTCTTTTTTCATCCACTTCCTGTTGACATAGAGTTTTGAAATTTGGAATATACATGTATTTCCGAGGGTAATAAAGGAATTGGAAATTGATTTTTTAAAATTTGATCCCTTAGGGGGTGCAGCAGGGAACATATTTACTTAATCGTTACTCAATTACAGTTTGATTTCCTGTGGAGAAATCCGTATCAGCTTCAACAATCAGTATTTGTTGAAAAGTATTAATGACAGGGTTACCACAATAGCGCCAAATTTTGACCAACTTAGCGATATATCGCCAAATTTGGCGACAAAAATAAGTTCTGTATATGAAGCAAACTCGGAAATAGCTAGCTAATTTGCTGACATTCTCAAATTCATAAATCTTCCATAATCGCGCTCACCGCAATTTAATTTAAACTCCGCGCATTTAAGCTTTTTTTTCAAGACTTTTCTACTATTTAGTGCATTTAAAAATATATATATATATATATTTTCCTAAATTTTTATGAATTTTAATGAAATCATGTTTTTTAAGTTTTACATTTAATATATTTTTTTTCTTCAAATGGCTGCCACATTGTTGGTTTTCAACTTTTTGACCTTAACCTGTTTGAAGCTCCAGACAATATCATCTACTTTCATAATGCTTAATGAAAATTGATTGTAGATGACTCTAACTATCTATCGGATCCCGCTCGATTGGAAGTGCACGACGCGCCCGCTAGAACATCCAACACCACGCAACTTAAGCCACATAAATTTTACAAAAAAAAAAAAAAAAAAAAAAAAAAAAGAAATGTTCTTTAAATGATAATAACATGCAAAAAGCCCCAGAGCTAAAATCTTCATTCGTATTCCAGAAAAAAAAAATGCTAAAAAAACACCATTTTTCGGCCTTTTATAGGCAAATCTCCCCTTAAAAATACACACTATTAAACTGTCCCACTAATGATAATCTATAATAAAAACCTTACCAATAATTCCCTTAATTATCTCAATACTAAAATTAACTGAATATCATAAAGTTAAAATAAAATATCCAGTCTTACCTTTTGCAAGCGTCATTTCCTTGAGACAGAATTTCAATTATGTCTGGTAAAACTGATACATTACTATATTTTGACAAACAGTTGTATAAATATTACCGTTAAGGGGACAGTTTATCTTAAAATTGGTCAAAAAATCGATTTTTTTTTTTCAAATATTAAACGAAAGCATCGCGATATATTGCAAATTTTGTTAACAGATCCAGCGCAATAATTACCCACACAAATTAAAACTTTATCTGCACATGGAATAAAAAATAAATAAAAGTATATGAAGATATGTTAGATTTCATCGTTTTACACTATATATAATAACAATAAGTAAAAAATGTATGTACAGTAAACTCTGTCTAAGCCGGAATCGGTCGGGACTGAGAAAATTTTCCGTGGTAGACAATATTCCGGCTTATGCAACCCCCCCTCCCCCCTAAAAAAAAAAAATCCCTCGAAGATGACGATCTTTCATTGATTCTCCTGACTAGAAAATCAGTTGAAAACTGAAATTCTGAAAGATCCTTTGTCTTTTTAAAGATAAATGAGAAACGTTATTCAATTTCTTAGTACTGCTATAATACATTCGTATTGGGAGTTTATACACACCAAACAAAAAAGAAAGACTTCGAGAGTGAGAAAGAATTCTATGATTTTGAATTTGAGTACAATCTTAAAGTATAGTATATTGTACTTTCGAAAATGTATATTTTGATAAATGTTCATTTTACTAGAAATATTAACTTTTAGATGCAATTTTGTATATGAAAAAATGGCATAAGCATAAATTCCTTAAAATTTAAAGTTTGTGTTCTTTTGAATTAATTTTTTTAAAAGGTTACGGAATTTTAACTAACATGCTCGACATTGAGTTATTTGACTTGTCAGTTTTAAAGTTTAATAAACAAAACGCCTTTCATTTTTAAATTATCCTTTTTCCGCCTTATGCAAAATTTTGGTTTCGGTGGGACCTTAAAATCCTTTTCGTTTCCGCGTTAGACAGATTCCGCCTTTTGCAGCATGAACTAATGTAATTTTCTATGGGTTCGCCAGGACTTGAAAAATTTCCCGCGGTAGACAGATTTCCGGCTTATATAGAGTCCGCCTTAGACGGAATTGACTGTATTAATGTAATATTAGATGAATTTGAAAATCCATGCGCAGTCTTGTGTAATACACATTTGAAAATCTTTAAAAAAAATTGTACAAAAATATCAATATTTAAAAAAGTAGTAAGGATTTTAAAATTTTCAAATTTTTTTAAACTTTTTAAAAATTTTAATTAAATATGCAGTTAAAATTTTTCTTTTCAAAATATACCTTTAGTTGAACAACAAAATACAGTGAGTTCACCATTTAAAACATATTTTTAAAATAAACAAAATTGTTGAAAAGGTAAACTGTCCAGTTAAGGGGACAAGGGACCTTTAAAACCTTAAAAATCAATTTTTTTTTTTTTTTTTTGTAAATTTCGCTTTAAATATTATTCAAGGGTAAATTATATGCATTATGGCAAGCATTTATCCAAAAAAAAAAAAATGAAAAAAAAAATTTTTTTTGAGAAAAAAATGGAATTTTACGCGTTGTCTTAGAAATCTTCGAAATGCCCCCTTCGCGTTTCATATCAATGAAAATCCATAATATTTTTTTATAAAAGTTTGGTTTATACATATAAATAAAACTGTGCATCGAATTTTATATATTTAAATATAAAGGTTTAAAAAAAATTCAAAATTTTTTTAATTTTTCAATTTTTTTTGCAAATTTTACTTTATTACTCAAGGGTTCATATGCATTATGGCATCTATTTATCACAAAAAAATAAAAATTAAATTATTTTTGAGAAAAAAAATGGAATTTTACGCGTCGTCTTAGAAATTTTCGAAATGCGGCTTGCGCATTCCATATCAATGAAAATCCCACTATTTTGTTATAAAAGTTTAGTTTATATATATAAATAAAACTGTGCATCGAATTTTATATATCTGAATATAAAAAAAAAAAATTGAAAAATTTTGAAATTTTTTCGAAAATTTTGATTTTTTTTTTTTTTTTTTTTTTTTACTTTTATATTTAAATTTATAAAATTCGATGCACAGTTTTATTTATATATATAAACACAACTTTTATAAAAAATATTTCGAATTTTCATTGATATGGAACGCGCAAGGCGCATTTCGAAGATTTCTAAGATGATGCGTAAAATTCCACTTTTTTCTTCAAAAGTAAATTTTTTTTTTCATTTTTTTTTTTTTTTTTTGGTGATAAATGCTCGCCATAATGCATATAATGTACCCTTGAATAATATTTAAAGTGAAATTTACAAAAAATAAAAAATTGATTTTTAAGGTTTTAAAGGTCCCTTGTCCCCTAACGAGAACATTATTTGAACGAATTTCTATAAGAAAGGGATGTCATTCTTTATTCTAGTCTGCTTTTTTGCCCATATTAGCCTTGATCTTGCTTTGGTAGCTCTCAAAAAACATAAAAATCTTCGTATATTTCAAATAATGAATTATTGCTCGTTTTAACCGTGTTCGTATTAAGCGAGTTCTACTGTACTTTATTAACTGAAAAAAAAGGGAACATCTTTCAAGAAAAGTATACAGTTTTTTTTTTTTTTTTTTTAAATGCGGAATTAGAAAAATACGGATGCATTTCAAACCCTTTTAAAATTGGAGAAAGGGGGGGGGGGGGATTTCGAAACAGTGAGGAGCCTTTAACTGTGGGAACGATGAAATTGTTCACTCTTTTTACTTTATTATTTTTATTGCGAATTTTAAGGAGATGTTATACCTAATTTTTAAACTACCTTATATTGGAATTACCAGTATTCTACAAATCTCTTAAACTTCTGTTAGCGTTGAAAGACTACTTCTGAACCAACTGTTCGTCTTGTTGTTCAGCAAATAATTAATTTTCAACATCAATGTTTGTAAAGAAATATTTCAGAAAACAATAACATTAAAATGGAGTTAAAGAAATTAATAAAAATAATCTAAAAATAATAAATTTTATCTTCAAAATCGTTAGTATAAAATAAAACAATCTTGTTACAGTTCACAAAATAAAAACGAAACTTTCCCATTTATCTTCATATATATATTTTTTATATTCTTTCCTCCCGCAGAATGACTTTAATAAATTGTCTTTAAGTAGTTATTTCTTTAAGTCAAAAATTTTTAAAAAATATATTAACTACACATAAACACAAGTAAATTTAAAACAAAACTAATCAACTCGGATGAATACTAAAATAATCATTCGTTGAATTTACTTTCAAACAAGAAACTATTTTTTCTTATTAGTTATGGAATTAACCAAAACAATCTTTAAACTTCTTCCTTTAGTAAAAAAAAGAAAATAAATAAATAAATACAAAATGTTAAAGCTCTGGTGAATATGCGGTTTGTAAAAAACAATTTAAAGAAAATTTTAAGATCCAGAACAAATTTATTATCTATTCCAAGGTTTAAAACAAAAAGAATAAAAATAAGCAAAAGGAAAATGATAATTTTCTTTTTAAACTAGCATTCTTTTCACTATCATGTTACAGACAGTAAGCTTCGAAAGATACATTAAAATCCGACACACAAGATGTTTTGTTTACTGCGTGAAAATAAATAAACAAAAAGATAAAAAAAAACTTTTAGAAAATATAATTTTTTTGTAATTGCAAATCCACAACGAGTTGCATTTAATTTGCTAATTACTTTTTGTGTCGTATTTTAAAGAGCTATGTTTCATGCGTTAAAAATTAATAGCGTCATTCTGCTTTGATTATTAAGGGTAAAAATTACCAGCTTGCATAATAATTTTTTTGAAGAATTATTTTCCTTTTTCCTCCAAAACCTCTATCTGGACCTTCAAAATTACAGGTCCAAATACTTTATATAGTTTTAAAAATGAATCGATTATTTAAATTCGCGAAAGTCAAGCACATGTTCGTAAAAATTTTACTTGCTGTAATATTTACAGGCAATGTGATTTATTACAATGGAATTTTCTTCATGCATGAAAAATGATATATCATGCGATGTTGCTATAAAGGATTGCAAAATCCGAAAAGAAAAATTGTAACATGAGCAATTTAACTATGAAATATGATTTTTTTAAAAAATCCTCTATTAATCATCAAAAATGTATTTGTTGAAATGACAATATTTAATTTATCACAATGAAATTATACGCAAATGTATTATGTTATTTGAAAACAAGAAAAACGTAAATTGAACAGTTTCATTACAAAATACGAAATTAACTTCAAATTCACCAATAATCGTCTGTTTCTCAGTGATTTTATTTTTCTTTTTTTTTTTAAATCTAGAATAAATTATGTCATTTTTTTCTTTTAACTAATAAAATCACATTAATTTTGCCGACGATTTTTATTTTGTTTTTAGTATTCCCACCGTCGCTTTCCTATATCTTTTATCCTTCATTAATCATGCTTGTATGCTTCCATTTCCATTCGTATTGGGTGTCAAGAATTATTCATCTGTTCCACAATATTAAATGATAGAAACAACAAGAAGCAGAACAGCTCAACCGCATGCGTTGTCAAGAATCCTCAAGATAAAGAGCTACTTTAGTCCTTATTATACGGAACGTGTCATTAGCTTAAAGCGAATGATAGTGAATACGTAATTGTCTGTCTTGATTTTTATTTTGAGTATTCCGATGATAATTAGACCATCTACTTGACATTTTCTCTTAGCTTGTTCTCTGTTGAGTTGAGTTGTTTCCCGGTAATTAGATTCCCCGTTTTCTGGTGCTAATAGAGACCGGGATTTTCGGTTGTCTGCCTCTCTGAATGCAGCTGTGATTTGCAAACTAAAATACTATTTCCTCTGAAAAGTTTTAGAAAAGGAGGAATAAAGTTTGGTCTTAGGAAATTAGTGCTAATTCGTTTCTAATTTTGTTGCGCCGAGGAATATTTAGCGGGATTGTTAGTGTCTTTTGTGATAGGTTTGTGTATTTTCCGGTGACAGTTTGTTCCTTAAAACTGCAATTCTTGAAGTTCGGATAAGTTCTTTCAGTGTAAAATAGAGTGCGTATTTGATTATATTTATATATTCAGAGGAAAGTAATGGAATTTAGCCCGAGTTAGTATCGGGTGCGTTTGTTGTCTTTGAGTGGCGATAAATAATAAATTAACAGATCTCTTCCAAGCTTCGCTAATGCATTGCCATATAGACAATGCGCGAAAATCGAGAGAAATCGATTTGACAGTGGAATCCTCCTTAAAATGGCTCATGCGCAAGAAACATTTTGGGAACTTTTTAATTCCAAAGGTATGAAAAGGCAAAGGGAGCCGGCCTTAGTGGGGTTCCAGCGAGACTTCAAAACATTTTAAAATCTAGTCGAAGGTCCCTTTAATCGCGGGAACTATGAGAGGGTTCGGAGGAAAATCTTACGAGGCTTTTTTTTTTCTTCAAATGTAAAATAAAATTTTAAAATAAATGCATTTTAGTCTTGTTAGGGGAGGGGAGCTATAAGAGCGAAACCAGGGTGCCACCTGCTGCACACCTCTTAAGCTACGTTCTGACTTGTATTTTGCCTCCTTCTCTAGTATTCTTGGAAAATCTTTTATTCTGAAATCATCTGCGGTTTATTCACAAAAGAATGAGGGGAATCAACAATGGGTCAGGAGATAAGGAGTTTGACTCTACTTGAAGGAAAGGTTCCTCTTTAGTCGGACATCAGTCCCTTTCCTGCTAAAGTCGTTAAAAATCAAAGACACCGAAAAGCCACAAAAAACAAAGCCGACACTGAAATCAGTTAGAAGGATAGTGGGTACGCAGCCTTAAGCTGTGAACAGTTTATATCCTGCTACAGTGGCCCCTTTGATGTAGTCAGTCGCTTTCTTTGACGTAGTCAGTATTCTGTTGTTCGGTCAGAGGTCAGCGGAGGATATCCCTGACATGTTTATTACCGCCCTTTACTTTTATTGAGACTCCACTTTCTTTTGTTGATGACCACAGAGCTTTTGGGAAAGAAAGCAACTTATGACTTTTTGAAGCAAGTGTTGTCCGAGTCCGAACGTTTTACCCACGGTCCTGGGGTTTGATATATATATATGTATATATTTCATATATTCAAAAACTATACTATAATACACAATACCACCAAACTGATCCAAAATAAAATAAGTAAACTGAACAAAATGAGAACAACATTATTAACTTTAAACAAACCCGATATCCCACAACACGAAACCTTCAAACTTTAAACAAAGCAAATAACTTAAAACGTAAAAAACTTAAACCAGTGGAGACAGGTGGCATGATTTGTGACATGCTCAGGGGGGTTGAATTAGTTTTATGTGCACAACACTCCCCCTGACCTGTCGAAACCAAATGGAAAACCAAACTAAACAATATTTAATTATAGTATATATATATATACATACATATATATTTAATAATGTTTTTATTTAAAAATAATTTTGAAGAATATTTATTTGTAAAGCCTATCCGCTTAAATTGGTTAAGAGTCAGTTAAATTTCCCCGAAACCTGTTTGTTGATAAATATTTACAAGATCATTACTAACCTTTGCAATAAGTTTTTATATTTTTCGGGGATAGTTTGCCGCTTCAGCAGTCTCAATTTGACGAAAATATCGATTTTGTTATTAAAACCTTTTCCGTGTATTAACTTCTGCCCCCCCCCCCCCCCCCCCCCCACAAAATCTTATATGTCAGATTTAAATGTACTTTGAGAAGTAACAGGCGACAACATGACAAAGTATGAATGCTGCGTTGTGTTGGTTGCTATCGTCTAATATTGTGGAAGAGATGAATAATTCTTGACACCTTAATAGGAATGGAAAGAGAAGCATACATGCATGATTAATAAAGGATAAAATAAATAGGAAAGTCTTCGGGCTAATACTAAAAACAAAACAAAAGCCATCTGCTAAAAAATAGTGCTTAAAAGATCTTACTATAAAATTATATATGAAAATCACTTTAAAACATCGAACTAAATTAATATTTGCTAAAAGTGATAAAAATACATTTACAAGGCAAATAATTACCTTTTTGGATGTATTAGCCTTGACTCTAAAATTAAATTTACATTGGAAATGGAATAGAATGGCACACTACTTTATTTGGACCTTGACTCTAAAATTAAATTTACATTGTAAATGGAACTACCTTATGCACTACCTTATGCATGCACTACCTTATTTCGATGTATTAGCCTTGACTCTAAAATTAAATTTATATTGTAAATGAAACAGAATGGCACACTACCTTATTTGGATGTATTAGCCTTGACTCTAAAATTAAATTTACATTGGAAATGGAACGGAATGGCTCACTACCTTATTTGGATGTATTATTAATCAAAACGCAGCAAGGAATAGAACGTACCGTTTACAGAAAACCCATAACCAATCAATCCATTATACCTCATAATGCTCAAGCACAGTTTTCCTACAAGTTTCTGCATTTAGGCATTCTATTACAAGAGCTTTCACAGTCTGTACCCAGGAGAGAAGTTAAACAACGAAATAAATAAAACATATGACATCGCAAGAAACAATGGTTATAAAGAAAGCACAATAAATAAATAAATTATGAGCATGAAAAATAAGAAGAAAAGTAAATTTCAATGCATAAAATTTCACGTTTTCCACTTTACAACATTTTCCTGGTTTCTTCGAAAGATCGAAATATAAATTCAATAAATACAATATCTCCATTACTGCAAAACCTTCCGTAAAATTAAAAAAAAAAAAAAAAAACAAACAAATAAACATAGTATGTAAGAAAAAGAAAATAGTTCCAATAGAATCAAATCAATTATCAGGGGTATATGAAATACCTTTGCCCAAAGAAGATGGAACAGTGCAATTTTATACAGGAATGACAAACAGAAAGCTTAAAACTATGATCAAAGAACATATAGCAGACATCAAATACAACAAGAAAACTATAGCTTTGTCCAGACAATATAACAAAGAACCTTTACAGATTAGTTTTAAAAATAGTAGAATAATTTATCCATCAAGATTTTATTAGCCATCCATTATTCGAGAATCAATAAAGATCTTTTAACGCAGTGAAAATATATTCAATGATTCAGCCACCATGGAGCTATCTAAAAATTTAGAAATAGATGCTGTACAGAATAATGAAACAATAGTACAAAATAATTCACCTTTACAAATATCCATTTTTGATATTGCAATTGATTTCATTATGCATGAGAGCGGGTGATTTTTGTTTATCAGTTAAAAAATATATATATATTGCGAAAATTATTATAGATCTTGAGAATGTCGCCGCCTGAGCGATGAAACATGTCGATCTGAATAAATAAATGTGTTTATTTGCCTTGTAAATGTATTTGTATCACTTTTAGAAAATATACATTTAGTTACATCTTACTAGTCAAAACAAGTTGGAAACTGCTCGACAAACGTGGCAAATGAGGTGCGTTCGTACTATAACTAGTTTCATAAATATTTTTTTGCACCGCATAGTGTACTTAATGTATATTTTAGTGCATTTCATAAGTGCCTATCAATTTCATTCTGTTCGAAAGGCTATGACATCATTAAAATGCACTTGAAATAATTTTTTTCCCATTGGCCGTAATGTAACGGAAAACTTTTGACTGTCCCTGTCATTATACTATACATCCGATTTTCATAAAATTTGAAATGACACGACAAAATCTTGCAACAATTATACATTTAAAATTTCAGACCATTCGGTTGGTTAGTTTTTGCGCTGTTATATGCGGACAGACGGACTGAACGAGGACTATAGGTGCTACGTATTTATATAATTACGAACGCATATAAAAAGGAAATGAAGTAATTTATTCGAGATAAAAAAGACAATTTGCTGGGGAAAAAAAAGAGACACCGAAAAGCAGACGATTATGGGTGAATTTAATTAATTTCCGATTTGCAATCCCATGTTAAATTTCTTTCTTTTCTATTACTTTGCACATCATACATAAACATATCATTTCATTATTATAAAGTTAAATATAGTCAGCAACAGCGAAGCAAGTAAAATTTTGAATGATTATTAGAGAATTAAAGACAGGAAAGCGGTATTAAAAACGACATAAAAATAGTCTGGAAAATTGCTGTGATTTTATTAGTTAAAAGAAGAAAATGATGTTATCTAAACTAGATTAATAATAATGATAAAGAAGAGACTGAGAAATAGACAAATACTGACATCATAAATTTGCATGTAATTTCATTGTGATAAATGAAGACATTTCAATAAGTTAAATTTTCAACGATTGTTATCGAATTTGAAATTCATACTTCACAACCACTATCTTAACATCACACATTTGCATATAACACACCCAGCAGACATTATTTTTTCTTTTTGCGTCATTGGAATTTATATCTATGTTCCAACCGGCAGACGATATTTTACTTTCTAAATTAAACTGATTCCTGAAGTTTGAATGTGTGAAAATAAATTTGTATATTTTTTGAAATTTTCTAGAAAAATACAATTTAATCAAAGTATTATTTTCGCTATCTATTCAAATAAAAGTTAATTTGTAAATAATGTCAAACAAAGGAATCTAATAATCCTCATCATTTTCAGTTTTCTCCCCTTTATCCACAAAAAAGAGTAATTTAGTTGCCATTATTACAGAAGTGGCATTAAAAATTAAGAAAAAATTAATATCTTGAATACTAATTCAAATTTTTAATTATAAGACCATTTTAGACATCCTCGGTTTTTTACCTATATGACGGTGTAAAAATTGGAAATGTGCGATGTTGAGAAATTTTAAAAAAAGCAGTAGCAAAAATTACAAAACTGAAATTTCATCGTAAAGTGTTTCTATTCTCAAAATGACGTCACAGTTACGCACAGATACGTTTGTCCTTTATAATATAGATATATAAATTTATTTATAACTAATCTTCCAGGAAAATAATTAAAAAAACTTTTTACATGTTGCAAAAAGAAAACAATAATAAGGAACAATTATGAAATTTTCTTCATTTGGCAGACTAATTATATAAAATATTAAGTAGATTTAAAGCCTCCCCCCCAATATATGCGAACTTAGGAAATTTGAGCTTAGAGTTGGGAAATTATAGATTTTTGAAACGCTTTTCTTTTTTTTTTAATGAAAAAAAAAAAGAATTTTTTATTGTTTTGCTGACTACCTTTCTGAGTGATGTAATAGTAAAATAGTTAAACTTTCAAAAGAAATGCAAAAAACAGCCAGATTCAATTTCTCCTTATGTTTCTCTGTGCTACGAAAATATGATACATCTACCAGGCCTGAATTTATCTACTGTTGTTCATCAACAGTGTCTCTAATACATTTTCAACAAAACTTTGTTCCTTTCTCAAAAATCTAAAAATATGAGGTTATTTTCATATGAAGTACGATTATGACTCGTACACAATTGGAGGAAAAAACTTTCATTAAATGAACCAATAATTATAATTTTTATGTTTTTAGTTTCAGCATTTTTCTTTGGAAAGATTTTTTTTTTCCGTATAAGTATCATTATCATTAAACACACATTGAACATATCATTTTAGTTGGAAAATAGAGCAATGTTTCATGTTGGGAAAATTTTGAATTATAAGTTGGAAAAATTTTGAACCTCCCCCCGAAATTTCTTTGGTAGCTACGCCCCTGGTAAGCACACACTCCAGTAAAAATACCAATTTAAAAATTAAAACACGTAATAAATTTATGCGCCCCGAAACCTTTAAAAATTAAATGGAAAAATCGATATTTCCCCATAGCTTTTCGGATCAATCAAGGGTACAGAGTTCCCTTCAGGAATTCTGTACTACTGTACGCCATTTAATTAAAGTTTGCTGACGAGGCTATTGACGGCGGCCGTTAAGGAAAATCCTCCAGTTCAACAACGCTAGTAGTATTAAGCGCCCCAACTTCCCTTCGAGCTATAAAGCATGAATTACAGATGAGTTACAGATTAACTACGCCTTACTCCTAGATCCCGAAGCTATGCACTTGCAAGAATAAATATTATGAATATTATACCTAGTACCTTTCGAATAGAAAGAAACAGAAAGGCCTCGAAATGTTTAAATTAGAGAAAACGAAAATTCGTTTCCGGCCCAAAATCAGAGTTTTCGGCGAAGCATTTTCGGCGAAAATGCGGCCAAAAATTCGGCCAGACCAAAACTATCTGTATTCCAAAAATCTCGTTTCTTCGTTCGGAAATTTTCAAAATTACTCATTGATTTGAGCTGTATCGGCTCAAATGAGATTGTCTTTATTTGTTGCTATGAACCTGTGTATAATTATCAGTCATAATTAAGATGTGAGTGTAAATTATAAAGCAAGTAATGCATATAAGACTAAACTTTGAAAACTCTTTTCAAGTGCTCGTTAAAAGCTGCAGGAGAGAAAGTTCTAGTATAACAAATGACCATTTACAAAAAACATTATAAAAGAAAAATCGAAATATGTAATGCCTAAAACCTTTTTTAATTACATTAAATTCGTATAATTAGAAAATCACTCTGTATCGTGGATGAATTAATTACATTTTATTTTATATGAACATAAAAAAGTTTTGGTCAGAGGCAGAGACAGCTAAATTAGGCCACAAGTATAAATAACTAATAATTATGTATATTTATGTATGTATTAATTACTTTTTAAAAAAAGTGGGGCATTTTCGTTTTCGGCCGAAAATAGAAAGGTTACCGAAATTCGGTTTCGGTTTTAGAAACCTATTTCGGTCGATCCTTAGTTTAAATCCAAAAATTATATTAACCCTTAACTGATGTTAGCGGTCTCACAGACTGTTTCTTTTTTTGTTTTTTCATAGTTTAACTTGTAACTTTCAGTTTAACTACAAACACTACTGAAATTTTGTTTCATTTGGAACTCTAGTACTATCCACCAGAGACTTTTGAATAGGTAAATTTTAATTATAATAGTCTTGTACAAAAAGTTTTGTATAGAAACACATTCCTATGAATTAATCGCACCTTTTGTTCGTCTTTCGATCGAGCGGTCTCACAGACCACTACTCCACAGTAGTTATGTGACAATTTCTGTCACACCAGTTAAAGATTAAGACAGTCAACGGAAAACAACTGCTCGCTAATGTTAATCCAATGAGAGAAATGTTTTGAGATATCTCGTGTGCATTTGAATATTTTTAAATGATTTTTGAGCACTGGATAGCTGAGGTTGATCTCGCAAAAGGCCGTTTTTTTACTTTTTCGATTTTGTTTACAGGTAATTTTAATTAGTTCACTTTCACGTTCGGAACCGGTTTCAAAAGTGAAAGCACCTTCATGAAAAAAAAAAAAAAAAAAAAAAAAAAAAAAAAAAAAAAAAAAATCTGCAAACAAAATCTAAAAAGTAAAAAACAGCCTTTGTAGAGATCGATCTCAGCTATTTAATGACAAAATCATTTAAAAATACTGAAATGCAAACGAGATATCTTAAAAAAATTCTTACATTAGAGAGCAGGTCTTTTTGCATGACTGAAGTAGCCCTTTAAGTTTGAAAGAGAAATTTCAAGGGAAGAGATATTCAAAAGCATTATATGTATAAATAATATTAGGCAGTGAATTTATATGTTGGCCTTAACCAAAAAGGTTAATTTATCCAATTTCAGTGCTCCGAAACTTTAAATTACACATACTTTTGGCTATCATGAACGGATGTTTAATACTTTTCAATAATGTCAAATATTTATCGTTTGAAAAATCATATAAAATGTTAGGTAGATTTAATATATTAAAAACAGAAATTCAAACAAATGTCACAAAATACGCAATATGAACTTTAAAAAACTCAACAGTTTTACTTAAAAGACGACAGAAATAATAATATACATGTTACAAGTTAAGAAGATACATTTTATTTAAAATTTCTCAGTACTTTCGGCCTGCAATTCCCGCGGCTATTGTCAGAGAATATTTTTATTATTAATTGCTGTTCTATTCATACAAATACGTCATGTCAGGTTTCTGACGCTAATTAGCTTGTAAATGATTAAGATTACGGTTATTCGGTGTTATCTTTTTACTTACCTATTGTATTACATATGTTTCGCTTTCTGCGTTCTTAAGGTTTAAGGCAATATATTTCCTTATCTAGAAGTTGATCAGAGCTATTTTAGTTAGACAGTATGTATGGACAAGCTCCATCATTGTATCGGGGGATTCCAGATAAGGCAAACAAAGAAACTCCCTATCTCGTAAGTATTGAGGACGACCTGAGGGAGAAGTTCTTGATAAGAGATGGGATCTCTGAGAGAAGAGAAAAAAACCCGTAGGTTGGTTTTGGAAGGCGCCGCTGAGAGGGAGAGCATGACTTGGGTAGACCTGGTGAAGATAGGTCGTAGTGTTTTGACTGAGTGGTTCTGGTGTTAGACCTCAACAGAGGAGGTTAGTGTTTCGTAAGTGTAGCCTGTTCCGGGAAAAGGTTTGAGTCTTGTGCAGAGAAAGGATAGGAAAGGGGAGGTCAAAGGTGAGCCTCCGGTAAACCTGATGAGATACCGTAAGATGAGAAGGGAATAGGGCATTTTAATGAGTTAACCCAGTGCACAGAAAGTACTTGCTATATGTAACTTAGTATCGGGCCGGATCGTCTATACCCGAGCTCTTAAATGTAAACTATGTTTTAATTATATGTAAATAATTTGTAAATAAATTGTTCGTTAATTTTAATAGAATAAGTTTAGCATTCTTTTGAAAATCCTTCTCACAACGTGCCCGATATCATGTATACATATCGGTGGTGGCAGCAAATCAAACATAAAATAACATTTTTTTCGAAGTTTGTGCGAGTGGTGATCGAGGGTCTAGAAGAATTCAACAGCGTGGTGGACTAAGAAAGAGTGCAACACGTCACATCGTTTGATATGGGAGAGTCTATAAGTATTTCCCATTTCAAACGAAATGACGTATTTGTATGAATGGAGCAGCAATTGATAATAAAAATATTCTCTGACGATGGCCACGGGAATTGCAGGCCGAAAGTACTAAGAAATTTAAAATAAAATGTATATATTTTTTAACTTTTAACATCTATATTATTGTTATTTTGTCGCCTTTTAAACAAAACGGTCAGCATTTTAAAGTTCATATTGTGTTTTTTTGTGATTGAATCAAAGTGGAATATTGCATTTCGCCTTATGATTTTATTTAATTCTAAAAAGTCTTTGTATTGCAAAGTGAATTTTGAATAAACACACACACAAGTAAAAATATCATTTTAAAAATTAAAATTAATATATCTTTGCGTCCCAAAATGTATAAAAATTAAGATTACATTGAATACAAACGGGACAAGTGCGAGTAGGATTTACACCCTGAGGGTCTAGCACCGTTATGTCATAATAACGTAAAACTTTAATTAATATCTAGTTTCTGTACAAACATTCTTGTAATTGTTGTATCGTACAGCTGTAATTTATTGTCTCGTGAATGAAAATTAGGCCCGGGGTTTGCCAAGCAGAAAAGTACCGACCTCTGGCCCAGTAGCAGAAAAATCATCAAATGTCTGCAACAGATACACACAACAATTATTATATGCAAATTATGTTTAGAAAATGTAAACATATCAATGACCAGAAATCCACAAAATTCTAAAATCCGCACAACTTCTGGTCCGAAGCAGTGTGGATTTGAGGGAGTCTACTGTAATACAATAACCGATTAGATATAAATTTATATGTCAATATAACTCACCGAGTATAATATATGAAGTAACTTATATTTATTAGGGAAAAAATGCATCTCATTAAAAATGATAACTCGTTGTCAGAAAAATTATTCTCCAAATATAAATTACTAAAGAAAAGCAGTAATCAACCTTAAATAAATAGGCGTAATTTATCAAAGGCTGCATAAAACAGAGATTAAAATAAAAACCTTAAAGCAGCAACAGTGAATAATACTTGGTTTCTTATCAATTTGAAACAGCGAGAAAATAACTCGCTTTTAATCTTAATTTATTCAGAAAAGAACAAATCTTAGCGCAATGCAGAAAAATTAAAATTTAAAAAGAAACGGTTTTTTTTTATTTATTAACACGAATAAATTCTCAAATTCAGAATTTTTAAGTGTAATAATTTTTTCACTTAATTCGAAAATTTAAAATCTCAAATCGCAGTAAGTAATTAACTATTCAGTAGTAAGTAATATATTAATTATTTTTCCACAAAATTCTAATTTCTTATTAAAAAGAAAACTGGAAATAAATTTAATTATGAGCAATTGGAAGTAATTTCATTTTTAAAAGAATCTCTCCCTTTTTTCTACTTTATGATTTATATATAAACCAGGCGATACAACAAGAGGTTTCCGGCTTCCCAGTTTTAATTGAAAACTCTAAAAGATTTTTTCTTTTCATTTTATGTACACAGGTCTCCAAAAGTTAAGGAACAGGGACTATATATACCAAAATTATTGGCGAATTGTTCTTGAACTTCTGGGATGTAAAGAACATGGTTGATTTCATATTTCTTAGTGAAGATTTAATCGGGAGGACAATTAGGGGGCTAATAATAAAGTTAATAATAAAATAACATTTGCGATCACTTACGTAACAGAAAATCCTGAAGATGGTTTGTCACTGTGTTAAATGACTATTTGGGTCCTGTTAAACGTTTGTTTTACATTTGTGTAAGCATAGCACTCATATTCATGAAGATGTTATTGTGTCTGGGAAAAATTCAAAAGTTTTTTGTTTATAGCATACAGAGTTTTCAACCAAATTTAACACAATTTTCCGAAGACCTGACAAAGAGCAGTAGCAACAGTAAACTGCAATTAAAACATGAATATATTGAATATTTGATGAGATATGAGCATTTGTATGAAATAATTTTAACTGCCCATGCGTGGAAGATTTCAAAATTTTTATTTCATAATTTGGTAGTCAGGTATTTTGGGCAACTTCTCTATAAAAAGTCCAGTTAAATATTGTGAAAACTCAGAAAGATATAGTGAGCTGATTGAAAAGTTTCGGAAAATTTCTTATATTAAAGCTATTTTTAGAAAGCAACTCACTATATCGCTCCTATCTTTGTGAATTTTCGCAATATTTGACTGGACATTTCATATAAGTTGCCCTACATAGCTGACTATCAAATTATAAAATACAAATTTTAGAATCTTCCATGCATGCGCAGTTAAAAATTATTTCATACAAATGCCCGTATCTCATCAAATATTCAATATATTCATGTTTTAATTGCACTATACTGCTGCTACTGTTCTTTGTCACGTTTTTGGAAAGTAGTGCTAAATTTGGTTGAAAACTCTGTATGCTACAAACAAAAAACTTTTGAATTTTTCCCAGACACAATAACATCTTCACGAATATGAGTGCTATGCTTACACAAATGCACACAAACGTTGAACAGGACCCAAATAGTCATTTAACACAGTGACAAATCATTTTCAGCCTTTTCTGTTTCATAGTGATGGCAAATATTATTTTATTATTAAATATTATTAGCCCCTTAATTGTCCTCCCGACTAAATCTTCACCGAGAAATATGAAATCAAACATGTTCTTTACATACCAAAAGTTCAAGAACAATTCGCCGATAATTTTGGTAGATATTCGACAAACCGTGTACAATCGAAAGCATCCAGTCCCTGTTCCTTAACTTTCGGAGGCCAGTGTATTTTTAATTACCCCTAATACACCAAAAATAACTTTCATACGAAAAATACCAATTATTCAAATAAAGTTATGAAATTTCTTAAAAGTCATCCTTCCGTATTAGCCTCATGCTAAAGGTTAATATCTGAAGCAGTGCCCGCTTAACACTTAGGAATAGGGGAAGCCCGACGTAACACAGGGGGCCCCTATTACTCTACAAATTGCTTTTTTATTTACTAAATCTCTTTTTCTTATGATTAAATAATTTGAAATTTTACCATCAAAGTTTAAAGTAAATAACATTTTTAATATTAAACTAAAACTACCTATATAAAAGTATTTTATTATATGTTTAATTCTAAATAACCAATTTATTTTGTAAATGACAAATATGGAACTATAGTTGAGAATATGATTTACAAATTGCCATATAGTAAGGAAAAAAAAAGTTTCATAAGAAAAAAAATGTATTTTTTACAGTGATTTTCTTTGTTCTAAAAATTAGTTTTGAAAAGTAAAATTGGGGGGCCCTTTTGTATTTCAGTGGGTAAGCACGGGCTTCACGGGCCTATTCCGTAAACAGGCCTTGAGAAGAAATCGCCGGAAATTTCGCTATGCACAGCAGCATTTTTATTCTTTTACACCAGGTATCGAAATTAGCCTACTACATATATTACTTTTTAAATTAATCTCTTACAAAACCATTTTTAATTGGAAGCTCCAAAAGATTTTTTACATTTAATATATTTTTAGTTGCCCATAATACACCGAAATTAATGTGCGGAAGCAGGAAATCAAATTTTCCCCTTTTCTTTAAATAATAATAATAATTTCAAATGAAAATCAAATTTCAAAGTAATTGCTTAAGAGGCGCAAATGCCAACACAGTGAAAAAGATTCCATGTCGGGACTCGAACCCGGGCCATCAGTATAGCGCACTGACGTTCTATAATAGTGAGAAATTTTCCAGGCTGGGTATTTTTCCATGTGGTTTAGTCGGTAGAACGTCAGTGCGCTATACTGATGGCCCGGGTTCGAGTCCCGGCATGGAATCTTTTTCACTGTGTTGGCATTTGCACCTCTTAAGCAATTACTTTGAAATTTGATTTTCATTTGAAATATTGTATGCAAGGCAGGCAAATGTTTCTCTTTGGATTAATTTCCATGTATTAATAATAATAATAATATTAAAAATAATACTTTTACGTCAAAACGTATAATTATTTTGTTTTATTTGAAAGTTCAAAACAAGAGAAAAAAAAGGTAATTATTATTATTTTTTTTTCATTTAGCTATATACCATTTTTATCTAATGCTGTGAAGAAAAATATTACAATTTGTCTTGTCTGAAAATTTTTTTTACTTCCTTACAGGGGTGTGTGTGCGTGTGTGGAGGGGAGGAGAAGGAAATTTTACTCTATTTTTTTTAAATATTATTAATAATAATTCTTTTACGTTGAAACGTATAATTATTTTATTCTATCCGAAAGTTCCAACCATTCTGAACTAGAGAAATAAACAAATAAATAAATAAAAAAGGCAAAATAAATAACTTATCTGAAGATTTTTTTTTTTTTTTTTTTTTTTTTTTTTACATCTTTATACCGATGTGTGTGGGAGGAGGAAAGCAATTTTTACTTTATTTTTTTTTAAAATAATAATAACAATAATTCTTTTACGTCAAAACGTACAATTATTTATTTATTACATTATGCAACTAGAAAACAAAGAAAGAAAAAACGCAAAAGCATTTTTTTGTCAAAAAAACAAACAAAACAGCGCATTCATCTAATAAATAAAACTACTTAAAATAATTTAAAGGAGAAAAACCCTTTTCTCATTCAAAAAACATCATCTAATACGGGTAAAACAACACTACTCTAAAAAAATACCTTTAATAAAATTGTTCCTTATTAGATTAGTATAATATAACAAAGATTTAAAAGAAAAAATAATCCAAATTGGAGTATAGTTAATAACATCCAATTCCTTATCAAATCGAAACAAATATCAGAGGGAAAAGAATTTTTCGTTAATCACTTCAATTTATTAGAAATAAGCAAATTTTGAAAGATAAATTCTACAAGCTATGGAAAAATTAGTCTTTTCAATCGGAAGTATACACTTTTATCCTTTGAATAAACACAGAAATTAAGTTTTTCGATTTTATATTTTCTTTCCATAACGTTGAAGTTTTAACTTTACATCATGATCATTAAATTTCAAAGCAGCAAATTATCAGTTATCTCAGAGCAAATTAGTAGCAATTTCTTAGAAATACGGACAATACCGAAAGAAATGCAATTAAACTTAGCGAGGAAGCATTTTAGCTTGAAAACAATGTTTACCATTTTTCTTTCCAGATATATCGCGAGGGAATTTGAAAAGGTATTTTAAAATAGCCGAATAAGCACTAACTAGTTAACCATAAATAGTTAGAAAACCGTTTAATAATAACCAACTAGTATAACGTAAATTAATAAACGTATCATAAAAGAAAAAAAAATCAGACGAAACAAACAGATTCTATAATTTTTTTCCATAACGTTGACGTTATAACTTTACATCATGATCATTAAATTTCAAAGCAGCAAATTATCAGTTACCTCAGAGCAAATTAGTAGCAATTTCTTAGAAATACGGAAGAAATGCAATTAAACTTAAGGAGGAAACACTTTAGCTTGAAAACAATGTTTACCCTTTTTCTGTTCAGGTATATCTCTGAGAATTTGGAAAGGCATTTTAAAATAGCTGAAGAAGCACTAATTAGTAAATCATAAATAGTTAGAAAACAGTTGAATAATAACCAACTAGTATATCGTAAATTAATAAACATATCATAAAGAAAAAAAAAATCACGCGTAACAAGCAGATAATCGAATACAGTCCAAAGGGACTGTGTGTGCATATGTAATGTTATCAGTTTAAAGGGGGGGGGGGGTCTGGCACTTGATATCGTAAAATATCTCAGGGGGGGGGGAGAGATTGACATTTTATATCTTTATTATTTTTGATCCAATAAAAAAATATTTTTTGTAAGTTTTTCTTTGCATCAAAATATTCCATCACTTATTTTTATAAAAATACTGAGTTATTATTAAAACTATTAAATGATTATACAGTAATTTCATTCTAAAATACAAAATATCGCAACGTTTGGAATTCCTATACTTCTGCCATATGCGCGTGTGATCCGTTGTTTGTTGGAGAAACCAGTTACGAAGTATGTTTGAAATGACACTTGTTGTGTTTATTAAGTAAAATAAAGAGAAAGAATGTTGTCTACCTGTTTTGTTGATAAAAAGTTTTGCTTGCCTTCTCTCCATGCAGGGGGCAAGTACAAGAAAATAATATTACTGCTGAATGCATTATGCAAGAAAAAGCTATCTCTATATAATAAAACACAGTCTAACGAATCCGGAGCGAACCCATCCTCAAGAAAAGCAATTATCGCGGCCAAGTTAGGCATAAATATTCGAGAGACCGTAAGTTTGTCGATTGTTCAACGTATGGAAATATACACATAATATGTTTTGTATTACATCTATTCTTCGTTATTTTTTCCAAAACGTTGGAAAACTATCAAATTATAAAGTTTTAAATTCTAAATAAAAAATAAATGATAACTAGCTATTATAAACAAGGGATAACAAGAGTGAAAGATATAAACAAACGAAGACTATTGCCATTTAGAACTACAAATTCAAAATCTAGAAACAAATGAACAACTCTGAAAAACTACAGGTTAACATCTGATTTTGTTATTAAAATATTTGTAAAAGCATATTAAAGCCTTTAAATATATTGAAATGCGTTTTCCTTTTTTTCATGTCAACTCACGATTTTGTGAAAAATGGAGTTAATTAACCGGAGGTACAAGCTGGTTCGGTAGACTAGCGCCCTCGGTCTGAGCTTTACAGAAAATCCCGTCTATTTTTAAACTTTGCTTTGGCACCATCTTTCGGCAATCAATATAAATGAAAGAACTTTCGATTGAAATTAGAGTTTCTTTTAAGAAAAAAAATGCAGGTAATGATGTAATTCGAGATCAATTTTTAAAAGCTTCCTTTATTTAATTTTAAAATTTCATTCAATATAAATAAAATGAATATTATTATTATGATGATGATGACTTTGATAGAATTTTAATGCAGTCTTATATAGCTTAACATTTATCCGCTTAATTTTTTAAATTTTGTTTGCATTATAAATGTGTGTGTGTGTTTTCCCTAGATGTAACTGAAATATAAGATGTTATCATGATAGCATTAGAATGACTGAAAATTATCTTTTGACTAATTAAATTATAATTTTGTTTGTTCAAATGCTGATATAATTAAAATATGTAGTACATAACATGGTATTGTGTATTCCTTAGATTTTAATTACATTTGATATGAAATATAAATTTTACTTACAATGCAAGTCAATTTCAAGTGGATATAAACTAAGTTCTTAAAAATTGATAAAATTAAATTACAATTTTATGAAAGAAATAATAATAATAATAATAACTTTTGATTTTATTTATACCAAATGAAATTTTAAAGTTATGCAGCTGAATTGCTTTATAGCTTTCAAAAATTTATCTTTAATTAAATCAATGTGTCCTGCGTATTTCTATTTAAAAAAAAAAAAAAAAAAAAAAAAAAAAAAAAAAAAAAAACTGTACAAATTTTAACAAAAAGTTTCTTTGTTTATATTAATTGATGATAAATGACGCCAAGTCCATACTTAGAAATGAAACCAAAAGCTCCATAGATGAGTAAAACCCGCTCACTTGATCCCACAGAGTTCTAATATAGTATGTGTGCCTTGTAGTCTCCGTGCCTTGATCCCCCTAAAGAACAGCGGTGGGACATTCATTATTCAGATTCATTCATTTATATATATATAAAGAAAAACCCTTTAACACATTGAATACTCAATTTTAAGGTTTTGTGAAGCCTTCAAAAATTGTTTTTCACTTTGCTAATTATTATTATTGTTGCAATAAATACTGCTGTCTGTTTTGTCTAATTGTTAACGCAGATCAGCATTCCGTCATTTGTGACGGGGCTAGTTACGGCACTACACTATATGGCCAAAGGTGACCGGTAACTTGCAATTTTAGACGTTTTGTTAAATATCTAGAAAAATGCATAAGGACCTGAAACTGCAAGTGTGTGAACAGTATAGTATAGGTCATATATTTCCGCGAAGATTTTTTCCCGAAACCCCATAAAGGGCCGTCAACAAACTGAAAAAAAAAAGAATATCTTTTGAATAACCCTGTAAAAACAAATGTAGCAAAAGCGTTCAAACTCGAGGTTATTAATAGGTGGGTTAGTGTAATATACCGTGTTCATTTTTATGAGGATAACATGTATACTCGTAGAGAAATTAAGGTTTTTATAAAAACAGTCCCAAATTTCGCCACGTTTTTTGCTTATAATTTGCAGTGTTCTTATTATAAAAAAAAGTTCTTTTCAGAAAATATGACAAACAACATTGTACACAATACTCTGCAATCAGAATGAAAAAATAATAAAAATTGGATGAAATTATTTTTTTTGACCCAATCTTTTTCTTCCACTACGCTAAAAGTTTTAACTATTCATCATGATCATTAAATTTCAAAACAGTAAATTTATTAGATATGACAGATTTTACGCACCAGAGTGATTATTAATGAAAATTTTTGTACAATGTTCATAGTCATAAAAAAAAATCCATGCGTTATTTTCTAGGATCAATAATTTTTCTACATCATCGATTAACGACATTTTTAAAACAAGTATCACCACGGCCGACTTCAGTACCGGCCGAGCGCTTGTTTCTTTTCCCCCTCTTAGGACGGAGTTCGTGCCGTGAGATCACATGATTTCCTGCCAACCCAATCAACTGAGAAAGCTCGTTTATTTTTCTCTACCTAAGACGGCTTTCTCAGCCGATTGGGTCGCCAGGGATCACATGATCGGACGTTACGAATTCCGTCCTAAACCAGCACTCTAACAAACAAGAGCTTTCTTGAATAGTACTGAGGTCGGCCATGGCATCATCCATCTCTCCTCCTCATCTCCATTCTTAAAGAAAAAACGGTAACCTCAAAAGTAAATTTATACATCATATACAATATATTTAATTTTCCATTTACCTTAGTCGTATAAAAGTGGAAACTGTTTTCAAGAGGGCGAAGCCAGTTATTATTTGCATAAAAGTATGCTGAATGAAACAATACACGCGTTTCAGAAATGAAAAAATATATAAACTTATTGTTAGATTATTTATAATAGATTAGAATTATTATAAAAAAAAAAAAAAAAAAACCTTTGACAGAAAAAATAGTCATATAAGAATTAACAAAATCCTTAATAAATGGAATAATAGATTCTCATCAAGGAAAACGTCTATCGATGATTATTTTATCATCGATGATTATCTTAAAAATCCTAGTCTACATTCTGAGACATGCAGCTCATTTCTCATATACGCTATTTATTATTATTCTTTTTACAAGTTTGAATATGTTTTTTTTTTTTTTTTTTTTTTTTGCGTATTTGAATAGTTGCTTCTTTAAGCTTAGTTTAATTTCATTATGACATCACGATCGCAACGCATGCGAATAGCAGCGATTGCTTGCATTTCCCAGAACAGCTGATCGTTTTCCCAGGTTTTGGAGTACACTTCGGACATTCCACTAAGTTTTTTCTACGATTTTATGACCGATATAACCCCCTCCCCTAGATTCTCCTGATTTCAACGTTATCCCTAGGAGTATAATCCCCGTGTTTTAGTTTAAAGAATAATATTTTTAAACAAAATATTAATTAATTTATACAACTTTCTGGGTTTTTTTTTTTTTTTTTTTTTTTTTTTTTTTTTTTTTTTACATGAAAATGTCTAATAATTTTATTCCGCCTGCAAATTCAAATCATTCTGAAACTAAAAAGACAACACTTTAAAAGCCGTTTTCTTTTAAAGTAACAAAAAAGTAAATAGTTATCTAACAAATAAAGTTACTTAAAATAAATTAAGAAAGAATAACCTTTTCCTCCTTTAAATCAGATCATTTATTACGGATGAAATAATTTTTCTCTAAAAAGTATTTTTAATGAAATAGTCTTTATTAGAATGGTAAAATATATCAAAGACTAAATAACGTAAGAGATTAAATTAATAAAATAAAAATGAATCCAAATACAGTTAAGTAGTTAATAATATTCGATTTCTTATCAAATCAAAACAAACATCAGAGGGAAAATAATGTGCCCTTAATAATTTCAATTTAATCGAAATAAGCATGTTTAAAAAGATAAATTCTATAAGCAGTGGGAAGATTAGTCTTTCCATTCGCAATCATGCACGTTTACCCTTGAATAAACACAGAAATAAAGTTTTTTTATTCTAACTTTTTTTTTTTTTTTCACAACGTTGAAGTTTCAACTTTACATCATGATCATTAAATTTCAAAACAGCAATTTATCAGTTATCTCAGAACAAATTAGAATCAATTTCTTAGAAATACAGAAAATTTTGAAAGAAACACAATTAAATTTAATGACGAAGCATTTTTATTTGTAGAAAATGATTACCGTTTTTCTTTTCAGATATATCGCGAAGGAATTTGGAAAGGTCTTTTAAAATATCTGAATAATCGCTTACTAGTAAATCGTAAATGGTTGGAAAACAGCTGAATAATGGTTAACTAGTAAATCGCAGATGGATTAACTGGTAATTGAAAATAAAATAAAACAGAAAACAAAAAGCCATTCGTCACACATGAATCATAGCATATTAGTAAATGCATAAGTATCGATTATTTTATGTTATTCTGGGTACATCTATTTGTAGCCTAGGATATATATTTTTTAATAAATTAACGTTTCACCATAAATTTGAAATTAAGATTAATACAGGCAGATTGGTTAAAATAAAATTGAAAAGTGGGGTAAAAAACGTGAGTTTACACTAATTATTGCATATAGCACAATCTAAAGTATCGATTATTTTATGTTACTCAATGGTAACATTTATTTACATCCTGCAAGTTTATTTCAATAGTAAATTCAAACTTCATTAAAAAGGACTAATGTTATCGCGTGTTTGAATGGTGACTAAAGAAATTAAGTAATAATATAAAAAATGTATCACACATAGTCTAACTTTAAGTACTGATTGTTTTATGTTATTCTAAGGTCACGTTTATTTAGTCATCGATATTATTGGAAGTTTTAAATCCTTCTGAAACTAAAAAGACAAAATGTAAAAGACATTTTCTTCAAAATAACAAAAACATAAAGAGGTTTCTAATAAATAAAATTACTTAAGGGAAAATCACCTTTTCCTCCTTCAAATCAGTTAATTTATTACGGATAAAACAACACGTCTCAAAAGAATACCTTTAATAAAATAATCATTATCAGATTGGTAAAATATATCAAAGACTAAATAACTTAAGAGATTGAATTAATAATGTTATCGCCTGTTTGAACGGTGGCTAAATAAATTAAATAATAATATAAAAATTTATTACACATATTCTAACCTTAAGTACTGATTGTTTTACGTTATTCTAAGGTCACATTTATTTAGTCATTATTGAAATTACTCAAAGTTTCAGATCACATTATTGAAAGTTTAAATCATTCTGAAACTAAAAAGAGAAAATGTATAAGCCATTTTTCTAAAAGTAAAAAAACAACAACAACAACAACAAAAGAAAAAAAACAACAACAAAAAATGAGTTTTCTAATAAATAAAATTACTTAAAATAAATTAAGAGAGAATAACCTTTTCCTCTTTCAAATCGAATCATTTATTACTGGTGAAATAACTCTTTTCTAAAAAGCATTTTTAACAAAATAGTCTTTATTAGATTGGTAAAATATATCAAAGCCTAAATAACTTAAGAGATTAAATTAAGAAAAAAATAATTAATTCAAATGGAGCAGTTAATAACATCCAGTTCCTTATCAAACCGAAACAAAAATCATAGGAAGAAATAACACATCTTTAATCAGTTCAATTTATTCGAAATAAGCAAGTTTAAAAAGATAAATTTCATAAGCAGTGGGAAAATTAGTATTTCCATCCGCAATTATGCACTTTTATCCCTTGAATAAACACAGAAATGAAGTTTTTTGATTCTTTTTTTCCACAATACCAAAGTTTTAACTTTATATCACGATCATTAAATTTCAAAACAGCAATTTATCAGTTATCTCAGAGCAAATTAGAAAGAATTTCTTAGAAACACAGAAAATTTCGAAAGAAATGCAATTAAATTTAACGATGAAGCATTTTTGATTTTCGATAATGTTTACCATTTTTCTTTCCAGATATATGGCGGAGGAATTTGGAAAGGTCTTTTAAAATAGCTGAATAATCGCTAACTAGTAAACCGGAAATGGTTGGAAAACAGCTGAATAATGGTTAACTAGTAAATAGTAGATGGATGAACGGGAGATTGAAAATAAAATAAAACACGGGAGATTGAAAATAAAATAAAACAAAAAGTCATTCGTCACACATGAATCATAGCAAGTAAACGAATGATTGTATCGATTATTTTATGTTATTTTGAGTACATCTATTTGCAGCCTACGATCTACTTCTACAATA
Source organism: Maratus speciosus (assembly GCA_963932465.1). NCBI lineage: Eukaryota > Metazoa > Arthropoda > Arachnida > Araneae > Salticidae > Maratus > Maratus speciosus. Next base: position 105,640,476 of record OZ010795.1, on the reverse strand, counting down.
AATTAACGTTTCACTATAAATTTAAAATGGAAGATGATTTGAAGAGATCTTGTTAAACGAAAATTTAAAAGAAAAAAAAAAAACACGTTTACACGAATTATTGCATATAGTACAATCTTGAGTATAGATTATTTTATGTTATTCAATGGTCACATTTATTTACAGCCCGAAGTTTATTTCAATAGTAAATTCTAATTTGAACGATGACTAAATAAATTAAATAATACTATAAGAATTTGGAGATTGTACGTCAAACGTGGCAAATGAGGTGCACTCTTACAATAACTAGTTTTATAAATATTCAGATCTTGGTGCAATAGCTGTTGCAATCTTATGCAAACATGCATGAATATAAAATTTATTACGATTATATATATTTAATTCAGTAATACGGAAATAATATGACTCCATCTTAAACAGGACGTAATCACCACGGCAACCTAAATCATTACCTATTATGAGATAAACTGAATTAATTACGTATGATAAGATTTAATAGAATGAAGAAAATTTCTATTAATATCTTTTTAAGTTTTGATTCGATTTTCATAAAATTTGAAATGACTCGACAAAATACTGCAACGATTATTATATATTAAATTTCAAACAATTCGGTTGGGTAGTTTTTGTGCTGTTACATATGCGGACAGACAGACGGACGGACAACACGACGACTATAGGTGCTACGTATTTATATAATTACGAGCGCACCTAAAAAATGTATCACACGTAGTCTAACCTTAAGTACTGATTGTGTTATGTTATATTAAGGTCACATTTATTGAGACATTATTGAAGTCACTAAAAGTTTAACATCACATTATTGAAAGTTTAAATCAATTCTGAAACTAAAAAGACAAAATGTAAAAGCCATTTTTTAAAAAGTAACAAAAACAAAGAATTTTCAAATAAAATTACTAAAAATAAATTAAGGGAGAATAACCTTTTCCCCCTTCAAATCGGATAATATACTACGGATAAAACAGCACAATGGTCATTATTAGATTGGTAAAATATATCAAAGACTAAATAACTTAAGAGATTAAATTAATAAAAGAAAAATAAATGCAAATGAGTAGTTAATAATATTCAATTTCTTATGAAACAGAAACAAACGTCAGGGGGAAAATAATGTACTCTTAATCACTTCAATTTAATCGAAATAAGCAAGTTTAAAAAGATAAATTCTATAAACAGTGGAAAAATTAATCTTTCCATTCGCAATCATGCACTTTTATCCCTTGAATAAACACAGAAATACAGTTTTTTGATTCTATCCTTTTTTCCACAACGTTGAAGTTTTAACTTTACATCATGATCATTAAATTTTGAAACAGCAATTTATCAGTTATATCAGAGCAAATTAGAAGCAATTTCTTAGAAATGCAGAAACCTTTGAAAGAAATGCAATTAAATTTAATGAGGAAGCATTTTTTCTTTAAGAAAATGCTTACCATTTTTCTTTTCAGATATATGGCGAAGGAATTTCGAAAGGTATTTTAAAATAGCTGAATAATCACTAACTAGTAAACCGCAAATGGTTGGAAAACAGTTGCATAATGGTTGACCAGTAAATCGTAGATGGATGAACGGGCGATTGAAAATAAAATAAAATAAAACAGAAAACAAAAAGTCATGCGTCACACATGAATCATAGCATATAGTAAATGCATACTTGCCAACTAAATTTCGGTAAAACTCAGAAGATTTTGGACAAAAAATCAGAAGCAATCAGAAGATTTTGGCGAAAAATCAGAAGAAATCAGAAAATTTTTTAAGTTTTATAACACTTTCAGTAAGGATTAAAAAACAGCTGAATACTTATAAATAAACAAATTTGCAATTACACAATATATATTATAACAAAAAAGAATAACTTAAATATATTAAAAATTATTAATTAATTAATTTATTTTTTTTTAAATATTCATAGATATCCTATTCGCCTTTCACATTAAAAGACACTTAAAACTTCTGACTCCTATTTTTTTTTTTTTTTTTTTTTTGGGGGGGGGGGGGGGGGGGGGTGATTCTGAGTAAAAAAAAAAAAAAAAATTCTGAAATTCCCAGCAAATTTTCTGAAAAGTTACAGCAGGGGGGGGGGGGGGGATCCACTTCCGACACTAGCTATGCGTTTTTTTCCACGGCCCTTTGACGAAATTCGCGATGTTTAGCCGAAATTTGTGTTTTTTCGCGGTCTTTTGGCGAAATTTTTTTTCGGGATCTTTTGACGAAATTTGTGGGGTTTTTTCCGCAATTTTTTGATGGAATTTCTGATTTTTTCGCGATCTTTTGACGAAATTCGCGTTTTCCACGTGATCCTTTGATGAAATTGGCGATTTTTCTGCAAACGATTGACAAAATTAAATTTTTTCGGCGAAGATGTCGAAATTCGCGATATTTTTTATGTCCGAATTTTCGAATTGGTGACCGATTTTTTAAAATTTTCGGAAATGAATGCCTTAAATTTTCGGAGAATTCGGACCAAAATCACCCCTACGCGCTGCTTATGCAATCTTTTGACAAAATTCGCGTTTTTCTCGCGATCGTTCGGCGAAATTTGGGTTTTTTCCCCGCGATACTTTAACGGAATTCGCGTTTTTTACGCGATCTTTTCACGGAAATAGTGTTTCTACGCGATCTTTTGACGGCGCTTTTTTTTACCCGATGTTTTGACGAAATTCGCGTTCCTTTCACGGAATTCGTGTTTTTACGCACTCTTTTGGGGAATTCTCGTTTTTTACGCGATCTTTCGACAAAATTTGCGTCTTTCCCGCGAACCTTCGGGTTTACTCGCGTTCCTTTGACGAAACTCGCGCAAAAAGCGTAAGAAAAGGCTGAAAATCGGAAGAAGACGCATTACGCGCGTAAAATCGGAAAACATGCAGATTTTTCAGAAGAATTCTGAAAAAATCGGAAGAGTTGGCAGCTATGGTAAATGCATAAGTATCGATTGCATTATGTTATTTTGGATACATCTATTTGTAGCATACGATCTATTTATACAATAAATTAACGTCTCACTATAAATTTAAAATGAAAATTAATACGGGCAGATTGGTTAAAATAAAATTTAAAAATGGAAAAATAAAACATGCATTTACAATAATTATTGCATATAACACAATCTTAAGTATCAATTGTTCTATATTATTCAAAGGTAACACTTATTTACAGCCTGCAATTTATTTCAATAGTAAATTCAAATTTCATTTAAAAAAACTAATGTTATCGCGTGTTTGATTGAACGGTGACTAAATAAATTTAATAATAATGTAAAAAGTCGGAAATTGTACATCAGACGTGGCAAATGAGGTGCATTCGTACAATAACTAGTTTTGTAAATATTCAGGTCTTGGTGCAATAGCTGTTGCACTCTTATGCGAAAATAAATGAATACAAAATTTATTAGGATTATATATATATTCATGTATAAAAGACTTTTTTTTAAGTAACAAAAACATGAATAACCTTTACCTCCTTCAAATCAGATAATTTATTACGGATAAAACAACACGTCTCTAAAAAATACCTTTATAAAATAATCATTAAATTGGTAAAATACTATATCAAAGACTAAATAACTTACAAGATTTAAAAAAAAAAAAAAAAAAATCTAAATGGAGAAGTTAAGAGTAGTTAATAATATTCAAATCCTTATCAAACCGAAACAAACATCAGAAGGAAAATAACGTACTCTTAATCACTTCACTTTAATAGAAATAAGCAAGTTTAAAAAGATAAATTCTATAAGCAGTGGAAAAATTAGTCTTTCCATTCGCAATCATGCACGTTTATACCTTGAATAAACACAGAAATTAAGTTTTTTGATTCTATCCTTTTTTCCACAACGCTCAAGTTTTAGCTTTACATCATGATCATTAAATTTCAAAACTGCAATTTATCAGTTATCTCAGACCAAATTAGAAGCAATTTCATAGAAATACAGAAAATTTCGAAAGAAATGCAATTAAATTTAATGAGGAAACATTTTTATTTGTAGAAAATGTTTCCCATTTTTCTTTGCAGGTTTACCGTTCAGGAATGTTATAGAAGTACTTTGAAATAGACGAATAAGCACTAATCAGTAAACCATAAAAGGCTGGAAAACAGTTGAATAATGGTTAACTAGTAAGTCGTAGAGGGTTGAACGGGCGGGCGGTTCGAAACAAAATAAAACAGAAAACAAAAAGTCATTCGTCGCATCGCATTTTACCCATGCATAAATATAGATTACTTTAAGTTATTCTGGTCATATCGATTTGGTCTATTTCTACAATAAATTAACGTTTCAAACTTTTATGAGTAGTAATTTTTCCAACTGAGTGAAAATGTGTCGAAGTTTGAGATTCGAACCCAGTATTTTGGCTTCAATTGCCAATACTCTTCCAATTCAGCTGTCTGGACGGTATCCAAACAACCACAAATCACTCAGACAACCATAAACGACAGGGAACAGAACTCCAATAAACAAAGGATACAATAATTACACATTTTCTAAAATTATTATTGTAACACAAACTGATTGGTAAATAAATTACATGAGTAGTAATTTTACCAACTGGATGAAAATGTGTTTTTTGCTGGGTTCGTATAATTATGCTTATTCTATCAAACAAGTATGGATACATAAATAGCTAAAATATTTATGCAAGCTAGAATTCGTAATATTTGCAATACGGCTCCGAACTTAATAAAAAATCATATAACAATAATAATAATAATGTGTATGTATACATACATGGTGTGTTCACAAAGTTTCAAGACTGGTCTGATAATTCAAAATTTATTAAATATTTTTGTACCGCGAACTAAAATTCTTCGAAATATGACCCTTGGGCATCAACACACCGCTGCCAGCGTTTTTTCTATTGTTCATAGTCCCCATAGAAGTTTTCGCACGAAAGGCTGTTAAGGGACCTCGTCGAAGCTGCCTGGATCACTGGAATCCTGACAAATCGATTCCCTTTCAGGTCTTTTTTGATCCGGGGGAACAAAAAAAAAGTCCTGGGAACGAGGTCGGCCCTGTAGGTGGTTTGCGGCAGTATTGCCACGTTAAAGATAGCCAAAACTTCGGCGACGGCGAGCGACGTGTGAGAGGGTGCATTGTCGTGGGGAACAATCCAATCGTTTCTGATGTCTGAACGGACGCGACAGGGCAGGTCAGATTTCTCTGGAGTTTTCCATCAGTTTTGGCTATATTTAACGGCAATACTGCTGCAAGCCCCTTACAGCCCCGACCTTGGTCCCAGTAACTTTTTTTTGTTCCCCCGGGTCAAGAAAGACATGAAAGAGAAGCGATTCGACACGATTCCAGCGATCCAGGCAGCTTCGACGAGTTAACTTAACAGCCTTTCGTGCGAAGACTTCTATGGGGCCTATGAACAATGGGAAAAACGCTGGTAGCGGTGTGTTGATGCCCAAGGGTCATATTTCGAAGAATTTTAGTTCGCGGCACAAAAATGTTTAATAAATTTTGAATTATCAGACCAGTCTTGAAACTTTGTGAACACACCATGTATATATATATAATGACACATGTGATTGCATTTTAATTATATATATATATATATGTTAGATTATTCTAACATTGGAAGGGTTTACTAGTTGAAATGAAGTAACTGACTGTCATGATACTAGTAGTGGATCACGTCTAGCAGTAATACAGCAGGGTAAGTTATCAGAACAGGTGAAGTCGATCCTGTCGACTAGTATAACGAAAACTGGAAATCTTGTCGTGTTAAAGGTTACGACATTGACGTTAAATGATGATTCGAAAATGGAGTTAACTTCGATAGATAGTAATTGAATAATCAATCTGGAAGTCGTGCATTACAATAAGCTAAAAAAGAACGTTTCTGTAGTAATCAACATGGTTATTTGAATTTTGTTGCAGTCAATGAGTGAAGGCCATGGAACACATTTATCCAGTGTAGTTTCTCCAGAATAATTGAGACAATACACAAAGTCAACTCAGAATTTTATTTTAACATCTTTCGGCGGCACAGTTTCCACCGAAATATTTAGCCATTGCTTCATAGTAGTAATTTAGGGGTAAGCAAAGTTGTAGATAATAGAATACATCGGACGGCGACCAGGGGGTGGTATGACAAATGGAAATACGACCAAAATCTGTGGAAACACTGCGAGCATCGGCTTTTTGTACGTCTAGCGTAGTAATACAAATATGACGTAGGTCGCGCTCTCAACCAATTAATAATTAAGGATATCACGCCATGGAAAGAGTGCTGACAGAGCGAGGGGATGAATTTGAAGGTAAAAAGGAAAACCCTGGAATACGCGCGGGAAAGTAAATTCTCGGAAGGGAAAAAATGGTTCCTAAAAGAACATTCTAAAAGAAAAAAAGATCAGAAATGAAACTTTTAATTTAAGAATACTAAAAGCGTAATATTTAAGTAAATTAGACAAGTGAGACATTAAATTAAAGGGAATTTAGCAGAATTAACGATAGAGATGATTTAAGAATAAGGATTTAGTGAATATAGAGTAGTAATTTAGAATAATATAAGGAAATCGCGGAATTAGATCTAATAATATAACACCCACACACATATATATATATATATAAAACTAATTAAGTTAAATATGGGGGAACAAACCCAGTTTCTATGAAGTTCTTTTACGAAATCTGAAAAATAATTTTTATAGGAAAAAACATTTTTCTTTCAGTAATAAAATGAATTCTATTTAATAAATTCCTTTTAAAAGCTAGTCCAGAAAGCATAATTAAAAATCGAGTTGTGTTTCGTGGAGGGGGGTGGATAGAGAGGACACGAGCAGTAACAGATAATGTTTTTAGAAAGCATAATTAATCTGCACATACGAGTATGTTCGGACAACTATAATTAATATGTAATATAAATTTAACAAAACGAACAATTACAAATTGTGATGTTTTTAGGGATGCGAAATAACGTAAATTTTAATTTTAACAAATAGCCCAGTGGTAGGGGAGGGGAAAAAAAAAGCCGAATTCGGAATTAATTAGGGGAAAGCTGGAAATTGTTTTAATCCATTTAGTTTAGGTCTAGAATGAATATGCTAAGTTCCCCCCCCCCCCGTAGTAGGTGAGCGTTAGAAAATATGTACAGATTTACAGTCAAAAAACCCGTTTTTTTAGACACCATAACAATATCTCAAAACAACTAACTCTGTCAAAAACATTGATAATACAAATGTTGTAGAGCTTAAAATTCTGAGTAAAATGAGTACCTACACTTAATATTTTTGTTGAACATTAAGGTCAGAATTCTACTTTAAAGTTTTAGACGCGTGGTCAGGGGGTTGAACTCAGAATTAATAAGGAGAAAACTGGAAATTGTTTTAATCCCTTCAGTTTAGGTCTAAAATGAACGTACTATGCTTTCTTCCTCGTACGTGAGAGAATGTTAGAAAATATGCACATATTTATTTTCGAAAAACACTTTTTTTAATTACCTTAACAATATCTCAAAACAACTAAATCTATAAAAAACATTGTCAATACAAATGTTGTAGAGCTTAAAATTCTGAATAAAGTGAGTACCATCGTTAATATTTTTGTTCAACGTTAAAGTCGCAATTCTATTTTAAAATTTTTCAAATCAAGAGCTTGAAGCCAGGAGAGACCAAGTTAACTTAACAATATCTCAAAATTGCGGCCTTAATATTGAACAAAAATATTAAGTGTAGGTGCTCATTTTACTCACAATTTTAAACTCTACAACTTTTGTATTGACAGTGTTTTTGATAGAGTTAGCTGTTTTGAGATAGTGTTAAGTTAACTTGGTCTTTCCTGGCTTCAAGCTCTTGATTAGCCATTAAGGCTAAATTTTGAAATAGAATTGCGACCTTAATGTTGAACAAAAATATTAATGATGGTACTAATTTTATTCAGAATTTTAAGCTCTGCAACATTTGTATTGACAATGTTTTTTTTTATAGAGTTAGCTGTTTTGAGATAATGTTACGGTAATTAAAAAAAAACGTGTTTTTCGAAAATAAATATGTACATATTTTCTAACATTCACCCAAGTACGAGGAAGAAAACATAGTACGTTCATTTTAGACCTAAACTGAAGGGATTAAAACAATTTTCAGTTTTCTCCAAATTAATTCTGAGTTCAACCCCCTGACCACGGGTCTAAAACTTTAAAGTAGAATTGTGGCCTTAATGCTCAATAAAAATATTAAGTGTAGGTACTGATTTTACTCATAATTTTAAGCTGTACAACATTTGTATTGACATTGTTTTTGACAGAGTTAGCTGTTTTGAGATACTGTTATGGTATGTAAAAAAAAAAAAAAAAACGTGTTTTTTGACTATAAATCTATACATTTTTCCTAACACTTACCTAGTACGAAGGGGAAAACATAGCATATTCATTCTGGATCTAAACTGAAGGGATTAAAATAATTTCCAGTTTTCCCCTAATTAATTCCGAATTCAACCCCCTAATCACCGGGCTAAAAGTGGATTAAAGCTTTTTCTTCTCACACAATAGTGGCTACCAATATAAAACTGAGAAGTCCTTAGCTAAAGTAAAAATTGCATTAAAATATCACAAGCCAAAATAAATATTTTCGTTTTGATTTACAAATTACACAGAAAAATGCCATGAAAAATAATATAAAATAACTGTGTAGTAAATTATGAATTTAAATACCAGATCATTACACAGAAGTTTAAAATAAAAAAATCTTTCAATTAAATTTATGCAGTTAAAATAAACAAGCATTGAAGAAAAACACTTTAAAATGCGAAAAGAGAAGTAATTTTTTAACCTTCTTCAAATGTTATTTGAAGAAAAATTCAAGGTATACATTACACAACTAAAGATTTTACCGTTCAAAAACATTTTCTTCGCTGTTTTTCTAATCAATCAGAACCATTTAAGAAAACAGTTAAACTCAATAAATAAATATTTGAGCTTTATAATATTCCTCTAATTCAGTTTTATGGTAGCCATGCATTAGTGAAGTTTACTGTATTTGAAAAGGAGTGTTAACTAAACATAAATAGAACTAATTTTTCAATAAATTATATGAATTGAGATGACTTAATTAAATTTAGGACGAGCTGCAAACCGTCTGATATGTATAAAGAATAAGAAATAGCCAAATTTTCCAGACCAAGAATTACAAAATCGAACACTTTTTGCTTGGTTTGTATAATTATGCAAATTCTATCAGACAAGCATGAAGACATAAAAAAAGCAAAATATTTATGTGCATTAGCATATCTTTAAAATGCTCCGTCTAGCTGGCGTATTTAAAAAAACCATGCAATATATTTTTAAAAAACTAATTAAATCGAAAGATGAAAAGAACGGCGTTTTTGTCAAGTTTCCTCCTGAAGTCTAAAAAAGAAAAAAAAAAAGTTGGAAATTGCACGTCAAACATGGCAAATGAGGTGCGTTCGTACTATGGCTAGTTTTGTAAATATTTTTTGCACCGCATATTGTACTGAATGTATATTTCAGTGCACTTCATAAGTGCATATCAATTTCATTCTTTTCGAAAAGCTGTAACATCATTAAAATGCATTTGAAATAATTTTTCCCCATTGCCCCATCCCGTAATGTAACGCAAAACTTTTGACTGTCCCCGTCATTAAACTATGCATCCGATTTTCATAAAATTTGAAATGACTCGACAAAATTATGCAACAATTATATATTTTAAATTTCAAACGATTCGGTTGGGTAGTTTTTGCGCTGTTATATGCGGAAGGACGGACGACTATAGGTGCTACGTATTTATATAATTACGAACGCACCTAAAAAAGAGAGCATTTTTCTATCGATAATTGAACGGATTCTATTTAACAGGATATTTTTAGTATCAATGTTGTACAGTAAAACCTGTAAGAGCGGAATCGCTGAGACAAAGAAATTTTTAGTTTTAAAACGGAATTTCTTTTTAAACACGTCCAGTTTCACAGGATTTACAGAACAAAGTACAGCAAAACCTGCGAAATCGGAATCGTTATGAACCTAAAAAAAATCCGTTAGACGGTCTTCCGTGCAAGCTGATAGATTTGTAAGGTATTTCCTTTTAAAATGACTGTAACAATTTTCGGTTACTAGGGGGATCCGCCCCCTGCTCGCTAACACTCTCCAACCCCCGTGAATTCTCATTGGGACCACTATGCGGTCCCATCTCGCTTTGGTCGCTCGCCCCTTTTTGTAGCAACTGTAGCCAGTGTGAGTACTATGATAAATCATTTTAACGTATAAAATGCACAAAAAGGTTTAATTAAAAGAACTTTTAATTAAAAACAATTGAAAATATTTGTTGAAAACACGATTAAAAATATATTTAGTTGGTAGTACCAATAGGCATAAATAATTTTAACATTATGAAATTTACAAATTTTGGAAATATTATATATAATATCCTATATAAAATATAATATTCTTTCGCGATATAATATCCTTTCGCGGGCGGTGTCCTTAAAAAAGGACACCTAGTTTTTTTTATTTTACTGGCACCTAGAATATTGAATTAAAATTTTCCTTTTATAATGTACTTGAAAATACGCAAGTTTGTATTTTCTAATAAATTCGTTTATAAATTCTGGTGCAAGTTCATCATTTCATCAGTTTATAAACAGAATTACTCTGCGCCGGAAAGGGTTAACGTTAGAAGTTCCAATTTAAAAAGCTTCATAACTCCTAAACTATTTTACCGAATGATATCCCGTTTGGTATCCGGGGGTAAAATTTACTGAAAAAGCCAAATATGCTGTCGAAATTGGGTGTTCGTATAGACAAATTTAAAGTTTGGTACATTTTCTATTTGAAGACAATCACCTAAGCCAGGGACGGCGAACCTATGGCACGCGTGCCATAAGTGGCACGCTGCAGATTATTTGGCACGGCACAGTCTTAAGTTTTACATCAAAATATAGTAGAATTTCACAAAATGCATTAATTAATATAGATGTTGTCTGTGTCACTTGAATCCGATTAGTTCGGTTGGTTGTGATTGTCACACAGATTGAAGAAATTGAAATATAACTTAATTTATCCGAATCTAGCTCAATATTGGCTCAGAAAATTTTGAGAATTAGAAGATTATCGCTAAACAAAAATTAAAAGTGTAATAAGCAAAAATGCTGATTGTAAAATTATAACAACTTGGAATTCAATTCCAGACACTAAAAGCTATAGTTTCTGGCGCTTGCTATTTTGACAATTTTTTCTGCAAGACATTCTTTTCGTAAAAAAAAAAAAAAAAAAAAAAAAAAAAAAAAAATTAAATAAATTTCTACAGTATAACATCAAATATCACCTGTAATTTTTTTAATGCTAAAAACAAAATTTTAAGTAGTTTTGATTCATTATTATTTGATCCATTAAATTTTTTAATTGTTGGCACGTCATGATCACGTAAAGTATATTTTTGGGAAAATTTGGCACGTGGACGTGAAAAGGTTCGCCATCCGTGGTCTAAGCATATTTTTTGATAAATTGAAAGAGTGCTTAGTTTGAGGTAAAAATTAACTGTTCGTTTTTTTTTTTTTTTTCCTGAAACAATTTGGTGGTTAAAATGTACAAACTGCTCTCTCTCTCTCTCTCTCTCTTTTTAACACTTTACAACAAAGTTGAAAAGTGTTTATGCATTCTGTTTATCTGTCCGTCTGTCCACGCTCTAACTACTGTAAATATACTCGGATTTTTATGCATTTGATAGACCTTATTTAGGGTTACCTAGGCATGTTTGGTATCGAATATGAAGTATGTGGGATTAATAGTTCATTTACAGGGGCACCCCAAAGAATTCCATTGCATTACGGTATATGGACGAAAATCTTTTGCAGAGTATTTTAATGACATTACGATATTTCAAATGTATTGAAACCGACATAAATCACTGAATTTCGCTACAAGATGATTACGACAGAATAGGGTATTCATAGCATTTGTCGTTCATTTACAGGGGCACATAAAATAAATAGGTTACAGTACTGTCTTTGGGTAATAATTGCTGGAAGTGCGTTTTCAATTTTGGAATGCGCTTTTAACCCTTAAATGCCCGATTTTACAAAAATCATTGTAATAATGTTTTTCGGCTTTCATTTTTTAAATAAGTCATGTGAAAAATACTTAAAAAAATCATATTTTGTTTTAAGTATAGTTTACGGCTAAAAAAAGCCAGTTTGTTACTAATCGGCAATACTGGTGTTTAATTGAAAAAATAATTTGCCTTGATAAAATTCTATAATATTAAACACACAAGAATTTTAGGAGCTATAATAAGAAATAAATTTCACTTGCTCACTGCAGGTCAAAATAGGTTATTTCGCAACCTCCCAAATAAAACAAAAAGAACAAGTAGCAACAATTGAAAAAAAAAAAAAAAATCTATCTTTATTCTTAAACAGCACAAGTGTTGCCATCTATATGTTGAAAATCAATTTAGTAATATTTTCAGAATGTATTTTATTGTCAACATTAGGTATTATAGCCTCAATATTATTCTAATAGTATTTTAGAGCCTAAATTGGTATGTTGCCGAAAAGCAACACCAGGTATTTAAAGGTTAAATTTAACTGTTTTTTTTTTTCAATTTTGGCATGCGCTTTTAAATTTAACTGTTTTTTTTCTTTTTTTGCATTTTACTCGTTGTATATAAATGCTATAACTCATATACAGCGCTGCACAAGAATTTACGTACCGTTCTCCTAATTAGAGGAAACTGCTGAATTTTCAACTAAAGTATATATGTATTTCTTAACTGGATTAAATTTTGACATACATGTAGTTAATATGCACATATATACACATTTATATATCATATACAGTTCTGATCAAAGAATTCGGATAATTTTCCGATTGTAGATGGCAACAGCTGAAATTCGGTTTTCAAATGTATTATTCGTTTCCATATGGTTGAATTACACATAATATTTTAACTTATTAAACGGTGCAATTTTGTTACATTATTCTGAATGTGTTGGAAAGTGTTTCATAATCTATGCTTGTCGCATGATCTTTTCTTTCTTGTTTTATTTAAAGCCGACTGTACATTATTGCATTTCTGTTAGTAATTTATTCATTATATGTCTTCGAAACTGTGCGTTGAATTTTTGCCCATGTTAAATTACCGACTCAATTTCCTATATCAATCACTTTGAGTTTTGCTTTCAAATTTAACATGGAGTAAGTTCGAAAATAGTTAAAATAATTTCAAAGTTATTTTAATCTAAAAACTAGTCGGATGTACCAATCCCAAAACTTCCTTCTATCTCATATATGTCAATACTTCAAAATTCGTTATCACTTTGCCAAAATTAAATGGCAATCTATGCTCATCATAAGGATTCTAAAAAAGATGAAATTCCGTACATTGGTTCTTGAGATATGACTGTCACTGAAATCGTGTAAATCCTGCAAAATGCAGCATAGTAGCGCCACTTATAGTGTGATTTACACCAGAACCTAATCATCATCAACTTATGTCAACGTCTAACTGAATATGAAATTTGGGGGAAATTCGCGCATTAGTTTTGTATTGCGCAAATCATGACAAATGGAGCATAGCAGCACCATCTGTTGAGCGATTTGCACCAACACATAATCAGCAGCAATATTAATCAAGGTATACTTGAATCTGAAGTTTGATGAAAATTCGTGCCTTAGTTCTTGAGATAGAGCTATTGAGGAAATCGTTCTAAATGTAGCACAGCAGCGCCACATATTGGGAGATTTACACCAACACGTAGTCAGCATAATTTCATATCAAGGACTTACTAAATCGGAAGCTCGATGAAAATGTGTGCATTAGTTCTTGAGATAGAGCTACCGCGAAAATAGTGTAAATCCTGCAAAATGCAGCATAGCAGCGCCACCTGTAGGGCGATTTACACCAAAACGTAAACAGCACCAACTTATATCAACGAGTAACTGAATCTGAAGTTTTATAAAAATCCGTGCAGTAGTTCTTGAGATAAAGCTACTGCGGAAATCCTGCAAAACGCAGCATAGCAGCGCCACCTGCAGGGCGATTTACACCAAAAACTAATCAGCACCAATCTATATCAGAGACTACCTGAATATAAATTTTTATTAAATTCCATGCATTAGTTCTTGAGATAGAGCGCCCACAAAATTTGTGTCACAGACAGACGGACAGACACACACACAGGCAGGCATTTTGTAAAAACATGTATTTTGGAATCTCTGACACCTAAAACGTGTAAATCCGTCAAAAACCGAAAATCGAAAATTTTCATGAATCCAATACTTTTTTTTGTAAAGATAGAAGAAAGTAATTAAGCCATCGGACACCTAGAAGCCACAAATTCCCATAACATACGCCCTTTACATATATCAGTCGAATTAACAACCAGCTTTCAAAAAAGAGGTTGAAAAGTGCATCTTATTTTATTTGTAATTTCTACATCTTGATGAACAGCAATAATAAAAAACATCGCGTTCCGGTCCTATACCTGGTTTTTCCATGCAATGCGATCTTCTTTCTGAAAAAACAGGTTATTCTGATGAGTTTCATCCGAAAATTATGGACTATATTAAAATAAAAACGGTTGAAAATACCGCTGTATAAAGCTTACGGAAAGTTGCCTGTCAGAATTTGACATATTTTCTGAGTCGGTTCATTCCATCGAATTTTTCCGCCGAGTGTCAACCGGTAATTTATATTCTTTGTCACAAGAACATTTTCAGTAAATTTTCTTAAAAATAAGTAAAGATTTTCTTTGGAGAAAGTTAAAAGGATGATTGACATTTAGACCGCGATACATTTTTAATTATTCGTTAAAAGTAAGCTACTCGTTATTAAAATGACTGCTGTACTAAACAAGTTGGAAATTGCTCGTCAAACGTGGCAAATGAGGTGCGTTCGTACCATAACTAGTTTTATAATTATTTTTTGCACCCCATATTGTACTGAATGTATATTTTTTTGCGCTTCATAAGTGCATAGTCTGTAACAGCATTAAAATGCACTTGCAATATTTTTTTCCCCATCCCCCGTAGTGTAACGGAAAACTTTTGACTGTCCCTGTAATTAAACTATACATCCGATTTTCATAAAATTTGAAATGGCTCGACAAAATTTTGCAACAATCATATATTTAAATTTTCAGATCATTCGGTTGGGTAGTTTTTGTTCTGTTATATGCGGACAGACAGACAGACAGACGGACGGACTGAACGACGACTATAGGTGCTACTTATTTATATAATTACGAACGCACCTAAAAACAGAATTTTGTACTATAATCTTTCTGAAAGTATTTGTTTCAGTCAGTTTTGTTTTTCAAAAGTGTCAATTTTAACGTCATGATTATTTATGTATTTTTAAGAATGATGATTCAAAGTCCATAGCCCACGTTTGTGTAAATTTTTATAGTAAGAATTTTTAAGTTGTACTATATTTAACTACAAAATAATTTACCTTATATCCAACGTAAAAACAGATTATTCTGACAAGTTTCTGTAAGTTACAGGCTTAAAATGCATGCGGTTAAAAATACTTCTATATAAAGAAATGTAATCTGTCAGATTTTCACATTTTTTCTTTCACCGAATTTTCTAGTCCAAATCCTGGTAATTTATATTCTTTGTCATAGTGACATTTTCAGAAAATGTTCATAAAAATAAGAATAGATTTCCTTGAAGAAAATTCAATTATAATTGACATTTACTCGCGATAGATTTTAACAAATTGGAAATTTCACGTCAAACATGGCAAATGAGGTGCGTTCGTACTAAAACTAGTATTATAAATATTTTTTGCAACGCATATTGTACTGAATGCATATTTTAGTGCACTTCAATAAGTGTATATCCATTTCATTCTGTTCGAAAGGCTGTAGCATCCTTAAAATGCACTTGAGAAAAATTTCCCCATTGGTCGTAATGTAACGGAAAACTTTTGACTATCCCTGTAATTAAACTATGCATCCGATTTTCATATAATTTGAAATGGCTCCACAAAATACTGCAGCAATCATATATTTAAAATTTCTGACCATTCGGAAGGCTGTAACATCATTAAAATGCATTTGCAATAATTTATTCCCATTGGCCGTCATGTAACGGAAAACTTTTGATTGTCCCTGAAATTAAACTATACATCCGATTTTCATAAAATTTGAAAATACAAAATATTGCAACAATTATATATTTAAAATTTCAGACCATTCGGTTTGGTAGTTTTTGCTCTGTTATATGCGGACAGACGGACGGACTGAACGACGACTATAGGTGCTAAGTATTTATATAATTATGAACGCACCTAATTATCCATGTAAATAAGTTATTCGTTAAGGGTCCCCCCCCCCCCCCCTTTATGAATGATCATTCAAACTTTATAGTCATGTTTGTGTATGTTTTTATAGTAAGAATTTTTAAGTTGTGCTTACTATATTTAACTACAATATGATTTACATTATATTCAACGTAAAAACATTATAAGTTTCCGTGGGTTACGGACCGTATTAAAATAAAAGCGGTTAAATATTCTGTTGTATAAAGGAGTGCAACCTGTCAGATTTTGATATATTTTCCTCCACCGAATTTTTCAGTCCATTGGAAACCTGGTAATTTATGTTCCTTGTCACAACAACATTTTTAAAAAAGCTTCTTAAAAATAAGAAAAGATTTTTCTTGAAGAAAATTGAACTTATGATTGACATTTACTCGCGATAGATTTTTAATTATTCATACAAGTTAGCTTTTCGTTTTTAAAAAGACATGAGTTCTAAAAAGAACGAGAATTTCATAATGTAATCTTTCCCCAAAGTTTTTGATTTCACCTTCTCGGCACCGAATTTTTTTTTCTTCCAATTTTGGGAAAAATTACTTTTACTCTAACAAAATTAAAAGTAGCTATCGAAATCAGTTGACGGAAATTTAACGAATATGTTCTTTACAGAAACCTAACGAATGTTGCGTGTTTTTCATATAAAAATAGTCTAAGGAAGAATTTTTTAAGACGTTTGGAAAATGTCGTATTACAACCAGATTAAACAAACATAAAAAATTTAGTAGTATTTATTTTTTTTTTATCACAAATTACTAATTCGGAAAAGGGGTCCTTAATTTAAATTTAAAGAGTGAAACATATGTTTGAATTAAAAGAAACGCCAACGGTTTATTAATAATTAATAAAACTTTTATTAATATTATTATTATTAAATGCTGAAACATAAGTAAAGTCTGCAAATGTATCGACATATGCTATCACTATTAGGTGCTGGAATTAACAAAAATATATTTTTTCTTTCAAATATTGCAATTCGAAGTAGGAGCCTCATATGAGGATCAGGGTGACGAGAGGTTTAAGTTAGCTTTGTTTTTCATAAAAAGTTAAAAAGATATTTTAAAGTTTTTTTTTTTAATTTTTATAAATGGAAGTTAAAATTCCAGTGCTCAATTCACCTTGAGTTAAATAATTAAATTCATATAAACAGTACAAATATCTGTAGTCCAGGCAATAGAGACCTATAGGGGCTCAATCTAGCAAAATTCATGGTAGTTCTGGAAAAAGGCTTACTATATGTTTTTTGGGTCGCTGAATCCGAATTTTTAACTTCCCACCAAAATTTCTCCCGGCAACCCCCCCCCCCCCCTCCAAAAAAAAAAAAAAAAAAAAAAAAATCTTGGTAAAATGCCCCCAAAAAAGGTTTTTAAGAAAAAAATCAAATTTTTTTAAAATTGTTTTAGGTAAAAAATATCTAGAAATTCAGAAAGTAGACAAAATTTGCAACAAATAAGATACATGACATTTTGACGTAGGATGAATGGGGAGGGGGGGGGGGGATCTGCCTCGGAACATGCGTCGAGGTGCTGTGTGGACAAAGTTGCGTAATTTCACTTAACCACTCACATCGTTTACATTCGCCCTCTCGTCTCCCCTCCGACCTTTCCCTAAGGTTTACTTTAAGTTTTTGGGGTTTCTGAATCTGAATTTTTAATTTTCCCCTCGCAACCCCCTCAAAATAGTTGTTTTTAAATCAATTTTTTTATTGTTTTAGGGGGAAAGTACGTAGAAATTCAGAAAGTAGACAAAATTTGCAAGAAATAGGATAAATGACATTATGACGTAGGATGAACAAAGAGGGGGAGGGCTGTCTCTGAACATGCGCTTCGGCGCAACGCGCACTAAGTTATGCAAGTCCAGGCAAAAGGGGATTTTACCTGGCAAAATTAATACTAGTTTTGGATTTCGACACACTTTGTGTTTTTTGGGTCGCTGAATCCGAATTTGTAACTTCCCACCAAAATTTCACCCGGCAACCTCCCAAAAAATTGGTTTTTGAGATAAGCGCGGGGAATGTTCCGAGGCTGCCCCCTCTCTCCCCGTTTATCCTACGTCATAACGTCATGTATCCTATTCGTTGCAAATTTTGTCTAGTTTCTGAATTTCGTAATGCTTTTCCCCAAAAACAATAAGAAATTTAAGTTAATAACAACTATTTCGGGAGTGGGGAAATTTTGGAGATAAGTTAAAAATTCGGATTCAGCGACCCAAAAAACTTAAAGTAAACCTTATAAGGAAAGTTCGGAGGGGAGATGGGAGGGCGAATGTAAAGTTGTGGGTGGTTAAGTGAAATTGCACAACTTAGTCCACGCAGCACTGCGCGCATGTTCCGAGGCAGATCTCCCCCTTCCCCTTCATCCTAAGTCATAACGTCATATATCTAATTTGTTGCAAATTTTGTCTATTTTCTGAATTTCTAGATACTTTCCCCCTAAAACAATAAAAAAATTGATTTTTCTAATAAAAACCTTTTTTGGGTTTTTTTTTTTTTTACCAAAATTTTGGGGAATTGCCGGGTGAAATTTTGGTGGGAAGTTACAAATTCGGATTCAGCGACCCAAAAAACATAAAGTAAGCCGATTTCCAGAGCTACTATTAATTTTGCTAGGTAAAATTCCCTATTGCCTGGACTACTGTACAAGAATTACTTTCAGGCGCATATATATAATTTATAAGCATTTAAAATACACCAACATATCTTAAAATACATTAGAAAAAAAAAAGAAAAAAAAAACAGAACTTTTTCACCCTTCACAAGGCCATCGTCAGTGGGATTTAAATGCTATTATTATTATTATTATTATTATTTTTTTTTTTTTTTTGTTTTTGCGCTTATTCGAGCATTGTCTAGAAGAAATTTATTTCAATTGAATTATAATATAATAATTGAATTATTATTTCATATAACTGAATTATTAAATTTATTTCGATTGAATTACAATATAATAATTGAATTATGATATTCAAATTGAAATAAATTTCTTCCAGACAATTCTCGAATAAGCGCAAAGAATTCTGTTTTTTTTTTGATGTATTTTAGGATATTTTGATGTACGTTTATAAAGTCCCGGACCCATTTTGATGTTTAATAACTCATAAAATAATAAAGATAGATTAAAATTAATAACATAAATGGTTAGATAGACTCAAAAAGTTTCATGACCCTTGTCAATGAACTTCCACGTGTGCCCCATTCGTCGCACAGAGAATAGTCGATAGTCAATTTCACGCCAGGTAGCGGCAAGCATGTCGGCATCCACAGAGGCTATTGCGGTTGTAATTCTGGCTTAGTCATCAATGTTCGACAATCTCCTCCTGTAAACATTGTCCTTTACAAATCCCAAAAGGAAAAAGTGCAGCGGCGTTATATCAGGTGATCTGGGTGGTGCACCACCTCATTGGGGTACCATCGTTCGTACTTCTTTGAATGACCATTTTCCAGGAAAATGGATTGGGCGAGGAGGTCCAATTCCTTGGCCACCCAGGTCACCTGATATAACGCCGATGGACTTTTTTCTTTGGGGATTTGTAAAGGACAATGTTTACAGGAGGAGAGTGCCGAACATTGATGACTTAAAAGTCAGAATTACAACCGCAATAGCCTCTGTGGATGCCGACATGCTTGCCGCTACCTGGCGCGAAATTGACTATCGACTTGA
Source organism: Maratus speciosus (assembly GCA_963932465.1). Classification (NCBI taxonomy): domain Eukaryota; kingdom Metazoa; phylum Arthropoda; class Arachnida; order Araneae; family Salticidae; genus Maratus; species Maratus speciosus. The sequence continues at coordinate 105,620,524 of OZ010795.1, read as the reverse complement.
TATTTTCCGTGCGACGAAGCGGGCACACGTGGAAGTTCATTGACAAGGGTCATGAAACTTTTTGAGTCTATCTAACCATTTATGTTATTAATTTTAATCTATTTATTATTTTATGAGTCATTAAACATCAAAATGGGTCCGGGACTTTATAAACACCCTGTATTTTAAATACTTATAAATTATATATATGCACCTGATAGTAATTCTTGTATAGATATTTGTACTGTTTATATAAATTTAATTAGTTTTTTTATTTTTATGAATGATCATTGAAACTTTATAGCAGATTTTTATAGTTACGTAAGAAATTTTAAGTTGTACAATATTTAACCACAATATGATTTACATATTCAACGTAAAAACAGATTATTCTGCGAGTTATCGGCTATATTAAAATAAAGGCGGTTAAAAATACTGCTATACAAAGTTATATAATCAGTCAGATTGAGATATTTTCCTCCACCGAATTCTTCAGTCCAGTGGCGGCAACCTGGTAATTCATATTCTTTGTCGCAAGAATATTTTTTCAGGAAATGTTCTTAAAAATAAGAAAAGATTTTCGTTCAAGAAAAATGAATACATGATTTGGATTCCCGCGATAGATTTTTAATTATCCATGTAATTAAACTATTCATTATTAAAAGAACTTGTGTCCTGGAAGGAACCAGAATTTTGTACTATAATCTTTCTAAGTTAACTTTGTTTTTCATAAAGAGTTTAAAAGTTATTTTAACGTCATGATTAGGACTGGGCGATGTAGAAATTTCTTAAATCGATTTATCATCCATCGAACATCGCGATTTAGTGCTAAATCGCGATTTAACACCGATTTTACATTTTAGAATATGGAAGCCTATTTTTTAATTTTTAGCAACAAAATCCGATCTTTATGTGACCCCCCCCCCCCCCCCTTCTGTATTATTTAGTATACTTAGATTTTAATTTGTCAAATAATTTTGAAAAGAGGTATATTTTACACATAAAAAGCTTTGAATGTCCCAAAACACTAGTTTTTTTTTTTTTTTTTTTTTTTTTTTTTCCATTTTAAAAATTAGTGACCTATTGTAATACATTTTATAAACTCATTCTATAAGACGTAATATAAAAGAAAAGAATTTTTTTTTTTTTTTTGTCCGACTTGTTATGCATGCTACAATCTAAATTCCTTAGGGGGGGGGGGGGGCTTCCTCTAGCCTTCAAATAGCACTTCATTGCTAACAGCCTACATACACTTTTTTTTTTTTTTTACAGACACAGATTTAAAAAGTTACTGAGGTAAACAGAAGCATATTAAAAGACTTCAATGATGAATTTAACTATTCATTTACCATGATGAGAAAAGTAGTAAAAAAAAGGGGGGGGGATATGAGAAATAAGGTGCAATTTTATATCTTTTTAACTTTTAGATTAAAATAAGATTTGTTTAACATAAATGCTGACATTTATATAGCGGATGGAGAAGGATTGAAAGTGTGACCCTTGGAGCACATCACTGAAATTGCTGATTTTTTTCGTGGTTGTTGCCATCCTTTAAGATTAGTAATAAAATATAATCTTAAAATATATCTCTTTTTAATGATAAAATGTCAAAAAAGCAAAAAATCGCAGATCTGCAGAAAAATCTAATGAATGCCTCCTCCAGCCCTCCCTCATTCTGCTGTAAAAATAAAGTTACTTGACACATTACAGAACTTTATTAAAGTATTTTTAATTAATTACAAAATAATAATAAATTAAAACTAAAATATTTGCATAATACCTAAACATATGAAAATTAAATTTTTCATGAAAATAATGCATAAAAATATAAACTAAAAATGGATGAATTTGGATATAAATAGTGAATCAATTTCAGCAAAATACTCAATCCATGTGACTGGCATTGAAATTGGATGTCAAATCTGATGCATGACTATTTAAAAATATTTTAATTAATTACAGAATAATAAAAAATAAAGAATATGTATTAAAATATTACCCAAACATGTGAAAACTGAATGTTTCATTAAAAGAATGCATAAAAATAAAAACTGAAATTCGATGAATTTGGATTTTAAAAACTTTATTCTTTTTTTTTCCAACCATAAATACTCAATCAATTTCAGGAAAAAAAATATTAGTAAAAGAAAAATATTTCATGTGGATCACGGCCAAATAGTGATACACAAAACAATGCATGACTATATCTTTAAAATAATTTCATGAATTACAAAATAATAGAAAATAAAAAATAAATGTTAAAATATTACTAAAACATGTAAAAAATGATTTTTTCATCATAAGAATGCATAAAAGTATAAACTGCAAGTCGATGAGTTTGGATTTTAAATATAAAACTTTATTATTATTATTTTTAATCATATAAATGCTGAATGAATTTCAGGAAAACAATCTTTTGAAACAATGCAGGATTCTACTTTAAAACATTTTAATTAATTACAGAATATTGGAAAATAAAAAATACATATTGCAATATTACTCAAATATGTGAAAACTTAATTTATCATCAAAAGATTGCATTAGCATATAAATTGAAATTCGATGAATTTGGATTTTAAGATTTAAACATTGCTTTTTCCTTTCAACTTTCCACTATATAAGTTCTTAATTTCTGAAAAATACACATTCCAATCTCGTAAACTCTGAATCTTGTTTACAAAATAAATAAATAAATATCAATTCTTACTTAAATCACCGTTTTCTTAAATCGCCTTTTTCTTAAATTGGATCCTGCTAAAGCGATTTAACACCAGCTTGCCTTGTTTTCATTAAATCGTCTTTTTCTTAAATCGGAAAGCATGAAGGCTTGCGATGTTTGCTTAAATCGGATCGTCCTAAATCGATTTAACACCAGCTTGCCTTGTTTGTCTTAAATCGGAAAACATTGAGGCTTGCGATGTTTGCTTAAATCGGATCCTCCTAAATCGATTTAATAGCAGCTTGGCACGTAAGTGGTAGACATAGATACATCAAAGTAGATAAATCAGTTTTCCGATGTTAGCTCTGAATCAGTATCTTGTTTTAAATCGATTTAAAGCGAATGGCTAAATCGCGATTTAAGATAATGGCTAAATCGCGATTTAAGACATTAGCTAAATCGCGATTTCCGATTTTAGCTTAAATCGATTTAAGACCAATGGTTAAATCGGATTTCCGACGTAAGCTTTAAATCGATTTAAGAGTTAAATCGATTTAAGGCCCAGGCCTAGTCATGATTATTTATTTATTTTAATAACGATGATTCAAACTTCATAGCCACGTTTGTTAAGTTTTTATAGTAAGAATCTTTAAGTTGTACTATATTTAACTACAATATAATTTACATTATATTCAACGTCAAAATAGATTATACTGATAAATTTTTGCGAGTTATGGGCAATATTAAAATAAAGTCGGTTAAAAATACTGCTGTTTAAAATAATATAATCTGTCAATTTTTCACACTTTCCTAAACCGATTTTTTTAGTTCAGTGTGTCAGCCTGGTAATTTATATTCTTTGTCGCAAGGACATTTTACATAAAAGTGGGAAAAGATTTTCTTTGAAAAAAATCTGAATTTATGATTGACATTTACCTCCGGTAGATTTTTAATTATTCATGTAAGTAAGCTATTCGTTATTAAAATGACTGGTGTACAGAAAAGAGCCAGAAATTTCTACTATAATTCTTCTAAAGTTTTTTATTTAAGTTGGACTTGTTTCTCGTAAACAGTTTAAAAGCTATTTTAACGTTGTGATTTTTTTTCTGTTTTTATTTTTTATGAATGATGATTCAAGCTTCGCAACGACGTTTGTATAAATTTTTACAGTAAGAATTTTTTAATTGCACCTACTACATTTAACTACAATAAGATTTTCTTTGAAAAAATCTGAATTTATGATTGACATTTACCTGCGGTAGATTTTTAATTATTCATGTAGGTAAGCTATTCGTTATTAAAATGACTGGTGTACAGAAAAGAGCCAGAATTTTCTATTATAATTCTTCTAAAGTTTTTTTATTTAAGTTAGACATGTTTCTCATAAAGAGTTTAAAAGCTATTTTAACGTTGTGATTTTTTTTCTGTTTTTATTTTTTATGAATGATCATTCAAGCTTCGCAACGACGTTTGTATAAATTTTTACAGTAAGAATTTTTCAATTGTACCTACTACATTTAACTACAATAAGATTTTCTTTGAAAAAATCTGAATTTATGATTGACATTTACCTGCGGTAGATTTTTAATTATTCATGTAGGTAAGCTATTCGTTATTAAAATGACTGGTGTACAGAAAAGAGCCAGAATTTTCTACTATAATTCTTCTAAAGTTTTTTTTTTTTTTTATTTAAGTAGACTTGTTTCTCGTAAAGAGTTTAAAAGCTATTTTAACGTTGTGATTTTTTTTTCTGTTTTTATTTTTTATGAATGATCATTCAAGCTACGTTTGTATAAATTTTTACAGTAAGAATTTTTTAATTGTACCTATTACATTTACCTACAATATGATTTACATTAAATTCAACGTAAAAACATTACAAATTTCTGTGAGTTATGAACTACATTAAAATAAATGCGGTTTGAAAAACTTTGATGACTTCAAAAATCCGGCATTCAGACATCCGGCAAACTTAAAAAATCCGGTACAAAACTCATATTTTCTCTATTTATTTTACACACTTCTAACTTACTGCAGGAAAAAAAATAGCAGGATGAAAACCTGTATTTTTCTTCTCTGAAATTTTGGAAGTTTTTATTTATTTATTTATTAGAGCTAGTACGAAGTCTTTTTCGAAATCAAAGAATGCTGTTGTTTTTCAAATAAAGCATTTAAATTTGTCTATCACAGATAAAGTGGATATGATAAGAATGTTAGAAAGGTTTTGTGAAAACGTCGCATACTGAGTATGGAATCAGATCGTCGACGATTTATGACATTAAAAAACAGAAGCTAAATATACTGCAATTTTATTCAAAAAGTGACGTCCCGGAGGCCTCATAAATGGAAAATTTTCAATGTTTGCTAGATGATTTTTTCTTTTCTTTTCTTTTCTTTTTTTTTTTGTAACATGGAGAATTTCAATTAAAATAAGTTTTTAAAGAAATATTTAGTTTTTTATCATATAATTATCACTTGGTTATGAGTAAATTACCTGGACCACTACACAAAAAGATGAAAAGCTACTTATCACTTGGGAAAGGAAGATCTTAAGGCAAATTTTTGAACCTATTAAAGAAGACAATACATGGCATATAAGGACAAATATGGAGTTAGAACAGTTATATAATGAAAAAGATATAATAAATACTATAAAAATAAGAAGAATGCAATGGTTAGGCCATCTAATCAGAATGAGGGATGAGCGAAGCACAAAGAAGATTTATAGTGGTAATTTAATTGGGAAAAGAAGTATTGGTAGACTTAGGAAGAGTTGGATAAAAGAGATAGAGAAAAATCTTGCAGAAAACCAAATTATAAATTATAAAGTAAAGGCCAGAGATCGGAAGGTCTGGAGAAGTATATTGAGGGAGGTCAAAATCCTACATGGATTGTAGCGTAGCACAACTGTGTAAGTAAGTAAGTATGAATAAATTTTCACTAAAGGCACTAATAGGAATATCGGAAGTACTTTTGATATTCCTTCAGAAATCCGGAATTTTCAAATATCCGGCCTAGTCTCGGTCTCGATGATGCCGGATTTTTTAGGTACTGCTATATAAAAGAATGTACCCTGTCAGATTTTGACATATCCACCTTCACCAGGTCTTCCAGCTGTGGCAAACTGGTAATTTGCGCTCTTTGCCACAAGAACCTTTTCAGGAAATTTTCTTAAAAATAAGAAAATATTTTCTTTGGAGAAAATTGAACGGATGATTGGCATTTACCCGCGATATTTTTTCATTATCCACGAAAGTAAGCTACTCGTTATTAAAATAACTTGATGTGTATACTGAAAAAAACCAGAATTTTGTACTAATTCTTTCTAAAGTTTTTTTTTCTTTATGAATGTTCATACAAGTAATATAAAAATTTTGTTTTTAAAGTCAATTCCTACTTAGGTCATCAAAGAAAAATTTAATATAATCCCTTAAGCTAATATTAGTGTTTGTTGCATTAAAATATCTCAATTTGTTGATTTTCTATAAGCAAGTAGGTTTACAATGGAACTTTATGGGAATTTGGCGAAATATTAGAGATAGAGCCAAGTTGGCGTCACTTTTGGCGACTCATTTTGGCCGCCAAATTTGGCGATATATCGCCACGTTGGCGACAAACTTGGCGGTATTTGGCGACAGAACAGGGTCCGCCCCTATGGTAACCCCTTATTGAAAATACTTTCATTGATCTTCAATAACCAATGGCCGCCATTTTGATGTGTGCTAAGCATTGTACCATGTTACTTTTATCCAAAATTTAATTTACTTTCTCAATACTTCGCCAAATCAGAAGTTTCTAGTACAGAAATCAAGAATTCCGTATTTTTATGGGTACTACTTGGTTATCCCGTCGACCAAAAATACATCGCCAAACTATAAGATTAAATATCAATAATGGCTGATCATAAATGTCATATTCGCTTGTTTTTAAGCAAGTTACACGTGTTTACGTCATCAACTTATTTTTATTTCGACGTTTTATTTGTATTTTTATTAATGTTTATACTAATTTATTTGTTCTTTCGCTATTTAAAATAAAAATTATGTCAATTTGTATAATTTGGCGATTTATATGATTTGGCGAAATTGGGCGACGGTATAACTAATATGCTAGCCAGGCGCAAGTGATAAATCATCAAACATTGTCTTTCCAATCGCATTTTTTCATATTTCATTAAATTCATCTAAAATATAATAATTTCACCCATTTTATTTAAAATACATAATTTTAATTTGAAATTCATGACGGTCACTTTTTCTTTCCATTTTTTAAGAAAAAGAAAAGAAAAATAATAAATAATACCAAAAACCATGGACTTTTAATTTCAATATCAAAGCATTGTTTTAATTTACCACGCGAAAAATAAAAAATGTAAAAAATGGTCACCTGGCATATAAAAAGCGAAACGGTTAGCCCGGAACTAATGATGACAGTCACATGACTTAGGCTATTATTATAGAGATGTGTAAAATAAAAAATGTAAAAAATGGTCACATGGCATATAAAAAGCGAAGCGGTCAGCCCGGAACTATTGATGACAGTCGCATGACTTAGGCTATTATTGTAGAGATGTGTAATTTCCCTTTTAAATTTGTCCGGTTTCAATTTTTGATTTTTTTTTTTTTTTTTTTTTTTTTTTTTCAACGTTGCTTTCGTCAGTTTATAGTCATGTTTGTATAAATTTTCACAGTAAGAATCTTTAAGTTGTACTATATTTAACTGCAATATGATTTACATTATATCTAACGTAAAAAGAGATTATTCTGATAAGTTTCTGGGCTGCATTTAATAAAAAAGACTAATCTGTCAGATTTTGCATATTTTCCTACACGGAATTTTTCAGTCCCGTTTTAACCAATTAATTTATATTCTTTGTCACGTTGACATTTTCAGGAAATTTTCTTAAAAATAAGAAACGACTTTCTTTCAAGAAAATTGAATGGATGATGGACCTTTACTCGCGATAGATTTTTAGTTACCCATGTAAATAAACTATTTCTTATTAAAATGAGTTGTGTTCTGGAAGGAACCAGAATTTTTAAATGTAATTTTTCCAAAGTTATTTATTTAAGTTAGCTTTGTTTTTCATAAAGAGTTTAAAAGTTATTTTAAGGGGTCTCAGGACTCTTAAAACTGGAAAAAATGAAAAGACATTTTCAACATTTAATATCTTAAAATGTATATGATTTAAAAACACAATTTTTATTGGGATTAAAATATATATGTATGTTATTTCGATTTCATGTATTTAAAAAACTACAAGATGCAAAAATAGTATTTATAGAGGCTCCAAACTGTCAGACATTTGTCGAGCAAAAAATTGGTATAACAGCTTACGCGCAGGATTACAGAATAAATTTTGCAATTAGAACGATTTTTTTTTTTTTGCATCTAATTATACTTCGGAATGTAATAATTATCCTGAACCTAAATAAATTTATATTTAAAGCATTTTTATATTTTTAATGCAAAGTTGTATTTAGCTAATAGAAAATTTTGAAATTTTCAACAGTATAATCACCTAAAAAAAAAATTTTTTTTTTTTTTCTGAACAATAAAAATGAAATTTTAGGTGAAGTTTATACAGACTAACATGAAACATATGTTTTGAAAATTTCATGAAAACATATTTAGAAGTTTTTGAGATGTCCTGCGCGTTAGGCCCAAAAACGTGATTTGGAGAAAAATGACTTCAAAGTTTCGGAAATGCCGCTTCAGCTATTGAGCATGTATAATTCTAATAGCCATAACTTCTGTTCTAATGGGAATTTAAAGAAAACAATCATATCAAAATGTTCAGAAAAGACAAGAGTTTAACATCTAAAAAAATATTTCTTTCGAAAATTTTGAAGCCTTAAAAGTCCTGAGACCCCGTAACGTCATGATTATTTATTTATTTACTTTTACGAATGATGATTCAAACTTCATAACCATGTTTGTATAAATTTTTTTAGTAAGAATTTTTAAGTTGTACTACATTTAACTATCATATAATTTACATTATATCCATATATATGTAAAAACTCATTATTCTGGTGAGTTTCTGTGAGTTATGGATTTCAAATTCCCGAGGTTAAAAAATACTGCTATATAAAGAAATTTAATCTTTCAGATATTGACATATTTTCCTCCACCGAATTTTTCAGTTTATTGGCAACGCTGATAATTTGTATTCTTTGTCACAAGAAATTTTTTATAAAAATAAGAAAAGATTTCTTTGAAATTAATTGAATGGATGATTGACATTTACCCGCGATAGATTTTTAATTATTCATGTATTTATTCAATACCAGTATTTTGTAAAGTAATATTTCCAAAGTTATTTATTCAAGTTAGCTCTATTTTTTATAATAAGTTCCAAAGTTATTTTAACATTTTTTTTTTTTTTTTTTTTTAAATTATGAATGATCCTTCAAACTTCTTCGTAACTATGTAAATATAAGTTTTTATAGTAATGTAACAAATATCTAAATATTGCTCTCCTAGATGGCAGCACTAAACGACAGACTCTAATTTTAGCGGGCTGCCAAATAGGTTTTTCCCATGATTCCATACGGATTTTAGCTTTCCCTCGCAGTCGTTCATGAGACACGATTGGAACGAGAGAGTGTTCGGAGACAGGCAATGTAGACGGTCCGAAATCTTGCTTGTTTGATATTCCCCCCGGCGTTTTGAGAGGGCGGAAAGGATGAAATATTTTCTTCTAATCAGTGGATTTCTTCTGGAATGTCTAAAATTTGTACATATGTAACATAGTTGTACATAATTCGTGTTAAGTGACGTATCATTGTATTTAACATGCTCTATTAAAAGTTTTCTACTAAATTCTAGAGTGACGGATATAATTTTGGAATGATGAGTCCATCCTTTTAAGTTGTAGCCTCTACTTATGGAAGGTAGAATGGTTATAGTAAGAATTTTTAGTTTGCACTAATATTAAACTACAACATAATGTACAGTACTTTTCCAGTATAGGGTCTTTTGTGAGATAGAAAAAGTTTTAGCGAGAGAAGGAAAATTTTCATGCATATTTTCTGACAACCTGTTCACAGTTTCATATACACAAGTAATTTCCTTCAATATTTAGATTAATATAAAAAAGACATTTATTTTTATATACAAAGTAAATTGTATATAACAAACAACAATAGTATATACACTATTAAAAAAAAGAAAAAAAAAAGACGGAAATTGTACTGGCAATCGAATCGTCAGTACTATTTCCGTACTTTAACGGAAAAAAATTTCCGTAAATTCCAGAAAAAATTCCGTTTTTTCCCAAAATATTTCCGTTTTTTTTTTCTATATTTCCGTATTTAAAAATTTTAGTTTGAAAGATAGAAATTAATTTTTCAAGGGCAAACTTGCATCTTTAGGATTTTTATTCTTCACTTTTCAAGGACACGTTAACATCAAGGTCAAGGACCTATATTTAATTCAAATAACAATGAAGAAATAACGGAATTCTTTTGTGTGGCCCTGTAAATGAATAATATTTATTCTTTGCACCGCATATTCTACGGAATGCATATTTTAGCGCACTTGATAAATGCATCTCAATTTTATTATGTTTGAAAGCATGTAACATCATTAAAAATCTTTTTAAACGATTTTTTTTTCCATAGGCCGTAATGTAACGGAAAACTTTTGACTGTCCCTGTAAATGAACTAAACATGCTACAAACTTCATTTGCAATAGGATTCGTGCTATGGTAGAGGTCACTAACATCCAAAAATTTCAGAACACCCGAGTATATTTACGGGAGTTAGAGCGCGTACAGACGGCCAGACAAACTGAATGCATAAACACTTTTCAACTTTGTTAAAAAGTGTTAAAAAGAAAGAAAACAAGAAAAATATTACAGCGAGTTGTTTAAAAATACATACTACAGATGACGCTATAACTTTTATTGGTTTAAAAAACAATGTAACACCAAAGCTATTTAGTAAATATTCGGGAATGATTGGATATATTTTCAACATAGAACCACATTTAACTAATATAGGAGTTTCATTGAAAATAATATCCCTGTAAGACAAGTATATACAACAATTAATTACTTCGCTTTCCAAACAGAGCAACTATTTCTAAACATCATTTACGGAACTTGTGCTGTTTTAAAAGCAGTACAGAAATATTCCGTAAAATTGGTGGAAAACTTACTGGTGATTTATACGGATTTCTAATCTCAAAATGTCAATTACGGAAATTGTACTGTTTTCCTAGAAAAATGAAACAATTCCATAAAAAATTGTGTATATTGACGGATTTTTTTTAGAGTGATTATTGAGAGAGAATGTATATCTATATTATAAAGGACAAACATATCTGTGCGTAACGCATACGTCATTCTCCGAATGGCAACACTTTAAAATTTCAAATGAAATTTCGCTTTTGCAATTTTCGCTAATGCAAATTTTTAAACTTCTAAACATCCCACATTTTAAATGTTTACACTGCCGTATGCAGAAAAAAATGCACTTTTAAATGCAATTTGTTTGAAAGCTGTATCTCAATTTATTTTTGATATATTAATTTTTTTATAGTTTTTAATACCAATTTTCTAATTGCGGCAACTGAAGTACTTCATTTCTATTAAAAGTGGATTAGTTATCTTTATTGATTATATTCTTACTGATGCCATTTTCCCATTACAATTAAAAATATCTTTTTTAAAAATTTGAACAGAAAATGACGTTATGCTTTAAAAAAGACACAATTTCCCTGATGATGCTGTTATATTTCACTATTTTTTTCATTTCGCTGATATTGAGTTTGAGACAATAGGCAAAATATTTCAGTGACTGAAAATGACGTCATATTTAAAAGTAAACGATACTTTTATTTGATAAAACGAGATATTTCCCATTGAATACGTCTAAAAGTTATAAATTTCTGGAATTTTTACGCACAGGTACAGATATTATACTAAGACCTGAAATCACGAGTGGGAATTTTAACATGGAAAGTTGTAATAGTTGACAAACGTGACTTCAAGCTTGAAAATATATTTATTAATAACCGATTGCGCGTTAAAATGTTTTTAAATGGTTAATATGGAAGTGAAACATGGAAAATGACTTGATTCGGTTTAGATGTAAAGGTAGTAAAATTCTGTGATTATGTCAAGGTGAAATCATTTTTGCGGATTTTTTATTCCGTAATACCAAGCATCAGTTAATAACTTAATCAAAATTACTTATCTTGATTATATGTTACCGATTACGTATATGAATAAAGTTTAATTTGTCAATAATTTTAACAGTTGAAGTTTATGAAAAAGTATTTTGTTAATCTTAGGTTAAAATATGTCTTTGGAGAGTTAAATTAGCAAGTGTAAGATGGATTTTTTATTCTAATTATTTTTTGTCGATGTATTATAAATTTGATGCAGCAGTTCCTTTGTTAACATTTTCTTTCGTCGAAATTCGACGGGTTCCACCTCGTATATATAAAGAAGCAGAAAAATTCGGCACGTTTGTTTTCACAACTGTTTCTGAAGCCCAAAATGCGTCAAGAAAAAAAAAGCCAAGTGTCTTCTATAAAAGAAAAGTACCTATGATTTATATTATATTCAATGTAAAAAGAGATTATTATGATAAGTTTCTGGAAGTTATGGGCTATATTAAAACATCTAATCTGTCAGATTTTGATATGTTTCCCTCTACCGAATTGAGTCCAGTACCAACTGATAGATTATATATTCTTTTCTCGAAAAAAGTGTATTCGGATTTCTTTTTTTAAAAATCTTTTCAGGGGCAAGGTATTTCTACTCGTAAAATGCCGAAATTAGTTATCGACACCGGAATTCACTAACAAATTTATTTTAAAATAAGCAAAAGCTTTTGTTCACATACTTAATGAAACGAAATTTTTCATTCCATTTTTCTGCTGCCAATGTGGCGTTTAGGAATTAAAATTAGGTGGTCCAAAAATGAACCACCGCTCTTGAAGGGGTTAAAAGAGAGATGGAAAGAAAAAAGAAGAATGCACTTTTGACGAAAATCAAACGTATGATCGGCGTTTAAATTCGATAAAATTTTAATTGTTTGTATTCGTAAAGTAATTCGCCGCTAAAAGGACTTATATTAATTTTAGTAGAACGGAACAGAATTTTTTATATTGTGTGTGTGTTTTTATATTATTTTTCTATTGTGAAAATACGGGGTATAAATGAGTACCTACTTATTCGCTAATAACAGGCATGCCCTTCTTTTCTTATCAGTTTTAACTAACTTGAAATAATCGCTGAAAGTAGATTAGAATCTTCACTGTAAAAGCAGACTAAAATACGAATCGAGACGCCAGTACTATTTCCGTATTTTAACGGAAAATTTCCCCCATAAATTCCAGAAAAGGAGAAATTTTTCTGTAATTTACGGGAAAAAAAATCCCTTAAAATAGGGAAATAGTACTGACGTCTCAATTGCCAGTACAATTTTCGTATTTTAGTCCGTTTTTTTTATTTTACAGTATTGCACCGGGTCGAATAACCCAATTTTATCCAGTGTTTGAGGCTATTTTTTTTTATAGTGAGTCGAGTTCGTGTCGGGAGTTGGCTTTAAATGTTTCAGTTTCGGGTGTCATTTTGACTCTTTTGGATCGGGTTCGGATTAATGCGATTTTTCATAAGTCCTGAATATTCTTTTAGTGAAAAAAAAAACTATATATTTGAATATTAATGCGTGTATTGTATGTATTTTCATTTTTATACAAAACAGATGAAAATTGATATTAGAGATATATTTGTAGACTATTTTTCCATAACTGTATTAAAATATGAATTAGTTTTCTTTCATTTCGAGTTCGAGTCGTGCAAGTCTCCAAGTTAGACTAAGTTTTGAGAGAAGAAAATTGATCCTAAAATGTTACTTGAAGTTGGAAAACGTAGCTCTAGTGCTGAGAAAATTTGGGAAAGAGTGTGACTGTCCGCGAGAGACTTTTCAGATTAAGAAACCAAGCCTGTAGAGCATAGATGTCCCTCTCAGGCCTCTTTAATGAAGTCTTTAAAAATACGAAATACCAAATCTCTACACGACTTACAATTAGTGGAATTATAGACATGTTTGAAACAGATGGAATTGTTCAAAATGTTTACAAACGACGTTCGGGAAAATCGCTTTCATCAACAAGACCTGCAAATAAAGAGAGGCTAGTAGATCTGTTGGGCAAGCGTCTGATGAGGTAGGATTCTCAAAATAATATGTCCATAAGCATTTTAAAGCGCCTGCATTAGCAAAGCTACAGTCATTAACAAAAGTTCAAGACCACTCGATGCACTTCATCGTTTCCTTGCAATAAATATCCCATCTACTTCATGGTTCACAGTGACATTATCTACAGCAATCTTGCTTACACTTAGTTTTAGACGGGATATTTACTGCAAGGTGCAAAGAAACGATGAGCTCGATCAAGAGCAACAGTGTTTCAGACGACCCTTTCATACGGCGAATAGCTGTGCGCCCACATAGGAGTTCCTGTAAGAAAATATACAAAAATTATCATTTTCATTTGACAAGTATGCATCAACAATTAGGCTTCAAAAATTCCAAGCTATCCCAATTAGATCGGGCAGCGGTGGCCAAGCTGGTAGAGCATTATATTCGTAGCCGTTGGTCGCAGGACCCAGGCTATCTGCCGGCTAAAATTCCGTCATGTACGCTAATGCCGCCTGGTGCATGTAAAATCCGTCGTGGGTGCAAAGTCCTCCAAGTTACCTGTGAATTATACCTCTGGAGGTGCCTTTCCAGGTGAAGGTCTCGTCATCTGATCAAGGTTCTAAATTATGAGACCAATTTGAGTAGCAATATGCAGGTGCCAAACAACAGGATATAACGTTAAGTAACCGAAAAACAAAGTATACACAAACGAGCAGTAGGCACTGCAGAGAGGATGACGATCGAGGCAATGATGTCAGGTACTAAACCCGTTAAGCTGGGGCAACCCGACAGGTAGGGGCCTGGTCATCGGTTAGAAAGAAAGGCAGTGTTGCTTGCGGCTGTAAGAAATGTATGGCTGATGACCATATCTAAGCATTTATGTATGGTCAATTTCAACACTGGCCGATAAAGCTCTCGTTTGTTTCTTCCGCCTTAGGACGGAATTTATGACGTCAGATCACGTCAATCCAATCGACCGAGAAACTTCTTGGTTGTTTCTCTCCTCCTTAGAAAGCTTTCTCGGCATATTCGGTTGGTGAAGATCGCTTGATCTGACACCATAAACTCCGCCCTAAGCCAAGGGCCTTGACAAACAAGTTTTCTCGAACGAAACCTTATCAGAATTGGGATTGTCATCGCGAATACGCGAATAACAAGGTCTTAAACTTTTCTTAATGTCTATACATTCCAAATTTCTCCAAGTTCCCAATAAAGATGATCCAGATTTAAATCGTGGATACATTTTATTTTTAAACACCCTTTATAAATAAGCAAATAAATGCGGCGTATTATGTTTAACCAAATTATAAGTTACATTATCGTTAATCTGAACACAAATTATTCCGGCGAGTTTCCTCCGAAAGTTATTCGACTATATTAAAATTAAAGGCGGATAAAAATACTTCCGTGTAAAGCTTCAGTATGTCGCCGTTCACATATTTTCATTCTATTCCATCGAATTTTTTAGCCGTCAACCTGATAATTTATATTCTTTACCACAAAAACATTTTCTGAAATTTTTCTTAAAAGTAAAAAAAAAAAAAAAAAAATTCTTTGAAGAAAATTGAACGGATGATTGACATTCACCTGCGAGAGATTTTTGATTATTCGTGTAAGTAAGCCATTTGTTATTAAAATGACTTGTGTTCTGGAGGGAACCAGAATTTTGTAATATAATATCTTTCCAAATATATTTATTTAAGTTAGTTTGTTTTTCATAAATAGTTTAGTTATTTTAACGTCCTGATCTTTTTTTTTTTTTCTTTTAATATGAATGATCGTTCACATTTCATAGCCACGTTTGTATAAGTTTTTATAGTAAGAATTTTTAAGTTGTACTATACAGTAGAACACCTCTAATCCGAACTAATTGGGACCGGTGCCTGTTCGGTTTACAAAAAATTCGGATTACCCGAAATTCCGATAAAAATAGAAAAGAAAAAGATGCGTGCTAAAAAAAGAAAGTTATAAGTACTCAGTAGTACAGTAAGAATAAACATCCTCTAAACCGGCACCCTAAGGTCCGGCAAGCTGGATAATCCGGCACGACTTTCGGGAAATAAATAATTCTTGTTTAATCACTCCTGATGTTTATAATAATTCAATGGAACTTTTACGTAATAACCCATTACAAACGATTCAAAATCGCGAATGTATAAATAGCTTAGTCACTACGTCGACGAGGGGGGAAGAAAAAAAAAAATTCTGTATACAATTTGCGAAATCAAACTAAACGAAAAATAAATTTTTATCGTCTGAATTAAATACTTTTGCATTTTGTAAAAAAAAAAAAAAAAAAAAAAAATATAGTGACTGCCGGCCGGCAAACAAACTGATATTCGAAATTATTTTTTAAAAGGGCTTCTACGAGTAGTGCAACGCATGTGTTGCACTTTTATTTTATTGAGTATTTTTTTAAATTCTATTCAGGCTGTTTAAAGAATAAAATACATGCTTTACTGCCACTTTTTTGTTTAATTCTAACTACTACTACACGTTTTTCCCAACATTCATCCTGTAATCCGGAAAATTTCGTAATCCGGCATGGTTCAAGTCCAGAACGAAACTAAAGTTGAAATAAATTAAGTCGAAAATAAAATCGGTTCGGATTAACCGGAATTTCGGATTAGCGGGGTTCTACTGTATTTAACAGCAATATGATTTAATAGCCAATGGAAAAACGGATTATTCTGATAAGTTTCTGGAAGTTATGGACTATATTAAAATGGAGTCGGTTAAAATCACTGGTTTATGTATGTAATCTGGCAGATTTTGATATATTTTCTTCCACCAAATTTTTCAGCCGTGTGCCAACCTGGTAAGTTATATTCTTTGTCGCGAGGGCGATGTTTAGAAATTTTCTTAAATTTGTGTGTGTGTGTGTGGGAGGGGGGGTGCACTTTTGACTACAATCGATTGGACGACTGGCATTTAAATGCAATGGATTTTTAATTATTTATGTAAATAAACTATTCATTATTTAAAATAATACATATTAATTTTAGTTGAAGAAATTAGAATTTTTAAAGTAATGTTTGAAAGTTATGTGTTGTTTTTTTTTTATTAAAAATGAAATTTATTTAAATGTCATACATTATTTTACGTATGCAAGTTTTTGTGCATAGGTTTTTAACTGTTTGCAAATCGTTCACACTTTATTGAAATGTTTTTATAGATATTATCCATCATATTTTTTTCGGATATTATATTTAACTACAATATAATTTACATTATAATCAGTGTTAATGTCTTTATAGGTATTATCATCATAATATTTTTTTAGCGAGTGCTGTATTTAACTACAATATAATTTACATTATAGTCACAGTGTTCAATGTCAAAACAAGTGATTCTGTCAAGTTTTCGAAAATTAGGAATTATATTAAAACCTCGACGGTTAAAAATACTGCTGTATAAAGCTAACAGAATATTGCCTGTTGGATTTTGACATATTTTCCTCCACCGAAATTTTCAGTTGAATGTCAACCTAATAATTTATATTCTTTGCCACAAGTATATCAGAAAAATTTCTTAAAAGAAAAAAAAAATTACACTTTTGACAAAAATTGAATGAACGATTGGCTTTTAGGCGCGAGAGATTTTTAATTATTCATGTAAGTAAACTATTCATTTTTTAAAATGGCATATGCTAAATTTACTGGAAGAAACCTGAATTTTGTAATTTAATCTTTTAAAAGTTATGTGTTGGAGTTAGAAAAAAATTAATAAAATAAAAACTAGCTAAGTGCCCAGTAGCAGAAAATTCTCCAAATGTCTGTAACAGATACTTCAGTGGCAGAAAATAATCTGCAGGAAAAATATTCTACAATTGAAGCGTTAATCAAACGATCACTTACTTTTGCTGTAATTATGCATTTTATTAATTTTACTAACAATAATCTTACGTTTTTGTATTCAGTAATAAAGAGCCAAACATAATATAAAGCGAAATAAAGGTTCAATAGGAAAATAATCTGCAAACGAGAAAAGAAAATCTGCGACCCCCGTCCCCCGTCTCGAACTTTCTGCTACAAGGGCTAAGTGGAAATTATTTAAGTGTGATTTTATGCATACTAACTTTTATGTATGACGTGCTTTTAAAAACCTTTGCAAACCGTACAAACATTATTGAAATATTTATATAGGTATATCTATCGTAATTTTTTTTTTGGAGGGTGGGGGGAGCGAGTGCTATATTTAATCACAATGTCATTTACATCATGGGCAGTGTATTCAGTATCAAATTAGACTATTCTGATAAATGACCGAAAATGATGGGTTATATTAAAGTAAATGTGCATAAAGATACTGCATATAAAACTTACGAAATGATGCCTTTCAAATGTTGGCATATCGTCTCAGTCTGTTCCTTCCGTCGAATTTTCAGTCTGTCGCCTTTATAATTTATATAGTTTTCCACAAGAACATTTTCAGAATATTTTTTTAAAAAAACTCTTTATGCGAAATAATGCCTTTCAAATGTTGGCATATCATCTCAGTCTGTTCCTTCCGTCGAATTTTCAGTCAAGTGTCGCCTTTATAATTTATATAGTTTTCCACAAGAACATTTTCAGAATATTTCCTTAAAAAACTCTTTATGCGAAATAATGCCTTTCAAATGTTGGCATATCATCTAAATGCCAATAATTGTTGATCGTAAATGTCACATTCACTTGACTTTAAGCAAGTTACACGTCTTTACGTCATCAAGTGATTTTTATTTCGACGTTTTATTTGTATATTTATTAATGTTATACTATTTTCTTTGTTCTTTCGTTATTTAAAATAAAAATTATGTCAATTTGTATAATTTGGCGAGTGGTTTGGCGATTTATATAATTTGGCGAAATGGTCGATGGAATAACTAAGTAGTACCGTATTTTTTAATTATTTTCTATTATTTTTTATTTTTAAAGGAAAATAACCAAAAAATAATTAACTATAGAACAAAACAATTTATGTACTTTAAAAAAAGAAAATAAAGTAAATAAACATTTATTATTAAATAAACAACAATAGCCGGGTTACCATGTCAACCAAAATAATGCCATTTTGGCGCCAATTAGGTACCCCGGTGCGTATATGACATCTGTGCCTAATATTTTTCTTTTCATTTCGTTTAAATAAATAAAGAAGTGAAAGCCATTTATTTTAAATGTTTCTGTTTGTATTAAATAAAATGATAATGGAATACAAATTGAATTATGAATAAAAGTTACATGATACATTTCTTAGCATACATTTAAGGGAGGCCAAACTTCTCGCCAAATTAGCTTAAAATAGTAACCTTTTCTAAAATCTGAAAAAAAATATCTGTTTGATTAAAATTTGAGTTGCCAAAAAAAATTATCATTTCGAAAACTAATTCGAATTTAAAATTTCTAATACCAGTTTTGAAATCTGTGGATCAATATTGATTTTTGGTGTTAATTTCATCGCAAAGTATTCCACATTTTAGGAGAAATCGCCGTGAAACATAATCAGTTGTTTAATCAGTCGATTCATACTTCCGTTTCATAAATTCGTTTCATTAGGATTTTATATATATAGGGTAGATATAGTTTTCCACAAGAACATTTTCAGAATATTTTCTTAAAAAACTCTTTATGCGAAATAATGCCTTTCAAATGTTGGCATATCATCTCAGTCTGTTCCTTCCGTCGAATTTTCAGTCAAGTGTCGCCTTTATAATTTATATAGTTTTCCACATTTTCAGAATATTTTCTTAAGGGAAAACACTTTATACGAAAATTGAACATGCAATTGGCATTTAAACGCGACAGATTTTTAATTATCGATCATGTAACCAACCTATTCGTTATTTTAAATGACATAAGTATTTTAGTTGAAGGAATAAAAAAAAATTAAAGTGACCTTTGCAGAATTTTTTTTTAATTAGCTGGTTTTTTATAAAGAGTTTGAAAGTTATTTTGATGTTATACATATGTGTGTGTATGATCTTTCAGACGTCATTGCCACGTTTGTGTACGCTTTTGTTTGGGCCTGTATTCAATTACAATATGATTTACATTCAATGTAAGAACATGTTTTTGGAATTCGTTTCCGAAAGTTATGAACTATACTAAAAATACTGTATAGGGTATATTATATTATACAGGGTGTCCTAAAGGTTCCCGTACTGACGACATATGTATTTTTTATTCACAAAAGAACAAATATTAAAACGATTACTTTTATGCTAATGATAAAAAGCACTTTTCCCATCACGTAGGAAAAAATACTGAACTTATATTTATAATAAATGTTCAAAATATCCAACGCTTTCTAGGGGGCAAAGCTAAACTTTTTAGTGCATGTTTGCAGAAACGCGTTTTAACATGTTGGGAGTGACTTCTTGTATCCCTTGAGTAATGTCAATTTTCATATCTTCTATTGTTTGAGGATTATTTGCATAATTTTTTTTCTTTAAATATCCCCACAGAAAAAAGTCTGGGATGCTTAGATCAGGGGATCGAGCTGGCAATTTTTTTTTTTTTAAATGAGTCGATCGCCCAAAAATTCTTCAAGCATGTCCATGGTTTCATCACTTGTGTGGATTGTTGCACCATCTTGTTGGAACAAAGACTTTCGTTCATTCACTTCTAACAATACAACGAATTGCTGGATATGTTCCCTGTATACAAAACTATCAACAGTTGATTCGAAAAACAGAAGTCCAACTATTCTTTAGCGTGATACACCACACCGTAAGCCAATTTTTTGAGAATGTAAAAGATTGGTGTAACAATTTTCGGCATTCCACTCCTGTGCTTGTATTCCATCGATCCTGTATTACGAAATCGTCGAACGAACCGATATAACGTATCTTTACTCGGTATTGCATCATTTGGATATTTATTTCACCAAACATCTTTGCACCATTCAAAGATTTACATTTAAAATAAGTTTCGAGCAGCGCAATTCTCTGAATGCATAATAAATTCATTTCACTATGAAGAACAAAATAACACAGAACTTTATTCCCGCACCAAGTGAACCCGAAAAGAACCAAACGATAAAAACTCAAGAATTGATGTAATGATAAGCAGAGGATAAAATTTAATAATGATAAAAGAAAATCTTTTTTTTTTTAACCTTTAACCCTCTTTAACTGCTTTATATAATTAAAGAGGACAGTGGTTGCTTAGTTATATGTTTTATTACTTAACTAATTTTTAAGAGCTTTTAACAAACAAGTCTTTTTTTATTTCTCATAATCATGCATAAAGCCATTTAATAAAAACACCATTTCTCACTATTAAGAATAGTATTAGGAATAACATATGCATGAGTATGCACTCTTTTAAATAGCAACAAGCTTTCAAAATTTCAATTCAGCAAATATTATTTGTAGAATTTTTTTTAAAACTGTTCTCTTTATTTTATACATTTATATGTACTAAAATCTCCTCAAATGGTATTATCCTTCCTAGTTTCTCTTTCAACATTGTTCATTCCATGATTTAATATGACCATATGGACGTATCTGGAATAAATTACATAATTGCTGGGTAGCGGAAATTTTTTTTATATTCATTAGTTTTTAAAAGTTATCAGAAAACCGATTACTTACTACTGGGTGCTTTCAAGTATTCTATCAGATAATTTCATTTATTAAAACATATATTAGTTTTAATCAATTTTAAAAGTAAATAGCAGCAGGGTCATTCCACACGAATTCAACAAATGGGTGTTGCACCATAGTCACAGAATTTTTTTAAAAACCATTTGGAAAAATGGTTATTGTCCTCTGTCACGGTAAGAAATCAAAAACATATCTGAAGCGTTTTATTGGTTGAATCCCACATTTTATTCGTTTTCTGATTGGTCTATACAGTAATCTGTATTTTCCCTTTACTTTCAACAGAGATGGATACTTCTGTTGCCACTATGAGAAAAAAGTAATAAAAACTACAAAAAAAAAATTAATAACTCAGAAACAAATTGAAATACAGCTTTCAAACAAATTGCATTTAAAAGTACATTTTTTTCTCTATACGACGGTTTAAAAAGTAATATTGTGGGATGTTTAGAAGTTTAAAAATGAAATTTCATTTAAAATTGGTCCAGGAATATTAATGTTTAATCCATGGCGTACGTAATGTATGATCAACTCTGTGCGATTTTTATGTCTTAAATTTTAGTCTTTGAAAAAATCATTTTCCAAATGGTCGTTGTAATTTGTTAAATTGCATATATATATATATATATACATATATATATATATATATAACCATTAATTAAACATAACCTACCACCATCAAATATTATGAATTAAAGCATATATATATATTTAAATCATAGATAGACATATTAGTGAAATCCTCAAATCTGAAATTTAAAAATAATTTTTGCAACATTGGCTGAGATATAGCCTTGTGAAAATTGGTCATTTTTACCAAATGGTGGCCATCTTGGATTCTATCTCAATGTCTGTATATATCCATAATTCCGCTTAGACTTTTACAGAATTTGTGTATTGTTGAAATCAAAATAGTTCTTTTTTACTCCATAAATCATCGCGCGCATGAAATCTTGAGAAAGTATGTATGGATTGTCGTGAAATTTGGTAAAGATACTAAACAAATATGTGTATTTAAAATGATTTTGTTGTTGAAAAAGGCTTAGGCCAAAATTATTTCATTAACCATATATATAAAAAATATTTTTTGTAAAAAAAAAAAAAAATCTAAATTTTACATTTTTAATGAATAGTCATAACTAAAAATATTACCATTATAAATTCTTAAAAGTAGATCATTTTAAACACACATATTTGTTTAGCACTTTTACCAAATTTCATGACAATCCATACATACTTTCTCAAGATATCATGCGCGCAATGACTTATGGAATTAAAAAGAGCTATTTTGATTTCAGCAATACACATATTCTGGAAAAGGCTAATAAATTTCTAATGGTAGCATATTACAAAGCACAATCTGTTAATCAATATCCAAAATTTCATATTTATACATAAAAAGGTTTTGAAGATAGACTAATTCAAACTTTGAAGATTTTCATTAATTTTCGACGCGTTTAACAGGTACAAGACCTCTTAATATAAATTTATATTTTTTAGTATAAATTACAGTTATAAGTGTATTAAAAATAAATTAATTCAATTTTAATATGAATTAGCTGTAAACCACCTTTTTGAAAAAATAAAAACCGCCTTCTTTTAATAACCGGCAAACCCGATTTCTATTATTTTTCTTTTAATAGTTTTGGCATTAGCTAAACTATAAATTACTCATTTAGCGAGAAATGGAAATAGAAAATACAAAGGTTACGCGATTTCGGGAAAAAACAAACACGTGTAAAACAATTGGCATTGATGTGTCTTTTACTCGAGAACTACGAAAGCGATTTCAATATTTTTTTCTGGCAATAGCTAGGCTATAAATTGATCCTTTAGCAAAAAAATAAATAATGGCAATAATTATTCTAACTAGACATAAACAAAATAAATGTAGATTTTTTTTTAAATTAACATATTGCATTTTTTTTTACGAACGATTTTTTTATTATTTAGTTATTGCCAAAACTATTAAAACAAATTATTGAAATCGCTTCATTAGTTACTGAGAAAAACGGTACACGAATGTCAGCTGTTACATGACATGTGATTTTGCTATTGTTACAGTATACAAATCTAGATTACATAATGTCATAAAGTTATAAAAATTAGTGTAATTATTAGGCATACAATGTTTTTTTCCTTCATTCTAATTCCTAAGAACATCAGCATCAAAATATTTTTTTTGTATATTTTATAACTATTCTTCTTTTGTTAAATTGAATGTTATGGATTAATTATAGATGTCCGAACATATTAGTGCAAAAATTAATTATATTTTTCCCAACATTATTTATTACTTTTATAACTCGTGTCTTTTTTATCCCCCCCTCCTGCACCCTCCAACGGGCTTTATGAAAAAGCAGAAGTAGTTTTCTAACCTCGAACCTAAATTAAGTAGTCTATAGCGTCGTTTTAAAAGTCAGAAAGATGGCGATGTTTTAAACCTAACCATTTTATAAGCTGATTTTCAAATGTGTGACTGATCTTACTTATCAATCCCGAAAACAGCCGTCAGTTGTTATGAGAGCGATAGATGAGGCCAAGGTAACCTAAAAATGCCCCCTTCAAGTGGATAACATGGCAACCCGATTACAGAAGATAGCCGCTGTGATAGTGATATTATTCAATCTTCTGCAATCTGGTAATATTTTTTAAACAGGGCATATTAATATGTTTTTAGAGTCTACGAAGCCTGAACGGGGGTTGGCGGACATAGCTTGCAGGGACAGAGGCCTCCTTGTTAAGCCTCTAAAAGTTTTTCTCGCATTTTAATTCCTAAACACATCAGCATAAAAAAATATATTTTCTTTTCACGTTTTATGACTGTTCTTCTTTTGTTAAATTTTGTATTATGAATTAATTATAGATATCCGAACATATTTGTATAAAAGTTAATTATATTTTTCCCAACATTATTTGTTACTGTTATAACTCTGTCTTTTGTATTACCCCCTTACCCCCTCTGACAGAACGCGGCTATATTTTTAATTATGCTTCCCGTACTGGATTTGTGAAAGAAAATATTAAATAGAATTTGTGGAATTATCGAGAGAAAAATGTTCTTTTTTTTATTATTCAAATTCTTTTTCAGGCTTTATGAAGTGAATTTTATAAAAATCCAGTTCTTTTCATCTCTCGATTTAATTAGTTTAAAAAGGAATGTATGAAAAATTATTATTGGATGATTTTTGAAATAAGCGAGTTTGGGCAGCCTTACAAAGATACGCTGATTCTAGCTTACAAGGATATTTTACTTGTTTATGTCTTCATGCTTGCTGCTTAGAATAAGCATAATTATACCGAAACGGGCAAAAAAGCGCAAGATTTTGTAATTCTTGATCCAGATAATTTGTTTCTTCCTTCTTTTTTTTTTCTTTTTCTTTGATGCATGCTGACGTTCTGCAGTTGGTCTGAATTTAATTATGTCGTTTGAGCTCATGTAAGTTATGAGAGAGAAAACCGTAGTACTTCGTTTGATGTTCACACAACTTTTTTGGTAGCAAATTTCGGTAATCTTTAGGGTGTGAACGTTTTTAATCAGATGATTAACATCGGTGAATTTAAATGCGATTTCAATATGATAAATAAAAAAAAAACATAAACATAATAAATTTTATAATAAAACACACATACTACAGTATATATTAAAACACACATACACACATGTATATATACATATATACATAGTTGGGTTTATTGTATTTATATTTATTGTATGTATGTCTGAATAATATTTATATATACCTATAATATATTTTCTTAACTTTTAAGGGATGTGAACCAGTATTAAGATCTTAGATGAACACAATTTACAATCAATACTATCTATCATTTACACAAACTTAAGATAATTTTCTTTAATATTAGTAAAACTTATTAAAGCGGAATGAAAATGGACCGAAGAAAAAGTTCCTTTTAAAGAGGTTTCTGCCATATCAGGTATAATTCTATCGTATTACTATCGCAGAAATAATGAAATTCTAATGTTTGAAACAAAATTCCATCATATACGGGTTTTGTTTTATTACGATTTACTGTATTTTTATGTCCCGATTTAGAAGTCAATATCCCCATTTTTTGGTCTCCCTCGTCTCGCTTTTTGTGATACTCGACTGGCAACACTATCTATCATTTACACAAACTTAATAAGATAATTTTCTTTAATATAGTAAAACCTACTAAAGCGGAATAAAAATTCCCTTTTAAAGAGGTTTGTCATATCAGGTATAATTCTATCGATTATTACCGCAAAATAAAGAAATTTTAATGTTTAAAACTGGATTCCGCCATAGACAGATTTTGTTTTAATGAGGCTTACTGTATTTTCATGTCCCGATTTTTTTGGTCTCCCTGGTCCCTCTTTTTGTGATACTCGATCTGGCAACACTCTTCTATCATTTACACAAACTTATTACCTATACATTGTTACAATAGAGAAACTGAACTATTATCCGAATATATCAAAATTACAGATAAAGCACATATGTTAAAGTACCTTGTTAGGAGAGGGTGAAATCAAGGTCAACAAACCACTCCGAACATAATTTGAACATCAAAATCGATTCGTTAAACAAATCGTAATTATTATGCAACGAGAATGAACGTTTATCCCGATAACTGACGGGCATAGGCGTGTAAATTCAGGAATTCTCAATAATAAGGCTGGGAGCAAATCTTTCCCAGAAGAGAGGGGATATTTATGTAATCGGACATTCCCCAAAACTTTTCCTTGAAAAGATACATTAGGGAGTTACACGATGTACAGCGGAGTGAATCTAACTTCCAATAACATGAATCCTGGGATAGATAAACATAAGACCTCATTTCGACAGGAACATCTTTTAAATAAATATTACGTATGGAGTTAGCCAGCGGAAATAAGATCCGAGAAGTTCTAGTGCAACTTTGAGTCACATCTGCGGACAAGATTTAAACTTAATAAAACGAACGTAATCAATATTCCATTTGATGATGTCAGTTCTAGAAATATCCTAGTTAATTTGATTAATTAGTTTCTAGAATCTGGAAATTTTTTTAAAGAAGGAGTTGAAGAACATATGGTTGAATTTCAAACAAACTATTTTTGAAATTGAATTAAACAATATACAGTAAAGCACAGCTTATATGTTTCTCATTTATGCATCTTTTATACGTTTATACGTCGTTTCAGTGAGGTCCCGATTCCTTCCTAAGTATTTTAATGTTGTAATGTTTCCTCTATACAACGTATAACGTCGGTTATACGCCGTTTCTTTCATGCTGTAACCGATTTTCTCAGAATTTTTTCTCCCAGCCTCGTTCCTTTTTTTTTCTTTTCTGCTACTAATATTTAGGGAAAGATGAAAGAATAAACAATTAAATTTAAAAAAATAAAAAAAAAACCGACTGCGTAAAAAGTGAACTAATTAATTATTTCTCATCAATGTGAAACAATTTTTTTTTTAATTCCTACTATTAGCTCACACTCTCGCTATATATATCTTGTTCAAATTTTCAATCGTTAATAAAATACTTATTATTCATCCATTCAAGCTCAAATAAACTTTTTTAAACTTTTAGTGGATGACATTTGATATGTTAATCCAGTTTTTTCAAATATTAAGTCATTAATTAAATTAAATTAATTAATTAATTTTAAATAATAGAGAGAGCCCTCTTCTTGATCAAGGTATTTTACGACCGAGAGAGCCCTCTTCTTAATCAAGGCATTTTAAGCGCCAATCAAGAGGTAAGAAGAATGGGAGAAGAAAAAAAAATTCTGTTATTGACCTAAGTAGGAACTGCCCTCATAGCATGCATGGTCACAGTGACGTCACTGTAAGTCACTGTGGTCACGTCACAACTGTGACCAAAATGCCACCATTCAGCGATGTCACACTGTGACTGATATGTGAACTTCTTAGAAAACTTTTAAAAATTATAAAAATTCTTCAAAACCTATGTTATTTACTGTAAAAGATATTTTTCTGTCAATTAAAAAAAATTGTGACGTCACTGTTATGTCATTACATGTAACGTACGTCTCATTATATGACAAAAAAAACCCCTACCATATACTCACAGTATAACTCGCAGTGTAAACTCGCAGTAAAACAAAACATATGTTAAGATTAAAAGTTTCCACATCAAACAATAAAAATAATTCAGTGTTTGTTTCCGACTAATATTTCACAACAAAATTAAAAACTCCACCAAAAAATGTACATAAATAAAACACACAAATTTAATAGACATGTAATCAAACTGCTAGCTTAGACTACTAAAACTTTTTGAATTAAAAAAACTGTTGTAGGTAGTAAAATATTTTACGATATTTACGACTATTAACTCTTGGAATGATGCTAATATGAAAGTATCGCTATTGAATTTTAAAACTTTATTTGAATACATAATTGATATTTTTCATAGAAAAATGTTTTTTGGTGTTATTAGTGGTCAATCTAGAAAAATGTATTAACTGTAGAGATTTCAATAATAAGAAAATGTTTTCTTCCTGTATTCTATAATCCGGGAAAATGGTTTTTATTTATAGATTATTGTGTGTATAAATTGTGTGTGGGTATGGGAAGGGACGGAGTTTTTTTAATAAAGCAATGCTTTATTATAAGAAATAAAAACACTTGCATATTTTCAGTAATAAATTTTTCTGCTAGTATTTAATTATTTTAAGTTATTCTTAAAAAATAAATTTGGCTACTTGTTTCACATTTTTTAAATAAATTTAACTTTTTCCGAATATAAAACAAAATACAGTAAAACCACTTTAAAGCGACCACGTTCCGTTCAAATAAAAATTGGCCGCTCCGGGAGGTGGTCTCTTAATAGAGGTCACGTTTAAATCTAGATTTTAATTGTTAAAAAAAGGTAACAATTAATGTTACTAAAATTTATTTTTCCCATTTTGAAAAAATATGAAAATTTAGGTTTCAAAACAAAAGTTAATTACATATGTTAATTACTGCAGAGTATAAAAAATGAATATATTGACGTTTGTTGTGATTTTACGGTTTTATCTTTTATAGCTTTTATTTCCAAGTCCTTTCGAAGTTCAGTAAATAAATGCATTTGTTTTTCTTTTTTTGGACGGGAGCAAATAATGACGATTTCATTAATTTATCTATTTCTTTGAGAGTTTCCTGACAGAATAGTGCACGGCAGTTTATTGACCGCCATTCTTAATTTGTCATCAGAGTTAAATTCATTGCCTAAAGAGGCACAAAGGTGTTTAAACACTTAAAAGTTATCGGAATAAAATATTTAAAAAAAAATTCTAAACTAACTTTAGAAGTTTGATGAATAATGCGCTCTCAGGAATTAATTTTCTAATAAAACTTTCTTCAAGCGACCAGGAAAAAGCGGAATTTATTTCATTTTCTTCAAAGAAATTGGTCGCTCATGGAGTGAGTTCAACTTAAATGGTCTCTGAATGGAGGTAACATTAGTATTGAGCCTATGGGAATAAATTTCGTTCTATGACAAAATGGTCGTTGAGGGAGGTGGTCGCAAAGGGAGGTGGTCGCTTAATGGAGGTGATTGCACAGGGAGGTTTCACTGTATACAAAATATATGTAAAACTCATGGCGTAATTAATTATTCATATATTTTTTGGTTTTGCAAAACTTAAATAGCTTTACAAAACTTAAAACTTGAACTATTTTGAAACACATAAAAAAAAGTTAAATGCATCAAAAAATTCTTCAAACAAGAAATTTTAATTGGAAGTAAGTTTATAAAAATATTATCTATCTATACTTCTATACTCCTATTATAAAGAGGAAAAAATTGTTTATTTGTCGGAGGTAAGCTCTGGAACTAACGAACCGATTCCAAAAGTAATGGTATCAAAATGATGGTGTTAGTCCAACTTAGAACATAGGCTATATCTTATGTCGGCGCCACTACCCCGAAGGGGGTGTAGGAGCAAAAAACGTTCTAAAAATGCGATTTTAGCGTTACTGAAGGGCTTAGAAATATGAAATTTGGAATATTAGTTACTTATAAGATATAAATGATGTCTAAGAACAGTTCTTAAACAATTTGAAATTTAAAAGGGGTGAAAATGCACAAAAAGCGTTCTAAAAACCGTTCTAAATGGTAGTTTCTACACAATCTCAGGAAATACCAAACCGATTTAAAAAATATTGGTGTCAAAATGATGGTGACAACGCTTGCTCCAAGATAGGCTATGTTTTATGTCGGTGTCACTACCCCAAAGGGGGTGCACGAGCAAAAAACGTTCTAAAAATGCGATTTTAGCGTTACTGAAGGGCCTAGAAATATGAAATTTTGAATATTTGTTACTTATAAGGTATAAATAATGTCTAAAAACAGTTCTTAAACAACTCGAAATTTAAAAGGGGTGAAAATGCACAAAAAGCGTTCTAAAAACGTTGTAAAGGGTAGTTTCTGCACAATCTCAGGAAATACCAAACCGATCTGAAAAATATTGGAGTCAAAATATTGGTGACAACGCTTGCTCCAAGATAGGCTATGTTTTATGTCGGTATCACTACCCCAAAAGGGGTGCAGGAGCAAAAAACATTCTAAAAATGCAATTTACGTGTTACTGAAGGGCCTAGAAATATGAAATTTGAAATATTAGCTACTTATTACATATAAAGGATTGCTAAGAACAGTTCTTAAACAATTCGAAATTTGAAAGGGGTGAAAATGCGCGAAAATCGTTCTAAAAAATGCTCTAAATGGTGGTTTCTACACAATCTCAGGAAATACCAAACCGATTTAAAAAATAATGGTGTCAAAATAAGGCTGTCAAAATGACGGTGACAACACTTGCTCCAAGATAGGCTATGTTTTATGTCGGTGTCACTACCCGAAAGGGGGTGCAGGAGCAAAAAACGTTCTAAAAATGCGATTTTTGCGTTACCGAAGGGCCTAGAAATATGAAATTTGAAATATTAGCTACTTACTAGATATAAAGGATTCCTAAGAACAGTTCTTAAACAATTCGAAATTTAAAAGGGGTGAAAATGCGCGAAAAGCTTTCTAAAAAACGTTCTAATGGTGGTTTCTACACAATCTCAGGAAATACCAAACCGATTTAAAAAATATTGGTATCAAAATGATGGTGACAACGCTTGCTCCAAGATAGGCTATGTTTTATGTCGGTGTCACTACCCCAAAGGGGTGCAGGAGCAAAAAACGTTCTAAAAATGCGATTTTAGCGTTACTGAAGGGCCTAGAAATATGAAATTTTGAATATTAGTTACTTATAAGATATAAATTATGTCTAAGAACAGTTCTTAAACAATTTGAAATTTAAAAGGTGTGAAAATGCACAAAAAGCGTTCTAAAAAACGTTCTAAATGGTAGTTTCTACACAATCTCAGGAAATACCAAACCGATTTAAAAAAATATTGGTGTCAAAATGATGGTGACAACGCTTGCTCCAAGATAGGCTATGTTTTATGTCGGTGTCACTACCCCAAAGGGGGTGCAGGAGCAAAAAACATTCTAAAAATGCGATTTACGTGTTACTGAAGGGCCTAGAAATATGAAATTTGAAATATTAGCTACTTATTAGATATAAAGGATTTCTAAGAACAGTTCTTAAACAATTCGAAATTTGAAAGGGGTGAAAATGCGCGAAAATCGTTCTAAAAAACGTTCTAAATGGTGATTTCTACACAATCTCAGGAAATACACCAAACCGATTAAAAAAATAATGGTGTCAAAATGACGGTGACAACGCTTGCTCCATGATAGGCTATGTTTTATGTCGGTGCCACTACCCGAAAGGGGGTGCAGGAGCAAAAAACGTTCTAAAAATGCGATTTTTGCGTTACCGAAGGGCCTAGAAATATGAAATTTGAAATATTAGCTACTTACTAGATATAAAGGATTCCTAAGAGCAGTTCTTAAACAATTCGAAATTTAAAAGGGGTGAAAATGCGCAAAAAGCTTTCTAAAAAACGTTCTAATGGTGGTTTCTACACAATCTCAGGAAATACCAAACCGATCTAAAAACTAATGACGTCAAAATGATTGTGACAACTCTTGCTCCAACATAAGCGATGTTTTATGTCAGTGCCACTACCCCAAAGGGGGTGCAGGAGAAAAACGTTCTAAATTGCGGATTTTGCGTTATGGAAGGGCCTAGAATCGTGAAATTTGGAATGGTAGTTAGTTATAAGATATCAATGATCTCTAAGGACATTTCCTAAAAAAATCGAAATTTAACAGGGGGTCAAAATGCGCAAAAAGCGTTGTAAAAAACTTTCTAAATTGCGATATCTATGCAATCTCAGGAAGTACTGAACCGATTTCAAATATAATGGTGTAAAAATGATGGTTGCAGATCTTGCTCCAAGATAGGCTATATTTTATATCTGTTTCCACTACCCCAGAGGAGATGCAGGAGCAAAATGCGTGAAAAGCGTTCTAAAGCGTTCTAAATGCTGATTTGTCGGCAATATCTCAGGAAGAATGAATCTGATTTCAAACGTAATGGTAGGAAATTGATGCTGACAGCCCCTGCTCTAACATAGACGCTATTTTATGTCGGTATCACTATCACCAAGACGTTGCAGGAGCAAACAAGCGTTTTAAATTTCGATTTTTGTGATCGGTAGGGGCTAGCAACTTAAAATTAGGCAAGGTACATATTTATTAGATATAAATGATCTTTAAGAACAGTTTCGAAAAAAATGGAAATTTAAAAAGGGGTGAAAATGCGCGAAAAGCGTCCTAAAAACGTTCTAAATTGCGATTTCTACTCAATCTACGGAAATACCAAAGCTATTTCAAAAGTAATGGTTGCAAATCAATGGCGACAGTCCCTGCTATAACATAGGTTATATTTTATGTTGCTGTCACTACCATCTGAGGGTTGCAAAAGCAAAACATGTTCTAATTTGCGTTTTTTGCACAACTGAGGGATCTAACACTTTGAAGTATGGCATGGTATTTACTTACAAGATGCAACTGCTTTCTGAGAACAGTCGAAAGAAAATTCCAAATTTAAAAAAATGAAGTGAGTGAAAAGCGTTATAAATTACAATTTTTAAGCAAACTTATAAATTACCAAACCGATTAAAAAAATAATGATGACAAATTTTGGTGATAGAACCTGCTCGAACATAAGCTATATTTTATGTCTGTTCCACTACCACCAGAGGGTTGCAGGAGCTAAAAACTTTCTACATTACGATTTCTGTGATACTGAAAAGCCTAGAAACTTTAAATATGACATGGTAGTTACTTATAAAATATAAATGCCCTCGAAGAAACGTCGAAAATAAATTCGAATTAAAAAGGGGTGAAGCGACGGGGAGATGCGAAAAGCATTCTAAAAAAGTTCTAAATTACGATTCTATGCAATTTCAGGGAATATAAACCGGTTATAAAAGTAATCAATGCGAATCAATGGTAACAGTCTCTGATCCTACACAGGCTATATTTTATGCCGGTGATTCTACCACCTGGGGCTCACAGGAACAACAAACGTTCTAAAAGAGGGCTTTAAAATCTTTTTAAATTACGTTTCTGTGGAATATTAGGAAATAACAAACCGATTTCAAAATTAATGTTGGCAAATTAATGGTGACAGTTCCCGTTTCAACATAGCCCTTTATGTTGAGAGAGGTGGTAGGACTTGGAATTTGACATGATGGTTAATTTTAAGATGTAAGAAGATGGTTTCTAAAAAATTCAAAACTTCAAATGAATACTGAAATGAGCGTATTAATTGAGCATAAAAATTTCAAAATATTTTCTAAATTATCATTTATTTATTTTTATTTCATTTTATTAATTTAAGTCTCATTTCTGCCTAATGCAGTGTAATAAGGATGTTTAATCGAACTGTGTTTTAAAAAGTAATTTTTGAACTATTCCTAAAAGTAATAAGTACCTTTTAATAAAACAAAATATTACCTTTTAATAAATTAAAAATTTAGTTAGTACCTTTTAATAAAAATTAGACATATAAATATCACTTGGCATATTTCAAATATTACGCGAGCAAAGCCGCGGGGTTTGCTAGTGTCATATAAATGTATAAGAACGGAAAAGCCATCTGTTCTTGCTTTGATAAACAAAACAGAGCGAAAATCCGCAGACGATAAAACTATTAAAAACAACATATTGCGTTTAATCTTTGGAACAGGAAGATGGAGTTTTTTGCTGGACAATAGGTAGCGTTATGAACATGCAGTCTGTCAGATAAAAACATTTAACCTAAAAAATTCATAGGAATAATCATCCCAAGGTCATACTTTAGACGAAAATATGAGTTCGAGATATTTACACTAGCTTTGGTGTGGTTTAAATGATTCCCATCATTGCTAGTGTATGTATTATTGACATATTTCCTACTTCCAAAATTTGTTCTTCGTAAAACATGGATTACATCGGAATTTAAAGAACGACGTTAAGGGGAAAAAAAAGGTATGGAAAAATATTTTATTCCAGAGTTTGATTTTCTTTAAATTATAACGCTTTTAGTATTTTCTTATAAACATTTC
This sequence comes from Maratus speciosus, assembly GCA_963932465.1. NCBI lineage: Eukaryota > Metazoa > Arthropoda > Arachnida > Araneae > Salticidae > Maratus > Maratus speciosus. Next base: position 105,586,659 of record OZ010795.1, on the reverse strand, counting down.
ATTAACCTAATACAGTTTAGTAGATTTATTATTTAATTTATTGAAATAAATAACTGTCTATCAACAATTTTAATCAGATGATTAATATCAATTATATAAATTTATTTTAATCAGATTTGTTTTCTTTTAAAATATTATAGGTTAAAATCTCATGTTTTCTCAAACTTTAAAATGACATATAAAAATATTATAATCAAAGTTTAGCATAATTAGCAAATATTTAAATATATTTAACGTACTAAATAAAAAGGCCTTTTTATAGAATAAAATTTTTTGATTGTCTCAAACAATTTGCGTTGCACATTTTTATTTAAAAATTAATATATGTTCGGAAGAAAAGAAGATTGTTTATTCTATTTAGTAGAAATAGGAATTTTTTTACATAATGGAGAAGTACTATTTAAAGGATATCATACATATGTAGTATTAAGAGGGAAAAATCAGTGTCAATGAGTATTATTCGATGTGAAAAAAGTTATAAAAAATTATAAAGAGATATCCTTAGCTGGTAAGAACTTTTCAGTTAGACATTATGAACGAAAAGCTTTGAAAGTAAACCGGTGTCTCAATTTGTTGACAAATATAGAAATTATGCAATCCAGTGAGAATTTAAATTTGGTTTTATTGAAAGATTTTAATTTTTAAAACACATATTCGTGTACTTGAATGAATGAAACTAAAATGTAAAATATATTTCATTATTTTTTTTTTCAGGATACTTTTAATATTTTACTTCCTGAATGATTTTATACGCATAAACTTCAAAATATCTATACTATACACTCTATTAGAAAACAGACTGATTAAAGGGGGCTTGTTATTTATGATTATCATCTAATCCTGCAAATAAAATAATAATAGTAATAATGAACAAATGTGTGCTTCTATTTTGTGCTTATGGTTTGAATTTTTATACTTTATTCACATAAAAATGACTAACTATTTTACATTATTTTCATTATTTTTTATTTTACTGTGTCATATAAAAGTAAATATGATGACCTGAATTTGTAACAGACTGTACATATAAAATTTTCACCACACATTATTCTAAAACCTTTATAATAAATTAAAAACGTCATCAAACATTGTTTATAAATAAAACACAAATTTAATAAACATGTAATCGAACTGCTCGCTTAAACTACTAAAACTATTAGAATAATAATAATAATTAAAAAAAAAACTGCTGTAGGTAGTAAAATCTTTGGCAATTTCTTCGACTATTAACTCTTGGATTGTTGCTTATATGAAAGTATCGCTATGGAATTTCAAAACTTTATTTGACTAAATAATTGATATTTTTCATATAAAAATGCTTTTGGTGTTATTAGTCAAATGCATTAAAAAGAGATGCTAGTTCAGTAAAAACAGAGCATGATGACAGAGCTTCATAATTAAATGTAATATAGTAATGTGTTTCGTAATGCTATAAGAAAAAGTATATAATTTGTTAATATGATAAATAAAGTGACATTAATTTTTAAGGATTTTATGATTTACAAATTGAAAAATACAATTAAATAACGACATGATTTAACAATATCTTGTATTTTCTGAAGAAATAAAGTTCTATAATTTTTGCAAGGTCTTGGACACACTGATTTAGGAATACTGTAGTATGAGGTAGTTTTTTAGAAGAAATTTCTGATTGCAACTAAAGGTGAATTTCACTTTAAAAAAAAGGATGTATTTCGCCCATTTTAAAAAGAGCAGGGTGCTGCAACTTTAAAAAATGGCCTAGACTGAACAGTAAGTAATTGCAGAATTAATAAAAACAGCAAATAAATATAATTTAAGGTTGTATTCCGATCCAAACTGCTTATTTTCTAATTCATTTTAAAATTCATTTTTGCTCTCAAACGCATCAAACTGGGAAATTCTCTTATTTAGAAACTACATAATGTGCCGTGCTTCTCGATTTTTTGATAAATGCAGAAAATATTGTAAAAAATGCTGTCAAAATCGGCGTTTTGTACCGAAATTTCCGGAAGCGGGAGATCTGAGGATGAAAAAGATGGTCATACTGAGAAAATAATTGTTTAAAAATCAAATTCTAATTAATTGAGCTGAAAATGAAATCACACGGCACGTTAAACATGTCTTCAAAAATCACTCTTAGCAAGTTTCATGTTTTTACTTTTAAAAATGAGTCTGAAAATGTCTCAGAAAATTTCGAGCTGTTGAGGGTGGAAAAACATTTTTTCGAATACATCCTTAATTAGTGGCCCAAACAACAAAACAAGCAAATATGGTTTGCAGCTCATCTTGCATTTGTACAAAGGAATATTACTATTAATCTCCGACACTTTGGACGGAAGCGAAGATGACATTTTATGGAATGACGGAGATTCTTCATACACCGATTCATATTACAATAGTGGTACTGCTACCTTCAGTGAAAGTGATTTATTATGAGAATTTTTTGTCAAAATTTTCACAAAGATTATTTGTAAATTTTACGTCTATAAAAATATTACTATAAAAAGGAAAATGGTATTTAATAAACAGCACATAGTTTGGAAACATTTGATAAGTTACTAATTTTATTATAATGTGTTTTTTTATACCAGTAATGTTTTAGCATTAGAGTGTACAATATTGTGTAGTAGATTTCCCCGCATAATAGTCGCACTTAGACTTTCACAATGAAAAATTGGCAAAAAAGTGCGACTATTACGCGAGTAAATAATGTAGTTGTTGAGCAGATATCATTCTTTCCTTCTTCTTTAGCTCCAATTTGCTGTAAATTTATTATTGCAAAAGCAGAATGAGAAAATATTGCCTAATTATTCTTTTACTCTCGAAAGTTTTTAATACTTGCTGTGATGTTTATAGAAAAGAAAGAATAACTTGATTGGTTAAAGATGAATTTCGTAAAAGCATCGCGAAAAAATGCAAATTTCGTCAAAAGATCATGAAAAAAAGCGAATTTAATCTAAGATTAGCAAATTTTGTCAAAATATTGCAGAAAAAACGCGAATTTCGTCAATGGACCGCATAAAAGGCGAAATTTTTAAAATAAATCGCGCAAATAAGGTGAATTTTGTCAAACGATCGCGAAAAAAATTCTAAATTTCTTCAAAAGGTCGTGGAAAAAAACGTGAATTTCATCTAAGAATCGCAATTTCGTCAAGAGATTGAAAAAAACGTGAATTTCGTCAAAGGATCGCGAAAAAAATGCAAATTTCGTCAAAAGATCGTGGAAAAAACGAATTTTATCTAAGAATAGCAAATTTTGTCAAAAGATTGTAGAAAAAACGCGAATTTCATCAATGGACCGCATAAAAGGCGAAATTTTGTAAATAAATCGCGCAAATAAGGCAAATTTTGTCAAATGATCGCGAAAAAAATCTAAATATCTTCAAAAGGTGGTGGAAAAAAACGTAAATTTCATCTAAGAATCGCAATTTCGTCAAGAGATTGAAGAAAAACGTGAATTTCGTCAAAGGATCACAAAAAAATGCAAATTTCGTCAAAAGATCGAGGAAAAAAAGCGAATTTCATCTATCAAATTTTGTCAAAAGATTGTAGAAAAAATGCGAATTTCATCAATGGACCACATAAAAGGCGAAATTTTGTAAATAAATCTCGCAAAAAAGGCGAATTTTGTCAAACGATCGCAAAAAAAATCTAAATTTCTTGAAATGGTCGTAGAAAAAAACGTGAATTTTATTTAAGAATCGCAATTTCGTCAAGAGATTGAAGAAAAACGTGAATTTTGTGAATTTCAAAGCATAGTGAAAAAAAGCGAATTTCGTCAAATGATAGTGAAAAAACATAAAATTTTGTCAATAAATCGTACAAATAAGGTGAATTTCGCCGAAGGATTTCGAAAAAAAAACGTAAATTTCAATAAAGTATCGTGAAAAAAACATTCTGAAATTTTTCTGTGAACTTCAGAATTTTCTTTTACTCATAATCACTCCTGCTTCCATTGTCATGGTGCATTGATTGAACTCGAATAGCGATTTCATTTTTCAATAAATATATTGCATCTTAACGCTGTCACAACATTGTCATTGTAGTCACATATTCGTTACAAAGTTAATGACAAAATCGTCACAAATTACACAATTTTCACAAAATTGTCACAATGTGACTTCACAACATTGTCACTGTCGTCACAGAATCATCACAGTGTTAATGACAATTTCGTCACAAATGACACATATTTCACAAATTGGTCTCACCGTGACTTCACAAATTGGTCACAATGTGACGTCACAAATGAGCTCTAAAACGGCCATAACGACCTCACATTCTAGTCACTGTGACTTCACATCGACGTCACGTGACGTCACATCGACGGTCACAAAGTCACAGTGTGACTTCACAACGACGTCGCCGTAACGTCACCATGCCTTACGGGTGACTTAAAATATTTTTTTTATATTACTTCTTTATATTACTTACCTATTTTTTTTTTATTTACTTGCATGTATGACTTTTAAGTTGTGTTTAATTGTTAGTTCCTATCTATAAACACTGTTTTGATGGGGTCTATAGATGTCTATGATGGTTAGAGTTGCAGTAAAGCTAGAGATCCTACATACACAACTTTCAGGTTGTATAATATTTTAACTTCTGACTGTAAAATAGTCATTGAAACATCGTCTTCATTTTGAAAGACCTATACAATGATAGGCCACTCAATAGGGTGCGAAATTTTTATTTTCGTCTCTACTGCCATTTTGTATTTTACGGCCGCCATTTTGAACTTATAAAAACAAAACCAAGCCTATAACCATCGGGACGTTAAGACGAATTGATAAAGACATCATTCATTAAAATCGATCCAGCCGTTGGGATGTTTCGAGGGTATATAAAGGAATCCATATACATAGATACGCGTGAAACACATAACCCTTCTTTTCAGTCTGGTAAAAAGAACACATGTGACTGCTATAGAGGTTATTTCAAGTTCTTGGAACTGTAGAGAGGCTGGGACGAAAAGAATAGACAGTGTGTGAACAGCATTGATAATGACAGGGACGTTTTTTGTTAATCAAAGCAGTTGATTATTTACAACTGAATATGGAAAAGAACGGAAGAACATTATGTAGCATATTAAAATCATTCCTGAAAATTTAAAAATCCAAATCTCATCAAAATCAGTTCAGTATACTTTCTAATAAGACTATTTTTTCATAATCGGGTTCACCAGGTTATAGAACACTTACCTATAATTTTATAGCAAAACAATGTAGAACAATATGTGTTATATACTAGAACCTTTCCTGAAAAATTATCTAACAGCCATTGCTAATTCCATCGAACCCAGTAGAATCTTTTAAAAAGGTTAATCTTTCAAAATAGGATTCACTGATTAAAGAACTTTCGCACATAACTCTACACGGAAAAAACTGCTTTGTTGAAACAACTAAATTTTGGTTAATATAGCTCTAAACAAATATTTTTGTTGGAATGATCCAATTTTGGTTAGACTAACTAAATGATTTTGTTGATTCAATAAGTCATTTAGTTAGTCCAACCAAAATTTGGTCATTCCAACCAAAATATTTGGTTGGAGCTACATTAACCAAAATTTAGTTGTTTCAACAAAACAGTTTTTTTCCGTGTATAACTAAGCAACTTAGGATGATATGTGTTATATACGAAACCCTTTCTTGAAAATTTATCTAACTAACAATGCAAGTCTTCTCAAAATCAATTCAAAAGGACTCAAGTTATAAGTGGTCGGACCAAAATTGCTCTTTAAATTTTATATGTGGAGTAGATAGTTAAATATATCTTTCATAATCGTGTTTACGTGATTGTAGAACTTTCAGGAATATACGCCGTAGATCTTCTGGATTTTTTAGAAACTCTGCACGCCCTCCATAGCTATAACACATACACTCTCTAGTACAGGGATGGCGAAATGTTTTTGAGTATGCGAGCCAAAAATTTCAAAATTTTTATGTACCAACATTCTAACGTGCCAGAAACATTTTAACTTAAATAAAATCCAATAATTGATTTTTATAGAATTTTATTACTTAAATAGTTTTACACTTACACTAAATTCGATTCCTAACTTATTTATTATGCTGTATTTACTCAATAACGTCGCATCGAATTCCATATTAATAATCTATAAACGAGTTTTTCTTTTATTGTATACTTCCAAATCAGATAATTTTTAATTCTTCAGGTTGAAGCAGGTTCAATAGATACATAATTATTTACATTAACAGTTAAAATTCAATTTTCAAAATTGAAACCTAAAATAACTTAAAACACTAAACCTAAATAAAATATAACCTAATCTGAAATAGAAGCGTGTCAATTAAGTGCATTACTATGCAAACTACCCAAACTATTTCTTAAAATTCTATTTTCAAAAATAAAACCTTTCAAATTTGATAGAGAAGCAAAGTGATTTGGAAAACCCTGTATGTCAATGGTTTGGCGAGAAATTACGCTACAGGGCACTTTCAATGAAATTTATAACATCTTAAATCAAAAGTAACGTATTATTTTTAAATAGTTACACAAAATTATACTTAAAAAACAACAACAACATAAAATGGATTATTCTCTATCAACTGAATAAAATCTGTAAGTTTTTTCGCGTGCCAAGTTCGGCACGCGTGCCATAGGTTCGCCATCCCTGCTCTAGTATATACCCTCTGCCTGTAGATTTTATGCTATGTTTCTTTACAACTACACCACTGAGAACTCTCCTCATAACTCCATAACTAAAAATGTAGAATGATATGTTAAATATTGAAACAGCCCCTGAAATATTACCTAACTGTGCAACTCCAATCAACATACGTTCAGTAGAACTTTAAATAAAAGGTAATCTTTCACAATCGGGTTCACCTAGTTTTAAAACCTTCTCTTGTAATGAGATTTTCTGCAATCTGATTTCTTGTCAAGTTTGTGCTTCAGAAAAAACAATAACCCAGAAGAAAACTTCTCTACAGAGAAGTATCATCCATGCACGAAGTACCAATCATGTAAGAAATACCAACTATCCACAAAAAAATATCAAATTAACAGTGTAAGTCCCATCAAAATACATCCAGCAAAACTTAAATTATAAACGGGTGGAAGGAAAGACAAACTTGCATTTTATGTAATTACAGTAGTTGTATCTTTCATACACTGCAAATAAAGGCGTCTTAAATTAAGATACATATGTGACTGAAAAAGAATTTCAGACACTTAAGTGTCTGAATCTGAAAATTCAGTCACAAAAGATGTCTTAATTTAAAACACCTAAGTGTCTTACTATGATCATAGTGTACACGAACTGATAAAAGTGTCTAAAAAATCTGCAAGTGTCTAATTTTAAGACACTTTGTAACTCCGCTCCGCATTCACCAGGGGGCACTCTCAGTTGCGCATGCGTCTTCCTTTCGAACTCGATGTTCGTTTGTAATTCAAACTGAATGCTTGTTTTTATGTACGCGTACATTTTAACTAATAATTTATTTTGACTTGATTGTTTTTTGCGGAATGTGAAGTTCCGGGATTTAATTTCTATCGACATAGTGGTACTCCGTATTAATATTTATCTATAAAACTAATACAGTGTTCTTCATCTCGTCAAATTTGTAAAGAGAACTGTTGTCTGGCGGGCTATGTTTTCAGGATGGAAATTTTCCATCCTTTTAACAGAGCTAGCCGGATGTGCAAGGGGATTTTATTTTTTAAATATCCAAGTCTGCCTAATTAACGGATACTAACGTAACCTCCAATCCGGACGTCCTCTGGGCGAATGTGCTTTTGGAATAATCAGACCTTTTCCCAGGTAAGTGGGGTCTTAACTATGTATTTAAAACTCTCTGTGATTGTTTTATCTTTAAATGAAGACCTCACACGAGTCTATAGCTTTATTATTTCCTGAGTTATGCCAAAATATGTTCAAAGCATTTTGCCTATGGTATTTCCATGTTAAAATTTTATTTTGCTAATATTTAAATTTCTACTCTTCAAATCATCTGCAATCATATTTCTGTATTATTTTCTATCCAATGTTATCTTTAAAATAAATTTTGGTGTCTCTGCATGGTGTATATTAGCGGTTACTGAATTTATTAATTTTACACCTTCCTAAGCCTTTTCTTATGTAGCCATTACTTTAAAAATCGCAGTGACATCGCCTGTTGATTGGCTCATACTTCTTAATTACCATCAAGACTACCTTAATAGTATTTTTTGGTGTAATTATTACTCTGAAGTACCCTTTTTAATTATTTATTTACGTATACAATATTTTTATAAGCATTTAATGCGGCAGCATTTGTAATGTTTACATCGATTTTTACATTTCTGATAGATTTATTATGTGTTATGTACTGGAATTCAAAAGCATTTATAGTAAACATTCCTGTTAATAGCTGCTTTTATTTATTATTTATGCTTTTCTTGTCTAATGAAGTTTTCTTCTGCCTCATAGTGTGTACATCATAAATTTTAAAAAAGAATATAGTTCGGACATCTTTCCATTCATTGATTCCCCCATATATTTAATACAGCGAATTACTTGTGTTCATTTATTTATTTTAAAATGTTTTGACTGATAAAACTCATTAAATCCGGTCATTCTAATTAAAAGATTTCCCTTTGCTATAATTTTAGTGTTTCCGAGTATTTTAGAAATATCCCATTTGCCATACTGAGAATAGTCAACATATGATCTTTTTATGATTCAAAAGTCAAAACCACAGCTTCAGAACGGAAATTGACGTCACTAATGTAGACGTTGAATCAGAAAAAAATTTGTTGATGTCAACAAAGATTTAGAAAAAGGATCTCGCGTTATCTGTAGTCACTTTGTTAAATTTTAATGATTATTTTTAGATTCTTAAATTCATGTAATCATGTACCGTTAACGTAATTGTAAGAATGCGGTAAAAATATACAGATATATTTCATTTGAAATAATTATATAATATTGATTTTTTGATTACTTTTAGTTAAAAAGTAATTTGAAATTAAAAATGAATACAAAGTATAGAGGTAGATTTTTATAAAATATTTATTTGCATATAGCTAGATTTTGCACTTAAAACTGACACGTACATTTATCGAATCATAACACAGGGTTGGACTTTTTCCAGAAGGAGGGCCTGATTAAAGCATGGGCAGACCCTCCCCCCCCCCCCTACGATTTTACGTGCTCCAAATTCGATATGGATTTTTTTTTAAAGCTTATATTTTAAATGTGTTTCAACATTCTATTGATTATAATCAGCATTTTGAACTTTAAAAGTAGAATTAGATTAAAAACTAAATAAAAAAATAAATACAGTAAAAACTCTCAATCGCGGCCACCTCGCGAATTGAACGCGTTTTGGAACGTTGAATTTGCCTGCTATTCGATTGTGTTCGCTTTTATGAGGTAAAAAAAATGTATTTATCTTGAAAAAGGTCAGTGTTCGCTGAAGAAAATTGTCCTATGAAAGTTTTGTTGTAAAATCTCCATAACGGACACTCCTACATAGAGGACACAACTATTTAAGAAGCACATTTTTTATTAACAACATGCACATATTTTATATTTTTTACCTCAGAAAAACAGACACTTCCGAATAGCGAACAAATTCCACGGTTCTAAGGTGCCTACTATTGAGAGGTTTTACTGTATTGTGACAAATATTTTAATTTTTAATCTTATTCTACTCTATAAATTCAAAATATTGATTATAATCAGTACAAAGTCGAAAAAGATTTCGATTATCAGCTTTATGAAAATTGCATACCATATTTTGGATCCCCTAAAATAAGGCTGTGTGTGTGTGGGGGGGGGGGGGGGAGTAGGGCAGAATAATGGCCATATACTTTTCCAGGATCAACGTGGTCAAACATGGCTACGTGTAATGCTTTTAAAAAATGGCTGCGATTCAGACGTTTGAAGTGTCTAAAATTCAGACGCAAAAAGTGTCTGAAAAAATTCAGACATTTTAAAATGTCTGAAAATTGAACACTCCGTTTCAGACACTTAAGTGTCTGAATTTAAGACATTTCGATTTAGAGTGTAATTGCGTTCACCTTTCTCTATAACTTTTCCGATAACTCTATAACTAAGCAACATATAATGAAATTTTATGTACTAAAACCATTTCTGAAAAGTTATGCAACAGTGCCACTTGGATCAAAGTCTGTTCAATAGAATTTTTTTAAAAGGCTACCCTTTAATAATCAGGTTCATTTAATTTTTTAACTTTTTCCTTTATCTCTATAACTAAGCAACGTAGAACACTGTGTATACACAAAAACCGTTCCAAAAACATTACCAAACTAATAGTGGCATATCCTATCAAAATGTTATAAACAATGGGAATGAAATCCAAATTTCCATTTTAAATATGTAGTAGATGATGATACGAATTTCTGTAATAAGATTCATCGTGAAGTTTCCGCTTCATACGTAAACGATGCTTTCAACATTGTAGCTAATACACCGATTGGCGAGGTATCCGATTACGGAACATTAATCAGGAATCCCATGAACAACTACCCAAAGGAAGGTGAATACATGGCTTTTGTGATACTTTTATGTTAGACGGGTGCGAGTAATAAATCAACAAAGATTGTTTCCATACCTTATTCTTATTTTATTATTTTCATTCAAAATTGAAACGTTTCACTCATATTATTTAAAATACATGCCTTACACTAATTTCATTGAAAAAGCTGAAAAGTAAAACAATAATAGGAAATAATGCCATAATTTAAAACAAAGAATTGTTTTTAATTTACACACGCGAAATGTAACTACTGCTATTGGGTCATTCCATGTCAGTTCAGGCAGGCATGTAACCCACCATCACAGATTTTGATGAAACTGCGTGTGTTTGTTCCTTTTATTAAGATATGATTCCCAGTATTTTTTTTTACTCCTTGGTCAAATAGTTTCTGAGAAAAAAATTGTCAAAATTTTGAAAATTGCCATCAGTTGGCATTCTTGACTGCTCGATTTTCAAATGTAGCATGACATAAATATGATCATATTTCAATATCTATTCCACAAATCATCTTCAAATAATTTATGCATAATATATAGGGTACGTATTTTATGAAAAAAATACTGTTACGCTTATATAACATTTTAAGTGTGTCTAAAAAAATGTTTAATCTTTGAAGTCGTGATTTTTTTATGAAAAATAATGCATTACCTAAAATAGCATTATTAACAAAAGGCGGTATTTTTATTAAATTTATTTTTTGTGGGGGATATACTTAAAGGTGTCCTTTACCTGATTCTGAAATAAAAGTAGTGGGATTTTGGGTGTTTTTAGTAGTATTTCATATTTAAAAATATTTTGAGGCGTATTTCAAATCAAATCAAGCAGAGTCATTCCATGTCAGTTCGCCTAAGATATTTAATTCACTGTCACAAATTTCAATGAAACTGGGTATGTTTATAGCTCATTTTAAGACAGGATCAAGGAAATTAAGGTGATTACAAGTAAAATATTTTTTAAGATAAAAAAAATATCTAAATTTTGAAATTTTTTTAAAAATGTTTTTAATGGCAGATCTATATTCAAAGACTGCATAAAAAAAAGTCATTTCAATATAAAATCACTAAATAAGTTTCAAATAATGTATATGTGACAAATAATGTAGGCAGATTATTATTTATTGTTGTTTTTCATGTTTAAATGCTAAGAGTGTGTGTAATCTTGTGAATTCTTAAAATCAAGAATTTTGTGAAAAATAATGTGTTAATCAAAAATTTATTATTAACCGAAGGCAGGCTGTTATTACTTTTTTTAATTGTACGTAAAAATATCTTTTCAATAGTTATAAAATAAAAATAGTGAAAATATGAGCAATTTTAACAAAATTTTCATAAAATGTGAATGTTTAATGATAAATATTGAAGCTTTTCATGCTAAGATGTACTAAAATGACTACGATATCGTGTATTTCTACTCTTGCTTAAATATAATACATACAATAATAAAATAACAAATATTATTTACAGCAATAAAAATTAAATTAAATAGTACCAGTTCCTTTACCAACACTACATTGCTCAACAGCCGACTTAAAATCAACAGCCCGCACTCTTATTGAAAAATACTTTCAACTGTTCAAATAATAAATAAACTGCATTTAAAAATTTTAATATCAACTTATTATCTTAAGACGATAATAATAACTAAACAACATGATGAATTTATAAATCAGCTTTTAATTGAAAAGTCATGAAATGGTCCCTTTAAATATTGTTGTTCATCGAGTCAATCAAAACAAATTATATAAAAAAAATAGTGAGCCTAATATGCTGACTGCAATGACACTTCTAACAAAACTAATTAATTCATTACCATCTGAAATCAAACCCGAAAGATCAAAAGAAAAAAAAAATCCTCTGTAGTGTGAATGTGACATACTCAGTGGTTGTTGAGGTATGTCTTTGTGACATTTTCACCTGTACTTCAATAAAATATAAACATGTAAGCTTTTTTCATTCATCCAAATTAAGTAAAACAATTATAAAATTTTGTTGTCATTACACCAGATGTTAAATTTTTCGTTACATACTATTAGATAAGTTCTTTACTTTTAGACATTATTGACATAATATCATAAAATTTGCTATATGTATTTTCTGTAAGTGTATAAACAATATATATATATGCTTTATTAAACATAAATGAATAATTTTTAAATAATTTGTTTGAGAACAGGGATATATATACACACATATATATGTTGAAAATCCATCTTTCAGCAGTATTGTGATGAAATAAATCAAATTACCGTAATTTCCGGTGTATAGCCCGTGGATCATACAATCGTGTTTCGACCCAGAAATTTTTAAAAGTAAAATGTAACTTTTTAGATCACAGTAAATTTTGTTCTTCAAATACTCAATAAAATTTCTGGGTCCAAACTGAATTGTTTGATCTGCGGGCTATACACCCGAAATTACGGTACATATCATTAGAAACTGAATAAAGTTACAAAAGTGCAACTCATTAAGTTTTAAATATTTTTTTAGATATAGTTATTTGAAAGATATAAATATAATGGATTATGCATTTTTTGCATATATTTAAAGCACAATATGTTAAAATTTTCTTCTAAGGAGTGAAATTTGGTATTTTTTTTCAATATTAGCAGCTCAATGCTACATTTTCAATATTAGCAGCCAAATATGAGTTTAAAGATTAGGACTGTCATTTTGAAAATTTCTATTGGGCGGTGAGGAGCTAGTGATTTTTCTCTTTTTTGGAAAGGGATAATTGCTTTTCGCCCTAGAAGTTTTACTAAAAAACAATATTGTTTATTTTTTTTCCTTAAGAAACGAACATAAAAGATAATTTGAAAAATAAAATAAATGTATAAATAAAAATATTTCCAGGGATGATACATTGGATAGGTTTTACATTTGAAAATATTGATAATTTTAAATATGATTTAAATACTACTAAAACCAACCAAAATCCCACTATTTTAATTTCAGATCCAGTTATAATGTAGTATTATGTAAAATTTAAAATTAAAAAATTAGTCATAGAAACTCCGCCTCTGGTTGATAAAGATTTTTTAATAATTTCATTATTTTTTGTAAAATATTTTTGATTTCAAAGATTATACAATTTTTTAGACACATTTAAATATTTTTTAACATTACAGCAATATATTTTTCATAATCTACATACTTTATTTACCTTGCTTAAATTATTCGAAGAAGATTTCTTTATTAGTTATTGAAATATGATTTTATATATAAAATGAGGCCTTTGAAAATTGAACAATCATTAATGGCAACTCGTGGCATTTTTCCAAAATTTTGATAATTTTTTCTCATATGTTCACTATTTTTATTTTATAACCATTTAAAAGATATTTTTACGTACAATTAAAAAAAAGCAATAACACCCTGCCTTCGGTTAATAATAAATTTTTGATTAACACATTATTTTTGACAAAATTCTTGATTTTAAAAATTCATAAAATAAAAGACACTCTTAGTGTTTAAACATGATAAAAAACAAGAAATAATAATCAGCCTACATTATTTGTCACATATACATTATTTGAAACCTATTTAGTGATTTTATATTGAAATGACTTTTTTTTTTTTTTTAATGTAGTCTTTGAATATCGAACTGTCATTAAATAAATTTAAAACAATTTTTTAAAATTTTGATATTTTTTATCTTAAAAAATATTTTACTTAGGATCAAGAAAATTAAAGGTGATTACGTCTTAAAATAAGCTATAAACAAACCCAATTTCATTGAAATTTGTGACAGTGATTAAATGGCTTAGGGGAACTGACATGGAATGACTCTGCTTGATTTGATATGAAATGCACCTCAAAATATTTTTAAATAGGAAATACTACCAAAAACACCCAAAATACCACTATTTTTATTTCAGAATCAGGTAAAGGACACCTTTAAGTATATCTCCCATAAAAAATAAATTTAATAAAAATACCGCCTTTTGTTGATAATGCTTTTTTTGTTAATGCATTATTTTTCATAAAAAATTCACGACTTCAAAGTTTAAATATTTTTTTAGACACACTTAAAATGTTATAAGCGTAACAATATATTTTTTTCATAAGCTGCGTACCCTAAATATTGTGCATAAATTATTTGAAGATGATTTGTAGAGTAGATATTGAAATATGATTATATATATGACATGCTACATTTGAAAACCGAGCTATCAAGAATGCCAACTGACGGCAGTTTTTCAAAATTTTGACAATTTTTTTCTCAGAAACTATTTCACCAAGGAGCAAAAAAAATTACTGGTGATCATATCTTAATAGTAAGAACAAACACACGCAGTTTCATTAAAATCTGTGATGGTGGGTTACATATTGATGTTTTACTGCCTGATTTGACGTGGAATGCCCCTATTGGCAATTTTAAAAATGCTAATGACGAAATTCACACACGGCTGACATAAAGGTACCCATTGTTTCTTCTTATCCGGGAACAAATGATAAATCGCGATGTATTATTTCAATTCCAATTTCTTCCACTGATTAAAGTGGTACTTACGTATTATCCGGGTCATGAGATAGATCGCTAAAAAATAGTTGACAATTGCCGATCTTGTTTATCATTGGCCAATTTACGTTCAAAACAGTTATTTAATATTCTTAAATACATAACATTGTTAAACATGGCAAACTCTTTAAAGTAAATAAATAAATAAAATATACAGGGTGTCTCAAAAGGTCGCTTACAAACTTAACATGCTGGTCTGTCACATCATGAGAAACAAGATTTACATAGGAACTTGTGTTCGAAAATGCAAACTGCGACCGCTAGAGGACGATGACCGCAGACGTGGAGGGGAAGAAAGAAAAGATATAGGGAGAGGTATTAAAATGCTTTTATTAAAGAACATGGTTTAATTTACAGAAGGCGTTCAAAATTCCTTCCATTCGCCGCAATGCATGCTTCACAACGTCGACCCATAGATTCACGGACCCGTTCAAAATGAGCAGGTGTGTCACGGACACGTGTCGCCGGTTTCACGATTCTGAGGACGAGATCCATGTCCGATGTTACGGGCGTCTCGTACACCATGGACTTCATGTGTCCCCACAGAGGTCCGCCTCTGCCAATCCAGCGATTAGGATATGTCCTATCGAGGTATTCTCGCACAGTGTAGCTAAAATGAGCACGCGTTTTATCAGGCTGAAACCAGATGTTTCGGCGTGTAGCAGCTGGAAGCTCACCGATCAGATCCGGCAAGACTCTTTCTAAGAAAATGCGATAGGTATTCCCGTCGAGGCGCTGAGGTAGTAGGTAAGGGCCAATTAACATGTCATCGATAATACCAGCCCAAACGTTTACGGCAAAACGTTGTTGACGTGCATGGGCACGTGTAGACTTTGGGTTTTAATGCGCCCACATGTGCATGTTGTGCAGGTTCAGGACACCGTCCTGTGTAAAACAGGATTCAACCCAAAACAAAATCCACGATGGAAAATCCGGCTGTGCGACCCGTTGTTGCAAATACCAGCGTGCGAAGGCAACGCGTTGGGAATAATCGTCAACGCACAATGCCTGTACTCTTTGTAAGCGGTAGAGGTGTTGCGTGTCCTTATGCAGTATGTGCATAATGCTGGAACGATCTACAACCAAGACGCGTTCGCTTGCTCGGAGAGTTGTTCTCGGGTTCCTGTCAAATTCCCGTAGCACGGTTTCCTCTACGACAGGCGTGCGTGTAGTGCGTTCTGGACCGATGTGGCTACGTACTTGGAAGGCTCCTACTTTACGCAATCTGCGGTGCAATTGTCCAAACAAAACATGAATTGGCTGACGTCTGCTTGGGAAGCTCTCAAGGTACATTCGTACCGCGGTTCGTGCATTTCCATCCGCGGCGCCATATACGTAATGCATATCGGCCAATTCTGTGTTACTAAACCAATTCATCTTCTCGCCTGAAATTATTACGCTTCCCACTCTCCCGTAAGCCTGCGCTCATCACCCTCTAGCGGTCGCAGTTTGCATTTTCGAACACAAGTTCCTATGCAAATCTTGTTTATCATGATATGACAGACCAGCATGTTAAGTCTGTAAACGACCTTTTGAGACACCCTGTATAACATAAAACTACATGCTGTAAATTATAATAATAATAATAAAAAACTATAAATAATAAAATAAATTTAAAACTATAATAAACAAATTATCAAATGGACAAAAAATAAGGGTTCCTGTAATTAGGGCAATTGTCGTCATGCTTGGCGCAGTTGAATCTGACATGGCCCGGATGTAAGTACCAAAAATGTTTTTAAGTCGTACAAACATTGCTTTCATTTTTAAATATTTTCGTTTTATAATGTTAATTTCTCAGTGAATCGCTTCCTTATATTTTAAATAAAATCAATATTTTTTTCCCTTGTTTTCAAGGCATTTGTATTTATTTATTTTTTTCAAACTCATATGGCCATTTTAATTCCTTATTCAAAAGAATTAACAAAAAGATTTAATTTGAATTTCTTCCGTTGCTAGTAATATGAATGAATATGGATGAATTATCACTTGTAATGTTAGGTATTTCGAGGTTTTGGCGCCAAAGACATCGCCAAATTAGAAAAATATGAAATATCTCACGAACTATTGGACTTAAACGAATGGGTGGAAAAAAGTGGATAAAAGGGTGGATAATAGGGGTGGAATTTTAGGAAATCGTTTCTTAGCGGCACACTATGTCATAAGAAGTATTTTTACCCCAATTTTCAAAATTTTAGGTTCAGTAGTTTTCGCTGCGCGTTGATTAATACAAAATCCAGACTTTCTTCTATACATATATAGATGATTTCTGATAAAACATGGAGCTATTATAATTATATCTAACTTTAAGTATCCATATTAATGTTACAAACAAATGAAGGCATATGAATCGTCAATTTTTTTGTTGAGTTTCTTGAATGACGACAACGCTTTTTGCTGGGTTTGTGTATTATTCTGCGATAGTGACGTCCTATGCATACTTTTCTCTAGATGTTGTTTAAGACTGGATCGTACATGTGGAATTCTTCAGCGGATGCGAATGATGTCTCATTTTATATAAAATAAACTGTCAAGTGCGAGTATTACTCGCGCTCTGAGGGTTCCGTACAATAAATATGTGATTTATTAACTGTATTATTAAAAAAATCGTTGCTAAAAGAATAATAAGACTTTGTAAAAAACCATACAGTGTAGGGTTGGGTATAGCTGTATATACTAGAAAAGTGTGAATGGGTAAACCAAAAAAGTTCAAAGATATATGAAGCCTAAAGAATAACAAATATTGCTTGCTATTCTGCATAACTCTTTTTTTAATCTTATCCTAATCTGTTTATAATTAACTGAATTCGGTACTGACAATAAAAGTAGTGCATATTTAAACTTCATTTGGCATTTCATAAAACTAAATTCAACGTAGTAATAATCTTTTCTTTTTACTGTGTATCTAAAAAAAATCCCTTGTTCAAAGTTTAAACTTGGCATTGTGCTAAGAGCGTTTCGAAAGGAGGCCGCAAAGTTGCAACGCCGCCTTGGTCCGTGCCGCGTTTTTCCAGATAGATTTTTAATTAACTTTTAAAGACACGGGAAGCGTATAGAGATATCCACTCAATGAAAACTAGTCGTGAATCCCACAGTATTTATGTAATTAATTCTAATTAAATTAGTTTGTTTTTAACAATTTGACGTTTATTGCTTTCATACTACTACTGAGCGTTGCATAACAAAAATGTATCATTAAAAGTTATTATCTACGCTTTAAAAGCAGATGGCACATAGAGTACGCCACCCCTGTCATTATGTATGTCCAAACCTGCCGTATCTTTAAGGTTTAATAACTCGGCTAATTACCGACGATTTTTTTCAAAAATCATTATCAACAATTCTTTTATACTTCTGCACGAAAGGTACCTCCAGCGCTCCTCATTACCTTTGCTGAATGCCTGCAAATCGCAATTTGTGTGTAACAGAAAAACGCGTTTTTCTCAAAAACTAAGTGACCTAGGGTAATCGCTATAATTTTCCTGCAAGGTTTAAGTTAACGTCTACTACCTCTAATTTTTTCATAATTTTAGTTTGAGTGGATTCGTAATTAGATTGGGGGGGGGGGGGGACATATTCTTGCACTATATTTTCGACGATATCTCTACAACTATAATACCTAAAATTAAAAGAAATCTATTTTTGAGTTCAGCGTTACGAAAGCTTTCACACGATACCGCACACGATATACAAAGAAAAGATTTTTTTTTTCAAGTAGCTTACTTAGCCCCTCTACATTTTCCCTAAATATATTTGTGAACGTTTAATAATTTGAAAATATGTGGGTCAATAGTCTTTATTACTTCTGCGAATTTGAACTTTCCACGTTCTATAGTTTACGAGTAAAATGGCTGTGACAGACAGACACAGGAGTGATCTTATAATGGTTCCGTTTTTACTTTTTAAGTACGAACCCCTAATAAAAGCGTTTGTTTTAAGTTTTAAAACTGAAACATGTTTTGTGACTATCTATATTTATATATATATATATTGAAAAAAAAACTGAAATATTAATCGGTATGTTGTGTAATATTTCTATTTTATATGCTATAAATATTTAAATTGGTTTTATTGATTTTTCCATTTCATATTATTTGATTCTATTCTGTTTTCATTTTTAATCTATTCACTTGATTATAATGGTTGTTCGGGCACAGAGAAAAATAATTTTTAGCTTTAGCTTTTTTTTCTCACAGAAAACAACCATTTTGCTTATATCATTGAATTCTGTGTCCTTGAAAACGTAATTAAATATATAAGCTTTTCCATTATTTGTCGGTGTCCACTTTCTTCTTTTTTCTTCCATAATAATTCTTATAATAAATTATTTGGCATTTATTTATTTATTTATTTTTTTTTTTTAATACTTACAGCTTTAATTCATAATATTACGGTTTTTGATTTGGTAGGTTATGTTTAATTAATGGTTATATATATATATATATATATATATATATTTTTTATCGGGACGTCACTAAATTGTCAAAAAGCAGAATTCCTGTTTCCTAGTTTTTTTTATTATTTATTTTTTTGGACGACTGCACATACACGTAAATGGTACTATAGTATGGGTAATATAGTACTACTACTCTTTTATACATACTTTAGGTATAACATCCAAAATAAATTTCAATAAGTTAAGGTGTAAAATTACCAGAAAAAGTTTTAAATTCACTATTCTCAAACAATAACTTATGAAAATACACGAAATTTGTCGGCTAGTCAGTTAAATAAATTTCTTAGTGTCTCAATATTTTAAAGCACATTACTGCAGACCTATAACAATACGATACGACAGAAACGCAACAATGCGCATTACAGAGTGCTTACAATAATTATAACAGATTATAAACCTAAACTAATTAGATATTGCTAAAGCAGAGAAACTCAACTATTATACGACTATTTCAAAATGAAGATTATGCACCTTGTTACGAGAAAGTGAAACCATAATCAACAGACCACTCCGAACGTATTTGAACATCATAACCGATCCGTTAAGCAAATCGTAATTATTTTGCAATGAAAATTAACGTTTATCCTGGCAATTTACGATCATGCAACTGTAAATTCGAGAAATCTCATTAATATGGTTCGGAGCAAATTTTTACCCAAAAGAGCGATATACTATTTATGAAATTGGACATTTCTCAAAAGTTTTCCTTCGAAACATTACATCCATCTTCCAATAACTTTAATCCCGTAGTAGATAAACATAAGGCCTCAGTTTGACAGATTTTAACATTTTAAATAAATACATGTGTGGAGCTTATCTAACGGAAATAAACTTCGACGCATTCTAGCAAAATTATAGTCATATCAGCGGACAAGATTTAAAACTCAATAAAACGAGCGTAATCAATATTCCATTTCATGATGTCAGTTCTAGGATTATCCCAGTTAATCTGATTAGTTCGTTACGTAAATGTGGGAAAATTTTAAAACAGAAAGGTGAAAAAGATGTAATTGAAATCAAAGCTTTGTAATTTTAAAATGGTAATTCGGTAAAAAAAAATCTGTAAATACATATTCAGCATTCTTAGTACTAATTATTAATCAATTAAGGCGTAAGCACTACTAGAAAGAGTCTTTAAGTTAACTGCTGCGGTAATAATGTCTCGAGATATAGGAAAAGGGGTGATTCTGAGTCAAAAAAATCTGAAATTAACAGCAAATTTTCTGAAACGTAACAGCAGGGGGGGGGGGGGGGGGAGAATCCACTACCGGCACTAACGAAGCATTTTTCCCGCGGCCCTTTGACGAAATTCGGGCTTTTTTGTGATATTTTGACGAAATTTGCGCTTTTTCGCGATTATTTGACGAAATTTGCGTTTTTTTGCTACCTGTTAACGAAATTTGCATTTCTTCGCCAACTTTTGACGAAATTTGTGGGGTTTTCGCGATTTTTTTTACGAAATTTGCGTTTATTCCGCGATTCTTTGACAAAATTTGTGTTTTTTCGCGATTCTTTGACGAAATTTGGGTTTCTTCCGCAAATCTTTGACGAAATTCGCGTTTCTCCCGCGATCGTTTGACGAAATTGGGGATTTTTTCTGCGAACGATTGATGAGATTTTTTTCGGCACCTATTTGCTGAAATTCGCGATATTTTTTATGTCCAAATTTTCGGATTGATAACAGTTCTTTAAAATTTTCGGAACCCAATGCCTTTAATTTTTGGGAAATTCGGAACAGAATCACCCCTGTATAAGAACTATCCCCCCCCCCCCCATACACACACACCCCGTGAAAAAGACAATGTATGACTAAGTAACTATTTATGCATAACATTCATAAAAACTGCTAATAAATTAAGATGTAAAATTAACCAGAAAAAGTATTGGACTTCAAACTGAATGCAAGGTCTCTAAAATTATAAGTTATGAAAACAGTAAACATGTCTTTTATAAAATAGTGACTTTCCAATTAAACCATTTTCTTGACGAACACAGTATTTCGAAGCACATTACTGAAAATATATAGATCAAATAACCAATAAAAACGAAAGAATGCACATACGAAGTGTATACAATATAATATAAACAAATTATAACCGCTTCAATACTGCTACAACACAGCAAAACTAAGAGACTATTCAGGGCTGCCAGAAGCGACTATTTTTTTAATTTGTCTCGCACCATTTTATCAAAAAAGAAATCTTTCACGTACACTTTCACAACATTTGCAAGAGAAATATCCTATAAATTTTATTTTATAAGAATAGTGGTGGGAATAGAACACAAAAATAGTCGCCAGTGGCAAGCTTGACTATTAGACTATTATCCGGGTGTATCTAGATGTTGATGAAGCACATCCGATTAAGTGCCTTGTTACCATAAGACCAAGGTCAATAAATTCACAGTGAAACTACTTGAACATAAAAATCGATTCGTTATGCAGATCATAATTACGGATATACAGTTGTAAATTCGTCAAATCTCAATAAGGCTCGGGGCAAATCTTTCCTATAAGAAAGAGAAATATTTATGCAATCGGACATTCTCCAAAACTTTTCCCCGCTTAGAGAGTTACATGCTGTACACGTACAGTGAAGTAAATTTATCTTCTAATAACCTGGACCGTGGGATTAGATTCCTGCGCAGTCGTGTTATATTAGACCCGAACCCGGAATTTCTGCTTAAAGTCAATTCGCACCCGACCCGAACCCGATACACTTCAAACTGAACCCGACCTGAACTCAAAGTGAACGAAAATTAATTCACATTATAATACATGTATAAAAAATATTCTACAATTATATCTCTAATATCAATTTTATCTTTTGTGTATAAAAATGAACACATATACATTCATTAGTATTCAAGAATATAGTTTCTTTCATTTGAAAAAAAAATATTCAGAACTTTTTTTTGAAAAAATCGGGTCAACCCGATCCTGACCCAAACCCAGAGTGTCAACCTGACGCAACTAAGGGAGAAAGTCGTGACATGCTTTGTTTTGACGTCACAAAACGTCGCACGAAGCAGGGAAAACAAAGAAAAAAAATTCTAAAAAATTCTATGCTTCGATTTCGTTGATGTATAAAAATGAACACATATACATTCATTAATATTCAAGCATATAGTTTCTTTCATTTGAAAAAAAATATTCAGAACTTTTTTCAAAAAATCGGGTCAACCCGGTCCTGACCCGAAAGAAATGACCCGAACACGAACTTTTAAAATTAATCCGCCCCAAATCCGACCAGCAACAAAAAAATTAGCGTCAACCTGACCCAACGCCCCCTAGGTAAGGGAGAAAGCTGTGGCACGCTTTATTCTGACGTCATAAAACGTCACAAGAAGCAGGGAAAATAAAGAAAAAAAAAAATTCTAAAAAATTGTATGTTTCGATTTCGTTGGCTCGTGGAATTATTAATTATTTACTAATTATAATTAATAATTCCACGAGCCAAAAAAATCGAAACATGGAAGTTGTTAGTGTTTCTTCTTTGCTTTCCCTGCTTCCCATGACATTTCGTGACGTCAGAACAAACCGTGTCACGGCTTTCTCCCTTATTTAGGGGGCATTGCCTGACCCCATGCAGGTCTCTACCTGGGACAGATAAGCATAATATCGCTTCACTATTATTTTTAAACTCAATCATAATGATTGGATAAGTTATCATACGAATTCATTTTTTTCACCAACTGAATTTGTATGGTAATATCGCTTCGACAGGACTCCATCTTTTAGATAAATATTATGTAAGAAGTTAGCCGGCGGAAACACCCAGAAGAAGTTCTTAAACTTAACACACATGTTTAAAGATTTAAAACGTACATAATGAATTTTTAACACAAATGACAATTTTTAACATAATGAAAGAACGTAATCAGTATTTCATACGATGGAATGAGTTCGATTATCGCAGATAATTTGACCCCCCCCCCCCCCCCCCGCAGAATCCGAAATATTTTAAAGAGAGGCGAATAAAACTCATACGGTTTATTTTCGAGATGGTACCAGGCACACAGTCTTTCTCAGTAAACAGGGCTTACAAAGTTCCTGAATTTGTCTTTAGCTACCACTATTTCAAATAAAAAACTCCGTGGTTAATTCCTTTAACATCTACAATATGTCAAGATTACACTGGACAACAAATTTTTACTTTTGCTCTGCCACAAAACCGAAATTAGCCGTTTCTTATTCAGTTTTTTCCGTTAATTCCGACTTTAGTTTTAGATTTTCTCCAGCGCGTCTAGTTTGAGATATTTGCATTTCGATTTATGCAAATTTTGTACAATTATATGCAAATTCAAGGCATAAAGCATTATCAGACCGGCTTTTTTGTTTTTTGTTATGATTAATGTCTAGTTTACTTTACAAAAATGTTGTGTCCTGACACAACACTGACAACTGACCGTGAAAAATTGTGCCTAATTTTCATATTTGTCATGTTTTTCTAATAACGTTTCTTACTGTCCAAATATTTCTGCCACATGAGTACGCTAATATGTTTCTAAAAGAGTTTTTTTTGCGCTGATTTCAAATCTGGTATCAGTTTTCTTCTATCATGTCTAGTCTTTGAAAAAAAGTGGAATTTTATTTTTTGGTCAAAAAAGCCAGACAACGCTTTTTATGCTGCTTTGTAATGAACTTCAGCTAGTTAGGATAGATTCTAATTAGGGACGCAGCGAATATTCGGTATCTATTCGGTCATGTTACCGAATATTCGGTTTGGCCGAATATCAAACTATTCGGTATGCCGAATATCGAAATATTCAGCCGAACCGAATACTTAAAAAAAACTTTTAAAACATATTTTTAAAAACCTTTACAACTTCTACGTTTAACAGTCAACATATAAAGATATTCAGAATAATTAGAAACAGAATCATATTTAAATAAAAAAGAATGTTTTTACATTATTTATTTGCTGTTTGTTAAGTATTATTTAAGAAAATTGATCAATCATGAGGATTTTAATAGGAATTAATTATGTACAAATGCAAGTTCCTGAACATTGTCCAGTAAATAATCTGTTTCTTGCTAAGATTTTAAGAACAGCGTTTACAATCTCTGAAAAAGACCGCCCACTCTAGACACCGATCTAGGATGAATTTAAAAACTTCCTTGCTTAATCAAAGGGAGTAGAGAACAGTTATTCTTGCTAATTTGCCACAATATAAAATTTGAATAGATTGATTTAATTATTTATTTTTACTCTTTATTTACTTTTACTTAGTCTCTTCCTGATAAACAAATAATATATGATCCTGTACAATTTTTCTTCCATTTTTTTTCACAATTTCTCTTTGATTTTAAAATGCTTGTTTTAGAATTTAAGAAAATTTTATTCATTTGTTTTCATTCTCAGAAGAAGCCATGAAATTAAAAATTTTATTAAATAAAATTTTTTTTATAACTATCCTCTTCATAAATAACTCAAAGCAGATTTTTTTCAGCATACAGTTTACTTGAAAAAAGCTCTTGTTTATTAGAATAAAAGATTCTGTTTTAAATATTATGTAAAATTGTTTTAAAATTAACATTTTAATGCCTTTAAACTTTGAAATATAAAAGTATTCGACAGGCCGAATATTCGGTATTCGGCCGAATATTCGGTATTCGGCCTAGCAGTTACTATTCGACTAGCCGAATATTCGGTATTCGGTTTGCCTGTAGGCCGAATATTCGTATTCGGCCAAAATCACTATTTGTTGCATATCTAATTCTAATACTTTTTTCAATTGTTTACATAATCAAAAACTAGACGTCACATAAGGAAACGGTTTGTAGATTATAAATCAACATAAAAAATTAGCTTAGAAAAAACATTACGCCAATTCTGGGGCAATTACTTTAAAGTTGAGTAATGTGAACATCACACCATTGAAAAATATGCAAGTTAGGCTTAATAACTGACAGATAAATGCTAAAAATATGCAGACTGCGACATTTATCTGAAGCAATTGATCTAGTAGTCATCATCTAGAAAAGGCAAGTCAATCTGACATTTATTGTACCTAAAAATTGCAAAAAAGGGCACAAAAAAAGCTTAAATTTGCAAGAACTTGAATATGCAAATTGCTCAGAAAACTGAATCACATAGAGAAAAACGGAAAGTATATTCAGAAACAGAGCAGGAAATTGATCTAGAATCAACCAATTTCAGTTCTGTGGCAGAACCATTGTTGTCTAGTGTTATCATTTTAATATAGTGAGAGCAAGGCGAGACAATTTTAGGAATGCTGAGAGTCTCGAGTACATAAATGTATACAAATTATAAAAACTATTTTCATAAATTAAAGAGTAAAATATAACATAAAAGTTTTCGATAATACTTAGTTATCCCGTCGACCAATTTCGCCAAATTATATAAATCGCCAAACCACTAGCCAAATTATAAAAATTGACATAATTTTTATTTTAAATAACGGAAGAACAAATAAATTAGTATAACATTAATAAAAGTACATTTTTAATACAAATGAGACGTCGAAATAAAAATCAATTGATGACGTTAACACGTGTAACTTGCTTAAAGTTAAGTGAATTTGACATTTACGATCAACTATTATTGGCATTTAATCTTATAGTTTGGCGATAGATTTCTGGTCGACGGGATAACCATATAGTACCAAGTTTTCATTTGACAGCGGAAACGATAATTTCTGGAAATACTAGAAGTAATTGAAAAAAGTAATGTGCAAACAGCTATCTATTTACGTAAAGCTTTCATAAAAGGGTCTCAGGACTCTTAAAATGGGGGGGGGGGGGACACCATTTTCAACATTTAACATCTTAAAATGTATATGATTTTAAAATACACTTTTTGTTGAGATGAAAGATACAATGTTCTTTCATTTCATGTATTTAAAAACTTGCAAGATGCAGAATTAACATTTATAGGGGGATCCAAACTGCTAGACATTTGACGAACAAAAAATTGGTATAACACCTTACGCGCAGGAGTACAAAATAAATATTGCAACTAGAATTAAAATTTTGGTGCCTACTTATACTTCAGATTATAATATTTACCCCGAACATAAATTTGTGTTTAAAGCTTTTTTATATTTTTAATACAAAGTTGTATTTAGCAAATACAAAATTTTGAAAATTTCAGAAGCATAATCAATTAAAAAATATATAATTTTTTAACAATAAAAAGGAAATTTTAAGTTCAGTTTATACAGACTAGCATGAAACATATAACAATAATATATGATCCTGTACAATTTTTCTTCCATTTTTTTTCACAATTTCTCTTTGATTTTAAAATGCTTGTTTTAGAATTTAAGAAAATTTTATTCATTTGTTTTCATTCTCAGAAGCCATGAAATTTAAAATTTTATTAAATAAAAATTTTTTATAACTATCCTCTTCATAAATAACTCAAAGCAGATTTTTTTCAGCATAAAGTTTACTTGAAAAAAGCCATGTTTTGAAAATTTCATGTGAAAATATTCAGAAGTTTTTGAGATATTCTGCGCATTATGATCAAAAGCGTCATTTGGAGAAAAATGACTTCAAAGTGTCGGAAACGCCGCTTCAGCTAATCAGAGGGTATAATTCTAAAAACTATAACTTCTGTTTTAATGGGAATTTCAAGGAAACAATTATATCAAAATGTTCATAAAAGATAGGAGTTTAACATCTAAAAAAACTAAAAGTTCGAAAATTTTGAAGCTTTAAAAGTCCCCATTAAAATTGTTATTAAAGTGAGGCATAAAATAACTAGAAAAAATTTAATTGAACTATTGAAAACAATAACTTACATTACATTAAAAAGTCTCGAAAAAAAAAATCTCGATTTCGCAATTAAATCCATTTTCTAGCGTTTCAAAGCACATTACTTACTGAAGATACATAACGATCAACAAAACGCAACAATACACGATACGGAGTGCTTACAATATAATATAACAGATTATAAACATAAATTAATTAGACACTTTACAACAGAGAAACTCAAATATTATCTCAATGTATCAAATGCAGATGAAACATCTGTTGAAGCAACTTGATACCAGAAATTGAAACCAACAAACTCTCCCAAATGTAAATTTGAACATAAAATCGATACGCTGTGGAAATCCTAATTATTATGCAAAGAAAATTAACCTGAAAATTAACCAAGCAAATTACGGACATACGCTTGTAAATTCGGGAATTACAATATTAAGGCTCTGCGAAATCGTTTTGAGAAGAGAGAGATATTGGGAAATATATCTTCCAATAACCTTAGTCCTGTCATGTATAAACATAAGACCTTGCTTCGAAGGGATTCCCTCTTTTAAATAAATATTACGCATGGAATTAGCCGGATGAAATAAGTTTCGAGAAATTCTAGCGAAATATTATGAGTCACATTTGTGGACAAGATTTAAAACTTAATAAAACGAACGTAATAATCAATATTCCATACGATGGGCTGAGTTTGATTATCTCAATTAATTTGACTTTTTTTCTTCAGAACCGAGAAAATTTCGAAGAAAGAAGTGTGACTGAAACCCAAACAGTTCCTTTTCGAAATGGTATACTAGGCACAAACTCTTTCTCAGTAAACAGGGCTCAGAGTGTTCCTAATTTTTTGTACCTTTGCTAAAACTATTTCAAATAAAAATATTCGTGGTAGATTCCGTTAACATCTACAATAAAACATCACCCCCTCACAGACTTAAAGTTAATTTATGAGTAGTGGTTTACACTATTTCCGAATATTAACTTTAGCAAATTCTTAAATTAAGTTCCTGGCTCAGGTACCGGTCTCATTCTTTGACCGAGTAGACTGCAGTAAGTCTTAATTAGTCATTTGTCGAAGAGCACTTGCATCTCCCCTCCCCCTTTCATAGGTTTTTTTTTTAACTGAGCTCTATATGAATAACTCAACTTCTATTACTCATATCTCTTCGAATATCTCTTCTTAAATCAATTTTCTAGTGTTTATAATATTTCAGAGCACATTATTGAGATACATAACGATCAAATAACCAACAGAAATGAAACAATATACATTACGAAGTTCTTACAATATAATTTAACAGATTATAAAGGCAAATTAATTAGACACTAGGACAACACAGAAAACTCAACTACTATCTGTATGTATCAAATGTAAGTGAAACACATCTGTTGAAACAACTTGTTACCAGAAATTGAAAACAAGTTCAACAATCCCTCCTAACGTATATTTGAACATAAAATCAATACGCTTATATACAAATCATAATTATTATGCAACGAAAATTAACGTTTATCCCGGCAAATTAAGGACACACGCCTGTAAATTCGAGAAATGACAATATTAAGGCCCTGAAAAACCTTTTCCAGAGATATTTATGCAATCGGACATTCCCCAAAACTTTTGCCTGCAAAGATACATTAGGGAGTTACATGCTGTAGCGCTAGATAAATCTATCTTCCAATAACCCTAATCCTGTCATAGATAAACATAAGACCTCGCTTCGACAGGATTCCATCTTTTAAATAAATATTATGCATGGAATTAGCCGGAGGAAATAAGTTCCGAGAAGTTCTAGGGAAACTCGAGTCACATCTGTGGACAAGATTTAAAACTTAATAAAACGAGCGTAATCAATATTCCACATGATGATTTCAGTTCTTGGATTATACTAGTTAATTTCATTAATTAGTTTCTAGAATCTAGAAAAATTGTTGAGAAGGAAGTTGAAGGAGATATCGTTGAATTTCAAACAAACAATCTATTGAAATTGAATTAATCAAGTAATAAAAAAAAAAAATACATATTCTTCCATAAATAAATATGTAGCTATTTATATATGTAACAATCATAATAATTACAGGTCGAGTCTGCTTATAACAAACCTGACCGGACCATCAAAACTGATTCGGTACATGCGAGGTTCGTTATAAACGATTTGCGATTCTTTATAATATGCTCTAAATGCTTTAAACAATATATAAAAATTTTAATGAATGATTTAGGGGTCTCAGGACTCTTAAAATTGGAAAAAAAGAAAAAAAAAACACCATTTTCAACGTTCAATATCTTAAAATGTATATGATTTTAAAACACAATTTTTATTGGGGTGAAAGATATAAATATGTTCTTTCATTTCATGTATTAAAAAATTGCAAGATGCAGAATTAGCATTTATAAAGGGATCCGAACTGCCAGGCATTTGACGAGCAGAAAATTCGTATAACAGTTTACGTGCAGGATTACATTGCAACTAGAATTAAAATTTTGGTGCCTACTTATACTTCAGATTGTAATATTTACCCTCAACCTAAATAAATTTGTATTTAAAGTATTTTTATATTTTTAATACAAAGTTTGTTTTTAGCTAGTACAAAATTTTGAAAATTACAACAGTATAATCACCTAAAAAAATATTTGTTTGTACAACAAAAAGGAAATTTTGGGTTCAGTTTATGCAGACTAACATGGAACATATGTTTTGAAAATTTTATGAAAAAACATTCAGAAGTTTTTGAGATATTCAGCGCGTTATGCCCAAAAATGTCATTTGGAGAAAAATGATTTCAAAGTTTCGGAGGTGGTCTCTTAATGGAGGTCATGTTTAAAACTGGATTTTAATTGTGGGAAAAAAGGTAACAATTAACATTACTAAAATTTATTTTTCACATTAGGAAAAAATATAAAAATTTAAGTATCAAAACAAAAGTTAATTACTGCAGAGTTAAAAAAATGAATACATTGACTTTTGCTTTTATTTTTATAACTTCTATTTCCAAGTCCTTTCGAGGTTCAATAAATAAGTGTTTTTATTTTGACAGGAATAAATGATGACGATTTCATTAATTGATCTATTTCTTTGAGAGTTTCCTGACGGAATAGGGCAAGGACCGTCATTCTTAATTTGTCATCAGGGTTAAATTCATTGCCTAAAAGAGCGCAAAGAGATTTGCACACTTAAAAGTTACAGGGATAAAACAAAATTTTAAACTTCGTAGGGAAGTTTGATGAATAATGCACTCTCCGGAATTATTTTTCTTATAAAACTTCTTCAAGCGACCAGGAAAAAACGGAATTTGTTTCATTTTCTTCAAAGAAATGGGTCGCTGATGGAAAGAGTTCAACTGGGATGGTCTCTGAATGGAGGTAAAATTAGTACTGAGCCTATGGGAATAAATTTCGCTCCATGAAAAAACGGTCGTTTAGGGAGCTGGTCGCACAGCGAGGTTTCACTGTATATAAACTACACAGCAATCCGAATATAGTATTTACGCGAGTTAAGAATTCAGACAGACGGACCCAATTCATAAACACTTTTCAACTATGTTGGAAAGTGTTAAAAAGGGATTTAGAATTGCAGTTGTGCTTTTTACCCGACTGCCAAGGTGTTTCACGCGTACCTGGGTACGTGGATTTCTTTATACCCTCGAATCATCCCGACGGCTAGATGGATGAGGTCTCTATCGATTCGTCTTAGCCGTCCGATGGTTATAGGCTAGGTTTTGTTTTCATAAATTCAAAATGGCGGCCGTAAAATACAAAATGGCGGTAGAGACGAAAAAAAAATTTACGCAACACATTGAGGGGCATATCATTGGATAGGTCTTTCAAAATGAAGACGATGTTTCATTGACTATTTTGCAGTCAGAAGCTCCGTTTAAATATTACAAAACCTGGAAGTTGTGTAGGTAGGATCTCTAGCTTTACTGCAACTCTAACTATCACTGACATCTATAGGCCTTATCAAAAGAGTGTTTATAAATAGGAACTAATAATTAATCGCAACTTAAAAGTCATCAATACAAGTAAATAAAAAAAAAGGTAAGTAATACAAAAAATAGTTTCCTATTGATGAGAAATAATTAATTAGTTCGCTTTTTACGCAGTCGGGTTTTTTGATTTTTTTAAATTTAATTTTAACTTGTTATAAAAATATCCTGTATTGATATTTTAAATTTTATGGTACTATCATCAATCCTATGCTGTAATGTTGCCTGAAATTTCGTAATTTTTTTACCTTCGAATTCTCGGAATTTCATTTTTGAAGCTGTATTAAACTATATGCATGCTTTTAAAAACTTTATAACCAATAACATTATGGAATCGGCAAAAAGAAAAAAAAAAAATTGAAATATTTTTTGTATATCAATGTTCAAATTTTTATATGCTTCATTTGAAAACATTTAAAAGGATTCACTATTTTTTCTTCCGTTCAATTTTACTTAGAATGTGGAAAGGTTAGAGAATTCAGATAAGCGGCCTTTACGTCTTAATGCGGAACAAAATTCCTTTAAGAAATACCCAAGAATACTGAAGATACAAATGAAACTTTTTTTCCTTCGAAAACTCGTCTGAAAAATAATTTATCATTTCTGCGACATCCGAGCGAGGAATTTGTGATTAATTTTATTTTTATTTCCGCCCTTAAGGAATTTTTACTCGAATTCAATCGCCCGAAAATGATGTTACATTTGACAGTTACGGACCATCAATAATGTTATTTATGTTAATGTTTTTTTTTTTTTCAAAAGCATGTCCTTAAGTATTTTCACTAACGAAAAAAAAAAGAATTTTTTTTCGTCATTAATTCGACAGTACACATCTGAACGCAGTTGTTTTCATATAATGTAATGAAGGGTCATACGGTCACTCTTTTTTCGAAGAGCCGAAAATTGTACGTCAAACGTGGCAAATGAGGTGCGTTAGCACTATAACTATTTTTATAACTATGCAGATCTTGGTGCAATAGATGTTGCCCTCTTATACAAAAATGCATGAATACAAAATTTATTACGATTCTATATATTAAATTTAGTCATACAAAAACAAGTAAAAATTAAATTTAAAAATCAAAAAAACCCGACTGCGTAAAAAGCCAACCAATTAATTATTTCTCATGAATGTGAAACTATTTTTTTTTATATTACTTACCTATTTTTTTTTTTATTGATGGAAAATCTGGCTGTGCGACCCGTTGTTGCAAATACCAGCGTGCGAATGCAACGCGTTGGGAATAATCGTCAACGCACAATGACTGTACTCTTTGTAAGTGGTAGGGGTGTTGCGTGTCCTTATGCAGTATCTATATTATAAAGGACAAACATATCTGTGTGTAACGCATACGTCATTTTGCGAATGGCAACACTTTGAAATTTGAAATGAAATTTTGGTTTTGCAATTTTCTCTGCAAATTT
Source organism: Maratus speciosus (assembly GCA_963932465.1). NCBI lineage: Eukaryota > Metazoa > Arthropoda > Arachnida > Araneae > Salticidae > Maratus > Maratus speciosus. The sequence goes on along the minus strand of OZ010795.1, from coordinate 105,554,051 downwards.
TTAAGCTTCTAAACATCGCACATTTTAAATTTTTACACCGTCGTATAAGGAAATAAATGCTCTTTTAAATGCAATTTGTTTGAAAGCTGTATCTCAATTAATTTTTGAGATATTAATTTTTTTGCAGTTTTTAATACCATTTTTCTTATCGTGGCAACAAAAGTACCTCATTTCTATTGAAAGTCATTGAAAGTAAACGGAAAATAGTTGAAAATAGGAGATACTGTATCTTTTTGTTGCCATTTCTCATAAAACCTGAAAAAATAGTTGAATATAAAATATGGGCTATGTCAAGAATATTGTCAGTTATTCCGTGATAATGACGTCATATGCACACTTTTCTATAGACGAAGTTTAAAACTGGGTTGTAAAAGTAGATTGCTTTAGCGGATGCAAATGACGTCATTTTATAAAAAAGCGTGTATTTTAATTCTTAAACCTGAATTATGTTTCGTAGAAGTGCGTCATTTTCACAGCCCAGCTACTTTGAAACTCTTCACAGGTGAAAATGCTTCACTTTTGAAAATAATGTAATCGAAAGCACACGCTGATAAACGCAATGTTTTACAAAAATGTAGAGTGTCTTTATAAAAGAGAGGTGACATGCAAATAATAGCGATTTATATTACAGAAATTGATGATTCTCGCCTGGATGGATTTGCTTCGCCGAGTTAGACAAACAAACAAATAATTCGTGTTTTAAAATAATATCGTGTTCCTGAAGTTTTTGTCAAAAATTCTCTCGAATAATAAAATTTTAATGCTATTCTTTAGGACATTCTACTGTAATTTTATCAAAATAGCATAATTTGCTTAATTTAATTTTTCCTAATTTTATATAATCTATATATTTAAAACACAAGTGTGTTTTTTAGTCATCTGCCCTGATCTTTCTGCTGAACCAATTTTACTAATATATATATATTTAAACTGAAAGCTCTTCCTTTGTAGATGTGGCCGCACTATCTGTTTTTTTTTTTTTTTTTTTTTTTTTTTTTTTTTTTTTTAAATATCCCCACTTTTATATTTTAATTTTAAAAGCATTTTATAAAATTTCTTCAAAATGATGAAAATTAGATAGCTTTCATTGCTGCAGACAAGAGAGAAGTAATGAGGTATTTTAAACTTTATTCATGCTATTTTCTGATAAAAATTCAAAATTGTTGATAAAAATTGTTGTATAGGATTTAGTGGCCCAAAATCCCATTAGGAGCAGAATATTATATTAGGGGCATAATAACGGAAAATCACATACTGCTTTTGAAAACACGCATTTTTCCTCATAAATTTTCTATAGTGATTTTCCTTCTGCATGTGTACTAATACTAAGTTTCAGACGCTAGGCGAAATGCTTATTTAAGTGAAAATGAAGTCATATTTAAAAGAAAACGATCATTTTCTTAGATAAAACTAAGCCTTTTAACACAAATGCGTCGAAAAACCAAAAATTACGGAAATTTTTACTCTCCAAAATTGAGATTAGAATCTCAGATAAAGAGTGCGTCTGTTCACATAAAAGATGTTGCTGGCAATCTTGACTTCAAGTTTTGAGTTAAAAGGATTTTTAAATGATCAAACAAAATACAATTTACAAGAAATACCCAAGAATACTGAAGATACAAATGAAACTTTTTTTCCTTCGAAAACTCCTCTGAAAAATAATTTATCATTTCTGCGACATCCGAGCGAGGAATTTGTGATTAATTTTATTTTTATTTCCGCCCTTAAGGAATTTTTACTCGAATTCAATCGCCCGAAAATGATGTTACATTTGACAGTTACGGACCATCAATAATGTTATTTATGTTAATGTTTTTTTTTTTTTTTTTCAAAAGCATGTCCTTAAGTATTTTCACTAACGAAAAAAAAAAAAGAATTTTTTTTCGTCATTAATTCGACAGTACACATCTGAACGCAGTTGTTTTCATATAATGTAATGAAGGGTCATACGGTCACTCTTTTTTCGAAGAGCCGAAAATTGTACGTCAAACGTGGCAAAAGAGGTGCGTTCGCACTATGACTATTTTTATAACTATGCAGATCTTGGTGCAATAGATGTTGCCCTCTTATACAAAAATGCATGAATACAAAATTTATTACGATTCTATATATTAAATTTAGTCATACAAAAACAAGTAAAAATTAAATTTAAAAATCAAAAAACCCGACTGAGTAAAAAGCGAACCAATTAATTATTTCTCATGAATGTGAAACTATTTTTTTTTTATATTACTTACCTATTTTTTTTATTGATGGAAAATCTGGCTGTGCGACCCGTTGTTGCAAATACCAGCGTGCGAATGCAACGCGTTGGGAATAATCGTCAACGCACAATGACTGTACTCTTTGTAAGTGGTAGGGGTGTTGCGTGTCCTTATGCAGTATCTATATTATAAAGGACAAACATATCTGTGTGTAACGCATACGTCATTTTGCGAATGGCAACACTTTGAAATTTGAAATGAAATTTTGGTTTTGCAATTTTCTCTGCAAATTTTTAAGCTTCTAAACATCGCACATTTTAAATTTTTACACCGTCGTATAAGGAAATAAATGCTCTTTTAAATGTAATTTGTTTGAAAGCTGTATCTCAATTAATTTTTGAGATATTAATTTTTTTGCAGTTTTTAATACCATTTTTCTTATCGTGGCAACAAAAGTACCTCATTTCTATTGAAAGTCATTGAAAGTAAACGGAAAATAGTTGAAAATAGGAGATACTGTATCTTTTTGTTGCCATTTCTCATAAAACCTGAAAAAAAAGTTGAATATAAAATATGGGCTATGTCAAGAATATTGTCAGTTATTCCGTGATAATGACGTCATATGCACACTTTTCTATAGACGAAGTTTAAAACTGGGTTGTAAAAGTAGATTGCTTTAGCGGATGCAAATGACGTCATTTTATAAAAAAGCGTGTATTTTAATTCTTAAACCTGAATTATGTTTCGTAGAAGTGCGTCATTTTCACAGCCCAGCTACTTTGAAACTCTTCACAGGTGAAAATGCTTCACTTTTGAAAATAATGTAATCGAAAGCACACGCTGATAAACGCAATGTTTTACAAAAATGTAGAGTGTCTTTATAAAAGAGAGGTGACATGCAAATAATAGCGATTTATATTACAGAAATTGATGATTCTCGCCTGGATGGATTTGCTTCGCCGAGTTAGACAAACAAACAAATAATTCGTGTTTTAAAATAATATCGTGTTCCTGAAGTTTTTGTCAAAAATTCTCTCGAATAATAAAATTTTAATACTATTCTTTAGGACATTCTACTGTAATTTTATCAAAATAGCATAATTTGCTTAATTTAATTTTTCCTAATTTTATATAATCTATATATTTAAAACACAAGTGTGTTTTTTAGTCATCTGCCCTGATCTTTCTGCTGAACCAATTTTACTAATATATATATATTTAAACTGAAAGCTCTTCCTTTGTAGATGTGGCCGCACTATCTGTTTTTTTTTTTTTTAAATATCCCCACTTTTATATTTTAATTTTAAAAGCATTTTATAAAATTTCTTCAAAATGATGAAAATTAGATAGCTTTCATTGCTGCAGACAAGAGAGAAGTAATGAGGTATTTTAAACTTTATCCATGCTATTTTCTGATAAAAATTCAAAATTGTTGATAAAAATTGTTGTATAGGATTTAGTGGCCCAAGATCCCATTAGGAGCAGAATATTATATTAGGGGCATAATAACGGAAAATCACATACTGCTTTTGAAAACACGCATTTTTCCTCATAAATTTTCTATAGTGATTTTCCTTCTGCATGTGTACTAATGCTAAGTTTCAGACGCTAGGCGAAATGCTTATTTAAGTGAAAATGAAGTCATATTTAAAAGAAAACGATCATTTTCTTAGATAAAACTAAGCCTTTTAACACAAATGCGTCGAAAAACCAAAAATTACGGAAATTTTTACTCTCCAAAATTGAGATTAGAATCTCAGATAAAGAGTGCGTCTGTTCACATAAAAGATGTTGCTGGCAATCTTGACTTCAAGTTTTGAGTTAAAAGGATTTTTAAATGATCAAACAAAATACAATTTACAAGAAATACCCAAGAATACTGAAGATACAAATGAAACTTTTTTTCCTTCGAAAACTCGTCTGAAAAATAATTTATCATTTCTGCGACATCCGAGCGAGGAATTTGTGATTAATTTTATTTTTATTTCCGCCCTTAAGGAATTTTTACTCGAATTCAATCGCCCGAAAATGATGTTACATTTGACAGTTACGGACCATCAATAATGTTATTTATGTTAATGTTTTTTTTTTTTTTTCAAAGCATGTCCTTAAGTATTTTCACTAACGAAAAAAAAAAAAAAATTTTTTTTTCGTCATTAATTCGACAGCACACATCTGAACGCAGTTGTTTTCATATAATGTAATGAAGGGTCATACGGTCACTCTTTTTTCGAAGAGTCGAAAATTGTACGTCAAACGTGGCAAATGTGGTGCGTTCGCACTATAACTATTTTTATAACTATGCAGATCTTGGTGCAATAGATGTTGCCCTCTTATACAAAAATGCATGAATACAAAATTTATTACGATTCTATATATTAAATTTAGTCATACAAAAACAAGTAAAAATTAAATTTAAAAATCAAAAAACCCGACTCCGTAAAAAGCGAACCAATTAATTATTTCTCATGAATGTGTTAAAGCACCCTAGATTAGTGATACGGGATTTTAGAATAAGAAATAAATAAATGATAGTACGCTAAGATAGGAAAATTTCAGATCTTCACGAAAAGCCAGGTGCTCGATTTTTGTAAGGATTGTGAAGAAGTTGAATAGATATTTTGGTTACGTTTATTTTCAGCTAGGTAAATTCAAAAGATATCGCAAAGGTTATTGCACTGGAAAAGCTTCAGCGTCTACATGTCGCTTTATTAAACGTATTTTACAGCACAAGCTTTTGGAGTCAGAAATTCTACGATATTTTATGGCCTTGTTGTGAAACTTTTAACTTAGCTATCGGTTCAGATGGCTACAGACAGAAAACTCATAAAATTCAGACATAATACTTTCGGAATTTTATATAAGAATGGACAGGATATAATTTTGTTCAGGCGGACTCGTGTTTATTTCGAAAGTGTGAGAACGTACAAGAAATCGAAAACAAGTTGTAAATTTTGAAAAGAGAAAAAGGGTGAATAAGGGGTGATTTTTGTTGCGCAAGAAGTAAATAAAAATAAAAATATTCTCCCGTACCAAGGATCGAAAAGGTGTTTTCCCACGCAAGAAATATTAAAGGAATATACTGCATCTGAGAGAAAACCAATGGGGTTATAGTTATTATGTACAGGAGAGCCACTGAGCATTTGAATTTCCAGGGGCGTAGATGTTCAGGGGGTAGAAGTGTTCTCGATTGGCCGCGGAAGAAGGGGGCATTGAAATGTATAGAATTTAGAAACCTATATACACGAGAACACAGAGTTTTCAGAGATAATTTTCCATGTTTACAAATTCGTGATATACAACCTTTTAGTAAATAGATGTGGTCTTAAGGATAACGATGTGTCTAAAGATAGAAGGTAAGGAATATTTTCTATACCTCTGGGCATTTTTTTTAGTTGAAATTGTAAGGATATATAAATCAAAAAAAATATATATTAAATTAATTTAAATATTAATCGAAGGTAAAATTTACGGACATTCTCTAATTTTATTATATTGTATCTTGTATTTAGTTTAATAAAAGTAATGTATAGAAGAAAATTGAGTATTTGTTTTGGTGGGGAATCTGGGTTAACATTATACATGAATAGAAAATAAAATCATTAATTGCATTATTTCTCCTATGCGTTCATCGGCCATCTTAAGTAATAAAGGTAAGGGGAAAACAGTCCCCAACAATGGTCATCCGTGTCCACGTTTTACCTTTTCAGGTAAAATTAAAAGTAATACTCAATTTTAGTCAATGAGATTTAATTTTTTCTTCTAAATTAAGATTACTTAAATTCATACAACAGAGAATGTCAAATTTCATTACGAATTTTAATACCGTGATTCAAACTATTATACAAAAAAAAATATATATATATTTCTGTAAATTAATTTTTTTTTTTTCCTAACTGCATGTATATTTCACATTTGTTTGTTTGTTTTTTTCCCTTCAATATATAATCTCGACATTCAGTTATTCTCATTTCTTCGTTTATTCATTTTGTGTTTTATTTTGATATGTTGAATATTATAATTCATTCATTTTAAAACGGAGTATATTTTTTTTATATACAAAACTTCTAGTTTGTGCCATTTATGTCATCAAAAATTGCTCGGTTAAATATCTTCTCCAATAATTTTCAAGTTAAATATCTTTTATGGTATCGTGATTGATCTACGAATAATTTATGTCAAAATAATTTTTCGTTTTGAAGTTTTATTCTCATTCTTTAGGTTTGTTTCAAATTTAAAGTTTCATGTCTTTCTTTATTTCGAATTCGTTTTCGTTTCATGTTTTAGCTAAACTTCGAATTTTGTATATTATACTGTCTATGTCTGAATTCTAGTTCAAATTCTTTTTATTAAGTCACTCAATTTCCTTTTCATTTATATATATGTATTTCAACAAGTTATATTTTGTGTTTCAGTATCTTATTAGTGTATCTTACAGTATTGTTTTATGATTTTTTTATATATCAATTTATTTTGATTTTTCATTGTTTTGTGGGAACGAATAACTCTTGAGGTTTAAACTTGTTTATATGACTAGGTATATGAAGGACTTTAACGACGGTACCGAAAATTTTTAAACAGTATTTTTTTTTGTCTTTAATCTTTAGATTACAAATTATGTTCTTAAGTCTCATTACATAATATTAAAATTTATTTTATATTAAATTTGATTTTATCTTATATTAATTTTGATTTAAACCTTTCACTATGGCGGTAAACGGAGGTGGGTCAGGTGCCCAGGAAAATGGACCAGGAATCAGTCCGCTACAAAAATTAGCTGCGTTACAGAGCATTATACCCCAATTTGATAACTTAAGCGCGGTAACACCTGCATTCTTTATCGAAAACTTTGAAGCGATAGCTACTATGGTACAGTGCTCTGATGAAGAAAAACTAATCATACTTAAATCGAGAATACGTGGTGAGGCTCTATCGCATTTAATTAACAGCCCTGACTTGAATCAGGAAACAAATTATACAAATTTCAAAAAGAAATTCATAGCTTTTTTTGATAAAAAGGTTAGTTTAGCTACGAGGCAACAAATGTTCTCCAACTGCAAAATGCAACCGGGAGAATCTGTAAAGCTATATGCGGCTAGGGTTTCGTTAATAACTCAAAAATTCTTCAATAGCCCTGACTTAGAAAACGATTCCGTGAAAAATTTATTTGAGGTGTCAAAACTATCCAAATTTCTGGAGGGTCTACTACCCGAATACAAACATTCAACTTTGATCAAAGACCCACAATCATTTAAAGAAGCGGTCGATTATGTAGAGCTGTTAGAGACAAATAAGGCTTGTTTCCCGCAAAATTCTCAAGACGTAAGCTTTTCGCAAGGAAACAATATTGTCAATGCAGTTTCTAGCGACATTTCTAACAAGGAAATAAAGCAATTATTAGAAACTCACGTGCAAAAGACACATGATACTATTTATACGTTAACAAAAGAATTGGATAAATTACGATTATCGATGCGTAATAATTGTACACGAAATTCTAAACATTTTGAACCAAATTTTAGACAGTCTCATGTTAATAATAATGGCAATGTGTATACTAGTAAATCTTTCCCTCCGTGTGACTTTTGTGGAAAACGAAACCATCTTACAAAATTTTGCTTTTACAAAACAAATTTCCCAAGACAGCAATCCAATCTTCAAAACTCACCACCTTCCTGGACGCGTGGGAATAATAATGGAGGTAGGAGCGGTCAACGACCCGACCGATTCAGGGACAATCCACATCAAAGACCTTCTTTAAACTTCAAAAGGGGAGGTCGAGATCAATAGACCGAAAATTTCTCCGGTCTCCCCACCGAAATATAGCAGTTGATGTTAGATGTGTTAACGATACAAGGGAGGAAAATAGCTTACAACCCGCTATGCCCTTTAAAGTTGACAGTGGGGATATTTATTACACGAAACAAGTTAACACGCAATTATTAGACGATAATGGCATTCATTTTAATTTACCGCTAATAAAAATTCCCCTTATAGACACGGAATTAATATTTTTGGTCGATTCAGGAGCTCAAATTTCGTTGTTAAATTACGATGCTTTTAGACGCATTAAAATAAAAAATTTAGATATACAGCGTACCAACATAATAGTGAAATCCATTTCTGGTAATACTTTGAATACCACTCATTTCGTAATATTGCCAATCACGATTGATAACAGACAATATTTACATAAATTTTATTTGATAAATAGCCACCTATCCGACCATTACAATGCCATACTCGGGTATGATTTTCTACATAAATTTAAGTTTACACTTTCTCTTAATACAAATTCACTCACAACAGGAAATGTTTCTATGAAATTAGACAAGACGTTCAACCGTAATGTTGGAGAAACAATGTCGGCTCAAGATAAAATAATTAGAAATATAGTCTCAGAACATTTTGATAATAGAGATATAGAAAAAATTAAACTCATCAGGCGTCAAAATTTGCGTGAAACTGATTTTGATTTATCTCATTTGCAACCAACAGTAAAATCACGTCTACTGAAATTACTTTTCGAATTTTCCGATATATTTAGTAAAGATATATATACAATCGGTCGTACCAATGCAGTTAAACCAAATTTAAAAGTGGATTTCGAACAGTTGCCGTCTTCACGTCCATACAAGCTCGCTCAGATTTTACAATTAGAAATGAAAAAACAATTGGAAGAGATGTTAGAAGCAAATATAATCGAAAAGTCTGACAGTCATGTAAGTTTTCCTTTGCTTATTGTTAAAAAAAAGAACCCAACTTCGGATCCAACCAAACAAAAATACAGGGTCGTTAGCGATTTTAGAGCTTTAAATAAACACCTTAAATATCCCCGTTACAAATTACCACTGATCAATCAACAATTAGAAAAACTTAGTGGGGGCGATTTATTTACATCTCTAGACTTGTCATCGTCATTTCACCAAATAGCCTTACACCCTTCACATAGAGACATGACAACATTTACTACACCTTTTGGTCAATTTCGTTATGTTTGCCTTGCTCAAGGATTGAGTTGCTCTCCAGAAATTTTTTGTGAATTAGCTGATAAAATTCTAGCGCCATTAGTTGATTTAAATTTTGCAAATTATATCGATGATTTCGCCTGTTCAGCACATAACGAGGCTGAAATGTTATTTAAACTGCGAAAATTATTTGAACGATTTAGAGAATTTAATCTTACTTTAAATCCCGAAAAATGTACTTTTATGAAACCTGAAATCAACTTTTTGGGTCATGAATTGTCAGAGAAAGGTATAAAACCACTCCACGATAACATAGAAAAGATAAAAAATTTTCCAGTTCCAACAACAGTAAAAAAGGTAAGACGTTTTCATGGTTTAATCAGCTATTATCGTAAATATGTGAAGAATTTTTCCGAATTAGCGGCTCCTTTGACTAATCTTACGAAGAAAAACCAAAAATTTTCTTGGACCCCAGAAACTCAACGCGCTTTTGATATCCTCAAACAGAAATTAATTTCATCACCTATTCTTATTTCTCCAGACTTTGATAAAACTTTCATTCTTTCTTGCGACTCCAGCAAAGATGCTTTGGGAGGAATGCTTGGACAAAAAGATAACAATGGGATAATAAGACCGATCGCCTATTTTTCAAAAAAATTAAATCCAACACAAATTAGATATTCAATTTTTGACAAAGAACTTATGGCTATCGTCAAAAACATTGAGAGCTTTAAATACTATTTATACGGCAGAAAATTTATCATTCGTTGTGATAATTCTTCATTAACAAAACTAAATAATTTGGAATCAGTAAGTGACAGAGTTGCTCGATGGATGGCTTTTCTCGGAGATTACCAGTATCAATTTGAACTAATCAAATCCCAGGAAAATAATGTGGCGGATATCTTGTCGAGAGATTCTTATATAAATGAAGTAACCACAATTAAAAACGCGAAAAATTGTCAGAAATCGTGTGTAAATACTAATTATGTAAATAATTCTACGAACATGTATAATAATGTGAAATATGTCGAAAATAATGGGAATGAGTCTCCCTTACAGTCTTATGCTGCCACTCATCTTGTAAATAATGATTATAACAAACTCAGTAAAAATTCGAATTGTGTTAATGATAACTCAAACAATCATTTTTACGACTCATCTGCAGAAACTATTAATGTAAATAGTAATCTTGACGAATTGTGCGAAAGTAAAAATGTTGTATATAAAAATTCTAATGAATATTTTACTGATTCGCATAAGGGAAATAATAATGCGAATAATAATGTGCATGATTTGAATGTAAATATGAATATTGTAAATGCACAATTAAATGAATCTTATAAATCACATGTAGAACTGTATAGTGATATTAAAAATTGTTCTTATGAAAATGACAGTGATTATAACTTTTGTGAAGGTAGAAAATCTAAACGGACGATTAATAGTATGATTAAATATACTGTTGCCGGATTAGAAAATTTTGGTTCTACCTGTTATATAAATTCTGTGTTACAATGTTTGACAAATTGTTCTCCTCTTCGTGAATTCTTATTAAACGACAAATTAAGTTTATGTTGTGATGATACAAATTTTTGTATGATATGTGCATTACGTAGACAACTAATAAATGTAAAAAACAATCCTGGTGAGGTAATTAAACCCACAGAAATTTACACAAATTTACGTTTTATAGCACCACACTTTAGATATGACTGCCAACAAGATGCACACGAGTTCTTGCGTTATGTAATTGATAGTATGTGGAATCCGAATTCATTACATTGTTTAAATTCAAAACAACAATCTGAAAACAAATTCGCAGAGCCAATAAATTTAATTTTCGGAAGTTACGTCAAAACTGAAATAACTTGCTTAAACTGTAAAAATAAAAGTTTTACTTATAATCAAATGATGGATTTTATGTTGGATATCACGAAAAATGTCAAAACCCTTGACTCTGCGATTTACAATTTTCTACGGCCAGAAGTTTTACCTAATGAATATTCGTGTCATTGTAACAAAATTAAAGTCAATGCGAAAATCGAAAACTCTATTTCTCAACTTCCTAAGGTGATCACGTTTCAATTTAAACGTTTTTCTTTTCAGAACTCTCAAAGTATAAAGATTCATAGTTCAGTTTCTTATCCGGAAATACTAAATCTCAGCCCTTTTCTAGAAGTTCCGACTAGGGAACCCATGCGGTATTCATTGACAGGGGTCATTGTGCATTCGGGTCCCTCAACTGATACGGGACATTATTATGCGTATGTTAAGGATTCTACGGGAGCGTGGTTCCTTTTAGATGACTCGAGAATAATTGAAGTCAGTTTGGGGGAAGTTCTGAATCAGAAAGCATATATACTCTTTTATACTCAAATAGAACATCCGACAATAAAAACTAATTATACTTCTTTGGCAAATACCTCAGATATGAACATTAAAGTGGATGAAGATGGACAGAAATTTTTGGTGGAAGAGTTTGGAGTAAATGCCATTCAAATAGACCTTCCAACTATTGATGAAATTGCTTTGGCTCAAAAATCTGATCCTAAAAATTCTAAAATTATTTCAGAAATAATCACAAACCCACATGCAGCTAAAGAAAAATATCCAAATTATCTAATAAAAGATGGATTGCTTATGCATTCTGCATTTATTCCTAGAGTTCGGAAAACTACAAACATATTACGAATAGTCATACCATCGAAATTTAAACCACATATTTTAGCAGCCAAACATATTTCCCATTTTGGCGTATTAAAAACTTATAATTTAATTCGAGAAAAATATTTTTGGGAAAATCTATACACAGATACTAAACACTTCGTAAAATCTTGTTTCCAATGTAATAGTTTTAAAACTCCACATATCCAGAAACCAGTTCCAATTCAAAGAAATTTCATACCAAATAGACCCATGGAATTCTTATCGACTGACCATTTAGGTCCTTTTACAGAAACAAGCAAGGGAAATAAATACATTCTCACATTCGTAGACCATTTCACCAAATATATAAGATTATACGCAGTTCCAGACGTAACGGCACGAACTACAGCGGAAAGGTTTCTAGATTTCATTAGCATTTTCGGACTCTGTGACAAACTCCTTTCTGATAAAGGGAAAGCTTACACAGCAGATTTATTTAGAAATTTATGCGCAAGATTAGGAGTTGTTAAACTTTTTACAACACCCATGAATCCTAAATGCAATGGAGGAAGTGAATGTTTAAACAAAAACATCAAGAAATCCTTATCAATTTTTGCAGATAGCACAACAAATTGGGACGATTATTTAAATTATTATTCCCTGATTTATAATTGTTCCTATCATTCTGCAACAAATGAGAAACCCGCATTTTTACATTTAGCATTTGATCCTATATTACCCAGCGATATATTAAATGAAACACATGGTGTAGAACATCGTCCGTTGGCAAATTTCGTTGAAGAAAAAGCTGCTCAATTGCAATATGCAAATAAAAAGGTCGCAGAAAATATTCATAAAGCAGCTTTAGTACAAGAACAATTTCAAAATCGAAATGCCAGATATAGGGATTTTCAAATTGGCCAGCTGGTATATTTGTTAGCACCTGGACACGATCGCTTTACAAAAATTCTTAAAGCTAGAAATTATACGGGTCCATTCCATATTACTTGTAGACATAATAAAGTAGATTATTCAATAATAGATATAAGGAAACCAGGCGCACGCGAATTCAAAATTCATGCCTACCGTTTAATCCCATATGTAACCAGGAAAGAAGAACTAAAATTAATTCAAAGCGACGTTCAGAAAAATAATCAGCCTAATACATTCTCATCAGAAGATACTCCTTACATACACAAACCTCATGCAGACTTCGACGAAAACACCGACAATACACTACTTTTTCCGTTAGATCAAAACAACTCTTCCGATACAAGCGAGAACGAACGCCTTATAATGGAAAACACCGTCCCCTCGTGTGACACACCCCCAGGTCCAAGTATGTCAAGCAATGATAATTCTAACGCCAGCGATGACACAATCTTATATTCTCCAGGAGAGGAAATAGAGGAATATTCGAATTTACCCTCCGCAACGTCGACTGGGAAACTTGTTGTACAGGGAGAAAACGATACTTCAAATTCAAATAATTCGACATATCATTTTAGACAACGAGATCCTATAAATTATTATGCAGAAAAGGTTTTTAACATGGCATTAGAATTTACAAAATAGATATATATAAATATATATATTTTATATTCATATGTTTTAGGATATAATTTTATTCATTTATTAAATTCGTTACCTGATGCATACATTTTATTTTCTCTTTCTTTATATTTTATACAAATATTATACAATGCTAATATTGATTATGACTTTTTCACATTTAAGTTAGTTTATTTTAATTTTATTTAAATACATTAATTATTATATGTCTGCAACCTATTAGATAGACAGTTTTATTATTGTTGTTATTATCTATTCTTCACAAGGTTTTAATTTTCTGTTTCTTCATTTCATCTTATTTCCATAATTTAAGATACGTTTTCTTTTATTTATTCTTTTAAGGACACTGTTCGATAGATTGCGATTCTTTTGTTTTCCAATGGTGCACAATTGTTAAACGGGATTGCAAATTCTATGTCAATAACTTTCAATTAAGTGTGATTGAGTTTTCAATGTGCTATAAATGATTATTTGCAGGCAAATTTTCATTTTCAAGCACAGATGCCTAGTTAGTAACACCAGGATTTTCTACCTTTTTCTTTTCTCCAATTTTTTTTTCACTCCATCTCATAAATATTTGAACTAGCAATCATTCTCTTTGTTTGTTTTAGATTGGATTTTTGAATTTTCCATTTCATTCATTTTAATTATATCAATTTATCTTTTCTTTACAAAAAAAAAAAAAAAAAAAGAAAGAAAGAAATAAGAATTTGTATATTATGCGATATTTTATTTTAATTCCTATTGTTTGAATCATGGTTATTTGAAAAAAATAATAATAATAAAATTTCGTAAAGATTTTGTGTTAAATTTTGTTTTACATGAAAACATTTGCGATTTTGAATTAAAAATTTTCGAAATATTAGAAATTAAGGAAACGAAAAAAAAAAATTTTTAAAGAAAGGATTTGTAATATCATTATAATAAAGGAATATTGTTTTCCTTAAAAATTCCTTTATTTTGCATTTCTTTTCCAAAAAAAAAAAAAAAAAAAAAAAGCTATAAATTATTCATTTTTATAAATAAATGATATATGTAGTTACAAAGCATTATTACATTTAATTTTTCTCTCAATGCTCAGAGTGTAATGGGATTTATTCCTTTTCCTTTCAGTTATTGTCTTCATTCTTGCCTTTGGAATGGCAAGTGCACTGAAAAGCAAAAAGGGACTACTCTGTGCCTTTCACACTGAATATACGTGTGAGCACGTACCTCGACACTTTTGGGGGAAAATTGACATCCCACCTAAGGCTTGCATCATTCATGACTGCAAACACTGTATTACAGCCAATAAAACTTTCGTCTTGGACGACAATCTAAAATTATGGGAGCCTACAGCTTTCATTTTAAGAATAGAAACTAAAGTAATAGACGAAAATTCAACTACTTATTCATGCCACACACCGGACAAAAATAATTGCGAATGCGATGATGATGATTGCACGGGTAGTAGCGACTTTTGTGCCATAAGAAATTGCACACATGCGAGTCAGTGTGTCTGTGATCGCACTTACGAAAAACTAGAAATTGTATCTTTAATGGTAGATAAACTTTTGAAAAATCCTAACATTATAATTTTAGAAATGTGCCACTTCGACACTCGGGTGTCAACCACTCATAGCGGAATTCATCGCCATTTATTGGAAGGTGAAAATGCTGTTTTCGAACAAAACAACCTGACGATCGATTTTCAAGACCCTATTCTTCGCCTACCTGCAAATGGAAGAGTTATTCTACGGTCAGAAGACTTTGAACATATCATGTCAGTGCCAATGGATCGAATGATCAAATTACCTTTTGAACTTATTGCGTATAAAACTGACATTTCTATCATATATATCCATCCCAGCGGCCGTACTGTTTCTGGAACAATTCACGTTTCAGGAAAATCAATTTGCCAACTTAGATCGTGTATATGGTGTTTGGAGGTATTTGAACATTACCACTGCCTTCCAAAATTTATGCAATACATCTTAGGTGTAATACTTTTTGCATCTGCATTAGCCATATTATTTTGTGTGAAATTTATTTTCAAATCGATCAAATTTATTTTTCAGTCTATTTTCACACTCTGTATAATGAGTTTTAAGTTATGCAAATTTATAGCCAGATGTTCACTCTTGCTAGGGGCTCTCATCGGTTCCAGTATACGAAATCTTTTACAGAATTTCTATTTTGTATTAGAAAGAAATGCCGACCATAGATTGCCTCTTAATTCTCTTCCATTGGTTCTTCTGGCATGTGTATTGACGCTCACCACTGTGACAGCTGAGTGTAACACACATTCAGTTATTAAATCAGATCTACAGAGTTGTGAAATTTTGCAGGACAATTCTAAATACTGTCAAATACATACTACAGCCGAAATCTCTTTAAAGTGTATCTCTTCGGAGACTTGCCTCTGGTTTGCAGACCAGAAAGACAATCATCTTTTTTCCCTGACGATCAAACTAGAGGAAGTTGTTTGTGCTTTTCAAACAGAACGACAATACTTTTCCTTCCCTGTGAAAGAAAAACAGTTATCACAAATCTCCTGTATTTTTAATAAGTACTGTGGGAGGGGTGTGCATTGTTCCAAAAGAAATTTCGGTCACGATGGTGCCAAGTTCGAATCCGAACCTCCAGAGAGCAGGGAGTTTCCTGGTTACTCGAGTTGCCAAGCTGGATCTTTAGGAGTAGGTTGTGCAGTCCTCACCAGAGCTTCTTGTAATTTTTATAGGATTTGGTACGAGCCGGACCTTCTCAATAGTTACGAAATTTCTAAAATTAGAAGCCACACTTGCCAATATAAAATTTCTGTCAAACACACAGAAAACAACACCATCACGAAGGTTCTACTTTCAGACACAGCCTTCACAAAAAATGGTATCAAAATTTCCATTCTAGGGGCTTACGATCAACCACAACTCCATTTACAGGACATGCTAATACAACGAGTGGGCAGAGCTAGTGAAGCTTATTTGGCTTCAGCCAGTGAAAAAAATTTCCCCATGGCCGGTACAGTCGGCGCGGTTCAAGCAAAAACCTCTTATACGAAAGACTTCATTTTTGCTTCAGATATGACTCAGTGCGATTTTTTTGAAGATACACTTAGGTGTATTACGGCACCAGATGCCCTCGAAAACCTTAAAAAAACTAAAGAAAATGCATTGCCCTTACAACGAGGAGTACATTTGTTCCACGTAGAGGAAAATCTGCTAAAGTCTACTCTCTTAATGTCGTCAGCGGTACGGATACAACTACATTTTTCACATTTCAAAATCGCCGTTAAGACAACTACGATATGCCCAAAATTCGATAGTGAGAAAATCACTAGTTCTGGTTGTTATGACTGTCCCCTCCTCTCACGTTTATCGTTCACAGCACATAGTACATGCCAATCAGGAGTGGTGCTAATACACTTTCAACAAATAAACACTCATACTAAAGCTATTCACTTAACAGGTGAACCAACACTGCACATTATAAAATTTGTAGCTGAGCAGAAATGTTACTCAGAAAAATTGTGTTTAAAGTCAAACAGTTTGGTCCAGTGCCAGAACATTGATTTTTGTCTAGAAGAGCCGAGTGTGGAGCTATTAGCTCTAGATACAAATTACACTCGTACATCGAGTTCATACACACAGTCAAACTTCATGAACTGGTTGAAATTGCCAAATTTAGACTCTTCCTTCTACTTATTAAAATTTGTTGGTGCTGCACTTTTCATCGTCTGTGTGACCATAACTATATTTTCCAGCCTTATCACCTGTTGTTGTCGTGCTCGGTGATTTAAATTACATTTCACAACACTCAACTGGGAAACATAGAAAATCTTTTACACCTAAAAATTTTCTAAATACACACACAAAATATATATGTATATATATATATATATATATATATATATATATTATTTAATTATTTATTTATTTATATTATTTGGACTGTACCTTTATTTAGCATACTTGTTTATTCTTATTTCCTGGTTGGGGGTTTTGAAACCCAATTTGAACTGATTTGTTTCAGTCATTTATAATTGAATTTGTATGATTTTATCGATGATTTTTCCTTTTGTAAATTGTATTACGAGAATGTCCTTGATTTTACTTGGAGTTAAATTATTTTCTTTTTTTTTTGTTTTTTTTTCTTTCTCGAAGTTTGTTATATTATTGTTAAAGCACCCTAGATTAGTGATACGGGATTTTAGAATAAGAAATAAATAAATGATAGTACGCTAAGATAGGAAAATTTCAGATCTTCACGAAAAGCCAGGTGCTCGATTTTTGTAAGGATTGTGAAGAAGTGAAAAATATTCTCCCGTACCAAGGATCGAAAAGGTGTTTTCGATCCTTGGTACGGGAGAATATTTTTATTTTTATTTACTTCTTGCGCAACAAAAATCACCCCTTATTCACCCTTTTTCTCTTTTCAAAATTTACAACTTGTTTTCGATTTCTTGTACGTTCTCACACTTTCGAAATAAACACGAGTCCGCCTGAACAAAATTATATCCTGTCCATTCTTATATAAAATTCCGAAAGTATTATGTCTGAATTTTATGAGTTTTCTGTCTGTAGCCATCTGAACCGATAGCTAAGTTAAAAGTTTCACAACAAGGCCATAAAATATCGTAGAATTTCTGACTCCAAAAGCTTGTGCTGTAAAATACGTTTAATAAAGCGACATGTAGACGCTGAAGCTTTTCCAGTGCAATAACCTTTGCGATATCTTTTGAATTTACCTAGCTGAAAATAAACGTAACCAAAATATCTATTCAACTTCTTCACAATCCTTACAAAAATCGAGCACGTGGCTTTTCGTGAAGATCTGAAATTTTCCTATCTTAGCGTACTATCATTTATTTATTTCTTATTCTAAAATCCCGTATCACTAATCTAGGGTGCTTTAACAAATGTGAAACTATTTTTTTTTATATTACTTACCTATTTTTTTTATTATTTACTTGTATTGATGACTTTTAAGTTGTGTTTAATTGTTAGTTCCTCTCTATAAATACTGTTTTATAATGAGGCCAATAATTGTCTATGAAGGTTAGAGTTGCAGTAAAGCAAGAGATCCTACCTACACAACTTCCAGCTTGTATAATATTTAAATGGAGCTTCTGACTGTAAAATAGTCAATGAAACATCGTCTTCATTTTGAAAGACCTATCCAATGATATGCCACTCAATAGGGTGCGTAATTTTTTTTTCTGTGTCTATCGCCATTTTGTATTTTACGGCCGCCATTTTGAATTTAAGAAAACAAAACCTAGCCTATAACCACCGGACGGTCAAAACGAATCGATAGAGACCTCATTCATTGAAATCCATTCAGCCTTTGGGATGTTTCGATGGTATAAAGAAATTCACATACCCAGATACGCGTGAAACACATAACCCTTCTAGGCAGTCGGGTAATAAGAGTACGGCGCATCCCACACTGAGACGACAAGCGACATGTAGCCACAACATGTAGCGCAAAAAGCGGTCGAAACAAAGAACGAAGTTGTTTCAAACCTGTTTTAAACCAGTTTTTCCAGCGAATTCAAGCGACATGTCTTATGTGTCGCCTTAGTGTGGGATGCGCCTACTCCATCTTAAATAGGACGTCATCACCATGGCAACCTAGAATCATTACCTGCGGTGGGATATGATCTAATTAATTACGTATGATAGGATTTAATACAATGAAGAAATCATATATATCAAAACACGAAGCTATTTCTGTAAGTATCGATTTTTCGGGCATATGCGTATGCGCCAAAACTCTTTTTCGGTCTTTTTCAATTTAGAGGAAATTAGAATGAGTTCCTGGTAGCGGAGAGGTCTAAGACATCAGTTTAAAGCTCCGAATTTTTGTAGAGGACGCAGGTTCGAACCAAACCCCCGGCAAAAGGACTTCTGTGATATTTTTGGAGATAATTTATTCCAATAATGACACATTTTATTAGGAGGAATATTTCACTACAAATAAAAAGATCCGTAAGGTGACCTTCACAAAATCGATCTCAGAATAATATGTACCGTATATCAGGGGTGATTCTGTTCCGAATTTTCTGAAAAATTAAGGTATTCAGTTCCGAAAAAAAAAAAAAAAATCGTTCATCAATCTGAAAATTCGGACATAAAAATACCGCGAATTTCGTCCATGAATTACGGAAAAAACGCGAATTTCCTCACAAGATCGCAAAATAACAGCAAATTTCGTCAAAAGATCGCGAAACAACAGGAATTTCGTCAAAAGTACACAAAACAACCGCAAATTTTGTCAAACGATTGCGAAACAACCGCAAATTTTGACAAGAGATCCTGAAACAACCGCAAATTTCGTCTAAAGGGGTGAAATAACACGGTTTTCGTTAAAACATGGCGAAATAACAGCGAATTTCGTCAAATGAACACGAAAAAACTCGGAAATTTCGTCAAAAGATCGCGAAATGAACACAAATTTTGACAAATGATCGCGAAACAACCGTACATTTTGTCAAAAGATCACGAAACAACCGCGTATTTCGTCAAAAGGGGCGAAATTACCACGAATTTCGTCAAAAGGAAGGCGAAATAACCGCAAAACTCGTCTAAAGGAAGGCGAAATAAACGCAAATTTCGTCAAAAGATCGCGAAAAAATCGAAATTTTGACAAAAGATTGCGAAACAACCACAATTTCGTCAAAAGATCACAAAACAATCGCAAATTTCGTCAACCGATCGCAAAACAACCGCGAATTTCGTCAAAACATGGTGAAGTAACCGCGATTTTCGTCAAAACATGACGAAGTAACCGCGAATTTCGTCAGAGGAACGCAAAAAAATTCGCAAATTTCGTCAAAAGATCGTGAAACAACAGCAAATATTGTCAAAAGATCGCGAAACAACTGCGTATTTCGTCAAAAAGGGTGAAATAACACGAATTTCGTTAAAAGATCGCAAAAGCGACAAATTTCTTCGAAAGATCACGACAAAACTCGCAAATTTCGTCAAAAGATCGCAAAATGAACACAAATTTCGCCAAATGATCGCGAAACAACCGCAAATTTTGTCAACAGATCACGAAACAACCGCGCATTTCGTCAAAAGGGGCGAAATAACCGCGAATTTCGTCAAAAGAAAGGCAAAATAACAGCAAAACTCGTCAAAAGGAAGGCGAAATAAACGCACATTTTGTCAAAAGATCGCGAAAAAATCGAAATTTTCACAAAAGATCGCGAAACAACCGCAAATTTGACAAAAGATCGCGAAACAACCACAATTTCGTCAAAAGATCACGAAATAATCGCAAATGTCGTCAAACGATCGCAAAACAACCGCGAATTTCGTCAAAATGTAGTGAAGTAACCGCGATTTTCGTCAAAACATGACGAAGTAACCGCGAATTTCGTCAGAGGAACGCAAAAAATTAGCACATTTCGTCAAAAGATCACGAAACAGCAAATTTTGTCAAAAGATCGCGAAACAACTGCGTATTTCGTCAAAAAGGGTGAAATAACACGAATTTCGTTAAAAAATCGCAAAAACGGCAAATTTCTTCAAAAGATCACGAAAAAACCGCAAATTCCGTCAATCGATCGCAAAATAACCGCAAAGTTCATCCAAAGATGGCAAAACAACCGCGAATTTCGTCAAAAGAGGTAGAGGTCTGCATGGGCCCGGGCTTGGCCCGAGGCCCGTACCCGGCCCGGCGGAATGAAGGCGAATTTTCAAACGGGTAGGGCCGGCAAAATTAGGACAATTTTTTCAACGGGCCGGGCCGACAGACAAAATAAACGGGCCGGGACGATAAAAAAATTAATCGGGCTTACCGGCCCGATATAAGAATTCAAACGAAGCAGATAAAATACGAGCCATTTTCAATGAATATGATTTTCTCGAGAAGTATAAATATGCGTCACGAGCTAATGCGAGTTTAACAACATCAATACATAAATGTAACATGTCCATCGTAGAGATCGGCATCGTACAGTTACAAGAGGTCTGATTTCGAGTTTCAATTTATTCAGCAGACTCGCGCCGTGACGGAACTGGTCTTAATCGATCTCAGGATGTGTAGGACAGTCATTGTGTTTCGTAGTATTAATAGTGATAATGAACTTCTGTTAACAGTATCTTTGGAAATATACCTTAAGGTGGTTGGTTCTCATATTCACTGCTCAACAATGCGAAACTTTCAGACACATTTTCTGACTCATTTTTAACTATAAAGGCATAAAATTGACAGGCCTGACTATTGAAGGCATTTGGAAACGATTAGCTTTCTCCATATTTGATAAATTACTTACAGAGATAACAGAGATTCTTGTCACGCGACTGTACGTGTTTCTCCTTTCCTGTGCTATCGTTTTCGGAAATTCGATTCAAAACGCTAACTTTGGCAGCATTTCCAGAAAGATATATTGCTTTTATCTATGAAAAAAAAACGACATTTACATAGCTTCTGAATAAGAATACCTGCCAATCTTACGCGTTTCCGAAAAGAAATGAATTCATAAATGTGTCGAAATGTAGCTCCTTTGGATTTGAGAAAAGTCTTAAACAGAGAATTATTTTCACAAATCTACTTTTTATTATACAGCTTCAAAAGTTATCATGTTTTTAATCCTTTATTCTGAACTACATTAATCTTTTAATGAATCCTTATTTGAATTTTGAAATGTCTGTAGACGCGATGACTAAAACATTGTAAGTAATCGTTAATGTTTACTATTGTGTGTTTTCTGTTTTGCGAATATCATAGTTATCTAAAATATACTGTAAAGTGTTCCCATAAATATGCATGTAATATTCATTAAAAGAATCTTACTTATATGTCGAGAAAAAACGGATTTTTTTTTTTTTTTTTTTTTTTGTAGAAATTGTGTCGGGCCGGGCCTGTTTTCACTGATTTTTGTACGGGCCGGGCTCGGGCCGAACTTCCAATTTTTACACCGGGCAGGGCCAAGATAGCTTTCGTCCGGGGCTGGAAATTCCGGCCCATGCAGACCTCTAAAAAGAGGGCGAAATAAGCGCGAATTTTGTCAAAAGGAAAGCGAAATAACCGCAAATTTCGTCAAAAGATTGCGAAAAAACGCGATTCTTCAAAGAGCCGCGAAAAAAAACTCGTGCATAAGTTGAGAAATATTGGGAAAAATAAATTTTCTATACCTACGATAATACAGCATGTACCTGTAACATACCGTAATATTTTGGGGAAATTTTCATGTGGATTGGGAAAAATGTTGGGAGTAGAAACATTTTCTGCACCCCTGGTAATGTCTTGTATTGAACTTATATAGATAAATATATTTAACTGTCGTTCCATTTATTTTAATACGTCCTTTTGTTCACATACGTCACTTTCATTTTAAATGCGTAAGTTAAATATTGCAAACAGTTAAATATATTTATCTACATAAGTTCAACCCAAGGCACTGCCACTTCTACTTTCAGCTACCTTAATAAATATAGACTCTCCCATTTCAAACGAAGTGACGTATTTAAATGAATAGAACAGCAGTTAATAATTAAAATATTCTCTGACGATGGCCGCGGGAATTGCACGCCGAAAATACTAAGAAGTTTTAAATAAAATGTATATTTTTAGCTTGTAACATTTATATTATTATTATTTTTGTCGCCTTTGAGTAAAACGGTCAGCTTTTTAAAGTTCATATTGTGTATTTTTGTGATTGAATGAAGGTGGAATATTGCATTTCGCCTTATGATTTTACAGATTGTTTCTTTTAACTACTCTTTTGGTTACAAGTCGTATTTATTTCCTTTTTAACCATTTGGAAAAATGGCTATTGTCCTCGTCAGGGTAAGAAATCAAAAGCATATCTGAAGCTTTTTATTGGTTGAATCCACATTTTATTCGTTTTCTAATGGGTCTATGCAGTAATCTGTATTTCCCTTTACTTTCAACAGAGATGGATACTTCTGTTGTCACTATGACAAAAAAGTAATAAAAACTACAAGACTCAGAAACAAATTGAGATACAGCTTTCAAACAAACTGCATTTAAAATTACATTTTTTTCTCTATACGACGGTGTAAAAAGTAATATTGTGGGATGTTTAGAAGTTTAAGAATGAAATTACATTTAAAATGGGTCATCAGATTTCTTGGAAATCTGACGATGGAAAAGACTTCTCCCGAACAGCCAATGAAATGCTTGGATAATACGTAAGTTTCAGGTGGCTAATACGTAAGTTTCAGGAAATCTTGCAATTTTTACGTGTAATAACTATTAATGTTTAATTCATGGCGTACGTAATGTAGGATCAACTCTGTGCTATTTTTTATGTCTTAAATTTTAGTCTTTGAAAAAAATCATTTTCCAAATGGTCGTTGTAATTTGTTAAATTGCTTTTTTAAAATTTTTATCTGTGTTTTTAATCTTTTAAAGCATGAAAAAAGACTAAGTAAGGAATGGAATAAAAAAAAAAAAATAATATTGCAAAAATATTTTATAATGATACATAAAATCTGAAAAATAAAACACAACTAACATTAATCATATGTTATAGAGTTGCCTGGAATTTCGTGATTTTTTTCTTTCCATCGGAAGTTTCGGAATTTCATTTCTAAAACTGAGTTAAACTATGCATATTTTCAAAACTTCACTTTGCGTTCAACAGCAAAATGAAAAAAATATATATATACTATCACTCTTTAAATCTTTATATGACTCTTTAAAAAAAAAAAAAATCTAAAAGAATTTACTATTTTTTCGCCTTCCACATTCTTTCAATTCCCTTAGAATGTGAAAATGTAAAAAGCTAGATAATTCAGTTATAGCAACCTACTAACATCTTAATGCGGAACGAAATTCCTTTAAGAAATATCCAGAGTAACGGCAATACAAATGAAACTTTTTCTTTCTTCGAAAACTCATCTGGAAAATAATTTATCATTTCTGTGACATCCGAGCGAGGAATTTGTGATTGATTCTACTTTTTTATTCTACTTTTTTTTTTTTTTTTTGCCCTTTTGGAACTTTTACTCGAATTCAATCGCCCGAAAGTGATGTTAAATTTGACAGTTACGGACCATCAATAATGTTATTTATGTTAATGGTTTTATTTTTATTTTAACAGCATGTTTTTAAATACTTATACAATTAAAAGAAAAATGCATTTCTCACTTTATTTTTACGCTTGTACGCCTGAACAAAACTGTTTATATTGTATGTCACGTCTTCAAACAATGCCATTATTTCACAGTAATAAACTGATATAAACACAGTATCGGGCCAGCATAATAGTGAATCAACCTTGCATTGATTAATATTTAAAAAATATAGAGTTATATATACAGCAGAACCTCTTTTATCCGAAACTCTTTTAACCGAAACTCTTGGTTAACCGAAATCCATTTTTAAAGCTTTTTTTTTTTACTATCACATTCTTTGTGTGCAAAATCGATTTTGGATTTTTTTCCCCTTACTATCATATTCCTTGTGTACAAGCTGTCCTTTCCGAACTACGAGTACATATAAATACTTTCGATCCCCTTTCTTAGAGTTCCTTTGAATCTAACTTGAGCTCCCGTATATGCTGCGGAGTGGAACGAAGAAAACGAACAAATTAGCAATTCTGAAGCTTTTGAATGTTTGAAAAAGGTTTGGCATGGCTGGAGCAGCAGAAAGACTGTGATACTGGTGACTAATAATATTAAAAAACTCCGTGATAGAGCTTCAAACCAAAAGCAATCGAAAGTGCGACAAACAAAACATTATTTCAAACTCTTGATATATGTAAAAGGTACTTAATTTCAAAATTAAAATTCAGATAATTTATTTTTGTTTCTATTTTGGTATTGCTTTATTTTTATTAAGCACTTGTTGCCATAATAAGAAATATTGCATATATTTCTCCTTAATCTTAAAATTGAAGCATTCTCGATTATCCGAAAATTTCGATTTTCCGAAAGAGGGTCGATCCCAATTACTTCGGATAATCGAGGTTCTACTGTATATTCGAAAATTAAATTATAAATTATTGTCTACAATGTTATTAGGCAAAATTACTTTTTGGTCGAAAGTGATGTTAAATTTGAGTTACGGACCATCAATAATGTTATGTATGGTAATGTTTTTCTAACAGCCTTCGTCTTCGATTAAATCAGGCAGTGAAACAGGTGAAAATAAGTTAAACTAATATAAAATAAATTAAGTAAACAGAGTCTATCTCCCGGTATTTTTTAAGAACGCTATAAGAAAGTATTTTTAAAATAAACAATAAGTACGGCTAATCAATCTATACAATAAATTAAAAAATCTAAAATTAAAATCACACACTATTCACAAAAATAAAATATAAATATATTCCAACAGTTTCGGGCAATAAAAACTTGCCCATCATCAGGGAAATATCTAGGAGAAACTAACACGTTACAATATCTACATTACACAATTTTCAAAAACGAATATTGACATTCTTTGGAGGCGGTTTCCCAAGGTTAATTTCTAAACACGGTACTGGTGCTTATCTGTTATATAAAATTCGATTTAATGTTTATTGAAACATAATTACAGTTTTGAGAAATTCGACCCAAGCGTTTGGCATAATACATTACAATACGATACGATACATTATCGTTGCAGACGTGACTTTTCTTGTTAATATTTCCAGTGACTCACGGATCTTATCTTTGTGGAGGTTCGTTTATCGAACAGTAACTCTAGCATTGTCAAAATCGATTGATTTTATTCCACCACTGGAACAAAGTCTTGATAGTCTGCAGCGATAATGTAGCCGCTTGAATGGAATTTCTCAAAACTGTAATTACGTTTCAATAAACATTAAATCGAATTTTATACACCAGATGACACCACTACCGTGGTTAGAAATTAACCTTGAGAAACTCCTCCTAAAGAATGTCAATATATGTTTTTGAAAATTGTCTAATGTAGATATTGTAACGTGTTAGTTTCTCCGGGATATTTCCCTGATGATGAACAAGTTTTTCTTGTCCGAAACTGTTGGAATATATTTGTATTTTATTTCTGTGAGTAATATGTGATTTTAACTATAGATTTTTAAATATAATGTATACACTGATTAGCCACACTTATTGTTTATTTATTGTGACACAGTGTAATGAGTCCTTTTAGTAGTAAGTTTTTTAAAATAAGACACTTTACATGTATCGTTTTAAATCTGACGTAATTTTCACCAAAGTATCCGGCTTAGATGCCTTATGTTCCCTCGGCCGTTGTTTTGAATTGTTTGGCGATTTTTTGTTGGCGTGTTGGCAGTGTTTATAGATATTGCAACTAGGGATGCAACGGATATCCGGCAAATATCCGATATCCGGCATATCCGGCTGATTTTTCAATATCCGAAATACCGTCGGATATCCGAATCACAATCACCGGATATCCGACTTCTCTGCCGGATATCCGGCAATACGTAGCAAAGTAAATATATAAGGATAAGAGAAATCGTTTGATCCAAACAATGCCGAACAACTTTTGTTTATAATGCAAAATATGAAAGTAAGTCCACTATTCATGAGTAAAAGGTAATTCTCAAAAGTTTAAAGAATTGCCAGCTTTCCTAACATTGGTATTAGAACTCTTTATAATAAATTTAAGAATTTATGTTTACATCTTTTAGAAAATTGTACCTTTACTTTCAGAATGTGAAACAAAATCTGAAATTATTTATTAAAGTATGACTTTATTAATTTTCTTTCTCTCTTTCTTCTATCTTCAATAGAAGAAAGTATTGTAACTGAGATTTTTTTCGATTTCTGGTTTTCGGTGGTCTTAGACGTTTTAGGAGTCAAAGATCCCAAAACATGTTTATATAAATTGTCTGTCTGTCATCATACCATCAAAAAGTGTATGAAGTTGTGCATAGAATTGAACCAAATTTTTTGTGAATGTTTTTGGCTATAGCCACCTGGCCCTCCTTCAATATTGGAACATTCTACTGGAAGGGGGTGCTGTAATCGTGATTTTTGTGCCATTTTCCTTATTGCGTCATCAAAAAGTGTATGAAGTTATGCATAGAATTGAACCAATTTTTTTGTGTATGTTTTTGGCTGTGGCCAGCAGGTCCTTCTTCAATATGGAAGCATTCTGCCGGAAGAAAGTGCTGTAATTGCGATTTTTGTGCCATTTTCATTATTGTACTATCGAAAAGTGTATGTTAAATATGTAATCATAAGTTATCCATATAATTGAACAAAATTTTTTGTGTATGTTTCAGGGTTCGCAAGGCTGGGCCCAGTTCGAAAAAACCCGGTGGGTTTTTTCAGAATGGGCCCACTTGAAAAAGCCCACTAAAAAACCCATAATGTGGGTTTTTTCAATTTTCAGAAATATTTAAAATTTTAAACATATACATTTAATGAATTTAAGTCATTTCAGTTAATTTTGAAAAAAAATTAATATATAAAAGCTATTACATAAACACCCGAAGTAAAATAAAAATGTATTTTAGCACACTGAAATACTTTACTAACAAACATAGAACATAGTAGGCAACATACATACATACATAGTACATAATTATAGGTAAAGGCAATATCATAAGAATGTCTTTATATAAAAAATTCAAATGAACTATATTCATGAAAATAAAAGATATGTATTTTTACTTTCTTCTATCTTTACAAGAAGTATTTAATTTGTGAAAAATTTCAACTTCCAGTTTACGACGGATTTATACGTTTTAAAAAGGTCCTGAAGATGATTTGATGGTTTTTAGAAAATATCTGTGACAAAAATTTTGTGGGTGCTGCTCTATCTCAAGAACTAATGCACAGAATTTCACAAAACTTTAGATTCAGTTAGACCTTGATGTACACTGATGCTGATTAGCTTTTGGTGTATAATGCCCATTAGGTGGTTCTGCTACGCTGCATTTATCTCAAGAACTAATGCACGGATTTTCATCAAACTTCAGATTCAGTTACAAGTTAAGTTGTTGCTTATCAAGTTTTGGTGTATATCGCCCAACAGGTAGCGCTGTTATGCTATTTTTTTTTCATGATTTCAGCAATAACTCTTACCTCAAGAACTAATGTATGGAATTGAATAAAAATTTAGATTCAGTTAGACCTTGATATAAACTGGTGTTGATTAGTTTTTGATGAATATCACCCAACAATGGCTCTGTTGTACTGAATTTTGTATGATTTCCGCAATATCTCAAGAATTAATGCATGGATTTTCTTCAAACTTCAGATTCAGTTAGACGTTGACATAAGCTGTTACCAATTAGGTTTAGGTATAAATTGCACAGCAGGTAATGTTGATATGCTCAATTTTTCACGATTTTTGCAAAATCTATATCTCAAAAACTAATGCACATAATTTAATCAAACTTAATATTCTGTTTCATTTTCATGTAAATAGATCCTTATTAGACTTGGATGTAAATTGAACAACAGGTGTTGATTTTATACTGTTTGGGTTGGAAATTTTGGTTGTGGACATCTAAGAGGGTGGGTTCCAAAATTCAATGATTTGTTTGAAACAATTGATACTTACATCTCCTTGTTAAATGCATCCAATTCAATGAACCTATATTTTACAATCCTCGTGATGGGCATAGATGAGGCACTGGGATAGCGAATTTTGAATTATTAACATGTATGAGATAGAGGAAAGTTTTGGAATTGGCACATCTGACTAGTTTACCCCTTTTAGGTTGATTTCGTAAGAAATACTACCTATTGCAGTCGTTACCATGGTGCGACTTTTGAAAAATTCCTTCATAACTTTTCATTATAGGACCCCAGGAACCCAAAACCACCCCCACCTAAAAAGTTTATACACACATATATATATATATATATATATATATATATATATATGTATGTATGTACTAAATTTTGTCCGCACGATAAAAGTCGAAATTATGCACGGATCGTCTTCAAACTCGCCAACAACTTTGAGATGGCTAAAATCTCGGCGGGGATTGAAAATGGGCAAAATTGGCCCAAGGGAATGGAAATGGGGAGGGTTCAAACTTTTGAATACCGTCTTAACATGATTCTGATAAAACCAGCTCTTACAATGATAATACACAACAATGACAGGAAAAAATAAATATTTTTGGATATAGCAGTTGCCAACAATTAAAAAAAAGCAATAAAATTCTCACCACAACAATTACTTTTTTATCGCAAGTTCACGTGAAAAATTAAATTAAATAAATAGTTTGACGAATTGAAAACAAATTGAATATTACGTCATAAGTTTTCTAGGGCAAAATTTCCGCATGAAAAGTCAAGATGAAATAAATAGTTTGACGAATAAAAAAAATATATATATTACGTCAGATTGGAAATAAAATGGACCTCAGCAGGTGAATATGAAACGTCATGTGAGTTTGAAAAAAACGTATTAAAATAGGATAAAAACCCGACTATGGAAATATTAACTTATTTTAACACTTTGAGGTTCTCTGAATTTGCTTTAGCTGTTTTTTAAACCTATTCCATATACATGCGTGTTTGTTTTCGTGTATATTAGAATTCTCACAAAATGTTTAGCTCCCTAGAGCTCATTCTTAGTGAAGGAACTGGGTTTATCTCTAATCTTGATTTAAGTTTTGTTGGTGAATTTAGTACTGAACTTCGAAATCTACCTCCGCCTGTAGGCCCGAGCCGGCAGGGATTTTTTTTCTTGCTACTTATATTTTTTAAATATTAATATTCTATTCATTATTTGATTTTAAAGCAAATTAACAATTTTTTATCTTCTATTATATTTAAAACTAATTTGTGAGAAACACTGACACTTAATTTAAATTCATATAATTTATACAACTTATGACAATTTAAATTCATATAATTTATGCAATTTATAACTTGTAAAATAGTATTACAATTATATTGTATACAAGGGGACAATGTATAGTAAATATAATATATAAATAATAATATAGAATACATATTACATATATTGTACTTTTGAAAAAACCCGATTTTCCCCGGGGAAAATTGGGTTTTTCATGAAAAAACCCGAAAAAACCCATGTGGGTTGGGTTTTTTCAAAAAAACCCGGGTTTTTGCGAACCCTGGTATGTTTTTGGCTATGTCCAGCAGGTTCTCCTTTAAATTGGAAATATTCTGCCAGAAGGGTGCGCTGTAATAGTGATTTTTGTGCCATTTTCATTCTTGTGCCATCGAAAAGTGTATGAAGTTATGTATAGAATTGAACCA
Organism: Maratus speciosus; assembly: GCA_963932465.1. Lineage (NCBI taxonomy): Eukaryota > Metazoa > Arthropoda > Arachnida > Araneae > Salticidae > Maratus > Maratus speciosus. The sequence continues at coordinate 105,523,517 of OZ010795.1, read as the reverse complement.
ATTTTTGGGGGTATGTTTTTGGCTATGGCCAACTGGTCCTCCTTCAATTTGAAAATATTCTGCTGGAAGGGGGCGCTATAATAGTGATTTTTGTGTTATTTCCATTATTTTATCATCGAAAAGTGTATGAAGCTAAGCATACAATTGAACCAATTTTTTGTGTACATTTTTGGCTATGGCCGGCAGTTTTTTCTTGAATTTGGAAATATTCTGCCAGAAGGTGGCACTGTGACAGCATTTTTTGTAAAATTTTCTCAATTTTTCTCAGTTTTTTGTAATGTATATTGGTGGCTCGTGAAGCCATGGGAACTTCGCATCCTGCTAAGCTGGTTATTCACAATCAGCTGATGTACAGCAGAATAACGAAAAAAAATATTGATTTTAATAAATATCATGATCGAGATTAACTTATTCTTATTGTGATTTATTGACGAATAGAAATTTTAGATCAAAATCAAAGTTGGTATAATATTGAACTAATAACATCGAAGTATTAACATTTGGAACTACTTTTTGAAATATTAAGATGTATGAGATAGAAAAATGTTTTGGGATTGGCACATCCAATTAGTTATTTTTGTAACTTCATTATAAATAAAATAATTAAAATTAAAAGTAATTTTCTTTTTACTTATAAATATCACAGTAATTTAACTTAAAATAAAACTGAATGTGACTCAAAGCAAAACAGTATTAAATAATTAAAACAGAAAAAAGACATCAACTAAACCTATATTTGGAGAAAATAACTCTTTAATCATGGATAATATTAGTAGATATTTTATGTCTAAATTATAAAAAGAACGTATGTATTTCTTTGTGAAGATACTCTTCAATTATAAAGCCTATTAATTGGTTAAAATTTTTTACACAAATTATCAGCATTTCATTGTACAAATTAATTATTAGCAATTACCAATATAGTCAATGCCATATCCAAATCCAGTAGCAATTTTCAGCATTTGCATTTCATTGTACAAATAAACAGAATATTTTGATGTTTAAATTACATTTTTTATACAACATTATTAATATACATTACACGGCTTGAATGGCAGATACATGTCTTGAATTTCGGGATGGGATGGCAGGATTCGTGCCCTAAAGAACATTGGGGACGGGAAGCTCCTGTTTCCAAAAAATCATTTTCCGAAAATGTTTCTTTGTAAAACGACGATGAAGTGTTGGGACCGACTGACAAATTTCATGATATTTTCCACTATCGATTTGCAGTTTTCACAGTTTCTTCTTACAATAAATTGACAAAATTAGTGTTTGTTTTTCTGCATCTGACCAAAAAAGTTTGCGATTTTTCTCCTCGACCAACTGACGAATTTCTTGATTTTTTTTTTTGGAGACTGATTGGTGAATTTCATTAAAAAAAATTTCACAATCAATTGACAAATGTTGAAATTTTATTCTGTGACCGATTGGCAAATTTCCCTGTTTGTTCTTGTGACATACTGATGAAAGTAACGATTGTTTTTCTGCATCTGATTGAAAATTTTCGCATTTTTTCTCTGCGACCGGCTGAGGAATTTCACGGTATTTGCTCGTGACGGATTGGCAAATTTCACGCTACTTTTCCATGATCGATTGACGAATTTCGTGATATTTTCCCACTTTCGTTTTCCCATGAACTTAAGTTTTTTTCTCGCAACCAATCGACAAATTATTTTATTTATTTTCACCATGATTGACGAAATCAGCAATGTTTTTTTCTATGACCGTTTTACATATTTTGCGATGTTTTTCCTGTGCACCCAAAATTGGAAATAACTAAAAGGGCAGCAAAGGCCACCGTAGACTAAGCTCTACCAAATTGGACAATAGTCAGCACTAAACAAAATGAGATTACACTTGTAGTGCACATGAAAAAAAAAAACTTTGATGAACTTCAAAAAAACATATTTAGAAACAGCAAACTAGTTGTTTCTCACAATTAACAGAAATTAGGACATGACTTTTTGAAATCAACCTTTTCTCGTGTAATAGAAGAAAGCAATTGACTATTCCCTTTTCAAACTTTGGATATGGATTTAAAATTCCAATGCATAGAACATAGTTCAATTAATGAAAATACCAGGGATTACAGTTTTGAATATAATTCCATTAAGGATATAATAAAACAAATTTGTTCAGAAGTGACATACCATCACCGATATGCATTATTCGTGTAAGTTAAAAATGAATGCACATCAGATTTTGCAAAGTTTTCTAAAACTTTTTAAGAGAGCATAACTATGTGTTTCCGATAATTTCTAAAGTTATAAAAGTCGCAGGGTTGTTTGGTTTAAACCGTGGTTTAAACGACGCTGGTTTAAACCGTGATTTTTTTTTCATTTGTTTTTTTTCTCTTTTTCCCTATTGTTTTCATTTATTTTACACATTATTGAAAAATGCAAAATCCAAGTTATGCAGAAGCTACAAGCAAAACTTTAGAAAAATGATGAATTAATAAACTTGTAAAGTAACAAACATTTTTAGTCAAACTTTTCTTATAAGCTTTAAGTCTACATGGCAGACTAATTTTTCTAAAATTAGCTGGGGGGGGGGGGGGGGTGAAGAGTAGTTAGTTTTCTTTCTTCTTCTTTTTCAAGCCTTTTATTTTAAAAAATAGTCAAAATGGCAGATTCTAGCTAAAAATACACTTTTACTACTTAGATTGCTTGATTAGTTAAGATTTACTAAGGATTACATTATGCCTCAATGATGACATAATCATAAGTAATTCTCTCCATTGGTTACTCTTTGTTCTGTATGCTAATGAAGGATTTGCGGTGAGTTTTCTTTGTTGTATCATGGCTATTGGGTTTAGTAAGCTTTTTTTTTCTTTCATTCCTACATTGGGATTGAGGTTTTGCATTATGATTTATTTTATTGTTACCAGCAGGGTTAGCATGGTTTAAATCAATTGGTTAACCAACTGGTTTTTTAGAAAAAATCTAATATAACATTTTCTCATTTTTGTAATTTAAGTGTTTCAAATTATCGGATATAAATAATTTCTACTTTTAACCAGGGATGTAGTGGAGGGTATATGCAGGTATGCGACATATACCTTCTGAATTTTTTTAAGATTGATCTTAAAATGGAAAGTAGATTTATAAAAGTTGTCAATGTTTTCAGTAGTCTAAAAAGCTGGTAAATAGGTATTTCTGTTTATTTTACTACTGTCGCTCTTTTTTTTTTTTTTTTTTTTACCTGGCAGTTTCTGAGAAGTGTCAAATGACAATATGCAATACTTCTTGAAACGTGTAAAGACTACTTCTAAATTCAAATCATTCCAGGAATTCTTTATAAAAAGCTTAAAAGCTTTACTTTTAATAAAAGATAATAATTATTATGTAGTGTTTTAACAGAAAAATCAGACATATCATATTGCAAATATTTCAAAGAAATGATTTTGAATAGCCATGGGAAATTATATTGAATTTATGAAACTACACCATATATTTATTTATAGGACTATAGTAATCAAAAAATTGTTTATTAAGATTTTCAAGGTATCAGTGTTTCACTATGTAGAGCATTTTATTCATGGAACATAAGACATAACTTTTACTAAAAATGTTAAATTATTTCAATTTTCTACATAATTATTGTAATTATTTAATTTAAATTATTTTTAAATGAAGTTATATTACTTACATATTCAACAATGTTTATTTTTATCAATAAATATGTATGTATATGTAATAGAAAATATATTTAAAAAAAACCCGGTTTAAACCAAAAAACCTGTTTTTTTTTTTAAAAGAAAAAAAAAAAAACGGGTTTTTTACCAACCCTGAAAAGTCGCTCTGTGCTGTTTGTCAAAAGTGTAACTTGTGAAAGAGGCTAAAGTACGCAAAATGGAATAAAATCTAAATTAAGAAATTCATTTAGCAACCCGATTGTTAATTGCCCATAACATTAAGTGAAGGTTGAAAAATAGACATGATATATATAAAACTTGATTCTGTTCCTTTGTTTTAATAAAATAAAAATTTTGAATAATTATCTTGAGTTGTTAATTTTAATTGTTTCAATGGTATTTTGTCATGTCTGTATAAATGTAATTCTTTAAGTAGCACATAAAAAGTAACGGGGTTTAAAGATTTTTTTTTCATTTCTAACAGTTCAACTCCCCTGCATTTATAAATTTTGGGTATGAAACTTCCCTTGGGAAAACTTGAATTACAAGCCCTGATATTCAAAGAGATATAGTTTTTGTAAATTATATTTCAATACATTTAAAATGTTTTAATGATGTGTAAAACATGTTTGTAATTTATTGTTCTGAGATGACATTATATAGAGAAATAATTCACTATATAATTAAAAACATATCTAGTGCCGGATATCCGAATCCGGCAGGCGAAGGAGCTTCGGATATCCGGTATCCGATATCCGGCAAAATCAATATCCGGTGCATCCCTAATTGCAACCTCGATATGTGGAACCCCATGTGACGTGTGTATTCTGACGTGTTGTGTTCTGGCAACCCCTGAGAAGTGGTGGATTTTGTGGATGTATTTTGATATCGTGATGTATCGTTCTGTCTTTTATTTTTATGTTAAATTTATTGGATGTATTTGACTGACTATGGTTTCTGTAATCCATTTAAACGCTTTTGCTGAAAGTAATTAAGAAATATGAGGAAATTTTGAGAAGAAAAGTAGGTTTGTTTATTGTGTTTCAATGCGTATTCATAAGCCTATTTTGGAAAATGACGGTGGTGTTATGAGAGAGATTTCGTGCTGGAACTTTCAAGAAAGCTGTCAAGAAATCTGTTAAGGTATGTTGATAATTTTATGTATATTTTGCTGCTTTAAGAGTTTTTTACATTTTGAGATTGCTAGAAAGCGAGAACTGCTGAATTTTAAGAATGCTACACCGGGAGAACTGCTGAATGCAGTGATGTTTTTTTTTTTTTTTTGGTTAATGTGCCCGAAGCGCTCATACAAGATTGCTGATTGCCACTTTAGCGAATTTTGTTTATTATTTACATTTTATTTTCGTTAAGCGAAACATGCGTATAAACCGGTGCTTGGCGACATTTACTACTTGGCGGAAAAGGGGTTTTCACACCAAGAAAAATTCCGAGAATCACTCCAAGAGAAAAACTCCAAGAAAAATTCCGCCAAGATGGCGGCCGTGGGAACTTACGACATCTGTTCCAAGTTTTCTTTCTCTTTTTAGTATTCACGTGAAATAAACTTTTGCTGCTAGAAAGAAAATATTATTTGCGCTGTCTTAGAATTCTCAACAATAAAGACGATCTCAAAATATGAAATAAATGTCTCGTTCAAATATATTTTTAAATTTAAACTTTTGGCAATATTATGGTTTGGCAATTTTAAATATGACGTAATTTCCTCCATTTAAGACTTTTAACGCATATTAATGGATTTATTATTTTACATTTTTTTTCTCTTTTAAAATTCACGTGTAAATATAGTTTTTATGAATTATCAATATTTTCCTGCTTTTCATACGTAATTATTTAATTCTCATTTGAAAAAAAAAATTCTGTTTATAATAGTTACATGTAAATAAATTTTTTATTTGAAGGAAATATTATTCTTTGCGCTGTTTTAAATTTGGCAGCAATTTAAAATAATACCCTTTTCTAAAAGTTGTAAAAAATCTCTCTAAAAATGATGAAAATTTGATTTTAAAATAGAAATAAAACCTCAAAAAATGGTAACAAAAAATAAACGCAGTCTGCACACCGGGAACTTCTCATGTATAAAATGATCTAAAAATGATTAAATTCCTATGTACAGTTTTTGCTCCTTTAAAACTTTTTTAATGGAACGATTTTGACCCACTTTAATGTTAAATAGCTCTTAAAATAATTCTTCGATTTGAAAACTGTTTGCATCAGCGTGTTTATCAAACATTTCTCTAGTATAATACCGCTGATTTTCATATTTTTGTATGCAATAATTTTCTTAATATTAAAGAAGAAAGACCTCCGGTCACAAAGATTCAAAACCGGCGGAGGTGAGGGCGTTGGTTACTTTTTTTTTTTTTTTTTTTTTTTTTTTTTTTTTTTTTTTTTTTTTAGAATAGAGAGATTAGACGTTTCGAAGAAAATTTGTGGAAGCGCGTGCAAAAAAAAGTTCGGAAAATGCCTAGTAAATAACTCGTTCAATGGGAGATGCTGTGTTAAAATAGCATGGAAGAGTCGCACTGGAAATAAATAAAGCATGCCACTACAGTGCCATACTTTAATTGTTTCACTGCATTGTTTCGGACTCATTTTATGGTTTTAAAATTAAAAATTATGTCACTGATGCATTTTTGAAATAAAAAAAATAGGCAAATCAGGTGTCGACAACATTGTGAAACTTGTAAGTAAAAATTGCAGTACGTAGATAGTGAAATGCATAATTCAAGACGCGGAGTTAAATTTTATAACAGTATAGCTTAAGAACAACAACAACAGAAATAAATAAAAATCACATCAAATTTATTCCACGAATTTTACCAAAAATTACATAAGATTGACATCATTTGATTCGATTCAAAATGTGATGTTGATTTTAAAAACGACAAACACTTTATTTAATGAATGCCTATCCCGATTTTTAGGTAAGTTCATAATTATATACAATATGTAGCACCTATAGTCGTCGTTCAGTCTGTCTGTCTGTCCGTCCGCATATAACAGGGCAAAAACTACTCAACCGAATGGTCCGAAATTTTAAATATATAATTGTTGCAAAATTTTGTCGAGTCATTTCAAATTTTATGAAAATCAGATGCATAGTTTAATGACAGGAACAGTGAAAAGTTTTCCGTTACATTACGGCAAATGGAAAAAAATTATTTCAAGTGCATTTTAATGATGTTATAGCCTTTCGAACAGAATGAAAGTGAAATGCACTTATGAAGTGCACTAAAATATACATTCAGTACACTATGCGGTGCAAAAAATATTTATAAAACTAGTTATAGTACGAACGCACCTCATTTTCCACGTTTGACGTGCAATTTCCAACTTGTTCACCTCATTTTCCACGTTTGACGTGCAATTTCCAACTTGATTTTAAATTCTATCTAAAAATTCTGAACGATTAATGGGAATGATTCAAGACAGAAACAAATTCAGTGGGTCCTTCACCGGAAATAAAATAAATTTGCGGAACACAATTCCTCTAAAGTGACTTAACTATTTCCTCCATATACATTGATATCTAAGATTAACTTTTTGAATCAGAGAAATCCTCACACCACCGCACAATATTAATTGCATCCTGTTATTAAATTTTAAATTTCGCTCGCAGAAGTGAATTTAACTCTCAGATATTTCGCAGAATTTATTTCCGCCGTCTAGTATCCTATATTTGTTTAAAAAGACGAAGTCTGTCGAAATGAAGTTTGTTGTGTTTATTTATATTAATGTTACAGCAAAGATAGATATCCTTCGTGTTACAGCATAACTTTTCATTCATTAATATAGAAATGTTTTGTGAATACCAAACTGTATAAATTTTAGTCTGAGGAAAGTTTTGCGCCGAAGTCAAAATGTTGTAACTACAAGAATTTGTACTAGTCATGTTCAGAAATATTGCCTCGTTTAGGACTATTATCACTGCAGAACAAATTTGGTAACTTCGAGCAGTTAAAATACTTATGGAAAAATTTAGCCAAGTGATTTTAATACACTATACACTACATTAGGGTTTGACCGAATACCAAATAGTCGAATCGGTATTCGGTGATTCGGCGTGTAAACCGAATATTCGGTTTCGGACGAATACTTTTAAGTATTCGACCGAATAATTGCGAATACGTATTTTCTTAGAAGTAGAAGAATTATCTTTTACTTACAAGGAAGGTCTCCTTACTGGGCATACTCAGACTATTATGAAAAAAAAAAAAAAAAAAAAAAAAAAAACTAATTAAACTACTTATGTATGTTATAAAGGATCAGTCAAACTTAGCGGCGGAATTATAGTAGAAAGTCTGTAAAAAAATAAAATAATTTCGAGTATTTGGCGCGAAAATACGAAAGCCTCAAGCGATTTGGCGAGCTGCATTTTTCCTCGCCAAAAGCAAACGATTTTAATGCACCTGAAACGTGCTTTTTTGTAATTGATTTTTAGAATGCATGTAAATAGTATTTAATGAATTTAAACTTAAACAATGAGAGAGTTTAATGCATAGATTTGTTTGTATTACATATTTATGATGTTTGTTGCTACAGTTATTTAATTTTATCAGTGTAAAAATATTTTCATATTAAAAAATATATTTTTATATGTTTAAGCCTATTCCAAAACAAAAGCCATATAAAGAATGCTGCAGTTATAAATTTCAATACCGGAGAAGTTTTTGTTTCCATAGCAACAAAATTTGATCGACAGTGTTCCATTGGACTTAATTTTGAGATTGAAACAATTTTAATTAATTAAAATTTTGTTTTAATTCATAAAATTTCATACTTAACTTTCATTATATATATATATATATATGATGAAATTAGAGTTAAAACAATCTAAAACTGACAAAACTAAAGTTATTTAAATTAAATTTATTTAACAAGTTGAAACAACATGAAATATTTTTACCTTAAAGTGTATTTGACATAAAAAAGTACTATTTTTTGAAATTTTATGCCGTCGCCAACCGGTTGATAAACCGCCAAATAACGAAATTTTCATTATTTTTTTTACGGACACGCTATCGGGTTTCCGCCGAAATTTTTCTAATAAACATACCTATTCTCATGAGAAGAATATTCTATAATTTTTTTTAGATTTTTTGGAGTATGCCCGTATGGAGACCTTCCTTGTTAGAAGTAGAATAGGCTAAATGATGAGTTTTAGTATTATGTGCATGAGTTCAGAGTTCAGCTGTACTACAAAAAACAAGTCAAAGGACATTTTTAATTTTTAAAAAAAAAAAACCTTTTTCCTTTCTAAAACAGTTTACATAGGGGTAAAATCAAAACTTCTATCTACAATAGAGAAAAAAAAAGAAAGAAAGATACGGCATCTTTCCCTTATCATTTAATTTTAATTATTTCTATGTTAATTTTTTTAATTAAATTTATTTAATGTGTATTTTCTTAAATATACACATCAAATAACTATACCCTTAATGCCTATCCTATAGTTTTTATATCAATCAAGATAACATTGCTCAATTTTTTTTTATCTTGATCACCACAAAGTTAAATCATTAATCAAAATATAAATATCAATAATTTGATAGAAAATAGTTAAATGTACAAATTGATATGATACCTTTTGTATTTGAGAACATTTCTATTCAATATGTTTTTAATTAGACTTAGAAAATCAGTAAATCAGTTTAATTTCAGATTATTTCAGTTTATTTGAATAAACTTTTGTTTTTCTGACAATCCTTATCCTTAATAATAGCCTGTATAGTTTAATACTTACGTTATTTTTGGTATTGACTAGTGATAAAATAATAAGAAATAAGTGATGGATTAATGAATTTGTGAGTGGAAAAAGTCATTAAATTTTTTTGTGTAATTAGATTTAAGAATAAAAATGTAACTGAATTAAATTCTTGAGAATTTAATTTTAATCAAAGTTTATTAAAAAGGCTAATATAGGCAAAAATTATTTTTTTTAAGTATTCGGTTGTCGAATACCGAATATTCGGTATACACTTTGACCGAAGCTTCGGTATTCGGCTAAGTTCCGGCTTGGGTCAATTCCTGCACTATATGCCGATCAATCACCGGACACTTTCAATTTTAGACATTTTGTCGAATACTTAAAGATATACTTGTCGGATTCTTCTGGAACTTCACGATTATAAAGAATATGTTTGACCTCATATTTATCAACGTCGATTTGATAAGGAGGCTAAAGAGCTAAAACTTTTTAATTATACTACTTTTGTTTACTTTAAGCAACTTTTATTTATCTTAACCCCTTCTCTGACGGGTTTTTTTTTTTTCGAATTTCCAATCCCAAAAAAGCATTTTTTTTTTTGGCTGAAAATTAATATATGTTCTATCCTGAATTGGAAAATGTAAAATATTTTCGTTTGTATCCAATTTTTGTTTGACCATTGGTAAAAAAAAAAAAAAAAAAAAAAAAAAATCACTGAAACCCATTTTTTCCTGAAATGCACTCAAGTTAAAAAAAAAAAAAAAAAAAAAAAAAAAAAAGTCTGAAACTATATTTGTCAAATCTATTTGAAGTATAAACACAAAGTTGGCAACATTTCGCCAATTTTGGCAAAATCTTGCCAACACTGATTTTCTGAACAGCTTTTTACATAAAATTTACACACATAAAAGATTTTCTCGTATTACAATATTAGATAAATATCTGCATAAAAAACATTATTATTTATAGGTATTATATAAGTCAGAGCTCTCATCTTCTGACTGAGAGATGATATAATAACTTCCCTCAGAAGAATCACTCTCTGAATCCACCATATAAGGCATTTTGACATGGAACAATAACTAACGAACGCCGATATTACAGCAAATTCGAAAATAATAGAACTAATTGCGTCATCTCTTAGCACTATGCAGAAATACAAAAAACTATCCCAGAATACACCGACGTGCAAGTTGCGACAAATTCACTTTCAAGGATGAAAATTTTTTTCGCGTCGCATTGCAACGCCGAGCGTACCTGAACGAAAACACTGAACGTATGACATGCGACGCCGACAGAGAAGGGATTAACGAGGGTATTTGCCATCTACAAGCTAAGATCACATACCCTTGTTCAGATATCGCAGTCTCTAAAAACACGCTAATTTGTTCTGTTTTAAAAAGATACCCAAGACTGAACTACCAGGCTTTACCCGACTGCCAAGAAGTGTTATGTGTTTCAAGCATATCTGGGTATGTGGATTTCTTTATACCCTCGAAACATCCCAACGGCTGGATGGATTTTAATGAATGAGGCCTCTGTCGATTCGTTTTAACCGCCCGATGGTTATAGGCTAGGTTTCGTTTTTATAAATTCAAAATGTTGGCCATAAAATATAAAATGGCGGTAGAGACGAAAAAAAAATTTACACACCCTATTGAGTGGCATATCATTGGATAGGTCTTTCAAAATGAAGACGATGTTTCATTGACTATTTTACAGTCAGAAGCTCCGTTTAAATATGACACAACCAGGAAGTTGTGTAGGTAGGATCTGCTCTAGCTTTACTGCAACTCTAACCTTCATAGATATCTATAGTCCTCATCAAAACAGTGTTTATAGATAGGAACTAACAATTAAACATAACTTAAAAGTCATCAATACAAGTAAATAAATAAAAAAAAATAGGTAAGTAACATAAAAAATAGTTTCACATTGATGAGAAATAATTTATTAGTTCGCTTTTTACGCAGTCGGGTTTTTTGATTTTTTAAATTTAATTTTTACTTGTGATCTTCTGTAATCGGATTGCGATCCATTTCTCTTTGATCGAGAATTTTTTCGGTTCCTAGGAGATTGCTTCACTCACGTGAAAACACCTGTTTGCTAATGTTAATCCTATGGAATTTTTTTTTTTTTTACGATAGCTCGTTTGCATTTTAATATTTTCAAAACGATTTTTTTTTTCCGCATTAACTAGCTGAGATCTACGTGTACAAAAACCGTTTTTTACATTTTTGATTTTGCTTACACCTTTTTTTTTAAAATTAGGATACTTTTACTTTCGGAACCGGTTTCTAAAGTGAAAGTATTCTCATAAAAAACTTGCAAAGAAAGTCAATAAAGTAAAAAACGGCCTTTGTTCAGATTGAGAGCTGCTACTCAATGCAAAAAACATTTAAAAATACTGAAATGGAAACGAGCTATCTTCCATAGGATTAAATATTCTTCCGTAGGATTAACATTAGCCAACGGGTATGATAAGGCCGAATAAGGAAAAAAATAAATAAATTAGGAGGATTAGGAGCGAGTTGTTCAAACTAACTGTTTGGAATACAATAAATGATGGGATAATTGAAAGATTTTTTTCCTTGCAATATTCTGTTGTATATAATTCTGTTGTATTGTCAAATTTTTAATTTAATCTGATTTTCAGGAACTCACCACAAAAGATTGTCAAGCAAAAGGAATCGATTATAGTTTAAGATATGCACCTTTTATAGGAAACAGAAAAACGTTGTTCCATTCTTCAGCATATAAATACGAATTTCTGTAAATTCCATTAATTTTTTCATAAAAATTCGAACTATTTGTTTTTTGTGTTAACGCTATTTCCGAATCATCCCTTACCCTATTTAATCATAGGATTCTGCAATTAATTAACATTAAAATTAGGCAAAGATTTCTATTCGGAAAGAGTTATAACTAAAAAGTGAAATAGTTGACAGCTAAGTATATGCTGATAAGATATATTTAAAATTTTTATTTTGATAAAGAAAAAAAAAGCTTTAAATTTTGCAAATAATGTATTAAATGTAAATACGCAGATTCGGGGGGGGGGGGGGACGCTGCGGTCGTTAGTACTGCAGCATATTAGGCTCCGGTACTTTTATTGTTAGAAATTAAGTCCTGCTACTGGGATTGCATTGAATAAATCTGTAGGGAAAGACATTCATTTTTTTTTTTTTTTTTATTAATTACATTATTTTAACGCATTCATTCTACTCTCAGATTTCAAATAAAATTATTCAAAAAAGAAAAAAGAAGAAAAAATTCGAAAACACTCTTAAAAAGAAAAAAAAAAGTTTCAAATATGCCATCATTCATTGTATTCAAAACAGTTAACTTTTTAATCTCCCTGCTTTTATTATCATCTTTTTTTTGTTTCTTAATTTCTACACAAGAACTTTTAATACTTTTTTTTTTTGACAGCTGACTAACGAAACTTATTTCATAAACGGCAGAAGTTCTAACAGAAAATCGAACAAAATGTCACTTTGATCCATTTCCTTATTAGTTTAAAAATCGAATGGTTTCGATTTCTGTCTCGGGTTATAACGCAGGATATTATCGTAGTATTGGAAAATTGAAAAATACGTACGGGAAAAAGTGGTTTAAAAAAATACAAAGTCATTTTCATGGAGAAAATGAATATGGTGTAAGATTAAAAAGAAAAGAAAAATCCATGATGTTTTTAGCTACTCCACATGTATATCGAATCTATAATAGCTTATGTTCGGAAAATGAAAGTAGAAGATAACGACAAACAATTATTGGAAGGTGCTTTAGTAAAATTCAATTGATTGATAAAAAATAAATTATAATGGAAGAGATTTTTTAAAAAGTAAATTGCAATTTGAAAAAATAAATTTTATCAATTTTACATGTTCTAAAATGTGATTACCCTATTTCGGGAATTGTCGATTTTCTGTGTATCAAAACATCGACATATTATCGAATTATGACAACCGATAGTATCGATAGACAATCGAATTTTGACATTTTTATGCTAAAATTGATTAAGAAATGAAAAAGATTTTGCTAACTTACCATTTTCCTAAACCTGATAACAACTTCCGGCAATTTCCGATGGTAACAAACAATCGACTGCTAAGATTACGTTCAGTTCCTGACAACCGATACTATCGATAAATAATGGACTTTTCACAGATTTTAATGTTATTATTTTTTTTTTAAGTCGACCAACTTACCATATCTTTCTAAATCTGACTACCAAGGATTTCTGATTTTTGACAGCAATAATCAATCGATATTATCGGCTACTGACAACAGATAGTATCTATAGACTTCGATGTTAAAATTGCAAAAGTAACCTCCCAATTTACCATCTTCCTAAATCTGATTCTTTAAGAGATTGCCGATTTTCAATAGAATCAAACCATCGATAGTCTCGATATTATCGAATCCGATAGTACTGATAGACAATCAGCTTTTAGATATACACTGTGACCTCAAAAATCCGGCAAGAAGTCATCTTTCTGCCCCCTCTTTTTACACGTCCCACTTATACGGTATAAATAACAAGTTGGAAATTACACGTCAAACGTGGCAAATGAGATGCGTTCGTACTATAACTAGTTTTATAAATATTTTTTGCACCGCATATTGTACTGAATGTATATTTTAGAGAACTTCATAAGTGAATATCAATTTCTTTCTATTCGAAAGGCTCTATTATTAAAATGCAATTGAAATATTTTTTTCCCATTGGCCGTAATGTAACGGAAAATTTTTGACTGTCCCTGTCATTAAACTATACATCCGATTTTCATAAAATTTGAAATGACGCGACGAAATATTGCAACAATTATATATTTAAAATTTCAGACCATTCGGTAGGGTAGTTTTTGTTCTGTTATACGCGGACGGACGGACCGAACGACGGCTATAGGTGCTACGTATTTATATAATTACTAACGCACCTAAAAATAGCAATTGTTTATGAATTTAAAACTTCAAGATCGAAAGCGATGGATTGACGGACAGCAAGATCGCCGACACTGTGCTAAATTGAGCCGCCGATAATGCTAGTAGCAGCTCAGAGGAACGAGAACAAGGAGCCGGAAAAATGCATAAATTCGAGTGGAGAATTAATATCTGCTTTAGAGAAACAAGATAGTATTTCCGAAATAGATATTCTTCTTTGTGTAAAATCCAAGAAGAACTTGTTAAATAACGACCGAAAAAAAAAATGAAGGAAATAAAATTGACATCGATGTTTCGGAAATTATATGAGGATAAATTAGTTTACTGTTTATTAGAATTTTTTTTTTTTTTTTTTTGTAACATAGAAAATATCAATTAAAGTAAGTTTCTTTTATCTCTTTTTCTCACTTAAATATCATTTGACTATGAATTAAATTATGACTAACGGCACCATTAAGAATATCGGAAGTACTTTTAATATTCTTTCAGAAATCCGAAATTTTCAAAAATCTGGCTTAGTCTTGATCCCGACGATGCCGGATTTTCGATGTTATACTGTCTATGCTGGAATTTCTTTTTTCACTAAATTGAACTTTGAAGTAAAATAAAACCTAATATTGCATTGCATTGCATTTAACACGCAATTACAATTTCTATATCTGTAAGATACACGATTTAGGCTTAATATTAGGATAAGTTAACTTTAAGTTATGTGAGCCATAATTTTTCATAAATATGTTCATATATTTTTGTAATTTTTGTGATCAAAGGGAAAAGAACATACATTTATATCTATTTACTAATTTCCTTCCGAAATATTGCTGTATAAATTGCATAAATATTGAAATTACTTTGAAGAGAAACTTTTTCTCTGCTCCCCATGGCAACGAAGGACGCGCGATGTGCGCGCATCCTACCTTAGAATGCGACTTCGGTATTTATTGCTTGAACGATAGGAAGAGATGTTTTGATTTCAAAAGCATGATCGCTGTAATTTTTTTACAGTTTGTTGATGAGGCTAAGCCTCCCTTTTTCGAAAAACCAGATCAAGTATTTGTTAATACTTATTGTAAATATGTATAGAATCATGTATCTGTAAATATTCATTAAATATTTCAAGAAAAGAATTCAGAACGCACCTCCTTCATTGATTTTATGTTCGAATGTTTTGAAAATTTCTACATGGTGCATCACGCCGAGAAAGAAAGAAAAAAAAAAAGTATTTGTTACCTTTTTAATGTCTTCAAAACACAAATAAGGAAATAGAGGATAGTAAGTAATAAGAAGACGGCAAAGGTAAGATAAGTCTTTCATATTTTATTTCGAAATGTCTGATTTAGAAAAGTTGAAAAAGAACCGAACAGTTTTGAGAACAGCAGTAACAAAGCTGATTAATAATATAGAAAATGTTATGAAGGATAGTCCAATAGATTTTGATAATTTAGAAGAATTATTTATTCAGTTAGATACTAAAGCAGAATTATTGAAGTCAGTTGACGAGAAAATTGAACTCCTTTTAGGGTTAGACGACTATGAAACTGAAATCAATTCTGTTTATGATTACGCGGATAAAATATCAGTTGCAAAATTCCGGGTGAAGAAAAAATTAACCGAAAACAAAAAAAATGTCAATGTTGATTTAAATAACAGTCAAGATTAAAAATAGAATGTGATTAATGATGAAAACTCAGTTGTTAAATTGCCAAAACTGAATATACAAAAATTCTATGGCGACTGTACGCAATTTATTTTATTTTTTAATACCTTTAAAAATACAATTCACGAAAATAAATCGCTTTCGAAAATTGAAAAATTTCATTATTTGAAGAGTTATTTATCTGGGTCTGCGGCTAATGCTGTAAAAGGTTTTGAAATATCAGAAGTTAATTATGACGCAGCATTGAAAGTTTTAGAAACGCGTAATGGTCAAAAAGACGTGATAATTAATCATCACCTGAACAAGCTTCTTAATTTATCCCCTGTTTATAAGGCTAACGAAATTCAAAAATTGAAAAAATTGCACAGTGATATAGAAATAAATGTTCGATGTTTGTCCACATTAGGACTCGAACCAGCAAATTATGGCTCCATGCTTATCGCCGTAATTTTAAAATTAATACCGGTAGAATTAGCTTTGGAATATAATAGACAAAATATAGATAATTTAACACATTCAGATATACATAAATTATTTACTTTCTGCACACTGAAATAAAAAGCAGAGAATACGCATTTTTTTCGAGAATGAAAGCATTTGAAAATAATAAAACAAAAATCAAGAGTCAAACAACAAAATCTAAATTTAAATCTATTTCAGATAGGCAGCTAGCTCATTGCATTTTTTGCAACGATAGTAAACATTCATCTGATTTGTGTGAGGCTGTTGATGTAAACACTAAAAGAAATTTGTTGAAATCTCAAGGAAGATGTTTCCTTTGCTTAGGCAGGAAACACGTTATCAAAAATTGTAACTCTAAAACTAGTTGCAAGAAGTGTTCAGGCAGACATAATCAAACAATATGCCTAAAATCTAAATTAATAAAAGAAGTAAACACACCCGAATTAAAAGGTAATGAAAGTGAAACTAGTGAAAAAGTAATTTCGGCTATTTCCTCTACAGAAAATAATAAAATTCTTCTACAAACTTGTTGTGTAAAAATAAAATCAAACGGAAAACAATCTCTAATTAGGTTACTTTTAGATTGTGGGAGCATGCGAACCTTTGTATCTGAAGAAATAGCAAATAAATTGAATTTACAGGCAATAAGAAAAGAAAAATTGTCGGTTTTTACATTTGGAAATAAGAACCCCATTGAAAAAAAACCTTTGAAGTAGTTAAACTAACTACTGAAAATAAAAATGTACCTAATTCAAAATTAGATATAGAAGCGCTAGTCACCAATCAAATATCAGCTACTGAAATCCCCTCACCTGAAATCAATGATTTGATGAAAAGTAAACAATTTGAAAATTTAACCCTTGCGGACACACCCACATCCAAAGAACCCATTACATTACTTATAGGTGCTGATTATTATTATGATATAGTTACTGGAAATATAAAACATTTGAATAAAAAATTAGTAGCTGTCGACACCATTTTTGGTTGGTGTCTACGGGGAAAAACAACTGACAGTTATACGCCCTTAGCATTTAATGTAATAGTAGAATTTTTTTTTTTTCTGAACCGATTGAAAAATTCTGGAATATCGAATCATCTGGCCTTTTTAATACTAAACAGGATTAAGATTTTTCAGAAAACAACGTTATGAAGCAGTTTGAGTCAGAAATTAAATACAATGATAAGTGATATACAGTTCGATTTCCGTGGAAGCTTGAAAGGGAATGTTTAAATGACAATCGGAAAATTGCAGAATATAGATTTTTTAAACTCAAACAAAGATTGATTAAAAACCCTGAATTATTTTTTGAGTATAAGGAGGTGTTAGCAGATAATTTGAAACAAGGTATTATTGAGTTAGTTACAGATCCTGAAGAAAAACAAAATGTAACTTTTTATTTACCTCATCGAGAAATAATTAGAACTGATAGGACAACGAGCAGATTACGCATAGTTTTCGATGCCTCTGCTCATGACACAGGCTCACTGTCTTTGAATAATTGCCTGCATGTAGGTCCAAATTTGTATCTTGAAATATTTGATGTTTTGTTACGGTTTAGATTTAATCAGATAGCTTTTACAACTGATATAAAACAAGCATTTCTACAGATAATTATAGATGAAAACGATCGTGATGTAACAAGATTTTTATTTTCACAAGATTTGTTTGACAATTCTAAACCCTTTGAAATTTATAGATTCACCAGAGTGTTATTTGGAACTAGTAGCAGTCCCTTTTTATTGGCTGCAACAATTAAACACCACTTGAAAAAATACACCGAAAAATATCCAAACTCAGTAAATTTTTTAAATGAAAATATCTATGTTGATGACGTTATAGGAAGTCATGAAAATATTGATCAAGCCCTATCCACGAGTTTACAATGTATTGATATATTTGAAAATGCAAGTATGCATTTACACAAATGGCATACGAACTCTTTACCACTTAGTGAACTATGGAAAGAAAATGGCATAACTTCAGAAGTCAATTCTGAAGCTTTTGGAGAACAAAATCTCCCTTATAAAGTTTTAGGAATAGCTTGGAATAATTCCAAAGATTTACTTTATTTTGATGTTCGAGGTTTAGTTGATTTCGTTTCAAAAAGTATAGACACCGAAAGATTTATTCTACAAGTTTTAGGCAGGATTTTTGATCCACTTGGATTCCTAGGACCATTTACATTAAGACTAAAATGTATAATTCAACAAATTTGGAATTTGGGTCTAGATTGGGATAACACCTTACCCGAAGATTTACGTATACTTTGGAGTAGCTGGTGTAACGAACTCCCTCATTTGAAAAACTTTTCAGTACCCAGACACTATTTTTCTGACATCACCAATTGGCATGATTATGACCTACAATTGCATATTTTTGCCGATTCGAGCATGAAGGCTTATGGTACGGTTGCTTATTTACGTGTAGCAACAACCACCAAAAATGTTCGAACAGTTTTTGTTGCTTCGAAAAACAGGGTTGCTCCACTGAAAGCGCTTACCTTACCAAGGCTTGAATTGATGGCCGCACTGTTGTCGGCCAAGCTAAGTAGTAACATTTTGAAAGCTCTAAAATTGAATGTACCGACTTATTACTGGAACGGATTGAAAAATATCCTATTTTTGGATAAAAGGATCCCCTAAAAAGTTTAAGCCCTTTGTCAGAAACAGAATTGAAGAGATCCATAAATTGACCTCACCTGATAACTGGTATCATTGTCCTGGTACTGCCAATCCAGCTGATATAGTTTCTCGAGGATCAAAAATCTCTAGGATAATCAATGATACAAAAGTTTACCTCCTGAGTGTTGGCCAATATCAGAAAACAAAGAAATCGCTTACTCAAATGAATTAGAATTAAAAAAAAAAAATCCTAACGATGTTTTTCAGAGCGAGTGCTTAGTCAAAAAACTCGAAAATCCCATAAACATTTCGAAATATAGTAATTTAGAGAAACTTTTGAGAATTACCATTTGGGTAAAGAAATTCATTATGAAGCTGAAAAAATCAACTGAAGTGCAACACGTAGTAACAACCGAAGAATTACACGAAGCTGAAAATTTTTTGATACAATCTGAACAAAAACAATTTTATAAGGAAGAAATAGAATCTCTAAAAAATAGTAAATCAGTGGATAAGACGTCATCCTTATCAAATTTCATGCCCTTTATTGACAAAAACGGGTTGATGAGGTTGGGAGGAACGCTCGAATTTTCTAGCCTGCCCGCAGAAGAGAAAAACTCGATAATTCTCCCCAAACATTCTTGGTTAACTACTCTAATAGTTCGTCGAGAACACGAGAAAATTATGCATGGAGGGACAGCCAGTACTTTGGCAAAAATTAGAACTCGTTTTTGGATACCTAAAAGTCGTCAGTTGGTCAAGAGTGTTATCAAGAATTGTATAATATGTAAAAAATATTTCTCCAAACCAGCAGACCAGATCACCGCACCATTACCAAAAGTCAGAGCTAGTGAAGCACCGCCATTCGCAATCTGCGGTTTAGACTTCGCCGGTCCGATCTATATCAGAAATTTTAAAGAAACGCAAAAATCTTACATTGTCCTGTTTACTTGCGGTGTGACTAGAACCATTCACCTGGAACTCGCGTCTGATATGACAACAAATTCTTTTTTGATGGCATTCAGAAGATTCACAGCTAGACGAGGAAATCCCAAAATTATTTATTCTGACAACGCAAAAACCTTCAAAAAGGCTTAAGGTGAACTCGAAATTTTATACAACATACTGACAGACAAAGTATTTTTAAATTTTATTACAAAAGAGAGAATTATATGGAAGAATATTATAGAAAGAGCTGCATGGCGGGAAGGCTTCTATGAGCGACTAGTAAAGTCAGTCAAAGACTGTTTGAGAAAAGTAATTGGTAGAGCACTCTTAAGTTATGATGAATTAGCGACTCTGTTGACAGAAGTGGAAGCAGTTTTGAATACGCGACCACTGACGTATGTATATAGCGACAGCGATGAACCAGAACCTCTTACTCCAATGCACTTTTAAAACTTTCATTTCCTATTAATTTTTTTGAAATAATTGAAGATTGTTCAAAGAGATCAACACTCTTGAAAAGAAAAAAATATCAATCTTTACTATTGAAACAATTGTGGACCAAATGGAAAAAACAATATTTGATGGATTTGAAAACAGCCCATTCCTTGAAAAATCCTAATGCCCATACGCCACTGAAAGTGGGCGATGTTGTTTTGATTCAAGATGACGCAAAAAATAAGTTTCTTTGGAAACTTGGTAAGATTCAGACTGCCATTCCTGGAAGAGATGGCAATATTCGTTCATACGAAATAAAAACAGAGAGTGGAATCTTAAAAAGATCCATCCAGCACTTGTATCCCTTTGAAATACAAAATGACTAACAAATGACTTTTTGCAGACTTTTTATAAACTTTTATAGACATTTATTTAGTTTGTTTTTTCTGCATTTAGGACTCTAAATATTTTCTTTCTCTTTTTTAATTTTTAGTCTTATTTATATATAGAATCTTTTGAATTTTGGTATAAGTAAGTATATAATTTAACTGCAAAAAAAAAAAAAAAAAAAAAAAAAAAAAATTAAAAAAAAAATGTGTGTGTTATTTAACTGTCATTATTTTTACTTTGTTTGAATTTAAAGTGTTTTATTTAGAATTTATTGATATTTTGAATTTGACTAATTAAGTGATTAATTAGATATTGTTTGAATTCTTATATTTAGTATTTTGTATTCGAATTTTAAAAATTGTATTAGATTACTGAACCACCGATACGAAAAATTGAATTTTTATGATTTTATGATGGAATTTTGATTTGTGAACTCTTTAAGAGTTCAGGTGGGGAGTGTGAAGAGAAACTTTTTCTCTGCTCCCCATGGCAACGAAGGACTCGCGATGCGCGCGCATCCTACCTTAGAATGCGACTTCGGTATTTATTGCTGGAACGATAGGAAGAGATGTTTTGATTTCAAAAGCATGATCGCTGTAATTTTTTTACAGTTTGTTGATGAGGCTAAGCCTCCCTTTTTCGAAAAACCAGATCAAATATTTGATAATACTTATTGTAAATATGTATAGAATCATGTATCTGTAAATATTCATTAAATATTTCAAGAAAAGAATTCAGAACGCACCTCCTTCATTGATTTTATGTTCGAATGTTTTGAAAATTTCCAAAACTTATTACAGCGAAATGAACGAAAGCAATAATGTAAGTTTTTTTTTTTTATGATAGCAATCGAGTGTTAATAAAAACAACATTCGAATAATGTATGAACGATTTTGACAACCGAAACAGAGTGACTCAAAAAAGAGACAAAATTTTCAATTTAATTAAAAGGAAATAGACCCAAAGCACGTTGGTAATTTTTCATCTATTGACATTATATAAAAAATATTTTGAAAATAATACAGCAGCCTTTCGCTATTATACTGTTCTATTATATGCTGAAAGACAAGAAAAAAAAGTGCGAAATAAGCCATGTTACTAAAAAACTAAGAAAGATGATAAACTAAAGTAAATGTGGTACTTTTTCAGTATAGGGCCTTGACGAGATAAAGAAAGTGGTCTTGGCGATAGAAGGAAATTTGGCGACATATTTTCTGGAAATCTATTCATACTTTTCTATACACAAGCTATTTTTTAAAAATATTTATACAATTTATTTAAAATAAAGAAGTCATTTATCTGCTTTTATATACAAACAGAAGAAATTGTGAAGCTTCTGACGCCCGCATTGAGGAAAGCTTTTTAAAAAACGCCAAGGCCCCGGAAAAGTACCACAAATGTTTCATATCTGTCATCCAAATGTTAGTTATTATATTACAAGTTTCATAATAAAATTTATGATAGGGAATTATTGTTACTGACATATCTATAAAGTTAATTTTTAAAAAGTGCAAATAAAGTAGGGAGATATACGAAAAAAAGAACAATACAGTAGAAAACCGCTAATCCGAAATTCCGCTTTATCCGAACCGCTTTTATGTTCGAAAATTATACTTAAGAGATTTACTGAAAATATTGAATTTATGTACACTAAAATCAAAGAAGTACTTTTTACATTTTTTACTACGAATTTTTCCGGATTACAGGGATGAATGTTGGGGAAAACGTGTAGAAGTTAGAATTGACCAAAAATGGCAGTAAAGCATGTTTTTTATTCTTTAAACAGCTTGAACAGAGAAAAAATCAATAATGTAAAAGTACAACATATGTACACGAATATAAAATGAAAACGTGCACTGTAGGCCTACTCGCAGAAGATACCTTATATCGGACTTGTTTGCCAGGCAGTCACTATAAAATTATTTTTTTTTAAATTGCTAAAAGCATTTAATTCAGATGATAAAAATTTATTTTTCTTTTCAATAGCTTGATTTCGCAAATTATCTACAGAAATGTTTTTTCTCACCACCTCGTTGACGTAGTGACCGAGCTATTTATAGATTCGCGATTTTGTATTGTTTGTAATGAGTTGTTACGTTATTTGTTATTCTGAAGTCCCATTAGATTATTACAAACATAAAGAGTGATTAAACAAGCAATAGGGTAAGGTGCCCTATTATCGTCCCCCAGTCACTTTTAGGCCCTTGGAAATTGTAATTTTCAGTGAAAATCTACCAAGTTTGGATTTTATATAGACTAACTACCCACGCACATAGAAACATAGGCACATATCCTACAAAAAATTTTAACAATGCGAAAATTTGTTTTTTCAAAAATATCTAAGAAATGCAAAAGAAAAAAAATGGTCTCAATTTCGTCCCCCAAATAATCCAATACGCCGAGGCTTAACTTATAACTAAATCAAAATTTATTTCTAAATGAGTAAGTAATTTAATTTACATTAAAGTAAGGCACAAAGAAATGTACTAATTATCAGTGGAAGAATGACATAACGAAACATTAGCCATCCAAACATGAGGAAAAAATTGAAAATAATGTCATGAAAAAACATTCCTAATTTCGTCCACGGGACGAAAATAAGAACTGCAAGGCGAACGAAATTGGAACCACGCTACTTCCCAATATGACGGGGCTTGAGTTCCCGTAAGATGAACTGTGCGTCCTAAAACTCACTGTATGCTACTATCAGCATCTTACCAACGTAAAATACATGCAATGAATAAGAAATAAATACTTACAGTACAGTAAATAACGTTCTGCAAACAACGTAATAAGAACTCAGGTAATGTAAAAATAGGAAATTCGCCGTCTTTAATTTATGTATGCGTCTTGGCGAACGAAACTTTCAGCACTGATCCCTTTCACCTCCTGTCCCCTGTGCCTTGAAGCGCCACTTTCGCAGAAGAGGAGAAGTTAAGGGGGACGAAATTAGGAGAGGGTACGAAATATGGGCACTTTACCCTACTTTTTTTTTTCTAAAAGTCGTGCCGGATTATCCAGCATGCCGGACCTTAGGATGCGGATTTAGAGGATGTTTATTGTACTACTGAGTACTTATAACTTACATTCTCTTTATCAAACACCTTTTTCTTTTCTATTTTTATCAGAATTTCGGGTAATCCAAATTTTTTGTAATCCGAACAGGCACCAATTGGTTCGAATTAGCGGGGTTCTACTGTATATCCGAATGAGCGAAAACTTCCAATTTTTGAATGTTTTTTTTTTTAAAACTGTATAAATTTCCGTAATAAAAAACAATGCTTTATAAAAGAATGTATAAACTAACTAAAATGAAACTTTTTTTCCTCTTATTAAGCTTAATATTCTTTTGAGGCAGAAAGATAATTATAACGAATACCAAAAGAGAACAGTGATTCTTTATCAGTCAGACGTATAATAACAGCTATAATACGCAATAAAGGCTTTCTCCGGAATAGGGAATATTCACATTAAAATTTAAATTTATAAAAGGCACGCCGAATCTTTCTCATCAAACGAGAACGCTAACGTTCCGACTTTTATCCCATTCAAATGATTTCAGTCATAGAATTTCAGGCAAGTTGATTTCGAATAAAAGACGGAATAATAAATATTTTTTTATTTGTGGATAGTATTGGATATTATTTATTTCATTCAATATAGAATTATGTGACTGCCATGATTAAAGAGTTCTTCTATAGAAGTTCCAATTTACATAATTAATACGTATATTATGTTGCGTTCTTAGTAAGTTATTTATATAATTCATTACTAAATTGAACGAAAAATAATCCGTTTTAATCAATATGCTATTAACAAGCTTTATTCAAATTCACAATAAATATTGCTGATGATAATAAAGAATGCTTTTGAAAATTATGCATTATGATTGGTGATTTTTTCTTTATTTTTGCAATTATTTTATACCAATACAGTTATGATATGAAATATATAGAAATAATAGTTATACGGGTATATTATATTTTCATTATCAATAGTAATAAATGCAATTCTTTCAGTAATGATTATGTTTTTTATTGCTATTGCACAGAGTATTGCTGATGATAATTAAAAAAAAAAAAAACTTCTTCAAAATTGCGAAATATGATTGATGAAGAATTATTTATACAATTATTTTATAATAATATATTTAAGAAATATGTGGAAATGATAGTTATTTTTAGCTAATGAAATACACAGAAATGATAGTTATAGAAACGTTCCCATTATCTATTAGGAAGTATGTGGAAATGATAGTTCAATATAGTTAATAAAGCATAGTACAGAACAAGTAGTTACAGAAATGTTCCTATTATCAATAGAAAACTCAATTACTTTTGAAATAGCATAAGATGCTGTTATAAAAATCATTATATCGTTATAATGAACAATACAAATAACATACGACTTGATCAATAAATCAACTTTTAGTCAAGAAAAAGCTTCGAAGATAACAATTCTGTTTTTCTTATTTAATATTTAATGTTAAATACCCAAAGGTTACTTGAATAATTTTATTATTTTTATTCGGTTTTCACAAAACATAATACTTATGTACACCTTAAATTCTTCTTAAGTATTATTATTATTATTATTACTATCATTTTGAAAATGCAGCCGTGAAATTTCAGTTAAAAACTAAATTAATCGTAACAAATTTGAAGAGACGCCCCCGTAACAATGACATGCATTAATACATTAAAAAATTAGATTTATAAAAATAATTAAAAAACCATTAAAAATCGATAGATAAAGTTACAATTTTCAAACCAACTACGAGGGTGCATCAATAAGTTTTTACCCTCACATAGAAATAATTGAGTGAAATTTATGAAATTGCTACATTGTATGAGTCCTTTTCTATATAGTCACCGTGCACAGTAACACATTTCTACAAACGGTATTTCAAAGAGAGGGGGGAGGATGTATTCCAGGAGGCGCGATAGTAGACCCAAAGAAGGCATTTTTCTAACTTTTACCGACCCCCACATGTGACATATTGTTGGAAAGGCAAGTGACCATTTACTCATGCTATACACCTCCCGAACACCCCCCCCCCCAAAAAAAAAAAAAAAAAAAATTTGCCCCGGCGGGCATGAATGATGTCGGCAAAATTTAGAAAAGTGCCCCCTCCAGAGGGCAAATTTGTGGGAGGGGCTTGGGAGGTGTATAGCATGAGTAAATGGTCACAGGCCTTTCCAACAATATATCACATGTGGGGGTCGGTAAAAGCTAGAAAAATGCCCCCTTTGGGTCTACTACCGCGCCTCCTGGAATACATCCTCCCCCCTCTCTTTGAAATACCGTTTGCAGAAATGTGTTACTGTGCACGGTGACTATATAGAAAAGCACTAATACAATGTAGCAATTTCATACATTTCACTCAATTATATCTATGTGAAGGAAAAATCTTATTGATACACCGTCGTATACATAAAAGTGCAGTTTTGTAGAATTATGCAATAAATATTAAAATTATGCGATATAAAGAAGCGAAGTTACATGTGATCGACAGCGAAATCTAGTGTTAATGAATGTCACACTTGCACTTTATAATATAGATTATGAATTATTATCATATCTTAAAAAGGGGCAGGCGATGCCCCGGCACGAAACTAGGTTCTCAGAAAAACGTAACATCAATGTCAGCTATTCTACATGCGATTTCGCAACATGTTGAAACCCCTGAAGGGGCTGTGCATATATGACGTTATCACTTTAGGGGGAAGGGGGTCTGGCAGATGATATCGTAAGATATCTCTAGGGTGAGTGGGGGGGGGGGGATTTGTCTTTTCATATCATTATCATTTTTTATTCAATCAAAATTTTCTCTTTCTATTTGTAACTTGTCCTTTAGATCAAAATAGTTTATCTCTTTTTAGACTGTTATTTATTTTTATGAAAATACAAAGTTACTATTAAAATGGCAGATGATATCGTAAGATATCTCTACAGTGAGGGGAGATTTGTCTTTTCATATCATTATCATTTTTGATTCAATCAAAAATTTCTCTTTCTATTTGTGACTTGTTCTTTAGATCAAAATAGTTTATCGTTTTTTAGACTGTTATCTATTGTTATGAAAATACAAAGTTACTATTAAAATCATTAAATGATTATAAAATTATTTAATCCCAAAAGATGGAATACCCCCAACGTTTGGCATTCACATTCTTCTGTCATATATATATGCAGATATAATCCGCTGTTCGAGAAACTAGGTCCGACCGAAGTATGTTTGAAATTATACTTGTTTGTGTTTACTAGTAAAGAAAAGAGAAAGAATGTTGCCTACCAGTTTTCTTGATAAGAAGTTCTGCTTGCTCTCTCCTCATATAGGGAGCAATTGCAAGAACACATATTACTGTTGAATGTATTATGTAACAAAAAGCTATTATTAAATACAGTAGAACCTCTTTTATCCGAAACTCTCGGTTAATCGAAATCCATTTTGAAAGCTTTTTTTTAACTATCACATTCCTTGTGTGCAAAATCCATTTTAAAAGCTTTTTTTTTTTTTTTTTTTTTTTTTTTTTTTTTTTATAACTATCAATATTCCTTTGTGTGCAAGCGGTCCTTTCCGAACTACGAGTACATGATACTACGAGTATATTTTCGATTCCCTTCCTTAGAGTTCCTTTTAATCTAACTTGAGCTATCAAAGCTGCGGAGTGGATCGAGGGAAACGAACAAATTAGAAATTCTGAAGCTTTTTGATGTTTTGCAAAAGGTTTGGCATGGCTGGAGCAAAACTCCGTGATAGAGCTTCAAAGCAAAGACAATCGAAACTGCAAACAAACAAAGACAAACAAAACATTTTTTCAAACCTTTGTGATATACGTAAAAGGTACTTCATTTCAAAATGAAAATTCAGGTAATTTATTCTTGTTTCTATTTTGCTATTGCTTTATTTTTACAAAGCACTTGTTACCATAATAAGAAATTGCCATAATAGGAACCATAATAGGAATTGCATATATTTCTCAATCTTAAAATTGAAGCATTCTCGATAATCCGAAAATTTCATTTTCCGAAAGATGGTCGGTCCCAATTACTTCTGGTAATCGAGGTTCTACTGTACTTTTAAATAATAGCTATTTCTTTTAAGTGTTATTTGATATAAAGTTATTTCATATAAAATAGTGATGTTTTATATTACTCCTCTTCATTTGAACCTGTAAATTATGCAAATAATAACCATATCTACATCTACATATTACTCCAAACAAAAGGAAAATATTGCAAAAATCAAAGTAATTTTTAGACATTTATTAATGATATCATTAGGGAGGGTCCAAAGTTAGCAAAAAGCTGATAACGTTATATATGTAGAGTCCCTAAGTATGGAAAACGCTTACCTGATTAGTTCGAATATTCATAATTTCAAAATGCCACTTACCTAGAATGAAAAAAAAAAAAGAACAATTACTGTATTGTTTACATATTTTCCATCAAAAAATAGCATCAAGAGCAAATCTATAAAATCAGTGGTCGATACAGGTTTTTTTTTTTTTTTTTTTTTCTTTGGAGCCCATTTTATAAAAAGTAAAAATTATTTTTGTGAAATTTATTACTTTTTTGTGAAAAATAACATTTTGTCACGAAAAATGAAATACAGTTTCTCAAATTCAAACAAAAGTTTTATTAATAATAACTTCTTTAAATCCTTCTGCTAAGGTTTTTCTTTATGGTGAGTTTATTTTGAAAAGTATTGAACATTTTAATAGAAATAATCAATGCAAAATGTGTTTTTATCGAATGGAACTTTGTGAAAAAGCCTGTTTTATTGAAAGAAATTTTGTGAAGGGGCCAGTTTCATTCAATGGATTTCTGCGAAGGAGCCCTAAATAGGCCCCAAATTTTGCCAGCATCGACCCCTAAAATACTAACTTCTAATCTAAACATAATAGTTTTATTGCTATAAAGGCAAATTAACATAATGCTTTTAACTAATCATGTGCCATATTCAGGTTCGTAAACATTATGATATTTTCGAAAATATAAAAAATATCCGATATTTTGATATATATCCGATATTTTCGATATATATCCAATATTTTTAAAATAGTCAACTTACTGCTGATAATAAATATTTTCAAGCATAATATAAATTAGAAACTAAAACATAATGCACTTAAAATAAAAACTTAAACATTATACTAAAAGCACATTTTTCTTTTTCTTTTCCTTTTTTTAATTAAAACAAAAAAAATGAAGATCAACTACTTGAAAACAGAAACAAAAAAGAAAATGCTATAGGATTCAGTATCAACTATCAAGAAATCAGAAATTTATAAAACAAAATTTTAAATACAAAATATTGTTTTAATTTAAAATTTTTATCATAAATGTAAGCTTATCTTATTTTTTATTTCCTATTATGCTGTACAGTTTAAACTGAACTAAATCAATACCAGAATAGATTCTTTTCTAATGAAGCTGAATATATAACTGAGTATCTAAATTAGACAGTTTATCTTTCAATGCCTGTTCTGAATTATGACCCCCATAATCTACGGTTAAAAATAAAAATTCAAACATAAAGCTTGGAAAAGATGTTTGTTTTCTTCCTTGGCCAAAAAAGTTACTATCAGAGACAAAAATTCTTTATTTACAGAACAACACAGTCAATAACAGTTGGAAATTTCATTTGCACTTGTCTTAACTGAAAATATCAAAAACATCTTGCACAGTGATATTTTGAAAATAAATATCAAATAAAATCGAAAATATCAAAAATCTTGATATTTTGAAAATAAATATCGGATATATATCATGATATATATCGATTGATATATATCATCGAACCCTGGCCATATTACAGAAATAACTTTGTCATTTATCGCACAAAGCTTAACTCACAATCAACAACAACAAAATATTATTAATTTTACACAAAATATGAAAAATCTGTGAATATTTTCTAAGTTATCAGATTATATAATTTAGAACGACGATAATTTAGAATTTAGCGTTAGAACGACATTAATACTGATATTTTTATAAGATCAAAATGTACAATGATAAATGCTACATAATCTCACCTAAAACCTCGAATACTGCTTCAGAAGACATTTAGTTATCGATTATATTCAGCACTTCGGGACGAGCGTCTTTTACAGAATTTTTAATCTTTTATCACCGGTTTTTGTAAACAGAAAGTTTTAGCTATAACTGAATCGAGAAAAAGCCCTGATTAAATAAGGCAAAATTTACAGTAAAAAAAAAAAAAACTGGTGGGAATAATCAAGGATTCTGATCACTTTACGCGTCACGTATGCTCGTCCGATGTTAAATGGTACCATTTATCACCACAAAAAGAAATATTATTATTATAAGAACATATTACATAAAATAGGAAAAATCTGCATTAAACAGTTTTTCATTTCATAAAGTATTTTCCAAAGTTACCTCGTCCGATATTTAGCTGATTTTGACGACATTAATATTGATACTTCCCTTAGATCAAAATTATACGACAATGAACGGTTCCGTCATAATCTAGCACAAAAATCGGGACGACGAGGAATATATTAGTCATCATTTGACTTAAAGCTCGAAATATTGCCAATTGCCACAGAAAGACATTTTTTTTATCATCAATGTTATTAATTAAATATTTATTATCATAAAGGAGGGATATAATTATTTACCAATCAAAATCTAAATCAAAAGAACAAACAAAAATTATTAGTCTAGCACAGATTATGAAACACTTTCTATCTTGGAAAAAATGTTAATAAAAACCCACCTACAGCATTTATCGCTCATAGCATATATCATAGCATACATCACAGCATTGCTCATAACTCCAGCATTTATCGCCCATGAAAAATCTGCATTAAACAGCTTTAATTTCATAAAGCATTTTCCTAAGTTATATGTCCAATATTTAACTCACATTTTGAAGACACTGATATTGATACTACCCATATATCAAAATTATTACGACAATGAACAGTTCCGTCATAATGTAGCATAAAAATCGGGATATTGCTACAGAAAGGCAATTTTGTCATCGATGTTATTAATTAATCATTTACTATAATAATGGAAAAATATAATCATTTACCGAACAAAGCCTAAATCACAACCACCAATAAACAAAGTGCGATATTTACGTGTTAAGAGTTCGTTCACCGATTACCTAATCCCACACTTTTCATCTGCAAATTTCATATGGCAATTATAATGTGAATCTGCTCCTTCTACAAGCCCATTAAGTTTTAATTGACATAACGTTATCTGGAGCGCTGAGTTAACTCATTAAAAGAGACCCTTTACACCTTTATCCTGTTCCCCAAATGATTTTCATCGCAGAGACAAGAATAAGCTGATTTCGATTAGTGATGGGGAATATTATTAGACTAAACTGCAATATATATACTTGTACTGCCCGAACTGATTGCGAAAATATGGATAGATAATGCAAATTTAAATGACATGAAATGCTACGGAATATATCATAAATTTACTATCATAAATCAATACACTCTACGATAGTTTATTTGTAAATGCATTTCATAAAACAACATCGTTGAAGGTGAAATACAGTTGTATACCTAGGATACTTTCTACACCAGATTTATAATAATAATTATTAGACTTAAAGTGAACCTTTTAAGTTGTTATCAAGACTGCGGAGTCGGAGTCGGGCCCATTTTAGAGCGAAAGAGCCGGAGTCGTATCTTTTAAAATTCCCGGATTTGTAGTCGTCGATTTTACATGCAGGTCTGCGGAGTCGGAGCCGGCCCATTTTTGAGCGAAAGAGTCGAAGTCGTATCTTTTAAAATTCCCGGAGTGGGAGTCGTCCATTTTCCCCACCGACTCCGCAGCCCTGATTGTTATCAATTAACCCGTCCGGGACCATGGGTGCATATATGCACCGTCAAAAAGAGCAAACAGAATTTGTTTTAGGCACTAGTAAAAAAGTAAAGTGATATTTAGTTTCTTTAATTACAGCATTTTCGTGATTGGTTTAGTAAAGGTAACTTTTAAAAATAAACTGGTGCCAACTAGAGATGCAACGAATATTCGGCCCATTCGGCCTGTCTGCCGAATATTCGGCTTCGACCGAATATCAAGTCCATTATTCGGCCTTGGCCGAATAATACTGTAATAAATGTTTTTACATTTACACAGTATAACTTTTTAATTTGACAATTTATATTCATCATGTATAATGAAAATTTTATTTGAAATTAACTAACACTTTTTTTTCCCATTAACTTTCATACTCCGAATGAGTTTTATCTACCCATTTTTATATAACAGGCTAATTTAGGAATCGTGTTAAAAAAAATTTATGCTGTATCAGTAAGTACAAAAAGTATCTGTAATAAGCTAACATAATCTGTTAAATTTAAAATTAATCTATTCAAAATTGTTTTAATACAGCTGTACAAGATAATTCAATTTTTTTTTTTTATCATAATGAGAAGTTTAACATTTATCCCTTGTTACATAAAAAATATTTCTTTCAATAATATTTTGAATTATACCTATAAAGAACATAAATATATGATTGATTAGATATAGATGTATTATATGTATAAGATATTTAAGTTATATATGTTGCAATACTTAAGGCAGGGTTGGGTTTTTGACGTCAAAAACTGGTTTTTGACATGACAAGCGTCAAAAACTGGTTTAAACTGTCATAAACTGGTTTAAACTGTCGAAAACTGGTTTAAACCGTCGAAAACTGCCAAATACATGTAACACGCTAAAACATTTTAACAATAGATAAACATTAAATAAGTCAATGATTTATGTGATCTTTTATTGAAATTTAATAATTTAAAAAATATATTATTTGCAATAAAATATTTTTTTTTTTTTTGATTTTTCAACCAGAAGAAAATAATTTTGTACAATTAAATAATCCGGATCAATTTTACCCCGCAGCATGCTGCAGCACACCACATGTTTAGCACATTTATTTACACCCAAAAGATTTTTGAGTTTAGAGTGTATGAAGCGTTAGAAAACAGTCTGTCTCTTAATTGATGCTGAGCTAGTAGGACTTGATAGCAAAAGCATTGCTAGATGAGCAAGTTTTGAAGCAGGCTCAAGAAGCTGTTGCATTTAGTGATACCTTTCCACCAAACAATGGAGTTCTCCCTATAGCACTGAAATAGGAAGACTGGAAAGGGGATTCTTTAGCTTCATACACAATCAGTATGGGTAAGCATCCATAAACTCTCTCTGTAGCTCAAGCGCGAGCTGAATCAACTGATACAGCAGTCAACCCTTGCCCCTGATGGTTGGGATGCAAAGTATAAGCCAAACAATGGCATGGTTTCATGATTTGATCCCTTCTATTATGCACTTTTTCAATATGGGCTTACAGGAATTTTCTTTTAGATGACCGAGCCAATTTTGTTCAGTTTTAAAATCGAAAACATTTTTATATATTGAAAGAAAGCATGTTTTAAAAAGATTTTGACTTTAAGCTTTTTTTTTTTAATTACTTCTGTTATTTTGTAAATGTTTGAAATTAATAATCCAATTTCAATTTTGAATGTAATGGTTATTGCCTAGACTAGAATAACATTGATGCACATTATCTTGTTATATATACAAAAAAATCTACACTTTTCTAAGTTTTTTTCCCCATAAAAAAAGTTAGCTAATGCTTTAAGCTCTCAAAAGTAAGCGAAATTAAAACGATTTTAAGTAAGAGAAAAAATGTACAGCTCAGGTGAGCTTAATGTCTACTTTTTAGAAAAACACAATTTTACAAAAAAAAAAAAAAAATAAATAAAATAAAATAAAATAAATTTTACCCTGTTAAAAAGTTGTACTTAACAATAATACTTTACTATGTACTAATTACTGATATACAGTAAGACTGAATTTAAAATATTACATGAAATGTTGTCATGTGTGACATTTAATTTGAATTTTTACAGATCAATTTAGTATTTGAGGTTTTTGACATGACGGTTTAAACTATGGTTTAAACCTGACATAAACTGACACGTGTCAAAAACCTGCCAACCCTGTAATTATTACTAATACTATATACTAATTATACAATTACAGTAATAGTGAATTTTAAATATTACATCTAATGTGTGACATTTAATGTGAAATTTTACAGATCACTGTAAGTATTTGAGGTTTTTGACAAGGGGTTTTTGACATGACGGTTTAAACCGCAGTTTAAACTGTCAAAAACTGACATGCGTCAAAAACCTGCCAACCCTGACTTAAGGGGTTTTTTTTTAG
The DNA here is from genome assembly GCA_963932465.1 of Maratus speciosus. Lineage (NCBI taxonomy): Eukaryota > Metazoa > Arthropoda > Arachnida > Araneae > Salticidae > Maratus > Maratus speciosus. The sequence goes on along the minus strand of OZ010795.1, from coordinate 105,489,455 downwards.
TAAGATACTTAAAAGTTAAATATAATTTAAGTGATTTTTTTAAGTGTGTTACTATTTCTTATTAAATAATGAAAGAAATGTAAATACTAAATTCTTTTAATTAGTAATGCATTTATGTTTTAGATATTTTTTTCAAGAATAGCATTGTAATGTAGAGGTTAGAAGATTTGCCTTAAAAAACAGTTAAAATGTTTTCAATAAATGTAGATTGTGATGCAGAAGTAATAATAATTCAGCATTCTCAGATGATAGTCTATTTCTTTTTTTTTTTTTTTCGTAAATGTTACCTGCTTCCGAAAATAATCTCTCACTATATATGGTACTTCCTAGTGAAGATAGGTACTTTTTGGCTAATTGTGAAAGGTTTGGAAAGTCTTCCGAATTTTTCGCCCACCACTCCAAAGGACACTGTTGTCTTTCTAGTAGTGGCTGGGAAAGAAAATTACTAATTTCTTTTACTTCTTCACATTGAGGGGCACTTTCTGTAGAGGTTTTGCTGCTGACAGCAAAGAAAAAAAAATAATTATAAAGATAATTGTTAATTGTGAGCTTTATAAAGTCTACAGTGATTTCTTTCTACCATTTTAGAGGATATTCATTTCACCCTTTCTATCAGTGGTTTTTCTTAAGATATTAAGATTTCTTATTTTTTATTTTATTTCATCTGAAAGTTGAAACTTATGTTTCCTAGTACTTTTAAAATTTTGTCATTATTTTAAAATGTATCAACAACACACATAATATCTATTAAAATGTAACTAGACAGTACCTGATGAGGAACTTTTGCTAAGATTTTTTTTTTTTTTTGGAGGGGGGGGGGGGGCTGAATTATATTATTGAGGCAATTTTTAGGCCGAACATAGCCGAATATTTTTTCAGAGTAAAATAATGCTTTAAAAAATTTAAAATTTGTATATAAATAATTTTTTAAAAGAAAACAATACATTTTAATTGTGAAATATACAAGAATTGTGCATATAATGCATACTATATTTTGTTTTCAGGCAAAAATAAATTCATTATTCGGCGGCCGAATAGGCCGAATATTCAGCTGTAACTTGGCCGAATATTCGGTATTCGGTTATTCGGCCAAATCACTATTCGTTGCATCACTAGTGCCAACCGAATAAAATTTGTGTAAAAGCCGCCAGTCCCGAAGGGGTTCAGCTTTTATTATTATAAAGAAAGAACAATTTTAAACAAACTCAAAAAAAAAATAAATAAATAAATAAATAAAATAAATAAATAAATAAAAGAAATTTCAATTAGCTTCTATGCTTTAGTCAATATTTTAAAAATACTAATATATCTCATTGTGATCTTTCGTCATAAAGATTATTAATATACAGGGTGTTGCCAAATTCGACCGACAAAATCAGAGGGCTGATAGTAGGCTTCAAGAGGATGAAAAATTACCATAGAACAAAGGGTCGCAAACCACGTATTTAATTAAAAACTATTATGTTGTGGCCATCACAAAACTTTCTTCTATATAAATCACGTCAATTAAATCATTTAAATAGTACAAGAAATAACAACGATTTAGCACCAATTCATATCAAAGTATATCTGAATTTGAGGTTGTATGAAAATTCGTCCATTAGTTCTTGAGATAGAGCTATAGCGGAAATTCTGAAAAATGTAGCATAGCAGCGCCACCTGTTGAGCGATTTACACAAAAAATAAACAGCACTAAATGATATCAAGGTATACCTGATTCTGAAGTTTGTTGAAAATCCAAGCATTAGTTCTTGAGATAAAGCTATTGCGGAAATCGCAAAAATACAGCATAGCAGCGCCACCTGTTGAGCGATTTACACCAAAAATTAAACAGCACTAATTTATACGTCAATTCATGTCAAGGACTAAGTAAATCTGAAGTTTGATGAAAATCCGTGCAATAGTTCTTGAGATACAGCTCTTGCGGGAATCGTGAAAAATGCAGCACAGCAGCGCCACCTGTTGGGAGATTTACACCAAAAATTAAACAGCACTAATTTATATCAGGGGCTAACTGAATCTGAAGTTTGATGAAAATTCGTGCATTTTTTTCTTGAGTTCTTAAGTTAAAGCTATTGCGATAATCATGAATAATGCAGCATAGCAGCGCCACCTGTTGGGCGATTTTCACAAAAAAGTAATCAGCACCAAACTATATCCTGGACAAACTGAATCTGAAGTTTTATGAAAATCCGTGCAGTAGTTCTTGAGATATAGCTATTGCAGAAATCGTGAAAAATGCCACATAGCAGCGCCACCTGTTCGGCGATTTTCACCAAAAACTAATCAGGTCCAGTTTATATCAAGGTCTAACTAAATGTAAAGTTTTGTGAAATTCCGTGCATTAGTACTTGAGATAGAGCGCCCACAAATTTTTTGTCACATACAGACTCACAGAGTGACAGAGTGACAGGGTGACAGAGTGACAGACAGACATTTTCTAAAAACCATCAAATCGTGTTCTGGGGATTCGAAAACGTATAAATCCGTCGGAAACCGGAAGTCGAAATTTTTCACGAATCCAATATTTTCTTCTTGTAAAGATAGAAGAAAGTAAAAATACAGGATGTTCTACCGTAACACAACGGTAATACTCTCGAGCAAATATATTGATTAATTCATTTTATAAAATAAATGGAAATATTGTACATACAAAAGTGTATTTATATGTATCTAACCTAACAAAAGTTCTACGCAAAAAGAAGTTAAACATAACATCTTGAGGTGCAGGCAAATGGTGAATGTAATCTCACTTATTACCACAGAGATCACGCTACAAAAAGAACCACCCTTTTTCATTTATCATCAGAAAAAAGCAAATTATCAACATATTAAAAATATATCATAAAACATTATGTAAAATGGTCTTTAAAATTTTTATAGAAGTCCAGTAAGTTTTATAAAATCAAGCAATTATATGTTTAGTCAATATTCTGATGACCTTAATGTAGCCAAATGAAATTTTCTGCCACAATGATTAAAAAATATATTACAGTAACAAATTTTGGCGTAATCTGACTTAAAATCGAAGCTAATTCTATAATCAGACATTTTTTTCATTAATCTGGGAGCACGGCAGTGCGTCCGCCAAGTTCGCACAAGCCGTAAGCTACCTTTTCCTGAACCATTTTGGCATGCTTTTCACCCCCTCATAACGTCGTTTTAGGGAGATATAGAATTTTTTCTTTTATACACATGTTTGTATGGTCAAACTGAACTAAGATTCCACGATTTCATGTTTCTGTATTTAGTAGTTTTCGAAATATTAAATTCCGAAAAAGAGCTTTTTTGTCACTGACTCACTTCGCATCATCAAATAGCTAAGGTACTTCTAAAAGTCGTAGAATCATGAAATTTCACAAGTAAGTCGGGTTTGTAGCACAATTAACCAGAAAAATCTGAAAACATAGAATTTCCGCCTCTAAACCCTTAAAACAGGGGGTGTTGATTTGGCCGTAAACAGTTCCTTCACATTCAATTGCGCCAAAGTTGGTCGCCAATACTCGATTACAGAGTTTTGAAGGGGTCACGTAATTTCAAGCAGAATAAAACTTTATATATATGCTTTTCCAAAGATGTTTGTTAAATAGAAAAAAATGAATATACCTAAAAATTTTAATCAGTATAGGTTATGATATATTCACGATATTAAAACAATAAAACATTTAACAAAATATAACCTCAATTCGGTATGTTTCCGATATAGTAGCCTTGGCGAAATAGAGAAAATAGCCTTGACGAAAAAAGAAATTTGATAATAACGTATTTTCTGGCAACCTATCTACTGTGTCATATACACAAGCAATTTTTTCCATATCTATACAATTTATTTAATGTAAGGAACCCGTTTATTTATTTTTATATATCAACATAAATAATTTGTATATAAAAAACAATATTTTATACATGTATAAATAAAATGTTTATATGTATATAAATAGTACATATATAAATAACATAAAAGTTCATCAGGTTTGTTTTCATAGTTGTTTATATCATTTGGCAACATATCTCAGTTTCTGAAGTCCGAATTGCGCCAAGATTTTTAAAAAACGCCAAGGTCCCTATAGTGGAAAAATATCCTAATTCTCATATGAAAGTTTAAAAATCTGCTTTTAATTAAATGAAATGTGTAACTAATAAAGCTGTCTTTAACGATGTGCGACAGATGCGGTGTCCGAAGTCCGCTGCTAACGTTATTATATTGTATTATTAGCCTACTTACTGTTAATTTATTGTTAATTTTAAATCTGTAAAAGAAAGATTATAGTTATAGATCAGATATGTTGGTTGCCAAAACTCGATTACAGAAAATTAGCCTGAGTTATAAAGGTGTTACATGATTTCAAGCTGAATGAAATTTTATATGCTTTTACAAAAATCTTAATAAGGCAAATATTTCAGTTTATCTGTCCATATTTCTATCTTTTACTTTCTTAAAGCAAATTTTATTAAAGACCGGGAGGCATCTGCACAGATCATCACCTCATCGAATTGACGGCTGAAATTTTAGGACTAGTTAAAAATCGATTAGCGTATTAAAATGAAACTGGTCTGCCAAGTCCTATCTTTGTGGAAACCACCTACAGACCCGATTTTACTGGTTAATTGGTGGATTTTCCATTGTGTTTTCCTGCACCCATTCCTCCATGTTTCCATATTTTTGGATGCAGGATTATACAATAGTAAACCTATCAGTCACCCACTAAAATTAGGTCTTCAGGTTGTTTCTACCAAGATATGACTTAACAGACCAGTTGCATTTTAATGTACTAATCTAGTTTTAACTAATCCTAATATTTCAGCTGTAAACTCGATGAGGTGATGGTGTGTGCAAACGCCTCCCGGTCTATTATAAATGTCGGAATTCTAATCTCAATAGCACTCTGGTCAATCTGGCAAATATCCCTACTATTTATGGAACACTATTCCTTTAAGTGCGTTTTAGTAATGTTAAAGCACTTTATACATATGCATCATACATATTATACATACGCATATAATACGTAATGCATTTGCATCATACATATTATAGGTATGTGTATAATAAATAATACATATGCATCATTATGACGTCAGAACAAACAAAACATTTTATGTCGCCAAATTTGAGAATTGACATGATATATTACCAAATTTGGTGACACTTCGCTAAATGCCGCCAAGCTTGGCGAGTATTTGACGTTTGTGGCTATTTTTCAATGAGTTAATTATTAATGCGAGCCATCTATTTATATTTTTCCGTATATCATCTGAATAGTTAAATAATATAACGTACGAATATTTCCAAAGTGCCAGTAGTTTCGTCACTGCACAAAACCTCTGCTATTGTTAATATATTGTACTGTTATTATACTTACTGTAACTATGTTGTTAAGCTTTACTCTGCTGAAACTTCTGTATTATATAAATAGAATTTACGGAAACTATTAAAGCACCGAAACTGACAATTGTCCTTATGATTATTATAATTTTATAATATGTAACCTGTTAATCGATATGTACCGTTAGAAGGAATCTTCTATAATCCGGTTCCTCGCATTTTAGTTTTCAGGTTTCGAATAAAATTAGCTAAAAACTTAAAACCATGGCAAATTGGCTAGTTCTTCAACACGATTAGATGAGAAGAATGATAGATTTTCAAATGGATCATAGCAGTGAGCCCGTAGACCAGGCATGTCAAACTAGTCTACCGCCGCGGGCCAAATTAAGCATTGCATACAAAGACGCGGGCCACATCAAACAAAGTAGATAATATTATTAGAATTGCACACTGCAATATTTGCACGTACAAAACATAACCATATTAAACAAATATTCAAGTAAAGTTCCAAAGTTACTATTATAATTCATAGTTTATTTTATCTTACTTTTCAAAAAAATACTTGACATTAATTTTTATCAACCAAATCTACAAATAGTCCATGCAATAGGGGATTTTACCTGGCAAAATTAATGGAAGTTCTGGAAATAGGCTTACTTCATGTTTTTTGGGTTGCTGAATCCGAATTTGTAACTTCCCACCAAAATTTCCCCCGGCAACCCCCCAAATTTTGGTAAAATGCTCCCCCCAAAAGGTTTTATTAAAAAAATCAATTTTTATATTGTTTTAGGAAAAAAGTATCTAGAAATTCAGAAAGTAGACAAAATTTGCAACAAATTAGATATATGTCATGACTTAGGATGAAGGGGAAGGGGGGGATCTGCCTCGGAACATGCGCCGCGGTGCTGCGTGAACTAAGTTGAGCAATTCCACTTAACCACTCACACGTTTACATTCGCCCTCATATCTCCCCTCCGAACGTTCTAAATAAGGTTTGCTTTAAGTTTTTTGGGTCGCTGAATCCGAATTTTTAACTTTTCCCCAAAATTTAGCCCCCCGAAACCCCTCAAAATAGTTGTTTTTAACTTACATTTCTTATTGTTTTAGGGGATTAGCATTACGAAATTCAGAAACTAGACAAAATTTGCAACAAATAGGATACATGACATAATGACGTAGGATGAACGGGGAGGGAGAGGGCTGCCTCTGAACATGCACTGCGGCGCTACGTGAAATAAGTTATGAAGTCCAAGCAATAGGGGATTTTACCGGGAAAAATTAATACTACTTCTGGATTTCGACTCACTTTATGTTTTTGGGTCGCTAAATCCGAATTTGTAACTTCCCACCAAAATTTCACCCGACAACCCCCCAAAAAATTGATTTTTTGAAAAATTTGGTTTTTGAGAAAAGCGCGCACTGCATGTTCAGAGGCAGCTCTCCTCCTCCCCGTTCATCCTACGTCATAATGTCATATATCCTATTTTGGGGGTAAGTTAAAAATTCCGATTCAGCGACCCAAAAAACTTAAAGTAAACCTTATAGAGAAAGTTCGGAGGGAAGATGGGAGGGCGAATGTAAACGTGTGAGTGGTTAAGTGGAATTGCGCAACTTAGTCCACGCAATACCGCGGCGCATGTTCCGAGGCAGACCCCCCTTTCCCCTTCATCCTAAGTCATAATGTCATATCTAATTTGTTGCAAATTTTGTCTACTTTCTGAATTTCTACATACCTTTTCCCTAAAACAATAAAAAAATTAATTTTTTAATAAAAGCCTTTTTTGAGGGCATTTTACCAAAATTTGGGGGGGGGGGGTTGCCGGGTGAAATTTTGGTGGGAAATTACAAATTCGGATTCAGCGACCCAAAAATCATAAAGTAAGCCTATTTCCAAAACTTCCATTAATTTTGCTAGGTAGAGTCCCTATACGGTCTCTATTGCATGGACTAAAAGTTCAATTGGATTTTTTAAATTGTATTGCCTTAAAAAAATTATTTTACACAAGCTCTGTTAATCTAGCAAAGAAAAAAAAGATATTTTGAAAAAAAAAAAAATTAATAAATTGTGTCTTGAATCTATGTTCTACGTATTTCATTTCATTTATGAAACACATTTTCTCGTTCAAATTACGTTGCTTTTACCAGAAAAAGTTTGCTACCGAACATAGATAACATATGCCTAATTGCTCATTTTGCCTCATTGCCAACTTTTTCACTTCGTTGGAAAATTGCAACTCGTAACTGAATTAAACAAAGGTAAAATGCCAAAGGATTGGCGGGCCACATAGAAGCTGTCGGCGGGCCAGTTGTGGCCCGCGAGCCGCGTGTTTGACATGCCTGCCGGAGACCTTCTATTCTTCCGTAATCGAGTCTATTGAAAAGGTTAGCATGAAACAAAAAGATATTAGCATCAATATGGTTGCAGATATTATCAATATTATTGTTAAATGCAGATATTATCAAAGGATTTAATAAGAATAATTTCACTTGTACCTAATCGTATCAGTTAAAATACAGTAATAAAATACAATCAGAAAAGATTACTTAATAGGATTAAAAATTTCCGCATTAGAGAACGAATCGTAACTGATAAGGAAACATGCATAAGTGAGTTAAGAGACATTTGTCATGAAAGAATGAAATACATAACAACACAAAATATATGTTGTGCTTCCATGATCGTAAAGAATTCTTGATTTCTCTATCAAAAGCTTCCGACTTTTCGAAAGAATGGGCAAGTAAATTAAATTATGAATAACAGTAACATGATGCAACGTTTAATATGCAATTAATAGAGTATATACTGCTTGCTAGAGGCGGCTAGTACTTTAATATAAAAAGAAATAAAGTATGAATTTATAAAGCTCAATAAAATAAATTTAGGTATTTTTATGCTAGTCCGGCGGAAATGGCAAATCGCCAAATACTGTCCCTAACTCTATTGCTCATATTGCATTCATTTCATTTAAAATAGATGCATTTCCCTCATTTTATTTAATAGAATATTTAACATAGAAATAAATAAATAAATAACAAATAATAACATAAACCAAAATATTTTATTTGAAAATCAAAGCATTGTTTCTAATTTACACATGTGAAAAATGAAAACTTCTTTTGGCGAAAAATCTAAATGCTAATTAGGAGATTTGCTCCCGGCTAACATAAAAGTACTGAAATTTAAGTTTTTTTATATTAATATAGCTTAGAAAAAAACTAGAAAAAACATACAAAAAGTAGTGATATCCCAACAAAAAGTTTTCGGTAAAAAAAAAAAAAAAGCGCCAAGTTCTTCTTAATGTTTCGGCCAGAAAAAGTAGTGATATCTGAAGTTCGCACAAGGGCACAAGTTAAAAGCCAAACATCCCAAATCTTTCATTGAAAATGGCTTCCTGCGACTTGGCCGTTAATGCCTTCGAGAGGGTTTTTCAAATTTTAAAGTATGTACAAATGAGCTACATGACAACTACATTTTTTGATTATTTTAGGCATTTTGTGGCACAAAGTACAGAAATAAAATACACATTTAAAAAAAGTATTTAAACCACTTCAGTCTATTTAAATGCTTAGAAGTTAAATATAACAAAATACTTGTATTCAGAAGGTAATATCCCTAATTGCTAAAACATAATTAGTATCAGCTTTTAACAGTTTATAAATCGAATACCTCTTAATGTACGCAAACAAACTATAATAAATGTTCAAACGAAAAAAATCTCTTTCGTCAATGCACAAGATTTCAATATTATACAATAAAATATAATGTAACATATTGTGAGATTTGAAGAAAGTAATTTTTTTTTTATTTCTTAGGTTTCACGTTAATGACTTTAGCTTTAGACCGTACGAAATGGCAATTAAACCACATGTGGACTAAATGATCTGTAATCAAAACTATTGTTTGTTGAAATTGATGGTATTTATCAGAAATCTTTTACTTATAATGTCTTTATGTGAATTTGCCTCTTTGCATACTAATATTAATTTTAATATTTAAATAATTCATAAATGCGAAATTTCCAATCATTAATTTTGAAATGCTGTAGAAGGCATTAACGGCCAAGTCGCAGGAAGCCATTTTCAATGAAAGATTTGGGATGTTTGGCTTTTAACTTGTGCCCTTGTGCAAACTTCAGATATCACTACTTTTTCTGGCCGAAACATTAAGGAGAACTTGGCTCTTTTTTTTTTTTTTTTTTACCGAAAACTTTTTGTTGGGATTGTAATTTTTTTGATCACACAAGATGATACTATGAAATATGGAAAAATGTGTACAAAATTTCTCAAATTTTATACTGTATTATGTATATACGTAGGTTTATTAAGTTATAAAATTCTACATAATATTTTATCTTTAATAATATTGATACCTAATATATTATATTACCCTAATATATGACGATGAATAATTCCAGAATAATCTGACTTAAAACCGAGATATTGCCCCAGAAAGTCAGTATTTGCCATCGATAATATTAATCATTTACTCTCATAAAGGAGTAACATATGACCATTTATCGCACAAAGCCTAAATCATAATCAATAATAAACAGGGCGATCTCCACGAGTTAAGAGTAAATTCACTGATTACACAGCTTTCATCTGCAAATTTCGTATGCTAACTAGGCCGTTATAATGAGAACCTGTTTCTTCAACAATAACATTAAATTTTAAGGGGGTCCGGGACACTTTTTAAAATAATTTTTATTTATTGAGTTAAAATTCTGAATTTTTTTGTGATGATCAACCTTATCATTTGTAAACAAAATCACATGATAAAACTTCTCCAAATTAAAAGAAATTAAATTAAAAATTTATTAAAAAAGTGGGGTAATTTAAAATCGTTATAACTCGAAATATTATTTATAGAATTTCAATTTTTTTTTTCATTTAAATAAACAGAAATATATAAGTTTTAATTTTGATTCAGCATTTTTAAAAATAGTAATTTATAGAAAAACTAAAAATATTTAACGAAAAAATTAAAAAAAAAGTGGTGCAACTTTTTTTTTTAAAATCATATTTTCAAAAGTAAATATTTTTTTTTCAAATATGCTGAATGGAAATTAAAGTAAAACAATTGAAAAAGGTATGCTCCAAGTTAGAACCCTTTATCTTTAACGGTTCTCGAGTTATAATAATTTAAATACCAGAAATTGTGAAAAAAACTTATCATGAAGAAAAACGCATTTTTACAAGAAATCATTTCCATGACAGCCATTGCTTGAAAGCTAGATTTTGAAAACAAACCAAAACGGAAAAAATAATATTTTTTGTTCTAGTTCAGATAGAAACATGATTTAAATGTCATTTTAAACAGGAAAAAAACAGAGAAATTTTTAATGAAATAAAATGTTTTCGCAAAATTTGAAGATTTTTGTGTCCCGGACCCCCTTAATTGATATAAAGTTATCTGCAGCGTTGACCTATCCCATTAATGGGGAAACGAAGACACCTCAAATTATTTTTATCACACAGACACGGATCAATTGAGTTCGATTTGCGATGCGAGTATTATTAAAATAAATATTTATGCAAAATAATGCTAAAAAAATCCCTTAATTGTTCTATCATTTATTATGATAAAAGAAACAGTACCAATACATACAAGATATATCATAAAACATAACATAAATTGTTCATTAAAAATTTTATTCAATTCCAGTGAGTGTTTATAAAATGATGTAATTATATACATTTAGCCAATATTAAGATTAGATTGATGTAGTCAAATGTAATTTTCTGCTACGATGATTTAAAAATACATTACACAGTAAATAATTCCAACATAATCTAACTTAAAATCGAAGGTATTGCTATAAATACACATTTTTATCATTAATTGCATCTTTTAATCACACAAGATAAAGCATAAACACTATGATTACGCTGACTCTGGAAGTTTTAATAATCATACAGATCACATTTACAGGGCTGCCACAGGCGACTATTTTTAGATTTTATTCGCCCCACTATTTTAAGAAAATAAATTTTGTAGTATATATCTCTTGCAGATGTTATCAAAGAACGTTGAAATTTTTTTGTTTTTAAAAAGTGGTGGGGATATAATTAGAAAATAGTCGCCTGTGGCAGCCCTGTATTTAAGCATGTGTTTATTACATGACGGCACAAAACAGACGGAAACATAAAAAGAAAAAGTAAGTAAAAAAAAAGTGCTTAGGATGGCGCCCACTATGATTCTAACACTGTGAAATTTCGTTATTAACAGTTTCTGAAATTTTATACTGTATTTATTAAGGTATCACATTTTATATTTAGACAATATTTTATCGATAATAATATTGAACTTTTCCTTTGATAAAAATATATGACGATGAATAACTCCAAAATAATCTGACTTAAAGACATTGCCGCTTAAAGTCATATTTGCCATCGACGCCATTAATCATTTACTCTCATAAAGGAGGAACATTACCATTTGTCGCACAAAGCATACAATCAATAATAAACTGGGCGATCTCCACGTGTTAGAGTTAATTCACTGATTACGTAGCTTCCATCTGCAAATTTCGTATGGTGAGTAGGTCATTATAATGAGAATCTGTTTCTTCAACAGTCAAATTAAATTTTAATTGACATAACGTTATCTGCAGCGTTGATCTATCCCATGAATAGGGAAACGAATAGCCCTCAAAATATTTCTATCACAGAAACACGGATAAATTGAGTTCGATTTGCGATGCGAGTATTATTAGAATAAACTGAAATAATATATATTGGACGACTAGAATTGATTACGCAAATACGGAATCATAATGCAAATTTAAATGACATGTAACTGACTAAATCATAAATTTATTTAATGTACACTCGTGTCCAAAATTAAGGACCAGTCACAAAAGGCTAATTTTTAAGTAAGCGAATACTCAAAAGGAAATAATATAATTCAAATAATTACACTCGTGTCCAAAATTAAGGACCAGTCACAAAAGGCTAATTTTTAAGTAAGCGAATACTCAAAAGGAAATAATATAATTCAAATAATTACTATCCCTACAGCACAGCTAGCCCATATAGCATCTCATTCATGTCACACATGGTCACAAGTGACATAGTCACTACGGTGAAGCAAAAAAATAGGAAATTCCATACATCTCATTATGAGTCTCAAATGATCAATATATGTGACTCCACTGAGACGTCAATGTGACTCTCATGTGACTGTCATTTTTAGACGCAATTTCAAAGTCATCATGAACGTTGCATTATGATAAGTCACCAAATAATATCACATTATAGTCATATGGTGACTTTTCACAAAAGAGCACAATGGTGACTTCACAGTAGTCTCTCTGTCATCTGAAAGTCATCATGTGAGTTTAATATGACATTATTTGGTAACTTATCACAATGCAGCGTTCATGATGACTTTGAAATTGAGTCTACAGATGATAGTCACATGAGAGTCACAATGTAACTACATTGTAAAGTCATACGGTGACTCGTCACAAAGCAACAGTCACAGTGATGTCTCAGTGGAGTCACATATAGTGATCATTTGAGACTCATAATGAGATGTATGGAATTTCCTATTTTTTTGCTCCACCGTAGTGACTGTGACACTTGTGACCATGTGTGGCTCAATGAAATGTTATTTGGACTAGCTGTACCGTAGAGATAGTAATTATTCGAATTATATTATTTCCTTTTGAGTATTCGCGTACTTGAAAATTAGCATTTTGTGATTGGTCCTTAATTTCGGACACCAGTGTATTACAAAAAAGTCCTTCCGGCCAGTGCCGGGAGGAAGAGGTAGCTTTCATATTCCTTATTTTTAAAAAGCCAACTTATATTATTCAAACACACGAAGCTCAATTAAGTGGAAACCGAATGTAGGAGATTCAATACTAATTTTTATCAATACTAAATCATTATGAATGAGAATTTCGCGAAATTAGTCAGCTTTATTCAAGCTGCTTTTATTTAAAGTAACTTATATTTGGCTGCCAAATTCGGCGATTTCTTAAAGTGCCTGCCATTTTAAGACAACATGGTAGATGAGGCTAACCAGTGAACTTGGTCGAGACCTTAGTAATTGCTGTACACATGCTCACTCATATCGGAATCGGTTGATATATACGAGTGCTGTCGCATGCAAAAAATCAGATTTTTCAAAATGTCACCCACTTTAGAAATTGAAACTGCTATATCCGAGCCATTTTTTAAGATAAAGACAAACAAAAAATGCTCCTGAATCCTTATATCAAGGACAAATACTTAAGAAAGAAACCTTTTTTAATTTCTAATTTTTTTGCACCTCACTTTAAATATATTTTTTGTTTATTTAATGGCCGCCATTTTGAAACAAGAAGGCTGATGAAGCTGGCCAGCGAACTTGGTCGAGATATTGATGTATACTATCCACATGCCTTCTTCCATCGAAATAGGCGAATACGTGTGGTATCGCGTGACAAATACAAGATCGTTTCAAAGTGTTAGCCATGATAGAAATTCAAAGTGCTATAATTCAACCACTTTTTAAGATATAAACAAAAGAACAAATTTTCAGAAACAAAAACTGCTCCAGAATCTTTGTATCAAGGCCAAACACATAAAAAAAATCTTTTTCATTTTCCAATTTTTTAATACCTCATTTTAATTTTAAATTACATTTTTTTTTAAAAATGGCAACACTTTTGAAACAAGATGGTGAATGAAGCTGGCCAACGAACTCGGTCGAGACATTGGTATGTACTATGTACAGACCAAGTTACATTCAAATCGGTTCATAAATACGCCTGTTATCGCGTGACAAAAATCAGGTCGTTTTAAAATGTCAGCCACAATAGAAATTCAAAATGTTATAACTCAGCCATTTTTTTAGATGTAGACGAAACAAAACCTGTTCCGGAATCTTTGTATTAAGGTCAAACACATACAAAAAAAATCTTTTTCATTTTCCAATTTTTTGGTATCTCATTTTAAATTTAATTTTTTTTAATTTTTTTAAATGGCCACCAGTTTGAAACAAGATGGCGAATGAAGTTGGTCAACGAACTCGGTTGAGTTATTTGTGTGTACTATGTACACACCAAGGTACATCCAAATCGGTTCATAAATACGTCTGTTATCACGTGGCAAAAATCAGGACGTTTCAAAATGTCAGCCATGCTAGAAATTCAAAATGCTATAACTCAGCCATTTTTTAAGATATAGACGAAACAAAAACTGCTCCCGAATCTTTTAATCAAGGTCAAACACATAAGAAAAAAAATATATGTTTTCAATTTTTAATTTTTTGCTACCACATTTCAAATTTAAATTTTTCTTAAAATTTTAAATGGCCGCCATTTTTAAACAAGATGGCGGATGAAGCTGGTCAACGAACTCGTTCAAGACATTGGTCTGTACTATGTATAAACGAAGTTACATCCAAATCGGTTCATAAATACGCCTTTTATCGCGTGACAAAATTCAGGACGTTTCAAAATGTCAGCTTCGCTAGAAATTCAAAATGCTATAACTCAGCCATTTTTTAAGATATAGACGAAACAAAAACTGCTACGGAGTCTTTGTATAAAGGTCAAATACATAAGAAAAAAATATTTTTCCATTTTCAATTTTTTGGTACCACATTTCAAATTTAAAATTTTTTTAAAAATTTTAAATGGCCGCCATTTTGAAACAAAATGGCGGATGAAGCTGGCCAACGAACTCGGTCGAGACATTGGTATGTACTATGTACACACCGAATTACATCCAAATCGGTTCATAAATACGAGAGTTACAGTGTGACATAGGTCAGATATATATATATATATATATATATATCAATTTTGAACGGAGGGTGGTTTCGGGGTCTGGGGGTCATGATCGATGAAAATATACCAAAATTTTTTGAAATCGCTTTCCTCCGAACGGCTGCAATAGGTAGCTTTTTGTAAAGAAAGCTACCTAACAATATACTACTCCAAGTTAATGCATTGGCTAATATATTTTATAAAATAAATGAAATGTTGCACATGCGTGTACATTTTCATTTGTCCTAGCAAAAATTGTATCCAGAAAGAATAAGATTTAAAAAAAAATCTTGATGTGTTATCAAGAAGTAGTTAATATAATCTGACTTATGCAAAATAATGCTAAAAAATTCCCTTGATTAATTTATTATTTATTATTATAAAAAGAAACAGTACCAATACACACAAGATATATCATAAAACATAATATTAAATGGTTTTAACTTTTTTTATTCAGTTTTCGTAAAATAGATGGTGCCACTGGCTATTAGCTTTCTTACGACTGGTTGAAGCGCTAATCGATTGGAAACCTGACGAACTTTTGAAATTCAAGACGGCTTCGCTTTGCTCTTTAAAACTTTACAAGCAATAGCAATATAAGAACTCTTTCCTGAAGATGGTTATAGATAATGACCGAAACGTCGATTGTTATCATTTTATTTTAATGTTTGTTTAGTTTTTGACTTTACAACACTTTGTATACACCTTTTAGTAAATTTGTGATTTTTAGGTAGCTTTCTTTACAAAAAAGCTACCTATTGCAGCCGTTCGGAGGAAAGCGATTTCAAAAAATTTTGGTATATTTTCATCGATCATGACCCCCAGACCCCGAAACCACCCTCCGTTCAAAATTGATATATATATATATATATATATATATATATCTATATATATATATATATATATATCTGACCTATGTCACACTGTAACTCCAGTAATTATGAACCGATTTCGATGTAATTCGGTGTGTACATAGTACATACCAATGTCTCGACCGAGTTCGTTGGCCAGCTTCATCCGCCATTTTGTTTCAAAATGGCGGCCATTTAAACTTTTTAAAAAAATTTAAAACTTGAAATGTGGTACCAAAAAATTAAAAATGGAAAAATATTTTTTTCTTATGTATTTGACCTTTATACAAAGATTCCGGAGCAGTTTTTGTTTCGTCTATATCTTACAAAATGGCTGAGTTATAGCATTTTGAATTTCTAGCATGGCTGACATTTTGAAACGTCCTGAATTTTGTCCCGTGATAAAAGGCGTATTTATGAACCGATTTGGATGTAATTTGGTGTGTACATAGTACATACCAGTCTCTCGACCGAGTTCGTTAGCCAGCTTCATCCGCCATTTTGTTTCAAAATGGCGGCCATTTAAAATCTTTTTAAAAATTTAAAATTTGAAATGTGGTACCAAAAAATTGAAAATGGAAAAATATTTTTTTCTTATGTATTTGACCATTATACAAAGATTCCGGAGCAGTTTTTGCTTCGTCTATATCTTAAAAAAATGGCTGAGTTATAGCATTTTGAATTTCTAGCGTGGCTGACATTTTGAAACGTCCTGAATTTTGTCACGCGATAAAAGGCGTATTTATGAACCGATTTGGATGTAACTTCGTTTATACATAGTACATACCAATGTCTCGACCGGGTTCGTTGGCCAGCTTCACCCGCCATCTTTTTAAAAATGGCGGCCATTTAAATTTTTAAGAAAAATTTAAATTTGAAATGTGGTACCAAAAATTGAAAATTGAAAAAATATTTTCTTCTTATGTGTTTGACCTTGATAAAAAGATTCGGGAGCAGTTTTTGTTTCGTCTATATCTTAAGAAATGGCTGAGTTATAGCATTTTGAATTTCTAGCGTGGCTGACATTTTGAAACGTCCTGATTTTTCTCACGTAATAACAGGCGTATTTATGAACCGACTTGGATGTACCTTGGTGTGTACATAGTACATACAAATATCTCGACCGAGTTCGTTGGCCAGCTTCATCCGCCATCTTGTTTCAAAATGGCGGCCATTTAAAAAAATTAAAAAATAAAAAAAATTAAATGAGATACCAAAAAATTGGAAAATGAAAAAGATTTTTTTGTATGTGTTTGACCTTAATACAAAGATTCCGGAACAGTTTTTCTTTCGTCTATATCTAAGAAAAATGTCTGAGTAATAGCATTTTGAATTTCTCTTGTGGCTGACATTTTAAAACGACCTGATTTTTGTCACGCGATAACAGGCGTATTTATGAACCTATTTGGATGTAACTTGGTTTGTACATAGTACATACCAATGTCTCGACCGAGTTCGTTGGCCAGCTTCATTCGCCATCTTGTTTCAAAAGGGTTGCCGTTTAAAAAAAATTAAATTTAAAATTCAAAATGAGGTATTAAAAAATTGGAAAATGAAAAAGATTTTTTTTATGTGTTTGGCCTTGATACAAAGATTCCGGAGCAGTTTTTGTTTCTGAAAATTTGTTCTTTTGTTGATATCTTAAAAAATGGTTGATTTATAGCACTTTGAATTTCTAGCATGGCTAACATTTTGAAACGATCTTGTATTTGTCACGCGATAACACACGTATTCGCCTATTTCGATGTAAGAAGGCATGTGGATAGTATACATCAACACCTCGACCAAGTTCGCTTGCCAGATTCATCAGCCATCTTGTTTCAAAATGGCGGCTATTAAATTAAAAAATATATATATATTTAAAGTGAGGTGCAGAAAAATTAGAAATTGAAAAAGGTTTCTTTCTTAAGTATTTGATCTTGATATAAGGATTCAGGAGCCTTTTTTGTTTGTCTTTACCTTAAAAAATGGCTCAGATATAGCAGTTTCAATTTCTATTGTGGGTGACATTTTGAAAAATCTGATTTTTTGCATGCGGCAACACTCCTATATATTAACCGATTCCGATGTGAGTGAGCATGTGCACAGCAATTACTAAGGTCTCGACCAAGTTCACTGCTTAGCCTCATCCACCATGTTGTCTTAAAATGACAGGCACTTTAAGAAATTGCCGAATTTGGCAGCCAAATATAAGTTACTTTAAAGAAAAGCAGCTTGGATAAAGCTGACTAATTTCGCGAAATTCTCATTCATTATATTGATAAAAATTAGTATTGAATCTCCTATATTCGGTTTCAACTAAATTGAGCTTCGTGTGTTTGTATGATATAAGTTGGCTTTTTTTAAATAAGGATTATGAAAGCTACCTCTTCCTCCCGGCACTGGCCGGAAGGACTTTTTTGAATTTCTAGCGTGGTTGACATTTTGAAACGTCCTGAATTTTGTCACGCGATAAAAGGCGTATTTATGAACCGATTTGGATGTAATTCGGTGTGTACATAGTACATACCAATCTCTCGACCGAGTTCGTTGGTCAGCTTCATCCGCCATTTTCTTTCAAAATGGCGGCCATTTAAAATTTTTTTAAAAATTTAAAATTTGAAATGTGGTACCAAAAAATTGAAAATGGAAAAATATTTTTTTCTTATGTATTTGACCTTTATACAAAGATTTCGGAGCAGTTTTTGTTTCGTCTATATCTGAAAAAATGGCTGAGTTATAGCATTTTGAATGTCTAGCGTGGCTGACATTTTGAAACGTCCTGAATTTTGTCACGCGATAAAAGTCGTATTTATGAACCGATTTGGATGTAACTTCGTTTATACATAGTACATACCAATGTCTCGACCGGGTTCGTTGGCCAGCTTCACCCGCCATCTTGTTTAAAAATGGCGGCCATTTAAATTTTTAAGAAAAAATTAAATTTGAAATGTGGTACCAAAAATTGAAAATTGAAAAAATATTTTCTTCTTATGTGTTTGGCCTTGATAAAAAGATTCGGGAGCAGTTTTTGTTTCGTCTATATCTTAAGAAATGGCTGAGTTATAGCATTTTGAATTTCTAGCGTGGCTGACATTTTGAAACGTCCTGATTTTTCTCACGTAATAACAGGCGTATTTATGAACCGACTTGGATGTACCTTGGTGTGTACATAGTACATACAAATATCTCGACCGAGTTCGTTGGCCAGCTTCATCCGCTATCTTGCTTCAAAATGGCGGCCATTTAAAAAAATTAAAAAATAAAAAAATTTAAATGAGATACCAAAAAATTGGAAAATGAAAAAGATTTTTTTTGTATGTGTTTGACCTTAATACAAAGATTCCGGAACAGTTTTTCTTTCGTCTATATCTAAAAAAAAATGGCTGAGTAATAGCATTTTGAATTTCTCTTGTGGCTGACATTTTAAAACGACCTGATTTTTGTCACGCGATAACAGGCGTATTTATGAACCTATTTGGATGTAACTTGGTCTGTACATAGTACATACCAATGTCTCGACCGAGTTCGTTGGCCAGCTTCATTCGCCATCTTGTTTCAAAAGGGTTGCCATTTAAAAAAAATTAAATTTAAAATTCAAAATGAGGTATTAAAAAATTGGAAAATGAAAAAGATTTTTTTCATGTGTTTGGCCTTGATACAAAGATTCCGGAGCAGTTTTTGTTTCTGAAAATTTGTTCTTTTGTTGATATCTTAAAAAATGGTTGATTTATAGCACTTTGAATTTCTAGCATGGCTAACATTTTGAAACGATCTTGTATTTGTCACGCGATAACACACGTATTCGCCTATTTCGATGTAAGAAGGCATGTGGATAGTATACATCAACACCTCGACCAAGTTCGCTGGCCAGATTCATCAGCCATCTTGTTTCAAAATGGCGGCCATTAAATTAAAAAATATATATATATATTTAAAGTGAGGTACAAAAAAATTAGAAATTGAAAAAGGTTTCTTTCTTAAGTATTTGATCTTGATATAAGGATTCAGGAGCATTTTTTGTTTCTCTTTACCTTAAAAAATGGCTCAGGTATAGCAGTTTCAATTTCTATTGTGGGTGACATTTTGAAAAATCTGATTTTCTGCATGCGACAGCACTCCTATATATTAACCGATTCCGATGTGAGTGAGCATGTGCACAGCAATTACTAAGGTCTCAACCAAGTTCACTGCTTAGCCTCATCCACCATGTTGTCTTAAAATGACAGGCACTTTAAGAAATTGCCGAATTTGGCAGCCAAATATAAGTTACTTTAAAGAAAAGCAGCTTGGATAAAGCTGACTAATTTCGCGAAATTCTCATTCATTATATTGATAAAAATTAATATTGAATCTCCTATATTCGGTTTCCACTAAATTGAGCTTAGTGTGTTTGCATGATATAAGTTGGCTTTTTTTAAATAAGGATTATGAAAGCTACCTCTTCCTCCCGGCACTGGCCGGAAGGACTTTTTAATTTTCTCTTTAATATTGAACTTTTCATGGTGTAAATGTCCAGGTCTTTCATTATACAATATAAATTGTTCATTACAAATTTTATACAATCCCAGTGAGTGTTTATAAAATGATCTAATTATATATATTTAGCCAATATTATGATGACATTAATGTAGTCAAATGTAATTTCCAGCTACGATGATTTAAAAATGCATTACAGTAAATAATTCCAACTTAATCTATCTTAAAATCGAAGATATTTCTATAAACACACATTTTTATCATTAATTGCAATTTTTTAATCACACAAGATATATCATAGACTGTGTGATTAAGCTGACTCAGTAAATTTAAATAATCATACAGATCGCATTTAAATATGTGTTTATTACAAGACGGCACAAAACAGACGGAAACATGAAAAAAGTATAAGTAAAATCGTGCCTCAGGACGGGCTAGAATGGCGGCATCTATGATTCTAATATTGTAAAATTTCTTTATTAACAGTTTCTGAATTTTTATACAATATTTATTAAGTTATCACACTTTATATTTAGACAATATTTTATAGCTAATACTATTGATCTTTCCCTTTGATAAAAATATATGGCGATGAGTAATTCCAAAATAATCTGACTTAAAGATATTGCTGCTTAAAGTCATATCTGCAATCGACGCCATTAATCTTTTACTCTCACAAAGTAGGAACATTACCATTTATCCCAAAAAGCCTAAATCACAATCAATAACAAACAGGGCGATCTCCACGTGTTAGACCCACTCCAGTTTCTGAAATTTTATACTGTGTTTGTAAAGTTATCACATTTTATATTTAGACAATATCTTATCGATAATAATATTGATCTTTCCCTTTGATAAAAATATATGACGACGAACATTTCCAAAATAATCTGACTTAAAGATATTGCTGCTTAAAGTCATATTGCAATCGACGCTATCAATCATTTACTCTAATAAAGGAGGAACATTACCATGTATCGCACAAAGCCTAAATCACAATCATTCATAAACAGGGCGATCTCTACTTATTAGAGTTAATTCACTGATTACATAGCTTTCATCTGCAAATTTCGTATGGTGACTAGCCATTACAATGAGAATCTGTTTCTTCAACAATCACATTAAATTTTAATTAACATAACGTTATCTGCAGCGCTGAGCTAACCCATTAAAAGGGTAACGAAGACCCTTTCCACCTTTATTATATCCCAAAAATTATTTTCATCAGAGAGACACGGATATACCGAATTCAATTTGCGATCAACAATTTGCGAGTATTATTAGAATAAAGTGTAATAATATATATTGGACGACTTAAATATATTACGTAAATATAGAAACACCAGCAAGGAAGACCGAGCTATGCTCGGTTAAAATTAGCTTTGTATTCAACTCCATATAACAACAACAAAAAAATCTCGCTATAGTATTGCTATAAATAATTTTATTTTATAACATTATTATTTACAGAAGCAATCAATATTAATATTATGTACATATGTCTAAATTTTATCATAATCAATCCATACATATTCAATCATAATCGCAAGATTCACTGTCCAACTTCACTGACTTAAGGCTTAGGCCTAAGAACTTCGTTATATATGAGTAAGATTAATTGAAGAGCTAAGTGGAAGAACTTGTTAAATAACAAAATTTACTAATAAGTACAGAACTTGTGTGAAAATATAAATTATTTGAAAACAACATTTAAACACACAATAAAACAAGCAGATTTGATCATACGTATACGTTTCGTGAGTACTAGGACTCACATCCTCAGTGTAAAAACTTTAAAAACAATATCCCCCCAACTGCATGTACGGTGAAAAAAACCCAAATGTCAAAACATAATACCAAAAGACCATCAAGTTCTAACAGCCAATGAAATTAATGCGGAAGTGAAGTGTCGTGACACAACAAATCCATCCAGAAAGTTGAGATGTATGGTGTACTAGATAAATCATTAACGAAGGAGTCTTTAAATTTATGGATATGAATAGCCTCAAAAAAGTCTAAATCCAGAGGAGTAATGCATTTCTTAATAATGGTAGCTGAGTCAAAATTAAAATTATGTCCCTCCCCCCAGCAATGAGAGGCGATAGTGGATTTCTGTAATTCTTTTTTCTTTACATAGTTTCTGTGTTCATTGATTCTGTAACGGAGTTTTCGTTTAGTTTGTCCAATGTAGGACAAACCACAATGGCATTGAATGTTGTAAATGTCCCAATAATTATGTGGAGGAATTTGGTCCTTAAGTTGCGAAAAAGATAATTTATTAACCGGTTTAAAAACCACATTAAAATCATAATGTCTTAAGATATTAGCCATCTTAAAGCTAATGCTATTATAAAATGGTAAAATGATAAGGTTGGAAATGGAAACCGCAGTAACAGGAGAATTAAGATTATTAACATATTTATTAAGAGTATGAGAAATTAAATTATTGATATAAGATAAACTAAAACCTCGATCAATAGCCACAGATCTAATGTAATTTAATTCTGTAATAAGTGAATTATTATCTGAACAAATTAAGCGAGCTCTATTAATCAAATAATGAAAAGCCGAAGCTTTTTGGGAAGGGGGGTGACATGAATTGAAATGGGGGGGGGGTGACAGCAAAAGGTTTAAGGTAAACGCAAGTGTCAAAGGTGTTAGGCTGACGTGTAACCAACACATCCAGAAATGGCAAAATTTACATCTGAAGAAATTCGATGTGAAAGTTTTCGTTGTCAATTTTAATGATTTATTTTCTGTTTGATACCATGTGTTTAAAACAGGTGTGGTACTAAACTCTGTCAAAAAAAAAAAAACTTATTCATATTTAATTTTTAAATATTAAAAAATATTAATATTATGTGCATTATTAAATATTAAAATATTAAATATTAATGAATAATGTCTTAAATCTTCAAGGTTAATTAGAACTTTGGTATTTTACCTTTACCATGTGATAGAATATCTGATAACACCTTCGTCCAAAAGATAAAATCATTTTTAAGAAAATGTAGCATAACATGTTCTTCCACTTAGCTCTTCAATTGCCAGAGGGTTCTAGGTACCCTGATTCGTTGAATTCTGTTTTCGAGAACATTCTACGTACTCTTGATTGGTTCAATCATGTATCTCGGCAACCATTGGGAATTTCTACAAAATTCGTTCAGATTCTGAAAGCCAATTTCTTTCGCCAAATGTCGCCAAGTTTGGCGACATTCTTTCATTTGGCGTTAAGGATGTGTTTTGGCATTGGTAATCTTGAAAGTTGATTTTACAGCACAAATTTCGCCAAATATCGCCATATTTGGCGAATTGCTGCTAATTTTGCAATTACGTTTACTGCCAAAAGTTCAACAACTTAATAACTATTTCAACCTTCATTCTCATAGAAATAGACTGACCTGTAGTGATTCCGAAAATGACCCAGTAATCGATTTTTTTCGAACATGTGACCCAATGGTCTTCTTTACCCCAAAACGGTAGGATACAAAATTTAGTCAAAATAGTCAGATAAAATTTTCATACACACACACACTTAGACGCACACAAGATTTGCTCGTATTATAATATATGATATTCCAAATTTAAATGACAAAAAGTATAACGGACTAAATTATAAATTTATTAATATATCATAAAACAATATATTCTAAAGTAACGCATCGTTCATAATATAATATGTTTTATAAAATAAATGAAAAATTGTACATACATGTGTATTTTCATTTATCGTAGCAAAAATTCTACCCCAAAAGAAGATCAAATAAAAAATCTCGTGTGTGTTAGCAAGTATAGTTAATGTCATATGACTTATGCAAATATAATGCTATAAAATCCCCTTTATTAATCTATGATTTATTAGTATAAAAGGAAACATTACCAGTACACACAAAATATTACAAAAAAAAAAATGTCTTAAAAATTTTACACAATTTCAATGACCTTTTATTATTTTATGTGATTGCATGCTTGGCCAATATTTTGACGACTTTAACGAAGTCCAGCGTGATCTTTTGCCGCAGTGACTTAAAAATGCATTACAATAATAGTAATCCAACAGATATAATCTTTTGCTACAGTGACTTATAAATGCATTACAATAATAGTAATCCAACAGATATAATCTTTTGCCGCAGTGACTTAAAAATGCATTACAATAATAGTAATCCAACAGATATAATCTTTTGCCGCAGTGACTTAAAAATGCATTACAATAATAGTAATCCAACAGATATAATCTTTTGCCACAGTGACTTAAAAATGCATTACAATAATAGTAATCCAACAGATATAATCTTTTGCCGCAGTGACTTAAAAATGCATTACAATAATAGTAATCCAACAGATATAATCTTTTGCTACAGTGACTTATAAATGCATTACAATAATAGTAATCCAACAGATATAATCTTTTGCCGCAGTGACTTAAAAATGCATTACAATAATAGTAATCCAACAGATATAATCTTTTGCCACAATGACTTAAAAATGCATTACAATAATAGTAATCCAACAGATATAATCTTTTGTCGCAGTGACTTAAAAATGCATTACAATAATAGTAATCCAACAGATATAATCTTTTGTCACAGTGACTTAAAAATGCATTACAATAATAGTAATCCAACAGATATAATCTTTTGCCGCAGTGACTTAAAAATGCATTACAATAATAGTAATCCAACAGATATAATCTTTTGCCACAGTGACTTAAAAATTCATTACAATAATAGTAATCTAACATACACATTACAAAATATAACGTAAACTTCGGATATCCCTTACAGAAATTCATCTTTGGCATTGATATAATTAAATACAATCTTTTACCATTGTACAGGAGATACAACATATAACATAAAATATGAAATACTTATGATCAGGCCCTTACAGAGGGGGGTAGAGCTGGTACAAATTACCGGGGCCCGACATCGGTCAAAATAAAATAAGAAAAAAGTATAATAGTACTTTTTCATGTAAAAATTTTAAGTTAAAATAACTAACAAATAATAAAATTAAAAAGTCAGAAGTTGCTGATTTTTCTTTACGGATTGGCCAGGGAGCCAGCTGATATATGTTGTTTTTTTCTGCTGTCATTTATATTATATTGATTAAGTAATCTAAGATTAATATTAACAATTAGAAAATGACGGATACTTTTAATGACCAAGATGATTTCAGCCGTGCGAAAATAAATACAAGGAAAGTTTATTTAATTTTTTGATTCAAAATATATATTGATGAAACCAATAAAAATTTAGTTATATTTTCAAAATTTTCAATTTCTATTGAAAATCTTTAGATGGAATCATAAGCGAAAATACTGTAAAAAAATAATAATAAAATTGTAAATAGTGCTTAAAAAAAAAAAAAAAAAAAAAAAAAAAAAAAAAAAGAAGAAGAAAAAAAAGAAAAGTGCTTTACTATATAAATTAAAGTAATAAAACTTTGTAAAAAATCACCATAAAATAAAAACAATACATAGGACGCGTTTCGAGCTAAAAATATAACAGCTCGTCATCAGCTACAGTAAACACGTGTCCGTAAGCGGACAAAGTCAAAAATGAACAGTATATAATGAAGTTCACTATACTATATAGTCCAGGCAATAAGGGATTTTACCTGGCAAAATTAATGGTAGTTCGGGAAATCGGCTTACTTTATCGGTTGTTGAATCCGAATTTGTAACTTTCCACCAAAATTTCCCCCGGCAACCCCCCCCTCCCCAAATTTTGGTAAAATGCCCCCCAAAAAATGTTTTTATTAAAAAAATCAATTTTTTTTATTGTTTTAGGAGGAAAATATCTAGAAATTCAGAAAGTAGAAAAAATTTGCAACAAATAAGATACATGACATTTTGACGTAGGATGAATGGGGATGGGGGGATCTGCCTCGGAACATGCGCCGCGGTGCTGCGTGGACTAAGTTGCGCAATCTCACTTAACCACTCACATCGTTTACATTCGCCCTCCCGTCTCCCCTCCGAACTTTCCCTATAAGGTTTACTTTAAGTTTTTTGGGTCGCTGAATCCGAATTTTTACTTCCCCCCAAAATTCCCCTCCCCGCAACCCCCCCCCCCAAATTTCCCTACCTGTAACCCCCCAAAAAATCTTGTATTTATTTGATAAAATGCAAAATTACTAAATATGGGAATATGCGTAACATATTTGTAATATTATAATATCCATAATTATATGTTTTGCCCAAATTCATATAAAATAAGCTTTTAATTTGTATATTATATACTATAATTCGTATTTTTATGAATTACTAAAAAAATATAGTTATTTCTTTACAGAGACTAATAACATTATAAGTATTAGTAATAATAAACTAAAAATAATCGTATTTGAGGCTTAAAAACAATTTGTTTCATAACCATCTTGAAAAAGACTTTACATAAATAATTGTTCCCTAAATGGCCAATAAAAGTATGTACCCATTCGTGCCTAGCGCCCTATATTTTATACGTTATAAAAATGCATAAAAAATAGACTTGAACATATAATTTCACAATTTAAAAAAATACGTATTTCAAAGAAGTCTACAACCTAAGATTATGGCTTATTTATCTGGATCCTTGGTAGAAAAAACACAAACTTACTTTTTACATTTCGCCATCCTGAAAAATGAAAAATCTATAAATTCTGAAAAAAGCCTTCATTTTAAGCAAATAAATATCCGTCTTATACTTTCATCTGTCGGTAACAGATAAAGGCACTTATAGATAATTATTTCATACAATTTTCATGTCATAACGAAGAAGAAAATTATACAACTGTATTAAAATTCGAAGTGTACCAAAAATGGGACGCTAGGCATAAATGGGTTAAGATCCTATCATTTCATACGACTACAATTTTAAGCATACGAAGTAGTCATATACGAAACATTTACTGAGCTGCACAACTCTGACGTGTACAATAATATAACGATTAACCGCAGAAAACCAAAACATTTACTCAGCTGCACAACTCTGATGTGTACAATAATAAAACGATTAACCGCAGAAAACCAAAACATTTACTGGGCTGCACAACTCAGATGTGTACAATAATTATAACGATTAACCGCAGAAAACCAAAACATTTACTAAGCTGCACAACTCTGATGTGTACAATAATACAACGATTAACGGCAGAAAACCAAACCATTTACTGAGCTGCACAACTCTGACATGTACAGTCGTGGAAAAAAAAAGTAAACACCCCTTACTAACTCTGCAAAAAATTATCGTAGAAGAAAGGTACTGGTACCACACGATTGGTAATAAAGTCTATTTTTAAATGATGTATGTAAAATTTTCTTAGAGGGCCATCTACATATTAAAACGAACCATAACTTTGCTTTTTTCAATAGCAGTACACAATTTTGACAACATAAGTGAACTCTACACCCTTCAATTAGCCTTAAAACAAATTTTTATGAAATTCGTACGATAAGTTTCCGAAAAATTAATTCTTTTAAAGCGAGCGTATTTTAGGGGCTGTATCCAACTTGAAGTTCGGTACTGGACTGTTGACCAAGAGAGCTCCCTTCTTGATCAAGGCATCTTAAGCGCCTGCTAGATTACAAGATAGCACAAGAAATTTCAAAATATCTAGTCACTTCTATCATAGACGGTCCCTTAAACCATCATTTTTGCCGTTTTTTAAGCAAAATTTGAAAACTACTAGGACGAAAACTATGAAATTTTGGATTTCCATAAAGCAGGACTTAATAAATCTGAATCCATCAAAAAAATTGTAGGTTGCAATTCATAATTTTTTAAATATTAATTTCATAATTCATATCATAAAATTATAAAAATTGCAAATTCAGCGTATTTATGTTTGGGCACATTAGTATTATTGCTACACAAAAAATTAGCACATCAGGAGCAAAATTTCAGGAGATATAAATAAAAATATGAAAATGTAATTTAACATTAGAAGCACTAAATTTTGAATGTTTATAATTCAAAAACTTATCATTCAAATGACTTAAATTTGGTGTCTAGGCATAGTTTGAACCGAAGATTTGAAATATCTCGTTAAAATTGGGTATTGCCATTGAAAAAAATGAGGTTTGGGTTCGTTTTAATATGTAGATGGCCCCCTAAGCAAATTTTATATACATCATTTAAAAGTAGACTTTATTTGCAATATTTCGGAACTAGTGATTTCCGTCTACGATAATTTATTGAAGAGTTAATAGGGGGTGTTTACTTTTTTTTTAATTCACGACTGTACAATAATATAACGATTAACAGCAGAAGACCTACGCATAACTTTAGCGCTTAAGTTAATTCGTAGATAACATAGTTAGCCCTTATCTGAAAATCTGCTAAATCAACTATTAGGTAATAATGGGTATCAGTGCTCGGCCTGCGCAGGAACATTAAATTTTAAAATTCTTTACAAACGCTGAGTTATCTCATTAAAATAGAATGAGATTGTTCCCACTTTCATTCAGCTCGCCTCGAATTATTTTCATCGTAAAATGTTTGAAATAAATTAATTGCCAAACTCGGGTGGTGGATTTTTTTTTTTTTTTTTTTTTTTTTTTTTTTTTCCGTTACATTGTTTGTTCATTTGTCAAATGAAGAATTTTCGCTCAATATTCCACCAATTCCTTTTAAAATGCAATTATTCATTGCGTGAAAAAATAATTATGCTTTGCGAAAACTTAAAACCGGCACTGCTAGAATTATTTTATTAGAAAAGCTTTTCAGCTCACAGGCTATCAAAGCTTGAGATCTAATGTGCCCGTAGGTTCTGTATGTACGTTACGTGATAATTCTTGATACAAATATCCGATTTGAATAAAATTTTGTAAATAAGTTCATTCTGGTAAGGCATGTCCCTGAGTAGTTTTGAGGGTTTCATTGGTTAAATATAAAGGGAGGGAGGACGGGGACTAATCGATCCCCCCCCCCCCCTTAATTTAGATAAATGGGTTTTTCATGAAGAATTATGCGATTTTCTTCAATTTGGTATACCTGTTTATTCCGATAAGGCACTTCCCTGATTAGATTTGGAAGTCCATTGGTTAAGTATAAAGGTTGAAGCATAATCCCTCTTTCCCTTAATTCAGCTAATTTTTTTATTTATTTTTTTTTTTTCGTCGATTTCTTTATCTTTCCAGTGTCATTCTTTGAAATAAGTATATAATATAAAATTAGTGTGAATAAGCTGCGAGGTCAATGGTATCAGTTTAACTGAGCACTTTCAATTTTATTGTCTTGTAGCAATTAGTTGAGACATATATTACCTACAATCAATTACTGAATAAGATGTTAGATAAATTAGTAAATTCATTATATATTTTTACATTTCATTCCATGTAAGATATGAGTAATGCTCAGTATCCTTGGAAAAGAAGAAAGAAGGAAACACAAAAAACAAACAAAGAAATAAATTTGCTTTCAGAAATGAACGTACTGTAACAAACATTACACATGC
Organism: Maratus speciosus; assembly: GCA_963932465.1. Taxonomy (NCBI): domain Eukaryota; kingdom Metazoa; phylum Arthropoda; class Arachnida; order Araneae; family Salticidae; genus Maratus; species Maratus speciosus. The sequence goes on along the minus strand of OZ010795.1, from coordinate 105,459,618 downwards.
CGAATTCAAATTCAACTAAACTGTGTCTAAAGTTTTGTTTCTTTCCAGAATGGGATTTAAATAAATTATAAGTAAGGAAAAAAAAACATTTTAAAGACTAGCTTTTATTATAAGAAAAAGGCAAAAAAGAAAAAAAAAATCTGTTGAAGGACAACGGGTTGAAATAAAAATCCCTTTTAAAATAAATAATAAAATTGTGAGTGATTTTTGATCAATTTTTTTAATAAAACGGTTACATGATATTAAATCCAGGTTCCTGGCAAAAAAAAAAAAAAAAAAAAAATATATATATATATATATATATATAATACCAAAAAACCACACACTACACATCCAATCCCAAAAATACTGAACTACAGAGAAAATTAACAAAATAACCATGGAAAAAACTTACTAACTAAATCATGAACGAAAAGAAAACAACCAATGGAGACAGACCGCAAGGCTAAAGACTTGCATGCTGGGTTATACCGGCAATTACTCATGAAACTTCCCCCATATCTGTCAAGACCATACTGGCCAAAGAAAACTTTAAAACTGGCCATCCAAAGCAGTAACCGAATTCGAAAAGAACACTTTAAAACTGTCCATCCAAAGCAGCAACCCAATTCAAAAAGAACGACGCATCCAGACAGAGCTCCTTATAAAGCCTACGATTATTTGGCGATGTTTTTAATCGCCAAAAGTAAAGCGTCGCAGTAATCTTTATCCTTGACGAAATTGTTTACCAAACTATTTAACAAACCAATAGGAAAATTCTGATCCATTGCATCTTGATAGAGATTTATAATGTCATTTATTATACTATTATGATTAGAATTTAACTTTACTATCCTTATTAAACTATTGATAAGGATATTTCTGAAAATGGAAATATGTACATTGGAATTAAAATTTAATATCTTAATAGCTTCAAAGTTGTAATCCTTTCTCTTATCATAAATGCTAGTCCGTAATCCACCCCTCTCAATGTCGATAGTGAGATCCAAATAATTTACATGCTTTTCGTCATATGAAGTTTTTTTTAATATCAAACCTTGGGGATAGTAGTCTAAATTTAAATCGCTATTGGAATCGCTAATCCTTACTAACAATACATCATCAATATATCTGAAACTTAAAAAATCCTTATCCGTTGTCTCTTTAACCTCGTATAAAAATAAATAATATCTGCAAGTACCGAACTGCAACTACCCCCCATAGGTATACCCCTTATCTGCTGAAACACATGCTTACCATCGAATAAATAATTTTCATTAACCACGAAATTAAATAAATTTGTCAAATGATCCAAATTTTTACCCAAAATATTGTACCTCTTAAAAAATTCGAATATTTTATTTTTAAGATCATTTAAATCAATACTGTTATATAAATCTTCAAAATCATAAACATATAGACCTTTAATATTACTCAAACCTTTCAATCTATTAAGTAACTCAAAACTATTTTTTATAATACATGTGTAATTTTGTTTTAATGCCGCTTCAAATAAACTCTGCAAAATATCCAAAAACTTTTTATTAGCTACTTCCAAATAAGTGCCAAAACCACATGTAATTGTACGAAAGGCAATGGGGTCCTTATGAAATTTAGGAATCAAAACCATATAAGGCAATTCCTTACTACGTTGTGTGTATTTTAACCTTTTATAAAAAGCAGCAATTCTACTTTCTATCTCTTTTACACTGGTATTTAACAACCTATAATTATGTGTATTGTTATAACATTGTCTTAATTGATTACAGTATAGCTCTTTACAAATAATAGCAAAATTTGTATTTGCCTTATCAATATATGTTATAACGAAATTACTCTGTAAATCCTTGATAGAATCTTTTAATACTTTATATTCTTCCAACGAAATCCCCCCTGTTTTACCACAGTAAATTGAACTCAAATCCTTTAATATATTGTGTTTCCATTCCAGAAAAGTTATTTCTGGTAAGCAAAATTTGTTCATTAGTTTATGTATAAACATATCCACGTTGATTTTTAATCGTTTTTTTATAAAATCCTTAGTGTTTAATCTTTTTAAACGAAATTTTGTACCAAACCGCATATAATCTCTCAATGTTCTGTCCTTGACAATGTCTAAATTACCGGTCAATACATGACCGTGATCCACATCGACGTAATCACGATAAACCGGATCATGACAATGACATAAATTATTATCGTTGTTTCTACCAATTTCTTTTGAAAAATTATTATAATTAAAAACCATACGACCTAAAGGTTTATCGTATCTATAAACCTTGACAATCTCCATGTTCTTATCTGGAAGCAAATCATTGTATTTATTTAATACCTTGCCCATATTTATACCATGTTTTTTAATTTCTATGTAATCCATTACAAAATACATTCTATTAACTATTTTGTTGTTATTGTTGTTACTTCTGCCCAGATTTTCCATCAAATGTTGTGAACTAATTCTATACCTCAAAATGTCCAAAGCCAAATCTATATTATAGTTACTCTTATGTGAATACATATATATATATATATATATATATATATATATATATAATAGCAATTTAACAAATTACAACGACCATTTGGAAATTGATTTTTTCAAAGACTAAAATTTAAGACATAAAAAATCGCACGGAGTTGATCCTACATTACGCACGCCATGGATTAAACGATAACATTCCTGGAACCATCGTGAACAAATTTTAAAAGAAATTTCAGTTTTACAATTTTCGGTACTGTAAATTTTTAAACTTCTACGGAGCTGGTCATGCATTACGTACGCCATGAATTAAACATTAATAGTGTTATTACACGTAAAAATTGCAAGATTTCCTGAAACTTGCGTATTATCCAAGCATTTCATTGACTGTTCGGGAAAAGGCTTTTCTATCATCAGATTTCCAAAAAATCTCACGACGAATTTTAAATAAAATTTCATTCTTAAATTTCTAAACATCCGACAATATTACTTTTTATACCGTCGGATAGAGAAAAAAATGTACTTTTAAATGCAATTTGTTTGAAAGCTGTATCTCAATTTGTTTCTGATTTATTATTTTTTTTTTGTAGTTTTTATTACTTTTTTGTCATAGTGGCAACACTCTGTTGTCCATCGTTGTTGAAACCAAAGGGAAATACTGTATATGCCAATCAGATAACGAATAAATTGCGGATTAAACCAATGAAAACGTTCAGATATGCTTTTGATTTCCTACCCTGACGAGAACAATAACCATTTTTCCAAATGGTTAAAAAAGATCAATGTCCTCGTGAGGATCGAACCTACGTCCATTCACACCCTGCGCGGAGCGGAAAGATGATGCATTTACCAATCTTGGCAAGATTTAACCAAAGAACATCAGCTGATTTCTGAAGCAATCAATGCAGGGTTGGCAAGTTTTTGCCAGGATGGTTAAAACCAGTGGTTGTAACCGGCATGGCAGAAACTAAGAAATAATACTAATAAGAACTTTAATTTGCAATGATTCATAATTCACACATGTATCTGATATGTAAATAATAAAGTTAAAAAATAAAACTAAAGATTGTGAATGTTTATTCAAAGTAGCAAAAAGTTTCAAAATGATCATATAAATATACTTTGTTTATATAATACTATCATGATATTAAAATATTTATTTGCTTAAAAGACGTTATAAAAACACATTAAAAGTAAATTAAAAACTCTTTATTTGCATGTTTCAACTCATTTTCTGAGTCGTCGTCAGAATGTCTAGTAGAAAATTACAAATGCATAATGAAAAATGGAAAAAAAAATTCTTTCACTTGAAAAACAGAAATTTTCATAATGGTAATCTCATGCTGTACAAGTTTAACTATTAATATTATTGTTTACAGTTCAATTGAATTTCTATTTAAAAGCAAGAAAAAAAAATTACAAAATGTTTCCATTTTTACTTTCTTCTATCTTTACAAGAAGAAAGTATTGGATTCATGAAAATTTTCGAATTCCGGTTTTCGACTGATTTACACGTTTTAGGGGTCAGAGATTCCAAAAAACATGTTTTTACAAAATGTCTGTCTGTGACTCTGTGAGTCTGTCTGTCTGTCTGTGTGTATGTGACACAAATTTTGTGGGCGCTCTATCTCAAGAACTAATGCACGGAATTTAATAAAAATTGATATTCAGTGAGCCCCTAATACAAATTGATGCTGATTAGTTTTTGGTGTAAATCGCTCAACAGGTGGCGCTGCTATGCTGCATCTTTCACGATTTTTGCAATAGCTCTATCTCAAGAACTAATGCACGGATTTCGATCAAACTTCAGATTTAGTTAGTCCTTGACATGAATTGATGATGATTACGTTTTGGTGTAAATCGCGCAATAGGTGGCGCTGTTATGATGAATTTTGCAGGATTTACACGATTTTCCCAATAGCTCTATCTTAAGAACTAACGCACGGATTTTCATCAAACTTCAGATTCAATTAGTCCTTGATATGACTTGCTCTGATTATGTGTTGGTGTAAATCGCCCAACAGGTGGCGCTTCTCTGCTGCTTTTTTCACGATTGCCTCAATAGCTCTATCAATAGAACTAATGGACGAATTTTCAACTAACTTCAGATTTAGTTGTATGTAGACACAAGTTGTTGTTAATTAGGTTTTGGTGTTAATCACCCAATAGGTGGCGCTGCTATGCAGGAATTTTCACGATTTTCGTTATTGCTCTATCTCAAAAACTAATGTACGGATTTTCTCCAAACTTCAGATTCAGTCAGACGTTGACATAAATTGTTGCTGATTAGGATTTGGTATAAATCACCCAATAGGTGGCGCTGCTAGGCAGCATTTTGCTGAATTTAGACGATTTCAGCGATAGTCATATCTCAAGAATTAACGCACGGAATTTCATATCGTTAGAATCCTCATGAGATGCATAGATTGCCATTTAATTTTGGCAGTGTGATAGCGGATTTTGAAGTATTAACATGTATGAGATAGAAGAAAGTTTTGGGATTGGTACATCCGACTAGTTCATTATGCATTTGTAATTTTCTACTATACATTCTGACGACGACTCAGAAAATGAGTTGAAACATGAAAATAAAGAGTTTTTAATTTACTTTTAACGTAACTTAACACGTAAAATCAATGACATTTACGTGATCACATATGTGATGACATTTACGTATCTTTATTGGAAAAATGACTTTGCCCCCTGAGAGATGGCGAAGGCAAAAATATTTCTTTTACAGAATACTATTGTATTGTCAATTACTGTACATCACACTACCAAAAATTTGGTCAAGTGTAGTACAGGAAGTATGATAAAATTGGATTGCAATATTTAAGCTGAACGGGCACACAAGGCAAGTTAAATAACAGCTTATAAAAATAATGCCTCAACCAATAGAAAATTAACAATTACACGAAGATATGTTCATTTGAAGTTCTAATGGTAGATATTTTCTAAAGAAAAATCTGAGGTCGTCAAAAAGTAATTATTTAATGTAGACTATAGATCTATATATGCATACATTTAGTGAGCTGCATGTCCTGGCCAACATAACGATTAACCGCACTATACAAGTACCGTCTCGAAAGGTTTTATTTATCGAGACGTTGTTTACTATACACGCTGATCAAAATGGACGCTGTGAACGCTAAACAACGCTGTCCTCCATTTCAGTGGTGGCGTTAATTTGATGATTACATACTTTGCCGCTTTCCTTTAAAAAGTTATCCTTAAAAGACAATTCGGTTTCTATATTATCTATGAAAAGCATCTTTTAAACATACACAAATCACCAAAATCAAAATCGTTGCATCAATTTTAAATTCCAACATTAAAAATAGCTCAATTTACATTATTTCATTTGTTAAATAAACTAGATAAAAATCATCGTAAATTTAAAAAAAAAAAAACCCACACACACAATTAAAAAATAACCTGAAATGACACCTTTTTGAGGTCAATGAAAACACATTCCACATTAGACTGCTTCAACGTCCATTCAAATGGGTATGGTTCTTAACAAATTTAAAAAATTTAAAATCTTGTAAAGTGATATTTTTTTTTTATCCTTTTGATGAAAATAAAGTAGTAAAGATAAAGTATTTCAAATTCTCTTGGGTCTCAGGAGGATATTGGATTATGTAAGGAAAACGACTTTTAAACACACACGAATCACTAAAATCGGTGCATAATTTAAAAAAAAATTCCTGCCGGCTCGGGCCTACAGGCGGAGGTAGATTTCGAAGTTAAGCACTAAATTCACCAACAAAACTTAAATCAAGATTAGAGATAAACCCAGTTTCTGCACAAAGAGTGAGCTGTAGGGAGCTAAACATTTTGTGAAAATTATAATATACACGAATACACACACACATGTATATGGAATAGGTTTAAAAAATGGCTACAAAAAATTCAGAGAACCTTAAATTGTTAAAGTATGTTACTATTTCCATAGTCGGGGTTTTTTATCATGTTTTAATACGTTTCTTCAAACTCACATGACGTTACATATTCACCTGCTGACGTCCATTATATTTCCAATATGACGCAATATACATATTTTTTTTAATTCGTCAAACTATTTATTTTATTTTGAGTTTTCATGCTGAAATCTTGCTCTAGAAAACTTATGACGTAATATTCAATTTGTTTTCAATTTGTCAAACTGTTTAATTTTACACGTGAAAATTTTGCAATAGAAATGATAATTGTTGTGGTGATAATTTTATTGTTTTTTTTTTTTTAATTGTTGGCAACTGCTATAACGAAAAACTTTTATTTTAGGTAGATTTCGTAAGAAATACTACCTATTGCAGTCGTTACCATGGTGCGACTTTTGAAAAATTCCTTCATAACTTTTCATTACATGACCCCAGGAACCCAAAACCACCCCCACCTAAAAAGTTTATATATATATATATATATATATATATATGTGTATGTATGTATGTACTAAATTTTGTCCGCACGATAAAAGTCGCAATTATGCACGGAACGTCTTCAAACTCGCCAACAACTTTAAGATAGCTAATTTCTCGGCGGGGATTGAAAATGAGCAAAATCGGTCCAAGGGAATGGGAATGGGGAAGGTTTAAAATTTTGAATACCGTCTTAACATGATTCTGATAAAACCAGCTTTTACACAACAATGGCAGGAAAAAATAAATATTTTTCGTTATAGCTGTTGCCAACAATTAAAAAAAAAGCAATAAAATTCTCACCACAACAATTGCTTTTCTAATGCAGTGTTTTCACGTGAAAAATTAAATTAGATAAACAGTTTGACGAATTGAAAACAAATTGAATATTACGTCATAAGTTTTCTAGAGCAAGATTTCTGCATGAAAATTCAAAATGAAATAAATAGTTTGACGAATTGAAAACAAATTGAATATTACGTCATAAGTTTTCTAGAGCAAGATTTCTGCATGAAAATTCAAAATGAAATAAATAGTTTGACGAATTAAAAAAAACAACAAAATATTGCGCCATATTGAAAATATAATGGATCACAGCAGGTGAATATGTAACGTCATTGAGTTTGAAGAAATGTATTAAAACATGATAAAAACCCGAGTATGGAAATATTAACATATTTTAACACTTTGAGTTTCTCTGAATTTGATTTAGCCATTTTTAAACTTATTCCATATACATGCGTGTGTGTGTATATTAGAATTTTCACAAAATGTTTAGCTCCCTAGAGCTCATTCTTAGCGAAGGAACTGGGTTTATCTTTAATCTTGATTTAAGTTTTGTTGGTGAATTTAGTACTTAACTTCGAAATCTACCTCCGCCTGTAGGCCCGAGCCGGCAGGGATTTTTTTTCCTGCCATTGTTGTGTAAGAGCTGGTTTTATCAAAATCATGTTAAGACAGTATTCAAATTTTTGAACCCTCCCCATTTCCACAGTCTTGAGCCAATTTCGCCCATTTTCAATCCCCGCCGAGATATTAGCCATATCAAAGTTGTTGGTGAGTTTGAGGACAATCCGTGCATAATTGCGACTTTTATCGTGCGGACAAAATTTAGTACATACATACATACATATACATATATATATATATGTATAAACTTTTTAGGTGGGGGGTGGTTTTGGGTTCCTGGGGTCATATAATGAAAAGTTATGAAGGAATTTTTCAAAAGTCGCACCATGGTAACGACTGCAATAGGTAGTATTTCTTACGAAATCAACCTAAAATCCAACATTAACAATAACTCAATTTACATTACTCCATTTTTTTAAAATAAACCAGAATTACCAAAATGTATAAAAATCATCGTAAGTTCAAAAAAAGAGTTAAAAAAATAAGCTGAAATTATATCTTTTTGAGGTCAATGAAAACTTATTCCACATTAGACTTCACTTTTATGCATATACAAAGCAGTCATATACTTATCATTTAGGAAAGCAACATCCAAAGGCAATGTAACAACCGCACATCTCGCTTAATCAAAATGAAACGTTAAAGAACGCAACCTCTATCTTTAGTGGTGGAGTTAATTTGTTGATTATACTCCGTAGCTTTTATCTGAAAATTTCTTACATGGACTATTAGGTTATAATGGGAATCATGGCCCGGCCTGTACGGGCTCATTACATTTTAACGGCCATAAACTCATTAGATGTGCTGAGCTGTCTCATTAAAAGGGAATGAGATAGTAGCCAGCTTTATTCTGCTAGCCACAAATGACTTTTTCGTAAAATTTTTGAAATAAATTGATATTCCGAAACTCGGGCGGTGGAATTTTTTATAGTTGTCATTGTTCACTTGGCAAATGAACAGTAATTCTTCTTAAAATGCAATATTTTCTATACAAAAGAATAATTATCCTTTGCAAACAGTAAAAAATATCAATGCTACAATTGTTTAATTGAAAGTAGCCTTGTCTTATTATATTATTATTATTTTATAGCAATTAGCCGAGTCGTAGTGACAATTAGTTATCAAATAAGATGTTAGATAAATTAGGAATTTTATTGCTTTATTTTTCGTTTGAATAAGATGTTAGATAAATTAGGAATTTTATTTTATTTTATTTTTCGTTTTAATTCATGCTAAGTATGAGTATTGTTAAATTTCGTTAAAAAAAGAAAAGGAAAAAAAAAGAATGAAATATTTTATTATTGTTATTATTATTCAGAAATGAACTTAATAACAAATACTTCACACAACGAATTCCCCAAAACTGTGTCTTAACTGATTTATTTATTTATTTATTTATTTTTCAAATCAAGATCTGAAAAATAATTTAACGTTTTAGTTAATATAAAAGAAAAACAAGTTCATGAAGCAAAAATATCTTACGCCTTTACAAACTTATCATTTCATATTAGATTACATTTTTATGCAAAGTAGTCACACGTTTAACATTTAGTGAACCACACAAGTGTCTTGAGCAACGTTACAATTAATAGCACAACATGTACCATTATACCAAAACAAGCACTATTTCTACTTTTAGCGGTGGAGTTAATTTATTGATTGCATTGCCCGTAGCCTTTATCGGGAAATCCGCTAAATCGACTATTAGGTTATTATGGGACAAAGCCCGGCCTGCACGGATACATTAAAGTTTTAACTGCCAAAAAATGCACTTCTAAAGATACAATTATTTATTGCGCTGAATAATAATTATGCTATATAAAGAAGTTCTATAATTGTTTACATGAAAATAACTTTTTATTAATTTGAGATTATAATGTAATTAATTATCGAATAAAATCTAATATATAAAAATGAAAATTTGTCTGTCTGTAATTCTATACAAATCCACTGTTTGGAAGTCAGAATTGTGAAATGTTACGTACATGTGTATTAAAGCAAGGCCGAAGCAACTAAAGTAATCCGGAATCGAAATAATTTATAGTTAATTTTTAATTAATAAAAAACCACTAATTTAACAGCAATTTCTTATAAAATTGAAGCATTTGTCAATATAGTAGTTGCGAAGAATTAAAAATTCACAATAAAATTCTTACCACTTTTCTATTGCAAGATTTCCACGTGAAGAAAATGAAATAAATAGTTTGACGAATTTAAAAAAAAAAGTTAATATTAAGCATGACATTTTTATTGCAAGATTTCCACGTGAAAAATGAAATAAATAGTTCGAAGAATTTAAATAAAAAGTGAATATCACGTCATGACATTTTTATTGCAAGATTTCCACGTGAAAAATGAAATAACTAGTTTGAAGAATTAAAAAAAGGGTGAATATTACATCATGTTGGAAATATAACGGATGTCAGCAGGTAAATATATAACGTAATATGAGTTTGAAAAAACGTATTAAAACATGATAAAAATCCAATTATGGAAATAGTAGCATACAGGGTTGGCAAAAAATGGTTTTTTTTTTTTTAAATGTAATTTTCTATTGCATACAGATGCATATCTGTTGATAATGAACATTATTGGATATTATGTAAGTAATATAACTTAATTTGAAAATATTCAAATGAAATAGTTATTACAGTCAGCTAAGTCGAAAATTGAAATAATTTCTAATTTAAACAATGTTTATTATTTATTAGTAACAGCTATGTTGTATGTTCAAAGAATAAACTGGATACTTGATACTTTGAAAATCGCATGAAGAATCTTTTGATTAATAATATAATAATCAATAAATATTTGATGTCGTTTCATGAATATAATATATTATTGCGTGGATGTTATTATTATTTTTTTTTTTTAATATATACCAATACTTCTGGTTATTTTGTTTTTTGAGTGATAACTAAACGTGTCCGAGTCAACATTTTTGACCATTAGATTCAGCAAGTAACAAAAAAGATTGATTGGTATTATTGAAATGCTATAACTGGCACTCAATTTTTGCAATCTGTGTTATTCAACTTCATGCCGGGTGTTGCTTTTCGGCAACATACCCAATTTAGGTTTCTAAAATACTTTTAGAATAATATTTAAGCTATAATGCCTAAAGTTGCCAATGTCCATACATTCTGAAAATATTATTAAATCGATTTTCGACATGTATATGGCAACACTTGTGCCGTTTAAGAATAAAAATAGATTTATTTTTTCAATTGTTGCTACTTGTTCTTTTTGTTTTGTTTGGAAGCTTGGAAATACCCTATTTTGTTCTGCAGTGAGCAAGTAAAATTTATTTCTTATTATAGTTCCTAAAATTCTTGTGAGTTTAATATTATACAATTTTATTAAGGAAAATTATTTTCTCAATTCAAGACCAGTATTGCCGATTAGTAACAAACTGTTTTTTAGCCGTAAACCATACTTAAAACAAAATAGGATTTTTTAAAGTATTTTTCCCCACGATAAATTTAAAAAATGAAAGCCGAAAAACATTATTACAATGATTTTTGAAAAATCAGGCATTTAAGGGTTAAGTTACTTTTTTTATTTATTCATTGAGAATAATTTCACCCAATCCGGAAAATTTTCTTTCACAAATTGATAAAATCTTAAATATCATTGTATTTTGTTATTAACAGCTGTTAATAATCTTCCTTTTTTAAATGAAAGCACTTTATGTTAAATGTTGAAAATTATTTATCTATTTTATCTTTTCTAATTTTGTAAGTTTTAAGATAAATCTCCAGAGTTCCAGACATGTTCATCAGCACATGCTAATTTTCATTTTACATGCATAAAGCATGACCTAGACTCATTATGTCTCATGTTGACTGCTGAGATGAAGTGTTTAAAATAGAAATTACTTCTATCAATAATTTAAACACTTAAATTAAAAAAAAAAAAGAAAGAAAAAGAAAATATTATATTAAATTTGCTTTAAAAAACCAAATGGTTTTTTTTTTTTTTCCGACACAAAACCAATTGGTTTAAACCGTGGTTAAAACCACTTGGTTTAAACCATGCCAACCCTGGTGTCATATTTTAACATTTTGAGGTTATCGGAATTTTTTTTTCGCCGTTTTTAAATCTATTCCATTACGTGTGTGTATGCATGTATATTAGAATTTATACAAAGCTTTAGGTCCCTAGAGCTCATTCTTAGTGAAGAACGGACATAAAGATGGCTTTATTGCTTTCTTTTATTGTTTATTTTTATACTGTATGTTTAATTTTAAAATTAAGTTTTCAAAACAAATATTCTTAAAATTCCGGGCACCGCCGGGTGCTTTAGCTAGTATTAGATAAATTGGCAAATTTATAATGTACATATATATATTTAATTTCATGAAAAGTACGAGTAGCGCTCAGTCTCCCTCAAAAGGGTAGAAAAGAAGAAAAAGAAAAACTAATAAAAATATAATATATATTTTGTACATGTTTCTTTTATTTATTTTTCATTTTTGAAAAATAAATAAAATAATAAATGCTTTACGCGCCGAATTCAAAGAAACTGTGTCTCAATAAATGCTTTCAGAAAAATAGCTCAACTTTTCTCTTATTTCAAAAGAAAAAACTAGTGCGTACGTTATTTGAAGTGGTGAAAATCTTCTTTCATGTTGATTACATTTTGTGGCATGCAAGACAGGGACGCACCGAAGATTCAGTATCTATTCGGTATTCGGCCTAATTACCGAATATTCCGTTAGTACGAAAATTAAAAGATTCGGTTTGTCCGAATATCAAAGTATTCAGCTAAACAGAATACTTAAAAAACCCTTAGAAAAATACTTTTTTTTTAAATTACACAACTTCCATTTTTAACTGTGAGTTAATAAAGATATTCACGTTAATTAAGAAATAGAATGATATTTAAGTAAAAGAGAATACTTTTAAATAATTTATTTTCTGTTTGAAAAGTGACATTTAAGAAAATTAACAATTAATGATATACAAATGCAAGTTCCTGAATATTGTCTGGAAAATAATGCATTTCAGGCTTTTTCACAAACAAACTGTTTCTAAATACAGTAGAGCGCCAATTATCCGAACAAGTCGGGACCGATCCTAGTTCGGATAAATGGGCAGACAATTTAAGGGGTATTCCTGACTATACTAAAACCTTCACACTTTATTCAGGCTTAGGACTGGCAGTACCAGTTAGTGCTAGCATTTTTAAAAACTGTTTACTTTTTTATCCTTTAAAATTTTCTTTTACTCTTTTTATCATTTTCTGAACTCCAGAGATTATAATTTAAGCAAAAAAGCTTCCGATTGTTGCTTGCTTCAAAAGAAGACGTTCTTTCCAATGCTGTCATATCTCGAATTCTTCTTAAATACGTTAGTTGAATAGGATCAGAGTTCTTCTGCCGTTCAAGCCATTTCATAGCTTTTTCCAAAGATTCAAAGGCTTCGTTATGTGATGGACCTGGATCATTTTCAGAGCATTCTTTTTCATCTTAAATCTCATCCACAATCTCATCATCATTAAATTTTTTTTTTTTTTTTTTTTTTTTGAGAGAAATAGGCTGTTTGGATAATTGGAAGTTCGGTTAGTTGGAGTTCCGATAATCGGCGCTCTATGTAACAGGGAACAAACTTTCAGGGGGATAATAGGCAAGAAGACAATTTTTGTCCAGGAAATTACTATCGCAATCACATAACTACCACGATTATTCAATTAAAAATACAGTGTATTTCACTCCAGTCTGAACTTGGATTTTCATTTGTTACTTTAACAATATGAAGACATTACAAAGATATTCACAGCTGACCTACTTTGATTTCTTTGAAATATGATGACATGGCGAGAAGTGTTGGAAAGCCACCATTTATATCTAAACAATACTGAACTAGATATTCTATAATTGAGAATGAAGTTGACAGTACATACATTGTGTCACTGACCAAAATTCAGTCACTTTTAATGATGCCATCACGTTTCACATAAGCAAAGTTAACCCTTTATGTACTGAATTATGAAATCATGAAAATTTTATCTTCCAAAGTATTTTTTTTCGTGAATTTTTGAAACTACATTAGAAGATTTACATAATCATTTAATAAATTTTAGAAGGATTTTAGAAGAATTGAAGGATTTAGAAGGATTAATTAAATTTGAATTCGTAGGGATTTTGTGCGCCTCACTCAAATCTTTTATTTTAAATATTTTTCTTAGTATTTTGTAGAATTAAGAAATGTAAATATAATGTTCGTACAATAGAAACATAGATATATTTCCGAATTGAAAAATCCCCTCCCCCCCCCCCCCCCTCCAACGCCAAGAAAGCTGAAAAGATGCAAGGGCAAAAGAAATCATCCTTCTAAAAGTATTTTTTTTTTGTGTAACGAATAATGCTTTTGGTTTTGGAACAAGATAAAGTAATGTATCTATATATCATTCTAAACTGTATTACTATTACTACTAATCGATCTATTAAAGGAATTTTATAACAAGTTATTTTAATGTACTTATAAGTACTGTCAGTAGATAAAGGGTTAATATATGATGAAAATCTCGCTAAAATATCTTTATTATTGTTAATGTTATGAACAAAAATTCGGGCACAGCTTGTAGTGACACATCCTGTTTTTTGATTGCATACATTGTATTTTTGATAGAATAAGTGGATCAAAATGCTGGCTTTTCCTGTAACAAAAAATGTTTTGTCTTGACCATATCTCCACTGAAAGCTTGATTCAAGACCTTAGAAACAACTTGTATGTTTACAATCTCTGAACATTATCACCCACTCCAGACTCTACTCTCTGGGGCATTAAAAACTTCCTTGGTATCACAAGGAGCAGGCAAATTATTCTTGAGAACCGATCCGAATATTCGGTATTCGTATGAGTTGTAATTTTCCAACTTGGTGAAAAATGTGTAGGCCAGAGATCTCTTGGCTGAACCTGCCAATGCTATGCCAACTAAGCTATCCCGGACGAATCTGGAGGACCCAATTCACTCAACTAACCTTATTGATCATAGCATCTGGTCTGTAGACATTTTTCGCCCAGTTGGAAAATTACAACTCATATGATTTATTTACCAATTAGAATAATTGTGTTAACATTAATCTAGCGTAATTCGGCATTCGGTCAAAATCACTAATAAGAAGTAGTCATAGAATTATCCTTTAGCCAAAGACCAAAACCAAGCGTAGCGTCTTGAACAGCGTAACAATTAAACCCTCGGGACCGGCGGCTTTTACACAAATTTTATTCGGTTGGCACCACTTTTTTTAAAAAAAAAAGTTACCTTTACTTAAATAATCATGTAAAATGACCTGATTAATAAAAGCAAATATCACCTTTCTTTTGTACTGGTGCCTAAGACAAATTCTGTATGCTGTTTTTGAAGGTGCATCCGGAATGGGTTAACTGCTCAACATGATTAATCAAAATAAACATGAAACAACGCTGGAGTTAATTAATTATAATTACACAGCCTGTTGATATTATCTGAAAATCTGCTACATCGACTATTAGATTATAATGGGAATCATAGCTCAGATTGCACTGGCACATTAAAATTTTAACGGACATAAACTCATTAGTTGAGATGAACTAGCTGATTAAAATAGAATGAGATAGTTCCCACCTTTCATTCTACTCGCCTCAAATTACTTCCATCGTAAAAGGTTTGAAATAAATTGATTCCGAAACTCGGGCCGGTGGAATTTATTTTTTCGTTGCATTGTTTACTCGGCAAATTAAGAATTTTCATTCAGTATTTTACTAATTCTTCTCAAAATACAATTATTTATTGTGCGAAGAAATGATTACGCTTTGTAAATAATTAAAAACAACAATGCTAAAACTGTTTTGTTGAAAGTAGCTTTATTTTTTTATTTTTAGTAATTAGCTAAGACGTGCATTGCAATTAATTAGGGAAAAAGATGTTTGATGAATATGTAAAAAAAAAAAAGAGTTTCTTTTCATTATTTTCATTTAAAGTATGAGTAATGCTCAATATATATATATATCTTCTGTAAATATTAAATTAAATGCAAAGTATTTTAGAATGATTTAAAAGTTCTTGGAAACAACGTTTTTGTCGTTAAAGTAACTGAATAGCGTATCTTGATAATAATTTTGCTACTTTTTTCTTAATAAATAAATGAATTCAATGTTTCTTGTTAATAATTTTGAGGTGGAAATAAATGTCAGAACATTTTTACTTTAACTTGCATTAAAGTGTCTCCTGGGGGGGGGGGGGGGGGGGAGAAGGGTACCCTTTGGCAAGTAAAATATTTTTCTTCATCTTCATTTTATATATTTTAGTTTTGAAAGTGCTTTATTAAATGTGTGTCTTTTAGCCCAGTACTTTATTTTGGTTTCGCACCTGTTACTAATCGGCCATCTTGGACGCCATCTTGCTTTACTTCATATTTTTATAACAAGAGCGTTGTTTTCAAACGCTTTAAAATTATTTTAAAAGACTGTGCATAATTTAATATTTGCATTAATGTTATATTTACAGAAGGTACAGTTTGATTGCATAAAATAAGGAAAAAAAAATATATTGAATATTTAACAGAGGCATTTACTTTCGAAGTTCATATTTGCATACACACATACATGGGCTCAAAAATGAGTACACAAATACTTCATATTTGAATACATACGTAAGATCAAAAATAAGTACATAACTGATCATATTATCCATAGAATCAAAAATGAGTACATGTGTTTCTCAATTTTGAGTACATTTGGATCAGAACTATTCTGAGTATGTGTCGTATTTAAAAATGAGCAATTTTTACTCAATTTTGAGAGCCCATTTTTTTCAGTGCAGAGCTGGAGTTAATTTATTAATTACATAGCCCGATTGATATTGTCTGAAAATCTGCTACATCGACTATTAGATTATAATGGGAATCATAGCTCAGATTACACTGGCGCATTAAAATTTTAACGGACATAAACTCATTAGTTGAGATGAACTAGCTGATTAAAATAGAATGAGATAGTTCCCACCTTTCATTCTGCTCACCTCAAATTACTTCCATCGTAAAAGGTTTAAAATAATTTGATTCCGAAACTCGGGCCGGTGGAATTTTTTTTTTTTTTTTTCGTTGCATTGTTCACTCGGCAAATTGAGAATTTCCATTCAATGTTTTACTAATTCTTCTCAAAATGCAATTATTTATTGTGCGAAGAAATGATTACGCTTTGTAGATATTTAAAAACAACAATAATAAAACTGTTGAGTTGAAAGTAGCTTTTTTTTTTTTTAGGGTTTCGTTCATCTATCGAAACTCTATTCGTCTCACTCCTCTGTCTGTTAGGGTTTCGTCCATCTGACAAAACCCTATTCGTCTCACTCCTCCGTCTGTCTGTCCGTCACAGAGCCCGTTCTCAGAAATTATATTTGGTGGGAACTTGAAATTTTGGATTCTTATAGCTGAACACCTCACATCATAACGACAAATCATAAAATTTTGAAAAAGTCTTATAATTACCCCCCCCCACCCCCTGGGCTCGAAATTGTGTATTTTAAATTTTTTTTTTTTTTTTTTTGGGGGGGGGAAGTGAGCCCCTAATTAAGTTGAAGACTTGAAATTTTGGATACTTATAGCTGAACACTTCCCATCAAAAGACATGTCATAAAATTTTGAAAAAGTCTTATATTATTTACCCCTCCGTGCTCTAACTTCTGTATTTTTAGCAATTTTTCTAACCTCCACACTTTTCACCAGAGGTGCACTTTTCTAACTTTTGCATACACCCTTTTAACCATTCTTTCATATTATGCACCAGAGCAGTACATATTTTAGTTCCAATTTTTACCGCCAGGGGCGTCTACCTATTTCAAGTGCTATGGGTTCGACCCCCTCGACTAATATACCTACGCATAGTTTGTAAAAAGGTTGTTTCGTTTGGATAGAGTTTTGTTTAGAATAGAGTGTCCCCTGGTTGCGAAATGTGGAACTAACAGATTTTGCAAAAGGATAATGTTTTGAAAGGAATATTAAACGAAACCCTGTGTGCGATCTGTGATCACACTTACCCACTTGTTTATTTTGTAGTAATCAGCTAAGACGTACAATGCAATTAATTAAGGGAAAATATGTTTATAAATATGTGGAAAAAAAAAGTTTATTTTTCATTACTTTTCATTTACAGTATGAATAATGCTCAATATTTGTGGTAAAAAAAAAGTTATTGTTAGAAATGGCCATAATAACAGATAATCCACATGCAGAATTCAAATTTAATAAAAGTGAGTTTTAATTAACAATTCAAATTCAATCAAACTGTGTTGTAGTAATCAATGGTTTTTGCTTATGGAATCCGAAAAAGATTTAATGTTTCAAATAGAGATCGACCGAAAATTTGGTTTCGTTTTCGGCCCAAAATCTGAGTTTCGACAAAAATGCTACCACAAATTTGGCCGTACCGAAACTATCTGCATTCCAAGTATCTCATTTCTTCCTTTGGGAATTTTCAACATTACTCATTGATTTGAGCTGTATCGGCTCTAATGAGACACTCTTTATTTTTATTTATTGCTATGGATTTCACTGTTTACAATTATCAGTCATGACTCACTCAAGACATGAGTGCAAATTATAAAGCAGAAATGAATATATGACTAAACTTTGACGCTTCTCACGTGCTTATTAAAAGGTGCAGACTTAACAGTAATAGAAAATTTTTAGTTTGAAACAGCAGAAGTGTTTCGAATACTCTTTGGGAAAGTTCTAGTATAACAGATGATCATTCACAAAAATCATTATAAAAGAAATCTAAAATATTTTGAAATTCGTATAATTAAAAAAATATTTTGTGTGTCTTTGGTGAATTAATTAAATTCTATTTTATATGAAAATAAAAAGTTTTGGTCAGAGGCACAGAGGGCCAACTTGGGCCACAAGTATAATTACATGTATGTTTAATTAATAATTTATTTATGTATGTATTAATTACTTTAAAAAATGGACATTTTCGTTTTCGACCGAAAATAAGATTACCGAAATTCATTTTCAGTCATAAAATCCTGTTTCGGTTGTTTCTGAGTTTCAATTAATAGCAACGATCACAAAGCAAGATGCTTGATGTAGTTAAAAACTTACGGTTTGATATTACTTTACACTTTTATGCATCGCGGAAAGGGCGGCACATGTGAACAATTTTTACATTTTTGACTATTTCTGAAAATTGTTATGAGCTATTGAAACAAAAATTGATTAATATGAATATTTATACTTTGTTTATTCTTTTGGTCAAACTTTTGGATGCATTTATCAAGAATTCAAACTTATATCCTCATTCTAAAAATTGTCTAAATTTGTTCATATGTGCCCCGCTGGAGGGGTAGTTGTGAACATACCTACGGCACATGTGAACACATGCATAAAAAAGACAATAATAATTTTTTGTAAATAAAAATTGTGATAAAAACTAATTAGATGCCTTCTTTCTAGTTGTGTGAATAAGTCAATAAATGCTTCAATATAGATACAAAAAACTATTCGTAGAATTATACACTAATATACCTGCTTCTTTCGAGTCAAGCATAGCAAAACTGTTACTTTTAAATAAGCTATAGAATAATTCTGTTATTGTGTTTTTATTTTTTTTTTTTTCTAAATGTTATGCAATGCGTATAACAAAATTGTGCATCATGGTTTTAAAATTTGGTAAAATTGTGATGATAGAAAAAATTGGTGATTATCACAATATTCTAATCACTTTTTTTGGCCAACTAAATTTTACTTTCATAACATAAAATATCTTACAAATGCTTTAATATGGGCTAAGAAAAAATAAATACGTTTAAAACTGGAAATCATTAAAGAATAACAAATAAACATATTGGTTTTTACAGAAAGCCACCACTTTTAACTGTTATCTAACTTCCAGTAAATTAAAACTGTGAAGCAATCCTAAAAACATTGAATTTACAGCTAAATGTTTGACAAGGGTAATTAAACTTTAAACTTAAAAAAAAAATTGCATTCACAGACTTAAAAAATACTCTAGTGAACTGTTTACATCTGCTCCCATGCGTTGTGTTGACAAGTGCCCCATCTACCAACTTAATCCTAACTGATAAAAAAAAAAAGATATTTTTAATTGAAATAAGGAAACAAAACTTTTTGTAGACTTACCTAATTAATGTCACTATAGAATGCAGTACTGATATTCTACTTTAAAAAATGTCTCGAGTGAATTTTTACTTCAATAACTTTAAACGACATTTTTACTTAGCACCTTCTAAAACAAACAAATTACACCCACCAGAAATCAAAATGGCTCATTGTTCTGAAAATTCAGCCAAAAGATGGTACCAGTACTGCCATACATTGGTATATTTTTTAATTTTTTTTTTTTTTTTCAAATTAACTGAGTGAAATATGTACTGTTCACACGTGCCTCCTCTCCCCTACAAACCAGCCAAACACTAAAAATTTAGCCGCACGTCCTGGGCAACGTAACGTTTAACCGCACAGCACGCTTAATGAAAATGGATGCAAAACAGCACTATCTCTACTTTCAGCGCTGGAGTTAATTTGTTGATTACATACCCTGAAGCCTTTATCTGAAAATCTGCTACATCGACTTTTAGGTTATAATGGGAATCA
This sequence comes from Maratus speciosus, assembly GCA_963932465.1. Taxonomy (NCBI): domain Eukaryota; kingdom Metazoa; phylum Arthropoda; class Arachnida; order Araneae; family Salticidae; genus Maratus; species Maratus speciosus. Next base: position 105,439,231 of record OZ010795.1, on the reverse strand, counting down.
GCGCCCGGACTGCATATTAAATTTTAGCGGTCATAAACTCATTAGATGTGCTGAGTTATCTCACTAAAACAGAATGATATACTTCCCACCTTAAATTACTTTCATCATAAAAGGTTAAAAATAAATTGAATACGAAATTCGGGCGCTGGTATTTTTTTAGATACCATTGAACAAACTGCAAATTAAAAATTTTCGTTCACTATTTCATTAATTCGTTTCAAAATGCAATTATTTATTGTGCAAAGAAATGCTAATGCTTTACAAATAGTTAAAAATAACAATGCTACAAATGTTTAGTTGAAAAAAGTTTTATTTTATTTTATTTTATTTTATTTATTTATTTATTGTAACAATTGTCCGAGACATAAATTATAAAATAAGATTAAAGGTATATATAAATATTATACAGACATACATACAATAAATACAAAAAACCCAACTGGAGTGAAAAATTAGCCAGAGCCAAGAATCGAACCCGGGACCACAGTATACAAGATTGCTGCTCTAACCACTGAGCTATTTGCAGTCTTGTATACTGTGGTCCCAGGTTCGATTCCTGGCTCGGGCTAATTTTTCACTCCAGTTGGGTTTATTGTATTTATTGTGTGTATGTCTGTATAATATTTATATATACCTTTAACTGTTGAATGCAGGAGCTATTTATGTGTGCATGTGTGTTTTAATATATGTTGTAGTATATGTTTTTTGTATATATATGTATAATATATATGTATAATATATGTTATTTGTTTAATATATGTTGTGTTTTATTATATAAAATAAGATGTTTGATAAATTATTTATAAGTATACATATAATATTATATACATTCCTTTAATTTTATGCAAAATATAAGTAATGTTCTGCCCTTGATTTTTTTCTTCTTAAAGAAATGAATATAATAACAAATATCCAACACGTCGAATTCGCATTTAAGGAAACTGTGTTTTAATTAATCTAAAAAAACTCATTTACAGTGTAATTTTAAATAATAATAATAATAATAAACGGTGTTTATGAAAGCGTCATCTACGGTGGGTTTTTTTTTTTCCCGATATCTATAATACTCCAGGCGTATACTTCTAAAAATTAAGTATTAAAGCCTTGTTGATCGATCATGACTATATTCGTCTCGTCACTAATTTAGCAAGTTCTTTTATTTAAAAAAATCTCTCAGATTTAATTATTTTTTTACCAGAATTTTTGCTTTAACTAAATCCCGGAAATTCTCAAAGGAAAAAAAAAAGCAAAACAATACTGTTGGTAAATTCTGGTACATATTTTGCATAAAATTGTCAGCACTGCGGATTAACAATGCATTAAATAATAGCTTCAAAGGAAGAGGGTAAAAAAGGGTCTCATGTATATTTTTTCTCAAAATGATATCTGTTGTGCACAAAAAACTGAAAGTCTCACTTAAACTGAAAAAGATTTGTCTTTTTAACACTGTTTTCGTGCAATGTAATCCGAGAGGTAGCGTCACATTTTGATAACCAATTTTAGCTTCGATGATTTTGCTATATATGACAGATTAGATGGTACAGATAACAAAACTTCCCCACAATTATGAGATGAACAAGACTTTTACAAGATTGATTCTACTTATTTTAATACTCAGTCTTAAAAAAATTAACTTTACTATTTTAATTATTATTATTTTTTTTTTTTTTTGACATTTTTCACTAAGTTGGTTTACGCTTTGTTAGCAATGTGATAATTCACATCATTAATATTTACTATTTTATTTACATCAAAAAGGATGCTGACCAAAAATTACCCTAGAAATGACCAAGAATTACCCCTTTCCGAGGTAATTCCTGGTCACTTAAAAATTATAATTATTTCAATTATAAGTGCCTATATATTTAAGTAAGCATTTTATTATATAGCCATCAGAGGATGTTTATTCCATACCAATATAGAGAACCAAATATACCAATTATAAATATTGGAAAATTACATTACTAAGCATTGGCCAGGAATTATCCCAGTGACCATGAATTACCCCCCCCCCCCCCACAAATATGGGCTTCCCGTCCCGGGTAACTCTAAAATGAAACTTTCAGAAGTGCCCCTATAATATAAAACAAACTATAGGGGATCCCATACTAAATTTCTCACTTTTTTTGACAAACAATATCTGTATTATAAAGCAAAAGTATGTCCGTAAGTAACGCTGACGTCATATTGACGGTGCAACAGCCTGAGCAATAAATTTCGATTTTACTGCAGTTTTTTTTTACTTCTAATCATTGCACACTTTCAATTTATATATTGTATATAAAAAAAAATCTTTTAAACTAAACAAGGCACAAGGCCATTACACCCCGGAATCAAGATTTAATGTTACTTGACATGCATGTAATGGAACATATTAATTAAACACAAATGTTTCCTAATTAGGCGAATTCAAGAGTTATATCAGCAATATAACAAAACCTTAATTTTAAAATAAAATTTTCTTTCTCTTTTTTTTTTTTTTTTTTTTTTTTTTTTAACTTACTGATGTCTTTTTAACCTATTATCTTATGCCATGCTTTTATTGAAAGTTAATTTAGTAAAATGGTACAAATTTTAAGGGGTTTTCCATGCACAGGCGATAAATCGCCAAAGATTTATGGTTACAGCTGTTATACGAGTTATAACAGCAATAGGGTTAGTTTGTTTTGCGCCAGATCAAGCTTTGAGAAACTGAAAAAATGAAATATTTTATACACGAAAATAGTAAATAAATAAATAAATAAAGAGTGTAAAATATTTTTTTTTACAAAGTACGCTTTTGCTTTTTCTAGGCGCAGACACAGAATATATTATTTTTCACTTATTATGTGATTATCAAAACAAACTTAAAAAAAAAAAAATAATAATAATAATAAATAAAGAGTGTAAAATATTTGTTTACATAATACGCTTTTTCTGCGTTTGTATTTTTCTTTTTCTAGGCGCAGACATTGAATTTATTATTTTTCAATTATTGGGTCATTAACAAAACAAACTTCAAAAGCAAAAAAATAAATAAAGATTGTGAAATATATATATATATTTTTTTTTTACGAAACACACGTTTTCTTCCTTTATATTTTCCTTTTTTAGGTACATCATAGAATATATTATTTTTTAGTTATTAGGTGATTATTAAAACAAACTAAAAATAAATAAATAAATAAATAAAGAGCGTGATATATATATATATATTTTTTTTACAAAGTACACTTTTTCTTCCTTTGTATTTTCTTTTTCTAGGCGCAGACATTGAATATATTATTTTTTAACTATTAGGTGATTATCAAAACAAACTTCAAAAAAATAAATAAATAAATAAATAAATAAATAAATAAAGATTGTAAAATATTTTTTTACAAAACACGCGTTTTCTTCCTTTATAGTTTTCTTTTTCTAGGCACAAACATAGAATACATTATTCTTTCCTTATTAGGTGATTATCAATAAATAAATAAATAAAGAGCGTAATATATATCTATAATTTTTTTTCCTTTTTATTTTTATTTTTCTAGGCGCAAACATAGAATGTATTATTTTAAATTATTAGGTGATTATCAAAGTAAACTTCAAAAATAAATAAATAAACGGTGTAAAATATTTTTTTACAAAACACGCTTTTTCTTCCTTTGTTTTTTTTCTTTTCGTAGGTACAGACATAGAGTACATTATTTTTCACTTATTAGGTGATTATCAAAACAAACTTAAAAAAAAAAAATAAATAAAAATAAAATAAATGAGTGTAAAAATTGTATGTAATATGTAATATATATATATATATATATATATATATATTATATAAAATACTTTTTTTCTTCCTTTGTATTTTTCTTTTTCTAGGCGCAGACATACATTATTTCGGAATTATTAGGTGATTACAAAACAAACTTCAATGTGATTAAAACTGCATGTAGCGACTTAATCCAATTATAATGCATTTCATTAAAACCCACGCGTTTGTTTCTTAAAGATAGTTTTTTTTATAACTGAATTAACATAAGCTTTTCCATTAAATGGGATTTATAAATGCATTTTAATTTCCAGAGATTTTATTGATTTCATATTTGTTAAGAGTTAGAAAGCACGTTTTTGATTAAATTATTAGGAAGATTAACTATTTTATCCTGTTACTGCACATATACACGACAGGAAAAATTATGTGGAATATAATACAGCTTACAAAATCAACACAGTTGTTAAATACATTTCGATGTGAAAACGACTTATAAATAAACTTAAAAGCATAAATATATATGTACATAACAGATGTTGAGATTAAAATTTTGAAAAATATATGCATACCTGGCAACTTTCTAAAGTCGCAAAGAATAAAATGGCCCGAAAGATTATATCACATATCCCCCCCCCCCCCCTCCAGAACATATGAACCTATGTAATTTTTTTTTTTTTTTTTTTTTTTTTTTTTTAATAACGCATAAATGACATTTTAAAGCCTTCTTTAAGGGGCCAGTGCACGTTCAAAACCATTTTTTTTCCATTTTTCCCTCAATCGCTCGTAAACTTTGCGCATGTAATAATTCATACATTTTCTAAGTAATTTAATCAATTTTATTAAAAAATGTTCATTAATCACACTAATTAAAAATGATTCATGAGCATGAAATTTGGCTTTAGGAACCTGGTGTTTTATTAACCCTTTATCTACTGACCGTACTTCCATTAAAATAACTTGTAATAAAATTTATTTAATACATCGATTAGTAGTAATACAGTTTAGAATGAATTATAGATGCATTACTTTATCTTGTTCCAAAAGCATTATGGGTCACACAAAACAAAAATATTTTTAAAAGGATGATTTCTTTTTCCTTTGCATCTTTTCAGGTTTCTTAGGGGGAAGGGGGGGAGGTTCAATTCGGAAATATTTCTATATTTCTATTGTAAGAGCATTATATTTGTACATTTCCTAATTCTACAAAATATTAAGAAAAATATTTAAAATAAAATATTTGAGTGAAGTTATAAATAGTGCACAAAATCCCTATAAATTCAAATTTAATTAATCCTTCTACATCTTTCTAAAATCCTTCTAAAATTTGTTAAATGATTATGTAAATCTTCTAATGTAGTTTCAAAAATTCACGAAAAATGCTTTAGATTAGAAGATAAAATGTTCATGAATTCATAATTCAGTACATACAGGGTAAAATGGTAAATTTATAATATCACAACATAATTTGGTATGCATTTTAAAATTATAGTATTATATTCAGAAAAAATAATAAAATAAACTTCTAATATTTACACTTTTTCTTGAAATTTTACGGAAAAAGTTATTTAACTACCAAATGTTCCCTTTTACGTATAGAAATGCATGAGTATTAATACTAAGTTTTGAAATATAGCATATTGCAAACAATAATGCATTATATGCATACATGCATAAACAACAATAAACATTATGAAAAACGGATTAAAAAAATAAGACGCGTGGAACACTTTGAATATACTAACCCGCCGAAAATTCTCATTTTGAGAAAACACGATTTAAAGTTTCATTTTTTTTTTGTGTGTGTGTAACTCAATTACGATGTACAAATTAAAAATGCTCCGCTAGGAATCGTTGCAATTGCTTGCGTTTTTCTGCAAATGATGCAGTTAAAATGGAAGTACAGTAGAGCGCCAATTATTCGAATAAGTCGGGACTGGTTCTAAGTTCGTATAAGCAAAAGTTCGGATAAATGGGCAGACAATTAATGGGATGTTTCTGACTATACTAAAACCTTCACATGTTATCTAAGTTTAGGACTGGTAGCACCAGTTAGTGCTGGTATGTTTAAAAATTGTTTTTTCTCTCTTTTTATCATTTTCTGCACTTTAGAGGTTATAATTTAAGCCAAAAAAATTTTTTGATGGTTGCTTGCTTTAACAAAGACAGTCTTTTCAATGCTACCACATCTCTAATTCTTCTTAAATACGTTAGTTGAATAAGATCAACGTTCTTCTGCCGTTCGAGCCCAATTATAGCTGTTTCCAAACATCCAAAGGCTTCGTTATGTAATGGACTTTGGTTGTTTTCAGAGCATTGGTTTTCATTTTCTTCAATTTCTTTTCATCATGAATCTCATCCACAATCTCATCACTATTTTAAATCTGATATCCAGGGCCATGTACATCATCATGCCAATTGGGTCATGTACTTCATCATGCCAATTAGGTCATGAACTGTTTAACCACCGGTTAATTTCATTTTCTTCATAGCTTAGGATTCTTCCCATCTCCTTTATTGTTTTACATTCATCATTTTCTGATCCACCAACAGTTTTTCCTTTATTTAAAATTTTATTCCAAGCCAATGGATAATTGGGACTTCGGTTAATTTTTTTGAGAAATAAGGCTGTTCGGATAACTGGAAGTACGGTTAAAAAATTTTTGGGAGAGAAAAAGGCTGTTCGGATAATTGGAAGTTCGGTTAATTGGAGTTCCGATAATCGGCGCTCTACTGTATAGTAATAAACGGGAAAAAAAAAGAAAAAAGATTTTTTTTATTAGATTTTTGCCAGACTGTAGGTCCACGAACCCCTTAAGTACATAATAGATGAATATTGTTAGATAATGCGCTGATGACCACTATAAAGATATTTTGATGAGAAAAATCTGAAAAACATTATAACACTCATTAATATACTAATTTTAAAGATATATGCACAGTTTTTTTAAATTTAAATTTGCTTTTCTGAAACATCTAATCAAAAACTTATTCAAAACACAATTTCATTTTACATACAATCAAAATAAAAAATAAAAAAATAAGAAGAAGATTTCGTAAGGTAACTTTTGACAATGAAACATGACTTCAGTTCTTTAACAATACTGAATATCCCTTACATTCAAATTTACTATCATTTAAAGCAATTAGATAGTAATTCATAATTTAAGAAAAGAAAAATGGCACTGGGGAGAAACTTTGAAAAAAAGGGTAAAAATGACTATTTTAAGGATAGGGAGAAATGAGTATTTTAAGGATAGGGAGAGAAGAAAATTTGCAAACATTTCAGTTATATATATTTGCGTTTAAAGAGATAATTGGAGCATAAAATGACACTCTTGTGCCAAATAACATTGAGTTTCAGCATTTTGTTTTCTTCGATATCCAACATGTGCCGAAAAAAAAAAAAAAAGTTACTTTCCAGAACCTTGTGATTATTATTAAGATACAGGTTATTATTAAATACAATTGCATTCAAATTTATTATTATTACGATACAGATTAGTATTAAATCAAATTTATTATTATTAAAAGCAATTAGAAAGTAATTTAATAATTTAAGTAAAGAAAAATGGCATTTGCGAGAAACTTCGAAAAAAAAAAAATTGTAAAAATGTGTATTTTAAGGATAGAGAGGAGAAATTTACAAACTGAAAATATTTCAGTTACACTCTTGTGTGTGTGTGTGTGGGGGGGGGGGGATACGTTTCAGCATTTGTTCTCTTCGATATCCCACATATAACCAAAAATAAAAGTTACTTTCCTGAACCTTTTTGCGATTATTATTAAGATACAGGTTACAATTACTAAATGCATTACATTTTTGAATGTAACATTCTAATTTATTATTATTATTACGATGCAGATTATTATTAAATCAAATTTATTATTATTAAAAGCAATTAGAAAGTAATTCAATAATTTAAGAAAAGAAAAATGGCACGTGCGAGAAATTTCGAAAAAAAAAAAATGTAAAAATGAGTATTTTAAGGATAGGGAGAGGAGAAAATTTACAAACTGAAAACATTCAGTTACACATTTTTGCTTTTAAAGATATGATTGGAGCATAAAATGAGACCCTTGTGCCAAATAACATTTGCGTTTCAGCATTTTGCTCGCTTCGATATCGCATATATATATATATATATAAAAAGAAGTTAATTCCTATAACATTCTTGCGATTATTATTAAGGATAGACTGAAATAGGTTTTTAAGACGGAAACCGAAACTGAATTTCGGTAATCTTCCTATTTTCGGCCAAAAACGAAAATTTCCATTTTTTTAAAGTAATTAATACATACCATAAATATACATAAAATTTAATTAATTATACGTGTAATTATACGTGTGGTCCAAGTTGGCTCTATGTGCATCTGATCAAAACTTTTAATTTCCATATAAAATAAAATGTAATTAACTCATCAATGAAACAAAATTATTTTCTTTATACGAATTTCATCTAATTAAAAGTCAGCCATGAATGATAATTATAAAAGTTCACAGCAATAAATAAAGAGTGTATTATTTGAGCCGATAAAGCTCAAATCAATGAGTAATGTTGAAAAATTCTGAAGGAAAAAACGAGAATTTTGGAATGCAGATAATTTTGGTCAGGCCGAATTTTAGGCAGAATTTTCGGCGAAACTCAGATTTTGGGCCAAAAATGAAAAGCAATTTTCGGTCAATCTCTAATTATTACTAAGATACAGATGCTCCTGATACTACATAAAGGATATACAGGGTGCAATATGTTATCTATCACCGACCTTTAATTTCTCAACCGTTGGTCGCAGGCATATAGTTCCAATTACAAAAAACGTGTCAAATGAGGCAAATATTCATGTTGTGGCATTATTTAAAGTAAAAAATCAATTTTATAAAAATTACGAAATCTAACTTTTTATACGGTCCCCCAGTCCCTGTAGTTATATTTAGTAAAACTTTACATATATCTTAACAGATATAACACAAAAAGTTTGACATCTGTACTACAAAAATTGACACAGTTATTAAATTTCAAAGTTTGAGATTTTTGCACATGATTTTGTCTTTCATTCAGGGATCAGTTAAAAGATGAATTTAATTCGAGATCAAAATCAGGGTGCAATTCAACTGCCATTTATCTAGTCCTTAGTAAGTTTTATTTTCCGGTTGTCGATTCTACCTACTTTGACATTTGAATGTTGTTCGACCCATAAAAGTTAACTCAAATTTTTAGATGAAATTTGGTGATTCCCCGATTTGGCGATACCGGCTAAAGGTAGTTTCACCGTAAAAAGGACATTGCACCCTGACTTTGATTCATCTTTTAACTGATCCCTCAATGTAAGACAAAATAACGTGCAAAAATCTCAAACTTTCAAATTTAATTATTGTGTCAATTTTTGTAGTACCAGATGTCAAACTTTTTGTGTTATATATCTTATGATATTTGCAAACTTTTACTAAATATAACTATAGGGACTGGGGGACTGTATAAAAAGTTAGATTTTGTAATTTTTATAAAATTGATTTTTTTTTACTTTAAATAATGCCACAACATGAATATTTAGCTCATTTGAAACACTTTTGTAAGTGGAACTATATGCCTACGGCCAACTGTTGAGACATTAAAGGTCGGCGATAGATAACATATTGCACCCTGTATATGATAAAGTAAAAAGGAAAATTTGCATCGAGAGGTTTTTTCTCTGACTGGTTCTTAAAACATAATTTTCGGATTAAAAAAAAATAATAATAATAATACTAGGGGACACATATCCCATGCGCCGTGAGTGCACAAACCCCCGGACTTTCAGCAGACTCGCGCGTTGCAAATTTGTTTATAATTCATCCACTGGTGGAAAAAACACTGTAATTTAGCCCAATGAGAAATCCTTCTATCTACATGTTTGTCTCTCTATCTATCTATCTACCTGTCTAAATCTCTCTCTGTATCTATCTGCATGTCTGTCTGTATTTCGATCTGCCTGTCTCTATGCCTATGTCTGTCTGTCTATATGTATGGCTGCCTATCTACCTATCTCTCGCTCTATCTTTCAGTCTATTAATCAAAATTATATCATAGTCATCATTCTACAAACCGAAAATTTATGAGTTTCATCGATTTCTTTTCATATTTATGTTATAAATTCGTTTCACAAGGATATATATATATATATATATATATATGGGGGAGACCTACATCCAGCAAAGATTGAAAACGGTTGATGATAATGATATGTATACATATAGTGTAGAGGAAATTTTTTTTTAATCAAAATTTCATGATAAGTCAGTTTTAAACTCTCAAAATACAGATGCTACAAAGTCAACAGTGCAAATTCAGTTAGAGCTAAGCATTGTGTAAAAGAGTGTTAAATGGCAAAAATATCCTCAAAACGGTTTGTCGCAGGGAGCTTCGAATATATATATATATATATATATATATATATATATATATATATATATATATATATATATATATATATATATATATGTAATAATTAGATAATCAATCTATAGTCAATATCCTCCTTTAGGAACATAATCCATCTGCTTTCCTTGCTGCTCGAAAATCGTTATTTTTTTCTTCTACCTTCTATCCTTTCTCTTCTATCTTCAATCCTTAAGTGCCAAAGTGTAAAACATGATCCAAAAATGTAAATTTTATGCCTAAAACGTGAAAATTGGCAAGTATGTATATGTGCTGGGGAGGGGGTGGGGAAGCTGAACTTGGCAGAGGATAAAATTCAAAATTAAAAAAAAATTTTTGAAAACAATTGAACTGAATTTAATTTCCTTAAAATTAATTTCAGAGAAAAATACCTTATATCAATTAAAAGAATGGCGCTATCTCATTGGGAGGGGGGGGGGGGGGAGTGTTACATCTATCTAATTATCTCAGTTACACAAATCAAATTGAAATTTTACATCAAATAAGAGAGAGAAAATGCAGCTGTTTATTCAAAAATTAATTTACCGAAATTTATTTTTATAGTAAACTAACAAAGGCTTTTCCATTAAGTGGGATTTATGAATGCATTTTAATTTATAAAATTTTTATTGATTTCATATTTCAGTATCTGCTTGAAAACACGTTTTTGATTAAATTATTAGGAAGATTAAACACATTGTCTGTTACATATATACACGAAACTAAAAATTATGTAGGAATGTAACTAGTCTAGAAAATCAACATTGCTGTAAAATATGTTTAGCTATCAAACAAATAAATCAGCTAAACAGAGAGAAATATAACAGACGTTGAGATTAAAATATCGAATCCATATATTTGCAGGGAAAAAAATGTTACATTGTGCTACATTGTGTAAATGAAATACTTCTAAAATAATTTAAACTGCATCTTATTCCATTAAAATCAATTTATAAAAAGAACTTTTATCAACTGAACAGAGATTGCAGCTTATTGAAAACAAAAATTCGCTTACATCTCATTGCCTTTTAATCAGGGTTCGTTGATATATATCACGATATATATCCGATATTTATTTTGAAAATATCAAGTTTTTCGATATTTTCATATACTTTATGTTTATTTTCAAAATATCATTGTGAAAGATTTTTTTTTTAATTTTCATTTTAAAAAATGTAAATGAAATTTTTAATTGTCTTTGGCTGTAGATAAAGAACTTTTATCTCAGGCAGTGACTTTTTGAGACAAAGAAGAAAACAAATATCTTTTCCAAGCTTTATGTTTGAAGCTTTTATTTTTCAACTAGTGTAAATGCCCGTCCTAGGGCGGTGGGTAAAAATTGTGTTTTTCACTTAAAATTTCAAAAACTGATAAAAATAATTGACAATATGGAAGCGTTTAGATGAGCAAAGTTTGGCTAGTTTATGTTCTAATAAACATACTATTAGCATTTACAATACTTCTGGGTAAACCAGGCTTTCCAGTTAATATGCCATAACAAAATTAAGATCTCTTAATAAAACAAAAATTTAACGAATATGCAATAAAACTGCGTAATTAAAAAAGTCTGCTGCAGCTATTGAAATAATACTATTTAATACTAATTTTTTATAACACTTTGAAATTGTATTTTTATCGTTTACCTCCCTCCTCCCCCCACACTATAAAATAAAATAAAATTATATGTATATTGATTAATAAATAGGATACATTTTAAAACCCAGCATGTTTTTTTTTTCCTCTGTACGATCTGTGCATCACATGAAAAGAATCTACGGTAGTGTCTCGGCGAAAAAGAACTCCCTTCGAAAAGGAGGAGCATTGTTAAAATGTTCTTCACGCCTATTGGCGTTTTTCTTCTGTTGACCCGCGGCTGACGACGTCACATGAGTAAGCAGAGAGGACAGCTTCGAGGCTAACGAAAAAGACAGGCTACCGCGGTGGGTCCGATTCTTCTTTTTTTACAGACCGTTGGAGTCACGTGATGCTCGAATGCACCAATGAAGGTGTGCGAAAAGAGCATCACGTGACTCCAGCAGTCTAAAAAAAAAAGAAGAAGAATCGGACCCACCGCGGTAGCCTGTCTTTCTCGTTAGCCTCGGGACAGCTTCAAATGACATCATTTATGTCGTTTCCTTTAATCTTCATAGCTCCATGTTTTTTTTTTTTTTTTTTTTTTTTTTTTTTTTAGTGAATCAAAAAGGGAATGACTCGCTACAGCTCTTCTTGTTTTAAGCGGCTTTACGCTACGTTTGTTTTCAACTCTATTTCTGAAATGGTTTTTTAACAGCGCAAATCATTGAAATTTTGTTAATTTTGAATCTTTTATAGAAAATTATATTGAACAATGGAGATTTCAGATAGAAAAGATTTGTATTTAGGCAGATACATTTTCTCATACAGATCTCAAATCGAAATTAAGTCTAACGTGGCTCCATCTTATCGGAGACTGGTAAGACTGATGGGTTCGCCCCGGATTCGTTACATTGTGTTTTATTATAGGGATGGAAATTTGAAAGATAAACTGTCTAATTTAGATAATCTGTTATGTACAGAAAATATTATTGGAAAAGAATCTTTTCTAGTTTTAGTTCAGTTGAGTTTAACCTGCACAGCATGTTAGGGAATAAAGAAATAAGACCAGCTTACATTTGTGTAAACATCCTTTAAATAAATAAAAAAAAAACTATTTTGTATTAAAAAATTTGTTTTATAAATTTCTGATTTATTGATACTGAATCCTATAGTTTTTATTATTATTCTTATTAGCATAATAAAAGAAAATTGCTTCTGTTTACAATTAGTTGGATCTTTAATAATTTTGTTCTAAGTGAAAAAGAAAAGTAAAAGAAAAATACATTTTTTATAATATTCTTTCAATTAAGTTTTCATGTTAAGGGCAATATGTTTTAGTTTCTAATTTATATTATGCTTAAAAATATTTACTATCAGCAGTAAGGTGATTACTTTGAATTTTTGAAAATATTGGGTATATATCGGATACTTTTGATATTTTCGAAAATATCATGATATTTACAATCCCTGCTTTTAATTATATAAATTGGAATATTTGACATTATGTCAAAATAATGAGAATACAATTAAAAAATGTAATTTTAATGATATTATAATTCATTAAGAATTTGAAAACATGTTTTTAATTAAATATAAGTATCCTCAACAAATGAATGCATTTTACGAAATCAGTTTAAAATGTTTTGATCTGAAACAAACAATAAAGAAATATGACAAACACACACAGATGTAACAGATTTTTAGAAATTAAATTCTTGAAAATACATACTTAGGGGAAAATATAAAAAATAATAATAAGATTATTTTAAAAAAATCATTTCTCTAAGTTTTAGAAAATAATCCATTAAATAAAAATAGCAAATAAAGCCTTTGTGCAACAATATTAAAATGCAGAAAAACCAACGTTTAAAATGCACAAATATTATTTGTGCATTTTAAACGTTGGTTTTTCTGCATTTTAATCCATTAAAGTTTTTATAGTAGGATTCAAATTATTATTCATTTTATAATTCATTACCAACTTGAAAACATATTCCTGTTTAAATTTTTAGAAACATTAAGTATTTTATCAAATTAGTATATATCTATAAACAAAAACTATGTAAAAATGAATATAGCATTCAATCAATAAAATCGCAAAGTATGTTCCGTTACAAAATTTCTAATATAAATAAATATGAAACACAAACGCAAATGATGTTGAGATTACAAACACAAAAGATGTTGAGATTAAAGTCCTGAATACATATTTAGAGGTCTGCACGGGCCGGAGTTTCGACGCCCGGCACTTGACATGGCCCGGTGTAAAAATAAAAAGTTCGGCCCGAGTTTGGCCCCGCCCGTACAAAAATGAGTGAAAACAGGCCCGGCCCATACAAAAATCAATTAAATCAGGCCCGACTCAATTTTTACAAAAATTTCAGATTTTTCTTAACATACAATTAAGATTTTTTTAAAAGAATACTGCATACATATCTATAGGAAACGAATTTAGAATTAGAATTGAAACGAAGCGACGTATTTGATATGAATAGAACAGCAAATAATGAAAATATTCCTTGGCGATGGCTGCGGGATTGCAGACCGAAAGTACTAGAAAACATAAATAAAATAGGGGAGAGGGAGGTACCTTTGAACTGGGGCCACCTCTGAACACTGTAAATATTCTCCTTTAAATAAATTATATTTTTTAAATATATACGGCAGCACAGTACTACTGCTTCAATGTAACAAGTATACAAAGCTTTACTATTCTGCATGCACACTACTGTCTAAGCAAGCCATGTATATTTTGCTTTCTTGAATCTAAACTTAACAAAATAAAGTTGTCAGCTTTTTGTTGATAATCTTGTATTCCTAAAATTATAATTTACTATTTAATTTCTAAATAAATATGTTAGCTTTAACTTATAAGGTTTGTTTTATTCAAATTCTCAAACCTAATTGAGTAAATAGTTGTAATACTAAACTCCATGTGATGGGGCACCATTGAACAATTAAAACTATGAAGTAAAGAGTTATAGATGTATCTTAATATTATTATTGTTGAAAAAAAATTTTAATATGAAAATTAAGATATTAATTAAGTGTTATTATACTTAATATGGAAGTTGTACTGATTGAGGGCTTCAACTACAGGCAAATTCAGGATACACAACATTAATTCATGATTTAGCAGATTTGTCTAACAAACCCTATACTGTTTCATTTAGAATGGTAAACATTACTTCTGGATTTCATAAAACAGGCTTTTATCCATTTTCTATAACAATTTGATTGTAAATTATTTCATTTTAGTTCAGTTTCATGCAAAAAGAACTCTTCATTACGTTGGTCAGATTAAAATGCTTAATGTCAGGTTTCTTCGCAAAAAGGAACATACGATATATTTTCCAGAGGCATCAGATATCAACTTGGCGGATTTTAAGGATATTATATATCAAAGTTGCCACAATTAAACATAATTGGAGGGATCCTCCATTCTGTCTCAATGATGTGCTTTGATAGATACAAATTTGGTTAAAGAATAAAAAAATAGTAATTTCAGTTAAATGTAATTGTGTAATTTTATTCTTAATATTTTATATTTTGAAAAGATACGCAGTTTCTAATAAAAATTGTCAATATTTTCATATTTTGTTTATTTGTTCAGAAGTGCCCCTAACTTGTTCAAAGATACCCCTACACGGGGCAGGTTTGAAGAGAAAACTTTCAGCTTTTTAAAGCCTCGCAACATATTTAATTTATCTGAAAAACTGTGATTTCTTATTTCATATGATACAGAATTATATTCTTTCTCTCTCGAAATATTTAAAATTCTATAAATATAATTCAAGTAAGAAATATGCGGATTAAAATAAAAAAAAAAAAAAAAAAAAAAAAAATGTTCAAAGGTGCCCTCTTCTCCCTTACATATTTTAAACCTATAACATCTGTATCATAAATATCTGTCACCTTTTAAGTAAACAGAGAACTTTTTACAGTTCATATTGTGTCGTTTATGATTGAATCAAGGTGAAATTATTGCATATCGTCTTCTGATTTTATTATTATTTTTTTAATGTTAAATTACTTAAACTGTAACCTTAATTCTATCAAAATTAGTTTCAGGAAAAAAAAAAGTTTATTGAAAATAAAAGCTTAGTTACATCTATTTAATTATCTTTGTTACATAAATAAAACTATTTCATCTTATATTTAAACAGTGGTGACAGAAAGCAATTTATTTTGAATAATTTATTTAAATTTGTCTTTAAAATAAACGGACAGAGGCTTTCCCAGTATGTGTAATTTATAAATACATCTTAATTTGCAATTGTTTTATTGATTTCATAATTCATTAAGAACCTGTTTTGAATAAATTTTATCTCGTTGTTGCATACAATCAAAACAACAAAAAATAATGTAGAAATAAATATATTAGTTTTCATAATCTGTTAACGGTTTTTTGTTTTGAAAACAAAACATGCCGGCAAATTTATTTATTCGAATGTTTTATTTTATTTGATTTTTTAAAAATAAATATGACAAACACGAGCAGATATTTAAATTGAGATCTCGAATATATTTGTGCCGATAAAAATAACTGCTCTACATGAAAGAGAATTTTGTTACATTTTGATCTTTAATAAAATGTTTTTAGAATAACTTAAACTGCATTTAATTCTATTAAAATTAGGTTTACATACAACAAAAATCTTATAATACCATATTCCGCTTCATTAGCCGGCATACCTGTAAATTAGTCTTGCTTTAAAAAAAAAAAGTACTAGTATTTGGTCTAACTCGGTATGTCGGGAAAAGCTAAGATCATCAAAAGCGATAGAAAATGGGGCATAATGGATGATCAAGATGTCAACAATGTACTTTCAAGATTATGAGAGTGACAACAATGAAATATCAATAAAATTAGTTTTATGCCAAACTGCGCCCACTAAAATACACAAATTGGCTGTAGACCCGATTACGGAAAAAACCCTTTTTAGGTGCGTTCATAATTATATAAATACGTAGCATCTACAGTCGTCGTTCAGTCCGTCCGTCTGCCTGTCCGTCCGCATATAACAGAGCAAAAACTACCCAACCGAATGGTCTGAAATTTTAAATATATAATTATTGCAATATTTTGTCGAGTCATTGCAGATTTTATGAAAATGGGATGTATAGTTTAATGACAGGGACAGTCAAAAGTTTTCCGTTACATTACGGCCAATGGGAAAAAAATTATTTCAAGTGCATTTTAATGATGTTACAGCTTTTTGAACAGAATGAAAATGATATGCACTTGAAGTGCACTAAAATATACATTCAGTACAATATGCGGTGCAAAAAACATTCATAAAACTAGGTTTGGTGTGCGATTTCAAACCTTTTTTTTTTTTTTTTTTTTTGTGGTGGTGGTGGTGGGGGGGGGGGGGGGGGTTAAAAACGGTGAAATAAGCAACTAACTCATTTTTTTTTTTTAAGGAGATTTATTATCCTACATATTACACTCCTACCTAAAACTGCTGCTGAGATATAGCGAGTTCTCCTAAAACTTTCGATATTACCTGTTAGGTCTTTTAGAAGTTGAATTTCAGAAAATCCTTTCGTAGTGGATCCTTATGACGTGTTACAAATAGGGTGACCGATCGAATAGTTGTTCAAATATGGTCGGTGCTAAGAGGTTTTTATTATATTTCCTTCCTTTTAAGTTTTAGAAGTAACTAACGTAATTTCTACAACCCTTAATGAATGTTCTAAAATAAACAAAAGTGAAATCTGCTGAAATTAAATAGTAGCAAAAAGTATAAGTAAATAGTTTCTTTAATTGTCATTTTCCCAGTAGTTGATCAATCGAAGAAATCAGTCGAAAATTCAAAAATTAATCTTTAAAATAACCATGCTTAAGCTGTGATTAATAATAATTCATATAAAACTATAATTTAAAATAAGCACGATGGAAGTGGATTATTTTAACTTAGGGCCATTCCATGGTAACTTACGTTACATTTAGAACAATTTACTTCAGTAATTTTAGAAATATAACACCAAAAATATATTTCAAAATATAAAGTTGACACAATTTGTTAATTAAACCTATTTAAAGCTCAATTTAGATGAAATTTATCTAATTTTTTGTGTTATTTATTGAATTCTGGCAGTTATATTTATTATGTAACTGACATTACTGAATAAACAATTAAATTTGAAAAATCAAAAAACCCGACTGCGTAAAAAGCGAACTAATTAATTATTTCTCATCAATGTGAAACTTTTTTTTTTTCAATTCCTGCTATTAGCTCACACTCTCGCTAATATCTTGTTCAAATTTTCAATCGTTAGTAAAATACTTATTCATCCAATCAAGCTCAAATAAATTTCTTTAAAATTGTAGTGGATGACACTTGATGTTAATCCAGTTTTTTTTTTCAAGTATTAATTCATTAATTTAATTAATTTTCAATAATCGAGAGAGCCCTCTTCTTGATCAAAGTATTTTAACCCTTTCACTCCCAGTGAGTCCAAATGGCATCATGATGTTAGTGGATTTTTTAATTCCGATATTCCAAGTTCATACCAGAAAATTAAAATAGCAATATTTGGTTTGTTTAATAACAGACCATTTCCATATTTGAATAATGCGAAATTTAACATTGAAATTTTCTGGTGTAAATTCGGATTCTTTGAAATACGTAATTTCTAGAACGTATTCTACCATGGGAATGAAAGGGTTAACACCGAGAGAGCCCTCTTCTTGATCAAGGCATTTTAAGCGCCACTCAGGAGGAAAATAGAATGGGAGAAAAAAAAATCTCTTATTGACCTAAGTAGGAATTGACTTAAAATATTTTTTTTTACATTACTTGTTTATATTACTTACCTATTTTTTTTTATATACTTGTATTGATGACTTTTAAGTTGTGTTTAATTGTTAGTTCCTATCTATAAACATTGTTTTGATGAGGTCTATAGATGTCTATGATGGTTAGAGTTGCAGTAAAGCTAGAGATCCTACCTACACAACTTCCAGGTTGTATAATATTTTAACGTAGCTTCTGACTGTAAAATAGTCAATGAAACATCGTCTTCATTTTGAAAGACCTATCCAATAATATGCCACTCAATAGGGTGCGTAAATTGTTTTTTTTTTTTTTTTTTTCGTCTCTACGCGTATTTTACGGCCGCCATTTTGAATTTATAAAAACAAAACTTTGCCTATAACCATCGGGTCGTTAAGACGAATCGATAGAGACCTCATTCATTAAAATCCATCCAGCCGTTGGGATGTTCCGAGTGTATAAAGAAATCCACATACACAGATACGCGTGAAACACATAACCCTTCTTTTCAGTCGGGTAAAAAGGAACGTAAGTTACCATAAAAAATGTAATTTTCATTCTCATTTTCTAGGTAATTTTCATTCAAATTGAGCTTTGGATAGGTTTAATTAACAAATCATGCAGCGTTCGACATCTTTGGTGGTCTGCTGGTCCAAGACCACCAAAAATCCAACTGCATCACTTATTCGAAAAATTTCGTGGTCCGCAGGACCAGTAACTTTTTTTCCCTCTCTGACAGGCAAACATAAATCTTCACAGCCCTGAGAAAACCGCAACTGGGCGCAAATCACACAATTTTCTTTAAAAACATAAAATTATATAAATAAATAATCAAAAAAATATTTGCACTAAATCTTACAGTCAGTTGAAATAAATAGTAATTGGAAATCAAATATCTAATTAAATAATTTTATTTTTCTAATTTATGTACTGTTGTTTATTTAATTTTTAGCAAATTATAATTTTAGTCTTTATTATGCTGAAAATTTTGGATAGCTAAGTAAGTTTGGTTTATATATAGGTGTGTGCGGGGGCTGAAATGATACTCAAAGAGCTGAAATGATAGAATTTTATGTTGTGGGCCAGTGATGATGCCTGCGGACCATTAATTCTCATGGTCACTGGTCCTTGGGACTAGTGACTTAAAAAAAAAAAAATCTAACGCTATCATGTCAGCTTTACATTTGAATATTTTTTTGGTGTTATATTTCTAAAATTACTGAAGTAAATTGCTCTAAATGTAACGTAAGTTACCATGGAATGACCCCTTAACCGTAATTGTCTCCAACTAATCAAAAACTAAAATTTTACATTTCCTTCTATATATAAAAAAAAGTTTTGATTTGGAAATGGACCAATGAAAATCTGCGTAGATATTCCCGGCAGATCGGCATCCAATTTGAATGCTTAATCATGGTCTTTCTTCGTTAATATTAAAAAAAACTGTTGCATACAAAAATATGGAAATCGGTAGTGTTATAGAGACAAGTTTGATAAACACGCTGATGCAGACAGTTTTCAAATCGAAGAATTATTTTAAGAGATATTTAATGCCAAAGTTGGACAAAATCGTTCCATTAAAAAAGTTTTATAGGAGCAAAAACTGTACATAGGAATTTAATCATTTTTACATCATTTAATGCGTCAGAATTTCCCGGTGTGCAGACTGCATTTCGTTTTTTAATTTGACTTATTTTTTGAGGTTTTATTTCTATTTTCAATTCAAATTTTCAGCATTTCGATAGATATTTTTTTACAAAATTTAGAAAATTGTATTAATTTAAACTGTTCCCAACTGTAAAAACAGCGCAAACAATAATGTTTGCTTCAAATTAAAAATTTATCTTACACGTGACTATTATAAACAGAAAATATAAAAGGCAGGAACTCATTGAAAATTACGCCATAAAAACTATACTTATACGTGAATTTTAAAAGAGTGAGAATATTGTAAAATAATAAATTCATTAACATGCGTTAGAAGTCTTAAATAGGAGAATTTACGTCACATTACATTTATTACGTAAAATGAACAAAAAATAATATTGCAAAACAGTTTAAATTTAAAAATTGCGCGAGACATTTATTTGATATTTTAAGATGATCATAATATTTCATTTCTAACAAAAGTATTTTTACGTGAATATTAAAAAGAGAAAGACAAGTTTGGTGAAAATTACGTCAAATTATAATTGTCAGATTCAAATTATAATTCAAGCTTCCGAAATCTTTTTAAAGACGATCAAATTAGCGTGCTGTTAGAGTCTGCGGTGTCTGAACAGGGGTTGACGAGCGTAGCTCGTAGGGGCAGAACCCCCTAGTTTTAATTTAAAAAAAAAAATCGTAAAATTGCTTCTTTTACAGCACGCAGCTGACTACATAGCAATAACAGGTGCTCCAGCATTCAAACAAAATATTATGTCTAGTGCCACGTGTAAAACTCATTTCCGCCTGAAACGCATCTTTTATATTTTAAAATTTAGAACAGTACAGCACCGATTATCGGAACTCCAATTAACCGAACAGCCTATTTCTCTCAAAATGTTCTTAAACCGAACTTTCGATTATCCAAACACCCTATATCTCTAATTTTTTCCAACTTCAGATTTTGCATGCGAAATTAAATCCCCGATTAGTGTATCGCTGGGAGCAGTAACAAGAGAATAAAAATAAAATAAAAGTCTTAGGGAAAGGGGGTGAAATGAAAGAAAATGAAAACGATTGCTCTGAAAATGACCAAGGTCCATCACATAACGAAGCCTTTGAATGTTTGGAAACAGCTATGAAATGGCTCGAACGGCAGAACAACGCTAATAAACATATTTAACTAAACAACGCAACTAACATATTTAAGAAGAATTCGAGATAGGGCAGCATTTAAAAGAACGTCTTCTTTGAAGCAAGCAACAATCGAAAGCTTTTTTGCTTAAATGGGAGGATCTCTGGAGAGAAAATGATAAAAAGAGGAAAAGAAAATTTTAAATGATAAAAAAATAAACAACAACAAAAAAAAATATTTGAAACACGCCAGCACTAAGTAGTGCTGCTAGTCCTAAGCTTGGGTAATGTGTGAAGGTTTAAGTATAGTCAGGAACATCCCTTAAATTGTCTGTCCATTTATCCGAACTTTGCTCATCCGAACTAGGGTCGGTCCCGACTTTTTCGGATAATCGGCGCCCAACTTATCTTCATAATTATCTTTCGGAATTTTAACACGCCTGAGCTATTTCAACCTCATATCTCCCCGTCTGGACTGAGGATATTTGGCACTTTTCATGATTTAAAAAAAAAAAAAAAAAAAATTGGAAGTATGTATTTTAATAATTTTTTTTAGAACCTTCAAATTGTTCTTATTCATAATCAAGGAACTATTTAAAATGTACTAAAATTTAATATTTAATGAGAAAGTATTGAAAAAAAAAAGCATGTTTCATATATTAAAAAAAAGTTCCGCATAAGAAAACATTACTTTTTAACATAAAATTTTACATAGACTTGAATAAAAACTTATCCAAATGTTGTATCATCTGAAAATAGGTTTTATTTTTACATAAACATTCTTTAGTAAAATTTTCTTTTGTGTGGTACATTTCAAAAGCACAAAGAGCAACACCACAAGATTCACAATAAGTTCGAATTAAGCTCTGATTCTAGATATTTCATATAATTATTTCTATTTAGTACTGCCACCTATTTTTTTTTTCAAAGGTTCGTAGATAATATCTGAAAAGACTGCAAACGTATATAGTAGGTACTTTTATAGCGCAGAGAGTTAAAACCACCAGTGGCCGAGAGGTTCTGCTCTCAAAGCTGTAGACGGGAGGTGCTGGGTTCGATCCCAATCGCGCCCGTCGTCCTAATCGTTCGGAGTTTTCGTGGTTCTCTTCGAACCTTGGTTTTCCAAGCGTAAATACGGTTTAGGTTCCCTTAGAAAGACCCCCCACGGAGGGCACTCCCCCATACCATAGGGCTTATAATCCTCGTGCTGATAATTGGCCGTCATAAACACAACCAACCAACGAGAGAGCTAAAAGTTGATCCCGAGAGACTCTCGGGCTTAGTTCGCTTCACCGAAAACGGCAACCCGAGTTACACTCGAGCTTAGACCTCGAAGTGTTAAGAAACTTAGACTACATTTTTGTTTTTGGAATAGAAAGGTTTTTCTTTTTTTCTTTTTCAATTTGTGAATAAATAGAATTTTGACTCAACACTTTGAACCCGAGTCCGAAGACTGGTATGAAAATCGAACCGGGCTCGGACTCTGCTGGCTGTAGAAGCGGTGCTAAAGACCGCTCTTCATATACAATCGTGGAAAAAAAAAGTTCCCCTAGTAACTCTGCAACTAATTATAGCAGAAGAAAATTACTGGTACTAATCGATTGGAAATAAAGTCTACTTTTAAACAGGGTTGGCACGGTTTAAACCAAGTGGTTTTAACCATGGTTTAAACCACGGTTTAAACCAATTGGTTTTTTTGTCAAAAAAACCATTTGGTTTTTTTAGAAAAAATCTAATATAATATTTTCTTTTTTTTGTAATTTAATTGTTTTAAATTATAGATAGAAGTAATTTCTACTTTTAACACTTCATCTCAGCAGTCAACATGAGACATAATGAGCCTAGGTCATGTTTCTATGCATGTAGAATGAAAATTAGCATGTGCTGATGAACATATCTGGTACCCTAAAGATTTTTCTTAAAACATGTGAAATTAGAAAAGATAAAATAGATAAACAATATTCAATATTTAGCATAAAATATTTTCATTTAAAAAATGCAGATTATTTACAGTAGTTAACAAAATACAATGATCTTTAAGATTTTGGTTAAGTTGTAAAAGAAAATTTTCTGGATTGGGGAAGAATTTAAAAGAATTTAAAATTCCTTAAAGAATTTAAAAGAGTAACTTAAGATATTAAATTGAGTAACACAGCTTGCAAAAATTGAGTGCTAGTTATAGCATTTCAATAATACCAATCAAACTTTTCTGTTAGTTGCTGAATCTAATGGCCAAAAATGTTGCCTTGGACACTTGGAGTTATCACTCGGAAAACAAAATAAACTGAAGTATTTGGATATTAAAAAAATAATAACAACAACCACAGAATAATATATTATATTCATGAAACTGCATCAAATGTTTATTGATTGATTATTATATTATTAATCAAAGGATTCTTTATACGATTTTCAAGGTATCAATGTTTCACTGTGTAGAGCAGTTTACTAGTGTACTTTGAACATAAGACATAGCTGTTACTAATAATGTTTAAATTAGAAATGATTTCAATTTTCTATATAATTGACTGTAATTATTTAATTTAAATATTTTCAAAAGTTATATTATTTATATAATATCCAAAAATGTTTATTTTATCACCAGATATGCATCTGTATGCAATAGGAAATTATATTTAAAAAAACCCGGTTTAAACCAAAAAAACCTGGTTTAAACCAAATAAACCGGTTTTTTTGGTTTTTTACAAAAAAACCCGGTTTTTTTCCAACCCTGCTTTTAAATGATGTATATAAAATTTGCTTAGGGCAAATCAATTTCTACAAATCAAAACCAGACCAAACTTTTTTTTTTTCAATGACAACAACGCCCAATCTTGACAGTATATTTTAAATCTTCGGGTCAAACTATGCCTAGAAACGAAATTTCTAGTCATTTGAATGATACGTTTTTAAATTATAAACATTCAAAATTTAGAGTTTGTAATGTTACATTTTCATATTTTTATTAATACCTTCTAAAATTATGATCCTAATGCGATAATTTTGGGTGTGGTTATAATACTAAAAAATCCAAACATAAATACATTGAATTTATAATTTTTTTCATGTAAATTTGGAGTTAGGCTAATTGAAGGGTGAAGAATTTACTTATGGTGTCAAACTTGGGTATTCCAATTGAAAAAAAAAAAAAAAAAAAAAAAAAAAAAAAAAAAAAAAGAAGTTTGGGTTCGTTTTGATATTATAGATTAGAGATCTGCACGGGCCGGATGCTGGGGCCCAGAAGTCTATGGTAATTTGGAGAAATATTAGAGATATCGCCAAGTTGGCGTCACTTTTGGCGACTAACTTTGGTCGCCAATTTGGTGACTAACTTGGCGGTATTTGGCGACAGAATTGTGTCCCCCTACGGTAACACCCCTTATAGGTATGAAGACGCACTAACTGCTGTTCAGTAATAGCATAAAAAATGCGCTAAAAATTCAAAAATCGCTCTACGAATTCCGAATAAACTTTTTTGAAAAGAGAGCAAAATTTGCTATATTGGGTTAAAAGAAAGAAACCGTATTCTTTTCACTAATGTGGAAAAATCGCCTCGAAACTTAAAAAAACGCTAAAAATCGCATAAAAATTAAATTAAAAAAATCTAATCAAAAAATCGAAAATCGGGCTTCGAGGTGCAAAACTTCATATATAGACGTACCTTTTCACCAAATTTTGTAGCTCTACGTGCAGCGGTCCCTTCAGAACACCGTCGACACACTCACTCACACACAAACTTCCTTCCTTATTATTATAGATGGACAGTTATTTTATTCTCTTATTAAAGTTTCCTTCTACAGTAAGTAGTGTAAATTGATACAGACGGTTACATGAAGTATAAGTCATAAATTTATTTTAACTTATATAAAGGTTTTATTAATTTAATTCATTACAATTTTAGAAAACATGTTTTTCATTAAATTATTAAAGGGGATTAAATATTTTATAATTCTGCTACACCTACTAACAACAACAGGGAGAAACGATTTTGCCATTTAAGTCGGAAAAAATATTTTGATATAAAAACGACTAATGAAGAAATACAATAAACAAATAACAGACAGTTTTAGAGACGGAAGTCTCGACAACATAAGTTTCAGAAAACAAAGTAGTGAAACATGAAAGAGGATTATAATATTTTACATAAAATATAAGTAAAATAATTTAATTTCATTAAAATCTGTTTTAAAAATACGTCTATCAACTGAACAGAGGCATTTGTTCAATGGAAGCAATACTTCGCGAACATGCATCTAATTACGTTTATAAAAGAATCAAACAATTTGGCATTATATCGAAACAAAGCGAAAATACAATTTTGTATTAAAAAAATGTTACTTGTTAAAGTTTGTTACTGTAATATTACCATCACCTGGGATTTGTAGAAATGGTGTAATTTGTAAAGGTTTCATTGATTTCAAAACATATTAACAGTTAAAAAAATGCTTAATTAAATAATCAAAAGGGATTTTAAATATTTTAATATGCTGTTGTACATAGACATAACAAAAACAACAATTACGCACATTCGATTTTGCAATCTAGTCGTCAAAATCTATTTAAAATGCTTTGATTTGAAAATGAGAAATAAATAAATCTAATAAATAAACACAGATGTAACAGATGTTCGAATTAAAATCAGAAAAATGTACGTTTCAACAAAGAAAAAATAAAAAAAGGCTATATATGAGAGAAGATTATATTATAATTTTTAAAATAAAAATATCAAAACAATTTAAGCCGTGTTTAATTCTATTGAATTAGTTTTACAAAAATCAACTGAACACAGACGATAGCTTATTGAAAAGCAAAAATTTCTTTACATTTCTCGTACTTTAATTAAATTAAATCAAAATTTTTGGCATTAAATCAAAATTGCGAGCGAAGAACACAATTCTCCATTCAAAATAATATAAGTAGATAATAATAACCTATTGAATTTTATTTTTATAGCAAATTGACAGACACGGAGTTTTCAATTAAGTGGGACTTATAATTGCAGTACAATTTGAAAAAAAGGTTTCCCTGATATTATAATGCATTAGGACTCCGAAAACATTTTTTTTGGGGGGGGGGGGGGATTGAAGTATTTTAAGAGATTAAATGTTTTATCTAGTTGATACATGTACTCACGACAACAATTACACAAAGATGAATCTAATTTACAAAATTCTCTTAAAAATCGGGAAAATATGTTTCAGGGGGAAAAAAAAAGAAAGAAAAGAAAAAAGAAACTGCACAGCGAAAATATATCAATTTGTTAGTTAACAGGCTACTTCAGTCAGGCGAGAAGACCCGTTCGTTAATGCTAATCCTATGGAAGAAATTTATAAAGATATCTCGGTTGCATTTCAATATTTTTAAATGATTTCTTTTGCATTGGATATCTGAGATCGATCTGTATGCAGGCCGTGTTTTACCTTTTCGATTTTCATTGCAGATTTTTTTTTTTTTTTTTTTTTTATGAGGATGTTTTCACTTTCGAAACCGGTTCCGAAAATGAAAGTGTCTCCATAAAAAATATCTGTAAACAAAATCGAACAAGTAATAAACAGCCTTTATACAGATCGATCTGAGATATCTAATAAAAAAATCATTTAAAAATATTGAAATGCAGCCGAGATATCTTTATAAATTTCTTCCATAGGATTAGCATTTGCGAATGGGCCTTTTCGCATGACTGAAAATGAATTTTCGCATGAAATAGGCAGGTGTTCTTATTCAGAAACTGTGTAATCGTATGCCATTCTCAATCGTACGCACATTATTTAAGCCTCATTCATCTTCATTCATTTCATCTTACCTCATTTTTCTTCATTTCACCTCATTCACCTTCATTTAAGCCTCATTCATTAAAGCATCATCATTTAAGCCAGAACCCCACTTTCACTGATACTACCTTAATTTTATAAATCAATGTACTATATTCAATTAAAAGAAATGTGCCCAGTTAAGCTGATAACATTGAGCTCACAGGCTATTCACACTAATTGTATATTATACTCTCTTATTTCAAAGAATAATGCTCCTCGAAAAATAAATTAAGGAGAATCAGCCCCCATTTCCCCCTTTATATTTAATTAATGTGCCTCCAAATCTAATCAGGGAAGCGCCTTATCAGAATAAACCGGAATACCAAATTTGAAGCAAATCGGATAGAAAAACCAATTTATCTAAATTATGGGGGATTAGCCCTCCGTTCCCCCCTTTATACTTAACCAATGAACTCCTAAACTAATCAGGAAAGCGCCTTATCAGAATGAACTTAGAAAGAAAATTGAAGAAAATCGGATATTTCTATCAAGAGTTATCGCGTTACGTACATACATGCGTACATACAGAACCGGCGGGCACATTAGCTCTCAGGCTTTGATAAAAGGCTAAAGAAAAAAATATTTTTTACTTAAAAAAATAATTATTGAAGTTTGCTTTTATAGTAAATCAACAAAAAAATTCCATTAACTCCATTTTAATTTGTAAACATTTAATTTATTTTATAAATCAGCACATGCTTAAAAAAACAATCAAAGCTTTTAATGAATTATAAAAACATATATAACTTTATAATCCATTACGAGTTTTGAAAATAAATGTTTGAATATTTTTTTTACAAAAAATCGAAATGAGTCTACCTTATAAAACGTGTTTAAATTGTTCTTTTAAAAACGATTAATAAAGAA
Organism: Maratus speciosus; assembly: GCA_963932465.1. NCBI lineage: Eukaryota > Metazoa > Arthropoda > Arachnida > Araneae > Salticidae > Maratus > Maratus speciosus. The sequence goes on along the minus strand of OZ010795.1, from coordinate 105,411,270 downwards.
ATACGATAAACAAACACGCATATATAACATGAACCCTCAGATTAAAATCTCGAAAATATGTAGGGGGAAAAAATTACAAGAAAGAAGATTGTCTATCTTTTCTTTTCAATAAAATATTTCTAAAAGCTGCATTTATTTCCATTAAAAATAAGCTTCAGAAAAAAAAATAAACGCATATAAACTGATCTTAAATAAAGCAAAAATTTGCTCGCATATATCTAATTACCTTAATTAAATAAAGCAAAGTATTGGAACTATACTAAAACCGTGACAGGAGAATACAAATTTCCATAAATAATAACAATAATAATAATCTATATCCTTTTAAAACTAAATTAATATGTATGTTTTCCATCAAATGGCATTTATAAATGCACTGTAATTTATAAAAGTTTATTTAAATTCATAATTCATCATTAGTTTGAAAACATGATTTTGATTAAACTATAAACAAGTAATATAAAAATTTTGTTTTTAAAGTCAATTCCTACTTAGGCCATTAAAGAAAAATTTAATATAATCCCTTAAGCTAATATTAGTTTTTGTTGCATTAAAATATCTCAATTTGTTGATTTTCTATAAGCAAGTAGGTTTACAATGGAAGTCTATGGGAATTTGGCGAAATATTAGAGATATCGCCAAGTTGGCGTCACTTTTGTCGGCTCATTTTGGTCACCAAATTTGGCGATATATCACGAAGTTAGCGACAAACCTGTCGGTATTTGGCGACAGAACAGGGTCCCCCCTATGGTAACCCCCCCTTATACATATGAAGATGCAATGCTTCAATAACCAATGGCCGCCATTTTGTCTCCCATGTAAAACTAAAATTAATTAATTAAAATTTAATGAATGAATTAATATTTGAAAGAACTGTATTAACATCAATTGTCAGTTTTTGTTGAATTAAAATATCTCAATTTGTTGATTTTCCTATATGCAAGTAGGTTCACGATGGAAGTCTATGGGAATTTGGCGATATATCGCCAAGTTGGCGACAAACTTTGCGATATTTGGCGACAGAACAGGATCGCCCCCTATGGCAACCCCCCTTATGAAGATGCATTAAATGCTGTTCAATAACCAATGGCCGCTATTTTGTATCCCATATAAAACTAAAATTAATTAATTAAAATTTAATTAATGAATTAATATTTGAAAAAACTGTATTAACATCAATTGTCATCCAGTACAAGTTTAAAAAAATTAGTTTCAACTTGAAAGCATGAATAAGTATTTTATTAACGATTGAAAATTTTAACAAGATAAATAAATAAATAAATATAGGGAGAGTGTGAACTAATAGTAGGAATTGCAAAAAAAAAATATTATGATTTTGCACTAAGTGACAATAACAAATAAATAAATATGTATATTAAAAAATATGTTAAAAAGTTTATTTTGATTTTAAATCCACTTATCAAATCATAAATATAATAAACAAAGTCAGATGTATGTAGCTGATGTTGTAGCTGATGTTGAGCTGATGTATGTAGCTGATGTTGAGATTAAAATTTCGAAAAAATAGCAATAGACGAAGAAAGATTGTATTCTAATATTTTAAATAAAATACTAAATTTAATTTGCAATTCCACAGAAATCAGTTAAAAAAATATATTTATATCAACTGAAAAGAGTAATTATTTGAGTGAAAACAAAAGTTTGACGATACCTAGTCCAATTACCTTAATTATAAAAAGCAAAAATTGGCACTACAACAAAACAACAAGATAACAATGCGAATTTTTATTCTAAAAACTAATCTATCAAACTTAGACAAGGAAAATAAGTTGTTTTCGCAACTATTATTTGAAAAGATAATTAAATATTATCTCAAACAATATGGATTTATGAAGTACAAAAACTCTATAATTATGTGTTCATGTTTAAGATTTAACAACTGAACACTGAAATTAACTAGTTTAAAAAAATGGAGAACTTCTGTAATTACTCATTAGATACTAATCATGTAAGAACAAGTATAACACGGAAAGAAAAAACGAAATAAATATATAGTACAGCCCCGATTATCCGCGGAATTGGGTGGCAAGCGCACCGTGGATTACAAAAATCGCGGATGACCCGAAAAAAACTGAAAAAGGGGTGCAAACACGAAAAAAAAAATCAACATAAAAACTATGTTTTATTTTACAAGAAAAAACAACATAATAAAACGTTTAAAATACATACATATGCACAGTTACATCAGAAACCTTTGCTTTACGTCAAACTCACTAAAATAAAGAAAAGTAAACAAGAAACAATGCCATACATACTATACAAAAAGAGCTGTTGCACATTTAAAAAAAAAAAAATCAGTCACTTGTTTTTGCTTCTTTCTTTGGATACACCTTTCCTTTATTCTAAATTCTAAACTATTGTTTTTCGTTTAATATGGAATAATTTTTACCGCGAAAATGAAGTTATTCTTGATATGCTCTCCTGGAATTTATCATAATAGTCTTATTTAATTGTTAAATATTTTAATTGCTGTGTTTACGTTTGCTTAATAAAATCAAGAAAAGACATCAAGACTTTATATCTGATATTTCAAACATGGCAACCGAATCTAGAAATATTCTTCTATTACTTTCGAATACATGAATTTTTCTGTTTATATAAATATTAGTAGGGCTTATTGTATTTTCCTTGCTGTTGGCTTGAATTAAAAATCTCGCTTCGCGGATAAACGCACCGCGGATCATCCGCTCGCGGACATTCGAGGCTTTGTAAGCTTGTGTTAATTAAAAATTGTACTGAGAAATAATGTACAGTTCTGAAATAAAGAATGAAGACCGAAATTGACAATTTGTGAGTTTGTGCTTTGTAAAAAATGTTTTAGTGATAATATTCTGAACTCTAAATATAAATAATTTTTCTAGTATTTACTCTAAATACCAGAAAATTTAAAGTAAAAACAAGCATTATTATGCGAAGTAAGTTGGTCTGATTTTAAATGATCTCCATATTTTTTAATTTCTTATTTTTAATTCTTAACCCATTTGTTCCTGAATTTTTGTTTTCTCAAATTTTTTGGTAAAATCACTTTAAATGTTACAAAATGAACTGGAAAAATACTAAAAAAAATTACGCTGAAATATATTTGTATTTATTTGGCAAAATGTAAAAGAACTAAATATGAATATTTCTAGTAGAATAATGTGCATAATTATATATTTTGCCTATATTTATATTTAAAATGTTTTTAAATTGTATATTATGTACTGTAATTAGTACTTTAATGAAGTACAAAAAAATATATATATTTATTTCTTTGCAGAGACTAATAACGTTATAACTATTATTAATAATAAAATAAGAATAATCGTATTGCAGACTTAATAACAATTTATTTCATAAAAATCTTCGAAAGGAGATTGCATAAATAACTGTCTCCTAAATTTCTAACAAAAATATGTGTCCATTAGTGCCTAGAACCCTACATTTTGTACATTATAAAATTGCATAAAAAATAGGCTTGAACATTTAATTTCGCAATTTAAAAAAATACGTATTTCAAAAAAGTCCACAAGCTGAGATTATAACTTGCGATTTTGGGTCCATGATAGAAAAAATACAAATAAACTTACTTTTTACATTTCGCCCTCTTGAAAAATTAAAAATCTATTAACACCGAAAAAAGCCTTAATTTAAGCAGATAAATATCCACCTTGTGCTGTCATCTCTCAGTTATAGATAAAGACATTTATAAATAATGATTTCATGCAATTTCCATGTTATAAAGAAGAAGAAAATTATACAAATGCATTAAAATTTGAAACGTCCCAAAAATGGGAAGCCAGGCATAAATGGGTTAATTTCGTAGTTCCTGTATTTTCTAATGTTAATTTTCTAACTTACAAAAGTAAGGTCTAAAGGATCCGACTAACAACTTCTCTGCAGCCAACAAAATTTAAGAACGCATCATATGCTCCTCTTTTATTACCCAGTACACCATTTTTCGGCGCGCAGAGTTCATTTCTCCCTCTCATGGTGTTCGTGTCAGTCGTGCGTTCAGCGGTGTGGACCGGCTTTTTCCTTTTTAACTCAAGAAAATCTTAATCTTACCCCCCCCCCCCCCCTCTACTATTATTTTTTCACTGCTGCCCAAGGAATCGCACCTTGTCATCCATCTCATGTGTTCAGTATCCTAGGGTGAGGACCTTTTCCCGGGCTCCTCGGCAAAAGATCTTCGCATCATCATTTGTTATCTACACTGGTGTCCAAAATTAAGGACCAGTCACAAAATGCTAATTTTTAAGTAAGCGAATACTCAAAAGGAAATAATATAATTCAAATAATTACTACTCCTACTGCACAGCTAGCCCATATAGCATCTCATTCAGGTCATACATGGTCACAAGTGACCCAGTCACTACGGTGAAACAAAAAATAGGAAATTCCACACGTCTCATTATGAATCTCAAATGATCACTATGTGTGGCTCCACTGAGACGTCACTGTGACTGCTGCTTTGTGACGAGTCACCAGTTGACTTTACAATGTAGTTACATTGTGACTCTCATGTGACTGTCATTTTTAGATTCAATTTCAAAGTCATCACGAACGTTGCATTATGATAAGTCATCAAATAATATCACATTATAGTCACATGGTGACTTTTCACAAAAGAGCACAATGGTGACTTCCCAGTAGTCTATCTGTCACCTGAAAGTCATCCTGTGACTTTAATGTGACATTATTTGGCAACGTATCACAATGCAGCGTTCACGATGACTTTGAAATTGAGTCTACAGATGACTGCCACATGAGAGTCACAATGTAACTACATTGTAAAGTCACCTGGTGACTCGTCACAAAGCAGCAGTCACAGTGACGTCTCAGTGGAGTCACACATAGTGATCATTTGAGATTCATAATGAGATGTATGGAATTTATTATTTTTTTCTTCACCGTAGTGACTGTGACACTTGTGACCATGTGTGACATGAATGAGATGTTATATGGACTAGCTGTGCTGTAGAGATAGAAATTATTCGAATTATATTATTTCCTTTTGAATATTCGCATACTTGAAAATTAGCATTTTGTGTTTGGTCCTTAATTTTGGACACCAGTGTATTATATTAAAATCGGACTGTCTATATTTCACAACTACTATTTCTGCAATATGGAATGCAGCGTGATGCAATTAACACTAGCCATCAGCATGCATCTGAGGATGTCATATAAGCTCTCGGATTTTTAAAATTTGAATTAGTTTCCAAGATATTAATTCTGTTGTAACTTTTAACGATGTTTCTCTAAAGATGGCAACTAAAATACGTTATTTTATTATTATTATTATTATTATTTTATTTTTATTTTTGAAAATGGGAAAGAAAAAGATAAATAATGAGATATCGTCTGTTCCTTAAAGGTGAACAAATAACTTTATTTTTCTTTTGTTTGAATAACTTTTGATTTAATAATTTTTAGTTTATTCTCTTTAGAAATGTAATGTAAAGGATATTCTGTGACTTTCTTCCATATTTACTAAAATTATTATCAAAAAGCTGAAAAATTTTAATATTATTGATTCGTATGAAATAATATTTTCCGAATTTGTTTAAAATGCAAATGAATGGATTGTGATCATTCATGGAGTCTGATATACGTATAGGACAGGGTTGGCGAACCTATGGCACGCGGGAAGATATTTTTGGCACACCGTTGATTGAAGTTCTAAATCAAAATTCAGTCAAATTCCCTATTCTTTTTTTAGTAATACACGGAGCTTAATTGAAAATAGCTATTGTTTTCTATAATAGGTACTTGCGTACTTGTTATATCACTGAACTTTCCCGCTTAGAAACATCTGATTCTTCCCAGCTATCCGTTTCCTCGATTTCGTTATGATTGCACCTATAATTCGCATAGAAATCTAGCAAATCAAATTATTCTTTGTTGGAAATATTTCTGCATAATTTAACGCGTTTTGACCAGCACATGGGGCTTTATATAATTTTTTTGATATAATTTGTTAATTGATCCTTAATTTTTTTAAATGATAAAAGTATTACTAAAACTAATAAAACATGACTTTTTTTCACAAGTTATGAAAAAATAATAATTTGATCGCTAAAACATTTGTAAAAGGAAATGCAAACTATAATTATATTTTTTCTATAACTGTTTCTATGATTAATTAATTTTTTCATGTGAAAAATGTTTTGGTTCGAGTTTTATACATTAAATATTGTTTAATTTAATGCGTATGTTGGTATTACCTGCAGGTATGTTAGCTATATTTATAATAATATAATAATAATAATAAATAATTTTGACACTATTATTTAATATTATAAGAATTAAACTAATTTATAAATCACAATTAAATTAATTCGCTATTCTTTTGCGGGAAAGGGACGTGAGGGGGGAGGGGGGAGGGGGGGGGGCTTGTTGGCACGCCATGTTCAGTTGGATTTTTTTTTTTAATATTATCACGCGGATGTAAAAAGGTTCGCCAACCCTGGTATAGGACATATAGTCAGACTAAAAGTTTTTGTCCAAACCATGGCTACCTACAGATCTTGACAATATTCGCCTGGACGAATTAGCTTAGCCCTTAAATGCCGTGTGTTGCCTTTTGGCAACATACCCAATTTAGTCTTCTAAAATACTGTTAGAATAATATTGAAGCTCTAATGCTTAAATGTTGCCAATAATATACATATTGAAAATATTAAATAAATTTTCAACATGTAAATGGCAGCAGGTGTGCTGTTTAACCCCTTGGGGACGAGCGTCTTTTACAGAAATTTTAATATTTAATCGCCGGTTTTTTAAAACAGAAATTTTTGCCTAATTGAATCGTGAAAGTGCTCGGATTAAATAAGGCAAAATTTACAATAAAAGTTTGCTGGTGAGAATAATCCCCGATTCTGAGCACCTTACGCGGCACGAATACCGGTCGCTCGTCCCCAAGGGTTCAAGAATAAAGATAGATTTATTTTTTCAATTGTTGCTACATGCGCTTTTTGTTTTGTTTGGAAGTTTGCGAAATACCCTATTTTCTTCGGCAGTGAGCAAAAAAAATTTATTTCTTATCATAGTTCTTAAAATTCATGTGAGTTTAATATCATAGAATTTTATCAAGGAAAATTATTTTTTTCAATTAAAGACCAGTGTTGCCGATTCGCAACATACTGTTTTTTAGCCGTAAACCATGCTTAAAACAAAATATGATTTTTTTAAGTATTTTTCCAATGATTTATTTTAAAAATGAAAGCCGAAAAACATTATTACAATGATTTTTGAAAAATCAGGCATTTAAGGGTTAAGACACCGATAGTTTAATATTTTATGAAATTTGTATAATAGTTTCTAAATAGAAATCTGGCCTGGGTTAGACGAGTAAACAAACATTATCCTAGTAATAATGACAAACTCTACAAATTTTTGTTCAAAATCCTCTCGACCAATGTAATTTTATTCCCTGTAACTCCGATTTTTTTTTTCTTTCTTTCTTTTTTTTTTTTTATAAAGGCATTCTACTATAATTTCATAAAAATCATGTAACTTTCAAAATATAATTTTCACTGCATCCACATTGTAAATATAAATTTCTCACTTATAATAAGAAATTTAATAATATTATAAAGCTATGTAGAATTAAATTAGAGTTCTTGTTGCCCACAAATCGAAAGATCCCATGCAATGCAAATGCAGTTCTTAAAAGAAAAAGAAATAATAATAACAATTAATTAATTAATAACAACAGTAATAACTAGTCGGATGTACCAATCCCAAAACTTTCTTCTATCTCATACATGTTAATACTTCAAAATTCGCTATCACACTGCCAAAATTAAATGGCAATCTATGCATCTCATGAGGATTCTAACGATATGAAATTCCGTGCATTAGTTCTTGAGATATGACTATCGCTGAAATCGTCTAAATTCAGCAAAATGCTGCCTAGCAGTGCCACCTATTGGGTGATTTATACCAAATCCTAATCAGCAACAATTTATGTCAACGTCTGACTGAATCTGAAGTTTGGAGAAAATCCGTACATTAGTTTTTGAGATAGAGCAATAGCGAAAATCGTGAAAATTTCTGCATAGCAGCGCCACCTATTGGGTGATTAACACCAAAACCTAATTAACAACAACTTGTGTCAACATACAACTAAATCTGAAGTTAGATGAAAATTGGTCCATTAGTTCTATTGATAGAGCTATTGAGGCAATCGTGGAAAAGGCAGCAGAGAAGCGCCACCTGTTGGGCGATTTACACCAACACCTAATCAGTAGCAAGTCATATCAAGGACTAACTTAATCTGAAGTTTGATGAAAATCCGTGCGTTAGTTCTTAAGATAGAGCTATTGGGGAAATCGTGTAAATCCTGCAAAATTCATCATAACAGCGCCACCTGTTAGGCGATTTACACCAAAACGTAATCATCATCAATTCATATCAAGGACTAACTAAATCTGAAGTCTGATCAAAATCCGTGCATTAGTTCTTGAGATAGAGCTATTGCAAAAATCGTGAAAAATGCAGCATTGCAGCGCCACCTGTTGAGCGATTTACACCAAAAACTAATCAGCATCAATTTGTATTAGGCACTAACTGAATATCAATTTTTATTAAATTCCGTGCATTAGTTCTTGAGATAGAGCGCCCACAAAATTTGTGTCACATACACACAGACAGACAGACAGACAGACAGACAGACTCACAGAGTCACAGACAGACATTTTGTAAAAACATGTTTTTTGGAATCTCTGACCCCTAAAACGTGTAAATCCGTCGAAAACCGGAATTCGAAAATTTTCATGAATCCAATACTTTCTTCTTGTAAAGATAGAAGAAAGTAATAATAATACATATATATATATATATATATATATATATTACTCGCGCAACAATGCAAACCAATGTGGCTCATTTTAACCCTTTATCTAGAAGGTACTTATAAGTACCACTCACTTTAAATTTTCATCCCATACTGAATATTACTTATATTCTAATGGTACTTTGCAAAAACACTCGGATCATTTCTCACTCGGATTTTTTTCAGGATACATGGCAGCTGTAGTTCTAGGATCGTTATTTTAGCGAGGAAGGAAGCTATCTTTGAAACAGTCAATGTGTTTTGTGCAGACATTTTGTACAGATTGTCATGCTTGTCTTTTTATTGCTGCAAACATAGTGACGGACATAAGATAAGTGTTGGATTTTTTTCTGCGTTCATTATGATCTTAGAATACAATTTGACTAGCTATTTTAAGTGAACGGTGTATGTATTTGATTTAACACGTTGAATGTGAAGTCTATTTTGTCTGTCTTTCCGTTTGGGCCACGAAATAAGATTCCCGTTACACAATCTATTAAGTGTCGGTCACCGATGACCAATGCGGCCTAAACGGAAAGTTCAGTGTTAGCAACCGGTAACTGGCGTGGCACTCAACCTGTTAACAGTAGAATTACTCGGCGGTACTTAGTACCGCCAGTACACTGGGTGTTGGAGAAAAACTTATGGTTTAATTTTAGTCTGTATAGTTATCCATCGTTTTTATCTGACTTCATAATGTAACTCCTAAATTGTAGTGTAGTAATGTTTTTCCTGGTATTTCTTTTCTGTTTCATTATGATTTTTTTTATAGGAAATCAAAAAAGTTGTGGCACCGGCTCGTTTGCTATGCTAAAAATGGGATATGTAAATTCATATATTGCATTGTGGAGATGCGAGAGAACGTCTTGTCCCTGAAATATAGGCGTCGCATAACTAAAGGACTGCTAACAAGATCGAAACCTTAAAAAAAGGTTTTTTTTAATGCCAACAAATTTTAATTTTTATACATTATTCATGTGTAAAAAAAAAGTCAATTTAATATTTCCTCATTGGTAACTTGCGAGTGTCTTCTTGTTATTCAGCATTTATAAGAATTTAAATTCGATTTGAAATATCATGTGGGTTTTCTGTTACGAGAATATTTTATGCATAGTGTACTGACGCTACTTTAACCCTTAAATGCGCGATTTTTTATTGTGTTTCGAAAAAAGTTATATATGATTCTCTGAAAGGTTTATGACACAAGAAAAATAATGAAAAAAAAATCAGAGATACATTTTTCATATAATACGTCAATATTTTCTTCTGTTGCACATCTGCAATACAAGTAAAAACTACTGTCGTGTGGCTGTTTTACGGTAAAATATTGCAAATTAATAAACATTTTAATAAGCATGTCTCCAAATACCTTATTTTATATAATTATTTATATTTTATAAAACTTAACCTTTAACCCTTTCATTCCCATGATAGAATATCCGTTCTAGAAATTCTGTTGGTCAGGGAATTTGACTTTAGAGCAGAAAGTTTCAATGGTTAATTTAGCTTTATTTAAATACGGAATCTCTGTTATTAATTAAAGTAAATATTGCTATTTAAATTTTCTGGTATGAATTAGGTATATACGAATTAAAAAAAAAAAATCTATCAATTTCAAAACACTGTTGTTTGCATATATGCAAAGCTGCGCACTAAAGGGCTAAAGTAACACTTTAATTAATTACCTCTAACGAATTAAATTTTTAACGGGTGAGTATTTTTTTTATGTATATCCTTTAATTTTCATTGTGGTAATTGAAAAAAAAAAATACATGAAAAAAATTGCAGTAGATCATAATGCAGTAGATAAAGGGTTAAACGTAAAAGCCTGACACTTGCAGGCAAGGTTTTTAAAGTGATTTGACAAATGAGTTTCTTAAAATAAAAATAAAACAATAATAAAATACTAATGTTTATTTTTTACATTGAATTATAGCCTGAATTATCAGCCCTTAAATGCCTGATTTTTCAAAAATCATTGTAATAATGTTTTTTGGCTTTCATTTTTTAAATAAATCATGGGAAAAATACTTAAAAAAGTCATATTTTATTTTAAGTATAGTTTACGGCGAAAAACAGTTTGTTACTAATCGGCAGTACTGGTGTTGAATTGAAAAAATAATTTCCCTTGATAAAATTCTATAATATTAAACACACAAGAATTTTAGGAACTATAATAAGAAATAAATTTTACTTGTTCACTGCAGGTCAAAATAGGGTATTTCGCAAGCTCCCAAACAAAACAAAAAGAACAAGTAGCAACAATTGAAAAAAATATATCTATCTTTATTCTTAAACAGCTCAAGTGTTGCCATTTACATGTTGAAAATCGATTTAATAATATTTTCAGAATGTATTTTATTGGAAACATTAGGCATTATAGCTTCAATATTATTCTAATAGTATTTTAGAGCCTAAATTGGGTATGTTGCCGAAAAGCAACACCAGGCATTTAAGGGTTAATAATTTATCATGAATTAAAAAAATATTTTTTTATAATTAAATTGTTAAAAGAGATTACATTGAATATATTATCGCGCTTTTGTACCTACTGATAACAACAAATAAACGTATTTTGAAAAATATCCTTAAGCTAAAAGATTTGTTCAAGTTGAAGTCCATTAATTAATAAATATAATAAACAAATAACGGATATAACTGGTATGACGTTGATATTAAAACTTCGAAATTAAATATATGTCAAGGGGTAAAAGACAGCGATCACAAAGAATTGAAATATATAATTACTTAAATGAAATGTTTTAAAAATAATTTAAACTGCATTTTTAACTGCAATTTAAACTCCTATAAAAAATTGTTTAGAACTTATATCAACTGGGAAAAGACATTAATTTAACAGAAGCAAGAGTTTGCCTGAATCTATCTTATATAATTAATGACATTAATTATATAAATCATAATATTTGGCACTACCTCAAAACAACAACATAAATATACAAATTTTTACTGAAAATAATAACTATCAAAATCAGACGAGAAGAATAAGTTGTTTTCGGGAGATATTTAAAAAGATAATTAAATATTTCCTCATATAACGGCAATTTATAAAATATAAGAACACCATAATTATATTTTGATTTTAGGAATTAAAAAACTTAAAACTCACTTTAACCACTTTTTAAAAATTTAAATTCTAATTATTTATTACATAAACATGCAAGAAAATGAGCGATACAAAAAGCAAAACCGAAAATTATAATTATCGATAAACAGAAAATTTTATACATTGAAAATGTAATCTCAAAAAGAATATGGAGCTCAGAAAGAAGGGGGTGGGGGGATGCGAAATTCGCCAGCGACAAACATTCATTCTTAGGAATGATTTATTAGACAACTTCTTCACACTTTTGTAACAATGTCATTACTGCTTTATCTTTTTTTTTTAACCATTTGGAAAAATGGTTATTGTCCTCGTCAGGGTAGGAAATCAAAAGCATATATGAACATTTTTATTGGTTGAATCCGCATTTTATTCGTTTTCTGATTGGTCTATACACTAACCTTTACTTTCAACAGAGATGGATACTTTTGTTGCCACTATGACAAAAAAGTAATAAAAACTACAAAAAAAAAAAAAAAAAAAAATTAATAACTCATAAACAAATTGAGATACAGCTTTCAAACAAATTGCAATTAAAAATGCATCTTTTTCTCTATACGACGGTTTAAAAAGTAATATTGTGGGATGTTTAGAAGTTTAAGAATGAAATTTCATTTAAAATGGGTCGTCAGATTTCTTGGAAATCTGACAATGGAAAAGCCTTTTCCCGAACAACCAATGAAATGCTTGGATAATGCAGGTGGATAATACGTAAGTTTCAGGAAATCTGACGAGTCGCAGGCGATTTTTGCCACTTGCAATTTTCACGTGTAATAACACTATTAATGTTTAATTCATGGCGTACGTAATGTAAGATAAACTCCGTGCGATTTTTTATGTCTTAAATTTTAGTCTTTGAAAAAATCATTTTCCAAATGGTCGTTGTAATTTGTTAAATTGCTTTTTTTTTTTTGTTTTGTTTTGTTTTTTTGTATCCAAAGAACTTAAATTAATCTTTGTATCCATACTAGGCTTATTTGTTATCTTAAAAATTTAGATAAAATTAAAATATTTTGTAGCATAGTGCCTAGCCATTCTCTTTATAAGGGTAGTCTAGGATTAAATGATTAGTTGAGTTTCTATTGCGCACGTGTTGTCTGGTTTCTAACACTTGTGCATGAATGAGCCTATTCTGTTGTTTCTTTTACTTTCGCAAGCATGACTGAATCTCCATGAATATGATCGCCGCAGTTACTTTACGCAGTGATATGCTAATTAGGTTGCTGTGGTCGGCTGGCAAGTATAAATACGGGAGTAGCAGGTGGATCTGGCGAATTTTGCCAGACTTTGTCTATTACGAAATAACAAGGCAGTTTCGGTGCTTCATCAAGCCTTGTGATGTTATCAGTGACGTCGTCTGATTGAATTTGAACTGAGAATCCTCATCTGAGAAGTGTGCCATCTTTGTAAAGCGTTACCGTTTAGTGTTTTTCAAATACAGAAAAGTTAATAAGTGCTATTTTGAAAAAAATATAAATGAATGATTTCTGATAAAACATGGAGCTATTATAAACTAAATTTAATTTTAAGTATCTATATTAATATTACAAACAAATGAAGGCATATGAATCATGCGAGCGCCGATTTTTTATGTCCAGTTTCTTGAATGACGAAATCTTTTTTTTTTTTTTTTATTTGTGCATTATTCCGCGATAGTCCTATGCATATTTTACTGTAGATGTTGTTTAAGACTGGATCGTAAATGAGGAATTCTTTAGCGGATGCGGATGACGTCATTTTATATCAAATAAAAGCGCGTGTTTTGTGTCTTAAAACTGAACTATCTATATTTATATACATATATATTTTTTTTCATCGGGGAGCGACACTAAATTCTGAAAAAGCAGAATTCCTGTTTTCTATCTTTTCTTTTTGCCAGTCTCGTGAATTTTGCTGATCGTAAGGTTTTTTGATCGTAATTGTTTTCTTTTTTTTTTTTTTTTTTTTTTTTTTTTTTTATGACGCAGTTGGAAAATCATATGTATAATTTCTAAATGTTGGTTCTCAAAGCCGAGTTTCAAATAATTCTGTTTTAAACTGTTTTTAATAATTCTATTTCAACTTTGTATTTTTTATATATTTCCTTTTGGAAAATAACATGTAGAGGAGAGGGGGGGGGGGGGGGGGGCAAAAATTAACAATTTTTACATTTTTGACTATTTCTCAAAATTGTTATGAGCTATTGATCGAAAAATTGCTTTATATGATTTCATAATTTGCTTGTTCTTTTGGTGAAACTTTTGGATGCATTTATTAAGAATTTCTAACTTATATCATCATTATAAAAATTGTCTAAATTTGTTCACATGTGCCTCGGTGGAGGGGTAGTTGTGAACATTCCTGGGACACATGTGAACACATGCATTAATAAGACAAAAATAATTTTATGTTAATAAAAACTATGATAAAAACTAATTAGATGCCTCTTTCTAGTCGTGTGAATAGATCAATAAATGTTTCAACATAGATACAAGAAATTATTCGTAAAATTGTACACTAACATACCTATTCCTTTTCAGTCAGTTTTAATAATTATCTAACTTCCAGTAAATTAAAACTGTGAAGCAATCCAAAAAACATTGAATTTACAGCTCAATGTTTGACAAGGGTAATTAAATTTTAAACTAAAAACATATATATATATATATATATATGCACTCACAGACTTAAAAAATACACTTGTGAACTGTTCACATCTGCCCCCATATGTTCTGTTCACAAGTGCCCCATCTACTAAATTCAGCTTAACTTATAAAGAAGGGATATTTTTAATTGAAATAAGGAAACAAAACTTTTTGTAGACTTACCTAATTAATGCCACTATAAAATGCAATGCTGATATTCTACTTTAAAAACTGTTTTTAATGAATTTTTACTTCAATAACTTAGACTTTTTTGCTTCACACTTTCCAAAACAAATAAATTTCAACTACCGGAAATCAAAACGGCTTATTGCTCTGAAAATTCAGCTAAAAGATGGTACCAGTACTATTGGTAATTTTTTTTTATTTGAAATGAACTGAGTCAAATATGTACTGTTCACATGTGCCCCCCTCTCCCCTATCCACTGACAGAAATTGCGGGCGCAGTTTGAATATTTCAGGCATGCAAGTGCAATAATGCTTCCAAAAAAGTGAGAAAAGTGACAAAAAGACCAAAATAAGTGACAAAAAAGTGACTAAAGCATGTCAAAAAAGTGACTAAAGCGTGTCGAAAAAGTGACTAAAGTGTAACAAAAAAGGGGGCTAAAGCACAAAAATAAGTGACATGAATGGTACGTGACAATGAATTTTTTCAATTAATTTGCAAGTTAAATTATAAAACACCTTTTGACTTTAAGATGATAATCCTCTACCAAAATGGCGGGTAAGGTAAAACCTCAGTTTTATTTAATCATATAAAAACAAAAAGTAGAATGTTAACATAATAAACTTTTAAAATTGAATTATAAATAGTAAGGTTGTTTGTCACAAAAAAATGGCAGGGGTCCTACCTATCACCTTTTAATTACCACTATTTCTAAAGAACAATCTTCATTTTATTTCTACAACATTTGCAATAGAAATCTATTGTTTATAAATAGTAACATTAAAATAGGTCACTGGTAGGATTCTTGCAATATTTTCTGCGACAAGTTCCAATTTTAACTGCAACTATACAAAAAGAAACTAGATGTTTAAGAAAAAATATTGGAAATAAAGAAAAATTAAAATTCTATTGCTAAATTCACCCCGAGTAAGTGATTAAAACTCTTAGAAAAAGCGCAAATAAAACGTACCAAATTGTTTACAGTGCACACATCTATATCTATAAAAGAGTTTGTCCGGACTGACTCATAATCAACGTACAGTCTAACTACTGAACCTAGAAGCATGAAAATTGGTGACAAAATACTTCTTATAACATAAGCACACACTAAGAAAGGATTTTTGAAAATTCCCTCCTAAGGGGGGTCAAAAGTTTTATAACTTATGGTCATATCTCAGCAGCCGTTTTAGGTAGGAGTGTGAAAAGCCATAAAATAAATCTATTAAAAAAATAATTAAATACATATTTCAGCAATTTTATAAATTCCTCTCCTAAGGGGGTTAAAAAAGAGGGAGCTGAAAATTTTAGAACATTTGGCATATCTCAGCAGCAGTTTTAGGTAGGAGTGTGAAAAGCCAGAAAATAAATCCACTAAAAAAATAATTAAACAAGTATTTCAGCAATTTTAGAAATTTCACCTCTAAAGGGGTTAAAGAGGAAGGTCGAAAATTTTAGAACATCTGACCATATCTCGGCATCCGTTTTAGTTAGGGCCGTGAAATTCCAAAAAATAATTAAACACATTTCAGAAATTAATAGAAATTCCTCCCTAAGAGGGTTAAAGAAGGGTCGAAAATTTTAAAACATTTGGCCATATCACAGCAGCCATATTAGATAGAAACGTGAAAGCCAAGAAAATAAATCTACTGAAAAAGTAAGTAAACACGTATTTCAATGATTTTAGAAATCCTCCCCCCACCCCCCACCCCCTCTAAGCGGGTTGAAGGGATAATCGAAATTTTTAGGTCATTTCGCCATATCTTAGCAACCGCTTTAGGTAGGGACATGAAATTGCAGAAAATAACTGTATTCAAAATTAATTAAACATGTATTTCAGTTATTTTTAGAAATCCCCCCCCCTAAGGTGATTAAAGGGGGGGGGGGGGTCACAACTTTTAAAACATTTGACCATATCTCAGCAGCCGTTTTAGGTAGCAGCGTGAATGCCCAGAAAATAACTGTACTAAAAAATATTCAGACAAGTATTTCAGTGATTTTTGAAATGCTCCCAATGAGGGTTAAAGAAGGGTAAAACATTTTAGAACATTTAGCCATGTCTTAGTAGCTGTTTTAGGTAGGAACATGAAATTCCATAAAATAAATCTACTAAAAAAAATAATTAAGCACGTATTTCAGCAATTTTACAAAATCCTCAACTAAGGCAGTTAAAAGGGGGATCAAAATTTTAGAACATCTGGCATATTTCAGCAGCCGTTTTAGGTAGGAATGTAAAATTCCGGAAAATAAATCTACAAAAAAAAAAAAAAAAAAAAAAAAATTAAACCCGTATTACAGCGATTTTAGAAAATTTTCCACCTAAGGGGTTAAAGGTGGGGGGGGAGGCAAAAATTTTAGAACATTTGGCATGACTCATATAATAAATAAAGATGGAATTCTGACTGGAACTGAAATTGAATGAAGAGTGTGCACGTTATGAATCTTACAGCCATGTGATGGGATTCGTTTATTAATTCTACTCTACTTTTCAATGAAACTCAAATGCAACCAAATGATGTTTTGCTCATATTAGCCGTGATTCTACTTTTGTAATTCATAATAAGCGAGAAAATCATAGTACAGTTTAAATGACAACTTTTCTTAATGTCCAAATTGCTTGTTTTAACCGTGCACTCATATTAACTGGTCTCGTATTAACCGAGTTCGAATGTATTTACACATGGCTTTTTGTGCAAGAAATCAATTATTGATGCTGAGGATATCGACAAATCTGAAAGATAAAAACGTCGATTTTAGTTACACTTTTTTATTAAATGTGAGCGAACCAGTTTCCGTACCTTGTCACTTTTAAAAGACTTCATCTCTTTTAGTCAAAAAAAAGTGACTAAAAGTGACTTTTTTTAAAAATAGTGACTAAAAGTGACAAGTTTTAAAAAAAGTGACTAAAAGTGAGAAAAGTGACTAACTTGCATCCCTGATATTTTTATTTTAGATTTGACCAAATCATGTACATTATGAAACACTTAGCTAAGCTAAACCACCTTATAAACGAGCCATAAGCTGAAAATCAAAGAAATATCGTACACACTCTTGTATGCATATTCAGTGCTTTGAACAAAAGGTTAAAGATAGAAAAGGGATAACCAGCAGAATGAAAAATAAAATGAAATTCAGAATTTTCAAATGCATAATGTTGAAAAAATTCATACTTCCCTCGACGGAAGGAATAAGAGACCTTAAAATCAAGAGATGAACACAAATCTTCTACTTGTGGAGGTTAAAAAGATTTTCGGAAACGTAGTCGATAAACGGAAAGGAAGTGGAATCAGCTGGTTTAAATAAAAGGGTAAAAAAAAAAAAAAAAAGAAATAAAAGAAAAAGAAAAAAAAAGAAAAGAGAAGAGAAGAGAAAAGAAAAGAAAAAAGGTACGAACCATAAAACACGTTTAAGGCAAAGAAATCGATTTTTCTCTTCTTGCTACTGACTTGAAAAGAAAGCGTCTAATTCAACAGGTATGCATGCGTATACACTATATTGCCATTAATGACCGGCAACTTTCAATTTTAGACATTTTGTCGAATATTTAGAAATATACTTGACAGATTCTTCTGAAATTTCAGGATTGAAAAGAACAGGTATGACCTCATATTTAACAATGTCGATTTGACAAGGGGGGCAATTAGGGGGCAAACAAAAAAATCAAAGAAAAAATAATACTTGGGTTCATCCTGTAAAATAAAATGCACGAAATGATCTACCGCTACCGAATATAAATAAACAGACATTGTGCAATATGTGTATTCTTTTGTGTAAGAATAGCACGTATATTAATAGAGATATAGCGATCTATTTTAAAAAATTAAAAAATTATTGCATGTTTTTTGCTTATAAACATGCAGGGTTTTCAACCAAATTTAACGCCGATTTCAGAAAAATTGACAAAATATAGTAGAAACAATAGTGTAATTGGAATATAAATATATTAAATATTTTAGGAAATATGAGCAGTTGTATGAAATAATTTTTATCTGCGCATGCGCGAACGATAACAAGGATCGTTTTACATAATTTAATAGTCAACTCTATGGAGCAACTTATTAAAAAAAATCTAGTCAAATATCGTAAAAATTCAGAAAGACATCGGCGTTACAGTGAGCAAATTTTTAGTTGTTCTCTAAAAGCAGCTGAATGATAACGAATTTTCCCCAAATTGTCATTTTCAATTTTTATTATTATTATTTTTTTTTTTTTTCATTTTTTATTGATGCTTTAGTTCTTGGATAACCACCCGAACGAGCCTATACCATGATAAAAAAAAGTATCAAAATCGAAGCATTTTTTCCAAATCTACTCGTTGATACTCACTAAATATTAACTTTTTTTTTGAAAGTCAGTTAATAAACAAGTACGAAATTGCTCGTTAAACGTGGCAAATGAGGTGCGTTCGTACTATAACTAGTTTTACAATTATTTTTTGCACCCAATATTGTACTGAATGTATATTTTAGGCACTTCATAAGTGCATAGTCTGTAACATCATTAAAATGCCCTTGCAATAAGTTTTTCCCATTGGCAGTAATGTAACGGAAAACTTTTGACAGTCCCTGTAGTTAAACTATACATCCGATTTTCATAAAATTTGAAATGGCTCGACAAAATTTTGCAGCAATTATATATTTAAAATTTCAGACCATTCGGAAGGCTGTAACATCATTAAAATGCACTTGCAATAACTTTTCCCATAGACCGTAATGTAAAGAAAAACTTTTGACTGTCCCTGTCATTAAACTATACATCCGATTTTCATAAAATTTGAAATGGCTCGACAAAATTTTTCAACAATCATATATTTAAAATTTCAGACCATTCGGACTTTAAGTATCTAACTATATCTCTTATATTTTTGGGGCTTGAAATTCAAGTTTTCCCCAGGAGGGGAGTTTCCCACCCAACATTTAAAAATGCAGGGGAGTTGAACTGTTAGAAAGGAAAAAAAAATCTTTAAACCCCATTATTTTTTATGTGCCACTTAAAGAATTACATTTATACAGACATGACAAAATACCATTAAAATAATTTAAATTAACAACTCAAGATAATTATCCAAAATGTTTATTTTTTTTAAAACAAAGGAACAGAATCAAGTTTTACATATACCATGTCTATCTTTCAACTTTCACCTAATGTTATGGGCAATTAACAATTGGGTTCCTAAATGAATTTCTTAATTTAGATTTTATTCCATTTTGCTCTTCCATTAGCCTCTTTCACAAGTTACACTTTTGACAAACAGCACAGACCAACTTTTATAACTTTAGAAATTATCGGAAACGCATAGTTATGCTCTGTTAAAAAATTTTAGAAAACTTTGCAAAATCTGATGTGCATTAATTTTTAACAGTAAGTTAAAAATGCATTAATAATGCATATCGGTGATTCTATTGTCAATATCCTATGGTGATTGTATGTCACTTCTGAACAAACTTGTTTTATTTAATCCTTAATGGAATTATAGTCAAAACTGTAGTCCCTGGTAATTTCGTTAATTGAACTGTTTCTGTGCATTTCATGTTCTATGCATTGGAATTTTAAATCTATATCCAAAGTTTGAAAAGGAAATAGTCATTGATTTTTTCTATTACACGATAAAAGGTTGATTTCAAAAAGTCTTGTCCTAATCTGTGAATTGCAAGAATCAACTAGTTTGTTATTTCTAAACATGTTTTTTTAAGTTCAACTAAATTTTTTTTTCTCATGTGCACCACAAGTGTAATCTCATTGTGTTGAGTGCTGACTATTGGCCAATTTGGTAGGGCTGTCTCCGGTGGCCATTACTGCCCTTTTAGTTATTTGCTATTTTGGGCATAGGGGAAAAAATCGCAAAATCCATAAATCGGTCATTAAAAAAAAATATCGCCAATTTCGTTAATCATGGTGAAAAAAAATAAAAAAAATTGTCGACCGGTCGCAAGAAGAAAACTGAAGTGCAGGGGAAATCAGCAGCGGGAAAATATCACAAAATTCGTTAATCGATCTGTCACGAGCAAATATCGTGAAATTCCTCAGCCAGTCGCAGAGAAAAAACGCGAAAATTTTCAATCGGATGCTGAAAAACAATCGTTACTTTCATCAGTATGTCGCAAGAACAAACAGGGAAATTTGCCAATCGGTCACAGAATAAAGTTGCTATATTTATCAATTGATCTCGAGAAAAAAAAAATTATGGAATTCACCGATCGGTCTCTAGAAAAAATTGTGAAATTCGTCAGTCGGTCGTGGAGAAAAAGCGCAAAATTTTTTAGTCAGATGCAGAAAAACTACCATGAATTTTGTCAATCTGTCGTAAGAAGAAACTGTGAAATCTGCCCATCGATAGTAGAAAATATCACAAAATTTGTCAGTCGGTCCTGAGACTTGCTCGTCGTTTTACAAAGAAACATTTTTGGAAAATGATTTTTTGGAAACAGGAGCCTTCCGCTCACAATAGGGCATAATAAATAGAGCACGAATCCTGCCATCCCACTTCGAAATTCAAGCCTTGTATCTGCCATTCAAACCCTGTAATGTATATTAATAATATTGCATAAAAAATGTAATTTAAACATTAAAATATTCTGTTTATTTGTACAATGAAATGCTGATAATTGCTACTGGATTTGAATATGGGATTGACTATATCGATAATTGCTAATAATTAATTTGTACAATAAAATGCTGATAATTTGTATAACAAATTTTAACCAATTAATATGTGTATAATTGTAGAGTATTTTCACAAAGAAATACTACATACTTTCTTTTTATAATTTAAACATAAAATATCTACTAATATACCCATGATTAAAGAGTTATTTTCTCCAAACATAGGTTTAGTTGATGCCCTTTTTCTTTTTTAATTATTTAATATTGTTTTTGCTCTAAGTCACGTTTAGTTTTATTTTAAGTTAAATTATTTTTATATTTAAAAGTAAAAAGAAAATTACTTTTAATTTTAAATATTTATAATGAAGTTACAAAAACAACTAGTTGGATTTGCCAATCCCAAAACTTTCTTCTACCTCATACATCTTAATATTTCAAAAAGTAGTTCCAAATGTTAATACTTCAATATTATTAGTTCAATATTATACCAACTTTGATTTTGGTCTAAAATTTCTGCTTCAGTCAGTTAATCAGAATAAGTTAATCTCGATCATGATATTTATTAAAATCAAAAAATTTTTCGTTATTCTGTTGTACATCAGCTGTTTGTGAATAGCCAGCTTAGCAGGATGCGAAGTTCCCTTCGCTTCATGAACTGCCAATATACAGTACAAAAAAACTGCGAAAAACGAGAAAATTTTACAAAAATCTCTGTTATAGTGCCACCTTCTGGCGGAATATTTCCAAATTCAAACAGAAACTGCTGGCCATAGTCAAAAATATACACCACAAAATTGGTTCAATTTTATGCTTAACTTCATACACTTTTCAATGGTAAAATAATGAAAATAACACAAAAATCCATATTATAGCGCCTCCTTCCAGCAGAATATTTTCAAATTGAAGGAGGACCTGCTGGCCATAGCCAAAAACATACCCCCCCCCCCCCCCAAAAAAATTGGTTCAATTCTATACATAACTCCATACACTTTTCGATGGTACAAGAATGAAAGTGGCACAAAAATCGCCATTACAGTGTCCCCCCCACCCCTTCCAGTAGAATGTTTCCATATTGAAGGAGGGCCGCCTGGCTATAGCCAAAAACATTCACAAAAAAATTGGTTCAATTCTATGCATAACTTCATTACGATGGCAAAAATCGCTATTATTGGAAATATCCCCATCCTGGCGGAATATTTCCAATTTAAGGAGAACCTGCTAGACATAGCCATAGCCAAAAACAAATACAAAAAATTTTGTTCAATTATATGGATAACTTCATACACTTTTCGATGATACAAAAATGAAAATGGCGCAAAAACAGTGATAGAAATTGGGAAATAAAAGGTAGGCGTCAAATGACGACTACTGTAAAAATCTTGGGCGTCAAATTAAAATTTTTAGTTGCAATTTCTAAAATTCATTTTTTACATTAAATGTAGATACTCTATGCTACATTTTAGAAAAAGTACCAAACTTGTTTCTATTTAAAATTATTGAAGTTCTTAATTTCCAAGATTATAATAATTGAAGAAACTTAGAGTGATGAAAAACTTTTTTAATTATTGCTATACTTGTGTTGACTCTAGAAAAAGTGGGCCACCGGGCGGAAATTTTTCAAAAAGGAAACACTATTCTAAAAAAGGGTACATTTTTCAAAATGGGAACGTATTTTAAAAAAGGATACATTTTTTCAAAAAAGGAACACTATTCTAAAATAAAGGCACATTTTTTTCAAAAAGGGCACACTTGTACCTTGTTCACAAAACATTTTGAACTGGTTTGTTTAGAGTCTCTAGAATTTGCGATATTTTTCCGCTATCAATTGAATTGCCACGGGGCACATAATTGTTAAAAAAGGCAGCCGGGCACATCGGAAGGGTTTAAAAGGGTCGCCGGCAGCAAAAAAGAAATAAAGAGGGCCGCTAGGCGCATCGGAAGGGTTTAAAAGGGCCGACAGGTAAAAAAAAAGAAATAAAAAGGGCCGCCGGGCGCTGCGCCCTCCTAAAGCGGCTTAGAGTCACACTAACTTAGAAATTAATAGTAAAGTGCACTTAATCATGTTAAATTTAAAACCTGATAACTTCTGAGCAAAACAAAAACAAATTTTATATAGTGTTGATAGTTACAATTGAATTGAATCTAGTAAAAATTAAAAAAACATGTAATGCATCTACATTTAAATCTTGTAACATGAAATTGAAAGGTACACTAATTATTTTTAATTAGTGTACCTTACAGTAATAATACAATAAATATTTTTTTAGAAAGCTAGGAGTCAAATTTGACTACTGGGAATAATTTTGTAGTCGTCAAATGCAATAATTTGGTTGCATTTGACGACTAACGACCACTAATTTTGAACACTGCACAAAAATCGCGATTACCGTGCCCCTCCCCCTTCCAGTGGAATGTTTCCACATTGAATAGCCAAAAACATTCACAAAAAATGGTTCAATTCTATGCATAACTCCATTCACTTTTCGATGGTACGATGGCGACACACGGACAGACAGACATTTTGTATAAACATGTTTTGGGATATCTGACCCCTAAAACATCTAAATCCGTCGAAAACCAGAAATCGAAAAAAATTCTATTACAATACTTTCTTCTAAAAATAGGCCTGTTTAATTGTTAAACTTAAAAGAAAGAAAGAAAATTAATAAAGTCATACTTTAATAAACAACTTCAAATTTTGTTTTACACTCTGAAAGTAAAGGTACAATTTTCTAAAAGAAGTAAGTAAACGTAAATTCTTAAATTTATTATAAAGAGTTCAAATATAGGAAAACTGGCAGTTAGGAAAGCTGGCAATTCTTTATACTTTTGAGAATTACCTTTTACTCATGAATAGTGAACTTACTTTCATATTTTACATTATAAACAAAATTGTTCGGCATTGTTTAGGGTCAAACGATTTCTGTTATCCTTATATATTCGCTTTGCTGCACTCTGCCGGATATCCGACAGAGAAGTCGGATATCCGGTGATTGTGATTCGGATATCCGACGGTATTTCGGATATTGAAAAATCAGCCGGATATGCCGGATATCGGATATTTGCCGGATATCCGTTGCATCCCTATAAAAAATTCATGAAAAATGCTTCAGAAGATAAAATTTTCATGAATTCATAATTCAGTGCATAAAGGGTTAAGGTAATCAATCAACCACCTCGCAGAAAGTGGTTACATATTAGCCCATTTGCAGTAATTGTGTACAGTGCAGCAAATATCCTAACTTCAGATTTGATAAAATTCAGTACATTTATAAACGCTTTAGATAAGCTAGACCACCATTTAAATGCGCTCTACGATAACAAGTTGGAAATTGCACATCAAACGCGGCAAACTAGTTGCGTTCGCACTCTAACTAGTTTTATAAATGTTTTTTGCACCGCTTATTGTACTGAATGTATATTTTAGTGCACTTCATAAGTGTCTATCAATTTCAGACCATTCAGAAGGCTGTAACATCATTAAAACGCACTTTCAATAATTTATTCCCATTGGTCGTAATGTAACGGAAAACTTTTGACTGTCCCTGTCATTAAACTATACATCCGATTTTCATAAAATTTGAAATGACTCGACAAAATTTTGCAACAATTATATATTTAAAATTTCATACCATTCGGTTGGGTAGTTTTTGCTCTGTTACTTGCGGACGGACGGACAGACAAACAGATGGACCGAACGACGACTTTAAGAGGCCACACTAGTCATTCAAAAAGACCCGGATGACAATGTTAATCCTATGGGGAAGTTATTTTCAAATATCTCGGTTGAATTTTGATATTTTCGAATGATTTCTTTTGCATAGGATAGTTGAGGACAATCTACAACCGGGCTAGGTTTTACTTTTTTGATTTTGGTTTCAGATTTTTTTTAAATTACTTTTACTTTCGGAACCGGTTTGAACCGGTTCTGAAATTGAAATTATCCTAATATAATAAAACTATAACCAAAATCGAAAAAGTAAAAACTAGCCCGGTTGTAGATTGTCCTCAGCTATCCTATGCAAAAAAATAAAATAAAATAAAATAAAAGCAAGAAATTTAAAAGTAAATCCGTTTTCCTTTATTGCCGTGACTGAAGTGGCAATACGCATTGAAGCATGAAGCGGCTCTTACGCATTTATATAATTACGAACGCACCTAAAAATAAAATGAAAGTAAAAATAGTTTATTTAAAAAAAAAAAAAATACTCAATAAGTATTAAAAAACATTCAAATAAATACTCAATGACCATCTTGAAACTACATCCTAATTTTTTTTAAAGGCTGTTCTTAACTGATCTGCTCAACAAGCGCAAAACGTTTTTACACATTTACAAATTCATTTTTTAACGGAAAGATATAAAATTGAAAAGCCTGGATATGGAAGTGATTTGGAATTGAACTGTTTTTTTCCATTTTTTGATCAATCAATTACCTATTGAGTTATAAGCCATTTCGATCACGTGACAAACCCGTTTTTCGCCCGCTCTTGAGTGCTCTTTCTTCCTTCCCGCGGAAATGCGGTTCAAAACACCTACTTTGACACTCTTTTCTGAAAGATCTATTGCGTTTGCAAAAAAAAAAAAAAAAAAAAAAAAAAAAAAAGGAA
This sequence comes from Maratus speciosus, assembly GCA_963932465.1. NCBI lineage: Eukaryota > Metazoa > Arthropoda > Arachnida > Araneae > Salticidae > Maratus > Maratus speciosus. The sequence goes on along the minus strand of OZ010795.1, from coordinate 105,385,290 downwards.
AAAATAGCTCAATTACATAGTTTCTGAACAAAAACACCAGCTGGTTTCATGCATTTTTAAACAAAAATAAATTAAAACTTATGTCAGAAAGTTGCCCTTTTGGATTTGAGAACAGCCTTAATGCAATTCATGTTTTTAGCCAAAAATTCTCGTTACAATGACATCAAATTGGCGAGTGCATCGAGCTCCATTATGAAAAAATCAATTCTTTTTTTTTTTTACGCTTGGAAGAAAGCTGGAGCAAATGAACTTATACAAAATATATAATTTTGATCTGTTTATTTTTTAAGAAAGGGAAGAGGAAAGAAAAAAATGAAACATTATTTAAGGTATATTTTTAGGATTTTTAGTATAATCGGGAATTAATATTTAACTATTAATTGATAAGGATTTTTTATCTTTTAATATTACACCATTCATTTTCTAATTTTAAGTCTTTCAAATGTTTAATTGTTGCAGATTCTCAGCACTTTGGCCGATTTTGGCGAGAGTTTGTGGAATCCTTAAATCTATTGTTTTATCAACTCCCACACAATTGTACGAGTTACAGAAACTAATCATTTAATAAATTTTCGAAGGATTTAGAAGGATTAATTAAATTTGAATTTATAGAGATTTTTGTGCACTATTTATAACCCCACTCAAATCTTTTAAATATTTTTCTTACTGTTTTGTAGAATTAGGAAATGTATATATATGATGTTCTTATTGAAAAATTACCCCCCCCCCCCCCATGACAAGAAAGCTGAAAAAGATGCAAAGGCAAAAGAAATCATACTTTTAAAAATATTTTTGTTTCGTGTAACCCATAATGTTTCTGGAATAAGATAAAGTAACGTATCTATAACTCATTCTAAACTGTATTACAACTAATCGATATATTAAATTAATTTTATAACAAGTTATTTTAATGGTACTTATAAGTACTGTCAGTAGATAAAGGGTTAAAACGGTTCACAAAAAAAAAAAAAAAAAAAAAAAATGTTTTTCTCTGCTCAACAACGCGAAACTTTCTGACTCATTTTTAAATGCAAAAGCCTGACACCTGCAGGCATGATTAATGAAGTAATTTCTAATCCAACAGTTTTTGAAATTTTTCGATAAATATATCGCATCTTGAGTTATAAGCGATTATTGTCTTACGACATCAATTTTTTCCCCTTTCATGCACCGTCGTATCCGGAATTTCTGTTCAAAACGACAACTTGACAGCATTTACTGAAAGATCTTCTACCTTTACCCAAAAATATAAGAAGTAGTTCGATTACAAAATTTCTCAATAAGAACATCCACAAATTTCATGCGTTTGCGAACAAAAATGAATTTAAATATGTGTCAGAAAGTAGCCAGTTACTGAATTAACTACAATTATGATTGGTGGGTCTAGGTATAGTACAACGTCTATGCGCTACACGGCGTGAAACGGGGTAGTGCACCCTAGCGATAAATTCCGGAAGTAGAGAACTATCTCGAAAACTATAGGAGATACGACCAAAAGTTCGATAACAAAGTTGTAGAGCATTATCTATTTAGCAAGTACATTTTGAAAAGCTTAGAGAAGCTAGACCACAATGCAAAGCAAACAGAAAACTCGCACATTGTTCTCGTAGATGTACATGATCCTTAGATGAAGGACAAGTGACTATCTCTGTAGAGATCTTCCCGTCCGGAAACGTTGTTGAAGCAATAGCATTTCCGGGAAACTCAGGATAAAAAGCCTACGGGCGTCCGGAATACCCAAAGCTCCTGGGGGCTAGGAGGTGTGAGCGTGAACCCCGAACGTCGCGGCTTAATCCTTTAGCCCACAGGTTTTGCTGTCGTGACGAACAGTCATTCAAGAGAGTTCAAGCTACAGGAAGAATGATGCGCGCTGGGTGATGATCCTCCTTGAGAGTCAGCATATGCCTGTGCAGTGTCCTGGGTAAACTAGGCCCACCTAGCGCATGCGCAAAAGGTTTTCGAGAGCTTGGGACCGGAAGTTGGTACGCCAAGTTTTTATTCTGGCACATTAAGTGCACTGAAAAAGGGTTAAGGTTAAAAAAGGTAAAACCAAAAGAATGAAAATCGTTAAAAAAGGCATAAATAAAGGAGTGAAAATCCAACCATACATAAAAAGGCAGTGTTGAAAAATAATCCAACCTTCCCGAGAGAGCTTGAATACGATCCATTAAAATCAAAAGATGAATACAAATCTTGCAGTTGTGATGAAGGATAAAAAAGATTTTAAGAAACGTAATCGATATGAAGAAAGGAAATGAAATCAGCTGTTTAAATAAAGTAGACTGGAACAGGAAAAAAAACTGTAGTCATCTATAGGAAAAAAGTAATACAAAGAAATGTTTTCTTATTATTACTTTCCTTGTTAAACGGACTTGAAAAGAAGGCTTTAAATTTAACAAGTGTGGGTACGTGCGTGAGTATATGTATTAAATACCAGCTTTCACGTGAATAAATCATAATTTATATCTCTTTCTAGAAGTGAAGAAAAAATTGGACGTGAAAATGTTCAATTTTTTACACTTTTTGATGAATTTACACGTTTTGGGTTATTCTGAATGTTTGTTTGTTTGTTTGTTTTTCTTTTTTTTTTTGGGGGGGGGGGGGGACGTATAGAGCATTTGTCTGTGTGTTGCAAAAATTTTGTGGCTCCTTTAACTCAATAACTAGTCTATGAAATTACACAAAATTCCATACTTACTTAGTTCTTCACATAAATTGGTGCTGATTAGATCATTGTATGTAACAGCCCCAAAAGGTGAAGCTGCAACGCGGTGTTTTACACGATTTCCTTGAATGATATACCTCGACACCTATGGGATGGAATTAAGAGTCCTGTACGAGTCGGGTACCGATCACGGAATTTCTTCTTAAAGCGAACACGAAACTTGACAGGAAGCAGTCAAAAATTTTTCATAAACCCGAAATCCCACCCAAACTCGAACACGAAGTGAAAGAAAATTAATACCTACTTCAATACAATTATGGAAAAGCAGTCTATAATTATATCGCTAATATAAATTTTATTTTGTATAAAAATGAACAAATACTCATTCATTAATATTCAAATATAGTTTTTTTATATGAAATATATTCAGGATATCCTTTTGATGGTCGGGTCAAACCGAACCCCAAACATTTAAAGTTAACCTGACCCGAAATAATTCGCAACGAAAAAAATTTGCGTCAACCCGACCCGAGGTTCAGGTCGTGATAAATCGGATTACCGACCCGGTGAAAAACTCCAGTTGAAATTACACAGAGTCATTTTAATTTACTCGCAGAATCGGATTTAATTAACTTAATTTGTAAGATGCTTATTGTGAAAAAACATACCGATTCAATTCTATGTTTGATCACTCAAATCCAATATATATATTTTAAATATATAAAGACAATGTTGAAAAATAATCCAATTTTCCCCAGAGAGAGAATAAATAAGAGTTATCAATGGAGGTTAAAAAGATCTTTAGAAACGTATCGCAACGCTGAAAGGAAGTGGAATCAGCTGTTTAAATAAAGTGCTCAGGTAAAGGCAAAAAAAAAAAAAAAAAAAAAAAAATTCTTGTCATCTATGAAACACAATGTAAGAAAAAGAAAAAAGCAATTTTTATTTTATATTCTCATTTTTTCTTGTTAAAATGACTTCAAATGCAGGAAAAATATATTCAGGACTTTCTTTGGAAGATCGGTTAAACCGAACCCGAAGCATTTAAAGTTAATCTGACCCGAAATAATTCGCGACGAAAAAAATTATCGTCAACCCGACCCGTGGTTCAGGTCGGGTTAAATCGGATTACCGACCCGATACCCGATGAAAAACTCCAGTTGAAACTGCACAGTCATTTTAATTTACTCGCAGAATCGGATTTAATTAATTTAATTTGTAAGATGCTTATTGCGAAAAAATATACCGACTCAATTCTGGCTTTGATCACTCAAATCCAATATATATATACATATTTTTGAAATATATAAAGACAATGTTGAAAAATAATCCAACATTCCCCAGAGAGAGAATAAATAAGAGTTATTAATGGAGGTTAAAAAGATCTTTAGAAACGTATGGCAACGCAGAAAGGAAGTGGAATCAGCTGTTTAAATAAAGTGCTCAGGTAAAGGCCAAAAAAAAAAAAAAAATTACTGTAGTCATCCATAAAACACAATGTAAGACAAAGAAAGAAAAAAAAAGTAATTTTTATTTTATATTCTCATTTTTCTTGTTAAACTGACTTCAAATGTAGGAAATTCTTAGTTCAAAAGGTAAAGGTGCGCGTATATGTTTTAAGTACAGCTTATTGAATTGCAGACAGGATGAGAGAACAGGTTTTCGTATTGGATTTTTTATGTGCCTAAACAAATGTTCCATAGAATAACATTTTTTCAAAAAGAGATAGAAAGAGATTTTCCCAAAGATGCTAATATTCCACTTTCTTCAAAATTTATTCTCCTTAGATGAAAACAAACAACTCAACGTTGGTTTCTATATACAGGGTGATTAAAAAAAAACGTTTACAAAATGACATGGCAAATCGAGCATACATCAATAATAATAATAATAATAATAAAAGCAATTTAACAAATTACGACGACCATTTAGAAAATGATTTTTTCGAAGACTAAAATTTAAGACATAAAAAATCGCACGGAGTTGATCCTACATTACGTACGCCATGGATTAAACATTAATAGTGTTATTACACCTAAAAATCGCAAGCGACAAAAATCGCCTGCGTACGTATTACCCACCTGAAACTTACGTATTATCCAAGCATTTCATTGGCTGTTCGGGAAAAGGCTTTTCCATCGGCAGATTTCCAAGAAATCTGACGACCCATTTTAAATGAAATTTCATTCTTAAACTTCTAAACATCCCACGATATTACTTTTTACACCGTCGTATAGAGAAAAAAATGTACTTTTAAATGCAATTTGTTTGAAAGCTGTATCTCAATTTGTTTCTGAGTTATTAATATTTTTTTTGTAGTTTTTATTACTTTTTTGTCATAGTGGCAACAGAAGTATCCATCTCTGTTGAAAGTGAAGGGAAATACAGATTACTGGATAGACCAATCAGAAAACGAATAAAATGCGGATTCAACTAATAAAAAACTTCAGATATGCTTTAGATTTCCTAACCTGACGAGGACAATAACTATTTTTCCAAATGGTAAAAAAAAAAAAAATATATATATATATATATATGTGTTTTTGGTATGCGTTTATAGACTTGCCTTACTTTTCAAAGCAATAATTTGTTGAAAAAGTTGATATTCTTTGAACGGATTATAATAACAACAAATTGAATATTTTAATTTTACTCACTTGTTTATTTTATTTCAATATTCCATGCTTCTTTAGAAAAGTTACAATAAAACAAAAGAAAATAATTTTATAGGGAAAAGTGAATAAAAAAACAAGAAAAATTATTCAGTAGGTAATAAATTCAGGGGTTATTGATTGCGTTTTCATGAAACAATATACCTGAAATTTTAGCGAGAAAAAGTTCATATGAAGAGAGAAAATATAATTTATTGCAGAGAGGTCCAATCCTCTCACCATGAAAAATATTAATTTTAATTATGCTTAACAATCATTTGAAATTGATATTTTAGTCTTACTTTATGATCTATTAGAAGAATTCCGGTATTGAAAAGGGAATAAGTATCTAAATTCAGGTACATTACCTGAACACAATCATCCCTGTAAATTGTATGCCTATAATTATATTACTTAATTTAGAGAAGGGAGATTTTAAAAGTATTTATGATGAAATTTTGATTGTGTTTGTTAATATTACGCAACATAAAAAATGATTGCATTCAAAGTGGACTTGCGCCTCGTTTTCAAAATCAACGCATTTGGAATACCGCTGACAAATTCTGATTGTTCTTGTTAATATTATGCAACACAAAAAATAGTTCTATTTAAAGTGGGCTTGACATCGTTTTCAAAATCAAAGCATTTGGAATATCGTTGACCCAATAAATGACTAGTAACAAATTGATACTGATCTTAAAAGATATTTATTGTGAATCGTAAATTTTATTTCTTAAGTTAGATGGAGGAGATTTTAAAAGTATTTATGATGAAATTTTGATTGTGTTTCTTAATATTACGCAACATAAAAAATAATTGCATTCAAAGTGGACTTGCCTCGTTTTTAAAATCAACGCATTTGGAATACCGCTGACAAATTCTGATTGTTCTTGTTAATATTATGCAACACAAAAAATAATCCTATTTAAAGTGGTCTTGACATCGTTTTCAAAATCAACGCATTTGGAATATCGTTGACCAAATAAAGACTAGTAACAAATTGATACTGATCTTAAAATATATTTATTGTGAATCGTAAATTTTATTTCTTAAGTTAGATGGAGGAGATTTTATAAGTATTTATGATGAAATTTTGATTGTGTTTGTTAATATTACGCAACATAAAAAATAATTGCATTCAAAGTGGACTTGCGCCTCGTTTTCAAAATCAACGCATTTGGAATACCGCTGACAAATTCTGATTGTTCTTGTTAATTAGTGATGCAACGAATAGTGGTTTGGCCGAATAACCGAATACCGAATATTCGGCCAAGTTACAGCCGAATATTCGGCCTATTCGGCCGCCGAATAATGAACTTATTTTTACCTAAAAACAAAATATAGTATGCACTATATGCACAATTCTTGTATATTTCACAATTAAAATGTATTTTTTTCTTTTAAAAAATTATTTATATACACGTTTTTAATTTTTGAAAGCATTATTTTACTCTGAAAAAATATTCGGCTATGTTCGGCCTAAAAATTGTCGCAATAATGTAATTCAGCCAAAAAAAGAAACTCTTAGCAAAAGTTCCTCATCAGGTACGGTCTAGTTACATTTTAATAGATATTATGTGTGTTGTTACATTTTAAAATAATGACAAAATTTTAAAAGTACTAAACATAAGTTTCAGCTTTCAGATGAAATAAAATAAAAAACAAGAAATCTTAATAGCTTAAGAAAAACCACTGATAGAAAGGATGAAAGGAATATCCTCTAAAATGGTGAAAAGAGATCATTGTAGACTTTATAAAGTTCACAATTAACAAACATTTTTTTTTATCAGTATTATCATTGTTTTTTTTTTTTTTTTTTTTTTTTCTTTGCTGTCAACAGATAGCACTATTAAGAAGTGTATAGTGAGTGTTTTCAGGTTCAGAGGAAGGAAATATCTGTAAGGAAAAGCAAATTACATTCATTGCATTTAACAGTGTCTGATGCTCTAACATACCAAAGATCAATAAATGATTTCATTGTTGTAGGTAAAAAAAATCATTTACACATTTTAATCATTCGCCATTAGCTTATTCAAGATTAACTGATATACAAATTAATGAGTTAAAAATTCCTAAGAAGAAATTTGTTCAAACTACTTAAAAGGTGACATAAACATATAAAAAATATTATGTAATGCAACCCTGAGATCTATGAGATATGCTTATGTCACCTTTTAAGTAGTTATAAGTATGTTTGTATGTTATAAAGTTTATTAATAACAAGGTGAAAATTTCCTTCACGACACTAGTGCTTAATACAGTACTATTGATTAATTTTAAATTTAAGGGTGTATTCGAAAAAATATTTTTTCACCCTCAACAGCTTGAAATTTTCTGAGACATTTTCAGACTCATTTTTAAAAGTAAAAACATGAAACTTGCTGGGGTGATTTCTGAAGACATGTTTAACATGCCGTGTGATTTCATTTTCAGCTCAATTAATTAGAATTTGATTTTTAAACAATTATTTTCTCAGTATGACCATTTTTTTTCATTCCCAGATCGCCCGCTTCAGAAAATTCGGTTCAAAACGCCAACTTTGACAGCGTTTTTTACAGTATTTTCTGCATTTATCAAAAAATTAAGAAGCACGGCACATTATATAGTTTCTAAATAAGAGAATTTCCCAGTTTGGTGCGTTTGAGAGCAAAAATGAATTTTAAAATGAATCAGAAAATAAGCAGTTTGGATCGGAATACACCCTTAACAGATTATGTTAGCTTATTACTGATACTTTTTGTACTAGCATAAAAAATCTCTTATAATAAAAATGGGTAGATAAAACCCATCGAGGTATGAAAGTTAATGGGGAAAAAAAGTGTTTGTTAATTTCAAATAAAATTTTCATTATACATGATGAATATAAATTGTCAAATTAAAAAGTTATACTGTGTAAATATAAAAACATTTATTACAGTATTACTATTCGGCCAAGGCCGAATAATGGACTTGATATTCGGCCGAAGCCGAATATTCGGCAGACAGGCCGAATGGGCCGAATATTCGGCTTCGGCCGAATATTCGTTGCATCTCTATTGTTAATATTACACAAAAAATAATTCTATTCAAAGTGGGCTTGACATCGTTTTCAAAATAACGCATTTGGAATACCGTTGACCCAATAAATGACTAGTAACAAATTGATACTGATCTTAAAAGATATTTATTGTGAATTGTAAATTTTATTTCTTAAGTTAGATGGAGGAGATTTTAAAAGAATTTATGATGAAATTTTTATTGTGTTTGTTAATATTATGCAATATAAAAAATAATTGCATTCAAAGTGGACTTGCCTCGTTTTCAAAATCAACGCTTGTTCTTGTTAATATTATGCAACACAAAAAATAATTCTATTTAAAGTGGGCTTGACATCATTTTCAAAATCAACGCATTTAGAATACCGTTAACCCAATAAATGACTAGTAACAAATGGATACTGATCTTAAAAGATATTTATTGTGAATTGTAAATTTTATTTCTTAAGTTAGATGGAGGAGATTTTAAAAGTATTTATGATGAAATTCGATTTTTGGAATACCGTTGACCCAATAAATGACTAGTAACAAATTGATACTGATCTTAAAAGATATTTATTGTGAATTGATTAAAAACAAATTTTGAATTAATTTATAATAAGATTTAGCTTTAACTAATTTTTTTCACAAAAGAAGCTTACCCCACTTTCAAAGTCAACGGCTCATTTAGGAAAAAGCAATTTTGTTTTATCTGTATTAAACAGCTAGATAAATCAACTACGTCGTCCTTAATTTGACGGATAATTATTTTTGTAATTAAACTTTTACCTGAACTTTAATTACAAAATTAATAAGTAAGTTTTGAACACACTAGCAACTTAGTTCAAATTTACCCAATTTTTAGAAAACTAAATGAACTTATCTTTAAATTAAAAGAGAGGGGTGGTATGATAAAGCTAGGAAACACAAAATTGCCAAAATAGACGTAGATTTAAAAAACAGATTTAGCATACATACCTTATGTTATATAGAATTATTTTAAATAATACATATAATCATTAAAGAGACTCGCTTATCTTTTTAATAATCTTTGTTATTTAAATATTTTAAAGTACCATTTTGGCATATTATAGTAGTTCGATTTAATGAAGTAAAGTGAATTTATGAACAAAATAGAAATAGATAATTCTGTTACTACAATATGAAAAATGTAGTTTTTTAAATAAAATTTAATGCATTTTAAATGTCTTCCTTTCCTACAAATATAAATGTTACTTTTTTTTTTTTTTTTTTTTTTTTTTTTAATGCGTAATTTTTAAAGCTGTTGCCTATAACTTTAAGTATCAGATTAACAAATACTAGTTTAACTAATTTAATAGTGTGTGCATTTATTAAGTAGAAAAATACGAAAATAGGTTTCTTAGATAGGGGAGAGGGGGGCACATGCGAACAATTTTTACATTTTTGACTATTTCTCAAAATTGTTATGAGCTATTGAACTAAAAATTGATTTATATTAATATTTATAATTTGTTTGTTCTTTTGGTGAAACTTTAGGATGCATTTATCAAGAATTTCTAATTTATATTACCATTCTAAAAATTGTCTAAATCTGTTCACATGTGTCCCTGTGGAGGGGTAGTTGTGAACAAACATGGGGCACAAGTGAACACATGCATAAATAACACAAAAATAATTTTTTGTGAGTAAAAACTGTGATAAATACTAATTGGATGCCCTCTTTTTAGTTGTGTGAATAAATCAATAAATGTTTCAACATAGATACAAGAAATTATTCGTAAAATTGTACACTAATATACCTACCCCTTTTGAGTCACTTTCAATTGTTATCTAACTTCCAGTAAATTAAAACTGTGAAGCAATACTAAAAACTTTGAATTTATAGCTTAATGTTTGGCAAGGGTAATTATATTTTAAACTAAAAAAAAAAAAAAAAATGCATTCACAGACTTAAAAAATACACTAGTGAACTGTTCACATCTGCCCCCATATGTTCTGTTCACAAGTGCCCCATCTACCAACTTCAGACTAACTTAGGGTCAGGTGGGGTAAAATGGGTATAAAATTCACTATTTTTAGATGTTTAGTTAAAAGTTTCTGGCAAACGATAAATAATTAAAACTTTTTTTGGTATTTTCTTTACATTGCATATTCTAAGAATGAAAATACACAATTTTTATCTATTAGGCTGCAAAAGTATATCTACAACAAAACATTTAATAGGTATATGTTTGCTATACCCATTTTACCCCATGCAGGTGAAAATGGGTATAGTGTGGGGTAAAATGGGTACATAAAAGTTTAACAATAAATACTGTATAAATAGATTTGCCAGAGATTATATAATGAAGTAATATGGAAAACAGTGTTATATAAGTCTTTAAAAATGTCAAAAAAATTTTTAAAATATGAAATTTAAGTTAATTTATAAATGAGAAACTTTACTATGAATCAAGCTTAGGTGAAAATGAAAACATTTTTTGGCGATATTTACTTCAACACTTATTCTGATCCTGTTACATTATAAGTGTTAAAAGTCTATCAAAAGCATAATAACCCAGATTATTAAATATTGGTTCATTTAATGTTTCTATTACCTGCTTTTTTTTTTTCATTATAATCTATGAGAATGTCCATTGTTACTCTTGTGAAAGTTAGAGCAAAGTTTTGGAAAAACGTCGAAATATTTATTATAAAATATAATTAGGATAAAATTGATATAACCAATTAAATACCATCGTGCTCCACTCGCGTAAAATATATCTAATTTGTAACAAAATTTTGATTTATTATAAGACAAGAAAATGCTTTTGGTTTGAAATTAGATATATTTTATGGGAGTAAAACACAATAATATTTAACTAGTGATATCAATTTTTATGTTAATAATAAAATAATTATAAGTAGTTCTGAAAATTTGCTCTAATGGTCACAAGAGTAATGAATTAATGTATACTACCCCTGTACCTTCAGCATCAGGGAAAACATAAAATGCAACCAATCTTGGACTTTTTCAAGAATTTTACTTCATATTCATATTTCATCTTCTTCAATATTACTAATTTTGCCAATGAATTCTTTGTTTGTCTTTTTTCCCAAATACTGGACCTTCAACCATGCACCTACAGATACATTTATTTTTACTTCGATGATATCTTCCCCACATTATAGTCTAATTTGAGCCTCATCTAACAATTTCTCTCTTTCTTTTCCATTTTAACTATTTTGGTGTTCCGGTTATCAGAATAATTTTTTAACTGTTTCATAATGTCTTCATTTGTTAGAACTTCATCGGCTTTAGCTTAGACATGCTTATGCTTCAGCTTTGAAGTTTTACTAAGATTATTTGGAGATGTGACAGATTGATATTTGTCGAGAAAGCAGGGATGTGTCAAAGCCACAGTGTTCTTACTTTTGTCAACAATTCTGTTTTTTAATTTTCTAACTCTTTCGATTAGCTCTTCTTAAAATTTCAAATCAAATTAGCAGCTGATATGCCACCTAGAAATGGAATATTTCTAGAAATGGGCAATGATTTGACTAAATTATGTACAGAGAATTTCAAGTCTTACCGAGTTTGAGAATAACGCACTGTGAATTATATAAACATTTTAAAGTATTTTTAAAACTTATTCTATTCTAATTCCAGTAAAATAAAGAATTTTATTCAGAAAAGTTCTATATAACACTTTAAAAATACTACAAACGTTAAGCCTAACACTATACCCATTTTACCCCATTTATAAGATTTAAGATAAAACAACAAAAACAAAGGACAATTTATTATTTGTAGTTTGGAAAAGTATTAGAAGTGCTTAATGAACAAAATGAAATAAAACAAATGAGTTTATATCAAATATTATGAGCTGCAGGAAGAAGTTTAATCAGACCACATGTGGCAAGAAATTGTCCTCAAACGGTTTTATAACGGCCACTCAAATAGAACAAACTATAAAAACAAAAATAAAGTAGGAGCAAAAAGCTTAAGCATCAAGCAATCATACATAATTTTGAAAACTATAAATATGTTAAGAAAATTGAAAAAATTAAACAATATTTTCTAACTACCCATTTTACCCCACCTGACCCTATCGAAAAAATATATTTTTAATTGAAATAAGGCAACAAAACTTTTTGTAGACTTACCTAACTAATGCCACTATAGAATGCAATGCTCATATTCTAGTTTAAAAAATGTCTTGAATGAATTTTTACTTCAATAACTTAGAATACTTTTTTACTTCACACCTTCTAAAACAAACAAATTACAACTGCCAGAAATAAAAATGGCTTATTGTTCTGAAAATTCAGCCAAAAGATGGTACCAGTACTACCATCTATTGGTAATTTTTTGATTTTTTTTATTTCAAATTAACTGAGTGAAATATGTAGGGGAATACGGGGTACAATGAAACAAGGGGTACAATGAAACATTACTTGTAAAATCAATCAAATTTGTCATACAGAGTTGCAGTTTATATATATGTTATACAACTATATGTTCCAATTACTGATGCGATTTGGATACATTCACACTTCTGCAACAGTAGCAATAGAAGATTATTGCTTTTACACCATTGAAAGTAACTTTCTTTACTAAAAGTAATTTTGTTTCTTTTTCCTTGTTTTTATATGTAATAATTATTTTTTCTATACATTGTTATCTTTGGGTTGTTGTCTTCATACCTCCAAAACCAAACTAAAAAAAATAAATATTAGAAGTTTGAAAATAATTTTTTTTTAGTAACCCCAGTGCGGGGTACAATGAAACACTTGCAGACGGTGTACAATGAAACATGTTTTATTACAGTAATAAAAATAGTAAATAGAATATTATTAGAAGTAAGAGTAGGAAAACAGAAAAAAAAAAAGAGTTTTGTTCTAACCAGGTCAGTAAAAAAGGCTCTTGTTAAGCAATTAAAAAATAGAAAGACAAAAAAAGCTAAGAAGGGATTGTTTTGAAAACAAACTCTGCCTGCTACAGACTCTGATGATGATCCAGATTATTTTTCCAGTCCCAGCTGGTCATCGAAGTACTAAGAATGAGATATCCCCAAACATGTATGGCACAAGCAGTATCCGTATAAATGGAAACATAAGGAAATATATACCGTTGGAGAAATCATACATTTAAATGAAGTCAAATGTGACGTACTTGGTATAAAAAGACTCCAACCTAGTTTTTTTTTTTTTTTTTTTTTAGAAACTTACATAAAAAAAAAAAAAAAAAAAAAAAAAAAACCCTCATTGTGTTGTAACTACCATCCCATATTCCTTCAGGAGCAACTGAAATATAAGCAGAAATGCTAATTTTTGAAACTGACTTGAGCCAATTTAACATAAAATGAAAGGTATTTCTTAAACTAATAGAATTTTCTTATTTTTCAACTTAGACTATAATATTTTTATTAAGTTTCTTATTAATCAAGTTTTGTTTCTGTATTTATCTCATTTTTCATAAAATAAACTATACTGGGTGAAAATTGCTTCCATCATTTAGAGTGTTTCATTGTACCCCAGTATGTGTTTCATTGTATCCCGCCATACGGGGTACAATGAAACACTGTAAGACATTTATTTTTTGTTATTTTTCAAGCATAAAGATATTGTTTAGAACCTAATAAAAATTTATTTAGATGGGGAAAATACAAGGTTAAAAATATGCATTAATTATATTTTTGTGCATGCAAAATTGTGGATAGGAAAAAATAATTAGTAAATTTTGTTTCATTGTACACCGTCTTCCCCTACTGTTCACATGTGCCCCCCTCTCCTCTAAACTCTTTTATAAGTATTCAATGTTTATCTTGAAAATCTGCAACTAACGATTTTCGAAAGAGGGTAAAAACCTTTGCGCCACAATTTTGCCATGAGCATTGAACTCGATTTTGCAAAATTCAACGCCTTTTTACGATTGACTGAACAAGTTAATGAATTAATTTTAATTATTTTTTTCACTCCGATACGTTTTTAAAATATGTAATCAGAGGGGGAAAAAAAGGTTATTTAAACTACTTTTTATCATATCTAAATTGATTTCTGAACGTATAATAATAATTTAATTAACGTGAAACTATCAGGGTTGGCATGTTTTTGACAGTGTGACGGATAAAATCCGGTTTTAACCCCACCATGTCAAAATCTCCTTTTTGACATACAGTGCGTCTCAAAAATATATGGACAGGCTTTTTTTTTTTTTTTTTTTTTTTTTTTTTTTTTTTTTTTTTTTTTTTTTAAATAACAGTTAAAAAAAATGAAGCCATAATCACGAAAAAAATAATAAGGATATGGAATTATAATACAAATTTATAACAACAAAGAAGTACAGTATAGGACTTACAGAATTTTAGTAAAAAAAAAATAAAAATAAAAATAGGCTGTCCTAAAAATAAACGGACTTTTTGAGTATTTTGCATTTAAATTCAAATTTCGGATCCGTTCCTTTGAATTATCTTGAAAACCTTATCAATTATGCTTAAAACTAGTGTTTGGAGAATGTGTGGCTATAAAGAGAACCAATTCTGCTTTACTTGTTTCTTTAATTCCTGAATAGTAGAAAATTGACGACCATGAGCATACACATTTCGTGCAAGTACTCCCCAAAGGTTTTCAATTGGATTTAGATCTGGGCTGATGCATTACCGTCTCAATACACTCTCAGAAATGAATACTCAGATTTCACGAAATTTTCTTTGTTTTTGACGAAATAGTTTCCTGGAAAATGCTCCGAGCGAACATTTCGTCAAATTGATGAAATTAGTTTCTTCACTTGCCTGACGATATAAATTTCGTCAATAGTTTCGTCAAAAGAGGGCTGGTGGCGCCATCTCTCAATCAGTTTGGAAGCTCCAGTAATTGACACGGGGAAAGAAAAAAAATCACCTCTCTCTTTCCCTGGTGTGATTCGAACTCACCAACTTTCGTATGGGAGGTCGCTGTTCTGCCAACCTGGCTGCTGGGGACTTAGAAATGTCTGCTTTTAGACTGGTATAATGAATTCTACTTCGTGTTTTATTTTTATAACGTAGATTGCAATTTTATCGGGCTGCTATATTTTCTGAAAGTTTTAAGGAAAGCTAATTTATTTTTATGGTTTTCTCGTATCAATGAATAATTATAATATGGCTTGATTAAATAATTTACAACTGAAATTTTCTTTGATCAATGGATGATTAGAATATGGTCTGGTTAATTTGTGGCTCACAAATAATGAATTGTGAAGTGCATATTGCGTGAGATTTTATCACTTTGAGTAGGAGGATAAGATTTTAACACTTTACTGTTTATAAAGAGGAGAGGGATCAATTATGTTTATTTTTAATTTGATTGAAAATATAATATACTTCTTAAAAAAAAAAAAAAAAGATATCCTAGAAGTTTGAAATTTTATTGACCTAATTTTCTTATTGAATGGTTTTGAAAAACACAGGAAATTTATTCTTTTCGAATTAAAACATAACGAACGACAACATATAAATAAAATAATAATAATATTAATAAGCATTCCTAAAAATTCTAACAGCTAAAAAAATAACTGATGAAGAAACAATAACTACCTATATTTCAGTATTTTCTGAAAAGCACTAAGTGCTGTTTTAAAATAAATTATTACAGGACTAACATAAACAAGAAAATATCTGTTTGCTAAAATCGTAGGATTTGAGGAGGATTTGAGGAAATGTTTCCTTAAAATGCATTGAGTCTGACCGTGATTGAGGCAAAACTTTCGTCAAATATTTGAGGGTTTACGTTTCGTTAAAAGTCACGTAATGTTAATAGGAAATGATCGTCAAAAACGACGAAATACAGCTCGAGGATTTCTGAATCGTCAAAAGGGAGAGTTTTATTTCTGAGAGTGTACTCAAGGCCTCCGGACTGATTTCGTGACGTACCAAATGAAGATTAACCCCTTGAACGGCAAGCAATTGCGTTTGTGTAATGCTTAATTCCCACCGGAAATTTAGAAAAATTTTATTTCAAAATAAGGAAAAGCAATTTTACGACTTTTTTCCACTAAAGTCAGAAAACTAAAATTTCCTAAAATTTTTCTGATGCAAATCCTGATTAAAGGCGCCCCTCAAGGGGTTAAGGGCCGGCGGTATATATTATATACCACCTACGATTAATCAGGATTTGCACCAGAAAAATTTTAGGAAATTTCAGTTTTCTGACTTTAGTGGAGAAAAGTCGTAAAATTGCTTTTCCTTATTTTGAAATAAGATATTTCTAAATTTCCGGTGGGAATTAAGCATTACACAAACGGAATTGCTTGCCCTTCAAGGGGTTAATCTTCATTTGATACGTCACGAAATCAGTCCGGGGGCCTTGAGTATTGAGACGGTAATGGCTGATGGCTGGCCAGTCTATAACAGCCAACTGATTCTGCGTAAACCAAGCCGTTGTTGAGTGGCAGGTGTGAATCGACGCATTGTCCTCTTGGGATTTTCAGTTTTCCCTTCTTAAAATGTTTCCAAATGGAAGTAGATTGCTTTTAAGGACATTTTAATAATCCTCAGAGCACTGTCGACCATTATGAAAAGCAATATCCGTTGCTCCATGGAAACAAATCGAGCCCTACACCATGAGAGAATTCCCTCTTTGTTGTCGACCAAAGAACTCGCGAGATTCTCGTCACAGATCATGCCAATAGTATGCCCGGACATCAGGGCCATCCAAATTTATTTTGCTTTCGTCACTGAAGAAACACTTAACAATTCATCTTCCCAAGGCATGTGTTTCTTAGTTCAAAAAATGCGTGCATTTCCAGGGATTTGTTTAGGAAAATTTAAGGTCCTTAAAGGACCCTTCACAAAATAATTTATCTTAAAACAGGACCCTTCACAAAATTATTTGTCTCTTAAATAGACCTTTCACAGAATCTTTTCACCTTCAAATGGAACTTTTCACAAATTTAGTCATTTAAAAATAAAATCTGGCCTGTAAGTAAGCAGTTGAACTCATCAAAGAGCATATTACTTAACTTTTTATGTATGAAGGATAGAACATGAAGACATCGATAATTTAAAATTCACAAAATTATGACTAGAATTTTCACAAAAATAAGAAAATTTTCACAAAAACAGGGCCTTGTGAGAAAAGTCTGGACAGACACCTGATTTCTATGGTGCACTTTCAGCATAGGTGTCCGACACATTCTGCGATATTTATGAACTCTGCTTGTCTGCATGCAACGGTGAACAGTATAATATCTCGTAATAGGAAACGCTAAAGTCTTCGAAATTTCACGAACAGACTCCCTTTGATGCTCGCAAAATCTCTCTGTCTTGTCGTAGAGATAGACGTTCTTCTTGGTCGACTGAACGTTGCTTAGCAATCGCATTGTCACTCTTTGATAAAATTTCATAAATTCCGGATCTGTTACTCTTAATTTGTTCAGCAATATCAGAAATTTTAACATCTTGAGCCTTTAAACGCTAAATTTTAGCTATATCAGAAGCAGAGAATTGAACCTTGCGAGGCATTTTCACACTATTCGACAATTGAAGAACGAGCTGTGATTTTATTTTTCGAAGTGGTTACTTCACATGTACAGAACGCAGAAAATGCAATTTTTTTTTTTGATACGGTGCTTAATAAAAGCAATTCGCTTCACTGTCATTTTTGAACCAGCTTATTTTGAATTTTATTTTTTTACAAAAATTCTGTAAAATCTATACTGCATTTCGTTGTTGTAATAAACATATATTATGATTCCATATGCTTATTTTTTTCGTGATTATGGCTTCATTTTTTGAGCTGCTATTTCAAAAAACCGCTTGTCCGTATACTTTTGTGATGCACTGTAGTTTTTGACGACTGTCAAAATCCTAAAATTGAGTTCAAAACTGTTTAAAATTATTTTTACAACAGTATTACACTTAAAAATTTTCATAATTTTTAGTTTTAGACATTTGAGTAACGTTTTTGGCAGTTTTAGACATTAAAAACCACATATCCTCTATAAAACTCAAAACATGATATTGGTTCAACAAGTTGCTTAGAAAATAGACAATAAATGTAAGCTATAAATATAGAATAAAAAATAATTAAAAGTATCGTTACATTAAAAATATAAAGTAATCAACCTATTAATTACTTCAATTTTTAAAAATGAAAGTACATTGTGAAAATACTCATACAATTTAATGTATGAAATGACATATAAATAATATATACATATTTTATATTGTTTTAATGTTGGTCTTATTCTAGGTCTTTTTTTTTTTTCAATGGAGCATGCAGCAGCAAAACTAAAACACTACTTTTGATGTATTTTGTACTCCAAGTTTGTTTCGCAATCTGGAGTGGATAAATCCAAACGCACCATGAGCTGAATGAATACACTTGGTATAGTTTTTTTTTTAAAAAAAAAGCTTTTCCATCATATTGTTGCTGGAATATCTTGAGGTGAGAAGAAACTTTTAAGGTATGGAAGAGAATCAGCTTCAAAAGCAATGACAAACCTTAGAAAATTTGGCGATATTTCAAGCAGCCATGTTCGAGCTGCTTCTCTCTGTTCATCATTTCTCAACTTGAAATAATATGCTCAAATTAAGAAAAAAAAAGTAATTTAACAAATTACAACGACCATTTGGAAAATGATTTTTTCAAAGACTAAAATTTAAGATATAAAAAATCGCACGGAGATGATCATACATTACGTATGCCGTGGATTACATTTTTCGGTACTGTAAATTTTTAAACTTCTATGGAGTTGGTCATACATTACGTACGCCATGGATTAAACATTAATATTCCTGGACCCCTTTTAAATGAAATTTCATTCGTAAACTTCTAAACATCCCACACTATTACTTTTTACACCGTTGTATAGAGAAAAATATATACTTTTAAACAGGGTTGGAAAAAAAACGGGGTTTTTTTTGTAAAAAAAACAAAAAAAAAACGGTTTATTTGGTTTAAACCGGGTTTTTTTTTTAAATATAATTTCCTATTGCGTACAGATGCAAATCTGTTGATAAAATAAACATTTTTGGATATTATATAAGTAATATAACTTTTGAAAATATTTAAATTAAATAATTACAGTCAATTATATAGAAAATTGAAATCATTTCTAATTTAAACATTATTAGTAACAGTTTTGCTCAATTTTTGCAAGCTTTGTTATTCAATTTGATATCTTAAGTTACTCTTTTAACTTCTTTAAGGAAAATCTTCCCCAATCCAGAAAATTTTCTTTTACAACTTAACCAAAATCTTAAAGATCATTGTATTTTGTTATTAACTGCTGTAAATATCTGAATTTTTAAATGAAAATATTTTATGCTACATATTGAATATTATTTATCTGTTTTATCTTTTCTAATTTCACATGTTTTAAGAAAAATCTTTAGGGTACCAGATATGTTCATCAGCACATGCTAATTTCATTCTACATGCACATAAACATGACCTAGGCTCATTATGTCTCATGTTGACTGCTGAGATGAAGTGATAAAAGTAGAAATTACTTCTATCTATAATTTAGAACAATTAAATTAGATTTTTTCTAAAAAAACCAATTGGTTTAAACCGTGGCTTAAACCATGGTTAAAACCACTTGGTTTAAACCGTGCTAACCCTGCTTTTAAATGCAATTTGTTTGAAAGCTGTATCTCAACTTGTTTCTGAGTTATTAATTTTCTTTTTTGTAGTTTTTATTAATTTTTGTCATAGTGGCAACAGTCATCCATCTCTGTTGCAAGTAAAGGGAAAATACAGATTACTGTATAGACCAATCAGTAAACGAATAAAATGCGGATTCAACCAATAAAACGTTTCAGATATGTTTTTGATTGCCTACCCTGACGGAGGACAATAACCATTTTTCCAAATGATTAAAAAAAAAGGGGGGGGTGGACTATTTTATAATGCATAAAAATAAAATTTAACGTAAACAAATTGTTCTAAATAGTTAAACTGATTCTAACATAATAAAACGAAGATATGTATGTGTAAATACTGAAAATAACAAACCATCTTCTTTTAAGTTATTGATTTAAAGAACGTTTAACTGCATTGATTTCATATTATAAATCATATACTCAGAGAACATTTGTGCTGCAATTGTGGTTTATATCTAAAGTTTATGTACAAAAATAAACATTTAGAATCATTAAAAATCTAGGTAACTTATGATCAGTCATTGAACAGTGGCCACTTTATCTTTACACAAACTTAATTATAGTATATAACTAATTAAAAATTATTTATATAACATATAAATTATTACTTAACTAGTTTTTAGCTTGATTTAATATAAAATTTCACTAATGGTTGCTAAAAAAATGTGTATAAGATTTTTGACACTTTGCGACAGGTGTCAAAACCACTTTTTGACGTCAAAAACCCAACCTTGGAAACTATTAATGGATTAATGCACATTTTTAAAAAATACATTACATCTTTTATTTTTATTTATATTTCCTACTTTTTTAGTTGTTTAAAATAATTAGTTATTGCAGCTTCACAGCCAGTTAGCTTTTCTTTGGCGAGCGTGGTTTGGCGCAAAGTTAAATCTATTGTTTTTGTAACATGTAACTCTTACGCAATTGTAACCATAAAGAATATTCGGTGATTTATCAACTGTGGCGGGTTAACGGAGAAATGCCTTAAAATTAAGTTATTAATTTATAATTAAGTTCAGAAAACATTAAAATTTTGTATTGTCATTGGAAAAACACCTTTACAATAATTCTGATAAATTCTAGCATACAAAAAAGTGAGTTAAAAAATCGATTATCTTTACATACAAAAACCAAGTTCAGTTAAATAAAATAGTGTAATGATTAAAGCAAAATTATTAAAAATAAAAAAGTAAGGTTACGTGGGGCAACTGGGCCATGATTTTACAATGCGACGCTGTGGAGATTATGTCAATTCTGCTTCAAAAGGCTAATATTCATTAGAATTAAAGTCTGAACTTTTGTAAATGTGTTTAATTAGGTTCCCTCTACCAGATCAGACAGAAATGTTCAAAAATGCATTTTAATATCTAAAAAAATAATTAAAAAAATTATATATTTCATCTTTTTTTCCTCATAGGTCCAGTTGCCCCATAAAAATGGTGCAAGTGGACCAGGAGGGTCTATGATCCACACGCGTGTTTTTTTTTTTGTTTTTTTTTTTTTAAATATTGGGTATCAGTTCCCGTATGAAAAGGTGTAAACAACTAAAAAAAAATTAAACCAGGAAGATCATGTAAATTATGTATCAACTAAAGAGCATTATAAGGGAAACCTCTTTATTGTCAATGTGTCTAAAAAAAAGCACTGAACGTGGAAATATTAGATTTATTTATACAAAAAACATAAAAATTAAGTAAGTACTTAAGTATAGGTAATAAGTATAAAAGTTACATGGGTATTTTAAGGAAAAAAATAACCAGATAAATCTATGAACAAACGGCTACTTAAGCACTTAAGTATCTCATTCTCTTTTTTATTTACCACATTGGGAGTTCGATATGTCCAATAAACCTGTGAAGAATGTAACCATATTTTTATATCGAACAGAACTACTTTTTATTCGTTTCGATAATTTTCTAATAATCTCACTTTGCCTCATGTACGCCTCTTCATCTGTATCGTAAAATTTCGAGCTATAGCTATCACAATTAAGAAATTTGGTTTGATACCCCCAATATGCTTTTTTAAAATTTTATTATGTAATTTTAATAAGGTATTATGAAGTTTTCTTTATTGCAATAAAAAAAAAAAAAAAAAAAAAAAAAAAAAAAAACAATGGAGAAATTAATTTCCCGTAGCAAGAGAAACTCAAAAAGATATTTATAACTGTTCGGGTTACTGGATCCCTGATACATGTCCCACTTACCCCATGCTTGAAAAAATTATGGGGTAACTGGAACACCGGCCTTACATTTGAAACATGAAGTAAATATATGCACTCTAAATTAAAATGTCTGAAATTCAGACACTTAAGTGTCTGAAATGGAGTGTTCAGTTTTCAGACATTTTAAAATGTCTGAATTTTTTCAGACACTTTTTGCGTCTGAATTTCAGACACTTCAAACGTCTGAATCGCATCCATTTTTTTTGTAAGCATCATACGTAGCCATGTTTGACCACGTTGAATCCTGGAAAAATATTTGGCTGTGGTCCTGCCCCTCCCCCCCCCCCCCCAATACAGCCTGATTTTTTTTGTGCTCTCAGTTTTGGTATACAATTTTCGTTACGTTGATAATTTAAATCTTTTACGACATTGTACTGATTATAATCAATATCTTGAACTTCAGGAGTAGAACAAGATTAAAAAACAAAAAATATTTATCTAAATATTAGATTTTTTAAAATTTATTTTGTTTTTAACCTTATTTTACTTTAAAAGTTCAAAATATTGATTATAATCAGTACAATTTCGAAACAGATTTAAAATATAAGCTTTACAAATATTGCACATCAAATTTGGGGGCACTACAGTCGTAGGGGGACGGGGCACTTCCCAGTTTGCCCTTCCTTTAATCAAGAAGTACTTTTGCAAAAAACGCAACCCTGCATTATAGTTGTCTAAATTGAGATGTCCGATATTCGGGAGTATCCGTTGTGGAGGTTAATGAACATTCTCGAATAGCGAACACCTCTATTTAACGAATACTTTTTTAATCAGCAGACATACATATTTGTATATTTTTACCTCAAAAAAGTAGACATCTCCAATTATCGGACAAATTCCGCGTTCCCGAAGTGTTCGCTATTAAGGGCTTTTAAGGTACATAGATAAATATATATATATATATTTTATAATCTTGTCCTACTCTAAAAGTTCAAAATATTTATTATACTCGGTTGAATGTGGAAAAAGATTTAAAATATCAGATGTACGAAAATTGCAAAAATCCCCCCCCCCCCAAAAAAAAATGAAAATATAAAAAAATATATTGCCACATAGGCAATTTTACATATACATCACTTGATAATCACAACAGCCATTTAACTATGAATAATGAAAATAAATAAATAAATATTCTACTTTAATAACATTGGGGAAAAAATGACTTTGGTATTTTGTTAAATATATTTGCGTTTTTAAACTTGTCCTACTCTAAAAGTTCAAAACTTTCATTATAATCAGTGCAAGATTTAAGATATCAGCTTTACAAAAATTCATGCAAAATCCCCCCCCCCCCCCCCCCCAAAAAAAAATGAAAATACTTATTTAAAAATTATGTTTTTAAAAAATTTATATTTCCACATGGGCAAGTTTTTATGTAGATCAGAGGGTACTCACAAAAGCTATTCAACTATCAATAAAAACAAATAAGTACATATTCTATATTAAAAACATGAGGAAAAAATAACTTATGATTTCCAAACTTCTTTCGTCTTAAATATATACAGTAACATCTGTCATTTTTGTATTTTTCGTATAAGTGCATATAAATAAAGTTACCACAATTTTAAATACGAAATCTAGTTAGAGGTTTTTACTTTTTCCCATTATAAATTTCAAATTACTTTTTTATTAAAAATAATAAAAAAATCAGTATTAGAGTTGATTGCAAATCAAATACATATGTATATTTTTACAGGCAGCTTCATATAATAGACGAGTCTCATTTACTTTATTTATCTTTTTTTAATCTGCGGTTTTATGCCAGGAAGTAAGAAAGCATTAGGTCATCTTTCAAAGTTTTTTTTTTTTCTTTACTTCCTTGTGGCCGTCATTTACTGCGAGATAAAAATTATCCATTGAAACTAAGAACTGACATTGAATATATAATTCGTAATAAAAAAGAACGTCATAAGTTTAAAAATATATACTTCTAGAATTAGTGGGGTTTTTTGCGAACAGATTCAAAACTAATTAAATTTCATGCAGGATTTTGTTTAGTACAATAAATAAAATCATAAAATACACTAATTTTACTACTATAAAGAAACTTACTTGAGTTGCTGCAGGAGGTAAGAAATATTCCTCGATTTGAAATTTTAAAAACTACCACAACCACAGTGAGGGAGAAAGACTTTCATCAGTTTAAAAGGTAATCCATAATACATCCGACTAGCCATATTTAAAGGATGAGATGTTTCATCCTAAAAACAGGACCCGCCAGACAAAAGTTTCTTTTTTTTTGCCAGCTTCGACAGGACGAAGATGAATAACACAATATTATTGATATAAATTGATACGAGTTAACACTAAGCCCATTGCACACGCTTTGTAGAATTTCCGGGTGTATTCTTCAACCGTCGTCTTCTTCTGTTCTGTGTCTATCCCGCCCTTGTATCGACGACAGCTTCTAAGAGACATTTGATGCTGAGCACACACGCCAGATGTATGTATTCAATAAATACATAATCCAAGTTAATACGAATTAAAATCACAGTACTTCACATTTCGCAAAAAACGAATTAAAATACACGCGTACATAAAAACAAACTTTGTTTGAATTACAACGTATACCACTTCGAACGAAGACATCTAAAACGCATGCGCAACTGGGAGTGCTAGTGCCCCCTGGTGGTTATTGCGTCGGAAGAATCAAAAATTAAGACACGTTTAAAGCAATGAAGTGTCTTAAA
Source organism: Maratus speciosus (assembly GCA_963932465.1). NCBI lineage: Eukaryota > Metazoa > Arthropoda > Arachnida > Araneae > Salticidae > Maratus > Maratus speciosus. Next base: position 105,360,434 of record OZ010795.1, on the reverse strand, counting down.
ATAAGACGTTTGCGGATATTTTAGACATTATTCTCAGTTCGTTTACACCATGGTCATAGTAAGACGCTTATGTATCTTAAATTAAGACATCTATAGTGTCTTAATTTTCAGATTAAGACACTTAAGTGTCTAAAATTCTTTTTCAGTCACATATGTGTCTAAATTTAAGACGCTTCTATTTGCAGTGTGTATAGATAACCTAACAATATTAATGTATTTATGTGTCTAATCTTGAAAAAATATATATTGTTTAATAAAAGTACTTACCGCATTTTAATAAAAAGCCGAGGAAGTTCAACCAAATGGACGTTGTTTTTAAAAAAAGAAACCTAAATTTTCGATAACCTATCACAGCAAAGGCAGAGTTATGATTGAGTTAACACACGCCGTTTTAAGAAGTAGTGATCGGGGTGCAATGTTGACAAAAGCTAAAATTTAAAAAACATAAACGGTTTTTTATAAAGTACCCTATGGCCCAGTTACCTCGTGGGCCCAGTTATCCAAACTTACCTTATAATTTTTAAACGAAAAAAGTTTTATGGTAAAAAGATGACGTACTTAAAAAAAGTAAAATTGCCAAACTATAGTAGTAAGGGAAATTAAAATACCAAATAAATTTAGTATTATCATTATCTCATACAGAATTATTTATTTAATACGATAAATATAATAAATTGCGTAAACAGACATTTGAAAAACACGGTTCTTTTTACCAAAGCGTTCCACAGATGACGTGAAAAAGCAAAACTTTTAAACTTGTTTATTTTAAAATACGGATTTTCAAAATTTCTATACCTTTTTTCGTATTATCTATCAAACTTGATGACTTAAAATTTTCGTGGAATATATATTTTATACTTTTGAGTATTTCAATGCAAGGGCTTTGGGATTTATTTAGAAATAAAATTTTTAGAAATATAAATGTATTTTTTAACATTTTCAAACATAGCTGAAAAGAGTTTATAAATTCGGTTTGTCTGTCCGTCTTCTAGCTCGCCGTGTAATTGATAATATGTTGTTGAGGATTACCATGTTCGGTATTGAAAATGAAATTTGTATCATTTACAGTTAGTTTACAGGGACACTCAAAAGTATTCTGTTACATTACTGTCAATGGGGAAAAATCCTTTTCAGTGCATTGATGACGTTACACTATTTCAAACATAATAAAATTGATATGCATCATTGAAATGGACGACAACATGTTTTCTATAGCGTATAGAATAAGTAGCAATTGTAGTTCGGATATAGAGACACTCAAAAGTATTCCGTTACATTACAGTCAATAGGGGAAAAATCGTTTTCAGTCTATTTTTTGATATTGCACTATTTCAAGTAAATAAAATTGATATGCATCACTGCGGTACATCTATAACATACTTTCTACAATTCGTTTACAGGGACGTATTCCATTATGATCTATGGGGGCGGGAAAATCGTTTGCAGTATGTTTTAATGATATTAAACTATCTCAATAAAATTGATATACATTACTAGGGTGCATTATAGCAGGTTTTCTATACATTATTGTATAGGGAATCAGGATAACAATCCACATTTTACTGACTTGGAACATTCATATATACCTATATGTTCCCAGTTCAAATTTTGTACACGAATTTTAAATCATTCCGATTATCCGATTGAGTTGAAATTTTACATACATATGTTAAAATGATCACACACTGTAAAAAAAAAAAAAAACGGACTAAAATACGGAAATACTACTGGCAATCTAGATGCCAGTACTATTTCCGTATTTTAACGGTACTTTTTCTGCAATTTACCGGGAAAAGTTCCATTAAAATACGGAACTATTTTATTATTAATTATAATTAATTAGTACTGGCGTCTAGATTGCCAGTAGTATTTCCATATTTTAGTCTTTTTTTTTTTTTTTTTTTTTTTTTTTTTTTTTTTTTTTTACAGTGCAGTTCCATATTATTATCATGTGAGGCCAGTAGGATATATACTTATTTTACAGGACCACACAAAAGATTTTGAATACATTATCGCCTGTAAGCGGAAATTTTAACTCAAATTTAAGAAAATTTATATAGGTTACTGAGCTACAAATCATTTTTATAATTGAAAATAAAACGTGATGCAGCATTTGTATTTTTTTTTACAAGGCCACACAAAAGAATCCTAATACGTTATCGCCAATGGGCAACGATTTTAATGTGAATTCAAGAACATTTACTGGTTATTGAGGTACACGTACAAGAAACTTTTACTAATTGAAAATAATGTACTTAGCATTTATATTTCACGTTTATATAATCACGTATGCGCATAGGAAACAAAAGTGTTGGAAATGGCCACCAGTAGCGTCCACACAAAACTGAGCTGTTCACTGATTTCCAGAAAGTAAAAGAAAAAAATGAAGAAGGATGTGTATATGTAAATTTCTGACACAATGGCATCAGTCGGATTCCAACGCTGGACCTACCGTTTTGAAACTGGAGATGTTGCCACTGTGCTACTAATGCTTGATTACATCGGTGGATTATCAGAGTTCATACTCTATTTGAATAACAAAATTCCCTGACTTTTCCAGGTTTTCCAGGCCATATTTCCTACAATTTCCTGACCAAAATTCACGACATTTTTTAAAAATACGAATTACAATTCAAGATCTTAATGACTTAATTGATCTTAACTTTCATCTGAAAATTAAAATAATGTATAAAAGTGAAACTAAAAATCTATATCATTTGAAATTTACAATATATGTATATATGTATATATATATATAGTATACATAAAACAAGTAAAACTAAAATACAGCTCAGATGGATTTCAAAGTAAGTTTTTACTTACATAACTTAATTTACACATATTAAACATTTAACTTTTTTTAGACTTCTACTATCATGCCATTTATTTGTGTTGTTTCAGAAGCAGTTTGTTGTGTAAAAGTTTCAATTTTTTGTCTTTTAACTTCAGCTACAGCTTTCTTATATGTTTTTTTTTTTTTTTTTTTTTTTTTTTTTTTTTTTTGTCTTGCTTCATAATTTTCATTCTTTTTCTTATATAATTATTCATGATATCTCATCCTAGCCACTTTAACAAGGCTCAACATTTTTTTCGTTTAAGTACCGACTATTTGGCGACAAATTTGCATAGCTAAAACATCTTTATGTTAAAAATGTGAATGCAGCAAAAATTCTCCTTTTAATGGAAAAATCAGAACTTTTTTGCAGACGCACCGTGAACTCGGGAGAATGCTGAAGCATGATAGTGCATAAAAAAAAAAAAATCCCTGAGTTTTCCAGGTTTTAGAAATTTTTTTAAAACTTTCCCTGACTTTTTGAGCACTTATCATTTTCTCTGACAATTCCCTGTTTTCCAGGTTTTCCAGTCGCGTAGGAACCCTGAATTATTTGTTACTTACACTCGGTCACATGTGTGTCTGGTGATCTTACCAATAAGGAAAGGGCAGCTGACGTCACTGTTGGTCAAATTACTGTGGATCAGCAAGAAAAACCTGTCCGTTCTTTATTACTCCTACTGTGCACACGGGCTAGGAAATTCTGATTGGTCTGAGTTTAATAGATCTCTGATATGATTGGCCTACGTCGCCAAGACGATTCCTGCAATGATCGTTATGACAAAAATGTAGCTGGTAGATTGGTTGACGGAAGTATCTGTTAGTAAACATGCGCTTTCCTTATAGAATCAGTCGCAAAATAGTTTGAAAATGGTGTAAAATGGATTAAATATCTAATCAGCCGGCCGATTTTTACGAAAATGTTTATATTTCTTGCGACAGTGGTCTATAACATATCGATAAATGGTAGCTGTATCGAAAGTACCGTTTGGGATTTATCGTGCATACTAATTCATTCACTCACTCTCATTCATACATACAAATCATGCTTACAATACATTTCTTACTCTACGTGTTCGGAAATAGAAATGTTAAGGCGCACTCTTCCGTCCCTTAAAATTTCATTCACGAGTTCTGACTTGCACAGTATAACAAAAAAAAATATATATACAAATCACATTTGCTGCATCATGCATACTGAAAAAATTATTTTTTCAAAATACTTCGAGTAAAAACTAATGAAAATAACATCAATAATATTATTGGATATTTATTCGTAATGCTTTTACGAATACAAAGATACTTCCGGTTCTTAATGTTTTTTTTTAATTGTTTTTTTTTCAGGTTCTTAATGTGTTTTTAATTGTTTTTTAATTAACGCCTCTCTGAATAAAATAAAATAGTACAATATAGAATGGCAAAAAAAGTTATTTCACATCTAATTCACTATTTGAAAATGAATACTAATACAAAATGCCTTCATCTTCTAAAGAACAGTTTAATTTCTTTTACTAACAAAAAAATATATAGAAAAGCTTTACGCATTAGCATCCAGTAACGTTATCGATGTTATATTCATTAGTTACAACTGAAAGTATTTTCAAAATGAACAATTACACATAAATATCCAGTAATGATAATATTTTCATTTATTATAACGCTAGTGTAAAATAAAATAAAATAATCACAATACAAATGCTAAAGGATATTTCACATCTAAGTGTATTATTTGAACACAGAAGTTGATACAAAACGTTTTCAACAGAAACAAATAATTCAACTTCTTTTATTTGCAAGAAAAATCTCCAAAAGCATTACGAATAAATATCCAATAATATTATTGATGTTATTTTCATTAGTTATTACTCGAAGTATTTTGAAACAAATAATTTTTTCAGGGAAAATGGCAACAGCTGGAATAACAATGTAGTAGCATTTTCTCTTCTTTTTCTAACGGCAGATAACAAGGATTTTCCTGTCACGGTATGAAATAAGATTTTGCAAAATCAGCGATGGATTTTGATTTGTATGTAAGAAAAAGAAAAAAAAAAAAAGAAATCGAAAAACTATAGTTTATTTTAACCACCCCTTTTTATTATTACAATATACGTCATTTTATTCAAATAAATGAAAACCAAAGCTTTTGGTTCATACCAGTATTACATTATGCATTTACATATTTACCGATTTTCATCAGGTATTATTGCACTAAAAATGGAGCATCATGCATGTCCGTGCTTCTCGATAGTGAAACCTCCCTAAAACGACCACGTTCCAACAAAAATTGGTCGCTCCGAGAGGTGGTCTCTTAATGACGGTCATCTTTAAATCTAGATTTTAATTGTTGAAAAAAGGTAACAATTAATGTTACTAAAATTTATTTATTACATTAGGAAAAATATGAAAATTTAAGTATGGAAACAAAAGTTAATTACATAAGGTAATTACTGCAGAGTTTAAAAAATGAATACATTGACGTTTGCTTTGATTTTACGGTTTTATCTTTTATAACTTTTATTTCCAAGTCCTTTCAATGTTTAGTAGTAAATAAATGCAATTTTTTTTTAAATAAATAATTACCATTTCATTAATTTATCTATTCTTTTTAGAGTTTCCAGACGGAATAAGACAGGAAAGTTTATCGACCGTCATCCTTAATCTGTCATCAGAGTAAAATTCATTGCCTAAAAAGGCACAAAGGGGTTTAAGCACTTAAAAGTTACCGGAATAAATAAAAATTCTAAACTTAGTTTAGAATTTTAATGAATAATACGCTCTCCGGAATTATTTTTCTAATAAAACCTTTTTCAAGCGACCAGGAAAAAACGGAATGTGTTTCATTTTCTTCCAAGAAATTGGTCGCTCATGGAGGGAGTTCAACTGGGATGGTCTCTGAATAGAGGTAAAATTAGTATTGAGTCTATGGGAATAAATTTCGCTCCGTGAAAAAATGGTCGTTCAGGAAGGTGGTCGCTTAATGGAGGTGATCGCACAGGCAGGTTTCACTGTATTTGCTAAACATTATAATATAATTTATCTCGCTTGTTATTATAATATATTTTGGATATATTTTATAAAGGATAAAACTACATTTTTGATTTGCATATTCACATTTGAAAATGATAATTTGTATTGCTTTATAATAGTTATATATACACAAGTTGGCTCTGCCCCCTGCAAGCTACGCTCGCAAACACCCGTTCAGACACCGCAGAATCTAAAAACACGTTAATCTGATGGGTTTTAAAAATATTAGATAGGATTGAATTAGACTGAAAAATGCTGTGAGATCTCCCTGTAAATGAGGTTCCATTCAGTTCCCTTTGATTGCAAAAATTTAAGGCCGAATCAGTTGCTGTTAAGACATCCAATGTTTGTTTCGTTTTTGATTAAAGAGGTTCAGTTAAACATTTGAAAACAAGCTAAAATAAAATAAATTAAGTATACAGAGTCTTTGTCTCTCGGTATTTTAAAACAATCACTACCTATGTCATGTGAGCATCATCAACAGTTCCGGGAGGACCACTTCGCTTTTTATACTCTAAGTGCCATTTTGGTACTTTAATGTTAGCCAGGCACAGGTGATAAGTTGCCATATATTATTCTATCGCCATCATTTCATCTATATTATAATAGTTCAAGTCATCAACTGCCATAAAGAAATGCGGTCTGATCCCTTCGCCTTTCATATGAAAGTTTGGCACAGATATCATACACGCCTCATATTGGCGCGATTTTTTTCTGACGCCAATTTGGGTAAAGCATCAACAACAACATCAGGCAAAACAAAATAACGATACTTTGACGCCAGTCAAGTACCCGTTGCGTACATGATATTGGCGTTAGAAAAAAATCGCGCTAATATGGGGCCGTATATGACATATGTGCCGAAAGTTTTCCATTTTGATTAAAAAAATCAAAGATTTTTTTTTCGAATAAAACTACATAAAATTTGCTATGGCCGCAACGAATTCTTGGTACTGTTAAGCTAGCCGGGCGCAAATCTCGCCAATAGCTTTTTTCAACTCTCCAGTTAGCATTTTTTTTTTCGAGTGGTAAATTAAAACATTGATTTGAAGTTAAATGTCATGGTTTGTTGGATTATTTAATTTTTGGCCAGATGTCGTATACAAACCGCAAGTTTGGCGTGATTTTTTTTTTTTTTTTTTTTTTTTTTTTTTACGAAAATTTGGCGAAAACCTCGCTTTCGAATACCAGTTACATATGTATTTTTTGGTACTACTTAGTTATTCCTTCGATCAAAAATCTATCGGCAAACTATAAGATTAAATGCCAATAATGGTTGATCCTAAATGTCACATTTACTTGAGTTTAAGCAAGTTACACGTGTTTACGTCATCAAGTGATTTTTTATTTCGACGTTTTATTTGTATATTTATTAATGTTATACTGATTTATTTGTTCTTTCGTTATTTAAAATAAAAATTATGTCATTTTGTATAATTTGGCGAAATTGGTCGACGGAATAACAAAGTAGTACCGTATATTTTAATTATTTTCAAAAGAAAATAACAAAAATAATTGATAACTATCGAACAAAATAATTTATATAATTTAGAAAAATAAATAAAAGTAAATAAACATTTATTATTAAATAAACAACAATAGCCGGTTTGCCATGTCAATCAAAATAATGCCATTTTGATGCAAATTAGGGTCACCGTTGCATATATGACATCTTTGCCTAATATTTTTCTTTTCGTTTTGTTTTTAAAAAAAGTCCTTCCGGCCAGTGCCGGGAGGAAGAGGTAGCTTTCATAATCCTTATTTAAAAAAAGCCAACTTATATCATGCAAACACACGAAGCTCAATTTAGTGGAAACCAAATATAGGAGATTCAATACTAATTTTTATCAATATAATGAATGAGAATTTCGCGAAATTAGTCAGCTTTATCCAAGCTGCTTTTCTTTAAAGTAACTTATATTTGGCTGCCAAATTCGGCAATTTCTTAAAGTGCCTGTCATTTTAAGACAACATGGTGGATGAGACTAAGCAGCGAACTTGGTCGAGACCTTAGTAATTGCTGTGCACAAGTTCACTCACATCGGAATCGGTTAATATATAGGAGTGCTGTCGCATGCAAAAAATCAGATTTTTCAAAATGTCACCCACAATAGAAATTGGAACTGCTATATCTGAGCCATTTTTTAAGGTAAAGACAAACAAAAAATGCTCCTGAATCCTTATATCAAGATCAAATACTTAAGAAAGAAACCTTTTTCAATTTCTAATTTTTTTGCACCTCACTTTAAATATATATATATTTTTTAATTTAATGGCCGCCATTTTGAAACAAGATGGCTGATGAATCTGGTCAGCGAACTTGGTCGAGGTGTTGATGTATACTATCCACATGCCTTCTTACATCGAAATAGGCGAATACGTGTGTTATCGCGTGACAAATACAAGATCGTTTCAAAATGTTAGCCATGCTAGAAATTCAAAGTGCTATAAATCAACCATTTTTTAAGATATCAACAAAAGTACAAATTTTCAGAAACAAAAACTGCTCCGGAATCTTTGTATCAAGGCCAAACACATAAAAAAAATCTTTTTCATTTCCCAATTTTTTAATACCTCATTTTGAATTTTAAATTTAATTTTTTTTTTTAAATGGCAACCCTTTTGAAACAAGATGGCGAATGAAGCTGGCCAACGAGCTCGGTCGAGACATTGGTATGTACTATGTACAGACCAAGTTACATCCAAATAGGTTCATAAATACGCCTGTTATCGTGTGACAAAAATCAAGTCATTTTAAAATGTCAGCCACAAGAGAAATTCAAAATGCTATTACTCAGCCATTTTTTTTTTAGATATAGACGAAAGAAAAACTTGTCCGGAATCTTTTATTAAGGTCAAACACATACAAAAAAAAACTTTTTCATTTTCCAATTTTTTGGTATCTCATTTAAATTTTTTTATTTTTTAATTTTTTTAAATGGCCGCCATTTTGAAACAAGATGGCGGATGAAGCTGGCCAACGAACTCGGTCGAGATATTTGTATGTACTATGTACACACCAAGGTACATCCAAGTCGGTTCATAAATACGCCTGTTATTACGTGAGAAAAATCAGGACGTTTCAAAATGTCAGCCACGCTAGAAATTCAAAATGCTATAACTCAGCCATTTCTTAAGATATAGACGAAACAAAAACTGCTCCCGAATCTTTTTATCAAGGTCAAACGCATAAGAAGAAAGTATTTTTTCAATTTTCAATTTTTGGTACCACATTTCAAATTAAAATTTTTCTTAAAAATTTAAATGGCCGCCATTTTTAAACAAGATGGCGGGTGAAGCTGGCCAACTAACCCGGTCGAGACATTGGTATGTACTATGTATAAACGAAGTTACATCCAAATCGGTTCATAAATACGCCTTTTATCGCGTGACAAAATTCAGGACGTTTCAAAATGTCAGCCACGCTAGAAATTCAAAATGTTATAACTCAGCCATTTTTTAAGATATAGACGAAACAAAAACTGCTCCGAAATCTTTGTATAAAGGTCAAATACATAAGAAAAAAATATTTTTCCATTCTCAATTTTTTGGTACCACATTTCAAATTTTAAATTAAAAAAAAAATTTTAAATGGCCGCCATTTTGTTTAAAAATGGCAGATGAAGCTGGCCAACGAACTCGGTCGAGAGATTGGTATGTACTATGTACACACCGAATTACATCCAAATCGGTTCATAAATACGCCTTTTATCGCGTGACAAAATTCAGGACGTTTCAAAATGTCAGCCACGCTAGAAATTCAAAATGCTATAACTCAGCCATTTTTTAAGATATAGACGAAACAAAAACTGCTCCGGAATCTTTGTATAAAGGTCAAATACATAAGAAAAAAATATTTTTCCATTTTTAATTTTTTGGTACCACATTTCAAGTTTTAAATTTTTTTAAAAATTTTAAATGGCCGCCATTTTGAAACAAAACGGCGGATGAAGCTGGCCAACGAACTCGGTCGAGACATTGGTATGTACTATGTACACACCGAATTACATCGAAATCGGTTTATAATTACGGGAGTTACAGTGTGACATAGGTCAGATATATATATATATATATATATATATATATATATATATATATATATATATATCAATTTTGAACGGAGGGTGGTTTCGGGGTCTGGGGGTCATGATCGATGAAAATATACCAAAATTTTTTGAAATCGCTTTCCTCCGAACGGCTGCAATAGGTAGCTTTTTTGTAAAGAAAGCTACCTAAAAGAAAGAAGTGAAAGTCATCAATTTTAAATGTTTCAGTTTTAAATGAACCTACGTCTCGCTAACATAAAAATGCCGAGTTCTTGATTTCTCTATCGGAATCTTTCGATTTGGCGAAAGACTGGTCAAGTAAATTTAATTATGAATAAAATAACATGATACATTTCTTAGCATACATTTAAGAGAGGCCAAACTGGTCGCCAAATTAGTTTAAAATAATAACCTTTTCTGAAATATGAAAAAAAAATATCTGTTATGATTAAAATTTGAGTTGCCATCATTAGAAAAAAGCATTTAAAATTAGAAAAAAATTAATATTTCGAAAACTAATTCGAATTTAAAAATTCTAATACTAGTTTTGAGATCTGCAGATCAATACGGATTTTTGGTGTTAATTTTATCGCAAAGTATTCCATATTTTAGGAGAAATCGCCGTGAAACATAATCAGTTGTTTAATCAGTCGCTTCAAAGAATCGTTACATAAATTCGTTTCATTTCAGCCATTTCATATATCCGTTTCATAAACTCGTTTCATTAGGATTTTATATATATATGTTAGATATATACATACATATATATATATATATAGAGAGAGAGAGAGAGAGAGATAGATACTTCACCATTTCAAAATGTCAAAACACCATAACTCGAAAAGGAAGGTGTATATCTACAAAAAATTTTTAACTATAAAATACTTAAAAAACAAGAAATACAGGCAAAAAACAAAAACAGTCTGTTCCTCTTCAGTGGGAGGACAGACAAAAAACTAACTCCACCCCCACTTTTAAAATTTGCAGGTTTCTGAACACACGTCCATCCGCATTCAATACTCAAAAACTATTGTCATTTTATTATCCAAATTCCATAAAAAACTAAAGTAACCCAAACTAAAACAAAAAAGCATAATATTAATAATACAAAATTATCATACAAAAACAAAAAAGCTTTAATAAAAAGTCTTTTAGAAAAATACTTAAAAAATAAACAAAAGAAAAAGTATAGTATGTTTTATTGCATTTGATATGTGCTGCTGTAGCGCCATTCATGCGGTAATTTTTCATTAATTTTGAAATAATATATATATATATATCAGAGTTTCCCCTAGACAGTTTCAGGAGGGTGCTGCATCCTGCCTGCCCTTAGGTTTACAAAATAGCACCCTTCTTGCCCCTCATTTAAAAAATTAGCTCCCTTGTTGCCCCCACCTGAAAAAAGTGACTTTACTCCTTTGTTTATTAGGGAAATTACTTGCATAGTAAAAATTGACTCATTGCTGTCTTTAAAATAGTGTTCTGTCTATTAAATATTAAAAAGTAGTTTTAAAAATCTAAAGAATGCCTTTAAAAATTTCAAGAAATGCCCTTAAGAATCCAAAACATGCCCTTCGAAATCCAAAAGTGCCCTTAAGAATCCAAAAGTGCCCTTTTCCTACAAGCACCACCCTGCCCTTTTTTAAACATGGGGGAAACTCTGATATATATATATATATAATATATATATTTATTATGAACCGGCTTAGATGTGACTGGCCATATGTACAGGACTTACCATGGTCTTGACCGAGTTCGATGGCCAGCTTCATACGCCATATTGTTTCAAAATGGCGGCCACTTAAACATTTAAAATTTCGAAGGATGTGCAAAATAATTAGAAATCCAAAAGACTTTTATTTTCCCCTTAAGTGTTCGGCCTTAATAGAAGGATTTCGGAGCATTTTTTGTTTCGCCCCTATCTTAAAAAATGCTTATATATAGGGATGCAACGGATATCCGGCAAATATCCGATATCCGGCATATCCGGCTGATTTTTCAATATCCGAAATACCGTCGGATATCCGAATCACAATCACCGGATATCCGACTTCTCTGCCGGATATCCGGCACAGTGCAGCAAAGCGAATATATAAGGATAACAGAAATCGTTTGACCCCAAACAATGCGGAACAATTTTGTTTATAATGAAAAATATGAAAAGTAAGTTCACTATTCATGAGTAAAAGGTAATTCTCAAAAGTTTAAAGAATTGCCAGCTTTCCTAACATCGATATTTGAACTCTTTATAATAAATTTAAGAATTTACGTTTACTTCGTTTAGAAAATTGTACCTTTACTTACAGAGTGTAAAACAAAATTTGAAGTTGATTATTAAAGTATGACTTTAATTTTCTTTCTTTCTTTTAAGTTTAACAATTAAACAGGCAACTAAACAAACAATTAAACAGGATTTTTAGAAGAAAGTATTGTAATAGAATTATTTTCGATTTCTGGTTCTCGACGGATTTAGATATTTTAGGGGTCAGATATCCCAAAACATGTTTATACAAAATGTCTGTCTGTCCGTATGTCGCCATCGTACCATCGAAAAGTGAATGAAGTTATGCATAGAATTGAACCATTTTTTTGTGAATGTTTTTGGCTATAGCCAAGCCCTTCAATATGGAAACATTCCACTAGAAGGGGGGGGGGGGGAGGGGCACGGTAATCGCGATTTTTGTGCCATTTTCATTATTGTACCATCGAAAGAAAAGTGTATGAAGTTATCCATATAATTGAACAAAATTTTTTGTATTTGTTTTTGGCTATGTCCAGCAGGTTCTCCTTAAATAAGAAATATTCCGCTAGGATGGGGATATTTTCAATAATAGCGATTTTTGCCATCGTAATGAAGTTATGCATAGAATTGAACCATTTTTTTTGCGAATGTTTTTGGCTATAGCCAGGTGGCCCTCCTTCAATATGGAAACATTCCACTGGAAAGGGGGGGGGGGGCTGTAATAGCGATTTTTGTGCCACTTAAATTTTTGTACCATCGAAAAGTGTATGAAGTTATGTATAGAATTGAACCAGTTTTTCGGGGGTATGTTTTTGGCTATGGCCAGCAGGTCCTTCTTCAATTTGAAAATATTCTTCTGGAAGAAGGCGCTATAATACGGATTTTTGTGTTATTTTCATTATTTTACCATTGAAAAGTGTATAAAGTTAAGTATAGAATTGAACCAATTTTGTGGTGTATATTTTTGACTATGGCCAGCAGTTCCTCCTTGAATTTGGAAATATTCTGCCAGAAGGTGGCACTGTAACAGAGATTTTGGTAAAATTTTCTCAATTTTTTTTTTTTTTTTTTTTTTTTTTTTTTTTTTTTTTGTACTGTATATTGGCGGCTTATGAAGCGAAGGGAACTTCGCATCCTGCTAAGCTGGCTATTCACAAACAGCTGATGTACAACAGAATAACGAAAAAATTTTTGATTTTAATAAATATGATCGAGATTAGCTTATTCTTATTCTGATTAATTGACTGAAGCAGAAATTTTAGACCAAAATCAAAGTTGGTATAATATTGAACTAATAATATTGAAGTATTAATATTTGGAACTACTTTTTGAAATATTAAGATGTATGAGATAGAAGAAAGTTTTGTGATTGGCAAATCCAACTAGTTGTTTTTGTAACTTCATTATAAATATTTAAAATTAAAAGTAATTTTCTTTTTACTTTTAAATATAAAAATAATTTAACTTACAGAAAAAGGGCATCAACTAAACCTATGTTTGGAGAAAATAACTCTTTAATCATGGGTATATTAGTAGATATTTTATGTTTAAATTATAAAAAGAAAGTATGTAGTATTTCTTTGTGAAAAAACTTTACAATTATACGCATATTAATTGGTTAAAATTTGTTGTACAAATTATCAGCATTTCATTGTACAAATTAATTATTAGCAATTATCGATATAGGCAATCCTATATTCAAATCCAGTAGCAATTATCAGCATTTCATTGTACAAATAAACAGAATACTTTAATGTTTAAATTACATTTTTTATGCAATATTATTAATATACATTACAGGGCTTGAATTTTGAAGCGGGATGGCAGGATTTGTGCCCTATTTATTATGCCCTATTGTGAGTGGGCGGCTCCTGTTTCCAAAAAATCATTTTCCGAAAATGTTTCTTTGTAAAACGACGAGCAAGTCTCAGCACCGACTGACAAATTTCGTGATATTTTCTACTATCGATGGACAGATTTCACAGTTTCTTCTTACGACAGATTGACAAAATTCATAGTTGTTTTTCTGCATCTGACTGAAAAATTTTGCGCTTTTTCTCCACGACCGACTGACAAATTTCACAATTTTTTCTAGAGACCGATCGATGAATTTCATAATTTTTTTTTCGAGATCAATTGATAAATATAGCAATTTTATTCTGTGACCGATTGGCAAATTTCCCTGTTTGTTCTTGCGACATACTGATGAAAGTAACGATTGTTTTTCTGCATCCGATTGAAAATTTTTGCGTTTTTTCTCTGTGACCGGCTGAGGAATTTCACGATATTTGCTCATGATAGATCGATTGACGAATTTTGTGATATTTTCCCGCTGCCGATTTCCCCTGCACTTCAGTTTTCTTCTTGCGACCGGTCGACAAATTTTTTAATTTATTTTCACCATGATTGACGAAATCGGCGATATTTTTTTTTTATGATCGATTTATGTATTTTGCGCTGTTTTTCCCCTATGCCCAAAATAGCAAATAACTAAAAGGGCAGTAATGGCCACAGGAGACGGAGCCCTACCAAATTGGCCAATAGTCAGCACTCAACAAAATGAGATTACATTTGTGGTGCACATGAAGAAAAAAAAAATTTGGTTGAACTTAAAAAAACATGTTTAGAAATAACAAACTAGTTGATTCTTGCAATTCACAGATTAGGACATGACTTTTTGAAATCAACCTTTTATCGTGTAATAGAAAAAATCAATGACTATTTCCTTTTCAAACTTTGGATATGGATTTAAAATTCCAATGCATAGAACATAGTTCAATTAACAAAAATACCAGGGACTACAGTTTTGACTATAATTCCATTAAGGATATAATAAAACAAGTTTGTTCAGAAGTGACATACAATCACCGTAGGATATTGACAATAGAATCACCGATATGCATTATTCATGCATTTTTAACTTACTGTTAAAAATTAATGCACATCAGATTTTGCAAAGTTTTCTAAAATCTGTTAACAGAGCATAACCATGCATTTCCGATAATTTTTAAAGTTATAAAAGTTGGTCTGTGCTGTTTGTCAAAAGTGTAACTTGTGAAAGAGGCTAAATCACGCAAAATGGAATAAAATCTAAATTAAGAAATTCATTTAGGAACCCAATTGTTAATTGCCCATAACATTAGGTGAAAGTTGAAAGATAGACATGGTATATACAGGGTGTCCCAAAACGACTGCATAAACTCTGCACAGCTAGATTCCTCGTTGGGAGTACATAAAAACTGCCCAAAGAAGCGTCCCTGTACGATCCATAGTTTACGAGGAAAATACGAAAAACAAAGTATGACGTCACTGCCTGTGCAAGGAAAAACACTTTATTGGACATATCAACAACAGTATTTGCATATCTTTCCAGACGATAATGTTTAAACACACAATTGTGCACAATTTAAAGTCAGGTACATGTTGCAGTAGTTTGAACGGAATACATGGCCACCATACGAAGACTACCGGTAGCTGCAAGATGCAGCCTTTTAAAAATATGAGATCAACGTCGACTTAACGTCATTCCATGGCGCGCGCGAATGCATGACACGATATGCACGGCAAACGTTTTAAAAATTATCGTCTGGAAAGATATACAAATACTGTTGTTGATATGTCCAATAAAGTGTTTTTTTCTTGCACCGGCAGTGACGTCATACTTTGTTTTTCGTATTTTTCTCGTAAACTATGGATCGTACAGGAACGCTTCTTTGGGAAGTTTTTATGTCCTCCCAACGAGGAATCTAGCTATGCGGAGTTTATGCGGTCGTTTTGGGACACCCTGTATATAAAACTTGATTCTGTTCCTTTGTTTTAATAAAAATAAACATTTTGGATAATTATCTTGAGTTGTTAATTTAAATTATTTTAATGGTATTTTGTCATGTCTGTATAAATGTAATTCTTTAAGTGGCATATAAAAAATAACGGGGTTTAAAGATTTTTTTTTTCCTTTCTAACAGTTCAACTCCCCTGCATTTTTAAATGTTGTCTGGGAAACTTCCCTCCTGGGGAAATCTTGAATTTCAAGCCCTGATATTCAAAGAGATAAAGTTTTTGTAAATTATATTTCAATACATTTAAAATGTTTTAATGATGTGTGAAACATGCTTGTAATTTATTGTTCTGAGATGGCGTTATATAAGGAAATAATTCACCATAAAACTAAAAACATATCTAGTGCCGGATATCCGAATCCGGCAGACAAAGGAGCTTCGGATATCCGGTATCCGATATCCGGCAAAATCAATATCCGGTGCATCCCTACTTATATAGCAGACTGAAATTCTAGGATGACTGGCATTTTGAAACAAGACAACATATTAAAAATAAAGGATATCTCCACAAACGAATTAAATTTATATGAGTTTTACTAGCCGTGCCCGGCCACCCGTTGCTGTGGCTCAGTCTGGCTAAATGGAAAAGAAAGAAAAGAGAAAGACCACGTTTCTAATATGTTTCATTTCACAATACTTGCGGGTATACAATATTTTTTGTTGTTACATTGTCTGTTCAGATATAGAGATTGTCTGATTTGCCAATTCTTGAACACGAAACATATAATTGCTCGTGTGAGAAGCAATTCATGTCTAAATCTAAACCGTAGAATTTTAAAGCTTGGCCCTAAGCTTTGTTGATGGAGATTACAAAAGCCAATCAAGTAGGTAATTGCAATCTCTTAAATTGAAATTACGCATCCATTGGAATCAAAGGAATGCGAGGAATGAGAACATCTTCACCTTTGAAAGGTCCTGTCAAGATTGTTTCTTCTACGAAGTTGCTCATTATTTTTATACTGCAGGCCGCGTGCCGTTGCAAAGGTTTGGCTTGTGAATATTTCGCAACATCATAATTGGCAAGCCGATAGTCAATTGCAGTACGTGCGGTGGCATCCCTGGCAAATCGAGTGAATTAAAAAGATATGTGCCCAGTTAAATTTATGGCATTGAGCTCACAGGCTATTCACACTAATTGTACATTATACTCTTATTTCAAAGAATAATGCCCACTGAAAAATAAATTAAGGGAGATTATCCCCCGTTTTCCCCCTTTATACTTAACCAATGAACCTCCAAATCTAATCAGGAAAATGCCTTATCAGAATAAACCGGTATACTAAATATGAAGCAATTTTCAGATAATTCTGCATGAAAAACCCATTTATTTAAATTAAGGGGAGATTTAGCCCCCCGTTGCCCCTTTTATGCTTAACCAACGAACTCCCAAAACTAATCAGGGAAGCGCCTTATCAGAAGAAAGTATTTACAAAATTTGAAGCAAATCGGAAAATTCTGCATGAAAAACCCATTTATCTAAATTAAGGGAGGATTAGCCCCCGTTCCCCTTTTATACTTAACCAATGAACTCCCAAAACAAATCAGGGAAGCACCTTATCAGAATGAAAGTACCTGCAAAATTTGAAGCAAATCGGATATTTCTATCAAGGTTTATCGCGTTACATACATAAGTACATATTAGCTCTCAGGCTTTAATACCCTGTGAGCTAAAAAGAAAGTGAAGGGGGATTAGCCCCTGTTTCCCCCCTTTATACTTAACCAATGAACCTCCAAATCTAATCAGGGAAGCTCCTTTACATAATAAACCGGTATACCAAATTGGAGCAAATCAAATAATTTTGTATGAAAAACTCATTTATCTAAATTAAGGGAGGTTGACTAGCCACCCTTTCCCCCCTTTATACTTAAACAATGAACCCCCAAAACTAATCAGTGAAGCTCCTTAACATAATAAAACGGTATACTAAATTTGGAGCAAATCGAATAATCCTGCAGGAAAAACCCATTTATTTAAATTAAGGGGGGTGGACTAGCTTCCCTTTTCCCCCTTTATCCTTAACCAATGAATCCCCAAAAGGAATCGGGGAAGCTCCTTAACATAATAAACCGGTATACCAAATTCGGAGCAAATCGAATAATTCTGCATAAAAAACCCATTTATCTGAATTAAGAGGGGTGGATTAACCCCCTTTTTCCCCTTTATCCTTAACCAATGAACCCCCAAAACTAATCAGGAAAATTCCTTACCATAATAAACCGGTATACAAAATTCGGAGCAAATCGAATAATTTTGCATGAAAAACCCATTTATCTGAATTAAGGGGGGGTGCTAACCCCCCTTTTCCCCCTTTATGCTTAACCAATGAACCCCCAAAACTAATCAAATAAGCTCCTTAACATAATAAACCGGTATACCAAATTTGCAGCAAATCGAATAATTCTGCATGAAAAACCCATTTATCTAAATTAAGGGCGGTGGACTAACCCTCCCTTTTCCCCTTTTATCCTTAACCAATGAATCCCCAAAACTAATCAGGGAAGTTCCTTAACATAATAAACCGGTATACCAAATCTGGAGCAAATCGAATAATTCTGCATGAAAAACACATTTATCTGAATTAAGGGGGGGGGGTGGACTAATACCCCTTTATCCTTAACTAATGAAACCCCAAAACTAATCAGGAAAGCGCCTTATCAGAATGAAACTAGAAAAAAAAATTGAAGCAAATGGGATGTTTCTATCAAGAGTTATCACGTTACGTACATACGTACATACAGAACCGGCGGGCACATACGCTCTCAGGCTTTGATAGCCTATGAGCTAAAAAACACGAGCTAAAATATCAAAGAAAAACAAATAAAAAATCATAAAAATACTGACGAAATATTTTAGTAATGTGTCCCTCCGGAGGGCATAGTGAGGGGAGATGCATAATATGAAAGAGTGGTCGAAGGGCTTTCTAATGATATATCACATAATGGGTGTCGAAAAATATTAAAAAGGTGCACCGGGGGATGAAATTGGGGGTGGGGCATGCGAGGTTCATAATAGTAATATAAAAACTCGCGCACACTCAAATGCAACGCAATCGGTGAATTTCAAAGAAATCGGTGAAGAACTTTCGGAGGTTTAAGATTTCGTGCAAAAGAACATTTACGTTTTTTTTGTTATATAGAAATGTGTCTCCACGGGGAGAAAGTGGGATGAGGCGGATAGTAGGTGCATAATATGAAAGAGTAGACAAATGGCTTTCTAATGATATGTCACATGACGTGTCTCTGAAAAATTTTAAAAAGCGCCCCCTGGTGGTGGCGAGGAAATTGGTGGAGGGAGGAACGAGGTTCGTGATAGGTATATAAAAACACGCGATTATTCGAATGCAACGAAATCCGTGAATTTCAAAGCAATCGGTGAAGAACTTTCGGAGGTTTAAGATTTTGTACAAACGAGTACTTATACTTTTATTTATATAGAAATGTGCCCCCACGTGGGGAAAGTGAGGGCAGCGATATGCGAGGTGCATAATATGAAACAGTAGTCCAAGGGCTTTGTAATGATATATCACTTGATAAGTTTTGGAAAAAAATTAAAAAGTACCTCCTGGTGTGGGGAGTGGGCGGAAAATGGGAGGGGGAAAGCGAGGTCCATAATAAGTATATAACAACACTTTCGTATTCGAATGGAACTCAACCCGTGAATTTCAAAGCAATCGGTGAAGAACTTTCGGAGATTAGCGATTTTGAACAAACGAACATTTACATTTTTATTTATATAGATTGAAGTGTTTTCTCACAAACTTTCTTTCATTGTTGTAACCATTGTTCCAACTCTCATACGCTTATAACTACATTATCATATCCGCCTTTGTCCTAGTCTCACCAAAGTGGGAGATAGATGGTAAAAAATAGCCAAATTTGGCGATAATAACAGGTCGTTACAAAGGAAGCCAACTTGGCGACATTTTTTTTTCGATCCAAATTTAATATTGACGACAATTGGGAATCTTCTATAATCGAATTCCACAAATTTTAGCTTCGTGTGTTTGAGTAAAATTAGCTGAATTCTCACAAACAAGAAATAAGGAAATTACCTTTTCTTCCCGGTACATGCCTTTTTTTAATTTTCAGCGTACAAGATAAAATAAAATAAAAAGTAATACAAAACGACGAAAAATCAATTTCCCGTCTAAATTCAGTCTGAAAACAGAAGTTCATACGAACTGTTTTCAACTGAAAAAAAAAAAAAATTCAATTTCTTTTATTTACAAAAAGCAAGAAGTACCATAACATTATCGACATCAGTTTCATTAGCTATTACTCGAAATATTTTGAAAACAAATATCTTTTTCAAGAAAAATGGCAACAGCTGGAATAAAACAGGAGCATCATTTCTTCTTTTTCTAACAGCATTAACAAGGATTTTCTTGTCACGGTATGAAATAAGATTTTGAAAAATCGGCGTGAGATTTTGATTTTCTCTTGAGTAAAAGATTCAATATCGATAACACAAACAGAAAATATATACGTACATACTCGCTTATAAGTCGAGGAATTTCTCACAATTTTCGGCAAGCAAATTGGGGGGTCGACTTATACGCAAGTCAATAAAAAATTGATTACTGCAAAATTTTGGCTTTTTATGTATATGAATAATAAAATATTATATAAAATATACTTTTATAATAATAACTCATCATTAAAAAAATCTTCAATGATTTGTTTTTGTTAACTTACTAGTTTTTCGCATTAGCAAGTGAAATCTTTGGTTTGATTTTGTGTAAAATTGAAGTAAAAAGTTAGGGGTCGACTTATACGCGGGTTTTTGATTTTTTGCGGAACTTGCATTCGAAAGTTAAGGGGTCGACTTATACGCGAGTCGACTTGTACGCGAGTATATACGGTAGTTTGTTTTTACCCAATTTTCCATTACCACATTACAAAGAATTTTAATTAACGGGTTTAAAATTGCTTCTAATTAACGTCTATACAAAATAAAACAAAAGGGACAAGACAAAGACGGAAAAGATAAATATGTATTGGACAACTGCACCATAAATTATACTTAAAAACTTTGTATTCGAATTAAATACAACTTGATAAATGGTACATATAACATAAAAGTGATATTACAAACACATAAGAAATCTACGTTTCGAATCGCATCTGTGATCGTCATCAGGATAAAATTATGTCACACAAGTTTAAATGTTCAAAACAACCATAAACATTAATGATCACAGAAGAATTCCTGAACGGAGAGCACACAAACCTCACAAAGTTACCATGGTTACCAAATGCAGCGTACTACAACAGCAAAAAACGGGAGGGGGGGGGGGTGGAAAACAAATTGATCAGACTGTATTAATTATTGTTATAACAAATTACGCCAGATTTTATGAATGCTCCCATTGTAACGGTTGTGGTTCGCTCCATTTGGTAACCATGGTAACTTTGTGACGTTTGTGTGCTCTCCGTTCAGGAATTCTGTGCTCTTGGACGTTTATGTCCGTTTTGAACTTTTAGACTTGTGTAACATCATTTTATCCTGAGGACGATCGCGGAAGCGATTCGAAACGTAGATTTTTTAAATGTGTTTACCACTTTTATGTTATATGCACCAGTTAGCAAGTAGTATTTAATCTGAATACTAAGTTTTTAAGACGGAAAAGATACTTCATATCTTAAGTGTACCAGATAAAAACTGAAGTTGATACACAATATTTTCAACTCCAAGAAATAATATAATTTCTTTTATTTACAAAAAGCTAGAAAAGCATTACGTATACATATTAATAATAATATCAATTTTTTTTTTTTTTTATTTATTAGTCATTAGTCGAAGTGTTTTAAGAAGACTTTTTTTTCTCAGAAAAATGGCAACAGCTAGAATAACAAGAGTATTTTATTTCTTCTTCTAACAGTACATAACAAGGATTTTCCTGCCACAATACGAAATAGGACTTTGCAAAATCGACAATATATTATGATTTTCATTTGAGAAAATATGCGATATCGAAAATAGAAGCCCAAAAAATACTTTTTTTTTTTTTATCTATTACACTGCACTGTTTTACTTGAACTTGATAAACCTAATTTTTTTCAAATCATAGTCATTGTCATATATGAATGGTTGTGTGTGTGTGTGGGGGGGGGGGGGGACTCAGAACTGGCACGGACTCAGGGAATCCGACTGTCTAATTAAAACAAAGCATTGCGATGGCAGGTGATCGGTGTTGACGCAATGTGATTTCTGCCCAATAAATCCCATTTTATTTTAAGGGATGTAGTGGTGGGTATACATCATATAACTGCTAAATTTTTATACTCCATGCGCTCAAAAATCCAGTAGCCACATTGTAAAACATAGGATTCAAATCTGATTAAGAATGTGTGTCAATTTTACACATGCAAGTGTGATTAATTAATATTTATTTACACTGTTGTTACTTCTAGGATTTTAACACGTATATGGGTAATAAAGCAGTTTATTTTTACTTGCATTGTCACAGCGAATTCACAGTTAAGAATGGGAAGAAAGAAAATTATAACCCATTTTTCATTCTTACATAGTAAATAACATTATGTATTATTTCACATTACCGACTAATACATTTTTAAACATCACGACGATACATGTTCTAAAAAACAGCTAAAGTTATTAAAAGCGCTAATATAAAATAATGGTCGACAATCTATTAAAATAAAATTCTACAATATTTGTTAAAGACTGACGTTGCGTTTTCGCAACATTATGTTAGTGATTTTTTTTTTTTTTTAATTGTGAATATTCTTTTCAACAAATTTGCTATATGATATTGTATATATAACTTTTATTTAAATATATAAATATGTAAAAAATTAGAAATATTAATGAAATAGCACGGAATGTTTTCAAAAATTTTTATTGATAAATTTCAAATCATGTTCATAGATCAGGGATGGCGAACCCATGGCACGCGTGCCATATGTGGCATGCTGCAGATTATTTTTGGCACGGCATACATTCAAGTCTACATCAAAATATAGTAAAATTTCACAACTTGCATTAATTAACCTGGATGTTTTCTCTGTCTATCTAAATTCGATTAGTTCGTTCAGTGTCATACAGATTGAAGAAACTGAAATATAACTTAATGTGTCCCAATCTAACTCATTATTGGGTCACACAATTTTAAGAATAAGAGAGAATTAGGTGATTATCGCAAAAGAAAGATTAAAAGGCATTACAGTAGAACCTCGATCCATCGTTTTTCAAGGGGTGCGTGAAAAAAAAAAACGATGAATGCGGGAAAACGATGAACGCGGGTTAACGTCAAAACACGAAAAAAAAAAAAAAAAAAAACAATGTTTATGCATTACTATAATGGATAGGTATACAGTGTACTAATAAAAACTAATTTGTTACTTACAAAACTGTAAAAGAAATAAATCGAAGTTGTAGAAAATTGATATTTATTTTAAAAAATCAATAATTTTATGTTGGATTTTTCGTTTATTATTTAAATTAAACAACAAATTTTCAACATGTATAACATTTTTCTGTAATTTCATGTTCATATATAAAAGTTCGTACAATTTCAAATGCCGTAATTGCATCAGACTGACTTGGCACTGGTGTAGGCTCAGCTTCATCGGCATGAACATTATCCTCTGCTTCTTTGCCATTATTTTCATTTTTTGAATCACCACACATTTCTTCTATGCTTAGGACGCCGCATGCCACCACCCCTAAAGTAGCACAAATGAGTAATTTTAAGGTAAAAGAAGTAATTACAGTTTGTATGTCATACGGATCTGCTTGACCTTCAATTTCATTTCGGTGAGGAGAAAAAATTTACAACGATGAATGCGGGAAAACCTTTTTGATGCATGCGGGTTTCGTTAACATTATTTAAATATAATTTGTGCAGGGACCATGGAAATAAAACGATCAATACGGGATAACGATGGATGCGGGAACGATAGATCGGGGTTTCACTGTATAAGTAAAAATATCGATGGTAAAATTATAACAACTTAGAATTCAATTCTAGACATTATAAAAGCTGTAGATTCTGGCGCTTGCTATTTTGACATTTTTCTCTGCGAGACATTCTTTTTGGAAATAAATAACATGAAAAATTCATATCACAATATTAAAACATTTATTTGCTTAAAATACGTTATAAAAGCACATTAAAAGTAAATTAAAATTCTATATTTACATGTTTCAACTCATAACTGAGTCACCATCAGAATGTATAACAGAAAATTACAAATGCATATGAAAAAAATATGCATATTTCTTTTTTTTTTTTTTCATATGCATTTGTAATTTTCTGTTATACATTCTGATGACAACTCAGTTATGAGTTGAAACATGTAAATATAGATTTTTAATTTACCGTAATTTCCGGCGTATAACCCGCGGATCAAACAATTCTGTTTGGACCCAGAAATTTTATTTAGTAATTGAAGCCAAATATTTACAGCGATCTAAAAAGTTACATTTTATTTAAGAAATTTCTGGGTCGAAAAATGATTGTTTGATCCGCGGATTATACGCCGGAAATTACGGTACTTTTAATGTGTTTTTATAACGTCTTTTAAGCAAATAAATATTTTAATATTGTGATATGGTTAGTAGTGGACGTAATTTTGACTTACTACTCGCACTTATTTACATTTGTATGAAAAATTCATGTAAAAACAACTTGTCAAATGAGTCCAATGCAACTTGCATTCTCTTAAAAATAACTAACAAGGAAGGTCTCCATACTGGGCATACTCAGAATATTTTGAAAAAAATACCAATTAAACTACTTATGTATGTAAGAAAGGATCAGTCAAATTTAACGGCGGAATTACAGTAGAAAGTCTGTAAAAAAATAAAATACTTTCGAGTATTTGGCGCGAAAAGACGAAAGCGTCACACGATTTGGGGAGCAGTACTTTTCCTCGCCAAAAGCAAACGATTTTAATGCATCTGAAAATTGTTAATTGATTTTTAGAATGCATGTAAAAAGTATTTAATGAATTTAAACATAAACAACGAGAGAGTTTAATAAATACATTTTTTTGTATTGCATATTTATGTTGCTTGTTGCTTAATTAAGCAACATTGTAAGCATTAATTGTTATGTTGCTTAATTTTATTACTTTAAAAACAATTTCATCTATAAAAAATACTTTCATATATTTAAGCGTATTCCAAAATAAAGGCAAGATTCATTTAGCAGTTATTCATTTCAAACCAAGGAATTCGTCGTTTCCATAGCAACAAAATTGAACCGACGGTGATATATTGGACTTAATTTTGAGATATTGAAACAATTTTAATTTTGTTTTAATTCATAAAATTTGATATTTAACTTTCATTATAAATACATATATGACAAAACTATAGGTAAATCAAACTATAACTGGCAAAACTACAGTTATTTAAGTTAAATTTATTTAAACAAGTTCAATATCAAATATTTTTATCTTAAAGAGTATTCGACATGAAAAAGTATTTTTCGAAATTTCATTTCATCGCCAACCGATGATAAATCGCCAAATAAACGAAAATTTCATTATTTTTTTTACGAACGTTCTATCGGCGTTCCGCCAATTTTTTTTTATAAACATATATATCCACATGAGACGAACACTCTGGAATTTTTTCAGATTTTTCTGAATATGCCCGTGTGGAGACCTTCCTTGTAAGTACGAAGCTGATATAAATTATTTGGCATATAGGATGAGACAACAGAAATAATGCTTTTTAAATAAATTTCTAAAGAATAACACCAAATATTGCTCATATTTTGTAATGCTAAAAACATTTTTTAAAGTTATTTTGATCCCTTAAAACATATTTTTGGAAAAATTTGGCACGTGGATATGAAAAGGTTCGCCGTACCTGTCATAGATGCACTTATACAGAATGAAATAAAATTCAGCCATTGAAGATACAGATATTGTAGCAGTCAAACTATAACTATGTGCAGTAAATGTAATGTACAGTCGTGGGGAAAAAAAAAAGTAAACACCCTTTACCAACTCCTCAACAAATTATCGTAGACGAAAGTTATTGGTACCAAACGATTGGAAATAAAGTTTACTTTTAAATAATGTACATAAAATTTGCTTAGGGGCCATCTACATATTAAAACGAATCCAAATTTCATTTTTTTCAATGGCAATACCCAATTTTAACGAGATATTTCAAATCTTTGGTTCAAACTATGCCTAGACACCGAATTTCAAGTCATTTGAATGATAAGTTTTTCAATTATAAGCATTCAAAATTTAGTGCTTCTAATGTTAAATTACATTTTTATATTTTTTGTTGTTTATATTGTTTTTACATTTTTATATACTTATACCTGATCAGGGACTGATGTTAACTTTTTGGCAACCTTCCAAATTGTGTTTAACTGAGAGGATTCATCCAGATCTCAAATTTCTGATTCATTTTATTCGGTCTCAGTTAACCAGATATGTTTCCAACAATTAGAACTTAATTTCTGGCTAATTTCTTGCCATGAACCAGAGATCATTTCAAAAAAGAAAAAAAAGAGCTCGATCAAGATTTTTCGTTGTAACAGAATTCCAAAAAAAAAAATGCACTTCGTTAAATCGGTATTTTTAATACATTAAGGTTAATGCAATTTGAAAAGGGGATTTGTAAAATTTCGTTGGAACAGGATTTTTCGTTGTAATGGAATTTGTTGTAACGGAAATCTAGTGTATTTTATTCTATGGTATGTTCGTTGTTGAAAATGAAGTGTGTAGCACTTACGGTTCATTTACAGGGACACTCAAAAGAATTCCATTGCATTAAGGTATGTGGGGAAAAATCGTTTGCGGTGTATTTTAATGATATTACACTATTTTAAACATATTGAAAGTGATATATATCACTATGGCGTTGTAGATTTATTTATCTTGCACAATGGAAGTTTTCGTACAAAAGCCGTGAATTTTAGATGTAGGATATAGACTTCCATTTTTAGGTGCGTTCGTAATTATATAAATACATAGCACCTATAGTCGTCGTTCAGTCCATCCTTATAACAGAGCAAAAACTACCCAACCGAATGGTCTGAAATTTTAAATATATAATTGTTGCAACATTTTGTCGACTCATTTCAAATTTTATGAAAATCAGATGCATAGTTTAATGACAGGGACAGTCAAAAGTTTTCCGTTACATTAAGGCCAATGGGAAAAAATTATTTCAAGTGCATTTGAATGATGTTACAGCCTTTTGAACAGAAAGAAATGGATATGCACTGATGAAGTGCACTAAAATATACATTCAGTACACTATGCGGTGCAAAAAATTATTGTAAAACTAGTTATAGTACGAACGCACCACATTTGCCACGTTTGACGAGCGATTTCCAACTTGTTGTGTGAACTCCCGCACAGGTTCCCATCTTGAAACAGAATATGTTGGAAATCAATCACTCAATAATTAGAGTTCAGTTCCACGGAAAGATTTATTTTTATGTAGTATTATATATTTTTCAACACTTTCTAACAAAATAGAAAAGTGTTATGAATGGAATTTGTCTGCCCATCCGTCTGCCCGTGCTCTAACTCGCGTAAATATAGTGCGATTACCATGAAATTGATGTATGCTACTTTGGTTTATCATGGTATGTTCGGTATTGAAAATGAAGTGTGTAAGCACTTACGGTTCATTTACAGGAACATTCAAAAGAATTCCATTACATGACAGCCTATGTGGGGAGGAAATCGTTTGCGGTGTATTTTAAAGATGTTACACTAGTTTAAGGGGTCTCGGGACTCTTAAAATTGGAAAAAATGAAAAAAAGACCATTTTCAACATTTAATATCTAAAAATGTATTTGATATTAAGACACAATTTTAAATGGGAATGAAAGATACAAGTATGTTCTTTCCTTTCAAATATTTGAAAAATTGCAAGATGCAGAATTAGCATTTACAGAGAGCTCCGAACTGTCAGATATTTGATGAGCAGAAAATCGGCATAACAGCTTATGCGCACGATTACAAAATAAACTTAGCAACTAGAATGAAAATTTTGGTGCCTACGTATACCTCAGATTATAGTAATGACACTGAACCTAAGTAAATTTGCATTTAAAGCATTTTTATATTTTTAATACAAAGTTGTATTTAGTTAATGCAAAATTTAGAAAATTTCAACAATATAAACACCTAAAAAAATATTTTCTTTTTACAAGAAAAGGGAAATTTTAGGTTCAGTTTATACAGACTAACATGAAACATATGTTTTGAAAATTTCATGAAAAAATATTCAGAAGTTTGAGATATCGTGCGCATTATGCCCAAAAACGTCATTTGGAGAAAAATGACTTCAAAGATTTGGAAACACCACTTCAGCTATTGAGCGAGTATAATTCTAAATGCCATAACTTCTGTTCTAATGGAAATTTAAAGATAACAATTATATCAAAATGTTCAGAAAACATAGAAGTTTAACATCTAATAAAATTAAATTTTCTTCGAAAATTTTAGAGCTTTAAGAGTCCTGAGACCCCTTAAATACAGTGAAACTTCTTTTAAAGGCCACCCCTATTCAAGGGCCGATATTTTTAGGAATGAAAATTTTTCCCATAGACATAATGTCAAATTTACTCCTATTAGAGGCCGCACCTACCCCTCATAAAGGCCATTTTTTTTCACATGTGCCTTAAATCCTAAACAGGTGTATTGAAACTGAGCTAAAAGATAAGAGTTCAGCAAACAACTGCACTTGCAACAAAAGCTAAGGGAGATGGGGAGGATTTAGTAGCAAAATGAAGGACCACAAACTTTTCCACAAGTGAGACAAACAGGTGTTCGTCACACTTTGTTTGATCTTTCAACTTTTAAAGGTTGAGTTGGAGGGGAAACTTGACCCTTTGTTGTAGGCACCAAATGATAAGAGGTTATACTAAAACTGTGAATGCATATTGAAGTACAATTTTTACACTAGAAATTTTATGCTCAGGCTTATGTAAAATTAAAAATTATGGCACCTAAATCAAGCCAAAGAGTACATTCGGATTTGAATGACGAAATCAAGGTTCTTAACTGTCATGATCAAGGAACATCTACATTGGCTTGACAGTTTAATTGCACCAAGAATCAAATAAGCAATATTGTTAAAAACAAAGAGAACTTACTGAAAGAATATGCAGATTTTAAAAATCGCGGGATAAAAAGAAAGAGGAATGAAAAATTTGATCACCTCTTTTCAAGGACCACCCCTCATAAGGGCCTATTTTGAATGGAACCGGCAGTTGGCCCTTACAGAGAGGTTTCACTGTATGTTGAAAATTATATATATCACTGAAGTGTACTACAAGCGCTTACTGTAGAATCTGGTGTGCATATAATTTGTCATTCATTTACAGGGACGCACAAAAGTATTTTTTTTTTTTTTTTACAGTACTACCCATGAAGAATAATGGCTGGCAGTGCTTTTCAGTTGTGGTGCGCGTTTTAAAATTTAAACTTTTTTTTTGTATATTACTTGCTAAGTATAAATTTAATGAGGGTATATCAATAAGTTTTTGCCCTCACATAGAAATAATTGAGAGAAATTCATGAAATTGCTACATTGTATTAGTCCTTTTCTAAAACAGTCACCGTGCACAGTAACACATTTCTGCTAACGGTATTTCAAAGAGCATTCCCCAAACATGCATTCCAGGAGGCGCGATAGTAGACCCAAAGGAGGGCATTTTTCTAAATTTTGCCAACCCTCACATGTGACATAGTGTTGGAAAAGCCTGTGACCCCTTATTCATGCTATGCATCTCCCGAGCCCCTCCCCCTCAAATTTGCTCTCCGGGGGGGGGGGTCATTTTTCTAAATTTTGCTGACATCGTTCATGCTCCCGGGGGGGGGGGGGGACAGGGCTCGGGAGTGCATAACATGAATAAGGGGTCACAGGCCTTTCCAACAACATGCCACATGTGGGGTCGACAAAAGTTAGAAAAATGCCCCCCCTTGGGTCTACTTTCGCGCCCCCTGGAATACATCCCCCCCCCTCTCTTTGAAATACCGTTAGCAGAAATGTGTTACTGTGCACGGTGACTATATAGAAAAGGACTCATACAATGTAGCAATTTCATAAATTTCTCTCAATTATTTCTATGAGAGGGCAAATACTTATTGATACACTCTCGTATATCCTATACAGGCATACCCAAAGGACGCAGAGTACATTTCCGTTTATTGGCGGATATTGCTGAGTGGGAATTTTAAACTCTGCTGTGCGTTTAATTGAACTAACTTTTAGCATACGATGCGATATAAATTATAAATACCAATCTATAGATCATATCGCTCACCGGCAAGAAAAGTGCCACATCTCGACAAATATAAATTTCACAGGAGAGGCAAAAAATGATTTTACTGTAACATGAAATTATAGCACTCAGCTCTGCTTGCAGTAGTAAAAACGTGTATTAAGGGGACGGTGGAGTTTAAAATCCTTAATTTTTTTTTTTTTTTTTTGTAAATTTCAACTTAAATATTATTCAAGGGTACATTATATCCATTATAACATGCATTTATCCCAAAAAAATTTTTAAAAAAATTTATTTTTGAGAAAAAAATGAAATTTTACGCGTCGTGTTAGAAATCTTCGAAATGCCCCATGCGTCTTCCATATCAATGAAAATCCCCAATATTTTTTATAAAAGTTTGATTTATATATAGAAATAAAATAGAGCATCGAATTTTACATATTTGAATTTAAAAGTAAAAAAAAAAAAAAAAAAGTTGAAAAAAATTAAAATTTTTTCAAAAAGTTTTCAAAATTTCAAATTTTTTAAATTTTTTTTTTTATTTTTTGTAAATTTCATCTTAAATATTATTCAAGGGTACATTATATGCATTATGGCATGCATTTATCACAAAAAAAGATTCAGAAAAAATTTATTTTTGAGAAAAAAATGGAATTTTACGCGTCGTCTTAGAAATCTTCGAAGTGCCCCCTGCGCGTTCCATATCCATGAAAATCCCCAATATTTTTTATAAAAGTTTGATTTATATATAGAAATAAAATAGAGCATCGAATTTTATATATTTGAATTTAAAGGTTAAAAAAAAATTTTTTTGAAAAATTTTGAAATTTTGAATTTTTTTTTTTTTTTTTTTTTTTTTTTTTTTTTTTTTTTACCTTTAAATTCAAATATATAAAATTCGATGCTTGATTTTATTTATATATATATAAAACAAACTTTTATAAAAAATATTGGGGATTTTCATTGATATTGAAGATGAAGACGCATGGGGCATTTCGAAGATTTCTAAAACGATGCGTAAAATTCCATTTTTTTCTCAAAAATAATTTTTTTTTTTTAAATTTTTTGTGATAAATGCATGTTATAATGTATATAATGTACCCTTGAATAATATTTAAGTCGAAATTTACAAAAATAAAAAAAATTATTTTTAAGGATTTTAAGCTCCACCGTCCCCTTAAAGCATGAAACCCTCAAGAATGAAGACGTAGGATGAGGTTTCGAGGATTGGGTAACTTTACCTTCTCACAGCGCCCACCCCTCTTCTGTGGTCGCAAATGGACATATAGCGTAATAAAGTGATTATCCGTAATAACTACACTGATGAAACTTTTTGCATATCAAAACGCACCTGCGACAGACCTATTAGTGTCATAAAACGCAAAATGAATTTTTGCGAGATGTGTCACTTTTCGTGCGAGTGAGCGATACACTGGGATGAACAAAAAAAATCTGAAGTTTTTCCAACTATTGATATGGGGGAGAGGAGGGCACATGTGAACAGTACATATTTCA
The DNA here is from genome assembly GCA_963932465.1 of Maratus speciosus. Taxonomy (NCBI): domain Eukaryota; kingdom Metazoa; phylum Arthropoda; class Arachnida; order Araneae; family Salticidae; genus Maratus; species Maratus speciosus. The sequence continues at coordinate 105,328,695 of OZ010795.1, read as the reverse complement.
ATCACTTAATTTGAAATAAAAAAATTAAAAAAATTACAAATAGATGGTATTTTTATTTGGACTATTTTGAACAGTACATATTTCAATCACTTAATTTGAAATAAAAAAATTAAAAAAATTACAAATAGATGGTATTTTTATTGGACTTATTTCGGTACCATCTTTTGGCTGAATTTTCAGAACAATAAGCCATTTTGATTTCTGGTAGTTGTAATTTGTTTGTTTTAGAAGGTGTGAAGTAAAAAAGTCTTCTAAGTTATTGAAGTAAAAATTCATTCAAGACATTTTTTAAAGTAGAATATCAGCATTGCATTCTATAGTGGCATTAGTTAGGTAAGTCTACAAAAAGTTTTGTTTCCTTATTTCAATTAAAAATATCTTTTTTCGATAAGTTAGGCTGAAGTTGGTAGAGGGGGCACTTGTGAACAGATCATAGGGGGGCAGATGTGAACAGTTCACTAGTGTATTTTTTAAGTCTGTGAATGCATTTTTTTTTTTTTTTTTAGTTTAAAATTTAAATACCCTTGTCAAACATTGAGCTATAAATTCAATGTTTTTAGGATTGCTGCACAGTTTTAATTTATTGGAAGTTAGATAACAATTGAAAGCGACTTAAAAGGGGTAGGTATATTAGTGTACAATTTTACGAATAATTTCTTGTATCTATGTTGAAACATTTATTGATTTATTCACACAACTAAAAAGAGGGCATCTAATTAGTTTTTATTCACAAAAAATATTTTTGTCTTATTTATGCATGTGTTCACACATGCCCCATGTATGTTCACAACTACCCCTCCACCGGGGCACATGTGAACAAATTTAGACAATTTTTAGAATAATGATATAAGTTAGAAATTCTTGATAAATGCATCCAAAAGTTTCACCAAAAGAACAAACAAATTCTAAATATTCATATAAATCAATTTTTAGTTCAATAGCTCATAACAATTTTAAGAAATAGTCAAACATGTAAAAATTGTTCACATGTGCTCCCCTCTCCCCTACAGTATTCTGAATGTGCTAGAAAATGTTTCGATAATCTATGCTGGACGCATGATTTTTCGTTCTTTACAACTTATTTAAATCGCTTCGAATTATAACTGAAAAGATAATTTCTTTACAAAAAGGAAGAATATTGGCGTCTGTTTTTCTATTATACTTTTGGAGATTGTAAAATGACTGGTGGACCGACACAAAATTGGTTATTTTGAATACTGACTTTTTTTCTACCTGCGTCGAAATTAATATCCATTAATTCGCAATGCATTTTTTTTTTTTCAAATAGACTATAACAACAAATTTTAGGGGGGAAAGGGAACACGTGTAAACAACAAGAATTAGATCTAATTAACCCACATTGGACCACACCGATTAAATATTTTTGAAAATTTTTTAAAACTTCAATTATATCATTAATATGGTGTAATTAAGTAGATACTAGCAAAATTTTGAAAAAAAGTTTTTAATTTTTTAAGTAACTAGTTGTTCTATAAACAGGACATATTAGTAGGACACATAGTAAGGACATATAAAATGTATACATAAACTAATTTTATGAGCAAATATTTTATTTTACTTTAAAAAAACTGCTTATGTTCTACAAAAATACTCTATGATTTCTCCAATACAAAGATAACGGTAAAATTCTAGATTATAAGATCACAATTCTTAAAGAATTTTTTAAATAGATTTTTTTCAATTAAATTTTAATTGGTTACTTGTTTTTATGTTATACTCTTATGTATTTTAAAGACGTCATAACAAAATGCAAATAAAAAATCCTTACCAATTTTATTTTAAAAAATATTTTATTAGCTGTCCTATTTATAGGACAACATGGTTAACTTCAGATTAAATCTTCCAAAAATTGTCAATGGTTGGTAGTAATAATTATCATCTGTTGCTAAAACTTGCAGAGCAATTACCCAGTTTGCTTTATGATCACAGCAATTTAAGGTAAAGTTATTTAATATGATTGTCAACCATTTTTTAGTGGTTAAAGCGAGCTTTGATCTGTGTCCTGGTTAAAATTAGTTTTGGCCGGTCAAAATTACAACTTTCAGCATGCTTATTAGAAAACAGTTCGAACTATTTTTTCGAAGCCCGAGACTGATACAGAAAATACACGGTAGAAAAATTTTAATAACATTTTAAAATTGTTTAAAAATTAATTTTATTTTCTCATTTAAAAATATCTTCTTAACAAAGAAATAACTATTAAACCTAAATGCTCCCTCCTGATAGCGTTTTGGGAATTTCATTTCTCTGAAAATATATTTAAAATAGATAAATTTATTATTTATACCCAACCACTGGTAGAAATCCATAAAAGTCACAATTCTTATTGTACAACTATAGAAAAAAGAAACTAGCTCTGTTTTCCATTAATTCTGGAAAAGGATTGCAAACAGAGAGTGGGGATAGACAAGGAATATCCCACGGCCTCTTTAAGTTATTAACACTTGACCGTACAAAGGCTCCAGAATCAGATAGAATATTTTTCCTTATATCCCCATCAATAACAAATCAATTTCCCTTTCAAATTGATTTTTAAAGGATTGAATAAGAAACTTAAAATACATTCTTATTTTTTTAAGTTTCTTATGCAGCTCGTCAGCAAGTTTTTTTTTTTTTTTTAAACCTTTTTCGATTTGTGGAAAATATCAAGCATATCATACACCATGATATTTTGAAAGTAAATAGGGTGAAAGTCACCAGGTACTGATACCTAACCAGTAACTGACACTTCGTCAAAAATGTAACTCAAATAGGCTTTTTTTTTTTTTTTTTTTTTTGTAAAATTCTACAAAGTAATGACCTTTAGCAGTAACTTTTTTTTTTTTTGTATCTCAGGGCTCTTAAAATTGGAAAAAAAAAAAAAAAAAAAAAAAGAAGACCATTTTCAACGTTTAACATCTTGAAATGCATGAGATTTAAAAACACAATTTTTTATTGGGATGAAAGATACAAGTATGTTTTTTTCATTTCATGTATTTAAAAAATTGTAAGATGCAGAGTTAGTATATACAGGCGCTCCAAACTTTAAGACATTTGTCGAGCAGAAAATTTGTAAAACAGCTTACGCGCAGAATTACAAAATAAATTTTGCCACTAGGAGGAATTTTTTTGTGCCTAATTATACTTCAGATTGTAATAATTACCCCGAACATAAATAAATTTGTATTTAAAGCATTTTTATATTTTTAATACAAAGTTTTAGCTAATACAAAATTTTGAAAATTACAACAACATAATTACCTAAAAATATTCTTTTTTTTTTTTTTTTTTTTTTTTTTACAATAAAAATGAAATTTTAGGTTTCGTTTATACAGACTGAGATGAAACACATATTTTGAAAATTTCATGAAAAAATATTAAGAAGTTTTTGAGATGTCCTGCGCGTTATGCCCAAAAACGTTGGAGAAAAATGACTTCAAAGTTTTGGGAATGCCGCCGCTTCAGCTATTAAGCGGCTATCATTCTAAAAGCCATAACTTCTGCTCTAATAGGCATTTCAAGGAAACAATTATATCAAAATATTCAAAAAAGATAGGAGTTTAACATCTAAACAAATTAAAATTTCGAAAATTTTGAAGGTTTAAGAGTCTTGAGACCCCTTAAACATAGAGCTTAGAAAGATTTCTTTCTTTTCTTTTTTTGCCAAAAGAAGTCACTGCCAGAGCAAAAGTTTTTTTTTTTTTTTTAATCTGCAGAACGAATGATTGGAAATTTCACTTACACTAGATTTGACTGAAAGAACATAGGCTGATTTTGAAGGTAAATAGGGAATCCCCCCCCCCCCCCAGTTATTGACACCTAACCAGTAACTGACACTTCATCAAAAATGTAACTCAAATAAGCATTTTTGTTTTTCTGTAAAATTCTGTTCCTTTTAAAAGGTAACTTATTTACCTTAACTGTTCTAAAATTATGCGTCAGTTATTGGTCAATTATTGACCCTATTTATGAAAAAATATTATTTTTCAAAATTTTGTCAGCAATAATTTAATATATCTCTACTATACTTTCAAAAACAAAGATAAGAATAAAATTTTGTAATAGTGATTTGAGCAAGACAGAATCCTTAAGGTGTCAGTTTTATCAAATGCATGAAAATATGAAACATCATATTTTGAAAATATAAATAGAATATATATTAAGATATAATCGATATTTGTGTATCGCGAAACCCTGTTGAAAACAGGGGAAAATAAAACTAGAAAGGCTAAAATTAAATTCTCACCAAACAGTAATAATAAAACTGTTACTTTAAAATATAAAACTTTATACACATGTATAAGTTGCGAATGTCTAATAGTTTACACATTGCTTACACAAATTTAACTTTAAGTTTCAGTTTTAGCTATAGTCAGTTCTTAATACCAAATTGAAACATATCAGAATCGACACAGACAATTGTGAAAAAGAGTAAAGAATAAATTTTATTAAATACTGATTCATTACTCTTACTTAAAATTCAGGCTAAATAAGGCTTGAAAAAAGATCTATGGTAACGCATTTATTTTTTAATGATACGAAAATTAATGTTGTCGCTTTAAAATTTAGAGAATTATAAATTTTAGGAGAATCTGTATAGCAAGGGAAAAAATAGTATTATTAAACTAGAAAACAGGAATTCTGCTTTTTCAGAATTTAGTGTCGCCCCCGATGAAAAAAAAAATATATGTTATATAAATAGCACAAAACATATTTCAATTTTAAGACTTAAAGCACAAACTTTTATTTTATGTAAAATGACGTCATTCGCATCCGCTTAAGAATTACACATTTACGATCCACTCTTAAACATCTACAGTAAAGCATGCATAGGATATCACTATCTCAAAATAATACACAAATGCAGCAAAAAAGATGCCGTCATTAAAGAAACTGGGCAAAAAAAACGGCTATCTAATGATTCATAGGCATTCATTTGTTTGTAACATTAATATAGATGATTTCAGTCGTGACGTCAGTCATGACGTTTTCGTTGGAAACTGACTCCAAACAAACGGTTGCTATGTTGTATTTTGTTTGTGTGTTGCAGCTATATATTATATCTATATCTCACATCTAAGCGTTTTAATACTTGATAATGTACTGGTAACATTTTCCACGATTTATATTTAAAAAGAAATGACGCATAGCAACCGTTTGTTTGGAGTCAGTTTCCAACCAAAACATCATGACTGACGTCACACGGAAAGGGTCTACAGATATAAGTCAAAATTGGGAAATTTCATTAGCGTCCACTGGCCGGTAGGGCTAATTTTTTTAAGTGGCCACTTTCTTTAAACTAGCGGCCACTTTTTTATTTTAAAATGCTAAACAGTAAAATTTCCATAAGTATTAATCTAAAACTGAGTAGCCCAAATAAATATGTTAATATAAATATATTGGAAACAAAAAAGTAGAATACTTGATGAAATGCAAGAAAATTTTATTATCTCCTTATAAAAAAGTGGCCGGAAGGTGGCCGCTGATAGACAATTTTTCACTAGCCACTTTTTTTTAATTTACTGGCCCTGTGGCCGGTGGCTAGTGCTAATTTTGACCTTTATCTACAGATACTTAAAATTAAATATAGTTTATAATAGATCCATGTTTTATTATTCGTAGAAATTATTAATTTTTTTTTTTATTTTTTAAATACCACGTATTTTAATTACATTTTCTTTCGGATGTTATGAGAAAATGGCAACAAAAAGATATAATTGCTATTTTTCAACTATTTTCCCTTTACTTTCTATATAAATGGAGTACTTGAGTTGCCAAAATTAAACAAATGGTGCTAAAAACTACAAAAAAATTAATGTTTCAAAAATAAATGGAGTTGCAGTTTTCAAACATATTGCATTTAAAAGTACTTTTTTTCTCCCAATACGACGGTATAAACATTGAAAATGTGCGATGCTTAGAAATTAAAAAATTTGCTATAGAGCATTTAATTGTACAATAATACATCTGCTTTGTTTATTGCTAGCTTCTGTAAGGTAACATTATTTTTTGGAGACAAAATAAGCTGGGAGAAAGAAATAGCACACCGTTCCGGGGGCTAATAAAACAAAAATGATACACTAACAAAAAGAAAAACAAAATCAGGTAAAAGCACCATTAGAAATCATATTTATCTCTTTAAAACTTTCCCAACGACACCAGACATATGTGTGATTGACAATTGTGAAAAAGGGTTAAGTATAAATTTTATTACTGAAACATTCTCTTACTTAAAATTAAGTCAAAACAAGGCTTGAAAAAAGATCTACGAAACATATTTATTTTTTAATGATACGAAAATTAATGTTGTCTCTTTAAAATTTAGACAATTATAAATTTTAAGAGAACCTGTATAGCAAGGGGAAAAAAAGTATTATTAAATAAAAGAAAAACGATACTAAAAAAAAAAAAAATCATGTAAAAGTACCATTAGAAATCATATTTAACTCTTTAAAACTTTCCCAATGACACCAGAACATTCAAACTATTAATGTTAAAATTTCTATTTCTATGAACCATTTTTATCTGTACCATATCAATCGCTACTGCGAGAGAAACTATTCACTCACATATCCTCTTCGGCCCTTGGGTCCCCAAACGGGGACCTCTGTACTTTTCCTTATAAAAACTAAAATGTCCGATTTTTTTACATTTTCACATCACTTCTTAATAGCTGAATGTTTTTTTGCGTTCAAAGCAAACGAATAAATGGCAGCATCTAAGCTGATTCCCACATAAAATAGATGTTGTTTTCATCTGAGTTTGCAAAATGTCTAAAAATGCCCAAAAGAAAGTATGACCAAGAAAGTGAGAAATGTTCATAAGTATTTAACTTGAATCTTTTTCAATAAAAAATTTTGAGGCTTTGTACATTATTTACTTGTTTAAAGCTCTTAAATTTGTGATTGGGCTAATTTAAGTTATTAAAATTTATTAGGTTATCAAATTGATGTTTTAAGGGGGTTTATGTAGCTTTAGATCCATATTTTTCAACTTAAATTACTAACAAGGAAGGTCTCCATACTGAGCATACTCAGAATATGTTGAAAAAAATGCTAGTGAAACTACTCATGTATGTAATAACGGATCAGTTAAAATTAACGGCGGAATTACAGTAGAAAATCTGTAAAAAAATAAAATACTTTCGAATAATTGGCGTGAAAAGACGAAAGCGGCACGCAATTTGGCGAGCAGCACTTTTCCTCGCCAAAAGCAAACGATTTTAATGAATCTGAAATTTTTTTGTTAATTGATTTTGAGAATATGCGGTATTTAATGAATTTAAACGTAAAGCATGAAAGAATTTATTATTATTATTATTACATTTTGTATTATACTTGTTGCCGATTTGAACGAAATTTTGCCATTGTTTTATTCTCCAATCCACAATTTTTTTTTAATTTAAACGGCTTTATCTGTTATAAAAATAACTTTTAACGCCAGATGAATAATGCTGCCGTAATACATTTCCATACCGAAAAAGTTGTTTCCATAGCAACAAAGTTGAATCGGTAGTGCTCGATGGGGCATATTTTTGAGTTTCGAACAATTTTAATCAATTTAATATTTTGTTTTAAATCGTAAAATATGATAGTTAAAATTCGTTATAAGTGCATATAGATATATATGACAAAACTATAGTTAAAACAAAATAAAAATGACAAAGCTAAAGTTATTTAAATTAAACTTATTTAAACAAATTCAACATAAAAAGTTTTTTCCTTAAAGAGTATTGGACAAGCGTATTTTTTTTTAAACTTAATTTCTTCGCCAAACGGTGATAAGTCGCCAAATAAGCGAAATTTTCATTATTTTTTTAGGGACGTTCTACCGAGGTTCGGCCAAAAAAAAATTTATAAACATATATACCCATGGGAGAAGAACATTCTGTATTTTTTCAGATTTTTCTGAGTATGCCAGTATGGAGACCTTCCTTGTAAGCGCCTAAAGGATCATTTCCGAAAAGATATTTTTTCTGTTATTTACGATGTCATTTTATTTGGAAAAAACCAATGAATTTGTATTATTATTTTAGCTTCGGAACTGAAGAGGATATCACAGTACGTCATTCAAACAGTTAATAATTAAAGAACTGCACGACAGCTTTACTTGTAAAATTTACATGGCTTTAATGAAATCCGACCGACCAAAACTGGACAGTTTAATACTTATGAACAGGACAAAATTAAAACTGTGTAAATATGTATGAAAATTAAAATTAAATTTTAAACAAAGAATGTTAATTAAACTATTCCTGAACGTATAACACTTTATACACATATATAAGTTGAGAATTTCTTATGGTTTATGCATTGCTTACAAATTTAATTTTTAAGTTTCAGTTTTAGCTAATCAGTTTTAATACCTAATTGAAACACACCTTGAACTGACATTGGCAATTGTGAAAAAAAGTAAAAGGATAAATTGTATTAAGTACTAAAACATTCTCTAACTTAAAGTTCAGTCAACACAAGGCTTGAAAAAAGATCTGTGTAACGTATATACTTTTAATGATACGAAATTTAATGTTGTGTCTCTTTAAAATTTAGGAGAATTTGTATAGCAAGGGAAAAAAATTAAAATACAATAAAAATGATACGCTAAAATAAACGAAAATCAAAATCACGTAAAAGTACAATTAGAAATAATATTTATCTGTTTAAAACTTTTCCAACGACCCCCTTCATATAATTCTATTTTAACCCATATTGGACCGCTGTCCTATAAATAGGACAGCTAATAAAACATTTTTTTAAATAAAATTGGTAAGGATTTTTTGGATGCATTTTGTTATGACGTCTTTAAAATACATAAAAGTATAACATATAAATAAAAAAACAAGTTAGTCACAGATATCTCTGTTTATTTAAAACCTGTATTTTACATATAATCCATAACTTTAAGTTATTTACCTTATTATCAGGTTTTACTTTATTTTCCATGTGCAGCAATATTTTATTTCGTATACATCCTTCATATATTTAAAAGCATTTTCATTTTGTTAATATTTTCTTTATTTATATTTAAAAAAAGGCCACATCATTTTAAAATGATGTGGCCTTTAAAATTTTCATTTTGTTAATATTTTCTTTATTTATATTTAAAAAGGCCACATCATTTTAAAATGATGTGGCCTTTTTTAATATAAATAAAGAAAATATTAACAAAATGAAAATGCTTTTAAATATATGAAGGATGTATACGAAATAAAGTATTGCTGCACATGGAAAATAAAGTAAAACCTGATAATAAGGTAAATAACTTAAAGTTGTGGATTATATGTAAAAAAACAAGTAACCAATTAAAATTTAATTGGAAAAAATCTATTTAAAAAATTCTTTAAGAATTGTGATCTTATAATCTAGACTTTTACCGTTATTATTATCTTTTTATTGGAGAAATCATAGAGTATTTTTGTACAACATAAACAGTATTTTTAAAGTAAAATAAAATATTTGCTCATAAAATTAGTTTATGTATGCATTTTATATGTCCTTACTATCTGTCCTACTAATATGTCCTGTTTATAGGACAACTAGTTACTAAAAAAATTAAAAACTTTTTTTCAAAATTTTGCTAGTATCTACTTAATTACACCATATTAATGATATAATTGAAGTTTTAAAAAATTTCAAAAATATTTAATCGGTGTGGTCCAACATGGGTTAACACGGTTTATACACAGATATGAAACATTTTTATCTCCATACCAATCGCTACTGCGGTAAAAACTATCAGCTCACGTATCACAGCACGTCATTCAAAAAGTAATCAAAGAACCGCACGACAGATTTACTTGTAAAATGGAATTTATGGAATCCGACCGACCAAAACTGCACAGTAGAATACCTCATGAAAAGGACAAAATTAAAGCTGTTTACATAAGAAAAATTAAAATTAAATTATAAACAAAGAATAATAATAAAACTAGCCATGTGCGAATAAAACTGTGTGAATATAAAAATTTCGGTAAAACTCTTATTGCTTATAAAATGCTTACACAAATTATGTTTCAAATATCAAACTTCAAAGCAGCTGAATTGATAATTATAAAAAGTAATAAAGGATTTATCTACTTATTAAACATTGAAACTTGAAGCACTCTCTTAATTAAAATGTAGTACAGAACAAGGTAAGAGAAAATTTCAACCATGGATTTTATTTTTATTTATTTAATTTTAAATAAAGCAAAAATTAATGTGCTGAAAAGATAATTATAAAAAAATAATAAAGGATTTATCTACTTATCAGACATTGAAACACTCTTAATTAAAATGTAGTAGAGAGCAGAGTATGAGAAAATTTCAACCAGGTTTTATTTTCATTTATTTATTTAATTTTAAATAAGGCAAAAATTGATGTGTTGAATTGATAATTATAAAAAATAATAAAGGATTTATCTACTTATCAAACATTGAAACACTCTCTTAATTAAAGTGTAGTACAGAGCGAAGTAAGAGAAAATTTCAAGCATGAATTTTATTTATATTTATTTAATTTTAAGTAAGGCAAAAATTGATGTGCTGAATTGGTAATTATAAAAAATAATAAAGGATTTTTCTATTTATCAAAAATTGAAACACCCTCTTAATTAAAATGTAGAACAAAGCAAGGTAAGAGAAAATTTCAACCATGTATTTTATTTTATTTTATTTTAAATAAGGCAATAATTTATGTGTTGAATTGATAATTATATAAAAAATAATAAAGGATTTATCTACTTATCAAACATTTAAAAACTCCCTTACTTAAAATGTAGTACAGAGCAAGGTTTAGAGAAAATTTCAACCATGGATTTTACTTATTTATTTATTTTTAAGGCGAATATTGATGTTTTCTTTATAAAACTGAAACAAATGTTTGCATCCGATCTATATAAACGACAAATTAAATTACCATTAAATCAAGTAATTTAAATATACGAAAAAAGAGAAACGTGAAAAGTATCACCAGAAATAATATTTGAATTATTTTAAGATTTTTTTTAAAGTGATGCCAGATGTATGTGCTCAAATCAGGGTTGGAAATGCACCGGAGCAAACCTAAACCATATTCCGGTTCATGAAGTTATGACAAATATTGTTCCGGTTCGTGAAATTATGGTGAATATTGTTCCGGTTCGTGCAATTATTAAAGCATATTATTACTGATATTTATATAGTTTATTGTGGTCTATCTAACTTTTTTTAATTATTATTTTGAATATTGAATACATTTTTAAAATTGTTTTTGCATGGTTAGATATAAATTTGTCTATACTTTAAAAAAAAAATTTAATCAACAATAATTTTGAAATAGCGTTTCGGTTCGTGGATTTTTCCATTTCGAGACCTGGCTCAAATTATTAGTGTTTACTTTTTTTGCTCTTCATGATAAACTATACAAAAAAAAAAAAAAAAAAAAGAGAGAGAGAGAGAGAGATATTTTTATCTTTTATATCCTATCGCTACTGCAAGAGAAACTATCCACTTAGATATCAGAGCACGTCATTCAAAGAGTTAACAATCAAAGAACGGCATGACAGGTCGCCTCGTAAAATCTACATGGCTTTAATGAAGTCCGACTGATCAAAATTTCACAGTAGAACGAATTCTAAGTTTCTCACTCTAACAAAAACAATAATAATAAAAATATAAATACTCACACCGGTAAAAGTAAAACAAAATATTAAACAAGAATTACCCTGTGAATTCGAGTCGCATTGATTTCCACTAGACACACAGAGATGTTGCTGGATTCAGAGAGGTGGTCCGAATTCTTCGCGCGCTCAAAACGCACTGAGATTCTGTGAAGTCTGTCTCCTTACTAGTTTCCCAGCAACTAAAACAAAAAGGGGGATGCGCAGTCGATGAAATTTTTGATAGGCGGTAGATATTTCCAATTCGATTGCTCCAAAACACAAAAATAAATAGAGAGGTGCAGCTGAGAGATCTCCAATGAATTAAAAAGATGGTTATTTTATTTTGTTTTTTAGATCCGGCAATTAGACGACACATTCTCTTTGAGCGTTTTGTCTTGCATACATAAATAGTTTATTTAGGATTGCTATGAAATACGTAAACATTTTGAACTCTTTCTCATGTATTATTAATTGTTCTCTGTTGTCGATTAAAACCTTCTTTAAATTATAAATGTATTTTAAAAAACTTAATTCGAAAGCAATAATATGTAGAGGAGGACAGGTTTTTTTTTTATGATAAAAATACCTCAATTTATTTATTTCACCAGTTTTCGCGGTAAATTATTGGATTAAAAAGAATCGCTATGAAATGCGTAAATATTTTCAGCTCTTTCGCATGTATTAATTGTTTTCTGTTATAGATTAAAACCTTCTTTAAATTATAAATAAATGGTATTAAAAAAATAATTCGAAAGCAATAATCTGTAAAGGAGGACATGTTTTTTATGGTAAAAATACTTCAATTTATTTATTTCACCAGTTTTCGCGGTAAATTAATGTATTAAAAAGGACTACTACAAGAAATATTTATATAATGACCCGGCAATTAAACGAAACATTTCTCTTTTGGCGGTGTTTTTTGTCTTGATACCAGTGTTGAATTGGGACACTTTTCTCCGGGAGGGATTTTTGTGTCTCCGGGGAGAACATTATAGAGTTCCGTGGGGGGGGGGGGGGGGGGACATCTCATTACTCCGGGGAAGGGGGATGTAATCCCCAGGCCACCCCCTGAAATCAACACTGCTTGATACATAAATAGCATATTTATACTGCTATGAAATAAGTAAACATTTTGAGCTCTTTCTCATGTATTATTAATTGTTTTCGGTTGTCGATTAAAACCTTTTTTAAAGTATAAATAAATAGTTTTTTGAAAGCTTAATACGAAAGCAATAATCTAATACGGAGAAAAATTGTTTTCATTATAAAAATACTTCATAAAGGTTTTTGTTTAATTTATTCATTTCATTAGTTTTCGCGGTAAAATAAATATACATAAAAAATTGCCAATAGCAAAAATATTTATATAATGTTAAAATGATAGGACAATACGACTTACACGACAAATTCACTTTTGGTCTTTTTTTTTTTTTTTTTTTTTTTTTTTGCCTATAGACATAAATAGCATAGATTTAGCATTGCTACGAAATGAGTAAACATTTTGAGCTCTTTCTCATGTATTATTAATTGTTTTCAGTTGTCGATTAAAATCTTCTTTGAATTATAAATAAATAGTATTTTTAAAATTAACTCGAAAACAATAATCTGCAAAGGAGATTTTTTTTATGACAAAAATACTTCATAAAAGTTTTTGTTCAATTTATTTATTACATTACTTTTCGCGGTAAATCGAATATGCATTAAAAATGACCAATACAAGAAATAGTTAAATAATGTTATAATAACCCAGCGATTAGACGACAAATTCTCTTTTGGCGGTGTATTCTTCTGCTACGATAGGTACCTTCAGCGCTTCTCAACAGTTTTGCTGAATGCCCATAAATCGAAATTTGTCTGTAACGGAAAAATGCGATTTTCTCAAAAACTATGTGACCTAGGGTAATCGGTATAATTTTCCTGCAAGGTTTAAATTAACGTCTACTCCCTCTAATTTTTTAATAATTTTAGCTTCAGTAAATTCGGAATTAGATGGGGGGAACATATTTTTGCGCTACATTTTCAACTATATCTTTGAAAATGTAATACCCAAAATTAAAAGAAATGTATTTTTGAATTCAGCGTTACGAAAGCTTTCACACGATACCCCACACGATATACAAAGAAAATATTTTTTTTCTTCAAGCAACTGAATTTGCCCCTATACATTTTTACTAAATATATTTATAAATGTTTAATAATCTGAAAATATAGGGGTCAACAGTCTTTATTACTTCCCCGAATTTGAACTTTCCACGTTCCACAGTTTACGAGCAAAATGGCTGTGACAGACAGACAGACACCAGAGTGATCTTATAATGGTTCCGTTTTTACTTTTTAAGTACGGAACCCTAAAAAATTAATTCTAAAGCAATAACCTGTAAAAGAGAACAGGTTTTTTTTATGATAAAAATTTATTTATTTCACCAGTTTTGGCAAATTAATAAAAAGGACTAACACAAGAAATATCTATATAGTTCTCCCTTGGCAGTGTTTTTTTTTTTTTTTTTTTTTTGGTCTTACATACATAAATAGCGTATTTTAGTATTGCTATGAAATAAGTAAACATTTTGAATCCTTTCTCGTGTATTATTAATTGTTTTTGATTGTCGATTAAAAACTTCTTTAAATTATAAATACATAGTTTTTTAAAAGCTTAATACGAAAGCAATAGTCTATTAAGGAGAACAGTTTTTTTATTATAAAAATACTTCATAAAAGTTTTTGTTTAATTTATTCATTTAAATTAGTTTTCGCGGTAAAACAAATATGCATTAAAAATGACCAATAGCAAAAATATTTATGTAATGTTAAAATGATTCAGCAATTAGACGACACATTTTCTTTTGGAGATTTTTAAAAATATATATATATAGTGAGTGTATTTAGGATTGTTGTGAAATAAGTAAACATTTTGAGGGTTTTTTTTTTTTTTATACATTATTAATTATTTTCGGTTGTCGATTAAAACTTTCTTTAAATTATAAATAAATTGTTTTTTACAAACTTGCTACGAATGCAATAATCTATTAAGGGGAAAGGTTTTTTTTTAATTATAAAAATACTTCATAAAAGTTTAATTTATTCATTTCATTCAGTTTTCGCGATAAATTAAATATGCCTTAAAAAGCACAGTAGCAGAAATATTTATATAACGTTCAAATGATCCCACAATTAGATGACACATTCTCTTTTGCCGGTGTTTTTGTCTTGCATTTGCAAATAGAACCTCTTTTATCCGAAACTCTTGGTTAACCGAAATCCATTTTTAAACCTTTTTTTCTTTTACTATCACATTCCTTGTATGCAAAATCAATTTTGAAAGAAATTTTGTTGTTGTTGTTGTTGTTAAACTATCATATACCTTTTGTGCAAGTGGTCCTTTCAGAACTACGAGTACATGTAAATATTTTCGATCCCCTTTTTTAGCGATCCTTTGAATTTAACTTGAGCTCCAGCAAGCTGCGGAATGGAACAAAGAAAGCGAACAAATTAGCAATTCTGAAGCTTTTGAATGTTTTGCAAAAGGATTGGCATGGCTGGAGCAGCAGAAAGACTTTGATAGTGGTGAACTAATAATATTTAAAAATTCCATGATAGAGCTTCAAAGCAAAGGCAATCGAAACTGCGACAAACAAAACATTTTTTCAAACCATTGTGATATATATATCAAAGGTACTTATTTTCAAAATTAAAATTCATGTAATTTTTTCTTGTTTCTATTTTTGTATTGCTTTATTTTTTATTAAGCACTTGTTACTATAATAAGAAATATTGCATATATTCCCCTTAATCTTAAAATTGAAGCATTCTCGATTATCCGAAAATTTCGATTTTGCGAAAGAGGGTTGGTCCCAATTACTTCGGATAATCGAGGTTCTACTGTACTGTATTTAGGATTGATATAAAAGGAGTAAACATTTTGAGCTTTTTTTTTATGTAACATTGTTTTTGGTTTTCGATAAAAAAAAAAAAAAAACCTTCTTTAAACTATAATTTTTTTTTTTTTTTTTTTTTTTTTTTTAACTGAATTCGAAAGCAATATTCTAAAACGCAGAAATGTTCTTTTTTATGGTAAAAATACTTCATAAAAGTTTGTGATTAGTTTATTTATTAATTAATTTCATCACTTTTCGCGGCAAATCAAACATGTATTAAAAATGACCAATGCAAGAAATATATAACGTTATTCATTTTCATTCTAGAAAGAATAAGTTAGAAATTGCACGTCAAACGTGGCAAATGAGGTGAGTTCGTACTATAACTAAATTTACAAATAATTTTCGTACCGTATATTGTACTCACTGTATATTTTAGTGCACTTCATAAGTGCATATCAGTTTCATTCTGTTCGAAAGGCTGTAACATCATTAAAATGCACTTGAAATATTTTTTCCCATTGGCCATAATGTAACCGAAAACTTTTGACTGCCCCTGTCATTAAACTATACATCCGATTTTCATAAAATTTGAAATGACTCGACAAAATTTTGCAACAATTATATATTTAAAATTTCAGACCATTCAGTTCGGTAGCTTTTGCTCTGTTATATGCGGACGGACAGACAGACAGACAGACGGACCGAACGACGACTATAGGTGCTACGTATTTATATAATTACGAACGCACCTAAATAGGGCAGTAGAAAAGGGCATTATCGTAAGATAAAATAAATTATTGCCTTTATTTACGATAAAAAAGAAGGGTAAAATATGTAATTTTTAGATATGATGAATAAAGTAAAAATGATTTTGAAGGATTTCAGAAATGATAGGATCATTTACAGTATTTTCCCCAAAGAAATGGGGGAATTCTACAATTTTTGCATGTTCTCGGTCATACGGATTTAAAAATACTGTGGTATGAAGAAAAATTTTACTAGAAATCTCTAGGTACAACTACTGGGCATTTCACTACTTTTAATCCTTTCAAGCGCAGTGGTACCACGTCGGGACCACCTAATTTTAATCCAAGCTTACAAACGGCAGCAAGAATATTTTAATAAAATTTTGCGTTTACAATTAAAATTTAGAAGAACAAGTTTTTACTTTCTAAAAAGGTCATTTGTAAATTCCGGCGTCAGTCAATCATTTCATCATTTTACGAACAGAATTCTTCTGTGCCGGAAAGGGTTAAAAGGTGCAGGGTGCTGCCCCTTAAAAATGGCTTTCAAAGTATATTAATGTTATACTGCCCCACCAGCTACTGAGAGGTTCTGCATTCAAAGCTGCTAGAAGGGAAGCGCTGGGTTTGAATCCATATCTTCGGCTTAACCGTTTGGAGTTTTCCGTCGAACCTTGGGTTACCTTGTGCAAATACGGGTTAGGTTACCTTAGAACGACCCCTTCACACGGAGGGGCACTCCCCTCCCTCGGCATTTAGCCTTCGTGTAGATAATTGGTCATAATAAACAACACCAACTAATGTTATATTAATATTTCTCGCATTGATCATTTATATAATATCAAAACCGAACCTCGAATAATACATTATCATTGTACGTTATATAAATATATTTGAATAAATATTTATAAATGCTGATAAAATATTAATATAAGAGGAGTGTGCAGTCGATGACATTTTTGATACGCAATAAATAAATAGAGAGATGCAGCTGAGAGTTCCCCACTTGAATAAATTATTTTAGTTATATTTACTTATTTAAAGATATTTTTATTTTATTTTTTTAGATACGGCAATTAGGCGACACATTCTCTTTTGGCGGTGTTTTTTTTTTGTTTTGCATACCTAAATAGCGTATTTAAGATTGCTATGAAATGAATAAACATTTTGAACACTTTCTCATGTATTGCAAATTGTTTTCGGTTGTCAATTAAAACTTAAAACCTTCTTTAAATTATAAATAAATAGTTTTTAAAACTTAATTCGAAATCAATAATCTGTAAAGGAGAAAAGTTTTGTTTTGTTTTGTTTTTTAGCCCCCCCCCCTTCCCCGATATGCTATTTCTTTTCTTTCAGGCAACAATTAAAGTATCGCCCCTTAAAATAACGTTATGTTACATAAGCCAGCCGTAAAACGAAAAGGATGTATCATTGTACGGTTAAATATTGATAATCTCTACTGCATTTTTTTAAACTTTTAAGCATCGCACATTTTCAATTTTTAAACCTTCGTATAGGCGGAAAAAAGTAGTACTGCAATTTCTTTGGAAGAAGTGCATCTCAATTTATTTATTTATTTATTTGTAATTTTTAATGCCATTTCTGTATTGATGGCAAATAAAGTACTCCATTTCTGTAGAAAGAAAAGGGAAAATAGCTGGAAAATAGTAGATTACTATATTATTTTTGTTGTCATTTTCTCATAACTGAAAAAAAAATTGCAATTAAAATACGTGCTATTTTGAAAAAAAATATAAATGAATGATTTCTGCTGATAAAACATGGAGCTATTATAAACTATATTTAATTTTAAGTATCCATATTAATGTTACCAACAACTGAAGACATATGAATCATAAGATAGCCCAAATTTTTGACGAGTTTCTTGAATGACATCATCGCTTTTCGCTGAGTGTGTGTATTATTCCGTGATAGTGACGTCCTATGTATACTTTTCTATAGATATTGTTTAAGACTGGATTGTAAATGTGGAATTCTTCAGTTTATGCAAATGATGTCATTTTATAAAAAATAAAACGTGAATTTTAAGTCTTAAAACTGAAATAAGTTTTGTACTATCTATATTTATTTTTATTTATTTATTTATTTATTTATTTTTATTTTATTTTTTTGCCGGGGGCGACACTAAATTCTGAAAAAGCAGAATTCCCTTTTCTAGTTTTCTTTTCTTTTTTTAAATGATAAAAATACGTCATAAAAGATTAGGGATGCACTGAATATTCAGATCTATTCGGTATTCGGCCATACTACCGAATATTCGGTAAGGCCGAATATCAAACTATTCAGTATGCCGAATATTCTGCTTGGCCGAATATTGAAATAAATGACCGAATTCTTAAAAAACCTCTTTAAAAATATTTTTTTAACCTTAAAACACCTTCTATTTCTGTCAATTAATAGAGATAATTAGAATAATTAGAAATAGAATTATATTTAAATCAAAGGAAAAATGCTTTTACATTTTTTATTTGCTATTTGAAAACTATAACGTAAGAAAATGAAGCAATAATGACTATTTTAGTCTCTTCCTGACAAATAAGCAATATATGACTGTAAAAGTTTTCTTCCAATTCCTTCAAAATTCCACTTTGATTTTTAAAAATTTGTTTTAGAATATCAGAAAATTTTATTCATTTGTTTTAATTCAAAGAGGAATCCTTGAAATAAAAAAAAAAAAAAATCAACTAAAGATGCTTTAAAACTAATCCTTTTTAAATAACAATTCAAAGCATAGAATTTTTTTTTGTGTGTGTGTGTGTAAAATTTATTTGCAATAAACAATTAAATTTAAAAAATAAAAAAAACGGACTGCGTAAAAAGCGAATTAATTAATTATTTCTCATCAATGTGAAACTATTTTTTTTTTACATTCCTACTATTAGCTCACACTCTCGTTATATATATATATCTTGTTCAAATTTTCAATCGTTAATAAAATACTTATTATTCATCTAATCAAGCTCAAATACTTTTTTTAAAACTTGTAGTGGATGACACTTGATGTTAATTCAGTTTTTTTTAAATATTAATTCATTAATTAAATTAAATTAATTAATTTTCAATAATGAAGAGAGCCCTCTTCTTGATCAAGCATTTTAAGCGCCACTCAAGAGGAAAGAAGAATGGGAGAAAAAAAATTCTCTTATTTACCTAAGTAGGAATTGACTTAAAATATTTTTTTTTTTTTTAAGATTACTTACCTATTTTTTTATTTGCTTATATTGATGACTTTTAAGTTGCGTTTAATTGTTAGTTCCTATCTATAAACACTCTGTTGATGAGGTCTTTAGATGTCTATGATGGTTAGAGTTGCAGTAAAGCTAGAGATCTTACCTACAAAACTTCTAGGTTGTATAATATTTTAACGCAGCTTCTGACTGTAAAATAGTCAATGAAACATCGTCTTCATTTTGAAAGACATATCCAATGATATGCCACTCAATAGGGTGCGTAATTTTTTTTTCCCGTCTCTAACGCCATTTTTTATTTTACGGCACCATTTTGAATTTATAAAAACAAAACCTAGCCTATAACCATCGGGCCGTTAAGACGAATTGATAGAGACCTCATTCATTAAAATCCATCCAGACGTTGGGATGTTTCGAGGGTATAAAGAAATCCACATACCCAGATACGCGTGAAACACATAACCCTTCTTTTCAGTCAGGTAAAAAGGTCTTGTTTATCTATATGCAAGTATGTATGTTAAACATTATGTAAAATTGTTTTAAAATTGAACTTTTTAATACTTTCGAACTTTGAAATTTGAAAGTATTCGACAAGCCGAATATTCGGTATTCGGAAGAAGTAACTATTCGGCTGGCCGAATATTCGGTATTCGGCTTGATAGTCGCTATTCGGATAGCAGAATATTCGGGATTCGGTCAAAATCACTATTCCGTGCATTCCTATAAAAGATTTTGTTAATGAATTCTTTTCATGAGTTTTCGCGGTAAATCAAATGTGTATTAAGAATGACCAATACAAGAAATATATAATGTTACATTGCATCACCAGCGGCTGAGAGGTTCTGCTTTCAAAGCTGGTAGACAGACGGGAAGTACTGGATTCGAATCATACCGTCGGCTTAACCGTTCGGAGTTTTCATCGAACCTTACATAAATGCCGGTTAGGTTACCTTAGAAAGCCCAACCCTAGCACAGAAGTTCACCTCCTACACGAGTGTACAACATAACCGGCCATAATAAACACCACTAACTAATGTTATGGGCGATTCCACAGAGAGTGTCACACACGTAACGCAGGCTTTAATTTGCATTTATTCAATTATTTATTAAATTTTAATGTTAATTCTGATTTTAGGTGGTATGGTAAATAAGTTATTAGCATATTTTTAAATGTAAATGTGTGACAATAAAACTCACAGAAGTATATCACTTAATTTCATTACTCAAAATGCGCTTTTTTTCTACTTCAGAAAAAAAGCACATTTTGAGTATGAAATTAAATGATATATTTCTGTGAGTTTTACTTATACACATTTAAACTAAAAAATATGTTAATAACTTATTTACCATACCACCTAAAATCAGAATTAACATTAAAATATAATAAATAATTGAATAAATGCAAATTAAAGCCTGCGTTACGTGTGTGACTCTCCGCATGGAATCGCCCTTATATCAATTTTTCTAGCATTGATCATTTACATAATATCAAAATCAAATCTCGAATAATATATCAATTATTATACCTTACATAAATATATTTAAATAAATATTTATATAAGAGGGGTAAGCAGCCGATAAAATGTTTAATTAGAGGGAGATATGTCCAATTCGATTGCTCGAAAGCGCAAAAATAGAGAGATGCAGCTGAGAGTTCTTCACCGAATAAATTATTTTACTTTATTTACTTTTTAAATATATTTTCATTTTATTCTTAGATTCGGCAATTACACGATACATTCTCATATAGCGGCGCTTTTTGTCTCTAAAAGTTAGAAGGCGAAGTAGTGTTTTAACATATGCATTAATCACTTGGGGACGAGCGTCTTTTAAAGAATTTTTAATCTTTTATCACCAGTTTTTCGTAACAGAAATTTTGGGCTAATTGAATCAAGAAAATGCCTTGATTAAATAAGGCAAAATTTACAATAAAAAATAACTGGTGGCAATAATCAAGGATTCTGAGCACCTTATGCGGCACGTATACCGGTCGCTCATCCCGAAGGGATTAAAATTACAGATACAGTCTATAAAGCAAACACATGCCCATGAGTAGCATTGGCGTTATATCGACGGTGGCAACCAAAGCGATATAAGTAAGCGTACAATGTCAATACTGGAATCTGGAGTATATTGACACAGCTGCGACATCTGGTGGACGGAGTGAATAATGCAAATACGCGGGTTTTCAGTGTGACGTCATATATGACAGAATATCTACTATCTGCGCATCTCTTGCGCATATTTTCTGATTCTTTACTCACTTATAGAAGATGAATCTTGTTTCCCAGTTTTATTGCAAAGTTTTATTATTAGAGTTTGTTGTGATAAAATTATGCACATTAAAAAAAAAAAAAATCGCAATATCATTTTAATTTCGGGAGAAAAGCACTAATGCTACGAAAGCATTACTGCCTTTAGCCCTTAAACTAAAATGACATTGCGACTTTTTTTAAAATACACATATTTTTATCAAAACAAGCTGTAACAAAAATATTTTGCAATATATCTGGCAAACAAGATTCATCTTCTGTGAGTAAGTAACAATCTGAAATTCGTATTAAATTTTTAACAGGGATTCTCTAAATGGCTTTGTCTGCTTAAAGAAAAAAAAAAAAAAATCTAATCTGGCGATTTTAGGAAAATTTTTGCAGTTATTGTCTGGACTCGCAAAATATTTAAACAAATACTAAATTAACAATACTTGCTCTTTTAATAGTACAACATTTAATGCATGCATTTTAAATTAAAGTGATTCTGAATATAAAATAAAATGAATTTTGAATTAAATAAATGAACTATTTGTAATTTAAATAACATGAATACAATACCATCAAAAGAATATGGGAATAAGTTTTCGATGTATCGTCTGCGCTTGATAAACGAAGAAAAGGACTTAAAATTGAATATTTTATTTATTATTAAATTCTATACATAATCTAAACCTTGATAAACACTCTATTTTCATCTGGAACAGAACCGTGCATATCATTTTTTATAACTTTAGCACATCAAGAATTGAGTAAAAAATGAGACTACAAAATTCAATCTTTACACATTTAACTAACTTACTAATTTTTATGCGTCATTTTTCATTTCATTGAAAGAAAATAATTAAAATCGAGCGTATTTAAATCAACAACATTTTATAATATATATCAAATAATATATATATTTTTTTTAAATAAATTAAAGTTAAAGTACGACTAACTTGTTTTGCTCTTTCTTTGGAAAAGGACATATGAATTCTATAAGAAAAAGAATTTTCTTACAATTTCGAAAACTAGAGTTATTCGATTGCCAACATTTTGCCATTTTAACAAATAATATTAGTTCTAAAAAAGAACTGTTTTTATTTAAATTACTATAACAAATAAGTCAAAAAACACGAATAAAAATTAATAGAACATTCTATTACTGTCAGAATATAAATGCTACAAACTAATGAAAACACGATGTTGGCGCTTGCGCAGTTATTTCATAGATGTGCAATGAATAGATTATCCATAAAGAAGAAAACAGTTAGGCATCTTTCTGTTGTTCACTCCGTCCGCTACGCGGCGTGCGACCTTGATTGATGTGGCCTCGCCTTTAATCTTGCGCTTACCTCTTCCATTTAAGATAAGACGCTTACCTATATCGCTTTGGTGGCAACCACCAGAATAATTAATTTCATTCTATCGCAACGCATATATTACGTTGAGTAAAAAGTTTTCCGCCATTTTTTTTTTTAATTGTAAAATGATAAATACATGCGAAATCATCAAAACTAATGAGGATAGTAATCTCCATTTAAATCTGCAATCGTCTGCCAACGTTTTGGCAACTTTTCAATCCCTTCTCCGAAAAATTGGGGCGAGCGCGAGTCCAGAAAGAGATCGACCTCATTTATGACCTCATCATATTGAATCGAAGATTGCGCCATCAAGATGCAGCTGCAGATGAGAAAACAGATAGAAATCTGAAGGGGCCATGTCGAGGCTGTATGGTGAATGTTGCATTAAATCCCACTCTCGCTTGTAGAGCGTCCAGCCGGTCATCGTACTGACGTGTGGCCGGGCGTTATCTTGATGAAAGAGAACCACCTCCCTTCTGAACTCGTTTCTTCGTTTTTCGCGAATGACTTCGCGAACTTTGATTAGCATGTTGTTGTATATTGCACTGCTTATAGTCTGCCCGCTTTTCAGGTACTCTTTGTACAGAATTCCGCGACAATCTCACCAGATGCAGAGAAGCACCTTCTTGTTGGTTAGGGCACGTCTTTTAACCGAGCCTGCTGATCCCCCATGTGTATACCACCCTCCTTTACGGCTTGTATTGTTGTAGTACACCCATTTTTCATCACAGGTCACAATTCTGTCCAGAATGTTCTCTTTCCTTTGATCTCTGAGCATAGTCAAACAACAGTTTTTTCTCTTGCGCTTCTTCAGCAGTCAATTCATGAGACACCCAGTGGTTGAACTTAAACGTTAGATTTATGCGTTTCAGAGCGTTAACTATTGTTTTTTGGGAAACGTTAAGCTCTAACGCAATAGTTCGAGTTGAATCATTTCTGTCTTGAACAATGATTTGCTTTAACTGCTCACAATCAACATCAATAGGGCGGCCAGAACGTGGTTCATCTTCAATGTCGAAATTTCCAGCTTGAAACCTCCGAAACCAAACTTTGACTGTATCATAAGAAACAGTATTGATACCTAAACTTTCACACATTTTTCTGTGGCATTCAGTCGCGCTGAGTTTGTTACTTAACTCATAGTACATAATCGTTCTGAGCTGATGACGTGATAGCTCCATTTTAAACATATTTTCGAAGCACAAGATAATAAATTTTTAACAAACAAATTACACAGTCATGTAGTTCCTATGCTCAGCTTTCTAATGCAAAAATTTTTTAGTTGGAAAACTAACAATTGCACAAATGACAGCTGTTGGCACGAAGGTATCTTCCCTTGGCGGAAAACTTTTTACTCAACGTAATAACTTCTAAACATCGCAAAAACAGCTTCTAAACAGCTAAATAGAAAAAAAAAAATGCACTTTCAAAAGTAATTTCTTTGAAACTGTAACTTTACTGATTTTTTTATGCTTTTAAAAATATTTTTCAAGCATGGATTTTTTTTAATCTATCTCAAAAATGAATGTGATTACGAAAGATGTTTTTTTTTTTTTTCGCTATACTTCGTCTAAATAGTTGAATGAACTTAGAAATGAGCGGTTTTTTTTTCTCCTCAAAATCATAAACGGGCACTCTAATTTTATATATTAGTACAGATATGAATAATTTTGTAGTTTGATCTTTACACATTCATTTTTATTCAGTGGGACTATATTAAATATTTATATATACGAGGGTCACCCAGAAAATGGGTTTTTCACGGCACGTAAAAAGAAACAAAACATAATTATCCGGAAAGATTTATTGAAAAAGATATAGTAGCAATGTTTCAGCTACTTCTCAGCGTAAGAACCACCGGAATTGTAATACTTGTCACAGCGTGGGGCAAGTATTACAGTTGTCATAGCTGTAGTCCAGTATCATAGAAGCCTGCCGCCTGGGAATGGAGTCAGATTGTCACAGTTGTCAACCCACGTCTCATCACCCGTAGCGATTCTGTTGAGGTACTCGTTGCCCTCATCGTAGTATCGAAGTAAAAAAGTGCAGAAAAGATAGGTGATGCATGAAATCATCACATTTGGTAATCCGGAAATTGTGCGCCAAGTAAAGTGCCTTAGAACCTTACACCCGAACACAAAACCAAATGCATAGCAGTAGCATTGGCTTTTCTGCAGCGAAACCACACTGAGGACAATGAGTACATCAAGAGGATCGTTAAGGGTGATGAAACGTGGGTTGACAACTGTGGCAAGCTGGGCACCATTCCCAGGCGTGCAGACTTCTATGACATTATGACACAAAAACTTATCTCACGCTATGACAAGTGTTACAATCCCGGTTCTTATGTTGGGGAATAGCTGAAACATTGCTGTATCTTTTGCAATAAATCTTTCTAGGTAATTGCATTTTGTTTCTTTTTTACGGGCCGTGGGAAACTTATTTTCTCGATGACCCTCGTATATATACAATATAATATATAATGTACATATATCAATATACATACTTGTAATATAAGGATGATATAAGGATAAGGCCTTAGTTAATGAAAAAAAGGAGTTTAATGAGTCTAGGTTATAGTTTACATATTAAATAGAAATTATATTTACAAGTACGGGAGGGTAGGGAGTTTTTCTGCAGCATACGCGCCCGCAGAATCGTCGGAGTTTGGCCTCTGCTCTCGTCTAGAGCGAGATATGCCTACCATCGGCCGCGTCAGAATGCAATCTGCTCCCGGTTGTCACTTGTTTCCAGGCGAAGAGAATGCAAACTGCATATCGGCAAATTCAAACATCTGCTATTCTGCGGTAACAAGTTCTCATGGAAAAGTGCTGAACATATCTGTTGCTATGAGTAGGGTTTTATGGGAATCTAAAACCACAACTCACACTCGGCCATCTTGTCCGCTTGTCGACCTCGACAGCGCGTTAAATAAGCAACAAGATATGTCAAAAAAAAAAAAAAAAAAAAAACTATCTAAAAATAATTAAAATCCAAAGGAAAAAAATTGTCATTAAATAATAAAGAAAATCGAGCTAAATAATAATTAAAAAAAATTTTAAGTCTAAATTTTATGTAAATTAATACTGAGCTGCCGTGGGGTATCTAAAAAAAAAAAAAAAAAAAGAATTAAAAAAAATCTCAGGACAACATCAATCATGAGACCGTCTTTCTCATGAGCCATCATCAGGGATGAAAAATATAATCTGAAAGGCCGTCTGCCCATTATATTATCATCACGAAAACATACAAAAATCTGCCTCATCTTAGGAAGAATTTCGTAAAAAAACATCTTTATCCCAACGTCATTCGAGAATAAAAAATATTAAAAAAAAAAAAAAGGTTTGCCTCGTCTAAGCAAAAAAGAAAAAAAAAAGATTTCCCACCAAAAGGTTTTTTTTTTCGACAGCCAGCTCTTACTTCTGTAAAAAAAAAATATGCGGGGGGCGGGGGGGGGACACATACATATATATATAGCAATTCAGTAAAAAGTTTACACATAAAATACAGCTTTAAAAATATAAATGCAGTTTTAAAAGTATATATACAACAATATTCTTTTTCTTCTTGTCAAAAGTGAGTGTTAAAAAAAAAATAAAGTCCTGTGTAGATAGTCATTTTAAATAAAGTTGTTGTTTACGCAACATAAAAAAAAGCACGTGTTGCGAAACAGGCAAATGAAAAAAATAATGCACCATTTGCAATCCGAGAGAAAGATAACTTGCCATGCGCAAAAAAAAAAAAAAAAATCACCGCATGGGTTCAATAAAAAAGTTTTGAGCAGGTATATATCGCTCAGAGATTAAAAAAAAAATGTTGAACAGAACTTCGAAAAAAAAAACACATAAATTCTGTTAATATAAGCTGAAAAATAAAGAATCTGTTGCATATTCCACAAACTAAGAATAATTAAGCAAAAAAACACTGTTGATAAAAATGCTTGGTACGCGATAACTTCTTTAAAAAAAAACACTTTAAGTTTATCGCACTGTAGAATGGCATGACACACAGAAATACGAAGAAGAAAAGAAAAACATTCTGTGTTGAAGATTTCCATCAATGATTGGACTCTTAAAATGGTGAGTTACACTGGTAAACACCTCATTCTAATGTTTCGTCCAGAAAAAAAAAATAATCGTGGATGCTTGCTGCAATCGTAAAAAAAACGAAGATATTGAAATAAAGTTACTAAGAAAGTCACAGATAGTAGCAGTCTATAGTCTGTACGATATAAATGTTCTCTTAAATAAGCAGATATATGGGTGTCAAACACAGAATATATAAAAACACAGTTAAAAAAAATAGTAGTAATAATAAAAAACACATTTATGATAAACTCGTTGGTTGCACTTGTGACCTATATACGTGAAGCATATTTCTTTTTGGAAATTTAAGTCTACTTTTTCTCTTTCTCGTTGTTGACTTCACAAAATGTCGGCGTATAAAAAATAAAAAAGAAATGATAAGGAAACGCAGAATTTCGGTCCAATTAGTAACGTCACTCGAATCTGGAGATGGTTGGGATGTATGGAACGCCGAATGCTGATAAATGAGTCCGTTGGCAGACGTAAACAGTAATAAATAGATGGTCAATAAGACGAGCACAGTCATAAACAGCTTGTAGGATAAGAAATTTAAATCGAAGGAAAAACAGTCTGGCGATAATGTTGCGAGATGTTTCAGATATGCTGAGTCAATCACTGGGTCAACTTCGATGTCAGTAGGAATATTTTCATTCGAAAAATCTTTATTTACTGTCGGCGGTTTTAGATCTTGGGGGAAAGAATTTGAAACAAATGTTTCTGTAGTGCATCTTGCGTCAGGAAATGAATGTACATCGGATTTATCTTGAGCTTTCGTTGCAGATGCATTATCAGAGACAGTAATGCAGCTTATAAAAATACTTGTGGGTGGAGATTTAGTTAAAGTAGCGCCGTTTTTGTCGCATGTGAGAGTACCCTGAAATATGACATCTGTCCCTATGATAAGTGGCATGGGCATCTGAGAAGACTTAACTACGTAAACAGAAGTAGAAAAAGTATTATCGTCTATTTGTATATTGGTAAAAAACGATCCTATAGGTTGAATAACACGGTTACCGATACCCGACAATTGCACAGTTGCTCCGGTGAGGGGGGGAGACCCAATTTGTTCATAAATGTCTTTTCTCAGTATCGTCAGTGAGCTTCCAGTGTCCAAGATTGAATTGATTTGTAAATTAAAAATTTTTACAGGTTTCTGCATGCGCGGATGAGAATGACACATTTCTACTACGTGGATTTGTTCGTCTCGGTTTGGCGACGTCTTGTGTGAAGGGGAGGTGCCTTGAGTCGGACGCTTGCGTTCCGGCGTTTGCTCTGTACACTGGTTGGAAACGTGACCAAAACGTGCACATTTCATACACTTTTTTCCTTTATTTAAATGCACACAATGGGTAGACAGGTGACCTGGGGCTAAACAATTCCAGCAAGTTAATTTTGCAGTTTTTTCCTTCTGGTTAATCTTAGGAGTGTTGGGTGTAGTCGGTGACTTTGATTGGTAAACTTTAGAACTCTGTTCACAAATTCGTTCGAAAATTTGGAGCTTGTTTTTAAATTCGGCAAGCGTGGCGCACCCGAATAATATAGCTTTATTATGTGGTGTATCGTTAATCCCATTAATTATATAGTGAATTAAAGATATATCATCGATGTTTCCTCTCTGTGCTATTTCTTTCATTTTCAGAAAATATTCCAATAGTTTTTCGTTTGGGCGGCAGCCTCTAGCGGCTAGTAATTGATGTATCTGGGCGGACGAAGCTGATTGTCCAAATTCGCGAAATAATGCTTCTTTGAGCGATGTATATGAAGAAATGTTATTTTCACTACGTACATACAATAATGCTAAACTTTTTAATGCTCGCTCAGCAAACACAAATTTCTGTATGTCGGACAGTTGAAATGAATGGGCCAGAGATTCAAATCTCTGAAACCATGTTTGAACGTTTTCCGTTTTATCACCACTAAACGGTGTAATTAAATGATCAATGTCATGGAAAGAAATTGTCTGTTTGGGCGCGGAGTGTGTACAGTGTACACGCGCCTGGTCTGGCTGTACTGCCAAAGGGGAAGATAAACCAGTGCTTCCACTACTATTGTGGCTATCATCAAATTCGGTATCCGATTCGGAAATTGCCGTAAACGTGTCTTTAAAAGCCGAAATATCAACTAGTGCACTTAAAATACGTTGCCCTATATCTTGTTTTGATCCATGGATGTCAATGGATAAGATACTAGCAATAGTAATCAATTGTATCTGATCGTAATCGTCCAAGATTACTTTGAGTTTATTTTCATACTCATCGCTTTTGTCAGTAAAAGAAAAACCTTTAAATTTCCTTAAATTCGCTCTATTCTGGCGATTTTTATCGCAACCAAATATAAATTCATGCAATAATTTGATTTTATCTGTTTTAGCCGATTTCAACTGGCTTTTAATAAAGTCAATTTCTTGCAATTCCATATTAAAAGGCAAGAAAGGAAAGAGAAAAAAATAAACTTACTTCAAAAAGATTATCCAATTGAAAAATATCCAAAATTATCCAATTGAAAAATAAATTCCTCGCCACGATATATTGAAGTAATCCAATTAATGATCCGTAGAAAAAAAAATATGCAGTCGAAGATTCATTCCTTGTACAGCGATAACTATCTTGCACAAATAAAAATAAACGGGAGATTGAGCTTCACACAGATGGCTCACATCAGATGTAGATGAATCACATCAGCTGAAATACGAATGTTGATAACGGGACTGAGAAGGAAGTTCTCCAATTCTGATCGGTAATAAAGCCTAGGGGATTTTACTTTTTAAATTCGTTTTGGATTCAAATCGGCCTAGAGCACCCATGTAATATAAGGATGATATAAGGATAAGGCCTTAGTTAATGAAAAAAAGGAGTTTAATGAGTCTAGGTTATAGTTTACATATTAAATAGAAATTATATTTACAAGTACGGGAGGGTAGGGAGTTTTTCTGCAGCATACGCGCCCGCAGAATCGTCGGAGTTCGGCCTCTGCTCTCGTCTAGAGCGAGATATGCCTACCATCGGCCGCGTCAGAATGCAATCTGCTCCCGGTTGTCACTTGTTTCCAGGCGAAGAGAATGCAAACTGCATATCGGCAAATTCAAACATCTGCTATTCTGCGGTAACAAGTTCTCATGGAAAAGTGCTGAACATATCTGTTGCTATGAGTAGGGTTTTATGGGAATCTAAAACCACAACTCACATACTTGTATGTATATATATATATATATATATATATATATATACAAGATATGTTCATATCTTGTTCATCTTTAGAATTTTACCATTTGTTCATATATTTGTGATTTCATCTTTATTATATCTGCATATATATATTCTTTATCTGACAACTTCTTATAACAATAAGTACCAAATCACTAAATGAAGATGGCATGTAATAATATTATACATAAATTGTTATAGTAAAATAGACATTTATGTAAAGCTTATTAGCAAATAGAACCCACTAGGAAATCTTAATATATTGGCAATTAATCTCAATAGAGAAGTTAATCATAAACATTTTAATATATGGATGAAACCAAACAAAATGAAATAAAAAAGAATTAATCGCTAAAGCATCAAAATGTAATAGAAAAATATAATGAAGAAAATAAAGATGACAAAAAAAGCAAACTCACTATTCTTTCACTTGGCCTTTTTTTTTACACGTTTTTTTATTACTACAAATAAGAATACGTAAAAATTGCATTTAGTAGTCATAAACACACGGTTGCTATGAAAAGGGCAAACATTCTCAGTTTACATTAACCAGTCTTCCTCATACATTATTATATTACCCTGCTTAAAGTTTAAAGCATACAGTACATTTGCTTTTCTCCAATACCAACGACGACTTACTTTTTGTAAAACCTTTTAATCGTATTTATTAATAAAACTTAACAGCAAGCTGTGACTAAAAAACAATGCCTTATATTAACAGAGGAAAATGTAATTATATTCTTAAACGCTTAAAACAAAAGCTTTATCACAGAAGTAATTGAATAACTCAAATAAATGATAGTGAATGATACATTTTAGAGGTAACAAAAAAATTTGCATTTGCTCATACAATGAAAGTTTGTTTTACTTTTTCTTCTTTTTGTGTTTTAAATTAACAGCATGTGGCGATTTACTTTTCGTAAAACCTTTCATCGTGTTTATTAATTTAACTTAACAACCGGTTGCAACTAAAAAATAATGCGATAATAAGCAGAGGAAAATGTAATTAAATGTGTCAAAAACTAAAGCAGGCTACCTTTATCATAATAGTAATTGAATAACTTCCAAATAATAAATGATGGTTAATGATGCATTTTAGAAATAACAAA
This sequence comes from Maratus speciosus, assembly GCA_963932465.1. Lineage (NCBI taxonomy): Eukaryota > Metazoa > Arthropoda > Arachnida > Araneae > Salticidae > Maratus > Maratus speciosus. Next base: position 105,297,232 of record OZ010795.1, on the reverse strand, counting down.
GCGTTGTACATTTACTCAAAAAAAAAGGTTTAAAATTTTTTCTCTTTTCTTGTTTTTAAAATAACAGCATCCTACAATACAAAAATTAGCATACAAGATAAAAATAAGCAAAAACGATTTTTAAAACATCATGATCTGTAAACGTTTTATCGTGTTTATTAAACTTAACAACCGGTTCTAACTTAAAAACATGCGATATTAAGGGAGCAAAATGTAATTAAATTCCTAAAAGCTTACAGAAAAAGCTTTACCGTGGCAATAATTAAAAATTTTTCAAATAAATTACGGTTAATGATTTATTTTAGAAGTTAATAAAACGTTAAACATATGCTGATGAACTATTATACAATTATATTTTAATATTATTGTATCTTAATACTTAAAAACTTTCATTTTTTATTGAATGAACTCTCCACTTTCCTTAATGAAAGTTATTTTTACACATTTTTCAAACCTTCTAAGATAGTTGAAAAGTGTTTATGACTTCGGTTTGTCTGCCTGTCTGTGTGGCAGTCTGGCCTTGCTAAAACTCGTGTAAATATACTCGGATTGTCATGTAATTGATATATGTTATTGAGGTAACTATAGCATGACCGCTATTGAAAATGAAGTGTGTAGGATTTATAGTTCGTTTTCAGGGAAACGCAAAAGAATTTCGTTACATTATGGTCTATGGGAAAAAAGTGTTTGGGGCACATGTTGATGGTGTTACAGTATTTCAAGCATAATGAAATTGTTATCCATCACTGATGTGGGTGGCAACATGTTTTCTATAGAGTATAGAATAAGTCGCATTTATAGTTCGTTTACAGGGACACACATGGCAATTTTAGTAAATTATGATATATGGGGGAAATTGTTTGCAATATATTTTAATGATGTTGCAGTTCGTTTACAGAGACGCACAAGTAATTTTAGTAAATTATGATTTGTGGGGGAAAGTTGTTTGCATTATATTTTAATGATGTTGCATAGTTCGTTTACAGGGACGCACACAATAATTTTAGTAAATTACGATCTATGGGGGAAAATTATTTGCAGTATATTTTAATGATGTTAGATAGTTCGTTTACAGGGTCGCACACTGTAACTTTAGTAAATTATGATGTATAGGGGGAAATTGTTTGCAGTATATTTTAATGATGTTGCTCAGTTCGTTTACAGAGACGCACAAGTAATTTTAGTAAATTATGATATGTGGGGGAAAATTGTTTGCATTAATTTAAGGATGTTGCATAGTTCGTTTACAGGGACGTACACAGTAATTTTAGTAAATTATGATCTATGGAGAAAAATGGTTAGCAGTATATTTTAATGATGTTACATAGTTTTTGTTTACAGGGACGCAGAATGTAATTTTAATAAATTATGATGTATGGGGGGAAAATTGTTTGCAGTATATTTTAATGATGTTACATAGTTCGTTTACACAGACGCACAAAGTAATTTTAGTAAATTATGATATATGGGGGAAAATTGTTTGCAGTATATTTTAATGATGTTGCACAGTTCGTTTACAGAGACGCACAAGTAATTTTAGTAAATTATGATATGTGGGGGAAAATTGTTTGCATTAATTTAAGGATGTTGCATAGTTCGTTTACAGGGACGTACACAGTAATTTTAGTAAATTATGATCTATGGAGAAAAATTGTTAGCAGTATATTTTAATGATGTTACATAGTTTTTGTTTACAGGGACGCAGAATGTAATTTTAATAAATTATGATGTATGGGGGGGAAAATTGTTTGCAGTATATTTTAATGATGTTACATAGTTCGTTTACACAGACGCACAAAGTAATTTTAGTAAATTATGATATATGGGGGGAAATTGTTTGCAGTACATTTTAATGATGTTATATAGTTCGTTTACAGGGACACACACAGTAATTTTAGTACATTATGATCTATGGGGGAAAATTGTTTGCAGTATATTTTAATGATGTTACATAGTTCGCTTACACAGACGAAACAAAGTAATTTTAGTAAATTATGATGTATGGGGGAAAATTGTTTGCAGTACATTTTAATGATGTTATATAGTTCGTTTACAGAGACGCACAAAGTCATTTTAGTAAATTATGATCTATGCGGGAAAATTGTTTGCAGTATATTTTAATGATGTTGCATAGTTCGTTTACAGGGACGCACACAGTAATTTTAGCAAATTATGATCTATGGGGGTAAATTGTTTGCAGTATATTTTAATGATGTTATATAGTTCGTTTACAGGGACGCACACAGTAATTTTAGTAAATTATGATGAATGAGGAAAAACTGTTAGCAGTATATTTTAATGATGTTACATACTTTTCGTTTACAGGGACGCACAACCATAATTTTAATAAATTATGATGTATGGGGGAAAATTGTTTGCAGTATATTTTAATGATGTTGCATAGTTTGTTTACAGGGACGCACACAGTAATTTTAGCAAATTATGATCTATGGGGGTAAATTGTTTGCAGTATATTTTAATGATGTTAGATAGTTCATTTACAGGGACGCACACAGTAATTTTAGTAAATTATGATGAATGGGGAAAAACTGTTAGCAGTATATTTTAATGATGTTACATACTTTTCGTTTACAGGGACGCACAACCATAATTTTAATAAATTATGATGTATGGGGGAAAATTGTTTGCAGTATTATTTAATGATGTTGCATAGTTCGTTTACAGGGACGCACAAGGTAGTTTTAGTAAATTATGATCTATGGAGGAAAATTGTTTACAGTATATTTGGATGATGTTACGCTCTTTCAAACATAATAAAATTGATACACGTTAGTGAGATGCACTACAACCTGTTTTCTGTGGATTATTGAATGCGTGGAATTTATCGTTTATTTACAGAGACATCCAAAAGAATTCGATTAAGGAACTGCACAAGCGATGACTGCCGGATGTGCGTTTTCAGCTGTTGTGCGCATTTTTAAACTTTTTTCTTCTTTGTATTACGAAATGTGTTGTGTATGTAGATCATACACAGGATTACGCGAGATAATTGGCACACATTACTGTCTATGGGCAGCAATTCGCCTTATGTGTTTTTTTTTTAATTGCTTATTTAAATATCTCCTTTTCGTTGTATGAAAAAAATGAAATTCATTCCGACAGCATTCAAACAATATTCCGATAGCATTGGGAAGTGTTTCATAATCTATACCCTGATGAAGGATTTTTCATTCTTGTTGTTACAATGTTAGAATATACGAAAATCTTATATTTAATAGGAACACACGGTTGCTACGGAACAGGTAAACATTACCATTTTAATGAAATAGTCTTCCTCATATTGCATTACTATACTGTTTAAAGCAGAAAATACTTTTTTACCCAACAACGACGACGATTTCCTTTTTGTAAAACATTCATCGTGTTCATAACAACAATCTGCAACAGAAAAGGAATGCGATATCAAACAGAGGAAGATATAATTAACCCCTTAATTCTCGCTCCCGTCAATATCGGCTGAGGTTCGCTATTTCATGTGCCCGTCATATTTCCAGGCTGGAGATTTATTGCTGGAATAAACTTCTGAAACCAGAAAAATTTAACTGGCATTTCTATGTGAAGTCTTTGAATATTACCGTTTGGGCTTGGTTTATGGTGATTGTGATGTTGGACTTTGTATTGCATGTTTCGAAATATATCACACTCAAAAAAATATTAATAATCAAAATTTAATGCATATATATTATTCAAATATTATTTGTAAAAAATTATGTGATGATGATAAATAAAGATCTAAGATGTGAAAAATAAAGGTCTTATTCGCATTCATTTGTATATGGTGTAAAACAAACTTTAAGAGCCAGAATTCTCGCATGATGGCTTTTCTTTAAATGTGAATTCGTTCTATAACATCTTTTTTTTTTTTTTTTTCGTCAAAAAAAAAAAAAAAAAAAAAAAACTAATTGCATATTTTATATAGAAACCTTATATTTATTCAATTTCTGTAATAATAATAATAATAATAGGTACTTTTTTGATGGTTTTTCCAAATATTAAGCGATTCTTAAGGGGTTACATTTTTAAAAGTTTAAAACGAAACATTTATAATAATAGAAATCGAGGGACTTTCGAATAAATAATGTTTCATGATGATACTATTATAGAAACCATATATCAAACCATTATGCGTTTGCTCACAAACTATAAAATTAATATTTATAAATAATATTTAATATTAATTATTAATAGTAACAGACAATGTACTTCTTATAAAACCTTTTACGTTATTTATTAATTAAAATTAACAATAGGCTGTGACTGAAAAACAATGTGATATTAACCAGAGGAAATTATAATTAAATTTGTAAAAGCATAAAACTAAAGCTTTATCAGAGTAGTAATTAAATAACTTTCAAATAAATGACAATTATACATTTTAGAAGTAACAAAACACATTATGCATTTGCTCATAAAATAAAAGCTGGAATTTTTTTTTTTTCCATCTTTTTGTGTTTTAAAATATAACGGCATCCGGCAAAGCGAAAAATTAGCATACATGTTGAAAATAAGTAAATGTGATTTTTCAGCCTCAAAGAAAGGTTTTAACATTGATGTAATAGTTGAGAGTTGAAATATTTTACGAAATATATTTACTATAGATTTTGTAAATTTATTTAAATACTTAAATCCAGGATTGGCAAAAAAACAAGGTTAAAAAAAAAAAAAACGATTTATTTGGTTTAAAACAGGTTTTTTTTTGTTTAAACCGGATTTTTAAAAAATATATATCATTTCCTATTGCTTATAGATGCATATCTGTTGATAAAATAAACATTCTTCGATATTATATAAGTAGGTACATATTAAAACGAATCTAAACTTCATTTTTTTCAATGGCAATACCCAATTTTAACGAGATATTTCAAATCTTTGGTTCAAACTATGCCTAGACACCGAATTTCAAGCCATTCGAACGATAAGTTTTTGAATTATAAACATTCAAAATTTAGCGCTTCTAATGTTAAATTACATTTTCATATTTTCATTTATAACTCCTGAAATTATGCTCCTAATGTGCTAATTTTTTGCGTAGCAATAATGCTGATATACCCAAACATAAATACGTTGAATTTGCAATTTTTATAATTTTATGATATGAATTAGGAATTATAAAATTAATATTCGAAAAAATTATGAATTGCAACCTACAATTTTTTTTATGGATTTTGATTTATTAAGTTCTTCTTTATGGAAATCCAAAATTTCATATTTTTCTTCCAATTAGTTTTCAAATTATGCTTAAAAAACGGCAAAATGATGGTTTAAGGGACCGTCTATGATAGAAGTGACTAGATATTTTGAAATTTTTTATGCTATCCTGTAATCTAGCAGGCTTCATTGACTGCTTGAGTGGTGCTTAACCAAACAACGTGCCTTGATCAAGAAGGGGGCGCTCTCGGTTAACAATCTAGCACCGAACTTCAATTTGGATACAGCCCTTAAAATACGCTCGCTTTAAAATAATTAATTTCTCGGAAACTTATCGTACGAATTGCATAAAAATTTGTATTTAGACTAATTGAAGGGTGTAGAGTTCATTCATGCTGTCAGAATTGTGTACTGCTATTGAAAAAAACGTAGTTATGGTTCGTTTTAATATGTAGATTTTCCCCTAAGCAAATTTTATATACATCATTTAAAAGTAGACTATTTCCAATCGTTCGGTACCAGTAACTTTTTTCTACGATAATTTATTGAGGAGTTAGTAGAGGGTGTTTACTTTTTTTCCCACGACTGTACATCAATAAAAAATCTTCAAAGTTCGTCAAAGGGTATCGTGGACCTTTTATTTAAGCAAAAATCGACCCAAATATCGAAAATTAGTTTTGTGCATATAATTATTCGCCACTTTGTTCCGAGTCATTTGCAAAAAACCGCATGTATGTAGATGCGATGATTTTTCGCAAAGTTTCAAAAGGTCATTTAATGTACTTTAGATCAGTTTTTCACATAACTGATTTCTCAACGTTTTTAGATTTTTCAAAACGCTCCGTGCGTCTTAATTCTTGATCAAAATTCATGAAATGGATAAGGGGTAATCCATAAATGATGTCACACTTTTTTCAATATTTTTGACTCCCCTCCCCGTTTGTCACAAAGTGTCACACTTCATCTTACCTCCCCCCTCCCTTTTGTCACATGTCGTGTTATATTACATAAACATATACTTGCATTTCAGAAACAAAGCACTGCGTTATAGATCATATTTAAAATTTTATTTTTAAACTTTAACTATGTGTTTTAATGACATTTATGAGCATAACTATAAAAAGGATTCCTGTACTTATTTTGTATGAAATAAGATTAAGATTTACGACAAAAAACATAATTAATACCCTCATAGCATGCATGGTCACAGTGACGTCGTTGTGACGTCACTGTGAGTCACTGTGGTCACGTCACATCTGTGACCGAAATGCCACCACTCAGTGATGTCACATTGTGAATGAGATGTGAACTTCTTAGAAAACTTTAAAAAATTACAAAAAATCTTCAAAACATGTTGTTACTGTAAAATTTTATTTTTCTGGCAATAAAAAAGAATTGTTATGTCACTGCATGTAACGTAGGTCACGACACACCCACAAAAAAAATTGTAATAAATTGTAAAAAATTTTAACCCATATTGTAAGTCACAGTGTGAGAAAAATATGAACTTCAAAAATCTTTGAAAATGAAGAGAAATGTTTTAAAAAGACCCGCGTTACAGCGGCATAAGGAATGAAAATATATTAGTGGGTAGCAAGTAGTAAATTCAGACACGAAAAGATGGTGTGGGGGGGGGGGGGATATAAAGGAAAATGCACGGTACAAGTATCAACAAACTAGATTTCCATGCTATATTTTATCAATTTGATATCTAAGAGTGTGAAAGTATACTTTTTTCCTGATTTCAATTTTATCTAGTATTGCAATTTAATATAATAATCCTTCTCTTATTCTTATTATTATAAAAGTGTTTCTCGGAAAAATGGTACGTGCTGGAGCAATTTGAATAACATATTTAGAATTAGGAATATTAAATATATACACTTTACATATTTAGTTTGCAGGAAGGAAAATTTTTAATTTATTTTTACCGACCACTGGTATTCGAAACACTTTTGTGGCTTCAAACTAAAAAAATTATATTATAGTTAAGTCTGCAGCTTTTAATGAGCACGTAGAAAGAGTCTTCAGAGTTTAGTCATACATACATTTCTTGCTTTATAATTTGCATTCAAGTCATATTTTTTCCTGTTAGTGTACCTATTTTTTAAGTAACTATTTTTTAAAAAAATTCTACTTCTTTCAGACTTTTAAAATAAAATTAGCATTTTCCGAATAAATAAAAATAATACAAAATTTATGCAAAACCCATGATATAATTTATTATTCGTATTTCAAATTTGTGTTTTAGAGATATGACTCTAAAAAAAAGTTATTTTACGAATTGTTTTATTTTACAGGAAATTAACATGTAAAGAATGACGATTGACAAAGAAATTTTTTTTATCCTCGATATTTGGAAGATATTTTGTATTTGTGTGAAACAATCTTTACTTAGAAAAAGGGAGGGGGGGGGCGTTAAAACTGATAAAAAGAAAAGGTAAAATACATTGGAAAATTCTTCAAATACAAAAATTTAAATACAGACAGTCTCATAAAATGATTGCACATATAAGTTCCATATCTGTTTATATAAAAGGAAATAAACTCACACCTGCCCCAAATCGTCTGCCACGATACCGCAGGGTAAACAGAGAACTTTTTGTTCTAACAGATGCGGTAAGTTACTAGTCTAAAATGTAAGCTTTTGCACGTGCTTTTTAAATGGAAGAAAAAGACGTCGCCATTTTCGGATACACACGGATATTAATAATTAATTTATGGAGCTCAAAAAGTAAGTCTTATTTAATTTAAATTGTTTGTTCCTGTTTTGTATATTTGGTGAGATGAGTTAAATAGTTTTATATTATACCTATAGAAAGAGACTGTTCTGGGATTGTTTTTCAGATTAGAAATTAACATTATACTGAATGGGAAATGCCGTTTTACATACTATAGTATTGAAACTTTTGAAAGACTTTTTTTCATTGCTAATAATATTTTAAATTATTATTTAAAATCCTAAATCTTCATATCAATGTTTTCAGATTTAACATTTGCCAAAATTATAAAATAATAGGAATTCCTTGTAACATATGGAGAGATTTTTGAGAAATTGTTAAATCTAATAATACATTTAATTCATCTATTGTACTTTGTTGTTGTTTAATAGTACAATTATAAATACTAATTATATAGTGTTTTTCAAATTGGTATATTTATTTTTTTAAATTGTATGTAAGCACGTTTTTGCTGTTCGTGATTTTAATCAAACATTTAATTGTAGACATTCAGAATCAGTTATTAAATTTTCTTCGATTGTAAACTCATTTCCTACGTTTTCGATACACGTTCGATACTCCGCATTAAAAAATAAAATATGACAATTAAGCATTGAAATAAAGTGTTTTTCATGCCTGATAACAAGTTTATAGATTAAACTGCTTTACTATACTTTTTAAAATTTGATATTTATAATATTTATGAAAAAATATTTATAATTTATGATATTTATAAAAGTTGATATTGTACTGTTCATTAGCGATAATTGCTGGAAATGCATTTTTAATTATAATATGCGCTTTTATGATCCACTATATTTATGCATAGTATATGGTGTATATAAAAGCTATAATTCATATACAAGGCTACACAAAAGTATACGTAAGAGTTAAGGGGTATGGGCGCAAATTGCTTAAAGGTGTTTTTTAGATGAGTTATGGATTTTTATGTTGAACTGCATTTAATTTACTAAGAAATGTTTGTAGAATATGGATAAAATGATACACAGGGTCACGCAAGGAAATGGATATATGGCCGTCTATAAATTATAATTTCTGGAAATGTGATTTCAGCAGTTTTAAGAGTGTTTTAATTTGAATTAAATTTTAACTAAATAGTGGCGTGCAATAAAGATTCTAGGTAAACTACAGAGTTGTACAAAAGTATTCAAGTATGTTTTTATATATTAGTATAAATTTTTGAATGAGAATTTCAACCTGTTATGCATTTTCTTGCTAAACTAAATTTTCACATTATATACTAGTATATATCAACCTACAGATTAAATACAGGGCTATTCAAAAGAATTGGAAAACATATTTGGCTATGAACGGTAACTGAAATCAGTTTTTCAAATGTTTTATGCGTTTTCTAAAATATTTGCTTAGTTATCTTATTTACGTTATTTCCTTAAATTACGATGTCTAGTTAAAGCATTCAGGAAACGTTGGAAAGTGCTTTATAATCTATGCTTAACGCATGATTTTTCTTACTTGTTTTTTCTATTTCCCAGATCAGTCATTTCCTATAAATCATACCAAATCTATTTAGCTCATATTAACAAAATACAATATACACGGGAATAAAAAATTTAAATAAATATGGCTTATCTTATTCTTCTTTAAATAGGAAATGTATTAATATCCGTTAGACTCCATGTTCGTATTTAATAAAATAATAACAAATCACAACACACAAAACATTCTTAATATAAAGCTTGAACTCAAGATCAAGCTTAGAACTTAATAAAAAAGGATGCCAAATGATAAGCATTGTTTTTTTTTTGTGTAAAAATTAAAAGTATTTTAGAAGAATAGGACTCCAAAATAGCGATACATTGCTAAAAAGTACGGTAAAAAGATAATATTGCATATTTCAAACAAAACTTTATTTTAAAATTCATCACAGTGTTTATAACAAGAATCATCACAGTATTAATGCTTGGAAATTTTTCGAGAGAGAAACATTCGCCTTGCAAACAATATTTCAAATGGAAATCAAATTTCAAATTGATTGCTTAAAAGGCGCAAAAGCCAACATAGTGAAAAAAATTCCATAACGGTACTTGAATCCGGGCCATCAGTATAGCGCACTGACATTCTACTGACTAAACCGCATGGAACGAGACCCAGCCTGGAAAATTTCTTACTAGTACATGTTGGCAAGGCTACAAACGCAGCACAAGATGGAATATTTATCATGAGCCACCGACATGGGGCAAACACGAAACTTAATTAAATCCATCAGCGATTCAAACTATATGAATACTTGGAAATTTTTCCAGAGAGAAACATTCGCCTTGCATACAATATTTCAAATGAAAATCAAATTTCAAATTAAAATTGCATTTTAAGCAATTAATTTGAAATTTGATTTTTATTTGAAATATTGTATGCAAGGCGAATGGTTCTCTATGGAAAAATTTCCAAGTATTTATATAGTTTGAATCGATGCTGGATTTAATTAAGTTTCGTGTTTACCCCATGTCGGTGGCTCATGATAAATATTCCATCTTGTGCTGCGTTTGTAGCCTTGCCAACATGTACTAGTAAGAAATTTTCCATGCTGGGTCTCGTTCCATGTGGTTTAGTCGGTAGAATGTCAGTGCGCTACACTGATGGCCCGGATTCGAGTCCCGGCTTGGAATCTTTTTCTCTATGTTGGCCTTTGCCCTTTTAAGCAATTAATTTGAAATTTGATTTTCATTTGAAATCATCACATTGTTTATGACAAGTTCGTCACAAATGACACATATTTCACAAATTAGTCACAGTGTGACGTCAAAGCATTGTCGCTGTCGTCACAGGTTAGTCACAAAGTTAATGCCAAAATAGTCACAAATGACACACTTTTCACAAATTTGTCACACCGTGACTTCACAGAGTGGTCACAATGTGACGTCACAAACGACCTCTAAAACGGCCATAACGACCTCGCATTCTAGTCACTATGACGTCACATCGACGTCACGTGACGTCACATCGACGGTCAAAAAATCACAGTGTGACTTCACAACGACGTCGCCGTGACGTCACCATGCCTTACGGGTATAATTAATATACAATAGTAATAAAATATTAATATGAAAGAGCAATTGAAAAAAGTAGTATTTTGAAATTTGAAACAGAATTTAATATACAGTCGGACCTTGTTATCCCGACATCCTGTTTTCACGTCACTCCGCTTATCACGTCAGTTTTTCAAAGTCCCGATTTTCTGTATATAATTTTAAAGTAAATAAACTCCGGATTTTACGTCGTTGAATAATTTTCAACTCCGGATATCCCGACGGTTTAGGAAAATTGTTCATTTTTCATAATCCATCTTATAATCACGGAAATTAAGCGGTAAGAAATTTCTTAGCCAAATTTTCACAAAAGTATCTAAAATACCAATTGAGATAAAAGAGAAATTTAGTTCAATCCTTTATCTGAATAATTAAACCCACACACTATGAATGACCCATTTAAGCTCCGGATAGAAGTATCATTCTACTCGCGTTCTTTTTGTTCTGGTCAGGTGGTGCTTTCTTGTAGTTACACAGCGTTTTCCTTCCGACTAAAACCGTAGCATTGCATTGCACTAAAACGATCAGAAATTATCTAACATCCATTTCTGAAACAACGAATATTGATTATAATTCATTGTACAATATTGAAAAAAGAATTGTAGGAAGCACATCTAGGGATAAGCAAACCTTAATTCATCAATATTTCATGTAACAATAAAAAAAACAAGTCATCATAAATCTGATTTCTATTATTTTCAATTTTGTTTTTGTATTTATTTTGTTTAATAATGATGTTTTATTGCTGAAAACTGCGAAAAGAGTTATGAATTTAAAATTGTCTTAAATTAATTAAAAATGCAGCTTTTTATAAACCTATTTTTCTCCAACTCCGGTTACCGCGACACTCCGCTTATGACGACACTTTTTCTGGTCATTAGAGTGTCGAAATAACGAGGTATTTGGCTTTAAATCTTATCCTTACTTTACGAATACAAAATACTTTAATTTTAAAATAACTTCAAAATTTAATCTGCTGATTTTTAATGCTTTTATTTTAACCAAAATGTGTGATGTCACATTTCGTCTTACCCCCTCCCACCCCCTTGTCACAAACTGTCACAATTTCACGAATCCCCCTCCCCCCTCCAAGCGTGACATCATTTGTAGATGGTCCCTAAGGCAAATTCCTGACATTGCTTACAAAGAAACTGTGTATGCATTTGAAAATTCGACTTCATTAAGATAATTAAATTTGATTTTTAACTTATTAAAAGGCAAAATTTTGATGAAAACCGATATGGAATTCACAAAAAAAAAAAAAAAAATCTCTTAAAAAATTAACTATTTAAGGGATTAAAAAATCGATGTACAGATTTGTTTGAAATACAGATTTAAGTAATTAAGATGTAAAATAGAGGAAGTACCTCAAAAGTTAAGACGCATGGAGCATTTTAAAATTTTAAATTTTTAAAAAAATCTTAAAATTACAACAAGATTGGAAATTTCTTTTAAGGTGGTCTATATAATATACCTATGGTGAAATGTACATTTAAAACAAAAATCATATCTCTATGATTAAAATCTAAAAAAAAACTTTTTTAACCCATATTGGACCGCTGCCCTATAAATAGGACAGCTTAAGAAAATCCTTAACATTTTTAAAAATAAAATTGGTAAGGCTTTTCTGGATGCATTTTGTTATGACGTCTTTAAAATACATAAAAGTATAACATATAAACAAAACAAAAAAATTACCAATTAAAATTTAATTGAAAAAAATCTATTTAAAAAATATTTTTAAAATTGTGATCTTATAATCTAGAATTTTACCGTTATTATTACATTTTTATTGGGGAAATAGAGTATTTTTGTACAACAAAAACAGTATTTTTAAAGTAACACAAAATATTTGCTCATAAAATTAGTTTATGTATGCATTTTATATGTCCTTACTATGTGTCCTACTAATATGTCCTGTTTATACTGTATATGTCCTGTCCTACTAATATGTCCTGTTTTTTTTTCAAAATTTTGCTAGTATCTACTTAATTACACCATATTAATGATATAATCGAAGTTTTAAAATTTTTCAAAAATATTTAATCGGTGTGGTCCAATATGGGTTAACGTCAACCGTTAACTTAAGGGGGGGGGGGGGGAGAGATATGTGTTTATTTATTTTGTGATCTTATAATCTAGAATTTTACCGTTATTATTACATTTTTATTGGGGAAATAGAGTATTTTTGTACAACATAAACAGTATTTTTAAAGTAACATACAATATTTGCTCATAAAATTAGTTTATGTATGCAGTTTATATGTCCTTACTATGTGTCCTACTAATATGTCCTGTTTATAGGACAGCTAGTTACTTAAAAAATTAAAAACTTTAAAAACTTGAAATTTAGTTATTAATTTAGTTAGAAATTAGTTTTTAAAAACTAAAAATTAAAAAATTTAAAACTTGCATAGCAACAATACACATTCAACAAAAATAATATTTCTATTGAAAAAAAAAAGAATCATAACATCATAAAAAAAAAACAGAGAAGAAAAGAAAGGAAGACAGAAAAATACCGCGCAAAAAGTTATAATGGGTGCAATAAATCTCTCTGAATGGGCGCAATTTAGTCTATCAACATGAATACATAAATAAATAAAAATCTCCGTAATTCTAACATTACTTGAATTCTCAGTAACAATTCCGGATGGAACACTACTACTCTCTATCGGAAAAATCATGCCAAAAAACTTTTCTTTTTCAAAACCGAAATTCGTCGACTAACAATAATAGCTGACAGCAACGATTCTTCTTACCTACATTCTAAGGAAAACATTAAATAAACAAAACCCCGAGAAAATAAAGAAGCACCACAAGCACTACCCTTTATATACTGAAGTCACATTGATTTCCCCTCAAAGCGGAGAACGAGCTGATACAATACTAAAGGCAATCCCGAATTCCGCAAGCGTTCCGAAGTACGCCGTGAAGATACTTCAACAATCTTTCTCATCCCACCCGAGTCCAGAATTTCTACGTGAAGAGGGAGATGCGCACAATCGATGATTTTTCAATCGTGGAGATGGCAACTCACTTTCACTGGATTTCCCATAATAAATAAATAACCGATGAATAGAAATAAAAAATAAGCCACAAAACAGAAAATTGCATCGAAATAAAATGGTATTATTAAATGGTACAAAATATTTTATCGTCGTGATGTGGAATCGGTAAATGCAGTGTTAAATTGGGACATTTTCTCCGGGAGGGATTTCTGCAGCTCCGGAGGGGCATTTGACACTGTAAAGTTCCGGGAGGGGTTGCATTTCTAGACCATTAAAAAGCATAATCTTCTTAATTTTCCCGTGGAGGTGGAGTGCCTCCCCCCCCCCTCCCCGGGCGACCCCTCGAATTCAACACCGAGTAAAGGCGTTTGTTTTCGGTTCTGAACTTGTATCTGTCTACTATATAACTAAAATGCAAGTGGGAATTTCGTCTCGGCTGCTTATAACTTTAATTCTGTTAAATGAATTTTGACGGGACTTGTTCTGCTAGATAATTTTCCTGGCGTGGTAATATTATTCTACATTGCTTAGTTATAGAATTACGGGATAAAGTTCTATAATCAAGTGAACTAGCTTACGAAAGATTAGCCTGCTGAATGGAGTTCAATGGGACTTTCACTGGGTTAGATAATTTTTCAGGGAAGGTTTTGGTACCAAATTTTGTCTGAAACATTTGAAAATATAATAGCACAGTGGCGTTCGAATAGTTTTCAGCAATGCGGAAGGACATTCTGGGTAAAGTTCCATATTGCTTTAAAACACAAGATCAAATTCAAATATATATATATATATATATATATATATCGTTTGATTCAATGTTCGTTTGGTGAAACCGACCAGTATAGGAGGCAAAGCCTGCTAGTTATATATAAATTAAACAAAAACATAATTTGAAGAACAAATTAAAAAAACAAAATTTATTTCCTACATTGTTTAAGCCCGAGAAGGGACAGAAATTAAGTTATTTCATTCAATTAGTTCTACATTTAATGTTAAATTTTTGTAACAAATTAGTTAAGCCAATTGAAGATTAAAAAATAATACAATATGATACTTAAAACACCCTAAAAATTAGATTCCATTCAAATGAAATCGAAATAAATCTTAGGCTTCTTCCATTTTTAATTGAAAATATTGTATTGCAGATTTTGTATTATGTTTATGACAATTGTGCATAAAATGATAAGATGCATGCAAAATACAAAACTTAAAAAAAAGTCTAAGATTTATTTCGATTTCATTTGAACGGAATCTAATTTTTTAGGGTATTTTAAGTATCATATTGTATGAATTTCATTTTTATTTTTTAATCTTCAATTGGCTTAACTAATTTGTTACAAAAATTTAACTACTGCACTCAGACGAACGCATTTCAAAATTAATATAGAGTATCATCATCAGGCTTTGATGTATGCGGTATTGCATCACAATGTGGGATGCAGTTTACCAATGTGTAATTCAAAATGTTTCACCACTGCAACAATGCAGGTTGCGGTAGTTTGGACAAAAACTTCTAATCTGAACATAAAAGATCTATAATCAAAACATAAAAAATTAACTTCACTTAAATTTAGATACCCTATTCCTCACTCAGGAACGCTATGAATGTAAATGTAAATTGTGTTTAATCCTTACTGCTAATATTTAACAATATTATAGCTGTGATACAGTAAAAATAAAAAATAAAAGTTTTACTTAAATTTTTAAACCTTATTCTCTTCCAAGGGGTGATGTAAACACATCAGAAAATTATTGCCTAAGTTTAACTTGGGATGCATAGGAAAAATCATCTCGAAAATAAAAACTACATTTTAAAATTTAAGTTATATAATTCCCCACTAAGTTCGCTACCTGCGTAAAAATAGCTATCCATTAGAAACTTTTTACTAAAATATAAACTTGACCAAAGCAAAAACTTATTCTGAAAATATCCTTTTTATTTCCACTATGACGCCATATTCACCTTTTTACTTTTTGAAAAAAAATCTAACTCAATTTAATATTTCACGTGAAAATCTTTCAACTAAAAAGAAATAAATTATTATTACGGCTTTTGAAATTTTTGCAACAATGAAGTAAAAATGTTACATTTTCTATGAAAAATGTCCGTTGATTTTTAATGAAAAAAGCGAAAATTGGAATTATTAAGTAAAATATTTGAATAATGTAAAAAAAAAATTGGCCCATGTTTCTCTCTGGGTTATAATTCACCCATATGCAAGGGCATTTTACCATTCGTTTTCACCCTGACATCACGCAAACGTTTTTACACTTTAAATTTATAATATCATCAGAATTAGTAAAGAATAAAAAATGAGTGGCATCAGGGACAAAAAGATGGGAAGAAAAAATGAAAAAGTTATGGTCTCCATAGGCTTTTCCATGTTAAATTAACATTGAGAAGTGACACTGAAAATCAATAACTATTGCGCTGCCGCGCAATACTTAAATAAAGTATATTTTTAAATGATTCCATTTCTTGTAAAAAATTAATGGATGTTCTATGCTGCTGCGTATTTTTTGCCAATATAGAAAGTTTCTTTAACTAGTTAATCAAGATCTTTAACTGTTTAAGATAAAGAGTAAATGTGGCAAATTTGTTTTCAATTCTTTTACCACGAACAAAACACCCATCTGCTTGTCTAATGGTTATGTTAATGGCTGGTTACCGGGCAAAAAGTGCCGGTTTCGAATCCCGACTGAGGCATGAATGTTTGTAGTGGATAGGACTCCCCTTTAAACGGAGGTTCCGATCTGTTTAACCCTAATGTGCCACAGATGGCCGTAGCAACCGCAATTAACCAACCATGAACAAAAGAGCTTTTTGCTTACAGTTACCTCGTATACTACTTAAATGTAAATATATACCGGCCGTGTCCTAAAAAGGACTGACTGATTTTAAAATTCAATAACTTGTAAACGGTGACAGATATTTAAAATATTCTTGCAGGATGGTTATGCATAAAGTCAAAAGTTTTTTTACAGTGATTTTCGATTTTAGTTCGAATTACAAACAATAGATGGCGCTGCGATCAACAGAAGCTAAATTCAGGCTCGATTTTTAGCGCTTCGGGACCCACTCAATACATTTCATTCTCCTTTTCCCGCATGGAAGAAGTGAAAGGACAAAAAACCGAGCCTGTATTTAGCGCCTATTGCCATCTATTGTTTATAATTAGAACTAAAATCGAAAATCACTGTAAAAAAACTTTTTACCTTATGCATAACCCTCCTGCAAGAATTTTTTTAAATATCTATCACCGTTTGCAAGTTATTGAATTTTAAAAGCAGTCAGTCCTTTTTAGGACACCCGGTAGTTTAATTAGAAATTAATAATATTAAATTATTAATTTAATATTATTTATGATCAGTAATCAGAACTTTTTTATGATCAGTAATTAAATAAAGAACTTTACCTTTTACATACTTTCATAGCTTTTGCAAAAAGTTGATAATAAATAAATAAATGAATGACAAAGAGTATAGTTCCTTCTTTTATTCTGCATAAAGACGTATAGTAAGGAATGCTATAGTTCTGGATAAAAACGAATAAATGCCAAATATGAAGTTCTCGTCGACTGATGATTAAACAATCACGTGTCGCTCTGTTTTCCATTTTCCATCACCATATTTCTTTATTCAATTTTTTTTAATTTTTGTTTCGTTTTATGATTAACTCTTTATTATTAGGTTGAGCAAAAAGTTTTCACCCCGGCAAAAGTTTTCATACCGGGGCACACGTGAACAAATTTAGACAATTTTTAGAATGATGATATCAGTTAGAAATTATTGATAAATGCATCCAAAATTTCACCAAAAGAAACAAATTTGTAAATATTCATATAAATCAATTTTTGGTTCAATAGGTCATAACAATTTTGAGAAATAGTCAAAAATGTAAAATTTGTTCACATGTGCCCCCCCTCTCCCCCATATATAATTGTTAACTACCATGCCAAATTTCATGTCTTTAGTCCCTTCAGTAACACAAAAATCGCACTTTTAGAAAGTTTTTTGCTCCTGCACCTCCTTTGGGGTAGTGGCACTGACATAAAATATAGCCTACGTTGAAGCAAGGGCTGTCACCATCCTTTTGACGCCATTATTTTTTAAATAGGTTTGGTATTTCCTGAGATTCCTTAGAAATTGCCATTTAGAACGTTTTTTAGAGCGCTTTTCGCGCATTTTCACACCTTTTAAATTTCGCATGTTTTAAAAAATGTTCTTAGAGGTCATTTATATCTTATAAGTGACTACCATGCCAAATTTCATGTTTCTAGGCCTTCAATAACAGAGAAATCGCATCTTTAGAAAGTTTTTGTTCCTGCGCCTTCTTTGGTTTAGTGGCATGGACACATAAGATATGGCCTATGTTCGAACAGGGACTAACACAATCATTTTGATACCATTACTTTTGAAATCGGTTCGGTAGTTCCAGAGCATTACCTCCTACAAACAAACAAACTTTACTTCTTTATAATATTAGTAAGAAAGATAAGATATGATATGATAAGATAAGAAAGATAAAATATGATATGATAAGATAAGATGATTAAATGAGGAAAAACTGCTTTCAGTTCTTAGATTATATGAGGCGTAAAGAATTCAGTTTTTAGATGGTCAAATTTTTATAAGGACTTAATATTAAATAATATAAAATATAATAACCTGTTTTTTTTTCAGTATATAAAGTTTTAACAAGTATTTAATTTACTTAATTGCTAAAAGGCGTTTAATAAAAACCGTAAAAAAGTGTTAATAAACTGCCTACATCTTTTCGGCCTACATGTTTCAGCTTTTTTTGTGGGCGCATCATTAACTAGTTGGATGTGCCAATCCGAAAACTTTCTTCTATCTCATATATTTTAATATTTCAAAATGCTGTTACAAATGTCAATATTTCATTTTTATTAGTTCAATACTATATCAACTTTGACTTTCATCTTAAATTTCTGCTTCAGTCAATTAATCGGAGTAAAAACGAGTTAATCTCGATCAGGATGTTTATTACAATCACGAATAGTCGTGAATAGTCGGCTTATCAGGATGGGAAGTTCCCGTCGATTCACGAGAAATTGGTGTACAATAGAACTACGAAAAATTAAGAAGATTACACAAAAATCGCTGTTAAAGCGCCCCCTTCTGGTGGAATTTTTCCAAATTCAGGGAGGACCTTCTTGCCATGGCCAAAAACATACATAAAAATTTGGTTCAATTCTATGTATAACTTCATACACTTTTCGATGGTACAATATTGAAAATGGCACAAAAATCGCTATTACAGCGCTTCCTTCCGGCGGAATTTTTCCAAGTTCAAGGAGGACCTTCTTGCCATGACGAAAAACATAGTTTGATAAATATAATATTCTTTTCCACAGTTATTCAAAAAATAAATTTCAAATACTTCTTGGGTTTTGTTTTTTTTAACCATTTGGAAAAATGGTTATTGTTCTCGTCAGGATGGGAAATCAAAAGCATATCTGAAGGTTTTCACTGGTTTAATCTACACTTTATTCGTTTTCTGATTGGTCTATACAGTAATCTGTATTTCCCTTTAATTTCAACAACGATGGATACTTTCTGTTGCCACTATGACAAAAAAGTAATAAAAACTACAAAAAAAAATTAATAACTCCAGAAACAAATTGAGATACAGCTTTCAAACAAATTGCATTTAAAAGTACATTTTTTTTCTCTATCCGACGGTGTAAAAAGTAATATTGTCGGATGTTTAGAAGTTTAAGAATGAAATTTCATTTAAAATTGGCCGTCAGATTTTTTGGAAATCTGACAATGGAAAAGCCTTTTCTCGAACAGCCAATGAAATGCTTGGATATTTACGTAAGTTTCAGGTGGATAATACTTAAATTTCATGAAATCTGACGGGTCGCAAGGCGATATTTTTGGCTTGAAATTTTTCGGTGTAATAACACTATTAATGTTTAATTCATGGCGTACATAATGTATGACCAACTCCGTGCGATTCTTTATGTCTTAAATTTTAGTCTTCAAAAAAATCGTTTTCCAAATGGTCGTTGTAATTTGATAAAATGCTTTTTTATTTTATTTTTTATTTATTTATTTATTGAGTGACAATTCGAAGTCAACATTTTCGGTCATTAAATTCAGCAGATAACATAAGAAAAAAAAATTGGTAATATTAAAATGCTGTAACTAGCATCCAATTTCTGAATACTCTTATTATTCGACTTCATATTTTCATTTTAATTCTTAAAGATAATCTCCCAATCAAGAATATTTTCTTTTACAGCTTGAACAAAATCTTAAAGATCATTCTATTATGCTACTGATTGCTTTAAATAATATGCATTTTTTTTTATTAAATATTTTTAATCTATTTTATCTTTGATAAATTCACATGTTTTTTAAGCTTTTTCTTTAGAATAATAGATATGTTCATCAACTCATAATAATTACCGCAGTATATATATAAACATGAACTAGACCCATTATATCTAATGCTTATTACAGAAATAAAGTGTTAAAACTAGAAATTATTTATATCAAATCATTTGAAACACTTAAATTATAAAGAAACTAGTATGTTGTGGCCATCACAAAACTTTCTTCTATATAAATCACGTCAATTACATCATTTAAATAGTACAAGAAATTACTCAATTTAGAACCAATTCATATGAAACTATATCTGAATTTGAAGTCTGATGAAAATTCGTGCATTAGTTATTGAGATAGAGGCTATAGGGGAAATTCTGAAAAATGTAGCATAGCAGCGCCACCTGTTGAGCGATTTAACCAAAACATAAACGACACTAATTGATATCAAGATATACCTGAATCTGAAGTTCGTTGAAAATTCGTGTATTAGTTATTGAGATAGAGCTATGGTGGAAATTCTGAAAAATGCAGCTTAGCAGCGCCACCTTCTGAGCGATTTGCACCAAAACATAAAGAGCACTAATTCATATCGAAGTAATACTTGAATCTGAAGTTTGTTGAAAATCCAAGCATTAGTTCTTGAGATAGAGCTATTGCGGAAATTGCAAAAATGCAGCATAGCAGCGCCACCTGCTGAGCGATTTACACCTAAACATAAACAGCACCAATTCATATCCAGGTATATCTGAATCTGAAGTTTGTTGAAAACCAAAGCATTAGTTCTTGAGATAGATTGCGGAAATCGCAAAAAAATGCAGCATAGCAGCGCCACCTGATGAGCGTTTTACACCAAAATGCAAAAAACGTCAATTCATGTCAAGGACTAACTGAAACTAAAGTTTGATGAAAATCCGTGCATTATTTCTTGAGATAGAGCTATTGCAAAAATCGTGTAAATCCTGCAAAATGCAGCATAGCCGCGCCATCTGTTGGGCGATTTACACCAAAACGTTACCAGCACCAATTCATATCGAGGAATAACTAAATCTGAAGTTTGATGAAAATCCGTGCATTATTTCTTGAGATAGAACTATTACAGAAATCGCGAAAAATGCAGCATAGCAGCGCCACCTGTTGGGTGATTTACACCAAAAACTAATCAGCTTCAATTTATATTAGGGACTACTAGAATATGAACTTTTATTAAATTCCGTGCATTAGTTCTTGAGATAGAGCGCCCACAAAACTTGTGTCACATACATACAGACTCACAGAGCCACAGACATACATTTTGTAAAAACATGTTTTTCGGAATATCTGACCCCTAAAACGTGTAAATCCGTCGAAAACCGGAAGTCGAAAATTTTCATGAATACAATACTTTCTTCTTGTAAAGATAGAACAAAGTAAAAAAGAGAAAATGTCATTAGACTTCTTCTAAAAAAACTTTTTTGTTTGTTTGTTTTTGAGAAAAAAAACAGTTGGTTAAAACCGACTGGTTTAACCCTTATGTACTGAATTATGAACTCATGATAATTTTATCGTCTAAATTATTTTTCGTGAATTTGTAACGTGGTACGTAATCATTTAATAAATTTTAGAAGGATTTTAGAAGGATTGAAGGATTTACAAGGTTTAATTAAATTTGAAGTTATAGGGATTTTGTGCACTATTCATAACCCCACTCAAATCTTTTATTTTAAATATTTTTCTTAGTATTTTGTAGAATTAGGAAATGTACAAATACAATGTTCTTACAATAGAAATATAAAAATATATCCGAATTGAAAAATCCCCCCTCCCACCAATGTGCCAAGAAAGCTGAAAAGATGCAAAGGCAAAAGAAATCATCCTTTTAAAAATACTTTTTGTTTTGTGTAACCCATAATGCTTTTGGAACAAGATAAAGTAATGAATCTATATAACTCATTCTAAACAGTATTACAACTAATCGATGTATTAAATGAATTTTATAACGAGTTATTTTAATGGTACTTATAAGTGGCACTTAATGGTACTCATATATATATTACTTTTTAATGGTACTTATTTTTTAAAAAGGTACTTTCAGTTTCGAAACCGGTTTCGAAACTGAAAGTACCTTTTTTAAAAAAAATCTGCAACCAAAATCGAAAAAGTAAAAAAGAGTCATATTAAAGTTTAAGCTCAGCTACCTATTCAAAAAAAAAAAAAAAAAAAAAAAAAAAAAAATCGTTTAAAAATATTCAAAATAAAACGAGAAATTCGAAAATAATCTGCCCATGGGATTAACATTACGGAGCGTGCGTTTTCAAGTGCGTGAAAAATCCCCTTATTAAAGAAAATCCAATGTAAAATTTCTTTAATTCGTCTACTAATAAAAGTAGATTGCATTTTTCCCCACAAAATAATTTGCTCAATCCTATTTAGAAAGCACAGCGAAACAATCGAAGCTAAACATTTTTTTAATATGGTTATTTTCTCAACTATTTAGGGGAAAGTAGGGAAATGGCGCTCACTTATGGGAAAACATGAACAGCTAGTCAAATTTAGACAACAAAAAAATCAATATTTTACTAACGAAGTATAACTCCAAAGCATAAGGAACAGTTTGCAATCAACTAATTTACATAAAAGTTTAAGGAATTTTTGTTATCGTTTTATTTAAATGACTATCGATTGAGTGGTAATGCCCGACATGGTAGGGTAATTGCGCTCAGAGTTTGAATACAAGATTTAAGTAAGACAAAAGTCACATATGTAGTTGTGTAGGCTGTTCACACCACTGCAGACATTTTGCGACTACTTTACACATATTGTGCACCCATGTTGTGTTACACATATAGTGGGCTACTTTTTTTAAATTTAGGTTTTTTGATTTTCACCACTTTTTTGAAATCGTAAAATTCTCCTTGTTTAATGACATATTAATTAAGGCGAAAACAGGGGCATTTCACCATTTAAAAAAAAAAACGGGTGTTAATTGATAAATTTGAATTTTAAAAAAGTTGCCCACTGGTAACACTACTTCTGGAATTCCACGCGAGCGCCATTACCCGTTATCGCCATTTCGGGTTTTAATGCATTATAATTGGCGTAACAACGCACTACAAAAATAAATAAAAGCATGAAAGTACAGCTAAATGTATATATTTTATAGACATAATGAGTAAATTAATATTTGAAAATAAGAGTGTACGATTACCTTCAATTTAGATGTTGTAGAATTTTATAATAAAACAACTGCAAACTAATAACGTGAGGCCACAAAAATACTTTCCTTCCGACGGTCACTATATCCTTACTGGGAACTTACGATGAAGTTCGCTAGGTGCCGATACTAATCGCACGTTTTCAAATCTATTCTGTTTAGAGATATTGGGTGGGCGGCATTACCCTTCTGAGCGTCATTACGCTACTTTCCACTACATAGGTGTAGCTTTTGTCCTATTAAAAATGTCATGCAAAAAATTTGCAACTACAAAACACTTCTCTGTTACAGATAGGATCACATTACATTTATTTACACTGTCCTTATAAGAATTGTGATGTTTCCATAACAGTATTTTTACTTTCTTCTACCTTTACAAGAAGAAAGTATTGGATTCGTGAAAATTTTCGACTTTTGGTTTTCGACGGATTTACACGTTTTAGGGGTCAGAGATTCCGAAAAGCATGTTTTTACAAAATGTCTGTCTGTGAATCTGTGTCTGTATGTTACACAAATTTTGTGAACGCTCTATCTCAAGAACTAATGCACGGAATTTAATAAAAATATATATTCAGTTAGTCCCTGATATAATTGGGTGCTGATTAGTTTTTGGTGTAAATCGCTCAACAGGTGGCGCTGCTATGTAGCCTTTTTCAGGATTCCCACAATAGCTCAATCTCAAAAACGAATGCACGGATTTTCATCAAACTTCAGATTCAGTTAGTCCTTGACACGAATTGACGTTTTGTACATTTTGATGTAAATCGCTCAACAGGTGGCGCTGCTATGCTGCATTTTTTGCGATTTCCGCAATAGCTCTATCTCAAGAACTAATGCTTGGATTTTCAACAAACTTCAGATTCAGGTATACCTTGCTGTGAATTACTGCTGTTTATGTTTTGGTGCAAATCGCTCAACAGGTGGCGGTGCTATGCTGCATTTTTCAGAATTTTCTCTATAGCTCTATCTCAATAACTAATGCACGAATTTTCATCAAACTTCAGGCTGAGGAGTAGGGGAAAAAGGACAGTTCAACCCCAGCAGGTGGTGGTGGTGTGTGTGGATGTGGGTGGAATCCACCTTGTGGGTGGAGGAGGAGGGTGGAATCCACCTGTTGGGAGACTTATCCTATAGTAGGAGGGGTTAAATGTTGGAGGGGGCTTAATTTTTAAGGGGGCTTAATTTTTGAGAGGGGCTTATTTTTTTTTTCGAATCGACTTAGAGTAGAGATGGAAATATCATACTATAACATAGGTCTTTTCGAGAGGAAGTATGAAGACACTAAATTTTTCGATGGGCTTAATTTTTGAGGGGGCTTAATTTTTTTTTTTCGAATTGATTTAGTATTAGAATGGAAATATCATACTATAACATAGTGAGTTAGGTGTTTTCGAAAGGGAGTTTGAGGGGTCTAAATATTTTAGTGGGGCTTATTTTTAGGGGGGGGGGCTTAATTTTTTTTTTCTTCGAATCGACATAGAGCAGGAATGGAAATATCATACTATAACATAGAGATGTAGGTATTTTCGAAAGAAAGTTTGAGGAGCCTAAATTTTTTAGAGGGGCTTATTTTTTTAGGGGGGCTTAATTTTTAAGGGTGATTTTTTTTTTTTTTTCTCAATTGTCTTAGAATTTGAATGAAGATAAAAATGTCATATGTTTTCTGAAAAAAAAATTTTGATGCTGCCATCTGTATGCGGTAGTGCGAATTTATTATTGAAAATAGTATTTTATTTTTGAAAAGTTTTGAGGAAGGTTTGAACCTGCAAAATAGTCTCTTGGCTCGATGATATGTTGAAGACTTAACTAATCGAGCCAAGAAACTATGTCTATATGTTTAGATTTTAGATGTTTCAAAACAAAAAATTGTATTCCCCCCTTCTGTATGCGCAAAGAGAGGTTGGTTTCTTAAGATAACTCATTAATACCTATTTTAACTGCTCACTCTGCGAATTCTTTTAATGTATATGATTTTTATTTTTAGTTTAACTGATTTTATCGATTTTACGTAGGAGAGTTTAATTATTTTACGCACAAATGTATGATCATTTTAGAAAGCCGTGGTTTCGAACCTGCGAACTCCCATTCAAATTTAATTTTTTGTAACCGATAAGCTATCCACTATCCAGACCGCGTCCCGACAATTACTGAATTACTTTTGAACACTATATATTTTTAAAAATACCTACCTCTTCCTCTTTCTTATACTAGGGAAGTTAATACAATTTATGTTTAAATTGAAGAAATAATTAATTTTTTATATTTCTTTAATAAGCAAGTCATTTTTTAGATCGATTAGAAGGCTACCAAACGATTTGAATTAAACATTGTTTTTACCAGTATTAATCCTCTCACCTAATTTTAAAATTATACTTTTTCTTGTAAACCATATCATATTCATTTAATCGTCTAAAATACACTTCCTAAACCCTCTTATCAACGTTACTCACTATCTATCACAAACATCCGAAGAAACTCATTTAAAAAAATATTTGAAAAGTTAAAAAAATAAAGTTTTCAAAATAAAAAAATCTTTATAAAAAAAAAATAATAATAATTAAAAAAAAAATTAAAAAGTTTACAAAAGTTAAAAAAAAATATTAAAAAGTTTACAAAAGTTTAAAAAAAACTTGAAAAAAAAACCCCCAAAAAAATTAAGTTATCAAAATTAAAAAAAAAAAAATTATAAAAACTTAATACATTAAGTTTTCAAAAGTGAGTTTACCTATTCGTATATGTATACATGCATGTGACTTTCATTATATTTCAGTTTAATACTTCTTTTTATCCTATAAAAGTGTTAGATCAATATATACTTATAAAAATATTTGTAAGTTAAATTAAAAAAAAGGTAACTTATAAAAAAAAAAATGTTTACAAAATTAAAAAAACAAAATCTTTCTAAATAAAAAGTTTTCAAAATTAAAAAAAAAAACTTTTTAAATAAAAAATATTTTCAAAATTTAAAAAAAAAATTGTAAATAAAAAAAAACTTTTATAATTTATGCTAGTATTTAGTATATACTAGTACTTAGTAAAAACTAGTATATATTCTAGTATAAAGAGTTTATAAAAGTTTGAAAAACTTGGTTAATATTCAAACTTGAATTCTATGAATGATGCAATAAATACTTCCGTTTTTATAAGAAATTTAAGTTACTTCTAAAAATATTATTATCCAGTTAAATAATCAATGATTATACTTATACAATATGAAAATTAATCTTTGTTCACAATTGCGAGAAAGATTTTAATAGGATTTTATTTGCAAATATCTGATGTCATGTTGCTAAAGATTCCATAAAATAAAAGACTTTCAAAAAAATATACGACCTACATATTCGATGACTGAAGTGAAAATGGCTAGTGTCTTGGTATAGACTCATATCAGTTAGATCACGTGATTGATAATACAATCTGATTGTAGATAAGACAATCAAAAGACACGAGGAAGGCACGTGATATCTAATTGATTACGTCAAAATCTACCACGTGATAAGCTCATCATCTCTTTTCTGAGTTCAAACATGGTAAGTTCATTATTTTTATATAAATGTTTAAGTATGTATGTATTAAAATTTTAAATTGAAGAATTTAATAATAGATTGTTTTTTTTTTTTTTCGTTTCGATGTGTATAACAATAGAATAAAATGTGGGTAGGATGTTAACATAAAGAAGATTTATCTTATTAAACGCATATATAGAGATAGGTAAATTCACTTTTAATAAATTACAAAATAATTTTTGTTATCTTATAATATTAAAAAAATTGCTAATTTTTTAAATAAATTGTAGGTTTTAGCAGCTTGTAATGTTTTTAACATTTTTGGAAAATAATTTTGTTAACTTTCAAAAGCATTTTAAATATTTTTTGTAACTAAAATATCTATTCATACATTGCTTTTGTAAAAGTGCTGTTACAAAATGTTGGTAGTTAATCATTGTATTAATTCAAAACTTTCTTATAATGTTATTATACTAACTTGTAATACTTGAACTGCAATTGATGTGATTTATTTGTATGAATACTTGTATTCGGTATCTTGATTGATATGATTAATATGAATCATTGATTGATATGAATGATTGGTTGATTGATATGATTGACTGATATGAATGATTGGTTGATTGATTGATATGATAGCTTGATATGATTAATATGATTGTTTGATATGATTAATATGATTTATTGATCGATATGATTAATTGATATTATTGTTTGGTGGATTAATATGATTGATTGGTTTGATTTATTGATCGATATGACTGATTGATGTTATTGTTTGGTTGATTAATATGATTGATTGATTGGTTTGATTTATTGATTAATTGATATCATTGATTGGTTAATTGATTGATCGATTAATTGCGATGACTGATTGATATATGATTGATTGTATACTTGTATTTGCAATCTAATTCAACTTTTTGATAACTTTTTTAATTATGAAAGTCAAATACATATACAGTTAGGTGAACTGACTTTTGATAACATAATTTATTAAGTTTTTTTTTTTTTAATTTTGATAACTTAGTTTTGAAAACTTTTTACAAAGTTTTTTTTTAACTTTTTAATTTTATAAATTTTTTAATATATTTTTTTATTTACAAATTATTTTTTTTTTTATTTTGAAAACTTTTTTTGTACTTACATTTTTTTTAATTTTGAAAATATTTTTTTTATTTACAATTTTTTTTTTAATTTTGAAAACATTGTTTTTTTTATAAACTTTTTAATATTTTTTTTTTATTTATTTACAAATTTTTTTTTTTTAATTTTGAAAAATTTTTTTTTATTTACAATTTTTTTTTTAAATTTTGAAAACATTTTTTTTTATTTACAATTTTTTTTTAAATTTTGAAAACATTTTTTATTTAAAAAGTTTTTTTTTTAATTTTGAAAACTTTTTATTTAGAAAGATTTTGTTTTTTTAATTTTGTAAACATTTTTTTTTTATAAGTTACTTTTTTTTTAATTTAACTTACAAATATTTTTATAAGTATATATTGATCTAACACTTTTATAGGATAAAAAGAAGTATTAAACTGAAATATAATGAAAGTCACATGCATGTATACATATACGAATAGGTAAACTCACTTTTGAAAACTTAATGTATTAAGTTTTTATAATTTTTTTTTTTTTTTTAATTTTGATAACTTAATTTTTTTGGGGGTTTTTTTTCAAGTTTTTTTTTAACTTTTGTAAACTTTTTAATATTTTTTTTTAACTTTTGTAAACTTTTTAATTTTTTTTTTTAATTATTATTATTTTTTTTTTATAAAGATTTTTTTATTTTGAAAACTTTATTTTTTTAACTTTTCAAATATTTTTTTAAATGAGTTTCTTAATTTTGTTTTTTAAACTTTTCAATTTTCTAAACTTATTATTATTATTGAAAACTTTTTTATATAATTAAGTTTCATATATATATATTAGAAAGTAGAAATTATAGTATTAAGATTATTAGTTTAATATTTTAAACTTGTGTTAATTTTTTAATTGCTAAAGAATTGTTGATTTCTTTAGTTATATACATATGCAAATTTGAGTCTAACACTCTATTAAAAGTTCTAAAAGACATAACAAAATAAACATACACTTTAGAAAAATAAACACACACGTATTAAAAAGGATAGCAATACATTTTATTTTATTATTTTAAACAATTCGTTTTGAATTGTTTCTACATGAATGTTTGATAAAAAGTTTTCACTAACACAATCCACTCCGTTTAAAAATGAGGAAATAACAAAATCTAAATCTATAAGTGTTAATAACATCTCTCCTAGTTTTTCAAATTTTTGTCGATTATTTAGTATACAACAGGAATGAGGGCTTTGAGATTTCTGATTAAAAATACATCCATCACATTCAAAAATGCGGTTTAGTATAGTTAATACATTATTCTCAATACATGTTATAAGTTTAGACTGCAACATGAGTTCATTTTCTGTAGATATATGACCAATGATACATTTCTGCCTAATTAAGCTTGGTATATGGTTTACATATATATGCTGAAGAAGTTCCTTATTCAAATCATGTATTTTTTCTTTTAATTTCGCCAATTGATACTCGTTTAAGTCAATGTGAGAATAATTCTTTAAATTTTTTATTCGCATGATAGCATTATTAAAATTTAACACTAATATCATGTTATTAGAAACAAATGAGGAACTTTTATATCTCAGATTAAATGAAAATATTTTCTTGCAAAATTCGAACCAGCTGTTAACATCCATAATAATTCCATTTTTCGTTAGGATTTCTTCACTAGTAAGCCCACTGCGCTTAAACTCTCGAATATGAATATGAAATTGTCTATTATGCAACTTTAAAATTAAAAAAATACAGTCACTGAGTTCTTCTCGAAATACAATAGGATGATTGGATTTGCTAGTTTTAGACTGTGGAATGACATTCGTAGGTGGGGTTGTGCTTTGTAATTCATCACTTGCTTTAGAAAGGTTGCTTGGTTGGGAATCAGAAACCTCTTGGTCAATAGTACGTTCTTGAAAGGATTCGTCTTGGGAAATTATGTTACTAGCTGGGGTCGAGGTTAAAGCGGATTCAAAATTCATGTCTTTGAAAAATATATTCAAATAGTCCTCGACAGAAATTGACTCTTGGCATGAATTCTCGGAAGATGTAGTATCATCACCAAAGTTAGGGATAAAAAAATTCATATCGATTTCAGATTTCACATTCGGTGAGTAATCAGTAGTGGATAAATCACGTGATATTGTCCCACAGTCAGTATTTAATAAATTAGGAATTTCCAATCTTGGTATATTTAATTCATTTGCGGAAGTGGGATCATTAGGTTCTTCTAAACGTTGATACTTTGAAGAAGAAGCCACTTTGTCGGAAGATCTTTTTAACATATTTACTACAGAACCCATTTTCAAAAAATAAAGGTAACATTAGATGAAGTTAGAACAAAAATCAGTTGGAAACTGAATGTTTAGAAACAGCACATCCCTTAATATATGTTAAAAATCAGTGTCGGTTACAGATAAACACTTAAAAGAATTAGTAATGTTATTAATTTTAGTTTAAGTCTAAAAAAATATATATAAACAGTTTATTTAAGTGGTGAATAATATATTATGTCAATGGTTTTATCCTTTTTTGAAGAATAGTATGGCAACACAAGGTAACAATTTTTATATTTACAGTATATGATATTTAATGTTAATAGTTTTAGTTTTATTCTTTTTTTGAAGAATTGTATGGCAACACAAAGTAACAATTTTTATATAAGTTGTGTATGATATTTAATGATAATGATTTTAGTTTTATTCTTTTTTGTTTGAAGAATTCAATGGCAACACAAGGTAACAGTTTTTAAAAAAGTGGTTAATGATATATTATGTTAATGGTTCTATGTTTTTTTTAAAGAATTGTATGGTAATAAATGATAATATTATTATTATTATTGAGCAATAACAATTGTTTATACAAACAACGAGTGATATATTAAACTTTAAAAATAATTATGATAAATTAGAAATATTGAAAAATAACTATTTCAATGGATAATTTCAGACTTTCAATATGAAATTAATAAAAGATAGTTAACTCATTATTCATTTGATTAGAAATTGAAAAAAAAATAGAAAGTAAAGTCGTTACGACTTCATGAGTTATTAAAAATCATAAGTTGTTCTAACAAAAATAAACAGACAACAGCTTTTTCATTTACACATTATTTATTCGTTGTTTTCAATAGTTACAATAGTGAAAACATGAGTACACATATTTCAAAAAGGTATAAACATTTCAAATCATGTTATATTTTAAAGGTAGATAGTTCTAAATTCAATATTTTCTCTAATGTCCAATTAAAACCACGTCTGGTGGACTTCTCATAGGACTTAATAATTTTTGCAAAGGTATCCTCAACATGTTCAGATAAGTTTTGTTTCGTTAATTCAAGTACAGTTTTTGAAAGGAAATAGGGTGTGGCAATCTCTAAGACACCCTCCTGTGTTACACGATATACAACAACTTGTACACTTGCATACCATTTCATCGATCTTTTAACTTGAATCTGGTAGATTAATTCGTTTAAAACGTCCGAATGAATACTATCAAAAAATGTGTTAAAGTCTGTAGCATTCTCCTCGTTAGAGTTGATTACAGTTTTAGTAAATATGTTTAACGCATTTTGCCTTTTAAAATGCTTAACCTTCTCAAAAAACATATCTTTTAAAGAGGATGAATTATCAATTTTGCATCTAACTCTCTGTGAAGTTTTCAAATGATATAAAAAATCGGAGTTAGGATTGAATATTTCACTACGCTGAATACATTTATCGTTTTTGGAGGACTTGTGGATCTTCATGTGTTTTAATAAGTCATACTTTCTTGAGTACGCTTCACCGCACGATTCACATTTATGTTGGGAAGGAATCTTTAAATGGGATAGTTTATGACGATTCAAAATAGCCTTTCTAGGGAATGCTTTTTGGCAGATGTCACATAAAAATGGTCTTTCTTCTGAATGAATCATCAAATGTTGCCTTTTCGTGAAAAAGATTTGCTGCAAACAGTACACAAAAAAGGTGGCTTCTGTTTCTTCAGTTCTGATGAGGAGGATTCCGCTTCATCATCTGAAACGGGTTCTACTTTAGGTTGTACTATTAATCCCATGTCTTGATCATTTAATCTTGATGAAAAATATTGATTATTCAAACTTGATACATCATCGCTTAACATAGTAGAATGTCCATCTTGAAAACTAGCCATATTATCCTAAGTGAAAAAAGCGTCTTCACACACTCAAAAAATAGCAAACACTAATGAAAAAGTCTTGTTTCATTCAATTTTATATATAATCATAGGGGGCACATGTTAAAAAATTATTACGATAGTGCAAATCATGTAATATGATTGGTGAAAAAATTTCAGAAAAACACGTGGTATAAAAAAGTATGTGTAGAAAGTTCACAGGAAGTGAATCAATCCAAATGTATTTATGTAATGTTTAAAAAGTATATGATTCATCATGTTACGTTTTTGAATTCGTCATTCTAAGGTTTTACAAATTAATTTTATTATTTCAGTGAAATATATGACAAACCAATGGTTTAAATCATACTAAATTTATTAAACTGTATAAAAGAATGAGTTGAAGTGAAGCAGTAGTTTCAAAATTCATTAGAACTAGTGTAGAATCATCAAATAATTATCTATTGCAATAACAAACTATGAGTTGATTCAATTTATAATAATTGATAAATAGAAAATCTGACAAATATTTCAAACTTTCATTTAAAATCTGAAAACAAGTGAAATAATCTCTTCAATAGTTATCAATATTTACATATTAGCTATTTTCTGTTGAAAAAAGCTGATTAGACTTATCGGATGTTTGTGATAGATAGTGAGTAACGTTGATAAGAGGGTTTAGGAAGTGTATTTTAGACGATTAAATGAATATGATATGGTTTACAAGAAAAAGTATAATTTTAAAATTAGGTGAGAGGATTAATGCTGGTAAAAACAATGTTTAATTCAAATCGTTTGGTATCCTTCTAATCGATCTAAAAAATGACTTGCTTATTAAAGAAATATAAAAAATTAATTATTTCTTCAATTTAAACATAAATTGTATTAACTTCCCTAGTATAAGAAAGAGGAAGAGGTAGGTATTTTTAAAAATATATAGTGTTCAAAAGTAATTCAGTAATTGTCGGGACGCGGTCTGGATAGTGGATAGCTTATCGGTTACAAAAAATTAAATTTGAATGGGAGTTCGCAGGTTCGAAACCACGGCTTTCTAAAATGATCATACATTTGTGCGTAAAATAATTAAACTCTCCTACGTAAAATCGATAAAATCAGTTAAACTAAAAATAAAAATCATATACATTAAAAGAATTCGCAGAGTGAGCAGTTAAAATAGGTATTAATGAGTTATCTTAAGAAACCAACCTCTCTTTGCGCATACAGAAGGGGGGAATACAATTTTTTGTTTTGAAACATCTAAAATCTAAACATATAGACATAGTTTCTTGGCTCGATTAGTTAAGTCTTCAACATATCATCGAGCCAAGAGACTATTTTGCAGGTTCAAACCTTCCTCAAAACTTTTCAAAAATAAAATACTATTTTCAATAATAAATTCGCACTACCGCATACAGATGGCAGCATCAAAATTTTTTTTTCAGAAAACATATGACATTTTTATCTTCATTCAAATTCTAAGACAATTCAGAAAAAAAAAAAAAATCACCCTTAAAAATTAAGCCCCCCTAAAAAAATAAGCCCCTCTAAAAAATTTAGGCTCCTCAAACTCTCTTTCGAAAATACCTACATCTCTATGTTATAGTATGATATTTCCATTCCTACTCTATGTCGATTCGAAGAAAAAAAAAATTAAGCCCCCCCCCCCCCTAAAAATAAGCCCCACTAAAATATTTAGACCCCTCAAACTCCCTTTCGAAAACACCTAACTCACTATGTTATAGTATGATATTTCCATTCTAATACTAAATCAATTCGAAAAAAAAAAAAAAAAATTAAGCCCCCTCAAAAATTAAGCCCATCGAAAAATTTAGTGTCTTCATACTTCCTCTCGAAAAGACCTATGTTATAGTATGATATTTCCATCTCTACTCTAAGTCGATTCGAAAAAAAAAATAAGCCCCTCTCAAAAATTAAGCCCCCTTAAAAATTAAGCCCCCTCCAACATTTAACCCCTCCTACTATAGGATAAGTCTCCCAACAGGTGGATTCCACCCTCCTCCTCCACCCACAAGGTGGATTCCACCCACATCCACACACACCACCACCACCTGCTGGGGTTGAACTGTCCTTTTTCCCCTACTCTGAGGTATAACTGGATATGAATAGTGCTGTTTATTTTTTGGTGTAAATCGTTCAACAGGTGGCGCTGCTATGCTACATTTTTCGGAATTTCCGCTATAGCTCTATCTCAAGAACTAATGCACGAATTTTGATCAAACTTCAAATTCAGATATACTTTGATATGAATTGGTGCTAAATTGATGTAATTTCTTGTACTATTTAAATGATTTAACTGGTGTGATTTATGTAGAAGAAAGTTTTGTGATGGCCACAACATACTAGTTTTTTAATTAATCTACTTATTCTTGTAACTATTTTACGAAAAGAGCTCTAACACCTATTTATTAAATCAGTTTTAATTTAAAACATCTAAAAATCAAATTAGTATATGTTGTACACTGGATATCTTAGACATTAACGTAAATAATTTAATTATTCAGGTGAAGTAATTTTTTTTAATTCAAAATTCAAGATATAAAGGGTTAATCTTTATTCTTTTCCTATACATATCCACGCATCAACTATTTGGACGGATGATCCGATATTTACACCTTTTACGGTTTCGTTCATCTGACGAAACCCTATTCGTCTCACTCCTCTGTCTATCACAGAGCCCGTTCTCAGAAACTATATATGCTAGAGACTTGAAATTTTGAATACTTACAGCTGAGCACCTCACATCAAACGACAAATCATAAAAATTTGAAAAAGTCTTATATTTAACCCTCTGGGCTCTCCGCTAGCAGAAAGTGCGCGACGCGCGTCGCAGATTTATTTTGAACCTTGCAGATAAATTTTCCAACTTGAAAAAAAAAAGTATTTCTTAAAAAAAAAAAAAAAAAAAAGTACGAAAATTCTGACAAAAAATATCGCGAATTCGACAAATGGTCGCCGAAAAATATCAATTTCGACAATCGTTCGCATAAGAAATCGGTAATTTATAGCCAAAGAGTCGCTATAAAAACGCGAATTTCGTCAAAAGAGCCCGGAAAAAAACATGAATTTCGTCCCAGGGTTGTGAAAAAATGCAAATTTCCGTCACAGGACCGCTGAAAAAACACGTATTTCGTCAAAAGATCACGGAAAGAATGCGAATTTAGTCAAACGATTGTGGAAAAAACGCAGATTTAGTCAAACGATCGCGAAAAAACGCAAATTTAAGTCAAAGGATCGCGAAAAAACGCAAATTTAAGTCAAAGGATCGCGAAAAAACGCAAATTTATGTCAAAGGATTGAGGAAAGAAGATCTCGATAAACGTAAATTTCTGCCAAAAGATCGCTGTACAAACTTGAATTTTGTCTAAAAATCCCAAAAAAAAACGTGAATTTAGTTTCAAGTGCGCGAGAAAAACGCAATTTTCTGTCACAAAATCGCGGAAGAGATTTGAATTTCATCAAAGAATCGAGGAAAAACAGGAATTTAGTCAGACAATCGCGGAAAAAATGCAAATTTCTGTAAAACGATCACGAAAAAACGCAAATTTCTGTAAAACGATCGCGAAAAAATGCAAATTTCTGTCAAAGGATCGCGAAAAACGCAGATTACTGTCATAGGATCCCGAAAAAAAGAAAATTTATGTCAAAAAAATCTGAATTAAATTTTCGGAATTTCGTCAAAAGATCTCGAAAAACGTAAATTTCTGCCAAAAGATCGCTGTACAAGCTTGAATTTTATCCAAAAATCCCGAAAAAATACGTGAATTTCGTTCCAGGGGCGCGAGAAAAACACAAATTTCTGTCACAAAATAGCGGAAGAAATTTGAATTTCATCAAAGAATCAAGGAAAAAACACGAATTTAGTCAGACAAACACGCAAAAAATGCAAATTTCTGAAAAACGATCGCGAAGAAACGCAAATTTCTGTCCAAGGATCGCGAAAAACGCAGATTACTGTCAAAGGATCACGAAAAAAAAAATTATGTCGAAAAATCGGAATTAAATTTGCGGAATTTCGTCAAAAGATCGCGAAAAACGCAAATTTCTGCCAAAGGATCGCTGTAAAAACGCAAATTTCGTCAAAAGATCCCGGGAAAAACGTGAATATCGTCCCAAGGGCACCGAAAAAACGCAAATTTCTGTCACACAATCGCTGACAAAACACGAAGTTCGTCAAAGAATCGAGAAGAAAACGGAAATTTCGTAAAGGATCGCGAAAAAATAGAGAAATTTCCTCATAAGATCGCGAAAAAACGCAAATTTCTGTCCAAGGATCGCGAAAAATGCAGATTGCTGTCAAAGGATCACGAAAAAAAAATTATGTCAAAAAATCGGAATTAAATTTGCGGAATTTCGTCAAAAGATCGCGAAAAACGCAAATTTCTGCCAAAGGATCGCCATAAAAACGCGAATTTCGTCAAAAGATCCCAGAAAAAACGTGAATTTCGTCCTAAAAGCGCCGAAAAAACGCAAATTTCTGTCACACAATCGCTGAAAAAACACGAAGTTCGTCAAAGAATCGAGGAAAAAACGCAAATTTCGTAAAGGATCGCGAAAAAAAGTTCATTTTTGTCAGAGAATCGCGAAAAAACGACAAATTTCGTCGAAAGATCGCGAAAAAATAGAGAAATTTCCTCATAAGATCGCGAAAAAAACAGCAGATTTTGTCAAAAGATCGCTAAAAACGACAAATTTCGTCAAAAGACCGAAAAAAACGGCAAATTTCATCAAAAGCGCGCAAAGAAAAACACATAATTAGTGCTGGTAGTGGATTTTCGCTCCCTGCCCCCTCCCCCCTCTCTGTTGTAACGAAAATTTGTTCGGAAAATTTGCTGTGAATTTCAGAATATACATAAATATATATTTTTACTCAGAATCACCCCTGGTATTAATCAGTAAGAACGCTGTTTATTTTAACACTCATAATGTTTGTACACGCTGATGGAACGTTTGAAAATGTAACACGCTACTCCCGCAGACAATTTTCCTCCCACTAAATTGCTGTCGCAGACACAACCATAACTTTCTGCAATTGGGCTGGGCTCTAACTTGTGTATTGTAAGCTTTTCTTTCTAACTGAGCCCCTAATTAAGTTGAAGACTTGAAATTTTGCTTATTATAGCTGAACACTTGTAATCACACGACAAATCATAAAATTTTCAAAAAGTCTTATGTTTACCCCCCCCCCCCCCCCCCGGTCTCTAACTTGTGTTTTTTAAGCATTTTTTCTAACTTAACCCTAATTAAGTTGGAGGCATGAAATTTTGCATACTTAGAGCAGAACACTATCGATCACACGAAAAATCGTAAAAATCTCAAAAAGTCTTACATTATTTACCCCTTCGAGCTCTAACTTTTGTGTATTTTAAGCAATTTTTCTAACCTCACCCCTTTTTAACCGGGGGGGGGGGGAGGGCACTTTTCTAACTTTTGCCGACACCCCTTTGATCACTGTTTCATATGTACTATAGCCTCACATATTTTAGTTCAACTTTTTACCACCAGAAGGCGCCTACCTATCTCGGGTGCTATGTCCCGATCCCCTCGACAAATATAGCTACGGATAGTAAAGACAGGATATACTACAGTATTACAGGATGTAAAACGGAGTTCCGTTCGGATGGAGGTTTGTTTAGA
The DNA here is from genome assembly GCA_963932465.1 of Maratus speciosus. Lineage (NCBI taxonomy): Eukaryota > Metazoa > Arthropoda > Arachnida > Araneae > Salticidae > Maratus > Maratus speciosus. The sequence continues at coordinate 105,259,321 of OZ010795.1, read as the reverse complement.
ATAGAGTGTGCACCTTGGTTGCGAAATGTGAAACTAACAGATTTTGCAAAAGGATAAAGTGTTTTGAAAGGAATATTAAACGAAATCCTCTGTGCTATCTGTGATCACACATCACACTTAACCAATTTTTTTTTTTTTTTTTTTGTACATCAATCTAAAATATTTCATAAAAAATTTGCAAATACTTTTATCGCAACCACATGTGATCTCTGACGTATATCCTCCAGTCAAACCTCAATAATACATTTGATTTTTTGCCTTTTTTTAAATATTCCCGTTTCCTTTTATATTTTCAGCCCTTTTCTTATTTATTTTTTAATCATATATTTCTTATGATTCATCAGTTTTGCCCTAACAACCTCCAGGCTTGTTTTTTTTTTTTATGCCAACGTTACCCTTTTTTTCACATTTAACAAAACAGCATAGATACTGGTTGAATAGTATCTTTATACAGCTTTGCTTTTTTCTATTTTTCATAAGTTTTCGTTTTTCTGACCTTTTATTTTTTTCATTGTGTCATATTTCGCTTCTATTTTTATCAAAGAATTAATGATTCTTTTGCTGATCTACTAATTCTATAAAAGGACCCGGTGTTATGATTGAATAAAGAAAAAAGTTAAAAAAAGAATATTTAAGCTGAACGTAATGATTAGTCAAGTGTAGTGTTGTTCACTGTAGAAAGAAAATGGGCAGGGTGCTAGTCGCTAAAAAGGGCACTGCTAAAAGATGAGCAAGAAAGAAAAAATAATGCATCAATCATAAATTATGAAACACTTTCTTCCAACACATTCAGACAGGGTTGGCAAGTTTTTGACGCATGATGGTTTTTACCGGATTTTACCATGGTTTTTACCGTCATGTCAAAAACCTCTTTGTCAAAAATGTCAAAAACTCATTTTTTAGCAGTAGTTTGTTTTTACATTATTTTTTTTTTCATTCTATCTTTAGTATTAAGTTGTTTTACATGAAATATTCAATATAAAAAAAACTAAGCTATTTCGCGTATTCTATAAAAGTGATATTTTTTGAAGAAATTTTATAACCCATAAGTATAAGATTAAAAAATGCGTATAATTTCGGCAGAATGTAGTACACTGTTTAAAAATAAATAGCTTCCTCAGAAATTTCCTCTGAAGTAAGTTTTCTTAAAGTGTTAAATCCAAATTGTTCATTGATTATTTTTATTTCTAAATAGCAATAAATGAAATAAAATATATTTTAATGGTTGATAATTACATCTTTTGGGAGAAAGGAATAAGATTTGTTCTTCAAAGTTAAATCCTTTACAGATTAAAATTTGCAAATCAATATTAAACTTTAAACCTTGTGGAAACTCAATTTTTAACTATATTTTTGTTAAGTAATTATTTTAAAGCAGAAATGTAGTCCCTAAAGATCCATTAATTAAAAAGTTAACTACACAAGGGTCGATCCAGACAAAATTTGGGGCCTATTTAGGGCCCCTTCACAAAAATTAATTTAATGTGCCCCTTCACAAAAATTAATTTAATGGGCCCCTTCACAAAAATTAATTTAATGGGCCCCTTCACAAAAATTAATTTAATGTGCCCCTTCACAAAAATAAATTTAATAAAATGGGCCCCTTCACAAAAATAAACTTAATAAAACAGGCCCCTTCACAAAATTCCTTTTAAAAAAATAGACCCTCTACGTAACATTCTTTTTCATAAAAACTGTTTTAAAATGTGTAATTTGTAAATAAAACAAGGTCACGAAAAATAAAAACTTTAGCAAAGAGATTTAAAGAATGTTTTTGTTCATAAATTCTTGGTTCGAATTTTAATAACTGGATTTCAACTTTCGTTACAAAATGTTATTTTTCCCCAAAATATAATAAAATTCACGAAAATAACTTCTACTTTTCACAAAATGGGCCCCAAGAAAAAAAAATCTGCATCGACCCCTGCTACATTAAGAAATAAATAAAACATTTAAGTTTCTTTCTAAATTTAATAAGAATTTTAAAGGTAAAATATTTTTACTTATACATTCATATGTATATAATAAAAATATGCAATGTGTTATTTCTTTCAATTCACTTTAAATAATACCTAAATAATTTTAAATGTATACAGGACATAAATAGTTTGTCTTTATGGTAGCTTAAATAAATTTCTATTTAATCCCCTTCGCGACGAGTGTCTTTTACAGAATTTTTAATCTTTTATCATCAGTATTTTAAAACAGAAATTTTTGACTAGATGAATTGAGAAAATGTCTTGATTAAATAAGACAACATTTATAATAAAAAATAACTGGTAGGAATAATCATTGCGGAATAATCACGAGCATATACGTGATGCTCGTTCCCAAGGGGTTAAAAATATTTCTTGACTATTCAGGTATAAATTTATATCTAAAAATATAGGTGCTAGAATGGTCTGTCTATAAGGTTCATATACATTTTCACTAAAGTTAACAACAACAAAAAAAAATATATAGTGTCTATATATATATATATATATATATATATAAATTATTATTCTATTCCTTTTTTTCTTAAATATTGTTTTGTTATGTGTTAAATTTTAAGTCTAAGAGCTGTCATCTTTTAAATAAATTAAGAAATTTTTAAAAAGCTTTTAAATAAATTTAACAAAGTAATTGTGAATAATAATAATAACAAGAACAAGGAAAAATCAATCTATAAATGTATTATTATATGCTACACTTACACTATAAATTGGAGGAAAATCAAAAAAGATAGTTTTTTGACGGAATACTAAACCGGTAAAAACACGGTTTTTACCACTGTCATGTCAAAAACCCACCCCTGCATTCAGAATAGGGCAATTTCGTGCAGAGAGTCACACACGTAACGCATGCTTTAATTTTCATTTATTCAATTATTTATTAAATTTTAATTTTAATTGTGATTTTAGGTGGTATGGTAAATAAGTTATTACCATTTTTTTATTTAAATGTGTGGAAATAAAACTCACAGAAATATATAATTTAATATCATTACTCAAAATTTGCTTTTTTTCTAAGTCACAAAGAACTTTGTTTGGATTTTTAAATAAGAAATGTATTGAAAAATCCTTGATTAATTAAAATTTTTTTTTGTTCAAAATGTTCACACATGTAACATGGAATGGCCCAATAATGTAACAAAACTTCGCCGTTTAATAAGTTGAAATAAAATAATCTAATGGAACCGCTTGAAAACGCATAACACACTTAAAAACCCAATTTCGGCAATTCACATCGACAGTTGGAAATTGATTCAAATTCCTTGAGCAGCCCTCTATATGATATATAGATTTGTATCTATAAGCAATATGCATGCAAAAATTTAATTCAGTTAGGAAATACATACCCCAGTTGAAAATTCCCCTTCAGCAATTTCGGCTAATAAGGAGAATGATGCGTGAATTCTTTTGTGCAGCCCTGTATATGAGGTATAGAATTTATACACAACGAGTAACATGCAAAAAATTACTTAATACAGTACCTGCCACTTAATAAAATCAGCCGCTTAATCTGATCAAATTGTGAGGGCCGGAATCAAATCAATACAAACTTCTGTTAAAACTGCCGCTTAAGAAAATCAACATCGCCGGTTAATAAACTCAAAAATTTTCTTCAGTAGCAAAATAATCATCAGTTTAATCTTCGCTGAAGAATTTTAATTTTGTTTTCTTTTTCAGATTAAACGTAAACAAACAAACAAAAAAAATACATTTGATATCAGTATTATTCTTTTGCTAAAAACATTGAACGTTTGATTGCTCCGACCAAACAAAGCACCATTGATCAGTTTTTCATAAAGCCCAATAATGTAAATAATAAGGCATAATTAAATTAATTTTATATGTAGTAAGTACTTATCAATTTTATATGTAGTAGTAAGTACTATTTATTAATTTTATACGTATGGTAGTTATTAATTTTGAATGAATAATTATCTAACTTAAACAAAAAGTAATTAATCCTGTTTGTTAATGTGATTAGATGCAACATTTTACAATTTCTTACCGAGTTTGCGGGGTACCACCATCGTTTTTAGGTTTTGGAATGTTTGCCGGATATAAAAATCAGCCGCTTATTAAAATCAATGTGCCTCATAACGAATATGATTTTATTAAGCGGCGGTTACTGTATTTAAAAGCACATACCGAAATTGAGAACGCATTTCCAACAATTACAGTAATACCTCGAATTACGTCATAGTCCAAGAGCCGACAGCACAAAAACCTGTGTTATCAAGCACAAGAAAAAAAAAAAAAAAAAAAAAAAAAAAAAAAAAAAAAAAAACTTTATTTTATGGGAGAGTAGAAGTAGGGGAATCTAATGATCCATGTCTGCCGGAAGTGAAGTGGTGCATAAGCCAAAAATTAATACCACCAGTGGTTGACTCGTAGGTTTATTATATTGTTTGTCCTACAACTATCCTCCATGTTTTCAAACCTTTGTTTGTAGGACAAACACAATGATAAATCTACGAGTCAACCACTAGTGGTATTAATTTTTGGATTATGCACCACTTCACTTCCGGCAGACATGGAACATTAGATTCACCTACTTCTACTCTCCCATAAAATAAAGGTTTTTTTCTAGTGCTTGATAACATAAGTTTTTGTGCTGTCGGCTCTTGGACTACCAGCAATTCGTTCCAAGACTAGCGACGCAAGTCGAAAATGACTTAACTCGAGGTACATTTAGATAAGCAAAAAAGGATAAGCAATAAAAATTCTTCAAAATGTAATGAACAGATTCTATTGTATTTAGGGATTATGTTACATACATTTAACATTAGCAAAAAAATACATTCTGGAAAAAAAAACAGAATTTGGAATAAATCAATAAATTGTTAACTTACAATTTATTGCTCTTCTAGCTGCCCCGTTCGAATCTTTGAGGATGTGAAAAAATCTTGCAATGATGTTTGAACCAGCAATTTTTCCTTTTTCACTTTTAGAAGCTGTTTGTAACCGCAGAGTGAGTTTTCTAAGTTTTTTTAATGACTTTTTTTTTATTTGTTTATCACTATCGCTTGGGGAAAATTCCCTTCTAGTGACCCGGAGCCGAAAAATTTTTGGTGCTCCAGCTCCGCTCCCATTTAAAATTCTGTGGCTCCGGCTCTGGCAATGATACTCGTGTTTACTATAGTAAATAAAAGAGAAAGAAAATCGTCCACCTGTTTTGTTGATAAGAAGTTCTCTCTGCTCCACCCCATGCAGGGGAAAGTGCAAAAAGACATTATTACTGCTGAATGCATTATGTAACAAAAAGCTAACATTAAATACTTTTAAACAGTAACAATTTCTTTTAAGTGTTATTTGATCTATAAACTGATATTTTATTGACTTCTCTTCATTTGAATTAATAAAGTATACGAAAAATAAATGGAAACATATATGTATGTCACTTCAAAGAAAAGAAAAAAAAATTCTAAAAATCTAAAGAATTTTTATACATTGATAACGATATCATAACTGGGGGGGGGGGGGGGTGTCGAGGGATGATAACGTATGATATCGTAAGGGGGGGGAGGGGGTCCAAAATTACCAAAAAGTTTATAACGTTATATTTGCACAGCCCCTTGTAGTGGAATTCAGTGATTAATATCAATTTCAATGCATTTGAAATAGCGTAATGTCATTAAAATACACTGCAAACGAATTTTTCCCATTGACCCTAATGCAACGGAATTATTTTGAGTGCCCCTGTCAATGTACTATTAATGCTACACACTTCATATTCCATACCGAACATGCCATGCTAAACATTATTAACATAGATATTAATTGCATGAAATGTTTATTTAAGCGAGAGAGTAGACAGACGCATGTTGAAAAGTCTTAAAAAGACACTAGCTCAGTAGAAGAAAGAATCAAAATTCAAAAGAAAATGCACTGTACTTGGTAATGAAAAAAGAAAATTTTAGATACGATAAATAAAGTACTGTTAAATTCAAATGATTTTATATAATTAGATTTCTTCTAAACTAGTTGGTTAACCAACCGATTTAAACTGTGTCAACCTAGCTGGTAACAGAATAAAATCATAATGCAAAACCCCAATCCCAATGTAGAAATGCGAGAAAAACAAACGCTTACTAAACCCAATAGCCATGATACAGCAGAAAAAACTTGCAGCCAATCATTCATTAGCATACAGAACAAAGAGTTACCAATGGAGAGAATTACTTATGATTATGATGTCATCATTCAGGCATAATGTAATCTTTACTAAACCTTAACTAATCAAGCAATCTAAGTAGTAAAAGTGTATTTTTAGCTCAAATCTGCCATTTTGGCTGTTTTTTAAAAATAAAAGGATCTTAAAAAAAAGAAGAAGAAAGAAAACTAACTACTTGTTTTTTTTCTTCTCAACTAATTTTAGAAAAATTAGTCTGCTATGTAGATTTAAAGCTTATGAGAAAAGTTTGATTAAAAATGTTTGTCACTTTAGAAATTTACTAATTCATCCTTTTTCTAAAGCTTTTGCTTGTAGCTTCTGCATAACTTGGATTTTGAATTTTTCAATAATGTGTAAAATAAATGAAAACATTAGGGAAAAAGTGAAAAAACCCAGTACGGTTTAAAAAAACAAAAAAAAAAAAAACATTTGGTTTAAACCAAATAACCCTGTCGGTTTATATAGGCTTTTAACAGGAAAAAATACTTTCCATATTCTTTTAAAAAATGGGGTCAACTCGAACCTAACCCGCAAGAGTAAAAAGTCGAACTCGAAATAATAAAAGGCAAACAGACCCGAACTTGACCCACACCAAAAAAATTTAATGTCGACATGACCCAACTCGCAACGGGAAAATATAGCGACAACCCGACCTGAACACCCGATGCAGGACACTCTAGTAGGGTATCTTTAAGAGGCAAGTTTCATTGAATAATTCATGATAATTGTATCTCATATTTATTTTGCATATTTAATTATGCATTATTAATTATTTATTTGACCACTTTAAGTAATTTAATCATGTTTAAAATATCTTAAGTAAAATAATAAACTAAAAGAAAAATTAGTTTAATATTTTACTATATTGTAGGCATTCATTATAATTTTGTTTGCTTTATTACATTGAAATTACTGCTTAAAAATGTAAACAAAGCAATGACCAGAATCCGTACAACCTCTGGTTCCAAGCTGTGCAGATTTGAGAGGGTTTACTGCAGGGTTGCAAAAAAGCCGGCTAAAATTAAAAAAAGCCACACCGGTGGCTTTTATTGGTTTTAACCGGCTTTTTTTGGCCAAAATTGGCCTTTTTTGGCCCTAACTGACTTTTATACAATGAAGCACTGTAATTATAAACTACATTTTTTAAGTGTTTTTAATTAGTTTTAGATACATTTAATTGATTTAGAGTTTAATAAGTAACCCAATATCTCAATTATAAAGACATTAATACTGGAATAAAACTGGTTTTGCAGGTGTTTTGCAGTCCAAATAGCAAATATGTCAGCTAAATTTTAAAAGGGCCATACCAACTGCATTATCTGGTTTACACTGACCTTTTACCCCCCCCCCCCCCCCCCCCACTTTTTACTGCTTTATAAAATTAAAGAGGACAATGGTTATTTAGTTACATGTTTTATTACTTAATTTTAAGACCTATTCGTATACAAGTCTTATTTTATTTGTAGTAAACATTTAAAATTATAAGTACATAGTCATATAATAAAAACACCATTTCTCACTACTAAAAACATTATGAATAGCATATGCATGAATATGCTTAGCAACAAGCTTTTCAAAATTTTATTTAGAGAATTTATTTTTTTCTTGTTTAAATGCTCCATTTTTTATACACTTATGTACCAAACTCTCCTCAAATATTATATCCTTTCTAATTTCTCTTTTAACGTTTATAACTTTATCTCTCCATATGGACACATAAGAATATTTCCAGAATTTCCATGGTGTGCTACATTTTGTCATTGTTTAATTAAATATAATCTTTAAAATGTGTAGTATATGTGTAGCTATATAATATGTAATTTCAAAACATCAATTTGGAGTCTAACTTAGATTTTTTCAATATTTATAATTTTTTTTCACACATAATTGCCTTCACAGTTGCCTTCCAGAAGTTATAAAGAGTTATTTATTTGACAAAAATTAATAATTTTTTTAGTAGAAAATATTTTTAAGTGTATTAAATTTATGGTATCGAGATCAGCGATTTTCCTCAACTTAAGAAAAGAAAGTAGCAGGGTGATTCTGTCACAAATTTTCCAAAAAAAAAAAAAATCTGTCATTAGTCTAAAAATTCGGACATAAAAGTACCACTAATTTCGACATGGTTGCCAAAAAGAATTAATTTCGTCAATCATTTGCAGAAAAATAAAATCACAAATATTTTGTCAAAAAATCACAGGGAAAAACGCAAATTCCGTGCAAAGATTACGTAAAAAATGTGAATTTTGTCAGAGTCATAGAAAAAACTCAAATTTCGTCAAAGAATCATAGAAAAAACTCAAATTTTGTCAAAGAATTCCAAAAAAAAACCCTCACAAAATTTTTCAAAGGATCATGAAAAAAACAAAACGCAAATTTCGTCGGCTAATCCCAGAAAGAAAGCAAAATTCTTCAAAAGATCACAGAAAAAATGCAAATTTCATCAAAAAATCTCTGAAAAACACTAATTTCATCAAAAGATCATGAAAAAAACCACAGATTTCGTCAAAAGATCGTGAAAAAAACAAAAAAAAAAACACAAATTTCGTCAAAGGGCAACAGAAAAAATGCATACATATTGCCGGGGTGTTCCCCTTCCCCCCCTGCTCTAACCTTTCAGAAAATTTGCTGTGAATTTCAGAAATTTTTTTTATACTCAGAATCACCCCTGGAAATTAGATAACTAATGCTTATTGGTTCAAAGGTCATGAATCCCTCTCTTCTGAAAGGGAGGGGGAAAAACGTTAAATTGCACTTTCGGCCACCCATATCGTTATATGCTTTCTTAGAGAAACTAAAAACTGATAAATTCAAAGAGAACAAAATTGTTGAGAATTTGATAACAATTGCTCCAAGCAATGCTGAAGTGGAGAGAGTGTACACAGCAGTGTAAAAAACACTCTAAAGGTCAAAAGTTATCTATAAATAAAAACATGCTGCATAATCACCTAAAGTTTACGCAATCTAAAATTCAATTAAAATGAATATGATCCTGCTGCAGCAATAAAACTTTTGTGGGATGATCTGTTATGTCTCGAAGACCTAATGTGAATGGTAAACATCAGCGTACAAAATAACACTTTTTGTAATACTTTATTTCATTGCAATTAATAGTAAAAATAAAATATTCAAGATTTGATTAAAATAATTCTTAAAATATATTTTTATTTTCTTGTCCCTTTTATACATTTCATTAAGTAAATCTAAATATCTTCAAGTACTATGCGTTTGACTTTTATTTTGACTGCAATAATTTCTTGGTTATGTTATTCCATTAGATGTAAAGTCAGTTTTTTTTTTTTTTTTTTTTTTTTCAGTTGAGTGTAATCCTATCGAATGGTAAGTAAAAAATAGTGTAAATTACAAAGTTGATAGTTAGAAAAAACATAATTTTGTACAAAATGCTTGTAACTTTGTTACTGGAAAGTCACAGGGCTTGAATTTCAGGGTGGGATGGTGGGATTCGCACCCAAAATTTTGAAATCCCGCCCCAAAAAAATATCCCAGGCGGGAGAGTCCCATCCAAAAAATTTCATCCTTTTCCAGAAAATTTTGCGTTTTGAAACTACGATCAACTTCCGCGACTGTCCTGGGAATTTCTTGATATTTTCGCGCAACTGATTGATACATTTCACGAGTTTTTTACCGTGAAAGATCGTTGGAATTAACATTTTTTTTTTCCCGTGACCAATCGACCATTTTTTTTCATGCGATCGATTGACATTGACCACGCGTTATTTTCCACGGCCGTTTAGCGAATCAGGGGCGATTTTGTTCAGAGATTCCAAAACATGTGATGCATTCGGTTCCAAAAATTATGAAAAAACGGTCGTAAGTTCGGAAATGAAAATATATAACAGAAAAATATTGCCAATTTCGACAAATGAGCACTGAAAAAATCCATTTCTTCAATCGTTCACAGAAAAAATCATCACTAAACGCTAATTTTGAGGAAAACGCTAATTTCGACAAAGGAGCGTGAAAAAAAAAAGCACATTTTGTCATAGGATTGCGGAAAATGCAAATTTCGTCTAGGAAATGTGGAAAAATGCGATTTTCGTCAAGTGATCGCGGAAAAAACACGAATTTAGTCAAGGAATCGAGGAAGAAATGCAAATCTCGTCAAAGGATCGCAGAAAAAACACTAATTTCGTCAAAGGATTGCAGAAAAAAACGTGAATTTCGTTAAGTGATTGCGGAAAAAACACAAAGTTCGTCAAGTGATCACGGAAAAATGCGAATTTCGTCAAGGAAGAAACGTGAATCTCATCAAAGGATCGCAGAAAAACACGAATCTCATCAAAGGATCGCGTATAAAATGTGAATTTGACCAAAGGATTGCAAATAAAGCACAAATTTCGTCAAAGGATTGCAAATAAAACGTGAATTTCGTCAAAGGATCGCGAATGAAACGTGAATTTAGTCAAAGGATTGTGGAATAAATGCGAATTTAGCCAAAGGATTGTGGAATAAATGCGAATTTAGCCAAAGAGCCGCTGAAAGAACGCAAATTTCAACCAAGGGTCGCAAAAAAAAAACAACAAAAAAAAACATGCGAATTTCGTCAAAGGCTCGCAGAAAAAACACGAATTTCGTCAAAGGGTCGTGGAAAAAACACAGTGGTCTCTTTAGAAAACAGCACACACACACAAATATCTATGTTTCTTATTATAGGTTAGTTTTTAATCTGAAATAATATACTGAGCTAGTTTTTAAAAAATTGGGTGTAACCCGAACCCAACTTCCAGGAGTCTACACTCAGCCTGAAATTGACACGAACCAAAAACAGAGTTAATTCGACCTGCAACAAAAATAATTAGCATTGGGGGGGGGGGGGGGGGGGTTGATTTAAATCGCTTCAATGCTATTTTGTCATTTCTGTATTAATATAGTGATTCGTTTAATGACACGTAAAATAACAGTGGGGTTTAAAAACACACACACACATTTTCCCCTCCCAAACAGCTCAACTCCCCTCCATTTATAAATGTTGGAAGGGAGACTCCCCTCCTAGGAGAAATTGAATTTCAAGCCCTGGGTGCTTTAAAAAAACTGGCCAGTGAAAAAAATCAGTATACTGGGGAGTATTGATCAAAAATGTTAATTTTGACCTATATATTATACTTAAAAATCAAAATAAAACTATGAAAAATATTTTACTAAAAGCTAAACGTCAAATCTAAATATTTTTTTTATTTTTGAAAAGAGATACATTGTGTAGGGAAAAATATATATCTTGACTAAAATGTAGGTATACCATAACTATTTACTATCCATATTAAGTCAGCTTGTTAAGATCTAAGTTCATATGGCATTCAAATTGCAAGTAAAACATGGAGAAAATTCTTATCTTCGAATAATGAAAAGTACTAAAAAATTTTTTTTTAATATTAATAGATCGAGTGTGTAATATTGTAAAAGTTTTTAATTACTATTTCTATGTCTGTCTGAACCATTACGTTTCTAATGAATATCTTCCAAACGCACAAACTTTTCATGCTAAATCAGCTGATCGCGACTATTCGCCCCTCAGAGTCACACAAACAATTGCATAATTCTTAGCATTTCCATAAACAAAAAAGCGCAGAAGTATTTTAAATAAAAATTAAATTAGCGTATTTACAAAACAAGCTGCAGGATATACACAAACATATTATGTTAGATCAGTAGGCTGTCAAAAGGATTTTGAAATTAAGAGACGCAATAAAAATAACTTACTTTTAACATGATGCTGTACAGGAGCTATTTCAACAAGAGATAAACTAACATATGTTCTAAGGCACTATTTTAAGGAAGAAATGGAAGAAAACACACATTTTGACAACCGGATAAGCGCGTAAACATGAAACACAGAGCCATTAAACAAAAACCGATACCAATTACATACAATACTTTCGAATTTACATTCATTCGATTAATCCTGCATTCGGTAAAACTTTTGCGATTTACGAAAAGGGATTTTGTAACTTGCGATTAAATACATAAATTAATGCTTTTTATATGATTTCTTCTAAATCCTATGAAAAATGGAAGATAATCGACTAAATCGTCGATTTATCGTCGACTAGATTAAATTAGCCTAACATTTACAAAATAAACTTTGCTTAAACAATATCCATCGTATTTTGCGAAAAATTCCCAAAATAAATTCTGAAAGATTTCACAAGTTATAAATGAAGGATACTGAACCTATGTTCTGCGTTTATGATCTTTTAACTTCCTAAGGAGTGGCGTCACTTGCACAGCCTACACAGAGACTGAAGTTTTTGTCCAAACTCTGACAAATCTACATTCTAGAACCTGGTGAGCTCGCCTTGAGACAAATCATAGAAGAAAAATAACACCAGAAGGAGTACATGGGTACAGCGCCTAGAAGATGCAGTGTGGAAAACGGCTATTCCTATAATGCTTTAAAAAGTGCTAAAAACTTGTATCCCATAAATCTCCAACAATGCTCAGCGGCAATATGCTGAGACGGACGCCATCTCGTAACTCTTTTCAATATAAACCCCGTGTTTTCAAAAATTATAGAATGTTAAATATCGGAAACTATAAATATAAGATATTTTAGTCTGTTATAAGCTAATTTAGTTAAGGAATGACGTGAAATAGGTTAAAGAGCCTCTTTTAGAATGACTATCGTTTTTAAATCACTAAGATGGCGCTACGATCGACATCTTGTTATTCAGCATAGTTGTACATTTATGGGATTCAATTTTTTAGCACTATTTTGTAGCCGTTTTCCACGCTGTATCTTCTAGGCGCTGTAACATGGGTGTTTTACATAAGAAATATATTTTTCCAGTATTGTACACCTTTATTGCTCCTGTTTGCCACCGAATTTCTCAGAAATCTTCCTCTTACGCACAACTAGGGGGCCTGAATATGAGAGTGACGACATACGGGGCTTAAATAGACGCTTTCAGTCGTGACGTCAGATACGACGTTTTGCTTGGATACTGACTCCAAATAAACCGTTGCTATGCTGTGTATTCTATTTTTATTATATTTTATAGCTCTATCTTGTAGCTATATCTCACAGTTAAATGTTTTAATACTTTATATGCAGTTTTAACATTTTCTACGATTTATATTTATTAAGAAATGAAATTTAGCAACCGTTTGTTTGGAGTCAGTTTCCAAACAAAACGTCATGATTGACGTCACTGAAAGCATCTATTCGATTGGTTAAGAAGATTATGGACAAAAACGAATCGCCAAACCTCCTGGCAAACCGTGACCGACCAAGGACAGTTCATGCCTTTTATGACGTTAAACGGGCTAGATCATGTTTACTAGGGCTCATATAATACAAAGGAGTATTATAGGAGCCTTAGGCTCCTATAATACAGGCTGAATCGTCAAGCATTTTGTTTCCCACTTAGACCAATGAACGATTGTTGCCCACGTGGCGTGGCCAATCGTTCTTCTCCTACCGGCAATTAAATGGCGGAGTGAGTCAGCCCATGTTTACTCAGCTTCCTCCTAGTAAAACATTATGAAAAGGGATACTCTCTTTAAAAAAGGATATTTAAAGAACATTTCCGGACTCTTATCAGTATATATTGCTTTTATTTATAATCTGTAGAGTTTCATGAGAATTTTATAGGTATTATTTTATGGATTTGATGATTTTTTTATTAGTTAAAATTATTATTTTTTAATCTGTTATCTTTATGCTTTATATGGTTGTTTTAGACTAACGATAAACTGATATATACTTTCATATTTTCAGAACTGAATTTGTTTTATAGCATGTCTTATGCTATAATCTATTTATTTTGGCGTTCGAATATGTTGTTTACAGTTTTTTTTTCTTTCGCAGAGAATTAAATGTTTTAAGTTGTGTATTCTATTAAATTTTACATTTGTTTAGCATGTAACTTATGTTTACTTTTAATTTTCTCCTTAAAAATTTTTGCACTGTAGTCTAACGAAGTAAAATTTATTTCTAAAATATTTTTAATTTCTCATTTTTATAAGATTTAGCGGTTTTTATATAATTGAGAATGTTACTGTATCTTGATTCTCTATCATTTTTTAATTGAATTTTAAAACTTAAGATAACTAAATTAGTGTTCTTCAGATGACTATTTTAACATACGCATTCTATATTTTTAAACGTATGTCTGAAATACATGCATATTTTACTTATTTATGACTATGCAAATCCTATTTCATTCCAGTTGCTGTGAGATAGGTTTTAACAAACCCTCGCATAAAATGCATGTAAAAAAAGTGTTTTGGATTTTTTAAAAAACTTTTTATAAGCATCCAATATTCCATTTAACTAAATTATTAATATGCAAACGCAAAACACAGCTGCTAACCTCCCCATTTCTTTCCTGGCAAATAAATATATTATGAGCCAGAAGTTTTACTTAAATGGAATTAAATAAAAACAAAATACATTTTACATTTTTTCTGTGTTTAAGTTTATTAACTATGTGCAAAATAAAACCTAGTTTGTGCGTATTTATAAATAATTCCTTAGAATGTAGTAAAACTCTTTCATCTTAAACCTAGATCTAAACTTTGCCTGAATTTCGAACTTTTATGTTTTCTTTTCAGAATCTTAACTATATGACCTTTATTAATTCGTATTAACTATGTATAACCTATTAACTATATGATTTCGTTGGCCACGCTTCGACCGAGTGCTCTTATGGTCGTGGCGTCATTACTTTGACGTCACAATCGTGAACTGCCCTTGTATATCGATAGTCGCGGGCAAACCTGTCATTATCGCCAATCTAATGTTTGTTAACTTGTCCCACTCGTCTAAACGATTATCGCTAAGTTCTGAAATGGTCTACCCCCAGTACCTTGCAGGAAACGGGACAGGGGATGATGCGTTTGATAGGAATCAATTCAGAGCCCTGTTTTTAATGTTATATACTTTGTTTTATTAAATATGGAGAATTGTAATTTCTTTCTAATTTAAGTATTGCGCGGTAGTGCAATACTTATTTATTTCCAGTGTCACTTCTCAATTTTAAATTAACGTAGAAAAGTCTATGGAGCTCATAACTTTTTTGACTTTTCTTCCCACCTTTTAATCCCTGATGCTACTCATTTTTTATTCTTTGCTAATTTTAATAATATTATAAATTTAAAGTGTGAAGATGTTTACCTGACGTCAGGATCAAAACGAACGAAAAAATTCCTTTGCATATGGGTGAATTATAAGCCAGAGAGTAGCATGAGCTAATTTTTATTTACATTATTCAAATATTTTTCTTAATAATTCCAAATTTCACTTTTTTTCATTGAGAATCAACTGACATTTTTTCTATAAGTTTAACATTTTTTTCTTCACGGTTACAAATAATTCAAAAGCCGTAATAATAATTTGTCTATTATCAGTTGAAAGATTTCCACGTGAAAAAATGAAACTGAAATACAGTGAAACTTCCATTTAACGAAGTCTCATCGTTACACTTAAATATTTCGTTATGGAGAAAATTCGTTAAACGGAAATCAACTCAAATTCACGAAATTTGTGTAATAAAATACACATGCATAAAATGAAAACTACACATAAAGTGAAAATATTGGAAAATGTATTTTAATTCGGACAGTAATTTTTTTTAATGCAATGTAGACACATCAAAAAATTTTAATTAGAATAAGGCCTACTAAAAACCATAATAAAGAGAGGTAAACAAAATCGAAAGCGTAGCATACCTTTTCTCTTTTTTTTCAGTATTTCAATTTCTTAACTTTAAAGAAGTCTCTAATATTACTTTGTACAGGTTTCTTATAAAAAATATACTGTTCGTAACAAATTTCGCATTTTTTCAAGGACCCGAAAAATTCATCTGTAATATTCTCCTGAAACTGGAATCTCGTTCTTATTGTATCGAAGGCTTTTAGCATTTCTTCTTTTGAATGGGAATTATTGAATAAATAAAAAAAAATTAATTTTCATACAATCCGCTGAAATAAATTCATACATCCATCGCAACAACAACCTCTCCGCTTGAATGTTGTACACGCACGAAAGTGGGAAAACTTCGTTATACAGAATACATTTTTCGTAATATGGAGATTAATTTGCATCTTAATGGTGTTCAAAGTCAAGGTTCAGCAGATAATTTCGTTAAGTACAAAACTTCGTTAAAGGAAAGTTCGACTGTAGTTTTATTTTATTTTATTTTATTTTTTTTTTAAGAATTAAAATGAAGTTGAACATGGCGTTATAGTGGAAATGAAAATGACATTTTCAAACAGATTTTTTACGTTCAGATTGCAAGTTTTGGTACAAACTACAACAACTTCCATTACTACACTGATGAAACATTTTGAATTATACATAGATTGCATTACAAATTGTGATGCGATGCCGCATAAATCAGAGCCTGAGAATGGTACCCTCCAATAATTTTGAAATGTGTTCATCTGAATGCAGTAGTTATTAAAAAAACTTGACGTAGTAAACAAAAACCTAATTAGCAGAACAAATTAAAAAAAAAACAAAATTTATTTTCTCCATTGTTTAATTAAATTTTTGTAACAAATGAGTTAAACAAATTGAACATTAAAAAAACAAGAGACATATGATCTTTTTTTTTTCATCCTTTAGCAGGCCTACTCGAAATTGTTTTATCTGGCTGCAAGCGGTAAAAAAGGCCACTTTCATCCATATTCTAAACGTCCTCTGGTTTATACTCTTGAAGTAACATACTCAGTTTTTACGACCATTTAACACAATATCTTCATCAACACCGGGAGTATCACCACTTCGTATGTACTGAGAGAATCCGCGCCATTTTTTAAATCTCTTCAACCAGCCACAACTGTATTCGAAATCTGTGATATTCATTTGCTGTTCAAGGACTTCTGCGTGCTCTTTGATGATGTCTCCGTTTATGGTAGCATTTTTACCACTCATTTGTTGTATCCATGTGCAAAGGGCATCGTCTAAGTTTTCATGTTTCGCTGTTTTTAGTCTTATTACATTTGACTGCAGATCGTTGGTGTTATCCACTTTTCTGTATTCATCAAAATGTCTCCAATGTAGCGCCTGATAACAGGCTTTTTACAGAGTGTAGAAAAATAATTGGAGAAGTGTTGCTGCGATGCATTCACATTTCTTACTTTATATTCACAAATCTCCCGCTTTTTCGAAACTAATAAAACCGCCCTTTTTGGCATAATGAGTTAAAATAAAAAGACAGGATATTTTACAGATTTAGCGGGTGAATTGATCGATGTTGCAATCAACGTCCAACGGAAACTTCGAATGAGAGATTTTGCATTGCACGTCGTTTTTTTCCCTAGAAATCGACATAAAGTAGACTGAGAAGTTCTTTTCTGCATTGTTCTCACCTGAGAGGGGACAGACCCTTTCGACCATGCTTTGTTTCCTCCCTGCTCCAGAAGCCTATCGGGTCACGTGAGTCGCCAGTCAGAATTAGTATCCTTCACTTGCTCAGCAGTTCAGCGCGCGGTATTTTTCTTCTCCAAATGACAAGAAGAATGGGTGGCAGGTGCATTTTGGCAGGTGTTGAGAACAATACGAATTCTTTGCTATTTAATAAAGTTTGAACTGAACTTGAAAACTTCTACACGCAGAAATAGGAGGTGCCCTTTGAAATTCTAACAAAAAAATTTAAAAATAAAGATATGCAAAGAAAATACAGTAATTTCTAGAATTTTATTTTTTGCGGTATATCGAGTTGGCGCATTAACGGATGCATTACATTGAAATTCCTATTTGGCAGATTTGTTCATAGACACAATTGGCGGTTAAACGGAATTGGCGCTATTTCGAGATGGCACTAAATCGGGGTTTGACTGTATTTGCCTGTCACCTCTCTTTTTAAAGACATTCTAAATTTTTGTAAAACATTGCGTTTTATCAGTGTGTGATTTCGATCACATTATTTTCAAAAGTGAAGCATTTTCCAATGTGGAGAATTTCAAAGCAGCTGGACAGTGAAAATAACGCACTCTTACAAACCATAATTCAGTTTTAAGAATTAAAATACACGCTTTTTTATAAAATGACGTCATTTGCATCCGCTAAAGCAATCCACTTTAACCATCCAGCCTTATACTTCGTCTATAGAAAAGTATGCATATGACGTCATTATCGCGGAATAACAAACAATATTCTTCACATAGCCCGTATTTTTCAATTTTATGAGAAAATGGCAACAAAAAGTTACAGTAATCTCCTATTTTTGACTATTTTCCCTTTATTTTCAATAGAAATGGGGTACTTTTGCTGCCAAGATTAGAAAAATGGTATTAAAAACTACAGAAAAATTAATATCTCAAAAATAAAATGAGATAGAGCTTTCAAACAAATTGCATTTAAAAGAACATTTTTTTATATATACGACGGTGTAAAAATTAAAAATGTGCGATGGTTAGAAGTTTAAAAATTTGCAGTAGAGAAAATTTTAAAACCGAAATTTTATTTCAAATTTCAAATTGTTGCATTCGCAAAATGACGTATGCGTTACACACAGATATGTTTGTCCTTTATAATACAGATAGGTAGATAAAAATAAAATTCGTACAATATAATACTTTAAACACCCTAAAACGTAGATTCTTCCCAAATGAAATCGAACTAAATCTTACATTTTTTTAAAGTTTTGTATTTTGCATGTATTTTATCATTTTATGTAGAATCGTCATAAATATAATACAAAATCTGCAATACAAATATTTACAACTTAAAAATGTAAAAAGTCTAAGATTTATTTCGATTTTATTTGAGCAGAATCTAAGTTTTTAGGGTGTTTAAAGTATTATATTGTATGAATTTTATTTTTATATTTTTGTAAAGTTCAATTTGTTTAACTCATTTGATACAAAAATTTAACATTAAATGCAGAATGAATTGAATGAAATATCTTAATATCTGTTCCTTCTCGGGCTTAAACAATGAAGGAAATAATTTTTTTAAAATTTGTTCTGCAAATTAGGTTTTTGTTTAATAATATTAATTGGTTGTTTTTATAACTATATTTAACTCAATATTTTCCATCCGTATTACCATTAATTGATATGCTTTATTTTCATGATAATAAATAACTCGGATCTAATTACTTTTAAGTAGCTCATATAAAGAAAAAAAATATGACTTCGTTCATGAATCAACTTTAATTTGATACATATATAATAAACTTTATTAATAAATAGCTAACTTGTGAAATGCAGCTACTTATAAAATAAACATAGAGATTATCCCTATGGAGTTGTTTCATTCTCCATGCAACGGTGGTTCAGGGGTTCGATGGTATTGTAAGATAAATAAAACTCCAACTGTTACGAATTCGCACTTGCCTGCGTGGGGAGAAATCTAAAAATAGCCGAGATCACATGACTCGGTACGTGTGTTGCGAAAGAGCGCGCGAATAAACTGTCAGATTGATGCTAGAATTTTTTTTATAAGTAACAACTTTGAAATGCTCGGTTGGAGAAAAAATGTTTCCTCGGAATTGTAAATATATATATTAATATGTGGGTGATTTAATGTAGTGAAGTGGTGCTGTCAAAATAAAACATAAAAAGACTTCCAAGATTTATTATCTTACAAGAAATGGATTCAACGAAATATGTTTTTTTTCTCGAAATAAATTTATTACTACGAATGATATTTATCGATTGTTTTGAAAATGAATATGTTTTATGGTGCCAAGTAACACGGGAAAAACCTTCCGATCGAATTTATTAGTGTTTATCAAGAGTACTACTCACGTCTTCGCATTTATTAATGATAGTGTTTTGATTATCATGGTGTACTAGTGCATAGGATTAACACTCCGGCTTCAGGAAATTGGATTACGCGTCCACGGCTCATCCGTCTTTAAAACGCGGATAAAAAAAGGCACTGTACCCATTTTGTTCTATGCTTGAAAATAATGGATCTTGACAAATTAAACGGTAAACGGAAAGTCACGAAGACTTCCGTAACTAAGTTTATCACTAAAATTGATAATTTATTAGAAAGTCTAGACTTTGAGGAAAAAAGTAATTTTGAACAGTTGACTGAATATTTAAGTAATGTAATAGAAAAACAATCTGAATTAAAATTGGTAAATAATCAGATTCAAGAATTAATTGATGATGGAATAGTTTTCGAAAATGATGCACAAACGAGCATCGATTACGATGATGTTATTTATGAAACCAAATTTAAAATTAAATTGAATTTGAAGAAATTTAAAACTAATTCTGATCAACCTGATACTAGTTCTGTATTTAATGCGAGTACAATTCCTTATGTTAGTGCTAGACTGCAACAATAAATTTGCCAAAAATAAATATACCAGTCTTTAAGGGGATCCAAATACCTCTTTAGAATCCATGAATAGTTTTAAAAGTACAATCGATTCGAACGAGAATTTAACCAAAATTTACAAATTCAATTACTTAAAGTCATTTTTGTCAGGTGAAGCGCTTAGATCAATTTCCGGTTTTGTCCTAAGCAAAACTAATTACCAGCAGTCTTTAGACTTACTGCAGAATTGGTATGGTAAACCAGAAATTTTGATAAGCGGGTTTATAAACAAGTTGTTAGAACTAGAACCGGTAAAATCAACCGCGAACATAAAATTGTTACTGGATTTATATGACGAATGCGAGGTGAGCTTTCGAAACTTGAAAGCCATTGGGGTGGCTTCAGATAATTTGGGGTATTTATTGATACCAATAATCTTAAAACAGTTACCACATAATTTAGTTATAGAATTTCCGTGGAAAAAGAATGCGGATGAAAGCTGGTGATGTGAATGAATTGATGAATTTCATAAAGTTTGTAATAGAGTCGCGCGAAGCAGCTAATGCAGTGTCAGGGGTTTCCTTAAAAAATCAGGAAGTAACACGATGGGAAAAAAAGGCTCCTAGGATAAAACCTAATGTTCCCACTTCAGTCGCGCTTAACACTGTTGTAAAAAATGTTTGTATTTTTTGTAACTCGAACCATTTAAGCTTAAAGTATAACGAGATTACCGATGAACAGAAAAGGTATAAGTTGTAAAAGGATGGAAGATGTTATCGATGCTTCTTGAAATCACACTTAATATCCTTATGTAAGGTAAAAATACCTCCCTGTGAATTGTGTAAAAGTTATCAACATAATTATTTATTTTGCCCCACTAAAAAATCGGCAAAAACGCGTCCCGATGATGGCTCAGTGAATACCGAAACTTCTAAAAATGATGAAAGTCAAGCCGTGTTTTCATACGTAATAAAAACAAATAATTCACCCGAAAAATATGCAACATTGTTGCAAACTGCCTGTGTACAAATGCAGGGAACAGGAAATAAATTAAACACGAGAATTTTATATGATTCTGCATCCTCTAGAACATTCATTACAAAAAGTTTAGCCTTAGCGTTAAAATTAAAACCTGTTGCTAAGGAAACACTTTTGGTTTATACATTTGCCAATCGCGACGCCATAGAAAAAGAGTTTAATGTGGTAGGTTTAACTATTATTAGTTGTCATCATCCTTATGAAAAAATAACTGTAAAAGCACTGGTTTCTGAAATTATTAGCGGTACTAAGATAATGTTGAGTATCAGTTAATAGATAAACTGCGATTAGATAAGCATGAAATGGCTGACACATTTATTCATTCGAAACCTGTTCAAATATTGCTAGGGGCAGATTATTTATTCGAAACTATAATAGGATCTGTCGAAAAAATTAATCATAAATTATTTATGCAGCCAACAATATTTGGTAAAACCCTCGTCGGTAGAGTTAAGAGTAATAATTCACGCACAACTTCCTGTTTAAATGTAATTTGTTTCTCTCCAGAAAATGATCTTAGGAATCTATGCCGCATCGAGTACAGTTAGTCCGTCCGTCTGTCTGTCTGTCCGTCCGCATATAACAGAGCAAAAACTACCCAACCGAATGGTCTGAAATTTTAAACTACGACCTTAATTTTATAAATCAATAATTACTACCTTAATTTTATAAATCAATGCACAGTGGAACCTTGATTATCCGAGGTAATTGGGTCCAACCCTCTTTCGGAAAATCGAAATTTTCGGATAATCGAAAATGCTTCAATTTTAAGATTAAGGAGAAATATATGCAATATTTCTTATTATGGTAACAAGTGCTTAGTAGAAATAAAGCAATAGCAAAATAGAAACAAGAATAAATTTCCTGAACTTTAATTTTGAAACTAAGTACTTTTTACATATATCACAAGGGTTTGAAAAAAGGTTTTTGTTTGTCGCAGTTTCGATTGCCTTTGCTTTGAAGCTCTATCACGTAGTTTTTAAATATTATTAGTTCACCAGTATCACAGTCTTTCTGATGCTCCAGTCATGTCAAACCCTTTGCAAATATTCAAAAGCTTCAGATTTGCTAATTTGTTCGCTTTCTTCGTTCTAGTTCGCAGTTTACGAGAGTTCAAGTTAAATTCAATGGAACTCTAAGAAAGTGAATCGAAAATATTTATATTTACTCGCAGTTCGGAAAGGATCGCTTGCCCACAAGGAATATGATAATAATAAAAAAAGGGGCTTTCAAAATAGATTTCGCACACGAGGAATGTGATAGTAAAAAAAAAAAAAAGCTGTAAAAATGGATTTCGGTTAACCGAGAGTTTCGGTTAAAAGAGTTTCGGATAAAAGAGGTTGTACTGTAATTTTTGTTCATTTAACTTGCTTGTTTGTAAAATAAGTTTGTTGAACATGAAAATGTTTTACTTGAGAAATCATAGCATAAAAAAACAACTATATTATGGGTCGATAAAACAGATTATCTTCTAGAAACGACTCTGAAACGCTTCCGAGCATGAAGTGGCGGCAAAAAAAAAAAAAAAAAAAAGAATATCGTTTTTAAAAATAATTCTTTAAATCTCGAAAATATATGAGTGTCTGCGATTTCTAAAGAAAATAAACCCGTTTCGGAATCGTCGGAATGCATGTGAAGTTTCTGAATATTTTCGTTCGAGGTTGTACAGTAGAACCTCTTTTATCTGAAACTCTTTTAACCGAAACTCTCGGTTGACTGAAATCCATTTTTAAAGTTTTTTTTTTTTTTTTTTTTTTTCTATCACATTCCTTGTGTGCAAAATCCATTTTGGAAGCTTTCTTTTTTTTAACTATCATATTCCTTGTATGCAAGCAGTCTTTTCTGAACTACGAGTACATATAAATATTTTCGATCCCCTTTCTTAGAATTCCTTTGAATTTAACTTGAGCCCCCGTAAGCTGTAGAGTGTAACGAAGAAAACGAATAAATTAGCAATTCTGAAGCTTTTGAATGTTTTGCAAAAGGTTTGGCATGGCTGGAGCAGCAGAAAGGCTGTGATACTAATGAACTAATAATATTAAAAACTCCGTAATAGAACTTCAAAGCAAAGGCAATCGAAGCCACGACAAACAAAATATTTTTTCAAACCCTTGTGATATATGTAAAAGGTATCTAATTTCAAAATTAAAATTCAGGTAATTTATTCTTGTTTCTATTTTGCTATTGCTTTATTTTTATTAAGTACTTGTTACCACAATAAGAAATATTGCATTTATATCTCCTTAATCTTAAAATTGAAGCATTCTCGATTATCCGAAAAATTCGAGTTTCCGAAAGAAAATCTGTCCCAATTACTTCGGTAATTTTTCTAGGTTGACAAACATTTGTCTTTCTGTCACAGTGTTCAAGAGAAGTTATTTGACCGAACAGATCGAGAGGTTTTTAATAATTCTAGTCTAAAATTCGCTCCACTTATATTCCACAACAAATTGGTCATCCAGAAGTGACAATTCTAAAAAATAGGAGGGAAGTGCTTTCAAACTAAACTTTTACCTTTGTTCAAAATTTTTTACAAGAGAGAAAAAAATAACACTTCCAACAAAGGACTGATTCTTCCCCGAAAGAGTCACTAAAAATACCACAAGAGTTAAAACAAAAGTTTGAAGAGCATCAGTAGAAACAAATATATTCTCGACGAAAACAAATTTCACTGTAATCTTTACATTCGTCTATTTCAAATAAATGCAACTATTCTACAGGGCGTCGTAAATGTTCATTCAGATATCCAAAGTTCGTAAAAAGTTCCAAATTGTCGTTTTGGATTGAGGATTTATTTTTAATCCTACTTAAGAAGATTTACTATTATTAATATTCACTGTAAGTTCTTTTATTTTAAAATAATTTATAAAATGTTTGTACAGATAAAATACTTTAAGAAACCATCTACTTATCTTTATTCCCATTCCTCTTTTTTCAAATATTCAGATAAAAGAAGTCATCAGTTTCTTGAAAAGGTTTATCACAGTTTCTGTTTTTTATTTCATAAATTCTGTGTACACTACAACTTATCCTTTTGAAGATGCCAAAAATTACTATCAAGCAGAGATTAAAAAATCCTTAGACGTGAAAAACTTTTTTATTATTGTAACTTTTTAAACAAAATGTACGATTACGATTATGTATAAAGCTAATAATTATTTTACTTTTTACGGAAACATAGATATTTGCAATAATAAGATACTATGTGTACGCTTGGCATTGTCAGCCTATAGTATAAAAGATTTAGAATATAAAAATTTAACACAGACGTCGTTATTATTAAACAGAATTGTTTTCTTTGAATTTAACAATTTACATAAAATTATGTTGCTGAACAAGTAAAATTAAATTAAAAAAATTAAAAAACCCGACTCCGTAAAAAGCGAACTAATTAATTATTTCTCATCAATGTGAAACTATTTTTTATATTACTTACCTAATTTTTTTAAATTACTTGTATCGATGATTTTTAAGTTGTATTTAATTGTTGGTTCCTATCTATAAACACTGTTTTGATGAGGCCTATAGATGTCTATGAAGGTTAGAGTTGCAGTAAAGCTACCTACACAACTACCAGGTTGTGTAATATTTAAACGGAGCTTCTGACTGTAATATAGTCACTGAAACATCGTCTTCATTTTGAAAGATCTATCCAATGATGTGCCACTCAATACGGGGCGTAATTTTTTTCGTCTCTACCGCTATTTTGTATTTTATGGCCGCCATTTTGAATTTATAAAAACAAACCTAGCCTATAACCATCGGACGGTTAAGACGAATCGATAGAGACCTCATTCATTAAAATCCATCCAGCCGTTGGGATGTTCCAAGGGTATAAAGAAATCCACATACCCAGATACGTGTGAAACACATAACCCTTCTTGGCAGTCGGGTAAAAAGGATTATTATTAGAAAATTGGGGGACCAACTTTGAAACCGAACGGAAGAATATTCCACTCAAAACATCCAAAATTGGTTGCAAAAGCCAATTTTTCAGTATCTGCTGGGTGAATGAGGATGTGCCAGTAGCCAGAGGCTAAGTCCAAAGTGAAACTAGTATGTTGTGAACTATTATTTTAACACAGTCAAACTGACTGGTAAAGTTATCATTGGCTGGTTGTCGGCCCAGTTAGCTTAAATGGAAAAGCATTGGCCTTGTAAGCCAAGGATCTGGGTTCGATTACCGGCCTGGGCATTTTTTCGCTCAGTTGGAAATATTCAATTCGTATGATAACTTTACCAGTCAGTTTGACTGTGTTAAAATAATAGTTCATCTACGTATCCATCGTTAATATGGAGGTCCTTAACCTGCGGTTTATTCTGTTGAGCTGTCTACATGACAGACCAGATGTTCCTACCAATAAGGTTATCTGAGCGAAATATGCTGGCTGGTTGTCGGCCCAGTTAGCTTAAATGGAAAAGTATTGGCCTTGTAAGCCAAGGATCTGGGTTCGATTCCCGGCCTGGGCATTTTTTCGCTCAGTTGGAAATATTCAATTCGTATGATAACTTTACCAGTCAGTTTGACTGTGTTAAAATAATAGTTCATCTACGTATCCATCGTTAATATGGAGGTCCTTAACCTGCGGTTTATTCTGTTGAGCTGTCAACATGACAGACCAGATGTTCCTACCAATAAGGTTATCTGAGCGAAATATGCTGGCTGGTTGTCGGCCCAGTTAGCTTAAATGGAAAAGCATTGGCCTTGTAAGCCAAGGATCTGGGTTCGATTCCCGGCCTGGGCATTTTTTCGCTCAGTTGGAAATATTCAATTCGTATGATAACTTTACCAGTCAGTTTGACTGTGTTAAAATAATAGTTCATCTACGTATCCATCGTTAATATGGAGGTCCTTAACCTGCGGTTTATTCTGTTGAGCTGTCTACATGACAGACCAGATGTTCCTACCAATAAGGTTATCTGAGCGAAATATGCTGGCTGGTTGTCGGCCCAGTTAGCTTAAATGGAAAAGTATTGGCCTTGTAAGCCAAGGATCTGGGTTCGATTCCCGGCCTGGGCATTTTTTTGCTCAGTTGGAAATATTCAATTCGTATGATAACTTTACCAGTCAGTTTGACTGTGTTAAAATAATAGTTCATCTACGTATCCATCGTTAATATGGAGGTCCTTAACCTGCGGTTTATTCTGTTGAGCTGTCTACATGACAGACCAGATGTTCCTACCAATAAGGTTATCTGAGCGAAATATGCTGGCTGGTTGTCGGCCCAGTTAGCTTAAATGGAAAAGTATTGGCCTTGTAAGCCAAGGATCTGGGTTCGATTCCCGGCCTGGGCATTTTTTCGCTCAGTTGGAAATATTCAATTCGTATGATAACTTTACCAGTCAGTTTGACTGTGTTAAAATAATAGTTCATCTACGTATCCATCGTTAATATGGAGGTCCTTAACCTGCGGTTTATTCTGTTGAGCTGTCTACATGACAGACCAGATGTTCCTACCAATAAGGTTATCTGAGCGAAATATGCTGGCTGGTTGTCGGCCCAGTTAGCTTAAATGGAAAAGCATTGGCCTTGTAAGCCAAGGATCTGGGTTCGATTCCCGGCCTGGGCATTTTTTCGCTCAGTTGGAAATATTCAATTCGTATGATAACTTTACCAGTCAGTTTGACTGTGTTAAAATAATAGTTCATCTACGTATCCATCGTTAATATGGAGGTCCTTAACCTGCGGTTTATTCTGTTGAGCTGTCTACATGACAGACCAGATGTTCCTACCAATAAGGTTATCTGAGCGAAATATGCTGGCTGGTTGTCGGCCCAGTTAGCTTAAATGGAAAAGTATTGGCCTTGTAAGCCAAGGATCTGGGTTCGATTCCCGGCCTGGGCATTTTTTCGCTCAGTTGGAAATATTCAATTCGTATGATAACTTTACCAGTCAGTTTGACTGTGTTAAAATAATAGTTCATCTACGTATCCATCGTTAATATGGAGGTCCTTAACCTGCGGTTTATTCTGTTGAGCTGTCTACATGACAGACCAGATGTTCCTACCAATAAGGTTATCTGAGCGAAATATGCTGGCTGGTTGTCGGCCCAGTTAGCTTAAATGGAAAAGCATTGGCCTTGTAAGCCAAGGATCTGGGTTCGATTCCCGGCCTGGGCATTTTTTCGCTCAGTTGGAAATATTCAATTCGTATGATAACTTTACCAGTCAGTTTGACTGTGTTAAAATAATAGTTCATCTACGTATCCATCGTTAATATGGAGGTCCTTAACCTGCGGTTTATTTTGTTGAGCTGTCTACATGACAGACCAGATGTTCCTACCAATAAGGTTATCTGAGCGAAATATGCTGGCTGGTTGTCGGCCCAGTTAGCTTAAATGGAAAAGTATTGGCCTTGTAAGCCAAGGATCTGGGTTCGATTCCCGGCCTGGGCATTTTTTTGCTCAGTTGGAAATATTCAATTCGTATGATAACTTTACCAGTCAGTTTGACTGTGTTAAAATAATAGTTCATCTACGTATCCATCGTTAATATGGAGGTCCTTAACCTGCGGTTTATTCTGTTGAGCTGTCTACATGACAGACCAGATGTTCCTACCAATAAGGTTATCTGAGCGAAATATGCTGGCTGGTTGTCGGCCCAGTTAGCTTAAATGGAAAAGTATTGGCCTTGTAAGCCAAGGATCTGGGTTCGATTCCCGGCCTGGGCATTTTTTCGCTCAGTTGGAAATATTCAATTCGTATGATAACTTTACCAGTCAGTTTGACTGTGTTAAAATAATAGTTCATCTACGTATCCATCGTTAATATGGAGGTCCTTAACCTGCGGTTTATTCTGTTGAGCTGTCTACATGACAGACCAGATGTTCCTACCAATAAGGTTATCTGAGCGAAATATGCTGGCTGGTTGTCGGCCCAGTTAGCTTAAATGGAAAAGCATTGGCCTTGTAAGCCAAGGATCTGGGTTCGATTCCCGGCCTGGGCATTTTTTCGCTCAGTTGGAAATATTCAATTCGTATGATAACTTTACCAGTCAGTTTGACTGTGTTAAAATAATAGTTCATCTACGTATCCATCGTTAATATGGAGGTCCTTAACCTGCGGTTTATTCTGTTGAGCTGTCTACATGACAGACCAGATGTTCCTACCAATAAGGTTATCTGAGCGAAATATGCTGGCTGGTTGTCGGCCCAGTTAGCTTAAATGGAAAAGTATTGGCCTTGTAAGCCAAGGATCTGGGTTCGATTCCCGGCCTGGGCATTTTTTCGCTCAGTTGGAAATATTCAATTCGTATGATAACTTTACCAGTCAGTTTGACTGTGTTAAAATAATAGTTCATCTACGTATCCATCGTTAATATGGAGGTCCTTAACCTGCGGTTTATTCTGTTGAGCTGTCTACATGACAGACCAGATGTTCCTACCAATAAGGTTATCTGAGCGAAATATGCTGGCTGGTTGTCGGCCCAGTTAGCTTAAATGGAAAAGCATTGGCCTTGTAAGCCAAGGATCTGGGTTCGATTCCCGGCCTGGGCATTTTTTCGCTCAGTTGGAAATATTCAATTCGTATGATAACTTTACCAGTCAGTTTGACTGTGTTAAAATAATAGTTCATCTACGTATCCATCGTTAATATGGAGGTCCTTAACCTGCGGTTTATTTTGTTGAGCTGTCTACATGACAGACCAGATGTTCCTACCAATAAGGTTATCTGAGCGAAATATGCTGGCTGGTTGTCGGCCCAGTTAGCTTAAATGGAAAAGTATTGGCCTTGTAAGCCAAGGATCTGGGTTCGATTCCCGGCCTGGGCATTTTTTTGCTCAGTTGGAAATATTCAATTCGTATGATAACTTTACCAGTCAGTTTGACTGTGTTAAAATAATAGTTCATCTACGTATCCATCGTTAATATGGAGGTCCTTAACCTGCGGTTTATTCTGTTGAGCTGTCTACATGACAGACCAGATGTTCCTACCAATAAGGTTATCTGAGCGAAATATGCTGGCTGGTTGTCGGCCCAGTTAGCTTAAATAGAAAAGTATTGGCCTTGTAAGCCAAGGATCTGGGTTCGATTCCCGGCCTGGGCATTTTTTTGCTCAGTTGGAAATATTCAATTCGTATGATAACTTTACCAGTCAGTTTGACTGTGTTAAAATAATAGTTCATCTACGTATCCATCGTTAATATGGAGGTCCTTAACCTGCGGTTTATTCTGTTGAGCTGTCTACATGACAGACCAGATGTTCCTACCAATAAGGTTATCTGAGCGAAATATGCTGGCTGGTTGTCGGCCCAGTTAGCTTAAATGGAAAAGCATTGGCCTTGTAAGCCAAGGATCTGGGTTCGATTACCGGCCTGGGCATTTTTTCGCTCAGTTGGAAATATTCAATTCGTATGATAACTTTACCAGTCAGTTTGACTGTGTTAAAATAATAGTTCATCTACGTATCCATCGTTAATATGGAGGTCCTTAACCTGCGGTTTATTCTGTTGAGCTGTCTACATGACAGACCAGATGTTCCTACCAATAAGGTTATCTGAGCGAAATATGCTGGCTGGTTGTCGGCCCAGTTAGCTTAAATGGAAAAGTATTGGCCTTGTAAGCCAAGGATCTGGGTTCGATTCCCGGCCTGGGCATTTTTTCGCTCAGTTGGAAATATTCAATTCGTATGATAACTTTACCAGTCAGTTTGACTGTGTTAAAATAATAGTTCATCTACGTATCCATCGTTAATATGGAGGTCCTTAACCTGCGGTTTATTCTGTTGAGCTGTCTACATGACAGACCAGATGTTCCTACCAATAAGGTTATCTGAGCGAAATATGCTGGCTGGTTGTCGGCCCAGTTAGCTTAAATGGAAAAGCATTGGCCTTGTAAGCCAAGGATCTGGGTTCGATTCCCGGCCTGGGCATTTTTTCGCTCAGTTGGAAATATTCAATTCGTATGATAACTTTACCAGTCAGTTTGACTGTGTTAAAATAATAGTTCATCTACGTATCCATCGTTAATATGGAGGTCCTTAACCTGCGGTTTATTCTGTTGAGCTGTCTACATGACAGACCAGATGTTCCTACCAATAAGGTTATCTGAGCGAAATATGCTGGCTGGTTGTCGGCCCAGTTAGCTTAAATGGAAAAGTATTGGCCTTGTAAGCCAAGGATCTGGGTTCGATTCCCGGCCTGGGCATTTTTTTGCTCAGTTGGAAATATTCAATTCGTATGATAACTTTACCAGTCAGTTTGACTGTGTTAAAATAATAGTTCATCTACGTATCCATCGTTAATATGGAGGTCCTTAACCTGCGGTTTATTCTGTTGAGCTGTCTACATGACAGACCAGATGTTCCTACCAATAAGGTTATCTGAGCGAAATATGCTGGCTGGTTGTCGGCCCAGTTAGCTTAAATGGAAAAGTATTGGCCTTGTAAGCCAAGGATCTGGGTTCGATTCCCGGCCTGGGCATTTTTTCGCTCAGTTGGAAATATTCAATTCGTATGATAACTTTACCAGTCAGTTTGACTGTGTTAAAATAATAGTTCATCTACGTATCCATCGTTAATATGGAGGTCCTTAACCTGCGGTTTATTCTGTTGAGCTGTCTACATGACAGACCAGATGTTCCTACCAATAAGGTTATCTGAGCGAAATATGCTGGCTGGTTGTCGGCCCAGTTAGCTTAAATGGAAAAGCATTGGCCTTGTAAGCCAAGGATCTGGGTTCGATTCCCGGCCTGGGCATTTTTTCGCTCAGTTGGAAATATTCAATTCGTATGATAACTTTACCAGTCAGTTTGACTGTGTTAAAATAATAGTTCATCTACGTATCCATCGTTAATATGGAGGTCCTTAACCTGCGGTTTATTCTGTTGAGCTGTCTACATGACAGACCAGATGTTCCTACCAATAAGGTTATCTGAGCGAAATATGCTGGCTGGTTGTCGGCCCAGTTAGCTTAAATGGAAAAGTATTGGCCTTGTAAGCCAAGGATCTGGGTTCGATTCCCGGCCTGGGCATTTTTTCGCTCAGTTGGAAATATTCAATTCGTATGATAACTTTACCAGTCAGTTTGACTGTGTTAAAATAATAGTTCATCTACGTATCCATCGTTAATATGGAGGTCCTTAACCTGCGGTTTATTCTGTTGAGCTGTCTACATGACAGACCAGATGTTCCTACCAATAAGGTTATCTGAGCGAAATATGCTGGCTGGTTGTCGGCCCAGTTAGCTTAAATGGAAAAGCATTGGCCTTGTAAGCCAAGGATCTGGGTTCGATTCCCGGCCTGGGCATTTTTTCGCTCAGTTGGAAATATTCAATTCGTATGATAACTTTACCAGTCAGTTTGACTGTGTTAAAATAATAGTTCATCTACGTATCCATCGTTAATATGGAGGTCCTTAACCTGCGGTTTATTTTGTTGAGCTGTCTACATGACAGACCAGATGTTCCTACCAATAAGGTTATCTGAGCGAAATATGCTGGCTGGTTGTCGGCCCAGTTAGCTTAAATGGAAAAGTATTGGCCTTGTAAGCCAAGGATCTGGGTTCGATTCCCGGCCTGGGCATTTTTTTGCTCAGTTGGAAATATTCAATTCGTATGATAACTTTACCAGTCAGTTTGACTGTGTTAAAATAATAGTTCATCTACGTATCCATCGTTAATATGGAGGTCCTTAACCTGCGGTTTATTCTGTTGAGCTGTCTACATGACAGACCAGATGTTCCTACCAATAAGGTTATCTGAGCGAAATATGCTGGCTGGTTGTCGGCCCAGTTAGCTTAAATGGAAAAGTATTGGCCTTGTAAGCCAAGGATCTGGGTTCGATTCCCGGCCTGGGCATTTTTTCGCTCAGTTGGAAATATTCAATTCGTATGATAACTTTACCAGTCAGTTTGACTGTGTTAAAATAATAGTTCATCTACGTATCCATCGTTAATATGGAGGTCCTTAACCTGCGGTTTATTCTGTTGAGCTGTCTACATGACAGACCAGATGTTCCTACCAATAAGGTTATCTGAGCGAAATATGCTGGCTGGTTGTTGGCCCAGTTAGCTTAAATGGAAAAGCATTGGCCTTGTAAGCCAAGGATCTGGGTTCGATTCCCGGCCTGGGCATTTTTTCGCTCAGTTGGAAATATTCAATTCGTATGATAACTTTACCAGTCAGTTTGACTGTGTTAAAATAATAGTTCATCTACGTATCCATCGTTAATATGGAGGTCCTTAACCTGCGGTTTATTTTGTTGAGCTGTCTACATGACAGACCAGATGTTCCTACCAATAAGGTTATCTGAGCGAAATATGCTGGCTGGTTGTCGGCCCAGTTAGCTTAAATGGAAAAGTATTGGCCTTGTAAGCCAAGGATCTGGGTTCGATTCCCGGCCTGGGCATTTTTTTGCTCAGTTGGAAATATTCAATTCGTATGATAACTTTACCAGTCAGTTTGACTGTGTTAAAATAATAGTTCATCTACGTATCCATCGTTAATATGGAGGTCCTTAACCTGCGGTTTATTCTGTTGAGCTGTCTACATGACAGACCAGATGTTCCTACCAATAAGGTTATCTGAGCGAAATATGCTGGCTGGTTGTCGGCCCAGTTAGCTTAAATGGAAAAGTATTGGCCTTGTAAGCCAAGGATCTGGGTTCGATTCCCGGCCTGGGCATTTTTTTGCTCAGTTGGAAATATTCAATTCGTATGATAACTTTACCAGTCAGTTTGACTGTGTTAAAATAATAGTTCATCTACGTATCCATCGTTAATATGGAGGTCCTTAACCTGCGGTTTATTCTGTTGAGCTGTCTACATGACAGACCAGATGTTCCTACCAATAAGGTTATCTGAGCGAAATATGCTGGCTGGTTGTCGGCCCAGTTAGCTTAAATGGAAAAGCATTGGCCTTGTAAGCCAAGGATCTGGGTTCGATTCCCGGCCTGGGCATTTTTTCGCTCAGTTGGAAATATTCAATTCGTATGATAACTTTACCAGTCAGTTTGACTGTGTTAAAATAATAGTTCATCTACGTATTCATCGTTAATATGGAGGTCCTTAACCTGCGGTTTATTTTGTTGAGCTGTCTACATGACAGACCAGATGTTCCTACCAATAAGGTTATCTGAGCGAAATATGCTGGCTGGTTGTCGGCCCAGTTAGCTTAAATGGAAAAGTATTGGCCTTGTAAGCCAAGGATCTGGGTTCGATTCCCGGCCTGGGCATTTTTTTGCTCAGTTGGAAATATTCAATTCGTATGATAACTTTACCAGTCAGTTTGACTGTGTTAAAATAATAGTTCATCTACGTATCCATCGTTAATATGGAGGTCCTTAACCTGCGGTTTATTCTGTTGAGCTGTCTACATGACAGACCAGATGTTCCTACCAATAAGGTTATCTGAGCGAAATATGCTGGCTGGTTGTCGGCCCAGTTAGCTTAAATGGAAAAGTATTGGCCTTGTAAGCCAAGGATCTGGGTTCGATTCCCGGCCTGGGCATTTTTTCGCTCAGTTGGAAATATTCAATTCGTATGATAACTTTACCAGTCAGTTTGACTGTGTTAAAATAATAGTTCATCTACGTATCCATCGTTAATATGGAGGTCCTTAACCTGCGGTTTATTCTGTTGAGCTGTCTACATGACAGACCAGATGTTCCTACCAATAAGGTTATCTGAGCGAAATATGCTGGCTGGTTGTCGGCCCAGTTAGCTTAAATGGAAAAGTATTGGCCTTGTAAGCCAAGGATCTGGGTTCGATTCCCGGCCTGGGCATTTTTTCGCTCAGTTGAAAATATTCAATTCGTATGATAACTTTACCAGTCAGTTTGACTGTGTTAAAATAATAGTTCATCTACGTATCCATCGTTAATATGGAGGTCCTTAACCTGCGGTTTATTCTGTTGAGCTGTCTACATGACAGACCAGATGTTCCTACCAATAAGGTTATCTGAGCGAAATATGCTGGCTGGTTGTCGGCCCAGTTAGCTTAAATGGAAAAGTATTGGCCTTGTAAGCCAAGGATCTGGGTTCGATTCCCGGCCTGGGCATTTTTTCGCTCAGTTGGAAATATTCAATTCGTATGATAACTTTACCAGTCAGTTTGACTGTGTTAAAATAATAGTTCATCTACGTATCCATCGTTAATATGGAGGTCCTTAACCTGCGGTTTATTCTGTTGAGCTGTCTACATGACAGACCAGATGTTCCTACCAATAAGGTTATCTGAGCGAAATATGCTGGCTGGTTGTCGGCCCAGTTAGCTTAAATGGAAAAGCATTGGCCTTGTAAGCCAAGGATCTGGGTTCGATTCCCGGCCTGGGCATTTTTTCGCTCAGTTGGAAATATTCAATTCGTAGTATGTTGTGGTCATCACAAAACTTTCTTCTATATAAATCACGTCAATTAAATCCTTTAAATAGTACAAGAAATAACAACGATTTAGCACCAATTCATATCAAAGTATATCTGAATTTGAAGTTGGATGAAAATTCGTGCATTAGTTCTTGAGATAGAGCTATAGCGGAAATTCTGAAAAAATGTAGCATAGCAGCGCCACCTGTTGAGCGATTTACACTAAAAGTAAACAGCACTAAACTATACTAAGGTATACCTGAATCTGAAGTTTGTTGAAAATCCAAGCATTAGTTCTTGAGAAAAAGCTATTGCGGAAATCGCAAAAAATACAGCATAGCAGCGCCACCTGTGGAGCGATTTACACCAAAAATTAAACAGCACTAATTTATACGTCAATTCATGTCAAGGACTAACTAAATCTGAAGTTTGATGAAAATCCGTGCAATAGTTCTTGAGATACAGCTCTTGTGGAAATCGTGAAAAATGCAGCACAGCAGCGCCACCTATTGGGTGATTTACACCAAAAATTAAACAGCACTAATTTATATCAGGGACTAACTGAATCTGAAGTTTGATGAAAATTCGTGCATTTTTTCTTGAGTTAGAGCTATTGCAATAATCATGAACAATGCAGCATACCAGCGCCACCTGTTGGGCGATTTTCACAAAAAAAGTAATCAGTACCAAACTATATCTTGGACTAACTGAATCTGAAGTTTTATCAAAATCCGTGCAGTAGTTCTTGAGATATAGCTATTGCAGAAATCGTGAAAAATGCCGCATAGCAGCGCCACCTGTTGGGCGATTTTCACCAAAAACTAATCAGGTCCAGTTTATATCAAGGTCTAACTAAATATGAAGTTTTGTGAAATTCCGTGCTTTATTTCTTGAGACAGAGCGCCCACAAAATTTTTGTCAGATACAGACGCACAGACAGAGTGACAGAGTGACGGTGTGACAGAGTGACAGAGTGACAGACAGACTCACAGACAGACATTTTCTAAAAACCATCAAATCGTGTTCTGGGCATTCTAAAACGTATAAATCCGTTGAAAACCGGAAGTCGATATTTTTCACGAATCCAATACTTTCTTCTTGTAAAGATAGAATAAAGTAAAAATACTGAGCACGACTTAATTTATCAAGAATTCTATGTATACGTGGTAGAGGTTCAGCATCATTTTTATTTTCTTCTATCTTTACAAGAAGAAAGTATTGGATTCATGAAAATTTTCGAATTCCGGTTTTCGACGGATTGACTCGTTTCAGGGGTCAGAGAACCCGAAAAACATGTTTTTACAAAATGTCTGTTTGTGCCTCTGTCTGTCTGTCTGTATGTGACACAAATTTTGTGGGCACTCTATCTCAAGAACAAATGCACGGAATTCAATAAAAATTTATATTCAGTTAGTCCCTGATATAAATGGGTGCTGATTAGTATTTGGTGCAAATACTAATTATGTGATAATAATTATGTGATGTATAATTAAATACTAATTTGGTGCAAATATTAATTAGTATATGCTGCATTTTTCGCGATTTCTGCAATAGCTCTATCTCAAGAACTAATGCACGGATTATCATAATAAAACTTCAGATTCAGTTATTATTTGATATGAATTGGTGCTGGTAACGTTTTAGTGTAAATCGCCCAACAGATGGCGCTGCTATGCTGCATTTTGCAGCATTTTACATGATTTTCCTAATAGCTCTATCTCAAGAAATAATGCACGGATTTTCAACAAACTTCAGATTCAGTTAGTCCTTGACATGAATTGACGTTTTATACATTTTAGTGTAAATCGCTCAACAGTTGGCGCTGCTGTGCTGCATTTTTGTGATTTTCGCAATAACTCTATCTCAAGAACTGTTGCTTGGATTTTCAACAATTTTCTGATTCCGGTATACCTGGATATGAATTACTGCTGTTTCTGTTTTGGTGCAAATCGCTCAACAGGTGGCGCTGCTATGCTGCATTTTTCAGAATTTCCCCTATAGGTCTATCTCAATAACTAATGCACGAATTCTCATCAAACTTGAAATTCAGATATACTTTGGTATGAATGGGTGCTAACCTGATGTAATTTCTTGTACTATTTAAATGATTTAATTGACGTGATTTATATAGAAGAAAGTTTTGTGATGGCCACAACATACTAGTTCATTATTGGATTTAATTTACGGTAATGTACACACATTCTAGTTTTTTTTACTCTCATCACGTTTCATAACTAAAGTAACAGGGGCAGAATAAGTACTATAACTCTCTTTAATTAAACCAGTAGCTAATAAAGATTGAACTTGATCTGAAATTTCTTTTTCATCCACTGCAGAAGTGCGATAAGGCCTCATAGATATGGGTAAGTCAGAATTAAGAAAAACGTGCTGCGGCTCAATATTAATTTTTCCAACATCATATTTAATTTTGGAAAAAAATGTCTAAATGATCCCTTATATTATCCCTTAACGTTTCATTTCTATAGCATTTACCTACCCAAGTAATTTAGAATCATTAGGATTAATTTGATCTAAGGATTGAGGAGCTATGACATTTCCATAATCGGGTTGCACTTTCTGGCACTTTTCATTGACATTAAATTGGAGTGACCTTAATTTATCACTGGATATGCTTTGAGAATGATTTAATACAAGGTTTCCTTGTAATGCTTCACATTTATTACAATCTGTAATCAAGTTAAACTTTGAACAATGGCAATCCTAATATGGCATAGTTTAAATCAGTTTTACATAACTGAAATCTAATACATTTTTGCACATTACCTATTTTAAACAACAAATTACACTTTATTGCAACAGTTTCTTTGGCTTGGCCAATAATAATAGATGGAATACATATAACTTTAGCATTTAACAACTTAACAAACTTAAAAGGTAAAATTGATATTGTAGAGCCAGAGTCAATTTCACAAGCTAAATCCTTGTTATTTGCATATCCATGAACAATTAAATGTCAAATATATGACTGGGTTGTTGGGGTTGACTCGGAGGAGATTGCATACGTTCAACATTAAATATACAAGTCCTCTCCCAGTGGAAAGTATCCTGTATACCCCTATTCATACACATTCGTCGACTGGGATACTTATTCTGAAAATGAGCAGTAGGCAATCTAGGGCTAACAAATCTAGAATTTTGAGCATTAAGAGGGTTTTGCGGCTGAAAATTAGAATTTGGGCTTTGAAAATTCTGGTTTGGGCGAACCCAATATCTAGGAGCCTGGTTATATTGCTGGAAAGATCCTTGACTTTGAGAATTATTTCTAATATTATGGTTGTTTACATGAGAGATGGGAATGACTACTAGTTGTTTAGCCACTGTGTACCAGTCTATGGTGCTCTCTGGGGGATTTATAATCGTAGAATTTTGGTACTCTGGCTTCAAACCATCCGTCAAATCTTAGACTATGATGGTTTTACACAAATGAAAATAGTCTACCTATCTCAATCTTTTTTCTAAAATAACTCTCTAATTCATTTAGATCATTTAATTTCATAGAAGAAAAATCAGAAAATCGAGGAACATGTACTTTAATAAACTTTTCAGAAAGAATTTCAACAATCTTACTGAAAGTAGTACATTCTAGACAAAACATTCTTTATCAAAATGAGTCATCCAGGATTGTATATGCATCCCCGACTCTGGGTCAAAGTAGATGATACTTATTTCACTATCGCTCATTTTTACACTAGAGCGTTTTACAGATCTATTTCTTAACAATATAAAAGATGGAGAACTCATTTATTTGCGAGTTCAAAAGAATAAAATTTAATTGTATAAACACTAGGGGGCTCTGCCCCTACGAGCTACGCTCGTCAACCCCCCGTTCAGACACCGCAGACTCTAACAGCACGCTAATTTGATCAGCTTTAAAAAGATTTCGGAAGATTGAATTAAATTTGAATCTAACAATTATAATCTGACGTAATTTTCACCAAACTTTTCTTTCTCTTTTTAATATTTACGTAAAAATACTTTTGTTAGAAATGAAATATTATGATCATTTTAAAATATCAAATAAATGTTTCGCGCAATTTTTAAATTTAAACTGTTTTGCAATATTTCTTTTGTTCATTTTACGTAATAAGTGTAATGTGAAGTAAATGTGACGTAAATTCTCCTATTTAAGACTTCTAACGCATGTTAATGAATTTATTATTTTACAATATTATTTCTCTTTTAAAATTCATGTGTAAACATAGTTTTTATGACGTATTTTTCAATGAGTTCCTACTTTTTATATTTTCTGTTTATAATAGTCGCGTTTAAAATAAATTTTTAATTTGAAGCAAACATTATTGTTTGCGCTGTTTACACAGTTGGCAACAGTTTAAATTAATACAATTTTCTAAAATATGTAAAAAATATCTCTCGAAATGCTGAAAATTTGAATTTAAAATAGAAATAAAACCTTAAAAAATGAGTCAAATTAAAAAAATAAATGAAGTCTGCACACCGGAAAATTCTAATGTATAAAATAATCTAAAAATGAAATAATTCCCATGCACAGTTTTTGCTCGTATAAAACTTTTTTAATGGAACGATTTTGTCCAAATTTACCATTTATAATCTCTTAAAATAATTCTTCGATTTGAAAACTGTCTGCATCAGCGTGTTTATTAAACATTTCTCTATAATACTACCGATTTTCATATTTTTGTATGCAACAGTTTTTTTTAATATTAACGAAGAAAGGCCATGCTTAAGCATTCAAATTGGATGCCGATCTGCCGGGAATATGTACGCAGATTTTCATTGGTCCATTTCCAAATCAAAACTTTTTTTTATATATAGAAGGATAATAAACACAGATAAAATAACTCTTAAACAAATGTAAATATACTTTCTATGATAATAATCTCTTCTCTCTATTCTAACAAAAGGTAACTACCGCTGTCACTGCCGCCGCCGCCGGTTCTGAATTTTTTGTGACCGGAGGTCTTTCTTCGTTAATATTAAGAAAAATAATGCATAGAAAAATATGAAAATCGGTGGTATTATGCAGAAATATTTGATAAACACGCTGATGCAGACAGTTTTCAAATCGAAGAATTATTTTAAGAGATATTTAATGCTAAATTTGGACAAAATCGTTCCACTAAAAAAGTTTTATAGGAGCAGTATTCATGAGAATTTAATCATTTTTACATCATTTTATACGTTTGAAGTTCACGGTTTGCAGACTGTATTTCTTTTTTTAATTTGACTCATTTTTTGAGGTTTTATTTCTATTTTAAATTCAAATTTTCAGCATTTCTAAAGATATTTTTTACATAACTAGGGGGCTCTGCCCCCTACGAGCTACGCTCGTCAACTCCAGTTCAGACACCGCAGACTCTAACAGCACGCCAATTTGATCGGCTTTAAAAAGATTTCGGAAGATTGAATTATAATTTGAATCTGACAATTATAATCTGACGTAATTTTCACCAAACTTTTCTTTCTCTTTTTAATATTCACGTAAAAAAACTTTTGTTAGAAATGAAATACTTTGATCATCTTAAAATATCAAATAAATGTTTCGCACCATTTTTAAATTTAAGCTGCTTTGCAATATTATTTTTTGTTCATTTTACGTAATAAGTGTAATGTGACGTAAATTCTCCTATTTAAGACTTCTAACGCATGCTAATGAATTTATTATTTTACTATATTCTTTCTCTTTTAAAATTCACATGTAATTATAGTTTTTATGACGTAATTTTCAATGAGTTCCTGTTTTTTATATTTTCTGTTTATAATAGTCACGTGTAAAATAAATTTTTAATTTGAAGCAAACATTATTGTTTGCGCTGTTTACACAGTTGGCAACAGTTTAAATTAATACAATTTTCTAAAATATGTAAAAAATATCTCTCGAAATGCTGAAAATTTGAATTTAAAATAGAAATAAAACCGTAAAAAATGAGTCAAATTAAAAAAATAAATGAAGTCTGCACACCGGAAAATTCTAATGTATAAAATAATCTAAAAATGAAATAATTCCCATGCACAGTTTTTGCTCGTATAAAACTTTTTTAATGGAACGATTTTGTCCAAATTTACCATTTATAATCTCTTAAAATAATTCTTCGATTTGAAAACTGTCTGCATCAGCGTGTTTATTAAACATTTCTCTATAATACTACCGATTTTCATATTTTTGTATGCAACAGTTTTTTTTAATATTAACGAAGAAAGGCCATGCTTAAGCATTCAAATTGGATGCCGATCTGCCGGGAATATGTACGCAGATTTTCATTGGTCCATTTCCAAATCAAAACTTTTTTTTATATATAGAAGGATAATAAACACAGATAAAATAACTCTTAAACAAATGTAAATATACTTTCTATGATAATAATCTCTTCTCTCTATTCTAACAAAAGGTAACTACCGCTGTCACTGCCGCCGCCGCCGGTTCTGAATTTTTTGTGACCGGAGGTCTTTCTTCGTTAATATTAAGAAAAATAATGCATAGAAAAATATGAAAATCGGTGGTATTATGCAGAAATATTTGATAAACACGCTGATGCAGACAGTTTTCAAATCGAAGAATTATTTTAAGAGATATTTAATGCTAAATTTGGACAAAATCGTTCCACTAAAAAAGTTTTATAGGAGCAGTATTCATGAGAATTTAATCATTTTTACATCATTTTATACGTTTGAAGTTCACGGTTTGCAGACTGTATTTCTTTTTTTAATTTGACTCATTTTTTGAGGTTTTATTTCTATTTTAAATTCAAATTTTCAGCATTTCTAAAGATATTTTTTACATAACTAGGGGGCTCTGCCCCCTACGAGCTACGCTCGTCAACTCCAGTTCAGACACCGCAGACTCTAACAGCACGCCAATTTGATCGGCTTTAAAAAGATTTCGGAAGATTGAATTATAATTTGAATCTGACAATTATAATCTGACGTAATTTTCACCAAACTTTTCTTTCTCTTTTTAATATTCACGTAAAAAAACTTTTGTTAGAAATGAAATACTTTGATCATCTTAAAATATCAAATAAATGTTTCGCACCATTTTTAAATTTAAGCTGCTTTGCAATATTATTTTTTGTTCATTTTACGTAATAAGTGTAATGTGACGTAAATTCTCCTATTTAAGACTTCTAACGCATGCTAATGAATTTATTATTTTACTATATTCTTTCTCTTTTAAAATTCACATGTAATTATAGTTTTTATGACGTAATTTTCAATGAGTTCCTGTTTTTTATATTTTCTGTTTATAATAGTCACGTGTAAAATAAATTTTTAATTTGAAGCAAACATTATTGTTTGCGCTGTTTATACAGTTCGCAACAGTTTAAGTTAATACAATTTTCGAAAATATCTAAAAAATATCACTCGAAATGCTGAAAATTTGTATTTAATATTGAAATAAAACCTCAGAAAATGAGTCAAATTAAAAAACAAAATGCAAGCTGCACACTGGGAAATTCTGACGCATAAAATGATCTAAAAATGATTAAATTTCTATGTACAGTTTTTGCTCCTATAAAACTTTTTTAATGGAACGATTTTGTCTTACTTTGGCATTAAATATCTCTTAAAATAATTCTTCGATATGAAAACTGTCTGCATCAGGGTGTTTATCAAACATTTCTCTATAATACTATCGATTTTCATATTTTTGTATGCAACAGTTTTTTTAATATTAACGAAGAAAGGCCATGCTTAAGCATTCAAATTGGATGC
Organism: Maratus speciosus; assembly: GCA_963932465.1. NCBI lineage: Eukaryota > Metazoa > Arthropoda > Arachnida > Araneae > Salticidae > Maratus > Maratus speciosus. Next base: position 105,216,867 of record OZ010795.1, on the reverse strand, counting down.
CAATGATCCGAGAATATCTACGGAGTTTTTCATTGGTCCATTTCCAAATCAAAACTTTCCTTTATATATAGAAGGATTTTAGAAAATGGTATTAATTTAAACTGTTGTCAAATGTATAAACAGCGCAAACAATAATGTTTGCTTCAAATTAAAAATTTATTTACACGTGACTATTATAAACAGAAAAAATCATTTGGAATTAGAATTAAATAATTATGTACAAAAAGCAGAACTTATTAAAAATTACGTCATAAAAACTATACACGTGAATTTTAAACGAGAAAGGATATTGTAAAATAATAAATTCATTAACATGCGTTAGAGGTCTTAAATACTAGAAATTACGTCATATTTACGTCACATTACAGTTATTACACAAAATGAACACAAAATAATATTGCAAAACAGTTTAAATTTAGAAATTGCGCTAGACATTTATTTGATATTTTGAGAGGATCTTTTCAACTATTTTTGTTAGGAAAGCGCAAATAATATTTTATTTCTAACAAAAGTATTTTCACCTGAATATTTAAAAGAGAAAGAATAGCTTGGGCAAAATTACGTCAGATTAAAAACGATTAATTTAAAATGTCTCATTTAAAAGAACTTTCTTTTCGCTTTGTTAAAAAATACCAGGAGACAAAGACTCTGTTTACTTAATTCCTTTTATATTAGCTTATTTTGAAATGTTTAACTTATGTTGCTACTTCTTAGTTATCCCGTCGACCAAATTACTGTCGCCGGATTGTAAGATTAAATGCCAATAATGGTTTCCATTAATTAATTAATTGTAAGATTAAATGGCAATAATAGCCAATAAAACCATTAATTCGACGTTTTATTTGTATTTTTATTAATGTTTTACTAATTTATTTGTTCTTTCGTTATTTAAAATAAAAATTATGCCAATGTGTATAATTTGGCGAAATTGGTCGACGGTATAAATAAGCAGCACCCTTATTTTACTTAATCAAAGACGAAAACAGCCATTGTATCTTTGGTACTACTTAGTTATCCCGTCGACCAAAAGTCTATCATTCGCCAAACTATAAGATTAAATGCCAATAATGGTTGATCGTAAATGTCACATTAACTTAACTTTAAGCAAGTTACATGTGTCTACGTCATCAAGTTATTTTTATTTCGACGTTTTATTTGTATTTTTATTAATGTTGTACTAATTTATTTGTTCTTTCGTTATTTAAAATAAAAATTATGTCAACTTGTATAATTTGACGAGTGGTTTGGCGATTTATATAATTTGGCGAAATTCGTCGACGGGATAATCAAGTAGTACCGTAGCGGATTTGGCGTTAAAATTCCCCAATCAAAGAGAAATGAATAGAAATCCGTTTATAGGGAGATCGCAACTGTTTTTTAAATTATAATTCAATCTTTCGAAATCTTTTTAAAGCCGATCAAATTAGTGTGCATTTAGAGTCTGCGGTGTCTGGACGGGGGTTGACGAGCGTAGCTCGTAGGGGGCAGAGCCCCCTAGTAATATAAAATAAACTATAAAATAATTCATTGCTACCAATTTATAATAATAACAATATTATAAAGAATGAACTTAATCTTGCCACAGTAATAAAACTGTATGTAAAATTGATATACATATTGTAACAAAAATAATAGAACAAATTTTAACTTATGGGTAGAAAAATCCCAGCAATGTTGACATGTGGTGACCTAAATCTTTATTAGTTCAAAATAAAATAGAAAATTTTATTTTCGAGCATACAGTTCCATATTTCTCACTTATGATAGGTGTAATTTAGTAGATGTATCCGTCAAGTGTTTTAATTTGCCACCGGGAGGCGATATTGAATTTGAGACTGAACAGACTTCCGACGACACTTCCGTATATGGGATTGTAGATGCACATAGTCGACGAAAATCACGCAGCGTAATTGCATTCAGCCAGAATTTCACTGTAGTGGCCAAACCTCATTGTTCTTTCCGCCAGATTTTGAATCGAACATGTTTTCGCTCTTTCATCGCCAAAAGGATATCTTTTTTGGCAGTGATCCCTTTACTGGCAATTTTCGGATTTCATTCTCGGTCAACTCAAGGTTCCAGAGAGAGATTCCGAGAAGCTTTTGCCGGAAGTAAAACCGGTTTGACACGCAAGATCTGCCCTCCATGAAGTGACGGAGTTCAGGATGTAGGATTCAAGAAAAGGTTACCAAATTGGAATCTACTTATATGAGAAGTCTGTGGTGTAAACATAAAACGACCTCAAGTAAAAATGACAGATTGATAGATATGGTTGCAGTTAATACAGGCATTCTTCGTCGCCGTTCGGAAATCATTGGGACAAAAAAAACCCCATTAATTCTATACTTGCAAGCGATGAATAGATGTATGCTCCTGTGCTGCTCCACCTACGTAAGAAAGAACGCAAATGAGTGGAGATGTTTGGGAAAGGGAAAAATAAGTTAAGTTTTGGTTTTCATTGAATGGATTTTAAGCCTATCGCAGGCGGCCCTTTCTATTCCGCTCTCCCCTCTTTTCACTAGATTGGTTCGTTTCCATGTAGCCGTGCGCGCTTTTCTAGTATTTATACGGTTACATTGACTTGCGAGACCAAATTTTGTACGATTCTGTGTTGCTTAAAAAACTTGCGTCACTTGGAGAGTGTTTTGTCATTCATTCGTGATGTCGCTTCTGATCAATTTAACATCTTAAAGCTATTTTTGAAATGTGACACTACCTGAAAATGAGTAACTACAATACTAGTGGAGTTGGAATAATTTACCTGTCATTAATAAATCTTTTGATTTAATTTTACGGCTTCTTCCATTTTCAAGGGAAACACCTGAGGAATCACCACATCTTTGCTTATCGTCAACCATGAATGTTATGACTGCACTTTAATCATTCTGGCTGGTGATATACACGAATGATTTTTTTCTACCGCCTGTTTGCAACATTTAATAATCTACGTTTGTAGAGTGTCATAATTAGTCTACAATCATAATGCTACAATTAACACGACAGGATTTGAGTTAATGTTATATATATATATATTACCGGGAGGCGACAGCACAGACTATCACCTCATCGAGTTCATGGCTGAATTTCCAGAATTAGTTAAAACTCGATTCGCATATTAAAGCGTAATCGGTCTGCCAAGTCATATCTTCATGGAAAACGCCTGAAAACCCAATTCTAGAGGTTGACTCACAGGTTTACTTTTGTGTTTTCATGCACCCAAAGGTGTAAAAACATGGAGGAATGGGAGCAGGTGCAATGATAAACATACGAATCAACCGCTAAATTCGTGTTTTCAGGTGTTTTTAACCAAGATATGACTTGGCAAACTGATTGCATTTTAATATGCGAATCGAGTTTTAGATAATTCTAGAATTTCAGCCGTGAACTCGATGAGGTGATTGTCTGTGCTGTCGCCCCCCCCCCCCCCCGGTCTATATATATTAGTATAATGCAACACACTTAGAAAATATGGCAAAAATCTACGTTCTTCATACTTGATAATTGTAAACTGCTTCATATAATTCCTTGAGGGGCCGTGGGATATATTTTGTTCCACCTACGATTAATGAAGATTTACACCAGTAAAATTTTATGAAATTTTACTTTTCTAACTTTGGTGGAAAAAAGTCGTAAAACTGCTTTTCCTTATTTTGAAATTATTTTTTTCTAATTTTCCGGTGGTAATTCAGCATTACACAAACGTAATTGCTTGCCCTTCAAGGGGTTAATGATTCTATTGTCTAATTTGTTTTACATTTAGTTTCCTGATAAAAAAAAATTCTATTTTGTAAACTTTGCATTAGTATAACCTTTAGAGCGGATTTTACCTTCATTTCATATTATACCTTTATAATTAAAAATCCTACATTTCACATCTTCCCAAAGGAAATATATATTTTTATGTAATTTGAGAATATCTTTTCTATCTGCCATTACATTCTATTCAGACGATGCATATTTTTCTCATACGCAAATATAAATACTAATTCCTGCCCCCTTTCTGTAATATGTAAAATGCACATTCATGATATAAAAACATAAAGTGCTTTTTAAATATTTACTCAAAATATAAGTTTAGAGCCAAACTTATTAAATTAAATAAAACTAGTCGGATGTGGCAATCCTAAAACTTTCTTCTATCTCATACATGTTAATACTTCCTGAAAATTGCAGCCGATTAGATGATTTATGCCAAAATCTCATCAGCAACAACTTATGTTGACTTCTAACTGAATCTGAAGTTTCGTGAAAATCCGTGCATTAGTTTGTGAGTATAGAGCTATGGTGGAAATCGTAAAAAAATCCACATAGCAATGCCACCTGTTGGGCGATATATACCAAAACCTACTAAGCAACAACTTAAGTCAATTTGATAACTGAATCTGAAGTTTGAATAAAATCTGTGCATCCCTTCATGAGATAAAACTATTGCGGGAATTAGGAAAATACAGCATAGCAGCGCCACCTGTTGGGCGATTTACACCAAAACGTAGCCAGCGCCAACACATATGAAGGACTAACTGAATCTGAAGTTTGATGAAAATTCACACATTTGTTCTTGAGATAGAGACATTGCGGAAATCAAGAAAAATGATGTATAGCAACGCCACTTGTTGGACGATTTAAACCAAAGCATAGAAACATCAACCCATATGAAAGACAAACTGAATCTGAAATTTCATGAAAATCCGTGCATTAGTTCTTGAGATAGAACCATTGCGGAAATTGTAAAAAATGCAGCATAGCAGAACTTTCTGCTGAGCGATTTGCACCAAAAACTAATCAGCACCAATTTATATCAGGGACTAACTAAATATAAATTTTTATTAAATTCCGTGCATTAGTTCTTGAGATAGGGCGCCCACAAAATTTGTGTCACACACAGACAGACATTTTGTAAAAACATAATTTTCGGGATCTCTGACCCCTGAAACGTGTAAATTCGTCGAAAACTAGAATTCGAAAAATTTCACGAATCCAATTCTTTCTTCTTGTAAAGATAGAAGAACGTAAAAATTCAGCTGGCCAGTGGCTGGATATAACATGCTTAAAAGAATCGGAATACGTTGACCAAATATGAACAATTTACAAAAGTGCTGCACGAGCCGATGTTAATTTGACAACATCAATACAGAAATTTAAGAAGTCCAGGGTAGAAATCTGCATAGGACAGTTACATCATGTCTGTGCCCGGGATTAATTTTTTTAGCCGTTTCTGGCCGGTGCCAGGCTTACATATTTTTTACATACTCGGGTTGTGCTAAATCTGGAATTTAGTTGTTTCCAGGACGTGTCGGGTAGGCATTTTTTTTTGTAAAAATAATAAAAACTTTTGTAAGCCAAAACTTTAGAAATATACTTTAATAAATCACGGAAAAATATTTTCAAAAATCTGCTTTTTTACTATTATACATCTTCAAAAGTTACTATGTTTTAAGCATATTTTTCTTTTATTCTAAACTAGCTAATCCCGCGGCTTAGCTCGCGTAGTAGTTGAAATATGCCAAGTGGTATTTTTGTGCCTATTTTTATTAGAAAAAAATATACTGCTACGAATCTCTCTATTCTAAAAAAAGGTAACTTACGCTGTCACCGCCGCCGGTTTTGAATTTTTTGTGACCGGAGGTCTTTCTCCGTTAATATTAAGAAAAATATTGCATACAAAAATATGAAAATCGGTGGTATTATAGAGAAATGTTTCATAAACAAGCTGATGCAGACATTTTTCAAATCGAAGAATTATTTAAAGAGATATTTAATGCTAAAGTTGGACAAAATCGTTCCATTAAAAAAGTTTTATAGGAGAAAAAACTGTGCATGGGAATTATTTCATTTTTAGATCATTTTATACGTTATAATTTCCCGGTGTGGTGACTTCATTTATTTTTTTAATTTGACTCATTTTCTGAGGTTTTATTTCTATTTTAAATTCAAATTTTTAGCATTTCGAGAGATATTTTTTACTTATTTTAGAAAATGGTATTAATTTAAACTGTTGCCAACTTTATAAACAGCGCAAACAATAATATTTGTTTCAAGATAAAAATTTATTTACACGTGACTATTATAAACAGAAGAAAAATTTTCAAATTAGAAATAAATAATTACGTGTAAAAAGCAGGAACTTATTGAAAATTATTTCCTAAAAACTATATTTACAAGTGAATTTTAAAAGAGAAAGGATATAGTAAAATAATAAGTTCATTAACATGCATCAGAAGTCTTAAATAGGAGAAATTACGTCACATTTACGTGACATTACACTTATTACGTAAAATGAACAAAAAATGATATTGCAAAACAGTTTAAATTTAAAAATTGAGCGCAAATAATATTTCATTTCTAACAAAAGTAGTTTCACGTGAATATTAAAAAGAGAAAGAAAAGTTTGGTGAAAATTATGTCAGATTAAAAACAATACATTTAAATGTCTTATTTAAAAGAACTTTCATTTCGCTTTGTTAAAAAATACCGGGAGACAAAGATTCTGTTTACATAATTCATTTTATATTAGTTTATTTTGAAATGTTTATCTGATATTATTTAATCAAAGACGAAAACAGCCATTGTATCTTTTAACAGCAGATGATTTTTCCTTAAAATTCCCCAATCAAAGAGAAATGAATAGAAACCCGTTTATAGGGAGATCGCCACTGTTTTTTAAATTATAATTCAATCTTCCAAAATCTTTTTAAAGCCGATCAAATTAGCCTGCCTTTAGAGACTGCGGTGTCTGAACGGGGGTTGGCGAGCGTAGCTCGTAGGGGGACGAGCCCCCTAGTAATTAAAAAATTTCTAACTAAGCCAGAATTTCATTAAACTTCATTAGACGAAAATGACACTTAAATTAGTTAGAAGAACTAAAATTAATTCTAAATAAATGATAATTCCGAATGTATTTTGAAGCTTTTGCGCTGATTTCAGTTTTCATTGGAAGTTTTGAATTTTTTAGAAATCGTTCTTAGCACGCATTTACGTCTTGAAAGTAACCACCATACCATATTCCAAACTTCTAGTCGAACGTTCTAGAACCGCTGTGGTGGCTGTGGCACTAAAATTAAAATATAGCCTATACTGGATCAAGGACTGTCACCATAAATTTACCGACATTAATTTTGAAATCGGTCTGGTATTTCCTGTGATTCCATATAAATCGTAATTTAGAAAGGTTTTACAATGCATTTTGCTCATTTCACTCTTTTAAACTTCAAATCTTTTAGAAACTGTACTTAGAGAGCATTTACATGTTATAACTATCTATCATGCCAAATTTTACGTTTCTATCGTTAAGAGGCTACTTCAGTCAAAGGAAAGACCCGTTCGCTAATGCTAATCCTATGGAAGAAATTTATAAAGATATCTCGGTCGCATTTCAATATTTTTAAATGATTTCTTTTGCATTGAATAGTTGAGATTGACCTGTACAAAGGCCGTTGTTTACGTTTTCGATTTTGTTTGCAGGTATTTCTTATGAGAACACTTTCATTTTCGGAACCGGTTTCGAAAGTAAAAGAATCCTTATAAAAAATATCTGCAGTCAAAATCGAAAAAGTAAAAAACGGCCTGCATACAGATCGATCTCAACTATTCAATGCAAAAGAAATCATTTAAAAATATTGAAATGCGACCGAGATATCTTTATAAATTTCTTCCATAGGATTAGCATTAGTGAATGTGTCTTTTCATTTGACTGAAGTAGCCTCTTAACAATTCAATACAAATAGTAATTTAGAATATTTTTAGAAAGCCTTTCTCTTATTTCATCCTTTTAAATTTCGGATTTTTTTTCAACTGTTCTTAGAGAGCATTTACATCTTATAAGTAGCTACCATACCAAATTTCAAGTTTCTATCTTTAACAATTCCACAGTAATCACAAATTAGAACGTTTTCAGAACGCTTTTCACACATTTTCATACCTTTTAAATTTCGAATTTTTTAGAAATTGTTCTTAGAGAGCATTTATATCTCATAAGTACTACCATGCCAATTTCAAGTTTCTAACCCCTTCAATATAAAAAAAAATTGGAATTTTAGAAAGCTTTTCGCTCCTGCACCGCTCTTTTGGTAGTGGCCGCTGACATAAAATATATGGCTGCTTTGGAGCAGGAACTGTTACCATCAATTTGCCAACATTACTTTTAAAATCGGTTTGGTATTTCCTGAGATTTCAAAAAAAGTCGTAATTTAGAAAACAATTTTCAACGCTTTTCGCTTTTTTCACCCTTTTGAATTTTGAAATATTTAGTCACTGTTTTTAGAAATTATTTATACCTTATAAGTAGCTACCCCGCCAAATTTCAATTTCTATCTTTAACAATTGCATAGAAATCGTAATTTCGAATTTTTTTAGAACACTTTTCGCGCATTTTCACTTTTTTTAAATTTTGAATTTTTATTGACTGTTCTTATAGAGAATTTATATCTTACAAGTAACTACCATGCTAAATTTCAAATTTTTAGCCCTTGCAGTATCAGAAAAATTGCAATTTAGAACTTTTCTTGCTCCTGCAACCCCCTGATGGAGTGACAAAGACATAAAATATAGACTATGTTGGAACAGGGACAGTCAACATCAATTTGCAACCATTACTTTTGAAATCTGTTTGATATTTTCTGAGATTCCATAGAAATCGTAATTTAGAACGCTTTTCAGACTTTTAAATTTCGAATTTTTCAGAAACTCTTCTTAGAGAGCATTTATATCTTATAAGCTACTACCATGCCAAATTTCAAAATTCTAGGCCCTTCAGTAAGACAAAAATCGAACTTTTAGAACGCTTTTTGCTCTTGCACATTCTTAGGGGTAGAGGCACAGACATAAAACATAGCCTATTTTGGAACAGGGATTGTCACCATCATTTTGCGACCATTAGTTTAGAAATAGGTTTGGAAGTTCCAGATATTATCCTCCAGAATCACACAATCAAACGTTATTTTTTTATAATATTAGTATAGACTAGATTAATATTTTTTAATGAGTCGTTATTAGAATCTAAAAATCTGAGTACAACTGATCATTGTTGTTGCTATTTTCTATTCTATGACTTTGGATCATACAGTCAGAAATATACTGTAAAATTTTTACAGAAATATGTTAGCAGTCTTTACAAATATCTTAATTATACGTTAAGAAAAATCGATTTTTTTTTCTAGAACTTGAGTCAGCCCAATCTAGGAATTGCCTGATTTCATTAATTTTTGCAAGGGCCGGGACGTGAACTGCAAAAATACAAAAGGGCTGGGCCAAGATAGTCTTAGTTTGGGCCGAACTTGGCAATTCTTGAGCTTATTAAAATTAGGTATTTTTATAGCTTAAGTATGAATTATTTATTTAATATTTTAAACAATAAAGTAAATGCTTTAAAAAAATCTGCGCCATTTAACTTCAAAAATCTCTTAAATCATTTTTTCATTTATAGAATTTAGCATTGCATTAGCAAACTTCTCAAATATGATAAAAACACGTGTTTTAATCTTTGATGTAAAATTTTTTAGTTGAAATGTTCTTTCATTTCAAAAACATTGCCTTTAAGTTTCGAAATAAAAAATATACTTTCTTTACAATGCATTAGTCGTTTTTTTGGCATGAATTTCTTATTATTTCATCCAGCCATTTTTATTATTCAGTTAAACATATACATTTAATGTCTTTTAAAGTAGAGAAAGTAAATGCATCTTGGAGTATATTTTCAATCATGGTTACTCAAATGATGTATATATTTTTCTTACTTTATTCTATATAAATAGGAATAGAAATAGTGGATTCGTATATTTTTCTAATATTTAAAACAAAGATTTATGATCTAAAAACGGAAAGTGCTTTTTAAATGTTTTATGAAAATAGATGTTTTGAGTGCATAAACATATTAAATCAAATAAAAATTTGTAAGGAAAAGAAATGCATTATAAAGCGATCCTAGATTTTACATTCGTATATTTTCACAAGACATTTCGTATTTTTTTTCAATTACCCATATTTAGTGCCATTTTAATTGTATTAAGCAATAAAGATGTTCCTTTAATATTTAATATTTAAAACAAAGATTTATGATTTAAAAACTGGAAGTGCTATCTTAACCCTTAATTGCATGAATTATTCTTTTAGAATTGTGATTTTTATTTTTATATTAAGGATTAGACACCAGAAATCTTAAGATAGATTTTTAACTTTATTTAGTAGCATATTTTTGTAATTTTTACAGGATTAATATTTCTATATAAATATAGTGGTTGTAAGAACTTAATTTATGTATTAAAAATTAAATAAGAAGGTGATGAAAATTTACATTGTTTACATTGAAAAGTTAATTGCTTATTGATAATAGATGTGTTGAGGGCATAAACATATTAAATCAAATATAAAATTTGTATGGAAAAAAATGCATTTTAAAGCGATGCTAGATTTTACCTTCGTATATTTTCACAAGGCATTTCGTATATTTTCAATTACTCATATTTAGTACCATTTTAATTGTATTAAAAAGTAAAGAAGTTTCTTTCATTCCTTAGTAACAAAACAATATTTTGCAATATAAGTGCATTTAACGTCTGAATAAAATAAAATAAATAAATCAATAAATAAAATAGAAAAAGACAGACTTGAATATACATTAACATAAAATTCTATAAAAATTTTAAAATATTAAAAACATTTCAAATACATATAATACATCTTTTTTCGCCAAGCAGCCGCAAAGCCTCATCAGTACAGCTTAACTATTGCTGGTGTTGGTTTGGCCCGTTCTATGGACCCGATGTGATTAACTATTGTAAAATAAACAACAAGGCAAATGAAGTACGGTTAAAGTTCAAGTTATTTTTTCAAAAACAGAGAAAGCTGGGATCCAGATAGATTTTTCGCTTTTAGCGTGACAAGATTGGCCAATATGTCTGCATTTTTGAGAACTTTTCAATGTTTACTTCAAACAGCAAAAAGTTCTCAAAAATGCAGACATATTGGCCAATCTTGTCACGCTAACATCGAAAAATCTAAGTGGAGCCCGGCCTTACCAGGAATGGAACAGGCTTTATTCAGCGTCTCAGATAGGTTCGCCGACGCTGAATGAAGCCTATTCCATTCCTGGTGAATATAGTCTATTTTTGAAAAAATAACTTGAACTGTACTTGATTTGTTTTGTTATTTATTTTACAATGCTTAATCTATACTGAAGAAGCCTTGATATGGTTGCTTGGCGAAACATGTACTATATGTATTTGAAAGGTTTTAAATATTTCAAATTTTTATAAATTTTTATGTTAATATGTATTCAAGTCTGTCTTCATTTATTTATTTTTATTTAGTTATTTAAAACAATATTAGATTAACATTGTTTGTTGTAGTGTCATTACTTTTCAAACATTCCCAATATAAAGCCAATATTTAAGCAGTATTGGTAATTTCATTGCAAGGATTTCCGAAAAATGCTATATTACTCAATATAAGAAATATTAGCCTACCACTAGAGTTAATTTCATATAGTGATTTTAAAATAGTCTTTTACAATAGCGTAGCTGTCAACGTTTTGTTTTTTTCCAAGTCAAAAACATACAAAAATTATTTAATAATTTGACTTGTTTTTCTCAGATATTTATATATTTTCATTTCTTAAGAAAATATTTTTGGTCCAAAGTGTGTTTATTTAATAACTAGCCGCCGTTGATGACCAGTTTGGTCTCCCTTAAATGTATGCTGACCATTGTATCATGTTACTTTTATTCATAACTAGCTGTTTAACCCATTCTATGCACGGGAATTCATGAATTTAATTCTAAAAACAAAATTAAAAATAACTATTCGATTTAGTGAAATATTTTTCTACTACTGCGCATTTTTTAAAAATGAAATTTGATTTATTCTGTTACTATGGCAGCAGACGATAAAACGCTATCCTTGGAATAAGTGAATAAATAGAATGAAAAGTTTTGTTGATGTTTGTGATAAAATGTTACCTAATGTCTAATGTCTCTAATTATTTGCAAGTGAGGTAAAAAAATTATTGTAATATCCGCTGGAGCTTTTTACTATTGCAGCGTGGCGTATGTAATATGTATATCTCTAATTATTTGCATGTGAGGTAAAAGAATTATTGTAATACCAATTGCAGCATGGCGTACGTAATATGTATATCACACAATTGTTAAAGGATTCGCGCGTTTGCAGGTTTGAACATAAAAAAGTATTTTATTGTAAATTTTTAATTGTTGGCAACGGCTATAACGAAAAATGTTTCAATTTGATTGGAAATGGCTGATAAATTTGTAGATTTTTATTAATTAAAAATTAATTAAAAGTTATTTCGATTCCGGATTACTTTAATTGCCTCGGCCGTGTACACATGTACGTAACATTTCACAATTCTGGCTGCCAAACTGTGGATTTGTATAGCATTACAGACAGACAAATTTTCATTTTTATATATTAGACTAGGGGGCTCTGCCCCCTGCAAGCTACGCTCGCCAACTCCCGTTCAGACACTGCAGAATCCAAAAGCACGCTAATCTGCTCGATTTTAAAAAGATTAGAGACGATTGACTTATATTGAAGGAACCTGTAGCAATCTTCCTGTAAACGGGTTTCCATTTAATTCTCTTTGATTGCAAAAATTTAAGGCAGAATCAGTTGCTGCTAAGACATCCAATGGTTGTTTTCGTGTTTTGTTAAAGAAGATCAGATAAACATTTGAAAAGAAGATAAATTAAAATGTATTAAGTAAACAGAGTCTTTGCCTCCCGGCATTTTTAACAGCGTTATAAAACGATTGACTTAATACAATTTTCTACAATTACTAAAATTTACTGCTGTAACCCCTTCAAGTGCGGTGGTTCATTTTTGGACCACTTAATATTAATTCTTAAATGCCACATTGGCACCAGAATATTAGGATGAAATTTTTCCTTTTATTAAGTAAGTGAACAAAATCATTTTTGCATTCCGAAATTTATTTGTAAATTCTGGTGCCATTCACTAATTTCAAGGTTTTACGAATAGAAGTACCTTGAAGCGCATATTAATGTATTTATTATTTTAAAGTTTACTTTCTCTTTTAATATTCATGTGTAAATACAATTTTCAAGACAATTTTCAATATTTTCCTGCTTTTAACAGGTACTCATTTAATAGTAATTTTAAAGTTTTTTTCTGTTTTTAATAGTCACGTGTAAATAAATTTCTACTCGTTAGGAAATATTATTCTTTGCGCTGTTTTCAGATTTGAAAACAATCTCTATAATAATAACCTAAGTCATGTGACTATCATCAACAGTTCCGGGCGGATCCCTTTGATTTTTGTATTCCAGGCGGCCATTTTGGTACTTTAATGTTAGCCAACCACAGGTGTGATAAGTCGCCAAATATTATTCTATCGCCATTATTTCACTTATATTATAATAGTCCAAGTCATAAAACTCCCATAAACAATTTACGGACTGATCCCTTCGCTTTTCATAAGGAAGATTTCCATTTTGATTAAAGAATCAAAATTATTTTTTCGAATAAAACTACATAAAAGTTGCCATGATCGCAAAGAATTCCTGGTACTTTTATATTAGCCGGGTGCAAATCTCACCAATAGGTTTTTTTTAACTCGCCAGTTAGCATTTTTTTTATTTTTAGAGTGGTAAATTAAAACGGTGCTACTTGGTTATCCCATCGACCAAAAAATCTGTCGCCAAACTATAAGATTAAATGCCAATAATGGTTGATGCCAATAATGGTAAATGTCACATTCACTTGACTTTAAGGAAGTTACATGTGCTTACGCCATCAAGTGATTTTTATTTCGACGTTTTATTTGTATCTTTATTAATGTTATACTGATTTATTTGTTCTTTCTTTATTTAAAATAAAAAATTATGTCCATTTGTATAATTTGGCGAGTGGTTTGGCGATTTATATAATTTGGCGAAATTGGTCGACGGGAGAAGTAGTACCATTAAAACATTGCTTTGAAGTTGTAATTAAATGTCATGATTTGCTGCACCGGGTTTGGCGTGATTTTTTTTTTCGACAACCTCGAACCTTCAAAAAGTTCGTTTTCGAATGCCAGTTACATATGTATTTTAAAATTATTTTCTATTATTTTTTAAAATGAACTAACAATAATTAAAAAAATGTAATTAATAATTATAAAACAAAACAATTTATACATTTTTTGTAAATAAAAAGAAAATAAATTCAAATAAACATTTGTTAATAAATAAGCAACAATAGCCGGGTTACCATGTCAGGCAAAATAACCATTTTGGCGCCAATTAGGTACCCCGTTGCGTATATGACATCTGTGCCTAATATTTTTCTTTTCGTTTCGTCTTAAAAAAAGAAAGATGTGAAAGCCATTTATTTTAAATGTTTCAGTTTTAAATGAAAGTTTTGTATTAAATAAAATGATAATGAAATACAAATTGAATTATGAATAAAAGTAGCATGATACATTTCTTAGCATACATTTAAGGGAGGCCAAACTGGTCGCCAAATTAGTTTAAAATAACAACCTTTTCTAAAATAGGAAAAAAAAAATACTCTGTTATGATTAAAATTTGAGTTGCCATCATTAGAGAAAAGTAACTAAAATTAGAAAAAAATTAATATTTCGAAAACTAATTCCAATTTAAAAATTCTAATACCAGTTTTGAGATTTGCGGATCAATACAGATTTTTGGTGTTAATTACATCGCAAAATATTCCATATTTTAGGAGAAATCGCCGTGAAACATAATCCGTTGTTTATTCAGTCGTTTCATAAAATCGTTTCATTTCAGTTGTTTCATATATCCGTTTCATAAATTCGTTTCATTAGGATTTTATATATATAGGGTAGATTTATTTGCTAAATCCTTCGTGAAATCAAAAGTTTCTGATACAGAAATCTTGAACTCTGTTTATTTTTTTTTATGTTAGCTAGGCTCAGGTGATAAATCGCCAAACGTTGTCTCTGTTGCATTTTTTTCGTATGTCATTAATTTCATTAAAAATGTAATTCTTTCACCCATTTTATTTAAAATATATAACTTTAATTTAAAACCGAAACATTTAAAATTCATGACTTTCATTTATTACCTAAAAAAAAAAAAAACATAAACTGTGACATTTAATTTCAATATCAAAGCTTTATTTTAATTTACCAAGCAAAAAATAAAAATGCTAACTGGCGAGTTAAAAAATGCTATTGGCGAGATTTGCTCCCGGCTATCATAAAAGTACCAAGAATTCTTTACGATCATGGCAACTTTTATGTAGTTTTGTTCAAAAAAAATTTTTGATTAAAAATTGTCGCCCTCGCCTTGCATATGAAAAGCGAAAGGGACAGACCGTAATTGTTTATGACAGTCACATGACTTGGACTGTTATAATATAGATGAAATGATGACTATGGAACAATATTTGGTAATTTATCACATGCGCCCGGCCAACATTGAAGTACCAAAAATGCCGCCTGGAATATAAAAAGCGAAGCGGTCAGCCCGGAATTGTTCATGACAGTCACATGACTTAGGATATTATTATACAGATAATAGTAATAATAATAATAAAACCAGGAAGGCTGGTAACTACATAGCGCTATCATATATTTACGGAACAATTGTGGTTCTTCATGCTGAAGGTTTTATCTTTTTTTAGGTGCGTTCGTAATGTATAAATACGTAGCACCTATAGTCGGCATCTTGTCCGTCCGTCTGCCTGTCTGTCCGTCTTTCCGTATTTAACGGCGCAAAAACTACCCAACCGAACGGTTTGAAATTTAATATGCAAAATCCTTTGCAGAATTTTGTCGGGTGATTTCAAATATTATGAAAATCGAATCAAAGCTTAAAAGATATCAATAAAAGTTTTCTTCATTCTATTAAATCCTACCATATGTCATTAATTCAATGATATCCCATGATAGTGATAATGATTCTAGGTTGCCATGGTGATGACATCCTATTTAAGATGGACTCCTATTATTTCCGTGTTACTGAATTTAATGTATAGAATCGTAGTAAATTGTGTATTCGCAGATTTTTGTATAAGAGTACAACATCTATTGCCCCAAGATCTGAATATCTATAATACTAGTTATAGCACGAATACACCATTTGCCACATTTGACGTTCAATTTCCGACTCGTTTTTCTTTCTTTCTTTTATGGTCCTGTTTCTTACATGATGCAGTTGAAATTTATAAGAAAATATAAAGGCGCATTATTAATCATACAGGATAGAATGAAGAGATCCCTAGAAAATGCATTTTATTTCAAGAGTTCCGTAAATATATGATAGCGTTTCGCAGCTGAAGTAAATTTTCGTATGCTACGTAGTATATTCAGGGTGTACGGGCTATAAGTATCCAAAAGTTATGGTTTTTTATTACGCAACTACCCATTAGAATATAATAGATATCATCACCGTGGGTTGGAAATCCCTCCGAGATTTTAAAACATTGAACAAAACAAAATAACTGATACTGAGGATGAGTGGAAAAAAGCGTATCATCGAAGCAATTTGTCTAATAACTTCTGCTGTGCTACGAAACATTTTGGGTGAACTGAATAGACGTTTCGACGTTTGTCGCACTGCCAAAGGTGCACACATCGAAGTCGATTGATATTAAAACTTTGTGAGATGCTATTTTTATTTAAATATATATCTTTTAAAATTCTAATGGGTAGTTCCGTCAAAATAAGCCATAATTTTTGGATATTTTTAGCCCGGACATCCTGTATACAAATCTATAGATCATATAGAGGGCTATATAAAGGAAATCGGATATTTTTCTGACTATTCATTGCAATTTCTGAAATCGAGTTTTGAAATGCGTTATGCGTTTTGCAAATTGTTTACTCAGAACTTTTTATTTAATTTAACCCCTTAACATACGATTTAAAATCAACAGCTCCACGGTTTGGCAAATCCATAGCTACCACTAAAATTTAATAGAGATTTTCGTCTTGTTTAATCATGGAATTTCGACGATTAAATTAAACTATATTTACTGTGAAATTTTAGTGGTAAGAAGAATTTACATTTGGCTCGATCATCGTATGCGGGCTATGCCCGTCATTGTAGGTTAAGGGGTTAACCCATTACCCGCTGGTGTTGAGTGCACGCAACGGTCAAAATAATTGCTCATGCTTAAATTTATTACTTTGTCACAAGTATTTTAGAATTAAAAAATTGCCTTATTTAGTGGCAGAAATTTTGATATTTTAATAGAGCGAAAATTACCTTTCTGAATTTGTGGTGACAAGCGACTTTCAACAAGAAATTTGAAAATTCCTGCTTTATAGTTTTGGTGGTTAATGGGTTAATAATCTGTGGAGTTTCGTTACAATATTCTGAGTATGTTGGAAAGTGTTTCATAACGTATGCTTGACGCATGATTTGTCGTTCTTGTTTTAAGAACTTTCTTGTTTTAAAAACTCTTTTACCAAGTTCGGAATGTTGAGCGTAATCGCAGCAGTTTTTTTCTCTAAAATCCTCTGCTTGGTTTTATTTTAATCTGTCACACTACTTAACATTGGTGTTCCTTTATTAAACCTGTCGTTAATTAATGACCCCTCGAAAATTTTTTATGCTGTACTCGCAGAGTTGGGCAAATTTGTAATTCTAATTATCTGCAATGTAATTACAGTTTAATTGTATGTAATTAATTATAGTTAAAATTACATGCCGTAAAAATTTCTTGCAGCACTGTAACCGGAACCGCCTTATCCCATTAGTTGACAAAATTTCTGCGTTTGAATGTGTGTAACTATAATCAATTACATGCAATTAACCTGTAATTACACTGCGGGTAATTGAGATTACAAATTTGCCCAACTCTGGTACTGGGTCTCCACTCTTATCGTTGCCCATTAGCAAATTTCTAAACCCCAAACCATTAATTTTAGAAGTGTAATTCCAATTGCAAAAACATTTCAAATCTTATTCTTCATGTTATTAAAGCCATCTACATCTTATTTACATCGCAATAGTTCTTTTTAAAATTATTATTTATTTATTTATTTATTAATTTTATGGCGGGCACTTTGGAACTAGGGCATTTGCCACAACAAGGCCGGAAGTGATGGCCATTTGTTTAGGAGCATCCGAAGGGCGGCCATCGCCTACTCGAGTTGATCTCCTAATTTAGAACCTTGATCAGGTGACGAGATCTTCACCTGACTAGGCACCTCCAGAGGTATAATTAACAGGGAACTTGGAGATCTTTGCACCTACGACGGATTTTACATGCACCAGGCGGCATTAGCATACATGGTGGATTTTTAGCTGGTGCGAGCCTCGAACCCGTAACTTTTCGGCTACAAGTTCGATGCTCTGTCAACTGGGCCACTTGTGATGTGGGCAGCGGTGAACCCTATATCACAATAGTTGATGTGTAAAAATTATGAAATTTTAAATTTTTATACGGTGCCTGTCTCCTATATGTTATTAAAACAAATCTCCATGCTCTGACGAATAAAACAATAAAAATTACTTCTTTTGTGCGACTAAAATTATTGTGTTATGGTAGAGAGTAGCATGGGCAACAGAGAATTTTTTTCTAGATTTAGAATATATGGACATATGGGTAGTTCTGAAATTAAGTGGAAATTTGAGTCCCAATCATTTTTTTATGTACTTTTATGCAAATAATTGTTCAACTAAATAGATAATCTATGAAGGTACATCTAAAACTTGTATTAAAAAATATTTTAGAATAAATTTGAAATTTAAAACTAATTTAATAATATTAAAATCATACTAAATGTCATCTCCATGGTATGTCCCTCTATGCGTGTTTTTACTTTACAACATGAATGTATCCCATAAGATAAACGAAAAAAAACGTATAAATGTATTAAGTTAAAAAATGGATATACTTTACTTACTTTATAAAAGAAAATTTTGAAAATTTATATATAAAAAAAAAAAAACGGATCAAGACACTTCAGTCCCCAGGATTAGAACTACTTCCATGACATATCAGTTATAGTTATATAAAAATCTACTAGATGGCAGCATAATCTAGAACTTGGAATGCAAATTAACTACAGACAGCTACTTATTGGATGGAAAATTTCTGAAGCATGGTAAGTTGTTACTTCATCTAGTTTTAATTAAAAAACTTTTAATTACCATAGTGTACTTTAATTGGGTGTCAACTCCATGGCCTCATTAATTTTGTCAATTTTAAAAATAGCAGAATTCTGTTAATAAGTAGTGTTAAATTGCTTTATTTACTTTTGTATCCAAATAGCATTATGTTCATATTGTGCATATTTTAGAAAATACTAGGCCAAATCTCAGATATGTATCACCTCCATGGATCTCACCTCCATACCACTGTTGTATCGTGCAGGTGTTATTGTCCCATGGATGTGACATTTATTGATGTAAAAAATACGTTAAGGGTGCTTAAAGTATATTTTTAATCATTTAACTAATATTTTATATTTTAGGGATCATTTTATATTAATAAAAATATTTTCTGAAACTGAAAAATTTTAATTCTAAAATATTTAATTTTGTATAAATTTTATTTTTTAATGCTTTTCATTGTTTCTTTCAGTACAAGTTAAATTTTAGATTTAATTAAACTTTTTTTAAAGCCTCTTATTGAATTTCCTGTTCTCCTAAACTTAAAAAAAAAAAAAAAAATCAGAACTAAATTTAAATTTTCAGTTTTTCTATGCTAGCCAATTTGATAAATAATAAAAAATATATACAATTGTTTAATATTTAATTTATTTAATAAATATGGTTACACTACAGTACTCTGCAATCGTATATTTAAAGTGCTGTATTTTCTATTTATCTATTAAGCTACTTAATTTTAACTAATTGCACGTTAATATTTTTTTGTTATCATTGCTCGGGCAAAAGGAATTCAGTAGAGATGAAAAGAAAACTCAGACGAGAATCAGAGCAGAAAAGACGGGATAAAATTAAAGAAAATCCAGAATTGTATGAAGAATGTAAGAAAAAAGAACGCAAAAGGTATTACAAGAAGAAAAAAGAAGGAAAAATAAAAGCTATTTCACAATTGAGTGAACGAGAGAAGCATGCACAGAGAAAGAATTGAGTATAAAAGACAAGGAAAGTCGAGAAAAGAAAGCAAATAAAGAAAAATTACAGTAAGTTCTTTTAAATTCTACTACACCAGAAACAGATGATGATCCAGTAATTATAAACAATCCTATTGCGAATGTTAATGATGTGATGGTCGAAAAATTGTTAACAGAAACAAAACAAAAGCATACTATAGAAAATAATTGCTTGAAAAAGAGCTTAAAAATGTTCTGAAAAGTTGAAATATACAAGAAAAGATATCAACATATCATAAGTAAACAAAAAAATTAAAACGGTCCAAAAGAGAAGGTACAGAAAATGAAAGGTGAAAATGTTTCTTCTAAAGTCAGAAAATGCCTGGAATCCAGTTCAGCATTGGCCACTCAAATCGAGAAAAATTTTGAAAAAAAATGAGATGTCTCAAAAGTCAAAGACAGCCTTTGGACTTGTCCTTTCTGAAAAAATAATAATGAAGTACTGCAGTATGCACAAGATTTCAGTTAAGTCTTGTTAATCTGCATTTAGCAAATGTGACCTCAGTTGAAGATTACGTAGAAGTTAAATTTATGCCAAGATGTTCGTGATCCAAGAACAAATTTGTTTTCAGTAAGGAGCAAGAAGAAAACATAAGATATGAAAAATAAATTTGTGTGGTTTAAACAGCGGAAAATGAGCAATCGGTTACAACATATATTTGATTTAATCCCTCAAAACTGCAATATTATTTAATAAAAAATTAAATTTGAGCTTTTTTTTTTTATTTAACAAGTTACTCAAAAATAGTGTTCTTTACCTGTATTGTAATCCAGTTTTTCTTTTGATGTGTTATTTGACTTTCTGTATTTCATTGAAAAAACATATTATAATTCTTAAACAATAAAACAAACTAATATCGCAACCATAAATGTTTTCCAATCTAATAAAAGGACAATAAAATTTATATTCATCATTACTATTAAAGGTTGTCACTTTCATGGAATAATGTGTCACCTCCATGTTTATATGAAAAATGAAATTTAATCTATAATAATAAAGAAAGAAGTTTGTGTGCGAGTGAGTGAGTGTGTCGACGGTGTTCTGAAGAGACGCTGCACATAGAGCTACAAAATTTGGGGAAAAGGTACGTCTATATATGAAGTTTTGCACCTCGAAGCCCGATTTTCGATTTTTTGATTAGATTTTTTTTAATTTAATTTTTTATGCGATTTTTAGCGCTTTTTTATGTTTCGAGGCGATTTTTCCATATAAGTGAGAAGAATATGGTTTCTTTCTTTTAACCCAATATAGTAAATTTTGTTCTCTTTTCAAAAAGTTTATTCGGATTTCGTGCAGCGATTTTTGAATTTTTAGCGAATTTTTTATGCAATTATTGAACAGCATTTAATACATTTCCATACCTATAAGGAGGTTGCCGTAGAGGGACATAGTTCTGTCGCCAAATGCAACTAAGTTTTTCGCCAACTTGGCGGTATATCGCCAAATTTGGCGACCAAAATGAGTCGCCAAAAGTGACGCCAACTTGGCGATATCTCTAATATTTCGCCAAATTCCCATAGACTTCAATTGTAAACCAATATGGATTACTTGCTTACAGAAAATCAACAAATTGAAATATTTTAATGCCACAAAAACTAATATTAACTTAAGGGATTATGTTAATTATATTTAAGGGAATCCAAGTAAATTAAATTGTGAATAAAAGTAACATGATACAATGCTTAGATTATTGTATTTTATTGATATTTTCAACGAAAGGGTTGCCAGTGGTCATTTTTACGAAAATTATAGTTGATAAATGAATTGAAACGGCAATATCTGTTATAAAATAATGTAAACAATTCGGAAATTAAAAGAAAATAACTGTTATTTGTTTAATTTAAAAAAAAAAGAATCAAAAACCTTTTTAATGCGAGATAAAATTTATAAAATGAAAATATTTAATTTAAATATGAAAGGAATGTTTATAAAACTTAAAAAATAAATTAGTATGAAAGAAGCAATTGATACATTATTTGGCGATGTTTCGCTTCGCCAGGTTAATAAAAATGTGCCTGAAATAACCTGAAGAAATAAAATTTAAGTAACAGTCTTTTAGTCCTTCTTTTTTTTAATTCAATTTAATTATCATTTTTATGTAATTTTCCCATCGTATGTTTTACAGGAGAAAGGCTTTATTTGTGAGTTACATGCTATTTAATTATTACCTTGGTCACCAAACAATGCAATTTTAAGCCACAAAGGCAGAAGGGTGAAATAAACCAGGCGAAGGTCGCAATAATTTTTTTTTTAAGTATAGGAGAACATTTTGGAGTAAATCTTTATATTCAAATGTAAATTATATAAAAAGGATTTAAAATTACAACTATGTAGTCAAGTATTTAAATTTTAGTGTAAAAATGTGCCATATACACACATATTTTATAATCTTCGATAATCAAGCCACCATCAAATGACATATTTACTATATTATTGAAAGTTTTGTTGGCACTGATGTCATATACGCTCCATGGTACATAATGGCTCCAAAATGGCGTTATTTGCCTGACATGGTAACTAGGCTATTGTTGTTTATTTATTAATAAATTGTTTATTTGCTTTTATTTTCTTTTTTACAGTTATATAAACTGTTCTGTTCTATAGATATAATTAAACTTTTTATTATTTATTGCTATTTCCTTTTAAAACAATAGAAAATGATTTAAATATATATATGTAACTGGTATTCGAAAACGATGTTTTCACCAAATTGGCGTGAAAAAAATCGCGCCAAACCCGGTACGCATCTATGCCTAATAGTTATTTACATTATTGTGATTACTTAGTATCAGGCAACAGATTGAAGAGTATTTGGTATATTTTTAATATATGGGCTTTGGTGAGTTAGAGAAAATGGCCTTGGCGAGTGAAGTGAATTTTACGTATATTTACTGGCAAACTATTTACTTTTCATATACATATAAGCATTTTTTTTCAATATTTATTTTATTTATTTATGTAAAAAAGAGCTATTTATCTACTTTTAAATACGAACAGAAATAATTTGTGGTTGTACCTGATTATCCCATAGACCAAAAAAAAAAAAAAAAATATATATATATATATATATCGCCAAACTATAAGATTAAATGCCAATAATGGGTGATCGTAAATGTCAAATTTACTTGACATTAAACACTTTACACGTGTTTGTTACGTCATCAGGTGATTTTTAATTCGATATTTACGTTTTTTCGCGATCTGCTGCAATTTTTTGACATTCCGTTTTTGACCCATAATACTAAAGTAATTTCTACCTTCATTTCAATAAAGTTTATTCGGATTTCGTATAACAATTTTCGAATTTTTCGGGTATTTTGTATGTGATTTTTAGTGTAGTTTAGCGATTTTCTACCATTTTTCCACATTAGTGAAAGACGTTGATAGAAGTTGAATCAACTTTCAATCTTCGAACACAATATATATATATATATATTTTCTCTTTTCGAAATTTGCGCAGCGATTTAAAATTTTTTCGCGATATCTTATTGTAATTTTCAGAGGTTTTTCGCAATTCGTGCTGTTTTTTTACGTACCCGGGCAACGCCGGGCAAGTTAGCTAGTTTTAAATAATAAAAAAAAAAACCTTGACCTCTGATCATGATTTATTTATCTTTAAAACCTTAAGAAAAAGTTGGAAACACAACTTAAATGTGACAATTTGAACTTTTATTTTTTTACAAATTACCGAAGTGAAATTTCCACTTAATTTCAGAACTACCCATATAGGACCCAGGGACCAGATAAAAGTTTAGGTACTTAACGTATTATCCAGGTCATATAGAGCTACATACAAGCATGGCGCCCATTATAACAGTAACCCTTATTTTTTGACAACTAATATAGTTTACTAGCTAAAGTACCGGGCACTGTCATGAATTTTAAGAATGTTTGTTTTGAAAAATCAATTTTGAAAAGTCAACGAATGCGTGTTAATTTACGTAATTTTCACTCCTTTTTTTTTCATTTAATCCGGACGACAGATTATCTACTTACTTAGTAATTATCTGTGATCTGGATTGAGACCGAGATTAAAAACTTTTGATGAAAAGGTGTTTCCGAGTATTTTGTTATTCAAATAATTTTTTCATGATTAAAGAATAATAGCAAATACAAAATTCTATGATTTTTTTTTTTTTTTTTTTTTTTTTAATCTGAAATCTTTATTTCAGTTCTTCACTAAGAATGGGCTCTACGTACCTACACCTTTCTCCAAATTATAATATACACGCATACACACACGTATATATATGGAATAGATTTTAAAAATGGCGAAAACAAATTCAGAGAACCACAAAATGTTAAAATATGCCAATATTTCCACAATCCGGTTTTTATCATGTTTCAATAAGTTTTTTCAATCTCAAATGGTGTTATATATTCGCCTGCTGACGTCTATTATATTTCCAATATGACATAATACTCACTTATTTTAATTCGTCAAATTACTTATTTCATTTTTATTTTTCACGTGGAAATCATGCAATACAAAAGTAATTGTTGCGGTCAGAATTTTATGGTGGATTTTTAATTTTGGCAACTGCTATAACGAAAAATGTTTAAATTTGATAGGAAATGGCTGTTAAATTGGTAGTTTTTTATTAATTAAAAACTAATTATAAATTATTTCGAATCCGGATTACATTAGTTGCTTCGGGCGTGTTTTAATACACATATATGTAATATTTCATAATTCTGGCTTCCGAACTGTAGATTTGTATAGAATTACAGACAGTACAGACAGACACACACATTTTCATTTTTATGTATTAGATTTATTATAGTTTATAGTTTATTTATTCTTATTACATGTAATATTTGATAGTTTTTTGCTATTTATTAATTTGTCCATTTATTATGTTACATTTATTTATTTATTTTATACTAGCTAACCTGCCCGGGTCATCAAAAAACAGCACGAATTCGAAAAGCTCTGAAAATCACAATAAAAAATCGCAAAAAATTAAAAAATCGATGCACGAATTTCTAGTAAATTTCATCGAAAAGAGAAAGAAAAAATACTATATTGGGTTAGTAGATTGAAACTGGATTCCTTTTACTAATGTGTAAAAATCATAGCAAATCGCAAAAACACACTAAAAATCACACAAAAAATTCATGAAAAATTCAAAAATTCAAAAATTGCGGTACGAAATTGAAATTCGAATAAACTTTATTGAAAAGAAGGCAGAATTTACTATATTAGGACAAAAATCCAGTATAAAAAATTCGCAGCGGATAGCGACAAAACATAAAAAAAACATTAAAAATCAGAAAAATTTCAAAAATCACGAAAGTCAAAATTTACTATATTCGGTTAGAAGATTGAAACTGGATTCCTTTTACTAATCCGTAAAAATCATAGCAAGTCGCAAAAACACACTGAAAATCACACAAAAAATTGAAAAATTGAAAAATTGCGGTACGAAATTGAAATTCGAATAAGCTTTATTGAAAAGGAGGCAGAATTTACTATATTAGGACAAATATCCAATATAAAAATTCGCAGCGGATCACGACAAAACATAAAAAAGCCATTAAAAATCGGAAAAATTTCAAAAATCACGAAAGTAAAAATTTACTACATTGGGTTAGAAGATTGATACTGGATTCATTTTACTAATGCGTAAACATCATAGCAAGTCGTAAAAACACACTAAAAATCATACAAAAAATTCACGAAAAATTCAAAAATTCAAAAATTGCGGTACGAAATTGAAATTCGAATAAACTTTATTGAAAAGAAGGCAGAATTTGCTATATTAGGACAAAAATCCAATATAAAAAATTCGCAGAGGATCGCGACGAAACATAAAAAAACCATTAAAAATCGAAAAAAATTCAAAAATCACGAAAGTCAAAATTTACTATATTTGGTTAAAAGTTTCAAATCTAGTTGCTTTGATGAATGTGAAGTCGTGCACGCAGAAAAACGCTAAAAAATCGCGAGAAGAAGCGGTTAAATAGCAAAAATCGCACAGGAGAAAATGTATTATATTAGGCTAAAAGTTTGAAACCGAATTCCTTTTCCATATCTCAAAAAATAAAAAAATCTTTAAAAAAAATACAACAAATGCAAAAAATTGCAATGAAAATCGCATTAAGAATCGCCACACTTAAAAAATAGCAGAGCAGAACATTTCCCATAATAGGCTAAAGGTTTGAAACAAAATGCCTATAGGCTCGAAGTTTGAAACAGAATTCCTTTTAAAAATGTCAAAAAACCATTAAGAAACCCGAAAAATCGCATTGAAATTCGCTTTAAAAATAGCAAAATATTAAAAAATCATTAGGGTAAAAATTTACTGTTAAGGAAAAAAACATTTCAATCGAAAAATTTACAAAATCAGGCAAAAAGTTTGAAATCAAAATCAGCTTCCGAATATCAAAAACAGGCACGGGACTCGAAGAATTGCTAAAAATCACATTGAAAATTGCATTAAAAATCGCTAAATGTTTGAAAGACATTGCTGTAAAAAATTAATATTAAGGGGCAAAACATTGCAATCGAAAATACTTCACGAATAAGAAAAAATGGACACGGAACGCCAAAAATCTCTAAAAATTGTTAAAAATCACATTGAATATCGCATTAAAAATTGATAAAATTCAAAAAGCGTAGAGGACAAAATGTACTATATTAGGCTAAAGTTAGAAACCAAAATCCTTTTACCAACGTTAAAAAGTTACCGCGGAACTCGAAAAGTCGCATTAAAAATTACTAAAATTCAAAAATCGCGGAAGACAAAACTTACTATTGTAGGATAAAAACTTGATGCCAAATTCCTTTTCCGAATGTCAAAAAATCGCCGAGGGACTCGGAAAAATGCTATAAATCGCATGGAAAAATGCATTAAAAGTCGCTGAATATTCAAAAAGTCCTTCCGGCCAGTGCCGAGAGGAAGAGGTAGCTTTCATATTCCATATTTTTAACAAGCCAGCTTACATTATTCAAACACACGAAGCTCAATTTAGTGGAAACCGATTATAGAAGATTTAATACTAATTTTTATCGATACTATATCATTATGAATGAAAATTTCGCGAAATTAGTCAGCTTTATCCAAGTTGCTTTTATTTAAAGTAACTTATATTTGGTTGCCAACTTCGGCGATATCTTGAAGTGCCTGCCATTTTGAAACAACATGGTCGATCAGGCTAACCAGTGAACTTGGTCGAGACCTTAGTAATTCCTGTGCACATGCTCACTCCCATCGGAACCGGTTGATATATACGAGTACTGTCGCAGGCAAAAAAACAGATTTTTCAAA
This sequence comes from Maratus speciosus, assembly GCA_963932465.1. NCBI lineage: Eukaryota > Metazoa > Arthropoda > Arachnida > Araneae > Salticidae > Maratus > Maratus speciosus. The sequence continues at coordinate 105,189,533 of OZ010795.1, read as the reverse complement.
ATGTCACCCACATTAGAAATTCAAACTGCTATATCTGAGCCATTTTTTAAGATAAAGACGAAACAAAAAAATGCTTCGGAATCCTAATATCAAGGTCAAATACTTAAGAAAGAAACCTTTTTCAATTTCTAGTTTTTTTTGCACCTCACTTTAAATATAATTTTTTTTAATTTAATGGCCGCCATTTTGAAACGAGTTGGCTGATGAAGCTGGTCAGCGAACTTGGTCGAGACATTGCTATATACTATCCGCACCGCATGCCTTCTTACATCGAAATAGGTTAATAAATACGCGTGTTATCACGTGACAGATATCAGATCGTTTCACAATATCAGCCATGCTAGAAATTCAAAGTGCTATAATTCAACCATTTTCTAAGATATATATATGAAACAAAAACTGCTCCGGAATCTTTGTATCAAGGTCAAACACATAAAAAAATCTTTTTTATTTTTCAATTTTTTGATAACTCATTTTAAATTTAATTTTTTTTTTTAAATGGCAGCCCTTTTGAAACAAGATGGCGAATGAAGCTAGTTAACGAACTCGGTCGAGACTTTGGTATTTAATATGTACACTAGGGCTGGACGATATCAAAAATTTAATATCGCGATATATCAACGAGTTAATATCGATATTGGTGATATATCGCGATAACTACATTAAACTATGTAAGAATAGAAATATTGCTAATTTCGAAAAAAAAATCGTACAGTAGCAGCAATTTAAGTACCAACAGATGTAGAAAGCAACAAATCAATGTTTTATACCTGTATATGTTCCCACAGCATCACTAAAATAGGTATATATATTTTGATATTCCTGTGGTATTAATACTTCTGCAATTTTTATATTGAACAAGTAGTATTTATCTCAAGACTCCGTTAAAAACCGCACATAAAACGGTAAAAATGCTAAGGTTTAAAAAAAATTTGGCGCCCTCCCCACCCCGAAATTTCTAGCGCCATTCTTTTTAAAACTTTTTATTATGTGTTATAAACTATCTTAAAGTTTCAAACAGATCGCCGTGTTAGATTTCCTAATTTTAATAAAATCGCGTTCTTTTAGTTTCACATTTCACCACCAGGGTGCGCACTCTATTCTTAACAAAACTGTATCTGAACGAAACTCCGTTAAGAAAAAAATCTATCCGTAGATATAATAGTCGAGAGTGTGGCGGTTTTAAACAACAATATAAGATATTAGCTGAAATTACTATTCGAAAATAGTGGTATTAATACTTCTGCAATTTTTATGTTGAACAAGTAGCATTTATCTCAGGACTCCGTTAAGAAACCGCACATAAAACGGTAAAAACGCTATGGTTAAAAAAAAAAAAAAATTAACGCCCTACCCCCCCCCCCCCCCCCCCAAAAAAAAAAAAAAAAATTCTCGCACCGTTATTTTTAAATTTTTTTATTATGTGTTATAAACTATCTAAAAGTTTCAAACAGATCGTCTTGTTAGATGTCCTAATTTAAATAAAATCGCGGTCTGTTAGTTCCACATTCCCCCACCAGGGAGCGCACTCTATTCTTAACAAAAGTGTATCAGAATGAAACTCCTTTCTACAACTTATCCGTAGATACTTTAGTCGAGGGGGTGGCGGTTCCTAAACAACAGTTTAAGATATTTGCTGAAATTACTATTCTAAAATAGTGGTATCAACAGTTATGAAATTGTTTATATTGAAGAAGCAATATTTCTCTCATCACACCGTCAAAAAACCGCACGCAAAATGGTAGAGAACGAAAAATGGTCTTAAGCAAGAATTTAAGAGATTTCCTGAAATTACTATTCGAAAATAGTGGTATCAACAATTATGAATTTTTTATATTGAATAAGTAAAATTTATGCTGTATTTTTAAAAATGTGATGCCGTTCTGAACAATGTTTTAAAAGGGATCGCGAAAATTGCTTAAAATACGCAAGTTAGAGACCAGAGGGGTAAATATAAGACTTTTTGAAATTTTTATGATTTGCCGTGTGATCGCAAGTGTTCAGCTATAAGTATGCAAAATTTTAAGTCTCCAACTAAATTAGGGGCTCAGTTAGAAAACAAATGCTTAAAATACACAAGTTAGAGCCCAGAGATGTAAATATAAGACTTTTTCAAAATTTTATGATTTGTCGTTTAATGTGAGGTGTTCAGCTATAAATATGCAAAATTTTAAGGACTCAATGATAACCAGCTACATTCTGTATCAACTGGAACTCAGCAATAATCAGAGCTCGTTTGATCATTCATGGCATATCAATAGCTGTAGTTATATCAATAGGTGGGGACCAATCATAAAGGTGAGAGAAAGAAGTACGATAAGTGTTATTCAGTATTTTCAGCAATGAACAAGAACATAAAATCTGATGATTGGTATTATCGACGGTTTTCATCATACAAGAAAATTATAAGATTGATCGCTTGGATCCTAAGATTCATTAACAATGCAAGAAAACCGAATTCAAAAGAAGTGACTGAACTTACGTGTTTTGAACTAGAACAAGCTGAAAGAAGATTGGTGATTTTGATCCAGAGAGACAGATTCGATGAGAAGAGTAATCAGAAGATTCGTAGTTTAAGACCAATTCTAGATGAAGATGGTATCATAAGAGTGAAAACGCAAGTTATTTATAGAGAAGATACTACCAATTTTAAGTACCCAGTTCTTTTGCCTTCTGCCCATCCTGTAGTTCACCGACTAATCTCCTGGAAACACCAAGAGCTTTTACATGCTGGAGTGGCTCTTTTGATGACATCATTACAAGAAGACTACTGGATCCTGAATGCCAGGAAAACTATTCGAGCAGTAGTTCAGAAATGTGTGCGATGCAGAAGATTCAGTGCTCAGAAGACAGAGTCAATTCCTATTGCATTACCAGCCGATAGAGCTCAAGACGTTGCAGTGTTTCAAATAACTGGAGTTGATTTAGCCGGCCCGTTATATCTAAAGAATGAGAAAAAAGCGTGGATTATGCTGTACACTTGTGCGGTGTATAGGGCCATACACTTAGAATTAGTGACATCATTGTCAACTGATGCTTTTCTCCAGTCTTTCAGGCGTTTTATAGCCCGAAGAGGAAGACCAACCATAGTGTATTCTGACAACGGCCGAAATTTCGTCGGTGCAGACAAAGCCTTTTCAGAAATAGATTGGGAGCAAAGCTCTGCCGTAGCAGCAGCACAAAAGATTCGCTGGAAATTCAACCCGCCTACCGCTGCCTGGTGGGGTGGTTGGTGGGAGCGATTGATACAAATGGTGAAACGCATCTTGAGAAAAGTCCTAGGTAGAGCTTCATTATCCTATGAAGAACTGATCACAATTCTTTGTGATTGTGAACAAGTTGTGAATGCTAGACCATTAACGTATGTTACAGAAGATGTGGACGATCTAGCACCGTTAACACCATCAATGTTCCTACAGAAAATAAGATCTTCAGATGTGGTAGATTTTGATGAAATTGACGCACAAGAATTAAATAAAAGAGTTAAGTATAGGCAACATGTTCGAGAAAACCTTCGAAAACGATTCCGTATTGAGTACTTAGGGCAATTACGCCAACAAAGTTCTATACAAAAGAATGAGTCAAACAAGCAACTAACCATTGGTGATGTAGTACTCATAGAATCTGATAAAAAACGTGCATATTGAACTTTAGCCCGTGTTCAAGAACTTATTGCTGGAAAAGATGGTCATCCAAGAGTTGCACGAATAAAAACTGAAAGTGGTGAACTTTTAAGACCGGTGCAAAAACTGTATAATTTAGAGATCCCAAAAGTACAATCTAATGATCCGGTGGTGCTAGCAAGAAGTAGCAGAAGAGTGACTATTCCAATTCATTATAAACTTTAATTATCCTTGAACTGAAAAGACATTTTCCTTATTTTTATTATTTAGTGTAGAACTTATTCTTATTTTTTGTATATTTCATATGTTTAATTTTATTTGAATTTTGCAGAAGAAAATGTTTATTTACCTGTTTTGAAAAAAGTAGTGTTAGAATTCTATGTTTTGGCTGTGTACTGTAAGTATTGGTAACATTTTTTTCATTTTTGCATTTTGTTGTACCCATTGTTGAGTTTGTCTGACGAAAACTCAAGGTGGGAGATTGTCGTGAATTTGATTAATGTTTATTAATATTCACAGACAGAGGGCGGCACAATGCAGAGATGTACATGATTAAAGGAAAAGAAAATATGTTTCCCCCCCGCCCCCTCTCTCTGTGGCAGTCTGTAAATTATGAGCGTGCGTTGAAGATGTGTCGAAATGCTTCTCGGCATCGTGAATTTGATTAATGTTTATTAATATTCACAGACAAGTATTACACAGACAGGTAGTGAATTAAACTCGGAAGTTTTCAGCGAAGGAATATTACGATGACTGGGTTGTTTCTAGAGATAATCAGCGGAAAGAAAGATAATCGAGGTAGATTTGGTGTTTTGAAAAGTATGGAAGGTGAAAACATTCTGATGGAATATTGGGCTATGGTTTTCGAGGCTGTGGCGGTGTAAGCAAACATTATTATTTTATTTGTATTTTGAGATATTCTACGCTCTTTTTCGAGTCTCGTATTCAATATTCCAGTGATCTCAAAACATTATTATTTTTGGGGATATATCAATAGAGTCAAGGTTTAGATATTGTTATTGCGATATTTAAAAAATATCAATATTTGTCGATATATTGATAAATAATCCAGCCCTAATGTACATACAAGGTTACATCCAAATCGGTTCATAAATACGCCTGCTATCGCGTGACAAAAATCAGGTCGTTTCAAAATGTCAGCCACAACAGAAATTAAAAATGCTATAACTCAGCTACTTTTTTAGATATAGACGAAACAAAAGCAGTTCAGGAATCTTTGTATTAAGATCAAACGCATACGAAAAAATCTTTTTCATTTTCCAATTTTTTGGTACCTTATTTTAAATTAAAAATTAAAAAATTTTTTTGAAATGGCCGCCATTTTGAAACAAGATGGCGGATGAAGCTAGCGAACGAACTCTGTCAAGACATTGGTATGTACTGTGTACACACCAAGGTTCATCCAAATCGGTTCACAAACACGCCTGTTATCGCGTGACAAAAATCAGGTCATTTCAAAATGTCAGCCACGCTAGTAATTCAAAGTGCTATAACGCAGCCATTTTTTAAGATATAGACTAAACAAAAACTGCTCCGGATTCTTCGTATCAAGGTCAAACACGTAAGAAAAAAATATTTTTCCATTTTCAATTTTTTGGTACCACATTTCAAATTTTAAATAAAAAAAAAATTAAATGGCCGCCATTAACGAACTCGGTCGAGACATTGGTACGTACTATATATAAACCAAGTTACATCAAAATCGGTTCATAAATATGAGAGTTACAGTGTGACAAAGATCAGATATATATATCTACCCTATCTATATTATAAAGGACAAACATATCTGTGCGTAACGCATACGTCATTCTGCGAATGGCAACACTTTGAAATTTAAAATGAAATTTCGGTTTTGCAATTTTTGCTACGGCAAATTTTTTAACTTCTAAACATCGCACAGTTTAAATTTTTACACTGTCGTATAGGGAAAAAAATTTATTTTTAAATGCAATTTGTTTGATAGCTCTATCTCAATTTATTTTTGAGTCAATATTATAAAGGACAAACATATCTGTGCGTAACGCATACGTCATTCTGCGAATGGCAACACTTTGAAATTTAAAATGAAATTTCTGTTTTGCAATTTTTGCTACGGCAAATTTTTAAACTTCTAAACATCGCACAGTTTAAATTTTTACACTGTCGTATAGGGGAAAAAATTTATTTTTAAATGCAATTTGTTTGATAGCTCTATCTCAATTTATTTTTGAGATATTAATTTTTTTATAGTTTTAGTACCAATTTTTTAATTGTGGCAACTGCAGTTCTCCATTTCTATGAAAAGTAAAGGGAAATTAGTCATTTATTTATTTATTTATTTTTTGATTATATCCTTATTGATGCCATTTTCATATTGCAAATAAAAGTAACTTTTTTCTAATTTTTGAACAGAAAATGACGTTAGCTGTTAAAAAAACAAACAACAACAAAAAAACAACAACAACAACAACAACAAAAAACACGCATTCTTCTTCATAAATCAAAAGATTGAAGAAGATATTTCAATATTATTACATTACACTGATACTGAGTTTGAGACGCTAGGCAAAATGATTGAGTGAGTAAAATGATGACATATTTAAAACAAAACGATCCTTTTCTTTGATAAAACTAAATATTTGACCAATTCTAAATGGCCAATGCTATGGCAACTAAAGGGAAATTTCTGAATGGTAAGTTTTTGCGGGTACTGAGATTAGAACTTAAGTTTGTGCGATATGTTCACATGAAAAGTTGTATCGGACAAACGTGACTTTAAGTTTGGAAATACATTCATTAATAATGTATTGTGCGTTAAAATACTTTTAAATTGTGATTTGAGTGGTGCGTATGTAAATTTTGAGAATGCGAAAATAACGTACAGTTTAGATTTTATGGGGGGAATTTTATGATGTGGCAAAGCGAAATCCTTTTTAGCGATTTTTCATTCCGAAAAAACAATCATAAGAGCCTCAACCGATAACTTCAACATAATTACTGATCTTGATTACGTATTCTAATACAGTTTAATTTTTCAATAATTTAAGCAGTTGCAGTTTTTGGAAATATTATTTTGGTAATTTTAGGTTTAAAACATTATTTGTTTTAAGAGTTAGACAACCAATGCAAGAGGAATTTTTTATTGTACCGTAATTTCCGGCGTATAATCCGCGGATCAAACAATAATTTTTCGACCCAGAAAAAATTTAAAGTAAAATGTAACTTTTTAGGTAGTGGTAAATATGTGGCTTCAGTTACTAAATAGAATTTCTGGGTCCAAACAGAATTGTTTGATCCGCGGATTATACACCGGAAATTACGGTAATTATTTTTGTACGTTTATTATAAATTCGATTTAACAGTTCTATTCTAAACATTTTAATTCGACGAATTTCGACGGGTCCCAACTTGTATATATAAAATCCTAATGAAACGGCTATTATGAAACGAATTTTTGTAACGATTCTATGAAACGACTGATTAAAAAACTGATTATGTTTCACGGCGATTTCTTCTAAAATACGGAATACTTTGCGATTAAATTAACACCAAAAATCCGTATTGATCTGCAGATATCAAAACTGGTATTAGAATTTTTTAATTCGAATTAGTTTTCGAAATATTAATTTTTTTCTAATTTTATATACTTTTCTCTAATGATGGCAACTCAAATTTTATTCATAACAGATATTTTTTTTTCCAGATTTTAGAAAAGGTTACTACTATTTTAAACTAATTTGGCGAGAAGTTTGGCCTCCCTTAAATGCATGCTAAGTAATGTATCATATTACTTTTCTTCATAATTCAATTTGTATTTCATTATCATTTTATTTAATACAAACTGAAACATTTAAAATGAATGGCTTTCATTTCTTTATTATTTTTAAAACGAAATGAAAAATATTAGGCACAGATGTCATATATGCACCGGGGTACCTAATTGGCGCCAAAATGGCATTATTTTGGTTGACATGGTTACCCGGCTATTTTTGTTTATTAATAATAAATGTTTATTCACTTTATTTTCTTTTTAGGTGCGTTCGTAATTATATAAATACTTAGCACCTATAGTCGTCGTTCAGTCCACCCGTCTGTCCGTCCGTCTGTCCGTCCGTCTGTCTGTCCGCATATAACAGAGCAAAAACTACCCAACCGAATGGTCTGAAATTTTTAATATATGATTGTTGCAAAATTTTGTATAGCCATTTCAAATTTTATGAAAATCGGATGTATAGTTTAATTACAGGGACAGTCAAAAGTTTTTCTTTACATTACGGCCAATGGGAAAAATTATTACAAGTGCATTTTAATGATGTTACAGCCTTCCGAATGGTCTGAAATTTTAAAGATATAATTGTTGCAAAATTTTGTCGAGCCATTTCAAATTTTAGGAAAATCGGATGTATAGTTTAATTACAGGACAGTCAAAAGTGTTCCGTTACATTACGGGGAATGGGAAAAAAATTATTGGAAGTGCATTTTTATGATGTTACAGACTATGCACTTTATGAAGTGCAAAAAATATACATTCAGTACAATATGGGGTGCAAAAAATAATTATAAAACTAGTTATAGTACGAACGCACCTCATTTGCCACGTTTGACGAGCAATTTCCAACTTGTTTTAAATTACATAAATTGTTTTGTTCTATAGTTAATTATTTTTTTGGTTATTTTCCTTTAAAAATAATAGAAAATAATTAAAAAATACGGTACTACTTAGTTATTCCGTTGACACATTTCGCCAAATTATATAAATCGCCAAACCACTCGCCAAATTATACAAATTGACGTAATTTTTATTTTAAATAACGAAAGACCAAAGAAAATAGTATAACATTAATAAATATACAAATAAAACGTCGAAATAAAAATCACTTGATGACGTAAAGACGTGTAACTTGCTTAAAGTAAAGTGAATGTGACATTTACGATCAACCATTATTGGCATTTAATCTGATAGTTTGGTGATAGATTTTTGGTCGACAGGATAACTAAGTAGTACCAAAAATACATATGTAACTGGTATTCGAAAATGAGGTTTTCGCCAAATTTTCTTCAAAAAAATTACGCCAAACCCGGTGCGTATATGATATCTGGCCAAATATGAAATGATGTAACAAACGAAGATATTTAATTTCAACTTCAAAGCAATGTTTTAATTTACCACTCGAAAAAAAAAAAAAATGCTAACTTGCGAGTTAAAAAATAGATATTGGCGAGTTTTGCACCCGGCTACCATAACAGTACCAAGAATTCTTTGCGACCATTGAAATTTTATGTAGTTTTATTCGAAAAAGAAATTTGATTTTTTAATCAAAAGGGAAAACTTTCGGCACAGATGTCATATACGGACCCATATTGGCGCGATTGTTTTCTGACGCCAATGTCATATACGCAACGGGTGCTTAACTCGTGCCATAGTATCGTTATTTTGCTTGATTTGGTAAGCTGGATGTTGTTGTTTATGCTGTTGATGCTTTCCCCAAATTAGCGTCTGAAAAAAATCGCGCCAATATTTGGCCGTATATGATATCTGGGACAAACTTTCATATGAAAAGCGAAGGGATCAGAGTGTATTTATTTATGGCAGTTACATGACTTGGACTATTGCAATATAGATGAAATGATGGCGATGGAATAATATTTGGCAACTTATCACCTGTACCTGGCTAACATGAAAGCACCAAAATGGCACCAGGAATATAAAAAGCGAAGTGGTTCGCCCGGAACTGTTGATGATAGTCACATGACTTAGGCTATTGTTACAGAAATTGTTTTAAAATACCGGGAGACAAAGACTCTGTAGACTTAATTCATTTTATTTTAGCTTCTTTTCAAATGTTTAACTGATCCTCTTTAATCAAACACGAAAACAACCATTGGATGTCTTAACAGCAACTGATTCGGCCTTAAATTTTTGAAATCAAAGGAAATTGAATGGAAATCCGTTTACAGGGAGATCTGCACAGCTTTTTTCAGTATAATTCAGTCTTCTATAATATTTTAAAAACCGATCAGATTAACGTGTTTTTAGATTCTGAGGTGTCTGAACGGGGGTTGGCGAGCGTAGCTTGCAGGGGGCAGAGCCCCCTAGTATATATATATCAACATTTGAACGGAGTGTGGTTTCGGGGTCTGGGGGTCATGATTGATGAAAATATCTTTATTCTAAATAAAAGTAACTTACGCTGTCGCCGCCGCCGGTTTTGAATTTTTTGTGACCAGAGGTCTTTTTCCGTTAATATAAAGAAAAATATTGCATACAAAAATACGAAAATCGGCGGTATTATAGAGAAATGTTTGATAAACACGCTGATGCAGACAGTGTTCAAATCGAAGAATTATTTTAAGAGATATTTAATGCTAAAGTTGGACAAAATCGTTCCATTAAAAAGTTTTATATGAGAAAAAAACTGTGCATGAGAATTATTTCATTTTCAGATCATTTTATACGTTAATTTTCCGGTGTGCAGACTTCATTTATTTTTTTAATTTGACTCATTTTTTGAGGTTTTATTTCTATTTTAAATTCAAATTTTCAGCATTTCGAAAGATATTTTTTACTTATTTTAGAAAATGGTATTATTTTAAACTGTTGCCAACTGTATAAACAGCGCAAACAATAATGTTTGCTTCAAATTAAAAATTTATTTACACGTGACTATTATAAACAGAAAAAAAAATTAGAATTTCAAATTAGAATTAAATAATTAGGTGTAAAAAGCAGGAACTTGTTGAAAATTATTTCATAAAAACTATATTTACACGTGAATTTTAAAAGAGAAAGGATATTGTAAAATAATAAATTCATTAACATGCGTTCGAAGTCTTAAATAGGAGAAATTACGTCACTTTTACTTTACATTATACTTATTACGTAAAATTAAGAAAGAGTAATATTGCAAAACAGTTTAAATTTAAAAATTGAGCGCAAATAATATTTCATTTCTAACAAAAGTAGTTTCAGGTGAATATTAAAAAGAGAAAGAAAAGTTTGGTGAAAATTATATCAGATTAAAAACGATACATTTAAATGTCTTATTTAAAAGAACTTTCTTTTCGCTTTGTTAAAAAATACCGGGAGACAAAGACTCTGTTTACTTAATTCATTTTACATTAGCTTATTTTGAAATGCTTAACTGATTTTATTTAATCAAAGATGAAAACACCCATTGTATCTTTTAACAGAAGCTGATTTTTCCTTAAAATTCCCTAATCAAAGAGAAATGAATAGAAATTCGTTTATAGGGAGATCGCCACTGTTTTTTAATTTATAATTCAATCTTCCAAAATCTTTTTAAAGCCGATCAAATTAGCGTGCTTTTAGAGACTGCGACGTCTGAATGGGGGTTGGCGAGCGTAGCTCGTAGGGTGCCGAGCCCCTAATATACCAAAATTTTTTGAAATCGCTTTCCTCCGAACTGCTGCAATAGGTAGCTTTTTGTAATGAAAGCTACCTAAAATAGCAGCGGCCGAAATTTACTAAAATGGTGTAAAATATCGTAATCTGAATTCTATCATTAATTACAAAAATTTTACTCAAAAACATTGTAATCGAAAATCTTTCAAGAATGACAAAAAAAAAAAAATTGACGTAGAACGTAAAAAATCTCGAAAAAGGGAGAAAACATTGTAATCAAAAATACTTCATGAATAAGAAAAAATGGACACGGAACGCCAAAAATCTCTAAAAATTGTTAAAAATAACATTGAATATCCCATTAAAAATCGCTGTAAATCAAAAATCGTTGATGGCAAAATTTGCTATATTAGGCTAAAAGTTGAAAAAAAAATTTCTTTTCCGAATGTGAAAAAATCGCCGTGGGGACTCAAAAAAGTCTAAAAATCGCATTGAAAAATGAATTAAAAATCGCTTAAAATTAAAAATAACAGGGGACAAAATTTACATTAATGGAGTAAAATAGTGTAACCTGAACTCCTTCATAAATAACACATAAATAACACAAAGTGCAAAGAATGTCTAAAAGTCGCTAAATATCACATTAAAAATCGCAAAATTAAAAATAGAGGACAAAATCTGCTACATTAAGCTAAAATAATAAAACTGCATTCCTTTTACCAATGTCGAAAAATCGCCGCGGTATTCATAAAATCGCTAAAAATCGCATTAAAAATTGCTAAATATTGAAAAATCGTAGGGGAAAAATTTATTACAATAGGGTAAAACACTGTAATCGGAAATCTCTTATGAATGACAAAAAATCAACGAAGAACGTAAAAATTCTCAAAACATTTCTAAAAATCGTATTGAAAATCGCATTAAATATAGCTAGGTGGCAAAATTTACTATATTAGGCTAAAAGTTTAAAACCAAATTTCATTTCCGAATGTCGAAAAATCGCCGTGAGACTCTTAAAACCGCTAAAAAGTCGCATTGAAAATCGCATTAAAAGTCGCTAAAATTCAAAATCATAAATAGTAAAATTTACTATATTAGGCTAAAAGTTTAAAACCAAATTTTATTTTGGAGTACCCAAAAACAATCGCGGGACTTGAAAAACCGCTAAAAGTCGCATTGAAAAATGCACTAAAAATCGCTATATATTAAAATATCGACAGTAGTCAAAATTTACTCTAATAGGGTAAAACATCGTAACTGGAAAGCTTTCATGAATGACAAAAAATGGACGCAAAACGTAGAAAATAACGCAAAATCACTAAAAATTGCATTAAAAAATTGCTAAGATTCAAAATTCGAAGATGGCAAAATTGACTATATGTTTGTATGTACTAAAAGTTTGAAACCAAATTTTTTTTCCGAATGTCAAAAATACGCCCTGGGACTCAAAAACTCCCTGAAAACCGCATTGAAAAATGCATTAAAAATCGCTAAATATAAAAGTATCCCAGGAGTAAAAATTTACTCTAATCGGGAAAAACATTGCAATCATAAATTTTTCACGAATGACAAAAACTCGACGCGAAACATACAAAAATATCATAAAATCGCTAAAAATCGCATTAAAAAATTGCTAAAATTAAAAAATCCTAGATTGTGAAATTTTCTATTTTAGGCTAAAAGTTTGAAACCAAATTCATTTTTTAAATGACAGAAAATCACTGTGAGGATCGAAAAAAGGTAAAAATCTCATTGAAAAATGCATTGAAAATCGCATTGAAAAATGCATTGAAAAATGTATTAAAAATCGCTAAATATTAAAAAATCGCACAAGTCAAAAATTTCTGTAATGTGTAAAATATTGTAATCGGAAATCTTTCGTGAATGATAAAAAAATCTTGAAAAATCGCATTAAAAATCACTAAAATTCAAAATCATAAATGACGAAATTTACTATATTTGGCTAAAAGTTTGAAATCAAATTTTATTTCCTGATGTCAAAAAATCGTCATAGAACTCGTAAAATTGCTAAAAATCGCATTAAAAAATGCATTAAAAATAGCTAAATATTAAAAAAATCGCAGGGGTCAAATTTTACTTTAATGTTGTAAAGTATTGTAATAGGAAATATTTCATAAATGACAAAAAATCGAAGCTGGACGCAAAAAATCTCGAAAAATTGCTAAAAATCATAGTGAAAAATCATTGAAATTCACAATTAGTAGCATACAAAATTTAGTACATTAGGCTCAAAAGTTTGAAACAAAATTCCTTTTACCAGTATCAAAAAATATCCTCAAAATGCGAAAAAACACTAAAAATCACATAAAGAAATCGCTAAAAATTCAAAAATCGCTGTACAAATTCCAAATAAACTTTATTGAAAATGGAACAAAATTTACCATATTGGGTTAAAATAATGAAACCATATCCCTTTCACTAATGTGGAAAAATCGCAGCAAAACTTAAAAAAACGCTAAAAATCGCATAAAAAATTAAATAAGAAAAATCTAATAAAAAAGAAAATCAAAAATCGGGTTTCGAGGTGCAAAACTTCATATATAGTTTTCACCAAATTTTGTAGCTCTACGTGCAGCGGTTTCTCCAGAACACTGTCGACACATTCACACACCCACAAACAAACTTCCATCATTATTATTATAGATTATTTGCCATTTTTAACAATGCTGCAAATTTAATAATGTCAACTTACTGCTTTTAACGTGACTGCTTTTAAACGCAGAAATCTCTTAAAAACTGATACATTAAATCAAGGAGCAGAAATTCTAGGTCAAGTTCGTTAATGGGAAAAATTGGACCAAGGGGCTGGAAATGGGGAGGGTTTTTGTGAAAACAGATAAAATCCCATAACTTCTTAATTATGATACTTATCGAACTAGTTTAAAGTTATTATTACTTCTAAGAAAAAGGGCCAAAAATTTATGTATGACAGATTTTTGATATAATTAAAAATGATCACAAGGGGCGAAAAAAACCAGAGTTTTAAGACGAAAATAATTCATAACTTCGTCAACTCACAAGATATCAAATTCACTTAAATTTATTATAGATCTTCTTAATATTTTCTGCAACTTTTATATTGACAAGTTTTTGATAAGACCAAGTCTTACAGCCAAAAGAAAAAAAAAAAAAAAAAAAAAAAAAAAAAGAAGAAGAAGAAAAAAGGTAAGTGGGTGGATTGTTGAAGAAAAAAAATCACATTAACATGATTCTGATAAAATCAACTTTTATAGAAAAATGAAATTAAAAACTCGTCAAAAGTGGTCAGATAAAATTGCTGAACTGTGTTTATCTCTAATCTTGATTTAGTTTTTGTTGATGAAATTAGTACTTAATTTCGAAATCTACCTGTGTCTGTAGGCCGAACCGGCAGGGATTTTTTATATCTAGATAGGACTTTCAAACCAACAATGTATGGAAAAATCGGAATGAACCATTTACCTAACTCGTAACTTGTTTCAACTCCCTCGTACGAACATTGATATACTAAGATTACAATAAAATGCTTCTTCTGTAAAATTACCTTTTTTATAACATGTTTGTTTATTTTTTTAAAAAGAAAATTTGTACTTTATATTAAAAAAAAATTCCAGACTCTTTTACGTTTATTTTTATTTTTATTTTTTTACTTTAAAACCTAAAAATCTAAAATGTATTCTGCATCCAAGAACCGAGCAGTAAACTTTTTATTCAAACATTTAAACTTTAATATAAAAAAGACAGCAAATAGAACAAATTTCAATAAACGGAAGAAAAAAAAAACCTTTTCAGATGACAAAAATGAAACTGAAGAAAAAAAATTACTAATTAGAAAAAAATATATGGAAAGCAAAACCACACAAAAAGGATTTTGAAAGTATTGTTGCCTTAAAAGAAAAAGTAAATATTTAACGTAAAACTTTTACATAGCATGTTTAATTTAAGTAAGGTTATTGTAAGTTTATTTAATTTCATTTCTTTTTAACCGATTTAAAAGAGAATTTAGTAACTATTTGTTCTTGTTTTCGATGTACTACAGCCCTTTATGTAATAAATAATACAGTCCTCTTTCAAAGAAGAACTGTATTATTTATTGCAAAGAGTATTTTTTAGATCTTTTAGTGTAAATTTTGTTTGACTATAATTATGTCCTGTCATCCCACTCATCTGTCTATTTGTCTGTTCACTCGTAAAATAAGAATCGCAAAAAAGGGTCAAATTTGCTAGAAATTTTCATATGGTGTTAAGGTTAAAATCAGCGTATTTCTTTGTGAAAATCATCGTTCTAATTTGCACATCACATTATGCGCGTCATAAAACTTGAAGATCAGTATACTATGTGTATATAATATATATATATATATATATATATAATGTTTGTTATTTCAAAGTGAGTCTATAAACTTCTATAATTTTATATAACGAACGTCCTATATACAATTTTTGATTTTTAACCACCATTATTTAAAAATATTTATCTTTGCTTTATTTAATTGTATAAAATCTGTGTTTAAAGAAGGCAAAAACTCGAAAATATTCGTAGTCAAAATTAAGGACTTTAAACACTTGGTACGCCATGACTATGTAAGGCTCGTCGCAAAGGCTTTAAAGCAGTGAATTTTCCGATAGGTTTATGTAAATTTCATTACTACCATATTATGACGTATTATGACGCAACAGATTTCAAAAACCAAGTATAAGCACAAGTACAAAATTGCAGGTGCAAGCTGTATTTCATCAGCGCTTTTAGCGAAAATAGATGGAAAAGGAATTTTTTATTATTAAGTAAAAGGAGAGCAAAATTATAACATCGTAAACAAATTTGAAAGGTGTTAAACTTTTCAACTTTAACAAAGCGGAAGGAACGCATATTTTGTACGCTAGTGATTTTGGAGCCACATGCCAACTGTCACTGCTATTTTCGAATAGTAATCTTTGACTTTCCTAATGACAGAAGATCTGCGATTTATGTTTCACAGTTGATAAACAAAACTTTCTACCAAATTTGATAATCATTATAAAAACGCTTGAAAAAGGAAAGCCTTTCGGGAAATGTTTGCGCGGAATATTATCATTGGGCAATTCCATCGTAACTGACGTAACATTTGATCATCGAATTTTGTTTACAAAACCATGTAGAAAATTTACTAATAAAGCTAGAACAAATTTTTACAATTTAAAATATTTCTTACTAAGGACTTAATACCCAAATACCTGCAGATTATTTCAACCTCTCTTTTAGTCCCCAAAATTGCAGTTCAAAATTCTGTAACTGACGTAACATAAAATATCCAAACATTTTTTTTTTTTGGCCTTCATTGAAGTGTAAAAATTATCAAAACTATCGCGTTAAAAAAAGTGATTTAATGTTCTCAACAACACTAAGTAATGCCAAATTATAACAGTAACTTGTTTAATTAATTTCTGAATAATAAAAAAGAAAAAAATGACATTTACACATGTAAGTGACGTAACCTTTATTGTGTAAGTGACGTAACATTATAACTTTACAAAGACAATAATGGTACTTAACTTAGTTTGTAAACAGTAATTTACAATGCCTTTTTATTAGGATTTTATTATAGAATATAAAAATATCAAGTTTTCTAATCATACCCTTAAATTAAACATATTATAAATGTTATCAGCCCCCCCCCCCCCCCCCCCAAAAAAAAAAAAAAAAAAAAAGATAATTTTCTGTGGAATTGGCCCATTTGTTTTACAGTCAAAAGTATAAAATGTTTAACAATTTTCAAATGTGTTTAGGATGTGATCTTTGCCCTTCTTTCACTTAATAAGGAAAAAAGGAAACTTCTGTCACACCAGTTTCCATACGGAAAAAAAACCTGTTAATATATATTTTTGCTGTACATCTGACTTTGTGATTATCGATCACTGGAGTATATAATTTGATAAAATAGGAAGTTCACTGTAGTATTTGTATTTCAGTTAAAAGTTTCTCAATTGCAGCACCAAAATTTACAGATAAGTATATTCCTTTAAGCCATCCACCTAAAAGATTTATTTTTCATATAGATGTGATCAATTAGCACTCAGTATGTTTTGATTATGTATGTTTAAGTCTCGTGTTGATGTTTTGTAAATAAAAGTATAATATGAGCCTTAAATTCCTGCTTACATTATTTGAAATATGTGTTTATTTTGTATAACTAATTACTAATATAGTATATTCAAACTTCATAGTGGTTTCTCATTATCACAGAAGGGTTTACATCCGCAACTTTCTAATGGTAGGAATGCGTTTTCGCTGCACTGGATTAAATATAGAAACTTTCTACTTCATGTCTTTTAACATCAAGAAAGCTGAAAAGTTATATATTATCTATTTAAAAGATATTTTTTATGTGTACAACAAATAGTACTTTTGGAACATGATAAACTAAAGTATCTTAGAACCGGATCTAAATTGATTTATTGCCAGTATTTTATATGAATTTTATACGATGGTTGCTTAAAAAAAGATTACAAACAGCAACATTTGAAAAGTAATTATTGTGGAAGGAATATTTTTTCCTCAGAGTGGAGAGAGATTACGCTAGTTGTCTTACAGCAGTTGTATGTGTAGGTACTGGAAGTTCGCAAACGCGTCAGAGCAATTTTAAATGCAAGATGTTTAGAAAAGTGTCTCCGCTTGGAGGTGCGAGCCTTAATTTGTTTCTCATGTTCAAATAATGTGTGCTGGCATATTGAGTGATGGTGTCATCCTCTTGCATGACAATGCCAGATTCGCCAAACTCAAGAATTGCTCCAAAAGTTCAAGTGGGAAGTCTGAATCTACCTACCGTACATCCTAGACTTGGCTCCCAGTGACTATATCCTTTTTTCAAAATTGATGGAACACTTATCTGGAACAAGTCACTTCAGACAGTGATGTGAAAACAAGTCAGTGTCGAGAACTAGCTGAATGGGCAGTATCGTGGTTTCTACCTAGCCGATTAAATAAGTTGGTCCTGCGTTCAGATAAATGCGTAATTAGATTTGGCGATTACGTGGAAAAATGATCGGCAAGTATGACTCTTCCCTTTTGTATTTTCTGTCTATTGCTAAAAAATAATTTTTTATTACCCCTGTAACTTTG
Source organism: Maratus speciosus (assembly GCA_963932465.1). NCBI lineage: Eukaryota > Metazoa > Arthropoda > Arachnida > Araneae > Salticidae > Maratus > Maratus speciosus. The sequence goes on along the minus strand of OZ010795.1, from coordinate 105,171,448 downwards.
TTTTTCGATCCATCCTTGTAACAAGTTTTTTTTATGGTATTTTTAAAGTACCATAAGAACGATAAAAAAAGAATTGCATCAAAAACAAACCTTTTGAAGCAATATTTGCGGACATGTTTATTTGGCTTTAGTAATAAAAACAAATCCAATAACTTTTAAGCTTTTTTTTTTATAAATTTACAGAAAATATGGTATTAAAGTTTCTACTTCATAACAAAACAACATCACACAAAATAACTGAGATATACGAAGAAAAAAAAGGGTAAAAATAAAGATGTATTTCAAAGATAACACTAACCCAATGGCCCATAAATAAAAGGAGAAATAAACTATTAGTGTTAAGATATTTCAGGAAAAATATTGTCGTTATCACCTTCAGATTTGAGCAGACACGCGTAATACGGATTTGATATAACTTCGTATTTAATTCTCATCAAATATTTCCACGAATACTATGTCAAAGAGAAATTTTGTTTTATTTTTTATCGTTTACCAATGTACATATATTGTTTACTCGTAGTTTTTTTTTCTTTGGCGATGGTTAGAGTCATAATTTTGAGATTCTTCCAGCATATTTCAGTTTCTCTTCTAGTAATTTTAGAAAGAAAATGTTCGAAAGAAAGCATATATAACTCTGCGCAATAAAAATATTTAGTAAAATAAAATAAAAATTTGGAAGCGGCAAGTAAAATTATAAATATGGTACTGCATCATTTTAAAGTATTTAAAGTACGTATTTTCAATTTTTAAAAAGTTAAATTTGTAATTTTTTAATGTGGTATTAAAATTTAATTTACTGTGAGCTTACTGAGTACATAATTTTGCTAGAAATTATGAATTTTAGAAAATGTAGCATATATTATGGACGCATGTATTTAATTTATTATTTTTTAAAAATTTTATATATTTACAGTTAAAAGGGATGAAACGTATTATATATATATAAGTATATGGGGCATTATCACAATCTTTTGACTTTTATGTCCCTGAATAATAATTTTTATTTTAGTACATTTTCTTGTGTTAGTACATTTTCTTGTGTTTTTTTATTTCATATACTGGGGAACATCCCCTTGCATGATTGCATAACAATATTAACGAGATAAATAAGTTTTGGACGATGTTGGGGGTCCAAATACCAGTAAAACTCCTATACCGTCCCGCGTCCCTGATGCTGATTTTTAAGTTTGGAGCTGTCTGTATAAAACTGTTTCAATAAAAGTAATTCGACGTAATTTTTTTCCGAAACTGGGACACTTGTTTTATATAAATATGTAGCAAAAAATTAACCTGCACACATTTTTATGGTTGATATTATTTTTTGAACTCTGTCCCTGGGTTTTTCATCCTTGCTGTCCCTCCTGCTAAACTTATACAGAAAATCCCTTCAGATGCAGCCAGAGAATTTTTTCGAGTTTTTTCTCATGCTAGAGGCTCATTTTTTTCATACTCATTGGTATGCTAGAGAAAGAATGTCTAAAATTCTTTGACAGGAAATTTACTCCAGAATTTAAATCAGCATTTAAATATCAATTTCAAGATCGTGGCTTTATTCGCAGTCTTACCGTCCCGAAGGTTTATTCCTGCACTTTTCGAGGTAAATTAAATTTTTTTAAATTTTAATCCATTGTAAATAACTGTTTCTAAAAATCAATGAATATTGTGGCTACCACTTGCTCTTAACATGATTTGCCTAACAAAAGGTGGTAATTTTCCTTACCGTCCCCTTTTTTTCCCATTTCGTCCCCTTTTTCCTATACCGCCTCCTTTTTTACCTTACCGTCCCTTCTTTAACACCCATTTAAGACAATGTTATACCAAAATTTTGAACTAAAAATAGTACATTGGTATTATTTCTTATTTGAATGTCCTGTGGGTACTATGCAAATTCATTATAAATAAAAGTTTTGAAGAAAATAAAAAATTATAGTGGTAAAATGGTAAGGAAAATTAAAATCTCAATTTTAACATAAACCTAAGTTAAATGAGAAAAAGGTTTTCGCTGCTGACCATTTTATCTTTATTTTGAATCGTTAAGGCACTCTTCTATCAGATTAAAATGTTATTTTAGCAAGTTTAATTTCACCAGATTTTTATTTCCGAAAGTCAAAAGATTGTGAGAATGCCCCATATATATATATGACGATATGACTAAAAGTAGTTGGCGTTTATCGGTTTTAACTTGGGTTCCCAGATAATATCCACAGGCGTTTTGGCCGATTGGTTTAAGAAAGGATAAAATAGATGAAGAATACACACAAGGCAGTCGACTAAGACACTATTCAGCTTTATTTTCACAATTACTGTTAATACTAGGGGTAATGCTTCATTTAAAAAAAAATGTGTAGCTCACTCGCCTCAAACAAGTCGTTTAAAGTATGTTCCATCTCTCTGCAGCTTTTCACAGGATAATATCCTCCTTTCAATATCACTCTATTCATTCTGTGTCGTTCACTAATACGTTTTACCGTTCTACACTTACTGAGTTAGTTTTACTCATAATTCCGTAAACATCTCCGTACACAGTTCGATATCTTTTTTCTCTTCATTCTGCACACCCATACTCTTACTACATTCGCAAACTAACTAACACTCCATCGTACTCCATCGTACTTCTCATCAACATAGTACAGATACATCGCATATCTAATCTCTCTTCTCTTCTCTCAAAACCTCTCAAAAACCTCACCGTATCCGGCTCTGCGATTGAATTTTAACTACCTCGGCTCAACGTTACAAAATAAGTCAACTGATCCTTCTCTCCCAATCATAATCACTTTTTAGACGGCTTATTAGTGTTTTCGGGTGGATTAATATCGAAGTAAACAAGTTTCCTGGAACCAAAACATTGTTCCAGAACTTTCTATAGCTCTGAAACCAGACGTACAAGATGTAAGCAAAATTTAGGCCATGCTGTCAAGATTGCATCTAAAAATAGCTTTTTTCCCCGCCAGAGGATAAAGAAAAATGATTTTATTCCGCGTAAGTTTTAAAGCATTGAATATTCTAGTAGACACCTGGATATTCAGTTATCGCGGTTTTTTTTCCAGGTTAACAGTTACATGATTACAACTGGCATAAAAAAAGAAATGGCAGTGAAAATGAAATTATTTTAATTTTATTCAAACACTTCAGTTTTAAAAATCCACTTTTATATGATTCACATTTCATTTAAATATGCAGTTAAGCAGTTCTTTGTGTGTAAATAATTTATTACATTTTTTGGTTGTATTTACTCTGCTGTAATCCGAAGATAGAAAACTGCAGTAGTAGACCCGCCAGAAGAAGACGTATATTACGAAATACAGTGTGTCCACATATAACCTGACCGACCTTTATTTTTGCAACCGTTGATCCTAGATGCATACTTCCAATTACAAAAATAGTTTAAATAAGGTAAAGAATTATGTTTAAAGTGATTTGAGTCAAGAAAAACATTTATTAAAAAATTACGAAATTTAAACTTTTATACGGTCCCCCGGTTCTATAAGCGATATTTAATAAAAATTTACTGTGACACTAACAAGCAAGACAGAAAAAGTCCCATTAATCTAACATTAAAATTGACCGAGTTATGAAACTTTGAAATGCATGACTTATACCACTTTTTTGCATGTCATTTCGACCATGCTTTTAGGGGTCGTGTATAAAGTACTTAAACTTATTTCAAGGTATCTGTGCTTTGAAAGAAATCGTACAAATATTACGATTAACTTTTATTAGTTAAGTTTCAGATTAGTTAAAATAATTGTATTTTAACATATGTTTTATTTTGTAAGGATAGGCTATGATTTCTTTTAACGAAAATTATGTTATTTTCATAAAGTTTTATTTAACTTGCAATGATCGTCTTTCCAGTTTAAAATTTGTACTCGAACTTTAACTTGCTTTCAAATGTACGATTGAAGTTAAATTTTATGTACAGACTTAAATCCGATGACAATACAATATTATTATGATTTTCGACTCTTACCATCTTATACATATTATATTTATATTATACTAGCTGACCCGCCCGGCGTTGCCCGGGTCCGTGGTGATATTTAAAAATTATCCTTAAATTTATATGATTTCATACCTTTAACTCGATTTTGGCTGAAATACGTACCCACTCACTGTGTGGAAAAGGGGGAGAAGCTGTTAATTGTTGAGATTTGCTATGTAAATTTTTGGAAAATTGTATGCGACAGTCATGAACAAATTAAAACTTTAAAACACCCTGTACTGATGAAAAAATGAGTTAAGAGGAGAGGAGCGAGTGCTTAGTAATGTACAGGTCAAAAGCTTTAAAACGATATATCACATGAAAAAATCCATTTCCACATCCCCTTGGGGGAATGGCCCCTAATACTCTCGGATCAGAAATAGACTCCACCAATTGAGGGGCCGTGAGGGGTTTCACCTTCGGTCAAGCCTTCAAATGAGGTCGAATCTTGCTGTAACTAATTCGCAGCGGCGTCAGAAAATTTACACCTCGGGAGGTCATTTAAAAAAGAAAGAAATATTTTTGAAAAGAGGTACATATTTTACACACAAAAAAGTTTGAAGGACTCAAAACACACATTTTTTTTTTCATTTTAAAAAGTTAGTGAACTATTTTAATACATTTTATAATTTCTTTCTTTCTTGAACACTTCCCAACAAAGTTGAAAGTGTTTATGCATTCAGTTTGTCTGTCCGTCTGTGCACGCTCCAACTCTGGTAAATATACTCGGATTTTTATGCAATTGATAACGGTTATTTAGGATCACCAAAGCATGTTTTGTATTGTATATGAAGTATGTAGGATTAATAGTTCATTTACAGGGGCAGTCAAAAATATTCCATTACAATATGGTATATGGAGGGGGGGGGAGGGGAAATTGTTTACAGAGTATTTTTATGACATTGCGCTATTTCAAATGTATTGAAACTTATATAAATCACTGAATTTCACTAAGATCACGTTAGAACAATGCATTCATAGCATTTTTTATTCATTTGCAGGGACACACAAAATAAATAGGTTACAGTACTGTCTTTGAGTAATAATTGCTGGAGTGTACGTTTTAATATTCGGTATGCCCTTTTAAATTTAACTAATTTTTTTTCATGTTACTCATATATAAATTCTATAAATCATATACAGGGGCTGCACAAAAGTATTCATGTACCATTCTCCTTATTAGAGGAACTTGCTGAAGGGGAATTTTGAACTGAAGTATATGTATTTCTTAAGTGAACTAAATTTTGGCATGCATCTGATAAAATCTCTCTATCATATACAGGGCTGCTGAAAAAAATTCAGATAATTTTCCGATTGTAGATGGAAACAGCTGAAATTGGGTTTTGAAATGTGTTATGTGTTTGAATAAGACGCAATATTTTAATTTTTCAAACGGTGCAGTTTGTTTACATTATTCTGAATGTGTTGGAGTTTTATAATCTATGCTTGACGCATTTTTTCTGTGTTGTTTTTTTTTTGTCTGACTTGTTATGGTCACTACAATCTAAATTCTTTAAAGGAAAGGGGGGGGGGGGACTTCCCTGTAGCCCACCCAAATAGTACCACTCTAACAACACACTTTTTTTTACTGTCACAGAATGAAAAAGGTCTAGAGTTAAAAACAGAAGCATATTCAATGATGAATTAAACTGTTTATTTACCATGATGAGAAAAGTAGTAAAGAAAAAGAAAAGTGCCCAGTTAAAATAATGTCATTGACCTCACAGGCTATTCACGCTTATTGTACAATATACTCTTATTTCAAAGAATAATGCCCTTGAAAAATAAATTAAGGGGGATAAACACCCTCCCCTTTATACTTAACTAATGAACCTCAAAATCTAATCATGGAAGCGCCTTATCAGAATAAACCTATATACCAAATTTAAGCAAATCGGATAAGTCTGCGTGAAAAACCCACTTAGCTAAATTAAGGGGTATTAGCTTCTTTGTTCCCCCCTTTATACTTAACCAATCAACCTCCAAATCTAACCAGTGAAACACCTTATCAGAATAAACCAGTATACAAAATTTAAAGCAAATGGGGTAATTCTGCATGATAAACCCATTGATCTAAATTAAGAGAGGTAACCCCCCCCCCACCCATAACCAATGAACCTCCAAAACTAATCAAGGAAGCGCTTTATCAGAATGAACCTAGAAAAAAATTTGAAGAAAATCGAATAATTCTGCATGTAAAATCCATTTATATAAATTAATTTGGTGGATTAGCCCCCCCCCCCTCCCTTTATACTTAACCAATGAAACCCAAAAAGTAATCAGGGGAGCATTTTATCAGAATGAACCTAGAAAAAAGATTTGAAGCAAAGCGGATAATTCTGCATCACAAACGCATTTATTTAAATTAATGGGGGAGGGTTAGCCCCTTCCCCCCACCCTTTATACTTAACCAATGAACCTCCAAATCTAATCAGGGAAGCGGCTTATGAAAAAAAACCGGTATACAAAATTTGAAGCAAATCGGGTAATTTTGCATGATAAACCCATTGATCTAAATTAAGGGGGTTTACCCCCGCCTCCCCTTGTTCCTCCCTTTATACTTAACCAATGAGCCCCCCCCCCAAAACTAATCAGGGAAGTGCTTTATCAGAATGAACCAAGAAATAAATTAGAAGAAAATCGAAAAATTCTGCATGTAAAATCCATTTATCTAAATTAATTTGGTAGATAAGCCCCCCCCCTCTCTTTATACTTAACCAATGAAACCCAAAAAGTTATCAGGAAAGCGCCTTATCAGAATGAACCAAGAAAAAAGAATTGAAGCAAATCAGATAATTCTGAATCAAAAACGCATTTATTTAAATTAATGGGGGAGGGTTAGGCCCTTCCCCCCACCCTTTATACTTAACCAATGAACCTCCAAATCTAATCAGGGAAGCGGCTTATGAAAAAAAAACCGGTATACAAAATTTGAAGCAAATCTGGTAATTTTGCATGATAAACCCATTGATCTAAATTAAGGGGTTAACCCACCTCCCCTCGTTCCTCCCTTTATACTTAACCAATGAGCCCCCAAAACCAATCAGGGAAGTGCCTTATCAGAGCGAACCTAGAAAAAAATTTGAAGAAAATCGAATAATTCTGCATGTAAAATCCATTTATCTAAATGAATGGGGTGGGGGAGAGAGAATAACCCCTGTCCCCCTCACTTTATACTCAACCAATGAACCCCAAAAACTAATCAGGGAAGCATCTTATCAGAATGAATCTAGAAAAAAAAATTGAAGCAAATCAGATAATTTTGCATGAAAAACGCATTTATCTAAATTAATGGGGGAGTATTAGACCCTTTAAACTTAACCTATGAACCTCCAAATCTAATCATGGAAGCGCCTTATCAAAATAAACCGGTATATACAAAATTTGAAGCAAATTGGGTAATTCTGCATGATAAAGCCATTGATCTAAATTAAGGGAATTAACCCCTCGTTCCCCCCTATATACTTAACCAATGAACACCCAAAACTAATCAGGGTAGCGCCTTATCAGAATGAAGCTAGAAACAAAATGTGAAGCAAATCGGATAATTCTGCTTGAAAAAACCATTCATATAAATTAAGGGGGGAGGGGGAGGTGGATTAGCCCCGTTCCCCACTTTTTATACCAAACCAATGGACCTCAAAAGCTAATCAGGGAAGCACCTTATCAGAATGAACCTAGAAAAAAATTTTGAAGCAAGTCTGATATTTCTATCAAAAGTTACATATGTACATACAGAACCTGCGGACACATTAGATCTCAGGCTTTGATAGCCTGTGAGCTAAACAAAAAAAAATGGGGGGGGGGGTATATGAGAAATAAGGTGCAATTTTATTCCTTTTTCACTTTTAGATTATAATAAATTTCGTTTAACATAAATGCTGACATTGATATAGTGGATGGAGAAGGATTATTAAAGTATTATTCAACTCATCATTTAAGTATTTTTAATTAATTACAAAATAATAATAATTTAAAACTAAAATATTTGAATATATGAAAATTAATTTTTGATCAAAAGAATGCAAAAATATATAAGCAAAAAATAGATGAATTTGGACTTTAACCATGACTTTTTTTTTTCAGAAATAATAGTGAATCAATTTCATTAAGATTTGCTTAAATCACATCCTGCTAAATCGATTTAACACCAGCTTGCCATGTTTTTCTTAAATCGGAAAGCACTGAAGCTTGCAATGTTTTCTTAAATCGGATCCTGCCAAATCGATTTAACACCAGCTCGCCATGCATGCAGAAGCTGCATCAATGCAAATAAATCAGTTTTCCAATGTTAGCTCTGAATCGGTATTTTGATTTAAATCGATTTAAAGCCAATAGATAAATAAATTTTTCTGATGTTATCTTTAAATCGATATAAGACTGGTGGTTAAATCGGATTTTTGATGTTTGTTTTAAATTGCGATGTAAGGCTAAAAGGACAATGGCTAAATCGTAATTCAAGACATTAGCTAAATCGCGACTTTCGATGTTAGTTTAAATCGATTTAAGACCAATGGTTAAATCGGATTTCCCATGTAAGCTGTAAATCAATTTAAGACCTAGGCCTACGTAACGGTAACTTAACCTAACCATAACCTAACTATCCTATCCGTGCATATGCTTCGAAGTACTTTCCACCGCCACGGGGCACAATGTTTTATACGAATATCCGACACAGATCACCACCGCCTGCAGCCGGGTATAGCAGGCATGCTATGCACACTTTGCAATATCTTTTAGTTTCACTTTCCACCACCAGGATGCACACTCTCTCATAAACAAACCTATATACGAATAAAACTCAAATTTTCAATCTATCCATAGATATATTACTCGATGGGGTGGTGACACAAATAAGAATTTAAGAAATTTGGTGAAATTTCTATTCGGAAATAATGGTAACCATCACTCAATTAAGACCCCAATTTCACCTATAAGAACCTCGGACAAGGCTCACTGTTGCATGCTTCACCGTATACTGAAATATTTGTCATGTGTAGATGCTGTCACTGAAAAGTGCACTTCGCAGCTGGATTTTAAAATTTCAATGTAGATTTTTTTTATTATTATTAAAATGTGCATATGGCATTGTGACGGCAATGAAGCAGCCAGCCAATGAGAGCAGGCGGTAAAAAATATGGGATCCAGCGACCGCACTTCATAGCTTAGGGGTAAATATAAATTGCACTATTTATGTCTCATCAGCTTTATTTTAAAGAAAAATACACTTTTGCACATTTCTTTCTATAAGATTTAATGTTATTTGCATTAATTGTGATATTTCACATTGTTTTTTTACTTTTTATGCAAAATATACAAATCACATAAGTTAGTAACAGTTGTATTCGTTCTTCGTGTTAATGGCGATTTATATATGCATAGTTGCCCAAGAATGGAATGTGTTTCTTGAACTTTACTTTCTATGAAGTAAATAATTTCCGTTCTTGGGCGATTAAGAGTCCATTCATGAGCGATTCTTATGAAACTCGTAATATATCACAAAATGTTCATTGTATAAGTATTTAGCGCACTGAGAATTTTTCATTCAGTTCTTTACCTTTTGTTAATCTTTTCTCATCTTAATGAAAACACATGCTCTATTCTTTAGTGACTAAAAATATTCTTAAATGAAATAAAATGAGTTCAATAACAAATCTGAAAGAAAACAAACCGTAGACCTCACTGACAGAATTTTCCATCCAGTTCTACAATTTCTCGCATGTTACATATCATAATTTTGATAAGAAAGGAAAACATTCAGTAAAGCAAATAAATATGTTTTTATTGGGATTTCTTACGAAACTCATAATATATGGGTAAGTCTATGTGGCGAAAAAATATTAACAAAAGGAAAACCCAAATAACCTCATTCATTTTCCCTGAAGTCAAAAGTTGTTGGGTTTTATTTCCCCATTCTTGGGCGATGACAACTGGACAACATAGCATAGCATTAGAGTTCTGCATTGGGTCGGGTTACCAACTTTTACCCGAACCCGACCTGCAGTTCGGGTCGGGTCTATATTTTCCCGTTGCGAATCTGGTTCGGGTTGACTTCAACTTCTTTTGTTGCGGTTCAGGTTGGCTTCCATTGTTTCGGGTTCGGGTTGGCTTTTTGACGTTTACAGTTCGGATTCGGGTTGACTCGATTTTTTAAAAGAATGTCCAAACTATTTTTTCACATTAAAATTCTATAAAAACCGCAGATCAAAGTTTCACAAAAACAAAATGCGTGCCTGTCAGTTTTGTATAGTCTTAGAATTCGTTTCTGGAAATTAATATAAACATACTTTCTCAATTACTGATACGATAATGATTATAACGAATCCAGTAAAAAACCTATAGATGGCCCGAAAGAATTCTTGTAATGCGAACCCGACCTGCAGAAAGAAAATTAGATTCATTCCGAGCCGAAAAAACAAAATTCAGGATAACCCGATTCGATGTTTGACTCTATACAATGATCCCAACATGCTCAGAGGTTTTACTATATTTGAATGTTAAAGAATGTAGATTTGTTCGTTCTTCTATGTAAAACATAAAAATTGTATTAGAGATACAATTGTAGATTATTTTTCATAGTGGCATTAAAACATAATTTACTTTTTTTGCATTGCGGGTTCAGGTCGGGTTGTACCCGACACGCGCAGGACTCCAATATACATCTTATATCAGACTGCATGTCCGTTCTTGGGAAAAGATGTATATTGTCATGAAACCATTTTAATTTGCAAAAATGAAGTCAATAAAATCACCATTTTGTGACAAATTGAGTTTCCTAAGAATCGCCCAAAAACGGGCATGCAAATCTGGTATTTTCGCTTCATTGAATTGGGCCTAAACTTTGAACTCATATGCTTGGGACTATGAAAACATTCAATAAAGTGCAAGATATAGGCTTTTGGTAGGATTACTTACCAAACTCATAACATATGGTGTTTTGTATATGAAATAAACTAATTTTAATAACAAATCTTAATTAAAACATACATCTCATACTACATTCACAGGATTTTGCATTCAGTTGTACAATTTATAGCATGTTATGATTTCACCGTTCTTGGGTGTCTAAAAATATAGTCAATATTAACAGGAAGAAAGATAACTGCAATAAATAACAGTACTCAAAAATTTCGTTCATTGAATTACGCCTAAACTTTAAACTGATATGCCTGGCACTATGAAAACATTCAATAAAGTGTAACATATGTAGAACAGATTTTAACAAAAGGAAACGAGCTGAATTTAAAATCCTGAGGGCGTGAAATACTTATATGATGAAATTATATGGTGATATATTATGAGTTTCATAAGAATCGAACATTAACTTCACTTTTAATTGCCCAAGAACAGAAACTATTTACTTCAGAGAAAGTAAAGTTCAAGAAACACATTTCATTCTTTCGCGACTACGCCATTAACACAAAGAATAAATACAATTTAAACTAACTTACGTGAATTGTATACCTTGCAAAATAAGTAAAAAACGCTTCGAAATATCACAATTAATGTAAATAATATTAAATCTTATAGGAAGACAAACGCAAAAGTATATTTACATGCAGCTTACGACACATAAACATTGGGAGTTGCGAGAATGAAGTTTGCCCTTTGCCACTGCCGCTACGATAGATCCAATATTTAACGCCTGCTCTCATTGGCTGGCTGCTTCATTGCCGCGGATTGGCGGAAAGTTGTAAATAGCCTCTAACGCATAAAGTTTTAATTTAAACAAAAAATCTAAATTGAAATTTTAAAATTCGGCTGTGAAGTACACTTTCCGAGGACAAAATTAACACATGACGAAAATTTCAGAGGCCTAGGTGCTATAATTTCGGCGCTTGCCTCGGTCAGGCAGGCAGGCAGGCAGACATCTCTTGTTTTTTATATATAGATTATACTTATATTAGAGGATAACACAAAAAAAATTCGGATAGATTACCTTCAAGAAGTTTAAGAAAGAGTTTTAGATTAGATAACATAAACTTGCGATGGTTGTGTTTTTTAACTTTTATAATTACATTTTATGTATTTTTTAACGCTGAATAAAAAAATTACCTTCACTTTTAACCACCATGTCAAGATTTTTCATTAATCGTAAATTTCAAGGTTAAAAAATAGCGAAAAATCTGATACTATAAAATAGAAGCAAGACTTTTTTATTCAGTTTAATTTTATTTAATTCAATAATTTATTAGATTCTTTGGCTTATACTGGGTTTCTTAGAACTAAGCAGCTCGGGGGTCCGATGAGGTTGGGAGGGGATGGTGGATGAATTTTAACTTTTAGCTTTTTAACTTTGAAATTTGCAATTTTAGAAAATTCCTGACTTGATGGTTTAAAATGAAGGTCATTTTCGGATTCAGTGCTAAAATATACATAAGAATCAATTTTCAAAAGCTAAAAAACATGCTACAACCCAAAATTTGAAAGACAGTGTAATCTAACAGCATTTTAAAATACGTATCATTTTGTAAAGAATTGAGGCTGTTGTTTTTCATCCTTTTATTTAACAAAAAATCTGTTATTTTTATCCTCTTATAATGTTCAGTACAAATTGTACATTTTCCAGTAATATGTCAGAATGATTAAAGATTTTAAATTTATATGGAAATGCTAATTTTACTCCATTTTTACTCCATTTTACCATTTCTTTAATATATCTGACGAAATTATATTTCTACTAAATTTGTGAATGACCCCTAATATGCAGCAAAAAATATACTCCAACTTTAAACAGCTATTACTCGGTCAATTTTAATCGTAGAATAACGGGACTTTTTTGCCATACTTGTCAGTGTAACAGGAAAATTTTACTAAATATAACTTATAGGACCGGAGGACCGTATAAAAATTTAGATTCTGTAATTCTTCACTAAATTGCTTTTTCGCTTCAAACTTTTTTTTTAATCTTAACCCTGCACCTAATTTTGACCATTTTTGTAATTGGAAGTATGCATCTATTACCAACGGTTGAGAAAATAAAGGTCGGTCAGGTTATACGTGGATACACTGTATAATGTAACGTAGAGAGAGATTGTATTTAAGCTACCAGAACCCCACGTAGCACCAAGCTGAGAATCCCGGAGTTCAAGAACTATCAAAAGAAAAGTGAATAATTCGAACATGATTAATATTCAGTGGTCACTTTCTGCAAACATTGTTATTATCTCTCATTTTAGTAGTGTGGTGACTAGAGAACATTTTAATTTCTGATGATCAAAACGGCCGTATTTTCTTCCCGACCTGTACTTTAAAGACCTACTATAAAAGAGTTTCTTCTGAATAGCCCGAAATTTGTCTAATGCATAAGATAATATATACGATGCGAACGCTATTTAGCGTTCGCATCGTATTCAGCAAATGTGGAAAGACTTTCGAGGTGAAGGTCCATATTAATTTAAAATACAAAGTCAAATTCATCATTCCGTTTGATCAAGGTTCATTTGGAAAATAGACCAGCGAAGCGGGCGTAGCCTGCTAGTCATATTATAAAAGCGAATGTGTGTCTGAAAGTTTGAATGAAGTCAGCGTCTAAACGGATGAATTAAAGCTTTTGTATCTTTGGATATAAATGGATTACAGCCCAGAAATGAACATAGGCTATGTTTAATTTATTTTATTCAAATATTTTGCTTAATAATCCAAAATGTCATTATTTTTCATATACAATCAATTGGCAAATTTTCTGTAACATTTAACCTTATTTCTTTAAAGTTGCCACGAAAATAAAAACCCGGAATATTACTTTCTCCTCGACAATTAAATTTCTGAACAATTTCCACACGAAAAATTTAAATACAAAGTATTCAAAAGAAAATATCACGTCATATTTGAAACAAAAAAAAGGAATATTTTTTTATTAGACTTGAAGTTTGAGTGAAGTCAGTGTCTAAACCGATAAATTAATGCTTTTGTATCTTTGGATATAGATGGATTACAAACCAGAAATAAACATAGGCTATGTTTAATTTATTTTATTCAAATATTTTGCTTAGAAATCGAAAAGTTCATTATTTTTCATACACAATGAATTGACAATTTTCCTGTAACATTTAACCATCTATATATTTAAAACGCTAAGCGTTTTCTTTCGACAGTCCGTGAGAAGAAACTACTGCATGAAATTACACCAATCTTTTTTTTAAATGAAAGGTATTTGGCCACAGATTTGTTATCGTCCATTCGTTTGTTCAAATATTTTATTAATTAGCCTTAATTTTAAATTAAAATTCTACAGTTGCGCGTGCGCAGTATATAAGTACAAGTCTGCCTTTGGAGTGACATGCGCAAAAATGCTCGCTCAGTTGAACTATCACATCACAGGTCAGAGTTGTTTTAAGTTCGTCTGCTATTCGATCTTACTGTAAATAGGCTTTTCTTTCATTCATAAAGTTAATATTATTTTGCTCTTTCAGCATTATTAACTATTAAAAAATTTATTGCGTCTATATTAAGAGCTAGATACAGTTTATTTCGGGGTGTCATATTGTTTTGGTCATATTACACACAGAAGATAAACACAGAGATTTGAGGCTAAAAGTTATGTCTGGTGATCCGTCTTATGAATTGCCAATAGTTAGACTCGAAGATTGGGAAAGTAGCATATTAAGTAGTAGCTACTTTTTTGAAAAAATAAGGCATCACAAATATTAAAACGCAAAACTTTTTCTGTAAAATCAGTACTGAAATTCGAGACATTCGTATGCGTCAACTGTTTAAAGTCAACAAAGTTTAACGCAGTAATTTAAAGCTCTCAATTTTTGTAGAGGACGCAGGTTTAAACCCAAGCATGGCAAAATGTGTAATATTTTTGTCGATAATTCATTTCAATAATGACATATTTTACTAGGAAGAGAAATCATAGAATTTTTATTTATTATTATTATTACTATTTGAATGTTCTATAATTAAATAAAATTTAACACTCATTAATATTTTGAAAAAATAATGATTTTATATTTTAAATATTTAAGCTAAAATATTTTACATGTAATTATCAATTGAGTAAATTGAGCTGATCTAAAATTGTCGGTATATTTTCTGGCCATTATCAAGAATATATATGTGTGTGTGTCAGAAAGAAAAGTTTGTCATTCATTTGCGTAAAAATAAAACGGAAAGAAAAAAATATTCGTATAAGAGCTATAAAAGAAATTACCTTGATATCCAGTTTTAATATTTAAAAAATGTATAAAAATGTAAAATAAAATTCAAGTAATAAAAAATATACATTAAAAATAATTAACTGCATCAAGTTTCAAATTTAAGTTTTTAGAGAATGAGACAGATAAAAATAAAATTCATGGAGATTTTAATGGCCGTGTAATAAATAAATAAATAAATGAAAATAGATATTGTTATTTAAAGAAAAGAAGCCGTAGTACAGTGGCGGTCAAAAGTTTCCGGCCAGCATAAATTTTTTGGTTAATTTCTAAGTATACCCATATGAAGAGGAATCGCAAAGTGATACTTATACACTTTATTGACATAACAGTTAAGAACTTATTTATGGAATAAAAAATGAATATTAATAAATTTAATTGACAAAACTAATTGCAAAAGAAAATGCATGTTCTCAAAAGTTTCCGGCCACTTTGGCAAGTTTGAAAAAAAAAATGGTGTTATAAAAGAAAATGACAGTGATCAACAACATTTACAATTAGTATTTTGTATTCATACATTTAGCAATAAGTACTGCGGCGCAGCAACGTGGCATCGATTCAATGAACAGTTGTAGATCATCAATGTTAAGTTTTGTCCACGGTTCTTGCAATTTTTGTAAAAATGCTGCTAAATTGGAATATTTATGATTCCACACACGTTTTCAAGTTAGTTTCAAAGATTTTTTTTTATTATATTCAGATCGGATGATTGGGCTGTCCATTTCAAAAGAGAAGTTTTTTTGTGCAAATGCCACTGCTTGACGAACTTGGATGTATGTTTTGGTCGTTATCATGATGAAACAAATAGTTGCGATCACAAGTTTTCCTCCAATAAGGCAGCAAAGGATATTGCGAGATATCCTTATGCATTGCACTATTCATCTCGCCGCGGATTTTAAATAACGAACAAGCGCATTTTTCAGAAAATGCTCCCCACAGTATATTGTGTCCTCCGCCGTGCTTCATTGTGGAAATAATATATCTCGCACCTTATCTTTTGTTTTTAGGTCGTCGGTTGTAATGTTTTTTATCACTCACAAAAAGATTGAACGTCGATTCATCTGAAAATAGTACCTTATTTCCAGTTTTCACTTGTCCAGTCTTGTTATTCCTTGGCAAACGCCAGTCGGGCCCTCTGAATTTTTTTACATATAAAAGGTTTTTTAACACCGAATGTTCCATAAAGTTCTACGCCACATAAGCGTCTTGACACTGTTAGATAGACTTGTTTAGCAATAACCATAACACCATAAATCGCTTTTAACACCATAAATGGCGTGGAATTGCAGCGGCATTTTTACGCGGGTCATTAACTGCTTTACTTCTGATAATTCTGTCCACACGAATAGTCGTTTTCCGGAGTCTCCTGGACCGTGACGAGTTCCGAAGGCCATGACCATCTTTATATATTTTTTAAATATCATTTACAGCAAATTTTCCGATCGACAACTTTGCCGCAATCTCACGAGAGGATTGTCCCTTTAGCGATAAACAAATCACTCATTTAAGAGCAATAAATTGTTAAATTTTTCCTTTTTGAATTTCAAATATTTTATTCACCTTGATTAATTAACAAACATGGCCAAAAAACGCTTTAGCGATAGCAAAAACTAATGAATGACGAATGGCCGGAAACTTTTGAACGCGCGAATTTTGAATTCCTCCCTTTGCATCAAGTATCTTAAGTAACCAATCAAAATGATCACGTGGTCAGAGGTAATTTGCTTTTTTCTAACTTTTGGAGCAATTGAACTTCTTCTTCGCTAAAACGTTCTGTCAAACAAATAAAAAAAAAAAACTGGCCGGAAACTTTTAACCGCCACTGTAAGTAAAAATAAATTCTCTACCCGGTGATTTTAGGTAAATTTCTGATAAAAAGCAAGCATAATTAGTTGTAAATTATAAACTTAAAGTTCTTTCACTTCACTGAATAGGGTTAGACTGGCAGCACCATCTATCGCCTAAAAGAAATAAGAATCACTTATGCAATATAGAAATTCGTCACGTAATTCGTCATTCAGTAATTAATTTAAAAGCAACTAATTAAAAAATCAAGAATTTTTCTAATGAAACGTTCAAGTTATTTACCGACAAATCTTGACGGGCACTAACTAGTACTTCTTTAACGTTACCAAGAAAATAAAAATCCGGAATAATACTTTCTCCTCGAAAATTAATTATGTGAGCAATTTCCACGCGAAAAATTTAAATACAAAGTATTCAAAAGAAAATAAATATCACATCATATTCGAAAAAAAAGGGGAATATTTTTTATTATACTTCAAGCATGAATATCCGTTACTAAGCGGTTTTCTATCAAAAATGGCATAATAATTAGAAGGAATAATAATGAAAAAGATTTATAATATTTAGAAAATATTTCGCTTTGAAAAATATGAAGTCATATTTCAAATAAAACAGGCATTTTCAAGTATACGTTAAAAATACAAGGGGCATGAATATCAGTAACTAATGAAAATCATAAATAATGACGTCATATTTAAAATGAACAACAGAAATACTTTTTACTAATACTGATTAAAAATTGTGAATGTAATAAATTGCACACAAATGAGAGTTTTCATTCAAAATTCACTTTATGATTATCAGAAGACATTTTTTGTGGAAAAAGGGGGAAATAAAACGGATTAATATATTTTTCGAGGCTATTTTCTCTTTAAAATTGAAAAAGAAAATAAATTTTCCAAAAACTAAAAACATATTTTCGCACATTGAAGTTTCATGAATGAATTTATTCCACGGAGACGAAAGCGAAAATCGTCTGTCAACATATTGACATTTACAACCAAGGATGTAAATATAACTTCCGTGCATAGAAGTGGATAGTTATTGTTCCCTATTCATACGAATTGAATAAAAAAAAAAACATATACTGTTTTAATTAATTATTTTTAAATGTTGGCAGATTAAACATTTCACAAAGGCGTTTTTAGTAAAAAGTTTTATCGGGTAAAAATGATGTAATATTTTTTTCATGTAAAGTATTCATTTTAATCAGAAAATATTACTATATATTTAGATTAATTTCGTCAAAGTGATGTCATTTTCATTTCACCAGCTTCAAAATCTTAAAATAATCATTTACTTTTCAGAAATAACGTTTTTCATCAAAAGGCGCATAATTTCAAAATGCAATTTTAGCTTATATTTTAAATACAGTTTCTTACTTGATATTTAGTATTTAATAAAACTGATGTTTCAGTGTTTATCTAAATTAAATGTACAATAATATTAGATTTTATTAAGCGATTTCATGTTTTAAATAAATTAAAATACATATTTTTACATGGTTCATGAAGTGAAATTTTTTTAAATATCTCGACAAGTATTATTCCGAAGGAAAAACTAACCTGGTGAAAACGTCGTCATATTTTAAATCATTAACCTGTTTTCTTTCAGAAAATATTAGTTTTTATAGCAATTATATAAAATGGCGTGATTTCCACAGACTTTATCATTCGTAAATACATAAGTTTAACTTACTTTTACCGTACAATCTCCTATAATACTGCTTTCAATAAAATTTAATAAATACAGTCCCTGGCCAAATTATTAGACGCACTGTTATTTTTTACGAAATACATGTTTTCGACGAAGTTTATATGCAGCTGTGTTATATTTAAACATAGATTTAATGAATTTTTATTCGGGAGATTTGCTATATACTTCCTATTGGTATTTAGTTTTAACGTATGGCAACACAATGTGAACCAATGGATACACGGACGTAAACAAATGGTAACCGGTTGCAGCCAGTTCAAACTGGTGTTCGCTAGTGCGTTAGTTGAGGACGTGTTTCTGTGGCGTTATGCGCTTGGTTTATTTGTTTCAAAGTTGTATGCTACGTAGTTAGTTGTTTTTTGTGTGTGCAGTGTTTAAATAAGCACGTGGAACATTTTCAGCATGGGTTAAACAGGTGATCTGTCACCTCGTAAAAAAGTTGAAGTGAAGGCCCTCGTGGATACTAAAAGTTTTGCAAACCGCGAAATATCACGAAGATTGAAGGTTTCTGAAGCTAGTGTACGACGCATAAAGCAGAAAATTGAGGTAGGGGACGATTTGAGCCCAACATGAAAGCAAAGATGTGGCAGAAAGCCCATTTTCACTCCAAGGTCAGAGAGATGTTTAAAGAAAATTTGTGTGGAAAACAGATGGGCTACCACAAAAATTATAAAATCGCAACTCCAAGATGCTAACGTGAATGTTCCTGAGCGCACTGTTCGCAGAAAATTAACAGAAATAGGTTTTAAGGCCTGCCGCCCCGCCAGGAGGCCCAAGTTAACAGCTGCAATGAAAGCAAAGCGTCTGAAGTGGGCCAAACAGTGGCGTGATAATGATGTGGACTTCTGGAGATCAGTAAGTTATTATAATTTCATCACTAGTCATACATTCAATATCATTTTCTATGCAATGACGCAAGATCCGCAGAGATGTTTGTATTTTTTTCTGTTTTTGACAGGTTTGCTTCAGTGAAGGAAGCACATTTGAAATTTTGCAGAATAAAGCTCAGTTTGTGGGTCGTCGTCCTGGCGAAAAGTTCCATCCTGATTGTATTGTTCAGACTGTTAAACACCCTACAAAAAATCATGATTTGGTCAGTCATCAGTTGCAAGGATACTGGACGTCTGTACGTCGTAAAAAGTACAATGAAACAATATCAGTACAAAGACGTCTTACAAAATCGGTTGATTCCGCAGCTCAAAGAATGGTTTCCAAATGGGGAACCATTCATTTTCATACAAGATGGAGCTCCCTCCCACACAGCACGGTCTGTTAAAGCTTTTTTAGTACAGAAAAGTATTCCTCTGTTGGACTGGCCAGGTAATAGCTCTGATATGAACCCAATTGAAAACGTGTGGGACTCATGAAAGAGAAGTGGCTAAATTTGTGATTACAAACAAAACTTAGCTTTAAGAACAGATAATCCATGTGTGGAATCATCATCCTCAAATGCAGAAGACAGTACAGTCTTGCATTGATAGCATGCCGCGAAGAATTAAAGCTCTCATAGCGGCTAAAGATGGAACAACAAAATATTAACTTTTCATTACATTTTCTTCATTTTTGTTCATGAGTTAATAAATACATATTTTCTCTACAATGATGATGTTTTATTAGTGTTACAGATACTTACGTTATTAATAATATAGTAAATATACATTGTATCTCGTAAAAAACAATACAGCTGTACCGTATCACCTGATAATTAACGTTTTCTATAAAATCTTATGGTGCGTCTAATAATTTGGCCAGGGACTGTAGTATATGAAAGTCGATGTAAAAGCGTTTAGCAAGCAATTTTAATTAGAGATTAGGCTTTACGCGAGACATAGTTTCGTGTAAAGAAGTGCCGATACCACTAATTAAGCAATAAAATCGCATTTCACTTCATATCCAACTTTAATTTTTAAAGGCACCATGATTATCGACAGCACAAGAGAAATGGCAATAAAAAATCCCGGTAATAATAATTATTATTATTTTCTGAAATTTTCTTTCGATTTAAAAATATCTAAATCTACACTTAAAAATATCTCTGAAAGATAATCATTGTCCTTCATTGGAGAATTGTCCTGCAAATTTCGAAGCTCCCATAATCCTAAATTGCAACACAACAATGAATATGAAAATGTTTATCCACAATTGAGGTGCTTTTTCCATAAATAGATTTTTTCTGCGATTGAAAGCAATAAGCAACTCCATTCCTTTAATAATTAGCATTTAGGCTTCGAGAGTCTTTGGAGGAATATAAACATTTTGCTATTATTGATAGATCTACAGCTGTTAAAAGCGTGGCAATGTGAAGTAAAAAAGTCCTTCCGGCCAGTGCCGGGAGGAAGAGGTAGCTTTCATAATCCTTATTTAAAAAAAGCCAACTTATATCATGCAAACACACGAAGCTCAATTTAGTGGAAACCGAATATAGGAGATTCAATACTAATTTTTATCAATATAATGAATGAGAATTTCGCGAAATTAGTCAGCTTTATCCAAGCTGCTTTTCTTTAAAGTGACTTATATTTGGCTGACAAATTCGGCAATTTCTTAAAGTGCCTGTCATTTTAAGACAACATGGTGGATGAGGCTAAGCAGTGAACTTGGTCGAGACCTTAGTAATTGCTGTGCACATGCTCACTCACATCGGAATCGGTTAATATATAGGAGTGCTGTCGCATGCAAAAAATCAGATTTTTCAAAATGTCAGCCACAATAGAAATTGAAACAGCTATATCTGAGCCATTTTTTAAGGTAAAGACAAACAAAAAATGCTCCTGAATCCTTATATCAAGATCAAATACTTAAGAAAGAAACCTTTTTCAATTTCTAATTTTTTTGCACCTCACTTTAAATATATATATTTTTTTTATTTTAATGGCCGCCATTTTGAAACAAGATGGCTGATGAATCTCGCCAGCGAACTTGGTCGAGGTGTTGATGTATACTATCCACATGCCTTCTTACATCGAAATAGGCGAATACGTGTGTTATCGCGTGACAAATACAAGATCGTTTCAAAATGTTAGCCATGCTAGAAATTCAAAGTGCTATAAATCAACCATTTTTTAAGATATCAACAAAAGAACAAATTTTCAGAAACAAAAACTGCTCCGGAATCTTTGTATCAAGGCCAAACACATAAAAAAAATCTTTTTCATTTTCCAATTTTTTAATACCTCATTTTGAATTTTAAATTTAATTTTTTTAAATGGCAACCCTTTTGAAACAAGATGGCGAATGAAGCTGGCCAACGAACTCGGTCGAGACATTGGTATGTACTATGTACAGACCAAGTTACATCCAAATAGGTTCATAAATACGCCTGTTATCGCGTGACAAAAATCAGGTCGTTTTAAAATGTCAGCACAAGAGAAATTCAAAATGCTATTACTCAGCCATTTTTTTTTAGATATAGACGAAAGAAAAACTGTTCCGGAATCTTTTTATCAAGGTCAAACACATGAGAAGAAAATATTTTTTCAATTTTCAATTTTTGGTACCACAATTCAAATTTAAATTTTTCTTAAAAATTTAAATGGCCGCCATTTTTAAACAAGATGGCGGGTGAAGCTGGCCAACGAACCCGGTCGAGACATTGGTATGTACTATGCATAAACAAAGTTACATCCAAATCGGTTCATAAATACGCCTTTTATCGCGTGACAAAATTCAGGACGTTTCAAAATGTCAGCCACGCTAGAATTTCAAAATGCTATAACTCAGCCATTTTTTAAGATATAGACGAAACAAAAACTGCTCCGAAATCTTTGTATAAAGGTCAAATACATAAGAAAAAAATATTTTTCCATTTTCAATTTTTGGGATCACATTTCAAATTTTATTTTTTTTTAAAAATTTTAAATGACCGCCATTTTGAAACAAAATGGCGGATGAAGCTGGCCAACAAACTCGGTCGAGAGATTTGTATGTACTATGTACACACCGAATTACATCCAAATCGGTTCATAAATACGCCTTTTATCGCGTGACAAAATTCAGGACGTTTCAAAATGTCAGCCACGCTAGAAATTCAAAATGCTATAA
Organism: Maratus speciosus; assembly: GCA_963932465.1. NCBI lineage: Eukaryota > Metazoa > Arthropoda > Arachnida > Araneae > Salticidae > Maratus > Maratus speciosus. The sequence continues at coordinate 105,148,738 of OZ010795.1, read as the reverse complement.
CTCAGCCATTTTTTAAGATATAGACGAAACAAAAACTGCTCCGGAATCTTTGTATAAAGGTCAAATACATAAGAAAAAAATATTTTTCCATTTTTAATTTTTTGGTACCACATTTCAAGTTTTAAATTTTTTTAAAAATTTTAAATGGCCGCCATTTTGAAACAAAACGGCGGATGAAGCTGGCCAACGAACTCGGTCGAGACATTGGTATGTACTATGTACACACCGAATTACATCGAAATCGGTTCATAATTACGGGAGTTACAGTGTGACATAGGTCAGATATATATATATATATATATATATATCAATTTTGAACGGAGGGTGGTTTCGGGGTCTGGGGGTCATGATCGATGAAAATATACCAAAATTTTTTGAAATCGCTTTCCTCCGAACGGCTGCAATAGGTAGCTTTTTTGTAAAGAAAGCTACCTAAATGTAATAAATATTTGAAAGTTAAAGTTTTTTCTTGTACTTTTATTATCTATTTTTGAACTTTTGTAGTTCATTTGATATTTTTTAATACCGTTTATCTCATTTTGTAAGATGCGATTTTTTGGAACAGAAACTTAATGTTGTATGTTCATTTTTCGATTATTCTAATCTAAACAAATTCATGTCTGAAGTGACCTGTTAATAACCATTTTCCTTTAAAAATATTTACTAACATACCTCTTTAGATAACATTCTTTGTCACGAAAACATGAATTAAATCAATATCAATGAATGGAATAAATAACTATAAAAGACAAGGCTGTGTTTTAGTCATCTGGCCTGAGTTTTCTACTGAACCAATTTTGAAAATATTTTTAAATGAAAGCAGTTTATTTGCATATGTGTCCGCACTTGATATTTTAAAAAATAATTTATTTTTTTTATATTTTAATTTTGATTTAAAAGTCTTTTAGGAAATTTCTTCACAGTATTGACAACTGGGTTACTTCCATCGTTACAGAGTAAAAGGAAACAATCGGAATTACTATATCATTACGGATGCTCTTTTCTCATTGCAATTAAAAGTAACTGTTTTTTTAAATAGAAAAAGGCTTCACATAAAAAAAAACAACTCTTTTTACTCATAAAGCTATTACATTTCGATATTTTTTACATTGCGATGATGCTGAGATTGAGACGTTAATCTCAAAGGGCTTTAGTGAGCTAAAGTGACATCATAGTAAAAAAGAAATGAATATTTTCTTTGATAAAACTAAATATTTTACTACGAAGTTGTCGAAAAGAATAAATTTCTGGATTCCAGTGGGACTGAGATTAGAACATCAAGTGAAAGAGTGCGAATGTCCACATGCAAAATTGTAACTGGCAAAAGTGACGTAATCTTTGAAAATATATTTATTAATAATCTATTGCATGTGGAAATGTTTTTAAAATGGTCAATGAATATGAAAAGTACGCATGCAATTTTTACGACGGTGAAAATGACGTTAATTTTAGATTTTTTTGTACAAAATTAAATATGATTGTGTCATAGTGGCGCAATTTTCGTCGATTTTTCATTTCGTAATACCAAAGATCAAAGCCTAAATTGATAACTTCATAATTTATTATCCGAATATCAGATCACTGATTACATATAGTAATAAAAAATAATTTTTCAATAATTCGAGTATTTAAAGTTAAACTTTAGTTATAAATAACATTTGTTTTATGCGTTAGGCCAGCTGTCTCATAATATTGATTATTTATTGTAAATATTTTTGTAGTTTTTTTTATAACTTCAATCTAACAGTTCTTTTAAACATCTTTATTCTCTGAATTCGACGGGTTCCGACTGGTAAAATACATTAAATATAAATGATGAAATAGAATAACAGAGATGTAAATTTATTCCTCTTTTAATCTCAGAAAAGGAGTATGAAATTTCAAGCTCACGAAAGAAATCTAAACTAGGACTTCCCTCAGAGGGATTAGTCTGAGCGATATTACTGAGAACATAGATTTAATAATAACATGTGGAAGTAAAGAAAATGAGATGTTATCTTTAATTGTCCATATACTGCGAAAAATTGAAATGATGAAAATAAACGAATTGTAGAATTACAAAATCTTATACATAAATTCGTATACACTGTTTAAAAAAAATGGGAAATCAAACCATTCAAGACAGCCATGCATGGATATAAAATTGAAAGTACGCAATATATTAAAAGTAAAATAGAAAATGAAACACTAATTTACTTATATCGGAATTTTAACTGTATAAAATGATGCCAAGAGCATAATCGGACGTTCCGCACCAATTTGAGTAACTTTAAATGACAAATATATGATGTTTAAAAAGAATGGACTGTACTTTATATGGTGTGTGCTCCCCCGGAATAGTTAATATTGTACAATATCTATTTTCCACGGACGCAATGAGGTTGTCGATAACATTTAAGGAATTCTCTTCTCAAAACCTAATATAGTATCAAAGTACCGAATACATCAAAAGTGGCATGCAATGCTTCGTTAGAGTGTGTTTTAGATATGCTCGATCGGATTTAAATGATGAGTGTATGCTGGCCACTACATACGCTGTATTGTTTTGTTTTCAAACATATTCTGCACAAGTTGAGCTGTATTTAGCATGTATTAAATAAAAGAAATCGGCAATGATTACAACATAAAGTATGACACAAGATCTGAATATATCGTCTGCATAACTTTTGAGCTGTCAAAGTGTCATTTGAAGTAATTTACAAATCCATACATATTTATTCAGCAAATCATGCAAGCTAACATACGCCAATATGAACCCGATTACAAAATTTCACCAGAATAAGTTAATATATAAAAAATCTACTAATGATAATTGAGAATATGACCTTATGATAAAATGTCTAGAAAAATGAATCGGATAAAAAATTCATATCACATTTAAAACGGCACTTCCCTCTGTTAGTGGCCTTGGCGAGAGAGAGAAAAGCCTAGAGAAGGAACACTTTAACAAGTACTTTCGGGCAACCTACTCACTGTTTCATACAGGTCTTTATTCAATATTTACACAATTTATTTAATGCTAGGTGGGTATCTATCAGTTTTGTTGCGTTTAAATCGCATGTTTTGCAGAGGAAATGCAGCATTATGAAATATTTAAAGTTGCTGTACCTAATAATTCCAAATTAATGGTAATTGAGATCGCTTTCCGTTAATTTCATCTTTTTAAATTTTAAATTTTTTAGAAACCATTCATAGAGACAATTGTATATTTTAAAACCAACCCGAAGCAACATTTCAAGATTTTGAGCTCAGCAGTAACAGAGAAATAGAAAATTTTTGTAAGTTTTTTGTTTCTGCACTGTTTTATATAGCGACATTTTTAGAAATTGTTCTATTGCGAGAATTTACGTCATGATAAATACAGTCATGTCAATTTTCATGTTTATATTCCTAACAGTTCCATGTTCTTCGTTACTTAGATCATCTTTAGATCTTTTTCCGCTTTGTTTAGTCTTTCTATTTTCTAGAATTCGTTCTACAACGAGCATTTACATCTTATTAATTACTACCATGCCAAAGTTCTAGTTTATAACCCCAACAGTATCCCAAAAATTTCAGTATTCCAAATAAATCATAGTTTAGAACCTTTCTAGAAATTTCTACGTTTATCGTCAAATTGAACCTTTTAGAGAGCGTTAATTACGAGTATTTACATCTTAAAAGTAACTACCGCACCAAATTTATAGTTTCTAATCCAATCAATATCGCAGAAATCACAATTTTAGAACTTTTTTGCTCCTGCAACGATGTAGGTTCTTGCACTGACATAAAATAGTCTTTTTTTTCGGAGCAGAGATGGCCACCAACATTTTTTTAAGTTGGCTATGTAGTTGCAGAGATAACACCTCACAAACGTACTATATACTTAAAAACGTATTATATACTTTATAATATTATAACGCTTTATAATATTAGCATTAGATGTACAGATACAAAAGCCATTTATCTGTTACAAACTAAAGTACCGGCGTTGCCCAGGATTTGAAGGATGTTTGTTCTGAAAAATCAATTTCAAAATTTAACATACAACACAAAACAAACATTACAAAAGCAGTCGAAATGTTGTTGAATGAATCACATGAAAACGCTATATAAAAATGTATGAAGTATATAACAGACGCAAAAGAATACAGCTATAAATGAACTTATTTCAATTTATAATTGGAGCAATAATGTTAAAATACGCCAATATTTCCCTAATCGGATTTTTATCATGCTTCAATACTTTTTTCATACTCATATGACGTTATACTATATCCACCATGCCCTTTATACTTCCAATATGACGTAATATTTTCCTCTTTCACGTGGAAACCTTGAAATAGAAAAGTTATGAAGTTATATTCACTTTCATTTAAATTCGTCAAACCATTTATTTCATTTTCATATTTCATGTGAATATCTTGCAATAGAAAAGTTATGACGTAATATTCACCTTTTTTTTAAATTCGGCAAACTGTTTATTTCATTTTCATTTTTCACGTGGAAATCTTGCAGTAGAAAATTAATTGTTGTAGTAATAATTTTATTGTGTTTTTTAATTGTTGGCAACTGCTATAACGAAAAATTTTTAAATTTGATAAGAAATTGCTGTTAAATTGGTGGCTTTTTATTAATTAAAAATTAACTATAAGTTATTTCGATTCCGGATTACTTTAGTTGTCTCGGCCATGTTTTAATACACATGTACGTATCTCTTCACAATTTTGGCTTCCAAATTGTGGATTTTTTATAGAATTACAAACAGACAGATAGACAAGTTTTCATTTTTATATATCTCTCTATTCTATAAAAAGTAACTAACGCTGTCACCGCCGCCGCTGCCGGTTTTGAATTTTTTGTGACCGGAGGTCTTTCTTCGTTAATATTAAGAAAACTATTGCATACAAATATATGAAAATCTGTGGTATTATAGCGAAATGTTTGATCAACACACTAATGCATACAGTTTTCAAATCGAAGAATTATTTTAAGAGATATTTAATGCTAAAGTTGGACAAAATCGTTCCATTAAAAAAAATTTATAAGAGCAAAAGGTATACATGGGAATTTAATCATTTTTAGATCATTTTATTTAATAGAAGATCCCGGTCTGCAGATTTCATTAATTTTTTTTTTTAATTTGACACATATTTTGAGGTTTTATTTCTATTTTAATTTCAAATATTCAGCATTTTGACAGATATTTTTTACATATTTTAGAAAATGGTATTAATTTAAACTGTTGCCAACTGTATAAACAGCGCAAACAATAATGTTTGCTTCAAATAAAAAAAAATATTTACACGTTACTATTATTAACAGAAAAAAACTTTCAAATTAGAATTAAATGATTAGGTATAAAAAGCAGGCACTTATTGAAAATTACGCCATAAAAACTATATTTTCATGTGAATTTTAAAAGAGAAAGATATTGTAAAATAAATTCATTAACATGCGTTAGAAATCTGAAATAGAACAAATTACGTCACATTACACTTATTATGCAAAATGAACAAAAAATAGTATTGCAAAAAAGTTTAAATTTAAAAATTGCGCGAGACAAAATATTAGAAGTTAAATATTAGATTTTTTCAAAATTTTATTATTTGTCGTTTGATGTGAGGTGTTCAGCTATAAGTATGCAAAATGTCATGTCTCCAACTTAATTAGGGGCTGAGTTAAAAAAATTGCTTAAAATGCAGAAGTTAGAGACCGGAGGGTTAAATGTGACTTTTTCAAAATTTTATGATTTATCGTGTTATCGCAAGTGTTCAGCTATAAGTATGCAAACTTTCATGTCTCCAACTTAATTAGGGGCTGAGTTAGAAAAATTGCTTAAAATACACAAGTTAGAGACCGGAGGGTTAAATATGACTTTTTCAAAATTTTATGATTTATCGTGTTATCGCAAGTGTTCAGCTATAAGTATACAAACTTTCATGTCTCCAACTTAATTAGGGGATGAGTTAGAAAAATTGCTTTAAATACACAAGTTAGAGCCCAAAGGGTTAAATATTAAGCCTTTTTCAAAACTTTATTATTTGTCGTTTGATGTGAGATGTTCAGCTATAAGTATGCAAAATTTCATGTCCCCAACTTAATTAAATTAGGGGCTGAGTTAGAAAAATTGCTTAAAATACACAAGTTAGAGCCCAGAGTGTTAAATATTAGACCTTTTTTTCAAAATTTTATTATTTGTCGTTTGATGTGAGGTGTTCAGCTATAAATATGCAAAATTTCACGTCTCCAACTTTATTAGGGGCTGAGTTAGAAAAAAAAATGCTTAAAATACACAAGTTAGAACCCAGAGGGTTAAATATTAGACTTTTTCAAAATTTTATCATTTATCGTTTGATTTGAGGTGTTCAGCTATAAGTATGCAAAATTTCGTGTATCCAACTTAATTAGGGGCTGAGTTAGAAAAATTGCTTAAAATACAGAAGTTAGAGACTGGAGGGTTAAATATGACTTTTTCAAAATTTAATGATTTATCTTGTTATCGCAAGTGTTCAGCTATAAGTATGCAAACTTCCATGTCTCCAACTTAATTAGGGGCTGAGTTAGAAAAATTGCTTAAAATACACAAGTTAGAGCCCAGAAGGTTAAATATTAGACCTTTTTCAAAATTTTATTATTTCTCGTTTGATGTGAGGTGTTCAGCTATAAGTATGCGAAATTTCATGTCTCCAACTTAATTAGGGGCTGAGTTAGAAAAATTGTTTAAAATACATAAGTTAGAGCCCAGAGGGTTAAATATTAGACTTTTTAAAAATTTTATTATTTGTCGTTAGATGTGAGGTGTTCAGATATAAGTATGCAAAATGTCATGTCTCCAACTTAATTAGAGGCTGAGTTAGAAAAATTGCTTAAAATACACAAGTTAGAGACCGGAGGGTTAAATATGACTTTTTCAAAATTTTATGATTTATCGTGTTATCGCAAGTGTTCAGCTATAAGTATACAAACTTTCATGTCTCCAACTTAATTAGGGGATGAGTTAGAAAAATTGCTTTAAATACACAAGTTAGAGCCCAAAGGGTTAAATATTAAGCCTTTTTCAAAACTTTATTATTTGTCGTTTGATGTGAGATGTTCAGCTATAAGTATGCAAAATTTCATGTCCCCAACTTAATTAAATTAGGGGCTGAGTTAGAAAAAATGCTTAAAATACACAAGTTAGAGCCCAGAGGGTTAAATATTAGACTTTTTCAAAATTTTATTATTTGCCGTTTGATGTGTGGTGTTCAGCTATAAGTATGCAAATTTTTAAGTCTCCGACATATATAGTTTCTGAGAACGGGCTCTGTGACAGACGGACAAACAGACAGACAAAGGAGTGAGACAGGTAGGGTTTCGTTAGATGAACGAAACTCTAAAAACATGCTGCGGATGACTGTAACAACATCCTAAAATTACATTACCATCAGCGATCTACCAATCCCGAATTTAGTTTATATTAGTTTCATATATTCTTATTCTTTTGTCCGGCCCTGTAAAATAATTATCAATATTATATAGAGTAAAATCTCTGAATAGCGGACACCCCGAGAATGCAGAATTTTTCCTCTATTTAGAGGTGACCGCTACTGAGAGTAAAACATGTACAGTTATTTAAGAGTTGGTAATCGAAAAAATGTCCGCTAAATAGAGGTATCCGCTAATCGGGTGTGTCCGCTATGGAGGTTTGACGGGTAAAACTTCTGAATAGCGAACACCTCGGGAGGACAGAATTTGTCCTCTATTTGGAGGTGTCCGCTACTGAGAGTAAAAAATGTACAGTTATTTAAGGGTTGGTAATCGAAAAAATGCCCGCTAAATAGAGGTGTCCACTAATCGGGTGTGTCCGTTATGGAGGTTTTACTGCATAATAATATCATCCTTTACAAGAAAATAGCATACTGTATGATAGACAGACAGACATCCAGAGAAAGATAACCTCCCGGATCAATAAACACTCATGTCTTTTGTTTTAATCATCCACAATTGTATGTCATACAACATGCCAGATTTTATACAACAGGCTAAAAACGGTCACCGTGGTACGGAATACTGTATTATTATTTGTTTGCCCACCAAAACTGGTTGCCACGGGTTGTTGCAAGGTTTGTGATCACGTGGTTGAAACTGATCTATTCAATATTACTCCGTGCGTATTTTTTTTTATTTGCTCCATGTGTTCAAACCAGTTGTCTACGAAAACATCAACCGGTGAAAGTGACGCACACCAAATTTCTGTGACGTATGCAGATAAATTGTGCTTTTTAAGAGTTTTTTCTATATAATTTTTAAACGGTTTGGAACTTATTTTTCATAGTAGGTGCATTCAGTAGAGGACCCTCATAGGTACCTTCTGGTGCAATCAGAAACGAAATCCGACAAATATTTTTTGAGTTATGCTTGACGAAAGGTTTTTATTAGGCTTTTTTTTTAGTAGGACATGGCGTTAATATCCATCGTAGTAGTAAAGTGTCCGGACAGTAATATTTCGCTGAGTATTAGCCTTCGCTTCGCTCAGACAATGATTCTATTTAGATAAACCAAAATATGCAAATTCCCGTAAGGCATGGTGACGTCACGGCGACGTCGTTGTGAAGTCACACTGTGATTTTGTGACCGTCGATGTGACGTCACGTGACGTGGATGTGACGTCACAGTGACTAGAATGTGAGGTCGTTATGGCCGTTTTAGAGGTCGTTTGTGACGTCACATTGTGACCACTCTGTGAAGTCACGGTGTGACTAATTTGTGAAAAGTGTGTCATTTGTGACTATTTTGGCATTAACTTTGTGACGAACCTGTGACGAAAGTGACAATGTTTTGAAGTCACACTGTGACCAATTTGTGAAATATGTGTCATTTGTGACGAACTTGTCATAAACTCTGTGATGATTTCAAATGAAAATCAAATTTCAAATTAATTGCTTAAAAGGCGTAAAGGCGAACTAGTGAAAAAGATTCCATGCTGGAACTCGAACCCGGGCCATCAGTATAGCGCACTTAGGGGCCGTTCAAATATTACGTAAGCACCTAAGGGGGGGGGAGGGGGTTAGCGATTTGCTTATTTTTGCTGACAAGGGGGGAGGGGGGTTTGAATGATGCTTACGTAAGACATTTTTAAAATCTCTAACTTGTAAAAAAAAAAAAAAAAAAAAAAAAAAAAAAATTATAAAATTTCAAATTCAAAGAAAGAAATAGCAAAAGAATATTAAACTTGAAGTTCTGATGTCAGCTATTTTGACCGCACAAGGAAAACATAAACGATCTCTTTTATCTAGAGGTGACTGTTCATGTTTGATGCATGAGGGCTTATTATCTCTGAGAACTTACTACTATTTCCAATTGTGAGAATAGAATAGAATAGAATTGAATGGACCGATGCGATATGTATTGTGACAATATGAGTTTTCCGGGAAAGCTTCCAAAACGTAAGTAAAATTCTATCTTTTTTGTTTCCGCCCCTCCTCTGTCAAGTGGTTGAACCCCATAACCATAGTGACCGACTGCTCTACTGTCTGGTGTCTCGTGAGTTTTGAAAACCTCTCAGTACAGATCTGCACGGGCCGGGCTCGGGCCTATTTTCATTCACGGCACTCGGGGCGGGCCCGGGCCATACATTTTTCTGAAGGCTCGGGACGGGCCGGGTTCGGGCCTTACTTTTTTCCTGGGGGATCGGGCCGTGCCCATTTTTTTCTGTACAGAGCCGGGACTGGTTTCATTCCAAGTCTTCAAGGCCCAAAATTTTAAGTCCTAGTTTTGACGCAGCCCGTATGAAAATCATTGTCTCGGCGTAGCCTGATCCGTTCAAAGGTCAGTAAAATTAGGTCAGGCTCAAAAAATTTTGAAAAAAATGTACACATTTTTAAATCGCCATTATTCTACTATTAAACATTCAAATTTATTCATTTTAAAGAATAGTAGATTTCTACGCTTATTAAAATATAGCTAAATGAAAATATAAGAAAACATGCGAGAAGGAACCTGTCTATGTCAAAATCCTGTTATAAACTGAAAAACGTGTTGATCCATACAAAATTAATATACTAATACGTAAGAATAGGATATATAATACTTTTAAAACTTGCTAAGAAGGGCACTTGTCTATAACGGATTTTTTTCTTTTTTATGCAATTCCGTTTTAGAAGATTTTATTGTATAGCATTTTTCAGATTTTTAGCACTTCAATACATGGAAAATGGATTAACGATATTAATGATAACGGATTCATTTACATACAAGAAATAGAGATTGATTAAAAAAAATAAATGTCGCAGCCTGCGCCACTTATATGAAAATGAAGATTATAAACATAAAAAAATATTTAAGACATATTTTTGGCCAGAACTGCTCGTACGAGACAAATGTTTCACCAAATCGACATAAAAATCAATGTTTTGTAGAAATTCAATCGGGCCGGGCCGAGATTTTAACTTTTTTCCGGGTCGGGCCGGGCTCGGGCCGAACTTTTAACTTTTTTATCGGGCCGGGCCAATAATGTTTTTGTACGGGCCGGGCCCGGGCCTGGAAATTTCGGCCTTTGCAGACCTCTACCTCTCAGTACTGCAGTGTAGTTGTGTTTAAAATAAATAAAATCAGAAATATGTCTTCATTTCGAGAAATCTTGTATAAAAAACTTTTTGAAAGTTTCAAAAAGTCTGCATCAGATAAACCTTTGAAGGATATCCAATGTAAAACTAATGATGTGTGGCGACAGTACAAAAAGTCTTCTAAAACTGACAAAGAGTTAGAGGTATTGGTGCTAAAAAGAATTGAGGACGAACTGCGTAAGGCAACCAAAATGAAACCAGTCTTTCTTGATTATTTTATAAAGGTAATTATAATCAATTTATTCTTAAAATTTTAAATATATTTTATCATGACTTTAAGTTTACATAATTACTTGTAAAAATTGGAAAAAAGGTAGATAAGATAAAATGACCGTGTAGCCTTGGCAAAACATGGTCAGTATGGGAATAAATAAAGACCAAAAAAACGTCAAAAAACGAGTTATTACTTTTTAAATATGGCGTAGCCAAGCTAAGCCTTATTTTTTCTTTTCAAATAACTCAAAAATTAATGCATCCATGGGGGAAAAAAATTAAAAAATATGTTAGTTTTGTAGCAGATAATCTTCTAACTGTTTTCAAATTTTGAACCTTACTAAAAATGAAATGTAACCCAATTGAATTGAAACCAATGTATCTCAGATTCAAAAACAGATAAATAAGGTTTCCAGTGATCTCAAAAAAGGAAAAACAATCCTTAAAAAGGAAACGACAAAATGCTGAATACCAAAGAAAACATCGAACCACCAAACGAACAAAGCTTGGAGAAATCTGCCATGATAATCCAGACATTAAAAAAAATAGCTTTGAGGGAACCAGTAGGAAGACCAAGTTTAAACAACCATTATTACTTAAAGCAATAGCAGACATAGCTATTATTGGAACCGCTGCAGATACAAAAAGAAGAAACAAGTCCGAAGTGTCAAAACTCTCGATGACTTGACTGCAAAACAGAAAAAAGGTTGGTTTTGCAATAAGCAGGAGTAGAACATATCTTCTTTTGCTTCCAAAAAATTCCTCAACCATCGAGTGTCGAAGACATGTCACCACAGTGCCGATAAAACTTTCTTGGATTCTGGCTGATTATCACCGATCTCACATTGATACCCAATTTGCAGTAATATCCATCCATTATTTAGAAACTTTAGCTTCAATTTTTGGACCCATGCAAGTGTTTCTTCTTTCACAGGATGACCTTTGGGAATTACAGCAGCCAATAAACAGGCTATGATACTGATGCATATGGAGTATCACGTATCCTTAAGCAATCACGACTGGGTCATCGCTGAACGCCGCAAACTTATCCCATGTGTTTACGCTGGTATTGTGATTGCTCCTGGCATGGCAGGTCAAAGTAAAGCCATACATAGGTTATTCTGGTCCAACGTTAATAGCTATAAGAAATGGGAAACACAGTTCTTCCACAGCAAATACTCATGCTCAGGATTTTGAAACTCTATTAATACTCAAAGATTTTGAAAAAAATTAGTGAAAACAGAAGAGGGTTTCATCAAACCTGTAATCATAGTAACGGTTGATGGAGATCCAGACAAGAATCCCCGCTACCAGAAAGTTATATCGTTTGCTATTAACCATTTCAAAAAGCATGATTTGGATGGAATTTTCATAGCGTGCAATGCTCCTGGAAGAAGTGCATATAATTGAGTAGAAAGGCGAATGACACCACTCAGTCGAGAACTGTCTTGTCTTATACACCCTCATAACCATTATGGTTCCCATCTCGATGAGAACGGTCGCACTACTGATGAAGAAATGGAGCAAAATAACTTAGCATATGCTGGTAAAACTCTCGCAGATATCTGGAACTCATTAAACATTGACAGTTATCCCGTTACTGCCACATATGTTGATTCAGGCGAACCAGAGTCTCTTGGTTATGACTTGGATTGGTATTCGAAGCTCGTACAAGAAAGTCAATACTTGCTGCAAACTGTAAAATGCGAAAAAAAGAATTGATGCTCCCCTGCATGTAGTGGATTATTTCGTATATTAAAAGGACGATTCATTCCTCCTCCAATTAAAATGATACAATCGTCAAATGACATCATTGCAAGTGAAGAGGGGGAATTTATAGATTTAAGTCTCCGTCTGGCCTTAAATCTGAATAGTACAGAAAAGGGATTTTTAAAGATGCTGTATGATTATTTTTGCTCTTCCATAAAGTTCACGCATTATCCGCAAGAACTTGTGGAAGTCGTGGCCAATATCATGCATCTCAGAAGTCAGCAAACAGACACAAAAGAATTCAACAGAGTGAAAAAAGCGAGAAGGACTGCCTTATACGACTATTGAGAATTGCTGCTCGTCGAGCAAATGAACTTATGCGCTTCGTAAAATTCGTGGAAGATATGGAAGATGTTGAGTGAATCAATGAAGATGAAGTTGATAAAGATTGCATCCGAATAGTAAGCGATGAAGATAATCAAGTAAAACTGGAAACCAATATCATAACAGATATGGAAAAATGGCTTGAGCAGCCGTGGTCAGCATCGGAATAGATATTGTCATGTTCAAATTTAAAATTTTCAAATGGCTAAGTTCTTCTAAAATTGTGATCTAAGAAATTTTCTTAAATAGAATTGTAAAGAAATAAAACAAGCGTTTATTATTATTTAGTAGTTATATTAGTCGAGTAGAGTTTTATAATTTGTATTGTGTCCTAATTTTTTTTAAGTATGGGGGGGGGGGGTTCCAATTGTCTTACGTAATTATTAAGGGAGGGGGTTCGCGATTTGCTTATTTTTGCTGACAAGGGGGGAGGGGGGTCAAAAATAGTCAAAAACATGCTTACGTAATATTTGAACAGCCCCTTACGTTCTACCGACTAAACCACATGGAACGATACCCAGCCTGGAAAATTTCTCACTATTACATGTTGGCAAGGCTACAAACGCAGCACAAGATGCAATATTTATCGTCAGCCACCGACATGGCGCAAGCACGAAACTTAATTAAATCCAGCATCGATTGAAACTATATTAATACTTGGAAATTTTTTCAGAGAGAACCATTCGCCTTGCATACAATATTTCAAATGAAAATCAAATTTCAAATTAATAGCTTAAAAGGCAATTTTAATTTGAAATTTGATTTTCATTTGAAATACTGTATGCAAGGCGAATGTTTCTCTCTGGAAAAATTTCCAAGTATTAATATAGATTTAATCGATGCTGGTTTAATTAAGTTTCGTGTTTGCCCCATGACGGTGGCTCACGATAAATATTCCATCTTGTTCGGCGTTTGTAGCCTTGCCAACATGTAATAAGGAGAAAATTTCCAGGCTTGGTATCGTTCCATGTGGTTTAGTCGGTAGAATGTCAGTGCGCTATACTGATGACCCGGGATCGAGACCCGGCGTGGATATTTTTCACTATGTTGGCCTTTGCGCCTTTTAAGCAATTTATTTGAAATTTGATTTTCATTTGAAATATTGTATGCAAGGCGAATGTTTCTCTCTGGAAAAATGTCCAAGTATTAATACTGTGATGATTCTTGTCATAAAAACTACGATAATTTTAAAGTAAAGTTTTGTTTGAAATATAAAATTTTATCTTTTTACCGTACTTTTTAGCAAGATATCGCTATTTTGGAGTCCTATTCTTCTAAAATATTTTTAATTTTCCATTTAAAAAACAATGCTTATTAACTGACATCTTTTTTTATTAAGTTAGCTTGATCTTGAATTCAAGCTTAATATTAAGAATGTGTAAGCTTTTTAATGTGTTATGATTTGTCATTGCTTTTTTAAATACGAACATGGAGTCTAACGGACATTAATACAACTGTTACTTATAGAACTACATGATAAGCCCTATTTATTTAAATTTTTTATTCCCGTATATATTGTATTTTGTGAATATGAGCTAATTAGATTTGGTATGTTTTATATGAAAAGACTGATCTGGGAAATAGAAACAACAAGTAAGATATATCATGCGTTAGGCATAGATTATAAAACACTTTCCAACTCTTCCTAAATGTTTTGTCAAGACATCGGGGGAAATAACGTAAATAAGATAACTAAGTAAACATGAAAACGCATAAAACATTTAAAAACTGATTTACGCAGTTACCATCCACTAAGGTGTAAAAAAATCATAATTTAAAAAAAAAATAAAAAAAATCGTTTTTTTTTATTTAAATCAGATTTTTATTTAAATCAGATTTTTATGATTTTTTCCCAGCGTTCAAATACTGAATAGCTATCATGAGTTTTAGGTTTCCAAAACAATTACACCACTAATTGCTAACATAATCTATGTTTTTACACTTTAATTAATAAAATTATAATTGTTAGTTTGTAATTACAGAAATAAAAACTGCAAATTAGTAGTTTCATTAGGTAGTATTATACAATAATGTTATATACATTAATATTGTAATAATTATGTAAAACTTTATAAATACTAGAGATACTTAACATTTATGAAAATTATTAACTGCATTTTATACTAAATAGCTAACATTACTTCAAATTAATTATTAAACAATCAACTCTCTAATTAGGAACATATTATACATTTTTAAGCCTTAATTATTAAAATGATAATAATTCATTTTAGAAAGAAAAAGGGACAGGATGCTAGTTCAAAAAACGGGCACTATTTCATGAGGAAATATATTAGTAATGTGTTTAGTAATGATGTAAGGAAAAAAAAAAGAATATTTTTTAGCATTATAAGTAAAGTGTCCTTAATTTTTTATAATTTTATGAATAACAAATTGAAAAACACAATTAAATAACATATTTTAATAATATCCTGTTTTTTTCTAAAGAAATAAAGTTCTATATTTTTGCAAGATTTTTTCCACATGAATTTAGAATACTGTTGAATGGGGAAGTTTTTTACAAGAAATCTCTGGCTACAACTACAGGTAAATTTCAACTTTTTTTTTCTTTTTTTAAGGCAGGTTGTATTTTGCCAATTTCAAAAGGGGCATGGTGTGGCACCATTAAACAAAATGGCCTAGAAGAAGCAGTATAAGTAATTACAGAATTAATAAAAACTGCAAATAAGTAAAATTCATTAGATAGTAGCACAAATAACAAAACTAACAAATATTATTTGCAGCTCATTTTGCATTTGTATTTAGGAAAATTTCTGTAAACCACCAAAATCTATACTTACACACATGTACGTGTATGCTAACCCAAAAAAAAAAAAAAAAAAAAAAAAAAAAAAAAAAGAAAAAACTGAAAATGAGTTAAACCCATTCATATAGAATAAATATAAGTTAGCCACTAATATCTGAAATCTCAAAATATTTAAGTAACAGCATTATTACCTCTATTAGCTTTCAATGGTTCAATTTTTTAATATATATGAGTTACAAAAAAAAATAATAATAATAATAATAATAATAATAATAAACATTTATTCAACCTATACCAAAGAAGCTCTTGCTGTGCTTAGCATTTTTATACCAATTATTTCTTTTTCTCTTATGCATTCATTTACAATTTAGCTGCTGAGCAGATGTCATTCTTTCATTCTTCTTTAACTTGAGATTGCTATTAATTACTATTTACTCTTTTACTTGTAGAAATGTAATTATACTTGCTATGTGTATTTTATATAAAATAATGCATAAATTGATTACCTAAAGGAAATTATGACATTGCAAATTATGTTAGATTTAAATATCATTTTTAAATGAAACTGTTTTAATTTGGATAAAAACTTAAAAACAATGCTTTTTACAAACTCAACTGTTTTTACTTTTTTTACAATACTAATGAATTAAGCTTAGAAACAATTATTTAAAGCTATTTTTTTGTTTATTAATAAGTCAAAATACCTGTAGAAACTTTCAAATTATGTTCATGTTAGATTTTAATACTTTTTTTTTGACATTTTAAACATTTAGAAAATTTTTGATTTTAACCAATGATTTTTTTTTAAAAATCGGTTGATTAAAATCATGATTTAATCGCTGATTTAAATCAACCGATTAAAATCGTTGACATCCTACCATCCACAGCCAAATATGTTTTCTAATTCTTTTAAACAGTCCTGTATTTGATCTGTAGATTGATATATATATACTATATAATGTAAAAATTTAGTTTATCAAGGAAACGCATAACAGGTTGAAATTCTCTTTCAGCAATTTATACTAATATATGGAAACATACTTAAATAATTTTGTATAACCCTGTAGTTTACCTAGAACCTTTATTACACGCCACTATTTAATTAAAATTTTATTCAAGCTAAAACACTCTTAAAACTGCTGAAATTACATTTCCAGAAATTATAATTCATAGATGGCAACGTATCCAATTCTTTGCGTGACCCTGTATATCATTTTATCTATATACTACAAACATTTCTTAGTAAATTAAATACAGTGCAGCGTTAAAATGCATAACTTATTTAAAAACCTCCTTTAAGCAATACCCAGCAACCCTTTCGAATACTTTTGTATATTCCTGTATATGAATTATAGCATATATATATACACCATATACTATGCATAAATGTAGTGAATCATAAAAGTGTATATCATAATTAAAAATGTATTTCCAGCAATCATCGCTAATGAACAGTACTTCGGATGCAATATAGTATCTGAAATATTTTGTGTGTCCCTGTAAATGCTATATACACTTCGTATTATACATGAAATAATTCATAGTATGTAAACCTCAACGACGTATATCAATTTCATTACATATCAAATAGATTAACATAAATAAAGTACGCCGCAAACAATTCCCTCCACCCCTATATCATTATGTATTGGAATTCCTTTTTTAGCCCTGTAAATGAACAATAACTATTCTTTGCATCGCATATTCTATGGAATGCACATTTTAGTGCGCTTCATAAATGCATATCAATTTTATTCTGTTTGAAAGCGTGTAAAATCATTAAAAATCATTTGAAACGATTTTTTTCCCACAAGCCGTAATGTAATGGAATACAATTGACTGTCCCTGTAAATGAAATAACATGCTACAAATTTCATTACAAATAGGGGTCTTGCTATGGTAAACGTTAATAACATGCAAAATTTTTAAATAATTTAAATATCTTTAAATGTCTATTAATTATGTTAATGATTGATGATAATACTTGTCCATATACTTTTATATTTATGCCACCATGTGGTTTTAACCCAATATTTAAATAAGAAAATAAACCAGATTAAAATGCAATTTAAATCACTAATTTTAATAATCTGATCAAAGCTGTTGAAAAGGAAGTTAGATATTTTAACAAAATAAAAAATAAATGTAATGAAATATTTGTGTTCTATAACATGTTTATTAGAAGATAACTGAAATCATTGTAATTAAAAAAAAAAAAAAAGCAAACAAGGAAAATAATATTTTAGATATTTCAGCAAAATAAAAAATAAATGTAATGAAATATTTATGTTCTACAGCATGTTAATGAGAAACTAACTAAAATTGTTGTAATTAAAAAAAAAAAAAAGCAAACGGGGAAAATAATATTTTTACATACCTAATTTCATTGACGTTGTACGTGATACTTTGATTTTGGGGAACCAATTAAATCCGATTTTAAGTACGATAGCAATGACTTGAATCATCTTCAACAAGTCAAAGCTACCGTAATTTTCTCGGGTTTATATTTTGTTAGCTGAACTAACTTGGATCCTGAGAACGTTCTTGTTTCAGTTTTTAAATCCGTGTCAACACATCTATGCTGTCCAGTGTCCACAGAACTGTCCGGTGTCCCGCGTTTATTCTAAAAAGTTTCACTGTTACTTTTATCCGTTATTCTGCGGTCGAGTGGTAACAACTGAAATAGTGCAGATGCAGACGATTTTTAAGTTTCGAAGTTCGAAGCAGATGTTTTTTGGTTTTATTTGTTTTTCTATACCACAGTTTCGGAAGGAAATTAAATGCGTAATAATTTTGTCAAATTGTCTCTAATTCAATTTCCTGTTTGAAAATGTTTTATTGTATTTCATCTTTTATTTTTATCAGTTTTATTCAATTGTAAAGTTTCATTTACGTAAATTATAATAATAATATTATCCATAATTAGAGTTTACTAGATAAAACATTGCTTAAATTTTCAAAATGTATACAAATTAATTTAATGGTAATAATGATGACTCCCTCCTTTTTTTTTAAAGTAAAATTTGTATCACAGGTAATATATACAAAATATCTTCTTAAAAAATACAACAAGATTATCGAGAAGAGATGAGTTTTTCTTTGTCAATCTGTCATTCTCTTAATATAAATTTTCTGTAGAATAAAACTTGTAAAATAATTTTTAAAGATATATTTTGAAAACAAAAAATAAAACATGAATAATTAATTATGTCGTGGGCTTTGCCGAAATTTTGTACATTAATTTTATATTCGGAAAATGTCAATTCTATTTTAAACGTTTGAAAGAAGTAGAATAAAAAAAAAAAATACTTAAAATAGTGAAACACTAAGAGGAAAAAAAATGACTTGAATGCAAATTATAAAGCAAGAAATGCATATATGACTGAACTTTGAAGACGCTTTCTGCGTGCTCATTAAAAGCTGCAGCCTTAACTGTAATATAAAGTTTTTAGTTTGAAACGACAGAAATGTTTCGAATACTCTTTGAGAAACTTCTAGTATAACAGATGATCGTTTACAAAAATCTTTATAAAAGATAAGTCGAGGTCTGCTTACCTAAAACATTTTTTTAATAATATGAAATTCTCATAATTAGGAAATCGTTTTGTGTTGCTGATGAATTAATTACATTTTATGTTATATGAAAATAAAAAGTTTTTGTTAGAGGCACAGATGCAACTTGGACCACGGTTTAAAAAATTTGTTAATCCGGCAGAAAAATATATTTTACAGTAAATAACATGTTTTTAATAATTTTTGTAATTTTTTAAAGTTTTCTAAGAAGTTCACATCTCAGTCACAATGTGACATCACTGAGTGGTGGCATTTTGGTCACAGATGTGACGTGACCACAGTGACTTACAGTGACGTCACAATGACGTCACTGTGACCATGCATGCTATGAGGGTTGAGACCATTAGAAGTTTTTCTACTACAAAATGTGATAAATGGTTAAGTGTATTTGCTTTTAATTATCGAATTTTTTGCTTAATTGATTAAGACATTCTTCTTTAAGTGTTACGTGATCGAAGTCACGTGTAACAGCTAGATTTTAATAAAAGAATGATTTTAAATAAATAGGTTTTTTAGACGGGATAAATTATGAGTTATAATATTTTAGCAATTAAATAAAGATTTTAGAGGGTTTTAATATACCGGGAATTAATGGCGAATTTTAATAGGAATTTAAATAAAAAAAGGTTTTATTAAAGAAACATAAATAGTTAACGCCATTTTTAGATTTACGCAATTTGGAATAAATAATATTAGATGGCTTTATGAAGATTAATAGAGTACGATTTTAACTTAATAAGCCGTTATACTATATGGAATTTTATTAAAAGGGAATTTTATATAGAATAATTTTAACCTTGGCGAAAAAGTTTAAATTTTGTAATAAATATATCACTAGCCTCAAAAAGTTAAGAGACAGTGACCGGAATCTTTCGATTGTACAGTCTTGGAAAAAAAAAATAAACACCTCAACTAATTCTGCAACAAATTATAATAGAAGGGAATTACAGGTGTAACGATTGGAAATAAAGTCTACTTTTATATGATCTACATAAATTTGATAGCGTTCATTTCCGTAAAAGTATATGTGCATCATTGTCATCGTCATAAATGGAACAACGAACGAATACAAAATTTTGAATAAAACTGAAAACATCAGCCCCAGAAGCATACAAAATGATTAAATCTGCGTATGGGGACAATGCTACGAGTCGTTCGCGAGTACTTGAGTGGTTTTCGAGATTTCTAGCTCTAAGAGGGTCGACAGAAGACGTCGAGAGATCAGGGCATCATTCGTCGAAAATTTCGTCAAGGTTCCACTGTGACAGGTGCATTCTACAAAGATGTCTTGAATCTGCTTTTAGACCGGGAGCCGGCAGCACAGACATCATCGACTTCAGGGCCGAAACTAGCCTTTTTGGCGCCCGGCAAAGCATTGATTTTGGCGCCCCCCTCCCCCTCTCCACTACAAAGTGAATTTACAAAAAGAATTTTGCTAAGTATCTAATAGACAACTTATTTTTAAATTTAAAATATATAAAACTGAAATACGTAATCAGCTTTGTCAAATATTGGTTCATTAAAATCTTGAAAACGGAATAAAAAAAAACCGAATTGCATTTTAATGTTTTTTTTTTTTTTTTTTTTTTTTTTTGTATTGGCTAAATGAGGTCGATATCTATTGCTGTGCTTTTGTATTTTTTCATCTTAGAAGGTTTATTGTCTAATAGGTGCGTTACCTGCTATGATAAAAAATGTTTAAAGCGGAATTTTTCCCGATTCTTGTGACTCCCTCTTAGAAACTTTTACTATAACTTAGCCCCCTCCGAAATGATGAGTCTAGATACGCCACTGCGACTGCAGGGTGGAAAAAGGCCTAGAAATGGCAGAAAGACGAGAAAAAACCTTTTTGGGCGCTAAAGGCGGGGGCGGCTTTGCTTTACTAGCCATGACTCCCGTCCAAAATTTTACTGTACTACTACAAATGCTACAATAAAAAATAAAAGGTTTTACTAAGAATTTTACTTTGTTCATTCCCTCTCTCGTTTGATTTTATTGTCCCGAGCGGTCATCACCCATGGCAAGACGAAAAAAAAAAAAAAAAAAAGAAAGAAAGCTCAACGCTGTTCAGTGGAAAATAAACAAACAGCTTTCATGGAATTATTTTATCTAATAGGAAAGTCAGACTGGGGTCGCTTCGCACTTTGTAGTTATCCGTTGTGGTCAGTGTCCCACAATAGAGATTGACCTTGAGAAATGGTAGGGATTCTCCCTCACAGGAAGTGATTTAAAAGATAGAAGGCAAAGGTACAGATATGATACTTTTGGAATGGGAGGATAAAAAAAGCCTTCTTTCTTATTCATTTGCAATTTTGTATTGCAGATGAACCTTTTTATCTATTTGTAAAGTTTAATCCATTTGGTTCATTTTTCCTTTAAATTTTTCGGCTGCGAGACATTTTTATACAAATTTCGTGTGTATATATACATTCTTGTATCAAACGTCAAGCAAAATCTTCATTTTGGCGCCCCTTCACCTTCTGTTAAACCGGCGCCCGGGGCACGTGCCCCCTCTGCCCCCCCTAGTTTCGGCCCTGATCGACTTCACGGACAAAATTCTAGGATTAGTTAAATCTTGATTCGCATATTAAAAACGCAATCGGTCTGCCAAGTCATATCTTGGTGGGAAACCGCGGAAAACCCGATTTTAGCGGCTGACTCGTAGGTTTTCCTGCACCCAAAGGTATGAAAACATGGAGGACTGGGAGCAGGAAAACACAATGGTAAACCTACGAGTCAGCCCGCTAAAATCGGGTTTTCAGGCGCGTTCCACCAAGATATGACTTGGTAGACCGATTGCGCTTTAATATGCGAATCAAGATTTAACTAATCCTAGAATTTGATCCTTGAATTCGATGAGGAGACTGTCTGTGCTGCCGGCTCCAGGCCTATTTTTAAGCGGATGCAGCGTGCTGAACAGTAGAAATTGGTGCTTCTTGCACGACAACGCACCGGCTCATAAATCCATCCTTGTGCAGCAATTTTTGGCGAATAGGCAGGTTGTGTGCATTAACCATCCACCCTACTCACCAGATCTATTCCAGACTACTTTCTTTTTCTCAAGTTGAAATTGGAGATGAAGAGGCAGCGGTACGAGTCGATAGCTGACATTGAAGCGGCTGTGACACCAGAACTCATTAGTGTTAAAGTGGAGGCGTTTCAGACAGCGTTTACGCACCTGTTCACTCGTTGCAAGCATTGTATTGAATTGAAAGGAGACTACGTAAAAGCTTAGTATCAAATGTAAGTATAATATCTGATATATATGGTCTGTGTGCGATAAATCCTGGAACTTTTTGAATGCAATGTGTATTCTTTTAGGATTTGTTACATTGATTCAGGTTATAAAGAAAGCTTAATATGCATAATAAAAAAATGTTCAGTGGTTTTCATTGAATAGTAGTTATAAATATACGTCGAACCCCATAGCAAGTTTACCTCTTGAGATAACACTGTATAAAGGGTTTTAGGACACTTAAAATTGGAAAAAATGAAAAAAAGAGACCATTTTCAACATTTAATATTTTAAAATGTTTACTGATTAAAATGTTTACTGTTAAAATGTTAAGTGATTTTAAGACGCAATTTTTATTGAGATGAAAGATATAAGAATATTCTTCCATTTCAAATATTTAAAAAAGTGCAAGATGCAGAATTAGCATTTACAGAGGGCTCTAAACTATAAGACATTTGACGAGCAGAAAATCGGCACAACAGATTAGGCGCAGGATTCCAAAATAAATTTTGCAACTAGAATGAAATTTTGGTGCCAACTTATATCTCAGATAGAAATAATTACACTGAACCTAAATAAATTTGTATTTGAAGCATTTTTATATTTTTAATACAAAATTGCATTTAGATAATTTAAAATTTTGAAAATTTCAGGAACATAATCACCTAAAAAAATGTTTTTTTGAACAATAGAAAGGAAATTTTAGTTTCAGTATTTACAGATTAACATAAAACGTATGTTTTGAAAATTTTATGAAAAAATATTCAGAAGTTTTTGTGATAACCTGCGCGTTATGCCCAAAAACGTCATTTAGAGAAAAATGACTTCAAAGTTTCGGAAACGCCGCTTCAGCAACTGAGCGTGTGTAATTCTAAAAGCCACAACTTCTTTTTTAATGAGAATTTCAAGGAGACAATTATACTAAAATGTTAAAAAAAGATAGGAGTTTAACATCTAAAAATAAAAAATAAAAATAAAATAAAATAAAATTTCGTAAATTTTGAAGCTTTAAGAGTCCTGAGACCCCTTAAACTTTTCGATACAAATATAAATATGTTTATATGCATTCTTTTTGTATGTTGACGATTTCTCTATAACCTCATCGTTTATATGTAGTCAAATAAAACGAAAAAGGAAATTTGATGTATTAGATAAAACTAGTTTAATTGCATATAAATAACAGAAGAAAGAAACCTTAGCGCTCAGATATTTCAGAAAAATACAACGTAGTTATAACCTTCAGATTTGCACAGACATGTGTAATAGGGATTTGATATAACTTCATATTTAATTCCCATCAAATAACTACAAATAATAGCGAAAGCGAAAAGATGGCTTATGTTTTATAGTTTACCAATGCTATATACTATTTTTACTTTAACGAGGGTTATTAGAGCCATCATTATGGTATTTTTCTATAATATGTCCCTTATTGTACTCCTAGTTTTAGAAGGAAAATATATCAAAGAAAATATTTGAAAACGGAGCATTAAAAGTATATCAAATAAAATAGAAGTTTGGAAGTGTTTAGTAAAATCATAAATGTAACGTATTCAGTATTCATATATATTTTTAAAAGTTACTTGAAGGAAATCGTATATATTAAACGAGCAAGCGATTTTTCCGATTACGGATGACAACATAAACGGCTGAATCTATTTTCACGAAACTTGCCTATACTAAATGAAGCACGAGAAAACGATCTAGCTATGTTCCGAACTCAAGAAAATTCTATTTGACAGGTTTGAACGAACTCAGAGCTGAAAATTATGCTTGCTATAAATAGAAAGATGCTTATGCGATTTACACGAATCTTGTCTCCTATACAATTTCGAGAACAAGAAACGAACTCTCAAGGTCTCCAATTTGGGAAAGTTCGTTTTGACAAGTTAAAAAAAAAGTGTTCATTGAAAATACTATTATATATCGAAAACGGTTCGAACGATTTAAAAAAAAAACTTGGCTCCTATACTAATTATAAGACGAGAAAACTATCTAGCTTGGTTTCTAATTTGCGAAAATTCGTTTCATATGGTTAAAACAAGCTCATTACTCAAAAATGATGGTATGAACTGAAAGCAACTACGACGATTTTTATGAAAAAAGCCTTATTTGGATACGAGAAAACAATCCTACTAAGTCTTGGCTTCGGAAAAATTTCTTTTGATAGGTTTAAGCAATTTTATTTTAATATTTAATCTTCCCCAATTGGATTTCTATTGGCCATTGACCATCAACACGATAAAGGATGATCTCGAAAGCGGGCTAAAGGTTTGCCTTCTATACTACATCGAGCACGAGATAATGGTCTATCTAGGCGCCAAATATGGTGAAATTAGTTTTAACAGGATAGAACAAATGAAATTATTTGATTTCACCAAATGTGATTTGGTGAATTTAAATATTTTCATAAACATTCTGCATATATGCTAAATTTTTTTTTGATAACATGCTCTTATAGCTTTCCTATGTTTTAAACTACCACCATATTGTTACAAACATCTCTATAGTTTGTTGCCAAGGACATATACCCTGGTGCAACATTAGCAACCTTTTTAAAAGCAAGAAAATTTTCTTGCCAAACTTACTACATCGTTGCAGAAATAGCTCATGTTTGCCACCAACTATTGACTTGGACAACGGCTGTTGAAAAAGAATCAGTTTAGTTTTCATAAAACATGGAAGATAGCACAATGTCTTATTTTTGGTTTAACCTTGGTAGAGCTGCTAAGGGCTTACTATATTAGTTGAAGGTTTACTGTATATACAGGGTAAGTCAAAATGAATTTAGTGATTACAAACGGCTATAACTATTTAATGGAAAATAATTTATCGATAAAATTAAAACAGAATGTAGATGGAACTTCAAAATTTTGTATACATGCGTCATAGATGTTCTATGTGACTTCCTTTGGTCACACGGACAACATCTAGGCGGTAGTCCATTTCACGCCATACATTCTGAAGCATTTGTTCAGTCACCGACGCGAGCTCATTACAAATGCGTACTTTGAGTTCTTCAATTGTTTTGGGCATGGAAGGCACTCTGTCTTTCATATAAACCCATAGAAAAAAATCGACCATTTTTACCGTCATAATTGACCATTTTTACTAATGAGACGGCCGCAATGAACAGGTTTCTTGCCGTTGCAAAGTTTCAAATCGCGCATGCGTAGGCTTCCACTTCACTGCACCTGCGCCTTACGTAAAGAAATTTTGATGTTCCGTCTACATTCTGTGTTAATCTTATCGATAAATTCTTATCCATTAAATAGTTCAGTGGCGTGGCGTCCGGTCATCGCTGGATGCGGCGATGACCAAGCAATATTTTAAAACTCTTAATAAGCTTTTAAAACTCTACGATTCAGTTTTAGCAGAACATTTGGAGTTCATGTATAAGTGAAGGTAAGATTTAAAGTTTCTTTTTTGAACATTCAACCATTGAATTTTAGAGTTAATAATTTTTCACCACAAACTTAAATAATTGCGATGACCACCGAAAATTTTCACGCCACGCCACTGAAATAGTTATAATCCGTTTGTAATCGCTATATTCATTTTGACTTACCCTGTATTTTTAATATAGTAAGCTCACAACAGCTCCATCAAGGTTAAACCAAAAGCAAGACATTGACATAGATTTCAATAAAGCAAGAATCATTGCCCGTATTTCAAATTACTACGCATCAGTAATCACACAATCTTTGGAAATTTTGACTCAAGGAAGGAAAACTTGCAATGATGTACTGCCCTACAATATATCCAGGATCTGGTGTCGAATACTAAATATCTCTAGAAATTTTGGAACATAATGATCGTATTTTTCCCCTCCCCTTCCCTTTCCTTTGTAATAGACTCGTCTAACAGCTGCAATGAGGATTCATGAACTTTCACGCCTCTGAAATTTCCCCTGATGATGGTTGTTTTTAAACAGTTGAAAGCGCTTGGGGTTTTAACATTAACATCATTTGACGGTTTTTATGTTATAAGGACCTTTTTTATGTATTTAGCACCTTTTTTAGTAAAATAAATAGGAAGTTTCATTTTGTGTATATATATATATATATATATATATATATATATATATATATATATATATACTATAAAAACAAACATTATGAATGTTTTAAAACTACCGAGCGAGGCTTGGTCTCCCAGGTACTATAGTATTAATATAATTGGTAACATTATGTAATTTCAATATTTTAACATAATTTCAATTCACTTTGAAGGATAAATAAACAAGATTAAAATTTAGAATGTTTCTTAACCGCTTCAAGGTTTGCCCCAATATAAGTCGGATTAAAAGCACTGTTTTCCTATATCTGCATGCTTGATAACCTTTAATTGAATTGTATGTCTATTAAAAAAATACCTTTTAAAAATATTCATCATTTGTATTACCAAATAAATATGATCTAATTAAAAATAATTTGAAATGTTCTTTAATTTCAATGATTTAACAATGGATTATCTTGAAGCTTAATTATCTAATTAAATATAACGAATATTTTGCCTTCATCATTGAAATTTAAATATCTTTGCTTAAAATCTTTTGTTGTCTTTACATACCTCCTCCTGCTCCCAAAAATCTTTTATTTACAATGCATTAGTCCAGTCCTTGGAATCAATTTTATTATTACTTCATGTTTACATTTTTTTATTAATTTAAATTTACATTTAAAATCTTTTAAAACAGAAAAAGTAAACATGAACCTTAATGTATATAGGAGAAACTTTTCGATCATGTTTACACTGATAATGCACTTTTCCTTCATATTTTATGTTACACAAATAGAAGTGCAAAATGCGAGTTTCGCTTATTTTCTGATATTTTAAATGAAGATTTATGATTTAAAAAGAGAAAACCTTTACTGAAAATGAATGTTTGAGTGTATAAACCTACTAAATCAAAAATAAATAGTTAAAAAGATATATTGCTTTTGGATTAGGTTTTGGATGTCATATCGGGATATTTTCATAAGAAAATTTCATATATTCTTATTTATCCTGCAACAATTTAATTATGAGCCTATTTGTAATTAGCTGAGAAAGAGGTATTATTTCTTACCCAGGAATGGTAATTTTAAATAATTTACAGATAATTATCTATTAATTATTAAAAATTACCATAATAAATAATTAATTAGAATAACAATTTTCGTTTTATTTTAACTTAGAAAATTATTAGAACTTCTATTATTAAATAAGGTAGAGATTGCTATTCGGAAGTAGTGGTGTTCAAAAGGAAAGACGATGGAAATCTTATAATAATCTCCATAAGCTTTTACTGAATTCATTTCTGTTATTTGTTCTCGAACTGAGTCTTTTCATTTCATCGATATACTTTAAAAGTTAAATTTAAAGGTATTACTATGAAAGTCGCGTTCTCCGAAGAAGAAAATAAAGAAATATTTCGAAAGAGAATCTCAAATTGATGGCTTTAATAACCATAGTTAAAGAAAAATTAATGTGTAATAGTATTGATAAACGGTCAAAAAGAAAATAACTTTTCGTGTTGAGCTATTTGGAAGTAGAAGCACTTGATGAGCGAAATATCTGGAGCTATGTGAAGTGCGTATTACATACAGTGGTGTACTCCTAAAAAAAACAGAGGGTATACGTTCTAAGCAGAAGGTATACGCTCAAGGCAAAGGGTATGCCCTAGTGTATATATACTATAGCTTTCTTGAGAAACAGAGGGTATACGGTGTTCCTTAAAAAAATCCAGAGGGTATACGGCGATACCCCCGTATACCCTTCACTACATCCCTGATTACATATCGCTCATCGGCAAGAAAAGTGACACATCTCGACAAAAGTAAATTTCACAGGAGAGGCCAATTGGGGGGGGGGGGGGGTTTGCTTGATTTTACTGTAACGTGAAATTATGGCACTTAACTCTGCATTCAGGAATGAAAACGTGGATAAAAGCATAAAACCCTTTAAAATGAAGATGTAGGATGAGGTTTGGATGGTTGGATAATTTTACCTCCCAACACAATCCACCCCCTCTTTTGTGGTCACAGATGAACATATAGCGGAATAAAGTGATTTTCCGCACAGCTACATTTATGAAACTGTTTGTGTAGCAAGACGGACATATGACAGACCTATTAGTGGCATAAAACGCAAAATGAATTTTTGCGAGATGTGTCACTTTTCTTGAGGGTGAGCGATATGTATGAAGAATCAAAAGGTGATAATGACGATGTATTTTTTAAAAGTAATTCAACAGGAGTAGTTCTTTTTTACGTTATTTACGCTTAATAATTGTTTTCATTTTGATTTTTTGACTGATTCGTGATATTTGCAAATTACATGTAAAAATGACAAGGTGATAATGACATTTTCTAAAAATAGTTCAACAAGAATAGTACTTTCTTATGTTATTAAGTCTTAATTGATTTCATGACTTTGATTTTTTTTTTTGACTGATTCGTCATATTTGCGAAATACATGTAAGAATCAAAAGGTGATAATGATGTTATATTTTCAAGAAATTAGTCAATACGAATAATTATTTCTTATGTTATTTACGCTTAATTGTTTTCATGACTTTCATTTTTATGATTGATTCGTCATATTTGCGAAATGCATGTAAGAATAAGGTGATAACGGCATGGCATTGTATTTAAAAATAGTTCAACATAAATTGTTCTTCCTTATGTTATTTAAAGCTTAATTGTTTTCATGATTTTGACGTTTTGACTGGATTCGTCATATTTGCGAAATACACATAAGAATCAAAAGGTGATAGTGACATTGTTATTTTCTAGAAATTATTTTAAAGAATAGTTAAAAACGGTTATTTCTTATGTTATTTAAGCTTAATTCTTTTCTTGACTTTAATTTTTATGACTGATATTCGTCATATTTGCTAAATACATAAAATAATAAAATGATAATGACGTTGTATTTTCTAGCAGTAGTTCAACATGAATTGTTCTTCCTTATGTTATTTAAGCTTAATTGTTTTCACGATTTTGACTTTTTGATTGGATTCGTCATATTTTCAAAATACACGGAAGAATCAAAAAGTGATAGTGACATTGTTATTTTTTAGAAATTGTTCATCATGAATGGTTCTTTCTTACGTTATTTGCGCTTAATTATTTTCACGATTTTCATTTTTATGACTGATTAGTCGCATTTGTGCTGTATAACAGTCATATCTTGGTTGATAATTGCTGGACGGATGACAATATTATGAACGACGGGATAATGGAAGAATGAAGTTGTCAAGATGATCTCAAAATTTTCATAAACAAATTTCATATATTCTCATTTATCCTACAATAATTTAATTATAAGCGTATTTGTAATTAGCTGAGAAAGAAGTATTATTTCTTACCCACAAATGGTAGTTTTAAATAATTAATAGATAATTATCTGATTAAGTTAAGTAAAACTATAAAAAGTGATAAAATATCTTTATTAAGATTGACGATCGTTTCGTCGCACAAACGGCGACATTTTCAAAATCATTCACGATAGAAAATATTTTCACATAATTTAAAAACAATAAACATAGTAACAATGTCACGAGACATGATGCGTAATGAAAAACATTGCAAATATAAAATTAAATTAAAATTAAATTAGCTATTTTCGAGCGTGGATTAATTTTCAATAACAATAACATGTCATGCACAAAAACAACACAAAATCACACACAACACAACACACACAACACAACACACACACACACACAAACACAACACAACACACACAACACATACAACACAACACACACATCACAACACACACACACAACACAAAAACAATGTCACGAGACAACCTGCATAATGAAAAACATTGCAAAATATAAATAAAAAATAAAATTATCTTGGCGATATGCGAGCGTGGATTAATTTTTACTATTGTTCTAAAATTACATAGCAATCTTAATAAAGATATTTTATCACTTTTTATAGCATTATTTAACTTGATCTGTTTATAAGGGATTATTATACATGTTTTTAGAAAATTGTCTGTTAATTATTTAAAATTACCATAATAAATAATTAAATAAAATAGCAATTTTCATGTTATTTTAATGTGGAAAATTATTAGAACTTCTATTGTTAAATAAGGTAGAGGTTACTATTCGGAAGTAGTGGTGTTCAAAAACAAAGATGATGGAAATCTGATAATAATCTCCACAAGCGTTTACATAATTCAGTTCTGTTATTGGCTCTCGAACCGCGTCTTTTCAATTCATCGATATACTATAAAAGTTAAATTTAAAGGCATTTCTATAAAAATCTCGCTCTCCGTAGAAGAAAATAAAATAACAAAAAAAACATATTTCGGAAGAGAATCTCAAATTGAAGGCTCTAATAACCATAGTTAAAGAAAAAGTAATGTGTATAGTATTGATAAACGATAAAAAAGAAAGTGACTTTTCGTGTTGAGTTATTTGGAAGTAGATGCTCTTGATGAGCGAAATATCCGGAGGTAAATCAAATCCGTATTACATATCTATGTAAGAATCAAAAGGTGATAATGACCATATGTTTTTTAAAAATAGGTCCTGAAGAATGGTTTTTTTATGTTAGTTACGCTTAATTGTTTTCATGATTTTTATTTTTATGACCGACTTGTCATATTTGCGAATTGCATGTAACAATCAAAAGGTGATAATGGCATTTTCTAAGAATAGTTCAGCATGAATGATTTTTCTTATTTTATTTAAATCTGATTGTTTTCAAGATTTTGACTTTTGACTGGATTCGTCATATTTGCAAAATACATGTAAAAATCAAAAGGTGATAGTAACATTTTTATTCAATTCCTACTATTAGCTCACACCCTCCCAATATTTATTTATTTATATATTTATCTTGTTCAAATTTTCAATCGTTAATAAAATACTCATTATTCATCCTATCAAGTTGAAATAAATTTTTTTAAACTTGTACTGGATGGCAATTGAGGTTAATACAGCTTTTTCAAATATTAATTAATTAATTAAATTCTAATTAATTAATTTTAGTTTTGCATGGGAAACAAAATGGCGGCCATTGGTTATTGAAGATCAATGAAAGTATTTTCCATAAGGGGTTACCATAAGGGGGGACCCTGTTCTGTCGCCCAATACCGCCAAGTTTGTCCACAACTTGGCGATATATCGCCAAACTTGGCGGCCAAAATGAGTCGCCAAAAGTGACGCCAACTTGGCGATATCTCTAATATTTCGCCAAATTCCCATAGATTTCCATTGTAAACCTACTTGCTTATAGAAAATCAACAAATTGAGATATTTTAATGCAACAAAAACTAATATTAGCTTGAGGGATTATATTAAATTTTTCTTTGATGGCCTAAGTAGGAATTGACTTTAAAAACAAAATTTTTATATTACTTGTTTTCAAGAAATTGGTTAGAATTCAATCACTATTGTTTTCACCTTGCTTTCGCGTTTTTTGAGAAGATGACGTATGGTCACGTCATTGCTACTATGACAACGCGAAACAGAATCCATATTTAAAGCGTACTGACGAGGAAAAATATTCGGTAAAAATGCGCAGAGATTAATTCAGAGGGTGGAGTGAAGGAAGGCAGGTGGGGTTCCCTTCTACAGCATTGAAATATCTCCCTCGAAAGATATAGATTTAGGTGTTTATTATATGCTTATTAATAGTCCTAGTCCTGCATTTATCCACAACTACAGTTACAGAAATTCTTGCCAAAGAAAAAAAAGCTTTGAATTCAAAATTGGGCTTGAGGAGTCTGTAAGCTCGCGGCCCCCAGGGGTCCGTGGACCACAATTTAAGTAACGCTGCTGTATTCTATATTTTAACATCTATTCTTTGTTTCGATTGTATTCTTTTCGAGGCAGACGATTCTCTCGGAATTGATCGCTGGAATGTGTCGTCGGAAATCGTCGGAATTTAGGTGCCTTTTTATTATTAATTGACAAAGTCGGCTAAAATCAAAGCTAACGAAAAAAACAGGCTGGCAGTCGGGGCCAATGAGAGAAGGAGACTGTCGCAGCTATAAGTTTGTTTACTAATTTATAATTTGATTTGATTTAAAACAGTCTAATCAATTGAAGAGAGATTAAGAAAGATTAAGAAGGATTTTTAATAGCTTTAATATTCAACTTATTGCGTCCCCCACTAAAAATCTTTTTGCTGCTGCTAGCAAAAGACAAGATCCTATCCGACCTCTTTTCTTTCCGGTTTTTATGAGATTTCACTGCAACTTAATAACGGGCAATTACTACTATTTTATATTGGTATGGCAAAGCGAAGTAAAATTTAAACATACAGTGTATAAGGAAACAGTGGCGCTAACTTATATGGGTCCATGGGGCCCGAGCCCACCCAATAATTTGCTCTTCCAGCCCACTCGATTTCCATTATTCTATTTTGTTACGTGTTTATTTTTCAATCGCTGGAAAAATAATTCTTCCATTGAAAATAATTTTGGTTGAAAACACAGTAAGGATAGCAGTAACACACACACCAGGACCCTAAATACAGTTAAAATATTACTGTCTCTATATGATAGAGATCAGATGGTAATGAATGGTTACAATGCATAGATGTACTTTGCAAAGAAATTTTCTGTGAATACATTCAGACTTACCCTTTTTATCTGTTACAGTAACTTTATACTCTGAATTAACAAATAAATGCATAAAAAAGTAGTAATGCTTAGATGTTTTCAAATAGAGATTGACTATTTTCTGACACATTTCAGAATTCATTTTTCATCCTAAAGGCACGAAAATCACAGGTGTTCAGAAACCAAGAAATCAAATAGTTTCCATTTTTTTTTATAAGACTAAATGATTTTTCAGAACATGCTGTCAAAGACTTTTAAACTGATCTTTGACATGCGTCATTTTTCAGTCCTTTGAGTTTTGATTTGTAGTCATATTCCTAGTATAATAGTAAATATTACAGTCCATAAAATGAAGACCTCATATGAGAACGCAATTTAATAAAATCACAACTTTATATTCTATTTCAAAAAATTCTAACTTCACTATCATAACTTTTCCATCTGTCTCGTTATCTTCAAAGAAAACAAAATGCCCATGTCATTTTACCCTAAAACAGTTGAGCCCACTCGATATTTTTCAAAAGTTGGCTCCACTGTAAGGAAATACACCTAACTAAACCAAACCAATTATCAGGAGTATATGATACCTTTCATACCTTTCATCAAAGAGGATGGAACAATTAAATTTTATCTAGGTATGACAAGAAGAAAACTTAAATCTAGAATCAAAGAACCTATAGCAGGCATGAAATACGTGGTTGATTCAATAATTATTGTCCCTAGTGTATTTAAAATATTTGTACTGCGATGGTTGTTGTGGAATATTGGAGCCTAATGTCTTAGATGCCTACATGCTTAATTTCAGAACCGTAGCTGCAATATTCACATAGTTTTGGAGAGAGGAGCGAAAGGGGGAGAGTGGGGGTGAAAGGCTGATTTTTAGCTTATGGGGCTAGATTTGTGACAGTGGATGCGACGTAACTACTGTCGTATGGACCCGGGATCATTGTGATGTAGACACATCTCATCCACTATCACAAATGTAGCCTCATAAGCTCCAAACCAGCATTTCCCCCTCACCCCCCTCCTTTAAAACTCCTTCAAAAATAGGTCTTTAAAACTTCATTCCTCCCTCCAAAACTATGTTAATATAGCAGCTACGGTTCTGAAATCGAGCATATAGGCATTTAAGACATTAGGTTTCGATATTCCACATCAACCATCGCAGTACAAATATTTTATATACAATAGGTACAATAATTGAACCACCAATTGGAAGAAGGGAATAAACGCCACTTTTTGACACATTCATTTTTCTACTCTTTTACATTCTTTACACGTAGCGCTTAATTGTGATTTCGAAGAAAAGAACAAAAACCATTCGCTTCGTATAGATTCATGCGGCCATAAAAATAGTTAGTTGGAAGAAAGAAACAAATCCTTCATTTATTCCCTTCTTCCAACTATCAACTGTACGAGTATAGAAATAGTGTTTCTTTTTGCCTGTTTTTTTTCGATAAACAAAAACACATCGCTATTGGTGCAGGACATGATACTAGCGATCTAATAGCTGCCATTTTAGAGCGTGTTCAGCAGACTTTACCAAAGCTATTAAAGTTACCGACCAATTGTAGAGCAGTATGAAATAAAAATATAGGTGAATTGTGACGTCAGCTGCGATTCAACAATGGCACCAACGAAATCTATCCTGTTCAACTGTAGCTGACGCCACAATTCGCTTTGATATTTATTTCATACTGCGTTACAATTGGTACTTTGGTAGCTTTGGTAAGGTCTGCTGAACGCGCTCTTTGCTGTGTTTGAGACTGCATTCGTTTAGCGTCGCGTCGTGGAGATTATTTACCTATAAATTTGATTATTTCATTATCAAAGTTTGAATATGACCAGTGAAAGTTGCTGTAACGATTCACCTGATAATGAGTCAGAAGCTGAGACTCCGAAAAAGAAGAGAAGAGGTGTTAGGAATGTTCATTTGTACAAAAAAGAAAAACAGAGGTCACAGCGTCAATCTTATGTGAGTACAATTACTGGGAGATTAATGTCAGATAAATCTAACAGTAATAGTGACTGTGTCTGTAAAAAAACGGCCCTCAGCAGTTTAGTAGTGAAGAAAAACAGTAGTTGCTTGAATTCGTTTACAATGGACAACCGAAAAATGATGACATATATATGATGAGTCTCATTGAATACGCGAAGGTTAATCGCCGCCATCCAAAACGCGAAAATCTGAAAAAATGTGACAATACGTTCACATATTTTGCTATGAAAGAAAATGAAAAAATTCAAGTATGCCGTCAAGCTTTCTCCATTTTATACGCTATAAAAAATAAGACCATTTTTCGCCTTACCACCCATAAATCGGTGAGAAAACTAACTGAAGATAAACGAGGGAACATCTTAATCGAGGTAATGTATTAACAAACGAAGCAATTACGGCTATTGACGAACATATCCGGTCATTTCCTCTTAAACAATCTCATTACAGCAGCAAAAATATACAATATTTTTGTTGAAGCGAACCTAAACGACAAAATAATGCATGAACTTTAAAAAAAAATACCCCCAATACCGATGCATAAAATACCACTATTACAGAAAATATTTTAATGATAATAATGGCTACAGATTCGGTCGGCCACAAGTAGACGTTTGCTTGACTTGCGAAGAACTCGATGCAAAAATAAAAAGTCCATCTCTCATTGAGAATGCGAAGAGAGTGGCGGTTGCGGAAAAAATGATATATCTGAAACGTGCTATAAAGTTTTATAATAAACAGAAAGAAATTTTGGCCTTGTGTCAGGAAAGAGAAGATGTAGGAACCATTGTATTTGATTACATGCAAAATATGTCCATTCCTAAGATCCCAGTTCAAGAGATGTTTTATTTAAGAAAACTATGGCTGTATGTGTTTTGTGTTCACGACTTAAAGAAGAAGTCAGCTGATTTCTACACTTACCATGAGGGTGAAGTTAAACGGGGCCTGGATGAAGTATGCAGTTTATTGTGGAAAACTATACAGAACATGGATCCCTCTGTCAAAGAACTACACGTTTTTAGCGATGCTTGCGGGGACAAAATAGAAATAACACCCTTATAAGATTCTTTCTCACTCTTATTACAATGAATCGTTTTGAGAAAATATATCAATACTTTCCTGTGCATGGCCATTCGTTCTTACAGTGTGACAGAAATTTCGGGACCGCTAAAAGACTCATTAGGAGAAAGGACAGAATTTCCGTTCCAAATTAATATAATAATCATTTTTTGGCAGCAAAAATCAGGGGTTTTTCAGTTAAACCCATTACTTCTAACGACATACTTGATTTTAGAAACTCATGGAAGCGATGTTTCAAGAAAAGCTGTAAGTCATTAGACAAGGCAACAACATTCAAGATTTCGCAATATAGAAGATTTGAGTATAGTTAAAGTCATAAAGGTTACTTGACATGTTCCGAATTTATCGATGGTTTCATTAAAGCTACATTTTTTCACCAAAAACCTTCTACAAACCCGAAAATACCAGAAACTCCGGCATATGTTACTAAAATACCCATAAATGAGAAAAAAATGAACGACATACAAAAAATAATCCAATATATTCCTGACGAATTCAAAGATTTTTACGATATTTTCTGACCTGGCGAACTACAAGATCCGAAAGTGATGAAATAGATGAATAATAGAGTGTCCTTACATTTTTTTTCTAATAAATAAATAGTTTTTGTCATTATATTGTTTATTATTTTAAATTATTTTGCATATAGTAATATGATAAATTGGAAGAAGGGAATAAATCCAACACATTTATATATACATATATAAATGAATATTATATATTTCAGGCAGTTCTATTAGTAAATGAATAAGAATTTATATTTTCTTCATTATCATTGATGTCACACGAGCCTATAAGTTGAAAGTAAAAAGTTTTAAAGTTTTTTTTAACTATCTCCATTCTTATTTTTTTGGATTTATTCCCTTCTTCCAATTGGTGGTTCAATTATTGAACCACCCAAGTACAACAAGAGAATTACAGATTTGGCCAGATTATGTAGCAAGAAAACTTTAGAGATTGATTTTAAAAACATTAGAATAATTTATCCATCAAGATTTTATTTGCCATCCATTATCCGGGAATCAATAGAGATCTTTTTACGCAGTGACAATATTTGCGATGATTCAGCATTCATTGAGTTATCTAAAATTTGGAAAGAGATGCTCTCCAGGATTAGAAACAATAGCAGAAGTTAATTCACATTCACAAATATCTATTTTATTTCATTTTTCCACTTATTTTTCATTGTACACGAGGTCTCGTGATTTTATTTAAAAACTTCTTGTTTTCAAAAATTTTTGCGAAAATATTTGTATCAGCAAAGATCTTGAGAATATCGCCGTTTGAGTGATGAAACATATGTTTATCGGAATAAATGTATTTATATGCCTTTCAAGTGTATTTTTTGTCACTTTTAGAAATTTTTTAGATTAGTTTGGATAAAGTGAAGACAGTTTGAACAGATTAAAACGCATAAAACCATTTGAGATTTCATAAACAGACCCCAGCTTTATCTAGAATATTTTATATTGGTATGACAAAGTGAAGACTGTTTGAACGGATTAAAAAGTATAAAACCATTTGAGATTTGATAAACAGATTCTAGCTTTATCTAGATTATTTTATTGGGTCGATCGGAAAGTTGTGTCGTGTTGGGAAAATTAATTCGTACCGGAAAATTCTATCATTTAATTATTAGACATTGATTCCGATATCTAATGTCTAATAATTACCGGGTGGAATTTTCCGGTACGAATTGATTTTTCCAACACGACACGACTTTCCGATCGACCCAATATATTGGTATGACAAAGTGGAGACTGTTCGAATGGATTAAAGAACATAAAAGCGATTTGAAATCTCACAAATAGTCCTCAGCTTTATCTAAATCCTTTTATATTGGTATCACAAAGTGAAGACTGTTTGAACTGATTGAAG
Source organism: Maratus speciosus (assembly GCA_963932465.1). Lineage (NCBI taxonomy): Eukaryota > Metazoa > Arthropoda > Arachnida > Araneae > Salticidae > Maratus > Maratus speciosus. The sequence continues at coordinate 105,110,741 of OZ010795.1, read as the reverse complement.
AGCATATATACGATTTGAGATTTCATATTCAATCCGCAGCTTATCCAGATTATTTTCTAAAGGTGATGTTACGAAAGTTGATTTCGAAAATGTTAAAATTATTTCAATATCTTCTACTCCTCTTAAAGACCTCATAAGAGAATCTATAGAAATTAATTTACGTAAAGGTGAAGTTTGCAATGAAAAATGTTTCTTTTTTAGTTTGATTAACAGTTTGAAGGAAGTATACTTGCAACATACAGGGTGTCCAGCGAATAAGACCCTGATTTCAAAATTAAATATCTAAAAAACAAAGATCAATAGAATTATGTGGTAAACGGTTTGTTTATTAACTAAGCTGTAAAAATGTTGTACAGAAGTTTCAAAAATTAGTTGCAAAAACCGCTAACAGATGGCGCTGTAATCGCAATGCCTATAAATTGTGTTTTGAAGTCGAGAGCCCTAGCGTCTCAATCCTAGATGGCTTCCTATGGAAGAACGAAAATTGGGAAAGACCGCTTTTTTGTTGGGGTGATGTGCAGAAGTGGAGGCATCTGGTCACAGAATTATTGCCTCAGCTTCAATTTTAGAGAATTTCCATTAATAGGATTTTCAATGAAAAGTTTAGCAATCATTATATAAGAACTTAAAAAATATTTTATTTGGGTAATGTGCAGAAGCGGAGCCATGTGTTGACAGAAATGAGATTTGTTTCAAATTTTGTTATAAGCTACTTCGGTCCGGTTACCAATATCTCTGTGGTATGTCTTTTATCTCCTAATTGGTAGATCGTGGAATCGAATCCAAGTAGAGGAGGATTTGAAAAAAATGGAAATCTTTACTTTTTAATATTTATTTAAACTGTGAAAAAAGTTTGAATAAAAAAATCTAAAGTTTCTGGTTTTCAAATATAATTAAGTTAAAAGAAACCCCTTTTTTAAAAATCATTGAGCATTTATAATAATGATTCATAAATCATTTTTTTTAAATTATCGATAATAGTTAGAATGAAAAAATACAAAGTTTCTATTTTTAAAAATTTAATTAAGTTTAAAAATAATTTTAATTTTAAAAACTCGTTTTCATTTTCTTTATCATTGGGCACAGAAATATGGTGCAGCTTCTAGCGATAGGATCCGACGTGTTCGAAAGTAATGCAGCATCCAAAATACTTTTGCTTTGACGTTGATGATATGACTTATCATCAATTCCTATTAAAAAAGAAATAATTTAATGCATAATTTCTGTCTCTAAATTTTTGTTTACAAAGAAAATAAATATATGCGTTGTGCTAAAACCAAAGTATTATGCTGTGATTTAAAAATAAATTAAAAGTGAAAAATTACTTTTTTATTTATAATAATTCTGGTATAAACAATAATACCAAAATATTATGCCGCGATTTAAAAATATGAAAAATAAATAAAAAATACAAAATTATTTCCTAAATATATGCATTTTGATTTAAATAATTATATGGCATTAAAGATTGAATTTAATAAAATGTTTAAAAAATTCTTATAATGATTTCTAAACTTTTTATTGAAAATTATATCAATTGAAATTTTCTAAAATTAAAGCTGATGCAATAATTCTGTCACCAGATGTTTCCACTTCTGCACATCACCCCAATGAAAAAATGGACTTTCCCAATATTCGTTTTTACGTAGGAAGCCATCTAGGAATGAGACGCCATTGCTCAGGACTTCGAAGCAGTTTACAAGTATTGCGATTACAGCGCCATCTGTTAACGGTTTTTGCAACTAAATTTTGCAACTTCTGCATAACATTTTTACAGCTTAGATAATAAACAAACCGTTTACCGCATAATTCTATTGATCTTTGTTTTTGAGATATTTAATTTTGAAATCAGGGTCTTATTCGCTGGACACCCTGTATGATTTAATTTTGTTCAAGATCCAAGTCTTGAAGTTTTGATCTGACAGCAGATGGCACTATGTCCTCAGATCCAATCATGTTTTGGAGTTTTAACTTTTTCTTAGTAATGTTTCTATTCAACTTGGTTGAGTTTATGACGTCCAATTATCTACACGAGGGATATAGGCCCTAAGGGGGGGGGGGGATGCCCACCGTGGGGGTCTTTCTAAGGGAACCTAACCCGTATTTACGCAAGGAAATCCAAGGTTAGAAGAAAACCACGGAAAACTCCGAACAATTAGGCCGACGGGCGCAATTGGGTTCGTACCCACCACCTCCCGTTTACAGCTTCGAGAGCAGAACCTCTCGGCGACTGGTGGGGCATTTTCATTCAAGTAACTGACTTGGTGAGATGTCCACGGAGTGTTCTGTCCAAACGAACATCATCCCCCTCCCCCGATGATGACTTTATAGATAAAATCCGAAATATCGGGTATTTTAAATATGTGTCTTATGCCTTAATATCGATTTTATATGTATGTACGCTGATTAGCATCAAGCGTTCATTTTAATATTAAAACAATCTGTTTCAAGATTCGTAGTAGTTGATAGCTATCTTTAATTAACCCTTTATGTACTGAATTATGAATTCATGAAAATTTTACCTTCTAAAGCATTTTTCGGGAATTTTTGAAACTACATTAAAATATTTACATAATCATTTAATAAATTTTAGAAGGATTGAAGGATTTAGAAGGATTCATTAAATTTGATAGGGATTTGTGCAATATTTATAGCCCCACTCAAATCTTTTATTTTAAATATTTTTCTTAGCATTTTGTAGAGTTAGAAAATGTACAAACATAATGTTCTTACAATAGAAATATAGAAATATTTCCGAATTGAAAAATCAACCCCCGCCCCGTCACCCAACGCCAAGAAACCTGAAAAGATACAAAGTCAAAAGAAATCATTTTTTTTTTTTTTAAATAATTTTGTTTTGTGTAACCAATAATGCTTTTGGAACAAGATAAAGTAATGCACCTATAACTCATTCTAAACTGTATTACTACTAATCGATGTATTAAAGGAATTTTATAACAGGTTATTTCAATGGTACTTATAAGTGCCGTCGGTAGATAGAGGGTTAATATAACCCTCTAAACGAAATATTTAATGAAAAAAATGTAATGCGCCACATTCAGTACCTCTCCCTAAATTGGTGTAAAAAATTTCAACCAATTCTTTTTGACAGTTACTGGTTCATTCTATTAAACAGTATTTTACAAAATCACAAATAGCACACAATTATTAATTAAACACTAATTTGATTGAAAAAATAATGTAATTAAAATATCAATAAAAATTATTTAAAAAAATCCATTGTTATAAATATACAAATTAATAAAAAATAATTTTATTAAAAAATAATTTAATAAATATTATTAATGCCAATATTAATGCCGATATTTTTAATGCCAATAATCCGTGAATGGTTAACTGTTTCAAAGCAATGTTTTCATTCAAGCAACTATCTCAGTAAGACGTCTTCGGACTGCTCCAAAAGCGGGTCAACCCCCCAGATGATGACTTTAAATCTAAAGTTCGAAACGTCGGCTATTTTAAACATGTGTTTTATGTTTTAATATCGATTTTGTATGTATATACGCTAATTAGCATCAAGTGTTTTTTTTAAATATTATTAATGCCTGTTAAAATGTCCCTTTTTTATAATAAGTACTGTCTTCCCGTCTAGCAAGATGCCTGTTCGTATTGGTATTTTTGTTCAGTGTATGGTAACACAGGATACCTAACTTCACAATACTCGCTTAGAAGATATAGACAGGTAGAGAAACGTTAACTTAGCGATAATGGCGAGCTTATGAAGTATAAGATAATGGCAAGCTTAGGAAATGTTTGTTTAATCCATTTATGCCAAGTGCCCCATTTTTTAGATGTTTCGAATTTTAATAATGTTTTATAATTTTCTTCTTTTTTACAACATGAATACTGTATGAAGTAATTGTCTATAAATGTCTTTATCTATTACTGAGAGATGACAGCATGAGACTGATATTTATTTGTTTAAATGAAGGCCTTTCTTCTGTGTTTATATATTTTTCATTTTTCAAGATAGCGAAATGTAAAAAGTAAGTTTATTTGTATTTTTTGTATCAAGGATCCAAATAAATAAGAATCCAAATAAATAAGTCATAATCTTAGCTTGTAGACTTCTTTGAAATACGTATTTTTTTAAATTGCGAAATTATATGTCCAAGCCCATTTTTTATGCACGTTTGTAACGTACAAAATATAGGGCGCTAAGCGCAACTGGGCACACATTTCTAATAGCCATTTAGGGGCAGTTATTTATATGAAGTCCTTTTCAAGATGATTTTGAAATAAATTGTTTTTTTTTAGCCTCAAATACGATTATTCTTAATTTACTATTTATAATACTTATAAAGTTATTAGTCTCTGTAAAGAAATAACTATATTTTTCAATCGTTCATAAAATACTAATTATAATATACAATTTAAAAGCTTAATTTATATAAAGTTAGACAAAACATATAATTATGCATTTTCCCACATATGGATATTCCCATATTTAATACGTTAACATTTTATTAAATAAATACAAACATATTTTAGCGTAATTTTTTTCAGTATTTTTCTAGTTCATTTTGTAACATTTTAAAGTGATTTTACGAACAAATTTGAGAAACAAAAATTCAGGCATTAATGGGTTAAAATACTCTCGATCAATCAAAATATATTAACTGTATGTCAACACCTCACCAATTAAGCCACTCTAAGACCGCAGTCTAGAGAATACTTTGGGAGTTAAAGAAATGAACTCGTTTTTAAATGCTGTACTTACCGCCCGTTGAAAACGAAACTGTTAAGTCATTTTTCTCAAAAAAGTGGTCGAAACAATTTCAAGTTAGTCAGTTTAAGGCCAGGCTTTAGATTATCATAATACAAGAATTAGTACCTATTAATCGGATTGATTTTGTGATTTTTCGTTTGTGAATTTTATCAGACTGATAAACGAGGGAAATTTCTTAAAGATTCTAGTCATCACGCATGCTTTTTAACTATTCGAAATCCATTAACTTGCACTGTAGTGGAATATTTATCATTTGTGTAATCGTATGAAAACTGTAATAAAGTGCGTTGCTTTTTTTTTCGCTGTGGGTTGCCAGATAATGGATTAACTTTAAATAAATGAAATAAACCTTATCGTAAATGATTTATGACTCATATAAATAATCAAGTGCGTAAAAAAATCAAGAGAGGCTTTATACATGCAACATCTTATTATAGCGATCTTGTGTGTGTGTTTTCTTTTCTTATCAGCTATGCCGAAAATATACAGGGTGCAATATGTTATCTATCGCCGACCTTTAATTTCTCAACCGTTGGTCGTACACATATAGTTCCAACTAGAAAAACCTTTAAAATGAGGTAAATATTCAGGTTGTGGCATTATTTAAAGTCAAAAATCAATTTTATAAAAATTACGAAAACTAACTTTTTATACGGTCCCCCAGTCCCTATAGTTATATTTAGTAAAAGTTTACTCATATCATAACAAATATAACACAAAAAGTTTGACATCTGTACTACAAAAATTGACCCAGTTATTAAATTTCAAAGTTTGAGATTTTTGCACATGATTTTGTCTTTCATTAAGGGATCAGTTAAAAGATGAATTAAAGTAATTCAAGATCAAAATCAGAGAGCTATGTCCTTTTTACGACGAATCCACCTTTAGCCGGTATCACCAAATCGGGGAATCACCAAATAGGGTTATTTCATCTAAAAATGTGAGCTAACTTTTATGGGTCGAACAATATTCAAAAGTACCGACGATACCGGCTAAAAGTGGCTTCACCGTAAAAAGGACATTGCACCCTGATTTTGATCTCGAATTACTTTAATTCATCTTTTAACTGATCCCTCAATGAAAGACAAAATCATGTGCAAAAATCTCAAACTTTCAAATTTAATAACTGTGTCAATTTTTGTAGTACGGATGTCAAACTTTTTGTGTTATATCTGTTATGATATGTGTAAACTTTTACTAAATATAACCATAGGGACTGGGGGACAGTATAAAAAGTTAGTTTTCGTAATTTTTATCAAATTTATTTTTGAATTTAAAAAATGCCACAGTATAAATATTTACCTCATTTGAAACGTTTTTGTAAATGGAACTATATGTCTAAGACCAACTGTTGAGAAATTAAAGGTCGGCGATAGATAACATATTGCACCCTGTATATTGCGTTTTTTTAATGTTTTCTTTTATCCATTACATCAAATTATATGAGGAAAAAATTACATTTTAGAATACATCATACAAGAAATGTGCTTTATGGTGCTGTTAACGTGACTGATTTCATGATTTGTTTGCTACCAGATTTTATTAAAATATTTAACAAGGAAAAATACATATGTTCTAGACATGAACTCATGAACTATGCCTGTTATGTTTTTAAAATCCATTAATCCTTTCACGGACAGTGGCTTGTCTATGAAACCGCAAAATGTTAATTTAGAAATCCAACAATGACACCAGAATTTTAATATAAAAATTTTATTTAATAGCCCTTTATTATGTACGTGAAATATCGCTTTTTCTTATTTTCAAGTAATTTTGTTCGTAATTTCCGGTGTCATTCATTTATTTCAACATTTTAGCAATAGAAGTGCTTTGTCCGTGAAAGGATTAATTTGTTTTATGACAGAATGTTTATTTTTTGTATGTAATCGCGTGAAAAATGTTATAAATTGCATTGCTTTTTCCGACTGCGTAAAAAATAAAAAAAAGTTTTTATATTTATTCTGAATTATTTTAATATGGTTTTGCTATATCTTTTTTATAAAAATCTAATACACCATCTGAGGCATAAATTACATTTTAGAATACATCATACAAGAAATGTGCTTTATAGCGCTGTTAACGTGGCTGTTTTTATGATATTTTTGCTACCAGGTTTTATTGAAATATTTAACAAGGAAAAATATTTAGATTCTAGACATAACCTACACCTGTTATGTTCTTAAAGTCCATTAACTTCCTTTATAATAGAATGTTTATTTTTTATGTAATCGTGGGAAAAATGCAATAAATTACAATGTTTTTCCCGACTGCGTAAAAAATAAAAAAATATTTATGTTTATTCCGAATGATTCTAATATAGTTTTGATACAACTTTTATTTTTTATCTAATACATCAAATTATCTGAGGAAAAAATTACATTTTAGAATACGTCATACAAGAAATATGTTTTATGGCGCGGTTAACCTGACTGATTTTATGGGTTTTTTGCTTTCAGATTTTATTGAAATGTTTAACAAGGAAAAATATTTAGATTCCAAACATGAACTACGTTTGTTATGTTCTTAAAATCCATTAACTTGCTTTATAATAGATTGTTTATTTTTTATGCAATCGCGAGAAAAGTGCAATAAGTTGTTCTGTTTTGTTTCCGACTGCGTAAAAAATAAAAAAGTTTTTATGTTTATTCTGAATGATTTTAATATGGTTTTGCAATATCTTTTTTTTTTAAATGTAATACATCAAATTATCTCAGGAAAATATTACATTTTAGAAGACATCATACAAGAAATGTGTTTTATGGCGCTGTTAACCTGACTGATTTTATGATTTTATTTGCTTCCAGATTTTATTGAAATGTTCAACAAGATAAAAAAAAATAGATTCTAGATATGATCTATGCCTTGCTTTATGATAGAAATTTTTTTATGTAATCGTGTGAAAAATGCAATAAATTGCATTGTTTTCCCCTTCTGCGTAAAAAATAAAACAAGTTTTTATGTTTTCAATTTCTTAATACAGCAATCATGTTTTATTTTTTTCCATACATTTTTCAATGAGAACTCCTTTGCATTATTTCTAATAATTGAAATGCTTTTACGACATTTTTATTGAATTATTGAGCAATAATATTTATAGATTTCAGACATAACATACGCCTCTGAACTTCCTTAATTCCATTAACTAGATCTATAACAGAATATTTATCTTTTGCGTAATCTTATAAAAAGTATAATAATAAGTTTTCTATCTAATGCTAATGGATTTTAAATCAGGTCGTAAATGATTTATGACTCGCATAAAATCGTGATTTTTTATTTAAATGTTTGCAGTATCTTAATATGATGATTTTTTTAAAAACAGATATGCAGAAAGTGTATAACACATTTATTTTTTACTTGCATCTATTTTTTACTTGTGTGTTCCTATTGTGTGCGGAATATATAAAATTTTCTGGGAGAAAATTCTGCTTATGACATACATAAAAAAATCAACACTGTTAATGAGGTATTATTGTTATCATCGTAAAAAGTTCAATGCAAGTTTTCTTTTTAAAAGTAACTTCTTTTTTAGATATTTTTCAAACAGGTATTAAAATTTTTAGCTTATGAACCGGATTTATTTTTACGATATTTTTATTTGTAAATTTTAACGCGAGAAAATATTTATGGATTCTAGTCATGAAATATGCTTTTTAACTTATTTAAATCCATAACTTTCACTGTAATAGAACCTTTATAATTTATGTAATCTGATAAAAATGACAATAAACTACATTTCCCCCTTTTTTTACCTGTAGTTTTCAGCGAATGGATTTGAAATCTAATCGTAAATGACTTATGAATCACATAAAAAAATCCAGTTGGTAAAAAACCGTGACAAGTTTTTACAATAGCATCTTAATACAGTGATTTTTTTAATGTATTTTTTTAAATCAGTTATGCAAAAGATATAGCGGAAAGTAGGGGAGGCCGGGGGAATGGCGACATCTTAAGGGAATTTAAATTTTTTCACCTCAAAAAATGTTTATTTTTAATAGTAAAAATTCTAAAGTTGAATAATGATCTTTAGTATCTGTATAAATTTAACCGTAATCATAACTGTAAAGTAAGCACACATCAACCTCTGAACAATGGCGGATTACCCAGGATACTGGGGTAATTCTGCCACTCTATCGGGTAGTGACGCCACTCTTTAATGACCGAGGAAGTACATAAAATGGATACTAGGAAATACACAACCTACTAAAAATATTTAGAAACAATATAATTTAGCAGAAAAATGAATAATTACAATGTTCCTTAAGCTAGATTTATTAATGTGATAAGCTTACAATTTAACTCAAATTGCAAAAGTCACCTTTTGCCATGGTGGTGGCATTACCCCGAGAGGACAATATAGCGAAAATTCCTCAACGAAAGCGAAAGAAGAACCGAACTTGTTTACAAATTTCATCAAAATGTTGACGAATGCATGTAGATTACGGGTAATATTATCTTAAGTATCTAATGTTACAATAAAAGGTGTTTACCTCTACTCATTTGAAGCTCCAAAATAAGAAGCAACTAGATGAAAACTAAATTTTTCATTAGAGCAAGCGAACGACGTACAGCCAAATCACTCTTACTCTATGCACTGTTTCTATTGTTGGCTTCTGTAGTGCAGGCGAATTCACTATCTGAAACTGCCGTTAGTTTTTAAACTAGGAGGGGTGGCAGTATAACCCCGAGTGGCGCCATTCCCCCGGTCTCCCCTACGGTAAAACTACCAGTACCAGGGTTCTCGCTGGCTTTTGCCCAACGTTAGCGATTTAGCGAATAAGAAATAAAAACAGTAACCAAATGAAAATAAAAATGTTAGCAAAATAGATTCGGCGTGAAGCACTGAAAAATCTATCTTTACCCCCTTATTGTATCCCCTTTTTTCAATATATTCCAAAATAGTCTCATTTTTTTGTAATTGCTTATAAAATAGAAATTTTACTATCCGCTACAGAAGCTATTAAAAATAAGTACATTGTAAATGTTTCCTAAATGTGTAAATGTTTCAGACATTCTTTTAGCAGTCTAAATAATAATACGAAACAACGATATTTGATTTACCGTTGTGAAAATATACACTAAAAAATGCTATGAGATTTCGACTTTAACAGATAGAAAAGATTGATCGGCCAATGATACTTTGCATACAACTAATAAATAGTATGGTAAACGGCTAATTTCAATGCCGCATTCCATCAAAATTGTTCTCCATTTGGCACTTGATGCAGGTAATTTTGTTTATGTTTTTACCGACCGACGCTGGCGTATAAATAGTGATCAACTGACAATTGAGAAATACCTATAACATATTTTGCTTCTTTGGCTGTTGTTAAACTAAATTAGTGTTGGCTCAGTATCTTTGTAAATATAGTAATGTAAATGGCACGGTGCAATTGAGCATGAAAAGCGACATCAATCGTTCAGTAATGCGGATAAGAATCTGGACTATACTGGCACACACACGCACACACAAAGAGCAGAACTTGAGCACTCGCAATTTGTCGAGTCTGATTGTTCGTTTACTCGCCAAATGAAGCATTTTGTCGCGATCTGGCACAATGGCGAGCGGCAAGGAGAACCCTGATGTCATCATAAAGTATGCACCTTGCACAATTTTTCGATATAGTCGCCACCGACTTTGAGACATTTGTCGTAGCGTGCTTGCAAAATCAACAACAACATCCACCACGTCACCAATCATCCGTTTAGTTTTTCCAGTCTCTGTGATCAAAAAAGCACTCAAGGATAAAATGTTGTCAGACTGGCTATTTATTATTTATCTGGCTATTATTAGACATTATTGGACTTCATCTGAAAAAGGCCGATTTACTTATAAAATCTTGAATAAAGTGGATTCTGATTTTATCTGCAAAAGACATATTATTCCATATTATGTTAGTGGACACGGCAGTTTTCCCGCCTTTGTTAATAAAGTAGGGAAACGAGACTCTCCATCCTGCCCATGTGGCAAGGGGATAGGAGACCCGATCCATTACCTTTTCTCAAAATGTTCATTAATGATACATACCTTTGACTTTAAAAGAAACAAAACTGTACGTTTCAACCTTAAAAGGACCCTATTTGATCCAATAAATTATGCCAAGTTAAGAGGCAACAATAATATTTTAAACAAACATTTTTCATTTATAAAAAAAGACTTTTAACGCTCATCTGTATGATGAACTTTTTACTTCAAGTCACTTAGTTTAAGTATTTTACTTTATTTCATTACATTTTGTCATATTGTTTAATAATCATTTTGATTGTTTCGTCACTTTAATCAAGCTCTGTCATATTATCCTACTATATATTGTTTACCTTAAATAATTCTCCTATCTTAAATTTTAAGTGTAAATACTTACTTTTTAAATGTTAAATTACTAAATAATGAGATGTAATTAAGTACAGTCGTGGGAAAAAAAAGTAAGCACCCCCTACTAACTCCGCAACAAATTATCGTAGAAGAAAGTTACTGGTACCGAACGATTTTAAATAAAGTCTACTTTTAAATGATGTATATAAAATTTGCTTAGGGGGCCATCTACATATTAAAACGAACCATAACTTCCTTTTTTTCAATGGCAATACCCAATTCTGACAGCATAAATGAACTCTACACCCTTCAATTAGCCTAAAAACAAATGTTTATGCAATTCGTACCATAAGTTTCCGAGAAATTAATTATTTTAAAACGAGCGTAATTTAAGGGCTGTATCCAAATTGAAGTTGGGTTCTCGATCGCTAACCGAGAGAGCCGCCTTCTTGATCAAGGCACCTTAAGCAGTCAATGCAGTCTGTTAGATAACAAGGCAGCAGAAGAAATTTCAAAATATCTACTCACTTCAATCATAGACGGCCCCTTAAACCATCATTTTGCCGTTTTTTAAGCATAATTTGAAAACTACTTGGAAGAAAAATGTGAAATTTTGGATTTTCATAAAGCAGGACTTAATAAATCTAAATCCACCAAAAAAATTGTAGGTTGCAATTCATAATTTTTTCGAATATTAATTTCATAATTCATAATTCATATCATAAAATTATAAAAATTGCAAATTCAGCGTATTTATGTTTGGGCACATTAGTTTTATTTCTAAACAAAAAATTAGCACATTAGGAGCATAATTTCAGAAGATATAAATAAAAATATGAAAATGTAATTTAACATTAGAAGGACTAAATTTTGAATGTTTATAATTCAAAAACTTATCATTCAAATGACTTGAAATTTGGTGTCTAGGCATATTTTGAACCGAAGATTTGAAATATCTCGTTAAAATTGGGTATTGCTATTGAAAAAAATGAGGTTTGGGTTCGTTTTAATATGTAGATGACCCCCCTAAGTAAATTTTATATACGTCATTTAAAAGTAGATTTTATTTCAAATCGTTCGGTACCAGTAACTTCCGTCTACGATAATTTGTTGAAGAGTTAGTAGGGGGTGTTTATTGTTTTTTTTCCATGACTGTACCTATAATTAAATTTATTAGGTAGCTTTCTTTACAAAAAGCTACCTATTGCAGCCGTTCGGAGGAAAGCGACTTCAAAAACTTTTGATATATTTTCATCGATCATGACCCCCAGACCCCGAAACTACCCTGCGTTCAAAATTGATATATATATATATATATATCAATATATATATACATATATATATATATCAATATATATATACATATATATATATATATATCTGACATATGTCACAGTGTAACTCTCGTATTTATGAACCGATTTGGATGTAATTCGGTGTGTACATAGTACATACCAATGTCTCGACCGAGTTCGTTGGCCAGCTTCATCCGCCATTTTGTTTCAAAATGGCGGCAATTAAAAATTTTAAAAAATTTAAAATTTGAAATGTGGTACCAAAAAATTGAAAATGGAAAAATATTTTTTTCTTATGTATTTGAACTTTATACAAAGACTCCGTAGCAGTTTTTGTTTCGTCTATATCTTAAAAAATGGCTGAGTTATAGCATTTTGAATTTCTAGCGAAGCTGACATTTTGAAACGTCCTGAATTTTGTCACGCGATAAAAGGCGTATTTATGAACCGATTTGGATGTAAATTCGTTTATACATAGTACAGACCAATGTCTCAACCGAGTTCATTGGCCAGCTTCATCCGCCATCTTGTTTAAAAAGGGCGGCCATTTAAAATTTTAAGAAAAATTTTAATTTGAAATGTGGTACCAAAAAATTGAAAATTGAAAAAATATTTTTTTCTTATGTGTTTGACCTTGATAAAAAGATTCGGGAGCAGTTTTTGGTTCGTCTATATCTTAACAAATGGCTGAGTTATAGCATTTTGAATTTCTAGCGTGGCTGACATTTTGAAACGTCCTGATTTTTGCCACGAGATAACAGACGTATTTATGAACCGATTTGGATGTACCTTGGTGTGTACATAGTACATACAAATAACTCAACCAAATTCGTTGGCCAGCTTCATCCGCCATCTTGTTTCAAAATGGCGGCCATTTAAAATTTTTTTTAAAAATTTAAATCTAAGATGAGATACTAAAAAATTGGAAAATGAAAAAGATTTTTTTCGTATGTGTTTGACCTTAATACAAAGATTCCGGAACAGGTTTTGTTTCGTCTATATCTAAAAAAATGGCTGAGTTATAACATTTTGAATTTCTATTGTGGCTGACATTTTAAAACGACCTGATTTTTGTCACGCAATAACAGGCGTATTTATGAACCGATTTGAATGTAACTTGGTCTGTACATAGTACATACCAATGTCTCGACCGAGTTCGTTGGCCAGCTTCATTCGCCATCTTGTTTCAAAAGGGTTGCCATTTAAAAAAAAAATGTAATTTAAAATTTAAAATGAGGTATTAAAAAATTGGAAAATGAAAAAGATTTTTTTTTTATGTGTTTGGCCTTGATACAAATCTGGAGCAGATTTTGTTTCTGAAAATTTGTTCTTTTGTTTATATCTTAAAAAGTGGTTGAATTATAGCACTTTGAATTTCTATCATGGCTAACACTTTGAAACGATCTTGTATTTGTCACGCGATACCACACGTATTCGCCTATTTCGATGGAAGAAGGCATGCGGATAGTATACATCAATATCTCGACCAAGTTCGCTGGCCAGCTTCATCGGCCATCTTGTTTCAAAATGGCGGCCAATAAATAAAAAAAAATATATTTAAAGTGAGATGCAAAAAAATTAGAAATTGAAAAAGGATTCTTTCTTAAGTATTTGACCTTGATATAAGGATTCAGGAGCATTTTTTGTTTGTCTTTATCTTAAAAATTGGCTCAGATATAGCAGTTTCAATTTGTAACGTGGGTGATATTTTGAAAAATCTGATTTTCTGTCTGCGACAGTACTCGTATATATCAACCGATTCCGATGTGAGTGAGCATGTGCACAGCAATTACTAAGGTCTCGACCAAGTTCACTGGTTAGCCTCATCCACCATGTTGTCTTAAAATGGCAGGCACTTTAAGAAATCGCCGAATTTGGCAGCCAAATATAAGTTACTTTAAATAAAAGCAGCTTGGATACAGCTGACTAATTTCGCGAAATTCTCATTCATAATGATTTAGTATTGATAAAAATTAGTATTGAATCTCCTACATTCGGTTTCCACTTAATTGAGCTTCGTGTGTTTGAATAATATAAGTTGGCTTTTTTAAAATAAGGAATATGAAAGCTACCTCTTCCTCCCGGCACTGGCCGGAAGGACTTTTTTATAACATAATTTTAACTATTCACCATCATCTATAACTGTAAAATTTCTCCGGTTTGCTCAATAGTGCAACCCATTGTGAATTACCTGTAATAATCATGTAATTTTCATTAAGCAGGGTCTTCCAGCCTGCTGGAGCTTCCGGGCTTTTTCGCGAGTACTGGAGTCTCCGCGGGGTAGTAGATATGTGTTTTCCCCTCGTGGACTAATCAGCTCCTATACCGAAATGTTGGCTGTCCACGAGTGGGTGATTAGTGATTAGTGTCGTAGCGTGCATCTGTACTTCAAGATCATCAGTTTATTACATTAGTGACCATGGCAGTTTTCCTGCATTTCTCTACAAAATAGGCAAATTAAATTCGGACATATGCTCCTGCACTAAAGGCCGAGGAACAGTGCAACACTATATTTTTGGGAACTGCTCTCTCCTGCCTAATCATTTCAAATTTAATAAAAACAAAACCTTAAGGAAAAACTTCCAGAAGATTCTACTGGATCCAGCAAACTTTTCAGCGCTAAATGACAATTACAATATTCTTAATGAACACTATTCCTTCATAAAAAAGATTCTATGAACTGTGTCACCCATTAACTATCAATATCATTCATAAAAGTATTAAACGTCGTCGCCTAATTAAATAACACCTTGATTTGTAAAAAGTTTATATTCCTGAACTTTGGACTAAATCTCCAAACTGTGAATTTTACCTTCAAACTAAAATCTACAGTGTTTAGAACTGTAAAAATCATACTATGAACTATGAAATATAATGACTTTGAACTGCAAAATATAATGACTCAAAAATGTGACATATACTTTACTGAACTGTGAAATACATAGACTATTCAACATATTAAGCTATCTAGAACTTTAAAATTAATTACAATTAATATCTCAAACTTGCTTAACAGGTCATCACTCAGAATCATAATTAAATTTAACAAGACTATTATTTCATTTAAATATCATTCAAAGTTTCGCTCAGATTTACTTATTTTTCAGATTTCAATCAATTTTGTCTCAACTAACTTTGTTTTATTAAGTCCTATTAGGCCCTAATATGGATTAGTGTAAATTTTTAAGAAATCTTTTAGCTAATTTAATTAAATTTAATTAACATTAACAATACTATTTTAATTTTTCATTAAAATTTTAAATTGGCTACTTTCAAGTATTTCTATTTTAATAACTGATTGATGATCTGTAATATCTGCAATATCTTAAAAATCCAAAATATTGTTTTATTTGGGCTCGCCCAGCTTAAGCAACATTGGGTAGCTCTTGTGATATGATTGTACAATTTTAATTGAAATTTCAATGGGGGGGGGGGGGGTGTCTTCCTACCGGGTACACGACATTTCGGTCCCGTCACTTCGGTCCCGCAATTTCGGTCCCGCCGTTTCGGTCCCGAGACATTTTGGTCCCTGGCCATTTCGGTCCTGAGACATTTCGGTCCCTGGCCATTTCGGTCCTGAGACATTTCGGTCCCTGGCCATTTCGGTCCCGAGACATTTCGGTCCCTGGCTATTTCGGTCCCGAGACATTTCGGTCCCTGGCCATTTCGGTCCCGAGACATTTAGGTCCCTGGCCATTTCGGTCCGGAGACATTTAGGTCCCGAGACATTTCGGTTCCTGGCCATTTCGGTCCCCAGCCATTTCGGTCCCTGGCCATTTCGGTCCTTAGCCATTTCGGTCCCTTGTCATTTCGGTGCCCACAACCTTATAACTCCTATTCTAATTGCCGTGGGCCGCCAAACGTTTGAATTTAAACATTATTTGGGACCTTTTTAATTATTTTTAACACCCCCCACCCCCCAAATTAAAAAAAAAGCTGAATATAACAGTCCGATAAATTTAAACTTTTATAACTCGTGATAATGAAATCACAGCGAGCTGAAAATTTGTTTGATTGAACAATGTGATATAATTTTACAGGGGACATTGTCTTTTTATTATTATTATTATTTAACAAAAGGAATTTTTTAAGCTTTATTATTTGTTATTAATATTATGTATTTTATATATACTATAAACTGCCATAGATGATTTTTTGGTTGTTTTCATACGTTTTTTAGAACCTTTAAATTATCATCATTAATTAAATAATTTAAAAAACTGTTCTTATTTTTTCTCCTTCTTACAATTAGATTAATAATAAATGTCTTCAATAATTCAATTGGACACTTATAAGCTATTGTAGGTAAATATTTCCTCAAATCATTCTTCTACATCCTCTCCTTTAATAATTCAGAAATGAGATATATTTATTGAAGCAAAAATATTTAATTTTTCTTATTACTTTTATAATACAAAGTTATAATTTTGTTTTCATAAGTTACTTTACCATTATAAACATTGGGAAAACAATAGTGATTTGGTAATTAGGTGTGCCAGGAAAAATATTTTGTTGTCAGAAAATTCCACCCACCGCTTCATTTTTTTAAAAATAATTATTGGTTGCATTTTTAACAGTCTTTTCACCCATTGCAGACGATTTTTGTGAACTAATTTTATTGAAACTGGGCCTATTTCTTTGTAATAAGATGATTATTTTTTATTTTATGTAATAGTGTAAGTATTATTTTAATTAATTTTATTTTCAATTTTTAACTGGCAAAACTAAGGTTTTTAGGTGCGTTCGTAATTACATAAATACGTAGCACCTATAGTCGTCGTTCAGTCCGTCCGTCTGCTCGTCTGTCTGTCCGCATATAACAGAGCAAAAACAACCCAACCGAATGGTCTGAAATTTTAAATATATGATTGTTGCATAATTTTGTCGAGCCATTTCAAATTTTATGGATATCGGATGCATAGTTTAATGACAGGGACTGTCAAAAGTTTTTCTTTACATTGCGGCCAATGGGAAAAATTATTGCAAGTGCATTTTAATGATGTTACAGCCTTCCGAATGGTCTGAAATTTTAAATATATGATTGTTGCAAAATTTTGTCGAGCCATTTCAAATTTTATGAAAATCGGATGTATAATTTAATTACAGGGACAGTCAAAAAATTTCCGTTGCATAATGGCCAATGGTAAAAAATTATTGCAAGTGCATTTTAATGATGTTACAGCCTTCCGAGTGGTCTGAAATTTTATCTATATAATTTTTACAAAATTTTGTCGAGCTATTTGAAATTTTATGAAAATCGGTGTATAGTTTAATTACAGAGACAGTCAAAAGTTTTGCGTTACATTACGGGGAATGGGAAAAAATTATTGCAAGTGCATTTTAATGATGTCACAGGCTATACACTCATGAAGTGCAAAAAAAAAAAAATATATATACATTCAGTACAATATGGGGTGCAAAAAATAATTATAAAACTAGTTATAGTACGAACGCACCTCATTTGCCACGTTTGACGAGCAATTTCCAACTTGTTTGTATTTGTCGTTTATTTATTGATTTTTAATATTACCCTTTTCCTCCCACTTTCCCAGAAAAAAAAATTAATAATTTTTTTATTTTAGTTTTATTATTAATTATATTAATAGTTTTAAATTTCGGTGACTTTAAATATAAAATAAATAAACATGTCAAAGATAAATTTCAGTTTATAACTACTATATGATAAATTGAATATAAAATGTATTATGTATTGAGTTTATTTTAAAGTAAAAAAATGTAATGTATATTAATAATGTTATTAATTTAATAAATTAAGGATACATTAAATAAAAAATATATTTAATAAAATATTAATTTAATTTTTATACTAAAATTCCTAACTTTTTTGAGAATTAATTAATAGCAATTATTAGTAGCAATTATTAATAGCACTTAAAGTTTTTATTCAAAAGTTTTAATTTATAATTTCCAAAAGATAATGTAGGAATTTTTTTGAAAAATCAGTCAAAAACATAAAGTCTAAGTAATAATTAATTAATTAATTAAACATAATAATAATAATAATAATAATAATAATAATAATGCAACATTGTACAAATACGTAAAAATACCTTTTAACAGTGTTAGGTGATATTATGCAGATTTTAATTTTTTAAGTACAGTTATAATTTACAATTCGCAAAAAGTAAGAAATTATTAATTAATTATAATTAAAGAGCAAAAATAATATTATAAGTTAACTAATAAATGAATAAACAACATGTTTATCTTCAGAACCCTTATCACTTTTATACATCCTAATGAAGTTAATAACGTTATAATAACCGAAAATTAAAAAATATATATATTTGCATTTACCCTATAAAAACTATTATATAGTTCATGTAATAGTTTTTAAACAAGCAATTGATAAATTAGTTATCTAAACAATTAATAATTAAAATAATTTTGAATTGATAAATACGTTTAATAAAAACAATTTAATTTTTGATTTTTTTTTTACTTAACAATATAACTATGAGTGTTTTCAACTTGTCGTGCAAGTTAAATTCATGCTGTATCAAATTTATTGCAAGCTAACGGCAAACAAGTAATCAAAAATACTGCAAACTTACTGCAAAGTAGTAATCTTTCTATATCACACTATAAGTTTAACCCCTTCGAAGGTGTCAATAGACCTGATCAGGTCTATTGATGCGAAAGCGCCGTCAGAAGGCGCATGCATAGGTTTTATCACCATAAACAAGTTTAGGTAATATTTGTAGTTTTCATTTCGAGCATTTTTTTTTTTGTATTAAATAAGTATAGCGTTTAGAAAAAACGGTGCTTACCGAATAAAATTTCTGCAATTTCTGCGTGTGTGCTGATTCTCATTGTTGTTGAGTTTCTCAACAGAGGGAATCGCGCCCGTCGGCCTAATCGTTCGGAGTTTTCGTGGTTTTCTTCGAACCTTGGTTCTCCAAGCGTTAATACGGGTTAGGTTCCCTTAGAAAGACCTCCACGGAAGGCACTCCCCCCCTTAAGGCCTATATCCCACGTGCTGATAATTGGCCGACATAAATACAACCAACCAACCTCAACAGAGGGATTTTTTGCTTTCGTCACACTTTCGTGAATTAAAGACAATCTTGCCATCAGTTTCACAACAAACTACTCATGCAAGTGGGTGATGGTATACCTTGCGGGAGATTTGCTGCGAATTTCTCAATTCAAATTTGTCACGGTAAAATAATATCAGAAAAAATCAAACTTTCTGCTAATGTTCATGCTATCTGGGTTACCTCAAAAATTTTCATGGGGAGCGCGGCGGATCGCATGAACGGCTCATGCGATTGACACTTATGTGATATCATTATCCAATATCTATTACAGCACAAATTCTTAATTCAATGGCAAGAAATTAAACATGAAAATTGCTGTTTTATACTTAACCACTTGGCCCTAACTTTATTGTAGGCAAATGTTATGTAATATGAAACTTGATTTAACCCATTCGCTGCCAAAACTAAGAATTTTCAAATTTTTTGTTGAAGGTCGTTTGCCAGCACAAATTCAGAAAGATAAATTTCGCTTTACTAATACAGCGAAATTTCTGCCAATAAATGAGGCATTTTTTTTAAATTCTAAAATAGTGGTGACAAAGTAATCAATAAATTAAAGCCACGAGTGTACTCGTGAATGACAGCGAATGGGTTAATTAAATTTAACTCTTCAGTATGCACTCGGCTTTTTACATCATAAGTGAATCTTTTTCACTGGTAAATATTAATGTAACTTGAATGTATTATTAGTTGCAGTTATAGAGATTGGCCTTATATTTTTTATCCATGCTTTTTTTTTTAAATTAAGAAATTAAATAAGGATATACCTAAATTCTTAAAGTTACTCGAAATACGTCTATCATATATACACAGTCAAGACAAGATTCCAAGGACTGGTAAAAAGCTCCATTTTAGACAGGCTTCCATGTAAAGAAGTGTAATTAATTATACTTCTAATATACACTACCTCAATAAGATCTATTGTTCGTTTCGCAGGGATTCTGAAACTCTTCCGTTTGAGACAGGATTCCGTTATAGAAAGATTCCGCTTTCACAGGTTTCACTATGCTTCACTAAAGAAGGGTGAAAATCCCCTTTTCAGACAGGTTTTCAGCAAATTTAATTGTATCGCAATTCATATTAAGACCATGTAACGCTTACGTTAAAGACAGGATTCTGTTATAGACAATTACTATTTTGACAAGTTTTATTCTATTCATATGATATAAATAAGTATATTTATATAAATACACAAAACTTTAAAAAATGGAACCTGCCTATAACGGAGTTCTGTCTTAAACATAAATGTTCCATAGTGCTACGGAAAAGAATACTATACAAATACACCAAATAACACGGAAACCTGTGTAAAACGGAATTTTTCGCCAATATTTACAATTTCATCTTGACAGGTTTTACTATACATGTAACATGAAGGGAAAATTCTGGACCTTCCTCCCTCCCCCCGAAACGAAATCCTGGCTACGCCACTGCATGTCGTCCCTGTTTTTTTAAGCCATTAAAGATGAAAAATGCCGTGTGGCCACAAAAAAGCGCCGGCTGACTAGAACAAAGAGAGCGCGAGTAGAATAATTCTTCTATCTGGATCTTTATTTAGCATAATCAAATGGGGAAAGCCAGGACATCTACACTTGACATATATATATACATGTATAATATTCTTTTGAATGAATAACATATAGATATCAAGAAAAGCCAAATATGTTTTCTAAATTTCCAAATTTCTTCATTGTGATATATTTATAAAATTTCTTAATTTAAAATGAAATTTTACGTAAAAGTGATTCACTATACATTACTATTTTGAGATTTTATGTTATTTTTTGTATTTTCCTTTTTATTTTTTATTTGTCATATTAAAACATGTAGGCTGCTTTAATTCTAAGTATATAAGTCAAATAAATAACAAAGAAATATTTGAAATACAGAATTAATTTTAAATACGAAAAGAATATTTTATGACAATAGAAATTTTAAAATTTTGATTTATGTTTATTGTGCTCGTAGTTTTTGAATGTAATAAGCATATATTATAGTCTTAAATATATTAAAAAGGATTTGTAATTGTTGCAAACCACTTCACTGTCGACAGGTATGGGTAAAAAGTGCTTTTATCCCCGAGTTATCTCGGGGCAAACGGTGAAGTGGTTCAAAATTAAAAATATTTTTAAACTTGTCATTCGACACCGGTAGAAATAGCGGTAATATTATTGTTACATGTAAAAAGATTAATGCAAACTTTTAAATAGTTTTTCAAAAAATAGTAAATTAAAATAATTATTAAAATAAAATAGAAAGTTCTAGTCTGTTCCGATGCAGAATTAAAAAAATAATGTGTCTATCACAATTCCATGTTAAGAACCCCCTTTTTAAAAAATATGTAAAATGCAATACATTTAAAATTGATGCGCCGCTAAATAATAGGATAAAATAAAGATTTGTAAAAATATTTGCAGATTTTTTCATTATTAATCACATAGTGTGCAAATTATATACAATTGAATATGTGCATTTTGGCATGGGCATTTGCATATGAAAATTAAAGCTCGACTTATAAATATTTTTAAATTGTCTGGACTTTATATTTATGATAGACTAAAATATGAGGAGCTTCTATAAAGAATCCACAGAACTCTCCCTTCCCCCACTCCTGAAAACGATTACTTCTACCATATAAAATTTGCATGGGGTGCTACAATTTGATTGCGAGTTATAAGTGTTTGCGGTTTTCGGGCCCTTATATTCGGTTATACTAAAATTTCAAGGGTTCAGTTAAAAAATCTTATAATGTACCTCCTTTTTTAAAGATTACGTTTACCGTACAAAATATGAGTGTGATTACGATAATTACAGAGAGAGTTATAAATGTTTTAATTTATCAGGACCTTATACTTAAGATACACTAAAATATATAAAAAGTCAACAGAGCCCCCCCCCCCCCCTGCCTTATAAAGCGATTATGATTATCATAGGAAATTTGTGTGGGCTGCGACAATTTTGATCTGTGTTATAAGTGTTTGCGTTTTCGAGTCCTTATATTCGAGTTATACTAAAATTTAGGGAGTTCAGTTAAAAAATTTGATAATGTCCCTCCTTTTATAAAGATTACGTTTACCATACAAAATATGAGTGTTTTGCGATAATTATAGATCGAGTTATAAATGTCTTAATTTATCAGACCCTTATACTTATGATACACTAAAATATAGAAAATGTCAATCCCCCCCTTGTTTTTTAAAATGATTACCATACGAAATTTGTGTGTGTTTACTAAAATGTTAAGGCCTTTATTTAAAAAACTCTACAATGTCCCCTATAAAATTGTCACCTATTTCAAGTGCACAAAATTCAGCTTGCTGGAGAAGGGACCGAAATATCTCGGGACCGAAATGTCTTGGGACTGAATTGTCTCGGGACCGAAATGTCTTGGGACCGAAATGTCTCGGGACCGAAATGTCTTGGGACCGAATTGTCTCGGGACCGAATTGTCTCGGGACCGAAATGTCTTGGGACCGAAATGTCTTGGGACCGAATTGTCTCGGGACCGAAACGTCTTGGGACCGAATTGTCTCGGGACCGAAATGTCTTGGGACCGAAATGTCTCGGGACCGAAATGTCTTGGGACCGAAATGTCTCGGGACCGAAATGGCGGGACCGAAGTGTCGGGACCGAAACGTCCTGCTTCCCTTCCTACCTGCTGAGGCTTCCGGGCCCGTCTGGTGTCTGGGCGTTTCGTGGGAAGGTGGATATGGGTTTTCCCCTCGAGGACATTTAGCTCCTATACCGCAAGGTTGGCTGTCCACGAGTGGGTAATTTCCTCAGAGTAAAGATAAGAAGTTATTTGAGAAGTCTATGGTAATTTCTGTTTCTATTTCTGTTTCTGTCGTAGCGTGCAATCAGTTTGGAGAAAACACTCTGGTAAAACTCGGTGCCCTACAGTGCAAGGGATTGTTGCATAGCCTGTTCCACCTCAGCATTGTTAATCATTTGCTTTGGAATAGAATTTTGTTATTTATGTATTCTCGTGAAACTGTTATACATTGCTTTGTATTTTTCAACTGAGTTAAAAATAAAACAAGTTTTTATGATATTAATTTCGTAATAAAGCAATCTTCTTTTAGTTTTTTCATACATTTAGCATAAGGAATTCCTCTGCATAAGTTCTAAGAATTGGACTAATTTTACGTTTTTATTTGTAAACTTTATTGATAGCATTAATGAGGAAAAATATTTAGAGTTTCCGGACATAACAAGTGCCTTTTAATTTCTTTAATTCCAGTAAATAGTTCTATAATGGAATATTTGTTGGATATGCGATGTCATGAAAATTATAATATTTATTTTTTTATGTTATAGTTTACATGTTAATGGATTTGAAAGCAGATTGTAAATGATTTATGATACAACTAAATAATCGAGTTTGTAAAAAATCGAGAAATAGCGATCTTGGATTTTTTTTTCTTATCAGCACTGCAGAATATAAATAGCGCGTTTATTTTTTATCTTATATGGGAATACATAAAAATATCTTAAGAAAAATTACTTCTGAATATATCATACTGGAAATGGTTTTATGGTGCTTTTAATCCGACTGATTTTTTTTTACTTGCTGATTTTATTAAAATGATTAACAAGGAAAAAAATATTTAGATTCTAGTCATAACCTATGCCTGTTAAATTCTTTAAATGCATCAACTTGCTTTGTAATAGAAAGTTTATTTTTTATGTAACTGCATAAAAACTGTTATAAACTGTATTGCATTTTTCCGACTGCGTAAAACAAAAGGTTTTATAATTTCAACATCTTAACACCAACAATCTTGTTTTAGATTTTTTACGATGCTTTTTTTTGCAAACGTTTTGTGTAGGATAATTTAGGAAACGTATTTAGGGATTCCAGACATAACATAAGCCTTTTAATTTCTTTAATTCATTTTGTCTTTAAAAATTAAATCATTAACTTGCTTTGGTTATGAATTGGTTGGAATGTTTGTTAATTATGTAACCTTGAGAAATCTGTTATACACTGCTTTGTATTTTTCAACTGAATTAAAAACAAAACAAGTTTTTATGATGATAACTTCATAGTAAAGCAATCCGGTTTTAGTTTTTTATTCATACATTTATCATAAGGAATTAATTCCTTTGCATAAATTCTAATAATTGGACTGATTTTACGACATTTTTATTTGTAAAGTTTATTTATACACTGGTTATCAAAAATTAAGGAAAAGTCACAAAATGCTAATTTTTAAATAAGCGAATTCTCAAAAGGAAGTAAATAATTTGAATAATTAGTATCTCTGAAGAACAGCTAGTCCATATAACATCTCATTCAGGTCACACATGGTCACAAGAGTCACAGTCACTACGGCGAAACAAAAAATAGGAAATTCCATACGTCTCTTTTATGAGTCTCAAATGACTACTATATGTGACTCTACTGACAGGTCACTGTGACTGCTGCTTTGTGACGAGTCACCAGGTGACTTTGCAATGTCGTTTCATTGAGACTCTCGTGTGACTCTCATCTGGAGATTCAATTTCAAAGTCATTGTGCACGTTGCATTATCATAAATCACCAAATAATGTCACATTAAAGTCACATGATTTTGTCAAATGGTAACAGAGACCCTACTGTAAAGTCACCACTGTGAAAAGTGATGAAAAGTCACCATGTGACTTTAATTTGACATTATTTGGTGATTTATCATAATGCAACGTTCACAATGACTTTGAAATTGAGTCTCCAGATGAGAGTCACACGAGAGTCTCAATGAAATGACATTGGAAAGTCACCTGGTGACTCGCCACAAAGCAGCAGTCACAGTGACCTGTCAGTGGAGTCACATATAGTAGTCATTTGAGACTCATAAAAGAGACGTATGGAATTTCCTATTTTTTGTTTCGCCGTAGTGACTGTGACTCTTGTGACCATGTGTGACCTGAATGAGATGTTATATGGACTATCTGTTCTGGAGGAATAGTAATTATTCGAATTATATTACTTCCTTTTGAGTATTCCCGTATTTAAAAATTGGCTTTTGTGACTTTTCCTTAATTTTTGATAACCAGTGTAGTATTAATGAGAAAAAATATTCAGAGTTTCCAGACATAAGAAGCGCCTTTTAACTTCTTTAATTCGATTAACAAGCTCTATAATAAAATGTTTGTTATTTATGTAATCTCATGTAAACTATAATCGTAATGATCGTAAATGATTTATGATTCATAAAAATAATTGAGTGTGTAAAAAATTGAGAGAAAGTTTTATGTTTGTAGCATCTTACTATAGTGGTTTCCCGTTTTTATCTTACCAGGACTGCAGAAAATATATCGTGCGTTTATTTTTACCTTATATGTGAATACATAAAAATATCTGGGGGAAAATTACGTAGAATAACATCATACAAGAAATGGTTTTATATTGCTGTTAATCTGGCTGATTTCTTTACTTGCAGATTTTATTGAAATGATTAACAAGAGAAAAAGCATTTAGATTCTAGTCATAACCTGCGCCTATTAAATTCTTTAAATGCATCAACTATCATTGTAATATAATGTTTATTTTTTATGTAAACACATAAAAACTGCTATAAACTGCGTTGCTTTTTTTTACAGCACAAAAAAAAGTTTTTATAATTTCAACACCTTAACACAACAATTTTGTTTTAGATTTTTTACGATACTTTTGTTTTCAAACTTTATTTATCGGATAATTTAAGAAAAATATTTAGGGACACCAGCCAAAACATAAGCTTTTAATTACTTTAATTCCATTAACTAGCACTACAATAGAATATTTATCGTTTATGTAATCTTATGAAAATTATAATAACATTTTTTTCTTATCTTGCAGTTCACGCGATAATGGATTTTAAATCAGATCGTAAATGATTTATGACTTGCATATATCTAGATAGTTAAAAAAAATTCGAGATTTTGTGTTATTTTTAATGTTTGTGGCATCTTAATATAATGATCTTGTTTTAGTTTTTTTTTTTTTTAACAGATATGGGGCATTCTCACAATCTTTTGACTTTCATGTCCCTGAATAATAATTTTTATTTTAATACAATTTTTTGTGTTTTTTGAATTTCATATACTGGGGAAAATCCCATTGCATGATTGCACAACAATATTAACGAGATAAATAAGTTTTGGACGATGTTGGGGGGTTCAAACATCTGGAAAACTCCTATACCGTCCCGTGTCCCTGATGCTGATTTTTAAGTTTGGAGCTGTCTGGATAAAATTGTTTCAATAAAAATAATTCGATGTAATTTTTTTCTGAACCTGGAACTATTGTTTTATATAAATATGTAGCTAAAAATTAACCTGCACACATTTTTAGGGTTGTTGTTATTTTTTAAACTCTGTCCCTGGGTTTTAGATTCCTTACCATTCCTCTTCTAAACTTATACAGGAAATCATTTCAGATGAAGCCACAGAATTTTTTTAAAGTTTTTTTTCATGCAGAAGTATGCTAGAGAAATAATGTCTAAAATTCTTTGGCAGGAAATTTACTGTAGAATTTAAATCAGCATTTAAATATCAATTTCAAGCATCGTGGCTTTATTGGTAGTCTCACCGTCCCCAAGGTTTATTCCTGCACTTTTCGAGGTAAATTTAAAAAAAAAAATTAATTTAATCCAATGTTAACAACTGTTTCTAAAATCAATGAACATTGTTGCTATCACTTAGTCTTATCATGATTTTCCTAAAAATAGGTGGTGATTTTACTTACCGTTCCATCCTTACCGTCCCTTTTTTTACCATTTCGTCCCTTTTTTCCAATACCATCCCCCCTTTTTTATCTTACCGTCCCTTCTTTAGCACCCCTTTAAGACAATGTTACACAAAAAAAATCTGTATTAAAAGCACTACATTGTTATTATTTCTTATTTGAATGTCCTGTGGGTACTATGCAAATTCATTATAAGTAAAAATTTAGAAGAAAATAAAAAGTTATAGGGGTAAAATGGTAAGGAAAATTAAACTCTCAAGTTTAACTTAAACCTCAGTTAATTTTTTCGCTGCTGACCATTTTTCTTTATTTTGAATCATTAAGGCATTCGTCTATCAGATTAAAATGTTATTTAAGCAAGTTTAATTTTGTCAGATTTTTCCCTCCAAAAGTCAAAAGATTGTGAGAATACCCCATATGCCGAAAGTATATGGCATATTTATTTTTTTTTAATTCTCTGGAAGGATATTCTGCGTAAGATGATGCTGTATTATGTTCATAAGGAAACCAATACTGTTAAGGAGATATTACTGTTGTCATCATAAAAATTTCAATGGAAGTTTTATTCTTGTAACTTCATTCTTAAATATTACAAAGGCATGGACTGTTACATCATGAATATTCAAATAACTTGACGAATGAGGTAAAATATATTGCTGAATGATGTATTAACATTAAAATATTAAAATTACATAAAAAATATAATAAAATATACAAATCAACGGTTTAGACCCTCTTCTGGGACACATTAAAAATATAATATTCAAATAACTTGACGAATGCTGTAAAATATAATGCTAAATGATGCATTAACAGTAAAATTTTAAAATTACATTAAAAATATAATGAAAATATACAAATAAACGGTTTCGACCCTCTTCTGGGACACATTAAAAATATAATAAAAATATGCAAATCAAAGGTTTGATTTGTATATTTTTATTATATTTTTAATGTGTCCCAGAAGAGGGTCGAAACCGTTCATTTGCATATTTTTATGATATTTTGAATGTGTCCCAGAAGAGGATCGAAACCGTTGATTTGCTTATTTTTTAATAATTTTAATGTAATTTTAATATTTTAATGCTAATACATCATTCATCAATGTGTTTTATCGAATTTTTCATTTCATTCTTAAGTGTTTTTCAAACTAGTATTCAAAATTTTATCCATTAACCGCATTCATTTTACAACATTTTTATTTGCAAATTTTAATGAGGGAATATATTTATGGATTCTAGTCATAAAATATGTTTTTAAACTTTTTGAATTACATGAATTTCATTGCAATACAACATTTATCATTTATCATCGCATAAAAATGGCGATACACTGTTAGATTAGGAGGCTGCTGCACAAAACATCACCTCATGTAGTTGACGACTGAAATTACAGGATTATTTAAAACTCTATTAGCATATTAAAATACAACTAGTCTACTAACAAGGGAACCACTTTTGGTGTTACTCGCACCTAGCATCGAGACCTGGTGCGTTTTGTAGACCTATACATAAAAGTTAGAGAACCGAAAAAATTTCTCTGTTAAAATAATATTTTATATACTTTTTTATACTTTTAATTTTTTATTATTACATATTTATTTGTTTATTTCACGCCAAAAGTGAGTTAAGTCGCCAAATATGGCGCTACAATTTTTCCGCCCGCTTTATCCAAAGAGAAAATGTACAGAACATATTACTAGAATTATATCAGACTGCGATTTTTTAAAAATAATTGATAGCATAAGAAACACATATTAGGTTTTTCTTTTTTTTTATGCAGGCGATAACTATATAAGTAATAAATATAATTCTATAAAAGCTTCGAAGATCATTGAAAACTATTTTTTAGTGAAATACAAAATAAGCAAACTATTTTCTTTTGAAATTGAATGAATTAAAGTTTCGAATGTTTAAAATGAAATGTTGCTGTATTAAATGATCCTTCGTTAAAAGTAATCATAAAGAAAATTATTATTTTTACACAATTTAGAAAAATTACTGTGGCTAAATAGGTCGGACATTGCAATTTCTAGCTATTACAAATTCAGCTATGACATTTGGCTAGGGTTGCCGGAAAGCTCTACTTTTGAAAATAAACGCCAACTGTTTCCAGTCAAAAATATGAATATAAAGTTGTAATTTTTCAAAATCAAATTCGTAGGTTTTTGAAGGAATTTTCAAACTTTTTTCCAATATTTTATACTTATTATTAACTAATTTTTATTTTTAAGTGCTTTCTTTAAAATAATTCAATGTTAAAAGTCCGATAAGTGGTCTCGAAAATTGTATTTTCAGAAAGTTATGCTGCTGTATAATCAAGAAATATTATTTTAACAGAAAAATTTTATCGATTCTCAAACTTCATAATATAGGGCTTTAAAATGCACCAGGTCTCAATGCTAGGTGCGAGCAACACCAAAAGTGGTTCCCTTGTAAGTCATATCTTGTTGGAAAATACCTGCAAAAACGATTTTAGTGGTTGACTGATAGGCTTACTGTTGTGTTTCCCTATTCCCAATCCTCCATGTTTTCATACCTTTGGGTGCAGGAAAACACACTGATAAACCTGCCGATAAACCACCACAATCGGGTCTGCAGGTGGTTTCCAGCAAGATATGACTTCGCAGACCAGTTGCATTTTAATACGCTAATCGAGTTTATTATAATCCTGGAATTTCAGCCGTGAACTTGACGAGGCCATGGTCTATGCAACCGCCTCTCGGTCTATGTGTTTTATATTTTTGGGCTATACTAGTTTACTAGCTAAAGGATTTCATGTCTAATCGTAAATAAATCACGGTTTATGAATCACATAAAAAAATAGAGTTTGTAAAAAAGCGCGATTAGTTTTTACGATCACATCTTAATATAGTTATTTTGTAAAATTTATTTCT
This sequence comes from Maratus speciosus, assembly GCA_963932465.1. NCBI lineage: Eukaryota > Metazoa > Arthropoda > Arachnida > Araneae > Salticidae > Maratus > Maratus speciosus. Next base: position 105,080,718 of record OZ010795.1, on the reverse strand, counting down.
TTATACAGCTATTCAAAATGTATAGTGGAAAGTACGGTAAAATCATATTTTTGGGTGAAATTTAAAACATAGAGTTGGCTTGATTTGAGCATTCCTTTAGTGGTTAATGGTTCTTAGTTCTAGACTGATGGTTACTTAGTGCTGCACAAAAGACAAAGCATCCATTACGGTATCTTCATAGGGGCATTTGTGTAGTTCATCTGTTTAAAAGATTATTTTATCATATTTTGTGTTTTAATGTTAGCCAGTTTTAAAAATTCTTAAATGTAGACACATTTAAAGCTACTGAAAATTTTTACATAATTGCAAGTAGCATATTTAATGAGAATTTATTTCCCACAAGTAAACTGTTAATACATGGAAATTATTCCAGAGAGAAACATTCGCCTTGCATACAATATTTCAAATGAAAATCAAATTTCAAAGTAATTGCTTAAGAGGCGCAAAGGGCCAACATAATGAAAAACATTCCATGCCGGGACTCGGACCCGGGCCATTAGTATAGCGCACTGACGTTCTACCGACTAAACCACATGGAACGATATGGAATGTTTTTCACTATGTTGGCCCTTTGCGCCTCTTAAGCAATTACTTTACTTATTTCAAATGAAAATCAAATTTCAAAGTAATTGCTTAAGAGGCGCAAAGGGCCAACATAATGAAAAACATTCCATGCCGGGACTCGGACCCGGGCCATTAGTATAGCGCACTGACGTTCTACCGACTAAACCACATGGAACGATATGGAATGTTTTTCACTATGTTGGCCCTTTGCGCCTCTTAAGCAATTACTTTACTTATTTCAAATGAAAATCAAATTTCAAAGTAATTGCTTAAGAGGCGCAAAGGGCCAACATAATGAAAAACATTCCATGCCGGGACTCGGACCCGGGCCATTAGTATAGCGCACTGACGTTCTACCGACTAAACCACATGGAACGATATGGAATGTTTTTCACTATGTTGGCCCTTTGCGCCTCTTAAGCAATTACTTTACTCATTTCAAATGAAAATCAAATTTGAAAGTAATTGCTTAAGAGGCGCAAAGGGCCAACATAATGAAAAACATTCCATGCCGGGACTCGGACCCGGTTCATTAGTATAGCGCACTGACGTTCTACCGACTAAACCATATGGAACGATATGGAATGTTTTTCACTATGTTGGCCCTTTGCGCCTCTTAAGCAATTACTTTGAAATTTGATTTTCATTTGAAATACGTAATCTATTGCTAGCTTTTAAAGGGACAGTTAGACAGATTGCTTTTTTATCTTCATTCTTTTGGGGTAAGATTGGATATCCTATGTGAGATTTAACTCAGGATACTAGAAAATAATTTTTGAAAATTCGTTAAGTAAGGCTTGCTAAAAAGTAATCAAAACTACAAGAACAAGAGCGATTACGATTTTTGTAAAGCTGATAAAGAGGTAAACTTATTTTCTGTAATTTATCCAATTGTAATGAAGCTAATTATCATTTTGTCGTTAAGGGGTCTCAAGATTCTTAAAACTTTAAAATTTTCAAAATTTTAATTTTTTTAGATGGTAAATTTCTATCTTTTCTGAACATTTTAGTATGATTGTTTTTTCTTTAATTTCTATTAGAACAGAGGTTATGGGTATTAGAATTATACGCGCTCAATAGATAAAGCGGCGTTTCCGAAACTTTGAAGTCATTTTTCTGCAAATGACGTATTCGAGTATAACGCGCAGGATATCTCAAAAACTTCTGAATATCTTTTCTTGAAATTTTCAAAGCATATGTTTCGTGTTAGTCTATATAAACTGAACCTAAAATTTTATTTTTATTGTTCCAAAAAATATATATTGTTAGGTGATTATACTGTTGAAATTTTCAAAGTTTTGTATTAGCTAAATACAACTTTGTATAAAAAATATAAAAATGCTTTAAATACAAATTTATTTAGGTTCAGGGTAATTATTACAATCTGAAGTACAATTAGGCATAAAAAATTTCATTCTAGTTGCAAAATTTATGTTGTAATCCCGCGCGTAAGTTGTTATGCCAATTTTCTGATCGTCAAATGTCTGACAGTTTGGAGCGCCCTACAAATACTAATTCTGCATCTTGGCTATTTTTTAAATACATGAAATGAAATAACATACTTATATCTTTTACTCCCAACAAAAATTGTTTTTTTAAATTATGTACATTTTAAGATATTAAATGTTGAAAATTGTCCTTTTTTTTTTCTTTTTTACCGATTTCAAGAGTCCTGAGACCCTTAAATATTTTTTTCGTGTTTTTCCATGTTTACATCAGTGAGTTATTGAATGTTTCTCGGTCTATAATACGGAGTTAACATGGAGTTGTTAAATTAAGTTATGAGTTATTTTTGAGATGATACTGAAATGCTAATGAGTTGTTATAGATTTTTTTTATGGAACTGTTATATGAGTCGTCATGAGCTGATATGGCACTATAATTCGTTATGGAATATAATATGTATAGAAACAAATCCAGAGACTGCGAATGTTTTCATCAAACCTGTGTATTGACATATAAATAAAAAATGTTTTTGATGAAACTGCTGATTTTTCAACAATCGGAGAAATTTTCCGTGGCTTGATTATTCTTGATATATTTTTAAATAGATTTGCTCGATTACTGCTTCAACGACTGCTACATCTCCAGCATAGCACGAGTATATTTATCAATGCATTTCATCAATCCTATACTGTAAAAAAAAACTGTAATTCTACAGATGTAAATTAACAGAAACCTGTATGCTTACTAAAATTTTATCTGTACACTGTACAGAAAAAGATGTAAATCTACAAAATTATATTTTGTAAAGCTACAGAAATCTGTAGCAACACAAAAGAATCTAATAAAATTACTGTAATCCTACTTATATTTTATCTGCAATCCTCGTTGCAGTTACATAAAAAGTTCTAGGCATCCCAGTTTCCTAAAAAATTATTAGTAACCTTACAGATTTTTTGATTTATAGTGCAAACGTGTATCTGTTACATGAATGTTTGTTGTTGCGGTTACATAAAATGTTCTAGGAATCCGAGTTTCCTAGAAAAAATTCAGTAGCTTTACAGATTTTTTTTTTGCAGTGTACCCACACTGTGTATTATCCTTGACGCTTTCCAACAAAAATCGCTTGATTGCTACTTCAACGACTGCAATATTGCCGGAATAACTTGAGTTCACATCTTCCAGTCAATCTTCACTTTGAGGGTTTTAGTAGAAGTCGTTAAACACACACACGCACGAAAGATTATTAGAATTAATTATTTTTGAATTAAGTATTTTTATATTCCCAAAACAAATTGTTATTTATTCATTTCTTCACCGAGAAAATTAAAGAAATGTATGCAAAAAGAGGAATAAAAATATAAATCAAGTTTCTAAAGTAGCTAAAATTTAAAATCTCTAATTAAAAAAAGTTAAATTATGCAGAGTATTATTAAAAGAATGTCTCAGTTATAAATTTTAATAGTATCAACTGTAAGCGTTTTTGACATTTTGGCATTTGAAGTCCACCGAAGTGGAGAATGCTTTGGGGCCTACAGCTACAATGGCTGTCGCCTCGAATGATCTTTATTATACAGAAACAACAACATGTCAGAACAATTTTTATTTTCCATTACATATATTATATAACTACAACAGGACATTCACAATTACATCCATGTCATACCCAGGGACTCGAACCCGGGCCCTCGGGATGACAGCAGCCTCCACTTACTGATCACGCCACCGGGAGACAACTGTAAGCGTTGTAGAGTGTTGGTTCAGGGTCACAAATAAAGCGCAACTCAAACAGCTTTAGATAAGCGCATGCGCCAGTACTGCTCTGTTATTGACTCACTTGCAGTGCCACATAAAAAGAAAATTGTGCGCTAACCTTTCCCCGTCATGAGGCAAGTTGCCTATACCTATGGGGCAAGTTGCCGCACGCTTTATAAAAATTTAAATGAGGCTCAAATAAGACTCGCAGTTAAGAGAAATAAATTTCATTGTTACCAGTAAGTTTAAGCAAAGGCGTTATCGCCGTACAATGTAAATTCTAAATTATACAAACATAAAAATAACGAAAAACAAAACATTAACATTGAGTAACTTCTATCCTATTCGATATCATCATCAGAGTTACAGTTGTCACAAATAAAAAATCGAGTGTGTCCGTTTGGGCAAGCCTCGTGTGCCCAAAATCTAGCATTGCAACCAATTTTCTCGGTGTTTGCTGTTTTTTAAGCTACCAGCACACACCGAGCCAACTTGTCCCTTGTTCAATGCGCCTACTAACCCCATAATACATTTCTTCACAAAAGGGACACGTAACCATCTATGCATAAATAATCGAAGTAAATCACATATGGGGTAGGTACAGTTAATCATACACTAAGAAAAACTGCACAAGTTAAATCACAATTATTAAAATATGTATTAGAAATTAGAAAAAGAATGAAGCAACAAAAAATTACTTATGAGTGCAAAAAACAGAAAAATCGTAATAAATGTCCACTGCACGTAGGTAACGCTGCAAAACTACAATGTTGATGGCAAAAAGCAAGAAGGAAGGTACTCTGTGATTGGTTGCGCAATCTATCCTCAAACAGGCGATTTATGAGGACTGCGCCTACTTATCCCTGTAGCCAACTAGCCCCGGTCTCCCCTACTGTATAACTAAAGGGGCACCTATTGAACATTTGTAAGAAAAAGTCGGTTAATTTACCTTCAATTTGATGTATGATTTGTTGTAAATAGTCTAAACTGTTATAATATACCATTGAAACTGGGACATTCATTCATGGACTCACTATGTATTTAAAAAATATATATATTTGGAAATAAATACATAAATAAGTATACACAACAAGAAAAACAATTGAGCGAAAAATATTTATAATTAAAAAGAGTAAAAATTTCTGTCCTAGACTACCTTAAATGTATACTGTAATAGAGTATTTATTGTTTATGTAATCGCGTGAAAACTCTAATAAATGTTAACCCATTTATGCCTAGCGTCCCATTTTTGGGACGCTTCGAATTTTAATAAATTTGTATAATTTTCTTCTTCTTTATAAAATTAAATTTGTTTGAAATAATCATCTATAAATGCCTTTATCTGTTACCGAGAGATGACAGTATAAGATGAATATTTATTTGCTTAAATGAAGGCTTTTTTAGGTGTTTATAGATTTTTCCTTTTTCAAGATGTCGAAATGTATAAAGTAAGTTTATTTGTATTTTTTTCTATCAAGGATCCAAATAAATAAGTCATAATCTATCTTAGCTTGTACACTTCTTTGAAATACGTATTTTTTTTAAATTGTGAAGTTAAACGTTCAAGCCTATTTTTTATGCTTTTTTATAAAGTACAAAATATAGGGAGCTAGGCACGAATGGGTACATACTTTTATTAGCCATTTAAGGGACAGTTATTTATGTAAAGTCTTTTTCAATATGATTATGAAATAAATTGTTTTTAAGCCTCAAATACGATTATTCTTAATTTATTACTAATAATACTTATAATGTTTTTAGCCGCTGTAAAGAAGTAAATATATTTTTGTAGTAATTCATAAAAATGCTAATTATAGTACATAATATACTATTTAAAAGTTTATTTTATATAAATTTAGACAAAACATATAATTATGCATATTATAATATTATAAATATTATGCATATTCCCATATTTAGAAAGTTTATATTTTATCAAATAAATACAAAAATATTTTAGCGTAATTTTTAAAACAATTTTTCCAGCTCATTTGGCAGCATTTTATAGTGATTTTACCACCAATTTGAGAAAACAAAAATTCAGGCACAAATGGCTTGCACTATAATTCGCAATATAAACTTGCACTATAATTCGATTACTACACTGCAGAAAAAATCTGTAATTTTTACAGAAACGAATTGCGTTTTTTAGAGAAAAAAAACTGTTTTAAAGAAAAACAGTTTTATTCCGTAAAAGAATGCGGACTTTGTAACTTTTACAGTGTCAGGTCTGGCGGGGAGGCCTACCATATGGCTTAAGCTCTGCAAGACCGGCCTAACAAGGTAACCACTATCAGTGGCCCTCGGTGATAGAGACCCCTATTTATTTAAAAACCAATAATCATACAATTATTTCACAAGTGGCAGCCCAATCTGTTCTGGGCGTGCCCAGAAAGTTTTACGAACATTATTTGTAATATGCCTCTTAATATTAATACAATAGATAGGGGAAGGGAAAAAAAAGAAAGAAAGAAACCGTGAAGTCCTAGTAATGCCCATGATACAAGAGTGAATGAATTTCTTGGCTAAACTGAGTCTGTTTTTATTATTAGTGAAATTTCACCTGCAGAAAGAAGTCTTAATTTTTGAACCACTAGGACACCACAATTAACATTACTCATAATTTTACAGTACTTGAGTGATAATAAAAAAGTATATACAAGAACTTAATGCTAGAACAAGAGCACAATGCTGGTAAAAATACATACATAAATGAAATACGGGTATATACTACAACACTATTCTGTTTGATACGAACAATTTAACTGATCTTCGATGAATACTACAGATGGGTGACAAAATAATACGAACACTTATGGCATCAATGACTTACGGATTGCAACTCATCCATAAATGTTCGAAGCACGAAGTTTCCTTTGGACAGTTCTTACTGAAATGGGATTCTGGCGATGACTATTTATTATCTCTGACGTTATCTGGGATAAAGATTGCCTGCGCTTTCGGACCGCTATGCGGGTCAACCCTTTCTTTTATACCTCCCAGAAAACTTTCTTTTCCATCCACTGTTGTACTTCGCAGATGACACTTTACCGCATTTTATTCACGCTGTCATAACGGCTGACACAGTGCTCCTTGCACGCTCCAAATTATTGGCTGTTGCCATCGCAGGACAACTAGCGCACCGCATTCCAACAACGGTTCTTTTTTCTAACTCTGACAGGTCAGTCATTACTGAGTTTTCCAGAGAGTATGGTAAGCACATGCAAAACCTATGGCGGATGTTCAGCGACTGTTACCTTACCTTTCATAATCACTAAGTGGCAGAATTGAGTGCAAAGTGACATGCGCGTTCTGCTTCTTTGAAATGGATCATGCCTTTTCCATGGGTGTTCGTATTATTTTGTAACCCATCTGTATTCCACAAACAAATGCAGAGCTGTAATACTACGCAGAAAAGAAAATTTTGTTATATATATATATATATATGTAATAATAAAAATTTTCGCCTCTTTTTCTTAGTAAAACTATTCCAAATTCTTAATATTTTTCCTTTTTTACCTATCTTTAATAATATCTCAATACCTTGTGTCTTTCATTTCATGCATTTAAAGTTACGTATTCTTTTATTATTCTAAAAACCTTAATCCATTCGCCTAATCTTATAAAACCCATTACATTACTTTTTCATTTTATTCTAAAACTAAATTCTCTTTCTTTCGAATGTTTTAATATCATTTATTCTTTGGTGTTCTATACCCACAATTCCATGCGTCCGCCAGCACAATTTGCACTTTAATACTGACGCCGTATAAAAGAGTTCATTATCGACGTCATCCTTTCCCAATACCAACATCCCCTCCCCCGTAATCTGTTTTATGTCCCATCCTTCCCCACCTCTCTTCTAGCATTGGTCTTTTACCTTTCTGTAACCGTTCGCGCGCTGTTTTTCGGAGTACAAATATCGTTACATGGGCGAAGGAGAAGAAGATTTTACGTTTTTCTGGTTGTCTAATTAACCTGCGTCGCTTGGAGTAAACGTTCTAATGTGTAGATCCTATGCTTGTAACATCTAAAGTTTTGTGAAGTGATGATCAATTTTTGAGAGTTGATGGAATAACTACTGGAAGTGTTTTACTATGTTTTTTGTCAATAAAACCAGTTTCAAGTGACGATGACTCTCTATATTCATTACATAAGGGAAATTATCTCAATGTGTCTCGATCCTGTCTTTACTCGCCACCCTGACTGCAATCCGATATTTTCAATATAACGGATGGATGGTCTTGATTGCTCTAATTATATTTTATGTCGAAGTGTACTGGTGTCGCCTAAATATCTGAAAGTCGGTAGCAAAATGCTACACACACACATATATATATATATATATATATATAACGAAGAAAACAAAAAAATAGTAGTAATAATAATTTAAAAAAAAAAAACACAGTGCAAGAAAACAGCTCTAATTTGAATAAAACGTTATTTGTACAGATGGAAAGTTGCTATAGAAAGTGTAATTGCTATATAGATAGTTTCTATAATTATAGTAATTATCTAAAGTTTTCCACCAATTCACTTTTAGGTGCGTTCGTGATTATATAAATACGTAGCACCTATAGTCGTCGTTCGGTCGGTCTGCCTGTGTGTCTGTCTATCCATCCGCATATAACAGAGCAAAGACTACCCAACCGAAAGGTTGGTTTGAAATTTTAAATATATAATTGTTGTAAAATTTTGTCGAGTCATTTCAAATTTTATGAAAATCGCATGGCTAGTTTAATTACAGGGACAGTGAAAAGTTTTCCGTTACATTACGGCCAATGGGGATAATATTTCAAGTGCATTTTAATGATATTACAGCTTTTCGAACAGAATGGCCCCATCAGTGGCCGAGAGGTTCTGCTCTCGAAGCTGGTAGACGGGAGGTGCTGGGTTCGATCCCAATCGCGCCCGTCGGCCTAATTGTTCGGAGTTTTCGTGGTTTTCTTCGAACCTTGGTTCTCCAAGCGTTAATACGGATTAGATTCCCTTAGAAAGACCTCCACGGAAGGCACTTCCTCCCTTAGGGCCTATATCCCATGTGCTGATAATTGGCCGTCATAAATACAACCAACCATTTCGAACAGAATGAAATGTATATGCACTTATGAAGTGCACTAAAATATACATTCAGTACAATATGCGGTGCAAAAAATGTTTATAAAACTAGTTATAGTACGAACGCACCTCATTTGCTATGTTTGACGTGCAATTTCTAACTTGTTAAAATTTAAATGTCCATCAGATACAGTTAATCAAATCCAAAAGAGGGTGAGATTAAGCGTCCGATCCCAGTGGAGGAATATGGAAGATATGTTGATTAGTTTCAACTAGTTTTATACAGCCAATTATTTTTTGTTGCCATGATGGGTTTTGGAGCACAATGTCGAACCACTAGTGGTTCAAAAGTGAACTAGGTTTGCGAATGTGGTAGAAGATGTCAAAGTACAGTCGTGGAAAAAAAAAGTAAACACTCCCTACTAACTCCTCAACAAATTATCGTAGAAGAAAGTTACTGGTACCGAACGATTGAAAATAAAGTCTACTTTTAAATGACATATATAAAATTTGCTTAGGGGGCCATCTACATATTAAAACGAACCATAACTTTGTTTTTTTCAATAGCAGTACACAAATCTGACAACATAAATAAACTCTACACCCTTCAATTAGCCTAAAAACAATTTTTTATGCAATTCGTACTATAAGTTTCTGAGAAATTAATTATTTAAAACGAGCGTATTTTAAGGGCTGTATCCAAATTGATGTTCCATACTGTTCCATCCATGTTAACCGAGAGAGCCCCTTTCTTGATCAAGGCATCTTAAGCACCACTCAAGCAGCCAATGAAGCCTGTTAGATAACAGGACATCAGAAAAAATTTGAAAATATCTAGTCACTTCTATCATAGACGGTCCCTTAAACCATCATTCTGCCGTTTTTTAAGCATAATTTGAAAACTATTCGGAAGAAAAATGTGAAATTTAGGATTTTCATAAAGCAGGACTTAATAAATCTAAATCCATCAAAAAAATTGTAGGTTGCAATTCATAATTTTTTTCGAATATTAATTTCATAATTCATAATTCATATCATAAAATTATAAAAATTGCAAATTCAGTGCATTTATGTTTGAGCACATTAGTATTATTGCTACACAAAAAATTAGCACATTAGGAGCATAATTTCAGGAGATATAAATAAAAATATGAAAATGTAATTTACCATTAGAAGCACTAAACTTTGAATGTTTATAATTCAAAAACTTATCCTTCAAATGACTTGAAATTTGGTGTCTAGGCATAGGTTGAACCGAAGGTTTGAAATATCTCGTTAAAATTGGGTATTGCCATTGAAAAAAAAATGAGGTTTGGGTTCGTTTTAATATGTAGATGACCCCCTAAGCAAATTTTATATACATCATTTAAAAGTAGACTTTATTTCCAATCGTTCGGTACCAGTAACTTCCGTCTACGATAATTTGTTAAAGAGTTAGCAGGGGGTGTTTACTTTTTTTTCCCACGACTGTACGTACACTCGGAGATGTAATGTAAAGAATCACCGCGTTTCCCACATGTGCATTTGTCAGAGTCCTTTCTTCCAAACTTTGATAAATAGACAGGAAAAGGACCATGGTTTATTGCGAAAAGATTTAAGTTCTTATGAGGAAGCAATTTATCAAGGGACACTTCTGGTAGGAGGGAATATGTGCATCTGCCAGTATTGGAGTAGTCCCACTCTTGTTGCCGTGAAGTAAGAGGGGACGGTTTAAGGAGGGATTTCAAGTTAGATGCCGGACATGGGTAAAAATCGAAGTTTACTGATGTAGAGTCTAATGTTGCGTTGACTACTTCTTTAGCCAATTTGTCTGCGGTTTCGTTCCCTTGTATACCAGAATGGCTTCTTACCCATTTGAAAAATATTATTTTTGAGGCCTGTTGTAGGATGTTTATCATATCTACTATTAAAATGTTAGTTGTTGTTATGTCTTCCAATGCTTGTATACTTGAGTAACTATTTGTGTTAATTGTTACAATATTATATGGGCTTTTCTTCGAACCATTCTAGTGCCTTTTATAAAGAAATACACATACACAGATACGCGTGAAACACATAACCCTTCTTTTCAGTCGGGTAAAAATACTATTTAATAACTCTTAAAACCAATTTTTTAAACGCTATAAAATAGACATACATTTTTCGTTCTTAATAATCCATTTTAAATCTATTTTAAACGAAAATACGTTTTCATTCATTTAAAAATAATTAATGCACACTAGTGTTTATAGATAAAGGGAGGTGGGGGAATTTTATTATAAATGTACCATAAATTCATCAAAAAAAAAAAAAAAAATAAAACGTTCTTGAACTTTTGGTAAAAGCAAGCAGTTCTGCCTGGAAGATGCTATTTTGAGGGTGAAGTTGAATTTTTGAGGTGTTTATTAATGTTTATTGTAGGTGCACATTGCATGGCCGGTTCCTTTTTCCGACTTAGATCCGTCAGTGTAGATTTGAACAATGTTGAATTCAGGGTGTGGCCCGGGAGGGACATCCCCCCTCCGGAGCATTGAAATGTCCTCCCCGGAAGATTTGAAATTTTATGCTTTTAATGGTCAAAAAGTGCAATCCCCCATCCGGAACTCTATAATGGTCCCCCCCCCCCCCCCCCCCCCCCGGAGCCACAGAAATCCCTCTTGGAGAAAAATGTCTGAATTCAACACTGGATTTGAAGAACGGAATATGGTAAAAAATAATATATACAATGGAGAACTTTCAACAAACCTAACTTTTCTAAAATTTAAACACGCTTTTTATTATGATTAAAATCGTCCTTATATTTTTTACTTTTCGTACACATACAGGGTGTATCTGAAATGCTTCAAAAAACTTAGGGGGATGATAGTACTCATCAAGACGAACAACAAAGGCAATGAAACATGGGGTCGCAAGCCACTTATTGAGTCACAAATACATGGTGTTTCACCCTAACTGAAACCGGCTTGTCGGTAATAAATTTGCGAAAATATAAAATATTGCAATAAAAATGTAACGATATGTGCCTTATTTTGTATGAAATATGATTATGGGTCAAGGCTCCCCACATATGGGACGGTTGACTATATGGGAGGCTTGACCCACTTTGTTTTATATTGAAATACTTGTGACGAGAAATAAAATCAGTATAAAAAATGCAAAATAACTTTATGCTACACACTTTAATTATTATATTAAAATATTTTTGAACATATGAGGCTTAGACAAACCTGTTTAGACGCAATAGCAAGTCAAAGGAGAAAAATTTTGTTTTAAACAGGATTTTGTCTGAGCAGGTATAATTGTACACTGTACAGGTGGGAAAATGAAATTTCAACATTTAAGACAGTATTTCGTTAGAGACAGGTTCCGTTTTCATAGGGTTTCATGTATTATTATGTCCAAATTTAGGAGCCACTGTCCATCTTTTCTTTGTCTGCTTGTCCTACGTTTTGTGACACTCGATCTGACAACTCTAGCTGTCACATAGTTTGGCTTCATCTCACTGTATTCATCCTGGTGAAATTGGACTACATACCTTCCTAAAATTTTTTGATCACTGCTGTGTTCTTTTGCAGCAACACAAACAATTAACGTATCATTAACATCTTTTAACCCTTTCAGGGGTAAAGTACTTTCAGTACTAAAATGTTGAAATAAATGACTGGCACCGGAATTTACGAACAAATTTATTCCGAAATAAGAAAAAAAGGCTATATTTCACATACATGTTAAATGGAAAGGATTTTAGCAAAATTCTGGTGCCGTTGTGGCGTTTGAGAATTAAAATTAAGTAGTTTCATAAACATACTATTTCCCCTGTAAGTTAAGACTGCTGCTTTCATACTTTGTAGTCTTTTCCACTGTCTCTATTTACCTATTGTAAGTAATATTTAAATGGAAAAAAGCTCTTATCAACTTTCCCATTTATATTTCATTAAATGTTTTATTGCAGTGGATACTATAGCAATCTTTCACATCTTTCTTTAATCAGTTTTAAGCATTTTCTTTTCCATCACCCTATTTTGTTGTAGCTTTACAGAATAAATTTGCGTTCTTTTTTATATATAACCATTAACATTTCATTATCCGCAGTGTATAATAAAAAGATTTCCAAAACCACTTAATTATGGGAGCCTTGAGCATCTTGTAAACCCTCCCTCACATTGACTGGGTCAAGCCTCCCCACATAGCCCTTTTCTAAAGAATTTCACATGGTTATGTGAAGCCTAACTTACTGTACAATCTTTATGCCTGGTTTGAAAGCTCGATATTTCTGCATTAGTTAAAACGTACTTACTCAAATTTCTATGATATATTTTATCTGAAAAAAGCTTACAAAATATTTCTAAAAACACAAGTTTTGGGTTGAAAAGTCTTCACAATTGATTTTTCCACACCTGTTTAAATTATCTGCATGAAACAAACACAATTGTTTAAACATTCCAGTAGCTTGGGTTGACACCTATTGGCAAAACTCTGAAATTCTTTTAAATATGAAAACTGAAGGGTAGGTCAAGCCTCCCAGCCTCCCCTAATAATAAAGTCGTGGATTGTGCACTATGTAGGACTATTAGAAGAAGACAATCCAGTGAGCAACTTAGTGGGCAACTAAAAAAATGTGTAAAATGAAAAAAAAAAAAAAAAAAAAAAAAAAAAAAAAAAAAAAAAGAAAAAAAATGTATTAGAATTTTCAATCGAAAATTGTTTTCGTCTATGTTCTGTACACCGGACAGTATGTCCTCTGGCACGGTTAGTCCAGGTTGGATCTGCTGGTATTTTTAAATCATAGCTTAAACTAGAGGTCTGCACGGGCCGGAATTTCGAGGCCCGGGCCCGGCCCGGCCCGAAGGAAAGCTATTTTGGCCCGGCCCGGCCCGGTGTAAAAATTGAAAGTTCGGTCCGAGCCCGGCCCGGCCCGTTTACATTTTTACCGTTCTCGGCCCGGCCCGTACAAAAATCAGTGAAAACAGGCCCGGCCCGGCCCGACTAAATGTCTACAAAAAATTCCATTTTTTCTCGACATACAATTAAGATTCTTTTAATGAATACTACATGCATATTTATGAGAACATTTTACAGTATATTTTAAATTACTATGTGTTCGCAAAATAGAAAACACACAATAGTAAACGTTAACGATTACTTACAGTGTTTTAGTCAACGTCTCTACAGACGTTTCAAAATTTAAATAAGGGTTCATTAAAAGATTATTGTAGTTTAGAATAAAGGGTTAAAAAACATGATAACTTTTGAAGCTTATAATAAAAGGTAGATTTGTGAAAATATTTCTGTCATTTTTAAGGCTTTTCTCAAATCCAAAGGAGCTACATTTTGATACATTTATGAATTCATTTTGTTTTCGGAAACGCATGAGATTGGCAGGTATTCTTATTCAGAAACCATGTAAATGCCGTTTTTTTTTAGATAAAAGTAATATATCTTTCAGAAAATACTGCCAAAGTTAGCGTTTTGAATCGAATTTCCGGAAGCGATAACACAGTAAAGGAGAAAACGTACAGTCACGTGACAAAAGTCTCTGTTATCTCTGTACGTAATTTATGAAAAATGGAAACGCTATTTGATCCCAATTGCCTTCAATACTCAGCCTGTCAATTTTATGCCTTTGTAGTTAAAAATGAGTCAGAAAATGTGTCTGAGAGTTTCGCATTGTTGAGCAGTAAATATGAGAACCACCTTAAGGTACATTTCCAAAGATACTGTTAACAGAAGTTCATTATCGCTATTAATACTTTTACAAAACATAATGCCTGTCCTACACATCCTGAGAACGATTAAGACCAGTTCCGTCCCGGCACAAGTCTGCCGAAAAAAATTAAACCCGGGATCAGGCATCGTGTAACTGTACGATGCCGATCTCTACGATGGACATGTTACATTTCTGTATTGATGTTGTTAAACTCGCATCGGCTCGTAACGCACATTTATACTTTTCGAAAAAGTCATATTCATTGGAAATGACCTCGTATTTTATCTGCTCCTCTCAAATTCTTATATCGGGCCGATAGGCCCGATTAATTTTTTTTTATCGGCCGGGCCCGGCCCTTCAGGCCCGTTCAATTTTTTTATTTTGTCTGTCGGCCCGGCCCGGCCCGTTGAAAAAATTGTCCTAATTCTGCCGGCCCGGCCCGCGGCCGGGCCGGGTACGGGCCTCGGGCCAAGCCCGGGCCCGTGCAGACCTCTAGCTTAAACTCACTTCTTTTAACCATTTCTCGACGAGCGTCACGTATATGTGACACATAAAGTGCTCAGATTCCTTGATTTTTCTCACCAGTTATTTTTTATTGTAAAATTTGCCTTTTTTAATCAGGGCATTTTCCCGATACAATTAGGCAAGAATTTCTGTTTTGAAAAACCGGTGATAAAAGATTAAAAGTTCTGCAAAAGACGCTCGTCGCGAAGGGGTAAAAATTCTATTCTACGAAAACGAATATGAAAAGAGCAGAAATATTTTGGACGTGTTGTTAACCCTCCCTCACATTGACTCGGTCAAGCCGCGCCCCCCCCCCCCCCCCCCACATAGCTCTTTTCTGAAGAATTTCACATGGTTATGTGAAGCCTAACTTACTGTACAATCTTTATGCCTGGTTTGAAAGCACGATATTTCTGCATTAGTTAAAACGTACTTACTTAAATTTCTATGATATATTTTATCTGAAAAAAGCTTACAAAATATTTCTAAAAACACAAGTTTTGGGTTGAAAAGTCTTCACAATTGATTTTTCCACACCTGTTTAAATTATCTGCATGAAACAAAGACAATTATTTAAACATTCCAGTAGCTTGGGTTGACACCTATTGGCAAAACTCTGAAATTCTTTTAGATATGAAAACTGAAGGGTGGGTGAAGCCTCCCCAGTTTCCCCTAATAATAAAGTCGTGGATTGTGCACTATGTAGGGCTATTAGAAAAAGACAATCCAGTGAGCAACTTAGTGGGCAACTAAAAAAATGTGTAAAATGCAAAAGAATATGTATTAGAATTTTCAATCGAAAATTGTTTTCGTCTATGTTCTGTGCACCGGACAATATGTTCTCTGACACGGTTAGTCCAGGTTGGATCTGCTGGTATTTTTAAATAACAGCTTAAACTCACTTCTTTTAACCCTTTCGGGACGAGCGTCACGTATACGTGACACATAAAGTGCTCAGATTCCTTGATTTTTCCCACCAGTTATTTTTTATTGTAAATTTTGCCTTTTTTAATCAGGGCATTTTCCCGATACAATTAGGCAAGAATTTCTGTTTTGAAAAACCGGTGATAAAAGATTAAAAGTTCTGCAAAAGACGCTCGTCGCGAAGGGGTAAAAATTCTATTCTACGAAAACGAACATGAAAAGAGCAGAAATATTTTGGAAGTGTCGTTAATAACTATCTTTAACCCCTTCGGGACGTGTGTCTTCTAGAGAATTTTTAATCTTTTATTACCGGTTTTTATAAACAGAAATTTTTGCCTAATTGAATCGGAAAAATGCTCGGATTAAATAAGGCAAAATTTACAATAAAAATTTACTGGTGAGAATAATCAAGGATTTTGAGAACCTTCTGCGGCACGTATATCGGCCTCTCGTCCCCAAGTGGTTAAAGAAAAGAAAAATTATCTACCAAGCGACGAAAGGTAAGTGATGAAAAATAAAGACATTTAGCATTGGCCATTATCTGCAGTGACATTAGCTCAGAATTAATTACGAAGCTATGTGAAATCAATACCACAAATTTTTGTACATGTTTGAAGAGGATAACCAGGAGAATGCATTTTACTGAACTTGTCGAACACTAATCTTTAATATTTCCTTGTCCTGTAGGTTATGGATAATTGTTTAGTAGTGGCACAATAAATCGGACTGCTTATACTTCTAAGTATGTTTCAAACAAAAAATACGTTAAATTAGTTTGAGAAATCTAAAAATTTAATTTACACTGACGATTAAACGGCGAGGTCTGCAAATCAAGTCAATTTTATAATTTTGTTGGTTGAGAAAATTTACACACTCCATTCATGATTATCAAACAGTTTATTTTAGAACAAAATTGGACTAAAAAATCATCAATTTACGCGAGAAAACAAGTTGAAAACAGATTACATTAATTCCTTTCTCACTACTACATTCTATTTTTCTATTAGCTAAAAAATTCTTATATGTTGTTTTCATAATTTTACTAAATATCTTCAGTTTTTTTTCTTTTACATGATATGTTTTCAATGTATAAATTAAATGTATTTTCCTTATGAAAAATAACACAAAAGACCCACAAGCATTTTGAAAGCATCTCAGAATGACTGTAATAACTACCGTTAAAGACAAAAATAAAGTATATTATAGCATTGGTAAACGATAAAAGAAAAGAACTTATAGCTTTTGTCATTATCTACAGAGTCATTTGTTAAGAATTAAAACTGAAGTTATGTGAAATCCATACTACACGTGTTTGCATGTATTTGAAGAGAATAGCTATGATGTGTTTTCTGATATTTTTTTTTTCGCGTTAGTTATGGATAATTGTATTCATTCCATGCCTGAAGTACACAATTTGTTTTATTTATTCTGAGTAATAATTATTATACGAGAAACATCCCGTGGCTATTAATTCTTAGTTGAAATTAAAATTGTGAGGGTTGAAGTAAAGTTGGAAAATGAAAAATACGTGGTTGTTACTGGTAGATGTCCTCTTTAAGTTTTCGAAAAAATATTTGGCTTCACTTTTAATTTTTCACTTTCAAATGTAAAAAAAAAAAAAAAAAAAAAAAAAAAAAAAAAAAAAAAAAAATCTTTTTTTTTCCCTAAGGTAATTCGACCACTGAAGTAACTAGAACACTTTGTTCTTTTTCCAAATTGTATTTCACTTAAGCAAAAAGAACAGTTAAACAAGTGGGTAAGTGGGATCACAGACCGCACAGAGGATTTCGTTTAATATTCCTTTTAAAACATTTTATACTTTTTCAAAATCTCTTAGTTCCACAATTCGCAATCAGGGGGTGCACTCTATTCTAAATAAACCTCTATCCGAACGAAACTCCGTTTTACAAACTATCCGTAGATATATTAGTCGAGGGGAACGGGCCCATAGTACCCGAGATAGGTAGGCCCCACCTGGCTGTAAAAATTGGAACTAAAATATGTACGGCTATGTTGCATAATATGAAAGAGTTGTCAAAAGAGTGTCGGCAAAACTTAGAAAAGTGAACCTCGGGTGAAAAGTGTGGAGGTTAGAAAAATTGCTAAAAATACAGAAGTTAGAGCCCGGGCGGGGTAAATAATATAAGACTTTTTGAATATTTTATGAGTTTTCGTGTGATCGCAAGTGTTCTGCTATAAGTATGCAAAATTTCACATCTCCAACTTAATTAGGGGCTGAGTTAGAAAAATTGCTTAAAATACACAAGTTAGAACCCAGAGAGGTAAATATAAGACTTTAAAATTTTTATGATACGTCTTTTGATGAGAGGTGTTCAACTATAAGTATTCAAAATTTCAAGTCTTCAACTTAATTGGGGGGTCAATTAAAAAAAAAAAAAACATAAAATACGCAAGTTAAAGCCCAGAGGGTTAAATATAACACTTTTTCAAAATTTTATGATTTGTCGCTTGATGTGAGGTGTTCAGCTATATGAATCCAAAATTTCAGGTCTCCATCATAGAGAAAACGGTGAGTTTCTGAGAGCGAGCTCTGTGATAGACAGACAGACAGAGGAGTGAGACGAATAGGGTTTCGTCAGATGAACGAAACAATAAAAAAAGAAAACAACTTCATTATTTTTAGGAACAGAATGTTATTTAAAATGGTCACCAAGAAAATGTTTAAAATGTCCACCATTAAATCCACCAAGTGGTCGTATTACCTTCAGTTACGCATTCTCTTACAATCTTTAAATACAGTATATTGTAAATAATTTAGAAGTGAGAAGATAAGAAGAAAAATACTATTCCATTGGAGTAATCGAACTCAAGAAGAATTTTATTACCTTCGTACAAAAGATAAATAGAGAAAACAGTACCAATGAAAAAAAAAAGAAGCAATTTAACAAATTACAACGACCATTTGGAAAATGATTTTTTCAAAGACTAAAATTTAAGACATAAAAAATCGCACGGAGTTGATCATACATTACGTACGCCATGAATTAAACATTAATATTGTTATTGCACGTAAATATTCCAAGCGACAAAAATCGCCTGCGACTCGTATTTGGTGTGAAATATTTATATGTATTCATCCCTGTCCTATTTATCTTTTTTTTATTTTTTTATTTTTATTTATTTATTTTTTTTAATTGGCTTATTCCATTTTTCTTTTGCAGGTGAAAATCTTACAAATTAAAATTAACTCTTTGGCAGAAATTGTTATTCATTTTCTTTCATTTTCATTAGTTATTATCCACCTGAAACTTACGTATTATCCAAGCATTTCATTGGTTGTTCGGGAAAAGGCTTTTCCATCGCCAGATTTCCAAGAAATCTGACTACCAATTTTAAATGAAATTTCATTCTTAAACTTCTAAACATCCGACAATATTACTTTTTACACCGTCGGAAAGAGAAAAAAATGTACTTTTAAATGCAACTTGTTTTAAAGCTATATCTCAATTTGTTTCTGAGTTATTAATTTTATTTTGTAGTTTTTATTACTATTTCGTCATAGTGGCAACAGAAGTATCCATCTCTGTTGAAAGTAAAAGGATATACAGATTACTGTATAGACCAATCAGGAAACGAATAAAATGCGGATTAAACCAATAAAAACCTCCAGATATGCTTTTGATTTCCTACCCTGACGAGAACAATAACCATTTTTTCAAATGGTTAATAAACAAGGAAATCTATTAACATCACTTAAATTTCTCTCTATGAATTTTCTCGAAGCAAGATACTTTCAGGATATTTTGGACTAAAATTTGAACACTTCTGAAACCTCCCCCTCCTATTAATATGTACTCTTTCAATGAAACAAAATTAAACTTTCTGGTAGATGTTTTATCCTGATTGCCCTGATGGAAGTCCAACATCTGAGGTTTATGTTCACATTACTCTGCCACAAAGGTACTCTTCAGTTTTATTAGTTAACCCATTTATGCCTGAATTTTTGTTTTATCAAATTTGTTGGTAAAATCACTTTAAAATGTCGCAAAATTAACTGGAAAAATGCTAAAAAAAATTACGCTAAAATAATTTTGTATTTATTTCATAAAATGTAAATGAACTAAATATGGGAAATATCCATATGTGGAAAAATGCATAATTATATGTTTTGTCTAAATTTATATAAATTAAGCTTTTAAATTGTATATTATATACTAATTAGTATTTGTATCAACTATTAAAAATATATATATTTATTTCTTTACAGAGACTAATAACATTATGAGTGTTATTAAGGATAAATTAAGAATAATCGTATTTGATGCTAAAAAACAATTTATTTCAAAATCATCTTGAAAAGGATTTTACATAAATAACTGCCCACTAAATCTCTAATAGAAATATGTACCCATTTGCGCCTTGCGCCCTATATTTTGTACGTTACAATCATGCATAAAAATAGGCTTGAACATATAATTTCGCAATTAAAAAAATACGTATTTCAAAGAAGTCTACAAGCTAAGATTATGACTTATTTATTTGGATCCTTGATATAAAAAATACAAATAAACTTATTTTTTACTTTTCGCTATCTTCAAAAATGAAAAATCTATAAACGCATCAAAATGACCTTCATTTAAGCAAATAAATATCCATCTTATGCTGTCATCTCTCGGTAATAGATAAAGACATTTGTAGACTATTACTTCATACAATTTTCATGTTGTAAAGAAGAAGAAAAATTAAAAAAAAAATATGAAAATTGGAAACATCCCAAAAATGGGACGCTAGGCATAAAAGGGTTAACAGAAGGTGGAATGTTCAGGTAGCTCATCCTTCTCTTACCAGACAACTACTGAAAGAGAGTATTTTATATACAACAAATTTTTCGTGCACGCATATAATATGAAAACGGTATTGTGCAGGAGGCAGCGTTTTTTCAACCAATTTTATCGTTGATAATTTTGGTTTATATGACAGATTAGAGGAGCAGATAACGGAACTGTACCCTTTTGGGCACGTGTTGCCATAACAACGTTGCACACTGGGCTGCAATATTAAATGAATGGCAACCCGATTACTGATGTTATCGTGACTAGGAGACATCATCAGCATTCAAAATGCCATTCATTTAACATTGCACCGGAATGCACGACATTGCTATGGCAACACCCTTGATGGTGCACCAGCTGCTTGACGGTTTCGTTACGTACACCATCTAATCTGTCATATATACTAAAATCATCGTCGTCAAAATTGGTTGTAAAAATGTGTCGTTGCCTCTCGGACTAGTAATATTTCAAAGACTTAGTATTCGACAGAACCCCCAAGTTTGTGATCTAGGTTGTCTAACAATTCATTCATGGCAGATCTGAATATGGCAACATAACGAGGTTTTCCAAGGTGGTCATCGGCCACTGATAACTTAAAATATCTAGAATAAGTCAGAAGCTGACTCGTCCCTTATGTGCTATAGGGTGGGTCGAAAAAAAGCGAAATTTTTCAGATCAATTTCTAATAGCGCAGTAATGTTGCCTTTTCTAATGAGAAGAATAACGCAAAAAATATTTTTGAAATCGGTTAATATCATTAGGTCGCGCATTGCACTTGAACTTTTGAAAATATGATGAAAAGTGACGATTTTTGAAATTAATGATGAAAATTAAAAAATATTCAGAGCTACTTCCAATAGTGCGTAAATGTCACCTTTAGGTATTAGAAGAATAACACAAAAAATTATTTAAAATCGGTTAATATCTTTTGGTCGCGCATTGCACTTGAATTTTGGAAAATATGACCAAAATTGACAATTTTTGAAATTACAAGATGAAAATTTAAAAAGGTATTCAGACCTACTTCTAATAGTGCGTAAAAATCACATTTTGAAATTAGAAGAATAACATAAAAACTGTTTAAAATCGATTAATATCTTTAGGTCGCTTCATCGCACTTGAAATTTGCAAAACATTGTCAAAAATAGCACATTTCTGCAATACAGGAGACGGGTTTAAAATATTTTGGTCATATAACTACTACAGCTAGAACCGGTAGAGATAGTTTTAGAAGTGTTGTTTTATATCTATCTGAAAAAACATCTCCTTATATGAAGTCGTTGTAGTTGGATGTGACGGCAGTTCTATCAATACGGGATAGAAAAATAAGGGGCTATTTGAAATTTAGAAATGCCGATAGGTAGGCCCTTTCATTGGTTTATTTGCCTTTCATTGAATTACCTTTTAGACACTTGTTTCAACATATTGATGGATAAAGCACAGGGCCGGCATTATTTTCTGGTCCTATAAGTACATAGTTAAGAAATTGCAGCAAACTGCCCAGTCATTCGACCGTTTTTACAGATAACAGTTATTAACCGTATTTTTTTTATGATCGTGACCATAATATGGTCAATAATATGGTCACAATACGTTAACAATATGGTCAAGTAACCGTTATTTAGGAAAAAGGTCAAATGATTAACCAGTTTGCTGCAGATTTTTAACAGTGTAAGCAACTATCTGCTTTTGTAACTCTATTTGTTGTCAAATTTCAATTAATCAATTACAATATCCCAACAATGACTGTTAATAAACCAAATGACTTCAATTAAGATTTACAATAGGTATCTTCTGTAAATATTCAACGCTGTGCGACAGGCTTCTGCCCTGGGAATCTTGCCGTCCGTAATCGAGGACTGATTTCTCACTAACGACCGCAAACAGAACTCTCAGACTGTATGGATACATTGAAAACCCTATCAATGAATCGAAACAGTTAGTTTTATACGTCATGTAGACATGTGCATCTATATTGTTTGATATTAATAGGAATCATTCTATTATTCTAGGAGAAATGCATCTGTAAAGGCAATAACAATATCGCGTCAATTACCAAAAATAATTGGAGGAGGTGTTACACTCTGTTACTGAGCGTAACGGAGTCTTTGCTCATCACAAAAACACATGATTGTCAATAATCACAGATGAAAGAGAACAATAAGGGGATCTGGATTCAGACGGATTTGGAAAGCAATGCAATCTGTGACTGTCTGAGAGAGTTTTTGAATCAATGAGAGACAAAATGCTCTCTGAGATTGTTCTGTGCAATATGGGAGATGAAATAAAAATAACCTTGCAGGTAGACCAGTTATTAAGTTATATCGTGAGCACTAAAATTTAACTTGGTGTCACAAAACCTTGCACAGTTCTCGCTCTTTTGGTCTGCATATTTTTCTAAGTCTGAATATATATATTTTTATTTTCATCATGTAATTTAAAAAATTGTCAATTTTGGTCATATTTTCCAAAATACAAGTGCAATGCGCGACCTTAAGATATTAACCGATTTTAAATAATTTTTTGTGTTATTCTTCTAATACCAAAATGTGACATTTACGCACTATTAGAAGTAGATCTAAATATTTTTTAATTTTCATCATTAATTTCAAAAATCGTCACTTTTAATCATATTTTCAAAAATTCAAGTGCAATGCGCGACCTAAAGATATTAACTGATTTCAAAAAAATTTTTTTGCGTTATTCTTCTAATTAGAAAAGACAACTTTTCTGCACTATTAGAAATTGATCTGAAAAATTTCGCTTTTTTCGACCCACCCTAATGTGCTATCAGCAATCAATTGCAGCAGCGGAACGATTGAAAAAGAGTAGGAAATGTCTGGGAGACGTCAAAGAGTTTGAATGCCAGCAGGTAACATATAGAGAACGAGATCGAATACTGGAAATGCATGACATTTTATGTATAGCAAGGTGCAGGTAGTATCATCTACGAACACGCCGAAGATAGAGTGGATGGCATAGGTGCACAACAGAGCGCACTGATCGAACGTTTCGCTTAAAACTTTTCATCACGTCACGAGATATCAGAAACCGACTGCTACAGTCAGAGAGCGTCTGTATCCGTCCAAATCATGAGAGACAGGTTGCATGACGTAGGGATATGCGAAAGGCAACCATAGATTGATATTGTGTTAGGCACTCGGCATAGGACCGCAAGCCACGTTAGGTGTTGTCATTATTGCATTGTTGTCACTAATGGCATCGGGTATTGTTCACAGACGAATCCCGTTTATGTTTATGGACGACTGACAGTCGTAGATGAGTGTGGCAACTTTCATGGCAACTCTATGTGGCAGTCTATGTAATCGAGCGTCATACATTCTTTCACTGGGTGGTATGGTTTGGAGAGGTATTATGTCCGGTGTTAGTGTTAGTTTTATTTATAACAGCCAATTATCTATGCGAGGGAGATATGCCGTCGAGATTGTTTCATGGGTGCCCTTATAAGGAAAACCAAACCGGTACTTATGCAAGGTTACTTAAGGTTCCAAATTAACCACGGAAAACTCGGAACGTTTAGGCCAAAGGACGCGATTGTGTTTGAACCCAGCAACTACTGTCTACCAGCTTGGATAACAGAACATCTCAGGCGCTGGTGGGGCGGTATCATGTTCGGACAGTGGATAATCCTTCTGTACATTGCCGGTAGCTCGACATTGGAGCGGTACATCAACTAAGTTATTTTGCCTGCAGTTCGGTCACTGTTGCAGGCTGCCCCTGGAACGTTGTTCCGTGAAGACAATTCTCGGTCACACGTTACACAAAGAACTTTCTACAGCGTGGATGAAATCTACATGCTTCCCAGGACAGCGGTCTCGCCGGATCTCCTCCCATAGAACATGTGTGGGAACACATCGGACGCAAGTTACTCGAAGCACCACCGTATCACCACTGGCATTTGCCGCAGAGTAGCTAGGTGCTGCAGTTAACGCATCTGGTAAAGGAGTAGCTCAGGTGACCATTTGTGACCTCATCGACAGCATCCTGAACCAGTTAACACCCTGCATAGCTGCCCTATATAACGGCCTGTACAGCAGCCCTACTACATGTGGCCGCATTAAGTACTAAATAAACAGTTTTTCTGCACATCTTTTTTTTGAATGTTTCATCATTTGTGTACGTTTCCCACTTCTATTGGTCCAGCGATTTTCACGATTACTTTCCTTCATAGTGTTGAAGTTTTACTTTTGATGACTGTATAACAGATTTGAGACGTTATAAGTACGTTAAAGGATCTTCTGAATCGATTAAATTTTCATCTTAATAAAGTATTTGTCACTTATGTGGTGACATGAAAACTATAGTAAACTAAGTTTATTTCTCAGGCATAGTTCATCTGCAAATAGATTACACCTGTAATCACTAATGAGATTTAGAAAGAAAAATGAACTCATGTTTAGAAATAATTATCCGTTATTCTCATAAGACGCATCTTCAGACGACGACCTCGGATCCATTTTGTCATTTTCTCCGTATCCATTGTAAATGGTTTTTACTTACTCTTTTCTTATTTTTCATTCTTCTTTTTATTTTTTATTTTCTCTTTTATTTCTATTCTAGATTTTATGTTATACTCAAGATGCGCTTTGGTCAGTAGTATATACAGGGTTATTACAAATGAATCATCGAGTTTTGATACGTTACTACGTGCGAACTAGGAAACGTATATGTTTCCATGACAACTCAAACTAGAGGGTGTTAACTACAGTTTTGCGCTGCGTATGTGTCATGCGCGTGTGTTGCCATGGTTGCTGCGCGAACGCCATATTCAAAATGGCGACTGGACAGCAGAAAGCGTTTTGTGTACTAGAATTTACAAAGTGTGAATCGCTTATAACCGTTCAGAGAGAATTCCGGAAGGCATACAAATGCAAACCACTAACCCAACAAAGCATTCTGCGCTGGTATCGACAGTTCAAAGAAACCGGTTGTTTATGTAAAGACAAAGGTTCCAGCCAACCAAGCGTTACTGAAGAAAGAGTGAACCGAGTTAGAGAGAGTTTCATCCGTAGTCCCAAGAAATAAACAAATCGCGCCAGCTGAGAACTTTCCATTCCACAGCCAACTGTGTGGAAAATTTCTGCTGTCCAGTCGCCATTTTGAATATGACGTTCCCTCAGCAACCATGGAAACCACACGCGCATGATACATACGCAGCGCGAAACTGTAGTTAACGCCCTCTTTTTTGAGTTATCATGGAAACATATAGGTTTCCTAGTTCGCACGTAGTAACGTATCAAAACCCAATGATTCATTTGTAATAACCCTGTATTATAAATTGACATGTTTTGAACCAGACAGCTACTAATGATAATCTTACAAGATTTTTTTAAAGACATTAAAGTGACTTAAATAGAGTCAAAGAAGTTATCATAAACATTGTAAAAAAAAAAAAAGCTGCCGACCAAAGGATGGACTAACAGATGTTTTCGACTGTCTGTAGGAGAACACTCCAACAGGCTTCAGTTTGGAGCTACGATTCGGATTTTTTTTTCTCTCTTTCTCAGTTATCAAGAGCATAAAAAAGATATATTTTTTATTTTCATACTGTCTTAATAGAGTTCTCTAGTTTTAGTTTTCATTTTTCAGCAACGCTGAAAATATGTGTCATGTTTATTTTTTCTCTTATGTGAAAACTTTAAATTCTCTCAATTGAAAAATTTCGTTTCGAACAATATTCTCTCAAGCTGATTAAAAAAAAATCACTACAAATGTAAGTATAAATAAGAGAAATAAGTCTTAATTGCGTCTACTAATAATATGTCAATAGTCATAACAAGAAACATGTCAATATAGATTATTAATATATTTTTAATGTGTTTTTAGTAACATCTTTTAAGCAAATAAATATTTTAATATATGTTTAGATTTTTCCGCTTGGGATATATATTATTGTGATATAAAAAATAAATGCATTTGTTAGTGTATAACTTTTAAAACTACAGGGTGGGGCAAATAAAAGTGGCCCGGAGAACAGAGTTCCAGTTTACAAAGAAACACAGCAAAGGAAAGGAAACACTAGTTAGCTAACCTGCCTATAGCAGAGTTTCAAAATGAGCACCATTCATCTCTTGGCACTTTTGGGCCCTGGTCAGCAAATTGCGGAAGGCAGATCGAAGCTGGACTTGTTTCATTTTTCACAATCAACAAAATTTGTTTTAACGTAACTTTCCACTACGAACACCCTCTGTTACACTGTGAGTACCATCTTCAGGGTGGCGAGTGGTCAGGGAAAGACAAATTCGACTTTTTTTAAAAAAATTGACTTTTTAATCGATCAAATAATCAACATGAATTTTTCCATAAGAATATACCGGTGTTTATCACTTTTTTTGACTGTATTTTTTCCTGACCACTAGCCACGTTGATCTTCACCTTTGCACTGATCACACTTTACCCTGACACAGCCCGCACTAAGCTCTGAATAGGTTTCGATCATGTGGTGTGCGCGTCAAACATTCATGTCCAATCGTATCCACTCGTCCGTGCCACATTTATTTGCCCCACCCTGTATTATGAAATTGTGGAGAATTTTTTTTTTTTTTTATGGCGCTTTTGATCTAAATTTATTTGGCATTTTTGTTTGCATATTTAAGCAAGTTTATCAACGAAAGAAAAAAAAAATACATGTTTTACGTATTGCAGATGAAATTCAAACTTTCTGAATCCAGGAATTTTTGTTTTATAGAATCTTTACCGCTTACTATGATGCAGTGAAATGTAATGAACTAAGTTTTCTACTTTGAATTAATCTATTTTCTAATGTATATATGTTATGTTTATTTTTTTTCCCTGTATGCGAATAAATTACATTTACTCAAAGGAGGAAAATTTCGCTTTGGACAGTATTCGTTAAAGCTTATAAAAAATAAATGCTTTTATTAGTTATTATTTATATCACTATTATAAAAAGTCAAAGTAAATTTATAAAAAGTCATTATAAAAAGTAATATTATAAAAAGTCAAAGTATTTTTATAGCACTGTTATCTAAATGGAGTTTGTCATTTTTATTTAAAGCAAATTTTTCAACTAAAGGGAAGAACTATCGATTTTATACGCTTCAAACACGTTTTTAAATCTTTTCAAATCCTTTAACTTGCATTTTAGTAGAATATTTATATCTTAAGTGATGACATAAAATCATCAATAAACTGCATTTATTTCTCAGGAATAGTTTATCTGTTAATAGATTTCAATTGAGATCTTAAATGATTTATGACTCTCGTACCTACAGCATAAAAAACGCGACATGTTTTTATACTAGTAGCATTTTAATATAGTGATTTTATTTTTCACTTTCTAGCTATGCAGAAAATATATGGCCTCTTTTTTTTCTTTTGTATGTGAATACATTAAATTCTTTAAATCGAAAAATTTAATTTTGAACGATATTCTCTTAAACTAATTTTTAAAAATGAATGTTTTTGTGAATGTATAATTTATATAACTATTATAAAATATTGAAGACATTATTGTGGTGCTTTTGATATAAATTGACTTGGGATGTTTGTATATTTTATTTTGTTTTCCAGCAACGTTGAAAATATGTGTTATGTTTACCTTTTTTCTGTTATATGAAAATATTAAATTCTCTCAATTGAAATTTTTTTTCGGACAATATTCTCTCAAACGGATAAAAAAAATCAATACCTTTGTTAGTGTATAACTTTTATAAATGTTATGAAATTTTGGAGATATACTTATGGTGCTTTTGATCTAAATTTACTTGGGATTTTTTGTTTGCTAATTTAAGAAAGTCTATTAGTGAAAGAAAAAAATTATAAATTTTACACATCACAGACTTTTTGAACTTTTATTTGAATCCATGAAC
This sequence comes from Maratus speciosus, assembly GCA_963932465.1. Lineage (NCBI taxonomy): Eukaryota > Metazoa > Arthropoda > Arachnida > Araneae > Salticidae > Maratus > Maratus speciosus. The sequence goes on along the minus strand of OZ010795.1, from coordinate 105,052,138 downwards.
TTTCATTTTAATAGAATTTTTTTCGATTTATATGATGGCGTGAAATATTTAAGCTCAGTTTTTTACTTCGAAATAACCTATCAGCTAATTTATTTCAGCTGTGATCTAAATTAATGATGGCTCAGTTATCGAGAGCATATAAAAGAGTAATTTTTTTTATGCTAGTGTCTATATTTATACACTATACTGCTATTAATGACCGGCAACTTTCAATTTTAGACATATTGTCGAATATTTAGAAATATACTTGACAGATTCTTCTGTAATTTCAGGATTGAAAAGAACAGGTATGACCTCATATTTAGCAATGTCGATTTGATAAGGGGGGCAATTAGGGGGCCAACAAAAAATCAAAGAAAAAAAAACACTACTTTGGATCACCCTGTAAAATAAAATGCACGAAATGATCTATCGCTACCGAATATAAATAAACAGACACTGTGCAATATGTGTATTCTTTTGTGTAAGAATAGCATGTATATTGATAGAGATATAGCGATTTATTTAAAAAAATTAAAAAACTCTTGCATGTTTTTTGCTTATATCATGCAGGGTTTTCAACCAAATTTAACTCTGGTTTCAGAAAAATTGACAAAATATAGTAGAAACAATATAGTGCAATTGGAATATAAACATATTAAATATTTTAGGAAATATGAGCAGCTGTATGAAATAATTTTTATCTGCGCATGCGCGAACGATAACAAGGATCATTTTGCATAATTTAATAGTCAACTCTATGGAGCAACTTATTAAAAAAATCTAGTCAAATATCGTAAAAATTCAGAAAGATATCGGCGCTAGAGTGAGCCAATTTTTAGTTGTTCTCTAAAAGCAGCCGAATGATAAGGGATTTTCCACAAATTGTCATTTTTAATTTTAATTTTTTTTTCATTTTTTATTGATGCTTTAGTTCTTCTTGGATAACTAGCAGAACGAGTCTATACCATTATCAAGAGAAGTATCAAAATCGGAGCATTTTTTTTCCAAATCTACTCGTTGATACTCACTAAGTACTAACTTTATTCTGAAAGTCAGTTAATAAAAAGTGGCAATTTGTGTAAAATCCTTGTCATTCAGCTGCTTTCAGAGAACAACTAAAAATTTGCTCACTTTAACGCCGATATCTTTCTGAATTTTTAAGACATTTGACTAGATTTTTTTATAATAATTTCCTCCATAGAGTTGACTATTAAATTATGTAAAATGATCCTTCTTATCGTTCGCGCATGCGCAGATAAAAATTATTTCATACAACTGCTCATATTTCCTAAAATATTTAATATATTTATATTCCAATTACACTATATTGTTTCTACTATATTTTGTCTATTTTTCTGAAACCAGCATTAAATTTGGTTGAAAACCCTGCATGTTATAAGCAAAAAACATGCAACAATTTTTTAAATTTTTTTAATAAATCGCTATATTTCTATTAATATACGTGTTATTCTTACACTAAAGAATACACATATTGCACAATGTCTGTTTATTTATATTCGGTAGCGGTAGATCATTTCGTGCATTTTATTTTATAAGCTGATCCCAAGTATTATTTTTTTTCTTTGATTTTTTGTTGGCCCCCTAATTGTCCCCCTTAACAAATCGATATGGCTAAATATGAGGTCATACCTGTTCTTTTTAATACTGAAATTCCAGAAGAATCTGTCAACTATATTTCTAAATATTCGACAAAATGTCTAAAATTAAATGTTGCCGGTCATTAATGGCAATATAGTGTATTACGCTATCGGACGTGGCACAGAAATCGTGATTATTTGTTAATTGTTTAATGGCAGCGTCTGAATTTAACGCATCTCATTGGTTATTGAACAGCATTTAATGCATCTCCATATCTTAGAGGAAAAATAGGAGAAGAGAGCGAACCAATGGAGGAAAGAGATAGATGGAGATGCAGTATGCCGTAAAAACGGTTTGCAATATGATGTGTGTTAATCGCTCAAATTTAAATGCCCTCATTCGGCCCAAACAAAACGAACACGTGGAACAGGGTTCGAATTCTTTGAAATCTCCCGTGCATTTTTTTCTCCAAATGAAAATTATATGCTTATATTTAAGCATTCTAAAGTAGCATTTCATTGCATTATGAATTAAAAACTGTATTACTAAAAGTTTTTCTTCTTTTTCCGTGAAATCACGTGGTTGTGTTTGGGCCGAACGTAGCGCATTTAGGGTTACATTTTTGGCGTCACCTCCAACCATCACACTTCATCTCTATTTTTTCTCTTTACTCTATGGAGCGAACCGCGTTGTACTTTCAGCCAGAACTTGAATGCAACATGTTTTCGCTCCAACATGTTTTCGTCGCCAAAGGTTGTCTTTTTTGGCAGTGATCCCTTTATTGGTAACTTTCGGATTTCATTCTCTGGCCGGCGAGAGATTCCGAGAAGCTTTTGCCGGGAGTAAAACCGGTTTGGCGTGCATCTCCGCTCTCCATCACGTGACGGAAGGCAGAGATGTATGCTTCAAAGAAAGGTTACCAAATTGGTGTCTACTTATATGAGAAGTCTTGCTCCATACCTATAAGAGGTTACCATATGGGGGGGGGGGGGGAGGGCTATTCTGTCGCTAAATGCCGTCAATTTTGTCGCCAATTTGGCGATATCTCTAATATTTCACAAAATTCCCATAGACTTAAATTGTAAGCCAATAGGGTTTACTTGCTTACAGAAAATCAGCACATTGAGATATTTTAATGCAACAAAAACTAATATTTGCTTAAGGGATTATATTAATTATATTTAAGGGAGTCCAAGTAAATTAAATTATGAATAAAAGTAACATGATACAATGCTTAGCATGGTTTCCTAAACATGAATTTTAAAGGAGAGCAAACTGGTCGCCAAGGGCGGCTAGTCTTAATAAAGTTATCATGTTTTAGTATTTGTTTGCAAGATACGCTGAAAATGCATGCCATGTTTATTTTATTTTATTTTTTTTTTGTATGCGAATATGTTACATTCTCTCAAAGGAGGAAAATTTTATTTCAAACAATATTCTCTAAAGTCTATAAAAATAAATGCTTTTATTAGTCCATATTTATATCACTATTAATATCGCTGTTATATAAATGGAGTTTGTCATTTTTACTTTTATATTCTATCAAACTTTTCAACTAAAGGCAGGAATTATGGATTTTATACATTACTGACACATTTTTAAATACTTTTAAATGCAGAAAATATATATGCGCTTATGCAGAAAATATATGGGATTTTTTTGTTTTCTTTGTATGTGAATACATTAAATTCTCTAAATCGAAAAATTTAGTTTTGAACAATTCTCTTAGGAAATTAAAAAAAAAAAAAATCATTGTTTTTATTAGTGTATAATTTATAAAATTATTGTAAAATTTTGAAGATATTTTTATAGCTCTTTTGATCTAAATTGAGTTTTGTTTTTTGTTTGCATGTTGAAGCAAGTTTACAACGCATGGAAGAAATTATAGATTTTACACACCACACATACATTTTAGATTTTTTTTTGTTTGGTTTTTCTTAGTCCATGTAGTTTCATTCTAATAGAATATTTTTCGCTTAATATGATGGCGCTAAATCTACAATAAACTAAGTTTTCTACTTTGAAATAATCTATGTGCTAACATATTACGCTTGTCATTTTAAATTATTTATACACAGAAAATATATGACATGTTTATTTTTTTTTCTTTTATGTGAACATATTACATTCTCTATGGGAGGAAAATTTCACTTTGAACAGTATTCCCTATAGTTTATAATGATTTTTTTACGCCATTATATAGATCGCTATTGATATCGCTGTTATTTAAATGTAGTTTTTTCATGTTTATTTATATCATTAAGTAAACTTTTCAACTAAGGTAGGAATTATGGATTTTATGCATTAAAAACACATTTTTGAATACTTTTAAATTCTTTAACTTCCATTTTAATTGAATATTTATAGCTTAAGTAGATGACATAAAAACGTCAATAAATCGCGCTATTTTTCAGGAATAGTTTATCTGCTAATAGATTTAAATTGAGATCTTAAATGATTTAAAACTGACGTACTCATAGCATAACAAGAAAGAAAAAAAAAATCATGCGTTAAGCACAGATTATGAAACACTTTCCAAAACATTCAGAATAATGATACAAAACTGTACCGTTTAATATGTTAAAATATTATGTCTAATTCTACCATATGAAACGCATAACATGTTTGAAAACCCAATTTCAGCTGATCCCATCTACAATCGGGAAATTATCCGAATTCTTTGATCAGCCCTGTATATATTGTATTGCCCTATTGTATAGTAATAATATTGTAGTGAAATTCAGTCAATTATATCAATTTAGATACATTTTAAATAGCGTAATGTCATCAAAATACACTGCAAATGATTTTTCCCCACTGACTATAATGTAACGAAATTCTTTTGAGTGTCCCTGTAAATAAACTATTAATCCCATATACTTCATATACAATACAGAACATGCTTTGGTCAACCTAAATAACGTTTATCAATTGCATGAAAATCCGTGTATATTTAGGGGAGTTAGAGCGTGGAAAATAGTCAGACGGACAGACAGACCGAATGCATAAACTGTTAGGAGTATTTTAAGTTTTCTAAGAATATCTTGCGCGAAATTCGTTTTTCTCACACTTCATTATTTATTTCTCAATTATGAAAGCAAAGCATAGGTAAGGGAAAATTGGCTTACCTTGTATTTATGTTTTGTATCCGTAATATGGTATTCAACATCGTCAGGTTAATGTAATCTATAGCTTCTAGTTGTTTATCTATTTTAGTCCATTGATAACGATATGATATTTGGTGTCATCTTAAAATACGCGTAATTATTTGTGACTTGTAAAAAAAATATCTGGAGCGAACTTTTAAAGTAAGAAAAAAAAAAGAATTTAATTCAGCATAAAAATCACTTCTCTCCTTTCGAGAGTCTAGATTACAAGTAAGTGTAGAAAAAACATATATAATACATTATTGATATGAAAAACAGGAAATCAGTGCCATAAATCTTAACATTACATTATTAATATTAATATTAATATTTATAGTAATTTAAAACAGTTTATTGATGTTCAAATGTCTTTAATATCTTGGCTATATGTTGAAATATTTATACAGAGTGTTTACTTAGAATTGTACAATCACTTCCTTGTTTCGGATAACAACCACTTTTCATAATTACTTTTATAAATCACGTTTGACAGATGAAAAGCAATTTACTGAGTTTGATTAATTTAATGTCCTTGATTTGGAGATTACATTTCGTAATAACTGTCAACATAAACACTTTCCAACTTTGTTTGGAAGGGTTAAAAAACGAGATATGTTTTTATGCTCCTAAAGTTTTAATACATTGATCTTATCTTAGTTTTCAATCTTCACTTTTTTTTTTTTTTTTTTTTTTTTGGTACGTGAACACATTAAATTCTCTCAATTGAAAAATTTCATTTTGAACGATCTTCTTTTAAGCCGCAAAAATTCAATGTTTCTTTTAAGTGTGTAATCTATAAAATTGTCATAAAATTTTGAAGAAATTTTTATAGCGCTTTAAATCTAAATTGATATTTCTTTCTTCTATCTTTACAAGAAGAAAGTATTGGATTCGTGAAAATTTTTGACTTTCGGTTTTCGACGGATTTACACGTTTTAAGGGCAGGGATGTAGTGGAAGGTATACGTGGTATACGCCGTATACCTTCTGGATTTTTTTAAGGAGCACCGTATACCCTCTGTTTCTCAAAAAAGCTATAGTATATACATTGTAGGGTATACTCTCTGTCTTGAGCGTATACCCTCTGTTTAGAGCGTATACCCTCTGTTTTTTTAAGACTACAACACTGTTTAGGGGTTAGAGATTCCGAAAAACATGTTTTTACAAAATGTCTGTATGTGACACAAATTTTGAGGGCGATGTATCTCAAGAACTAATGCACGGAATTTAATAAAAATTTATATTCAGTTAGTCCCTGATATAAATTGGTGCTGATTAGTTTTTGGTGTAAATCGCTCAACAGGTGGCGTTGCTATACTGCATTTTTTGCGATTTCCACTATAGCTCAATCTCCAGAACCAATGCACGGATTTTCATCAAACTTCGGATTCAGTTAGTCCGACATGAATTGAAGTTTTATATATTTGGTGTAAATTGCTCAACAGGTGGCGCTGCTATGCTGCATTTTTGAGATTTCCGCAATAGCTCTATCTCAATAACTAATGCTTGGGTTTTCAACAAACTTCAGATTCAGGCATACCTTGATATGAATTAGTGCTGTTTATGTTTTGGTAATTGCTCAACACGTGGCGCTGCTATGCTGCATTTTTCAGAATTTCCACTATAGCTGTATCTCAAAAACTAATGCACGAATTTTCATCAAATTTCATAATCAGTTAGTCCTTCACATGAATTGACTTTTTATACATTTTGGTGTTAATCACTCAACAGGTGGCGCTGCTATGCTGTTTTTTTAAATTTCCACTATAGGTGTATCTCAAGAACTAAGGCACGAATTTTCATCAAACTTCAGATTCAGTTAGTCCTTGACATGAATTGAAGTTTTGTACATTTGGTGTAAATCGCTCAACAGGTGGCGCTGCTATGCTACATTTTTGAGAATTTCCGCTATAGCTCTATCTCAAGAACTAATGCACGAATTTTCATCAAAATTCAAATTCAGATATACTTTGATATGAATTGGTGCTAAATTGGTGTAATTTCTTGTATTATTTAAATGATTTAATTAACGTGATTTTTATAGAAGAAAGTTTTGTAATGGTCACAACATACTAGTTAATTTGTATTTAAGCAATTTTTTTCAATTAAAGGGCGGATTTATAGATTTATATTCTTATAAACACTTTTTAAAATACTTTTCTATCCTTTAACTTCCATTTTAATAGATTATTTATAGCTTAAGTGAATGAAAGCATGAAAAAGTCAATAAACTGTGTTTATTTCTCAGGAATAGTTTATGTTGTAATATATTTCAAATGTAACCTTAAATGATTTTTGACACACATACCGATAGTATAAAACAGGCGAAACGTTTTTGTGTTCGTAGCGTTTTAATGCAGTGATCTTATTTTAGTTTTCATTTGCCAATGCAGAAAATATATGGCTTGTTTTGTTATTTTCTCTTGTAAGTGAATACAATAAAATATTTCAATGGAATTTTTTTTTTATTTTGAGCGATATTTTCTTAAATTGATAGAAAAATCAATGTTTATGTTAGTGCATAATTTATAAAATTATGAAAAGATTTTTATGGCGCTTTTGATCTAAATTGATTTTTGATTTTTGTTTGTATATTTTAGCAAGTTTAACAACGCAAGAAAGAAATTGTGGATGTTAGACATCACAGATGCATTTTAGACTATTTTTTTCCGTTCTTGATCCATGGAGTTTCATTCTAATAGAATATTTTACGATTAAAACGATGGTGTGGAATCCATAATAAACTAAGTTTTGTACTTCGAAATAATCTATGTGCTAATATATTACAGTTGCGAATTTAACTTATTTACACGCAGAAAATATATGACATGTTTATTTATTTTTTCTTGATTCTTTCACACACGAACATGCGATGGTGGCTCAATAATTGTTGTCCCAAGCGTGTATAAAATATTTGTACTGCGATGGTTACTGTGGAATATGGAAACCTAATGTCTCACACTGTTAAAAATCTGCAACTTTTGGTGCATAGTCACTGCACCGCTTTTATAGAAAACGATTATTTGACGATATTATGTAGCATTCTCATTGGTCAGAGTAGAGAAATTCCATAAAAGCTGTGGCGTGACTATGCAGCAAAAGTTGCAGATTTTTAACGATGTAGATGCCTATATGCTCAATTTCAGAACTGTAGCTGCTATGTTAACATATTTGTTTTCGTTCAAGGTGAGAGAGATGGCACCTAACTTGAAACGGGAGGGGTGGAGGGGCAAGGCTGGTTTGGAGCTTAAGGGGGTCCGGGACACAAAAACCGTCAAATTTTGCAAAAATATTTTATTTCGTTAAAACTTTCTCTGTTTTTTCCTGCTTAAAATGACATTTAAATCATGTTTCTATGAGAATTAGAACAAAAAATATTATTTTTTTAGTTTTGGTTTGTTTTTAAAATTTAGCTTTCAAGCAATGTCTGTCATGGAAATGACTTCTTGTAAAAATGCGTTTTTCTTCATGATAGGTTTTTTTCACCATTTATCGTATTTAAATTCTTATAACTCGAGAACCAATAAAGATAACGGGTTCAAACATGGAAAAAATCTTTTTCATTTATTTTGCTTTAATTTTGATTCAGCATATTTGAAAAGAATATTTACTTTTGAAAATATGATTTTTTTAATAAAAGTTGCATCACTTTTTAAAAAAATTTTTCGTTAAATATTTAAATTTTTTTATAAATTAATATTTTTAAAAATGTTGAATCAAAATTAAAACTTATATATTTCTGTTTACTTAAATGAAAAAAAATTGAAATTCTATAAATAATATTCCGAGTTATAACGATTTTAATTTACCCCACTTTTTTAATAAATTTTAAATTTAAATTTTTTCTAAAAAAATATGAGAAATATTATTATGTGATTTTGTTTACAAATGATAAGGTTAACCATCACAAAAGAATTCAGAATTTTAACTCAATAAAAAAAAATTATTTCAAATTGTGTCCCGGACCCCTTAAGGGCCAGACCTGAAGTAGTTCTGTGATAGATTTGTGACAGTGGGTGAGACGTGGCTACATCACTATGATCCCGAGTTCAAACGACAGTAGCCACGTCTCATTGACTGTCACCCCGCGACCCCTCCTTTCAAGTTAGATGCGACCTCTCACATCAAGAAACGAAAAACAAATATGTTAATAAAGCATCTACAGTTCTGAAATTGAGCATATAGGCATCTAAGACATTAGGATTCAATATTCCACAGCAACGATCGCAGTACAAATATTTTATACACACTCGGGACAATAATTATTGAACCACCCTCGTATTACGTTCTCTTAAGGAAGAAAAATTTAGCTTTGAACAATATTCTCTAAAGTTTATTTTAAAACAAGAAAGAAAAATCATGCATTAAGCATAGTTTATGAAACACTTTCCAACACTTCCTGAATGCTTTAAGAACACTTCGTTATTTAGGGAAATAAGGTATATAAGATAACTAAGTAAACATTTAAGAAAACGTATAAAACAGTTGAAAAAGCTGATTTCAGCAGTTACCGTCCGTAGCAAATATGTATTCCAATTCTTTTGAACAACCCTGTATTTGATCTGTAAGTCGATATATATACTATATAATGGGGAAATTTAGTTTAGCAAGAAAGCACATAACAGGTTGAAATTTCTCTTTCAGCAATTTATACAAACATATGGAAACATACTTGTATACTTTTGTGTCACACGCCACTATTTAGCTAAAATTTAATTCAAACTAAAACACTCTTAAAACTGCTGACACCACATTACCAAAAATTATCATTTATAGACGGCCATGTATCAAATTCTTTACGTGACCCTGTATATCATTTTATCTATATTCTACAAACATTTCTTAGTAAACTAAATGAAGTTCATCGTAAAAATGCATAACTCATTTAGAAACCACTTTTAAGCAATTTGCACTCATAGCCACTAACCATTAGGAATTCTTTTGTGTAACCCTGTATATAAATTATAGCATTTATACACACCATATATTATGCATAAATATACGGAAACATAAAAGCGCATAACATAATTAAAAATGCATTTCCAGCAATCATCGCAACTATAAAGGACTTCGCATACAATATAGTAATATAGTATCTGAAATCTTTTGTGTGTCCCTGTAATTGCTATCCACTTCGTATTATGCATGAAATACGCTATATTAAACCTCAGCGACGTATATCAATTTCATTATACATGAAATAATTTAACATAATTAAAATACGTCGCAAACGATTCCCTCCACTCCTACATCATTATGTAACGGAATTTTTTTGTATGGCCCTGTAAATGAGTAATAACTATTATTTGCACCGCATATTCTACAGAACGCGTATTTTAGTACACTTCATAAATGCATATAAATTTTATGTTTGAAAGCGTGTAATATCATTAAAAATCATTGTAAACGATTTTTTCCCATAGGCCGTAATGTAACGGAAAACTTTTGACTGTCCCTGTAAATGAACTAAACATGGTACAAACTTCATTTGAAATAGGATTCGTGCTATGGTAGAGTTCATTAACATCCAAAAATTTCAGAACGATCCGAGTATATTTACGGGAGTTAGAGCGCGGACAGACGGCGAGACAAACCGAAGTCATAAACACTTTTCAACTTTGTTGAAAAATGTTAAAAAGCAATGATTTTTTTCGTATATTATGCACATCACTATTATGGAACTTCAAAGTAAATTTTTGTAGCGCTTTTATCTAAATGGAATTTACATTTTTATTTTTGTATTCCAGCAATTTTCGCAATAATCTATAATTCCCCCCTTAAGAAAGGAATTACAGATTTTATACTCTACAAACACCTTTTTAAATCTTTTAACTTCCATTTTAATAGAATATTTATAGCTTAAGTAATGACATAAAATGTCAGTATACAGTGTTTTTTTCTCAGGAATAGTTTATCTGATAACAGATTTCAATTGAAGTCTTACATGATTAATAGCTCATGTACGATAGCATAAAAAAACGAGACATGTTTTTACGCTTGTAGCGTTATAACATCTTATTTTATTTTTCCCTTTCTAGCTATGCAGGAAATATGTGGCCTGTTTTTTTAATGTGAATACATTAAATTCTCTCAATTGAAAAATTTCATTTTGACCGATATTCTTCTAAGTTGATAAAAGAATCAATGTTTTGGCCAGTGTATTGTTTATACTCTAATAAAATGTTAAACAAACTTTTATGGTATGATTATGGTATGGCCTTTGATGTAAATTGATTTGAGATTTTCGTTTGCATATTAAATCTAGTTTATCAAAGAAATAAAGAAATTATAAAATTTTGCACATCACAGATGCATTTTAAACTTTTGTTTTTGAATTCATTAAGTTTTGTTTTTCTAGAATATCTTTCGCTTTATATGAAGGCGTGAAATACATAATAAACTAGTTTTTTTTACTTCGAAATAATCTATCAGCTAATATATTTCAGATGTGATCTTAAATTATTTATGATTCAATTATAGAGAGCAAAAAAAAAAAAAGATGTAATTTCTTATGCTCTTAGCGTATTAAAACAGTTCTCTTGTTACCCGACTGCTAAGAAGGGTTATGTGTTTCACGCGTATCTGGGTATATGGATTTCTTTATACCCTCGAAACATCCCAACAGCTGGATGGATTTTAATGAATGGGTTCTTTATCGATTCGTCTTAACCGTCCGATGGTTATAGGCTAGATTTTGTTTTTATAAATTCAAAATGGCGACCATAAAATACAAAATGGCGGTAGAGACAAAAAAACTTTTTACTCACCCTATTGAGTGGCATGTCATTGGATAGGTCTTTCAAAATGAAGATGATGTTTCCTTGACTATGTTACAGTCAGAAGCACCGTTTGAAAATTACACAACCTGGAAGTTGTGTAGGTAGGATCTCTAGCTTTACTGCAACTCTAACCTTCATAGACATGTATAGGCCGTATCAAAACAGTGTTTATAGATAGGAACTAACAATTAATCACAGCTTAAAAGTCATCAATACAAGTAAATAAAAAATAGGTATGTAATATAAAAAATAGTTTCACATTGACGAAAAATAATTAATTAGTTCGCTTTTTACGGAATCGGGTTTTTTGATTTTTTAAAATTAATTTTTAGTTGTTTCAGTTTTTGCTTGCAAGCTACGGTGAAAATATATTTCATGCTTATTCTTTTTTCCTTACATGCGAACATTTTACATTATATAAAGGGAGAAAATTTTCACTTTGAACAATCTAAAGTTTATTAAAAAAAAATCAATGCTTTTTTTCATACATTATTTATTTCACTATTATGGAACTTCAAAGTGAATTTTTGTAGCGCTAATATCTAAATAGAGTTTGACATTTTGTGTTTTTGTATTTAAGCAAAACATTCAGTTAAAAGAGGGAATTATAGTATCTATCGCTACAAACATCTTTTCAAGTACTTTTAAATTTGTTAATGGAATATTTATAGCTTAAGTGATGGCATGAAAATGTCAATAAACTGCGAATATTTCTCAGGAATAATTTATTTGCTGATAGATTTCAACTGAGAGCTTAAATGATTTATGATTCACGTACAGATAACATAAAAAACAAGACATGTTCTTATACTCGCCGGGTTTTAGTACAATAATCTTATTTTAGTTTTCACTTTTAACTATGCAGAAAATATATTACCTTTTTTATGTGAATACATGAAATTCTCGAAATTTGAAAATTTTGTTTTGAGCGATATTAAGCTAAGTTGATAAAAAAAAAAATCAATGTTTTTGTGTATGCTTTATAAAATTGTTACGAAATTTTGAAGAGATATTATGGAACTTTCGATCTAAATTGATTTTTGATTTTTGTTTACATATTTAAACAGGTTTATCAACTGAAGAATGAAATTACAGATGTTACACATCATAAATGCAATTTAAACCATTTTTTTAATCCATGGACTTTCATTTTAATAGAGTATATTTTCGATAAAATATGATTGCGTGAAATCTAAAATAAATTAAACTCTCTATCTCAAAATAATCTATCAGCATATATATTTTAGCTGTAGTCTTAAATTATTTATGACTCAGTTATAGACAGCATAAAAAAGAGATAATTGTTTATGATCACGGTGTCTTACTTTAGTCTTATTTAGTCTTATTTTATGTCTCTTATTTTAGTTTTCGTTTCCCAGTAGCTGAAAGTATGTCGTTTTTTTTTTCTGGTTTGCGAATGTATTACCATTTTTCAAGGGAGGAAAATTTTGCCTTGAACAATATTTTTTAAAACTTGTAAAAAAAAAATGTTTTTATTAGTATATTATTTATATCTGTTTTATAAAAATTCGAAGTAAAATTTTACAGCGTTCTTATCTAAATAGAGTTTGGAATTTTTATTTTTATTTTTCATCATATGTTTCAATTAAAGGAAGGGTTTATAAATTTTATACACTACAAACACCTTGTTGAATCCTTTTCAATAGTTTAACTTACACTTTATCAAAAAGTTTATAGCTTAAGTGATGGCATAAAAACGTCAATAAACTGCGTTTATTTCCCAAGAATAGTTTATCTGCTAATAGATTTCAACTGTGATCTTAAATGATTTACGACTCACGTACCGGTAACATAAAAAACGAGACATGTTTTTATTCTCGGCCCCACCAGTGGCCGAGAGGTTCTGCTCTCGAAGCTGGTAGACGGGAGGTGCTGGGTTCGAACCCAATCGCGCCCGTCGGTAAAATCGTTCGGAGTTTTCGTGGTTTTCTTCGAACCTTGGATTTCCAAGCGTTAATACGGGTTAGGTTCCCTTAGAAAGACCCCCACGAAGGGCACTCCCCCCCCCCATTAGGGCCCATACCCCTCGTGTTGATAATTGGCCGTCATAAACACATAAAAAAGTTTTTATTCTCGTAGCTTTTTAATATAGTGATCTTATTTTAGTTTTAACTTGCTAGCTTTTCAGAAAATGTATGACCTGTTTATAAACCTTTTTCTTGTATACTAATACATGAAAATTTGTGGACAGTAAAAAGTTTCCTATGAACAATGTTCTGCAAAGTTTATTTTACATATAAAATACAGTAGTATTATTAGTGTATTATTTAAATCCTAAAAATTTGAAACACAAGTTTATAAATTGGATACATGGTCGTCTATGGATGCTATTTTCTAGAAATGGGATTTCAGTAGTTTTAAGAGTGTTTTAGTTTGAATTAAGTTTTGGCTAACTGTGGCGTGTAATAAAGGTACTAGGTCATCTACAGGACTGAACAAAAGTATCCAAGTATGTTTCAATCTATTAGTATAAATTTTTGAAATAGAAATTTGCCTGTTATGCGTTTTCTTGCTAAACTAAATTTCCCCATTATATAGTATATATATCAGTTTACAGATCAAATACAGGACTGTTCAAAAGTATTGGAACACATCTGGCTTTGGACGGTAACCTCTGAAATCAATTTTTAAAATGTTTTATGCGTTTTCTAAAATGTTTCCTTAATTATATCATTTACCCCATTTCCCTAAATAATGAAGTTTTGTTAAAGGTTTCTGGAAGTGTTGGAAAGCGTTCCATAATCTATGCCTAACGCATGATTTTTCTTTCTTGTTTTTTTTATCTTGAAAAGCTTCTGAGAGATAATATCAAATTACATATGATAATGATTGTTGATATATATTGAACTATCTTGCTATCACGTAGCCTTTTTCCAAGAGTTTTTCGAAAGGAATTTAAGCCGTACTGTGTAATATTCAGAGGCTTCGCGATGGGGTTTATGGGGGGAGGGAGCCTCCCCCTCCAATATATGTGAACTTTTAGCAGTATTTTAACTCTTCTAACAATATTTTGCGCATAATTCGTTTTCCTCACAATTCATCATTTCTCAATTATAAAAGCAAAGCATAGGTAAGATAAAATTGGCTTAACTTGTATTTATGTTTATCCGTAATCTGTCTGGTATCCAACATCCTCAAAGAGTAAGGCAATCTATAGTCGTATTCCGTGTTTTTATAGCACGCATGGTCATTTTTGTGACTTGTAAATTTAAATATGTAGGGAACTTTTAAAGAAAGAAAAAAAAACATTTTAATTCAGCATAAAAAATCACATCTCTCCATTCTGGAGTCTATGTTACAAGTGAATGTAGAAAAAACATATATAATACATTATTGATTATGAAAAACAGGAAATTAGTGCCATTTAACTTAATATTACATTATTTATATCAATGTTTATATTTATAGTCATTTAAAACAGTTTATTAATGTTCGAATGTCTCTTTAACTTCTTGAATATATGATGAAATGTTTATAATAGAGTGTTTATTTAGAATTGTGCAATCACTTACTTGTTTCACTTTTCATAATAGCTTTTATAAATTATGTTTGACAGATGAAAAGCGATTTACTGAGTTTGATTAACTTAATGTCCTTGATTCGGAGATTACATTTCACAATAACTGTCAACAATTCCCCACTTAATCTCCTAATGAGTATTGCTCTGTAATTTCAATTTATTTCTATTATTTAGAAATTCAGCCTTGGGCTCTGGTTTGGTGAGTATGTCTGCTGTCATTGACTTGCTTGGATAATAACGCAATTCAATAATTTTGTCTTCTTTCAGCTGTTTAATCACATTATATTTGATATCAATATGCTTTGTCTTATTAGAGAACTTTTCCGATTCTATCATTTTTATGCAATATTTATTATCTTTATAAATGACTATAGGCAATTTTTGCGGTATATTAAGATCGTCTAATAATTTTAATAGCCACATTAATTCTTGTGTAGCGCTCACCGCTGCTACAAACTCTGCCTCTGCAGATGATTGTGCTACACACGTTTGTCTTTTCGTTATCCACTGTATTGGATTCTTTCCTAAAAGGAATAAATTTCCTGTCGTTGATCTTCTCGTTTTTAAATTTCCACCCCAATCTGCGTCACTATACACTTCTAAAATGGGTGGTTCTTCCGTGCTGATTACTAAGTTTAGGTCTTTTGTTGAATAGAGATATCTTATTAACCTCACCTTTCCAATCTCTTTCAGAGGGCGTTTCGTTTATTCTACTCAGAATATTCCCCCCTACTAAAATGTCGGGCCTACTTATTGTAGCAACATATAATAGCGCATCTATTGCTTGTCGGTACTTAGTGTTGTTTGGCATTTGTGTTTCCTCATTGTCGTTGAAAACCTGTTTCCATTGGAGTGCCATATGGCTTAGAATCTTCTAAATTAAATTTTTTTGCAATTTCTATTATTTTTGCTGTTTGATTTAGTTTAAAGCCGTTGTAAATTTTATGTATTTTTATCCCAAGGTAAGTGGAAATTTGACCTAAATCTTCAAATGCATACTTAGATTTTAGTTTGTTTATTATGTCGTTTATCGCTTCATCTTTTCCTGCGATGAGAATGTCATCGACATATACTGCTATATAAACCGTGTTTTCACCTTCTTTTCTTATAAATAAGCAGTTATCAGCATTGCTCTGTTTAAATTTTAATTTTTTTAGTGTTTCACTAATGTTTGAGTACCATGCTCTTGCTGCTTGTTTTAATCACATATAGGGCCTTTTTTAATTTACAAACCTTATTGGGTTCTCTAGTGTTTATATACCCCTTAGGCTGTGATACGTAAACATTTTCTTCCAGTTCACCATGTAAAAATTCTGTTTTAATGTCTATCTGCCTAATATTGAGATTGTGATATGCTGCGGCAGTTATAAATCATCTTAAACTTGCATGGGAAACTACTGGAGCGTAAGTTTCATCGAAATCTACTCCATATTTTTGTCTAAACCCTTGTGCGACCAATCTGGCTTTGTAATGCTTGATTTTTCCGAATTCATCATATTTCGCTTTAAAAGTCCATTTCGACTCAATTACTTTTGCTCCTTGTGGGGTATCAACTAAACACGAGTTTTCATTTTCATTAAGGGAATTCATTTCCTCTTCTGTCGCTTTTATCCAGTTCTGTTTTTCTATAGAATTTTCTATATTAATCATTTCTTCCCAACTGTTAGGTACATATACTGGATCGTGCCGGACTGCATAAGCAAACCTGTTCGGCGGTACACCTCTGTTGGTTCTTTCTGATCTTCTGACTTGTGGAATTTGTTGTTGTGACGCGGGTGGTGGATTTAAATCACTTTGTGTTGGTGTCAGATCTATTTCGATTTCATTCGTGTCTTTCTGTTGTGTTTGTTTGTTTGTTTCCGCGATTAATTCTCCTCTATCTAGATATTCATTAGTATCTGAATTATTTTTATTTTCTATAAATTTTACACTTCTGGCCAATATTACTCTTCCGTCACTTGTATAGATTCTGTATGCCTTAGAGCGACTGTTGTATCCGACAAAAGTACCTTTTTCTGCTCTATTGTCTAATTTTCCTCTCTTTGATCTGTGTATGTAGGCGTATGCAGTACAGCCAAAAACTTTGAGATAATTTAAATGGGGTTTTCTATTCATCCATAATTCATAGGGTGTGGTGCTTACCGATTTTGAAGGTAGCCAGTTCTGTAGGTAGTTCGCGGTGCACATGGCTTCCCTCCATAATTTGTGGGGGAGATATGCTTCATTTAGCATACTTCTAACCATATCTAGTAGCGACCTATTCTTACGCTCAGCGACACCGTTTTGGCTTGGGTTAAATGGTACGGTGAGCTGATGATGAATGCCATTTTCTCGTAGATATTTTTCTATTTCGTTACTCGTATATTTACCACCGTTGTCCGATCTTATCGCAGTAGGTATTTTTCCAAATTTGTTTTACACCATTGAGATGTATTCTTTCAATTTCTCTGAAGGCTCACTTTTATATGCCATTAAATAGACTAGACAAAATCGCGTATAATCATCGATAAAAGTGACAAAGTATCTTTTCCCCTTGATTGTGGTTGTATTTGTAAGGCCACATTCGTCAGAATGAACTAACTCGAGCCTTTTTGTAGTTCTATAGGCACCCGATTTAGGAAATGGGGTCTAGCTGATTTTTGATTTGATGCACACCTCACATTTCGCGTTGTGTTTGCCATTGTTGATTTTAATTCCGTCAACTAAGTCCTTTGATAACATGGACTTTATTGTGTCGTATTTCCTATGCCCCATCAGCCTATGCCCCATCAGCCTATGCCACAAATCTATGCAATTAGCATTTGAGCAGTTGTAAGTGACATTTGCATAGTGCTTGTAATTTTCATCATTACTAACATGTATTTGATACAGATTGTTTTTTAGTTTACCTTGAAGTATAATGTTACCTTCGTGTATTATGTCACATTTAACTTTTTCAAATTTGACTTTGCAACCGTTTTTAGTTGCCCTACTCACTCACAGCAAGTTAGTTTCTATGTCAGGGACGTATAGTACGTCTCGCAATATAACTTGTTTGTTTTTACTTTCGGTATGAATTATCACCTGCCCAGATCCATATGAAATCATTTTGTTACTATTAGCAACTGTGACGTTTGTTTCAGTGTTATTTGTTATTTTATTAAAGAATTCTTTTGAGTTTACTATGTGGCTAGAACTGTCACTGTCCACTATAAAAGTGCCTTTATTTTCGGACTCTTCGGTTAGTAAAGCGACACTGTTGTTTTCATTTACTGTGTGTTTTCTTTCTTCAGGTTCCGCATTTTTATGTAAGTTATTTTCTTCATAAACTAGTGATGTTGAACTGTTTTTGTTTTTATAGTGTCTGTTGTTAGTGTGACTGTTGTTGTTTTTGGCTTTTTGAAACCAGCAGTCTTTATTCGAATGGTTTTTCATTTTACAGTGTGAGCAGTACTTATTGTTGCCTCTTTTCTGTTCTGAATTATTAAATTTACCTTGTGCTTTGCAAGCTTTATTGCTGTTTTCGGAAATTTCAGAATTATCTATTCTGTGAGTATATTCGTCTGTAAGCTTGCTTTTTATAAATTGAACCGTTAACTCAGCTTCATCTCTCGCCTCCAGGGCAGTGACTAGAGTATCGCAGGACGGTGGCAATGAGCACAGCAGCAGTGCTGAAATGTGCGTGTCAGTCATGTTTTCACCTATGGCTGATAGTTTGTCCACTATTTCTAAAATTTTTGTTATGTGGGCTGTCATATTGCCACCTTCACTTAACATTGTACTGTACAATTTTCGCAGCAAGTATAGCTTACCAGAGATAGATTAGATCTCTCATGAATTTGTTTCAGTGCGTCCCATGTTTCCCCAGCTGAATTTAAAATTTTGACATGCACTATTTGACTATCGTCGATGGACAAATTTATTAAAGCTCTTGCCTTCTTATCTTTCTTGGTCCAATCATCGGTCAGTGGAGTAAGGGCCTCTTCCGTAATAACTTCAATTAGCTCATCTCGAATGAATAACATTTCGACCTTGAACTGCCAATTTGTATAATTGTTGGCGTTCAATTTTTCAATGGTCGTGCTGTCTTTTATAGGAGCCATAATGTTGCTATAGATTTGTTTTATTTTTTTTCAATAAATTACCCTTCTTGGATTACCAGATTTTTATTTTTATCATTTAGTTACGATGCTTTTATTGAGACAAATATTTCAGCCTCATAATCAATTTGTTAGGAATATTTTAAGTCTTCTAACAATATTTTGCGCGAAATTCGTTTTCCTCACAATTCATTATTTCTCAATTATAAAAGCAAAGTATAGGTAAGATAAAATTGGCTTACCTTCTATTTATGTTTATCCGTAATCTGTCTGGTATCCAACATCCTCAAAGGGTAAGGCAATCTATAGTCGTATTCCGTGTTTTTATAGCACGCATGGTCGTTTTTGTGACTTGTAAATTTAAATATGTAGGGAACTTTTAAAGAAAGAGAAACATTTTAATTCAGCATAAAAAATCACATCTCATCATTCTGGAGTTTAGGTTACAAGTGAATGTAGAAAAAACATATATAATACATTATTGATTATGAAAAACAGGAAATTAGTGCAATTTATCTTGATATTACATTATTTATATTAATGTTTATATTTATAGTCATTTAAAACAGTTTATTAATGTTCGAATGTCTCTTTAACTTCTTGAATATATGATGAAATGTTTATAATAGAGTGTTTATTTAGAATTGTGCAATCACTTACTAGTTTCACTTTTCATAATTGCTTTTATAAATCATGTTTGACAGATGAAAAGCGATTTACTGAGTTTGATTAATTTAATGTCCTTGATTTGGAGATTACATTTCACAATGGCTGTCAACATGGACTTGGGAAATTCTAGATTTTTGAAACACTTTCTTTTTTTTTTAAAAAAAAAGTAAAAAAATTAAGAAATTTTTTTTTGTTTTGCTGACTACCTTTCTGAGTTCTATAACAGAAAACCAGTTCAATTTTCAAAACAAATACAAAAAGTAACCGGACTCAATTTCTCATTGTGTTTTTCTGTGTTACGAAAATATCATACGAGACCTAAATTTCCCTACTTTTGTACATCAGTAGTGTCTCTAATCTATTTCCTCCAAAAATTTGTTCCTTTCTCAAAAATCTCAAAATATCAAGAGGCTATTTTCATATAAAGTACGATTATGACTCGTACACAATAGAAGACAAAAACTTTCATCAAATGAACCAATAATTATATTTTTAGGGTTCCGTATTTAAAAAGTAAAAAGGAACCATTATAAGATCACTCCTGTGTCTGTTTGTCTGTCTGTCACAGCCATTTTACTCGTAAACTATGGAACGTGGAAAGTTCAAATTCGGGGAAGTAATAAAGACCATTGACCCACATATTTTCAGATTGATAAACATTCATAAATATATTAAGTAAAAAAGTAGAGGGGCTAATTATGCTACTTGAAAAAAAATCTTTTCTTTGTGTATCATGTGAGGTATCCTGTGAAAGCTTTTGTAACGCTGAACTCAAAAATACATTCCTTTTAATTTTAGGTATTATATTTTCAAAGATATTGTTGAAAATGTAGCGCAAAAACATGTTCCCCCCATCTAATTCCGAATCTACTGAAGCTAAAATTATGAGAAAAATTAGAGGTAGTAGACGTTAATATAAACATTGCCGGAAAATTATAGCGATTACCCTAGGTCACATAGTTTTTGAATAATTAGCATTTTTCTGTTATACACAAATTTAGATTTACGGGCATTCAGAAAAACTGTTGAGTATCGCTGAATATACCTATCGTTGCAGAAGAATAAAAGCATTGTTGATAATGATTTTCGAAAAAAAATCATCGGTAATTAACCGAGATATTAATCCTTAAAGGTACGGTCAGTTTGGACATGCACAATGACAGGGGCGGCGTACTCTATGCCTAGTTAACGACTTTTAATTATATATATGTGTAATATAATGTCCAGTAGCAGTATAAAAGCAATAAACGTCAAATTGTTAAAAACATACTAATTTAAGGGGTCTCGGGACTCTAAAAGTGGAAAAAAAGAAAAAAAGACCATTTTCAACATATAATGTCATAAAATGTATATGATTTTAAAACACAATTTTAATTGGGATGAAAGATAAAAGTATGTTCTTTCGTTTCATGTATTTAAAAAATTGCAAGATACAGGATTAGTATTTATAGGAGGCTCGAAACTGTTAGACATTTGTCGAACAAAAAGCTGGCATAACAGTTTCCGCGCAGGATTACAAAATAAATATTGCAACTAGAATGAAAATTTTGGTGCTTACTTATACTTCAGATTGTAATAATTTCCCTGAACTTAAATAAATTTGTATTTAAAGAATTTTTATATTTTTAATGCAATGTTGCCTTTAGCTAATACAAAATTTTGAAAATTTCAACAGTAAAATCACCTAAAAAAATATTTTTTTGAACAATAAAGAGGAAATTTTAGGTTCAGTTTATACAGACTAACATGAAATATATGTTTTGAAAATTTCATGAAAAAATATTCAGAAGTTTTTGAAGTATCCTGCGCGTTATGCCCAAAAAACGCCATTTGGAAAATAATGACTTTAAAGTTTCGGAAACGCCGCTTCTGCTATTCAGTATAATTCTAAAATCCAAAACTTCTGTTCTAATGGGAATTTCAAGGAAACAATTATATCAAAATATTCAGAAAAGATAGGAGTTTAACATCTAAAAAAATTAAAATTTCTTTAATTCTGAAGCTTTAAGAGTCCTGCGACCACTTAATCCTTTCCGGCACGGAGTAATTCTATTTATACACTTATGAAATAATGAACTGACACCAGAATTTATAAACGAATTTATTAGAAAATGCGAACTTGCTTATTTTCACGTACATGTTAAAAGGAAAATTTTAATTAAATATTCTTGGTGTCGTTTGTTTGTTTTGGTATTAAAATTAGGTGTCCGTTTTTTAAGAGCATCGCCCTCGAAAGATTTAATTAGAATGAATCGAATAAATACTGTGGGATTCGCGATAGTTTGCATTGATTGTATCTCTCAATACGCCTGGAGTGACTTTAAAAGTTAATTAAATATCTATCTGGAAAAACGCGGCACTGACCATGGCGGCGTTGCAACTTTGAGACCTGAATCCGAAGCGCGCTTAGCACAATGTCAAATTTAAACTTTGAACAAAGGTTTTGTTTTAGCTACACTGTAGAAATAAAGGTTATTACTACGCTGAATTTAGTTTCATGAAATGCCAAATGAAGTTTAACTATGCACTGCTTTTATTGTCAGTACCGTATTAAGTTCATCATAAACAGATTAGGATAATATTAAAAAAAGAGTTATACGAATAGCTATATTTGATATTATTTAGGTTCCATATTTCTTTGAACTTTCATGGTATACCCATTTACATTTTCTAATATATACAGTTTACAAAGTCTTAATATTTTTTAGCAACTTTTTTTTTTTTTTTAATAATACAATTACAAATTCATATATTTATTCTACGGAACCCTCTGTGCGTGAATAATCCTCGCACTTGACCGTTTATTATATTTCTAGTTTCAGTATTTTTCTTGGAAAGATTTTTTTTTTTTTTTTTTTTTTACGTATAAGTATCATTATTATTAAACACACATTGCACATATAATTTTAGTTGGAAAATGGAGCAATTTATTTCAAGTTTCTAAATTTTTGAATTATAAGTTGGGAAATTTTCAAATCCCCGCCACCCCCCCCCCGAAAAAATATTTGTAGCTACGCCCATGATAATATCATAGGGGCAATGAACGGAGAGGGGTTGAACGCAACAAACCTTTGATAAAATTTGTTTACTACTATCACAGCCAGGGACAACTATACTTTGGGCTTTCAAGAGTGAGGTTTTATGACTCTATTACAGTGGCGCACAAACTGAAAATATTTTTAATTGTGTTTTCAAAGAATTTTTAAATTAATTGTGTTTCTAATTTAATTTTTTTAGTTAATTATTTTACATTTCAAAAATTTGTAAATTTTACATTGTAAAAGAAGATTTATGCCCATTGGTAGCACCAACTAAATGCATTTTAATTGTGTTTTCAACGAAGTTTCCAATTAACTTTTTTACATTTAAACAAAAAATAGTAATTTTATATGTTAAGCGGGTGGAGCCCGCTGGTATATATATCGGTTCTTCCTAATTCTAGCAAAATAGATATAGCAATTCTTCCAGTTGGAGAATTTCTTTTTGAACAATGGTAAAGCTGATTAAAAAAATCCTTGTTTTTAATAGAGTATTAATTATATTACTATTTTGAAAAATGCGATTTTTTTTCTTTTTGCATATTACAACTAAATGCATTTTAATTGTGATTTCAACGAAGTTTTCAATTAACATTTTTACAAAAAAAAAAATTGTTAATTTCATTTGTTAAAATGATGTTATGACTGGTTACAGTTACTGCAAAAAGTGGCGAGCGAGCGAATGTAGCCTAGCTAGTACCGCATAGTTAAAGCTCCTGTTAAAGGAGCCCTACGCATAGTGATTGCAGTGTGAATTACGTCACAATTCACGGGGGGTTGGCTAGCGTCAGCGAGCAGCAGGTGGAACCCCCTGGTATACATAACGATTCTACCTAATTCTAACTAAATAGATATAGCGATTCTTCCAGTTGGAGCATTTCTTTTTGAACAATGCTAAAGCTGATTTAAAAAGTCCTTGTTTTTAATAGTAGTCCGAGTGCTACACGACTAAAATTAGGCGAAACCTGCAGATCGTGATAAGAATATACCGATTGGCCAGTATCTACTTTATATTAATACAATGCATTTTAGAGGGTGTTTTTCAGGTCGATTTCGATGTTTTTAACGTCAAAAACGTCGTTTTTAATACTTTTCGTCATACTTGAATGAGTTTATGAATTCAGTTTGTCCGTTTGTTTGTCTGTGTGCTTGGCATTCCATGCTCTAACTCATTTAAATATCGCTACTCGCTTAAATTCACTCAGATTGTCATGTAATTTATGTATGTTATTGTAGTTTAGAATAACATGTTCCGAAAAAAAAAAATTAAGTGTATAGCTTTTATAGTCCGTTCACAGGGCCCTCAGAAGAATTCCATTACGTTAATGTCTATTAGTCCAGGTGCTACGGTGGAGAAAACTGCAAATCGTGAAAAGAATATACCGATTTGCGAGTATCTACTTTATATTAATACAATCCATATAAAAGGGGGAGGCTTCGCGTAAAGTTGTAGGAATTCAAGATGGCGGCTGTTATTAAAAATGGCGTCATTTTCTGGAATCCTTTCAATTTTCATAATATTCATAGTATAAAAGTGTGTTTAATGTAAAATTCTATGCTTTTAAGGTTAAAAATGTCATTTGTAACACTTTCCAACATTGTTGAAAAGCATTTATGAATCTTCTTTATGTGGCCGACTGTCTAGTCGTGTTCTAATTCGCTTAAATATTCCCGGATATACAAGTAATTTAAATATTTTATTTATATATGTGTTATTTATATATGTAATTTAAAAATGTGGTATACAGCAAAAAGTTCTATATTGAAAATGAAGTGTGTAGCATTTATAGTTCGTTCACAGGCGCACTCAAAAGAATTCCATTACATTATGATCTATGGGAGAAAATCATTTTCAATGTGTTTTAATGATGTTAAACTCTTTGAAACATATTGAAATTTATATACATCAATGAGGTGCAGTACAATATACTTGCTGTAAAATATGATGTGCTTAGCATTTATCGTTCATTTGCAGTGGCTCAAAAAAGAAAACGGCTACAATACTATTTATAACCTATGTGCTTTTTACTTTTTTCTATCTTTACAAGATTAAAGTATTGGATTCCTGAAAATTTTCTACTTCCGGTTTTCGACGGATTTACACGTTTTAGGTGTCAGAGATTCCAAAAAACATGTTTATACAAAATATCTGTCTGAATGTGTGTCCGTCTGTCCGTGTGTCTCCATTGTACCATCTATGTTTTTGGCTATAGTCAGCAGGTCCTCCTTCAATTTGGAAAATATTCCTCAGAAAGGGGATGCTTTGATAGCGATTTTTGTATAATTTTGTCGATTTTTCATAGGTGTATTATCTATCGGCAGCTCGTGCAGCTACGGAACTCGAGTCTTGTTAAGCCGGCTATTCGCAAACAGCTGATGTACAATAGAATAAAGAAAAACTTTTGATTTTAATAAATATCATGATCTTATTTTTACTTCGATTAATTGACGGAAGGGGAAATTTAAGATGAAAATCAAAGTTGGTATAGTATTGAACTAATAATATTGAAATATTAACATTTGTAACTGCTTTTTGAAATATTAAGCTATATGGGATAGAAGAAAGTTTAGGGATTGGCATATTCAACTAGTTTAATTATAGTATGTGTTTTCAAATTTTACTAGGTATGAAAGAATTGCAAACTGTTATTATTACTATTAAAGATTATTTTCTTTGGCAGGAGTGCAGTTTATAAAATATACAATGTAATTATGATGATTAATCGCCATCATTCAATGTGAGCTAAACTTTCATCTTATATTTCACTTTCTTAGTTGCGGTTCCTGACTATACTTGCAGACTCTTTGACGCGCAGACGATAAATCTGTGAATTAAAATGACGCCATTTTGAATAACAGCCTCCATATTGAATTCCTACGGTTTTACGCGATGCCTCCCCCTTCTTATATGAATTGTATTAATATACAGTAGATATTCACCTATCGGTATATTCTTTTCACAATTTGCAGTTTTCTCAACCGTCACACCCGGACTAATAGGCAATAACGTAATGGAATTCTTTTGAGGATCTTGTAAACGGACTATAAAAGCTATACACTTCAATTTTTATTCGGAACATGTTGTTGTAAACTTCAATAACATATATAAATTACAAGACAATCTGAGTGAATTTAAGCGACTAGCGGTATTTAAGCGAGTTAGAGCATGGAATGACAAGCAGACAGAGAGACAAACTGAATTCATAAATTCATTCAACTATGACGGAAAGTGTTAAATACGAAATTTTTGACGTTAAAAGCATTGAAATCGACCTGAAAAACACATTTATATGATGGATAGTAAGAAAATTCAGAAAATCACGCCATTTTGAATAACAACCTCCATCTTGAACTCCCACGACTACACGCGATGCCTCCCCCTCTGAAATGCATTGTATTAATATAAAGTAGATACTCACCAATCGGTATATTCTTATCACGATTTGCAGTTTTCTCAACCGTAGCACCCGGATTATAGAGTATTAATTATATTACTTTTTTTTAAAATCGAAATATTTTTTTGTTTGTATATTTAAAGTGGTTCTCAAATTCCCTGCTCAACAAAACGAAACTTTCTGACTCATTTTTAAATGTAAAGGCAACAGATTGACAGATCTGGCTATTGAAGCGATTTGGAATCGAAAAAGTTGTTCCATTTTTCAATTCCTACTATTAGTTCACAGTCTCCCTATATATATATATATATATATATATCTTGTTCAAAATTTCAATCGTTAATAGAATACTTATTATTCATCCTATCAAGTTGAAATGATTTTTTTTTTTAAACTTGTACTGGTTAATAGGGTTTATTGGCTTATAGAAAATCAACAAATTTTAATGCAACAAAAACTAATATTAGTTTAAAGGATTATATTAAATTTTTCTTTGATGACCTAAGGAGGAATTGACTTTAAAAACAAAATTTTTATATTACTTGTTGCTAAATAAATTGCTCATGGGTATTATAAGTGATTCTTGTTACATGACGACAATTTTACCCCTCTTTCTCTCGATGCAGAGTCGGTAATTCGGCTCAAAACGACCACTTTGACAGTATTTCTGAAAGATATTCTGTCTTTGCAAAAAAATGAAAAACGCTTTTCGATTACATAGTTTCTGAATAAGAACACCTACAAATTTCATAAATTTTCAAATAAAAACTAATTCAGAAATGTGTCAGAAAGTGGTTTGTTTGAATATGAAAATAGCCCTAAAAATTTACCAAACAAATGAAATATTTAGAAATTTTACTCGTTACAAGCATCTTTTAAACTTTTTGAATATATTAAGTTTCAGTTTGATAGAAAATTTATTGCTTATTGGGTATCATGAAATGTATAATAAACTAAATTTATCGCTCAGAGATAGTTTATCTGCCAACCAATATCAGCTGTGATCATAAATAATTTATGATTTATGCATCGTGAACATAAAAATAAGTTTTAATGCGCGCGTAACGCCTTAATATAGTGATCTTCTTTAAGTTTTTACTTGACAGACATGCAGAAAATATATAGCGATAATATATAATCTTTACTTTTATGTGTAAAAAGTATTGGAAGAAAAAAGTGAACAAGTGGTTTAATGGGAAAAATGGAAAGAAATGGGGAAAAAATAGAAGTCAAAAATAAATAAATCAATAAATAAATTTATTATTAATTTTCATAATTAATGTACGATCTGTTTGCTATTTTATGTAAAAATGTATGTTATATTTTTCCATCTATATATAAAAAAAGTAACGATTTATAAATGGATCAATGAAAATCTGCGTAGATACCACGAAACGCATCTGATTGGTCAGAGCATTCTGACGCTATAAGAAGGGTTCCCAAGGGGGGGATGGGGGCTATATCGCCAAGTTTGTCATCAACTTAGCGATATACCGCCAAATTTGGCTATCAAAATTAGTCGCCCAAAGTGACGCCAACTTGGCGCTATTTCCAGTATTTCGCCAAATTTCCGTAGACTCCCATCGAAATGCAATAGGGTTTACTTGTTTACAGAAAATCAATAAATTGAGGTATTTCAATGAAACAAAAACTAATGTTAGCTTATGAATAGAGCTTAATTGAGCTATTTACATTATTTTTAAGCACAAACACTAACTATTTACAATATTCGTAACAGTTTATATTATATATAATTTTATATTTAATAATTCTTATAATTATGAAACTCTATAAGCTCTAATGATTATGCTCTTGGAGATGAGAAAATAAAATTGTCAGGAGTTGGGGAGGAGCGTGTTTTTATCAAGTGGAATCCAAAAATTTGAATGTATAGAAAATAAGGGATCGCGAAGAGATCGAGAATGGAAACGCGAAACAATTACGTCTAAGGAGGGCTAGAAAATAGGGATTGCTTTGCGATACCGAATGGAATCGAGAAGCGATTACGCGGGGGGGTGGTAAGCGTATCGAGCAAGGGGGCGGAGCCCCCCTAGTTATGTAAAAATTAATGTAAGTAAAAATGCGAAATTTTTGTTTTCTTTTGTCTTTACAAGTAGAAAGTATTGGATTCGTGAAAATTTTCGACTTCTGGTTTCCGACGGATTATACGTTTTAGGGGTTAGGGATTCCGAAAAACATGCTTTTACAAAATGTCTGTCTGTCTATATGTGACACAAGTTTTGTGGGCGCTGTATCACAAGAAGTATGTAAAGGAAATGTAATAAAAATTTAGATTCAGTTAGACCCTGATATAAATTGCTGCTGATTGCTTTTTGGTGTAAATCGCCCAACAAGTGACGCTGCTATACTGCATTTTTCACGATTTCCGCAATATCCCAAGAACTACTGCATGGATTTCCATAAAACTTCAGATTCAGATAGTTCATGATATAATATAATGCCGATTACTTTTTGGAGAAAATCGCCTTACAGGTGGCGCTGTTATGCTGCATTATTCATGATTATCTCAATAGCTCTATCTCAAGAAAAAATGCACGAATTTTCAGATTCAGTTAGTCCTTGATACAAATTAGTGCTGTTTAATTTTTGATATAAATCGTCCAAGAGGTGGCTCTCCTATGCAGCATTTTCACGATTTCATCGATAGCTGTAACTCAAGAGCTAATGCATGAATTGTCATGAAACTTCAGATTCAGTTAGTGCCTGATCTACATTGATCATGATTAGTTTTTGGTGCAAATCGACTACTAGGTGGAACTGCTATGCAGTATTTTTTACGATTTTCGCAATAGCTCTATTCAAAAAATAATGCACGGATTTTCATCAAACTTCAGATTCAGTTAGAAGTTGACATAAGTTGTTGATGATTATATTTTCGTGTAAATCACCGAACCGGTGGCGCTGCCATACTGCATTTTTCATGATGTATGTATGATCTGTATGAGATAGAAGGAAGTTTTGGTATTTCCACGTCGGACTAGTTTGAATATGAATTTATTATTAATTATCGTAATTAAAACTATGTTTTCGAAAAAACACTCTTAGATTAAATAGATTAAATATGAATTTATTTAATGTATTTCGCTGAAAAGTAAATAATGCATGTTGCTTATTCGGATGACTTTTTCGCGAGATATAAATTAAAGTTCGTTACATGAGCATCCTCATTAGCCTCCTAAAAGTTTTGACACATTTCTAGTTCTATAATTATTGAAGAAAAAAATTATCGGTAAACCTATATAACTAGCCGCCTTTGGCGACCAGTTTGGTCTCTCTTAAATATATGCTAAGCATTGCATCATGTTACTTTTATTCATAATTTAATTTACTTGTTCAATCCTTCGCCGAATCGGAATATTCCGATACAGAAATCATGAACTCGGCATTTTTATGCTAGCCGGGTACAGGTGATAAATCGCCAAACATTGCTCCCGTCGTATTTTTTTCGTATATCATTAACTTCATTTAAAATACTTTCACTCATTTATTTAAAATACATAACTTTAATTTAAAACTGAAATACCTAAAATTTATGACTCTCAATTATTTCTTATAAAAAAAAGAAAGAAAAGTAATAAATAATACCATAAACCATGACAATTCAACATCAAAGCTTTGTTTTAATTTATCACGCGAAAAATTGTTTGTGACAGTCGCAAGAAATGGACTATTATAATACTAATAGCATGATGGCGATGGAGCAATATTTGGCAATTTATCACCTGCGCCCGGTTATTATTAAATTTCCATATTGGCCGCTGGGCATATAAAAAGCGAAGCGGCCAACCCGGAACTGTTGATGACAATCACATGACTTCGGCTATTGTTATAGAGATTGCCCGTGCTGCATTCATCCAAGAAACTGAAATAAAGTATTATAAGTGGGTGCTTTCATTTGAAAAATGAAAATTGGTACAATTTCTAATACATAGGATACTCTTTTATAAAACAAAAATTATTCAAATTCCGACCGACCACACAAATCCAGTCAAAGTGTACATTCAGGAAAAAAAAAAGTTACCTCCTTCCGAAAGACAACACAATACCCCAATGAACCACACGCAAGAGATCCGAATTCTTGTGGGGAATTTCCGGTATTTGTTTGTGTTAGACGTATTTCAACTTATCCAATAAAGTGTTTGCGCGAAATTAGTTTTTCCTCACAGTTTATTATTTATTCATATCTCAATGTTAAAAGCATAGGAAAAAGAAAATTAGCTTACCTTGTATTTATGTTTTATATCCGTGGTTTATCTGGAATCCTTCATCAGGGTAATATAATCTGTAAAGTCTAGTCATTTCCCATTCTGATACTCTGCTAATGCTACAATATTCTGTGCTGTTTTTGAGCACGCGTGATTACTTTTTGACTTGTATAAAAAAATGTAGTTTTAAACTTTAAAGGAAGAAACGGAATTTAATTAGTTACAATTGCAGCATAAAATCGCCGCATCTCTCCTTTTGAGAGTCTGGAATACAAGTAAATGTAAGAAACATATATTATACATTATTCAAGACAAAAACAGGATATTAGTATCATTAATCTTAATATTACATTATTTATATTTTGAGTCTCTTAAACAGTTTAGTTTATAGATTGTTCAAATGTCTTAATTTCTTGGATATGCGATGAAATGTTTATATAAAGTATTTATTTATAATCGTAAACTTCCTTGTTTTGAATAACAAGTTCTTTTTATAACTGCTTTTATGAATCATGTTCACAGATGAAAGTAATTTACTGAGTATGATTTATTTTATAGCCTTCATTTGAAGATTACATTATGTAATATCTGTCAACAGTTTGGCCCTTGGCTAGTGCTTGTGAGAAAAATCGGAACGCCGATTAGCTATACAAAGGAAAAGCGCCACCATGACGTTGAATGACGTCAGAAATGTTTGTCGCCCATTGTATAAAGATTGTAACACTTTTACTGCCAAAACTATGAAGTAAGAATTTTCAAATTTCTTGTTGAAAGTCGTTTACCACCACAAATTCAGAAAGGTAAATTTCGCTTGACTATTAAAGCGAAATTTCTGCCAATAAATAAGGCAATTTTTTAAATTTTGAAATAGTGGTGACAAAATAATTAATAAATTAAAGCCACGGGTATACTCGTTGTTGGCAACGGATGGTTTAAAAAACCAATACATAAATTATATACTTTTACCGGCTGATTTGGTCGATGGAAATTTAAAAAAATGCCAAGAGTGGTATGTTGCTATTTGAAAAATGGTAGTTGGAGCAAATTCTAATTTGTAGATGACAACATAAGTATAACGTATGCACAAAGCTAAGTAGTAGACATTATTCCCAGTTAATTGTATCTATGTGTTTTTCATACGATTGTTTATAGTGACATTAAGTAACGCTCACATGCGCTATCCTATCATAGGCAAAGTCAGATACTTCATATTTAAACATGTTTTTTTTAGAGGAAAACGGTCAAAACGCACCATGTGATGGTTTACATCTCGTAACTTCATCGACGTCCATATTACCTTTTTTTAGGTGCGTTCGTAATTATATAAGTACGTAGCACCTATAGTCGTCATCTGGTCCGTCCGTCTGTCCGCATATAACAGCGCAAAAGCTACCCAATCAAATGGTTTGAAATTTAACCCTTTATGTACTGAATTACGAATTCATGAAAATTTTATCTTCTAAAGCTTTTTTTGTGAATTGCATAAACTATATTAGAAGATTTACATAATCATTTAATAAATTTGGGAAGGATTTTAGGATTGAAGGATTAAGAAGTATTCATTCAATTTGAATTTATGGGGATTTTTTGCAATATTTATAACCCAACTCAAATCTTTTATTTTAAATATTTTTTTAGTAGTTTGTAGAATTAGGAAATGTACAAATATAATTTTCTTACGATAGAAAAATAGAAATATTTCCGAATTGAAAAATCCCACTCCCCCTCTCCCAACGCCAAGAAAGCTGAAAAGATGCAAAGGCAAAAGAAATCAACCTTTTAAAAAATATTTTTGTTTTGTGTAACGAATAATGCTATTGGAACAAGATAAAGTAATGTATCTATAACTTATTCTAAACTGTATTACAACAAATCGATGTATTAAATGAATTTTATGGCAAGTTATTTTAATGGTACTTATAAGTACCGTCAGTAGATAAAGGGTTAATATATAGAATCGTTGCATAATTGTGCCGAGTTGTTTTAAATTTTATGAAAATCGAATCGAAACTTAAAGAGATATTAATAAAAGATTTTTTTTTTATTCTATTCAATTCTATCATACGTCATGAATTCAATGATATCCCATGATACGTCATGATTCTAGGTTGCCCTGGTGATAATGTCCTATATAAGATGGAGTCCTATTATTTTCGTATGATTGAATTTGATATATAGAATCGTAATAAATTTTGTATTCATGCAATTTTTGCATAAGAGTGCAGCTGCTATTGCACCAAGGTCTGAATATTTATAAAACTACACTGGTTATCAAAAATTAAGGAAAAGTCACAAAATGTCAATTTTCAAATACGCGAACACTCAAAAGGAAATAATATAATTTAAGTAATTACTATCTCTACAACACAGCTAGTCCATATAACATCTCATTCATGTCACACATGGTCAGAAATGTCACAGTCACTACGGTGGAGCAAAAAGATAGGAAATTCCGTACATCTCATTATGAGTATCAAATTATCACAATATGTGACTCCACTGAGACCTTACTGTGACTGCTGCTTTGGGACGAGTCACCATGTGACTTTACAATGTAGTTATATTGTGACTCTCATGCGACTGTCATTTGTAGACTCAATTTCAAAGTCATCGTGAACGCTGCATTGTGATAAGTTACCAAATAATGTCACATTAAAATCACATGATGACTTTCAGGTGACAGAGAGACTACTGTGAAGTCACCATTTTGCTCTTTTGGGAAAAGTCTCCATGTGACTATAATATGATATTATTTGGTGACTTATCATAATGCAACGTTAATGATGGCTATGAAATTGAGTCTCAAAATGACAGTCACATAAGAGTCACAATTTAACTACATTGTAAAGTCACTTGGTGACTCGTCACAAAGCAGCAGTCACATTGACTTCTCAGTGGAGTCACATATAGTGATCATTTGAGACTCATAATGAGATGTATGGAATTTCCTATTTTTTTGCTTCACCGTAGTGACTGTGACACTTGTGACCATGTGTGACATGAATGAGATGTTATATGGGCTAGCTGTGTTGTAGAGATAGTAATTACTCGAATTATATTATTTTCTTTTGAGTGTTCGCGTATTTGAAAATTAGCATTTTGTGACTTTTCCTTAATTTTTGATAACCAGTGTAGCTATAGTACGAACCTCATTTGACACGTTTGACGTACAAGTTCCGACTTGTTTGTATCGTCTACGATAGCTATCAGCAGGAATTTCACCAAAGAGAGCGTTCTAATAATTTTCTCAGCATTTACTGTATAATATTTAATGGAATTTATGCATATGTCAGAAGAATTAAATTTAAAAAACCAAAAAACCCGACTGAATAAAAAGCGAACTAATTAATTATTTCTCATCAATGTGAAACTATTTTTTATATCACTTACCTATTTTTTTTATTTACTTATATTGATGACTTTTAACTTGTGTTTAAGTGTTAGTTCCTATCTATAAACACAGTTTTGATGCGGCCTATAGATGTCTATGATAGTTAGAGTTGCAGCAAAGCTGGAGATCCTACCTACACAACTTCCAGGTTGTGTAATGCTTAAACGGATCTTCTGACTGTAAAATACTCCATGAAACATCGTCTTCATTTTGAAAGACCTATCCAATGATATGCCACTCAATAGGGTGTGTAATTTTTTTTGTCTCTACCGCCATTTTGTATTTTACGGCTGCCATTTTGAATTTTTAGAAACAAACCATAGCCTATACCATCGGACGGTTAAGACGAATCGATAGAGACCCCATTCATTAAAATCCATCCAGCTGTTGGGATGTTTCGAGGGCATAAAGAAATCCACATACCCAAATACGCGTGAAACACATAACCCTTCTTGGCAGTCGGGCAAAAAAGAGTTGTCCTCAGTTCGCTGGCTTTACACTAGTTTTTAAAAAACTTAGCAGTGATTACTAGCCAAATGTTCCTTATTTTGCTCACATCCCGTTCAGTCTTGAAAATATCCCTATTTGTTGCGTAAAAGAGCTGGCCGAAACATACGAATAGGAATACCATATGCAGGGTGTAGATAAAATTTTTCGGGGATTCCTTACTTCATAACTTTTGTTTTAAGAACATGAGGAAAAATATTATTACATATTTGTTAAGTAAAACTATAAAAGTTTTTTTAATAACGCAAACAAAGTTACATATGCCTAAAGTTACAACTCAAAACGTTATTAATCGAATAACAATTATATTCAAATCGTAATTAATATTAAAATTTTATCAAACATCGTAAAATATTTATGTAACATTACTCCATAAAATAAGTGGCAGCCCTGCTGTCCCCATTTTATGGAGTAATTTAACCTATGTAATTGGTGTTACGCTGTACTAATGTGTAATATTACACCAGTTATATCAGTTTAAATTACACAATTATACAGGGTGATTACCGATTTCACATAGAAAAGTATGTTCACAAACGTTATCTAAATAAAGGTTAAAAGAACTGGAAAGAACAAAATTAAATGAGAAATTTCCAGGTGTCAGATAATGAAGATGTTGAATAAAGGTCATTAACGAGATTTTTAGAATTTTTAAAGATGTAAAAGGCTTCGTGGAAGTCCAAATGAGAAGTGGAAGTAGAAGAAGAAATAATACTATCTTTAGGAAAGTCAAAACAATGATTGGGACGCAATGGAAGGTTCGGTATACACAGCGCCCTCTCCATACGCATGCGTACATTTGCGGACATAATTTTCTATGTAAAATCGGTCCCCTGACGTATTCCATACCTCCCCACAAAATTTGAAAGATAAGTTTTGAATCACCCTGCATAAGGTGAATTACCCCATAAAATTAGAGGCAGCATGCTGCCACCTATTTTATGAAAAACGTTTTTACAGTGAATTTATCAAAAGGTTGTTAATGAATTATGTATGATTTGGTTATAATCGTTATTCGATTAATAACTTTTTTAGTTGCACTTGACTTTATGTTATTGAAAAATTTTTCGTTGTACCTTAAGGATATGTAATAATATTTTTCGTCATGTTATTAAATCAAAGGTATGTGCAGAGCCCGATTAAGGATGTTTATTGCCCTTGGCCCAGCCTCTTTTTTGAGGCCCCCACCCTTTAAACCAAAATAATTGACATTTTTTTAAAAAAGTGTTCGAAGATTTTCTTACATTTAATGAAAATGCTTTCGAAACTCAGGTTAACTTAAATTTTGTTTTAGTGTATGATGCTACACCTTAATTATACCTTTATTTCAAGCATTTCTTAAATAAGTTTAACAAATACAATACTGTCTACAACATGCCTAATACAAGCTTTTTTTCAGAGAATGGAATGTATGGCAAATGCTTATAGAGGATTGCTTATAGAGGTGATATTCATGTTAGAAACTAAATTTTGTTTCTAGGAGATTTTATCTAATATTGCGTTTACTTTAACAGTTTATTTAACTTAACTATAAATGTTGACATGCGGCAAAATACCATTGAAAGAATTAAGTCAATGCATAATAGAAATGTTAAATGTCTATTTTCATAAAGACATAAAAATCAAGCTTTATATACAACTATTTTTTTCTATTTTAGGCAAATATTATACGCTCTTCAATGTTTAATTAAATAATTTTCAGAATTAAGTCAATGCAGAAAGTGTTCTGAATAATCGCGAAGAAGCCTACTGCATTTTGACAACATTTAACGACATTAGCTCCAACAAGATTCAGCTAATGTGAAGAACATGGCGCAATCTGCTAAGGGCGATTCTTCTTTAATTCTGGCTTGTAATCCAGAATATTGCACAGCCGTATTGCTGGTATTATCATATGAATGCCCTGCAGTTTTGAAGCACATCAAAAATACAAATTGACAATGAAAGTGATTTGTTGTTATTTAGTGGCAAAAACGATGAAACTTTCCCTCGGTTCACTTCTTTATTCACATATCTTAACAAAACAGAAATTCGGCCTATATGGATTATACTAGCAGGAATATCCGAGCTAAGCTCGGTCAAAATTAGCTTTGCGTTTATCTCGATATATTATTCCCACTGAATCATTATTGCTGTTTTAGAGGTAATTAGCTTGACCCTGAGTCAGTAACCCAAAATGACCTACTTATCGAATTTTTTCGAACATGCGACCTAACACAATGCTCTTCTCGATCCTGAAAACGATGAAATACAAAAATTAGTGAAAATCGTTAGTCATTTTTTAGATAAAAATAAGCTTGACCCACGTTGATCCAAAAATTACCCACTAACCGAAATTTATCGAACGTATACGTATGTAACCTATTCCAGTGGTCTTTTCGTACTGTGAAACGGTATAATAAAAAAAAAAATTCAAAATCGTTTGAACCTTTTTGAGATACAGTTAGCTTGACCCTGACCAATTATCACCAAAATGACCACTAACCAGCCGAAAGGTTTTATCTTGACCCTGTTCCACCGTTGTCCCACAGAAACGGTATAATACAAAGTTTTGTCAAAATCGTTTGAGCCGTTTTTTAAATACAATTAGCTTAATCCTGATCCATTAGGACCCAAAATGACCCACTGATTGAATTTTCTTGAACACGCGACCCTGCCCAATGGTTTTATCATGCCCGGAAACGGTATTATAGAAAATTTTGTCAAAATATTATGTACAATTATCTTGACCCTGACCCACTGTGACCCAAAATGACCCACTAATCGAATTTTCTTGAACATGCGACATAGCCCAAAGGTCTTCTCGAGCCCGAAAACGTTAGAATACAATATTTAGTCAAAATCATTGCAACCGTTTTCTAGATAAAATTAGCTTGACCCACAGTGACCCGAAAATGACCCACTAATGGAATTTTCTCAATTATGTGACTTAGCCCAATGGTGTTCTCGTAGTCCAAAACTGTTGAATATTGAGTTTAGTAAAAATCGCTAGAGCCGTCTTTTAGATAAAGTTAGCTTGGTCCGCAGTGACCAAAAAATGACCCACTAATTGAAATTTTTCGAGCATGTGACCTAGCCCAATAGTCTTTTCGTACCCAAAAACGGTTAGATACAAAATTTAGTCAAAATTTTTGAAACCGTTTTCTAGATAAAATTAGCTTGACCCACAGTGACCCAAAAATGACCCACTAATCGAATTTTCTCGAACATGTGACTTAGCTCAATGGATTTCTCGTAATCCAAAACTGTAGAATGTAGAGTTTAGTGAAAATCGTTAGAGCCGTTTTTTAAAGAAAATTAGCTTGACTCGTAGTGATCCAAAAGGGACCCAAAAATGACCCACTAATTGAAATTTCTGGGAGATGTGACCTAGCCCAATAGTTTTCTCGTGTCCTAAAATGTTTGGATGTAAAATTTAGTTAAAATCGATGAACCGTTTTTTAGATATAATTAGCTTGACCCTGACCCAAAATGACCCACTAATAGAATTTTTTTGAAAATATGAGCTAGCCCAATGGTCTTCTCGTGCCTAAAAATGGAAAAATACAAAATTTAGCCAAAATAGTTAGAACCATTTTTAAGATAAAATTTACATACACACAAATTTACAAATTTGCACACACACACACAATTTTTGCTCGTATTATACACTGCTCAAAACAATTAAAGGATATTTGAAGTTTTATATAAAATAAAGATATAAACGAAATTTTTTTTGCCGAAAATAGAAGAAGAGAATCACAAATGCAAATTTTTCTGGTTTTCAAACTGTGGAGTATGCAAATTTTGAGTTCGACGTCAAAAACGTCGCTTCAGCGGCAGCGAATGAAATTTGACTTTCAACTGGATAAAAGAGAATGAAGACAAGGATGATCGGCATTCAGTGATTGCTTTGTTTCGATGAGTACGATGTCTCAGCGAAGTCATTTGACAGATTCAGAAGCTTTGAGAATTGTTGGTAGGTTAGAAGGGGGCCAAACTCAAGCCGAAGTAGCGCAAGCCATTGGAGTCTCACAAAGTGTCATTTCCAGGATCTGGAACCGTTTTTTGGAGAGTGGATGTGCAGGCCGAAGACCAGGGCAAGGTCGTAGACGGGCAACAACGCCCAATGAAGATCGGTATTTAGCGTTAACAGCTCGGAGACACCGAACCATGAACGCTACTCTTCTCCAACAACACCTTCGCTCGGCTACAGGCACCACGATTTCAACTCAGACTGTCCGAAACCGGCTCCATGCTGTAGGTCTGTATGCTCGCCGACCGATGGTATGTGTTAGATTAACATCAAGGCATCGTCGCGACCGCA
Source organism: Maratus speciosus (assembly GCA_963932465.1). Lineage (NCBI taxonomy): Eukaryota > Metazoa > Arthropoda > Arachnida > Araneae > Salticidae > Maratus > Maratus speciosus. The sequence goes on along the minus strand of OZ010795.1, from coordinate 105,013,481 downwards.
GGGAGTGGGCAACCGAGCATGTCAACTGGAGGAGAAATGAATGGAGCAATATTCTGTTTTCTGACGAGTCCCGTTTTTCTGTGCATCCGGATAATAGGCGTATTTTCATCTGGAGGGACCGTTGCAGTAGGAATAATCCTGCGTTCGTGCACGAAAGTGTCAGATTTGGCGGTGGAGGAGTGTTGGTGTATAGTGGCATCTCCATTGACGGGCGCACTGACTTCTACATCATTCGAAATGGAGCTTTGACTAATCGCCGATATAGGGATGAGATCCTCAGACCTATTGTAGTCCCTTACGCTGCAGCAATCGGAGATAACTTCATTTTAATGGACGATAACTGCAGGCCACATCGTGCAAACCTGGTGGAGGATTTCCTTTTCGAGGAAGGAATCGTTCGAATGGAATGGCCAGCGTGTTCTCCAGACATGAATCCAATCGAGCACGTTTGGGACGCTCTAGGAAGACGAGTTTCTGGCCGCCAAGAACCCCCACAAACTCTCCAAGAACTGGAAAGAGCTCTTCTGGAAGAGTGGGGCAGAATACCCCAACTCGTCATTAATAGCCTCATTGAGTCCATGCCTCAAAGGTGTTCAACGATGCTGGCCGCCCGTGGAAACCATACCCCCTACTGAAAATGATTTTCTTTGAAGAAAACACCTTTTCTTATTCTTTTTTTCTCATATGCACAAATTGTGTTTATTTCCTTTAGTACACAAATGCGCAATAAAATGCATTTTTTTCTGCCAAACATGTGTAATTTATTCTCATATAACCTACTATGTCTGTCGACCATGTATCAATCAGCTAAACAGTTTATCAGATACAAAATCCACCTAAAACTGCAATATCCTTTAATTGTTTTGAGCAGTGTAGTATACGATCAGGAGATGTGTCTACAATTAATGCGAAATACATTCTTTTTTCTTATTTCGAATAAAATATATTGCAGAACTTAATACAACGTCAGTTGTAACAGTTCCACCACAATCCTAGTAGAGAGATAATTTGTTCGTCCCTTTCTATAATTACATTTCCTAGCTAAGTGGTCAGCAAATGAACAATTAAATTTAAAAAATCAAAAAAACCCCACTGCGTAAAAAGCGAACTAATTAATTATTTCTCATCAATGTGAAACTATTTTTTTTCAATTCCTACTATTAGCTCAAACTCTTGCTATAAATATCTTGTTCAAATTTTCAATCGTTAATGAAATACTTATTATTCATCCAATCAAGCTCAAATAATTTTTTTTTAACTTGTAGTGGATGACACTTGATGTTAATCCAGTTTTTTGCATATATTAATTCATTAATTAAATTAAATTAATTAATTTTCAATAATCGAGAGAACCCTCTTCTTGATCAAGGTAATTTAAGACCGAGAGAGCCCTCTTCTTGATCAAGGTAATTTAAGACTGAGAGAGCCCTCTTCTTGACCAAGGCATTTTAAGCGTTACTCAAAAGGAAAGAAGGATGGGAGGAAAAAAATTCTCTTATAGACCTAAGTAGGAATTGACATAAAATATTTTTTATATTACTTGTTTATATTACTTATCTATTTTTTTTTATTTACTTGTATTGATGACTTTTAAGTTGTGTTTAATTGTTAGTTCCTATCTATAAACACTGTTTTGATGAGGTCTATAGATGTCTCTGATGGATAGAGTTCCAGTAAAGCTAGAGATCCACAATACATACACAACTTACAGGTTGTATAATATTTTAACGGAGCTTCTGACTGTAAAATAGTCAATGAAACATCGTCTTCATTTTGAAAGACCTATCCAATGATATGCCACTCAATAGGGTGCGTAAATATTTTTTTCGTCTCTACCGCCATTTCGTATTTTACGGCCGCCATTTTGAATTTATAAAAACAAAACCTAGCCTATAACCACCGGGCCGTTAAGACGAATTGATAGAGACCTCATTCATTAAAATCCACCCAGTCGTTGAGATGTTTCGAGGGTATAAAGAAATCCACATATACAGATACGCGTGAAACACATAACCCTTCTTTTCAGTCGGGTAAAAAAAAAAATAAAATTTTGCTATTAATTCTAGGCTTTCTAGAAAGTTACCATTTTTTACAGATCCTACGGTTTAATCGTCATCGAAACTTGCATTCATTCTGATATTTACAGACTACTTGCTTATTAATTCGATTGCAAGAAACGGCTCGCATAGATAACGAACTAATACTGGCTCTGTGTGTTTAGGAATTTTCACGTTCTTTCAGATTTCTAGCTATGCTTTTCCAACCTGCAAATCTCTTATCACAAAAAGCTTGACTGCTTGATGAGTAAATCTTAGGCAGAACAAATTCAGCTGCTTTGGATGGTGAATAAATCAGGCAATCCCTCTTAATTTTTTACTTATTATGAGTATGCCCATAAAAACTATATTCGGTCAAAACACGACTTTTATCTGTACAAAAGTTTCTTGAATTTTCAATTTTGTCAATATTTTGATTAAGTTTTCTTTCAGCAAAGAAAAAAAAATACCGCGTATGGTCATTAGTAGGCAGCTATACAAGGCCAAAGAGCAAGACCGTCTGAATATATTGAAAATGAACTGTTTTATTATCTAAAGATATTTATCTTTAGATACATTTTCGCTGGCTGATATATTTTTTAACCATTGATGTACGAAATGTATTGTACAGTCGTGGAAAAAAAAAGTAAACATCCCCTACTAACTCCTCAACAAATTACCGTAGATGAAAGTCATTGGTACCGAACGATTGGAAATAATGTCTACTTTTAAATGATGTATATAAAATTTCCTTAGGGGTCCATCTTCACATTAAAACAAATCCAAGCTTCATTTTTTCCAAAGGCAATACCTAATTTTAACAAGATATTTCAAATCTTCGGTTCAAACTATGCTTAGAAACCATCTTTCAAATCATTTGAATGATAAGTTTTTGAATTATAAACATTCAAAGTTGCGTGCTTCTAATGTTAAATTACATTTTCATATTTTTATTTATATCTCCTGAAATTATCCTTCTAATGTGCTAATTTTTTGTGTAGCAATAATACTAATATACCTAAACATAAATACGTTGAATTTGCAATTTTTATAATTTTATGATATGAATTATGAATTATGAAATTAAGATTCGAAAAAATTATGAATTCCAACCTACAATTTTTTCGATGGATTTAGATTTATTAAGTCCTGCTTTATGGAAATCCAAAATTTCACAGTTTTCTTCCAAGTAGTTTTCAAATGATGCTTAAAAAACGGCAAAATGATGGTTTAAGGGGCCGTCTATGATAGAAGTGAGTAAATTTTTGAAATTTATTCTGCTATCCTGTAATCAAACAGGTTTCATTGAGGCTTAAACGTGCCTTGATCAAGAAGGCGGCTCTCTCGGTTAACAATCGAGTTCGGAACTTCAATTTAGATACAGCCCTTAAAATACGCTCGTTTTAAAATAATTAATTTCTTGGAAACTTATGGCACGAATTGCATAAAAATTTGTTTGTAGGCTAATTGAAATGTATAGAGTTCATTTATGCTGTCAGAATTGTGTACTGCTATTGAAAAAAACAAAGTTATGGTTCGTTTTAATATGTAGATGGCCCCTTCAACAAATTGTACATACATCATTTAAAAGTAGACTTTATTTCCAATCGTTCAGTACCAGTAACTTTCTTCTACGACAATTTGTTGAGGAGTTAGTCGGGGGTGTTTACTTTTTTTTTCCATGACTGTACATATTACTTGCATCGTCTTGCATGCTTTTCGTTTAGAGATCAGAATTCGATTTTTCAGTAGATAAAGTTTCTTCAGGTCTTTTTGAATCGTTCAATTGAATACAACCACCAGCAACATTGAAGTTTTCTGTTATAGCCAGACGAATACTAAAATTTTATTTTGAATACCACTATTTTCGTACGGTATTATTTACTTGCTTTAATAGCAAAATTTTTGTAAATTAATAAGGCGACTATCTATCCATGAAAATAGTGGTATTCAAAATAAAATTTTCGTATTCGTCTTGCAACACTGAGTACTTTTGACTTCAGTACTTTGACTAACATCAGAAAATAAGAAATCATGCTTTTTTTTTTCATTTTTTGTGTGTTTTAAGATGAACTTATTGGTCAATCTTAGTACGCAGTAGGTAAAAAGTGGGACTGTTTATAATCACACCGGTTGCCAGTTAATAAAAATCCTTTTTGGTTTTTGAGATAAATATTTTTATTACAATATAATACATTTTAAACATTTATTTTTTCGAAATCCTTTTACCCATTTTTGGGCCCTCATCTGCGGTGGACCCTAGTTGGCCTGTGGGGTAATCAGGCCCTGGGTATGTGGTAAGGAATTTCCGACAATATTTATATACAACCTGTATATTTCAGAACGGACGTGCGATAGAGATTCTTGTAGAGTTGATCAAGTTAATTCCGGACTGCAATTTCTGTCATCTATATCTGCGGTAGTTCGGTGATGAAAGAGTGATGCAGTCGCCTTTTCAATGATTTTAAAAATTGCACATTCCCTTTAAAAAGTATTACATGGGAAAAGGAAAAAAAATAGATGAAGAAATATTTTGAAAACTCTCAAAGCCACAACAGTAATAATCATGGCTGAACGATCGAAAACATATAAGGATTTGTAAATAATGGGGGAAAATGGAACAGATTTCACTTGGACAAAAATCTGTAGGTACATTTGATGAGAATTAAATATGTCGTTGTATCAAATCCGTTTTATAAAAGTCTGCGGAAATCTGAAAAAGTGATAACGGTAATGTATTTTCTCGAAATTCTTGAATCAAAAGATTTTATTTCTGTTATTATTTATTATTAACTTTATTATTAAAATACATTAGTCTCCTTTATTGAGTACTTCTCATTATAAATAATGAGAAAATGTCTCAGTAAAATAAGAAAAACTTTTGCTATAAATTTATGTCTTAAAAACATCTTTATTAGATACGCTTTTTATGTATTTTCTAGTAATAATAATGATACGCACGTTTTAGTAATTATACGTAAGGGAAGTTTGGGTATTATGGAGTACCATTTACATTTTGATTTGTAAGTAAAGTACAAACTTTGACTAGTTCTTAACACTTTTTTAATGCGTTTAAAGTCGAAGAAAAAAAAATACATATCGATATTTACATTAAAAAAAATAACGACACTTTTCGAGTAATATGAACCAGTCGTGTAATGTGGAATGCGGTTATAAAAAACATTAAACTACAAGATAAACCATGATTTAAAAGAATAACAAAGATTATTTAACTCTTTATGTACTGAATTATGAATTCATGAAAATTTTATTTTCTAAAGCATTTTTCGTGAACTGTTTAAACTACTTTAGAAGATTTATATAATTATTTAATAAATTTTAGAAAGGTTTTAGAAGAATTGAAGGATTTTGGAGGATTCATTAAATTTGAATTGATAGGGATTTTGTGCAATATTTATAACCCCACTCAAATCTTTTATTTTAAATATTTTTTTTAATTATTTGTAGAATTGGGAAATGTACAAATATAGTATTCTTACAATAGAAATATAGAAATACTTCCGAATTGAAAAATACCCCTCCCGCTCCCAATCCCAAGAAAGCTAAGAAGATGCAAAGGCAAAAGAAATCCTCCTTTTAAAAATATTTTTGTTTTGTGTACCCCATAATGCTTTTGGAACAAGATAAATGAACGCATGTATAACTCATTCTAAACTGTATTACAATTAATCGATGTATTAAATGAATTTTATAACAAGTTATTTTAATAGTACTTATAAGTACCGTTAGTAGATAAGGGGCTAACCAGTAAACAGTAGTAGATCATCTAAAAAACATCGGATTCTTTGAAAACTTGTTTTAATTTTTTCAAAAATCAGAACTGTAGCCCATTTTTAAGCTCCACTACAGTCCACATGTACCCACATCGCGCACATCAAGCATTTTATGAGCTCCTTCCCTCTTCCATCATCTGAATATTTTCCATTTCAACACAGACACACGATGTTTTTCTCATCTGGTGTACAACCTGATAAAAAGCCCATCTCAGACGATATGTCAGAGTGGAATAATTGTTCATCTTCACTAGACTTGTCTTGGAACTGTTTGCCTAGAGTGTATTCCGTATTACACGACACGGCCTCTTGAAAAAATAACCCTCTTCACTCGTCAACGAGTTACCATAGAGGAAGTCATGAGCTATAATACATGATGAAATGATGAGAGGAAATAATAGAAAATCATAAAATAATATAGAGGAAATCATGAGCTATATGTACAACCTGATAAAAAGATACCCGACACAGCCTCTTGAAAAAATAACCTCTTCACTCGTCAACGAGTTAGCATAGAGGAAATCATGCGCTATAATACATGATGAAATGATGAGAGAAAATCATAATAGAAAATCATAAAATAATATAGAGGAAATCATGAGCTATATGTACAACCTGATAAAAAGCCTATCTCAGACGATGTGTCGGAGTGGAATAATTGTTCATCTTCACTAGACTTGTCTTGGAACTGTTTCCTAGAGGGTATTCCGTATTACTCGACACGGTATCTTGAAAAAAAAATAACCTCTCCACTCGTCAACGAGTTAGCATAGAGGAAATCATGAGCTATAATACATGATGAAATCATGAGAGGAAATCATAATAGAAAATCATAAAATAATATAGAGGAAATCATGAGCTATATGTACAACCTGATAAAAAGCCCATCTCAGACGATATGTCGGAGTGGAATAATTGTTCATCTTCACTAGACTTGTCTTGGAACTGTTGCCTAGAGTGTATTCCGTATTACCCGACACGGAATCTTAAAAATATAACCTCTTCACTTGCCAACAAGTTAGCATACATGAAATCATGAGCTATAATACATAATGAAATCATAAGAGGAAATCATAATAGAAAACCATAAAATAATATAGAGGAATCATGAGCTATATGTACAACCTGATAAAAAGCCCATCTCAGACGATATGTTGGAGTGGAATAATTGTTCATCTTCACTAGACTTGTCTTGGACTGTTGCCTAGAGTGTATGCCGTAGTACCCGACACGGAATCTTGAAAAAATAATCTTTTCACTCGTCAACAAGTCAGCATAGAGGAAATCATGATCTATAATAATACATGATGAAATCATGAGAGGAAATTGTTGGAAAACATCACAGTGTAAGTGATTTTATGTCCAACATCACCTCGCTTGTGAAATGACAATTTCCTCGTGAAATATGCAACGCGTTTTTTAGTTGTGAAATATGTTCCAAGATGGCGACACTTCCCTGAGCTATGGTGGCGTAAGATCGCAAACTAGCGAACAATTGTGTAAAAGACTTTTGTTTCGAAAAGGCGACAACAGATCGCAGCACTACAGAACTTTTCCGATAGACTCATTTTAAATAGACCCTTTTTGCTTGTTAAGCAGTCTGTATTGTTTCAGGTTTTTTACTCTGTTTTAACTCTTGTGGGCCCCTTTTTACTTCTTCACTTGAAGGCCCGATTTTGTGAGGCCAAGACGCACGGTTTTTCGTGCGTTAACTCTTTGTCTTATGGAAGACCAATGTCTCCTACTGGATTTCCAACATCATTACTCTTATATTATTCATATTTAACCCTTTTACTTTATATTTTTTAGTGTGTGTGTGTGGAACCATGTAATCAAGATATTCTTCAAGAATTAAATATTTTTTTTCTCTACAACTGCATCTGCATTATTCAAAGAAGATATTTTTCACGATTCACAACATCTACTCATTAAATAAAAAATTATAGGTTATTTTCACATGAAGGAAACCAGCGTATGTCTGCTTTACCAGAAAGGTAAGAAAATAAATTTCTATCTTTCATTATTGATGAAAAACTTTTGGTATAACAATTTTATATTTATACTGGGTCCTTAGCTTCATGCTAATCGCGAACTCACCCTTTCTAGATATTTTAATAGATTATGAAGGCTGAGTTGAAAGGGAAAGTAAATAAATAAAAAAAAAAAACCCAGTAATAAAAATTTGTTTATCTGATTGTGATAAAATGATGAACAAGATGCACATATGAGATATGAAATATTCAAATATATACATGAAAATAAAAATAAATGTGCATGAATAAATAACGATATATATAATATCGCAAAAAGAGTATTATCGTGAACGAATATTGATTGATTATTGTGAATAACTGATCATTTTATTTATACTTATAACATATTCCAAGAAATTATTTTAAGAAAGTCACAAACTTCTTATAGTAAATATATTTGTTATCAAAGAATTTATAAAACTTGAGTAACACGCTATGTCTGCCTCAAAAGAAATTACGGCAGTAGAGAAACTAAATGATAATAATTACAATCATTGGTGTTTCAAATTAGAAAATCTGTTAATTAAAGACGATTTATTCAAATATATAACAGAATCTCCACCTGCCACACCCGATGATACATATACTAAAAACGCGGCTAAGGCGAAAGCCATAATTTGTTTGTGCATTGAAAATACACAAATTGTGCACATCAGACATTTGACATCTCCCAAAGAAATTTGGGAAAGATTAAAAAGTGTTCACCAAAGGGCGAATTTATCATCCAAATTATTCCTTTTGAAGAAACTATATTCGCAAAGGCTCAATGAGGGCGGAGACTTAAATCTACATATCAACAATATTTTAACTATCCGCGACAAACTCGCTGCCATTGGAGAGCTCATAAATGATTCGCACATCGTGGCTCTTATGCTTTGCAGCTTGCCTCAGTCATATGCTCCTCTTATAACGAGCATGGAGGCTAGAGACGAAAAGGATCTAGACCTCGAGTTTGTAAAAAACAAACTCATCGACGAGTACTCTCATCGAATCGAATACAAAAACACCAGCACACGACCAAGGGACACAGCATATAAAATTATAAATAAAGGAAACAAAAAATATTGCAGCTTCTGTCAACGAGATGGGCACGCTCGTTCAGAATGTTACAAATTGAAAAACAAACAGAAAAACAATTACCAAAGAAGTGAAAATTATAACAGTAATAAATTTAACAACCATGCCAACTTTAAAGCCAATTCGGTAAACACCAAAAATCAACACAATGGTAGTAAAACCGACTCCTCGAATTTCTGTTTCAACAGCAAGTCAAATATAGAGGATGAGGTCAACCAATCGATCATTCCTCTCTTCCCAGTGGAAAACAATTTTGAAATTGAGTCAGTAAAAATTAACCAAACACAAACAACAGATCCAAACACATATATCATTGACTCGGGTTGTACCAGGCACGTTGCATCAGCAAAAACAAATTTTGCTACATTCACAGCCGGGAATTTTGGGAATATAACAATCGCTAATGGAAAAAGGCTTAATTCGGAAGGTATGGGCGACGTAAAAATAAAAACAGACAAAAACCACTACATTACACTAAGAAACGTATTATACTGTCCAGAATTAAAGGGCAATTTATTGTCAGTTAAGAAAGCCACTGAAAATAATATAAAGGTAATTTTCGAGAAAAATGCATGTTTATTTGTCAAAGATGATAATATAATCTTGACAGCTAAATTAAATGATAATCTCTACGTATTAAACCCTCAAGATGATTACGGCTATACTATAAGTACTCAAACTTTCTGTAACAATACAAATTGTATTTCATTGTGGCACCGAAGACTCGGACACAAAAATTTTGATGATATTAAATACCTTGTTAATCATGAATTAGCCAATGGGATAACAATTAACAAATGTAAACATGACACGCGATGCACCAAGTGCATTGAAGGGAAACTTTCCGCTCTGCCCTACCCTAAAGTAGCCACAAACAGAAGCAAAGACATCGGTACCCTCGCACATTCCGATATATGTGGCCCCATGAATACTGAAACGATAGGAGGGAAAAGGTACTTTATAACATTCACGGATGATTATAGCAGGTACACAATAACATACTTAATCGCGCATAAATCGGAAGCCGTTATCAAACTGAAAGAATACATAGCGCTAACAAAAAATAAATTTGGCAAGTTGATAAAGGCAATAAGGTCCGATAACGCAAAAGAGTATATCAGTGACGAATTTGAAAACTGCCTGATAGAAAACGGGATAGAGCGTCAATTGAGTGTTCCCTATTCTAGCCCACAGAACGGCGTTTCAGAAAGAAAGAATAGAACGATAGTGGAAATGGCTAGAACCATGTTGTCGGACGCCAAGTTACCTAAGCAATTCTGGGGGGAAGCTGTCATGTCCGCCACCTACCTCATCAACCGTCTACCAACAAAGGCTAACAAAAATAACATGACACCCTATGAACTTTGGCATAAAAGAAAACCCGATCTCTCGAACATCAAAACATTCGGATGTAAGGCATTTGCCTATGTCGACAAACCTAAAAGAAATAAATTAGATGAGAAAGCCATCGAGGGAATAATGTTGGGATATGATTTCAGAAGAAAGGGCTATAGGATATATACGGGCGAAAATAAAATTATAATATCTAGAACCGTAAAATTCTTCGAAGAAGGTATAAAAGATGAGGAAATTATACCCGCCAAAGAAAATCAAAACATCGAACAAACTCCCGCAGATAATATTGAAATTGATCTAGAAGAGCGCGACGATGATCAGAATAACACCCCGACCGACACAACCCTTGAGCCGAGAAGATCGCAGAGACAAAATCGTGGCGTACCACCTAACCGTTATGGAATAAGCGCAAACCTGTGTCAAATTCAGGAGCCAAAGTCATGGACAGACCTACAAAATATCAATGACGCAGAAACTAAAGATAAATGGCTAAAAGCCACTAGTGAGGAAATAGATTCTCTGAAGCAAAATAATACTTGGAGATTAATAAAACCTATCCCGGGAAAACGCGTCATAGGTTGTAGGTGGACGTTTAAGGCAAAAAGGGGAGCCAACGGGTCTATAGAGCGATATAAAGCCAGATTGGTCGCTAAGGGATATGCTCAAAAATATGGAAGCGATTTCGACGAGACCTACGCATCCGTTGTAGCGCATACCACCCTACGAGCATTCTTAAACGCAGCGGTGTACAAAGATCTTAAAATAACTCACCTAGATGTCAAAACTGCTTTCTTACATGGCGATTTAGAAGAGGAGGTTTATATGCATCAGCCAGAGGGATACATAACAAAAGGGGAAGAAGATAAAGTGTGTAGTTTAAACAAAGCGATTTACGGCCTTAAGCAGGCAGCTAGGGCGTGGAACGAAAAAATAAGTAAATCTCTAAAAGAACTAAATTTCGTTGAATGCGCGTCAGACAAATGTCTGTACAAAAGAGTCCAAGATGGAAAAATCGCATACATAATAGTGTATGTTGATGACATCTTAATCGCAGGAGACAAAACAGACACACACGAAATATACACTGAATTATCAAAGCAATACGAAATCAAAAATTTGGGTCAAGTAACACAATATTTAGGCATAAACATAAAGGAAACAGCAAACGGTAATCTAGAATTAGACCAGGAACACAAAATAATACAAATCGCAGAAAAATTCAATTTGTTAAATGGTAAGCCTACGTATACACCCATGAATACTAACTACTTTAATCTAGATCCAAACGGGAAACTAATGGGAGATAACGTAAAATTTAGACAGGCTATAGGAGGGCTTCTATACATTGCAACTTTAACTAGACCCGACATAGCATCAGTCGTTAACATCCTGGGAAGAAGGAATGAATCCCCAAGGGAAGTCGATTGGCAAGCTATCGAGAAATTAATTAGATATCTGCTTACTACCAAAGATCTTAAATTCGTCATAGATAAAACAAAACCTCCAATCCTAACGGCATATAGCGATGCCGATTGGGGGAACGACAGAATAGACAGGAAATCAACCACTGGAAACTTGTTTAAATTAGGAAATAATATAGTGGCATGGTCATCGAGGAAGCAGAGTTGCACAGCACTCTCGTCCACGGAGGCTGAATATATCGCTGCCTCTAATGCAGGTCAAGAGATTTCGTGGTTGTTAGACCTGTTAAATGACCTCGAACTGTGTCAACAACTACCCGTAACATTGTACGAAGATAACTTATCAGCCATAAGATTGACCGAGAACGAAAAGGCACAGACAAGAACTAAACACGTGGAAGTTAAGTATCACCACATCAGACATCTATGCCAGAATGGTATAATCAAAATAACTTATTGCCCATCGAAGTTAATGCTGGCAGACGTGCTCACCAAGCCGTTGCCTAAGCCTCATTTCGAGTGTTTGAGAAACAAGTTAAGCATTCTACGCTCGTCGGTTTGACATAAAAAGCGGGGGTGTTGGAAAACGTCACAGTGTAAGTGATTTTATGTCCAACATCACCTCGCTTGTGAAATGACAATTTCCTCGTGAAATATGCAACGCGTTTTTTAGTTGTGAAATATGTTCCAAGATGGCGACACTTCCCTGAGCTATGGTGGCGTAAGATCGCAAACTAGCGAACAATTGTGTAAAAGACTTTTGTTTCGAAAAGGCGACAACAGATCGCAGCACTACAGAACTTTTCCGATAGACTCATTTTAAATAGACCCTTTTTGCTTGTTAAGCAGTCTGTATTGTTTCAGGTTTTTTACTCTGTTTTAACTCTTGTGGGCCCCTTTTTACTTCTTCACTTGAAGGCCCGATTTTGTGAGGCCAAGACGCACGGTTTTTCGTGCGTTAACTCTTTGTCTTATGGAAGACCAATGTCTCCTACTGGATTTCCAACATCATTACTCTTATATTATTCATATTTAACCCTTTTACTTTATATTTTTTAGTGTGTGTGTGTGGAACCATGTAATCAAGATATTCTTCAAGAATTAAATATTTTTTTTCTCTACAACTGCATCTGCATTATTCAAAGAAGATATTTTTCACGATTCACAACATCTACTCATTAAATAAAAAATTATAGGTTGTTTTCACATGAAGGAAACCAGCGTATGTCTGCTTTACCAGAAAGGTAAGAAAATAAATTTCTATCTTTCATTATCGATGAAAAACTTTTGGTATAACAATTTTATATTTATACTGGGTCCTTAGCTTCATGCTAATCGCGAACTCACCCTTTCTAGATATTTTAATAGAAATCATAATAGAAAATCATAAAATGATATGGAGGAAAGCATGAGCTATATCTACAATATGATAAAAAGCCCATCTCAGAAGATATGTCGGAGTGGAATAATTGTTCGTATTCACTAGACTTGTCTTGGAACTGTTGCCTAGAGTGTATTTTGTATTACCCGACACGGCATCATGAAAAAATAACCCTCTTTACTCGTCAACAAGTTAACACAGAGGAAATCATGAGCTATAATACATGATGAAATCATGAGAGGAAATCCTAATAGAAAATCATAAAATAATATAGAGGAAATCATGAGCTATATGTGCAACCTGATAAAAAGCCCATCTGAGACGATATGTCGAAGTGGAATAGTTGTTCATCTTCACTAGACTTGTCTTGGAACTGTTGCCTAGAGTGTATTCAGTATTACCTGACGCCCTTTCCTAGAGATATCTAATGATATCAAATGACAGACTCCCCTCCCCACTAAAATGCTATGCTCAGCCCCGAACAAGAAATGGGCAATAAGAACTGTTCAGCATTCATCTTTAAGGGCAGTTGGAAGTCCCTGTACCTACCATGTTAAATTTATGTACTTTTTCTCAGAAACTATCAAACATATTCACTTGGATTTTTTTATGTACATGATATGAAAAATTCCAAATAAAGTGAAGTCAATTTTATAAACAGATATTCTTTAGTAATTTTTTTAAAAAATCTGGAATAGAAACTTCTTTTAAGCAACGAAAACTTGCATTTTTCCAAAGAAAAACTTTTTTATAAAAATTTTGTACAAATGTTTGTAACAAAAGTTCACTTCAGATTGATCAGGGATATGTATGAAATATTATGGCAAGATTGCAAACAATAATATGCAGTAGTTTCTATAAAAAGGTACATCGAAGTTCAAAAAGCAGCGTTTTGAGAAAATTGTGTTTAAACTTTACGTATGTAATGTTTATGTATAATGTAAGCAAACTGAATTATTTAATTTTTTTAACTTCTTGTTGTCGTAGAAACAGAAGTATCATAGCATTCAAAAGGGGAAAAACAAAGGATTAAAAAAAATTAATTAAATTTAAAAAATAAAAAAACCCGACTGCGTAAAAAGCAAACTAATTAATTATTTCTCATCAATGTGAAACTATTTTTTTATATTACTTCCCTATTTTTTATTTACTTGTATTGATGACTTTTAAGTTGTGTTTAATTGTTAGTTCATATCTATAAACATTGTTTTGATGAGGCCTATAGATGTCTATGGTGGTTAGAGTTGCAGTAAAGATAGAGATCCTATTTACACAACTTCCAAGTTGTGTAATATTTAAACGGAGCTTCTGACTGCAAAATAGTCAATGAAACATCGTTTTCATTTTGAAAGACCTTCCAATAATATGCCACTCAATATGGTGCGTAAATTGTTTTCATCTCTACCGCCATTCTGAATTTATAAAAACAAAACCTAGCCTATAACCATCGGACGGTTAAGACGAATCGGTAGAGACCTCATTCATTAAAATCCATCCAGCCGTTCTGATGTTTTGAAGGTATAAATAAATCCACATACCCAGATACGCGTGAAACACATAACCCTTCTTGGTAGTCGGGTAAAAACTTTTTTCACAAATTTGACTTCCAACTGCCTTTAGCGAACAAGAGAATTTGCAATTCGTAAAGATAAAGAACGTAAGATAGGAACGTACCATGTGAACGTATTGGGATATTTAGCGGAGGTAGATTTTCTGTTTTGAACAAAGCAGGCCAGTGAATAATTAGATGAATTGGAGGAAAGAATGGATTGAAGAAGATATTAGTACGGGATAGTCGGCACTACTTTTCGGTGTTCAAATCACCGTAGCCACAAAACAACCTTATTGCTATTGAGATACAGCGGCAGTGTCAGAGTTTAGATATTATTGCGATATATATATATATATAAAACAATATTTGACCTATATATTTATAAATAATCCAGCCATTACTCGGCACTAATGGTTTTCAAGTATTATTGTTGGTTATCTGTTTTTATTTAATTATTGAAACATATTAGTCTGGCTTATACAGCTCATTATAAATAATGAGGCGAATGTCCTAACAAAATACAAAAAAACTTCTGATGTAAAATCACTTTTTAAAACATTTTTATTACGGAAATTGGGATTTTTTAGTAATAATAATGGTACTTAAAGGATCAAAATACATATGAAACATGTCTGTTGAAGTCTTAAAAGCTGGTAATGAAAATATATTTTACAGAAATTCCTGAAAGCGAATGATGTTTCTCGAATTATTTATGGCTGGCTATTTTCATTTCATTTTATAAAGGCACTAAGTAACTTCATCATATACGGTTTATTATAAAGGATGATGAAATATGTCATAGGTCGGTAGGCGGTAGCACAGACAATCACCTCATCGAGTTTACGGCTCAAATTCCATAATTAGTTAAAACTCGATTCGTATATTAAAACGCAATCGGTGTGCCAAGTCATATTTTGGTGGAAAACACTTGAAAACCCGATTTTAGCGATTGACTTGCTGGTTTACCATTGTGTTTTCCTGCACCCCAAATTATGAAAACATGGATGAGTGGGAGCAGGAAAACACAATGGTAAACCTACGAGTCAACCACTAAAATCGGGTTTTTAGGTCTTTCCCACCAAGATATGACTTGGCAGAGCGATTGCATTTTAATATGCAAATCGAGTTTTAAATCATTCTGGAATATCAACCGTTAACTCGATGAGGTGATTGTCTGTGCTGCCACCTCACAGTCTATTAGTAAAATAGGAAGCACACTTGCAGTAAATTTATGTTTTTAAGCATTTTTTTTTAATTTGAACCCTATTATTTGTTTAAATAATAACATTGGTACCTAACGTGGACAATGCGCGTATTATATGTATCTTCATAAATCTGAAAATGTGAGGCCGATAACATATTTTCCTGTAGTATCCAAGCATTAATGCTATTTTTCGATTATTTATGGCTAACTATTTTCATTTCGTTTTTGAAACACACTAATCTCTTTTATTGAGTATGGAGCATTATAACTGCACGGAAAAAACTGTTTTGTTTAAACAAGTAAATTATGTTTAATATAGCTCCAACCAAATATTTTGGTTGGAATGAGCAAATTTTGGTTGGATTTACCAAATGATTTGTTGAATTGACAAAATCATTCGGTTAATCTAAGCAAAATTTGATCATTCTAACCAAAATATTTGGTTGGAGCTATATTAACCAAAATTTAGTTGTTTCAACAAAACAGTTTTTTCCGTGTGATGAGGAAATGGCTTACAGAAATATGAAACACTCTTCATAAAAAAAATTATGTCCCAGAAATCATTTGTGTTATGAAAGCCTGTTATTTCGACTGAAAAAAAAATATATATTGTCTAATAATTTATCATTTTTATGTAAAAAATAAAGTTTTAGAAGATACCTGTCAACAAGATAGATTTTATGGGATTTCTTTTTGCATGTTTTTGTTAACTCATTATAGTTGGAAAAAATATTTATAGTTAAAAGACATAAAATAAAATTTTCATGCTAATAGAATAATTGACTTTTATATGATAGCAAGAAAATTTCAATAAACTACACTGTTTTTTCTTCGTACCAGTTAATGGATTTCAGATACAATCTTTAATGATTTATGACTCCTATATTGGATGCGTAAGCAAACACGACAAGTTTGTTTTTATGCTTATAGTATCTTAATAAAGTGATCATGTTTTTTTTTCCTTATCATTTATGCAGAAAAAGTGCAGCCCGTTTATTATTTATTTCATGCATTAAAATATATCAAATTCTGTGGGGAAAAATTAAGTTTACACAAAAGTTATAACTCAACTCAATGTTTGTATTAAAACAGTATTTATATCATCATTATGAAAATTGTAATGAAGCTCGATTTATCGTATATGCTTGATTTATTCATTTGCATTAAACTTCACATTTAATGCTCTTTAACACTATTGTTTTTTAAACATTTTTATTTACTGAGTGATATAAACTTTCCAGAATATTTTACAGTATGATAAATTCAAGTTTACAATAAATTGTTGTTTCCAAATAAACAATTTGATGAAAAATTATAATACGACACATCTGTTTTTAAGAATCCACACTGATTGTCAATGATTGATTATTTTTTTATTTTCATGTTTAAACAGACGTATGAACGAAATACAATATTTACAGATGCCAGAAAAGAAAAGAATCTTTGAAGGTATTCAAACACATTTAAATAGTTTTAATAGCATATTTATTTTTTACGTGATGGTATGAAAAAAGAAAAAAATACACTACATTTTTCGCTGTAGTTTATCTGCTAATGGATTTCATATGTGATCATAAATGATTTATGACCCACATAACTGGCGTGTAAAAAAAACCGCACGAGACAAGTTTTTACGCTCATAGCATTTTAATATAGTGATCGTGCGTTAGCTTTTTCTTATCAGCTATGCAGAAAAAAATATTGCACCCTTATTTTTTTTTTCTTGTATGTGAATATATCAAATCCTGTGAGGGAAAACTCCGCTCCTTTGAAAGTAAAAAAGCCAATATTTTTATCGAGATATTATTTTTAACCTCTATATATAAATTTCAAATAAAGTTGTATACTTATAACTATTTTTAAAACAAAAAATCATTTAAACAAATGTGAGAAATCTAAAGAATTAATTTGCATTGCTGAATAAGGAACGAGAATCTGAAGATTAACCATCTAAAAAAATTTTAATTACAAGATGATTTCTAGATTTAACTCCAATTATCAAACATAAGTTTAATTTAGAAAAAAGAAATGAATTAAAAAATTACATTTTTATTAATTTATTCGAAAACGATCGTTAAATATAGATTAGAAAAATCCCTTTCTTACTACCACATTCCATCCTTTTTATAAACTTAAGAATAACTCTAACATGCTATGTTTATAAATTTATATAATAGCTAAAGTTTGGTTTCATTTAGCCGATATATATTTTAGTGTACATATTAAATGCATTTTTTTTTAATTATTTTGCTTAAAAAAAGAAAAATATAACCAAAAATGAGCATAAATATTTGCAAAGCATCTCAAAATGATGACTTTAATAACCATCGTTAAAGAAATGAGAAAAATATATATACAGCAATGGTAGATGAAAATGATAAAACTAGAAGGACTTTTTGCTTCGCCCATTTTCATCAGAGACATTTTCTAAGATTTAAAAACGAATACTATCTACTTCTACTTCTACATCTACTTTTACATCTTCATCTACTACTTCTGCATCTACTTGTACATCTACTTGTATATCTACTTCTACGTTTACATCTACACCTACTTCTATATCTACTTTTATATCTACATCTACTTCTATATCTACTTTTACATCTACATCTACTACTACTTCACATACTTTTAGAGCAGTGGTTCCCAACGTGGGGTTTACGCCCCACAGGGGGCAATATGACTTTTCAAGGGGGCAATTTCAGAATTCTTATTAACATTTTTTTTCTAATGAATGTAGTGTCATAGTTAAAAAATATAAATAATAGATAAAAAAAATAAAAAAATAACTGAATAAAAATCAATTTTTTAAACATTCCCATTTACAAGTTTAAAATACACTGACATCGGAATAATTACTTGAATTTTTTTCTATATATATTTTAATACATTTTATGTATTAAAACATCACTTAATTTTTTCTGGTTTTAATATTGTCTTAGTAAAATACACCACTTTTTTTACAATTTATTTTTATAAAAACTTATATATCTATTCTTAGTGCAGTATGCCTCATGAAGGAAATTTTACATATGAAATTTTGTAAGGTAAATCTAAAGTTAACTATTTGGACATGTTTAATGTAAAAAATGTTTTGAATTACCTAAATGATGCACTACTTTTATGAAATTAATAAATCCCCGTGCGCATTACAGAAGGAAATGGGTAGAGAGTAAACTTCTTATGGCTATTTCAGTAGGCCGCATACTCAATATATAAACATACTTTATGACATATCCATTTTAAAATTTTAAATCGGAGAAAACATGGTGGCCAAATAATATTAATGGGAATAAGAAAGCCTGCTATCAAAGATGTATGTTATGAGGGGAAAGAAAAATAGTTACTCAAAATCAATGAAAGCGGGAATCCGGAAGTGTTACTTGTGAATTATGCTATCCATACGGTCTCTGCGATAAACAAATATCACTTGTTCTTAATGAAGTATTAAAATTCATTATAAAATGTATCAATTCTATCAAATATGATACAAAATGTGAGAGAGATTTCAAGAAATTTTATGAAGATAAAAATGTAGACTATTTATCACCTTTAAATTTAAGGTAAGTTGAAAAAAAAAAAAATGTAGATGTAAATGCGAAGACCCATCGCCTCATTGCATTCACAAAGTTATGTTAAAAATATATTTGTAATAAGAAAATATAATTTTGATAAATTAAAGAATGTGGAATCACTCGGATCCTTTCCGGGAAAATAGAAGGTTTTTTTTTTATGTAATAAGATTTATATGATATAGAAGAGAGGGGGGGGGGGGCGGGGGGCGGACATTATGATTTTAGAGACGGTTTGGTGGGGCGTGCCCAAAAAATGGTTGGGAACCACTGTTTTAGAGTATAGATTAAAGGAATTTCATTTAAAATTATTTTCTACGAAAGATAACACAAAAATAGCCCAAATATTTTGAATGCATCCCAAAATGATGACTTTAGTAGCTATCATTAAAGAAAAGAAAAGAAAAAATATCTACCATTGGTAAACGATAAAGGATGAAGGACTTTTTGCTTCGTCCATTAGCATCAGAGACATTTGCTAAGAATTAAATGCGAAAAGTTATATTTACTTCTAATTCTACTTTTATTTTTACTTCTAAATATACTTCTACTTGAAAGTATACTTTTAGTATATAGATTAAATAAATCCCATTTTAAACTATTTTCTAAGGAAAAAGAAAAAGAGGCTAAAAATTTTCGAAGGATATCAGAATAATGACTTTAATAATCATCGTTAAAGAAACACACACACACATATATATAAATAACATTAGTAAACGATAAACGTTGAAAGACATTTTTCATCGCTTTTATTATCTGCAGAAAATTTCTTCAGAATTAAGTATGAAGTTGTGTGACGTTCATAATAAACATGTTTACACATATCTGAAGATAACAACCATGTTGTAGTTTACTGAAATATATCCGATCACTAAACCTTTCTTTTTCATGTCATATTATTTATCGATATACGTTTTTGTTTTATGCTTCAGATACATGATTTTTAGCACTTTTCAATACAGTTGAAAAGTGTTTATGAATTCGGTTTGTATGTCTGTCCGTGCTTTAACCCTCGTAAATATAGTCAGATTGCCATAAACTTGTTACATGTTATTGCGGTTTATTATGCCATGTTCGCTATTGAAAAAGAAGTATGTAGTAGTGACGGTTAATTTACAGGGGACACTCAGAAGAATTCCGTTACATAACGACCTATGGGGAAAAATTGGTTGCGGTATATTTTAGTGATATTACACTGTTTTATACTTTTATTTATTACCAATTTTTCTCAGGTATTATTTCAAACAATGGGGTCCTTTATATATATCTGTGTTATATGCTTATCTCTAAATATAGTCATAAAAAGTTCTTTTATTCATCATTTGTAAATACATTTACTAATTTTTTTCAACAAAAAGTTCTTCTACAATTTATCTATAAAAACAGTATTCTGCATTGGTATAATATAATTGCAAAGTTTTACTTTTATTTCTAAAAATACATTCTTCTTAAAGTCGTTCACGTTCTAAAAAAATTACTAATTGGTTAGTTCTGTAGAAAACTAAAGGTTCATTTAAGAACACGTCATTATTAGTACATAAAATTCCATTAAAATACATATACTAGAGAGAATACTGTCTGATGGAGTCTGATGAACCAGAGTAAAACTTTGCAATTTTATTATACCAATGCAGAATACTGTTTTTATACACTCTTAAAACACTATTCTTAAAAATAAGTAAATTGTACTAATTATTGAGCACTTCCCGATCTTAAAATAGCCCCGAGTACTTAACTATTTGAAAACCGCTGGTACTCATTTTTTTGAGCACATACAGGGACTCGAAAAGAAGTACGTATAGAAACACACATGCACTATAAGGGAAAAAAAAAGCGAAATTACAGAGAACCGACAAATCACCATATTTAATTACGGTAATTTTGAATTGCGAAGAACTACAATTTTTGGAGTAAAGAACAACGAATTTACTATTTTACTTCTTGTGTATGAGCCGCCCTGTGATTTGAACCCGAGTCCTCTAGGTGGGAGATCAGTATTGTACTGACTGAGCTATAAGAGCAGTTACCAGCTGCTTCCAAATGACACCTTTTATGAATCAGCGACGGAAGATCGCTAACAGCAGAGATTAATTTTCCCTTTCTTAAATATTCTAATTTATAATAAAACAATTTTTAAACTAAATTTTCTTCTTTAACATTTCTAATGAAATTGTAAATAAATTTGAAAAGTGTGTATTATAAATTAAAAATTATAACAAAGATAAACATATCTTTAAATAAAAGCTTGGAAATCCCTTCTGTCAATTCGGTATAAGAAAAGGGTTTATCAGAAAACTCATATTTTTGAGCACATAGGATTTAAACATGAATATTAAGACTTTAAAATACAAAACACATGTATTGATTTCTGCATACATTTATAAATCAAGTATAAGTATACACAACTCCAAAATATCATGTACTCGTTTCTGAATGAATTGTACTTAAAAGAATCGAGTACAAAGAAATTTTCATTTTTAAGTAGATTAATGCTCCTTTTTGAAGCAATTGTACTTAAAAAATATGAGTACATAGAAATGCTCATTTTTAAGTAGATTATTTTTAACAATGTACTTCTTTTTGAAACAATTGTACTTAATAAAATACGAGTACATGGAAGTTCTCATTTTTAAGTAAACTATTTTTGAGAGTGTAGACAAATTGTAGAACTTTTTGTTGAAAAACAACAGTAAATGTATTTACAAATGATGAATAAAAAAACATTTTATGACTATATTTAGGGATAAGCATATAACACAGACATATATAAAGGACCCCATTGTTTGAAATAATACCTGAGGAAAATTGGTAATAAATAAAAGTATAATACAGTACAGGTATTATCCAAAATAAAACCTTCGGGTTTTATTTATATTGATATTACACTGTTTAAAACATATTGAAATTTATACATATCACTGAGGTATACTACAAGGCACTTTCTATAGAATCAGGTATGCACATAATTTATCTGTCATTTACAGGGACACGAAAGAGAATTTGGCTACAGTACTGCTTACGAAGAATAAATGCTGGAAGTGCGTTTTCAGTTACGCATTTTAAATTTTAACTATTTTTTTTTATATTACTTGGGTAAATAAATTCGATAGGTCATATACTGGGCTATACAAAAGATCTTAAAAACACTTCCGTTTAATGATGGAAATTGCTGAATGGGAATTTTCAACTGTTCTATGCGTTTAATTGAACAAACATTTAGCATTAGATTAATTTTTAACACAATTATTCAATTGGTAAATAAATCATAACAATTGTAAATTTCTAGGATCCCACTTGGAAATTTACAATTGTTATGATTTATTTACTAATTGAATAATTGTGTTAAAAATTAATCTAATATAATTACGTACGCAGCGTTTATTGCAGTTAAAAATAATAATAACCTTGTGTGTCCTTAAATGTCTATGTTGGAAGAACATTGGCGGCTTCAGCCAGTACAGCCCTGGTTTAAATCCTGGTCCGGACTTTTTTCACCTACTTGCAAATTTGCAATTTTTAAGACATTTAGCATATTATGTAGTATACATACAAATCTATCGATCATATACAGGGTTGAACAAAAAAAATTGATTATTTTTCCGACCATTGATGGTAATTGCAGAAAGGGGGTTTTCAAATGCGTTATGCATTTTAGGTAGCTTTCATTACATTTCAATTACTATTGCAGCCGTTCGGAGGAAAACGATTTCGAAAAATTTTGGTATATTTTCACTGATCATGACCCCCTAGACCCCGAAACCACCCTCCGTTCAAAATTGATATATATATATATATATATATATCCATATAATATCTGATCTTTGTCATACTGTAACTCTTGGATTTATGAACCGATTTGGATAAAATTTCGTGTGTACATAGTACATACCAATATCTCGACCGAGTTTGTTGGCCAGCTTCATCCGCCATGTTGTTTCAAAATGGCGGCCATTTAAAATTTTTAAAAGAAATTAAAATTTAAAATGAGGCACAAAAAATTAGACATTGAAAAAGATTTTTTCTTATGTGTTTGGGCTTGATAAAAAGATTCTGGAGCATTTTTAGTTTCGTCTATATCTTAAAAAATGGCTGAGTTATAGCACTTTGAATTTCTAGCATGGCTGACATTTTGAAACAATCTGATATTTGTCACGCGATAATACACGTATTTATGAACCGATTTGTATGTGACAAGGAATGTGCATAGTACATAGCAATGTATCGACCGAGTTCGTTGGCCGGCCTCACCCGCCATCTTGTTTCAAAATGGCGGCCATTTAAAATTTTTTAAAAATTTAAAAATTTAAAATGAGGCACTGAAAAGTTAGACATTGAAAAAGATATTTTTCTTATGTGTTTGGGATTGATATAAAGATTCTGCAGCATTTTTAGTTTCGTCTATATCTTAAAAAATGGCTGAGTTAGAGTACTTTGAATTTCTAGCATGGCTGACATTTTGAAACAATCTGATTTTTGTCATGCGATAATACACGTATTTATAAACCGATTTGGATGTGACAAGGAATGTGTATAGTACATAGCAATGTCTCGACCGAGTTCGTTGGCCAGCCTCATCCGCCATCTTGTTTCAAATTGGCGGCCATTTAAAAATTAAAAAAAAAAAATTAAATTTAAATGTGAGGTACAAAATAATTAGAAATTGAAAAAGATTTTTTCCTTATGTGTTTGAGTTTGATACAAAGATTCCGGAGCATTTTTTGTTTCGTTTATATCTGAAAAAATGGCTGAGTTATAGCACTTTGAATTTCTAGCATGGCTGACATTTTGAAACGATCTGATTTTTGTCACGCGATAATATGCGTCTTTATGAACCGATTTGGATGTGACAAGGCTTGTGCATAGTACATAGCAATGTCTCGACCGAGTTCGTTGGCCAGCTTCATACGACATCTTGTTTCAAAATGTCGGCCATTTAAAATTAAAAAAAAAAATTAAAATTTAAAATGCCGTACAAAAAAAAAATTATAAATCGAAAAAGATTTTTTCTTGTGTGTTTCAGCTTGATACGAAGATTCCGAAGCATTTTTTGTCTCGTCTATATCTTAAAAAACGGTTGAGTTATAGCACTTTGAAATTCTAGTGTGGCTGACATTTTGAAACGATCTGATTTTTGTCACGCGATAACACGCGTATTTATGAACGGATTTGGATATAACTTGGTGTGTACATAGTACATACCAATGTATCGACCGAAGTACGTTGGCCGACATCCTCCGACATCTTGTTTCAAAATGGCGGCCATTAATTTTTTTAAATTTTAATTTAAAATGAGGTACAAAAAAATTAGAAATTGAAAAATATTTTTTTCTTATGTGTTTCAGCTTGTTACAAAGATTGCGGATCATTTTTTGTTTTGCCTTTATCTAAAAGAAAGGCCGAGATATAGCAGTTTGAATTTCGAATGTGTGTGGCATTTTGTAAAATCTGATTTTTTGCCTTGAACGGCATTCATATATATCAACCGATTTAGATATGAGTGAGCATGTGCACAGGAATTACTAAGGTCTCTACCAAGTTCATTGGTGAGCTTTGTTGCACCCATTATGTTGTTTTAAAATGGAGGGCTATCACCGATAATTCGGGTTAATATAGTTATTAATATAATTCGGGATATCACCGAATTTGACGACAAAATATAAATCACTTTAATAAAACCAGCTTTGATAACGCTGACTAATTTTGCGAAATGCTCATTCATATTCAATATTGACAAAAATTAGTATTTAATCTTCTATAATCGTGTACCACTAATTTGAGCTCTGTGTGTTTGAATAATAAAAGCTGGCTTTTAAAAAATAAGGAATATGAAAGCTACCTCTTCCTCCCGCCACTGGCCGGAAGGACTTTTATAAATTGTTTTTTAGACACCTTTCAGCTTAATAAACAGTAAAGTTTTGTTACAGTATTCTGAATATGTTGGAAAGTGTTTCATAATCGATGTTGGACATATGATTTTTCGTTCTATTTAAAAAAATATTTTGAGTATTATTATAAATGATTACGAAATGTTTTAATAAAATTGTCAATTCTTTATTTATTTTAAATAATTTTTTCTCTCCAGTTTTATATGTATTTGTAAGTATCAATTTTTAGACCATTTACCATTATTTAGATTTTAAAGTCTAATGACAACACATTTTCTGCAAAAATGCAGGCTTAAAAGTATTATTTATTAGTAGATTAATAGTGAAAAATTTTAGGCTATTTGCTAGTAGAGTTTGGCTTAAGAGCAAGATAACTCTAGTAAAATTGTGTAAACTAGTTATCTGTTTTCTTCTATGCCCAAGTAACACAAAATGCTTGGGCCAATGCTGTTTAATTGTTGGTTAATTGTTGCTCCACGACAGTGCCCTTGTCTTGCCCATAGTAAGGAATTTCCGCCTTGAAGTACCATTAGCCATTTAAACATTTACCTACAAAGGTCAATCAGTGGCCCACCAGTTTGCTTCCCAGAATCCTGTTCAGGTATGCTACAAATTATAGAGATCTCTGCACTTACTATTTCCCAACCATTCTCTATCCTAACATGTCACAACAGTTTCCACAAACTGCCAACGTTGGGACAACAAATTGAACTACTTGAGTTAGACTTCATTTTAGGCCACGTGCTACTGTTAATGCTACTATTCTATTTTTAATTCTACTTCTACTTAGCGGCGCAAAGCATTTTTCATCTAGAGTGTAATTCCAGTACTTTCTAGATCTTATTAGAATGGCAGGAGAGAGGTACATTCAAATAGGAGGGGGATCTCTGCACTTACCATTTCCCAACCATTTGCCAACCCTACCATTCTCTATCCTATTATTTCCCAACGGTTTCCACAAACTGACAACATTGGGCCAACAAATTGCATTACTTGGATGAGACTACATTTTAGGAAATGTGCTAATGCATTTTGATCTAAGAAATTGTGAGACAGTTGTAAATAGCCGTTCTGAGAAAAATCAGCTCTACTGTTACCTCCAGTTCTACTTAGTGAAGCAAAGCATTTTCCATTGGGTGTTAGATACCACTATCGAATAGATCTTAATAGTGCTGGAGGAAAAAAAGGAAATTGAACATATACAAACTTGCGTAAACCTAATCAAATATTATTTATATCATTCGCATGCATTATTAGTTCAGAAATAGAAATCGTAAGGTATTTTTAAACCACCCGTATTAAATTATTTTATGCTAAATTTAATTTTAAAAAATCAGACACGAATAAAGAGCACAAGTACGTTTAAAAGACTCAATTGATTTAAGATGCCCTTTATATACAGAGGTGTGAAAATTGTTAGAATAATTGTGAAATTCACAATAAAATCTTGTTATATTAAAAAATATTACATTATTTTAAAAATATTGATAAATTTAATATTTAGTGTCCATCCCCTTGTTTTTTAATAAAGATTCGATACGTCTTGGCATACTTTGTATGAGTTTTTGGCAATTAATTTGTACTTCGTTCTCATGGTGCCAAATTTGGATGAGTCTTTCTATCAGACCATTCTTGTTTGTGATGTGGCATTTCTTAAATTTCTTCTTTACAATGGCCCAAAGATTCTCTATGGGGTTGATATCTGGACTGTTTACAGGCCATGTAAGGGTTTTCTTTAATTAAAAATTAAAGAAATGCAACATCACAAACAAGAATAATCTGATAGAAAGACTCATCCAAATTTTGCATCATGACAACGAAATAGAAATTAATTGCTCGAAACAAAAACTAATACAAAGTTTGCCAAGACGTATCGAATCTTTAATATAAAATAAGGGGATGCACACTAAATATTAAATGTAACAATATTTTTTAAATAATGTATTATTTCTTTAATATAACAAGATTTTAATGTAAATTTCACAATTATTTTAATAATTTTCATACCTCTGTTTATGCTATTATTTAAGATAGATATGCTAATAGTATTTATTTTTGAATTTTTTATGTATATTTTAAAGCTAACTCAAAGGAAACTCTTGATAGATATATAAAAAAGGAATTTTTAAAAGTCTTTAAGTACATTAACTTTTATTTTAATAGAATAATTATTGTTTATGTGATGGCATGAGAACGTCAATAAACTAAACTACTTTTCTTTCCTTCTACTTTACCTGCTATTTGATTTCAGATGTTATAGTGATTTATCATTTACATAACGAGCATGGCAAAAACTAAACAAGTTTTTATGTCTCGTAATACCTAAATATAATGATCGTGTTTTAGTTTTTATTTAAGAGCTATTCAGAAAAAAAATTGCATCTTTATTTTGTTTTGTCCCATATGCAAATACATCATACTGTTAGAAAACTAGCTTTTTTAAGTCAATGTTTAGGTGCGTTCGTAATTATATAAATACGTAGCACCTATAGGCGTCGTTCGGTCCGTCTGTCCGCATATAACAGAGCACAAACTACCCAACCGAATGGTCTGAAATTTTAAATATATAATTGTTGTAAACTTTAGTCGAGTCATTTGAAATTTTATGAAAATCGGATGCATAGTTTAATGACAGGGACAGTCAAAATTTTCTGTTACATTACGGCCAATGGGAAAAAATTATTGCAAGTGCATTTTAATGATGTTACAGCTTTTCGAAAAGAATGAAATTGACAGGCACTTATGAAGTATACTAAAATATACATTCAGTACAATATACGGTGCAAAAAATATTTATAAAACTAGTTATAGTACGAACGCACCTCATTTGCCACGTTTGACGAGCAATTTTCAACTTGTTTAATATAAGTATTAGCAGATTTTAAAAATCATTAAAAAATATAAAGGAATTTGTTTTTGGTTATTAAAATTCATTTTTAATGTGCTAGAGTACCTGTTATTTATTGAATGATTTTTGTTTGCTAGATGTATAAGTTTTTCGGAAAGTTTTTAAGTGAACATACCGTTTAAATGAGTAACGTACCTGCATAAATAAGTCCACGTTAAGGTTTTAGCTCAAAATAAACTGTATGTTGTTGGATGTACTATTTATACACATTTTTACAATATTAAATCATGCATACTCTCCGTAAAGTTTAATTGTGGTCAGGAGAGAATAAAGGACACTTTAACAGCTTCCCTGAGTATACTGAGTTATCTCGGGTTCGTATATATTACAATTAATTATTATCCCGAAATAACTAGGGCATGGAAAAATTTGTCACTACGATTTGTTTTAGCACGTTTTTACCCGGCTTAAAGCTTAAAAAGAAAGAAATTTTCTTATAAAATATAATAAATTATATATAATTAAATTATACAGTGTCTGTCCCATAAGTAAGTTGAATGACCTCGCGCCGCCGAAGCAAGCTGCCAGCAATGTGCGCGCAGTGACGGGAAAGGTGGTGGTGGTGGTGGTGGTGGTGTGTGTGTGTGGGGGGGGGGTATGGACGCCAACGATACCCACGTCTGTTGTCTGCAAGCTGTTTCACAGTGCGCATCGCTGCTAATTTGAACCCTTGGTTTACTGACTCTTCGGAATTTCAAGATGCCGTATTTCAAGAACCAGCGTTACCCGATAAAATTTTGTGTTGCGCTCAAGAAAACTGGCGCCGAGACCATTGCCATGCTGAGGGAAGCTTATGGCGATAATACCATACGATGATATTCCGGGAGGGCAGAGAGGACGCCGAGGACGAAGACCGCTCTGGATTCCCGTCAACGTCACATTCTGACCAAAATCTGAAGAAATTGAAGGACATGTTGAACTCTGACCGACGCCTGAGTGCTAGAATGCTGGCAGATGAGTGAAACGCGCCAGGACACTTGGCGCCTTCATCATGACAACGCGCCGTCGCACACCGCCTTCATTATCACGGAGTACTTAGCGAAACGCAGTGTGGAAACACTACCCCAGCCGCAGTATAGTCCCGACTTCGCACCACCGGACTCCTTCTTGTTTCCGATGATTAAGACCAATGTCAGACATTGGTCTAAAGCATTGCGAATGGATAATACTTAAGCAAAAAAGCAGCAAAAAAGAAGCCCGTCTGACATTGGTCTAAGACGGAACTCAAGGGCCACCATTTCGGGACTTTGGAGGCCATCAAAGAAGTGCCGATGAGTTGCTTGAAGGAGGTCCACATTGACACCTTCCAGGGTGCGTTCAGCGCCTGGGAAAAACGTTGGAGCAAGTGTTCCGACGCGGAAGGAAGCTACTTTGAAAATTTTTAGTTGCTTGTATCTTTATCTGCAATAAATATTTTTTCCTAGAGTTATTCATCTTACTTTTGGGACACACCCTGTATATAATATTTGATTGGCAGTCTTCCAAGTTTTGTCATATGAAATGCAAATAATGAAATGAAATGAC
Source organism: Maratus speciosus (assembly GCA_963932465.1). Taxonomy (NCBI): domain Eukaryota; kingdom Metazoa; phylum Arthropoda; class Arachnida; order Araneae; family Salticidae; genus Maratus; species Maratus speciosus. The sequence goes on along the minus strand of OZ010795.1, from coordinate 104,983,738 downwards.
GTGATTGCTAAAAATGTGTTGATTGTTTGCAGTTTTTTTTCAAAAAAATTGGTAAGAGAAGCGGTTAAAAGGGCTTTATCAGGAGTATGTGTTTTAAAAGACGCCATTAATTTCTAAATATATGATTTAACTTTAATTAACAGATAGTTTGCCAGCACTACACCAAAAAAGAACAAAATAAAGAGGTCTCGTTATAATACAATATTCTGTGATTGCTCTATTTACAGGCATGCCGTTTTGAACTACTGATTAGATTTTCACTCTATTGAGCTGTCTTTACAAATGCTTTAATAGACTCCATAGTTTTCTACAAATGTTGACACATAAATTGTTTAATTAGCTTTGGAAATGATAATATACGATAAAAATGAAGTGTACCTTAATAAGAGCAGGCCTTATACTGGCTGACTTTATAACAGGATTTCTGTTTTTCATATATTTGAGTTTCAAACACAAACATAATTGAAAATACAGAATATTTCAATATATTCTCTAAAAGATCGTTAAATTATCTGGAACATCATGCAAAGTTAGTAAAATTCAATCAATAATTTACGGTGATTTTATATGAAAGTTTACTTACTGTTTTAACAACGGCCTGTCGAAAGATTCAGTAGTCCATAAAAGACGACGAGGTAAAAACATCGGTTTGTGTTGAAGCTATCCGCACATGTCAAAAACGCATAAACTGTCATATTACTCTGCCATTTGTCAGCCTGAGATCATTCCCTACAAAATATAGGTCGATGGCCTTATTAAGAGCATGCACTTACTTGGTAGAAGTACCTTAGTTAGTAAAAATAAAATTCATGAATAATTTACAATTTAAAAAACAATTTTTAAGGGACTTTACTGTTTGATGATGTTTTTGTTTTATTATTTTATGCTGAAAGGACCTTTGCCTTTAAATTCTAATTCTATATTAAAGTGTCCAGTTCGAAATTATTCTGTGCAGCCGCTCTCAATATCAGTCAATCCGAATGAAGAGTGAGGCCATCCTAGATTTCCCACAAATAACCAATCCATGCTAGTGTGCATCGCTTTTATTATTTATTCAAAACATGAGAAGTAGCAGACACAACTTTTGAAAGATCACAATGAGGGAAACACTGTACAGGTAAAATGGCGTGTGTTTTTTTTAGGCAACGAAACACAAAAATAGTGAGCTCTGAACTGGCACAGAAACTTTTACCGGTAGTGCGTACTGGTACACGATTTAAGAAACAGTGCCATTACTAAAGTATTCTAAACCAATTAGAAGGATGTAAAGGACAAATGTAAAGGACCGGATGGTCGTTCGTGTGGGCTTATCCAAAAAGTGGCCAATTTCTTGAACATTACATTTATTTTTTACACGGAGGACATCACTGTGGACACAAACTAGCACAAACAATGACACACATATTACTCATAATATCAATAAATCTTATACAGTTTTATTTCGCTTCCTTACGACTGGCGATGGCCATAGTCGTTCTCAATATTTATGGATCACCTTCTTAGGCGAAACCATTCCAGATTCGGCTCTGTTTCTCCTCTTTCTACAAAGAGGGCGCTTCTAGAGGAGAGAGGGCGTGCGCAAACGTCACACATTTCGTGGCATTTTACAGGCGTATGCATAAAATTGTTGCGCTTGGGTCCTGCTTTACGATGGGAAACTTTTTGAAGCGTCTCGAAAAAATATAAATAAACTGATAGCTGAAATACAATATTCTAAAATCGAATGAAGTTTGAGACGCAAATGACAAGTTACTTGGCGTAAAATCAATAGGAATTTGATAAAGCAAAAACAAGAAAAAGTGTTTCAAGGTAAAAATAAGTAAATTAAATGTGGATGAATTTAGAATAATTAAATTATGTTTATATCTATACTAATATTATAAAGAAGTAACGATTGTGTGTTTGTTTGTTTTTTTATTTGTAGTGGTAATCTCTGCAACTACCGAACCGATTTTAAAAATAATAGTAGCAAATTAATGTGAAAGTCGCTGTTCAAACATAGGCTACATTTTATGTCGGTGGCACAACTCCCAAGGGGGTTTAGGGTAAAAAAAACGTTCAAAATGAAATTTTTGTGTTATTGAAGGGTCTAGAAACTTGAAATTTGGCCCGGTAGTTACTTATAAGATATAAATTCTCTTTAGGAACACTTTCACAAAAAAATAATAATAATAATAATTCGCAATTTAAAAGGGTGAAAATGCACGAAAGCGTTCAAAAAACGTTCTAAATTACAATTTCTATGCAATATCAGGAAGTACCGAACCGATTTCAAAAGTAATGGTAGCAAATTGATGGTGATAGTCTCTGTTCCAACACAGACTATATTTCATGTCAGTGGAATAATCCCCAAGAGGGTGCAGGAGCAAAAAACTTTCTAAAAAGGCGATTTTTATGTTACTGAAGGGCCTAGAAACTTGAAATTTGGCATGTTAGTAATAAGATATAAATGCTCTCTAAGAGCACTTTCTAATATGTTCCAAATTTAAAAAGGGTGGAAATGCGAGAAACGCACTCTAAAAAGTTCTAAATTACGATTTCTGTGGAATCTCAGAAAATATCTAACCGATTTCAAAAGTAATGGCTGCAAATTGATGGCGATAGTCCCTGCTCCAACATAGGCTATGTTTTATGTCGGTGCATCTAGCACAAGGGGAATTGCAGGAGCAAAAACGTTCTAAAATTCTTCCCTTTGCCTCAGCAAATCCTCTATATCACTGCAATAACCCTTGTACTTTGCGATGTTATATAACAAACAATTTAAAAATTTCTCATGATAACCATAATGCAGTGCTTGATTATACCATACGTAAAGCTCTCCAATCTTTTCCTCTGTATTTGAACTTAACCTTTCTATGTGCTTTAACCCGTTAACAAAAATGTTTCTATAGATGGAAATACGTACATTTGAACCGAAATGTAAAATCTTTATAGTGTCAACATTAAAACTATGTATTCTGTTTGTCGTGTATACTTGTTTTTAACTCTCCATTCTTTATTTCAATGTTAATATCTAAATAATTAATTTTTTTTTGGACTTTTTGACGCCGATTTCAAATTTCAACTATTCGGATAACAGTCTATGTCATTCTTTTCATATCCTTACGTCTAACTATTAAAACGTCTTTTTATTTCACGTTCGTTGCAATATGTTCTTCAAGCATATATAAGCAAATATCGGCCAAAATCGAACTGCAGCTTCCCCCAATTGGAATGCCTTTAATTTGTTTATATATATTTTTACCATCATATAAATAGTTTTTACGTACAACAAAATTAAACAAATCTGTAAAAAATTCCTGTCCGATATCTGAGGAATTAAATTGATTGAAAAAGTCTATTATTTTTATTTTAAAATTGTCCAAATCTATACTATTGTAAAGGTCTTCAAAATCATACACTGTTAAACTTGAAATGTTTTTCATTTGTTTTAAATGCTTAACTATATATATATATATATATACATCCTAAACAGCAAATATTTCTTGGCCGAACTTCCGTCGAAAGTCCTAACTCGACTATATTTCGTCCTGGAGATCTCATTTTCTGGGGTCGGCACATATGACTTTGTGGCCGTAAGGCAGATCACCTTTCGAGCATCCCGACTGTAATTGAATGGGTTTTGAAGCTTTTGCGTATTACTTTTCGATAATTTGGTCACTTGGCAATCTTTTACCGAGTACATTGCAATATCATATGACCTGATATGGGGGGGGGGCAGGGGATTCATGAAATTGTGACAGTTTATGACAAGGGGGTGGGAGGGGGTAAGAAGTGTGACATTACACATTTTGGTTAAGAGTGTATTCCAATCCAAACTGCTTATTTTCCGATTTTTTTTAAAAAATTCATTTTTGCTCTCAAACGCATGAAACTAGGAAATTCTCATATTTAGAAACTACATAATATGGCGTGCTTGCCGATTTTTTGATAAATGCAGAAAATATTGCAAAAAACGCTGTCAAAGTTGGCGTTTTGAACCGAATTTTCCGAAGTGGGAAATCTGGGAATGAAAAAAAATGGTCATACTGAGAAAATAATTGTTTAAAAATCAAATTCAAATTAACTGACCGAAAAATGAAATCACACGGCCTCTTATACATCTCTTCAAAAATCATCTCAGCAAGTTTCATGTTTTTACTTTTAAAAATGAGTCTAAAAATGTCTCAGAAAATTTCAAGCTGTTGAGCATGGGAAAATATTTTTTTCGAATACACCCTTAAACATTAGAGGGCTTACTATCATTGCATTGATATTGAGGTCTTACTATCCCCGAGGATGAGAGTGATGTCAAAATGCCTGTGTACTCTATGGTCGAGCATATATCTTCTCCAAGGGAGGCAGAGTCGTAATAGTAAATGATTCAGAGTAATTTCTATTTTATGATTTAATATATAATTTTATAAATGTTCATATTAATGTGACAAATGAAATGTGATGGCAGTTCCATTTAAGTAAAACTAATATTCATGCTTCTTCTTCAAAATCAATCTGTTAAGTATTTTGTGTTCATAAAGTAAATATAAAATTTAAAACCAAATATATCAAATGCCATTTCAAATTCTAAAATACCACTGTTTTTAATTGCTCTTTCATATTAATATTTTATTACTATTGTATATTAATTACGTTTTTTGTTGTAAACCTTAATCTTATTTCATACAAAATAAGTACAGGAATCTTTTTTTTTTGTTATGCTCTCAAATGTCATTAAAACATATAGTTAAAGTTCAAAAATAAAATACGAAATATGATCTATAACGTAGTGCTTTGTTTCTGAACTGCAAGTATATGTTTACGTAATATAGCGTGACATGTGACAATGGGAGGGGAGGGGGTACGGTGAAGTGTGACATTTTGTGACAAAGGGGAGGAGGGAGGTAAAAAACATTGAAAAAAGTGTGACATCATTTATGGATCGCCCCTAACTATAACTTTCACAGAAATAATTTATCTGTTAATTTTGAGAAATTAGTAGTTTCTGTGGATCCTGAACTGTCCATTCTCTTGAAGATAAAAGATAAGTTTAGTAGTGGAAAATTACGAGGTTATTCTGAATTATCGTAAACGTTGTAATTTTTTTCAGTAAATGTTTCTGTGACTTTTTGAAAGTTTGAAGGTTTGCTTAGATGAAGATGAAGTAAAAAAATCACATACTCGCTTAGATTTTTTTTAAATTACAAATGGACTTTAAAACTTTTTCTTGATATTATAAAGTGAACAAAAAGTTAGTATAAACTTTAAAAACGCATTAAAAAGAACAAAAAAAAAAAAAGAAAAAAAAAAGCAATTTAACAAATTACAACGACCATTTGGAAAATGATTTGTTCAAAGACTAAAATTTAAGACATAAAAAATCGCACGGAGTTGATCATACATTACGTACGCCATAAAGTAAGCATTAATAGTGTTATTATACGTAAAAATTGCAAGATTTCCTGAAACTTACGTATTATCCACCCGAAACTTATGTATTATCCAAGCATTTCATTGGCTGTTCGGGAAAAGGCTTTTCCATCATCAGATTTCCAAGAAATCTCACGACCCATTTTAAATGAAATTTCATTATTAAACTTCTAATCATCCCACAATATTACTTTTAACACCGTCGTATAGAGAAAAAAATGTACAGTCGTGGAAAAAAAAAAGTAAACACCCCCTACTAACTCCTCAACAAATTATCGTAGAAGAAAGTTACTGGTACCGAACAATTGGAAATAAATTCTACTTTTAAATGATGTTTATAAAATTTTCTCAGGGTCCCATCTACATATTAAAACGAACCAAAACTTCATTTTTTCCAATAGCGGTACACAATTCTGACAGCATAAATGAACTCTACACAATTCAATTAGCATGAAAACAATTTTTTATGGAATTCGTACCATAAGTTTCCGAGAAATTAATTATTTTAAATCGAGCGTATTTTAAGGGCTGTATCCAAATTGAAGTTCAGTACTCGATTGTTAACCGAGAGAGCCCCCTTCTTGATCAAGGCAGCTTAAGCACCACTCAAGCAGTCAATGATGCCAGTCAGATTACAGGACAGCAGAAGAAATTTCAAAATATCTACACGCTTCTATCATAGCCCCTTAAACCATCATTTTGCCGTTTTTTAAGCATAATTTGAAAACTACTTGGAAGAAAAATGTGAAATTTTGGATTTCCATAAAGCAGGACTTAATAAATGTAAATCCATAAAAAAAAATGGTAGGTTGCAATTCATAATTTTTTTTAATATTAATTTCATAATTCATAATTCATATCATAAAATTATAAAATTTACAAATTCAGCGTATTTATGTTTGGGTATATTAGAATTATTGCTACACAAAAAATTAGCATATTAGGAGCACAATTTCAGGAGATATAAATAAAAATATGAAAATGTAATTTAACATTAGAAGCACTAAATTTTGAATGTGTATAATTCAAAAACTTATCATTCAAATGACTTGAAATTTGGGGTCTAGGCATAGTTTGAACCGAAGATTTGAAATATCTCGTTAAAATTGGGTATTGCCATTGAAAAAAAGGAAGTTTGGGTTCGTTTTAATATGTAGATGGCCCCCTAAGCAAATTTTATATGCATCATTTAAAAATAGACTTTATTTCCAATCGTTCGGTACCAGTAACTTTCGTTTTCGATAATTTGTTGAGGAGTTAGTAGGGTGTGTTTACTCTTTTTTTTTCCACGACTGTACTTTTAAACGCAATTTGTTTGAAAGCTGTATCTCAATTTGTTTCTGAGTTATTAATTTTTTCTTGTAGTTTTTATTACTTTTTTGTCGTAGTGGAACAGGAGTATGCATCTTTGTTGAAAGTAAAGGGAAATACAGATTACTGTATAGACCCATCAGAAAATGAATAAAAGGCTGATTAAACCAATAAAAAGCTTCAGATATGCTTTTGATTTCCTACCCTGACGAGGGCAATAACCATTTTTCCAAATGGTTAATAATATGGTGGGGAGGTTTTCGCCAAAAGCATTGTCAGGATATGAGAATTCTTTAACATTAAAAAGGGCTGTATTCAAAAAGTCACCAATAAAGGTCACTGAACTGACGGATCGGCTCGGCGATTGACGAGTAGCTTGGTCCTAGAGTTGATTTAATTATGAACTTGGTATGTTGGACAATTTAATGAATAAATGTTGCCTATGAATTTCGTAAACAATGGAGTGGCAATGAATACTTTTCGAAAATTTCAAACACACAATCATTTAAGTGGGCACAGTACCTTTGAATTTGTCGAAACAATCAAACACATCGATCTTTTCAAAGTACCAAAGCACAAACAATATGCAATTATCATCTTTTTTTTCTTTTCTTCCTAAAGTATATAACATTAACAACGTTATTCAGAAAAATAAATATTGTAAGTACATAATTAATATTTAAATTCTAAATTAAATTTTTTTTCTGACCAATGAATGGTTGAATGCTGCGCGTATAATAAAATTCTAAATTATGCATACAGATATTTTTTTTTGAATAAAATAGAATCACGAGATACCCATTTCTAACTTAAAACCAAAATATATAAAAATTTTTGTTTTAAATTTAATTTTAGCACAAAATAAGTAGAAGTTCAAAAATTTCAAATTTTTTTAAAAGTTTTTGAAGTGCAAAAAATTAAATAACCAAGATATGAGAATTATTTTGGTTTTAGCTTCTAGACCACAAAGAAATGCATATTTGGTTAATTTTATTTAAGCTGTAGCTTACATGGTTTAAAAGTAACAGTGCGCGCAACAAATTTACTAATCTGTGAAAACCCTTTTTTAAGTTTCAATATCTATGGACATTTAATTATACTCACCGTCTATAAATGATTATAACTCAAGAAATAATGCAGATTTTTGAATTGGGAATTTTACGTATTGTTGAGAAATTTTAAAATAGTTTGAATATAAAACAAAAACCGAAAATTGATTTTTTGAAAGTTTAAATGTCCTGTGCCCACTTATAGAAGAACAATGATCTCTGGTACGCAATAACTTCTTCTACCCTCCAAACTGATGATTCAGGCAAATAAAGATTCACTGAATAGCCAAGTCTTTTATAATAATCCTTAGCTGTGTATTTCCGGACGATGCAATCGTATGTTAGCGTCTCCTATTGGTAACTTTCAGAACTACAACTATTTTTGTTGCTAAAAAGAGCCCCCATCCCAACAGTGCTTTTAGTTTAAACCATCGCACTTTCATTTAATTTTTGTTGTACTATTTTATGTCAATTTTAAAGTTTATAGTAGCACTCTGCCCACACTGTATTAATACAGTGTCATCGAAAAATAATGCCTAGATTTTAAATAACTGTCACGAAAAAACTATGAAAGGTAATTTATTGGCTTTAGTCTTATAATGTGCGGCAAAAAAATAATTTTTTTTCATACCTTAGTATGTTTCAATGTGAGCACCGTTCAATGTGCACCAGGAGCAAATGTGTGCAATGTGAGCACAAGGAGCAGTTTGACCTGGATAAGTTCTCCGAAAAAGCCGCTGTACACTGACTATTGACTTTGACTCCTCATACCAAATCACGCACTGTGCTTTTAGTTGCACGGTCAACATCGTACTATGCTTATTGTTGCACGGTCAACATCGTACTGAGTAGCTGCAGTCTGGCGTGTCGGCTGACCTTTACGACTGCGCAACTAATCAGCGCATAACAGAGACACGCAAACGAATTCTGGTGAACTAAAACCAAACTTGCGCTCACTAGTTATCGTGTAGTGAAAGAATTACTCATTTAACATAAAAGGTTTCGATGTTATGATTTTTTAAAATCTAGGCATTATTTTTCGATGACCCTGTATATTAGTACAATAATTAGGGATTACTAACTTTTTACTGAAAATACTATGAAGAATATTAGAACTATCATTTGTCATAAAGGGGTGTAAACTAATTTTTTTCAATATCAACATCATCATTAAAATCAATAAAAATAATAAAACAGTATTTACGATAATCTTTGGACACCAAATAATCCAGCTGAATGAATAAATTTTGTCCATAAAATGGAAATAAAAGCTTTTACCCAAAACAATTAAATATATTGGTCTTTTTTTATTTATACTCTTTATCAATAAATTTCGCTTAGTTCTGTAAATCAATTACTGCAGAAAGGAAAACTGTGTAAGCGAGATAAGACCTAAACAATTAATTGAGTTACAAAAATTGTAAATGGTTGGGAAGCTAATGATGTTTGTTTATCTTTAATGCGGGTTTTAGATAATATACAATTAGGTACAAAAGTTCTGCAATGGCTCATAAAAGGAGATATTTTATGCATATAATTACATTTTAAAATTATTCAAAGTTAAATTAATAAGTAATGCAACAACACTGGGTAATTTTGTTGAACATTCAGGCGATATATAAGCTTTAAAAAAAAGATACGCTGTAAACAAGTCAGAAATTGCACGTCAAACGTGGCAAATAAGGTGCGTTCGTACGATAACTTGTTTTATAAATATTCAGATCTTGGTTCAATAGCTGCCGCAGTCTTATGCAAAATTGCATGCATGCAAAAATTATTACGATTCTATGTATTAAATTCAGTATTACGGAAATAATAGGACATCATCACCATGGCAACCTAGAATCATTACCTATCATAGGATATCATGGAATTAATTACGTAGGATAGGATTTAATAGAATGAAGAAAACTTTTGTAATATCTTTTCAAGTTTTTATTTGATTTTCATAAAATTTGAAATGACTCGACGAAATTATCCAACGATTCTATACATTAAAATTCAAACCCTTCGGTTGGGTAGTTTTTGCTCTGTTATATGCGGACAGACGGGCAGACAGACAGATGGACAAGAGGACGACTATTGGTACTGCGTATTTATATTGGTACTATTGTATTTATATTGGTTATTACTTGGTTATTGGTACTATACGTATTTGTACTATACGTATTGTTCCCGCCAATAACTCAATCACAAATAATCACTGCACACAACTCTCAATAAAATAAAACTAGCGGACTGTATTACTAATTAAATTTTAATTCACAAAACAATAAATTGAACGAGAGCCGATATTTACACTACTCCTCGGATCGGCGTCTCGAACCCAACTCACAAGTTTCAAAACAAACCACATAGATGGCGCTTCTAGCGGCAACATACCGCCGGGCCTTGAATGTTTCAAACATTCAATACTATAAATACAACATCAATTTAAATTACAATCTCAATAATACAATTTTTTTTCAGCATATACACTAAATGAAATGTTAAATTTACAAATATAAACACAAAAATATAATAATACACTACACTACAAAATTTTTGTTTAATTAAAATAAAATGTAAGAATTCAAGTAGTTAATGTGGTTTCATTCACATGAGGCAAAACAACAATTTTTGTTAGTGGCCTTTTATATGTGCCATTCTTATCCTTTAATGTTACAACTCTAATTATACCATCTTGGCCTGGATGGATTTTAACAATTCTTGCCAAATGCCATTTTAAAGGACTATAATTATCAGAATTTTTTATTAAAACTAAATCTCCCTCTTTTATCTCTACTCTTCCTTTATGCCATTTGGGCCTATTTAAGAGCTTATTTAGATAGTCTGATGACCATTTTTTCCAAAGATGTTGTGTCAATTTTTGAACTAATTGCCACCTGCTCAACCTATTCATAGGGATTTCAGTATAATTCGGTTCAGGTAAGGCCATTAAAGATGAGCCAATAAGAAAATGAGCAGGTGTCAAGGCTTCAACATCATTTGGATCATTTGAAAGAGGGCAGAGGGGACGAGAATTAAGAACAGCTTCGATTTGAATAATGAGAGTCAAGAGTTCCTCATAACTTAAAATAGTTTTACCTACAACACGCTTTAAATGATATTTAAGTGATTTAACACTTGCCTCCCATAAACCTCCAAAGTGAGGGGTTGAAGGGGGATTAAAATGCCACTTGATTCCTTCATTAGCTAAATAATTTTGAATTTCCTCCTCACTTTTATCCTTAAATAAAGATCTGAGAATTGCTCTTAATTCTTTATTGGCACCAACAAAATTTCGACCATTATCACTAAAGATATCAGAAGGTTTGCCTCGCCTCGCAATAAAGCGTTTAAGTGCTGCTAAAAAAGCTGCACTTGTTAAATCACTGACAATTTCAAAGTGCAAGGCCTTTGTAGTAAAACATACAAAAATACAAATAAAAACCTTTTTTACCTGTTTACTCCTACCTGTGGAGTTTTTTACCTGAAAAGGACCGCAGTAGTCTAATCCAGTGCGCGTAAATACTCTGGATACCGTTACTCTTGCTGCTGGCAAATCAGCCATCTGTTGCTGTGAAATTTTAGAATTAATTTTCTTACAAATAATACAATTAAAAATAATTTTTCTAACTACATTTCTGCCAGCTAAAATCCAAAATTTAGTTCTTATAAGAGACATTGTGATTTCTGAACCTGCATGAAAATATAAAACATGAAAATAATTAATAACACAAAATGTAAAATTATGTTTTGCAGGAATAATCATAGGAAATTTTTGGTGATCGGATAAGTTACTGTTTTTCAGTCTGCCACCAACACGAATGCAGCCATCACTGTCTAAAAATGGACACAAGTTTATCAGTTTGCTATTGTTAGGGATAGCAGTACCCCTTTCTAAACACTGGATTTCTTTCACGAATGAAGTCCTTTGAATGTTCTTTACAATGCACAATAAGGACTGAGAGAGTTCACTGCTAGATAAAGTTCCAGCTGTAGGATATAAAGGGTTTCTACAGTTATATATGAATCGTTTACACCATGCTACTACTCTTTGTAGTTTGATGAACGAAGAACAGTTATTAATTATGTCTAAAGGTTCAAGAGTGTTAACTAAGGCACATACTTGAGTCACTGATGGTGATTTCAATTCACGCAAAAACAGCTCATTGGTTTCAGCAGGATTGCTATCGGGACACTCGACCACCTCAGGCTGTTGTAGGAATGCTGGACCGAACCACCACAGTTCACACTGTTGAATCTTGATGGGATCTATACCTCTAGAAATAAGGTCAGCAGGATTTTGCTTAGAAGGTACGTAATGCCACTGTTCAACCGAAGTTAAACTTTGTATAATTGATATCCTGTTTGCTACGAATGTCTTAAGATCATTGGATTCTTTTTTTAACCATGCAAGTACAATGGTGCTGTCTGTCCAAAAATAAGTTTTAGAAACTTCTGGTTTTAAGGCACTTAACACCTTCTTCATTAACTTACATAGCAGGACTGCAGCAGAAAGTTCAAGACGCGGAATAGTGACATGCTTTAGAGGAGCTACTCTGGACTTACTAGTGAGTAGCTTAACAGCAGAATCACCACAAAAATTAGTAGATTTCACATAAATGACCGCTCCATAAGCAATTTCAGATGCATCAGAAAATCCATGTAGTTCTACACAAATAGACTGATCAATAAGAATACATCTAGGGATACTGATCAGATTTACACATTTTAAGGACGTAAGAAATTCATTCCACTCCTTATTTTCTTTCACTGGGAGATAATCACACCAATCTATTTTCAGCAACCATAATTTTTGCAGAAACACCTTGGCCCTTGTAATTATTGGACCTATCAAACCCAAAGGGTCAAATATTCTAGCAATTTGTGATAAGACTGATCGTTTAGTATATAATTCACTTTGCTCGATAATTAAGTTAAACCCAAAACAATCTGGTTGAGGCTTCCACAATATTCCCAAAGTTTTTGTCTCGTTAGAAAAAGAATATTCAGATTCTGAAGTGTTACATAAAAGAGCAAAATTATTTACTGCCCATTTATGGAGATCCATGCCTCCTCTATTTAACAAAGATATCAGTTGTTGCTGAATCTCCTTCGCTGTGCCTAAATCATCTGCTCCTGTTAGGATGTCATCCATGTACACATCCTGCAACAACACATTCGCAGCTAAAGGAAATTCATTTCCTTCGTCTCTGGATAATTGCATTAAGGTTCTTGTAGCTAAAAAAGGGGCACTAGTTGTGCCATAAGAAACAGTACATAACCTGTACACTTTTACTGGCTCATTCACCTCAGGTTTAAATACTATTCGTAATAAATCACGTTGACTCGGATGTATTAATATCATACGATACATTTTTTTAATATCAGCTACAAAAACAAACTGATGCTTTCGAAATCGCAACATTATAGAAAATAACTCATCCTGGATTGTTCCTCCGTTAAACTGCAAACTGTTTAATGATTTCCCTGTAGAAGTTAAGGAACTGGCATTATACACGACTCGTAATGGTGTACTACTTGATTCTGTACGGAATACGCAATGATGTGGAATATAATAAGTGACTTCTGGCTCTTCAGATTCTATCACTTCTTCCATGTGACCCATACTTAGATATTCTTCCATAAATGCTTTATAAAGATCATTAACTTTAGGTTCTCTAACTAAGCGCTTCCATAATGAATTTAAAATATTCATTGCCTTTTGTTTTGATTCGCCAAGACAAGATGGATCTTCATTTAGCGGCATTTTCACCATATATTGTCCATTTTCAGTTCTAGAATAATTTTTCCGAAAATGTTCTTCACAAATTTCTGCTTCCTTAGTTTTAGAAATCTCAGACTCTCTCTCTATGTTTTCTATTTCCCAAAACTCTTTAATTATTTTTTCTAATTCCAAATTATCTGTAATTAACCCACAATGTATACTACTTTCACCCTTAGCCGGAAGGCTTCCACTGACAATATACCCGAATACACTGTTTTGTAACACAATTTTAGTATTTAATGTTTGCGGATAAATTTGACCTGGTCTTAAAAATTCATAGAAATTTTCTGCACCTAAAAGCAAATCAATCGGGCCTGGGACATTAAATTTTTCATCGGCTAGTTTGATGTTATTTAACACTGGGATAGAAGTCTCAAGCGCCCTAGACGGCGTAAATTCTGTAATTTTCGGAACGACTAAAAAGTCTAATTTTAAATGAAAATCCTTATCTCTATTTGAAACAGTTGTGTTAACCCTAGATCTAACATTCAACGATAAATTATTTATGCCTGAAATAGAAATGTTAGTCTTTTCCCTTTTCAAATTAAGTTTATCTACTAATCTTTTACTCATAAAGTTAGAGTTTGATCCAACGTCTAATAGACCTCGAACCTCATGAAAATTACCTAATTCATCTTTTATTAAACAAACAAATGTACTAAGTAACACAGCTTTTAAATCATTAGCCAAATTACATGTCGTTGAAAATAAATTGTTTTGAGTATTAGCTGGGAAAGGCTGAAATATTGGAGCCGAAACATCCAAATTAGATTTATTACCTCCTTTGTTTATATGACTCATTTCCTGTGAAATTACCTCTTGGTTTTCAACTTTATTTATTTTTTGTTCGCGAGGAAAATGCAAAGTTGCATTGTGCCTTTTTCTACAAATAATACACGAGAATTTAGATTTACAATCGACTACTTTATGATTCATAAGACAGTTAAAACAAAGATTTTTTGCCTTTACCAGCTCAACTCTATCACTCACTGACATATTTTTATAAACAGGACATTTATGCAAAGGATGATTTTCATTACATGACAATATACATTTAGAATTTTTTACATCAGTTAGAAAAACTTTAGAAACTGGCCTGGAATAATTATTTTTATTATTCGACCTAGAATTATCAACCACAGGTTTTCCCTTTGATGTGTAATATAAATCTATCTCCCGAGATAACTCAATTGGGTGAAACCAAGAATCTCCTTGTCTAACATTTATAAAACACGTAACATCCTTATCCAGCGTCTGACAAATTTTATCTGAAATAACTAACTTTTTTAAAGTTTCAAAATCGGTCACATTTCTCAATTTTAAATAATAATCCCAACTCGTTGTTAATCGGGATGCAAATTGTACATACCTTTCATTGGGTTGACGTTGTGCTTTTCTAAAATGTTCTAAACAAGTTTGGGGAGTTGGCTCAAATTCTCTAAGTACTATAGCTTTCACCTTTGAATAATCTTCTAATTCCCCATCCTTAATGTATGTAATAACATTTGTTGCCCTTTCCCCTAACAGATTTAGAAGAATTTCCGATTTATACTTTTCTGGGACATTTTTTGAAATGAAGGCCCTTTCTAAAGACGAGAAAAAATACCCCCAACCTTCCGGTCTAGACGGTATTTTGATTGTAAGCGTTTTTATGCTTTTAATGAGAGAGTCTAAAGATTCTATGCTTTCTACCTTCTCGAAATCATTTAATTTTTCACTTTTGGTTTCTGCACGGGCCTTCGCCAACTCAAGCTCTAATTTTGTACGTTCAATTTTTAATTTTTCAAGTTCTAATACCTTCGCTTCCTCATTTTTTCTCTCCTCTATAATATTATTGGCCATTTCTTCGACCAATTTAGAATCTGCTTTATATTTATCACTTTCCTTTATTAAATTCATTAAATCATAATTAGTTAATTTTGTGTCAGAAATATCAATCCCTAATTCAAAAGCTACCCTTTGGTAATCTTCTTTTTTCGCGCTTTTGAACATTTTAATAAATATAGCTCACAATAAATAAATAAATAAATCTCACATACCTCCAAAAATAAAGATGAATCACTTTTACCAAACTGTTGAGTTACGGCAGAAAAAATATTTCATTTCTTTTATTTATTTCATTTGTCTTATCAAAATCAGCATTTCGAAATAACTTTGTTATTCTCTGCTTTAAATGATCGCTTACGATTGCGCAACTCTGCACTGAAAGAACATTATTATTTTTGTTCTTGAATCAAAACAACTGCTTGATATAAACTCCTCGTAATAAAGTATATATTTTTAACACCACACTATTAAAGAATATTATAACAAGGTATTAGATTAAAAAGGAAATGCACAAATTCTCATAAAAGGAAAACACTTAATTCGTTACGGTACACTTATCTCGTTGACTCTAAAATCGAAACACTTTAAATACGTAATTAAATGCTTGTTCTTTTCTCCGGTGAGGGGGACCAAAAAAAGGTGTTCCCGCCAATAACTCTTTCTCAAATAATCACTGCACACAACTCTCAATAAAATAAAACTAGCGGACTGTATTACTAATTAAATTTTAATTCACAAAACAATAAATTGAACGAGAGCCGATATTTACACTACTCCTCGGATCGGCGTCTCGAACCCAACTCACAAGTTTCAAAACAAACCACATAGATGGCGCTTCTAGCGGCAACACGTATTGTACTATACGTATTTGTACTATACGTATTGTACTATACGTATTTGTACTATATATATTGTATTATACTATACATTGTATACATTGTATATATTGTATTATACGTATTTGTACTATACGTATTGGTACTATACGTATTTATATTGGTACTATTGTATTTATATTGTTATTATTGGTTATTGTATTTATATTGTTTATTACTATTGTATTTATATTGTTTATTACTATTGTATTTATATTGTTTATTACTATTGTATTTATATTGGTACTACGTATTTATATAATTACGAACGCAGCTAAAAAGACAGATGTTCCTGAATCTAGTGAAATATAATATACCACGAACAAATATATACCATTACTTCTTTCGATTTCCCAAACATTCCAAAAAGATTCTTTATATTTAGAAACATCAAAATCAATATATTTTCATGAATTAAGGGGATCCGGGACACAAAAATAATTTTCTGAAACAAATTTCTCGCATTAAAAAATTCTCTGTTTTTTCTGCCTAAAATAACGTTTAAATCGTGTTTCTATCTTACTTAGAACAGGAAATATTCATTTTTTCGTTTTGGTTTGCTTTCAAAATCTAGTTTTCAAGCAATGGTTGTCTTGGAAACGACTTCTTGTGAAAATGCGTTTTTCTTCATGGTGTGTTTTTTCCCCATTTCTCGTATTAAAATTGTTATAAGTCAAGAACCTTTAAAGCTAATGGTTCAAACTTGTAACATGTCTTTTTCAGTTATTTTACTTTAATTTTGATTCAGCAAATTTGAAAAAAATATATTTACAATAAGAAAAACTTAGACTTACGCTGTCAAATTTAATAATACACTTATGATACTCATCAGCGTACACATAAATAAAAGCTATATTAAAAACACATTAAAAGTAAATCCCAACGTTTCATGCTCTTTCTAATGAGCCATCATCAGCGGAGAGGGTTCTTGACCTCCACGAAGCAAAGTTACAAACAGCACAGTCACCTTCACAACGTCCAACTGAAAACATTTCAGTAACTGATCATTAAACATCAAAATCAATATTGCATCGGATATGGCGCCATCCGTTGGTAGGCTTTAACACTATTATCAGAAACTAGGAAAAACCGAAATTAACATTACAAATCTACGTCTTTTAAAATATTTAACCAAATATTAGAAATCTGAAATGAGATATTGTCATTGCATACTTCGTTTTTTCTCAGACTAATTTCTATGGATTCACGTATAAG
Source organism: Maratus speciosus (assembly GCA_963932465.1). Classification (NCBI taxonomy): domain Eukaryota; kingdom Metazoa; phylum Arthropoda; class Arachnida; order Araneae; family Salticidae; genus Maratus; species Maratus speciosus. Next base: position 104,966,282 of record OZ010795.1, on the reverse strand, counting down.
GGCTTTAAGAGGGTTGGAATATTTAAAAATAATTTTTACTTCATCAAAATGAACTGCCTTGACACTGCCTTTAAATGCTAATTGTCGGAGCACAGCTCCGGCTTCCCTGCAAAGATTACACTTATTGTTAACACGATAGCGTCCAAAATATTTGACGCATCGACACAAAAAATGAACTGGACGTTGGTAGGGCGAAAATATCAGCGCGTATTGAAAATCATAAATATTCGTCAACCCTAACAGCCTGAAATGTCGGCTCAAAAATTTCCCATAGAGATAACATTGCGAGTTTAATTCTATATATTTGAAAGATAAGGTTTTTTTTTTTTAGTCATGTACCTTAAGATTTTTTTTGCACCAATTTTAATAACTCTTTTTTTTTTAATGAAAGCTGTTTCTTTGTATATTTGTCCGCACTAGCTATTTTTTTTTAAATATTCCCATTTTTATATTTAACTTTAAAATTTAAAAAATTTCTATGAATTTGTTTCAAAATGGTAGCAATTGGATTACTTCCATTGTTGTAAAGAAAGGAAAAATAATAAAGTTTGCTTATCTTTATTGATGCCATTTTCTCATAAAACTCAAAATAAACTTTCTGAAAAAATTGAACAGAAAATGACGTCATGCTTTAATAAAATACTTATGTTTTCCGCAAAAAGTTGTTAGAATTCAATTTTTTTTATTCTTTGAATTTGAGACGCTTGGTGAAATGCTTCAATGAGGCAAAATGACATCATATTTAAATGAAAACGATCCTTTTCTCTGATAAAGGTAAATATTTTACTACGAACGTCTCTAAAAGATATAAATTTCTGGAATTTTACTCGCCGATACAGAGATTAGAATCACAAGTCAAGAGTGCGAATGTTAACATGCAAAGTCGTAGTTGACAAACTTGATTTCAAGATTAGAAATATATGTATTAATCACATATTGCGCATTGTAATATTTTTGAAATAGTGAATGTAAATATAACAGATGCGTATGCAAATTATGAGTCGGTGAAAATAACATAAAGTTTAGATTTTACGCGAAAAATAATTCCATGATTAACTTAAGGTGAAATCATTTTTTAAAATTTTCAATCGGCAATTTTAAACGGCACAGATGTCATATACGATGCGCAATTTTTTTCTGACGCCAATGTCATATACGCAACGGGTACTTAACTGGCGCAAAAGTGTCGTTATTTTGCTTGATATGGTAACCCGGATGTTATTGTTTGTGCTGTTGAAGTTTTCCCCGAATTGACGTGGGAAAAAAATCGCGGGCATGACATCTGTGCCTTTTAAACATAACAGCCTCAATGGGTAATTTCATCAAAATTACATATCTTGATTAGGTATAATAAATAATGCAGTTTAATTTTTTAATATTTTGAACAGTCGAAGTGTATGGAATTAGTATTTTGGTAACTTTAAGTTAAAAATAATATTTGTTTTAAGAGACTAAGTAGTAACCTATGTATGAGTTCGTTTTTAAAGAATTTCTTTCGTCGAAATTCGACGAGATTCACCCAGTTATTAATTAAAACATTAGCTACATTGCTGTAAATTATGCATTTTAACCTCATACCGATCATTATGGAGTCGAATGTTGAAGTCGATGTTCATACATTGGTGACCTTAGATATAGATTGACCCCCTCCCCTTTCAGAAGTTTTACGTTATAAGTATGTAACAGCCACTATTTTTTTTCGAACTTTTCATTCTTTGTAAACTTCCAAATCGATGCAATTCATTTTGAATATTAAATTAAGAGAAACGAAAAGAAAATTGAATACGGAAAATACGATTTTGGGCATTAGTCAAATGGCTACGAGTGATACTCAAATAAATCGAGAAAAATATAATGTCATGTATGTATTACTTATATGTATGTATTCTTGTGTATATATGTTTGTATTCAGACGAATGTATGTTTCTATTGGGAAATTTTCGTAATCGGGTTTGTAGTCAAATTCATAATTTACTGAGCATTGTTTGATGCGCAAATTTAACAATTTGGTAGCTGTCCCAATTACTGACTATATTATTCAATTTTTTTTAATTCATCGTAAGTGAATATATTTCAAATTAAATCCAAGTGAACATTCTGAAGTAAATGATATAAGCATTTTTTTGTCAAGATGTACACTAGAAAACAGGAATTTGTAGATTGCAAGATAAAAAATTCCTGTACGGGTTGGTAGCCTCCCTATTTCTTGGTTTTAAGATTTTAGCTAATTTTACTGAACACGGTGTTAAAATGCGAAGAACCCGGTTAGAGAAGAATTATCAGTACTGAGTTTCAATGGAAATTTCGCCAAATTAGTCAGATACAGTCAAATTGGCTTAATTTATGACGACATATTTTTGGTCGCCAAATTTGGCTATATTTCGTCCAAATGTCGCGAAGCTTAGCGATAAATGTGACGTTAATACATATGACTATGATCGCTTATGCTTATGATCGGAAAAATGGATACAACAATGAAAGATAATTCGTGAGAAATCATGTTCACTAAAAGTCATAAATTAATCCCTGATTTTTTTTTTTAATCTGCTGCCTAGATTTAGTGTACATTTTAAGAAATATACATATTTTATATGTGCAACGTTATACACAGAAGTTTCGAAAATGACGGTTAAAAGAAAGTAATTCAAATGCATAGAGTTATTCAGCTTAATTCTATGTGGAAAAGTCGCATAAAAATAACCCAGATGCTTCCTAATATTTTCATAATAACGATATAACAACAACTCAGATAAATAAAGGTATCAAGTTTGATAGAGGAGTATAGCAGACTATCTATGAGTGTGTGTTACATGCGTGTTACAAACCTTTACCTGTTGCCATATTAAATAAGTGTGGGCCGTGCCAGACAAGGAAGTCTTTCAAGGAGCTTTGAAGTTTTCTGCCGCTAACTCGATGGATCAAGTTCTCAATTAAATTAGCTAAATTAAAAAAATCGAAATCTATCAAAAACATCCGGGGGTAATTCTTTATCTTTACAGTAGATTCTCTTATCCAGTGGTTTCTCTTTACTTTTAACATTTCTGAATTATTATAAAGAACAACAAATTATGCTGCCTTCAGTTATGCACTGAACGGCTTTTGTCTTTGCAAACAAAGGTTACAAATTTCCCCAAATCAACTTTTATTATTGGAAAAGGAAGAGCTGTAAAATGTACTAAAATCAAAGAAATTAGTAAAACAATCATAGAGCAGTTAGGATCAGAAGCTATCATTCTTTTGGCACTAACAGGTACTGCTGCATTTAATGTCAAAGACAAGGTAACTCACTCAGTGCTTAAAGCACCAACGTGTTTTAAATAGTTCGCTAATTTAAAAAGTCAGCAATACATCTACAGCTCAGAATGGATACAGTGTTATTTCTCATTTTTGACGAATTTTCAATGATAGGATGTCGTCTTATGGCTGACCTTGAACAAAGATATCGTGAAGGTAAAATAGATAGCATTTAGCCTTTTAGGGACATATTTGTTTAAATCTTGGACGTATTAGGTAGTTACATTGCGTGAAAGACATTCCTCTATATAAAAGACATTTTTTAAAAGTTATTTTGATTTTTCGCGGACAAAAAATGTTTAGAGCATTTAAAAAATGTTTCACATTAACAAACTCATTGAGACAAAACAAGATCAACAGGCACGGTTCCGAAAGACTCTGAACTCACTTTGCGTGAGTCAAGTTTTTCACTGCCTCTCACCAAAGATATGCTGCTTTCGGCTAACTTGAATGATTTGAAGGTTGCGATATGTCTTTTTCTCAAAACCAAGCAAGCTAAAGAATATAATCAAGAAGTACTTCTTAAATCAAAACGGGGACCAATAAACAAGAATTTTAGCAGATCACAATGGTTAAATAGCAAGATAGAGTGAAGATGATCACGCGTCTGGACTTCAGTCTAGACATTTGCTCAGCAGCTGGATGCAGGGTTATGCATTATGCTACATACCAATATCTGAACGGAGTGAGAACTGGTAAACGTAAGTACGATGAAATATATTGCCTAATAAAACGGCCAACCTCGAGGTTTGCCACAGGCCATAATAGTTCATTTTGTTGAGTATCATGAGCCATTTCTAACTGTAATTTTTTTTTTTATCAAACCTATTTGTAAATATTGGAAAGAAGAAAAAGCCTGATTCACACGAAGTTAGTTACCTTTAACTGTTGCATACCTTGCCACCTTACATAGATCCTCGAGTTTAACATTGTCAAAAACTGCTGTGGATATCCATCTAAAGGTGTTGTCACATAAAACAACTTATGTCATTTTTACTGTAGTTTGTCATTTAGAGACAGTAATGGAAGCAATTTTCGCTAAGGACAGGCTTTACCAAAATTAGAAGTATGGAAGCATTTGCTGACAGATTAGAATTTGTGCATTACCCGAGGCAACTGACGACTGAGTTAAACACTTTAAAATGAAGTATCGACGATTGTTATTTCAAACTTACTTTTATACTATTAAACAGCAATCTAGAAAATAAAACATTTTTTAAAATATCTTTTAAGTTTATGCGCCTCCGTGCTCCGACATTTCGGCCTGACGGATACTAGTCTAGATAAAGCTGTAGACTGTCTATTGAATTTTAAATCTCTTTTATATTCTTTAATTCTTTCAAACAGGCATCGTTTTGTCATTCCAATGTATGAAGTTAATAGACTATTATTGAGTTGTATAGGGATTTCGTAAACACCAGAATGAAATAAAATTGGTAGAGGATCTTGCCTTTTGGTAATATCTGTAAGGACATTTTTGGAGGGGGAGTATTTTCAACACTTTCAAACATAAACCTAAATTATGGTTAAGATACGTGGACGATGTTTTTGTAGTATGGGAAAAAGGATGGCCAGCTTTAGTAGAATTTTTTGAGAAATTGAATCAACTCGATCACAGTAATAAATTTACCATTGAAAATGAAGTCAATAACACCCTCCCATATTTAGATGTTTTAGTTTTAAAATCAGGTTCTTCGCTTAAAAGAAAAGTTTTCAGAAAATCAATGAAAATAGATAGCATTATTCCTGTTACTGCTTCAACCCCATGGGGTTATAAAATGCCTGCGTTTAATTCTTTTATTAAGAGGGCACATGTTGTTTGTTCGGATGAAGTTTTAGAAGATGAACTGAACCATACTATCAATATTGGAATGAATCATGGATATAACCCACAGGTTATCCATAAATTAATCGAGAAGTTCAATAGATATCCCCAAAGCGCTCAGCTAACTCGTCCTATTTATAGAAAAATTTCTTATATTCCAGCAATGTTTGAAAGATTAAGGAGAATTTTTAATAGATCCAGAATTATTCTTGTTGCCCCCCCCCCCCCCTCCAAAAAAAAAAAAAATCTTTTTACAGCTGTTACCAAAAAGTAAGATCCTCTACCAATTTTATTACATTCTGGTGTTTACGAAATCCCTATGGAACTCAATACTGGTCTATTAACTTCATATATTGGAATGACAAAACGATGCCTGTTTGAAAGAATTAAAGAACATAAAAGAGATTTAAAATTCAATAGACAGTCTACAGCTTTATCTAGATTAAGCATTTAAAGGCAGTGTCAAGGCAGTTCATTTTGATGATGTAAAAATTATTTCTAAATATTCCAACCCTCTTAAAGCCCTTATACGTGAATCCATAGAAATTAGTTTGAGAGAAAACGAAGTTTGCAACGACAATATCTCATTTCAGATTTCTAATGTTTGGTTAAATATTTTAAAAGAAGTAGATTTGTAATGTTAATTCCGGATTTTCCTAGTTTCTGATAATAGTGTTATGGCCTACCAACAGATGGCGCCATATACGATGCAGTATTGATTTTGATGTTTAATGATCAGTTACTGAAATATTTTCAGTTTGATGTTGTGAAAGCGACTGTGCTGATTGTAACTTTGCTTGGTGGAGGTCAAGAACCCTCTCCCCTGATGATGGCTCATTAGAAAGAGCATGAAACGTTGGGATTTACTTTTAATTTGTTTTTAATATAGCTTTTATTTATGTGTACGCTGATGAGTTTCATAAGTGTATTAATAAAATATTTACTTTTGAAAAACTGTTAAAAAATGTTACTTCATTGTTTTTTAATCTTTACGTTAAATATTTTTAATTTTTATTTAAATTAATGTTTTTAAAAATTCTGAATAAAAATTTCAAGTTATATATTTCTGTTTATTTAAAAGAAAACAAATTGAAATTCTACAAATAACATTTCGAGTTATAACGATTTTAAGTTACCCCACCTTTTTTTAATAAATTTTAAATAAGTAAGAAAAAATCAGAAGTTTTATCATGTGATTTTGTTTATAAATGATATGGGTAATCATCAAAATTTTTTTTTTAAATTTTAACTCAATAAATGAAAATTATTTTTAAATGTGTCTCGGACCCCCTTAAAAAAGCATAAAAAATAAATAAATAAATAAATAAAAACAAGCGGATAAAAATATTAACGAACTGGAAAACTTGAAATCTGCATTTTCAGAATTCAGTGTTGCCGCCGATGAAAAAAAAAATATATGTATATAAATATAGATAGTACATATCAAATTTAGTTTTATACATGCTTTTATTATGCATAAAATGGCGTCATCCGCATCCGCTGAAAAATTCATCATTTACGATCTAGTCTTTAACAACATCTACAGTATAGTACACATAGGACGTCACTATCGCTGAATAATACAAAAAAAAAAAAAAAAAAAAAAAAAAGAAAAATGCGATCTTTAAAGAAACTCAACAAAAAAATCGCTATGATTAATATGCTTTCATTTGTTTCATTTGTTTGTAATATTAATATTAGATACTTAAAATTAAATTTGGTTTTATAGTAGCTCCATGTTTTATCAGAAATCATTCATTTATATATTTTTTCAAAGTAGCACATTTTAATTACAATATTTTTCCAGTTGTTATTGGAAAATGCAACAGAAATATATAATTGCTATTTTCCAACTATTTTTCCTTTACTTTCTACAGAAATAGCGTATTTGAGTTGCCTTGCCCAAAATTAAAGAAATGGCACTAAAAACTGCAGAAAAAAATATCAAAAATAAATGGAGATACTGTTTTCAAACAAATTGCGTTTAAAAGTACTTTTTCCCCCATATGGCGGTATAAAAATTGAAAATGTGCGATGCTTAGATAAAATATTTGCTAGCCAACCATCTGGAAGAACAGGAGGACGGACGATATGCCGGAGAGTTCTTAAAGGACATTTGACGTCCACCGAAGTGGAGAATTCTTTGGGGCCTATAGCTACAATGGCTGTCGCCTCGAATGATCCTTATTATACACAGAAACAACAACATGTCACAACAATTTTTATTTTCCATTACACATATTATATAACTACGAATGGGACATTCACAATTACATCCATGTCTTACCCAGGGACTCGAACCCGGGCCCTCGGGGTGACAGCAGCCTCCGCTTACTGACCACGCCACCGGGCGACTTCTTAAAGTACAATTATAGAAATAATGAGAGGCAACAGCAACATCACCGCACTCACTTAGAGTAGAAAGGGTTCTTTTGAACATGAAGAGGTATGCCTCAAAGCGACTATGACCGGTAAGGAAAGCTGTAGTGGATGGAGTGAGCAGAAGAATATCCACAGATATCGCAGGGCTAGATCATAGGTATATCTACCCTTATCTGAGCAGCCCCAGTAATCCTGCAATAGTTTCATAAAATGAGGGCGAAGATGTCTTTTGATGTGCGAGTGCGGTACTGGAAGTGAAAAATCAACTGATGGCCTACCAGTTGCCTCCTTTTCCAACATATCTGCGTTTCATTTCCCAGAATACCTTATGGGCTGAAACGTGGATTAAATAGGTTTTCCAGAGAAGATTTTTGAGAAGTGATTTAATCCCAAATACAACGGAACGTTATTATTATTATTATTATTTTTTTTTTTTGGTGGGTGGGGGGGTGGGCACTTTGATAGCTGGGAAAAAGAAATAGCATAACAGGGGCTAAAAAGTTTCTTTTGCTGCTACAGATTTTCGGAAATGTTTCCGAGTAGTTTTTGTAGCACATTAATTTTCTCAGCCCGTGATATAAGTTTTTATGGTGCTATCCATTCTCAAGTAAATATTTTCACGTTCCAAAAGGAAATTTAGAGACAAACATGATAGTCGAATGCAGTAAACCAACGTTTAAAATGCACAAATAATGCGTGAAAAAGCAGCAAACAGCTGTTTCGAATCTACAGCGAGATTCTTCTTCAGTGCAAGAGAGGGAAAAAAGGGAAAAAAAGGAACAGCGTGCTAGAAAAAGCAAGGCTGAGCAAAATGATAGACAGAGACGCGCTGCCTTATATACCCTATGCAGGTAGCGAAAGCGCCAGAAACAACCAATGAGAGAGAAGCAGTGGAAACGACTGGGTGGACAAGTAGCGACATCTACCGGAAAAGGAGAGAAAATGAAACCAAAAAAGAGGAAATTAAATTAATGCTTTCCAAATACTTGGAAAATCTGGAGTACTAGATAAGTCATTGACTAAAGAGTGAGAATTTTTAATGATGTGGTAAGCTTCCCAAAAATCAAGATCAAGGTTAGAAGAACATTTTTGGATAACGGTGGCTGAGGAAAAATCGAACCTATGTTGAGAAGACCAAGAATGTTGAGCAATAGAAGAACGTTTGAGCTCCTGATTTTTAACATAACCTTCATGCTCTTTTAAACGAAATCTAAGAGCACGTTTAGTCTGACCAATATAAGAAAGACCACACTGACAAGAGATCTGGTAAATGCCCCAATTATCTAGGCGATCAACGGGGTGTTTGAGATTTGAAAAAGGGATTTTATTAACAGGAGAAAAAATAACTTTAAAATCAAACCTTCTTAGGATTTTAGCAACTTGCTGACTGATTTTAGGAAAAAATGGTAATACAACTGAAGTATTAGAGTTGGAATTAGAATGCTTTTCAGAATGGTCGGATTTCATCAATTTCTTATAAATAGAATCGATAATATTAGAGGAATAACCACGATCAACAGCAATAGCTTTGAGGTAATTAAGTTCAGCACTAAGTAACTGAGGAGTGGAACAAATATTAGTAGCCCGAAAAACAAAAGTATTGAAAGCAGCGAATTTCTGGTTAGGGGGATGAGAAGAATACCTGTGAGGTGGGAGACTGACAGCAAAAGGTTTACGAAAGACGGTAGTCTGAAAGGCATTTTCACAATGAATAACAAGGACATCCAGGAAAGAAAGACAGTTATTGGTCTCAATTTCAGAGGTAAATTGAATGCAGGGATCAATGGAATTCATAATAGAGAGAATATAATTCGGATGTTAATCATATTTACAAACAATTTTTTGGCCTTTTAATAATATTTTAAATCTGTTTTTCCCAATACTAAAATTTCAGCCTTTTTTGAAATGCTTCTTGCTACTTAATTTTTTATCAAAATTCACGAAACTGATAAGGAAGAAATCCTGATATTGATTACAAAGAAATCATGCATGCATTTTAAAACTCGACTTCATTAAGACAATTAAATTTGATTTTTAACTTATTATAAGGCATAATTTTGATGAAAATCGACATGGAATTCAGAAAAAATATCTGTAAAAAATTAACTATTTATGGGATTAAAAAATCGATACATAGATTTGTTTGTAATAGAGTTTTACGTGATTAAAATCCAAAATCGAGGAAATATCTAAAAATTTAAGACGCAAGGAGGAATTTAAAATTTCGTTTTAAAATTTTAAATTTTTTAAAAGATCTTTAAGTTATAATAAGATTGGAAATTTCGTTTAACACTAGAACGCCCGGAAATTTTACTCAAGTTTCATAAAAATATTTGACGCTAGAATTTTTATTTAAAATCATTTGACTGATTTATTTAACGTAAATCTGCGTGGTTTAAATTTTACTTATTTAATGGAAGAAATTTTGGTTCCAGTTGACATTTAATCATATGTTTGGAGTTGGATCGACTCCTTTCGGGCGTTCTAGTGTTAATGTGTTCTGTATTATTATTTCCACAAAATTTCGCATCTCTATTATGAAAATTAAAAGAATTTTTTTTAAACGTCTACCGTTCCCTTAGAGGTGATTTGCTTTTTTCTGTAGAACAAAAAATATGTTTTCTTTTTTACATTTCTTTATTGACTTTAGTCTGCAGATTACACCTGTAATATTTAGCGCAACGCGTCCGAAAGGTTTTACGCCAGTTTTGAAGCATAGCAGTGCATTTTACGTAAAATGATTTTTTCAAACTGGGCGGAATCAGACCGCAAAAACTATTAAACCGATCTTGCTAAGTTTCTTTTTAATTAAAGGTAATATAATTTATTGTAGCTTGTACCACTTTCAGCTTAAAAAAAATATGTATATATATATATATATATTTAGATGCAAGCCAAAGTGGGAAAGATGGGGTTAGGAATAGGCTTTTTTTAACACTTTCCAACAAAGTTGAAAAGTGTTTATGGCTTCGGTTTATCTGTCCGTCTGTCCGCGCTGTAACTCTCATAGATATACTCGGATTACCATGAAATTTTTGGATATTATTGACGTTTACATTAGCACTATCCCGATTTTAAATGAAGTTTGTAGCATGTTTAGTTCATTTTCAGGGATAGTCAAAAGTATAACGTTACATTACGACCAATGGGAAAAAATTGTTTCAAATGAATTTTATAGATATTACACCTTTTCAAACATAATAAAACTGATATGCATTTATGAAGTGCATATAAACATGCATTCTGTATAATATGCGGTGCAAAGAATAGTTATTATTCTTTTACTGGGAAACACAAAATAATTCCGTTACATAATGATATAGGGCGTGGGGGGGGGGGAATTGTTTGCGGCGTTTTTTAATTATGTAAAACTATTTCATATCTAATGCAATTGCTATACGTCGGTGAGGTTTATTATAAGTTATTTCATGTATAGTACGAAGTGCATAGCATTTACAGGGACACACAAAAGATTTCAGATACTATGCTGTATCCGAAGTACTGTACAGTAGCGATGATTGCTGGAAATCCATTTTTAATTATGATATGCGCTTTTATGTTTCACTATATTTATGCATATTATATGGTATGCATAAATGCTATAATTCTTATACAGGGATACACAAAAGAATTCGTAAGGTTTACTGAGTATGAGCGCAAATTACTTAAAAGTTTTTTTTAAATGAGTTATGCATTTTTACGCTGAACTGCATTTAGTTTACTAAGAAATGTCTGTAGAATATAGATAAAAGGATAGACAGGTCGCCGCAAAGAATTGGACACATGATCGTATATGGATGATAATTTCTGGAAAACTGATTTCAGTAGTTTTAGGAGTGTTTTAGTTTGAATTAAATTTTAGCTAACTAGTGGCATGTAATAAAAGTACTAGGTAAACTACAGGACTGAACAAAAGTATTCAAGTATGTTTTCATCTATTAGTATAAATTGCTGAAAGAGAAATTTCAACAACCTGCTATGCATTTTCTTGCTAAACTAAATTTTCCCATTATATAGTATATATATCCACCTACAGATCAAATACAGGGCTGTTCAAAAGAATTAGAATGCATATTTTGCTATGGACAGTAACTGCTGAAATCAGTTTTCCAAATGTTTTATGCGTTTCCTAAAATGTTTACTAAGTTATCTTATTTACCTCATTTTCCTAAATAACGAAGTTTTGTTAAGGCATTCAGGAAGTGTTGGAAAGTGTTTCATAATCTATGCTTAACGCATGATTTTGTTTCTTAAATGGCTGCTGCTTTGTTGATTTTCAACATTTTGACCTCAAATTGCTTAAAGCTAAAGAACAATATTATTTACTTATTTATATATTTTTCACACATTTCATTCATTTCATTTTTTATGACAACTAGTTGCGTAGCAACCCGTTGTGTTGCTTTTGAATTGCATGAGACAATCGATCATTTTGCGAAAAATGAAATCTTAACTTTATTGTAAATTTAGAAAGCCATTGCAATATTAATTTTATTAAATACAATATTTCAAATAATAAGTTATATTTACAATTTAAGTCAAAACTTTCCCAATAAAAATGCACATATTCTATAACTTTATTTACCTAGAGCTTTCGCTCTTCCAAGATTTTGCTTCGAATTTCGGAGTTCGTAGAAATGATGTCATTTGTGTCAACTTATACAAAAATGAATTTGTTTGGACGAATTTATTCAGAAGCATTTTATATTTATGAATTAAAATAAATATTTAAAGAATTATTTATTTTTCTCGCTAAAACTTTTCTCTTTTTTTTCTCGCTTTTTCGCATTTTTAATGTCCGCTTCTGAAATGTTTTACTGGCCATCCTAAGGCAATGGTTTAAAACCTACTTAACGACTTTAAATTAAATGAAAATAAACGTACGATGTTTTTTTTTCTTTTGACGTCAACAGAATTTATCTCAATGTTCCAGTCGAGAGTCGAATTTGTGTTTCTAAAATAAACGGATTCCTGAAGCTTGAATATGTGTGAGTTCGTATTTCGTGAAATTTTCTTGAAAACTACATCATTTTTTCACTATTTATTCAAATATACGTTAATTTCAATTTAAAAATGATTTCAAACAATGATACCTAATAATCCTTGTCATTTTCCCTTTTATCTCTTTTATCCACAAAAATGGAGCAATTTTAGTTTCCATCATTACAGAAATGTCGTCAAAAATAACGTAAAATTTTATATCTCGAAAACCAAACAAATTTTAAAATTCTACGACCACGTTTAACATCCTCGGACCCTAGCGGATAACTGGCGTTAATTTGATCACCCAACATTCCATATTCTAGGAGGAACAGCTGTGAAATACAAATGGACAGTCACTTTTTAATATAATAGATTGATGAAGATTTAATTTCGCTATAAAAAATTAGTCAGGGAGAAATGCTGAATTATTTATATTATTTTAAGTGCAAATGGCTTATTCCGTAATGGAGCCTGTACGCAATGGATATAGATTAAAAAACATTATTCTTGAAAATTACTTAAAAAGACATAATAAATAAATCAATTAAGATAAAGTTTACAAGAAAATTACATTTGAAAGTAGATTTTTTCCCTGTATAACGGGTGTAAAAATTGAAGATGCGCGCTTTTTAGAAATTGAAAAAATTGCAGTAGCAAAGATTGCAAATCCGACGTTTAATCGTCAAGCGTTGCCATTCTCAAAATGACGTCAGCCGTACGCATGGACATATTTTTCCTTTATAATATAGATAGATTTTCAAACGTGAAGTTCCGTTTGTCAGCTAAAACTTTGCATGTGAAAATGTATTCTTTTGGCTTGAGGGTCTAATTTCAGTACCGCGAAGTACAAATTACAGAAACTGATGTCTTTTAGATGTATTCGTGTAAAAATATATAGTTTTATCAAAGAAAAGGATTAATTTCTTTTAAATATGGCCCTTACTGAAGCATTACGCCAAGTGTCTCAAATTCGGTATCAGCCGAATGAAAATATATTGTAACATTAGTTTTATGAGCGAAAATGTTTTTTAAATAGTGACGTCATTTTCTGTTCAGATTTAAAATAAAGTTATTTTTAATTGTAATGAGTAAATGGTATCAATAAGGATAAATAAACCCCAATATTTCCTTTTTTCTGCAACAGTGGAAATAATACGATTGCTATCATTTTGATGAAATTTCAAAAAATCTTTTCAAATGAAATTAAAAATATAAAAGTGAAAATATTTAGAAAAATAGCTAGTGCGAGGACATCTACAAATGAACAGCTTTCATTTAAAAAAAGAATTATTAGCAAAATTGGTACAGTAGAAAGTTCAAGGAAGATGTCTAAAAAAAGCTATCTTGTGTTTTCAATATATAGATTATTTTTTCTTTTTTACTTTAACAGTTGCCTAGTAACTCTATTTCATACAAATTACATTTAAAAGCACATATTTTTCCCAATTCGGCTCTAAAAATTTAAATTGTTCGACTACATATATGTTAAATTCGTGCTTTTTTATATATTATTCTTTTATTTATTTATTGATGAAGCTTTAATTTCGTTGTAGAAAATTAGCGGGAGAGAAATTCTGAACTTTTTTTTTATGTGCAAATTGTTTATTAATATTTCGCAATGGAGCCGGCACGCAAAATCATTTAATTGATAACTAACAACGAAATAAAGCCAAAACTCACTGGGTTTTATAACAGACGATATTCTTGACATAGCACGTATTTTAATTTCAATTTTTTTTTCGGTTTTTATGAGAAAATGGCAACAAAAAGATACATCAATCTACTATTTTCATTTTCCCCCCTTTAGTTTCAACAGAAATGGAGTACTTCAGCTGCCACGATTACAAAAAAAGTAATAAAAACTACAAAAAAATTAATATCTTAAAATTAAAATGAGATACAGCTTTCAAACAAATTGCATTTAAAAGAGCATTTTTTTCGTTATACGGCGGTGTAAAAATTTAAAAAGTGCGATGTTTAGAAGTATAAAAATTTGCAGTAGAGAAAATTACAAAACCAAAATTTTATTTCAAATTTCAAAGCGGTGCCATTCGCAAAATGACGTATGCGTTACACACAAATATGTTTGTACTTTGTAATATAGATAGTTTTTGCCCAGTTGCAAATTTACATCTCAAATGATTTATTTACCAATTAGAACAATTATACTAAAATTAATCTAGTGTAATTACATATACAGCGTTTTCAGGAGTTCCAATACCTGCGATTTATTCTGTTCAGCTGATTCACATATCAGACCAGATGCTATAATAAATAAACAATTAAATTTAAAAAATCAAAAAACCCGACTGAGTAAAAAGCGAACTAATTAATTATTTCTCATGAAAGTGAAACTATATTTTCAATTCCTACTATTAGCTCACACTCTATATATATCGTGTTCAAATTTTCAATCGTTAATAAAATACTTATTATTCATCCAATCAAGCTCAAATAATTTTTTTAAACTTGTAGTGGATGACACTTGATGTTAATCCAGATTTTTTCAAATATTAATTCATTAATTAAATTAAATTAATTAATTTTCAATAATCGAGAGAGCCCTCTTCTTGATCAAGGTATTATAAGACCGAGAGAGCCATCTTCTTCATCAAGGCATTTTAAGCGCCACTCAAGAGGTAAGAGGAATGGGAGAAAAAAGTTCTGTTATTGACCTAAGTAGGAATTGACTTATTTTTTTATATTACTTGTTTATATTACTTATCTATTTTTTTTATTTACTTGTATTGATGACTTTTAAGTTGTGTTTAATTGTTAGTTCCTATTATAAACATTGTTTTGATGAGGTCTATAGATGGTCTATGACGGTTAGAGTTGCAGTAAAGTTAGAGATCCTACACACACAACTTCCAGGTTGTACAATATTTTAACGGAGCTTCTGACTGCAAAATGGTCAATGAAAGATCGTCTTCATTTTGAAAGACCCATCCAATGATATGCCACTAAATAGGGTGCGTAATTTTTTTTTACGTCTCTACCGCCATTTTGTATTTTAAGGACGCCATTTTGAATTTATAAAAACAAAACCTAGCCTATAACCATCGGGCCGTTAAGACGAATTGATAGAGACCTTATTCATTAAACTCCATCCAGCCGTTGGGATGTTTCGAGGGTATAAAGAAATCTACATACACAGATACGCGTGAAACACATAACCCTTCTTTTCAGTCGGGTGATAAGATTAGCTGGGGGAATTATATTCATCAGATTTGTCCAGGTATAACTCAGATGGCTGAACATCGGCAGCTTCAGCCAAGAGATCCCTGGTTCAAATCCTGGTCCGGACATTTTTCGCCCAGTTAGAAATTGATATTTTATAAGATTTATTCATCATTTAGAATAATTGTGTTAAAATTAATAGAACAATATCTATTTTCATAACTATTAAGGAAAATTGATTGGAAACGACTCTAGCAATCTATCGGATCCCGCCTGATTGGAAGTGCTACGACATCCACCCACGCATCTCGAGTCATATCATCAATTGAAATTTTTTTTTTCAAATGTTTTTCAAATGATAATAAATAAAGTGCAAAAACCCGGAGCTAAAATCTTTATTCCTATTGCAGAAAAAGGCTAAAAAAATACACTTTTTTCGGCCTTTAAGAGGAAAAGCCCTTTATTTCTGCAAGTAATTCAGAAAGCGAAAACTGTTGAATGTGGTTTATAGGTAATAACGTAAAACATTTGGATTTGTTGTTCGTGTAGGATAGCTTCGGTAATAAAGCTAATAACCAATTACAAGATCGTACATTTGTTATTTAAAAGCGCATTTATTAGTCTCCGGTACGGTATGCTATTTCTTTCTCCCAGCTTATTTTGTGTCGCCTACAAAAAATAACGTTACCTTACAGAAGACAGCCGTAAAACAAAGCAGTACGATTAAATACTCTATAGCAATTTTTTTAACTTCTAAGCATTGCGCATTTTCAATTTTTATACCGTCGTATTGGAAAAAAGCACTTTTAAATGCAATTTGTTTGAAAACTGTATTTCCATTTATTTTTCAATTATTAAATTTTTGTAGTTTTTTGAGCCATTTGCTTAATATTGGCAACGGAAGTACCCCATTTCTTTAAAAAGTAAAGGAAAAATAGTTGTAAAATATTAATTATATCTTTTTGTTGTCATTTTTTCATAAAAACCGAAAGAAAATGTAATTAAAATACGTGCTATTTTGAAAAAATATTATAAACTATATTTAATTTTAAGTATCTACTTTCTTTAATGACGGCATCTTTTTGCTGCATTTGTGTATTATTTCGCGATAGTGACGTCCTATGCATACTTTACTGTAGATGTTTAAGGGTGGATCGTAAATTTGGAATTTTTAAGCGGATGCGAATGACGTCATTTTCCATAAAATAAAAGCGTGTGCTGTAAATCTTAAAATTAAATGTGTTTTGTACTATTTATATATACATTTTTTTTTTTTCATCGGGGGCGACACTAAATTCTGAAAAAGCGGAATTCCTGTTTTCTAGTTAAATATATTTGCTTTGTTCTTTAAATTTATTTTTTGACTTAAAATAATCTTTTTATTTTTTAAGAACTTGACATTTACTTTGATCTTTATTTCAAAAACATTGAAAAAAAAAGTAATTATGAAATCTTGAAAAAAAAATTAATAATGAAATTGAAGTTCTTTTTTTTTATAAAACTTTGTCACTATTTTTGATAAAACTTTATTACCGACGATGTCTGTTATTACAATTTGACAGTAGACCAGAGTATTCTTGTTATTGTTGTTGATGTTGTTTATTTGGTTATAACTACACTATAAAAAAACAATTTTTTCTTAATCTAGGAAAACACAATAGAACCACAAACGAAAATATACAATTATTTCTTCCGAGTTACCCATGCTTCCGAAAAGCGTTCTTTATTTTTGGAAACTTCAGACACCAATGTATTATCAAGATTTCAAAAAGCACAAGCAATGTTTCTTTTGATGCTACAGATTTTGGTAAACTTTTTTGAGTCGTTTTTATAGCATAGTAGTCAGTTTTTCTGAACCCGAAATATCGGTTTTTCGGATTCTATGAATTCTCAAGTAAACATTTTCATGTGCAACAAAAACATGTTTTACATACCCACATGATAAATAAACAGCATCAGCCTCAGCGTCAACATTAAAATTAACAGATTACTTTATTACCCTTGCATGGTAAACCATCGATTAAGGTTTGTTGGTGTAACTGGAACCACGAGGTAACAGGGCCATACGCTATTTTATAAAAAACTGTTTGTGTTTTTTAAGTTTTAGCTTTTGTGAGCAAAGCCCCTTTATCTCTACTTCCTAAAACAACGTGTATCAACTCAATCATAACTCTCTCTTTGCTATGATAGGTTGTCAAAAATTTACGTTTCTTTTTTTTTTTAAAACAACGTCAATAGGGTTGAAATTCCTCGGATATTTATTAAAATACTCTAAGTACTTTTATTAAACAATCTTTTTATTTAAAGATTAGACATATAACTACATTAATATTATTAGGTATCTATACATATTTACTTCACGTTTTAAATGTAAGCCCGGTGTCCCAGTTACCCGATAAATGTTTCAAGAATGGGGTAACTGGGACATGTATCCAGGGTAACTGGGCCATGCTGGATCCAGTTACCCCAATAGTTATAAATAATTTTTTTGTGTTTCTCTTACTACGGGAAGTAAATTTCTCCATTGGTTTTTGCTCACAATAAAGAAAATGAGAGAATACCTTATTAAAATAACGTAATGAAATTTAAAAAAAAAAAAACATATTGAGTGGTATCAAACCAAATTTCTTGACCCCTTGAGAGGCGGTGATGCCGTTATGGCATCACTTAATTTTAATTCCTAATTGCCACATTGACACCTGAATATTATAATTAAAAATTACCCTTTATTAAGTACGCGAAAATATACTTTTACATGTTTTCAGATAGATTCTCTTGTAAATATTGGGGTCATTAAATTATTTCAACATTTTACGAATGCAAGTACCTTGCCCCTGAAAGCCAGATAGCCAGACCTTGAAATTGTACTATACACAGGGGTCGCATTCTATAGGCATAGCTGCCAATTTTTACGCTTTCTTGCTACCACTAAAATTTAATAGAGATTTTCGTTTTGTTTAATCATAAGATTTCGACGATTAAATAAGACAACATTTACTATAATATTTTAGTTGTAAGAGGAAAGCGTAAAAGTTGGCAGCTATGCTATAGGGAATCTTTTATCGTCCCTACCACTATTTTGAAAATAATATCTTCACCGCACCTTTCTTTAAGGAACAATAAAATTTTCCCTATATAATGCGACCCCTGGATAAAGATAAAGTACTTAAATACTTACGTAGCCTTTTGTTCAGAGATGCTACTTTTTCCTTAAAATACCCATGTGACTTTTATACTTATTATCTATCTGAAAGCACATAAGTACTTACTTAAGTTTTATATTTTTGGTATAATTAAATCTAATATTTTCACTGTTAGTGCTTTTTTTAGGCACACTGACAGAAAAGGTTTCCCTTAAAACGCTGCTTATTGACATATAATTTACATGATCTGCCTGGTTTAAATTTTTTTAAGTTGTTTACACTTTTTCAAACAGGACCTGATATCCGATATGAAAAAATATAAACGCGTGTGGAACATAGACCCCCTTGTCCAGTTACTCCATTTTTTGGGGCAACTGGACCCATGAGGAAAGAAAGATGAAATATGCATATTTTTATATTTTTAAATATTAAAATGTAATTTTGAGCATTTCTGTCTGATAGATGGAACCTAAATGGACACATTTACAGAAGTTCAGACTTTAATTGAAATGAACATTAGCTTTTTGAAGCTGAATTGTCAGAAGCTCCAGAGTCACGTTGTAAAATCATGTCCCAGTTGCCCCAACTAACCTTATACTGCTGAAAATGTTTACCTGAGAGTTGATAGTATCCCAAAAACCGATATTCTGGGTTGAGGAAACTGATTTATATACTATATTGATTAATACACTATATTAATTGTTCCTAAAAACCGGTATTCCGGTTTGAGAAAACTGATTAATATACTATGTTAATTATGATTAGCATGTACATTTCGTGGATTAAAAATAATGATAATGCGGTCTGTATTCATGCCGTATATATTTTTACTACATAAGTTCGAATACCAATACTACTATACTTACAAAATTAAAGATAGTAACAAAATTATAAGGTCATATTCGGTTTTCTCGGCCCAAAATTAGTAAAAATTGACTATAGACTACAGACAGGAAAAACTGATTTACAGATATCATAATAACACCATAGAGCTTTTTACTATATGTACGTTCGTATAGCAGTAATGCTGTATTTTAAAAACCTGAATTAATAGAACAAATTGACCTCATATTCAGTTTTCTCGACCCAAAATTAGTAAAAATTGACTATAGACTACAGACAGGAAAAACTGATTTACAGATATCATAATAACACTTTACAGCTTTTTACTATATGTACGTTCGTAAAGCAGTAATGCTGTATTTTAAATACCTGAATTAATAAAACAAATTGACCTCATATTCAGTTTTCTCGACCCAAAATTAGTAAAGATTGAATATAGACTACAGACAGGAAAAAACTGATTTACAGATATCATAATAACACCGTACAACATTTTACTATATGTACGTTCGTGTAGCTGTAATACTGTATTTTAAAAACCTGAATTAATAAAACAAATTGACCTCATATTCAGTTTTCTCGACCCAAAATTAGTAAAAATTGACTATAGACTACAGAAAGGAAAAATTAATTTACAGATATCATAATAACACCGTACAGCGTTTTGCTATATTTACGTTCGTATAGCAGTAATGCTGTGTTTTAAAAACCTGAATTAATAAAAAAAATTGAGCTCATATTCGGTTCTCTCGGCCCAAAATTAGTAAAGATTGATTATAGACTATAGACAGGAAAAACTGATTTACAGATATCATAATAACACTGTACAGATTTTTGCTATGTACGTTCATATAGCAGTAGTACTGTATTTTAAAAATCAGAATTAATAAAGCCAATAGAGGTCATATTCGGTTTTCTCGGCCCAAAGTTAGTAAAGATTGACTATTTTCATTAAAGAAGCAAACAAAAATGTTTTTTATTGGCTAGTGAAATTAGTGGCAGCAAAAGAAACTTGGATTTTTTAAATGCTTCTTGAAATCTCAAAAATATATTTGTTTCAAAGGTTTACAGAGATAATGAACACTTTTTGGAAACAAGGGTAACTCGGATGAAGCTGTTGCATATTTTCGGTCGTGGTTGTGTTATATTTTCCTAGATTAAGACACATTACTTTTTTACAGTGTAGAAGAGTTAATAGAATTTGTATGACCTAGAACAGAATACGCTTAAGGTTACGCTTACACTACATGCTCAGTACACCGTCCATGCATGTATCTTATAGGAAATATTTTAGTGAGCGGTATATTTGTTGTATAAATAAAGAAAACCGACAACAAACGGACGATATCTGAATTAAAAATCATCACTTGGAGCGAGAGATAAATCTTAAATAGTGTTGATTTCCGATACAAACTATACGAATAGGAAATGAGATTCCTTTTACTTTCAGCTTGTTTTACAAGCTATTATACAGACTATAGATGAAAATTGGTTTTAAAACTAATTTACTTAACAAAAAAAAAAAAAAAAAAAAAAGAATAATTGAATCAAAATTTAACGATAAATTATCTTTTATTTTGTGTGTGTGTTCGAAAACACATTCTAGTAAGATTGAATCATGAAAAATTCTGTTCAAAGTTATTTTTTTTTAAAGAAAACAACATGTTTTATTTTATGATTCAGATATTTTGTTAATCAAAATTACATTATAGGTGTTCCATGTAGCGAGACATGCCGCTCAACCTATAATTAAAATCCCAGTGACTAACATCTGAAGTGAAGTGAAGTAAGTTTAGAGTATTGTGTTGAGATGTGAGTTATCGAATAAGCGGCTGTGCGCTGCTTTTGTTTTAATAAAGTGATGTTAAAATTACCAGTGCTTTGGAAATAATTTGAGTTATAGTGTCAGTTTATTCTTCAATAGGTATAATTTTTTTACAAAATTACTGGTAAATGAATGGAATGGGAATCTGGGGGCACGGCAGTGCCCCTGCCAAGTCGAGAAAGCAGAGCCGTAAGCATCCTTTTCTGGAAGCAACTCAGGGTGCTTTTGACAGTCCCATATCCCTGCGCTGGAATTTCCCAGGAACTTGAAACTTTGTTTTTCTAAAAGTACTCCTCAAGCGGAAGCAAATGTTTAAATTTCCACGTTTCTATCTTTTCTATTTCAGAAAATATATGAAATCAAAGTTTTGCTTTTTCGACACTGACTGACTCACGGATCATCAAAAATCTGAGGTACATCCTGTAGCCCTAGAAATTTGAAATTTGGTAAGAAGGTAGTATTTGGGATACAAAGAAAGGAAAAATTAAAAAATTCGGAAAATTCGAAAAAAAAAATCGAAAATCTTTTATCTTCCGTAATCGGAATTCTTGCCAATACATTGATTATCATTGATTATCAACACGATAAAACGCAGTTTGTCAACTATACTAAATCGAGCACGAAATAGCTGGGGCCTGAATACAGTAAATTCGTTTTAATTGACTAGAACAAATAAAGGTACTACCTGATTATCCCGTCAACCGAAAAACTATCGCCAAACTATAAGATTAAATGCAAATAATGG
Source organism: Maratus speciosus (assembly GCA_963932465.1). NCBI lineage: Eukaryota > Metazoa > Arthropoda > Arachnida > Araneae > Salticidae > Maratus > Maratus speciosus. The sequence continues at coordinate 104,944,062 of OZ010795.1, read as the reverse complement.
ATGATCGTAAATGTCGCATTCACTTGACATTAAACACCATACACGTGTTTGTTACGTCATCAAATGGTTTTTAATTCGACTTTTTACTTGTAGTTTCATTAAGGTTTTATTAATTTATTTGTTTTTTCGTTATTTAAAATAAAATTGCGGCAATTTGTATAATTTGGCGAATTATTTGGCGAAATTGATCGACGGGAAAATCAAATAGTACCCAAATAAAATTAATTTATTTTACCAAATGTTAATTTGGTGAATTTAAATATTTTATAAACATACTGCAAATATGCTAACATTTCTTGATAGATAGCTGCTCTTATACTTTTGCTATATTTAACATCACTACCATATTATTTTAAACATTGCTATAGTTTGATGCAATGGCAATAGACCATGGCGCAAAATTAGCAGCAGTTTTAAAAGAAAGAGAATTTTGCTGTCAAACTTACCTCATATTTACAAAATAGTTCACATTTGCTGCCAAACTATTGACGTAGACAACAATTGTTGAAGAATAATAAATTCAATTTTCATAAAACATGGAGAGTGACACTCAGTATATAACTAACATAATCGCATACGTACATAAAAGTTTATTTTTTTTAATGGCAATACAAACTTACCTGCGATGTATAATTTTTTTAAATATGTTTTTTAGGTACTCAAATTATCGTTTTGGAATTCAAAATCAAAATTCTACATTCCCCTCTCCCCAGAAAAAATGACATATTGAAAAGAAATCAATTATTTTTATATTTAAAACTTAAACGTCATCACTTTTGCACCACTATGACGTCATTTTCTCTGACTTTTCACTTTCAACCGTGCAAAGACTACGAGCGGTAGATATGAATATTCAGTGAACAACCGTTAGTGGGCTTCCAGAGGAGATCATTTTTCATCTGTACTAACCGAAATCCGCAATAAACGATGCCTTTAACATTAATTAAAATATGATGGGGAAATGAAACTGTCCGCATTAACCGGAGATACGTCTTAAGAGGAGACGCAATAACGAAATTTGCGCTATATTCTGCGCAACTTTTTAATGTTTTACGGATAGTATCTATCACATTTCTACATTCATTAAAACAAATAAATATTAAAAAAAAAAAAAACTACCAAGCTATGCTCGGTCTACTGTGTACTAAAATCATTTAAATAAAAATTATTACGATTTACTTTAAATCAAAAGTATGAAGGTTTGAATGTTTAGTGTAAAATTCTTTCACATACTTGTTTCTAAAAATAACTTGATTGTAAGTGTTACATATCGAAAAGAGGAATAACTGAATTTCAAATTTTGGCAACACAGTTTTTTATTGTGTAAAATTTGAATTCTAGATGTCAGTGCGCATCTGCAAAACTGCTAAAAAGACGCGGTGACGGAGGGAAACGCGAAAATTGTAGGATATTCCAACGAAAGACATTGTTGATCGAAGAAAGTTTGAAAGGAAAAACTGAAATGTTATATTTTGATCACCGCATCGAGTAGTTCCTACATCTGGAGATCGTTCGTATATCTTTCATCTATATTTTCCTTCCTGTGCTAGGTAACATAGCCTAGTCGTATGATATCAGATGTGCTACAGTTGAGTATGTGGTTGCGCACTGGGATTAGCTGTGATTAGTTTCTTAGGAGGTCACTTTGACGTTCTACTTCCTCTTCTTAACAGCTAGCAATAATCTATTATTTTTCCAAATGAATACCTATCACAGAGAGAAATCAGCTAGAGAAAAAAATTAGAAGAACTATTGAGGTCAAAAGGGAAGGCCTAATCTTTCCGAGAAATCACGTTCTCAACAGCTCCAAGAAGCTAGAGCTCTCTATCGTCAAAACCATCTTCGAAAACAAAAACACACATTAAAACGTTACAGCGATTCACACCCTGAAATGGGAAGATGTAGCTCGCTAAGAAGTCGCGCGCTGTTCTGTTGCCCACCCTGGTATGATTATTGGAGCTTATAGAAGAAAAAGTTCTTGAGGTAAGCTGCAGTTTAACATAAACACTTTAGAAAACATTACAAGAGCTATAACTAAAAAAATGGGAAATAGACGGGAAGCAGACAAAGTTATAAAATGGACTCTGCACAGTAGAATTAACTTTGGAAGACTTTGATTGAACAGCTGATAAATTGAAACAAAAACTAATATAGTTACTAGAAAAATTCAATGAATGGATTTCAAACAGTAGCACATATGACAAATTCGCTTTTCTAGGAAAAGCGGAACAACGAAGCAATCAGGAGCCATAAAGTATATGAAGTAAAAGATAGTGTAATTGAAATCGACGCTACTGGAAAAGCTTTCTTCGGCTTTCTCCTTACAAAAAGAAGTGAAATCCCATCAAAAACATCTCATGTAAAAAAAAAGCCAAGTCTCCTGACTCTTTGACCGTAAAAAGTTCTGAGATCATGTGTAGAGCCAAGCTTAGCTCTCTTATTAACTCTGATATTTTAATTCACAAATTACTCCTAGTCTCTACACCTTTAGTAAATGATTATTTTGTGACTTGGCAATGACGCAGCACGAGGATGTAAAGTCTGTTGTTTACATTTTAATATTAACGTTTATTTATAAAGTTTTGCATAAAATAATTTCTATAAGAGCACTGAACGTATATGTATTTGTAGCATGGAAATAATTTTACATTACATTGTAAGCCCGGATGCGAAAACTCTCTACTGGTCAACCTTGATGTCTGGAGTTTTGGGCGATTTTCTTCCTATGTAACGTGAATACGAGCCAGACCCCTCTTTTACAAAGACCCAATCGGTGCATCCCTCCTTCACGCTTCCATCCCTCGCGTTCATATTCAGCCTTAATCAAATAATCTAATGCCAATTCAAAACATAAGTAAAGTGTTTACGTAATAACTTTCCTGTGCTGCGTAATTGCCAAGTCACAAAATAATCATTTACTAAAGGTGTAGTGACTAGGAGTAATTTGTGAATTAAAATATCAGAGTTAATAAGAGAGCTAAGCTTGGCTCTACACATGATCTCAGAACTTTTTAAGGTCAAAGAGTCAGGAGACTTGGCTTTTTTTTTACATGAGATGTTTTTGATGGGATAAAATTTACAATTAATTACAAACTGCACAAAGTTTATGGTAGTAAAAAGATTTCAATTAACTTTATTATGATGACGTGTGTAACTTGTCGTTATACCGCTTTGGTTATGTTAGTTATTTAAGCTATGAGGTATTCGCTACGGCTTTTGCCGGCATGACCTCAAATGATCACAAAAATGGCGTTATTTCCTTGGGACAACCACAAATTCAACCTTCCTCCACGAGGAAAAAAGGCAGAACCTCGTTATACCGCTCTGAACGAAAACCTCATGACGAGCTACACAATACCATTGCCTGAATGGATTAAATTGTGATAATTTCCTATTACAATTGAAAAGTATTTATATCCTTGGTTCAGTTGCTGTCTGAAAGTAAAGATTTACACCTAGGAAAAGACGAATTTAACTTTGTTTTGAATTGTTAATAATAGCACGAGCTATATAAAGATATTCTGATGCCAGGACTTCTGGCTTAGAAAGCCGGAGTATTACTTCTGCAATGTAGAATCATGATCTTTTTTTTTTTTTTTTTTTTTTCATCTATGGCGTTTTACTTTACACGTAAACATTGCGACGTTGCGACTGGTCAGTTCGACGTCAAAATGCTATTTTGCGGCTTGGGGGTGAAGTCGCGTGACGTCAGATGGCGAACTGCTATGACGTCGTTTTATCTTTTATAATTTATTTATGACTCCAGTGAAAATGATAATAAAATGTGATTTAGAACATCAACGCTTATTCAATATCTCGACTGCTTGTGCGAATTATTGAACTGCTTGTACGAATTATCAAACTGTTTGTGTGAAGACATTTGGATAAAAATAATTTTCATGAACTGTATTTTTTTTTCTAAAATAATGCTGCGAATGTACATTGTTTTTTCACACATGTAATGAAAGCATAGATATCAGAACAAAGCGTTTTTCTGAAATTAATTTTAAGGGTCTAGCATTTTTCGATTCACTATATGGTGACTTACGGAGCCTCAGGGCTCTTAAAATTGGAAAAAAGAAAAAAAATAGACCACTTTCAACATTTCATATCTTAAAATGTATTTAATTTTAAGGCGCAATTTTAATTAGGATGAAAGATATAAGTATGTTCTGACATTTCATGTATTAAAAAATTGCAAGATGCAGAATTAGCATCTAAAGGTGGCTCCAAACTGTCAGCCATTTGACGAGCAGAAAATCGTCATAACAGATAGCGTGTAGGAATACAAATGAAATTTTGCAACTAGAACAAAAATTTTGGTGCCTACGTATACTTCAGATTGTAATAATTACACTGAAACTAAATAAATTTGTATTTAAAGCATTTTTATATTTTTTAGTACAAAGTTGTATTTAGTTAATGCAGAATTTAGAAAATTTTAACAGCATAATCACATAAAAAAGTATTTTTTTTGAACAATAAAAAGGGAAAAATATGCTCAGTTTATACAGACTAACATGAAACATATGTTTAGAAAATTTCATGAAAAAATATTCAGACGTTTTTGAGACATTGTGCGCGTTATGCCTAAAAACGTCACTTGGAGAAAAATGACTTCAAAGTTTCGGAAACGCCGCTTCAGCTGTTGAGCGAGCTGAATTCTAAAGTCATAACTTCTGTTCTAATGGGAATTTTAAGCAAAAATTATATCGAAATAGTCAGAAAAGATAGGAATTTAACACCTAAAAAAATATAATTTCGAAAATTTTAAAGCTTTAAAAGTCCCGAAACCCCCTAAAATTGCTAGCCCCCTAAAATATGAATTGAACTAGCAAAAACATAAATTAACACAATAAAAATATTAATCGTTATAATAAGTTATTAATCTACAAAACTTCAAAAATTTTCCGACGTAAAGTGTAAATGATTTCTTAAGCACAATTGCAAAGCGAGGTGACAATAGGGGCATTCTCACAATCTTTTGACTTTCGGGAATAAAAATCTGGTGGAATTAAACTTGCTAAAATGACATTTTAATGTGATAGACGAATGCCTTAACGATTCAAAATAAAAAAAAATGGTCAGCAGCGAAAATTGTTTTATTTAACTGAGGTTTAAGTTAGACTTGCAGGTTTAATTTTCCTTACCATTTTACCACTATAACTTTTTATTTTCTTCTAAATTTTTACTTATAAAGAATTTGCATAGTACCCACAGGACGTTCAAATAAGAAATAATAAAAATGTAATACTTTTAGTACAGAAATTTAGTATAACATTGTCTAAAAGGGGTGTTAAAGGAGGGGCGGTAAGGTAAAAAAAGGGGACGGTATAGAAAAAAGGGCGAAATGGGAAAAAAAGGAACGGTAAGGATGGAATGGTAAAGGGAATTACCACCTATTGTTAGGCAAATCATGTTAAGACTAAGTGATAGCCACAATGTTCATTGATTTTTAGAAACAGTTGTTAACATTGGATTAAATTATTTTTTTTTTAAATTTACCTCGAAAAGTGCAGGAATAAACCTTGGGGATGGTAAGACTACCAATAAAGCCAAGATCTTGAAACTGATATTTAAATGCTTATTTAAATTCTGCAGTAAATTTCCTGTCAAAGAATTTTAGACATTCTTTCTCTAGCATACTTCTGCATGAGAAAAAACTTGAAAAAAATTCTGTGGCAAACCTATACAGAAAATCTAAAGTGATTTTCTGTATAGGTTTGGCAAGAAGGACGGTAAGAATGAAAAACCCAGGGACAAAGTTCACAAAATAATATCAACCGTAAAAATGCGTGCAGGTTAATTTTTTGCTACATACTTATATAAAACAATTGTTCCAGTTTCGGAAAAAAAATTACATCGAATTACTTTTATTGAAACAATTTTATACAGACAGCTCGAAACTTAAAAATCAGCATCAGGGACACGGGACGGTATTGGAGTTTTCCTGGTATTTGGACCCCTAACATCGTCCAAAACTTATTTATCTAGTTAATATTGTTATACAATAATGAAATGGGATGTTTCCCAGTATATGAAATAAAAAAAAAAACACAAACAAATGTATTCAAATAAATGTTATTATTTAGGGATATAAAAGTCAAAAGATTGTAGGAATGTCTCAATAACATTTATTTCTTAAAGAAATCAGCATCGGGGCTGAGATTTATTGGTGTCATTTTAAATCCAAAATCGTTGAGTCTATACAGAAATGGAGTCATATTCTAAAAAAATGAAATTTTTGGTTTTTATGAAAAAAAAGAAATCTACATACAGACTTACGATTGAAAAAGATGTGCTCCTTTATTTTCAACTAGCAAACCTCGTGGCTTTGCTCGCGTAATAGTTGAAATATGCCAAGTAATATTTGCATGACTATTTGTTATTAGAAGAACACTTTTTGGAATAATTCAAAAATTACAAATTAAGCCAAAGTTTGACTAAACTTCATTATAAAACTGCAATACACAGAAATGAGATTTTAATTAATAAGAAGAACTAAAACTAACTCTAAATAAATAATAATTTAGAAAGTATTTTGAGACTTTTATGCTCATTTCAGTATTCATTTGAAGTTTTGAAATTTTTAGAAACCATCGTAACACATTTACATCTTAAAATTAACCCTCATCTCATATTCCAAGTTTCTTGTCTAAAAGTCTACCACCTCTCTGGTGTTAGTGGAATCAACATAAAATGCCGAAACAGAGTTGAAATAGAATGTCTCTAAATATGTTGAAACAGAGACTGTCACCATTAATTTGCCAACGTTAACCTTGAAATCGGTAGGTATTTCCTAATATTCTATAGGAAACGGAATTTAGATGTTTGTAAAGGCTTTCTTGTTGTTCCTGCCAACCAGGTGGTAGTGACATCGGCATAAAATATAGCCCGTATAGGATCAGGAACTATCACTCTTGATTGGCAACTAATAACTTCTGCAATCGGTTTAGTATTTCCTGAGATTCCATACAAATCGTAATTTAGGACTGTTTTAGAATGCTTTTCGCTCCTTCCCTTCGCTCCACACCTTTTTAATTTCGAATTTATTTTCGACTGTTCTTAGACGACATTTATATTTTATAAGTAACTACCATGAGATATTTAAAGTTTCTAGCCTCTTCAGTAACGCAGAAATCACAATTTAGAAGGTTTTTTGCTCCTGCAACCCTCTATGGGATGTGGCACCGAGATAAAATATAGTTTATGTTTGAGCAGGTTCTATCACCATCAATTTGCAACCATTATGTTTGAAATCGGTTTTCGTATTTAATGCGATTGCATAAAAATAGTATGTAGAACGTTTATAGAACGCTTTTCACTCGCTTCATCCTTTTAAATTTGGAATTTTCTTTCAACAATTCTTAGAAAGCATTTGCATCGTTGAAATAATTACCATTCCAAATTTAAAATGTTAGACCCCTCTTTAATACAAAAACGCAAATTAGAAAATTTTTTGCTCCCAGGTGCTAGTGACAACAACGTAAAATATAGACTATGTTGGAGCGGGGACTGTCACCATCAATTTGAAACCATTACTTTTGAAATCGATTTATATATCCTGAAATTGCGTATTAATCGCAATTTAGAACATTTTTAGAAAGTTTTTCGTTCATTTTCACACCTTTTAAATTTCAAATTTTTAGAACATTTTTAGAACAAAATTCAAATTTTTAGAACATTTTTAGAACAAAATTCAAATTTTTAGAACATTTACATCGCATAATTACCATGTCAAATTTCAAGTTGCTAGTCCCTTCAGTATCACAAAAATCACAATTTAGAACGTTTTTTAAAATGCAACCACAAGGTGGCTCGTTGTTTGCTCCTGCACCCCCTTTGGGGTAGTGGCACCAACATGAAATACAGCCTATGTTGGAGCGAGGGCTGTCACTATCGTTTTCACACCATTATTTTTTAAATCGGTTCGGTACGTCCTGAGATTCCGTAGAAATCGCAATTTAGGAAGTTTTTCAGAACGCTTTTCGCTCATTTTCACCCCTTTTAAATTTCGATTCTTTAGGAAATGTTCTTAGAGATCGTTCGTATCTTATTAATAACTGCCCTGCCTAATTTCATGATTCTTGGACTTTCACTAACACAAAAATCGCAATTTAGAACGTTTTTTTGTTTCTGCAACCCTTAGGTGATAGTGACACCGACATGAAATAGAGCCTATGATTGAGCGAGGGCTGTTGCCATCGTTTTTACACCATTTAAAAAAATCGAATCGGTACTTTCTGAGATTGCGTAGAAAGCGCAATTTCGAACGTTTTTTAGAACGTTTTTCGCGCATTTTCACCCCTTTTACATTTCGAATTTTTAAAGAAATGGTCTTAGAGATCATTTATATCATATAAGTAACTACCATGCCTAATTTCAAGTTGCTATCTCCTCCAGTATCACAAAAACGCAATTTAGAACTTATTTTGTTCCTGTACCACCTTTTTGGGTAGTGGCACCGACATAAAATATTGCCTATGTTGGAGCGAGGGCTGTCGAGATCGTTTTCACACCATTTTCTTAAAAAATCGAATCGGTACTTTCTGAGATTGCGTAGAAATCGCCATTTAGAACGTTTTTTAGACGCTTTTCGTACATTTTCACCCCTTTTAAATTTCGAAATTTTTAAGAAATGTTCTTAGAGATCATTTATATCTTATAAGTGACTATCATTCCATATTTCATGTTTCTAGGCCCTTCAATAACACAAAAATCGCATTTTTAGAACGTTTTTTGCTCCTGCACCCCCTTTTGGCCAGTGGTACGGACATAAGATATAGCCTATGTTCTAAGTTGGATTAACACCATCATTTTGATACCATTACTTTTGGAATCGGTTCGGTTGTTCCAGAGCTTACCTCCTACAAATAAACAATTTTTCCTCTTTATAATATTAGTATAGATAAATAATATTTAACTTGATTTCTATCAATAATAAAAAGGAATAATATATGGACGTTTTAAACAAATAAAATGCCATTTATGCAGTTTGTTTTTTCAAATATATTTCTTTTCAAATGAATAAGATTTATATAAATTCAATTTAATTATTTTTTTATACTATAACATTCATTTGTTGGGGAAAAAAGGTTGCTGCATGGTTTGAAAATTGTCTTATTTAAGTAAGTATATAAAGGAATAAGATGTATGTAATTACGTTAGATACGTGTCAATTTATTTTTCATTTAAATGGTGATATTGCCCTGATTTAATGCCGTTGTATAAAAATTTTTCACTTCAGAAATAATATAAAAATTTCTTTCTGCTTATAATTTTCAAACTGAAGTTTAAGTTTCAACTGTAACATTGTCATGCATCGAAATTTATTATATTCTGCATGAGAAAAAATCCTTAGAAAATTAGTTTCTTATATTTTTCTGAACACCATCTGAAGGCCATCCCCATATTTTAAATAACACATGCTTTTTGAAAGGGAGAAAACGAAGCTAAGATTTTAATATATTTCGAAACGGAAAGCTGCATAAAATACTTTTATCAAAATTTGTATATGAATGCAATTTTGTTCTCATTGTACAAATTCTTCGACAGAAATATGAAGCGAGTACCATCGTCATGTTTTAGTTCCATTTTCTTTGTAAAGCAAAGGATTTGTTCAGATTTTTTACATCTCTTCCCCTTTCAAAACAGGGAACACCTGGAGATACTATTGTATTTTTGTCGAATAAAACTAATCATTTGCTATTTCGTATAAATCTTTATTTTAATGATTGTATTTTGTGAGAAAAAGTATTCAAAGGAAAAGAAATGTTTTTGCATATGTTTCTAGTTTGAAAAAGCTCCTAGATTCATATTAGAAAAGAGTAATAAACGATTTATTTAGCTGGATTATTTTATTTTTTAAATTAAATATTTTATTTAGTGAGTTTTAAATGTTTTATCGAGAATTTAATGGAATTTTGAGATGACACTACTTTTGAAATTCTACCAAAATTAGCTTTGATGTAGTTTTTTAATAGCTAAGTTTTATTAGCTATGGTGTAGTTTTTTTAATATTTTTGTTAATAGTTACGATTAATATCATTTTATCTCTCTTTTTACTTTTAAAAATCATTGTTTGGAATAAATATTGCAAACCGTTTCAGTAAAAAATTAAACTAGTATATCAATAAACGTTTTAGAAAAATTTATATATCAATCAACTACAGTTTCGATCTTTTAAAGAAAATTTAAATTGATAAATACGAATTTAACTCATATTTTTCAAACTGTACATCGAAATAATTGCCAAAACATTCAAATTATTATTATTATTTAAGTTAAAAATTTAAGTTTAAAAAAGATGAATGCAATAAAATTCTGAAAAGTGTCTGTTTACTAAAAATAACAAAAATATACTGCTTAGAGAAATGCTACGAATAAATATTGCAAATCTTTACATATATTATATATGTGGAAAAGGTAAATAGGCTTAACCATAATATATTCCATTTGACTATACTTCATGTGACGATTACTTACATTTATTTAAAGACACAGTACAGTACCAGCAAAAAAGAATCTTGACATTCATTGAAAAATGGGATAAAAGTAAAAAAGCACCCACTTTGTAAGATTTTATTACCAAAACTAATATTTTGTCATATTTTCCTTGGCATTTATGACACTTTTCAGTCTATAAGACATGGAAGCTACCAGATTTTGGAAATAGTCTTTGTCCATATGAACCAACAACTATTTTAATACCTCCTGTAGTTCCTTGATGTTATATGGGTGTGTCTCTGAAACTTTACTTTTCATGTGGTTTCAAGCATTTTCTATTGGGTAAAGGTCAGGTGATTTGCTTGACTATTCAAGTACAGCTATATTAATATCATGTAACTCTTTTTTGCACAAGTTTTGTCTTATGAGCAGGTGCTCCATCATGCATTAAAAATTAACATCCATGAAGATTCAGCAAGATTCCAAAATTGCAGCAAGTGGTCTTGTAGAATTTCTAAATATTTACTGCCATTGATAGTCATATTTTTGGGAAGGAAATATAGTCCATATCTACCTTTTCCATTACTAAAAGTACCCGATACCATGACACTATCTGGGTGCTTTACAGTTTTCACAGTAAACTTTGTGTCATATCGTGAAGAAAGTGTAAGTCGTCTCACCGTTATCTGACATCCCCTGATTAACCTGAAAGCAATTTTATCAGAAAACATTACTTTTCCTGTATTCTGGTGTCCAATTTGAATATTTCTCACAAAAATTTAATTTTAATTTTTCATCACATCAGTAAGCAGATGTTTTTTCGCTGCCCTTCGGACTGCTATCTCCAAGTTTTTCTGAAGTCTGTGACAGATGGTCTTTACTGATACATTCATTAGTAAATCTGAACATTTCTTTTATTTATGCACCTGTTACAGTTGGTTTTAACAGTACCTCACGTTTTAATAAACTATCAGACCTGGTTGAAGTTTTTCTTGGTCTTCCTGAACGGATTTTTCGTTTTGGTATATTGTCACATGGTAAATTGGCCCTCGCCTTTTATAGGACATAAATAGTTTATCTTGATGCTTTTAAATCTAAGGCTATACGACTTACACGAGCATTTTGTTCTAATAAAGTCAAATCACAAGTTTTTTCAAGAATTGTAAGCTTTTTATGTGCCATTATGTGCACCAGAATAATTCCTTTCTGCAACTAAAAGAACTAACAAAATCCTCTCTTTCAAACAAGTACCAAAACTAAAAAAAAGGAAAATGCTGGATCAGCTTAATCTGCAAGGATCACCGCTCCACGTGACCAATGCGTGATAGAAACTCTCTCCCGCCTCTTCTATTTAAAACAGGAAAAAATAAAATAAAACATCTGAATATTGAGTTTGTGGCTTGAGTGCCAAGATTTTTTTTTTTTTTTTTTGCTGGCACTGTACATGAAGGAACAAACAGTAAAAGTTTTTAATGTAAGTAAAGGTAAGGTAAGGTAAGCACCCACCATGGGAACCCGCTTTTGGCTTATGGTTAGGTGTAACCCCCAACCCCAGGGCAGGGAAAAGTTCTACTACCTCCGGAACCCCTTGAATGTTTTTTTTTTCGTTTACAGTTTAGGAGAAATAACAATGTTAGATATATGACAATTATTGACAGTGTGTGCAATAAATATTTACAGATGACCCCTATAATTACATTTGAGAGAAATATTCATTATTATAACATATAAATATACATAGTTTTTAGAATTTGATATTAAACTTTTTTGATCACAATTACCTACATATTTAAAACACTTTTATGTTATTTTCAGGACACAAAATATTAACATCAATTTAAACTATGTACAAATGTGATATTTGCAACACTTAAAGCTATTTTCAAGATATATGATGCAAAATTATTTTTAACTCTATACTAAAAATAAGTATTAAGGTACAAGATGCGAACAATAATTAATGTTATGCACTATTATGAAAGTATAAGTAATTGTAGATAATAGTTATTTACAAGTTTACAATACAATGATACTATGTTTGAGATATTATGTAAGATACTTGATGCAAAAATTATTTTTAAATCTACACTAAAAATTTAGTATTAAGGTACGAGATGCGAACAATAATTAATATTATGCACTATTATAAAAGTATAAGAAATTGTAAATAATAGTTATATCAAAATTCACAACACAATAATACTCCAATAATAATTAAGAATCTGCACTGGAATAATGAAAGTTGCTATTTACAATTTATACAGGGATGACCGCCCCGGGAACCCAGCTTTCGCTTTAGAGTATAAGTGCAATCCCGGGGGGGGGGGCGGGATTAGCTCACAGTTATTCTAAATTTCTTGACTTGAGGTAAAATCAGAGTAATATCAATGATATTTTTTTCGCTGTACTGATTAGTGTTTTACCAAGTTGAATGTGCATTTATGAAGCGACAGAGGTGCTTATTGATTTCAGTCGCGAGTGATGTTTCATTTGTAGACAAAAGTATTGTGATAGAAAGCATTGTTTTATCGTTACCGTATCTGTTAGAGAATCAGTTACTTATCTATTTATTTGCGATATCTATCTGAAATAAAAAAACTAAACTCTAGCAATTTTAGCATCAACCTAATTAATTTGTTAACGTTTAGTTCAATTAGAATAATTGAAAATTTTCCACTAGTCACTATAATCTTCATTTGAAGAGGAAAAAAAATGTTGTATGTATTGGAAATTTTTGTATTTAATTAATTATATAAGTGAATAAGATGCATTTAACAATGCAAGATGCATGTCATTACTTTTCATTTATGTTTTGACATTTTTCTAATCTAATGCCGCTGCGTAAGAATTTTTCACTTCGAAAATAAAATTTCTTTCTGCATGTAATTTTGAAACTGAAGTTTAAGCTGTAGCTGTAGCGTCCACATTTATCCAAACTGATTGCATTCTACATTAGAAAAAATCCTTTGAAACTCATTTTCTTACTTTTCTGAACGCTTTTTGAAAGCCATAGCTGTCTTTTAAATGACACATGCTTATTGAAAGAGAGAAAACGAAGCTAATATTTCAATATCTTTCAAAACGGAAAGCTGCATAATTTTTTTTAATAAATGTTTTATATGAATGCAAATTTCAAACAGCGCATTTTTTTTTCTCATTGTATAAGTTCTTCGATAAAAATATGAAACTAGTACCATCGTCATGTTTTAGTTCCGTTTTCTTCGTAAAGAAAAGGCTTTGCTAGAATTTTTTACACCCCATCCCCCCCCCCCTCCTCAAACCAAAAAGAAGAAAAAAAAGCGAGAACACCTGGAGATATGAATGTATTTTTGTCAAGTAAAACTATTCAGTTTCAATTTCGAATAAATCTTTATTTTAATGATCGCTTTTTGTGAGAAAAAATAGTCAAAACAGAGAATTTTTTTTGCATAAATTTTTAAATTGAAAAAGCTACAGGATTCATAATAGTAATGTAAAAATAAGAACGTTAAAAGCACCAAAAACTTTACATTTTAAGCATGCCGGTTTCGGTAGCATATAGCATACCTTCCTCAGTGCTGAGGAAGATATGCTATATGCTACAGAAACAGGCATGCTTAAAATAAAAAATTTTGGTGCTTTTAACGTTATTATTTTTACATTTCTATTATATTGCACCAAGCTCCAACTTGATAATTACAGGATTCACATTCAGAAAGAGTAATGAACTACACATTTAGCTTGATTATTTTATTTTTTGTAAATTTAAATCTTCTTTATTTCGTCAATTTTTATTGTTTATAATTATTTAAATGAAGTTTGAAAGTAACACTAGTTCTGAAATCGTACAGAAAACAGGCTATGCTGTAGTTTTTTAATAGCTTTTGTTAATAGTTTAGTACCTTTTAAAAGAATTTTCCGTCTCGTTTTACGTTTAAACATCATTGTTTGGAATAAATATTGCAAACAGATATAGTAAAAAATTAAACTAGTATATCAACAAACATTTCTAGAAAATGTAATACATGAATCAACCGCAGTTTCGATTTTTAAAAGAAATTTTAAGACTTTACAAAGGTTTGAAATTCGAATTTAATTCATATTTATCAAACTTTTCTTTGAGCTAATCACAATTTTTTTTAAATTATTATCTACATATATATTTTTCTTAGGTAGCGCGAAAAAAAGGCTGTATTTGTAGCTTGGTTGGCGAGCGTTAGGTAGTAGGTGGTTGTGACCCCTAGCTTTTTTTATAATTTAAAATTTAATTTCTAACTTAAATAAACAATAAAATAAAAAAAATAAAAACCCAACTGCATAAAAAGTGAAATAATTAATCATTCCTCATCAATGTGAAGCTAATTTTTTTTCTCAATTCCTACTATTAGCTCTCACTATTGCCATATATATCTTGTTAAAATTTTCAATCGTTAATAAAATACTTATTATTCATCCAATCAAGCTCAAATAAATTTTTTTAAACTTGTAGTGTATGACACTTAATGTTAATTCAGTTTTTTTCAAATATTAATTTATTAATTAAATAAAATAAATTAATTTTCAATAATCGAGAGAGAACTCTTCTTGATTAAGGTATTTTAAGACCGAGAAAGCCCTCTTCTTGATAAAGGCATTTTAAGCGCCACTCAAGAGGAAAGAAGAATGGGAGAAAAAAATTTTCTTATTGACCTAAGTAGGAATTGACTTAAAATATTTTTTATGATACTTGTTTATATTACTTACCTGTTTTTTTATTTACTTGTATTGATGACTTTTAAGTTGTGTTTAATTGTTAGTTCCTATCTATAAACACTGTTTTGATGAGGACTATAGATGTCTATGACGGTTAGAGTTGCAGTAAAGTTAGAGATCCTACATACACAACTTCTAGGTTGCATAATATTTTAACGGAGCTTCTGACTGTAAAATAGTCAATGAAACATAGTCTTCATTTTGAAAGACCTAAATGATATGAAACTCAATAGGGTGCGTATTTTTTTTTTTTTTTAATCTCTATCACCATTTTGTATTTTACGGCCGCCATTTTGCATTTATAAAAAGAAAACCGAGCCTATAACCATCGGGCAATTAGACGAATTGATAGAGACCTCATTCATTAAAATCCACCCAGCCGTTGGGATGTTTCGAGGGTATGAAGAAATCCACTTACACAGATACGCGTGAAACACATAACTCTTCTTTTCAGTCAGGTAAAAAGGGAATGCAATGAAATCCTCAAACAGTTTGTTCTTGATTGAAAGACTTTTTATATATTAGTTGGAAATCAAAAATAGTTTTCAAACGCAGTTCGATTTCTCAGTTTTAATTTTTTATTTATATTAAAGTTTGACAACTGTTAGATTTAAAAGAATAAAAAAAAAGAAAAAATCATTGCAATAGTTAAAAAAATCCCTACAGACAGAGGTAGATTTCGAAGTAAAATATACTAATTTCACAAACAAAAACTAAATCATGATTAAAGATAAATCCACTTTAACAATTTTATCTGGCCGCTTTTGACGAGTTTTTATTTCATTTTTATATAATAGTTGGTTTTATCAGAATCATGTTAGGGCAGTATTCAAAAAAATTCTTTTCCATGCTCAACAACTCGAAATTTTCTGGCATAATTCCAGATTCATTTTCAATTAAAAAAAAAATATATGAAACTTGCTGACGTGATTTTTGAAGATATTTATAAGCGACCTGTGTTTTTATTTTTTGTTCGATTAATTAAAACTTGATTTATAAACAATTATTTTCTCAGAAGGACAATATTTTTCGTTTCTAACACACTCGCTTCGGGAAATTCCGTTCAAAATGCCCACTTTGACATCATTTTTTGAAATATATTCTGCCTCTATCAAAAAATCGATCATTACGGTACATTATATAGTTACTTCATAAAATGAAATGAGATATCCAATTAAGCAATTTAAAAAACACATAACTCAGTAAAAATACATTTTGAGGAAGTGCTGTTCATGTTACATAATGTGTGGAAATTCTTTAGTGCAGCACTGTACTCGTATATGACCTATAGAATTTATACACACCACGTAATACACTAAAAATTAGATAAGTTTAAAAGGACATACCATTTCGGAATAAAAGAAAACATTAATATAGTTAAAGTTTTGGTCACAAATGCTCAATGGTGACTTTACGAGGAGAAAAAAGTGATGGACATAATTATCCCTCCCAAATATATGAAGTTTTACAGATGTTATTTATGTGGCAAACATAAATAGTGAAATAACTTAACCATAATACTAGGTTGATCAAAAAGTTCTGGAAAATTTGTGAAAGTTACGTTGTCATGCGCAAATTAACAACAAAAACAACAAGGACTATTCTTCAAAGTAGAGACCATCATAGTCCAATACTTTCTGCTATCGTTCTTCCAGATTCCGGATTTGTTGGACGTACCATGGCGGTTCCTTGGAATCTAAAAACTCTTGGCATGCTTCTTCAACTTCATTCGTTTAGAATCGTTAGACCTTTTCTCCAATAATGCCGGATCAACACACGCAAATCATACTGTTCAACAGGAATTTTGGAGCCGAAATTCCTGAACTCCTATAGATATACCATTGGTATTCCTATATACGATATAAATTCTCGTAACTATTAGATTAAAAATTTCCCAGAACTTTTTGCTAAACCTAATATATTCCAGTTGGCTACACTTGATTTCACGAATATTTACTTTTTTTAATTCAACACTGATTGTGTGTTTTAACACAATCCGAGTTGAATTCATACATTTTTCTCCGGGAGGGATTTCTGTGGCTGCGGGGGGACAATATAGGGTTCCGGGGAGGAAATTACACTTTTTGACCATTGAAAACATAAAATCTCAAATCTTCCGGTGGGGGGAGAGATCTCATTGCTCTGGGGGGAATGCCCCCCCCCCCCCGCCCGAGCCACCCACTGAATTCAACAATGCACACAACACGTGAAGAAGCAAAAAGGTAGATGATTGGAAAGTGAGTAAACAATTAAATATGTTCACATGCCAAATTAACAGCAATAAAATTAAAGAAATACTTTTGTTTTCTCTCACCAAAGTAAACCAGCCAGAAACGCCGAGCCTTGTTTATAAACTCAACAAATACTTTACACACTTTTATCCAAAATTTTATATGAATGCTTATTTTAAACAGTGCAATTTTTTTCTTATTGTATAAATTCTTCGACAGAATTTTGAAGTGAATACCTTCGTTTGTTTTAATTCCGTTTTTTTTCCAAAGAAAAAACTTTGTTCGGATTTTTCCCATCCCCTTCCCATCCTTTCTAAAATAAAGGGAACACCTAGTTATACGAATGTATTTTGTGAAAATAAAACAATTCAGCTGTAATTTCGTATAAATCTTTATTTTAATGATCGTATTTCGTGAGCAAAATAATCAAAGCAGAGAATATTTTATTGTATACATTTCTAATTAAAAAAAAGAAACAGGATTCATATTCAGAACGAGTAATGAGCTATATACCGGGTGTCCCAAAAATGACTGATGAATTTCAAAATTCAATAACTTGCAAACGGTGACAGATATTAAAAAAATTCTTGCAGGAGAGTTATGTATGATGGCAGGAGTTTTATCACAATGATTCTTGATTTTAGTTCGAATTTCAAACAATAGATTGCCCTGAGAGAAATAGGTGCTCAGTCCAGACCCGATTTTTGGTACTTCGGGATCCATTCAATGCATTTTAATCTCCTTTTTTCTCATGGAAGAAGAGAGAGGCCGAAAAATTGAGCCTGGATTTAGAGGTTATTGCTTGCAGCGCCATCTATCGATGCTATTTGTAACTAAAACTGAGAAACACATCATAAAAACTTCTGACATTTTACACAACACTCCTTAAAGAATTTTTTTAATATCTGTCACCGTTTGCAAGTTATTGAATTTTAAAATCCATCAGCCATTTTTGGGGCACTTGGTATTACGCTTGATTACTTTATGGTGATCTATGACGTAACTCATAGTAACTCACAATTTCGTGAATTGAGGTAAAATCACAGTTATATCTCTGTCATCGTTTCATTGTACTGGTTAGTGTTTTACCGGGTTGAATGTGCATTTATTGACAGAGCTGTTTATCGCTTTTAAAACATGCCATGTTTAATTTATGAAAAAAAGCGTTTTATCATTTTCGTATTTTCAGGAGAATCTGTTACTGATTTATTTACGTATGCTATTTATATATGAAATAAAAATTAGACTCTAGCAATTTTAGCATTAAACTAATTCATTTATAATTGAATAGTTCAATTTTAATAATTTAAGATCTGCCATATATTCTTCATTTGTCGGAAAACAAGCTGTGGTATGTATAGAAATTTTTAGAATTTAATTAAGTACATCAGTGAATAAGATGAGTGTAACTATGTAAGATGCATGTCATTTTATTTTTCGTGTACGTTTTGACATATTCTTGAACTAATGGCGTTGTGTAAGAATTTTTCACTTCAAAAATAATATTCAAATTTCTTTCAGCTAGTAATTTTCAAACTGAAGTTTAAACTGTAACTGTAACGTTGACATGTATTGAAATTTGTTCCATTCTACATAAGAAAAAAATCCTTTGGCATTATTTTCTTATACTTTTCTGAACACCTTCTGAAGGCTGCACTGTATCTTAAGTAACACATGATTACTGAAATGGAAAAAAATGAAGCTAAGATTTCAATATTTTTCAAAGATAGAAGCATAAAATTCTTTTATCAAAATTTTTATATGAATGCAAATTTCAAACAGCGCATTTTTTTTCTCATTGTATAAATACTTCGACAGAAATATGAAACTAGTACCATCGCCATGTTTTAGTTCCGTTTTCTTCGTAAAGAAAAGGGTTTGTCCGGATTTTTTACACCTCCTCCTTCTACCCCCTCCGAAAAAAAAGAAAAAAAAGCGAGAACACCTAGAGATACGAATGCATTTTTGTCAAATAAATCTATTCAGTTTCTATTTCGTATAAATCTTCATTTTAATGATCATATTTTGTGAGTAAAAATAGTCAAAGTGGAATTTTTTTTGCATATTCTAATTTGAAAAAGCAACTGGATCCATGTTCAACAAGTAAAAGTTAAATAAAAAAAAAAATCCGACTGCGTAATAAGCGAACTAATTAATTATTTATCATCAATGTGAAACTATTTTTTATGTTACTTACGTATTTTTTATTTACTTGTATTGATGACTTTTAAGTTATGTTTAATTGCTAGTTACCATCTATAAACACTATTTTGATGAGGCCTATAGATGTCTATGAAGGTTAGAGTTGCAATAAAGCTAGAGATCCTCCCTATACAACTTCCAGGTTGTGTAATATTTAAACGGAGCTTCTGACTGTAAAATAGCCAATGAAACATTGTCTTCATTTTGAAAGACCTATCCAATGATATACCACTCAATAGGGTGCGTAAATTTATTTTCGTCTCTACAGCCATTTTGTATTTTACGGCCATCATTTTGAATTTACAAAAACAAAACTAGCCTATAACCATTGGATTGGACGGATAAGACGAATCGATAGATACCTCCTTCATTAAAATCCATCCAGCCGTTGGGATGTTTGGAGGGCATAAAAAAATCCACATATCCAGATACGCGTGAAACACATAATCCTTCTTGACAGTCGGGTAAAAAGAGAGAAATGAACTATATATTTCGTCTGATAATTTTATTTTTTTAAATTAAATCTTTTTATTTCGTTAATTTTTAATGTTTTATAGTTATTAAAATGAAGTTTAGAAATAAGACTACATCTGAAATTCTTCAGAATGCAGACTTTGATGTAGTATTTTAATAGCTTTTGTTAATAGTTGAGTACCTTTTTACTAGTATTTTTTCTTTCGTTTTATTTTTAAAAATCATTGTTTGGAATAAATATTGCAAACTTCTTAGTAAAAATTTAAATTAGTATATCAATAAACTTTCTAGAAAATTTAATACATCATTTAACCACAGATTCGAGCTTTTAAAGAAATTTTAAATCACGAGGACGCTTTGATAAATACGAATTTAATTCATGTTTTTCAAACTTTACGCTGAAATAATTACCGAAAAATTCAAATTATTATTATTTTTAAAGTTTGAAATTTAATTTTTAAGTTTTTAATAAAGTAAATGCTATAAAACTGAAAAAAAGTTCGTTCATAAAAAATAATAAAAAATCTACTGTTTAAAAAGAGCAGTTAAAACTAAAATTATTTTTAAAATGCAATCTGATTTGTCAGTTTCAGTTTTACATTTATATTAAAGTTTTATATTTTAATAACTGTTAATATAAGGGTATATTTCATTTAGAAAATAAAAAACACAGCATTAATTAAAAAAGCCGGAAAAAATCAAAAAATCAAATTATAACCGATATGCAAAACTTTTATTTAAAGTTTTCTATCACCGATAGAAATTACACTGAAATATAAATATTGATTTTTAAATTAACTTTATTGAACGCAGTCTGATTTTTCACCCCTCTCCCGAAGTTGATATATTTGCATGAATAAGACGAAAAATAAATTGTTCATGTTTTTTTTCCTGCTTCACTGATAAGAAAAATAAAAGAAATAAAATCACTATATTCAGATGCCACGAGCGTAAAAACTGGTCTCGTTTCTTTATGCTTCTGATACATAAATCATTTACGATCACGTTTGAAATCCATTAGCATGTAAACTACACCAAATCATAACGAAGTTTATCATAACTTTTGCAGTGTTACACTAATGACTGTATAAAAGTTTAATGGAAATTAAGAGCCTTAAAAAGGTGACGTTTGTTCAGACGTTTTTTATGATGTTTTCTTGTTTTCTAATTAACATCATCAGTAAATATAAAAAATGTTGATTAAAATAAATAAGAACAAAAAATCATACATAAGGCATAGATTATTAAACACTTTCCAAAACTAAGAGAATACATTATTAAAAAATGTCTTTACTTCATAAAATGAAATGAGATATACAAATAAACAACTTTAAAAACAACTTAGTAAAGATATACTTTCAGACCGTTCATATCCAGTAATGTGCAGGATTTATTTATTGCAGGACTGTATATGATTTATAAAATTTATACACGAAAAATTAAATAAGTTTAAAAAGGCATACCACAACGAAATTTGTGAAAACTTTTATACAGTTAACATTTTGGTTTCAAAAAGACACTGGTGGCTTTAGGAGGAGAAAAAATTAATAGACGTTATAAACCCTCTTAATTATTTGAAGTTTCACATGTGTTATATACACTGCTCAAAAAATTAAGGGTGCCAGCAAAAAAGTGAAGAGAATAGTGCAAGACAACCATGTATGGGCATAAAATGGATAGTACACGTGTATCAATGCGCAATACAAAAAAAAAAAAAGAAGCAAATTTTTTTAAGGGAGCTTTTATTCTTTGAAAAGATGGTTTAGGGCAACAATTTGGTTTCATGTAAATTTTAAAGAAAAGTATTGTTTAGAAGTGATTCAAGTTTTTAAGATGGCGTGTCGTCTCCTCGAACAGCTACGACTGCTTCAGACCTGTTTTCCATGTATGCGACGAGGTTATCGATAAGACTTAGGGGAGTACTGTCCCCCTGCTCAAGAATTTCAATCTCCAAGATCCGGCCAGTAAAAGGAGAACTCGGTCTCGTAGCAATGTGTCGTCTGAGTATGTCCCAATCATGCTCGATCGGATTTAGGTCAAGAGAGCATGCTGGTCATTCCATACGCTGTATATGGAATATAGATGTTTGGTATATTCGTATACATAAGACGAAAAATAAACTGTCCATGTTTTTTTCCTGCTTAATTGATAGGAAAAATAAAGAAATAAAATCACTATATTCAGATGCCACGAGCGTAAAAACTGGTCTCGTTTGTTTATGCTTCCGATACACGTGTCATAAATCAATTACGATCACATCTAAAATCCATTAGCAGGTAAACTAAACCAAATCATAACGAAGTTTATCATAACTTTTGCAGTGTTACACAAACGACTGTATAAAAGTTTAAATTAAGAACATTAAAAGGGTGACGTTTGTTCAGACGTTTGTTATGATGTTTTCTTGTTTCTAATTAACATCATCAGTAAATATAAAAAATGTTGATTAGATTAAGCATGAACGAAAAATCATGCATAAGGCATAGATTATTAAACAATTTACAAAATTAAAAAAATATATTATTAAAAACTGTTATTACTTCATAAAATGAAATGAAATATACAAATAAACAATTTTAAAGCGCACAACTTACACTGTAAAAGAAATTACGTTAAAACACGGAAATTGTGCTGGCAATAGAGAGTAAGTACTATTTCCGTATTTTAACGGAATTTTTTCTCCGTAAATTCCAGAAAAAAGTCCATTAAAATACGGAAATAGTACTGGCGTCTCGATTGGCAGTACAATTTTCGTAATTTAATGGAATTTTGTTTTACAGTGTAGTAAAAATATGTTTTCAGACTGTTCATATCCCGTAACGCGTAGGAATTATTTTGTGCAGCGCTGTATATGATTTATAAAATTAATACACAACACTTAATACACTAAATATTAGATAAGTTTAAAAGGGAATACCACAGAAAAATTTGTGAAAACTTTTATACCGCTAACATTTTGGTTACAAATGGTGACTGGCGGCTTACGAGTGGAAAAAAATTATCCCTGTTAAATACACTGCTCAAAACAATTAAAGGATATTGCAGTTTTAGGTGGATTTTGTACCTGGTAAACTGTTTAGCTGATTGATACATGGTCGACAGACATAGTAGGTTATATGAGAATAAATTACACATGTTTGGCAGAAAAAAATGCATTTTATTGCGCATTTGTGTACTAAAGGAAAAAAACACAATTTGTGCATATGAGAAAAAAAGAATAAGAAAAGGTGTTTTCTTCAAAGAAAATCATTTTCAGTAGGGGGTATGGTTTCCACGGGCGGCCAGCAACGTTGGACACCTTTGAGGCATGGACTCAATGAGGCTATTAATGACGAGTTGGGGTATTCTGCCCCACTCTTCCAGAAGAGCTCTTTCCAGTTCTTGGAGAGTTTGTGGGAGTTGTTGGCGGCCAGAAACTCATCTTCCTAGAGCGTCCCAAACGTGCTCGATTGGATTCATGTCTGGAGAACACGCTGGCCATTCCATTCGAACGATTCCTTCCTCGAAAAGGAAATCCTCCACCAGGTTTGCACGATGTGGCCTGCAGTTATCGTCCATTAAAATGAAGTTATCTCCGATTGCTGCAGCGTAAGGGACTACAATAGGTCTGAGGATCTCATCCCTATGTCGGCGACCAGTCAGAGCTCCATCTCGAATGATGTAGAGGTCAGTGCGCCCGTCAATGGAGATGCCACCATACACCAACACTCCTCCACCGCCAAATCTGACACTTTCGTGCACGAACGCAGGATTATTCCTACTGTCACGGTCCCTCCAGATGAAAATACGCCTATTATCCGGATGCACAGAAAAACGGGACTCGTCAGAAAACAGAATATTGCTCCATTCATTTCTCCTCCAGTTGACATGCTCGGTTGCCCACTCCCTGCGGACGCGATGATGCCTTGATGTTAATCTAACACATACCATCGGTCGGCGAGCATACAGACCTACAGCACGGAGCCGGTTACGGACAGTCTGAGTTATAATCGTGGTGCCTGTAGCCGAGCGAAGGTGTTGTTGGAGAAGAGTAGCGTTCATGGTTCGGTGTCTCCGAGCTGTTAACGCTAAATACCGATCTTCATTGGGCGTTATTGCCCGTCTACGACCATGCCCTGGTCTTCGGCCTGCACACCCACTCTCCAAAAAACGGTTCCAGATCCTGGAAATGACACTTTGTGACACTCCAATGGCTTGCGCTACTTCGGCTTGAGTTTGGCCTCCTTCTAACCTACCAACAATTCTCAAAGCTTCTGAATCTGTCAAATGACTTCGCTGAGACATCGTACTCATCGAAACAAAGCAATCACTGAATGCCGATCATCCTTGTCTTCATTCTCTTTTATCCAGTTGAAAGTCAAATTTCATTCGCTGCCGCTGAAGCGACGTTTTTGACGTCGAACTCAAAATTTGCATACTCCACAGTTTGAAAACCAGAAAAATTTGCATTTGTGATTCTCTTCTTCTATTTTCGGCAAAAAAAATTTCGTTTATATCTTTATTTTATATAAAACTTCAAATATCCTTTAATTGTTTTGAGCAGTGTATTTGAAGTTTCACATACGTTATATAGTTCGGGAAAATAAATAGCGAAAAATTTTAATCACAAAATATTCTAATTGACTATACTTTATTTGATGGGCCCTTACATTTCATTAAGCACACTGTACCTGGAAAAACAAACAGTAGATGCTTGGAAAGTGAGTAAACACAATTAAATAGGACCACATGCCAACTGTACAGGGACAAAATTACAGAGAATCAATTTTGCTTTCTCCCAACAAACAAAACAGTCAGCTATGCTAAGACTTGCTTATAAACTCCGCGAATACTATTCAACTGATGACAAAATCCATCTCCTTTTTGGTTTCGTGAATCTTTTTATCTCCACCGAGTTGAGATGTTACGCATTTAGACGTTGCTCGTTTTTTAAACACGTACAAAACTATAGAAACCATGCGAAATGATTCCCGCCACTGGAAAATTTGAATGAGTTTACCCGTCGCAGAATCTCTGTAACTTCAACTGCAATTGTCGCCTTACAGAAAAATGACATTTTTGTCACAAATGTTCGAATCACATTCATGGTAATCTATGATGTAACTTTTTGGAGGTTGTGAGTTTTATACAAAAGGCCTATCTTTTTAATAAGATTGTTCTTTAAAAATAATTTTATTTTAATAAATATGTGTAAGAGAATATTAAATCCTTCTTACCTGTATGGACGAAAATGCTGGAGCGTCGAGACACACTGGATTCGCTATATTCTGTGGAAGCTCTTTAACGTATATTTTATTAGAAAGAGTATTGTGTGGTGAATTCCTTGTAGTGATGCAGACTTTCACTTTTAAAGAAGACTAACTAAATTTAATAGAAACATAAATGATTAATACACGATATAAATTCTTGATTATTAATATGGTATATACTCAATATTCTAGGCTAAGAATTTACTGCATTCTTGAGGAGCTAAGACTGCTTCCTATGAAAATAATTGCAAACAGGAGAAGACAAAAATTACGTGCTTATCACACAGATGCTACGCCCAGGTCTGAGATAAAAAGGGACGAAAAACATATTCCTTATTGTTTCCAACATAACTCATAGTAAAGCAAAATTTCGTGGCTTGAGGTAAATCCCAGTAATATATCTCACATCGTTTCGCTTTACTGATTAGTGTTTTGCCCAGTTCAATGTGCATTTATTAAGCGATAGAGCTGATTATTCTGTTGAATCGAGTGTCATGTTGTTTCATTAATGAAAAAAGTATTTTGATAAAAAGCACTGCTTTATCATTCTCGTATTTTGACTGTGAATCTATTAGGGTAAGGTGCCCTATTATCGTCCTCCAGTCACAAATCTCCCCAGTCCAAATTTGGATTTTAGATAGACTAACTACCCACGCACATAGAAACATAGGAAAATATCGTACAAGAAAATTTAACAATGCGAAAAATTGTTTTTTTTCAAAAGAATCTAAAAAATAAAAAGAAAAAAAATGGTCCCAATTTCGTCCCTCCAAAAAATCCAAAACGCCGAAGCTTAACTTATAACTAAATCAAAATCTATTTCGAAATGAGTATGTAATTTAATTTACATTAAAGTAAGGCACAAAGAAATGTACTAATTATCAGTGGAAGAATAACATAACGAAACATTAGCCATCCAAACATGTGGAAGAAAATTGAAAATAATGTCATGAAAAAGCAGTCCTAATTTCGTCCCCGGGACGAAAATAAGAACTGCAAGGGGGACGAAATTGGGACCACTTTACTTCCCAATATGACGGAGCTTCAGTTACCGTAAGATGAACTAAGCGTCCTAAAACTCACTGTATGCTACAGTCAGCATTTTACCAACGTAAAATACATGCAATGAATAAGAAATAAATACTTACAGTACAGTAAATAACGTTCTACAAACGACGTAATAAGAACTAAGGTCTTCTAAAAATAGGAAATTCACCGTCTTTAATTTATGTATGCGTCTTGGCGAACGAAACTTTCAATACTGACCCCTTTTACCTTTCGTCCCATGTGCCTTGCGTCATAAGTGGCGCCACTTTCGAAGAAGCGGAGAAGTTAAGGGGGACGAAATATGGGCACTTTACCCTACTTATTTATTTACGTACGCTATTTATCTGAAATTAAAATCTAATTCTACCAATTTTAGCATCAACCTATTTAAATTATTAAGGGGTAGTTCAATTAGAATAATTGGTAAAATGACAGTAATATCTATGATATCGTTTCACTGTACTGGTTTATGTTTTACCAAGTTGAATGTGTGTTTATTAAGTGACAGAGCTGCTTATTGCTTTCAAGCGTGTATAATGTTGTTTCATTTATGAAAAAAAAAGTGTTTTATCATTTTCGTATTTTTAGGAGAATCTGTTACTTATTTATTTACGTACGCTATTTATCTGAAATAAAAATTAAACTCTAGCAATTTTAGCATAAAACTAATTAATTTATAATTGAATTTTTCAATTTGAATAATTTAAGATCTGCCATTAGTCACTATAACCTTTATTTGTCGGAAAACAAGCTGTTATATGTATAGAAAATTCTAGAATTTAATTAAGTACATCATTGAATAAGATGCATGTAACTATGTAAGATGCATCTCACTTTATTTTTCGTTTACATTTTGACATTTTCCTGAACTAATACCGATGTGTAAGAATTTATCACTTGAAAAGCAATATTCAAATTTCTTTTTGCATATAAATTTCAAACTTAAAGTTAAACTGCAACTGTAAAATTGACATGTATCGGAATTGATTCCATTCTGCATCAGAAAAATCTTTTGAAAATCATTTTATGATATTTTTCTCAACGCCTTCTGAAGGCTATCGCTGTATTTTGAATAACACATGCTTATTGAAAGGGAGAAAACGAAGCTAAGATTTCAATAGCTTTCAAAACGGAAAGATGCTTACAATTCTTTTATAAAAAAATTATATGAATGTAAATTTCAAACACTGCAATTTTTTTTCTCATTGTATAAATTCTTCGACAGAAATGTGAAGCGACTACCATCGTCATATTTTAGTTCCACCTTCTTCCTGAAGAAAAAGCTTTGTTCAGATTTTTCACACACCCTCTCCCTTTAAAAAAGAGAGCACCTGACGGTACAAATGTATTTTTGTGAAATAAAACTATTCCGTTTCAATTTCGTATAAATCTTTATTTTAATGATCGCTTTTTGTGAGAAAAAATAGTCAAAGCAGAGAATTTTTTTTGCATACATTACTGAATAGAAACAGCAACAGGATTCCTATTCATAAAGAGTAATGAACTATTTATTTCACTTTATTATTATTAATATTATTTTAAATTAAATCTTTTTCATTTCTTCGACTGTCAGTGATTTACAGTTATTTGAAAGAATTTTGGAAATGACATTACTTCGGACATTCTTCAGAAAATAGGCTTTTATGTAGTTTTTAATAGCTAATTTTTGACAGTTATGCTGTAGTGTTTTGATTGCTTATTTTAATAGTTAAATATATTTTAAATAACTATTAACATTTTTATATTTTTAAAAGTTAAAATAATAATAAAAAAAATAATATAGTTAAATAGTTTATCATAGTTTTTAATAGTTAAATATATTTTAATACCACTTTTTAGAAAATTTAATATATCAATCAACCACGGTTTCGATATTTTAAAGTAATTTTATTTATAACGAAGGTTTGATAAATACGAATTTATTTCAAAATATTCAAACATTTCTTCTAAGTAATTAATTTCTTTAAATGATTATTATTTTTAATGACTATTATTTTCTAAGTAAAAAAAAAGGGTTAATGAATGAAACTGTTAAAGGGTTTTAATTGCGTGGATTTTTTCATTGCTAACTAAACGTTTAGCCAACAGAGTGAAAAAATGTCCAAGTCGGGAATCGAACCCGGGTCATTAGTATATAGCACACCAACATACTACCAACCGAAAATCTCCGACTACACACAGCATGACAACCCTCACATCCTACCCGGTTCAGTTAGTAGAACGTTGGTGCACTATACCAATGACCCGAATGCAAGCCCCGGGTGGTACACTTTTCGCTCTATTGGATAAACGCTCAGTTAGTTTCGAAAAAAAAATCATGCAATTAAAGTGTTTAATATTTCGAGCGAAATTCATAACTGCAAAAAAAAATATATTTTAAAAGGTTTGTTCAGTAAAAATATTGACTTTTTAAAGTTTAGTTAAAAACTAAAATGTACTTTTTTTAAATACAACTTGATTTCTGAGTTTAACCCAATTGTGCCTGAATTTTCATTTTCTAAAATTTGTTGGTAAAATCACTTTAAAATGTTGCAAAATGAACTGAAAAAATACTACAAAAAATTACGCTAAAATATTTTTGTATTTATTTCATAAAATGAAAACGAACTAACTAGGGAACGTTCCCAGGTGCAAGTTGTGGATTTGGACGAGAGTGGTATATCAAAAGAAAGTTCTCGTCCTGTATATTAAAAAGTCCAATGGAACTACCCGTCCGAATCCAACCGTTTTCGAGACATCCTCACTTGAAGTGTGAATAAGTAAATAAATAAATTGGCAGGCAGGCATATAAATTGTTCGCAAGTTAAAAGTTTCTTTGCATTGTTTTAATCCTCTACCAATGCCTTTTCCCGAGCTACGAGCAAAATCCTTTACACCCACACATTGCCGAAAAATTTGCATAAAACAAGGTGCTGGAAATAGCAAAAACAGATGGAAAAACTCTCCGAATGCAGCTGTTCTCGAAAACTTCGTAGAATGCGAAGTGCCTGTCTAAAAGAGGGGAAATAACCGGGAATGTGTGGGTGTAAAGGATTTTGCTCGTAGCTCGGGAAAAGGCATTGGTAAATGATTAAAACAATGCAAAAAAAAATTTTAACTTTCGAACAATTTATATGCCTGCCTGCCAATTTATTTATTTACTTATTCACACTTCAAGTGAGGATATCTCGAAAACGGTTGGATTCGGACGGGTAGTTCCATTGGGCTTTTTAATGTACAGGACGAGAACTTTCTTTTGATACCACTCTCGTCCAAATCCACAACTTGCACCTGGGAACGTTCCCTAGTAAGTATGGGAATATGCATAATATTTGTAATAATATATGCACAATTATATGTTTTGTCTATATTTGTATAAAATAAACTTTTAAATTGTATATTATATACTATAATTTGTATTTTTATGAATGAATAAAAATAGATAGATATTGCTTTACAGAGACAGATAACATTATAATTATTAGTAATAATAAATTAAGAATAATTATATTTGAGTATTGAACACAATTTGCTTCATGATCATCTTGAAAAGGACTTTACATAAACAACTGTCCTTTAAATGGCTGATAAAAATATGTACTCACTCGTGCCTAGCGCCCCATATTTTGTACGTTAGAAAAATACATAAAAAATAGGCTTGAACGCATAATTTCACAATTAAAAAAAATACGTATTTCAAAGAAGTTTACAAGCTACAATTATGAGTTATTTATTTGGGTAATTGGAAGAAAAAGCAAAAATAAACTAACTTTTTATATTTCGCCACCTAGAAAATGCCTTCGTTTTAATCAAATAAATATCCATCTTATGCTACAATATTTCGGTAACAGATAAAGACATTTACAGATAACCATTTCATACAATTTTTATGTTATAAAGAAGAAGAAAATTATAAAAAAATATTAAAATTAGAAGCGTCTCCAAAAAAGGAACGGCCCCACCAGTGGCCGAGAGGTTCTGCTCTCGAAGCTGGTAGACGGGAGGTGCTGGGTTCGAACCCAATCGCGCCCGTCGGCCTAATCGTTTCGGAGTTTTCGTGGTTTTCTTCGAAACCTTGGATTGCCAAGCGTAAATACGGGTCCCTTAGAAAGACCCCCACGAAAGGCACCCCCCGCCTTAGGGCCTATATCCCTCGTGTTGTTAATTGGCCGTCATAAACACAACCAACCAACCAAAAAAGGGACGCTAGGCATGAATGGGTTAAATTATATATTTATAGTAAAGTTTTACCTTTGAATGACAAATAATAAAAAAAAAATATTGCAATGATTAAAAAAATCACATAAACATCAAACAATAAAATATTATTTGATATGCAAAACTTTTATAAAAAGTTTTATAGCAGTGATGGTAATTATACTGAAATATAAATATTGATTTTTACATTAACTTTACTGAACACAGTCTGATTTTTTTCCCTGTCCCAAAGTTGATATATTTGCATGAATAAGAAGAAAAATAAACTGTCCATGTTTTTTTCTGCGTTACTGATAAGAAAAATAAAGAAATAAAACAACTTTATTCAGATGCTGTAAGCATAAAAACTGATCTCGTTTCTTTATGCTTCCGATACACGGGTCATAAATCAATTACGACCACATCTGAAATTCATTATCAGCTATAAACTACACCAAAAACTAACGAAGTTTATCATAACATTCGCTCTGTTACACTGACAGTTGATGTAAAAGTTTAATCGAAATAAAGAGCCGATAAAAACGCGATTTTTGTTTAGACGTTCGCTTAGATGTTTTTTGTTTTCTAATTATTATTAACAAATAATATAACAAGTCGGAAATTGTGCGTCAAACGTGGCAAATGAGGTGCGTTCGTACTATAACTAGTTTTATAAATATTCAGATGTTTGTGCAATAGCTGTTGCAATTTTATGCAAAAATGCATGAATACAAAATTTATTACGATTATATATATTAAATTCAGTCATACGGAAATAATAGGGCTCCATTTTAAATAGGAGCATGGCAACCTAGGATCATTACCTATCGTGGGATATCATTGAATTAATTACGTATGATTTAATAGAATGAAGAAAACTCTTATAAATATCTTTTTAAGTTTTGATTCGATTTTCATAAAATTTGAAATGACGCGATAAAATTCTTCATCGATATATTAGATTTCAAACCATTCGGTTGAGTAGTTTTTGCGCTGTTATATGCGGACAGATGGATAGACAGTCGAACAAACAAACGAACGGACGAGACGACGATTATAGTGTTGGAGTTTAAGTGGCCTATCAAGCCAAAAGCACCCCATTCTCGATAGCAGGAATTCGCTGTCTCATATTTAAACAATTAGAAAAAATCTCTTGTGGCTATGCTGCTTTTGAAATGGAAATAGGTAAAATGCTCTTACCTGGGATTCATCAATATCGCGATGACGTATAACTTCATCGGTGTGGCGTGGTCAGGGATTTATCCAAAAGCTTCTTGAAGAAATTATTTTTATTTTATTTTGTGAAGCATTATTTATCCTTTGAAGTATCCTTTGAGAGCTTAATATGATTCCGCTAAATCCATGGGAAGATATAATGTAATATGAATTAGTATTGTGTGTTTTTACGATAAAGAAAGATTCAACTTTTAGCTTTAAATACTTATAATTAAACATATTACTGGAGTATAAGAAACTCCGTGTTAACAGAGAGGCTACATGATTAAGAGTGATAATACATAAAGCTGCTAAAACACATATTCGCAGCGTAGAAAAAATATATAATAATTAAAGGTGTCTGGCAAAAGTCAAAATGTTCAGATGTTCCTTTTAGTTACATATGAGTGGTGAAATCTTAGTTATTAGCACATATGCTTTAGAGAGTTACTCAAGTGGGCTGTAATAGCACTCATTATCAAATGCGGAAGTAAAGAAACAGTTCGTAAATTGGCTTGTTAAAATGATCTGTGTATGGTAACAAGTTCTTTCTTTTCTTTTTTTTAATCACTTTTAGGAGTTGCCGAAGAACATCTGGGGAATTAAATTTAACACCCCTCCTTAATCTCCTCAGATGGATAAGGTAACAAGTTCATAGTCTTGATGTCACACAAAAGTTGAGGTTTGGGTGTGGGCTTCGTCAAGCAGTCAGCAATCATGTATTGCGTGGGACAATATTTTAATTCGATAATTTTATCCTCCTTTAATTGTCTTATGGCGTGAAAGCGGATATCAATGTGTTTTGTCCGCTTCGAAAATTTTTCATTTTCTATCATCTTTATACTGCTTTGGTTGTCATGGTAAAGTAAAATAGGTTTTACTTGATACAAGTTAAGATCTTCTAGCCATAGTTTTAATAGCCATAAAATTTCTTGTCCTGCGGTTGCTGCAGCAACATATTCCGCTTCAGCGGAAGAATATGCAATGCTTGACTGTAATTTTGTAGTCCATTGAATGGGATTATCACCCAGAAAAAAAATATTGCCGGTGGTTGATTTTCTACTTTTAGTGTCCCCAGCCCAATCAGCATCAGCATACGCGATGAGTATTGGTGGTTTATTTTTGCTTATTGTTAGGCATAGGTTTTTTGTGCAATTGAGGTAAATAATAATTCTTTTTGCCGCTTTCCAATCCTTCTCGCGTGGCGTTGCACTTCTCCTACTAAGTATATTTACTGGTGCCATAATGTCGGGTCGAGTGACTGTGGCAATATACAAAAGCGAACCGATCGCTTGCCTAAACTTTGTATTGTTCGGAAGTAAATTGTCGCTATCTTCTAATTTATAGAAACCTACTTCCATCGGTGTACCAATAGGTCTTGCATCTGTTAAATTTAACTTTCTAACCAAATCTTCTATTTTTGACTTTTGGTTTAATTTGTAACCATCATTCGTTTTGATTATGTTGGTTCCTAGGTACTGACTTATTTCGCCTAAGTCTTTTACTCCGTACTCATTTTGCAATTGTTTTATTACATCTTTAATTATTTCACTTTTACTCGCGATTAAAATATCGTCAACGTAGACGATGATATAAGTGAAATTTTCCTTTTCTTTTCTAGTAAACAAACATGAGTCAGCAGTGCTTTGCACAAAATTCATGTTTTTTAATGATTCTGCGATCTTTTTGTGCCAGGCTCTAGCTGCCTGCTTTAAGCCGTAGATTGTTTTATTCAGTTTACACACTTTGTTTTCACAATTTTTTTCTATAAAACCCTCTGGTTGTTTCATGAAAATTTCTTCTTCTATTTCGCCGTGAAGAAATGCAGTGTCGATGTCAATGTGTTGAACAGAAAGATTTTTATATGCCGCTGAGGCTAAAAATGTGCGGATTGTTGTGTGTGAAACTACGGGTGCGAAGGTTTCATCATAATCTTCGCCGTACTTCTGATTATATCCTTTCGCTACTAAACGGGCCTTGTATTTTTGTACATTTCCTAAATTATCTAACTTTCTCTTAAAAATCCACTTACAACCAATAATTTTCTTATTTGGTGGGGGATCCACTAAGTCCCAAGTTTTATTTTTCTTTAATGAGTGGATTTCTTGTTGAGCGGCTTTGAGCCAATTTTCTTTTTCTACTGGGTTGTTCATGTTTGCTATGTCATAAAAATCGGTTGGTTCGAATGTGTCATTTGTTTTTACGTGACATACGTATCTGTCGGGTGGTACTCCTCTATTTGACCTCTGAGACCTTCTCGGTTCTACGTCGGGTTGTTTGGACGCGGTTGGTTCTTCGTCCGAATTACTTAACTCTGTTTGAATGTAGTTGTTGTCATTGTCTGAGTTTTCTACCTCTTCGCTTTCTTTTAAGTTGTTTTCACTATTTTCTATAAATTTAACTGTTCTCGCTATTATTATTTTGTTTTCTTTTGTAAATATACGGTAACCTTTTGATTTGTTGTCATACCCCACAAGTATTCCTTCCTGCGCTCTATCATCTAATTTGTTTCGCTGATGTTTTTGTATATAGGCATAAGCTTTACAGCCGAATGTACGCAGGTAGTGTAAGGTGGGTTTTCGGTTGAACCAAATTTCGAACGGTGTTTTGTTTGTTATTTTGGTTGGTAGCCTATTCTGCAGGTGATTGGCGGTATTTATGGCTTCTCCCCAGAATTTTTGAGGTAAGCCTGCTTCGGAGAGTAGACTCCTAGTCATATCTAATAATGACCTATTCTTTCTTTCCGCTACGCCGTTTTGGCTCGGACAAAATGGTACAGTAAACTGGTGTTGGATACCTCTTGCCCTTAGGTATTCTTCCGTTTGTTTACCTAAATATTCCCCTCCATTATCGGATCTAATAGCTTTAGGGAATCTGCCGAATTGGGTTTTCACCATGGCTACATAATCTTTTAACTTTTCGTGAACTTCATTTTTATGCGAAAGTAAGTAAATTACTGTGAACCTTGAATAGTCGTCTATAAAAGTGACGAACATTGTTTTTCCCCCGATAGTAGGTGTACCGATAGATGTGCACACGTCCGTGTGTATCAGATCGAGCACTTTGCCTGTTTTGGGACAGTTTGTTGATTTCGGATATGGGGCATCACTTATTTTTGTTTGGATACATATTTCACATAATGCATTATGATTACAGTTATTTATTTTTATACCGTCTGCTAAGTTTTTATTTATTAATTCTTTTATCGCATTATAGTTACGATGGCCAAGCCGTTTGTGCCAAACTTCTATGCAATTTTTATTTTTACATTCATGTGCAATGTTTACTTCATTAGTTTCAGCGCTTTCTAATAATTCGACTTGATATAAATTATTTTTCATTCTTGCTTCAAGATAAATATTCCCGTTTCGGGATAACGTGCATTTTTCTTTATCGAAAATTAATTTATAGCCATTCTGTGTTGCTTTGCTTACCGATATGAGGTTCGATTCTAATTCTGGTACGTATAATACTTCTTTTAATGTGATTGTGTTTATCCCTCCATCGGATGTTTTTGTTTTAAATGTCGTTTCACCTGTACCGTGTGAATTCAGCGTTTTTCCATTGGCAATGATGACTGTCGTCTTTTCAGTGTCGTTAAACTTAGTGAATGCATCTTTACTGTTTAGAATGTGTGTCGATGAACCTGAGTCGATTATCCAGGTTTGTTTTCCTGGATTCTGGACTAAAAAAGCTGCGTCGCTGCCTTTTCCTGAATTGCCCTGTGTTTTGTTAATCCGAATTGGTTCTGTTTCACGGTTTTTGTTTTCTCTATAATAGTTTGCGTCTTCATAACATAACGATGATGTGTAATACTTGGATTTGTGCGGCTGTTGTTTTTGTGACGGTGAGTAAGTGTTTCTGTTCTTAAGATGCCAGCACTCTCTGTATGTATGGTTTTTTAATTTACAGTATGTACACTGTTTGTCCTTTTTATTATAGTGTTCAGCCGGAAACCTTTTATGCGTTTTAAACGCTTTTGAGGAATTCTCGCTCTGATCTGTGTTTTCTAAACGTCTTGTATATTCATCAGTGAGTTTTCCTTTTATAAACTCTGAATTAAGTTCATTTTCTGGACGGGCCTCGAGGGCTATAATTAAGGTGTTGTAGCTAGGTGGTAATGAACAAAGTAACAGAGCTGAAATGTGCGAGTCATTAATAGTTTCGCCTATGGCTGAAAGTTTATCAACAAGTTCTAAAATATGTGTAATGTGTTTTATTAGATTGCCGTTTTCTGGGAGTTTTGCTCCGTATAATTTTCTCAGCAAATATAACTTGCTTGAGAGATTGGCCCTTTCATGAATTGTTTTTAAAGCTTGCCATGTTTCTCTGGCAGTGTTTAAGTGCTTTACATGCACGATCTGTGAGTCTTCAATACTCAAGTTGATAATTGCACGTGCTTTACGGTCCCTCTTCGTCCAGTCCGTGTTAATTGGATCTGGGGGATTTTGTGTTATTACATCAAACAATTCTTCTTTTATTAAAATCATTTCTGCGCGAAATTTCCAATTTGCGTAGTTTGTCGAATTTAATTTTTCGACTATTTGAGTTTCTTTTATCCCTGCCATGTTTATTTTTATTTGTTTATGCGACCAACCTATTTCCTTTTTATTTATTTATTTACTGTAAAATGTAAAATGAACGATTTCTTTTTTATTATTATTATTACTCACAACCAACAAATTGTTCATTCACTAATTATTTAAATGTTCATTACATAAAACATAAATATATAAATGTTTCTTTTTCATTCACCTTTATATTTCTGGTACAATAACATTCATAATTTTATTCAATGCAGCATCTTTTTATTTTTTTATTCAGAACATGAATATTTTTAATATTTATAATCTAAGCCACTATATAAAATTTTTCTTCTTTTTCGCTAAACATGAGCACTTTATCTGTCTCATTAATCTTTTTGTTGGAGTTTAAGTGGCCTATCAAGCCAAAAGCACCCCATTCTCGATAGCAGGAATTCGCTGTCTCATATTTAAACAATTAGAAAAAATCTCTTGTGGCTATGCTGCTTTTGAAATGGAAATAGGTAAAATGCTCTTACCTGGGATTCATCAATATCGCGATGACGTATAACTTCATCGGTGTGGCGTGGTCAGGGATTTATCCAAAAGCTTCTTGAAGAAATTATTTTTATTTTATTTTGTGAAGCATTATTTATCCTTTGAAGTATCCTTTGAGAGCTTAATATGAATCCGCTAAATCCATGGGAAGATATAATGTAATATGAATTAGTATTGTGTGTTTTTACGATAAAGAAAGATTCAACTTTTAGCTTTAAATACTTATAATTAAACATATTACTGGAGTATAAGAAACTCCGTGTTAACAGAGAGGCTACATGATTAAGAGTGATAATACATAAAGCTGCTAAAACACATATTCGCAGCGTAGAAAAAATATATAATAATTAAAGGTGTCTGGCAAAAGTCAAAATGTTCAGATGTTCCTTTTAGTTACATATGAGTGGTGAAATCTTAGTTATTAGCACATATGCTTTAGAGAGTTACTCAAGTGGGCTGTAATAGCACTCATTATCAAATGCGGAAGTAAAGAAACAGTTCGTAAATTGGCTTGTTAAAATGATCTGTGTATGGTAACAAGTTCTTTCTTTTCCTTTTTTTAATCACTTTTAGGAGTTGCCGAAGAACATCTGGGGAATTAAATTTAACATATAGGTGGCTACGTATTTATATAATTGAAGAGCTAAGTGGAAGAACATGTTAAGTAGCAAAAATTACATTTGAAGAAATATCGAGGTGAAAGTTTTTGCTGTCAATTTTAATGATTTATTTTCTAATTGATATCATGTGTTCAAAATATTAACAGGTATGGTACTAAATTCTCTCATAAAAACCTATTCATATTTAATTTTCAAATATTAAAAATTGTTAATATTATTGACATTATTAAATATTAAAATATTACATATTAATGAATAATCTCTTAAATCTCCAAGACTATATAAAATCTTAGTATTTTAGCTTCCCCGTGTGATAGGATATATCATAACGCTTTCATCCAAAAGAAAAAAAAAAAAAAAAAAAAAAAAAATAGAAAATGTAACATAACATGTTCATCCACTCAGCTCTTCAATTACGAACGCACCCAAAAATGTGAATTAAATTATACAAGAAAGAAAAACCCTGCATCAGGCATAAAGTATTAAACACTTTCCTATGCTACCAGAATATTATTTAAAAAAAAATCATTACTTCATAAAATTAAATGAGGTAACGACGGTGCTCATGATGCTACCAATCCTCCAACCTTTATCACTTAAAAAGATCGAAGGTGAGTTGAAGTGAAATGAGATTAGGCAGAAAGGTGTTTTTATGATTGTGGTAGGACGGGTGGAGCGACCTCCAAGTAAATATTCTTATTTAAAATGATTATGAGGAGTGGTAGTATAGAAATATTTAGTTTTCCGAGTACCGTATATACTCGCTTTTAAGCTCGTTTGAGTATAAGCTGACACTCCTATTTTGAATGAAAAAATATTGGTTAAATTTTTGACTCGCGTGTAAACCGACCCTAAAAAATTCCAATATACAGGGTGTCCGGGCTAAAGGTATCAAAACTGATGGCTTATTTTTGCGTAACAACTGAATTAGAATAAAAAAAATAATTATCTATATAGAAAGACCATCTCACCGAGTTTTAATATCAATAGATGTTTATGTGTAAAGATTTTAAATTTGGATGTTTACTAGTTTCAGATACCAAAGTTCCGTCTATCCCCCCTCCCCCTCCTTTGGCTATTCCATTGGTAGATGGATTTTGAACATTCCATTGAGTTTGCACCCGTCGCTGAACACGCGTCACAGATTTAAATTCCGTTAAGCATAGAAAGTTCCGTTAACCACTGCATCTTTTGTTGTGGTTGCGACCACATCATTACTAATGAAACCCATGGAATAGGTTTTTCGCCTTTGTTTCAATTGCCGACTACTATATCCATGCACGGCTGGCAAACATCCCAATCTAACATCTCCACACATCGGAATCTATTCATATTAAAACTTAGTGAGATGCTCTTTCTATCTAAATATATTTTTTTAAAATTTTAATGAGTAGCTCCGTAAAAATAAGCCATAACTTTTGGATGCCTTTAGCCAGAACACCTTGTATTTTCAGATAAAAATCGCATTTTTAATGAAAAAACTAAGCAAGAAAAATTAATTATATGAAAAATTAAGAAACATCAAACAAATCTTTCAAATTCGGAATCGCTATCTGAATCTCCCAAAAGTTGTATGAAGTCTCCTCCCAGTGCTTTCTCGTCATAAAAATCGGGCTCAGGATCTGATGAATTTTCGTCATCATTTTCGTAAATAAAATCGTTCTCAGTATCTTATTCTAATCCACAGCAATGCTAATATCGCGCTTTTTAAATGATTTTACAATAATCTTTCTTGGAACTAACATCCACGCCTCTTTAACCAAAACAAAGAGGCGATTCCATCTATACCCATTTTTTTTTCAAATTGCCGCGCTTTGTTTTCTGCGCATCTGGCTAACACATACCAAATTTTTTACAATCTGTCTTTAAATGATTTGTTGATTTAACATCAAAATTTGCCTACGCCAGTCAGGAAGCTCTGTGGCTTAGAACTTTACTCCTGAAATCTGACTGGGAAAAGTCGACTACTCCTCTTTAAAAGACAATTTTAGGTCAAATGTTTTGTGTTATACGCAAGAATATACGAGAGAATTAAAAAAAATAATAATAAAAGTACTGCAATCAAAATGTAACGATATTCACCTCGTTCGGCATAAAATGTGATAATATCGCGAAAAGTTTTCAATAAACCGGGTTCTCACGCAGTCGATGATATCGTATAAACCAGTCCAGTGATCGCAGTTCAAAACGTGAAGCGTCTAGTGCATACTGCTGGCGCGTATAATGGAGATTTCTGCCACTTTTATTTTATGTCATCACATTTACAATAAATTTGAGCACCCCTATTAAAAAGTTCTTTGCAAATATACAGTAGAAACTTTTTTATCCGAAACTCTTTTAACTGAAACTCTCGATTAACCGAAATCTATTTTGAAAGGTTTTTTTTTTTTACTATCACATTCCTTGTGTGCAAAATCCATTTTGAAAGTTTTTTTCCTTTTAACTACGAAATTTCCCGTGTTCAAGCGGTCTTTTCCGAGCTACGAGTACATATAAATATTTTCGATCCCCTTTCTTAGAGTTCCTTTGAATTTAACTTGAGCTCCCGAAAGCTGCGGAGTGGAACGAAGAAAACGAACAAATTAGCAATTCTGAAGCTTTTGAATGTTTTGCAAAAGGTTTAGCATGGCTGGAGCAGGAGAAAGACTGTGATACTGGTGAACTAATAACATTAGAAAACTCCGTGATAGAACTTCGAAGTAAAGGCAATCGAAACTGCCATAAACAAAACATTTTTCAAATCCTTGTGATATATGTAAAAGGTTCAGAAAAGGTCTTAATTTCAAAATTAAAATTCAGGTAATTTATTCTTATATCTATTTTGCTATTGCCTTATTTTTATTAAGCACTTGTTACCATAATACGAAAGATTGCATATATTTCTCCTTATTAACCTTAAAATTGAAGCATTCTCGATTATCCGAAAATTTCGATTTTCCGAAAGAGGGTCGGTCCCAATTACTTCGGATAATCGAGGTTCTACTGTACTTCAGTTTTCTGAAAGTTATTACCCGCAACCCGAGTTTCGCTCGAGCAGAACGACCTGTATTTTTGATTAAATAGGAGGTTTGCGACTGCAGTTTTTGTTCCTCTCGATGCCTAATTACCAGCCTTCTGAATTTGTCGGTCGAATTCGACAACACCCTGTATCAGCAATTAAAAACATATAACACAGTTAATATCCATTTTAAGCAATTGCTTTCCATATCCGGTAATCTGTTTGAATTCTTTTGTGAAGACTTGTAATATAGTATACAGGGTGTATCTGAAATGCTTCAAAACAAACTTAGGGGGATGATAGTACTTATCAAGATGAACAAAAAAATGCAATGGAACACGGGGTCGCAAACCACTTATTGGGTCACAAATACAGGCTGTTTCACCCTAATTGAAGTCGGCTTGTCGGTAATAATTTTGCGAAAAATTAAAATATTGCAATAAAAAGGTAACGATAGGTATCTTATTTTGTATGAAATGTGATAACATCACAAAAAAGTGGTAGAAGCTTCCATTATACGCGCCAGCAGTATGCATTGGACGATCCCCATTTTGGACAGTGATGATCAGTTCATACGGTATCATCGATTGTGTGAGTACCCTGTTTTTCCAGAACTTTTTCTGATGTTATCACATCCTTCTATATATAAAAAAAAGTTTTGATTTGGAAATGGACCAATGAAAATCTGCGTAGATATTCCGGGTTGATCCACATCCAATTTGAATGCTTAAGCATGGCCTTTCATCGTTAATATAAAAAAAAACTGTTGCATACAAAAATATGAAAATCGGTGGTATTATAGAGAAATATTTGATAAACACGCTGATGCAGACAATTTTCAAATCGAAGAATTATTTTAAGAGATATTTAATGCTAAACTGGACAAAATCGTTCCATTGAAAAAGTTTTATTGGAGCAAAAACTATACATGAGAATTTAATCATTTTTAGATCATTTTATACGTTATAAGTTCCCGGTGTGCAGATTGTATTTATTTTTCTTATTTGACTCATTTTTTGAGCTTTTATTTCAATTTTAAATTCAAATTTTCAGCATTTCGAGAGATATTTTTTACAAATTTTAGAAAATGTTATTAATTTAAACTGTTGCCAGTTGTATAAACAGCACAAACAATAATGTTTACTTCAAATTAAAAATTTATTTTACACGTGACTATTTTAAACAGAAAATATGAAAAGCAGGAACTCATTGAAAATTACGTCATAAAAATTATAATTACACGTGAATTTTAAAAAAGACAGAATATTGTAAAATAATAAATTCATAAACATGCTTTAGAAGTCTTAAACAGGAGAATTTACGTCACATTTACGTCACATTACACTTATTATATAAAATGAACAAAAAATAATATTGCAAAACAGTTTAAATTTAAAAATTGCTCGAGACATTTATTTGATATTTTAAGATGATCATAATATTTCATTTCTAACAAAAGTATTTTTACGTGAATATTAAAAAGAAAAAGAAAAGTTTGGTGAAAATTACGTCAGATTCTCAGTTTCAAATTATAATTCAATCTTCCGAAATCTTTTTAAAGCCGATTAAATTATCGTGCTGTTAGAGTCTGCGGTGTCTGAAAGGGGGTTGACGAGCGTAGCTCGTAGGGGGCAGAGCCCCTAGTTTCATACAAAATAAGGTACATATCGTTACATTTTTAATGCAATATTTTAATTTTTCGCAAAATTATTGCCGACTTCAGTTAGGGTGAAACACCTTGTATTTGTGACTCAATAAGTGGTTTGCGACCCCATGTTCTATTGCATCTTTTGTTCATCTTGATGGGTACTATCATCTCCCTAAGTTTGTTGAAGCATTTCAGATACACCCTTTATATAGAGGAAGGTCGCCTAAAAGGAGAAAACTTGTGTAAAATAACATAGCTGCTTAAATAAAACTTTGGCCATTTGCTAGAATGTGTTACACAATATTTTGCATCATAAACATACTTTAATGATATTTTAAACTCAAACTGAGTAATGATAAAAAAAAGACTTTTGAAAAAGTCTCCGAAGGATCATTTTACCCTTACCAAAGGACAAAAGGATTCTTCAGTTGAAACAGCACCAAAAACTAGCAATAAATCACAATTAAAATAATAAAACTTTATATAAATCAGCAGGGTCAATCCATTTCAACGTGGTTCAGCACTGGTTGCTCGACCATTTTTTAAAAATCTGAAATTTTTTGTACAATAACCCTAACATGATGGAAGTTCAAAATGACTATTATTTTAATTTTATTAATTTTTGTTTGTGCATGGCGGCCATCTATGTTTCATCATCCGAGGCAATTTTCTCACAAGAAGGGTTTACGGAATTGTAAATAATTCATCGTTTATTTATCCAATTCAAGTGCGGATTAAAGCAATTTGTACAGAATACATTGGGCTAAAAATTTGGTAATGGAGTAGTTTCCGAAATTAACTGCTTATTGGTAAAATTTAAGCATAACTTTTCAGTTTTTTCCAAAATTTGTCCGTTTACAAGATGAAATTTTTCTAGCAAGGAAAACTGTCAACATGACATAATTTTTTTTTACAAATAGGCCGAAAGTACTTGTATTCACACGCCGAGTTCCAGATCTGGGACTTGCTTTCTCTTCGATAAAAAAATCCCAAATTTTTCAAAAATGACAAAAATCGCACTTTTCAGGCTTTGATATCTCTGGTGGGGCACGAGATAAAAATCTGATTTTTTTTTTTATTAGAGTCTTGTATGGTAGTGTTATGCACAAGAAATTTCAGGATGGAGATTTGACTACAAGCTGAGATATGGAAAGGGATACATGTCAAAACAATACTGCCAAACTACTGTTTTGTTCTAGTCACAGCTAAGTATTTATCTCAGAGTATCGTTTAAATTTATTTTTTAGATGATCTTTAAATAATAGTAATAGAAAATAAAGCCTTTTGCAATTAATTTAAAAAATAATTATGCCTAAGGCCTACATTTTGTATGGTTTCAGTAATTTTTGTTGTAATTTTAGAAACTAAAAGAAACCTCAGCACTTTTACAAATATATATATATATATATATATACACAAGTCCTCAGACAAAAACAGAATAGGGAAAGAGAAAAGCTGTTAATTTTGGCATACTTGTTGAGACATGATTAAACGTGTCAAAGCATATTCCTGCTTGTTGGTTTCAAAACCACAATTTCAATGCTGCTTGCCAGTCCCTGAAACTTGTTCCTACCATAAGTATCTTCCTGTAAATGAAGCATTGTGCGATGTTACCATGCATCAGCCTCAAGTAATTTTCAGAAAGTAAAGATACCCAAAGCCTTTTCAAAATTTATACTGCAGAAAAATCACATTTTTGCATAAGAGGTAAGCTAGGAATTATTAATGAATTGAGACTTGCACATAGTGATTTCAAAGTATATTTCTATGAGCCAGCAGGGCCAAGATCTTCAATCAAGTTATCAAGAGACAAGACTTGGTTCCTACAAATAAAATTTTGAGAAAGATCAAAATTGTGGTTTTTGAACCAACAAGCAAGAATGTGTTTTGACACGTTTGATCATGTCTCAACAAGTATGACAGCATTAACAACTTTTCTTTTTCCCTATGTTATTTTTGTCTCAGGTCTTGTATAAAAATATTTTTATTTCCTTTATGTGAAAGTGCTGAGGTTTCTTTTAATTACTAAAATTACTTACAACAAAAATTACTGAAACCATACAAAATGTATGGCCTTAGGCATGACTATTTTTTAAATTAATTGCTAAGCTTTGCAAAGGGCTTTATTTTCTGTTACTATTATTTAAAGATAATCAAAAACATAAATTCATAAATTTAAATGACACTCTGAGATAAATACTTAGCTGTGACCACAACAAAACAATAATTTGGCAGTATTGTTTTGACATGTTGCCCTTGCGATATGTCAGCTTGTAGTCAAATCTCCATCCTGAAATTTCTTGTGCATAACACTACCATACAACACTCTTATAAAAAAAATTTCAGATTTTTATCTCGTACCCCAAGAGATATCAAAGCCTGAAAAGTGCGATTTTTCAGATTTTTGAAAAATTTGGGATTTTTTTTAGCGAAGAGGAAGCAAGTCCCAGATCTGGAACTCGGCATGTGAGTACAAGTACTTTCAGACTATTTGTAAAAAAAAAAAATATGTCATGTTCACAGTATTCCTGTCTAGAGAAATTTTCTCTTATAAACGGACAAATTTTGGAAAAAAATTTAAACTTTATGCTTAAATTTTACCAATAAGCAGTTAGTTTCGGAAACTACTCCATTACCAAATTTTTAGCCC
Source organism: Maratus speciosus (assembly GCA_963932465.1). Taxonomy (NCBI): domain Eukaryota; kingdom Metazoa; phylum Arthropoda; class Arachnida; order Araneae; family Salticidae; genus Maratus; species Maratus speciosus. The sequence continues at coordinate 104,899,294 of OZ010795.1, read as the reverse complement.
AATGTATTATGTACAAATTGCTTTAATCCGCAGTTGAATTGGATAAATAAACGACGAATTGTTTACAATTCCTTAAACCCTTCTTGTGAGAAAATTGCTGTAGACGATGAAACAAAGATGGTCGCCATGCACAAACAAAAATTAATAAAATTAAAATAATAGTCATTTTGAACTTCCATCATGATAGAGTTGTTGTACAAAAAATTTCAGATTTTTAAAAAATGGTCAAGCAACGAATTGATGATTTTCTGGACCACTTGAAATGGATTGACCCAGCATAAAATCTCAGCGACTCGCAGGACGCATTTCGAACTGGAAAATATAACAGCCCGTCATCAGCTACTGTAAACACGTGTCCGTTAGGGGAAAAGGTAACAAGTGAACAGAAAGGGGAAATAGGACAGCTTACAAAGAGTGCGACAGGGGGCGCTAGCTGTAAGGTAAACACCTATCACAGAAGAGCACATACAGAATTGGAAAGTGTTGCTACAATGATAGAAAAATTTTTACCCGGCAATATGACCACCCTTTTTAGGTCATATTATTGGATGACGACAAGAAATATAACAAACTTAGCAAGTGTAATTCACATCTAAAAACATACTTCATTAAGTAAACGATGTCATATTTCTGTACATGAAAGACTATATATCTAAATAAATATGATAGTTATTGCTTACCTTATAACAGATGTTATAAAACCCATCTTTTCAAAGAATTCTATTCAGACTCGTAATACTGCAATTGCTTGAATACTGCAATTGCTTCTTCTTCACTTAGCACAATTAGTCGGTAGATAGCGCGACCTGTCTGAAAGAAAACAGACGTGGATCACTAGATTAATTTTAACACAATTATTCCAATTGTTAAACAAATCATATTAGATGTAAATTTCCAACTGAGCGAAAAATGTCCGGACTAGGATTCGAACCAGGGACCTCCTGGCTGAAGCCGCCAGTGCTCTAAAATCTGAGCTATCCCGGACGAATCTGGTGGAACTTTTTCACCCAGCTAACCTTAATGATTATAGCATCTGGTCTGAAACCTGGCCTGAAACGACTTCAGCCAGGAAGTCCTTGGTTCGAATCCTGGTCTGGATATTTTTCGCCCAGTTGGAAATTTACATCTAATACGTGGATCTTTTTGCCCACTAGGATAATTTTAGGTCACCTTCCCCTACACTCCACTTAATTCAGTAAAAATGAGATAAGTTTTAAATTAAAACTACGGTGAAATACGCACTTCCAGGAATTATCGATCATTGTCAGTCCTTTAACCAAATTCTTTTGTACGTCTCTGTAAAGGAATTATAAATGCTATGCATCCCATAATTTATAGAAAACACGTTTTAGTACACCTTAGTTATCCATTTAAATTTCATTATGTTTGAAGTATCATAACGTCGTCAAAATGCACCGCAAACGATTTTCCCCCATGGACCTTAATGTAATGGAATTATTTTTTGCGTCCCTCTATAATTGAAAGAAGAATTCAACTTATTCTATACTCCCGAGAAAGCTTGTTCTCGTCCATCTAGGTAATGTATATCAATCTCATGAGATTTCAAATATTGAAAAAAAAAATTTCACATATACCATAATTGAATGGATTCATTTTGAGTATCCCTAAAACGAACTATAAACGCTACCCACTTCATTATCAACGGAAAGTTCTATAGTAAATCTGAATAAGAGACGAGAGCTGTTTTTTTTTTCAACCTCCGATGGGCCATAAAATAAAGACTAGTGTGAATAATAAATTTCTTTTATAATCTGGAGTCAAGTATAATCAAAGCTACTTTTCGACACAGTCGCAATGAAGATGGATTCATTTGTCATACGGGTGGGCGAGGAGGGGGATACTCCCGTCACAGACTGCTGCCACCAACATATTGAGATAGGTCTCCAAGGCGTATTGAAGATTTTTGTTGGAATGGAAGTGGAATGGAGTGCCGTTGTCCCAGACCTGTCTGCAGATCTCGAAAGAGATGACAATCACTCGGTGCCAGCCGACAGCATAGCCCAACAGCTTCCTTCACAAATTCAATGGGATGTCTTCGATTTGTGTAAGAAGCTGTTGAGTCATGAGTTAGGCTGGCACCGAGTGATTGTCACCTTTTTGGAGATCTGAAGACAGGTCTGGGACTCCACAGTACTCCATTCCACTTCCATTCCAACAAAAATCTTCAAGACGCCTTGGAGACCTACACTGTTAAAAATTTGCAGCATTCTGTCCAGTCATTTGACCGTTTTTTTCCGAAAACGGTTACACAATCGTAATTTAACACTATTATGACCATATTATTGGCCATTTTATGGTCAGAATATAATTAAATTACGGTTATGAAATCGTTTTTTCAAAAAACGGTCGAATGACTGGACAGAATGCTGCAAATTTTTAACAGTGTATCTCAATACGTTGGCGGCAACAGTCTGTGAAGAGTGTATCCCCCTACTCGCCCACCCGTATGACAGATCAATCAATCTTCATTGCGACTATGTTGAAAAGTAGCTTTGATTGTACTGAATGTAGGAAAAAAAGTGACCGGAAAAAGCATGACAGGAAAAAAAGTGACAGAGAAAACAAAAGTGGAAAAAAGGTGACAAGGAAAAAACGTGACCGGAAAAAACGTGACAAGGAAAAAAAGTGCCCGGAAAAAACATGACACGGAATTGATAAATATTGAACTTATTCATAAATAATTACTAAAAACTAACAAGGTAACAAATGTCTGATATTTTCAATACGATGTTACATCTTATAAATTTGTTTTCATAAGTTACTTTACCATTATAAGCATTCGAAAATCAACAGAGATTTGCTTACTAGGGCGAGCTGAGATACATATTTTGTTTAAAAAAAAAATAGATCGCCCCCCCCCCCTCCCTCTGCTCTTTTTTTTTTTATAATTTTTGCTTGTAATTTTTTTAAAGTCTTCCCACCGCTCGAAGCAGATTTTTGTGAGCAAATGTTATTGAAATTGGACCTATTTATTTTTAATAAAACGATTATTTTAAATTTTATGTAATAATGTTAGTAATATTTTAATTAACTTTAATTTTTTAGCTGACAAAACTAAGCTTTTTTGCATTTGTCTTTTATTATTTTTTTAAATTGTCTTTTTCCTCCATCTTTCCCAGAAAATAAGTTTAATAATTTTTTGTCTTAGTTTTATTATTAATTATATTAATACTTTTAAGTCTCAGTAACTTTAAATATAAAATAAATAAGCAGATAAAGGATAAATTTCAGCTTATAGCTAATATTAAATATAATGATAAACTGAATATATAATATACTATGTGCTGAGTTTATTTTAAAGTAGAAATTTGTAATTTAATGTTAATAATTTAATAAATTAATAATAAATTGAATTAAAAAATATATTTAATAAAGTATTAATTTAATTTTTATACTAAAATGACTAACTATTTTAATAATTAATTAATAGCAATTATTCATCAATTAAAGTTTTTATTCAAAATTTTTTATTTATTATTCACAACCCCCCCCCCCCCCCCGAAAAAAATTGTAAAATCAGTCAAAAATTTAAGTCTAAGTAATTATTATGTTTTTGATGATGCTATTAATATTTATTATTAATTAATAATAGTAATAATGTAACATTGTACAAATACGTAAAAGTATTTTTTAACGGTGGTAGATGATATTATTTCCCAGATACAGTTTTAGATTTTTTTTTAAGCACAATTATAGTTTGCAATTAAAAAAGAACTAGATATTATTAATTAATTATATTTAAAGTGCAAGAAAATGTTATAAACTAACCAATAAATAAATAAACAACATATTTATCCTCAAAAACATTGTCGTTTTTATATAATCTAATGACATTATAGTACCGAATATTAAAAAAAATTATATTTGCATTACCCTGTAATAACTATTATATAGTTCATGTAGGGGAGACTGGGGATGAAAGGGACACTCCAAATTTGAGAACGAAAATAAAATGCAGAAATTTTCAATTTTGGCTCAATCGATGGCGATACTTGTTCTGTCTTAATAATCCTTAAAACTGACGTCAGCAATTGTAGCGTTGTAGGTGGTGAAAGCAAAACTTGTTTTTGATATAAAAAAATAAATTTTGATCTTCCTTTTCTTTTTGACTCTAAAAAAATAATATTGTGTTTAGCATTATAACATTTATGTTATTTAGCACTATAAAGTATGCGCTTTATATGAATACCGGTATATTTTGTTAGCTAAAATACTGTCATGCATGAATACACTTTTTATTTAGCTATGTGGGTATGGGGTTGAAAGGGACAGTAACTGAGGGGTTGATAGGGACATGTCCCTTTCAACCCCTCGTGTTTTATTATTATTTAAACAAAATATTATTTATTTTTTGTAAAATTTAAGTTATGGTTTTAGTTTTTTATGTAGAAAGAACTATGTACTTGCTATGTAGAACAAAAATATACAAATATTATAATAACATATTCTTACAATTTTAGTATTTTTTCCTTTTCCAAAAATCATCAAACAGTCAATATGCTTCGAAAATATAAAAGGAAATTTTCGAAAAATCCAATTTACTGAAGAAGCAATGATGTGTGCTGTATCTGAAAAAGAGGACAAAGGAGTGTCTATTAGATCAGCAGCTAAAGCCTACGGCATTGAAAAGTACTGTTTAGAAAGAATTGTTCTAAAATTTAAGAATGCACAGGCAGATAAATTTCAATACACCCATTTGGTAATAGAAAAGTTTTTAGTGAAAGTCAATAAAAGAGTTAGCTTCAAATTCGCTCTAAGTATCTAATATGAACTATGGTTTAACAATTGTGCATATGAGTATTCAATTTCTTTGAATTTTCGAAATATGTCCCTGTCTTGGGAAACAAACAAGCAAGCTGTAAATGATTGGTTTCAAGATTTTAATCAACACAATTCATTACTTTCCCTTACGAAAAGCTATAGCCATTAGTTTAACAAGAAGTACAAGGTTCAACAAAGCTAATGTTGATATTTTTTTAACAATTTTAGTCAGCTATGAATCGCTAAAAATTCACACGGAATATAATACATAACTGTAATGAAACAAGTTTAATGACAGAGCACAAGCCACCAAATATAGTAGCAAAACGTGGTGAAAGCAATTTTCTGACGTAACATCAGCTGAACGTGGTAAATTTGTCACACTTTTGTTTCTGCATCAGGTTACTCTGTTCAACAGTATTCATTTTCTCAAGGAAGAATTACAAAGAGTCCATGCTCGAAGCTACCCCAGAGGCTTGGACTTGCTCATCAAAGCTAGTGGATGACCGCAGAATTTTTTTAAGCAATTGTGCATTAGCTTAATATTCTAGTTGTTCCTAAACTGATCCTACTCTTCTCTTATTTGATAATCATGAAAGCAGTACAAATATAAAGGTAAAAAAAATTGCAAAAGGTAATGGGATAATTATGGTAACATTCCTGTCGCACTTTATCCACAAACTCCTGAAAAGCCCTCGGAATGAATTCGAAGTACATTTCTTCAGAAAAGAAGGATTAAAACTACTTTGTATTTACTGATACTATTGACAAGAATGACGCGAATATCAATGATATTGTGATGAAGTTACCTAAATCCGTAACTGGTGGTGAGACAGGTAGAGCCAAATCTTTCTTAAAATTTTTTATTTAAAGATGTTTTTGTCAAGTAGACCTAAACATAAACAAGTTATTTTTCTTGTTTTTGTTATATCATATGTTACAATATATTTTATTTTTATTTGTGTATTATTATCTTTTATTTTTGAACAATGTAATCACAAATCAAAAGAAAAAAATGTGCATAAAATTGTTTTATTTATCTGTGTCCCTTTCAACCCCGCACAGTGTTCCTATCATCCCCCACAATGGGGTTAAAAGGGACATTTTCCCCAATTTATAAAAATGCGTACGAATTTTAAATTACTTTATTTGGAGATAAGAGGTTTTACTAGTATTAAAACAAAGGTTTTAGACGAGAATTAGGCGCAATCATGATAATGATATCTTTTAATGTCATTATTTTATAAGCTTATAAAGACAAAATGTCCCTTTCATCCCCACTCTCCCCTAATACTTTTTAAACAAGTAATTGATAAATTAATTATATTAACAATTAATAATTAAAATGATTTTAAATTTTTACTAATAAATACATTGATAAAAACAATTTAATTTTTGAGATTTTTTATTAAAAATATAGCTGCTTCCAACAACAACTGCAAGGGACCGAAATGGCATCAGGATCGAAACGACGGGATTAAAATATCCTGTTTCCTAATTTGCATGTATCAAAAATCAAGTAGCGATGTAAATATGCATTTTCATATTCGAATATGCAGGACTTTTCTCATATTTGCATCCTTAAACATCGACGGAAAATATTCGTATTCCCGTTCGCGAATACCAAAAATCAAGTAGTAAACGAGCATTCTCGTATGCGAATATTCACACCATTTTTCAAAATTCGCATTTGTAGATGTTGAACTTAAAATATTTGTATTAGCCTGGCAGTGTTATAACGACTCCATACCGGACAAAGTACAAGCAGCACCAAACGGTCCCGTTTTTCCCGTGTCCTCTTTTTTCCTTGTTCCCATTTTTTCCGTCACGTATTTTCCTTGTCACGTTTATTCTACTCTTGTTTATTTTGTCCCCTTTTTTCCTGTCACGTTTTTTCCGGTTACCGATTGTACTTGACTCCAGGTTATGAAAGAATTTTATTATTCACACTAGTCTTTTTTATTTACGGCCCATCGGAGGTTGTAAAAAAAAAAACAGCCTTCGTATAAAAATTACATTCAAATTCCCCAATAGCGATTATAGGTTGTTTCACTTCAATCCAAATCAGGATCTTTCTTCAAAACTTTAATATAATTGAAGATAACTGGTTTAAAAACCACATTAAAATCATAATGGTTTAAAATATTATGATTTTAGGATCTCCACATTAAAATAGCTAATATCTTAAGACATTATGATTTTAATGTGGTTTTTAAACCAGTTAATAAATTAACTTTTTCACAGCTTAATGATCAAATTCCTCATCAAAATTATTGGGGTGTTTACAATATTCCATGCCAGTGTGGTTTGCCCTATATTGGACAAACTAAACGAAAACTCCGTTACAGAGTCAAAGAATACTTAAACTATGTGAAGAAAAAAGAACTGCAATAATCCTCTATTGCTTCTCATTGCTGGGGGGAGGGACATAATTTCAATTTTGACTCAGCTACCATTATCAAGAAAAGCATTTCTCCTCTAGATTTAGACTTTTTTGAAGCTGTTCATATCCATGTATTTAAAAACTCCTTTGTTAATGATTTGTCTAGTGTACTTTACATCTCAACTTTCTAGGTGAATTTGTTGTGTCATTACACTTCACTTCCGCTTTGATTTCATTGTCTGTTGGAACTTGATGGTCTTTTGGTATTGTGTTTTCTGACATTTGGAATTTCACCGTACATGTAGTTGGGGGGGATATTGTTTTTATAGATTTTATACACTGATGATGTGAGTCCTGGAACTTACGAAACGTATACGCCTGTTCAAATCAACTTATGTATTTTATTGTGTGTTTAAGCGTTGTTTTTAGGTGATTTCTATTTCCCCAGAAGTTTTTATTTACTACATTAGAAGAATTACATAATCATTTAATAAATTTTAGAAGGATTGAAGGAGTTAGAAAGATTAATTAAATTTGAATTTATAGGGATTTTGTGCAATATTTATAACTCCACTCAAATCTTTTATTTTAAATATTTTTCTTAGTATTTTCTAGAATGAGGAAATGTATAAATATAATATTCTTACAATAGAAATAACGAAATATTTGGGAATTGAACCCCCCCCCCCACCCCCAGCGCCAAGAAAGCTGAAAAGATTCAAACGCAAAATAAATCATCCTTTTAAAAACATTCATTTTTCTTTTGTTTAACCAATAATGCTTTTGGAACAAGATAAAGTAATGCATCTATAACTCATTCTAAACTGTATTACTACTAAACGATGTATTAAATGAATTTTATAACAAGTTATTTTAATGGTACTTATAAGTACCGTCAGTAGATAAAGTGTTATAAATTAGATATCATAAATCCTCGCGAGAACAGCATTATACGTTTCCAACATATTTGAAATGTTGCATATTTTTATATATGTAGTTTTTATAGAAAAGAAATGAAGAGCATCAAGAGTACCAATAAAACTGTATTAGGATGCAATACATGCAAAGCTCCTTTCTTTGGTGAAGTAGTGCGATATATACTCGTATTTGTTAGACAAATAAAAGAAACCACTGACGAACTTACGACATCTGAATTGGAAATCACTACATGGATTGTGAGATGAATCTTGAAGAATTTTGATTTTCGATAAAACCACTCTGATATTATTAATATGCAGTGAAGAATACAAAGTATATTTATCTAAATTCTTCAAAGTCGTTTTTCAAATAATGCGTAATTGTTAATGCTGACTGTGCATATCTAAAATCTTTAATCTTAATTGAATATAAAATAAAGGAATTAATAAATAACAGAATAAAAGTATTTTGAAAATACCGTTAAAACAATTATTCTTATTTTAAAGAAGCTACAAATAAAAGCCAAAAAAGAAAATGTAATCAAAAAATGACCTTTGCAGTTATAGTCCAGGCAAATTAAAGTAAAAACACCTTCAACCCGAGCAAAATTGCAATAGAAGCTCTGTTAACTGATTTTTAATCCGTAACCATTACTGAGTAATATAACCAAAATCAGACAAAATCCGATCACGGGAACACCCTTAAAAACGGATTTCAAAACGGACTGAATCATATGCCGTTTTGCGTTATTGTGCTGTTGTACAGCTTTTAGTTGAGACGGAAGACGACAGAAGGCAGCACTAAACAATTTGGACTGCAAATATTCATTTTTATCGAACAACTGACAACCAATAATGCTTTTGGAACAAGATAAAGTAAAGTATCTATAACTCATTCTAAACTGTATTACTACTAGACCGATCTCCTAACAGTCATCCGGTATGCGGTGAGTTTTTCAAGCTCCGGCGATGGGGAGATATATCTCCGGCCTCAGGCAAGCCCTATACTATATTTTCTTTCTACATACTAAGTCTTCCTGAACATTTTAAGCCCTACCGCATGAAAATCGGTCCAGTGGTTCGCGAGATATAGTTCTTTTAAATTTCTCTACTTTCTGTTAATCCCGTTCCTCTATCTCATGTATCCGCAATTGCAACTGGCTCCGAATCGATTCCAGTGCTTATAAATGCTAGTTGTGCATAACTTTCCCAGGCATCGGAACATTTTTAATAATATGCTTTAGGGAATTTTTCAGGGCAAATATCAGTATTTGTTAATAGAAGAATAAATCTAGCTTAAACGCGCGAAATTTCGCCTTATTTAAGAAGTAATTTTCTATAAGAAAATACTGGTACCGAAAAATTTCCTGGCTATAAAATTTCAGGACACACACGACCCCTGCATTTATGGACATTTCATCACCAATTTACTTTGTTAAGGAGACTTTAAGCAAAGATATCAATATTTTTTATACATGCTGGGCTGTGATTGTGATCTGACCAGAGTAGTTTGTCATGTCAGTGTTTTTCAAGATTATATTTATTGTGTTAAATGATTATTTAACAGCGGATTACTACATTATTTGTGTAATTTGAAGCTTATACAACACTAGTGAGTGAGTTTTAGATTCTTTTTATAAATTTTAGTATTTTAATGAGCCTCTGAAAAGTACATGCTTTACCATTGGCGGCCATTTAATAATGCATCTCTTTGGAGATTATTGTAATGTTAACCTTTTTTAATTAATCTCTAACCTCTAACGTACATAATAAATGCTATAAACAGCTCCATACTGTGCTTTTTATTAACGTAAGTGTATATACTTTGCTCTGTTGCCAGTTTCAATTCAAAATATCAATTTTAAGTGTACTAAATGATGTTTTGAAAATAGTTAAAAATTGTGTTCTATGCTAACTTTTAGCTTCAAACTCCCATAGGAATAACATTGGGAGTGTGTAACTTTTATAAAATTATCAAAAATACCTATAAGAGACAGCAGACAGAAGTGGAGCAGCAATGACATTTAAAAAGTGGCCGATGTACTGGAACACATATCGCCATTTCATTCTGATTCTACTCTACGCAAAATTGTTACAGGCGCAACAGCTAAAAGAGAAGTTAATGTTGATGAGTTGCACTTATTTGGTATGATCATCATCTCCAAAATGATAGGGAAGGATATATTTAGGTATTCGGCTAAAAGGTCAAAGAAAGTGAAAACTCTAAGATCTGCTGCCGCCATTTGTAGTTATAAAGATGACTTAGATATACAAATAGATCCAGCGCTCCTCTTCCAAAGAATGATGATTACTGGCACTTGTGGTGAAATGACTCTCGGAGATGTCATGCGTTATGAACCGTGTGCGTACCCTGCAGCATTATTTGAATCACCAAGTATGATGAGGAATTCAGACAAATCTCAGTTAGCTCAAGCACTAATCAAACACATTAAAAATTTACACAATGAAAAATATGACAACGTGGAAAGTACAGAAAGGTACATATTGGATGGAGGGTCTTTCTTGCGTCGCATTTCCTGGTGTAAAAAATGATACATATGAAAACATTGCAATGTCTTACGCTGATTTTATTGTTAAACAATATGGAAAACCTATCATGGTTTTTGATAATTACATTGGGTATCCAACAATCAATGATGTGGCTCACAGATGACGCTACAAAAAAAAACAGTAGAGATATTAATTTCAGCCCATACGTGAAATTTATTGGAAAAAAGGAAGAGTTTCTGGACAATGAAAAAACAAGCAAACAATGACTTCCCTCATAGGCGAATTGCTTAAGAAACAAGGCTGTACTGTTCCCAACACAGATGGGGATGCCAATATAGACATTGTTCGTGCTCCAGTCTCATCTTCAGAACATGCACATGCACATACCACTGTAATAGATGAAGATACCGACTTGCTGATTATCCTTCTTTAACAGGCAAAGGACAATGGCTTCAAGCTATACTATCGCAGTGACATAAGACGAGGATCATGTTACGAACCAGTCTATCATAACCTCAACATGCAATCTCTGTTAGGTCGTGAAAATTGCAACTTCCTTCTGTTTCTGCATGCTTTCACGGACTGCGATACAACATCCAGAATTTTTTTGATTGGGAAATCCTCATCATTTCTCAAACAGATGAACAAGACAGAGCTCCGTTCTATTGCAAAAATATTTTGTTCAAATTCAAGCCTACATTCAGATATGGCTGAGGCTGGCAGAAAAGCAATGCTTCTGTTTTATGACTGCAAGGCACTGGATTCTATAGACAAACTACGTCACCAAATGTGGGTAAGGAAAGTAACTACAGTAAAATCATTTATTACACCTGAACGTTTGCCTCCGACCGATTCTTCTACAAAATATCATAGCTATCACACTTACTTACAAATAAATATCGGAAGAAAGAACCAAGCCAGCAGAATGGGGCTGGTATGTAAAAAAACACTCGTGCTACCCAATACTCTGCGAGTGACTACCAGCTACAGATTATTTACTTAATATGATTCCATGTTCTTGAAAGACAAACTGTGCTACTTTACGATGCTGATGCAAGCGTAATTGATTGCCCTGTTCTACAGCTTCTGGGGTGTGCCAAGTCAATGGATGTAACAAGAACTACCTAACTTCTAACTATAAATATGATGAAAACTATTGATACTTTTATTTCTTCACTAGAACATTTCTGTAAAAATGAACTTAAGCAGTAATTTGTCAGAAATAGTAGACTTTTGTGTACTGTTTATCGTTTTTGACTATACTTCAAAGTTAAATTGTGAAAATAAAGCGATATATTTCCGTAAGCGATATATTCTCTGCCTTAGTTCCAAAAAATACCCTCCGCCATTTTGAAATCCGTATATAGGGGTGTTCCCGTGCTCAGATTTTGTCTGATTTTTAGTATGCTATTAAGCAGTAGTTCCTGATTAAAAAATTCTGTAAAAAGCTTCTATTGCAATTTTGCCCATGTTCAATCACAAAATGCCTGGACTATTAGTTTTCGTTAAAAAAAAAAAAACAAACGAAAATAAGTTGATAAGGTTTTATTTTCACCTTGATAAGAAAATCAATTTAAGTATTTTCAATGCATTTAAACCTGAAAGCGAAAACCATTCAGATTGGATTTATTTATTCTTGCTTGATTGTGTTCTAGAAAAAAACTAAAATAAATATATCTATAAAAGAAAAAAAAATACTGAATTATCCTTAGTCGATAAAGAACTATTAGTAGTTTTGTTAAGAAGAAAATGTGACAATACTAATGAACTGGGACACAAAAAACTTTAAAGTTACTTTCTAGCTGTGAGTGCTTTGTTCGCTACATTATTTTTGAGATTGATAGAAGAAATTTTAATTTTAATTAATTTTAATATTAGGTTGTAACGAAAGTATTTCGCCAAATCACCATTACATAATACTAATTATAATATATATAACTGAAATTTTATATATAACCACCATTTCGCCAAACCTTCACATTGTCATATAATACAACACTAGTACCTAAAGCTGTACACATCTATTCGGTGACATTCTGTAGCTGACATTTTGCAACGGAACTGGAAGTAAATGATGGTTCTAATCTGGTAGAGTGATTGCTCCATTTCAGACAGCTTGTTCTTAATGATAACGATATTTGTTTACAAATTTCACAACACAGTGTAATAAAGTAAGCTTCTTTCTTTCAAATGCCAAAAATCGTTTGACAAAATATGAGCCAAACACGTCAACGCGAACTGTTTGCACAGACCCTATTAGCTGTGGTGGAAAACTTTCGTTACAACTTTATATTAGACGGAAACAAACACTGATTTATTTACATTGTTATAAGTACAAACGGATTAATGTTTTGTAATCGGACTGAATACGAGACAGATCGATAAAAAAATATGTTTAAAAATTATTTTTAAATCCATAAAAATCATTTAATTGGAATAAGGTTTGAAACAAATTGCCTTTGCAAGAACATTTTGTTTCCTATTCGACGGTGTAAAAATTGGAATTGCGTAACACTTAGGAGTAAAAAAATTGGAGTATAATTGAAATTTTTGGGTCAGATATTGCCAACACCTCAAATATGATGTCCGCGTTACTCACAGACATGTTTTTGCTTTATGATATAGACATTATAATTGGGAGATCGCGAGAGTATTTCAAACCTTGCCTATTTTTAGATGTTTAGATTTTATACCAAAGAAATGAATTAAACCGTACCAAACACATAATAATAAAGGCGTATTAGAATGCAATTCATGCATTAAAAAAGATCCTTGACTTGGTGAATTAAGAAAATAAATTTGTAAGCGAAATAAAAGAAACCACCGACAAACTTACGACATCTGAATTGGAAATCTTTACGTTGACTTCCAGATGAAACTTGAATAATCTTGATTTGCGATAAAACTACCCTGATATTACGAATGTGCAGGGAAGAATATTTTTGTAAATTCTTCATAGCTTGCTTTCAAATAATGAGAAATCGTAAAAAAGAAAAAAAAAAGAAACTGTTGAGAGTGCATATCTAAATTTTTGTTTCTAATTGGATATAAAATAAAAGAATCTATAAATTACTGAAGATTAATATTTAGAAAATATTTTTCGTTTTGTCCATGAAGAGTTATTTATCAGTGGTTCATTTCTAGATGAGAAATGCTTTACACTTCTATTTGTGTATGTTTCATTATATGTCTATCTGATAGAAGAATTATATTCATTATTACGTTATTTTATTGATTATTCCTATCTCATTTAACGATCTCTGCAAGATTGAAAGAATAAATATATAATCGAATAAATATATTAAAAAAAAAATTCATTTCGTGCATGAACATTCTTGTACTAATGTTTTCGTCCTAATGAAAAAAGAAAAATAATGTGCCCTAAGTTTGTGCTTATTCGTTTGTATCTATCTGTCTATTCTCAATTTAAATCCATATAAAATATCGAAATAATTCTAAAATTTGCTTTTTAGGTGAAGTTATTTTTGTGGTTTTATTATTTAAAAGAATATAAGAACAAAACAGATCTAAATGAAATAGTTTTACAGTGTGCTGTATGGTTTTTTTAAAAAATCTGAATAGATTTTAAAAAAGAAATCTTTATCCTTTTTTAAATCCTTATTAAAGAAATCTTTAAATATCTCTACTTTAAACTACATCATACCTTTGTTTGACATCGTATTAAAACTTTCAAAATCCGTTATTATTATTAGAATTTTAGTTAAATTACAGGGTAGAAGCAATGCATTTTGAAGATGAAATAAATTGCAAAGAATTAATTCATTAACGAATATTATAGAAAGATAAACCTAGTTAATTTGCACGAAATACCTCAAATTGTTGATGAAACTTATGTATTTTAAAACTCGAATGCTGTATTTTACTGTTAAAAATAATAAAACTTTAAATTCAAAGTAAATCAATCAATCAATCAAACAAACAACAACAACAAAAAAGAGAACAATTGCGTAAAATTAGCGTTTTTGTTATAGCATAACAGCAGAAATTTCACCCTGTAGAATTAATCTATTTTTACAGTGTAATAAAGTGAATCTTTATTTAATATTTTAGAGTTGAAAACCTATGTTTAATAGAAGAATTCTTTAAGAATAGCAGATCATTTACCTTCATATCGTCCCACATTCTTCCCATATGAAGGGGAGAAAGCCTTTTAATTAAATAATGAATTACATTTTGTGGTCTTAAATTTAAATTAAATCTATCAAATTATAATTAGTTTACTGTTATATTCGGTTAAAATTATTAAATGTTATATTGCAAACGCGCAGTTTACCTTATAGAATTAGAACAATTCAATTAAAACAATCCTTCTTATCTTTGCAAACTAAAGATAAAAGCTAAAGACGAAAATGCAACCAAAAAGTGACCTTTTCATTTAGTCTTCATTAAGAAGAACCAAAAGAAAATTAGTTGATAAGGTTTTATTTTCACCTTTATAAGAAAATCCATTTAAGTGTTTTCAATGCATTTAAAGATGGTAGCGGAAATCATTCAGATTGGATCTATTTATTTGTTCTTTATTGTGTTCTATGAAGAAGGCAAAAAATATCTATCTATAAAAGAATAAAAAAAGTTATTGAATTGTCCTTAGTCGATAAAAAACTATTAGTAGATTTTTAAGAATAAAATGAGACTATACTAATGCACTGGGCCATTAAAAAGAAATAAATTTCTTTCTTGCTGTGGGTGCTTCGCTCATTTCACAATTTTTGAGATTTAATGATGCAATTTGAATTTTCATTAATTTTAAAATTAGCCGGAAACAAATGTTACATTATTTATTTACATTGTTTTAAGTGAAAACGAGTAATGTTTTGTATTCGGACTGTATGCGAGACAGATAGACAGAAAAATTATGCAAAACATTATTTTTAAATCCATAAAAATCATTAAACTGGGATTATGTTTGAAATAAATTGCATTTAAAAGAACTTTTCGTTTCCTATGAGATGGTGTAGAAATTGAAATTGTGTAATGTTTAGCAGTTGAAAAAATTGCATTAAAAGTACAATTTATGGGTCAGATGCTACCTATTTTAATATGACGTTAGAGTTACTCACGGGTATGTTTTTGCTTTATAATATACATATTATAAATGTTTGAGAGATCTCCAGAGTATTTTAAATCTTACCTATTTTTGTATATCTAATTTTTATACTAAATAAATGAAACAAAAAGTACCAAATACATGCTAATGAAACAGTATTAGGATGCAATTCATGCGTTATGAAATCTCCTTGCCTTGGTGAAGTAAGGCAATTTCTTTTTAAGCCAAATAAAAGAAACCACCGACAAACTTACAACATCTGAATTGAAAATTTTTACGCGGAAACTTGAATAATCTCAATCTTCCATTAAATACCTTTGATATTGGGAATATGCAGGGAAAAGTACAAAGAATATTTCTGTAAATTCTTCAAAGCTTGCTTTCACATAATGAGAAATTGTTAAAAAAACTTGTTGAATGTGCATTAAATTTTTAATCCTGAGTAAATATAAAATTAAAGAATCTATAAATTATTGAAGATTAATATTTTGAAAAAAAAAATTCGTTTTGTCCATCCATGACGAACTATTTATCAATGTTCCATTTCTAGTAGAAAAATGCTTTACACTTTGATTTGTGTATGCTTTTTCATGTGTCTGATATAAGAATTATATTCCATATTATGTTATTTTACTGATTGTGCCTATCTCATTTAACGAAAATAAGATTTCGTTTTGTTCATCCATGACGAGCTATTTATCAATGTTCCATTTCTAGTAGAAAAATGCTTTGCACTTTGATTTGTGTATGCTTTTTTATATGTCTGATATAAGAATTATATTCCATATTATGATATTTTATTGATTGTGCATATCTCATTTAACGATCTTTGCAAGAATTCAAGAATAAATATACGGGTGTTTATAAAGTCCCGGACCCATTTAGATGTTTAATAACTCATAAAATAATAAAGATAGATTAAAATTAATAACATAAATGGTTAGATAGACTCAAAAAGTTTCATGACCCTTGTCAATGAACTTCCACGTGTGCCCCCTTCGTCGCACGGAGAATGTAAAGTCGATAGTCAATTTCACGCCAGGTAGCGGCAAGCATGTCGGTATCCACAGAGGCTATTGCGGTTGTAATTCTGGCTTTTAAGTCATCAATGTTCGACACTCTCCTCCTGTAAACATTGTCCGTGTCCCCCCGGGATTACACTTATACTCTAAAGCGAAAGCTGGGTTCCCGAGGCGGTCATCCCTGTCATCCCTATAAACATTGTCCTTTACAAATCCCCAAAGGAAAAAGTCCAGTTGGGGTACCATCGTTCGTACTTCTTTGAATGACCATTTTCCAGGAAGATGGACTGGGCGAGGAGGTCCAATTCCTTGGCCACCCAGATCACCTGATATAACGCCGCCGGACTTTTTTCTTTGGGGATTTGTAAAGGACAATACAGGAGGAGAGTGTCGAACATTGATGACTTAAAAGCCAGAATTACAACCGCAATAGCCTCTGTGGATGCCGACATGCTTGCCGCTACCTGGCGTGAAATTGACTATCGACTTGATATTCTCCGTGCGACGAAGGGGCACAAGTGGAAGTTCATTGACAAGGGTTATGAAACTGTTTTATAATCTACTCTTTTATAATGTCATATCATTCATAATCATCATTTGTTCTACCAATTTTATTTTCAGACATTAAAAACACTCTAAGATTTCATAGTTTATCATACCGCCAAAAAATAGCGTACATGTCACAAGTTTTAAAACACATATATACTTTAACACAAATATTCAAGATAGATTTTAAAATATTTCATGAAACTTTTTGAGTCTACCTAACCATTTATGCTATTAATTTTAATCTATCTTTATTATTTTATGAGTTATTAAACATCAAAATGGGTCCGGGACTTTATAAACACCCATAAATGTATTTCGAAAGTTTTTCATTTCGTATATGGAGATTCCTGTACTAAAGTTTTTGTTCTAACGAGAAAAAAATGACTTAGGTTTGTGTTTGTCCATTTTTATCTATCTGTTTATTCACAATTTAAATCCGTAAAAATATCGACATTTTTCTGCAAATTGGCCCATAGGGGAAGTTATTTTTGTGTTTTAGTTATTTAAAAGAATATAAGAACAAAATAGAACTAAATGAAGTAGTTTTATAGTGCTAAAAGTTTTTTTTTATCTTTTATTTTATTACAGAAATTTTAAATATTTCTACTTTAAATTACATTGTACCTTTGTGTGACATCGAATGAAAAATTTCAAATCTATTATTATTATGAGAATTTTACTTAATTTACAATTTAAAGAAAAAATAAATTGCAAAGAATTAATTTGTAAAGGAATAATGTAGAAAGATAAATCACCTTAATTTGCAAGAAAAACTCCAATATTTTGATGAACTTTGTTTGCTTTAAAAATCGAACACTGTATTTCACTGCTGAAAATAATAAAATTTTAAATTCAAAGCAAAGCATAACAAACAAGCAAACAACAAGAAGAACAATAACAAGAAAAATTACGTAAAATTAACTTTTCAGTTATACCATAACAGCTGAAATTTTATCCTGTAGAATTAATTTATTTATTATAGTGTAATAAAGTAAATCTTTATTTAATATTATACCTATGTCTAATAGTATTTCAAGAGTAGCAGAATACTTAGCTGCAAAATCTCCCACATTCTTCTCATGTAAATGAAGTAAACCTTTTAATTAAATAATGAGTTACACTTTGCGCTGAAAAATATAAATAAAACAATTTTCATTAAAATGAAATCTCTCAAATCATATTTTTTCCATAGTTATGTTCTGTTAAAATTATTAAATTTTACATTATAAACTTACAGTTTTCCTATAAAATTAGAATAATACAGTTATAATAAAACGTCCTTAAATAAATAATAATAATAATAAACAAGCTAAAGAAGAAAGTGTAATCAAAAAGTGACTATTTCATTTAGTTTTAATTAAGAAAAACCAAAAGAAGATAAGTTGATAAGGTTTTATTTTCACCTTGATAAGAAAATTCATTTAAGTATTTTCAATGCATTTAAAGATGGAAGCGGAAATCAATCAGGTTGGATCTATTTATTTGTGCCTTATTGTGTTATAGAAAAAAGGGATATATATATATATGTGTGTGTGTGTGTGTGTGTGTGTGTATATATCTATAAAAGAAAAAAAAACCTCAATTATCCTTATTCGATAAAGAACTATTAGTAGATAGTTAAGAAGAAAATGGGACAGTACTAATAAACTGGGACATAAAAACTTTAAAGTTACTTTCTAACTGTGAGTTCTTTGTTCATTTCATTATTTTCTTGATTTATTGATAAATTTTAATTTTAATTAATTTTAATGTTAGCCGGAAACAAATGCTGAACTATTTACGTAGTTTTGTATTAAGTGAAAACGGGTTAATGTTTTGTAATCGGAATGCATGCGAGACAGATAAAAAACAATTATGCTTAAAAATGATCTTTAAATCCATAAAAAGCATTAAATTCGGATAATATTTGACACAAATTCCATTTGAAAGAACATTTCGTTTCCTATTCAACGGTGTAAATATTGAAACTGTTTAATGTTTAGATATTAAATAATTTGCAGTAAAAGTGAAATTTATGGTCAGATGTTGCCAACTTCAATATGACGTCAGCGTTATTCACGGGCATGTTTCTGCTTGAGAATATAGATTATATATCTATATTGTTTTATAATACAGATTTATAAAATTTTATAATATAGCTATCACAGATATTCGATAAATCACTAGATTATTTCAAGTCTTGGCTATTTTTATATATCTAGTTTTTATTCCAAAGAAATGAAATTAAACATGCCAAACGCATGCTAATAAAACAGTATTAGGATTCAATTCATGCATTACGAAAATTCCTTGCCTTGAAGAAGTAATGCAATGTATTTGTAAGCTAAATAAAAGAAACCACCGACAAACATACGACATCTGAATTGGAAATCACTACATGGATTGTGAGATGAATCTTGAATAGTTTTGATTTTCAATAAAATCACTCTGTCATTATGAATATGCAGGAAAGAATACAAATAATAATTCTATAAATTCTTTCAAAGCTTTTTTTTTTTTTTTTTTTCAAATAATGCTTAATTGTTAATGTTGACTGTGCAAATCTAAAATCTTTAATCCTAATTCAATATAAAATAAAGGAATAATAATAATAAAAAAACTGAACATTAGTATTTTGAAAATATTTTTCGTATTGTGCATGTAGGTTGTTACATTAATGTTTCATTTCTAGTTGAAGAATATTTTACGCTTTCACTTGCGTATGTTTCTTTATATGTCTCTCTGATATAAGAAATATTTTCAGTATTATGTTATTTTATCGATTGTTCTTATCTGTCTTAACGATCTTTTTAAGAATGAAGGAATACATATAAGGGACACTAGCCGATTATGGACCATTTCACTTGTTTTCAGGTGTAACTCACTTCATTTTTGGAATATCTGCAAAATATCACTACACCTGGTCAGATCTACTAACTAAATTCATTTACTAACTGAAATAATATTTTAAACAATTTCTTTAAAAAAAATTTAAATTTTATTTTAATTTGAAAAATTTGTCAAAAGTGGTCGAAATTTAGCGACTGGTTGCCTAAGTTGGACTCCCAGTCTCCTAAATTGGACCAAACAATATTAGGCTGGTTTAATGGGTAGGGAATATAACTAATTCTATTAAAAGCAAAGTTTGCGATTAATGAAACAATCAAACAAAACAACAGCAATGAAATGTAATGAAAGCAAATTTCTGAAAGTAAGAGTAATTGTTTTAAATCAAAATGTATTCAAAATATAAATACAAATTCTAAGTAATTAAAATTAGAAATTATGGGATTATTTTACCAGTTTCTTGAATATCATATAAGAAGTTATTCAAGCCTTACACATGAATTTCTTTTGTTCTTTTTTTATTCCACAGCACACAACTTGGAACAGTATTTGACAATCTGAACGCTGAATCCTTTTTGCTATTCTATTTCTCTTACAAATTATTCAAAACCAAACATCACTGTCTCGATTATTCTATTTAGATTCTGAATCATTAGACTTTTTTTTGCAACAGAAGTTTTCTTTATCTTATATCTGTAGTTCTTCCGTTTCGTCATTTTCCTTTCAATTTAATTACACCTATTTATTAAAACTTGATATTACAATTGTTTATGTGCTTCGAGAGTTTTCTTTTTGTCGTTTTTTAGGATACCGTACTTAAAAAGTAAAAACGGAACCATTATAAGATTACTCCTGTGTCTGTCTGTCACAGTCATTTTACTCGTAAACTATGGAACGTGGAAAGTTCAAATTGGGGGAAGTAATAAAGACTATTAACCCACATATTTACAGATTATTAAACATTTACAAATATATTTAGTAAAAATGTAGAGGGCTTAATTAAGTTACTTGAAAATATATTTTCTTTGTATATCGTGTGGGGTATCGCGTGAAAGCTGTTCTAACGCTGAACTCAAAAATACATTTCTTTTAATTTTAGATATTATATTTTTAGAGATATTGTCGAAAATAAGGTGCAAAAATATGTTCCACTCCGTCTATTTCTGAATCTACTAAAACTAAAGTTATGAAAAAATTTGAGGTAGTAGATATCAATGCAAAAACCCTTGACGGGTTAAAAGTTTCTGACGCAGCACTTTATCTTATGCTCTAAGAATTTTAAATATGGAACTTAAAAATACTGATATCAAATTTTGAGTGACGTTATGCTATTTCTTAAAAAATATATTTGTATTTATTTCACCATTTTATTTTTGTTTTATTTATAATCGCATGTGCAAAAGTTATGTTCAACATGAAAAGCTGCATAAAGTTTTATTCACTGTTGCTTTATCATTTACATCTCTCATAAATTCAAAATATGTGTTTTAAAAAATATGATATAAAATTTAAGTGACGCCTTGATGTGACTTTAAAAGGTTTGTTTTTTAAAATTCAATTTAAATTATTTTTGACTTGGTTAAAATATTTTTTTTTACATCTACACAATACTTTTAATTTTCCAATTCACTGTTAAATATATCACTTTCATTGAATCTATACTATACATTGAAATGTATTTATTTCAATAAATTGATTTATCTTTTGTGTCACGCTATTCAAAATTGTGAGTAAGATTTATGTAAATGGTTTATTTGCGTCAAACTATCCTTTTTCATACATTTCATGTAGTTTGGACACAATGACGCAAAGAAACCATTTACATAAATCTTACTCACAATTTTGAATAGCGTGACACAAAAGATAAATCAATTTATTGAAATAAATACATTTCAATGCATAGTATAGATTCAATGAAAGTGATATATTTAACAGTGAATTGGAAAATTAAAAGTATTGTGTAGATGTAAAAAAAATATTTTAACCAAGTCAAAAATAATTTAAATTGAATTTTAAAAAACAAACCTTTTAAAATCACATCAAGGCGTCACTTAAATTTTATATCATATTTTTTAAAACACATATTTTGAATTTATGAGAGATGTAAATGATAAAGCAACAGCGAATAAAATTTTATGCAGCTTTTCATGTTGAACATAACTTTTGCACATGCGATTATAAATAAAACAAAAATAAAATGGTGAAATAAATACAAATATATTTTTTAAGAAATAGCATAACGTCACTCAAAATTTGATATCAGTATTTTTAAGTTCCATATTTAAAATTCTTAGAGCATAAGATAAAGTGCTGCGTCAGAAACTTTTAACCCGTCAAGGGTTTTTGCATTGATATCATTACTTTTTTGAGGTTAGTGATAAAATGATTAAAAAAAAGATACTTATGGAATTTAATGCAGATTTAATTTTTACTATTTTATTACAATTTTCCTTATAGCAGTTTGTATATAAAAACAACTGGGTAAGTATAATCGCAGATCGCACAGAGGGTTTCATTTGATATTCCTTTAAAAACACTTTATCCTTAAATTAATAAATCCAAAATGTTAATTTATAATTATTAAATCGTTACATAGATGTAGCACCAATAGTTCCAATTTTCATGGGGCAGGGAACGCACTCTTTTAAACAAACCACCTTCCAATTGAAGTCATCAAAAACCAAGTTGAATAAGCCAGAGCCCGTTGTGTTGTTTGACAAACAGCAGACTCATGTCCCCTCCTTCCCCCTTTTTCAAAATTTTTCAGACCAGTACCTAAGAATGGAACCGAAATAATTTTTTCTCTTCAGAAATTACGATAAAAAAATAGTATGCAGTACTCATAAATTTACTTTAATGCTATATAGGGTGATTATTAAGTTAATTATAACGTTTGGAATCTGTTGCATTGATGTCCGAAAGGTAGTTTCTGAGTTATGGAAGCTGGACCCATAAGGCGCCATAGAGGGGCGAAGCCCGCTAGTGTCTATCATAATTATATCTGCCATGTAGACTAATTGCGATATTTAATCAAAATAGCCCCCACCCTCCTCATCCCCGGAAATATAACAAATACAAAATGTGTCTTTATAAACCTATCGTCAAATAGGTTTTTATTTCTTTTTCCCTAAAAAAAACATGATTTTTATATCCGTAACGTAAATAGCGGACGAAGCCCGCTAGTTCCTATCATAATATATATTTTTAATAATTTTATATAGTCTATAATAAAAATCAGACTTAAAATAGTCTGGTTCCATGAGTACTTGTAGTATCAGTTACATGCTACGATTTTTGGATACCAGTATTTTAGAACAGGAAAATGTGACTTATTTTATCGGAGATATCTCATTAATTGAATAAGGTGAAGCAAACTTTTTGAAAAAAAGGTGGCCAACAAGCATGGCAGTTATCAGCTATGTGACTTTGTGCTAAAGTCCATTAATTTGATCTGCTTTAAAAAGATTTCGGAAGATTGAATTATAGTAGAACCTGGATTAACCGAGCTTCGATTAATCGAGGTTTCTGTTAACCGAGCCGATAACAAAGTCTGATTTTTTTTCCCTTTTGAATGAGCCTTAAAAATAACCACACTCTTTAGCTCACTGTCCGTGCTATACAGGCCCTTCTGCCCCCAAAAGCCCTCAACTCCAAAGAAACATTGGACCCTGAGAAGTCAATAGCGAACAATGCTTTGTTTCCAGTGGCTGTGAGAACTTTCGTAAATTTTTCAATTTGCATTTTAAAATTTACTACTGGTAGTTGATTTTCTTGTTAAATTTGTTAAGCTGTGAAACAGAACTTTACATATATTTACTTTTATTATTTAAAAAACGTTCTATATATTTTTTTAAAAGAGATGTTAAATTCGCAAGCACGGCGAGTTTTTACACACAGTTTCTATTAACCGAGATTTCCGATTCCGATTTACTAACAGTCCCAATTAGCTCGGATAATCGAGGCTGCTCTGTATAATTAAAAAATCAATGGCGATCTTACTGTAAACGGGTTTCCCTTTTACTGAGGGATTTCAAAACCGAATCAGCTGATGTTAGTTGCTGTTTCCCTGCTTGATTAAATAAGATTAGTTAAACATTTGAAAATTACCAAATATAAAAGGAACTAAGTCAACAGAGTCTTTGCTTTATGGTATTTTTTAACAACGCTATAAGAAAATGATTTTAAATAAGAGATTTTAAATGTAACGTTTTAAATCTGACATAATTTTCACCAAACTTTCCTTTCTCTTTGTAACATTCAACTGAAAATATTTTTATTATTAGAAAGATAATATTATTATTTGCGCTACCTTAAAATTAGCAACTATAGTTAAAAATATCATCTCGAAATTTGAAATAAATATCTCATATAAATATATTTTTTAATTTACACTGTTTTGCAATATGTTTTGCAATGTGTTTTGTAAACTGTTTTGGCCACTTTGGCCAATATGACGTAATTTCCTCCATTTACGACTTTTAACACATATCAATGAATTTATTATTTAAAAATTTTCTTTTTCTTTTAATATTCACGTGTAAATATAATTTTTAGGATGTAATTTTCAATGTTTTCCTTCTTTTAATGCGTAATCATTTAATTCTAATTTGAAAATAATTGATTATTTTATAATTTTCTTTCATTTTAAGTAAGCATGTGTAAAAACAATTTTTATGACGTAATGTTTAATATTTTCCTGCTTTTAACACGTTATCATTTAATTCTAATTTAAAAGGATTTTTTTCTGTTTATAATAGTCACGTGTGAATAAATTTTTAATTTAAAGGATATATTATTCTTTGCGCTGTTTTAACATTTGGCAACAATTTAAAATAACCTTTTCTAAAATATGTAAAAAATATCTCTGGAAATTCTGAAAATTTTAATTTAAAATTGAAATAAACCGTCAAAAAATTAGGCAAGTTAAGAATAATAAATGCACTCTGCAAACTTCGAGTTTCTATTGAATGAAAATGATTAAATTCCCATGTATATTTTTTTTCCTATGAGACTTTTTTAATGAGACAATTTTATCCAGTTTTAACATTAAATATCTCTTAAAATAATTCTTCGATTTAAAAACTGTCTGCTTCAACGTTTTTTTTCAAACATTTCTCCATAATACTATGCAATTGCGTCAAAAGATGGCGACACCAGAATTCTGATATGCTTATTATGTAAACTGTAAATATTGCAAAGTTAAATAAAAAGAATTGTCTCGGGGTTATCAAACTTCATTGATATTTATAAATAAAACATTTCAACTAAATTATTTATTATAAAAGAATTATTACATCACAATAGCTTTTATGCAAGGAAAATAATAATTATAATAATAATATTATTATGGATGTCAGTGATTATATATTGATTGACCGTCACAATAATAAAAAATGATATTATAAAAAGAAGAGCTGAAATGAATTATTTTTTTACGTTTCTGATCGTGTGATTTATATTCAAATAATAATTATTAATGTATATATTTTTTAAAGTGATTGAAATTAAATATATTTATAAAATTTATGGTAATATTTTTATTGTTGAAAAATTGCCAAGAAATAATCATCATCAAATTAGCGTCATTATAATTGTAATTTTATTTAACTTAATAGCAATTAAAAAAATTACAAAGGAACTGAGAATAATGGTCAACTAGCAGACTTAAAAAAAAAAAAAACATTCACATGTGAAAACACGTACCACAGTGTATCGAACTGCCTATCCTAAGGTCAGTAAACGATGGCCCTTAGCCACTCAGCCAGTGGGAAGACAAAATTTTTCTCCCCAAAAGTGGTTAAAAAGAAAGCATGTGTATGAATACAGTGTCATGCATTTTCGGTGAAATTTCCATTGAATGGCGAAGAAATATAGTCCGATTTTTCATGCGCATTATAAAACGAACAAGAGTCTTGCTGGAAACAAGTAAATTGTTATTTGGTTCATCTGAAACATATTTATTTGATTTTTAAAAAATCGCCCGTGTCATTTTCGAGAGAAAAAAAAATCGAATTATTTAACGAACGAGAGTTTTCCCAGAAAAAAGAAAAGTGTTATTCACCTCGCCTTAATCACATTTATATTATGTATCAATTTAAAAATAATCGTTAGAACCATTTTCGAGATTTTCAAATTAGGAACTTCCTCGATATTATACCAACGTTTTCACTTTAAAAATGGCTATTTAGATCTCAAAATATACTGCACGTAGAAATGCAAAAATTTCAGTTTACGATTAGACTGCAGATATAAGACTGTTCTACAAAATTCAGAACAATAAGACATATATCTGCTGAGTTATTAAAAGGCGGCTTTTCGCGTTTTCTTTGATGTCGAGTTAGCTGTATATATGAGTTCCGCCATCTACGAATTCTATGATACGATACGATTTTAACGATACGATACGATACGATTTTAGGCTTAAGGCTGCGTCACTCGAAATACTACCGGCTTCCATGATTAGTGTACATCTTGCAAGAAAATTATAGTGATTACCCTAGGTCACATAGTGTTTGAGAAAAGCGCATTTTCCTTTACACACAAATTTTGATTTGCGGGCTTTCAGCAAAGGTGTTGAGAAACATTGGAGGTACCTATCCTAGAAGAAGTATAAAAGCATTGTTGATAATGATTTTCGAAAAAAGTCGTTGATAATTAGCCGAGATATTAGCCCTTAAAACACGGACGGTTTGGACATACATAATGACAAGGGCAGCGTACTCTATGTACCATCAGCTTTTAAAGCCTAGATAACAACTTTTAATGATATATTTGTGTAATGTAATGTCCAGTAGCAGTATAAAAGCAATAAACGTGAAATTGTTAAAAACAGACTAATTTAACTAGAATTCATCACATAAATACTATGGGATTCGCGCTCAGTTGCATTGAATAAATCTCTGAATACGCCTCCCGTGTCTTTAAACATTAATTAAAAATCTATCTGGAAAAACGCTTGACAGACCAAGGTGGCGTTGCAACTTTGTGACTTGCTTTCGAAGTGCACATAGCACAATGCCACTTTTAAATTTTGAACAGGGGTTTTGTTTTAGCTACACTGTAAAAAGAAAAGATTATTATTATGCTGAATTTAATTTTAAGAAATGCGAAATAAAGTTTAAATATGCACTACTTTTATTGTCAGTATCGAATTAAGTTCATCATTAGCAGATTAGGTTAAGATTAAAAAAAGAGTTATACAGAATAGAAGTATTTGATATTATTTTGGTCTCATATCTCTATGAACTTTTAAGGTATAAGCATTCATACTTTTCTAGTATATACAGCTATACGCAAAACTACGTTGTATAGTTTTTTACAAAGCATTATTATTCTTTTAGCAATGTTTTTTTTTAATATATAATACAGTTAATAATTCACATACCGGGTGAGCAAAAAATCCGTATAAACTTTAAAAATTTATGAAAACCGAAAAAATAACCGAAATAAAAAACTGTTTGCAGGATTATCATCTATAGGTCACGGGAATTTTTTTAAGACCGAAATAAAAAATAACTCAAAAAACAGTCGACAGATGGCGCTGGTTCGTGCAATTTTGGTGGAAATATGCAAATGAAACAGCTATAAGAACTTTCGCTTCTAATCCAGAACTACACTGCTCAAAACAATTAAAGGATATTGCAGTTTTAGGTGGATTTTGTATCTGGTAAACTGTTTAGCTGATTGATACATGGTCGACAGACATAGTAGGTTATATGAGAATAAATTACACATGTTTGGCAGAAAAAAATGCATTTTATTGCGCATTTGTGTACTAAAGGAAAAAAACACAATTTGTGCATATGAGAAAAAAAGAATAAGAAAAGGTGTTTTCTTCAAAGAAAATCATTTTCAGTAGGGGGTATGGTTTCCACGGGCGGCCAGCAACGTTGAACACCTTTGAGGCATGGACTCAATGAGGCTATTAATGACGAGTTGGGGTATTCTGCCCCACTCTTCCAGAAGAGCTCTTTCCAGTTCTTGGAGAGTTTGTGGGGGTTGTTGGCGGCCAGAAACTCGTCTTCCTAGAGCGTCCCAAACGTGCTCGATTGGATTCATGTCTGGAGAACACGCTGGCCATTCCATTCGAACGATTCCTTCCTCGAAAAGGAAATCCTCTACCAGGTTTGCACGATGTGGCCTGCAGTTATCGTCCATTAAAATGAAGTTATCTCCGATTGCTGCAGCGTAAGGGACTACAATAGGTATGAGGATCTCATCCCTATATCGGCGACCAGTCAGAGCTCCATCTCGAATGATGTAGAGGTCAGTGCGCCCGTCAATGGAGATGCCACCATACACCAACACTCCTCCACCGCCAAATCTGACGCTTTCGTGCACGAACGCAGGATTATTCATACTGCCACGGTCCCTCCAGATGAAAATACGCCTATTATCCGGATGCACAGAAAAACGGGACTCGTCAGAAAACAGAATATTGCTCCATTCATTTCTCCTCCAGTTGACATGCTCGGTTGCCCACTCCCTGCGGTCGCGACGATGCCTTGATGTTAATCTAACACATACCATCGGTCGGCGAGCATACAGACCTACAGCATGGAGCCAGTTTCGGACAGTCTGAGTTGAAATCGTGGTGCCTGTAGCCGAGCGAAGGTGTTGTTGGAGAAGTGTAGCGTTCATGGTTCGGTGTCTCCGAGCTGTTAACGCTAAATACCGATCTTCATTGGGCGTTGTTGCCCGTCTACGACCTTGCCCTGGTCTTCGGCCTGCACATCCACTCTCCAAAAAACGGTTCCAGATCCTGGAAATGACACTTTGTGACACTCCAATGGCTTGCGCTACTTCGGCTTGAGTTTGGCCCCCTTCTAACCTACCAACAATTCTCAAAGCTTCTGAATCTGTCAAATGACTTCGCTGAGACATCGTACTCATCGAAACAAAGCAATCACTGAATGCCGATCATCCTTGTCTTCATTCTCTTTTATCCAGTTGAAAGTCAAATTTCATTCGCTGCCGCTGAAGCGACGTTTTTGACGTCGAACTCAAAATTTGCATACTCCACAGTTTGAAAACCAGAAAAATTTGCATTTGTGATTCTCTTCTTCTATTTTCGGCAAAAAAAAATTCTTTTTTATCTTTATTTTATATAAAACTTCAAATATCCTTTAATTGTTTTGAGCAGTGTAGTTCACTTAAAATAACTTCACTAGCAAAGCTTTTATCCTTCATACTCAGCATCCTTGATCAAGTACACGGCTCACAACGGTGAATAAGTTCTGGATTAAGAGCCCAAGTTCTTATAACTGTTTCATTTGCATATTTCCACCGAAATCGCACGAACCAGCGCCATCTGTCGGCTGTTTTTTGAGTTATTTTTTATTTATGTCTTAAAAAAATTCCCGTGACCTATAGATGCTAATCCTGCAAACAGTTTTTCATTTGGGTTATTTTTTCGGTTTTTATGAATTTTCAAAGTTTATACGGACTTTTTGCTCACCCGGTATTTATTGTACGGACCCTTCTGAGCGCGAGTAGTACTCGCAATTCACCGTTTATTTGTTTTTTTTTTATTTCAAGGTTTACTTTATATAGCGAAGATGTACATACAGCTGTTTTTATGGCTCCCTCTGTACTTTGACCTAACGGATTTTCGCAAGGGATATAACATTTCTAATGATTCTTTGGCATTTGGAGGATTTTGTAGCTACAGTCTTCTTGCGGGTCAATCTCTTCACAAGTTAATATTTCCTTTTCGTTTCCTATAGCTTTGACAACTTTTACTGCCACTGATGTTTTTCTTCCAGACTATTTTTAGGTGCGTTGGTAATTATATAAATACGTAGCACCTATAGTCGTCGTTCAGTCCGCCCGTCTGTCCGTCCGTCTGTCTGTCCGCATGTAACAGAGCAAAAACTACCCAACCGAATGGTCTGAAATTTCAAATATATGATTGTTGCAAAATTTTGTCGAGCCATTTCAAATTTTATGAAAATCGGATGTATAGTTTAATTACAGGGACAGTCAAAAGTTTTTCTTTACATTACGGCCAATGGGAAAAATTATTGCAAGTGCATTTTAATGATATTACAGCCTTCCGAATGGTCTGAAATTTTAAAGATATAATTGTTGCAAAATTTTGTTGAGCTATTTCAAATTTTAGGAAAATCGGATGTATAGTTTAATTACAGTGACAGTCAAAAGTGTTCTGTTACATTACGGGGAATGGGAAAAAATTATTGGAAGTGGATTTTAATGATATTAGAGCCTTCCGAATGATCTGAAATTTTAAAGATATAACTGTTGCAAAATTGTGTCTAGCCCTTTCAAATTTTAGGAAAATCGGATGTATAGTTTAATTACAGTGACAGTCAAAAGTGTTCTGTTACATTACGGGGAATGGGAAAAATTATTGCAAGTGGATTTTAATGATATTAGAGCCTTCCGAATGATCTGAAATTTTAAAGATATAACTGTTGCAAAATTTTGTCTAGCCCTTTCAAATTTTAGGAAAATCGGATGTATAGTTTAATTACAGGGACAGTCAAAAGTTTTTCTTTACATTACGGCCAATGGGAAAAATTATTGCAAGTGCATTTTAATGATATTACAGCCTTCCGAATGGTCTGAAAATTTAAAGATATAATTGTTGCAAAATTTTGTTGAGCTATTTCAAATTTTAGGAAAATCGGATGTATAGTTTAATTACAGTGACAGTCAAAAGTGTTCTGTTACATTACGGGGAATGGGAAAAAATTATTGGAAGTGCATTTTAATGATGTATCAGACTATGCGCTTTATGAAGTGCAAAAAATTATACATTCCGTACAATATGGGGTGCAAAAAATAATTATAAAACTAGTTATAGTACGAACGCACCTCATTTGCCACGTTTGACGAGCAATTTCCAACTTGTTCTGTGTCGTTTTGATAACTTTTTTTTTTTACACTCATAATTTTTATAGGTTTCGTGCTTACTGACTCTTTCACCGAAATCTCACTAGCAGGAGAATCAACGAATCTATATCCAGTGCCTACCTCATCGTCCGGAATAAGTGATGAAGCAGCAGCGAAATGATGACGGTATATCTGGTCCAATTTAAGCAACTCAAATTTGTCCAATTAACTCAACTGCGCCATTTTTTAAAACAGATAATCTCAAGATTAAGAACAAAATCGAAAGCAAAGAAAGACGTTTGAAAAATATGCGCAATAAACACATGAATTTAGATATGTATATGAAAACATAACAACTTACTTTAGTTTTAAAGTATTCTCTTATGGTTAGCAGGAAAAAATTAGATCAAAACAGTTAATTTTCGTTTTTTTTTAATTGTCGAAAAACAGCATGTGGAAGGCGGGTGCTTCTTCTAATAATTAATGACGTCATTCTAATGAGTAGGATTTCAGCGGTAGAAGGCGTCTCTTTCTGTAATTAACGGCAGACTTGCAGCGGTCCAAATATAGCTACTCTCTCCTATATTTGAATAAGTATATTTAAAAAATGCTTCATTTCGTGCATAGGGATTCCTGTAATAATGTTTAAGTGCTAATGAAAAAAAAAGAAAATAATGTGACTTAGATTTTCTTTGTTCGCCTGAATCTATTTGTCTATTCACAATTTTAATCCGCAAAAATTATCGAAATTCTTCTAAAAATTGGTCCTGGGAGAAGTTACTTTTGTGATTTTTTTTTTTTACTAAAGAATATAAAAACAAAACAGTCCTGATTGAAGTAATTCTATAGTACTACTTGTTTTAAATCTGAATGAAGTTTATTATCTTATCACAATATTAAAATATTTATTTGCTTAAAAGACGTTATAAAAACATATTAAAAGTAAATTAAAAATCTATATTGACATGTTTCAACTCATTATCTGAATCGTCGTCAGAATGTATAACAGAAAATTACAAATGCATATGAAAAATGGAAAAAATCATCGAATTGACAAGTAATCATATATCGCGCCCTACATTTTCACGATGGCTCGTGTTCCCTCTATGTCGCGATGCCGTAAGTTGTCCAACCATACAACCCATAAGTTCGGGATACGAAAAGATAATGTATCATTACAAACTCCTGAACCTCTTAAATAAATTTCAATGGACTCTCTTATGAATAATTGTAAATAAAAATTAGACCTGTAGATTATTTTACTCTCGTTAAAAATTATGTTAATGTTCTCTATTTGATTTAGCCGAGATAAAGCAGTATTACCTCTATTGTATTTTATGTCCGCTATATGTTCTTTACATCTGATTTTGAATTTTCAATAATGTATTTCACGGCTAAAAATAATAAAACTTTAAATTCAATGCAAAATAAACAAACAAATGACAACAGCAACAGGAGCAAATGCGTAAAATTAACGTTTTCGTTATAGCATAACAGCTGAAATTTTATCCTGTAGAATTAATCTACTTTTTATAGTGTAATAAAGAAAATCTTTATTTAATACTTTAAATAGCAGACTACTTGCTTTCAAAATCCCCCCATATTCTTCCCATACAAAGGGGGAAAAACTTTTTAATTAAAAAATCAATTACACTTTTTCGCTGAAAAATATAAATGAATAAATTTTTATCATAATGAAGTATATCAAATCATAACTTTTTTATTGTTATACTATTCGGTTAAAATTATTAAATTTTATATTGCACACGTGCAGTTTACCGTACAGAATTAGAATAATACAGTTATAATCTTTATCTCAGCAGCTTTATCTTTAAACTAACAAAAAAATAAAAGATAAAGAAGAAAATGTAATCAAAAAGTGACCTTTTCATTTAGTCTTCATTTAGAAGAACAAAGGGAAAATAAATTGATAAAGTTTTATTTGTAGCTTGATAAGAAAATCAGTTTAAGTATTTTCAATGCATTTAAAGATAGAAAAGGAAATGGATCAGATTGGGTCTATTATTTGTGCATTATTGTGTTCCAGGAATGGGGGGGAAATATATTTCTATAAAAGAAAAAACATTACCGAATTGTCCTTAGTCGATAAAGAACTATTAGCAGATTGTTAACAATAAAACGGGACTGTGCTAATCACCTAGGACATCCAAATAATTTAAAGTTCCTTTCTTGTTGTGGGTGCTTTGGTAATTTCGTTATTTTCGAGAATTAAAGAACTACACTATATGGCCAAAGGTGACCGGTCACTTGCGATTTTTGAAGTTTTGTTAAATATCTAGAAAAATACATGACGAATTAACCTGAAATTTCAGGTGTGTAAACAGTATTGTATAGGTCATATATTTCCGCGAAGATTTTTTTCCGAATCCCCATAAGGGACCGTCAACTTATTGAAAAAGAACGAATATCTTTTGGATAACCCTGTAAAAACTAATGGAGCAAAAGCGTTTAAACTCAAGATTATTAATAAGTAGCTTATTGTAATATACTGTGTACATTTTTATGCGGATAGCATGTATACTCGTAGCGAAATTAAGGTTTTTATTAAAACAGTCCCAAATTTCGCCAAGTGTTTTGCTTATAATTTACAGAGTTCTTAATATAAAAAAAAGGTCATATCAGAAAATATGATGAACAACATTGTACACAATATCCCGCAATCAGAATGAAAAAATAATAAAAATTGGATGAAAAATGAGCAGGTTTACTAAAAAATGTGTCACTGCGCATGCGCGAATGCAATCAAAATGTAATGTACATAATATGTTAGCTAAATGTATGGAGCAACTTTTGTAAAAGTCTCAAAAACATAGTTTGGAAAGTCTGATAATAATCATTTATAGAATAAGCTCAAAATCCGTTGTTCCCAAAATGAAGCAAAAACATAAGGAGTTGTATCCATATATCCATTGATTAGTGCTAATTTAGCATACGCAATATTGTACGTAATACTGTATTTGGATACAATCCTTCATCTTTTTGCTTCATTTTGGGAATAACGGATTTTGGGCTTATTCTATAAACGATTGTTATCAGACTGTTCAAACTATGTTTTTGAGACTTTTACTAGTCTGTATGTTGCTGTATACATTTAGCTAACCCATTTTGTACATTATATTTTGATTGCATTCGCGCTTGCGCAGTGACACATTTTTTGGTAAACCTGCTCATTTCTCATCCAGTTTTTATTATTTTTTCATTCTGATTACGGAGTATTGTGTACAATGTTGTTCTTCATATTTTCTAAAAAGAACTTTTTTTTTATATTAAGAACTCTGCAAATTATAAGCAAAAAACTTGGTGAAATTTGGGACTGTTTTAATAAAAAAACCTTAATTTCTCTACGAGTATACATGCTATCCTCATAAAAATGAACACAATATTTTACAATAAGCCACTTATTAATAATCTCGAGTTTAAACGCTTTTGCTCCATTAGTTTTTACAGGGTTATCCAAAAGATATTCGTTATTTTTCAATTTTTTGATGGTCCCCTATGGGGTTTCGAGAAAAAATCTTCGCGGAAATATATGACCTATACTATACTGTTTACACACCTGCAATTTCAGGTTAATTCCTCATGTATTTTTCTAGATATTTAACAAAACGTCAAAAATCGCAAGTGACCGGTCACCTTTGGCCATATAGTGTATTTTTCTTTTCTATTAAAATCTGTGCGCGTATCTATGTAACCTCAAATACTCGAAAACCACGAGGCGCAGGGCTACGAAATTTGGCACACTGTTTGCTGGTAGGAAGCTCATGAGCGATTGGGACAAAAAATTCGAAAGTTTAAATTTCTTTTTCCTTTTTTGACGAATTTTTGATATTTTCTTTACGTTTAAACCGTAATCGCGCGAGTTCTAACCATGCCTAAATGTTTAGTGCAAAGCGAGATATTCATTCATATTACGTACGCCACACTGGAATACTAAGAAGCTGTACCGGTTATTATGATAATTCTTTCACCTCGCATGCAAATAGTTAGAGATCATTTAATTGCGCTTAATTATTACATTTAAAAAAATAAAGAAAAACATAATTAAAAACTCTTATGATACTCATCAGCGTACATATAAATAAAAACTGTATTAAAAACACATTAAAAATTAATTCCAACGTTTCATGCTCTTTCTAATGAGCCATCATCAGGGGAGAGGGCTCTTGACCTCCACGAAGCAGAGTTACAAACAGCACAGTCACTTTCACAACATCAAACTGAAAACATTTCGGTAACTGATCATTAAACAATAATGATGTTTAATGATCAGTTACCGAAATGTTTTCAGTTTCATGTTGTAAAAGGGACTGTGCTGTTTGAAACTTTGCTTGTTTTGACAATTATAAAGTTAAAAGTTAATAAAAATTTTGACAGCGTAAGTTCAAGTTTTTTAGGTAGCTTTCATTACAAAAAGCTACCTATTGCAGCCGTTCGGAGGAAAGCGATTTCAAAAAATTTTGGTATATTTTCATCGATCATGACCCCCAGACCCCGAAACCACCCTCCGTTCAAAAGTTGATATATATATATATATCTGATCTTTGTCATACTGTAACTCTCCTATTTATGAACCGATTTGGATGAAACTCGGTGTGTACATAGTACATACCAATGTCTCGACCGAGTTCGTTGGCCAGTTTCATCCGCCATCTTGTTTCAAAATGGCGGCCATTTAAAATTTTAAAAAAATTTAAAATTTGAAATGTGGTACCAAAAAGTTAAAAATTGAAAAATATTTTTTTCTTATGTATTTGACCTTGATACAAAGATTACGGAGCAGTTTTTGTTTTGTTTATATCTTAAAAAATGGCTGAGTTATAGCACTTTCAATTTCTAGCGTGGCTGTCATTTTGAAACGACGTGATTTTTGTCATGCGATAACAGGCGTATTTATGAACCGATTTGAATGTAACTTGGTGTGAACATAGTACATACCAATGTCTCAACCGAGATCGTTGGCCAGCTCCATCCGACATTTTGTTTCAAAATGGCGGCCATTTAAAATTTTTAAAAAAATTTAAAATTTGGAATGTGGTACCAAAAAATTGAAAATGGAAAATATTTTTTTCTTATGTATTTAACCTTTATACAAAGATTCTGGAGCAGTTTTTGTTTCGTATATATCTTAAAAAATGGCTGAGTTATAGCACTTTGAATTTCTAGCATGGCTGACATTTTGAAACGATCTGATATTTGTCACGCTATAACACACGTATTTATTAACATATTTGGATGTAAGAAGGAATTTGGATAGTATATAGCAATGCCTCGACCAAGTTCGCTGGACAGCTTCATCGGCCATCATGTTTAAAAATGGCGGCCATTAAATTAAAAAAAATTATATTTAAAGTTAGGTGCAAAAAATTAGAAATTGAAAAAGATTTCTTTCTTAAGTATATAACCTTGATATAAGGATTCCAGAGCTTTTTTTGTTTTGTCTTTATCTAAAAAATGGCTCAGATATAGCAGTTTGAATTTCTTTATGTGGGTGAAATTTTGAAAAATCTGATTTTTTGCCTGCGCAGCACTCGTATATATCAACCGATTCCGATATGAGTGAGCATGTGTACAGGAATTTCTGAGGTCTCGACCAAGTTCACGGGTCGGCCTCATCCACCATGTTGTCTTAAAATGGCAGGCACTTCAAGATATCGCCGAATTTGGTAACCAAATATAAGTTACTTTAAATAAAAGCATCTTGGATAAAGCTGACTAATTTCGCGAAATTCTCATTCATAAGGATTTAGTATTGATAAAAATTAGTATTGAATCTTCTATAATCGATTTCCACCAAATTGAGCTTCGTCTGTTTGAATAACATAGGCAAGCT
This sequence comes from Maratus speciosus, assembly GCA_963932465.1. Lineage (NCBI taxonomy): Eukaryota > Metazoa > Arthropoda > Arachnida > Araneae > Salticidae > Maratus > Maratus speciosus. The sequence continues at coordinate 104,862,531 of OZ010795.1, read as the reverse complement.
TTTTAAAAATAAGGAATATGAAAGCTACCTCTTCCTCTCGGCACTGGCCGGAAGGACTTTCTTAAAGAAAAACATTTTATTACAAACATCTCCAAAAGTTTTTATCCTATTTATTCCCTTATTCCATATATATCGTTTTATCGTCTGGTGCCATAGCAACATGATAAATTAAATTTCATTAAAAAAATGCAGAGTAGTAGACAAAATATTTTTCTAAATCGAATAGTTATTGAACATGAACTTCCGTACTTAGGACGGGTTAAACCGCTAGTATAGATAATAAAAAGTTTTTTTTGCTACCACTAATTTTCGAAAATGTTCCCGACTAGTTTTTAAAGTACATTCATCATTATATTTCGGTGCTGTTTCATATACATTAATCAGTTTTCTCAACAAGGACTAGTTTAGCTAAGACACACAGACAAACAGACGGACCGAACGACGACTATAGGTGCTACGTATTTATATAATTACGAACGCACCTAAAACAGTAAAAACAGGCTTATTCGACTGATTACATGGCTGCACTCCACACGCGTCATTTTCAAAACAAATATATAACAAAAAGCAATTTAACAAATTACAACGGCCATTTGGAAAATGATTTTTTCGAAGACTAAAATTTAAGACATACGCCAGGAATTTTTACGTTCGCCATGAATTAAACATTAACATTCCTGGACCCAACACGAACAAATTTTAAAAGAAATTTCAGTTTTACAATTTTCAGTACTGTAAATTTTTAAACTTCTACGGAGCTGGTCATATATTACGTACGCCATGAATTGAACATTAATAGTGTTATTACACGTAAAAATTGCAAGATTTCCTGAAACTTACGTATTATCCAAGTATTTAATTGGCTGTTCGGGAAAAGGCTTTTCCATCGTCAGATTTCCAAGAAATCTGACGACCCATTTTAAATGAAATTTCATTCTTAAACTTCTAAACATCCCACAATATTACTTTTAATTCCGTCGTATAGAGAAAAAAATGTACGTTTAAATGCAATTTGTTTGAAAGCTGTATCTCAATTTGTTTCTGAGTTATTAATTTTTTTTTGTTTGTAGTTTTTATTACTTTCTTGTCATAGTGGCAACAGAAGTATCCACCTCTGTTGAAAGTAAAGGGATATACAGATTACTGTATAGACCAACTAGATAACGAATAAAATGCTGATTAAATTAATAAAAAGCTTCAGATATGGTTTTGATTTCCTATCCTGACGAGGACAATAACCATTTTTCCAAATGGTTAAAAATATTCTAAATCTGCATGGTTTATGAAACGCCATCATTCAATTTTCCACGTACTCTTTCTTTTTACGCACGTTGTTTTTATCCCCCGGTACGGTATGCTATTTCTTTCTCCCAGCATATTTTGTCGCCAAACAATAACGTTACCTTACAGAAGCCAGCAATAAACAAAGCAGATGTATCATTGTATGAATAAATGCTCCATAGCAATTTTTTAAATTTCTAAGCATCGCACATTTTCAATTCTTATACCGTCGTATGTGAAAAAAAAAGTACTTTTAAATGCAATTTGTTTGAAAACTGTATCTCCCTTTATTTTTTAAATATTAATTTTTTTGTAGTTTTTAGCACCATTTGTTTAGTTTTGGCAATTCAAGTACTCCATTTTTGTAGAAAGTAAAGGGAAAATAGTTGAAACATAGCAATTACATATTTTTATTGCAATTTTCTCACAACAACCGAAAGAATATGCAATTAAAATATGTGCTATTTTGAAAAAATATAAACGAATAATTTCTGTTAAAACGTATTTAAACATAATTAAAAACATATTTGTTAAACAGCTATTATAAACTATATTTAATTTTAAGTATCTGTTGACGCTTTCAGTGTGACGTCAGTCAAGACGTTTTGGTTGGAAACTTACTCCAAACAAACGGTTGTTATGCATAATTTCTTTTAAAATATAAATCGTGCAAAATGTTACCAGTACATATCAAGTATTAAAACACTTAGATGTGAGATATAGATATAAGATATAGCTGCAACGCACAAACAATATAGACAATACAACATAGTAACCGTTTGTTTGGAGTCAGTTTCCAACCAAAACGTCATGACTGACGTCACGACTGAAATCGTCTATATTAATGTTACAAACAAATGAATGCCTCTGAATCATTAGATAGCCTTTGTCTAGTTTCTTTAATGACGGCATCTTTTTGTTGCATTTGCGTATTATTTTGCGATAGTGACATCCTATGCATGCTTTACTGCAGATGTTTAAGGGTGGATCGTAAATGTGGAATTCTTAAGGGGATACGAATGACGTCATTTTACATAAAATAAAAGTGTGTGTTTTAAGTCTTAAAATTGAAATATGTTTTGTACTATTTATATATACATATATTTTTTTTCATCGGGGGCGACACTAAATTCTGAAAAAGCAGAATTCCTGTTTTTTAGTTTTTTCTTTCACTTCGATATTAGTTTTTTTTTTCTTAACCATTGAATAACTGGAGCCATAATTTCGCAAGTTAATCCTTCACTTGCACCACGTGCCACATCTGCACATACCTAAAAACACTGTAATTCTTATTATGTGCTATGAATTTGGCCAATATGATTTCTATTTCTGATTAAGAACAGTGCAAAGAATGGAATAACGCTTATTTTGTTCATGTCAGATTGCTGTATTTGACAAAAAATTTTAATTTGTTCTTCGGAAACAAAAAAAATTTTGATCAAGCTATTAAGGTATAATTTACTTTCATTATTTTTACTGAATACTTAAAAATATTAATATAAAAAAAGTTGCACCGTGTTAAGAAAATAAAATTAATTTAAGCTCATTTAGTTGTAAAATATAGCAATACAATATTTTAAATTTCTAATTGTGTACATAGGGTACACGCCATAAATTTTAAACTATACATCCTTACCTGATTTTGTTTTTACTATTTTTCCCATTATTATACCGATATATAGATTTCAAATAATTTTTTTCATATAAATAGAAAAAATCGTGCAGTGGAGGGTTAAATGACGCTGCATCGCTACATATTGAATTTTTGCGTTTTACAATCTATATGGGTCCTCTTATAATGGGTGGATAGTAGAGACTGGAGGGAAAAATATCTTTTTTTCATCGAAATTTATTTGGATGGTTTTTTCTTGATATAACCTTGCTAGTTCTGTGGTTTTTCTATTAATTTTAATATCAGATACATGCTCCCTTTTTCTATACTCAATAATTCGGATGCAGCGTCATTTATCTTACCGAAATTATGGCTCGAGTTACTCAAGGGTTACGAAAATAAAAATAAACATCCAAGTAAAAAAAAATAAATAAATAAATAACGTGCATAATGTACGTGGAAAATTGAATGATGGCGTTTCACAGACCGTGTAATTTTAGAATACAGTGGAACTTCCCTTTACCGAAGTTTTCTATTTAACGAAATTTTTCTACTGAACCTTGTCTTTGAACACTATTAACATGCAAATTAATATCCATATTACGAAAAATATATTCTGTACAACGGAGTTTATTCCACATTCGTGCTTGTAAAACTTTCAAAAGGAGCGATGTATGTATGTATTTATTTATTATTGTATAAAAATGAAATTATTTATCAAAATACTCAATTATTGCTATAAGTGATAAACATAAATTTAAAAAAATTTCAAAATACCTTTATTTATTTACACTTCGACATGTTTCATTGCATCAGACGGAAACATTCTCGAGAAAATAAAATGATAAAAATATTTTCGTAAAAATTCAAATCGAAAAACTAGTAAACCAAAACAAAAACAAGTAATATAAAAATTTTGTTTTTAAAGTCAATTCCTACTTAGATCATCAAAGGAAAATTTAATATAATCCCTTAAACTAATATTAGTTTTCGTTGCATTAAAATATCTCAATTTGTGGATTTTCTATAAGCAAGTAGGTTTACAATGGAACTCTATGGGAATTTGGCGAAATATTAGAAATATAATATTTACGCGCCAAGTTGGCGTCACTTTTGGCGACACATTTTGCTCGGCAGATTTGGCGATATATCGCCAAGTTGGCGGTATTTGGTGACAGAACAGGGTTCTTAGTATGGTAAACCCCCTTATAGATATGAAGATGCATTAAATGCTTCAATAACCAATGACCGCCATTTTGTCTCCCATGTAAAACTAAAATTAATTAATTAAAATTTAATGAATGAATTAATCTCTCTATTCTAAAAAAAAGTAACTACCACTGTCACTACCGCCGGTTTTGAATTTTTTGTGACCGGATGTCTCTCTTCGTTAATATTAAAAAAACTGTTGCATACAAAAATATGAAAATCGGTAGTATTATAGAAAAATGTTTGATAAACACGCTGATGCAGACAGTTTTCAAATCGAAGAATTATTTTAAGAGATATTTAATGCCAAAGTTGGACAAAATCGTTCCATTAAAAAAGATTTATAGGAGCAAAAACTGTACACAGGAATTTAATCATTTTTAGATCATTTTATGCGTCAGAATTTCCCGGTGTGCAGATTGCAGTTAGTTTTTTATATGAATAATTTTTCGAGGTTTTATTTCTAATTTAAATTCAAATTTTCAGCATTTCGAGAGATATTTTTTACAAATTTTAGAAAATTGTATTAATTTAAACTGTTGCCAACTGTATAAACAGCGCAAACAGTAATGTTTGCTTCACATTAAAAATTTATTTTACACGTGACTATTATAAACAAAAAATATAAATAGCAGGAACTCATTGAAAATTACGTCATAAAAACTATAGTTACACGTGAATTTTAAATGAGAAAGAATATTGTAAAATAATAAATTCAGTAACATGCGTTAGAAGTCCTAAATAGGAGAATTTACGTCATATTACATTTATTACGTAAAATGAACAAAAAATAATATTGCAAAACAGTTTTAATTTAAAAATTGCGCGAGACATTTACTTGACATTTTAAGATGATCATAATATTTCATTTCTAACAAAAGTATTTTGACGTGAATATTAAAAAGAGAAAGAAAAGTTTGGTGAAAATTACGTCAGATTATAATTGTCAGATTCAAATTATAATTCAATCTTCCGAAATCTTTTTAAAGGCGATCAAATTAACGTGCTGTTAGAGTCTGCGGTGTCTCAACGGGGGTTGACGAGCGTAGCTCGTAGGGGGCAGAACCCCTTAGTATTTGAAAAAACTGTATTAACATCAATTGTCATCCAGTACAAGTTTTAAAAAAATTATTTCAACTTGATAGGATGAATAATAAGTATTTTATTAACGATTGAAAATTTGAACAAGATATATAAATAAATATAGGGAGAGTGTGAACTAATAGTAGGAATTGAAAAATCACGTGAACACAAGGATAATGAAGTTAACTGCAATATTAAAAATGGAAATTTGTGAACGTGAATTATTTCACTTTATTGTTTCATGATTCTGAGCAGCATTTCTTTCTAAATTTTAGGGAGCTCCATGGACACTGAATCATTGCAAGTATTCTCATTCCGTAAGAAGATCTCTATTGATTCTCTGATGATGGATGGCAAACAAGATCTTGATGGACAAATTATTCTACTGTTTTTAAAATCTATTTGTAAAGGTTCTCTGTTATATAGTCGGGCCAGAGCTATAGTTTTCTTGTTGTATTTGATTTTGATGTCTGGTATTTATTCCTTGATCCTAGTTTTGAGCTTTCTATTTATCATTCCTATATAAAATTGGACTGTTCCATCTTCTTTGGTTAAACGTATATATAGTTTATGAAGTTATTTATTTATTCAAATCATTACCATTAAAAAGAAGAAATTCTAAAAGCCTTCGATACAATATGAAGGGGATTCCAGTTTCACGAAAATGTTACAGAGGAATTGTTCGGATACTTACAAAAGTACGAAAAATTTTATGATTAGTGTATTTTATATGAGAAACCCATACATAATATTATAGACTTTTTTAAAGTTAAGGATTTGGAATACTTGAGAAAAAAGGAAAGCGGTACGCTACGCTTCAGTTTTTGTACCTCTCTTTTTTATGTGTTTTTTTTAGACTCTTTTCTAATTTAATTTTTCGCATATGTCTACATTGCATAAAAAAAAGTTAGTACCCGAATTAAAGTACATTTTTCCAAATTTCTATTTAACCCTTTATGTACTGAATTATGAATTCATGAACATTTTATCTTCTAAAGCATTTTTCGTGAATTTTTGAAACTACATTAGAAGATTTACATAATCATTTAATAAATTTTAGAAGGATTCAATAAATTTGAATTTATAGGGATTTTGTACACTATTTATAACCCCACTGAAATCTTTTATTTTAAGTATTTTTCTTAGTATTTCGTACAATTAGGAAATGTACAAATATAATGTTCTTACAATAGAAATAGTTAAGAATTGTAAAATTCCCCCCTTCCCTTCCCCACCACTAACACCAAGAAAGCTGAAAAGATGCGAAAGCAAAAGATATCATACTTTAAAAAAATATTTTTATTTTGTGTAACCCATAATGCTTTCGGAACAAGATAAAGTAATGCATCTGTAACGCATTCTAAACTGTATTACCACTAATCTATGTATTAAATGAATTTTATAACAAGTTATTTTAATGGTACTTATAAATACCGCCAGTAGATAAAGGGTTAATGTGCAATTTTCATTTTATGCCCGTGTATTCATTTTATGCATATGTGTTATACAAATTTCACGATTTTGAGTTGATTTCTATTTAACGAATTATCTTCATAACGAAGTGCTTAAGTGTAACGATGAGATTTCATTAAATAGAAGTTTCACTGTATTTTTACCCGGCTGCCAAGAAGGGTTATGTGTTTCTCGCATATCTGGGTATGTGGATTTCTTTATACTCTAGAAACATCTCAACGGCTGGATGGATTTTACTGAAAGAGGTCTCTATCGATTCGACTTAACTGTCCGATGGTTATAGGCTAGGTCTTGTTTTTGTAAATTGAAAATGGCAGCCGTAAAATACAAAATGTCGGTTGAGACGAAATTTTTTTACGCACCCTGTTGAGTGGCCTATCATTGGATAGGTCTTTTAAAATGAAGACGATGTTTCATTGACTATTTTACAGTCAGAAGCTCTGTTTAAATACTACACAACCTTGAAGTTGTGTAGGTAGGATCTCTAGCTTTACTGCAACTCTAACCATCAAAGACATCTATAGGCCTCATCAAAACAGTGTTTATAGTTAGGAACTACGAATTAAACACAACTTAAAAGTCATCAATATAAGTAAATAAAAAAAATAGGTAAGTAATATAAAAAATAGTTTCACATCGATGAGAAATAATTAGTTCGCTTTTTACGCAGTCGGGTTTTTTGATTTTTTAAATTTGTTGTCTGTTTGTTTTGAAAATGACTCGGGTACAGTCGAAACATGTAAACATTCGTATAAATTTACTTTTACTGTTTTTAAAGTATTAATACACTCCTTTTAGTAATTAAAATAAGTATATTATTACAAGGTGTTAATGTGTTATATAAGTTTATTGATCATGAAAATATTTAATTGAGAATGGATAGCATATGAAAAACCTACATTTAACGAGGTGAAACATGATTTATACACTATAAAAACTACTCGGAGCCGTTTTGCGGAAATCAGTTTCAGATTTATTATTATTATTATTATTATTATTATTATTATTATTATTTTAAATAAATTTTTCTTTAAATTTCAAAAATAGATTGATTTCTGAGTTTTTAGAGACAAACAACGCTCTGCGGATTCGTGAGTTACTCGATGTTATTGTATATTAACGTTTGTGGTTATATTATGTTTTCCTAGATTAAAAAAAATCTGCCATTTTTTTACAATGTGGCGTATAACACGCCCTACGATTTTACAGTATTTTTATATTTTTACATATGTGGCCCTTATTAATTACGTTTGTAATTATATAAATACGTAGCACCTATAGTCGTCGTTTGGTCCACCCGTCTGTCTGTATGTCTGCCTGTCCGCCCGTCCGCATATAACAGAGCAAAGACTACCCAACCGAATGGTCTGAAATTTTAAATATAGAATTGTTGCAACATTTTGTCCAGCCATTTAAAATTTTATGAAAATCTAATGCATAGTTTAATGACAGGGACAGTCAAATTTTTCCACATTAGGGCCAATGGGAAAAAATGATTTCAAGTGCATTTTAATGATGTTACAGCCTTTCGAAGAGAATGAAATTAATATGCACTTATAAAGTGCATTAAAATATACATTCAGTACGATTTGTAGTGCAAAAAATATTTTTAAAACTAGTCATAGTACGAACGTACCTCGTTTGCCACGTTTTACGTGCAAATGTTTTAGCTAATGTTTTTTTTTTAATATGTTGTATTTTGTTTCATGAAAATCGGATGTATAGTTTTATGACAGGGACAGTCAAAAGTTTTCCGTTACATTACGTCCAATGGGAAAAAAGATTATTTCAAGTGCATTTTAATGATGTTACGGTCTTTCGAGCAGAATGAAATGGATATGCACTTATGAAGTCCACTAAAATATACATTCAGTACAATATGCGGTGCAAAAAATATTTATAAAACTAGTTATAGTAAGAACGCACCACATTTGCCCCGTTTGACGTGCAATTTCCAACTTGTTACTTTTACCTCCTTCTATGCAAAGTCACCTTTACGAGGAATGTAGTACGAAACTATCATGAAGAACATTAGGAAATGCAATAACTTGTAACAAATATATACATACATAGCAGTATCAAACTGCTAAGACTATTTCTCTTCTGAATCCCCCCACAAAATTTTTTTGATATCCTACTTTGGCTCATTCTGTGAGTCTGTCTGTGTGTGACACAAATGTTTTGGGTGCTCAATCTCAAAAAATAATGCACGGAATTTAATGAAACTTTTGATTCAGTTAGACCTTGATACAAATTGGCGCTGACTAGTTTTTGGTGTAAACAGTGCCATCGCTACGACTTTTTATTGGTGGGGGAGAGAACCTCAAATTGCCAAGTCAAATTTCAATATTTGCCAACTCATTTTATAATTTTGCCAACTTACCACAGTTAGAAAATGCAATATAGTTCTTATTTGTTAAAAGTTTAATAATATTGCTAATTACTTTTGTAATTTTTGCCAAGTCTATCAGAAATAGAAAATATATTGTAGTTTTTATTAAAGTTTTAAAAGAAATTTGCCAACTAAGTTTGTAAATATGCCAAGTGTAATAACATTCGCGAATGTTTTGCGGGAGGCTCCCCCCAGCTCCCCCCCCCCTAGCGAGGCCCCTGGGTGTAAGTCGCCAGACAAGTGTCTGCTGGTATGGAAAATGATTTACGATTTCAGGAATTGCTCTATCTGAAGAACTAATGTACGGATTTTTATCAAATTTCTGATTCAGTTAGACGTTGACATAAGTTGTTGCTGAATAGGTTTTGGTGTAAATTGCAATAGGTGGTACTGTTATGCTGCCGTTTTCAGAATTTACACAATTTTATCGATAGTCATAACTCAAGAACTAATGCACGGAATTTCATTAAACTTCCTATTTTGTTAGCCATTCACACAAGAAAGTTGGTGATGATTAGGTTTTCGTGTAAATTATATAACAGGTGACGCTACTATGGTGCCTTTTTCACGATTTTCGTGATAGCTGTGCCTCAAAAACTAACGCATGGAATTTAATAAAACTTAGATTCTGTTACAATTTCACATAAATAGATCATTATTAGGCTTGGGTGTATACTGCTCAGCAGGTGTCGCTTTTATGCTCTTTGGGTTGGGAATTTTGGTTGCAGACATCTCAAGGGTAGGTGCCGAAATTCAATGATTTGTTTGAAAAATGCGATGCTTATATTGCCTTTTACATATCAGACAATTCAAAGAACCTATATTTTTAGAATCCTCATGATGGGCATAGATTTTCATTTAATTTTGGCAATGTGATAGCGATTTTTGAGGTATTGATATGTAAGGAAGAAAGTTTTGAGATTGGCATATCCGACTATTTGCGCACATGCAAATTTTGATCAGGTTTATTTTTTTTGTAAATCTACTCGATATAAATCAGAATATATGGTAATTGAATTTGTATGGATTATATGGAACAAAGTATGGATTACATCTTAGATTTAAAAATGCAAACTAATTATCTTTTAACAAAAATAAATGTAACAAATTATAATATCAATTTTGTTGATATATTTCACTTTTACATCGGAAAAGAATGGTTTGTGCCATGGAATTTAAGTTATATATTCGTAAATAATCTTCTTGTCTTTAAAAAACAACAACAAAGAAAGAAATAAAAATAAAATAAACAGGATAAAAATATTTGCGGAAAAACTACCTTTTAAATTCTGTCTTCATTATCTAGAACGAAGGGAAAATAAGTAGATAAATTTCTACTTTCGAGCTGATAAGAAAATCCTATTAAGTATCAATGCTTTCAAAGATCGAAGTAAAAATGATTAATACTGAATGAGTCAGTTTTAATAAATACTTCAAAAAATAATTTTAAACAGTTAAAAAAAAGTTAAGGAAATTTAGATAACAGATAAAGAGCTATTAATAAATTGTTCAGAATAAAATACGGAATACAATGAGAAAATACAATGAGCTAGAATTTCTGAATTATTATGGTTATATTATTTAATATTAGGTTGGTGAAAAAGTAATGCAGGTTTTTTCAATTCAAATTTAAACCGCTCTAACCTTTTTTAAAATCAATTTAATCAAAGTAATAGCCATTACAATCAATAAATTTTCGTTAACGAGAAAAGTGATTAGTGTTACTGTGACATAAAAATCAGTTGATTATCGTCAACAACAGAAGAACGCGCAGTACCACCCTTGACTTGCGGGTCGAAATCTCCTCTATGAAAGGATCAGGCGTCCATAAGCCGCGTTTTTGGTCCATGAAATAGACTAAAATTCGATTATGTTATACTGACTTAATTATTTTACTTTTTAATATTAGAAGGTATATATTGTACGATTTTAACAATAGTTTTTGTATTTTGTTCAGATTTATAGGACTTACACAAGCTCAAAGTTCGTATAATTCGTAGTTTTGATGAAAAATACGCAATATCTGCTATATTTACCTCAATTATTTATATGAGCGCAATCGTGCAACACTTTCTTCTTGACATATATTATAAAACACATCAAAATATACAAAATATGTTAAAATAAATGTGCTGCAAAGCTGCGCTTATAGTAAAATATTAAAAATAGAGAGTAAGTTGAGGTAAAAATAGCAGAAATTGCATATTTTTCATCAAAACTACGGATTATACGAACTTTGAGCTTGTGTAATTAACATAAATCGGAACAAAATACACAAACTATTGCTAAAACGTACAATATATATATATATATATATACCTTCTAATATTAAAAAGTGAAATAATTAAATCAGTATAACATAATCGAATTTTAGTCTATTTCATGGGCCAAATACGCGGCTTATGGACCCTGATCCCTTTTCAAATCAACACTGAACTGTGCTTACGTTAATGCTTCCCTCGCTCCAAACATCTGTAATGTTTCGCACGGTTTGTTCAGCACTGTGACAGAGTTTAAACTCGTAAAAATAAATTTGACCAATATCTTGTTTTGACATCTCAGTTTCTAAAATCACTTTATAGCCTAGAAAAATTAAATAAATCAATTAATTTGCAAAGAAACTGCTTAAATTAAGCTTCAAAATGATGTATAATAATACATGCCACTAGAATTAACCCATATTGCACCGCTGTCTTATAAATAGGACAGCTAATAAAACATTTTTTACAATAAAATTGGTAAAGATTTTCTGGATGCATTTTGTTATGACGTCTTTAAAATACATAAAAGTATAACATATAAACAAAAAAATAAGTAACCAATTAAAATTTAATTAGAAAAAATCTATTTAAAAAATCCTTTAAAAACTGTGATCTTATAATCTAAAATTTTACCGTTACTATTATCTTTTTATTGGAGAAATCATAGAGTATTTTTGTACAACACAAACAGTATTTTTAAAGTAAAATAAAATATTTGCTCATAAAATTAGTTTATGTATGCATTTTTTATGTCCTTACTATCTGTCCTACTAATATGTCCTGTTCATAGGACAGCTAGTTATTTAAAAAATTAAAAACTTTTTTTCAAAATTTTGCTATTATCTACTTAATTACACAATATTAATGATATAATCGAAGTTTTAAAATTTTTCAAAAATATTTAATTGGTGTGGCCCAATATGGGTTAAATTATGTATACAAAATACTTATAAAATAAGTTGCACTGTAAAACCATGCATTATTTTTCCACCAACCTAATACTCAATATTTGTACTTAGGTTTAAAAAATTAGAATACTGATAGACTGGTAGGCGACAGCCACAGACAATCACCTCATCAAGTTCACGGCTGAAATTCCAGAATTAGTTAAAAATCGATTCACATGTTCAAACGCAATCGGTCTGCCAAGTCATATCTTGGAGGAAAACACCTGAAAACCCGATTTTAGCGGTTGTCTCGTAGTTTTACCATTTTTCTACTTAACAGAAAGATATGAAAACATGGAGGACTGGGATCAGGAGAACACAGCGGTAAACCTACGAGTAAACCGCTAACATCGGGTTTTCAGGTGTTTTCCATCAAGCTATGACTTGGCAGAACGATTGCGTTTTAATAGGCGAATCGAGTTTTAACTATTTCTGGAATTTTAACCGTGAACTCGATGAGGTGATTGTCTGTGCCGCCGCCTCTCGAACTACGACCCTTAATTAAAAAATATTTTAAATACATTTGCATTCATTAACCTTTGAAATTTACTTTTTCTTGTGTAAATAAAGATGGGTGCCCTTGTGTAGAAAAATGCGATTCTTATTCTAGCTCCAGTGTGAACATGGATTTTCTTGTTAACTATTTAGAAAATTGGTTATTGTCCTCTGTCAGGGTAGGAAATCAAAAACATATCTGAAGCGTTTTATTAGTTGAATCCGCATTTTATTCGTTTTCTGATTGGTCTATACAGTAATCTGTATTTTCCCTTAACTTTCAACATAGATGGATACTTCTGTTGCCACTATGACAAAAAAGTAATAAAAACTACAAAAAAAAGTAATAACTCAGAAACAAATTGAGATACAGCTTTCAAACAAATTGCATTTAAAAGTACATTTTTTTTTCTCCATACGACGGTGTAAAAAGTAATAGGGTGGGATGTTTAGAAGTTTAAGAACGAAATTTCGTTTAAAATGGGTCCAGGAATATTAATGTTTAATCCATGGCGTACGTAATGTATGACCAGGTCCGTAGAAGTTTAAAAATTTGCATTACCGAAAATTGTAATCCATGGCGTACGTAAAGTATGAAATTTCATTTAAAATTGGTCCAGGAATATTAATGTTTAATCCATGGCATACGTAATGTATGACCACGAAGAAGTAGAAGTTTTTAGTAATTTTCCGTAGAAGTTTACAAATTTACAGTACCGAAAATTGCAAAACTGAAATTTCTTTTAAAATTTGTTCATGATGGGTCCAGGAATGTTAATGTTTAATTCATGGCGTACGTAATGTATGATCAACTCCGTGAGATTTTTTATGTCTTAAATTTTATTCTTCGAAAAAATCATTTAAATGGTCGTCGTAATTTGTTAAATTGCTTTTTAATCATTTGGAAAAATGGTTATTGCCTTCGTCAGGGCAGGAAATCAAAAGCATATCTGAAGGTTTTTATTGGTTTAATCCGCATTTTATTCGTTTTCTGATTGGTCTATACAGTAATATGTATTTCCCTATACTTTCAACAGAGATGGACAACAGAGTGTTGCCACTATGACAAAAAAGTAATAAAAACTACAAAAAAAAATAACTCAGAAACAAATTGAGATACAGCTTTCAAACAAATTGCATTTAAAAGTACATTTTTTTTCTCTATACGACGGTGTAAAAAGTAATATTGTGGTATGATTAGAAGTTTAAGAATGAAATTTCATTTAAAATGGGTCGTCAGATTTCTCGGAAATCTGACGATGGAAAAGCCTTTTCCCGAACAGCCAATGAAATGCTTGGATAATACGTAAGTTTCAGGTGGATAATACGTACGAGTCGCAGGCGATTTCTGTAGCTTGCAATTTTTAGGTGTAATAACACTATTAATGTTTAATTCATGGCGTACGTAATGTATGATCAACTCCGTGCTTTTTTTATGCCTTAAATTTTAGTCTTTGAAAAAATCATTTTCCAAATGGTCGTTGTAATTTGTTAAATTGCATTTTTTTGTACTTTTATTGCATGGGAATTGTGTTACTAAATTGTAAATAAGAGCCCAACATCAGCGCTCTGAAATCTGCATACAATCAATTTTTATGACATAGCCATTGTGCACGTCTAAAAACTCGTACAGGTATTAGTCACGGAAATGTTAACTTAATGTTTTTTCATATATGAATAATTTTAATTAATGTTTCAATTAACTTTTAGCAGCGAAATTACTGAATATTAAATATGGGAATTATCACATTGCTAAGTAAGCGTTAAACCAACAGAGTGCAAAATGTCCAAGCCGCCACAACTTGTATAATACAATCGTAACATACATTCTTAGGTTTAAACCAAAACAAAATAATTAAATAAACGTAAAAAACATAATCACAAAGTGATATTTTACTTTCTTATATCTTCAATAGAAGAAAGTATTGTAATCGAAATTCTTTTCGACTTCCGGTTTTCGACGGATTTACACGTTTTAGGGGTCAGAGATCCCCAAAAACATGTTTATAGAAAATGTCTGACTGTTCGTGTGCCCGTATGTCCGTCTGTCCGTATGTCGCCATTGTACCATCGAAAAGTGCATGAAGTTATGCATAGAATTGAACCTTAAAAACCATAAAAAATCCGCCGACGGGGGGCGCTGTAATAGCGATTTTTGTGGTATTTTGAGTATTGTACCATCGAAAAGTGAATGAAGTTATGCATAGAATTAAACCAAATTTTTATTTTAAGTTTGTGGCTATGGCAAAAAGGTCCTCCATTAATTTGGAAAAATTCCGCCCGTAGAGGGCGCTTTAATAGCTAATTTTTGCGATTTTGTGGCATTTTGAATATTGTGCCATCGAAAAGTGCATGAAGTTATGCATATAATTGAACCAATTTTTTTTTTTAAGTTTGTGGCTATGTCAAGCAGGTCCTCCATTAATTTAGAAAAAATCCGCCGGCAGGGGGCGCTGTAATAGCGATTTTTGTGGCATTTTGAATATTGTACCATCGAAAAGTGTATGAAGTTATGCATAGAATTGAACCCTTTTTTTTTAAGTTTGTGGCCATGGTAAGTAGGTGCTCCATTAATTTGGAAAAAAATCGCCGGTTCGGGGCGTCGTAATATCGATTTTCGTCCGATTTTTGTGGCATTTTGAATATTGTACCATCGAAAAGTGTATGAAGTTATGCATAGAATTCTACCAATTTTTTTATAAGATTTTGACTATGGTAAGCAGGTTCTCCCTTAATTTCGAAAAAAATCCGCCGGTAGGGGGCGCTGTAATAGCGATCTTTGTGCTTTTTTGTGGCATTTTGAATATTGTACCATCGAAAAGTCTATGAAGTTATGCATAGAATTGAACCAATCTTTTTGCGTATGTTTTTGGCCATAGCAAGAAAGTCCTCCCTGAATTTGGAAATATTCCGCCGAAAGGGGGCGCTATAATAGGAATTTTTGTGTAATTTTCTTTCGAAGTTGATATAGTATTAAACTAATAAAAATGAAATATTGACATTTGCAATAACATTTTGAAATATTAAAATATATGAGATAGAAGAAAGTTTTAGGATAGGCACATCCAACTAGTTTTAATTTAGCCTTCAATAAAAAAACGAAACGAAACTAATAAATTGTTCAGGTCCTACTTTCGCAAAGATCAGAAAATCTATTTATTTTCAATTCATACAAATGTCGACGCAGAAAAGGTAAGGATTGGATCTATTTATTTCCGTTTTATTGTATACTAGAAAATCGAAAAGAAATAAAACCCTGCAAAAAAATATCAAAATTTCGTTAAATGATAAATAGCTATCTAGATTGTTCAGAAATAAAACAGGAATATTAGGAATGAGCTTCGACTTCTTAATAGCCCAAAGGTTACTTTGTAATTGTGGACTGTTTCCTGTATTATTCTGAGCAACCTGGTAATAAATTTTTCTTTGTTAAATGAAATTTCGATAATATATATATATATATATTTACAGATTTTTTTTCCTAGTATACAATAAAGAACCGATAAAAACAAGTTGGAAATTACACGTCAAACGTGGCAAATGAGGTGCATTCGTACTATAACTAGTTTTATAAATATTTTTTGCACCGCATATTGTACTGAATATATATT
This sequence comes from Maratus speciosus, assembly GCA_963932465.1. Classification (NCBI taxonomy): domain Eukaryota; kingdom Metazoa; phylum Arthropoda; class Arachnida; order Araneae; family Salticidae; genus Maratus; species Maratus speciosus. The sequence goes on along the minus strand of OZ010795.1, from coordinate 104,846,167 downwards.
TTAATGCACTTCATAAGTGCATATTAATTTCATTCTGTTCGAAAGGCTGTAACATCATTAAAATGCACTTAAAATAATTTTTTCCAATTGGCTGTAATGTAACGAAAAACTTTTGACCTTCCCTGTAATTAAACTATACATACGATTTTCATAAAATTTGAAAAGACTGACAAAATTTTGCAACAATTATATTCTTAAAATTTCAGACCATTCCGTTGGGTAGTTTTTGCTCTGTTATATGCGGACGAACGGACGGACCGAAAGGCGACTATAGGTGCTACGTATTTTCATAATTACGAACCCACCTAAAAACGATGTGAATAGTTACCACATTCTTCAAATGCATTGCAAATACTCAAAAATTTTTAATGATTTTTTTACAAGCGGGAAGTTAAAAACTTATTAACTTTTAACTTCATTGTTGGTAAGGAAGACTAAATGAAAAGGGTATTATGATAATTGATATGAAGGGTTTGATGACAATTTCTTTATTTGTCCTTTTTAACACTTTACAACGGAGTTGAAAAGTGTTTATGAATTAGATTTGCCTGTCCGTCCTTGTTCTAACTCGAGTAAAAATAGTCTGATAGCCTTGAAATTTATATATGTTTTTGGGGTTTAGTATTGCATGTTAGGCTTTGAGAATAAAGAGTGTCGCGTTTACGGTTCATTTACAGGAATACTCAAAAAATCCCGTTACAATACGGTCTATAGAGAAAAATCGTTTGCGGTGCATTTTAATGGTATTATACTATTTTAAACATAATGAAATTGATATATATCCCTGAAGTGTACTACAAGGTTCTTGCTACAGAATAAGGTGTTCATAGAATTTATCGTTCGTTCACAGGGACACACAAAATAATTTGGCTACAGAAGAAAATGAACAATAATTCAAGTATTGAGGCCTACGAACAGTAACTGCTGGAATTGCGTTTTCAGTTCTGCTACAAGGTTCTTTCTATAGAATATGGTATGCATAGAATTTATGCACAACAGTTCACAGGGACACGCAAAATAATTTGGCCACAGAAGAAAATGAACAATAATTGAAGTATTGAGGCCTACGAACAATAATTGCTGGAACTGCGTTTTCAGTTGTGGTATGCGTTTTAAAATTTAACTTATTTACAAATGTGTCGTATAGTTGTAAAACGGGTCAGCTCCTCAAAATTGGAAAATGTGTTTTTTCAGTTTTTTAATGGCTAAGTAAACGTTTCTACCATCTGGAAACAATAAACCATGCAAAAGCCGGTCAAATATACTATCCTAATGACTATAAAACTAAAGAGTTTTGGTTCCAATCTTAATTTGGCTAAGTATTGGAAAAAAAATTCACCTTTCCCCAAAATTTTATTTTTTGCGGATGGCCGGTTTTGCAAGTAGACCGCACAAATGTAACTTGGTATGTAAAAATCCTATAGATAATATACAGGAAAGTACAAAAGCTGACTGAAAATTGCTGAATGGAAATTTTCAACTGTGCTTTGAGTTTAACTTAACTAACTTTTAGCATACTATGTCGTATACGTACATATCTATAGATCATATACAGGGTTTCACAAGGAAAATAGTACATTTTCTCGACTATTCCTGGTAATAGAAGAAATTGGGTTTTCAAATACGTTATGCGCTTTCCAAATTTTTCATTTAGACATTACCTTTCATCTTAGTAAACTGCGGAGTTTCGATATAGTATTATGAATGTGTTGGAAAGTGTTCTTAATCCATATTGTATGCATGATTTTTCGATATTGCTGCATAAGGGGCCTCAGGGCTTGAAAACTTTTCAAAAAAATTATTTTTTTTAGTATCTATTTTGATTATTCAATTACTTCTGAACACAGTGCAAAAAACCGCATAAAAATATTTGCATTTTTAACAGAGTTAAAAACATTTAGGGGAGAGTAGCCATATTTAAACCGCCGCTTTAATTGGAGCGTTGCCATTCAGCCGTTAATTAAAGGAAGAGACGCCATCTACCGCTGAAATCTTACTCATCAGAATGACGTCACTTATGATTAGAAGAAGCAACCGCCTATCACGTGTTGTTCTCAGACAATTTTAAAAAACTTAAAGTTAGCTGTTTTGATCTACGTTTTTCCTACTAAACGTAAGTGAATAATTTAAAACTAAAGTAAGTTGTTATGTTTTCATATACATATATAAATTCATCTGTTTATTGCGCATATTTTTAAAGCGGATTTGTTTGATTTCGTTTTTGTTCTTAGTCTTGAGATCATCTGTTTTAAAAAATGGCGCAGTTGCCGTAATTGGGCCAATTTAAGTTGCTTAAATTGGACCAGATATGCGATCATAAATTTTGAAAAATAAGTAATGAATTTCCAGGACGGTATGCTTTGTACACTATTTTTTTAATTTTTTAAATATTTTATAATGGATTAATTACTATCTCCATGAAAGTTTTTTTTTTTTTTGGGGGGGGGGGGGGGTGTATATCTGGATTAATTTTTTTATACAGTTTAAGCCTATATAAATATAAAATATTTTTACATGTTTATGCAATAAATTTTGCTTGCAATTTCTTTTATTTTGTATGTATTTGTATTTATTTTCTTTGAATTCTTTATTCCTACAGCGTATTTGGTTTACAGAGTTGAATTCAAACATTTTCCTCCTGGAGGATATTTGCGATTCCCGGAGGAAGGGCAGACTTTTTACAGTTCTGGAGGGTGGAATTAAACACTTTTTTGCCATTAAAACGCATAAAACTTCAAAACTTCTGGGGGGAGGAGGCTGAATTCAACACTGTTTGAATATACAATGTTTGCGTATAATTAATCGTAGCGTATTTTTCAACAAAGCATACTTTTTTAAACACTTGTATAATATAATGTTGAAAATGTTGAAAAAGCCGCAGACAAACTGTCTGGAAAAAAAAAAAAACATGTGACAGCAAAAGCTGTTAAAGATATAGGAAACAAAAAGTAGAGAATAAGTTGTGAAGAAATTGACCTGCAATAAGGCTGCAGCTACAAATCCTCCCCAAAAGCCAAAAAATCATTACAAATGTTATATACTTTGCTAAATTTAGTTAAATAAATGTACAGAGGGAGCCAAAAAACAGTTGTGTTAACATCTTCGCCATATAAAGCAAACCTTGAAATGAAAAAACAGAAAAAATCGACTAAAAGGAAGCTATCACAGCATCAAAGCAATTGGAACATCAAGTTTTAAAAAATAGGCGTAATGCATTTAGCAAGGAAATGATGGCAGGGAAGAACTACAATCATAATGTAAAGAAAACTTCTGTTGCAAAAAAAGGTTTAATAATTCAGGATCTAAAATGAAAAATCTAGATAGTGATCTAGATAGTTTTGCTTAATTTGTAAGAAAATAAAACAGCAAAAATGATTCAGTGTTCAGTTTCCCAAATACGGTTCCATGTTGTGTGCGCTGGAAAAAAAAAATCAATAAACGAAATTCATGTGTAAGCTTTGCATCGCTCCTTACATGATATTCAAGTAAGTGGCAATTAGTTTCATAATTTCTATTCTTAATTACTGACAACTGATTTATATTTTGAATACATTTTGATTTAAAACAATTACACTTATTTTCAGAAATTTGCTTTCATTACATTTCATTGCTGTTGTTTTGTTTGATTGTTTCAGTATCCGCAAACTTTGCTTTTAATAAAATTAGTTATATACCCTAGTCATTAAAACAACCTGATTTTATTTGGTCCAATTTAGGAGACTGGTGGTCCAACTTAGGCGACCAGTTGCTGAATTTGGACCACCTTTGACAAATTTTTCAAATTAAAATAAAATTTAAGATTTTCAAAAAGAAAATGATCTAAAGTTTTATTTAGTTAGTAGATGCATTGATTGACCCCATGTAGTGATATTTTGCAGATATTCCAAAAATTAAGTGAGTTACACTTGAAAATAAGTGAAGTGGTCCAAATTCGACTACTCTCCTCTATGTAACAATCACTTTCATAGCCGCACCCATTTAATTGCAACTTTAAGTCGCGTTCTTGATTTTTGACGACTATCCGTAAGATTAAAAAAAGAAAAACTATTTGATGGAATGGCTTTTTTTTTTTTTTTTTTTTTTTTTTTTTTTTTTTTTTGCATGCATATCACATTATTATATATAGAATGAATTAATATATTTTAGATAGCTTAATATTTTGCGTATTTATAAGGGAAAAAACTTGTATTTTTTAGAGTTTTTTAAATTTTCAAATTTGAGAGTTTTTTTACAAAGGTTTCCTTTGAGTGATAGTTATACCCTTAATTCATTGTATAGAGTAAAGTTTCCTGATCATTTTAAAGCAAAAAGTAGGCTCTTATGTCAATTCAACGTTAAGATATCTTGCGGGCTCTGATAGGACACCCAATTTTTTTTTCGAAAATTGTGTTATATAGATTTTGCTGTATTTTTTTCTTTTATTTCATTGAAGTACTTCATTTTATAATTTTATAAGACTACAAATATACCTTATAAATATCAGGAAGTTTAAATAAGTTGCATTGAATACTTTTGTTTTTATATGGATTCGAAACGAGAGCTCTGTTTACATGTTTTTCGGTATCTATCAAGCCCTGAGTACCCTTAAAGAGAAGAGTATTTATTAAAAATGTGTTATTGATGGTCTTCAGGAAAATCTACACTTTCGTAATGTAAAATTCATAATTTTTTAAAAACAAAATATAATAGAATAAAATTATGATTATGGATTAGAAAAATTTAAATTGTAATTTCGTATATTTGATTTTTAGTAAAAAATATATTTTTAATATTTTCGATGTAAAATGTAAATAATTATTTAATTATAATCATAAAGTACATATATTCCAATATTAAAAAAACATTTATACAAAATTATAAATATCTCTCTTTTTACCATCTTAAAAAAAAAAACTCTTTTGTTTATTTATTTTTATACATAATATAGCACAAGTAAAAAAAAAGGTTCAATCTGAACCAGTTCCGAGTCACTCTTAGAATACTTTTAAAACCCTTAAAAAATTATTTATATTGATTTTTAGTTTAATTTTCATTCGTCCTCAGTAATGAAATATAAATGAAAAAGATTTCCTTTCGATGACATTTCTTTCTGATTATCATATTTTTTAAAATTTAAATAAGATTTATTACGAATGTATTATACTAGTTCTCCAGGGCAATCATTATCTTTCTAATATAAAATTGAAAAAAGTAATTAAAAATAACAATGAAATTGTAATTCTGATTTGATGAATAAAAAATAAATTTACATTGCTCAGTTTGAAATACAATGCAATATTTAATTGAAAAACCAAATTTGGTTATTAAAAGTAAATATATTACGATATTAGGTATTCCAACAAAATTTTACATGTATCAAAAATGGTTATAAAACTCTAAACGAATGTATAGTTTAATACTTTTCAACAAAAATAAACTATGTTTAAATAATTCAACAAAATGAGCAAACAATCTTCCAAAATTAGAAAGTTACTTTTAAATTATTTATAAATCAAAGCTGGTTGATAAAGCTCCTATTTTATCTTGAACGATTTACAGTTCTTCATCGGTTAACGAAATTGCAATAATGTTTATTCTTTTATAATTTTGTGTCAATTTTTTCTGGTACGCCATAAAGCAAAAGTAAATTGATCGGATCTGAATCTTTTCCGCTTCCATCTTTAAATGCTTTGAAAATGCTTTAATGGATTTTCTTATCAACTCGGAATTAAAATTGTATCAACTTTTCACTTTGTTCTTCTTAATAAAGACTAAATACAAAGTTCACTTTTTCATGATATATTATACAGTACACGCTCGATTTTACGAACCTCTTTTTTACGAATTTTTCGTTTTTACGAACTGGTGTACTGGTCTCGACCAGCATCCCATTGAACTAATGTTATTCCCATTTACGAATTTTCGATTTTACGAACACATTATATGAGTCTGCTCAAGTTCGTAAAATCGAGCGTCTAATGTATTATATTTATATTTATATTTATAGGGTGTTCGGGCTAAAAGTATCCAAAAGTAATTGCTTATTTTTACGGAACTACCCATTACATTAAAAAAAAAAAAAATATTTAAATAAAAATAGCATCTCACAAAGTTTTAATATCAATAGACTATACAAAATGTAAAATAAAAATGTAAATATACAGAGTCTACGATAAATGTACATACTATTTTCTTTGTTTTTTATTTTTTAAATAGAATCTCGGTTTTCAGTTCTTTGTAAATTTAGAGAAGATAAATTATTATTAATAGGCCCAGTGTGTGCCTATTATGTATGCACCTTTGGTAGCACGACAAACGTCTAAACGGTAAAAACGTCTAAACAGTTCTCCCCCAAATGTTTCGTAGCATATCAGGAGTTATTAGACAAATTGCTTCTATGATACGCTTTTTCCACTCATCTACAGTTTCAGTTTTTTGTTTTGTTCAATGTTTTAACATCTCGGATGGGTTTCTGACCCACGGAGGTGAAGTCTATTATATTCTAATGTGTAGTTCCGTAATATTAAGCCATAACTTTTGGATACTTATAGCCCGGACACCCTGTATATTTAAACATTTTTTTTTTAAATTTTAACCATCATCCTATATATAGTACAACATGCATTTCTAGCTCATACTCATAAAATATTTTTACTTTCTTCTATCTTTACAAGAAAAAAGCATTGGATTCATGAAAATTTTCCAATTCCGGTTTTCGACGGATTTACACGTTTTAGGGGTCAGAGATTCCAAAAAACATGTTTTTACAAAATGTCTGTCTGTGAGTCTGTTTGTCTGTCTGTGTGTATGTGACACAAGTTTTGTGGTTCTCTATCTCAAGGACTAATGCACGGAATTTAATAAAAATTTATATTCAGTTAGTGCCCAATACAAATTGATGCTGATTAGTTTTTGGTGTAAATCGCTTAACAGGTGGTGCTGCTATGCTGCATTTTTACGATTTTCGCAATAGCTCTATCTCAAGAACTAATGCACGCATTTTGATCAAACTTCAGATTTAGTTAGTCCTTGATATGAATTGATGCTGATTACGTTTTGGTTTAAATCGCCCGTCAGGTGGCGCTGTCATGATGAATTTTGCAGGATTTACACGATTTCCCCAATAGCTCTATCTTAAGAACTAAAGCACGGATTTTCATCAAACTTCAGATTCAGTTAGTCCTTGATATGACTTGCTACTGATTATGTGTTGGTGTAAATCGCCCAACAGGTGACGTTTCTGTGCTGCCTTTTTCACGATTGCCTCAATAGCTCTATCTATAGAACTAATGGACGAATTTTCATCTAACTTCATATTTAGTTATACGTTAACACAAGTTGTTGTTAATTAGGTTTTGGTGTTAATCACCCAATAGGTGGCGCTTCTATGCAGGAATTTTCGCGATTTTCGCAATAGCTCTATCTCAAAAACTAATGCATGGATTTTCTCCAAACTTCAGATTCAGTCAGGCGTTGACATAAATTGTTGCTGATTAGGATTTGGTATAAATCACCCAATAGGTGGCGCTGCTAGGCAGCAATTTGTTGGATTTAGACGATTTCAGCGATAGTCATATCTCAAGAACTAATGCACGGAATTTCATATCTTTAGAATCCTCATGAGATGCATAGATTGCCATTTAATTTTGGCAGTGTGATAGCGAATTTTGAAGTATTATCATGTATGAGATAAGAAAGTTTTGGGACTGGTACATCCGACTAGTTACTATTGATTTTGTTTCAGTATTACACTGTCGCTCGGTGGCGTGGTCAGTAAGCGGAGGCTGCTGTCATGCTGAGGGCCCGGGTTCGAGTCTCTAGGTAAGACATGGATGTAATTGTGATTGTGTTTTCAAAAGTAATATATATATTTAATGTAGAGAAATAAAATTGTTATGTCTGGTTTGTGTTACAATTTCTGTGTATAAATATGGATCATTCGAGGCGACAGCAATTATTGCTATAGGCCTCAAAGCTATCTCCACTATGGTGGATTTCAAATGAAATCAGTATTACATTATCGCGAAAGAATAATTTAATACACTGGCTAAACCTTTAATTTTTATTCTTTTAATAAATATTTATAATAAATTTTCAACATATGTTAAATTTGAGAAAATGGAAGACAACGTAGTTGCCAACTACACAATTGTACAAAAAAAAAAAAATATATATATATATATATTTATCTGCAAAAATTCTATGTTGGTCTCGGAACTGTTCCTTATAGTGCAAGAGCCGACAGCACAAAAACCTATGTTATCAAGCACAAGAAAAAAAATCCTTATTTTATGGAAGAGTAGAAATAGGGTAATCTAATGATCTATGTCTGCCGCAAGTGAAGTGGTGCATAAGCTAAAAATTAATACCACCAGTGGTTGATTCGTAGGTTTATCATTGTGTTTTCCTGCTCCCAGTCCTCCATGTTTTCATACCATTGTTTGTAGGACAAATGCAATGATAAACCTACGAGTGAACCACTGGTGGTATTAATTTTTGGCTTATGCACCACTTCACTTCCGGCAGACATGGATCATTGGAATACCCTACTTCTACTCTTCCATAAAATAAGGTGTTTTTTCTAGTGCTTGATAACATAGGTTTTTGTGCTGTCGGCTCTTGGACTATTATCGGTTCATTTGAAACACGTTTGAGTGCGAAAAAAAAAGGTGTCACAGCGGTCGATTTGACCATAGTACAGCCTGTAACAGGGCAATCTGTAAATTTGAAAATAATGAAATTTTGGTATTTTTTTTAATTTTATGTCTTTTCATGTGTCTTTATGGAGCTAAAATGTAATTTTTGAATATATTTTTTTCAATAGTTGGTAATGCAATTATACTTTGTAAATTGAAATAACCTGCATACAAGGTAATTTATCACTGGTCGTTTGCGTTTCTGTCTAAACAGGTTTTATTGTATCTTACTTATGGTTTGGCTCTGTATTGGAATTATTGCAGGGAGCCGCAGACTCTTTGTACGACTCTGTTTGTATGATTTTAGATCTTTAATTCGGTTTTGTCTGAAATATGTGCCCACTGACTGTGAAAAAGATATTTAGCGGTAAAAAGCCTGGATATATCTGAAACGGGAAACTGTGATGGAGAGGGGGAGGGGCGATATGTTTCTGACAATTATGTAATATTCGTACTAAAATATTGATATTTAACTTCAAAAATCACCTTTTTACCTGATATTGCGAAGCCGGCACATTTATATTTGGCGCCATCTAGAGAGGATTTTTATTAGCGAAAGGATAGTTTTGAATTTTTTTTATTTATTTATTCTTTTATTAATAAATTAAAAAAAATCGATTGGACAACGAAATTTGTAAAATGTAATAATTCTCTTATTATTCGATTCATTTATGTGTAATTTTTTTTCTTAAATAATTCAATTGTTTTAAAAAATTAAGAATAATTACTATATATATTTATTTATTTATTGCAATAAAGTTGTTAAACATATTAATGTATTGACATAATTTTAAATGTGAAACTGTATTACTGTATAACTTTTATTATTGCCTAAATAGTTAAAAGAAACCCTTAAATTAAAAACAAAAAATTCTTTTAATTATATATGTTGAACAATAAGATTTATAAAACTCAGTAATTTTTGTTATAATTCGATTAATTTATTTGTAGTTTTTTCTTTTCTTTTATTAATTCAATCGTTCCCAAGTTAAGAATAATTACTGTACATATTTATTTACTAATTGACATATTAATGCATTGACACACACTTCATAAGCGGAATATTCTTTTATTAGTATAGTTACCCTTAAAAAAAGAACCCCCCCCCCCCCTTAAAATTGAAAAAAAAAACCCACGATATTTATTTTAATTGGATCCAAATTTTAACTTCGTCCAATCGAGCTCGGAAACAGATATCTTTCCTACAGAAAAACAATGCGTTTTACCACTAAGCCACGGAGATCGCAATAAAATGCATAAAATTAAGGTTCTGTTCCCTATCGATTCATAAATGGTTTTTTCCTTTTCTTTGCATCGGTTTCATTAGCATAACAAAACAAATAGTTATTGTTGTCCAAGTTCCCTGAAATTTTAATGAATTGTAAATATAACTAAACCCAAGCCCATTTTAAAATTTCTTGAAAAAAAATATGCATATTTAATAGCGAAAACTTTTTACCGGAGTCGAGAGAAACTGCACCGAAATCCCTCTGTCTTTAAGTTTTTTGTTGAAGATTTCCCAAATTTTATTTTGCAAAAAATATTTTTACCCATCCGAATGTTTCGAAATTTTTGTAAGTGATGTAAATCTGGTCTATTGAGATGCTCTAAAAATATTGTGTTAAAATATTGACGTTTAGAAAATTTTAGCGTAAAAAAATAGCCTCACCGTGAGGCGCGAAGTGACCTGCGTTCGCAGGTGTATTTGAAAGAGTTACAATTCATATTTTCAATAAAGAATTAAATTTAAAAAATCAAAAAACCCGACTGCGTAAAAAGCGAACTAATTAATTATTTCTCATCAGTGTGAAACATTTTTTATATTACTTACCTATTTTTTTATTTACTCTTGTATTGATGACTTTTAAGTTGTATTTAATTATTAGTTCCTATCTATAAACACCATTTAGATGTCTATAGATGTCTATGAAGGTTAGAGTTGCAGTAAAACTAGAGATCTTATCTACACAACTTCCAGGTTGTTTAATATTTAAACGGAGCTTCTGACTGTAAAATAGTGAATGAAACATCGTCTTAATTTTGAAAGACCTATCCAATGATAGGCCACTCAATAGAGTGCGTAAATTTTTTTTTCGTCTCTACCGCCACTTTGTGTTTTACGGCCGCCATTTTGAATTTATAAAAATAAAATCTAGCCTATAACCATCGGATAGTTAATACGAATCGATAGAGACTTCATTCATTAAAATCCATCCAGCCGTGGTACAAAGTTTCGTGGGTACAAAGAAGTCCACATACCCATATACGCGTGAAACACATAACCCTTTTTGGATGTTGGGTAAAAACCAACTACACCACCAATTAGGTGAAAGTTGCAGCTTTAAAAGTATATTTTTGGTTGCTTGGTAGCTCTAAAATTGCACCCTAGCGGGGCGTTGACATATGAGAGAAAAACGTTTTTCCGAAAAATGATCTTTTTCGAATTTTTTTTCTCAAGGGTTAGATGCAATATTTTTTGAATTGATGAAGGCATTTGAGACGTAAGAGTACGATCTTTTGAAATATGTTTTTCAATTTTTGACTGTACCGAGCAGTTTGGTCGATTTCGATTAAAACAAAAGTTTTAAAAAAGACAAATAATCTGGAAAACCCGGTTCACTGATGCGTAAGAGGGTTTGTGGGAATGAGCGATATAGATATCCGGAGATCGCGATGAAAAAAGATGAATTTTCAAAGAGAATTCATTGTCATTTTAATTCATATCTTGATTAATTACAAAAATAGTAAAATTCTGAGATTCAGGTGCATTAAGAGTGGCCTTCGACTATCTTCACAAAAAATGTCAGCCTCGTACGTGTCGTAGATTTCGTTAGCCATCGTAGACACACACACAGACAGACAGAGCGAAACTTTATTTTTATTAGTATAGATATATATTTAACAGATTACTTTTAGCAAAAAAAAAAAAAAAAAAAAAAATCTATTCACACGAGTATATTCGTTGTTGGCTGACTTATGAAATATTATTTTTGCTCCCTGTGCGAAAACTCGTAAGTAGAGAAACAACTACATTCGTTTTGCGCACGCACGCAAAACTCATACCTGTGGAAAATTGCTCTAAAACATATTATATATAATTTTGTTTCACTTTACATATTAAAATTTCACCATAATATAAAAAATAACTTTTATTTGATGATATTTGATGATATTTTGATTTATTTCATTTTTAGGTGCGTTCGTAGTTATATAAATACGTAGCACCTATAGTCGTCGTTCAGTCCGTCCGTCCGTCTGTCTGTCCGCATATAACAGAGCAAAAACTACCCAACCGAATGGTCTGAAATTTTAAATATATGATTGTTGCAAAATTTTGCCGAGCCATTTCAAATTTTATGAAAATCGGATGTATAGTTTAATTACAGGGACAGTCAAAAGTTTTTCTTTACATTACGGCCAATGGGAAAAATTATTGCAAATGCATTTTAATGATGTTACAGCCTTCCGAATGGTCTGAAATTTTAAATATATAATTGTTGCAAAATTTTGTCGAGCCATTTCCAATTTTAGGAAAATCGGGTGTATAGTTTAATTACAGGGACAGTCAAAAGTGTTCCGTTACCTTACGGGGAATGGGAAAAAGGTTACTGCAAGTGCATTTTAATGATGCTACAGACTGTACTTTATGGAGTGCAAAAAATTATACATTCAGTACAATATGGGGTGTAAAAAATAATTATAAAACTAGTTATAGTACGAACGCACCTCATTTGCCACGTTTGACGAGCAATTTCCAACTTGTTTAGTATAGGGTAGCTGTAGGATAGATGGTCATAGAGGAGAGATGGCCAGTCTAAATATTTCCAAAACTTTATCATAGATTGCAAGAAAAACTTTGTTCGTAGGAAATAGTTCAACGAGTTTATTCATTGCGACGTGCAGTTGTGTTTATCGATTATAAAAAGTAACTGTAATTTTAATGTTTATTTAATTTATTGGTTGAACATTTTTTTTTGACTTAGGTATCTGAATGTTTTACAGTACGTACGTTATATATTTTTTTACTATATGGACTTTTAAGGCACGTACATAATCTAATCTTTACTTCTAAGCCTAAAACAAAGACGTACAATCGCTATTGATGCTTTAAATTGCAGGACCACCACACCTTCAGTTTCAGGAGAGATGATCACATGAAATCGAGGAGATATGGCCACCATTAATCAATATTTAAAAAATATACGGAGTGACGATTTTAATTATATATAATTAAATTTAAAATAAATATATAATGTTTATGTTTATAATTATATTATTTGATATAATTGTTTAAAATTTAACTAATATAAATATTTCAATAATAATAATAATATAATAAGACCTAACAATGTATTTTTTTTCAGAAATACTGAAAAACGTCGTAAACTTTCATCCCAGAAACTGATAAAGTTCATAAATAAATTAAATTAACGAAATAAACGTGAAATTAACGCGATTAAAAAAACCAAAAACACGACACCTCAAGCAGCGAAGAAAATAAATACATTTAAAATTATCAGATTCTACAGATTCTGAGTGAATAGAATTGGATTATGATCAATGTGTTGGTTGTGCAGAACAATATAGGGTAAAGTGCCCATAATTCGTCTCCTTTCCTAATTTCGTCCCCCTTAACTTCTCCGCTTCTGCGAAAGTGGCGCCACTTATGACGCAAGGCACAGGGGACGGAAGGTAAAAGTGTCCAATATTGAAAGTTTCGTTCGCAAAGACGCATAAATAAATTAAAGACGCCGAATTTCCTATTTTTAGAAGACCTGAGTTCTTATTACGTCGTTTGTGGAACGTTATTTACTGTACTCTAAGTATTTATATCTTATTCATTGCATGAATTTTACGTAGGTAAGATGCTGAGAGTAGCATACAGTGAGTTTTAGGACACTCAGTTCATCTTACGGGAACTGAAGCCCCACTATATTAAGAAGTAGCGTGGTCCCAATTTCGTCCTCCTCGCAGTTCTTATTTTCGTTCCGGGGACGAAATTAGGAATGCTTTTTCATGACAATTTTTTCCTCATCTTTGGATGGCTAATGTTTCGTTATGTCATTCTCCCACTAATAATTAGTACATTTCTTTATGCCTTAAATTACTTACTCATTCAGAAATACATTTTGATTTAGTTATAAATTAAGCCTCGGCGTATTGGATTTTTTGGGGGGACGAAATTGGGACCATTTTTTTTCCTTTTGTATTTTTTAGATACTTTTTAAAAAACAATTTTTCGCATTGTTAAAATTTTTTGCCTATGTTTCTATGTGCGTGGGTAGTTAGTCTATGTAAAATCCAAAGTTCGTAGGATTTCACTGAAAATTAAAACTTCCAAGGGCCTAAAAGTGACTGGGGGACGATAATAGGCCACCTTACCCAAATATCACAACCAAAAAGATGTCTTTATCCAATGCATAAGTTACCTGAAGTGGTACCATGAAATGTGTACAAATTATCATGACCTTTGCCAAAAATTTGGTAAGATTTTACGAAAAGTGAAGTGATGAAATTATACTTCAAATTTTGTTCATTAAGGTTTTAATGATTCATTTTCCAACATATAACTGCATCTTTACAAATTGCTATATGTTTTTCATGAATAACTAATATGGAATGTGTTATTTCTTTGCTATTTAAGTCCCTTTTTCTTTCTTGTATTGGACTGCAATATCTCCTCGGCTTTAAGGAGAAATGGCCATCTGCCATTTTAATTTCAATTTTGTTTCCCACCTTTTTGTTCTCAATATTTTATTATTTTTTGCCCAAAATATTATTAGTATATGTTTAAGCATTTTAAGTATGCATAAATATATCTTGTATTTGCATTCTAAGAATTTTTATTTAATTCTTTAAAAACTATGGCCATCTATAATAGAGTTACCCTAATAGTTTTTCAAAATATATTGCGAATAGATATGAAGAGCTCGGAGGATAAAGGCGGTATGTGACAAAATAATAAAAAAATGAGTTAATCATATGATTGGAGATACTGAATGGTCCTCTACAATCTGTTAAATTACTATTTTACAATATCTAATACTAAGAGAGATTTTAATTGATAAAGGAGGCTGCATTTGACAATAAATGCAAATAGATATTTGCAACTTGACAGCTCATTTTCTCAAAATGATGATTGTGTTACTTACCACATTTATCATCTGAGCTCTTCATATGTTTTTGCGTTCGAAACATTTAGTTATAGTTGATGTAAAATAGTTTTTTTTTTTTTTTTTTTTTTTTTTTTTTAAACATCTGATGGCCACTCACCAAAATTTGGGAAGAACTTCTTTTTGGCACTAGAAAAAAAAAAACCCGATGAGTTCCCAAAAATAAAGTTGTTATTGTCCTCGTTAGGGTAGGAAATCAAAAGCACATCTGAAGCGTTTTATTGTTTAAATCCGCATTTTATTCATTTTCTGATTGGTCTTTCAGTAATCTGTATTTCCCTTTACTTTCAACAGAGATGGATACGTCTGTTACCACTATGACAAAAAGTAATAAAAACAAACAAAAAAATTAATAACTCATAAACAGATTGAGATACAGCTTTCAAACAAATTGCATTTAAAAGTACATTTTTTTCTCTATACGACGGTGTAAAAAGTAATACTGTGGGATGTTTAGAAGTTTAGGAATGAAATTTCATTGAAAATGGGTCGTCAGATTTCCAAGAAATCTGACGATGGAAAAGCCTTTTCCCGAACAGCCAATGAAATGCTTGGATAATACGTAAGTTTCAGGTGGATAATACGCAAGTTTCAGGTGGATAATACGTAGAGTCGCAGGCGATTTTTGTCGCTTGCAATTTTTACGTGTAATAACACTATTAATGTTTAATTAATGGCGTATGTAATGTAGGATCAACTCCGTGCGATTTTTTATGTCTTAAATTTTAGTCTTTGAAAAAATCCTTTTCCAAATGGTCGTTGTAATTTGTTAAATTGCTTTTTTTTTTAACCCTGTTTTGCGGGGCAAAAGGGAGCGCATTTATAATCCAAGGTGGGAGGAAATTCACAGGTTTTTAAGAGGTCTCAAAACTTTTAAAATTGGAAAAAAAGAAAAAAAGGGATTTCTTTCTACCTTTAATATCTTAACATGCATTTAATTTCAAAACACAATTTTAATTCGGATGAAAGATATGTATGTTCTTTTGTTTCATGCATTTAAAAAAAATGCAAGATGCAGAATTCGCATTTACAGGGGGCTTCAAACTGTCAGACATTTAACGAGCACAAAATCGGCATAACAGATAACCCCCAGGATTACAAATTCAATTTTGCAACTAGAATGAAACTTTTGGTGCCGACTTATACTTCGGATTATAATAATTACCCAGAACCTAAATAAATTCATTAAAGTATTTAAAGCATTTTTATATTTTTAATGCAACGTTGTATTTAGCTAATGCAAAATTTTGAAAATTTCAACACTAAAATCACCTAAAAAAATATTTTTTTGAACGATAAAAAGGAAATTTTAGGTCCAGTTTTACAGATTAACATGAAACATATCTTTTGAAAATTTCATTTAAAGATATTGTGATATTTGTTTAAAAGAACTAGTTTTGATAAAGATATTGTGAAGTTTTTGTGATATCGTGCGCACTATGCCCAAAAACGTCATTTGGAGAAAAAATTGCTTCAAATTTTCGGAAACGCCGCTTCAGCTATTGAGCGGGTATAATTCTAAAAGCCAAAACTTCTCTTCTAATGGGAATTTAAAGGAAACAATTATATCAAAATGTTCAGAAAAGATTGAAGTTTAACATCCAAAAAAATTAAAATTTAGAAAATTTTAAAGCTTTAAGAATCCTGAGACCCATTAAATAGGTCAGTGGACTATTGTTTGTTATGCATTTTGTAATTCTGAATTGAATGGCATTATCCGCAAGTCCATACGATTATTTATTAAAAAGTTATGGCAGGTTTTATGAATACAAACTCATTGAAGGTTTTGTGAATGCAAAGAAACGGGGAGTGTGTTTGGGGGATTTTTAACTCTTGTGAAGAATTCAATTTTTTTTAATTTGGTCAAATGGGGTATAGTTTTACATGAAATTAATTGACTATGAAATTAAGAATTATAGTATGCAAGAAAATCGATCCATCCAACTGAGTCAAACCAGTTACCAGGAGTATACGAAATACCTTTCACCAAAGAAGATGGAACAAAGCAGTTTTATATAGGTATGACTAGTAGAAAACTTAAAACTAGAATCGAAGAACATATAGCAGACATCAAATACAATATAAAAACTACAGCTTTGGCCAGATTATGCAGCGAAGAACCTTTACAGATTGATTTTAAAAATAGCAAGTTAATTTATCCATCAAGATTTTATTTACCATCCATAATCCGAGAATCAATAGAGATATTTTTACGCAACAAGAATATTTGCAATGATTCAGTGTCCCTTGAATTACCTAAAATTTGGAAAGAGATGTTATGTAATTTTAGTAACAATAGTAAAAATTAATCCATGCTCGCAAATAGCCAAGATAATTTTATTTTTATTTTATATTTTGCAATGCTTTTCCTTATGCATGTTGTCTGGTGACATTGTTTACCATGCTATTGTTTTTGAAAATTAATCCACGCTCGCAATTAGCTAATTTAATTTTAATTTAATTTTATGTTTGCAATGTTTTTCATTATGCATCATGTCTCGTGACATTGTTTACTATGTTTATTGTTTTTAAATTATGTGAAAATATTTTCTACCGTGAATGATTTTGAAAATGTCGCCGTTTGTGCGACGAAACGATCGTCAATCTTAATAAAGATATTCTATCAATTTTTATGGCATTATTTAACTTAATCGGGGTATAGTTTGTTATGTATTTTTTAATTCTAAATTGAATGAAACCCCCCGCAAGTCCATCTTTTTTTTACAAAGTTACGGAAGGATTTTATGAATACAAAGTCGAAAATGATACTTTACTATGGAGCACAGCTTTATGATATTTATTTTACGTTCAAAGCCTGTTCTTTATATCATATCAAATAATCTAATACTTATTAAATGTCCTCAAAATAGCAAAAATCAAAATCAGGATAAACTGAATCTTCTTCAAGGTCATTAAAGTTGTCAAAATCCGTAATTCATGAAACCAATAATGACTTTATATTCATGAAACCTGCCGAACTTTCTAACGAATATTCGTATTAACTTGGGGATGGCGTCATTCGATTAAGAATTAAGAAATGTAAAACAAACTATGCTTTACTTGACCTATTTAAAAAAAATAGTTTTTCCCTTTCTCTGAGGTAAAATCTCCCGTCTTTTGCACCCCTAAAAACAGGGTAAAAAAGTTTTTTTTTGTAAGCTCATCGGATACTCATTTCTAGCGCCAAAATGAAGTTTTTCCCAAATTTTCGTGAATGTCCATCAGTTGTTGTATTTTACCCAATATTTGGTCTATTTTACCTGTACTAATATTGTATCTAGGATTTGAGAAATAAATGATCCATTTCAGTACGCAAAGTGTAATATTTTGTCTCTTCCTGTGCGCCAAAATCCTAAAGTGTCCCCAAAATCCTGGTCGATCTGAAAAGTGATCTCGCACTTGTAACTAGCTGAATGTGCGTGTTTCGAGTGTTTCTGGAATGTAGTTCTACTTAGTCAGGCGCAATCGAACCTGTGCTGATAGTATGTTTGATTCGCTTGCATAAAAACTGCTGAGCGCCTGCGTAATATTAGACTGAGTGTGTTGATAACACCCTGTATATAATGCTACATCCAAAGCAGCTAAATTCAATCGAGTTTTGTGATTTGGATGTAGCATGATGTTGTGTTCACGCTGGGTTTTCAATTCAAATGCTGACCCCTCAGAGCTTGTATATGATCCAGCAAAGCACGCGTACTTGCTGTACAATTTCGATTATACAGAAAATGGCACCTGTTATACTACTGGTTTCGTAATATTCAAAGAAATGTTTGATATTAACGATTGCCATGCATGGTTTCCTGATGCAGTTTTTGATAAAGCTTGCTATTCACGCGAATTCTATTCAATGTTGATCAAACAGGACCATGTGTTCGTGGTGTTTGGATCAATATGTGATACGACAGAAGACTACCTGTCTGAACACTTTAGTAGACTCTCTTTGCCTGAAACCAGACTGATATATTTTTTTAATTACGTAAGGAATTTTAATAATCTTTGTGGTTTATTAAGAAATCACAATTTAAATTTAGAATTAAATTTAATTATTGGTTCTGACAAATTTTAACTTGTAAATATTTTCTAATTATGCTTAAAAAATGCCTGCATTGTGCACAGAACCAATACTCAGCCTGCTGATGATAAATCTGAAATCACGTAACAAAAATTGGACGCCCCATATAAAAACTGGTATTTTTGCATAATCAACTTGTGATCTTGCATACATAACCCACACTGATGTTCTAACATACAGAACCAACTGATCTCGCATCAAAAAAATCAGTGATGTTACACTATTTCAAAATGCCTGCATTATTCATCACTGTTTCATAAAAGGTGGAGGTGGGAAGCGGTGGCGTTACACAAAGAGCGTATTGTTCCAAGTCTATTGTTCAGTATGAGTCACATACTGTAGTCGTCCGATCCAGATCTCCTGTTCCTGGCTGTTCTGTATGGCCCGTATCGGAAGTTCCAAGTTCGAATGCCGATGTGGACAGCGAGGACGACTACTTGCCTAGCTCAAAGCGTACTAAATAGCTTGGAGATGTTCGTCCAGTGCTTGCACGGTAATATACCAGTTTTTGTACAAAGCCTGCTTTTTTCTCGAGAAAAAAATATGTAAATACGTCTACATGTATTTTCTATGTTAATATTTGCAATCAGTGATTTAGATAAGCATTTCAATAAAGAGTCATCTCGTAAATGGCAAGGAAACTGTTTGACAACTACGAATATTCTCGTAGAGGGCAGCGAACGTGCTAAGAAAATTCGATGCTGATCATAATTTTTTGTTATACAGCTTTTCCCCTTCTTCTTGCGCACAATAAAACACAAACAAACTAGTACAATCTAAATAATTTCATCTTTGAATGCATTGGAAATACTTAAAAGGATTTTCTTAGGGTGTCTGGGGCTAAAAATTCTATAAAAAAATTCAACTTTTTTTTAATGGTTTAAAAAAATTACTGCGTTTTTAGTGTTAAATACCGCAAACCGCATGCTTTTATCTTCGTTAGATCCAGAGATATAACACCTTTTTAGGTGCGTTCGTAATTATATAAATGCGTAGCACCTATAGTCTTCGTTCAGTCCGTCTGTCTGTCCGTCCGTCCGCATATAATAGAGCAAAAACTACCCAACCGAATGGTCTGAAATTTTAAATATATGATTGATGTAAAATTTTGTCGAGCCATTTCAAATTTTATGAAAATCGGATGTATAGTTAAATTACAGAGACAGTCAAAAGTTTTTCTTTACATTACGGCCAATGGGAAAAATTATTGCACGTGCATTTTAATGATGTCAAAGCTTTCCGAATGGTCTCAAATTTTAAACATATAATTATTGCGAGATTTTGACGAGCCATTTCAAATTTTATGAAAATCGGATGTATAGTTTAATTACAGGGACAGTCAAAAGTTTTCCTTTACATTAAAGCCAATGGGAAAATGTTAGAATGTTATTCTATATGGAAGGCATGAATACGAAATTCCTCAATAGGTAAACAATAAAAAAAGTTAAAAGTTTTACCTTTATGTTTTGATGTGTTTCAATGGAAATATACTCTTCTTTGGATGAACAAAAAACATTTATTAGAAGATTGAATACACTAGAATAATATATATGCTGGTCACAGTACAGATCACACTTCACAATAAAAACAAAACAGGTGTATAAGACTATTTACAAACACAAAGAAATACTTTGAACTATGGCTTGTTGCAGTTTTTTTTTTATCATATTATATTCCTTTGGAATATTATTGAATTTTTTTAATCAAGCAGCATTTTGCTGCCAACTGCTATAAGGGAAGAAGCAACACTCACTGAACTGAGTGTCTGTCACAGTAGATCAAATAAAAAAATGATTGTTTGATGCTGCCATCTGGTGGATGTTCTTGAAAACAAAAGAGCATTTTCTAACATCTCTCCCGTTTTGTGATAGAATCTGACACCAGGTGGATAAGGTTTCTACAAAGTTCAAATTTGGCTTTTGGCAGTGGCTTCGTCATTATATCTGCTATCATTTCATTTGTTGATAGATAATTGACATCTATAACATTTTTAGTTTTTAAATCTCGTATGTAATGATACTTTGTATCAATGTGCTTAGTGCGGGATTTAAATTTTTCACTTTCAACCAATTTATTTGTAGATTGGTTATCCTCAAAAATTCTAATAGGAAAATGTTGTTGTAAATTGAGATCTTTACATAATTTTAAGATCCATAGCACCTCTTGAGTTCCTTGTGACAGTGCCACATATTCAGCTTCTGCTGACGATAACGTCACACATGTTTGTTTTCGCGAGAACCAAGAAATGCAGCTATTGCCTAAGAAGATTACATTTCCTGAGGTGGATTTTCTGTCTGTAGCATCTTGTCCCCAGTCTGCATCCGAGTATGCAACTATATTAGGATATTCTTTTGAAGAAATGTGGAGATCAAGGTCTTTAGTTGTTTTTAAGTATCTTATTACCCTCTTAACAACATTCCAGTCCTTTTCTCTTGGATTATTGCATCTTCGACTTAGTATGTGTGTAGGAGCGGTAATATCAGGTCTTGTGCATGAGGAAATATATAAAAGACTTCCTATAGCTTGTCTATAATTATCATTTGATGATAAAAGATTTTCTTCTTTATCTAAACTATAATAGTTAGTTTCCATTGAGGTATAAGTTGGTTTGGCTTCTTCAAGCTGAAAATCCTTAACTAATTGTGTTATTTTACTTCTTTGTGAAAGTAAATAACTTCCATCTTCTTTTCTGTAAATTTCTATACCTAAGAAGTATTTTGCTTCTCCTAGTGATGTTATGGGATAAGATTTCTTTAAGTAATTTATTACTTCATTAACTTCATTTTCATCTTCTGAGCTCATCAGCATATCATCTACATACAGTATGAGATGAATTGTCTTCTTTGATTTTTCTTTTATGAACAAACATGGATCAGCTTCACTTTGTTTAAATCCATATGCCTTTAGAGTATTCTCTATTTCTTCATTCCAGCACTTGGCGGCTTGTTTAAGACCATATATAGCCTTTTTTAATTTATAGACTTTGTCTTTATTTTCTTCATCATGAAAGCCTTCTGGTTGATGCATGTATAATTCTTCATTATCTAGTTTACCATGTAGAAAGGCTGTTTTAACATCTACTTGAAATACTCTGGCTTTATGATAAGCTGCCCAGGTCAGAAAAGCTCTAATAGTTGTATGTTTGACGACAGGAGAGAAGGTTTCATCATAATCAGTGCCTAATTTTTGAGCGAAACCTTTGGCAACTAATCGTGCTTTGCATTTTATTGCTTCTCCATTTTCATTATGTTTTGTTTTGTAAACCCATTTACAGCCAATGGCGTGCTTGCCTTTGGGTAAAGTAACAAGCTCAAACACTTCATTTTCCTTTAAAGAGTTAAATTCTTCCTTCATAGCTTGAAACCATTTCTGTTGATCTTTTACTGGTAATTGTAAAACATCTTTAAAAGTTTCAGGATCTTGATTTTTGGAACAACTGTCTTCAGTTTTGTAAGAATATCTTTCTGGTGGAATTCCTTTAGTCTCTCTGTTAGATATTCTTCTCTGGAAATTATCTTCACTTTCTTCAGTTGTTGGGCTATCTACTGATTTTTCATCCGTATTTATTTCTTCTGCAGTATTTTCTATTTGGATAGCATCACTATCATTTTCAAGATTTTCTTCTGAAAAATTTAAATGCATTAAATCTGAGATTCGCTCTTCAGGATTTTCTTGAAAGACATTTTCACAGTTCATATTTTCAAAAAACTTCACTGTTCTGCTTATCACTATTTTTCTACCACCTATATAAATTCGATATCCTTTGCTTCTTAAATCGTAACCAACAAAGACTCCTTCAGTGGCCTTTTCGTCAAATTTTTGTCTCTTCTGTTTATGAACATACACATATGCTTTGCATCCAAATACTTTAAGGTGACTCAAATTTGGCTTATGCCCATTCCACAGTTCATATGGTGTCTTTTCAGTTGATTTTGTGGGTAATCTATTTTGTAAGTAGGCTGCTGTAGCTATGGCTTCTGCCCAGAATGTTTTTGGCAATTTAGCATTTATAAGCATGGCTTTACTCATTTCAATAAGCGAGCGATTCTTTCTTTCTGCAACTCCATTTTGGGACGGTGAATATGGCGTCGTTGTTTCATGATTTATTCCTAAGTTTTTAAGGTAGTCTTTGACAGATTCGTTGCAATATTCTGTTCCATTGTCACTACGCAAAGATTTAATCTTCAATCTAAATTTGTTTGTTGTTGATGCAACATACTCTTTTAATTTATCAAATACTTCATCTTTAGAAGAAATAAAATATACTTGTGTATAACGAGAGTAATCATCAATAAATGTAACGAAATATCTTTTTGATCCCATACTTTTTGTTTCTGCAGGACCGCATACGTCGCTGTATATCAAATCAAGTGGTTTTTTACTTCTGTATTGCGTTTCTTTTGGAAATGATTTTTCTGTTAACTTAGCTTTTATGCAACTTGAACATTCAGTATTATGAGAACAATTATTCACAGTAATACCTAAAGCTAAATCATCCTTTTGAATTTTCTTGATGGATTCCAAATTTCTATGGCCCAGCCTTTGGTGCCATTTTAGAATGCAGTTAACATTAGAACAAACGGGTAATATTTCTGAAGCACTATATACCTTTTCATTTGTAGGTATTATTTTTAATCTGTATAACCCCTCATCAGCTTTTGCATCTGCAACTAAGATGTTGCCCTTTTTAATTAAACATATATCATCTTTAAATGTTACAACAAAACCTTTCTCAGTACAAGACTGGACAGATAATAAATTACTATCCAACTCGGGAACATAAAGCACATGATCCAATGTAACTCTATTTGTTTGACCATTAAGTGTTTCAATATTAAAAGTACATTTACCCTTTCCCTTTGCAGTTAATTTAGTTCCATTAGCAATTGTAATTGTATCTTTATTCGAACTTTTTAATTCTGAGAACAGTTCCAAGGAATTAGCTAAATGAACAGACGCACCAGAATCAATAACAAAAGACAAATTTTTGTTTTTATTTCCATTTTGTTGAGATTTCATAACAAAATTCAAAGAATTTGATTCTTCCATTAATTCATGATAGTTTTGAGAATCTGATAGATTTTCATTTTGACTAGCAGTAGAGGCAGAGAAATTGTTTGGTTTTTTAAACTGTTGACGTGATCTATCTTGGGTGAAATTTGGTTTTGTTTTGTTAGTATTATTACCCTTTAAGTGAAAACAATCTTCACGGTTGTGATTATTCTTTTTGCAATGAGAACAAAATTTTTGCTTATTCAAATGCTTTGGTTTATCCCTATTACCCTTCAAAGCAATAGATTCAAATTTTGTTGAAATTTGTTTAGTTTCAACTCTTCTAAGATACTCATCAATTAATTTGTTTTGAACATATTTTAATGATAAATCTGTTTCATATTTACTTTCAATAGCAGTTATAAAGGTACTATAAGAATTTGGTAAGGAACAGAGCAAAATAGCTATTAAATTATCATCTTGTATTACTTCACCTATACTTCTTAATTTTTCTGCTAATTCTAAGACAGAATTAATATGATCCTGCATTTTAATACTTTCATTATATTTAATGGAATACAGCTTCCTAAGAAGATAAAGTTTATTTGTTAAATTTACTCTTTCATGAACAGATTTTAATTGATCATATGTCTCTTTAGCACTTTTAGCATGTCTGACATGAACAATTTGTGAATCTGAGATATTTAAACAAATTAATGCCCTAGCATTTCTATCATTTTTTACCCAATTATCATCATTTTCCTTTTTAGGTTCAAATACAACATCATACAAACCTTCTTTGATTAACAATTGCTCTATTTTAAACTTCCAAACTGAATAGTTGTCATCAGTTAATTTATCAACATAATGAGATTCTCTAATACTAGACATTATGATAGAATAATATTTGCTTATTTCACAGAAAATAAAACTTTTTCTCTTATTAATACATCAAAACAACAATTATAAACTCAAATATAATGCTAATGATGAAATAAGAACAAAATAAAATTCTTGAGAACAATTTTTGAAGTTACTTTTGATTTCAGAAAAACTGTTCTTAAATGTTCAATTCTTTGTTTAAAACATAAATTTACATTTGCAACTTATATAATAAAATTTCAATAAGAAACTGGCAAAATCAAAATCAAAATAATTTCTTTTCTTATCAATACACAATACTTTTGGTTTCAAAATAAGAACAATTCTTTGAATTTTCTTTTATATCATTCACTTGTGAAAAATACCAACATTCAGAAAGTAATTATTTCTTTGAATTTAATTATATTATATTTTCTTCTTTTATATTACTATATTTAAAATTGAGATAAGTTCAGTCTCATAATCGACTGTTAGAATGTTATTCTATATGGAAGGCATGAATACGAAATTCCTCAATAGGTAAACAATAAAAAAAGTTAAAAGTTTTACCTTTATGTTTTGATGTGTTTCAATGGAAATATACTCTTCTTTGGATGAACAAAAAACATTTATTAGAAGATTGAATACACTAGAATAATATATATGCTGGTCACAGTACAGATCACACTTCACAATAAAAACAAAACAGGTGTATAAGACTATTTACAAACACAAAGAAATACTTTGAACTATGGCTTGTTGCAGTTTTTTTTTTTATCATATTATATTCCTTTGGAATATTATTGAATTTTTTTAATCAAGCAGCATTTTGCTGCCAACTGCTATAAGGGAAGAAGCAACACTCACTGAACTGAGTGTCTGTCACAGTAGATCAAATAAAAAAATGATTGTTTGATGCTGCCATCTGGTGGATGTTCTTGAAAACAAAAGAGCATTTTCTAACAGAAAAATTATTGCACGTGCATTTTAATGATGTCAAAGCTTTCCGAATGGGCTGAAATTTTAAAGATATAATTGCTGCAAAATTTTGTCGAGCCATTTCAAATTTCATGAAAATCGGATGTATAGCTTAATTACAGGGATAGTCAAAAGTTTTCCGTTACATTAAGGGGAATGTGAAAAAATTATTGCAAGTGCATTTTAATGATGTTACAGACTATGCACTTATGAATTGCAAATAAATTCACATTCAGTACAATATGGGGTGCAAAAAATAATTATAAAACTAGTTATAGTACGAACGCACCTCATTTGCCACGTTTGACGAGCAATTTCCAACTTGTTCTTTGAGAAGCGATGCACCAGCTGCCTTCTGACGAGAACTTCATTTATCTCAGAGTGAATTTTTTCACGATTTGTCAAATTTAAAAGTATGTATCTAAAGTTCTTTGCAAGATATATGTATGAAATTTTTAACAGAGATTTTATTTTATATTTCCAACAAATTGTCTTCGGGATTTCAAATTTTGAGTTGTAATTGTGAAAGTATGCTAATTAATGCAAAACTCACTCATAAAAAAACTTCTTTTTTTTACTTAAATTTTTTTTTATAAAATTCCTAATCAATATTTTAAGAAATCCTGAAGACAAATTAAAATGACACATTTTCTGCAAACAAAAGTGTAAAAATTTTGTAAATCAAGTAAGTACTTTCAGAGTTATATCACAAATTAAATCTGTTTAAAATTTTACAATTTAAATTAAAAAAAAATACTTAAAATTTTTCAGAATTTTTTTACATGCAATTTTTATTATATTAAAAGATATTTCAGAAAAAAAGTTCATACCAAGATCTCTATAAATAAAATAAATAGAATTTTGAGCCCCGAACCCCCTTAAGAGGTCGAAAATAAATCTTATCAGCTCTTTTTTCCTTTGTTCTTCTTAATGATTAGTAAATGAAAAAGGTCACACTTGTTTTTTTTTTTTTCATTATAGTTTTTTTCGTTTAAGTTAGGAAGCTTTATTACTGTAATATTATTCTCTTTTTATAGAATAAAGTGTATTTATGCAATGTCAAATTCTTAACTTTATAAATTAAAAAATAAATTATAAGAAAATTTAATTATAATTATATATTCATAAACTATAATAAGTTGAAAAGTGCCCAGTTAAACTGATGTCACTGAGATCAGAGGCTATTCACACTAATTGTATATTATACTCTTATTTCAAAGAACAATGCTCTCTAAAAATAAATTAAAGGGGGATTATCCCTTGCCCCTCTGTTTTCCACCTTTATACTTAACAATTAAGCCTCTAAATCTTATCAGGGGAGCGCCTTATAAAAATTAACCGGTGTACTAAATTTCAAGCAAATCGGACAGAAAAATCCATTTATCTAAATTAAGGGGGGGGGGGATTAGCCCCGTTACCCCCTTTATATTAACCAACGAATCCACAAAAAATTGTAAAAGTACCTTATCAGAATGAACCTATTTGCAAAATTTGGTGGAAATAGGAAAATTCTGCCGAAAAAACCCATTTATATAAATTAAGGTGGGATTACCCCCCCCCCCCACCCCCTCTATGCTTAACCAATGAACCCCCATAAGTAATCAGGGAACAGCCTTATGAGAATTAACCTATTTACAAATTTTGATGCAAATCGGATAATTCTTCCTGAAAAACCCATTTATCTAAATTAAGGGGGGGGGGTGTCTTAGCCCCCGTTTCCCCTTTATACTTAACCAATGAACCCCACAAAAATAATCAAAGAAAAGCCTTATTAGAATGAACCTATTTACAAAATTTGATGGAAATAGGAAAATTCTGCCTGAAAAACCAACTTATCTAAATTAAGGGAACGAGGGGATTAGCCCCCGTTACCCTCTTTATACTTAACCAATGAACCCCGAAAAGTAATTGGAGAAGCATCTTATCAGAATGAACCTATTTACAAAATTTGATGCAAATCGGAAAATTCTGCCTGAAAAAACCCATTTATCTAAATTAAGGGTGATTTGTTCCCCGTTCCCCCCTTCTTTATACTTAATCAATGAACCCCCAAAAACTAATCAGGGAAGCGCCTTATCAGAATGAACTAAAAAACAAATTTGAAGCAAATGCGATATTTCTATCAAGAGTTATCGCGTTACGTACGTACATACAGAACCTGCGGGCACATTAGCTCTCAGGCTTTGATAGCCTGTGAGCTAAAAAAGGATTTCACATAATATAAAAAAAAGGATTTCAAATGCTTTTCAATTTCAAAAAGGTATTTTATTCACAATATTCAGTGTAAAATGTAACTCCTTATTTAATAAAAAAATACAAAAGCTGACATAAAATACGATTTTTATTACTTTCGTCAAATTATCAACATATAAAATCCAAATGTAGGTACCCATTCCGCGGCGAACCGCGCTTTCTATATGTAAAACACAAGGCTGTTATTTTCCCTGAGCTTTCTTCTGTACCGATTATGCTAATTGCTTTTCTTTTATAATAAAAGTTGTTCATTTGCAGATGTGCCCGGCAATAGCTATTTTTAAAAATATTCCCATTTTTATATTTTAATTTTAAAAGTTTTGTATGAAATTACTTCAAAAGGGTGATAATCGGATTACTTGAATTATTTCAGGTAAAAGAGAAATAATAAATTTTTCAAATACGTACGTTTTTGGAAGTATTTTTTTTCATTTGAAAGTTATTTTCGGTAAAAAAAAAAAAATATATATATATATATATATATATATGTTACCGGCCAAACCCGATTTTAGGCCAAACTAGTTTATCCTGACGCCCATAGGATAAACTAGTTTTTCCTAGGCCAAACTAGTTTATCCCAACGCCCACAGGATAAACTAGTTTTTCCTAGACCAAACTAGTTTATCCTAACGCCCATAGGATAAACTAATTTTTCCTAGGCCAAACTAGTTTATCCCGACGCACGTAGGACAAACTAGTTTTTCCTAGGCCAAACTAGTTTGGCCTAATGCTCATAGGATAAACTAGTTTAGCCTGTTACTCATTGGTCTGAACTAGTTTATCCTAGGCCGATCTAGTTTGTCCTAGGCCAATTCAATTTGGCGAGCTTTTATTGATCCCAAAGACCTCCTCGGCGCCAACCTTCTAGTTTGTCCTAGGCCAATCTAGTTTAGCCTTGGCCAATTCAATTTGACGTGCTTTTATTGATGCCAACCAATGTTGGACATACAAAAAAATGAACTAATGCAAACTCAAATTCAATTTTTCAAAAATGAGTCGAGTTCAGGCTCAAATTCAAAATTTTTCTCACGTGTCCGCTCAACTCAAACTCAACTATGGAATTGAGCAAAGTTCACTTCATACTCGTTTTTTTTTTTTTTTTTTTTTTTTTTTTTTCTTTTAATATAAGAGAACTTTATCGTCCTAATTTACAAAATTTTTTGAACTAGTCTTTGGGTTATTCGATGTACGGGTCTGTACGGGTCCACCCAATTTCCCTTCCTGACACTCGGTCTGGTCTTGTTTTGAGAATTACTTTTTTCGAGAGGTTCGGACCGAGATGGACCGTGACTCAATTTTTTTTCTGGCTTCAGTTGGGAATTGACTGCATTCTTCTTGAGTTCTGAACAAGCAGAAATTTTCAGTCGGTAATAAAATAAGGTACGTTAAAACCTGAAAATATAACCTGCCTATGACGGAATCCCGTGTTTCAATAAAAAAATGTTGATTTATGTAGAATGAAGATATTAGTACTTGTGAAAAGAATATAATGCATTTACAACAGACGATGAACCTGCTAATAAGAGAATCTGCCTATAACGGATTTTTCTTCTTCCCTATGCAATTCCGTCTTAGAAGATTTTATTGTATAGAATTTTAAGAATTTTTAAATCTCCAAGCCATAGAATATAGATCGACGATAGTAATGATTCTTTTGTAAACTATATTCATTTTTTAATGAATCTCTATTTGTATGTAAATGTCCGAATTACTACTAATACCATTAATACTTTTACACGGAGACTTGAAAATCTGAAAAATTTTATATAGAAAAACCATCTGAGCCGGAATCACAAAGGAGAGCAAAAAACTTCGATTTTGTTAAGTTCCTTTTTTTAGAAGGCCCGTCGTCTTTAGCAAATGTATTATGTTTTTTTCAACCGGATTGTTATATCTAATTTGTACCGGTAAAAAAAAAAAAATAAATAAAAATAAATAAAAATAAAATCCGTTTAAAACAGGATTTTGTCATACGCAGTTTCTACTAACAGGTTTTAGAGTACTGTATCCCCATCCGTACAAATGTATATGTGTATCCGTACAAATGCATTCTGGAAAGAGAATTTTATTTGCGGAATAATGGTAGCTTAAAAATATATGTATATTTTCAGTAAAAATTGTTGACCCAAGAAAGTTGTTCCTTAAACAGAATTTTGCACGGGTCAGGCAAGCACGAGTCAATAATTTTCATACATGCAGTGTTGTGACCGGACGAGAAAATTTCGGACACTTCTAGAAAGAATACAGCACAGTCCAGAAATAAGTTCGGTTCGGACCGGCCCGTGCCTGCAGAGAAAGCATGACCCGGGTACGACCTAGAAAACTGATGATCAGACTCATCCCGTCCTGAGTCCATGTAGGCCTCTAAATGGAATTTGAATGGGAAAAAAACATGTTGTAACAGCTGGGAATTTTTTTATAAATTATGAAAAAATTGAGTTTAAGTTGTAAATTTCGCTTAAACTCACAGATTTTTTGAGCTTTCGTTCAGCTCACGCTCTTTTATCAAAAGTGAGTCAAGTTTAACTTAACGTCACAGAAAGTGAGCTAAACTCATGAGATTTCGCACAATGAGTTCGCTCATACTGAAAATCTGAATGCCAACTTGTGCCCATACATACTCACTGATGCCAACGAACACTCCTGCACCAACCTTGTACAAAGTAGTAGTGCCGTCACCCTCGTATAGTATTTTATTCGATGAGGAATGGTATACTTCCCACCTATTTACTCCATTTCACCGTCATCGGTAGTTATAGAATACGTTTTATATGCCAAACTATACAATATGAACTTTAAAAATTTCTCCATTTTACTTGAAATGTGAGATGTTACAAGTATAAAATATATATTTTATTTAAATTTCCTAGTACATTTGGCCTGCAATCGCACAGCCATCGTCAGGGAAGGAATGTAACGACAATTAAAAAAAAATGTATTCCCTGACGATGAGTGTGGGATTGAGATCGAAAGTACTAGCAATTTTAGATAAAATGCATATTGTAAACACCTGTATTTCACACGAAAATCTAGCATTCAGAAATAAGGCAACTTCAAAAATCCGGGAACGAAGGCCAGCTCTCCCAATTTTTTTTCTTCCAACTTATGGGACAAAGAAAAATAGCAATTGTTTACGAATTAAAAATTTCGAGATCGAAAGAGATGGATCAGCGGACACTGATATCGCTCAAGTTGTGCTAAATAGAACCGCCGATAACGATATATTAGCAGCTCATAGGAAGGAGAACGAGAAACTTACAGAAGAAAAGATGTCACTTGAAAAATGTATATGTTTCACGGGAAAATTACTAAATGGTTTAGAGGAACAATACTACGTCTCCGAAATCGATACTGTTCCCTTATAAAATCCAAGAAAAACTTGTTAAAGAACGGCAGACGCTATAGCAAATCAAATTTTATCTATCGACACAAGAATTGATTTTACTGTTTATTAGAATTTATGTACCGTAGAAAAAATTAATGTTTTTTTATATTTATTTTTCCCACATAAATGTCACTTGGTTTTGAATTAATTTTGAATAAATGCACCTTTAAGATATCTGAAGTACATTTGATATTCTTTCAAAAATCTGGAATTTTCAAGAAGCCGGCGAAGTCCTGGTTCTGACGATGCCAGATTTTCGAGGTACAACTGCACATAATTAATCAGTTCTCCAAATTATTCCTCTCCTAAATTTTATGATAGCATCGCACCTTATTCTTGGTCCTCCAGCACATAATTTTGGAACATATTTTGTAACTAGCAATGGCAGTGAAATGGGAAAGGTAGGAGAACTATATTCCACTTTTCATCGAATAAAATATATTATACAGCGGTGACAGCAATACTACTTTGCACAAGGTTGATGCCGGAGTGGTAGTTGGGATCAATAAAAAGACGTCAAATTGCATTGGCTTAGGATAAACTAGAATGGCCTAGGACAAAGTAGAAGGTTGGCGCCGAGGAAGTCTTTGGGACCAATAAAAGCTCGCCAAATAGAATTGGCCTAGGACAAACTAGATCGGCTTAGGATAAACTAGTTCAGACCAATGAATAGCAGGCTAAACTAGTTTATCCTATGAGCATTAGGCCAAACTAGTTTGGCCTAGGAAAAACTAGTTTATCCTATGGGCGTTAGGATAAACTAGTTTGGCCTAGGAAAAACTAGTTTATCCTATGGGCGTTAGAATAAACTAGTTTGGCCTAGGAAAATCTAGTTTATCCTATGGGCGTTCAGATAAACTAGTTTGGCCTAGGCCAATCTAGTTTGGCCTAAAATCGGGTTTGGCCGGTAACATATATATATATATATATATATATATATATATATATGCATGTGTACTTTTTTTTTATAAGAGAAGAAAAATTCTCATTTATTGGGATAACACGAGATTATTGTCTATTGTGTTTATTTTATTTTATGAATGATTACTTTATTAGTCTTTAGGATATTTGTAAGAAATACTATTTATTATATTCTCCCCTGTGTTGGAATTTCTGAATTTTGTAGATCTACGCCGACCATGACACCTAGAACCACAAACCAACCCCCGTTCAAAACTTTATATATATATATATATATGTGTGTATGTATGTGGGTATGTGGATTTCTTTATACCATCGAAACATCCCAACAGCTGGATGGATTTTAATGAATGAGGTCTCTATCAATTCGTGTCTTAACCGTCCGATGGTTATAGGCTAGGTTTTGTTTTCATAAATTCAAAATGGTGGCCGTAAAATACAAAATGGCGGTAGAGACGGAAAATAATTTTACGCACCCTATTGAGTGGCATATCAGTGGATAGGCTTTTCAAAATGAAGACTATCTTTCCTAGACTCTTTTACAGTCAGAAGCTCCGTTTAAATATTTCACAGCCTGAAAGTTGTGTAGGTAGGATCTCTAGCTTAACTGTAACTCTAAACTTCATCGGCGTCTATAGGTCTCATCAAAACAGCGTTTATAGATTGGAACTAACAATTAAACACAACTTAAAAGTCATCAATACAAGTAAACAACAACAACAACAACAAAAAAAAGGTAAATAATATAAACTAAAAATTCGTCAATAAAAAAAAATAATAAAACCCGACTGCTTAAAAAGCGAACTAAAAAGAGGGAAACAAGATGACGTAGGAAAATAGTAGAGTGTGCAACGGATGCAAACATGTTGGTAGAAGGAGCTGCAGTACATAAATAAACAAGAATCTGATGCCTCCGATTGCAATACTTAAGTAAAAAAAAAAGGATTACCATTGCACACTCTGCTATTTTCCTACGTCATATTGTTTCCCTATTTTTAGTTTGATTTTTGCGCAGTCGGGTTTTTTTGATTTTTTTTATTTAAT
Organism: Maratus speciosus; assembly: GCA_963932465.1. Classification (NCBI taxonomy): domain Eukaryota; kingdom Metazoa; phylum Arthropoda; class Arachnida; order Araneae; family Salticidae; genus Maratus; species Maratus speciosus. The sequence goes on along the minus strand of OZ010795.1, from coordinate 104,812,813 downwards.
TTTTTATTTGAATATACAGTAGAACCTCTTTTATCCAAAACTCTTTTAACCGAAATCCATTTTTAAAGCTTTTTTTTTCTTACTATCACATCCCTTGTGTGCAAAATCCATTTTGAAAGCTTTTTTTTTTTTAACTGTCACATTCCTTGTGTGCAAGCAGTCCTTTCCGAACTACGGGTACATATAAATATTTTCGATCCCCTTTCTTAGAGTTCCCTTGAGCTCCCGTAAGCTGCGGGGTGGAACGTAGAAAACGAACAAATTAGCAATTCTGTAGCTTTTGTATGTTTTGCAAAAGGTTTGGCATGGCTGGAGCAGCAGAAAGACTGTGATACTGGTGAACTAATAATATAAAAAAACTCTGTGATAGAGCATCAAAGCAAAGGCAATCGAAACTGCGACAAACAAAACATTTTTTCAAACCCTTGTGATAAACGTAAAAGGTACTTAATTTTAAAATTAAAATTCAGATAATTTATTATTGTCTCTATTTCGCTATTGCTTTATTTTTATTAAGCACTTGTTACCATAGTAAGAAACATTGTATAAATTTCTCCTTAATCTTAAAATTGAAGAAGTCTCGATTATCCGAAAATTTCGATTTTCCGAAAGAGGTCGGTCCCAATTACTTCGTATAATCGAGGTTCCACTGTACTGTGTTTAAGCATAAAAGCACGCATATAAAATACATTTGAAATTTTTGCACGGATGATCCTTAACTTGAAATCTATTTTTATATTAATAAAACTAAGGAAAAAAATTGATATGAATCTGCTGATTGTTGAACTATTTCAGAAATTGAATATTGAGTAAAAAAATATCCTTATATTTTGTATTTGTAGAAAACATTTGTCATTTTTAAAATGTACTTTTCTACAATACAAAACTTTCAATAATAAAATCTTCATGCTGTTTGTTTGTATGAAGTTTTACGAAAATGTAACGCAGATCAATATTCCTTCATTTTGGATGGGGGTGATATACTGGGTGTGATAATAATATATTAGTATTTTGCAAATCTAATGTGATTTTATGCATATATATATAATTAAAATGAAATCACAGTGTATGAAAAGCTAATAAAATGCTGATGATGACCAAAATACGAACAGAGGAAAGTGGAAATGTGTAATAAGAAACTATGAATAACCTACAGATTTATTAGAGGAGCTTTCAGGTTTAATTCATAGTGAAGATACGTTATTTTATCCAGTTTTGTTGGCATTAGGTCTAAGATGACAAAATTTAGCTCCTTATAAACATATCAAGACAAAATTACACATAAGATACAAAAAGATAAATAAATGAAGAGAAGAAAACATTTCAATAATAGATAAAAATCTATAATACAAGAAATTTGACTTACTAATGGAGAATATGCAAAGATGTGAATAGATTTGAGATATTGATAACCAAGTGGCTGTAATTTAACTACTATAAAAGCAGATATTTTATAAATATAGATATACTGCTGCCCTCTGGTGTAAAAAATGATACTGTAAAAGAAGTTTTTAACAAAAATTTGGTGCTGCCATCTATTGATAAGAATCAACTAATAAACTGTAATTGATAATGATAAAAAATGAAATGAAAAATATGAAATAACTTAAAATATACAGGAAAAGCTTAAAATAAGCAACTAAGTAAGAGGTCAAAAAAGTATTTATTAAATTGATTATTTGAAAACACTTATTATAAAAAAATAATAAAAAATAAGTAAATGGATCATATTTAAAAATAATAATGATCATTTTAAGATAGTAAAATATAACCTTGTATTAACCTTGCCAATATTATAACCTTGCCAATATGTGATATATTTATGAAAAATAATAATGTAAAATGCATGAAACCCACCATATTTTTTAAATTATATATAAATATATATTAAACTATTAAACTCTAAACTAATATATCTTTTCTTAAGTCTTCGCAAAAGAAAAAGAATAACATCATTTTAAATTTTTATTCCCAACAATCTAATGATAGCTATTCAAATGTTAACGAAATTTCAATAATATTTTTTTCTTTTGGAGTCTTTTTTTCACTTACTCTAGTACACAATAAAGTACAAATAAATTGACCCAATCAGAATAATTTCCGCTTCCATGTTTGATCGCATTGAAAATGTTTAAAGGGATTTTCTTATCAGGTCGGAAGTAAAACTTTATCAACTTACTTTCCCTCCATTCTTCGTAAAGAATGCTAAATGAAAATCACCAATTTTTGATGACATATTTTATTTTTATCATTGTTTAAAGATAAGAAAATTTATTAAGAATGAATTACTCTGTACCGTACATTGCGTTACAAACTCTTAACAAAAAGTAAAATTGAAATTGAAAGTATGATTTGATAGACTTAATTTTGAAAAAAAGTATTTAATTCATATTTTTCGATTTAAAATGTAATTCAATATCTATACTATTAAGCAAAAAACATATCCTTCAGCAATGTTGACGTCATGTTCAAAGGGCAACATTCGACTAAAAAATTTTGGTTTTACTGCAACTTTGTTAGCTTCTAAACATAGCACAATATCAATTTCTACACTGTCGAGAAGGAAAAACAAAATGTTTTCTCAAATGCAATTTGTGTTGAAAACTGTATTTCAATTTACTGACATTTTACGGTTTTGAAGTAATTTTTAAGCATGATTTTGTTATCTATCTGTCGCAGGGAGCCGGATTACGAAAGATCAGGTCGTTTACTTTAAAAGAATTTAATTAGTTCAGCATTTCTTTCCGGCTAATATTCCATGGAGAAATTAAAACTTCGTCAATAAAAAAATAAAATAATAGAAATAAAGCACATATTTAACAGACATGTAATCGAAGATTACTCTTAAACTATGAAAATTATCGAAATCAAATAGGCTGCTGTAAGTAAAGAAATCTTTTGCGATTTCTTCAGTTATTAACTTCTGACATGCAGCTAATACGAAAGTATCGCTTTTAACATATTTCAAAACGTTATTTGAATTGATATTTTTCATATAAAAGAACTTTTAGTTGTTGTTGCTAAGCAATCTAAAAAAAATAAATATTAAAAGTAAAAATAGAGTTTCAGCAATATTTTGTAACCTGGGAATCCCAGGTTAGATTCCCTAATTTAATTTAAAATTCAGAATTTGAAATAAATAAAATTTCAATGTATTCTAATGCGATTTTTCGTACATAACGAATATTTTATGCTTTAAAAAATTTCTTTTGTTTACATATTTAGAAAAATATCCGTCAAAACGTTCTGATCTTTTCAGCAAAATAAATAGACCGGGAGGCTGCAGCACATACATTCACCTCATCGAGTTCACGGCTGAAATTCCATAATAAGTTAAAACTCGATTCGCATATTAAAATGCAATCGGTCTGCCAAGTCATATCTTGGTGGAAAACACCTGAAAAGCAGATTTTAGCGGTTGTCTCGTAGATTTACCAGTGTGTTTTCCTGCACAAAAAGGTATGGAAACATGGAGGACTGGAACCTTGTGTTATGTGAAATGTTATAATATCACGGAAAGTTCTGTGAAAACAGGGTGTTCAAGCTATCAATGATACCGTATGAAGTGGTAATCGCAAACCAATAAGTCGAGTGTTAAGTGCATACTGCTGGCGCGTAAAATGGTAACTTCTATCTCTTTTTCAGTTCCTGCTATTAGTTCACAATCTCCCTATATTTATTTATTTATTTATTTATATATACATATATATATATATATATCTTGTTCAAATTTTCAATCGTTAATAAAATACTCATTATTCATCCTATCAAGTTGAAATAATTTTTTTTTAACTTGTACTGGATGACAATGGATGTTAATACAGTTTTTTCAAATATTAATTCCTTCATTAAATTTTAATTAATTAATTTTAGTTTTACATGGGAGACAAAATGGCGGCCATTGGTTATTGAAGCATTTAATGCATCTTCATATCTATAAGGGGGGTTACCATAGGACAGGGGGACCCTGTTCTGTCGCCAAATACAGCCAAGTTTGTCGCCAACTTGGCGACATATCACCAAATTTGGCGGCCGAAATGAGTCGCCAAAAGTGACGCCAACTTGGCGATATCTCTAATATTTTGCCAAATTACCATAGAGTTCCATTATAAACCTACTTGCTTATAGAAAATGAACAAATTGAGATATTTTAATGGAACAAAAACTAATATTAGCTTAAGGGATTATATTAATTTTTTTTTTTATGACCTAAGTAGGAATTGACTTTAAAAACAAAATTTTTATATTACTTGTTTTATATTATAACATTTACAACGAAGGTGAGAATATCTATTAAAAGTTTTATTTCAATATACACTAGTTTTCTGAAAGTTATTACTGTTAATCCAAATCGAATTAGAATAGAACACCCTGTATCTTTGGTTAAACATGTGGTTTGCGAGTTCATGTTCTGTGGTAACTTGCTCTTGATGCCTACTATTACCCCTCTAAATTTGTTGGCCGATTTTAGCAGCACCCTGTATATATAGTTCTTTGTGAATTTCCTTAAAATGTTCGACAGTTTCTATAATTGTAATGCATTTAATCAATCAAGGGATTTTGTTTAATTTGGGATTTGAAGCAAAAACAAATGTTTTATTTTGCTTAAATATGAAATCAAAGACTGCATTAAGGGGGTAGGATACCTTTGAACACGTCCAAAAAGGAAAAAATACCACTATGTTCCAAGCTTCAAAACTTGTGTAATAAGTCAAAAATAAAAATCAAACTTCATTTAAATATAAAGCTCATATTTATATTTATATTTAAAAATATATATATACTTGTAAATTCATTAATAAATATTAAAATGATAGGTTTAAAAATATATGATAATAAGAGAAAAAAATCTTGCGCGCATGATAAAATCTGAAAATATGCATATAAAGAGGGAATTTTTGTGAAAATAAATACATAATACTGTTAACTTTATACTAAAGCCAGAATATTTGTAAAAAATATTGACTAAATTAAATAAAACTAGTATGTTGTGGCCATCACAAAACTTTCTTCTATTTCATACATGTCAATACTTCAAAATTCACTACCTCAGTACCAAATTAAATGGCAATCTGTGTTCATCATGAGAATTCTAAAAATATGAAATTCCGTGCATTAGTTATCGAGGTATGACTGTCACTGAAATCGTGTAAATCCAGCAAAATGCAGCATAGCAGCGCCACCTATTGGGTTATTTACACCAGAACCTAATTATCACCAAATTATATCAACGTCTAATTGAATATGAAGTTTGAGGAAAATTCGTGCATTAGTTCTTGAGATAGAGGTATTGCGCAAATCATGACAAATGCAGCATAGAAGCGCCACCTGTTGAGCGATTTGCAACAACACATAATCAGCAGCAATATTAATCAATTTATACTTAAATCTGAAGTTTGATGAAAATTCATGCATTAGTTCTTGAGACAAAGCTATTGAGGAAATAGTTCAAAATGTAGCCCAGCAGCGCCACCTATTGGGAGATTTACACCAACACGTAGTCAGCATCATTTCATATGAAGGAATAACTAAATCCGAAGTTTGATGAAAATGTGTGCATTAGTTCTTGAGATAGAGCTACTGCGAAAATAGTGTAAATCCTGCAAAATGCAGCATAGCAGCGCCACCTGTTGAGTGATTTACACCAAAACATAAACAGCATCCATTCATGTCAAGGACTAACGAAATCTGAACTTTTATAAAAATCCGTGCATTAGTTCTTAAGATACAGCTTTTGCAGAAATCCTGCAAAATGCTACATAGCAGCGTCACCTGCAGGGCGATTTACACCAAAAACTAATCAGCACCAATATATATCAGGGACTACCTGAATATAAATTTTTATTAAATTCCGTGCAATAGTTCTTGAGATAGAGCGCTCACAAAATTTGTGTCACATATAGACAGACAGACATTTTGTAAAAACATGTTTTTTGGAATCTCTGACCCATAAAACGTGTAAATCCGTCGAAAACTGGAATTCGAAAATTTTCATGAAACCAATACTTTCTTCTTGTAAAGATAGAAAAAAGTAAAAATTAACAAAAAATTAAAATTTTTCCCTTTTTTAAAAATATTTTCAAAGTAAAAAACAAAAAATAAAATAAAATCTTACCTTTTTCTGTTTTTAAGTTGTAGATAATACAGTAATGAATTTGTGGTGAAAAGTTTTTTATATTGTCATGCATAGTTTTTTAGTAACACTACGCGCAGTATCAAAATTCATCGTTTTGAATAAACGCAATGCAAAGTTTAGTTATCCTATATAGTCTTAATATATATTCTTAATAAAACTGTCATAATTAGTAAACTAATGGGAATTTTTTAATGCTGTTTTTTGCAGATTGTTCTGAAATGATTACGGAATCAAAATGTGTATTAATTTTTTTCGAAAATTTAGCAGGTTTAAAGGTATCCTACCCCCTAAGAAACAAATAGAACTGATAGATGTTCAAATAGAACTGGGGGGAATGTATGGAGGACATTAAATGTTCCTTGAAAGTGTTGAAGTGTGTTTTATAATCTCATTGTGAAATGATATGGCGTAATGAAAGCTTTCTGCATCAAGCTTTAGATTTGTATATTACACTTTTATCGAATGGTGGACATACGGAAGTTGTATTAAGGGGAGGGGGGATACAAATGTAATATATTTAAAATTTTATGTCTGGTGGATAAAAAGTTGCATTTTCCAAAAAGGATTTTTTTTGTTTCTTATTTCTATTACAGTACGAAGTTGAAAGTTCGGACACCCAAAGTTCGGACTTTCCAGCGATAGTAGGTATTCAAAAAAGGAGGGAAAAAAATTGTTGAAACGAACAAAGAGAAAAAAGGTCTAGAGCAAAAAAGCTTTATTTCTAAATCTTAACTCATATGCATGTACATAATAAAAGAAAAATATCTTATTGATAAACCTAAGTTAATAAAGCACCGCACATTACCTGAAATGTTCAGTAGTTAAGTAAATTACAACTTGTTCTTAAATTGTATGTTCCGTTAAATAAATGATTTGGTTTACTTTTTATTTTGTTATGGTTTAATTGATGAAAATGATTGTTTAACTTAGTATTAATAACCGTTATATGCAATTTTTAATATATGAACGTCATATTTTGACTTTTTAAGTAGTGAAATTTATTTTCCTTCTTATTGGAAAGGCTTATTCAAAAGAAAATTTTTTGATGACCCAAAGTTCGGAAAAATCCGAAGTTCGGACTTCGGATTGTTCGGAGTCCCGAGGATTCCGAACTTTAGATTTTGTACTGTATTAAAATTTGTTCACCATTCAGTCATTAACGGATGTATCGTACGAGATTTCTAATTTGCTCTACACATAACACCAATATTGTTAATTTGAATGTTTATTAAACAGCTAGGTTTACGAGATTTTCCAGTTAGGGTCAGGTGGGGTAATTATGACCAGGGGATAATTATGACCGCCGTCATATTGGAGAAAACTGTGTATGGTAAAATTTTGTTTCAAGCTTAGATATTAACCTCATAATGTATATTTCATCTTAGATATTCTTTATTACTAGTCTGAAGCTTTTTAAGATCCGAATAGCAATTTGAAACTAAGTCTATAAAATTTTTGATAAACGGATTAGTCGCTTTGGAGATCAAAGTGGTCACAATTACCAAATGTGTATTGGCAAGTATAAAGAGAAGATATAGTGGTCATAATTCCCCACTAGTAGTCTTAATTACCCCAAACTTATGTGATTGTGAGTTTTTGGTGGGGTAATTATAGCCATCCTTTTAACTTGAAAAAAAAAAAAAACAGGTATGAGAACTAAAACTTTTAAAAGATGTTCTTAAAGGATCAAGTTACTTCCTGTATATTACAAACACCACTTTTCGAAATAAAAAAAACAAAAACAAAAAAAAAATGTTGAAAATGTAAAAAGTGGTCATAATTACCCCTCCTGACTGTATAAGCAAGATTTCAAACTCAGCTAACACAGTACTATATAACAAAACAGCGAGTCGTTATTTTGATGCTTTACGACCTATACCGTAACATGTTTTAATCAGAATGTTTATTTTCGGAAAGAAATCTGAAGAACAGTTTCATTAGCATTATAAATTACTCTTTCTCTCCATAGACCTCACAAAATAATTAATATTTATTTATAAGATAGCATCCACACGTGCTAGAGCAATTTTGATCCGTTTGTCATATATCTGTATACTCATTTTTCCTTTTACTGAAATTTCTAGATTCTTTAACTTTTCCCTTCAGAATTAATCAGGCCCGTAGCTAGACCATACTTCCAGGTAGGGCAAAGATTTTTCCAGGAGTGGCAGATTATTTCTTCATTTTTTTTCTATCTCTTATTCGCAGTTCTTCAAAAATATGCATTACAATTTTAGGGAATCTTTTTTTAATTTAAAATATAAGATATTTTTAAAGTTAGTACGAAATTTTTAAATTTTCTTCAGAGACATAATAAAAATGTATTAAAGTTAAATAAGATATTTGGCATAACCAGGGCCGTAGGAACAGTCTCCCATACCCCCCCCCCCCCCCCCCCCCCTATATCCACTATTCTTTGTAAAGGTGCCCAGATGGAAGAGCTTTTGAAAGCTTAAATTCTATTTTTTAAATATAATGGTATTTTAGTCTTCTTCTTCTTTTTCTTTTTTTTTTCTGTGTGTATGTGTGTGTGTGTGGGGGGGGGGGTCCTATAACTGGGGGAAAAAGATGAAACCAAAAGTTCAAAACTTCATTAATACTATTACTTCGTTCCACCAAAACAGATATGCACTTTCTTTCTACAGCCGCCGTTCTTTTTAAAGGTGCCCATATGAAAGAAATTTTGTTGGCTCTAAATTCTTTTCAAATTGTCTTTTTTAGTGCCTTCTATAAAAGTGAGGAAAAGTTGGAACCCAAGATTCAAAACATTTAGCCCAAAATTTTTATTCAAATGTTTAAAAAATATGCTTTTTAATCTCATTGGGGCCCCCAATAAGTTTCAAAACTTTCTTAATGCCATTACTTCCTTCAAAAAATTTGTACTTTCTTAGTATAGTCACCGTTCTTTTTAAAGGTGATGAAAAAAAATTTTGCAGCCTCTAAATTTTTTCTGAATTGTGTTTTTCGGGGGCCACTATAAAAATAAAGAAATGTTGGAAGTCAAGATTCAAAACTTTTAGGCCCCATATTTTTTATTCAAATGTTTAAAAAATATGCTTTTTAATCTCAATGGGGTCCCAATGAGCTTCAAAACTTCCTTAATACAATTACTTCCTTCAACCAAAACAGGTAATGTGCTTCCTTTCTAGCCACCATTTTTTTAAAGGTGCCCAGGTGAAAGAAATTTTGCATGCTCTAATTTTTTTTTTTTTTTTTTTGGGGGGGGGGTGGGGGGGTTATGAAAGGGAGGAAAAGTTGGAACCCAGGATTCAAAACTTGTAGCTGCCACTTTTTATTCAAATGTTAAAAAAATGTGCTTTTTAATCGCGTTGGGAGTCCCAATCAGGTTCAAAACCTCCTTAATACTATCACTTTCTTCAACCAAAACAGACATGGGCTTCTTTCTACAACCACCATTCTTTTTAAAGGTGCCCAGATGAAAGAAATTTTGCAAATTCTAAATACTTTTTAAAATGTCTTTTTTTAGGGTTTCTATTAAATGGAGGAAAAGTTGAAACCTAAGATTCAAAACTTTTAAACCTCATTATTGTTATTCAAATGTTTTTAAAAAATGTGCTTTTTAATCTCGTTGGGGTCCCAATAAGCAGGCATTTGTGTGCTATGACTTTGCAACATGTCCCCTTCCGTTCAACCTGTTTCTTTTTTAACGTTTCATCTCTCTTCTCTCGACAAATTACTAATGTTAATTATGCATAAATTATAATCTGTAATTATTTAAATCTGCTAGCTGAGCTTCGCTTGCTTTGCCGGTTGGTTTTTCAAAAAAAAAAACTTTTTTTCTTGGCGGAGGGGTTCCCCCTTGGGGGCTCCACTGCCTTCAATAGCGTAAACCCGTTCGGAATATACCAATCTCATTCTTGAATTATTGTAATTTTTTTTCCATAAAAATGATAGTCTCTAGGTAAAAGTTAAATTTTCCAGCATCGTCGTTCATCTTGCTACAGGAGCCAATTTGTTATTTTCCCACCTTCATCTTAATCATGAAAGCAGCAAAATCTACTGGATAATTCTTCGGTTCAGAAAAACTTGCCAAAAGGTCTTCGCAAAACGCGAAAAAAAAGGTATAAATCGCATAAAAAACTGGACAAAAATTCAAAAATCGCAGAGAGCAAAATTTGACTATATCGAGCCAAAAGATTGAATGTGGAGTTTTAAAAAATACTCTAAAAATCACATAAAAGGTTTGTAAAAAAAATCACTAATTGCAAACGATAAACTTTCTATATTGAACTAAAGGACTTAAACTTGATTCCTCTTACGAATGTTCAAAAAAACCACCGCGGAAAGCGAATAAAACGCCGCACAGGGCAAAATTTACTATATTGGGATAAAAGATTGAAACCGGATTCCTTTTACATTCTCAAATAAATAAATAAATAATACACGCGCACACAAAAAAATGCTTTGATTTGCCCATTTTTCGCAAAAATATAGAAAGTCAATCTAGCGTAAAAATTACCCAACATCCTTCAATATAAAGATGCAGTTTCATCAAATCAAATCCCAATAGTGTTCCGTCAACTATGTTGCATTGTACTTTTCATAATTAGAAACTGAACTTAAGCATTAATATTTTTTCCTTCATAACACGAAAAAGTCGCCTATCAAAGATCAAAATTTCTAGAAATTTTCAAAAGACGAAAATTTCTTCAAATATGAAAAAAATCTCTTCTAATCACAGGAGCTTAAAAACGGGAAAAGCGTTTAAAATCGCATAAAAAGTTTGCAAAAAATTCAAAAATTGCAGAGGACAAAATTTTGTACTTGTGGTTAAAAGATCGAAACCTGACTTCTTTTACTAATCTAAAAAAATCCCTTCGGAACGCGAAAGAAAGTTAAAAATTACATAAAAGACTTCGTGAAATATTCAAAAATCGCAGAAGACTACTTTACTGTATTCGGCTAAAATGGAAAGATAGATTTAAAAATGGATTTATTTTATGAATGTGGGGAAAAAAGCACGAAACTCGAAAAAACACTAAAAATAGCATAAAAAATTAAATTTAAAAATCTAATTTTAAAAAAACCCTATTTCGATGTGCATAATTTAAGGCATACAGGTATTCTCCCTGCAAATCTTGTCGTGAACAGAAAAACATCTGGTCAGACCAAAAAAGAAAAAGAAATGGACAGAGAGACTCGCAAATGTCTTTATTATTATCTAGTAAGAAACCCATCTTCGTTGCCCACAGAAAGGTACTGTCTATCCGAAGCCTTTCTTTTTCAATTTCTATCTGGAACACTTGGGTGACAATTTTAAATTGGAGAAAACTGAAAAATACGAAGACGACATCCCAAAGGTAATTTTTTTGGAATTAGTAAATTTCTAAATATATATATATGTATTAATAAAAGGCACCGTTCAAAGCAGAAAAAAATGTGAGTATTTTCTGCTTAAAAAAATCTGTCTGGCCCATGCGGATGGCATTGTCAAACTGAAAAAAAAAAAAAAAAACAGAGAATACGAAAAGGCTTCCATATTTTTTTATTTATGTGCAATATTTGGGGGTCTTTTGCGGCGGTTCATTTGCAAAGGGAATTCAGTTTGAAACTTTTTTTTTTTTTTTTTTTGCCAAATTTTGTTCTTTGCTATTTTTGAATTTTTAGAGAATTTTTAGCTGTGTTTCTGGTAATTTTTTTAACATTCGTAAATAAAAAATCCGATTTCAATCTTTTAGCACAATATAATAAATTTTGCTCGCTATGAACTTCGAAATATCTTTATCAATTTTTGGCATCCTTTCGCATTTTGAGGTGATTTTTTTGATTTTTTATATTGGCAACTCTGACGACCACTTTGGAAACGGATTTGCTTTTAAGAAAAAGTACAGAACAGTTTCATTAAACAATGCATTCAGTTTCTTCGTTTCTTAGTAAAAGCATCTATAGCATTTTTTAATTTAAGAATAAAAATGGCTTTATGAATGTGTCAGTAAGTAATAAATTTGGATTTGTAAAATCGTAAGTAACCTGACATATTGTATTGTTTAAATTTGAAATAATGATCTGGTTTATTTTAGAAGCGACATTTTTTTAAAAATTTCAGTGGAATAGGAGACAGTCGAAGAGATGAAGGGGCAGACCTTCCATTATCTATTTTGTATTTTCACATGGGGGGGGGGAGTGTGTCCTTTGGAGTTTGTTGTAATCGGACCAAGTTTCCACGAAAGAAGCATTTAACATCATTTAACATCATAGCATTAATCTTGAATTTAACTGTCATTCAAGATTAGTTTCAGAAACCTTTGTTTTCAACTCCGCCTCCTAACGATAAATTATAATTGTACAAAAGGTGACAAATGTATAAAGAAAGTAAGCTTTAGGGATTTAAACCCGATTTGTTGTTGAAGCGGTATGGGATAATTTCTACAAAGCGAAAAAGCGAGGCACGCACAATGGAGCAATTTTCGACAGGTCTGTTAAAGAGGGACAGAAAAAAAGCTTTATACATGAAATTTTGCTATTTTTGTTTCCAGTCTAGAAAGGAAATTTAGGGGTAGAGGGCAAGGTCTGACATGGAAAAATTAAAATTTGCTGTTGCATTACATAAATTTTTTAAAAAGGGAAATACTGAGTGAAAAAATGATCAGAATGTCGAGCTTCATTCTAGGTTGGACAAGAAGTGGGGGAAAACTGGAAATTTAATGTTTTTTATCAGAATGCGCTAGGTCGGGCAAAACATTTTCCAGGTCGGGCTTTGCCCGACCTGGCCCCCACCTGGCTACGGGCCTGGAATTAATAGTCTGCTTTTTGTAGCCATTCACAAAACATAAAAAGGATACTAAATGATACAAAATTTAAAATACGCAGAACTCAGTATTTTCTAGAAAGGAAGACGTATGCTGTAGAAAAATGCTGTTCACATACGAATTGAATTCTCCCAACTGAGCGTTCGGAATCTTTGACTTAAATTACCAGAACTCTACCGATCGAGCTAGCTGGGTCGACAACTTGTGCATATATTTCGCTCAAACATCTTTTTGGCATTAGCCTCTCTGGTCTGCTATATAGGTAGCTTAACAGAATATACAGCAGGTAATGTAACATCATCAAACGATGAGTACGCAGATACACTGTTATTTTTTAAAGTATGTTAGAAAAATTGTGCATCTGCTTACCCATCGTTTCATAGAGTTAAGAAAAAAATAGTGTATCTGCTTACCCATCGTTTGATGGAATTCCAACATGGCGGATCAGATGCTAACGCCAACAAGGTTATCTGAGCGAAAATGCCCATCGGTTGTCGGCCCAGGTAGCTCAATTGGTAGGTCACTGTCAATTTAAGTCAAAGGTTCTGGATTCGAATTCGGTCTTGGGCATTTTCTTGCTCAGTTGAAAAATTCAGTTCATATGAGATTTTTAGCAATCGGTACGATTGAGAAAATAAAATAATAGTGTAGCTGCTGACATATTTTGCCCATTTCAAAAAATTTGCATAATGATATTTCTATCTGATAAATTGAATAGTAAATAATAAAAAGTGTATTGTAAAAAATTGTACCTTATTTTCTTTACTGATTTCTTTCCCCTTTTCTTTTTAACTTTTGGAAAAAAAAACAGTGTACAACTTTAAATAAAAAGCATTTTAAATTAGAGTTATTGGGGATTTAAAAAGTGACCTTTAAATAGAAGTGGGATTATAGAAGTGGGAACTATTAGGAAATATCAGTTACAGCGATTTCACTATATTTACATAGTATAAAAAATACCTTTTTACAATTTTCTAAACTTCTGTTACAAAATTAAAATTATTTTCTTAATTTCATTTTGTTATTTTCAGTGTAGTAAAGTCTTTAAATAATACACATCTCGAGAGCACGGAATTCATATGGTATTGGGAGCTGCCCACTATTCAGAGGTAAAAATAGTTGTTGGGTGACGAAAAAGTGTCCGCTATATAGAGGTATCCGGTATTTGGGTGTGTCCGTTATGAAGGTTTTACCGTTCGAAATAATACTTAAAATGCATACATAAACTTTACAGTATGTGTATACTCTGGAAAAAATTTCTTGAAAATCCCACTGGGAAAAGCAAAGCATTCTGCAAATAAAATATCACAATAAAAAAATCTTAAAAGAAAATCTTTCTTTTCGAACTTTTTTAGATTAAGAAAATGCCCTTTCTTAAAGTTACATTATTATTTGCATTATCTTCTCACGTATATTTCCTTCGATGGGCAAACAATATGTTTCCAAAATACTGGAAAGTCAAATAAAAGAATAGAAAACAGATTTTTATATCATATACTCGTATAATGAAATCTTGATCAGTTAACATAAAGAAGCAAAAGTGAGATTCTTTTTTTAATTTTGTTCTTGAAAAAATCGAAGATAAAATCTGTTGATAAAATTTCACTTTGACTCTGATAAGAAAATCCAATTAAGTACTTCTATTGAATTTTAAGAGTTTAATGGAAATGATACGGATCCGATTTTTTTGTTTATTATTTTTCAAAATAAAACTTGTAAAAAACGTTACCTTAGAATAGAAGATGCGTGATTGAATATTTGTTCACTGTAAAAACAAATTTATTTTGTATCGTAATCGACTAGTTATTCTCATTCAGTTTGATTTCTGGAAATCTAGTGTGACCCAGCCAGCAGTTGATCAATATTTTTAAATACAGTGAAATCTCCCTGTGCGACCACCTCCATTAAGCGACCACCTCCCTGAAAGACCATTTTTTCATGGAACGAAATTTATTCCCATAGGCTCTATACTAATTTTACATCCATTCAGAGACCATCCCAGTTGAACCCCCTCCATGAACGACCCATTTTTTTGAAGAAATTTGAAACAAATTCCGTTTTTTCCTGGTCACTTGAAGAAGGTTTTATTAGAAAAATAATTCTGGCGAGCGCATTATTCATCAAACTTCTAAACTAAATTTAGATTTTTTTTTATTATTCCGGTAATTTTTAAGGGTTTAAATCCCTTTGTGCCTTTTTAGGCAATGAATTTAACTCTGATGACAAATTAAGAATGACAGTCAATAAACTCTCCTGCCCTATTCTGTCAGGAAACCCTCAAAGAAATAGATAAATTAATGAAATCTTCATTATTTGTTTCCATCAAAAAAAAAAAAAAAATTTGCATTTATTTACTCAACTTCGAAAGGATTTGGAAATAAAAGTTATAAAAGATAAAACCGTAAAATCAAATCGTATTCATTTTTGAAACTCTGCAGTAATTAACTAATGTAATTAACTTTTGTTTTGATACTTAAATTTTCATATTTTTTCCTAATGTGAAAAATAAATTTTAGTAACGGTAATTGTTACCTTTTTCAATAAGTAAAATCTAGATTTAAACATGACCTCTATTAAGAAACCACATCTCGGAGAGACCAATTTTTATTGGAACGGAACGTGGTCGTTTTAGGGAGGTTTTACTGTATTGCGCTATTTTAGGCGGAAATGAGTTTTATATGTAGCAATAGACATAATATTTTTGTCTGAATGTTAGTGCACCTGTTGTCAGCTGTCTTCTGTAATAGAATCCATTTTATTAAATTTATTTATTAGAAAGTGTAAACATTTAGTTTTTGATTAGTTGGAGAATATTACGGTAAGTTAAAATATTCCACTTCCATCTTGCTTATTTCAACTAATACTTTTTATAAAAATTATTGTTAATTGCAGCCTAAGGATGATATTTTAAAGATTAATTTTTAGATTTTCGATTGACATCGTTCGCCTGATCAACCACTGGGAAAATGGCAATTAATAAAGCTATTTGTTTATAATGTTGTTGCTATTTAATTTCAACGGATTTCATATCTGGTGGGAAAGAAAAAGTTGAATACCATGTTATCCTATGGGAAAATTACTTATCCTTCTTGTTCATTCAAATTTGGAAATTTCAACAATATTTTTTTTTCAGGACGTACACAAAATGGTTCTTTATCCCTCTGTAAGCTCCAAATGTTGATATATGTTTCCAATCATAAGTTACAAATGTGTAAAGAATACTTTTTATACTTTTCGGAATTTTTGAAATTTTAGCATAAATTTTAAAATACAGTAAACTCCCGACTATCCGGCCCTCCGTACTATCCGGCCTAGAAAAAAATGAGGAATGTTGCAAGCGGCCAAGACAGGCAGGTTCCAGTCCGTAGGAAAGTGCTAATTCGCGACAGGAAGGAGCAAAAAGGGATTACAGAATGCAATAGCAGAGACAGACAGGAAGAGAGGAGAGGGGTTAGGCTTGATAATCTGTTTCGTCAGTTGTGCAACGGATGTTAGCAAGTGCGGACGTTATTTTCCGCTTAACCTAGTTACTTTCGTATAGTCTTTTGGTGTGCTTCGTGCTTATTTATGGAAGATTAACGAAATGGGTGATAAACGAAAAAAGGTTGTATTGAATATCAGGAAGAAACTACGAGGGACATTGCGTCGCGGAAGATGGCTAACAGGAAGAACTAGTCATCTATCAAAGACTTTTTCAAAAACTAAAAACTAAGATTTGACTCTTTTACCTTATGCATAACTTTTGTACATTTAATAACTTTTAATATTTGTGCAATCATTTATTAATAAACAGTAAAATAAGATTTACTCATTTTTTTTACGAATTAGGCTTATGTTTTACGTTAATGTTTTACTTATTTTGGAATTGTATGTATTGTATATATAAAATTTATCTTAAAATGTGTAACATGCGTTTTTAACATAATGGAGGGAGGGAGGGCAGGAAGTGAGCAAAAATTTATAGAACTCCGGCCTATCCGGCTTTTTTGTTATCCGGCCTACCCTTCCGCCACATTAGGGCGGATAGTCGGGAGTTTATTGTACTCATAATTATCTTTAAAATATTTTAAGCTTACGAAGGGATAAAGAACCTGCCTATCTATGTGTTGAAAAAAAATATTGTTGAAATTTCCAAATTTGAATGAACAAGAAGGATAAGTATTTTTCTCATAGGATAACATGGGATTCCCCTTTTTTTCTTCCCCATCAGATAAGTCCCCTTAAGGGGACCTTTTACATTAGGAGATCAAAAAAAAAAGCACTTTTTTATGATTTTTTTGTATGAAAACTGCATGATGGATCTTTTTGAAATTTTAACAGTTTATTGTACATATCTTCAGGTATACACAGGAATTTTTTTATTAGATTTTGTAACTTCTACTCTAAGTCATAAACAAATATTATATAACTGCTTTGGAAAATTTCGTCTGGACGGTGGGCATGATAGCGCCTTGTAGAATTATCGTGAACACAAAAATAAATTTTTTTCGTAAACTTCGTGGGTATAGCTTCTAGTTAAATTAAAGAAACCCATACATGTATTATAAAAAAAGTTATGTAAAGGCTGATTAAAAAAAACCCTTTTTTTGTTAAAAAAATCGTTCTTATTTGTTAAAAACTTAAAAAAAATAATTTTAGTAAAAGCTTTAATTCATATCGAAGGCAATTAAATAAGCTTTAATAAAAATAAATTAAGATGATCCATTGAGTAGTTTTTTTTAAATCTTGCCCACCGTGTCAACTACATTTTTTGACACGGTGATTTCATTTTTCGCTATACTAATTTGAATTTAATTTTTAAACAATTATGTTCTCAGTATGACCATTTTTTTCATTCCCAGATCTCCCGCTTCGGAAAATTCGGTTCAAAACGCCAAATTTGAGAGCATTTTTTACAATATTTTCTGCATTTATCAAAAAATCGAGAAGCACGACACATTATGTAGTTTCTGAATAAGAGAATTTCCCATTTTGATGCGTTTGAGAGCAAAAATGAATTTAAAAATTATTCAGAAAGTAAGCAGTTTGGATATATGTAGCCAATATATAGCCAGTTTGGAATATATAACCAGGGCCTGATTACCAACGGGCTATATTACCACCAGTAAAAAGAAACAGAAATTTTGCCTCATTCATGGCAGAAATTTTACATGAATACGGCGTTTAGATAAGCCGAACATTTCTTTAAAACTTTATTGCTGTATGTGTGCCCCGTTGGTAATCAGGCGCTAGTTATAGCAATCAGGTTAGTTTACTTCTAAAACTTTTAAGGAAGCAAATATAATAAAAATCAGGTAGACTTTATTTGATCAACTACTGGCTGTGTCATCCTATCTATATTATAAAGGACAAACATATCTGTGCGTAACGCTTTCGTTACTGCAAATTTTTAAACTTCTAAACATCGCACATTTTCAATTTTTATACTTTCGTACAGGGAAAATATGTGCTTTTATATGCCATTTGTTTGAAAGCTGTATCTCAATTTATTTTTGAGATATTAATTTTTTTGTAGTTTTTAATACAGATTTTGTAATCGTGACAACTGAAGTACTCCATTTATATTGAAAGTAAAGAGAAAATTGTCATGGTGTATTATTTTTATTGATTATATCCTTATTGATGCCATTTTCACATTACAAATAAAAGTAACTTTTTTATAATTTTTGAACAGAAAATGACGTCAGACATAAAAAAAAAAAAAAAAACCCGCATTCTTTTTCATAAATCAGTTACATTTCAATATTGTTACATTACGCTGATACAGAGTTTGAGACGCTAGGTAAAATGATTTGGTGAGTAAAAATGATGTCAGATTTAAAACAAAACGATCATTTTTTTTTGATAAAACTAAATATTTGACAATTACTAAATGGCCAATACTATGGCAACTAAAGGCAGGTTTTTTTAATTCTTTTTTCGCGGGTACTGAGACTAGAACTTAAAGTTTGTGCGAATGTTCACATGAAAAGTTGTATCGGACAAGCGTGACTTTAAGTTTGGAAATACATTCAATAAATAATCTGTTGCGCGTTAAAATACTTTCAAATTGTGAATTTGAGTGGTGCGTATGTAAATTATGAGAAAGTGAAAATAACGTACAGTTTAGATTTTGTTGGTGAAAGTTTTTTGATGCGACAAAGCGAAATACTTTTTACTGATTTTTCATCCCGTAAAAACAAACATAAGAGCCTCAATCGATAACTTCATCATAATTATTTATCTTGAATACGTATTCTAATGCAGTTTAATTTTTCAATGATTAAAGCAGTTAAAGTTTGTGGAAATAATACTTTAATAATTTTAGGTTAAAAATATTATTTATTTTAAGACTTAGACTACCAATGTAAGATGAATTTTTTATTGTAATTATTTTTGTAAGTTAATTATAAATTCGATCTGACAGTTCCTTTTTAACATTTTAGTTCGTCGAATTTCGACGGGTTCCAACTCGTATTGATAAAGGAAAGGTTTTGTCTGTATATCTGAGTGTGTGTGTGTGTGTATGTGTGAACTGTTTTCCCCCTCCTGTCGAGTAAAAATAAGCCAGGGCCGTTACCAGTTGGGAGCAGGTTGGGCTGAGACTTGCTGCCAGGTGTCCCGCTTTTCAGGTCCTTTAAGACCTGTCCCATGTAAGCCCTGCGCGGGACACCAAAAATCCCGATTTTTCACGATGCAATAATTCTTTTAAATTTATTTTTGTATCATGCTGTTCGTTAATCTGCCTCGAGTAGAAATTAGTACAAGAAAAGCTATAAAAATAGAACCTGACTATAACGGAATTTTTTTATATTTCCTTCCAAAGGAATTAATATAATACCTTAAAATACCTTAAAAACCTTTAGGAATACCTTAAAATTTACCTTCCTAGACGAAACTGTCTAGAATGGAAATTTTGTGCTTCCTAGCGATACAATTTTCATAATTTTTTTTGCACGTTCAGTGAACCTTGTGCAGATTGAACCTGTTTATAACGGAATTCTGTTTTAAAAGTAAGAATTTCATTGTACCTACGATAAGAATACTGCACAGTTATAACTGTTAAATTGGAATTTTGTTTTAGTCCTTACCATTCCACTTTTACAGGTTTTACTGTGTACAATTATCGGGCTGTACTTATATAACGTTATCAAGTTTTTGTAATTTTGGACTCCCTCACCTCCGTACGATATCATACGTTATCATCGTAATTTAAACTTACTGAATGTGGGAATACGCATAATATTTATAATAACATAATATGCATAATTATATGTTTTGTCTAAATTTATAAAAAATAAATGAACTAATAAAAAATTATATTTATTTCTTTACATAGACTAATAACATTATAAGTATTATTAATAATAAAATAAGAATAAGCGTATTTGAGGCTTAAATTTTTTTATTTCATGATCATCTTGAAAAGGACTGAACATAAATAATTGTCTCCTAAATGGCTAACAAAAATATGTACTCATTTGAGCCTAGCGACCTATATTTTGTACGTTACAAAAATAGACAAAAAATAGGCTTGATCATATATCATCACAATTAAAAAAAATACGTATTTCAAAGAAGTCTACAAGCTAAGATTATGACTTATTTATTTGGATGCTTGGTAGATAAAATACAAATAAACTTACTTTTCGCCATCTTGAAAAATGAAAAATCCATAAAAACCGAAAAAAGACTTCATTTAAGCAAATAAATATTTATCTTATGCTGTCATCTCTCGGTAACAGATAAAGACATTTATAGATAATAATTTCATACAGTTTTCATGCTATAAATAAGAAGAAAATGGTACAAATTTATTAAAATTCGAAGCGTGCCAAAAATGGGACGCTAGGCATAAATGGGTTAAAATGAATTATTATATCACTAAATTAATACTCCGAATTATCTCCGAATTATCTTCTTTTGTGGATATTCAACTAAAAAGTTACAACATGATTCAATTCTAGACAAGATTCATTACATAAATAATACGAAAAAAATCTAAAATAAATAAATAAATAAATTATAAATCTATAAATCTATAAATCTATAATCTATAATCTATAAATAAATAAATAAATTATATCAAAAACTGAAAAAGTTTCGTAAAATATTTTATGAAGATTTATTAATTATTTTTTGTGAGGAGGAATCCATAGTATAGATGATTTATAAGCATAAATTGCCATACTGGCTTGTAGGTTGGGGGTCTCTAAATCTAAATTCAGTTTTCCCAATTGTATAATAAATTTTTCCATAAATTTCGCATATCCTTATCCGATAAGTTATAATACCAGAATTTCTACACGTGACACAGTTTAGTAAACCCTGCTCTAGAAATTTTATGAACATCTCCTGTCTTCATCACATTTTAATTATACGTAATCTATACTACATTTTAATAATTCAAATCCTTGTATTCAAAAGTTTTATAACGGGGGGGGGGACAGAAATTGCTCCCTGTTTCTGTCTATACAGGGTGTTCCAGGATTATTGGGTCAAACTTTGAGGGGAGGTAGGGGACATCACAAGGATTTAGATTTGGAGATCAACCCATAGTCGGAAACGCTTCCCTAGCGCGGTCGTGACGACTCAAAACACAAGAAAGACAGGACACGAATAAGAGGAGAAAACATGTTTATTATCCTTATTACAGCAAAAAATTAAGAAAAAGAACATTAAACAGGCAACGATTGTCATCAAAGTAGGTGTTTGTAACTACGACCCCGGTCCGTGATGCATGGAAGCGCATCTCCGGCACATGGAAGATTTAATATTTTCGAAAATACCGAGAGTGTCCCGGACTTCCCCAGCAACTGCCACGATGCGTGCAACAAGATCCTCAGCACTTTACAACATTGTCCCGGCATTTTGCAGCATTAAGAATAATAAACATGTTTTCTCTCCCTATTCGTGGTCTTTCTTTCTTGTGTTTTGTGTCGTCACTACTTTGTCAGGAAAACGTTTCCGACCATGGATTGCTCTGCAAATCTGAATCCTTGTGATGTTCGCTACCTCCCCTTAAAGTTTGTCCCAATAATCCTGGGACACCCTGTATTTACTTATCCACAGCAAATCCCACGGCTTTTCACGAGAGATTCTTAAAATGAACTATGTGTAATTTGTGTGTCTGCTAATATAAGAGGAGAATTATACTACAATTCAAATGTTACTAATTAACCCTTTATGCACTGAATTATGAATTCATGAAAATTTTATATCCTAAAGAATGTTTCGTGAATTGTTTAAACTACATTATACAATTTACATAATCATTTATTAAATTTTAGAAGGATTTTAGAGGGATTGAAGGATTCATTAAATTTGAATTTATAGTTTTTTTGGGGGGCAAGATCCCACTCAAATCTTTTATTTTAAATATTTTTCTTAGTATTTTGTAGAATCAAGAAATGTACAAATATAATGTACTTACAATAGAAATATAGAAATATTCCGAATTTAAAAATCCCCCCCTCTCCCCCACCAACACCAAGAAAGCTGAAAAAATGCAAAGGAAAAAGTAATTATCCTCTTAAAAATATTTTTGTTTTGTGTCTATTTAGGAACTCTGTTTATGAGATATCATACAGTGGAAGAACTTTTAAAATCGGTTTAGTAGTTTCAGAGTATATTTACTGATAAAAAACAAACAAACAAATATTCTTTTTTTACAATATTATTTTGTCTTCATCCACCATAAAAATCGAAAATTCGGCTATGTAACAAAATGCAAAAGATCAGTTTAATATAAGGTTAGTTGAGGCAACTGGGACATGATTTTACAATGTGACTCTGGAGCTTCTGACAATTCAGCTTCAAAAAACTAATGTTCATATGAATTAAAGTCTGAACTTCTGTAAATGTGTTCAGTTAGGTTCCCTCTATCAGACAGAAATGCTCAAAATTACATTTTAATATTTAAAAATATAAAAATATGCATATTCCATCTTTCTTTCCTCATGGGTCCAGTTGCCCCCCAAAATGGGGGTAATTGGATCAGGGGGGGGGGGGGGGGTCTATGTTCCACACGCGTTCATATTTTTTCATATCGGATATCAGGTCCTGTTTGAAAAAGTGTAAACAAAAAAAATTAAACTAGGCAGATCATGTAAATTATATGTCAATAAACAGCGTTGTAAAGGAAACCTTTGCTGTCAATGTGTCTAAAAAAGCACTAAAAGTGAAAATATTAGACTTATTTATACCAAAAACATAAAACTTAAGGAAGTACTTATGTACTTTAGTATAGATAATAAGTATAAAAGTCACATGGGTATTTTAAGGAAAAAAATAGCAAGGTAAATCTATGAACAAACGGGTACCTAAGTACTTAAGTACTGTATCCAGGGATCGCATTATATAGGAAAAATTTTATTGTTCCTACCAGAACCCTTACAGAAAGGTGCGATGAAGATATTATTTTCAAAATAGTGGTAGGAACGATAAAAGTTTCCCTATAGAATGCGACCCCTGTGTATAGTACAATTTCAAGGTCTGGCTATCTCGCTTTCAGGTGCAAGGTACTTGCATTCGTAAAACGTTGAAATAATTTAATGACACCAATATTTACAAGAGAATCTATCTGAAAACAAGTAAAAGTATATTTTCGCGTACTTAATAAAGGTGAAATTTTCATTATAAAATTCAGGTGCCAATGTGGCAATTAGGAATTAAAATTAAATGATGTCATAAAGGCATCACCGCCTCTCAAGGGGCCAATAAAATTGGTTTGATACCACTCAATATGCTTTTTTAAATTTTCATTACATAATTTTAATAAGGTATTCTATTATTTTCTTTATTGTGAGCAAAAAACAATGGAAAAATTTACTTCCCGTAGTAAGAGAAACACAAAAAAATTATTTATAACTATTGGGGTAACTGGATCCAGCATGGTCCAGTTACCCCGGATACATGTCCCAGTTACCCCATTCATGAAAAAATTATGGGGTAACTGGGACACCGGGCTTACATTTGAAACATGAAGTAAATATGTATAGATACCTAATAATATTAATGTAGTTATATGTCTAATCTTTAAAAAAAATGATTGTTTAATAAAAGTACTTACATTATTTTAATAATCAGCGGAGGAAGTTCAACCATATAGACGTTGTTTTTAAAAAAAGAAACGTAAAATTTTGACAACCTATCACAGCAAAGTGAGAGTTATGATTGAGTTGATACACGTTGTTTTAGGAAGTAGAGATTAAGGGGCATTGTTCACAAAAGCTAAAACTTAAAAAACACCAACAGTTTTTTATAAAATTGCCTATGGCCCAGTTACCTCGTGGTTCCAGTTACCCCAACTAACCTTATTTAATTGTCCTTTTTGTGTTGCGAATGAGTACATATGAAGCACTTCCTTACCCAGTTGAGAATAATGTTTTCTTATTTATTACCATTTTCATTAATTATAGCAGATGCAGTACTTCCGTTTTATCCCATTATTAAATGAAATAATAAAAAAAATTGCTCCCCACGGAATGTGTGGGTTTAGGAGGAAGGGGGCTGGTAACTCATCTTCCGATTTCTACTCACTAATGTAAAGTCTATGGGCATTTGATGCATTCGTATATTTAAAATATCTCCTCGGGAAATTAATATTTTTAAGTTTTATATTTTGTGCACACTTCCTAATAGATGTCTCTTTTTTTTCTTAGTTCTCAAAGTATTTCTAAAGTATATACTTCATTTTATAGGAAGTGTTAAAATCTGACTCACAGTTCGTCCACACATTATTAAATTCAGTAGAGATTTTAGAAATATTTTGAAAACTAAGAAAAGTAGTATGTTGTGGCCATCACAAAACTTTCTTCTATATAAATCACGTCAATTAAATCATTTAAATAGTATAAGAAATAACAACGATTTAGCACCAATTCATGTCAAAGTATATCTGAATTTGAAGTTGGATGAAAATTCGCACATTAGTTCTTGAGATAGAGCTATAGCGGAAATTCTGAAAAATGTAGCATATCAGCGCCACCTGTTGAGCGATTTACACCAAAAATAAGCAGCTCTAAATGATATCAAGGTATACCTGAATCTGAAGTTTGTTGAAAATCCAAGCATTAGTTCTTGAGAAAAGCTATTGCGGAAATCGCAAAAAATACAGCATATCAGCGCCACCTGCTGAGCGATTTACACCAAAAATTAAACAGCACTAATTTATACGTCAATTCATGTCAAGAACTAACTAAATCTGAAGTTTGATGAAAATCCGTGCAATAGTTCTCGAGATACAGCTCTTGCGGGTATCGTGAAAAATGCAGCACAGCAGCGCTACCTGTTCGGCGATTTACACCAAAAATTAAACAGCACTAATTTATATCAGTTACTAACGGAATCTGATGTTTGATGAAAATTCGTGCATTTTTTCTTGAGTTAGAGCTATTGCGATAATCATGAATAATGCAGCATAGCAGCGCCACCTGTTGGGTGATTTTCACAAAAAGTAATCAGCACCAAACTATGTCCTGGACTAACTAAATCTGAAGTTTTATGAAAATCTGTTCAGTAGTTCTTGAGATATAGCTATTGCAGATATCGTGAAAAATGCCGCATAGCAGCGCCACCTGTTGGGTGATTTTCACCAAAAACTAATCATGTCTAGTTTATATCAAGGTCTAACTAAATATGAAGTTTTGTGAAATTCCGTGCATTAGTTCTTGAGATAGAGCGCCCACAAAATGTTTGTCACATACAGACTCACGGAGTGATAGAGTGACAGAGTGACAGACAGACTCACAGACAGACATTTTCTAAAAACCATCAAATCGTGTTCTGGGCATTCTAAAACGTATAAATCCGTCGAAAACCGGAAGTCGAAATTTTTCACGAATCCAATACTTTCTTCTTGTATAGATAGAAGAAAGTAAAAACAGACATCGTGTAAGAAAAGTACACAGAAAAAAGTCCTTCCGGCCAGTGCCGAGAGGAAGAGGTAGCTTTCATATTCTTTATTTTTTAAAAGCCAGCTTATATTATTCAAACACATGGAGTTCGAATTAGTGGAACCCGATTACAGATGATTAAATACTAATTTTTGTCAATACTAAATATGAATAAGAATTTCGCGAAATTAGTCAGCGTTATCAAAGCTGGTTTTATTTAAAGTGACTTATATTTGGTCGCCAAATTGGGTGATATCTTGAAGTACCCGCCATTTTAAAACAACATAATGGCTGCAACAAAGCTAACCAATGAACTTGGTCCAGATCTTAGTAATTCCTGTACACATGCTCACTCACATCTAAATTTATTGATATATACGAGTGCTGTTGCAGGTAAAAATTCAGATTTTTCAAAATGCCTTCCGATTTCTACTCACTAATGTAAAGTACATAGGCATTGGATGTATTATTATATTTAAAATATCTCCTCGGGAAATTAATATTTTTAAGTTTTATTTTTTGTGCACACTTCCTAAAAGGTGTCTCTTTTTTTTTCTTAGTTCTCAAAGTATTTCTAAAGTATAGACTTGATTTTATAGGAAGTGTTAAAATCTGACTCACAGTTCGTCCACACATCATTAAATTCAGTATAGATTTTAGAAATATTTTGAAAACTAAGAAAAAAAGAGACATCCTGTAAGAAGAGTACACAGAAAAAAGTCCTTCCGGCCAGCGCCTGGAGGAAGAGGTAGCTTTCATATTCCTTATTTTTTAAAAGCCAGCTTATATTATTCAAACACACGGAGCTCGAATTAGTGGAACCCGATTACAGATGATTAAATACTAATTTTTGTCAATACTGAATATGAATGAGAATTTCGCGAAATTAGTCAGCGTTATCAAAGCTGGTTTTATTTAAAGTGATTTATATTTGGTCGCCAAATTGGGTGATATCTTGAAGTGCCCGCCATTTTAAAACAACATAATGGCTGCAACAAAGCTAACCAAAGAACTTGGTCGAGACCTTAGTAATTCCTGTATACATGCTCACTCGCATCTAAATCGATTGATATATACGAGTGCTGTTGCAGGCAAAAAATCAGATTTTTCAAAATGCCACCCACATTAGAAAATCAAACTGCTATATCTCAACCATTTTTTTAGACAAAGACAAAACAAACTAGTTGGATGGGCCAATCCCAAAACTTTCTTCTATCTTATACATCTTAATATTTCAAAAAGTAATTACACATGTTAGTACTTCAATTCAATACTATACCAACTTTGATTTCATTTCAAATTTCTGCTTCAGTCAATTAAACGGACTAAAAACGAGTTAATCTATATCATGATACTTGATAAAATTAATAGTTTTTCCTTATTCTGTTGTTATCAGCTGTTTACGAATAGCCGGCTTAGCAGGAAGCGAGTTCCCGCCGCTGCACGATCCGCCGATGGACAATAGAACTACGAAAAATCAAGAAAAGTATACAAAAATCGCTATCACAGATCCCCTTTACCGCGCAATATTTACAAATTCAAGGAGGACCTGTTGGCCAAAACCAAAAACATGCACAAAAAATTTGGTTCAATTGTATGCATAATTTTATACATCTTTCGGTAGTAGAATAAAGAAAATGGCACAAACATCGCTATTACAGCGCCTCCCTTCCGGCAGATTTTTTTTTTTCAATTGAGGGAGGACTTGCTTGCCATAGCCAGAAACATACACAAAAAATGTGGTTAAATTATATGCATAACTTCATACACTTTTCGATGGTACAATAATGAAAATCGTAGAGACATAGCATTTATAGCACCCCTTCCTGCGGAATTTATCCAAACTCAGGGAGAACCTTCGTGCCATGACCGAAAACAAACACAAAAATTTTGGTTCAATTCTATGCATAACTTCATACACTTTTCGATGGTAAAATATTCAAAAGGGTACAAAAATCGCACAAAAATCGCTATTACAGCGCCCCTAACCGGCGATTTTTTTCCAAATTAAGGAAGGGCCTGCTTGCCATAGCCAAGAACTTAAAAAAAAAAATTGGTTCAATTCTATGCATAACGTCATACACTTTTTGATGGTACAATATTCAAAATCGCAAAAAATCCTTATTGTAGCGCCCCTTACCGGCTAATTTTTTCCAAATTCAGGGAGGACCTGTTTGCCATAGCCAAAAACTTAAAATAAAAATTTGGTTCAGTTCTATGCATAACTTCATACACTTTTTGATGGTACAATGGCGACAGACACACGGACAGACGGACGGACGGACACATGGACAGACAGACATTTTCTATAAATAAGTTTTTTGGGATCTCTGACCCCTAAAACGTGTAAATCCGTCGAAAACCGGAAGTCGAAGAAAATTTCGATTACAGCACTTTCTTCTATTGGAGATAGAAGAAAGTAAAAATGTTCCTGTGACTTTGTATCAAGCTCAAACACATAAGAAAAAAATCTTTTTCAATTTCTAAATTTTTTGTACTTCATTTTAAATTTAAATTGTTTTTTAATTTTTAAATGGCCGCCATTTTGAAACAAGATGGCGGATGAAGTTAGCAAAAGAACACGGCCGAGAGATTTCTATGCTTCACATGCTTTGTCACATCCTAATCGGTTCATAAATATGCGTGTTATCGCGTGACAAAAATCGATCGTTTCAAAATGTCAGCCATGCTCCGAAATCTTTGTATGAAGGTCAAAGACATAAGAAAAAAATCTTTTTCAATTCCTAATTTTTTTGTACTTCACTTTAATTTTTTTTTAATTTTTAAATTGCCGCCCTTTTGAAACAAGATGACGGATGAAGTTCGCAAACGTACTCGGTCGAGAGT
The DNA here is from genome assembly GCA_963932465.1 of Maratus speciosus. Taxonomy (NCBI): domain Eukaryota; kingdom Metazoa; phylum Arthropoda; class Arachnida; order Araneae; family Salticidae; genus Maratus; species Maratus speciosus. Next base: position 104,784,185 of record OZ010795.1, on the reverse strand, counting down.
TACCAAGTTATATCCAAATCCGTTCATAAATACGCGTGTTATTGCATGACAAAAATCAGATCGTTTCAAGATGTCAGCCACACTAGAATTTCAAAGTGCTATAACTCAACCGTTTTTTAAGATATAGACGAAACAAAAAATGCTCCGGAATCTTTGTATCAAGCTCAAACACATAAGAAAAAAATCTTTTTCAATTTCTAATTTTTTTCGTATCTCATTTTAAATTAAATTTTTTTTTAAATGGCCGCCATTTTGAAACAAGATGGCGGATGAAACTGACCAACGAACTCGGTCAAGACATTACTATGTAGTACACACATGCCTTGTCACATCCAAATCGCTATATAATTACGCGTACTATCGCATGACAAAAATCAGATCGTTTCAAAATGTCAGCCATGCTAGAAATTCAAACTGCTATAACTCAGACATTTTTTAAGATATAGACGAAACAAAAAATGCTCCGGAATCTTCGTATCAAGTTCAAACACATAAGAAAAAAATCTTTTTCAATTTCTAAATTTTGTGCCTCATTTTAAAATTTAAAAATTTAAAAATTTTTTAAATGGCCGCCATTTTGAAACAAGATGGCGGATGAAGGTGGCCAACAAACTCGGTTGAGACATTGGTATGTACTATGTACACAAAAAATTATATCCAAATAAATTGATAAATACGAGAGTTACAGTATGACAAAGATCAGATATGTAAATATGTAAACTATATGGCCAAAGGTGACCGGTCACTTGCGATTTTAGACGTCTTGTTAAATATCTAGAAAAATGCATGAGGAATTATCCTGGAACTGCAGGTCTGTAATCTGTGTTGTATAGGTCATATATTTCAGCGAAGATTTTTTTCCTGAAACCCCATAGGAAACCGTCAACAAATTGAAAAAAAAAACGAATATCTTTTGGATAACCCTGTAAAAACTAAAGTAGCAAAAGCGTTCAAACTCGAGATTATTAATAAGTGGTTTATTGCAATATACTGTGTTCATTTTTATGAGGATAGTATGTATCTTCGTAGAGAAATTAAGGTTTTTATAAAAACAGTCCCAAATTTCGCCAAGTTTTTTGTTTATAATTTTGTTTATAATATTTTCTTAATATAAAAAAAAAGTTCTTTTCAGAAAATATGACAAACAACATTGTATATAATACCCTGCAATCAGAACTAAAAAATAACAAAAATTGGAAAAAAATGAGTAGGTTTACTAAAAAATGTTTCGCTGCGCATGCGCGAATGCAATGAAAATATATATGCATAATGTATTAGCTAAGTATATAGAGCAACTTTTGTGAAAGTCTCAAAATCACAGCTTGAAAATTCTGAAAATAATCGTCGATAGAATAAGCTCGAAATCCGTTGGTCCCAAAAACAAGCAAAAAGTTCAGGGGTTGCATCAAATATCTGTAGATTAGTGCCAAGATAGCGTACACAATATTGCACGTACTACTATATTTGGATACAACCCCTCATCTTTTTGTTTCCTTTTTCGAACAACGGATTTCGAGCTTATTCTATCGACGACAATTTTCAGAATTTTCAAGCTATTATTTCGAGACTTTCACAAAAGTTGCTCTATATACTTAGCTAATACATTACGTACATTATATTTTGATTGCATTCGCGCATGCGCAGTGAAACATTTTTTAGTAAACCTGCTCATTTTTCATCCAATTTTTATTATTTTTTAATTTTGATTGCAGAGTATTATGTCAATATCGTTTGTCATATTTTCGGAAAAGAACTTTTTTTTAATATTAAGAACTCTGCAAATTATAAGCAAAAAACTTGGCGAAATTTGGGGCTGTTTTTATAAAAACCTTAATATGTCTAGGAGTATACATGCTATCCACATAAAAATGAACACAGTATATTACAACAAGCCATTTATTAATAATCTCGTGTTTGATCACTTTTGCTACATTAGTTATCCAAAAGATATTCGGTTTTTTTTCAAATTGTTGGCGGTCCTCTGTGGGGTTTCAGGAAAAAATCTTCACTGAAATAGATGACCTATACTATACTGTTTACACATCTGCAGTTTCAGGTTAATTCCTCATGTATCTTTCTAGATATTTAACAAAACGTCTAAAATCGCAAGTGACCGGTCACCTTAGGCCATATAGTTATATCACATTTGAATGGAGGGTGGTTTCGGGATCTGGGGGTCATGATCGGAGAAAATATACCAAAATTTTTCGAAATCGTTTTCCTCTGAATGGCTGCAATAGGTAGCTTTTTGTAATGAAAGCTACCTAAAAGTTGTTAAAAATATGAATTTCTCGAGGAGATATTTTAAATATACGAACGCATTAAAAGTCCATAGACTTAACATTACGGAGGAGAAATCCGAAGCTGAGTTATCAGGAATGGGAAAATCTTAGTTACTCTTCTTATTTGTTTTTATTTACTTCTTAGTTTTAAATTATTTAGGAAGATTAAATTTTATTAAATTTTCTTTTCAAAACACGAGAAAAAAAGTAAACTAATTTAAAAATCCAGGGAGGGTCAATTGCCCTCCCCCTTCTGAGTGACCATGTTCATGCGTAACCAGATAAACCAGTAATGTGCTAGCAGTCACGTTTTCTTTCTTATCTTTAAGAAAACATTCATTGGTTTTTGATAACGAAGATAAAGAATTTTGGTTTTAACTCAAATGAAGAACATTCCATCCTATGAATCTAATCTTAAAATATTTTGTGAACATGGTTAACTATTGTTTTTTTTTACATGCAAACCAATTGAAAACAAACTAATGATTCACTAATACGGAAGTAAAGAGGGTATAACTGTTTTCACCTGCTTCATTTTCAGCTTCTGGGCCTCTGATGTGTGCATTTTCTCTACTTCATTCGTGTTTTCTTTAGTCAAGTTGCTTCCGGATACTTTCCTATTAAGGACAAATGGTAATTATCACTTTTACATGTTTTTTATATATAAGTTGTCCAGTTACTGTTATCAGGTGTCACACTTTAAACCTTTATCTACTGACGGTACTTATCAGTACCATTAAAATAACTTGTTATAAATTCATTTAATACATCGATTAGTTGTAATACAGTTTAGAATGAGTTATAGATAGATTATTTTATCTTGTTCCAAAAGCATTATTGGTTATACAAAACAAAAATATTTTTAAAAAGGAGGATTTATTTTGCCTTTGCATCTTCTCAGCTTTCTTGCCGTTGGAGGGAGGGGGGGGGGGATTTTTCAATTCGGAAATATTTCTATATTTCTATTGTAAGAGCATTATATTTGTACACTTCCTAATTCTACAAAATACTAAGAAAAATTTTTTAAATAAAAGATTTGAATGTGGCTGGGGTTATAAATATGGCACAAAATCCCGATAAATTCAAATTTAATTAATCCTTCTAAATAATTTAATCCTTCTAAATCCTTCTAAACTTTATTAAATGATTATGTAAATCTTCTAATGTAGCTTCAAAAATTCACGAAAAATGCTTTAGAAGATAAAATTTTCATGAATTCATAATTCAGTACATAAAGGGTTAACCGCATATTAAATATCCCGTCTTACGCTTAAAACAATCATGATCGTTACGGAAAGAATGTCATACAATTATAACTGCTCAATCGATAACCTATCTAATACGGAATTTTGTTTCGGTCACTAATAATTTCACTTTCGTAGATTTTACTCTCCTAGCCTATTGTGTTTGTTGATAAGTTGTCAAGTTAGTGTTGTCAGGTATTCCGATTTAAGCGGTTAGACCCGATTTTCAAGGCTTTTAAGATCCGTCCAGCCGAACCAGTGCGAGGGATGCAAAAAAAAAAAAAAAAAAAAAAAAAAAAAAAAAAAATGCAATTTAACAAATTACAACGAACATTTGGAAAAGGATTTTTTCAAAGTCTAAATTTAAGACATAAAAATCCCACGGAGCTGGTCATACATTACGTACGCCATGGATTAAACATTCATATTCCTAGACTCATCATGAACAAATTTTAAAAGAAATTTCAGTTATACAATTTTTTCAAAGTCTAAAATTTAAGACATAAAAATCCCACGGAGCTGGTCATATATTACGTACGCATTGGGATAAACGTTCATATTCCTAGACTCATCATGAACAAATTTTAAAAGAAATTTTAGTTTTACAATTTTTTCAAAGTCTAAAATTTAAGACATAAAAATCCCACGGAGCTGGTCATACATTACGTACGCATTGCGATAAACATTCATATTCCTAGACTCATCATGAACAAATTTTAAATGAAATTTCAGTTTTACAATTTTTTCAAAGTCTAAAATTTAAGACATAAAAATTCCACGGAGCTGGTCATACATTACGCACGCATTGGGATAAACATTCATATTCCTAGACTCATCATGAACAAATTTTAAATGAAATTTCAGTTTTACAATTTTTTCAAAGTCTAAAATTTAAGACATAAAAATCCCACGGAGCTGGTCATATATTACGTACGCGTTGGGATAAACATTCATATTCCTAGACTCATCATGAACAAATTTTAAATGAAATTTCAGTTTTACAATTTTTTCAAAGTCTAAAATTTAAGACATAAAAATCCCACGGAGCTGGTCATACATTACGTGCGCGTTGGGATAAACATTCATATTCCTAGACTCATCATGAACAAATTTTAAATGAAATTTCAGTTTTACAATTTTTTCAAAGTCTAAAATTTAAGACATAAAAATCCCACGGAGCTGGTCATACATTACGTGCGCATTGCGATAAACATTCATATTCCTAGACTCATCATGAACAAATTTTAAATGAAATTTCAGTTTTACAATTTTTTCAAAGTCTAAAATTTAAGACATAAAAATCCCACGGAGCTGATCATACATTACGCACGCATTGGGATAAACATTCATATTCCTAGACTCATCATGAACAAACTTTAAATGAAATTTCAGTTTTACAATTTTTTCAAAGTCTAAAATTTAAGACATAAAAATCCCACGGAGCTGGTCATATATTACGTACGCGTTGGGATAAACATTCATATTCCTAGACTCATCATGAACAAATTTTAAATGAAATTTCAGTTTTCAATTTTTTCAAAGTCTAAAATTTAAGACATAAAAATCCCACGGAGCTGGTCATACATTACGCACGCATTGGGATAAATATTCATATTCCTAGACTCATCATGAACAAATTTTAAATGAAATTTCAGTTTTACAATTTTTTCAAAGTCTAAAATTTAAAACATAAAAATCCCACGGAGCTGGTCATACATTACGTACGCATTAGGATAAACATTCATATTCCTAGACTCATCATGAACAAATTTTAAATGAAATTTCAGTTTTACAATTTTTTCAAAGTCTAAAATTTAAGACATAAAAATCCCACGGAGCTGGTCATACATTACGTACGCGTTGGGATAAACATTCATATTCCTAGTCTCATCATGAACAAATTTTAAAAGAAATTTCAGTTTCTCAAATGAAAATCAAATTTCAAATTATTTTTGCTTAAAAGGCGCAAAGACCAACCCAGTGAAAAAGATTCCATGCCGGGAATCGAACCCGGGTCATCAGTATAGCGCACTGACGTTCTACCGCTAAACCACATGGAACGATACCGAGCCTGGAACTTCTCACTATTACAAGTTGGCAAGGCTACAAACGCAGCACAAAATGGAATATTTTCCGTGAGCCAACAACATGGGGCAAACACAGACACTTAATTAAATCCAGCATCGATGAATCTATATTAATATTTGGAAATTCTTCCAGAGAGAAATTTCAGTTTTCCAATTTTTTCAAAGTCTAAAATTTAGGACATAAAAATACCACGGAGCTGGTCATACATTACGTACGCAGTCGGATAAACATTCATATTCCTAGACTCATCATGCACAAATTTTAAAAGAAATTTCAGTTTTACAATTTTTTCAAAGTCTAAAATTTAAGATATAAAAATCCCACAGAGCTGGTCATACATTACATACGCCATGGATTAAACATTCATATTCCTAGACTCATCATGAACAAATTTTAAAAGGTATTTCAGTTTTACGATTTTCGGTACGGCAAATTTTTAAACTTCTACGGTGCTGGTCATACATTACGTATGCCAAGGATTAAACATTGCTATTCCTGGAACAATCGTGAACAAATTTCAAATGAAATTTCCTTTTTAAACTTCTAAAAAGCCAGCAATATTACTTTTTATATTGTCGTATAGAGAAAAAAAAATGCATTTTTAACTGCAATTTGTTTAAAAGCTGTATCTCAATTTGTTTCTGAGTTATTAATTTTTTTTGTAGTTTTTATTACTTTTTTGTCTTAGTGGCAACAGAAGTATCCATCTCTGTTGAAAGTAAAGGGAAAATACAGATTACTGTATAGACCCATCAGAAAACGAATAAAATGCGGGATGCAACTAATAAAACTCTTCAGATATGTTTTTGGTTTCCTACCCTGACCGAGGACAATAATCATTCTTCCAAATGGTTAAAATATATATATATATATATATATATATATATATATACAGTCGAACCCGGTTAAGACGCTCACGGTTAATACGCGATCCCGCTTAATACGCGTGTTTTCTCCGATCCCTTGAACATCGCCCATAAGACTAATGCAAAAATATCACGTTTAATACGCGAACAGTTATTACGCGATCCCGCTTAATACGCGATAAATTTTCGGTCCTTTGAGGGGAAAAAAATCACGCTTAAGACGCGAATTCACTGATCAAAATGGGAATTCCTTCTCTCTCCTCGAGTGTTGCCAATTTAGCGGATTTTTTTTATTCAGAAAAGAAACACTGTTTCCGAATATTATAATTTACTTGGTTTAATAAAACATTAATTAAGACAAAATTACTAATCGGAAACAGTGGGAGATATTTGATTAAAAAAAAACTTCGCAAAATCAGCAAAACTGTAATCTTTTGATCCTGCATCCTAACATTGTTTGTCTCTCTCTCCGGTGTATGTTTTTATTGTAGTAGAGAGATATTGGCGAATTCAGGTAAGTCAGATACGCCATGAAAATTATTATGATTGGAGGTGATCATACCAGTTTTTAGTGAGGTTTCAAATGTACGTTATATCACTTTCACTACTATGTGTTATAGTGTATAATATAGGCAACAAGAAATGAAACTCGTAACGATTAAACAAATATGACTGCGGTTGGATATTTCTTTTATGATTTCTTTACGTTTTGCTATGCTAACAATATTTTTTACACAAACATTAATAAGGATAGTTTTTTCTCACATTAAAAAGGACAGATTATAATGGTATTCATCATTTGAAGTACTAAATATAATGTTAAAAACTGGGCTGTGCTTCAGAGGTTTAACATTTTTTCCCCTCCTATTAAAAAAATTAGTCAAGTAGGAAAATTATTTTCGTTGTTTTATTTTTGGTTGCAACGTATTAATCGACAAAAAGGCCGTGCTGGAATCCATCTTATTTATTTTCAGTTATTATTCCAATCGGTCGTATAAATAGAAACAATGAGTTAAATTAGAATACAATTAAAATTTTGCATAAAAGACACAATTTTCGACCATAAACATATAAATAAGAGCTCTAACGTTCATTTAGGCGATAAAATGTGTAAATAAGCTCAGTTCCTGCAACATTATACAAATCACGTTTAATACGCGATCCCGCTTAAAACGCGAATTTCGTCCACTCCCTTGAAACGCGTCTTAACCGGGTTCCACTGTATATGGGGCATTCTGACAATTTTTGACTGTCATATCCCTGAATAATAATTTTTATTTTAATACATTTTTTGTGCTTTTTTTTTATTTCATAAACTTGGGAACATCCCATTGCATGATTGCATAACAATGTTAACCAGATAAATAAGTTTTGGACAATGTTGGGCGTCCAAACACCTGGAAAACTCCTATACCGTCCCGTGTCCCTGATGCTGATTTTTAAGTTTGGAGCTGTCTGGATAAAATTATTTCAATAAAAATAATTCGATGTAATTTTTTCTGAAACTGGATCTATTGTTTTATATAAATATGTAGCTAAAAATTAGCCTGTACACATGTTTAGGATTGTTATTATTTTTTACACTCTGTCCTTAAGTTTTAGATTTTTTACCATCATTCTTCTAAAATTATACAGAAAATCAATTCAGATGCAGCCACAGAATTTTTTTCAAGTTTTTTCTCATGCAGAAGTATGCTAGAGAAATAATGTCTAAAATTCCTTGGCAGGAAATTTACTGTAGAATTTAAATCAGCATTTAAATATCAATTTCAAGCATCCTGGCTTTATTGGAAGTCTCACCGTTCACAAGGTTTATTCCTGCACTTTTCGAGGTGTAAATTAATTTTTTTGTTAAATTTAATCCAATGTAAATAACTGTTTCTAAAAATCAATGAACATTTTGGCTGCCACTTACACTTAACATGATCTGCCTAATATAGGTGGTAATTTTCCTTGCTGTTCCATCCTTACCGTCCCTTTTTTTCCCATTTCGTCCCTTCTTTCCTATACCATCCCCCTTTTTTACAATACCGTCCCTTATTGAACACTCTTTTAGAACAATGTTATACCAAAATTTTGTACTAAAAATATTACATTGTCATTATTTCGTATTTGAATGTCATGTGGGTACTATGCAAATTTATTATAAGTAAAAATTTAGAAGAAAATAAAAAGTTTTAGTGGTAAAATGAGAAGAGAAATTAAACTCGCAAGTTTAACTTAAACCTCAGTTAAATAATTTTGTTTTCGCTGCTGACCATTTTTCCTTTATTTTGAATCATTAAGGCATTCGTCTATCAGATTAAAATGTTATTTTAGCAAGTTTAATTTTGCCAGATCTCCCCTCCCCCCCCCCCCGCCCCAAAAAAAAGTCAAAAGATTGTGAGAATGCCGCATATCCCGATATTTCATGGTATATTAATACTTTTAAATTGCTTTTAGTATTATGCTATTCGTTATTTTGAATAGAGTGGACCTTCTTATAGTAAACCTGTTAAAACATAACCCTTTCTATAAAGGAAAAAAACTTGTGGTCTCGCCGAAAGAAATCCATCAGCTCAAGATGGAAACTTATCTAAAACGGACCACATTAAACGCCTCTTACAAATCCCGTCTTCTGCTTAAAGCAATCATGATCCCTAAGAAAAGAATACCATGCAATATACAGGGTGATTCAGCTCGTCGGTGACAAACTTTAAGGATCGATAGAGCACACCTAGACGAACATTTTTGAATAGGGAATGTAGGGTCCCTGACGCGATGGTAAGGCGCTAGGCGCTTTCGAAAATTTGGGTGCCGAAATTCGAAACGTCATAAAAACTAGGGAAATGGTTAGATTTTCTTGCTTGTTGCGTCGAAATGATTCTGTTTGTTTAGACTTTCTTCAGTACCAATTTGATAAGCGTATCTCTTAAAACATGGATAGGGGGCGCTGCAGACTTTGGAGAGCTAGACAACAACTTTAAGCCCGTTATTTTGATAATTTAACACATGCTCGCCAAAGTTTATACTCTAACTTAAAGTTTGAACCCAAAAGTAGAGCCCTGCAAAAAGCGTAAGAGCCGGAATAAAATGTCAAAGTACAGGGTGGTCGAAACTCGAAGGCTCCTAAGAGATAAACAAACAGATTTCTTGACTTATGGCATGCATTTTCATAATTCTGTTTGCTGGGGCTCTCTGAAACACAGTTGAACGGTACAAAAAGAAACATCAATAGGGGGCGCTTTGGGCAAAAAACATAATTCGTTGACATTTCGGACGCTAACTGGAAACGGGGCGCTACGATCAGTTAGTAATAATGAAAACACATTTTCTACCTCTGCTCAACACTTCTGAATAAATTTAGACCAAAAACATCAATGATACTGGAAATTTATTTACAAAAAATAACACTACAGAAGATGCTCGAAATTTCGACCTTGGGCCATGATGCAGGCTTCGCACCTCCGTCGCATTGAGGAGTGTGTGTTTCCAACAATGCCAGGAGTATCTCTGATCTGCCCTGCAGCTGCCACAATGCGCGCCACAAGTTCTTCAGCACTGCTGACAGGTGTATGGTATACCTCGGCCTTCAGGTAACCCCAAAGGAAGAAATCCAAGCAGGTGAGGTCTGGTGATCGGGCAGGCCAGTGAACTGGACCCCCACGCCCGATCCACCGCTGGCCATACCTTGCGTTTAGATGTAGACGCACGTCGTTCGTGTAATGGGCCGGAGCTCCATCGTGCTGGAACCACATCTGGCGACGCGAACCTTCGGGTACATGCGCCTCATCCAGAAGCTGCGGCAGCACTTGATCCAGGAAAATCAGGTAATTTCCACCTGTCAGCCGTTCAGATAATAAATAAGGGCCAATGAAGCAATCCCCCAGAATGCCGGCCCACACATTTACTGAGAAACGCTCCTGGGCTGCTCGGCTTCTGGTTTCATGTGGATTTTCATCACACCACACATGACTGTTGTGGGCGTTCCACATTCCCTCCCGGCTGAAGGTGGACTCGTCCGTAAACAAAATGCTGTTTACAAAACGGGGATCCCTGGATCTCATCGCCAAGTACCATCTTGAGAATTCCACTCGAGGGCCAAAATCCTGCTCTCTGAGCAACTGCACCCGCTGGATGTGGTAGGGGTGCAGATTCCGGGAACGTAAGATGCGCCACGCAGTTGCTTGCGAAATGCCAACATGTCTGGCGATATCTCTCGTGCTAAGACCTGGGTTGTCCTCAACCAGGTTAAGCACAGCCTCTTCGTTGTCGGGGGTGCTCACTGATCGCTCCCGTTCAGGCCTGCCTCCGTCGAAAGATCCCGTTGTGGACAACCTCTGGTGTACTCGAGCGAAGAAGGCATGGCAGGGGATTTGCCTGTTGGGGTAACGCTCGGCGTACAACCGCTGAGCGGCTCGTCCATTACAACCAGCAGCGCCATACGCCAAATGCATGTCAGCCAATTCAGAGTTTGTGTACCGTTCCATCCTACTACCGATCTGCAGACAAGTAACCCGAAGCTTAAGTAGGTACCGCACGTTCAAAAGACGTGTCTGCGCATACAACTACGTCATCTCGCGTTGTCGTCTACGCATTACGTATCTTTTGCATATCGATATGGTACGATATCTTTTGCATAAATCAGCAAAAAGCACCTTATGTAAATTTTATTGCGCGCATTGTGCATGATTGAAACCAGCTATGTTTGTTAAAAAAAAAAAAAAAACTGCAGTTTTAATAGCTTCTTATGATAAGTAAATTACTCTCTTGTTTTGTTTCTAACTGATCGTAGCGCCCCGTTTCCAGTTAGCGTCCGAAATGTCAACGAATTATGTTTTTTGCCCAAAGCGCCCCCTATCGATGTTTCTTTTTGTACCGTTCAACTGAGTTTCAGAGAGCCCCAGCAAACAGAATCATGAAAATGCATGCCATAAGTCAAGAAATCTGTTTGTTTATCTCTTAGGAGCCTTCGAGTTTCGACCACCCTGTACTTTGACATTTTATTCCGGCTCTTACGCTTTTTGCAGGGCTCTACTTTTGGGTTCAAACTTTAAGTTAGAGTATAAACTTTGGCGAGCATGTGTTAAATTATCATAATAACGGGCTTAAAGTTGTTGTCTAGCTCTCCAAAGTCTGCAGCGCCCCCTATCCATGTTTTAAGAGATACGCTTATCAAATTGGTACTGAAGAAAGTCTAAACAAACAGAATCATTTCGACGCAACAAGCAAGAAAATCTAACCATTTCCCTAGTTTTTATGACGTTTCGAATTTCGGCACCCAAATTTTCGAAAGCGCCTAGCGCCTTACCATCGCGTCAGGGACCCTACATTCCCTATTCAAAAATGTTCGTCTAGGTGTGCTCTATCGATCCTTAAAGTTTGTCACCGACGAGCTGAATCACCCTGTATAAATGCGCAATCGATAACATCTCTAATACGGAATTTTGTTTCGGTCACTAATAATTTCGCTTTCGCAGATTTTACTCTCTTAGATTATTGTGTTTGTTTCTAAGTTGTTAATTTAGTGTTCTTAGGTGTTCCTATTTAAACGGTTTGTCTCGATTTCCAAGGCTTTTAATATCCGTCCAGCGGAACCAATATGAGGTATGTAAAGAAAGTCTCGATATTTCATGGTATATAAATTCTTTTGAATTGCTTTTAGTATCATGCTGTTTGTTATTTTGAATAGAGTGGATCTTCTTACAGTAAACCTGATAAAACACAACCTTTCTATAAAGGAATAAAACTTGTGGTCTCGCCGAAAGAAATCCATCAGCTCAAGACGGAAACTTGTCTAAAACGGACCTCTTTAACCCTTTATCTACTGACGGTACTTATAAGTGCCATTAACATAACTTGTTATAAAAATTTATTTAATACATCGATAAGTTTTAATACAGTTTATAATGAGGTATAGATACATTACTTTATCTTGTTCCAAAAGCATTATTAGTTATGCAAAACAATAATATTTTTAAAAGGATGATTTCTTTTGCCTTTGCATTTTTTCAGCTTTCTTGTCGTTGGGGAAGGGGGGGGGGATTTTTCAATTCGGAAATATTTCTATATTTCTATTGTAAGAACATTATATTTGTATTTCAGAATATTTCTATATTCTATATAATATTCGGTAATTCGGAAATATTTCTATATTTCTATTGTAAGAACATTATATTTGTACATTTCCTAAATCTACAGAATACTAAGAATTTTTTTTAAATAAAAGATAAAGATTTGAGTGGGTTATAAATATTGCAAAAAATCCCTATACATTCAAATTCAATTAATCCTTCTAAACCATTCAATCCTTCTAAAATCTTTCTAAAATTTATTAAATGATTATGTAAGTCTTCTATTATAGTTTAAACAATTCACGAAAAATGTTTTAGAAAATAAAATTTTCGCGAATTCATAATTCAGTACATAAAGGGTTAACCGCATATTACAAATCCCGTCTTATTCTTTAAGTAATCATGATCCTTACAGAAAGAATACCATACAATTATAACTGCTCCATCGATAATATCTCTATATGGAATTTTGCTTCGATCACTAATAATTTCGCTTTCACAGATTTTACTCTCTTATATTATTATGTTTGTTTATAAGTTGTCAAGTTAGTGTTGTCAGGTGTTCCGATTTAAACGAGTTGTACCGATTTCCAAGGCTTTTAATATCCCTCCAGCGTAATCAGTGAGAGGGATGTAAAGAAAGTCCCGATATTTCATGGTATACAAATTCTTTAAATTGGTTTTAGTGTTATGCTATTTGTTATTTCGAATAGAGTGGACCTTCTTACAATAAGCCTGTTAAAACACAACCTGTCTATATAGGGAAAAAAACTTGTGGTCTAGCCAAAAGAAATCCAACTGCTCAAAATGGAAACTTGTTTAAAACGGACTGCTTTAACAGCCTATTACAAATACCGTCTTTTGTTTAAGGACTCTTAAAGCTTCAAAAATTTCAAAATTTTATTTTTTTTTAGGTTAAACTCCTATCTTATCTGAACATTTTTATATAATTATTTTCTTGAAATTTTTATTAGAACAGAAGTTATGGCTTTTAGAATGATGTCCGCTCAATTTCTGAAGCGGCGTTTCCGAAACTTTGAAGTCATTTTTCTCCAAATGACGTTTTTGGACGTAACGTGAACGATATTTCAAAAACTTCTGAATATATTTTTATAAAATTTTCAAAACATATGCTTCCTATTAGTCTGCATAAACTGAACCTAAAATTTTATTTTTATTCTTGAATAAAATATTTTTTAGGTAATTATATTATTGAAATTTTCTAAATTTTGCGTTAGCTAAATACAACTTTGCATTAAAATCACGTCTTTGTAGAAAAATTCACGAATAAATCTGAAAAGAAAACTGAAGTCCAGTCAGTGGTCACGTGATCAGCAGGCTGAAAATTGGACGGGATACGCAGGCGTGACGTCAGAATCTGGACGGTGCAAAGGTCACTTGGACGTTGGACGTCTTCCAACTAAGGTAATACTAATCTTAGTTGGAAGAAGGGGTCCAAGCCGCTTATCAGATTCTCTAGACGTCCAAGATGGCGACCTTTCAAAATCGCGGACGTCCAGGGATTATGCAATCCAAGATGGCGGACGTCCAAGATGGCGGCCATCTAACACGTTGGTCGTCCGTGGGGGATATAAAACCCAAGATGGCGGATATCCAAAGTCCATCTACGCATGAAAAACACAAGTTTTTTAACTAAAAAATAACTGAAAATTAAAATTTTTATTAATTAAATAAGAAACAAACAAATTTTAAGTTTTAAAAGTGCTACTGCACGCATTTATTTAAAATAAATGTCACAGAGATACATATAAATATTACAATATCAAATTACTATGTACAGGAAATTTAAGTATTTACATATTTTTTTTTCTAGAAAAAAAGCAGGCTTTGTAAAATAACTGGTATATTTACGTGCAAGCACTGGGCGAACATCTCCAAGCTATTTGGTTCGCTTCGAGCTAGGCAAAAAGTCGTCCTCGATGTCATCATTCTCACATGGATCCTCAGGTACGGGCCAATGGGAACAGCCAGGAACAGGAGATCTCGAGCGGACGACTGCAGGTCGAGACTCAGACGCAACAGGACACTTAGAAGTACTCGCTTGGTGTACCGCCACCGCTTCCCACCTCCACCTTTTATAAAAACAGTGATGTATAATGCAGGCATTTTGAAATAGTGTAACATCACTGATTTTTTGGATGCGAGATCAGTTGGTTCTGCATGTTAGAACATCAGTGGGGGTTATGTATGCAAGATCACTAGTTGATTATGCTAAAATACCAGTTATGACCATGCGAGGTCCAGTTTTTTGGTGTTTTCAGATTTGTCATCAGCAGGCTGAGTATTGGTTCTGTGTACAATGCAGGCATTTATAATGAATTATTGAAGAATTTTAACAAGTTTTAATTAGTCAGAACCAATATTTAAATTTAATTCTAAATTTAAAATGTGATTTATTTAGAAATCACAATTTTTTAAAATTTATTGCGTAATTAAAAAAAAAATAATCTTTTGTTTCAGACAAAGACAGTCGACTAAAGTATTCGGACAGGTAGTCTTCTGTAGTTTCACATATTGATCCAAACTCGACAAATACATGATCGTGTTTGATCAACATTGAATAGAATTCGCTTGAGTAGCAGGCTATATCGAAAACTGCTTCTGGAATGACAAAATTTTTATACTTAGCAATGTAAACATTCTGGTATTTTCTTGAAAAAGCATACGACGAGTCACCTCTTCGATAGCTTATAGGTGCTTGTGTAGCTTTCTGATAGTCCATACTCTTAATTTGATTATCTCTACATCGATTTTATCTCTAGAAAAATTTTTGTCATCAAATCACAAAACTCGATTGAATTTAGCTGCTTTGGATGTAGCATTATATACAGGGTGTTATCAACACACTCAGTCTAACATAACGCAGGCGCTCAGCAGTTTTTATGCAAGCGAATCAAACATACTATCAGCACAGGTTCGATTGCGCCTGACTAAGCAGAACTACATTCCAGAAACACTCGAAACACGCGCACTCAGCTAATTACAAGTGACAGATCAATTTAATCACAGAGCAAGACAAACATATGTTTCCTATTAGTTTGCATAAACTGAACCTAAAATTTTATTTTTATTCTTGAATAAAATATTTTTTAGGTAATTATATTATTGAAATTTTCTAAATTTTGCGTTAGCTAAATACAACTTTGCATTAAAAATATAAAAATTCTTTAAATGCAAATTTATTTAGGTTCAGGTAATTTATTATATCAGGTATGTATGTGCTATTAGGTAATTATTACAATCTGAAGTATAATAAGGCACAAACAATTTCATTGTAGTTGCAAAATTTATTTTGTAATCCTGGGCGCAACCGTTATACTAATTTTCTGCTCGATAAATATCTGACAATTTGAATCCCCCCTGTAAATACTAATTCTGCATCTTTGAATTTTTTAAATACATGAAATGAAAAAACATACTTATATCTTTCTTCCCAATAAAAATTGTGTTTGAAAATCATATACATTTTAAAATATTAAATGTTGAAAATGGCTTTTTTATATTTTTTTCCCAATTTTAAGAGTCCTGAGACACCTTAAAGCAATTATGATCCTTACGGAAAGAATATCATACAATTAAAACTGCTCAATCGATACCTCTCAAATACAAAATTTAGTTTCGGTCACTAATAATTTCGCTGTCGCAGATTTTACTCTGTTAAATTATGGTGTTTGTTTATAAGTTATCAAGTTAGTGTTGTCAAGTGTTAATATTTAAATGTGTTTTCCCGATTTCCAAGGGTTTTAATATCCGTCCAGCGGAACCAGTGCGAGGGATGTAAAAAAAGTCCTGATATTTCATAGTAAGGTACCTGTACCCAATATGGACACCCTAAAGAAAATTTATTTTTTTCACTCCCGTGTACACGTCATAGGACTCCAAAAATATATGACCACTATCCCGGGACTGTTGACTATCATTATTAAAATTAGCGACCTTGTAATTATTCTGGTTTAATTTTAATGTTAAAAATAAACTAGTATGTTTGGCCATCACAAAACTTTCTTCTATCTCATACATGTCAATACTTCAAAATTCACTATCTCAGTGCCAATTTAAATGGCAATCTGTGTTCATCATGAGAATTCTAAAAAAATGAAATTCCGTGAATTAGTTCTCGAGGTATGACTGTCGCTGAAATCGTGTCAATCCAGCAAAATGCAGCATAGCAGCGCCACCTATTGGGTTATTTACACCAGAACCTAATTATCAACAACTTATGTCAACGTCTAACTGAATATGAAGTTTGGGGAAAATTCGTGCATTAGTTCTTGAGATAGAGGTATTGCACAAATCCTAAAAAATGCAGCATAGAAGCGCCACCTGTTGAGCTATTTGCAACAACACATAATCAGCAGCAATAATAATCAAGTTATACTTAAATTTGAAGTTTGATGAAAATTCGTGCATTAGTTCTTGAGATAGAGCTATTGAGGAAATAGTTCAAAATGCAGCACAGCAGCGCCACCTATTGGGCAATTTACACCAACACGTAATCAGCATCATTTCATATGAAAGACTAACTAAATACGAAGTTTGATTAAAATGTGTGCATTAGTTCTTGAGATAGAGCTACTGCGAAAATAGTGTATATCCTGCAAAATGCAGCATAGCAGCGCCACCTGTTGGGCGATTTATACCACAACGTAAACAGCATCCATTCATGTCAAGGACTAACGGAATCTGAAGTTTTATAAAAATCCGTGCATTAGTTCTTGAGATAGAGCTTTTACGGAAATGCTGAATGCAAAATGCTACATAGCAGCGCTACCTGCAAAGCGATTTACACCAAAAACTAATCAGTACCAATCTATATCGGTGACTACCTAAATAAAAATCTTTATTGAATTCCGAGCATTAGTTCTTGAGATAGAGCGCCCACAAAATTTGTCACATACAGACAGACAGACAGGCAGACAGACTCAGAGACAGACATTTTGTAAAAACATGTTTTTTGGAATCTCTGACCCATATAAAACGTGTAAATCCGTCGAAAACTGGAATTCGAAAATTTTCATGAAACCAATACTTTCTTGTAAAGATAGAAGAAAGTAAAAATGTTTATTTGTGTCCATATAAGGAACCACCTGTCCCTATTATGGACATGAATGTCCATATTAGGGACAGGCGGCTCCTTATTGACCTACTATACGGAATGTATGGAAGAGCCACTCTTCCAAGGGATTTTAGAGGAGAAGGAATAAAAGAAATACATCTTAAAATATTGCGGGGGAGGGTGGCACAGTAATTATCTCCAGAACATGCTCTTTAGAAGAGAGGGGGGGGGGGGTCATCTTCGGTTGTGGCTCTTCGAAGAAACATGCAAAGCACCTCAGCTACTACAAAATATTATGAAATAATATAGTTGGTTTTGCTTAGCTTTATTGCATAGGTCTGCAGAATTTAAATACGTTATTACTCAGTCCTCACAGGATGGACAAATAAAAACTTCTTCATCATGGACAGTAAGTCCCACACATTCCTCATGGAATTAGCTGCCGCATTTGATGCATAGCCGCATGTCTGTAACAGCATCAATACTGCATAAGAAGTTGTACCAGCTCTCCTTGTTTGAGGAAGTCATACCGCTGGTACCTGCGATTTCGCCAACAGATACCTTACTGAGGGAAGGCTTCTTTTGATTTTTCTGCAAGGGCTTTTTGGAGGATTTTTTTTCTTGGAGGAGGTTTCTTGGAGGATTGGCGGCTACAGCAAGTGAATCTGAAGATTCACTTGCCGTATTTCCAATGTGGACATAAAGTGTCCATATTGGGAATCGGGCATAGTTCTACTAAATCTTGTAATAAATAAACAAAGAAAACATTTTAAAGCAATATATGCAATAGCAATCGAAAATATGTTTTATCATCTTTTTAAAATACTCCACTTTTCAATATTTAAAGTAATTTTACTATATCTAATAAGAAGGTAAACTTTACTGTATTTACGATCAGCACACCACGAAACAACAAGTTTCCTTCCAAATGGCGAACAGCGCGCTTTTTTGCACTTTCCAGGCTTAATTATCTTTTCAACTGCTTTTCTTCACGGACATGTAACGTCATCTCTCGATCGAAATTGTTACTTTTAAAGATATTAGGGGTGTCCATATTGAGAGCACTGTCCATATTGGGTACACGTACCTTATATAATTTTTTTAATTGCTTTTAGTATCATTCTGTTGGTTATTTTGAATAGAGTCGACCTTCTTACTATAAACATATTAAAACACACCTGTCTATAAAGTAAAAAACTTGTGGTATCGCCGAAAGAACTCAATCTTCTCAAGATGGAAACTTGTCTAAAATGGACCACTTTAACCGCATATTATAAATCTCGCCTTATGCTGACAGCAATCACGATTCCTAAGGAAAAAATATCATGCAACTATAACTGCTCAATCGATAACCTCTCTAGTACGGAATCTTGTTTCGGTCACTAATAATTTCGCTTTCGCAGATTTCACTCTCTTAGATTACTGTGTTTGTTTATAAGTTGTTAAGTTAGTGTTGTCAGCTGTCCCGATTTAAACGTGTTGTCCCGATTTTCAAGGCTTTTAAGATCCGTCCCGCGGAACCAGTGCGAGAGATGCAAAGAAAGTCCCGATGTTTCATTATACACAAATACTTTTAATTGCTTTTAGTATTATGCTATTCGTTCTTTTGAATAGAGTGGACCTAAGTGACCTAAGTGGACCTAAACTGAAAGTTGCAAGTTAAATTATAAAAAATGAAAATATCTGCGTTTTGTGATACGGTAACATCAGTTAAAGGTTAAGAAAGAATAATTATTACTTTGAGTAATGACGAAATATTTGTTGCTAAATAAAGGGAAAATTACCATTTGAAATTTTTGATATGAATTTTGAATTTCTGAATTTAAATAAAGGCCAATCTTGCAACCCTATTCAACAGTCTGACTGTTTCACTGAAGGTGCAATTTAGCATCATGTCACATTCAATTTTATTTCTGATTCCCTGTAAAAGACAAATGCATAAAACTGTTACCACTGATGGACTGTTACAACTGTTACCATATTTATAATTTAACAAAGAAATTTTTAACAGAACGATAATTATCAGACATACACAAAAGTAGATTTTCGTTTATTTCCAGATGGTTATACTATCTACTATAAATATTTCAATATTCTACAATGATAATTTCGTATGTTTAATTTTGATAAAAAAAAATTTAAATTGCTTTTTAACTTGCATCAACTGCGCACGAGTGTTGTTTCTATGTTCCGATATGATATTGATAATGATGTAAAACTAATGTACCTTAGTTCTATATTTAATTTTTAAGGAATTAAAAATTATTATATTTTAAAAATTAAAATTTAATTTATAATTTAAAAATAAATCCATTCTTTCACTGAAAAAAAAAGAATTAATCTGCATAAAATTGCATGTATCTGCCAAGTTTCATACAAATTGTTTTATCAGTTTCTGAGAAATGCTATGAGATAATTGATTCAACGTATACCTAAAAAAAGCTACTACACTGTATTAAAAACGAACTAAAAAACGGAGATTCTACTGGCAATCGAGACGCCAGTAATATTTCCGTATTGCAACGGAAAATTTCTCCCATAAATTCCAGAAGAACGGATCATTTTCTGTAATTTATGGGGAAAATTTTCCGTAAAAATACGGATTTCTGGAATTTATGGGGGAAATTTCCGCTAAAATACGGAAACAGTACAGTCCGTTTTTTTTTACAGTGTATCTTATGATATTTAGATGTCAATTTGTCCACACGGTTTTTTTTTGATCGCAAGTGGAAATAGGTTTTTATTAATTTTTAAATTTTCTTGATAAATATAATACAACCAACATACATTTTTCACCTTATGTAACAGCCAATTTGCCATTTTCATAATACTACGATTTTCAAATTTTCTATATTGAGTAGAAATTTAATTTAAGTGGTAATTAATAAACCACCTGTTTCACAGAAGATCACGAATATATTATTTTTCAAAATTTTGATGAATTTGTTTGATAAAGCACATCTATTCTATAAATGAAATACCTATAAACAAAATCAGCGTATTTTCTTAGACATTTAAATATGATTTATGTACGTTCATGTCCAAAATTATGTTTACATGCATAAAATCACAGATTTCACAAAAACTGTGAAATATACTTTTATGAAATCGTGGTGGAATCATAAATAACATCATAAAACACGGGGAAGAACCCCGTCTTTTAAAAGTAAAAAGGTTATGTTTTAAATTAATTTTTGAAGAAAAGGTGATATGTGATAGAAACTCTGTCACACTGCCTCACTTATCTGCTATTGAATAGTTATCTCTTTTTTATTTTAAACTTCAAGGTTAAGTTTTGCTAATGTACACCGAAAAGATTGTGTTTTTTTTTCTTTCCGTAAAGATTAATTTTTTTATATGTCTCTTTAACTAAATGCTTTTTTTTTTTAATTTCTAGCATAGTTAAAACGTGTTTACGAATTGGACTTGTATTTCTGTACGCATTTCCTTGCTCTAACTTGCTTTAGATATACTCGTATTCTCCTGAAGTTAAAATATGTTACTAAGGTTCACTATGGATGTTTGGTATTGAAAATAAAGTATGTCGCATTTATAGTTCGTTTACAAGGACACGCAAAAGTATTCCTTAACATTATGACGTACAGGAAAAATCGTTTTCTGTGCATTCTAATTATGATACACTTCGAAATATTATGGAATATCATTGAGGTGCAAATCATCATGTTTTCTATATAATATGGTGAACATAGGGTTCATAGTTAATTTACAGGGATACACAAAATAATTTTGTCAGCAATATATGATGGTTATAATCGTTAAAATTGCGTTTTCATTGTGTTACGCGTTTTAATTTGAACAGTTCCTTTGTATATTACTTGGTTTTTATAAATACTATAGATGTATTAATGCCCAAAGCCCACATTCTCTACGAAAACTCCATAGTATTCTCTTCAAGGAGAAAATGTCTTGAAGAAAATTTCAAAGACAGTCGAACATAAACTCAATGAAGGAGGTGCTTTCTGGATTCTTTTCTTTAATTATTTTGATGAATATTTACAGATGCATGGTTCTATACATATATACAATAAAAATTATCAAACACTTGATCTGGTTCTTCGAAATAAGGGAGGCTTAGCCTCATCAACAAACTGTAAATAATTACAGCGATCATGCTTTTAAAATAAAAAAAATCGCTTCGTATCGTTCCAGCCACAACAAAAACGAAGTCGCATTCTAAGGGAGGATGCGCGCCCATCGCGCGTCCTTCGTTGCTATGGGAGCAGAGAAAAAGTTTCTCTTCACACTCCCCACCTGAACTCTTAAAGAGTTCACAAATCAAAATTCCATCATAAAATCATAAAAATTGAATTTTTCGTATAAGTGGTTCAGTAATCTAATACAATTTTTAAAATTCGAATATAAAATACTAAATATAAGAATTCAAACAATATCTAATTAATCACTTAATTAGTCAAATTCAAAATATCAATAAATTCTAAATAAAACACTTTAAATTCAAACAGAGTAAAAATAATGACAGTTAAATAACACACACAATTTTTTTTGCAGTTAAATCATATACTTACTTATACTACCAAAATTCAAAGATTCTATATATAAATAAGACTAAAAATCAAAAAAAGAGAAAAAAATATTTAGAGTCCTAAATGCAGAAAAAACAAACTAAATAAATGTCTATAAAAATTTATAAATGTTTATAAAAAGTCTGCAAAAAGTCATTTGTTAGTCATTTTATATTTCAAAGGGATACAAGTGCTGTATGGATCTTTTTAAGATCCCACGCGCTGTTTTTATTTCGTATGAACGAATATTGCCATCTCTTCCAGGAATGGCAGTCTGAATCTTACCAAGTTTCCAAAGAAACTTATTTTTTGCGTCATCTTGAATTAAAACAATATCGCCCACTTTCAGTGGCGTATGGGCATTAGGATTTTTCAATGAATGGGCTGTTTTTAAATCCATCAAATATTGTTTTTTCCATTTGGTCCACAATTGTTTCAATAGTAAAGATTGAAATTTTTTTCTTTTCAGGAGTATTGATCTCTTTGAACAATCTTCAATTATTTCAAAAAAATTGATAGGAAATGAAAGTTCTTTTCCAAAATTTAAAAAGTGCATTGGAGTAAGAGGTTCTGGTTCATCGCTGTCGCTATATACATACGTCAGTGGTCGCGTATTCAAAACTGCTTCCACTTCTGTCAACAGAGTCGCTAATTTCTGTTGAAAGTCGTGGAGGGTTGAAAGTAAATGGAAAATAATCACGGAGGAAAGAAAATAATATATTACTGTACCTTTTTGTTGCCATTTTCTCATAAAAACTGTAAAAAAAATTGAAATTAAAATGCGTGCTATGTCAGTGATTTTTTTAATTTCTAAATATCGCACATTTTCAATTTTTAAATCGTCAAATAGAGCAAAAAATCTATTTTCAAATACAATTTGTTTGAAAATTCTATCTTAATTGACTGATTTATTATGGTTTTTAAAATAACTAGCCGCTCGTGGCGACCAGTTTGGTCTCCCGTAAATGTATGCTAGGCATTGTATCATGTTACTTTTATTCATAATTTAATTTACTTGCTCCATCCGTCGCCAAATTGGAAGATTCTGATAGAGAAATCGAGAACTTTCTACTTTTATGTCATGAATAACTTAAAACTGGAACATTTAAGATTAATCGCAAAGGACATTTTTCATAATAATCTGAGTTTCATAAATTTTTTACGTGACAGTGAAAAGCAAAATCTTGCTTATATCACAAGCACAAATTTTCCTGACTTGTACGCTGGAAAATTCTTTGTCTCAGAAGATCGTGTTTCTGAAACTATGCTTGCAATGATGGTCCGAAGAGGTTTCTGTTGCAAAGAACTGCTAGAGTCATTCGTACACAAAATAATGGCTTCAGGCCTGTACTTTAAATATGTTAGAGATGGATTGATTTACGTGGAAATTCTATTATCCTCACTAATGCCGGATTATGAAAATAGTAATAGAAAATTGACACTTACAGATGTTGCCCCCGCATTTATATTCCTTTTGCCAGGCTATTTTATATCTTTTTTGGTACTTATTGTTGCAATAAGGTCAAACATAAGAAAATGACTTCAATGAAAAAAATTCAAAAGAAAAAAACAAGAAAAGTGTATTATGAAACTTCTGTTTATTTGGTTTGGTACACAAATTTTATCAGTCAAAAAATTATTGTAGCTTTAATTTTTTTATATATGTCCAAAATGCCAACAGACGTTTTCAGATGTTGTTTCTGCATTTATATTGCTTTTGTCAGGATGTTTTATATCTTTTTTGTTTAAACAATCTTAAATCAGAAGAAAATGTCATCTATAAATAAAACTCAACAATCAAGAAGAAAAGTTGATCATGAAACACTTGTATAATTAGTTTCGCACACAAATTTTATCATTTAAAAAGTTGTTAAAGCTTAACCTGTTTCTATTCTAATAATATTTTTTTAAACGTAATTTTATTAAAATAATTTCATTTTTAAAAGTAAATTTACTCTAATAACTACCTACTCCTGAAATTTTCGAAAGTTTTTTTTTGTACTTCAAAATTCTAACTACAGACAGAGTTTTTTTTTAAATATACACTTGTTTCCATAAAAATGAATTGAATCTCAACTTTACGCATTATCACAATAGAAGTTTTTCTACTATAAAATGACAATAATAAAAATATCTTCAATACCAAAGTATTTTTTATGTTCCTTATAATAATTTTTAACATCCCCAAAATGATAAGTGAATATTCACATAAAATGTAGATGGGAAAAAAGAAGATGGGATGGATCTTTTGAAGAAACATATTATGTGTTAGTTATTTTAATATAATGAAAAAATATGCATGAGAGATAATGATAAACAGACGGATTGTTAAAGGACACCGTCTTGAGGAATATATTTTACAACGTATTTTAAAATAATATGATTTGCACTGAAAACCAAATCGAATCAGTAATCTTAAGTGAAAAAAACAAAACAAAACACCGCACTCTTAAGGAAAAATTTGACAACTTTTATGAATACCTAATATGTGAACGGACTTACATAATGCCATGTACATTATTTGAAGTAAGGATTATTTGTCAATGACGCAGGTAACTTTTCCAAGATAACCTCTTTTCCTTGAAATTTAGTTGTTTCTTCTGGAGCTCTTCATACTGCTGTTTTACGTCTTATAATATTTTTTAGTGATTCCTTCTGGCGTGAAACAATGCATTTTAGAGATGTGTAATTTTTTTTTCTGTTTTAGAAAAACAATGAGATTAGATGTAAAATTAGATTGTATGGTATGTTGGACAACGTAGACTGAACCCCTCCACCAGTTTGTGTGGTCGTTTACGAATAAAGCCTACCGTATCTGTTATTAAGAATAAGTTTAACAAGTTTCCACTTAATACAGTAGCATAAAGTAGTGTCTACTGCAGCAAATAATTTATTGCTAACCAAGATATTTGACTTGGATAGCTGATTCATCAAAGTAGACTTGACTACATTGTTAAAACCTACCAAACACTACCAAAATTTATTTCATATTAGTGACTTCTTGCTGACCATTTTATTGTGGAATTTAAGTATGACGAATTTAAGAACTAGCTGTTCGCTCCCCGTCTAACGAACATGGATCATGGATCAGGTCGCATGTAAAGCTTGATCGTGACAAAGATTCTCCTTTCTATAAGTATTATTCATGCAGTGCTACCTCCCCCCCCCCTTTATAACGTCCTGAAGTCGACTAAAAACTACAAATAGCTTTAAATTTCTGAGGAGCATAGTTGCCAGCTTTGACTTTAAAAAAATTCTGAAATAGCAAGTTCTTACCGGAAATTGCAAAAGAGGAGTTTTTACTTTGTGTAATTACGAAATGTTTGTTACCAAATAAAAGGAAAATTACTCTTTGAAATATTGATATGAATTTGGAAGTTCTAAAAAAAGAAAAAAAAAACTGGAAACCTTGTTTAGGAGTTTTATTGTTTGCTTGAAAATGCGATTTAGTATCATGTCACATTCAATTTTATTTTTGATTCCCTATAAAACACAAATGCATATTTTTTTTTTCACTGATAGCTTAATATCCGTATACTATGTACCACAAATATTTCAATATTGTATAACTGATATTTTTTTTATTTTTTTTAATGTTTAATTTACATAAAAAAATTTTAAATTGCTACTTGACTTGCCGCAACTGCACAAGACTGTTGGTTTTTGGCTTCGAAATGATATTGATTATGATGTAAAATTAATATACCTTGATCGCATACCTTATTTTATATGGTGGATGAAAAGGAGACAGTTAAATAGAGGTGGCTACTATTCAGATATGTTCGTTTTGAAGGATTTACCGTTCGAAATAATACTAAAAATGAATGTATAAAATTTCAAGTACGTGTATACCACCTAATAGAATTTCTTCAAAAGACTATTGAGCAGTGTTGTAGTCGAAAAAACTAACAAACAGAGTGTATACGCTATAGGCAGAGGGTACACTCTAAAGTCATGACGTCCATAAGTAGAATACACAGGTTATAGCTTTATTTGTAAAACAGAGAGTATACGGAGCTTCTTTAAAAAAAATCCAGAAGATACAAGGCGTATATCTCCGTATATACCCCACTGCGGTGAAAAGCAAAATGTTATTAGAAGAAAACAATCACTATAAAAAACTCTTAAAAGGAAATCTTCCCTTTACAACATTTTTTTTAGATTAAGAAAATACCTGTTCTTAAAGTTGCATTCTTATTTGCATTATCTATTCTCGTATATTTCTTCAGATGGGCAAATAATAGGTTTCCAAAGAACTAGAAAGTCAAATAAAAGAATAGAAAACAGATTTTTGTATCATCTATAAAGAAATCTAAATCAGTTAATATAAAAAAGGAAAAGTCAGATTCTTTTTTAATTCCGTTCTTGAAAAAAGAAAAAAAAAAAAAAAGCTGAAATCTGTTGATAAGATTTCGGTTCATCGCTGATAAGAAAATTCTATATTCCCAAATATGAATTTTGGAGTATGGATTCAAAAAGTGTCCGTAAAATAGAGATGTTGACTATTCGGGCTTGTCCATTATGAAGATTTTACTGTATTTTTAGAATATAAAATAGTAGATTTTTACAATTTTCTAAACAACTGATTTAAGTTAATGAAATTTATTTTCTAATTTTTTACAATCTCATTTTATTCATTTTAATGTAATAACACCTCTAAATAACAAACACTTTAAGAGCGCCGAATTATTACAGTGCTGGACGGTGACCACTATTCAGAAGTAAAAATGTATAAATATATAGATGTTGAAAAAGTGACCGTTAAATAGAGGTGGCCACTATTCAGATATGTCCGTTTTGTAGGATTTACCTTTCGAAATAATACTAAAAATGCATGCATAAAATTTCAATTATGTATATACCACCGGATAGAATCTCTTTAAAATACTATTGAGCAATGTTGTAGTCTAAAAAAACAAACAAACAGAGGGTATACGCTATAGGTAGAGGGTACACTCTAAAGTCATGACTTAAGTTTATTTTCTTATTTTTTACAATCTCATTTTATTCATTTTAGTGTAATAACACCTCTAAATAACAAACATCTTAAGAGAGCGGAATTATTACAGTGCTGGACGGTGACCACTATTCAGAAGTAAAAATGTATAAATATATAGATGTTGAAAAAGTGACCGTTAAATAGAGGTGGCCACTATTCAAATATGTCCGTTTTGTAGGATTTACCTTTCGAAATAATACTAAAAATGCATGCATAAAATTTCAATTATGTATATACCACCGGATAGAATCTCTTTAAAATACTATTGAGCAATGTTGTAGTCTAAAAAAACAAACAAACAGAGGGTATACGCTATAGGTAGAGGGTACACTCTAAAGTCATGACTTAAGTTTATTTTCTAATTTTTTACAATATCATTTTATTCATTTTAATGTAATAACATCTCTAAATAACAGACACATTAAGAGCGCGGAATTATTACAATGCTGGACGGTGACCACTATTTAGAGGTAAAAATGTATAAATATATAGATGTTGAAAAAGAGACCGTTAAATAGAGGTGCTCATTATTCAGATATGTCCGTTTTGAAGGATTTACCGTTAGAAATACTCTATAGGCAGAGAGTATACGCTATAGGCAGAGGGTACACTCTAAAGTCATGACTTCCATGAGTAGAGTATACGTTATAGATTTATTTGTAAAACAGAGAGTATACGGAGCTTCTTTAAAAAATCCAGAAGGTATACGGCGTATACCTCCATATACCCCTCACTACACTCCTGCAAGCAGAAAAACAAGATGTTATTAAAGAGCACACTCACAATACAAAAATGTTAAAAGTAAATATTTCTTTTATAACCTTTTTAGATTAATAAAATGCCCTTTCTTAAAGTAGCATTATTATTTGCATTATCTATTCACGTGCATCTTTTCGATGAGCAAACAATATGTTTCTAGAAAACTAGAAAGTCAAGCAAAAGAATTTAATAAAGAATATTGTATCATCTAAAAAAGAAATCTTGATCAGTTAATAAAGAGAAGCAAAAGTCAGAATCTTTTTTTTAATTTCGTTCTTGAAAAGAAAAAAAAAAAATGAAGACGAAATCTGTTGATAAGATTTCGCTTCAGCGCTGATAAGAAAATCAGATTAAGTACTTCTATTGAATTTCAAGAGCTTAGCGGAAATGATACATATTCCATATGCTTGTTTATTATTTTTTTAAATAAAACTTTTGAAAACAGTTACCTTGTAATAGAAAATGTGGGATCGAATATTTGATCACTGTTAATAAAATTCATTTTTGCAAGCTGATCAACTAGATATTGTCATTCAGTTTGATCTCTGGCTATTTAAGATTGTTAAAAGAAAGTTTGTCTTTTTACGTGTGTGTGGGTGTTTTGGCGATGACTGGGGAAATTTATTGCAAGTAGAGACCTAAAAATTTGATTCCAGAGAGACAAAAACAGGTCAAAATGCATCTGGGTCTCAGATTCTGGATTTTTGGATTAGAGTTTCATTATTTCATGTTGAATGGAGCGATTCGCGTATTTTTCCATTCTCCCAAGTTCGCGGACGATCTTGACTTACTCATAAAAGCAACTCAAGTTCAATCTTTGTTCAGATATAGTAAATTTTATCTTCTTTTCAATAAGTTTATTCGGTATTCGTACAGCGATTTTTAACTCTTTTGCAATAAAAAAAGAAGAAATTCCTATGTACGCAGCAGACTTCTATTATGTTTTTACAACTAATTTTAATCTCTTCATTGATAATGGAGCTTTAGAAGTTCCGAAACAGCTATTTCCCCCCTTTGGTACGCATATTTTTTACAATTACACTGTACAGTTACTGTACAATTAAGCTGCATATATTTATTTTAAACGAGTAAATTTAATTGTACACAGTACACCGTACTGTACACTTTACACTGTGTACTTGACAATTACACTTTAATTACACTGTATGTATTTAAAATTACACAGTCTATATTTACAATTACACTGTAAATATTTAAAATTACACTGTCTATATTTAAAATTACACTGTCTATATTTAGATTTACACTGTATATTTTCAATTCGTGCTATTTTTAAGTTGCCTTTGCATCTTTTCAGCTTTCCGGACGTTGAAAGATTGGGAAGGGGGGGGGGGTAGTTTCTGTTCGGAAATATTTCTATTGTAAGAACGGTATATTTATACATTTGCTAATTCTACAAAATACTAAAAAAATATTTTAAATAAAACAATTCAGTGGAATTATAAATATCACACAAAATCCTTTTAACCTCCTGAGACCTGGCATCCATTTAAATGGATGTTTAGCTTTCTCCTTCTATTGCGTTAAATTTCATTGTAGCAATCTAAAACCAGTTTGGCACGGTAATGTATGAATCAAAAATCAACATTCAGCTTTTGGATTTTGGCAACGGTAACTACTTTGTTTACAAAATGGCGTAATAAATGAGTCAAGTTGGAATTTTACGTTCTGCTGGTAAGTTTCGTTTTTATGTTATTTTAATTTGTTTAAACTACATTCTTTTGCAATTTTAATAGCAGATGTTAATACTTTCCTTATGTTCTTTATAATAAATTCTATTCTTTCAAATACTTTTAGCATTTTTTTAGTTATTTTGAAGCAAGTTATGTCCTGAACATCCATTTAGATGGATGTGCTGTAAAACAAAATAAAAAAATCAAAATTTATTAATTTCTGTAAAAACATCATTTTTGATGCCTATTTGTTGAAAAAAACTCATATTAAAACTAATATATGCATTATATTTCGCTAAGGGTCTCAGGGGGATAAACCTGAATTTAATTAATTAATTTCAATTGGCAAAATCCTTCTAAAATTTATTAAATGAGTGTGAAAGTCTTCTAATGTAGTTTTAAACATTCACGAAAAAGGCTTTAGAAAATGCAGATTCCTCGAATTCGTAATCTGGGAATAAAGGGTTAAATAAATATTTAAATACCGAAATGGAATCTTTAGATCTAGTAACATCAGAAACCAATGTATTTTCTAAAGTCTAAGAAGCATTTATAAAAACAAAATTTATTTTGCTGCCACCGATTTTCAGAAAATTTCCTATTAGTTTTGATAGTGCATTGATCAGTTTTGTTAACCCAGAAATTAGTTTTTTCGAATGCTAACTGTTACGGAATCGGCATTATTTATTTTTGTTCAAAATCACGCGATCAGAGATGAAAAATGTAAAGAAAAACAATTGACTTGAAATGACATTTATTATTTTGTTTTTGCGCGTTCACATGTTATTGTCGCTGGTTAAAAAAGAAAAAAAAGGATAAGTTTTGATGTATTCTGTGGCAACTTCCTATATTTTTGTAGATTCAAGTAAGAAAGAAAATAAATGCTGGTAGCTTGTTTTTTATGAGTTATTATTACCAAGTTTTGAAGTTATCTCCCCGTAGGAGTTGTTCCATAAATAGTACAACTATACGAGCACAAAGGTGCTAATGTGAGTATGGTTTAAGTTTAAAATATAAAGTTTATTAAAAGTTTTTCCTTCGTAGAATTTAAAAGTAAACATAAATCTGCTTTGCGTGGTACGTTTTGTGGATTTGTAACACTAACCATTTTCAAATACCGTATATTTCCGTGTATAAGCCGAGCATACGACTTTTCAGGGAAAAATCTTCCAAAATCGGAAACCCGTATATAAGCAAACGTGATGAAAAAATGAGGGAACGAAAACTTACTTTTTTTTTTTTTTTTTTTTTTTTTTTTTTTTTTTTGCATAGCTAATAGAAAAAAAATGCGCTCTTCAAAATTATTGATATCTCCTAGAGATCTTCGGTGAATCATAGGTGGCTTTACTTCTATTCTTCAACAAGGCTCCGTTTAACAAGTTCACGCCGGCGCGGTGGGTCATACTCGACTGTCTCAGAGCTGACAAGTCTCCGGCTTTTTGGATACCAGTATTTTAATACAGAAAATATTGTTTTATTTAATTAGAAAAATTGGGAGATTTAAAGGAACAACATTTTCTCTAAAATAACAGTGGTGTGCAAAAAGCCGGACACTTGACAACGCTGAGACAGTCGAGTGTGACTCACCGCGCCGGCGTGAACGTGTTAAAGACAGGCTCCGTTCGAAATGGACTGCATGGATGTCATCTGGGAATGAAGCTGTGACAAATGGCGGTAATTAAAATTTTTTTTTGACATCGTTACTAACTGTGAATGGACGAAAAAAGATAAGCTTGGTATGAATTACCACAAGATATAACAGCCCGATCTTTCAAAAAATGTTGCATCACTAATGCGATGGATGAAAGTGAAGATGGTGTCATTTTTGAAGAAGATGGCGATTATGATGAACTGACGATAATCATCCTGATGTACCAATGAGAGAAAGCAATTTGAAGGAATTGCTTGAAAATTCTGACAATGACTTGGATAGTAAAAGATGATTGGCGACTTTTTTCATTA
Source organism: Maratus speciosus (assembly GCA_963932465.1). NCBI lineage: Eukaryota > Metazoa > Arthropoda > Arachnida > Araneae > Salticidae > Maratus > Maratus speciosus. Next base: position 104,752,617 of record OZ010795.1, on the reverse strand, counting down.
TAAAACAATAGAGTATTAAAGTATTTTTAGACATTTGTAGGTATTTTTTATGTTTTTTATATTTACCGTTCATTTTATTTTAGTATAGCAAATTTGGGAATTTTCTTAGACTCGTGTATAAACCGCCCCCCCCCTTCCCCCACTTTCAAGTCAAAAAAATGTCCAAAAAATCTCGGCTTATACACGGAAATATACAGTAAACATTTTCATGTTTAAGAACACGTTTTACAGACAGACATGTTTGAATTAACAGCGTTAGCAATAACATTAAGAATAATATTGGTTTGTTACTCTTGCTTCTATAAAATTCAATTAAATAGCTAAAAATGTTTTATTGTTGACATCCGAAAAACCAATATTCTGGAAAACTGATTAATACACTATAAAAAATACTCGGAAGCATTTCTGATAATCAGTGGCAGCAAGTATATTTTCGTTTAAATTCCTCCTCTAAATACAGGGTGACCATAATTAAAACACTCCTACATCGACCTTTCTATTTAACCCTTTGAAGGCGGTGGGATATATTACATCCCTCCTAATTTTAATCATAATTGACATCAGAAACTTTTAATTAAATTTTACTTTTTAAACTTTGGTAGAAAAAAGTTGCGAAATTGCTTTCCCTTATTTTGAACCGAATTTTTTCGAAAATTTCAGTGCGAATTCAACATTACAGAAACGCAATTATTTGCCCCTGAAAGAAATATTGAACTACTCAATGTATGACCAACAAATTTTGTGCACTTGCTGTTAAAGACATGGTGAAACAGCACTCTAAAAACTAAATGTGTAAATTAATCAAATTTACACATATATATGTGTAAATTTCTAAAATTACACACTTGTCATAAAAAATGCACACTTTTTCAAAATTTTACCTGTTTTTATGTTTTTATGTTATAAAAGTAAGTGTATAATTTGTTATCACTTGAAAAACACAAATAAAAGTGTAAATGGAGAAAAATGCCTGAAATTACACAAATTGGTGTGTTATTGTAATTGATCTATGTAATTTATCACGTAATTATATATGTACAGTCGTGGAAAAAAAAGTAAACACTTCCTACTAACTCCTCAACAAATTACCGTAGAAGGAAGTTACTGGTACCGAACGATTGGAAATAAAGACTACTTTTAAATGATGTATATAAAATTTGCTCAGGGTCCCATCTACATATTAAAACGAGCCAAAACTTCAATTTTTCCAATAGCAATACACAATTACTAAAAACCTAATTACTACCAAAAAACAAATTTTCATGCAATTCGTACCATAAGTTTCCGAGGAATTAATTATTTTAAAATGAGCGTATTTTAAGGGCTGTATCCAAATTGAAGTTCGGTACTCGATTCTTAACCGAGAGAGCCCCCTTCTTGATCAAGGCAGCTTAGGCACCACTCAAGCGGTCAATGAAGCCGGTTAGATTACAGGACAGCAGAAGAAATTTCAAAATATCAACACACTTCTATCATAGTCGGCCCCTTAAGCCATCATTTTGCCGTTTTTTAAGCATAATTTGAAAACTACTTGGAAGAAAAATGTGAAATTTTGGATTTCCATAAAGCAGGACTTAATAAATGTAAATCCATCAAAAGTAGGTTGCAATTCATAATTTTTTTGAATATTAATTTCACAATTCATAATTCATATAATAAAATTATAAAATTTACAAATTCAGCGTATTTATGTTTGGGTATATCAGAATTATTGCTACACAAAAAATTCGCACATTAGGAGCAGAATTTCAAGAGATATAAATAAAAATATGAAAATGTAATTTAACATTAGAAGCACTAAATTTTGAATGTTTATAATTAAAAAACTTATCATTCAAATGACTTGAAATTTGGGCTCTAGGCATAGTTTGAACCGAAGATTTGAAATATCTCGTTAAAATTGGGTATTGCCATTGAAAAAAAATGAAGTTTGGGTTCGTTTTAATATGTAGATGCAAATTTTATATGCATCATTTAAAAGTAGATTTTATTTCCAATCGTTCGGTACCAGTAACCTTCGTTTATGATAATTTGTTGAGGAGTTAGTAGGGGGTGTTTACTTTTTTTTTCCCACGACTGTACCTAGATAAGTGTGCAAAATTCTAAAATCACCCACTTATCATAAAAATTACACATTTCGTAGAAAAAATTAATTGTTTTATGTGTATTTCCTTTATGACATTAAGTCTGTAAGATGTTATCAATTGATAAACTCGGACAAATGTGTAAATGTAGATAATACCTGGATTTATACTAATAGGATGTTAAAAAAATTATAAGTGTGTAAATCTTAAAGTGTGTAGACATTAAAAAAGGGATGGATGGCTTAAATATAATTCAGGTCTGCATTTTTTATTAAAATAATTCCATTGCGTAAATAAAGAACTGTAACAGCATTTTCAAAATAAAGAACCAAAACGTTTACTTTTTGGGGGGGAGAGGGGATTAAGATGCTCTGACCTCTCCCCCGTTTCAGCTAAATTAGCAGAAAATAAACAAATAATAAAAAAAAGAATTAAAAGTAATTGTCTTAACCTTTAACTGATGTTACAGGTCTCACAGACCGCTACTTTTTCCAATTTTTATAGTTTAATTTGTAACGTTCAGTTTAACTAAAAACGCTACCGAAATTTTGTTTCATTTAGAACTTTAATACTATTGCTAGAGGCTTTTGAATAGGTGAATTTTAATTATAACAGCCCAGTACAAAAAGTTTAGTATAAAAACACCACCCTATGAGTTAATCGAGCCTTTTATTCATCTTTTGATGGAGCGGTCTCACAGACCGCTTCACAGTAGTTGTGTGATAATTTCTGTGACATCAGTTAAAAGTTAGGGGGAGAGGCTGATATGATAGAAAAATCTTAGTTCTTTTTTCCTTTAGCGTTTAATTATTCTACATCGATATAGTAAGAATGGACTCAGTAAGTACTACTCAGTGACGCCATATTGTGACTAAAATATGAATTTCTTCCAAGACTTAAAAAAATACAAAAGCCACTTCAAAATGTGTTATCCATTGTAAACAAAAATCTCTTCCCACTTTCACATCTCACATTGTAACCAAAATGGAAATTAAAAAACTTTGTACCTCTCTGTACATCAAAATATATTCAGAAGTACTAAATAAAAATCTTAAATTCCTTAAGTATATCATTCTCAAAGTAAAATTAGGAAGACAGGGACATCATAATAGATATATAGACCCTCTTTATGCTTATTCATTTATTTAAATAATAGTTCTTGTACTGTTGGCTTTTTTTCTGCTCTCTCAACCCCCCCCCCTTCCCCTTAATTTAAATTACAGAAGTTTAAGAATTCCGTAGAATATAAAAAAAAATATTTCGAACTCATTCATTGCCTAACATAAAATCTAATTCATGCAATTTGAGAATTTGGAATTTGTTTTCTGAATTACTTTTAAGAATTTGTACATGGAATATAAGAAGTATAGGTCTCATCCTTCTAAGTTTAGATTAAACCCTAATTTCTGTTACCCGCTTCATAGACCGCTGCTTTTCCCCTTTATTACAGTTTGACTTGTAATTTCAGTTCAACTACAGATACCTGCGAAATTTTGTTTTGTTTGAGCTCTAGTACTGTTGTTACAGACTTTTGAAAAGGTGAAAATTAATTACAATAGTGTTGTGTAAAAAGTTTAGTACAAAAACAGTATCCTGTGAGTTAATCCAGCCTTTTATTCCCATTTCGATGAAGCGGTCTAACAGACATCCCACAGTAGTTACGTGACAATTTCTGCCTCTGCAATTAAGGGTTAAACAAGTTAGAATACTTTCGTTAGAATTATACGATCAGCTACAAATTATGTACACCGTCTTATTGTTAGATAGACAGTGTGTTGATCGTTTGGAATGACTATATGAGACTTGGAAAATGTTTTGTGTTGCAATATTTCCCGGAAAAATGAAAGAGTAAAAATGTGTAAGGGAAAAATATAATGTTTCTATTCAAGATTTGTTAATACATTTTTTTTTCAAAAAACGGTTCCTAAATATGATGTAAATAGGATATTAAATCAAATGCTAATCTATATTTTGAATTTTAAATGTTAATTTCTCATGCTTACTGTTCTTTTAGGAATGAAACATCTATCCCGTTCAAGTACGGTGCCTAACCCTGAGGTTCGGGATAAATGGCATAAATCATTAAGTTTTTTGATAAAAATCCCATATTACCTGTTATTTATATTGCAATAATATTTTTTATGAAGTTCTACATTAAAAACTGGAGTAGATAGGTTTAGCTATTCTATTTTCAGTATGTAGGAGGGGGAGGGGGCGGAAATGCATAAATATTTCTGAAAGAAAAATCTTTAAAATATTAAAAACAACGTGAGCTGTTACAGTTTAACCCGGGAGAACTCGCTAGTGAGAATTTCTCTCACGGTGACCAATTCCTTTCCTTTTACTTTACATTAGCTTAATATCATTTTTTTTTTGCTTGGCTTAGTACTTTTACTCACAGTTATGTAAAATAATTGAAATAACATTTTAAAATTTTAATTAAAATGAAAAATGGTTTAAATAAGAGTTTTTAAAAAAGTACGACGGTGAGAAAAAATCTCATGCCGCGAGTTCTCCCGGGTTAAAGAATAAGTGAGGGAAATTGTTTTTTGTTTTATTTATATTTTAATTTATTTTAATTTATTTTTATTTTTATTATTTGTTTGATTTAGAAGTTAGTCTATTCACTGTATGTGAAATCCAGATTACACAGGTTCTGCACATAAATTGTTTATATACGATTTTAGGATTCCGCACCAAATCTAACAGAAAGATAGTTTGTAGTAACTATAATTTCAGTTGATCCTGTTTCTCTCTATTCTAAAAAAATGTAACTACTGCTGTCACTGCCGCCGCCGCCGGTTTTGAATTTTTTGTGACCGGAGGTCTTTCTTCGTTAATATTAAGAAAAATAATGCATACAAAATTATGAAAATCGGTAGTGTTATACAGAAATGTCTGATAAACACGTTGATGCAGACAGTTTTCAAATCGAAGAATTATTTTAAGAGATATTTAATGCTAAAGTTGGACAAAATCGTTCCACTAAAAAAAGTTTTATAGTAGCAAAAACTATACAGCGGATTTTAATAATTTTTAGTTCATTTTATACGTTATAATTTCTCGGTGTGGAGAATTGATTTATTTTTTTAATTTGACTCATTTTTCGAGGTTTTATATCTATTTTAAATTCAAATTTTCAGCATTTCGAGAGATATTTTTTACAGATTTTAGAAAGTGATATTAATTTAAACTGTTGCCAACTGTATAAACAGCGGAAACAATAATGTTTGCTTTAAAAAAAATATTTATACGTGCAATAAATTAAAAATTTATTTACACGTGACTATTATAAACAGGAAAAAACATTTGGAATTAGAATTAAATAATTATGTACAAAAAGCAGGAACTTATTAAAAATTACGTCATAAAAACTATAATTACACGTGAATTTTAAGAGAGAAAGGAATTTTTAAAATAATAAATTTATTAACATGCGTTTGAAGTCTTAAATAGGAGAAATTAAGTCATATTTACATCACATAACAGTTATAACATAAAATGAACACAAAATAATATTGCAAAACGGTTTAAATTTACAAATTGCGCTAGACATTTATTTGATATTTTGAGAGGATACTTTTCAACTATTTTTCTTAAGAAAGCGCAAATAATATTTTATTTCTAACACAAGTATTTTCACGTGAATATTAAAAAGAGAAAGAATAGTTTGGTCAAAATTACGTCAGATTAAAAACGATTAATTTAAAATGTCTCATTTAAAAGAACTTTCTTTTCGCTTTGTTAAAAAATACCGGGAGACAAAGATTCTGTTTACTTAATTCCTTTTATATTAGCTTATTTTGAAATGTTGTTACACGTGTCTACGTCATCAAGTTATTTTTATTTCGACGTTTTATTGGTATTTTTATTAATGTTGTACTAATTTATTTGTTCTTTCGTTATTTAAAATAAAAATTATGTCAATTTGTATAATTTGGCGAGTGGTTTGGCGATTTATATAATTTGGCGAAATTAGTCGACAGGATAATCAAGTAGTACCGCAGCGGATTTGGCGTTAAAATTTCCCCAATCAAAGAGAAATGAATAGAAATCCGTTTATAGGGAGATGGCCACTGTTTTTTAAATTATAATTCAATCTTTCGAAATATTTTTAAAGCCGATCACATTAGCGTGCATTTAGAGTCTGCGGTGTCTGGACGGGGGTTGGCGAGCGTAGCTCGTAGGGGGCCGAGCCCCCTAGTTATGTAAAAAAAAGTATATCAATAATAAGAAAATGATTTGTCTTTATATTTAAAGTAAATTGCCAATATACATTGTGGGTATACTGTTTCGTGGTCGTAAAATAATCCTACTAGAAAGGACCAACATATCCAGCATATGCGATTGAAAAACATTTTGTTCACAATTTAAACATATCCAAGTATATGGTTAAGAAATCTGTGTGCAGAAAAATTTTGCTTATTTGGAACATTATATAAAAATCTACGTATTTTGAATATTATAGAAATCTGTGTTTTGCATAGTATGCAGAAATATGCGTAAGAACAGAATATTACACAAAAATATATGTATTCTGCATATTACACAAATAAATGTGTATTAAACATATTACACAAAAACTGTAATTTACATATAACACAAAAATGTCTGTTTTCTGCATGATAAGGGAGACCGGGGGAATGGCGCCACTCGGGGTTATGCCGCCACCCCGTTTAGTTTAAAAGCTAACCGCAGTTTGAGATAATGATTGCGCCTACACTATAGCGGCCAACAATAGAAACAGTGCCTAGTGTGAGAATGGATTTGTTGTACGTCGTTCGCTTGTTCTAGTGAAAAATTTAGTTTTCATATAGTTGCTTCTTATTTTGGAGCTTCAAATGAGTAGGGGTAAACACCTTTTATTGAAACAATAGGTACTTAAGATAATATTACCCGTAATCTACATGCATTCGCCTACAGTTTGATGCAATTTGTTGAACAATTTCGGTTGTTCTTTCGGATTTGCTGATGGTTTTCCACTATATTGTCCTCTAGGGGTAATGCCGCCACCATTGTAAAGGGTGACTTTTCCAATTTGAGTAAAATTGTAAGCTTAGCACATTAATAAATCTAGCTTAAGAAACATTATAATTATTCATTATTTTGATAAATTATTGCTTTCTAAACATTTTTAGTAGGTTATGTGTTTCCTAGTATCCATTTTATGTATTTACTAGGTCATTAAAGAGTAGCGTCATTACCCCGATACTACAGAGGTTGAAAGAAATTTTTTTATGTGTGCTTACTTTACAGTTATGATTAAGATTAAATTTATACAGATACTAAAGATAATGATTCAGCTTTAGAATTTTTACTATTAAAAAATAAACATTTTTTTGAGGTGGAAAAAATTAAATTCCCTTAAGGTGTCGCCATTCCCCCGGTCTCCCCTACACAAAAATATGTGTAATCAAAAAAGATTACACAGATATATATGTGTAAGAATATTACACAGAAATATGTGCATTCTTGTGCAAGTTACACATTAGTGTTTTTCAAGAGTGATCAGATAATTTTTACACACTTATTGTTATCATCAAATTACATATTAAAATGGATATTTTGAAATTTACAAATTAAGTGTGCATTTTGGCAATTTACACACTACTTTACACATATAGACAAATCGTTTTTGTATCATTGATATACCTGTTTTTACGTGTAAATTTACACATTTATTTCTTAGAGTGGAAGTGCGCGAAAAAAAAAAAAATAGTTTCAGCAACCAACGATAGTTGGCACTGTACAACTGGTCATACGCTGAAAAATGCATCTCTACAAACTTTGCTGAACGTAATAAATGTTCACGTGACAAGGGCCTAATCGATGGTTATCTAAGCACGGAATGCTGCTCAATATATTTTCCTTCATGAAGATATTAAATCTGCAGTCTCTGGACAGCTTGTTCAACTGCAGATCTCAACAAGCCAACTGAGATTCTTCTCACAATAGTCCAGGCAATAGAGACCGTATAGGGACTCTACCTAACAAAATTCATGGTAGTTCTGAAAAAAGGCTTACTATATGTTTTTTCTGTCGCTGAATCCGAATTTGTAACTTCCCACCAAAATTTCACCCGGCAACCCCCCAAAAATTGATTTCTTGAAAAAATTTGGTTTTTGAGAAAAGCGCGCGGGGAATGTTCCGAGGCAGCCCCCTCTCTCCCCGTTTATCCTACGTCATAGTGTCATATAGCCTATTTGTTACAAATTTTGTCTAGTTTCTGAATTTCGTAATGCTTTTCTCCTAAAACAATAAGAAATTTAAGTTAATAACAACTATTTGGGGGGGGGGGGTTCGGGGGTGAAAATATTGGGGGTAAGTTAAAAATTCGGATTCACGACCCAAAAAACTTAAAGTAAACCTTATAAGGAAAGTTCGGAGGGGAGAGGGGAGGGCGAATGTAAACGTGTGAGTGGTTGAGGGGAATTGCGCAACTTAGCCCACGCAGCATCGTGCGCATGTTCCGAGGCAGATACCCCCTTATCCTTCATCCTAAGTCATAATGTCATATATCTAATTTGTTGCAAATTTTATCTATTTTCGGAATTTCTAGATACTTTTCCCCTAAAACAATAAAATTGATTTTTTTAATAAAAACCTTTTATGGGGGGCTTTTTGCAAAAATTTGGGGGGTTTCCGGTGGAAATTTGGTGGGAAGTTACAAATTCGGATTCAGCGACCCAAAAAACATAGAGGAAGCCGATTTCCAGAACTACCATTAATTTTGCTAGGTAAAATTCCCTATTGCCTGTACTACAAGTAGAGTGATACCTTCTTTCAGGTATTCTAAGGATAATAGAAGTCCTGGATGAAAAAGATCTTTTAAGTGTCCTCACAGCAAAAAAATCACACGGATTAAGACCGGAGATTAAAATGGCTAGGTTGTCAGAAACGTGTGACTGTTGCTTATTGAAATGATCCAGAATAAATAACATTCTCCCCAATTTTTATCCTCTTTTATACCAAGGGCATGGATGGAAACCATGGGTTAATAGAAAATTTCCTGCTTACAAAGTTAAATTGCAGTTGTAACTTTCGTACAATACGCACTCCATCATATTTTCTCTCCTTTTTTTTTTTTTTCTTTCTTTCAAAAGAACTGACAAGCTGAGTAAATTAAACTTTATGAGATGAGAAGAATGTTTACAGAGTTGTTGCCGACAAGGCATCTGAGCTAAGCCGTAATTTTAAATTAACTGAGCTATTTTGTAAATAGTAACATGTAAATACGTTGTAAATATTAAATTTATTAGTCGATGAAAGTTTATCGAGTTTTAATTTGTAACTAAGATAGTTTCCACCCCGGATTCTAAATAATATGTTACACAGTTACAATCACAGTTTAATCTTATTTACTTTCCTTTCCATTAGGGCAATAGAAATTAAAACTGAAAAAGTTTATTTCCCATGTGTTTGGGTTTTTTTATTATTGTATTTCTTTTTTTACTATTTTCTGTTGTTCAGCGCCATTTATTAGTGTTCCTGGAACTTTTTTTTTTTTTTTTTTTTTTGCGTAATCCGTTTTCCCATGTCTTGAATAGTATGTGCACAAAATTTGTATACTTTACAATGAATAGTTACAGGGAGGTCAGAGATGGGGTGTTTTAATTATGGCCATCCATTATAGAAAATATATTGGTTTCCAAGATAGCTAAAGATAAAGAACGCTTTGTGGAATCAGGGATAACACGGAAGAGGTTATTGTATATTTTCGGTTGTGGTTATATTATATTTTAATAGATTAAGAAATACCTGTTTTTTGTCAGTGAAGGCTTACTGTGGAGACACGAAAAGTTTTAGTTTCTGTTAGTCTGTCTGTTAGTTTGTCTGTTAGTCTGTCCGTTAGTCTGTCCGTTAGTCAGTCTGTTAGTCTGTCTGTTAGTCTGTCTGTTAGTCTGTCTGCCTGTTCCGCGATAACTGCCGTAAAAAGCATCCGATCGGCTTGAAATTTACTGGACATGTTGATGAGGTACCCGGACTTAGCTGTATAGTTTTTGGTTAAATTTGGTTCATTCGTTCGGGAAATATGGAACATTTTATTTTTCTCTATAATGCTTTTCTATGGCAAGTCAGACGATTTTCAGATTTTCATTTGTTGAAAGAAATGGCTCATATGAAAAATCGATTTAAATGGTAAATTTTTGATGCTGAAATTTTTAAATAAGATTATTAAATTATTCCAATTAGTTTGAAATTTTGTCAATATACTTGCGAGATTTTTTTAATTAGGTTTATAATATTGGGGTTAATTTTATGCATGTTTTCCAATAATATAAATGATTTTGTTTTATCAATTTGACATACTGCATATTTCATTTTTTCCTCTTTCTTTCATCTGTTGCCTAGCAACGTATTTGGTCCTAATAATATTAGTATAGTTGCGTGTATAATGTTTGAGTAAAGCCAACGTCAAAACGGATGAATTAATGCATTTGTATCTTTGCATATAGATGGATTTTAGCCCAGAAATAAAAATAGGCAATATTTCATTTATTTTATTTATTTTATTCAAATATTTTGACAAAAAATACAAAAGTTCATTATTTTCATAGGGAATAACGTAACATTTTCCCATAACATTTACCAATATTTCTTTAATTGTTGCCAAGAAAATCAAAACACGGAATAATATTTTCTTTTAAACAATTTTCAATTGAAATGTCTTGTCGTGTAACAGGAAAAATAAAAATAAAATTAAGAATAGAAAAATTAATATGGCGGCATATTGGAAATAAAAAGAAAACTCTCGAGTATTTCTTAATATAACAAGATGAAAAGTTTTGAGTAAGTACGCATAGCGGGTGAATTAAACGTCATTTATCGAAAACAAAGATGCTGGAATAAAAAGATCTTGGGTAAAATAAAATTAACTATTATTCACGAAGGAAAGAGATAGATGGGGATGCAGTGTGCCGTAAAAACAGTTTGCGATGCGATGTGCGTTATCGCTCAGATTTAAATGCCCTCATTCGGCCCAAACAAAACAAGCATGTGGAACAGGGACCGAATTCTTTGACTTCATCCGTGCATTTTTTTTTGTAAAATGAAAATGATCTGCTTATATTTAAGCAATAAGCATTCTAAGGTAGCATTTCATTGTATTATGAATTAAAAACTCTATTACTAAAAATATTATTCTGTTTTTTTTTTTTAAGCACGTCGTTGTGTTGAGCCGAATGTAGCGGATTTTAGGGTTACATTTTTGGCGTCACTTCAAGATATATTGTCTGCGTACGGTTAACATGAATATTTTATTTTAAATTTAAATTTTATTAATTTGTAAAAAAAAAAAAAAAAAAAAAAACTTATGCTTATCCTTATAAATCACAGCGTAAAAAAAGTCTAAGATATACTATAACCATTTGCACAATGAATAAAAAATTACGAATGTAAATTTAAATAGACTACGGGGAGTTCAGGGGAGAGCCCCCCCCCCCCCCCCCACAGAGCCCCCCTGAAGAAATGCAATTTTTGATTTAAAAAGCTACCAGAATAAGTAGCTCATCAGAATTTCAGAACATCAATGTATAACCACTTGTTTAACACTTTTAATTTCTGAAACTTTACGAAGTATCTTGTAAGCTTATAAATATTTATGTAATTTGAAAAATTTTAAAAACGATTGTAGGAAGTTGAATATTACGCAAAGAGTGTTAAAAAACAATGACTTGCAAAGATGACGTTGAGGCTCCTGATCTGCAGATTTACTAGTTATTTTTTATTTTATTTATTTACTTTTTTGTAATGTAGTATAATCGACTGTGTCTGAAATTCTTAGAGAGATAATGAAAAAAAGGTAATCACAAAATTTTTGAATTACCTCCCTTTCGTATAGAATGGCGCCTTACATGTAAAAATATCTTTACTACAGGGTGACACATAAATACTGTGACGCAAATAATTCATAACTTTCAACTGAAGAAACAAAACAACCCATTTTATTCAACCTTCGAAAGAGAACAAAATTCTATACAAGAAACAATCAAGATCATTCGCAATGGCTTCCCCCCAGGCGATGCAGGCATCTAGGCGCTTCAGGAAATTGTTCAAGATGGCCGCAACAGAATATTTATGGCGTGATTTCGGTCCAGGGTTTTTCCATAGCGCGTTTCAGGGAATCCAGAGTCTTGTGCTTGATTGCAGAATCTTTTTGCTCCAGGATCCTCCAAACAGCGAAGTTTGTTTGGGGAGGGAGGGTTGTTGGAGGAATGCAGGATTAACCTTTGCATACCATGTTTTCCTACAAAACAGCGAATTAAGTTAAACGGAAATAGCAATTAGACAACAATAAAAGCACGAGGAACTCGAATAAAACAATGGCATAGCCCAAAAATTCAAAAAACGTTAAACTAAATTGAAATTTTCATCACGTCACAGTATTTATGTGTCACCCTGTAGAAGTCTTGAATTATAATTTTTTATATCCAACCAGCGACATTAATATGTCACTAGTCATTAATCACGTTCATAAATGAGGCATTAGAAGACATCTATAAATTTTACAATAAAACATATAAGCAAGGGACAATTTATTTTAATAAGAAAATTGAGTTAAGTATGCTTAATGTGTCCACCATCTGCAGAATTGCATGTATATTGCTGACAAAGGTGGACACATTAAGCATACTTAACTTAATTATTTTTTCAAAATAAATTATATCTTTCTTACATGTTTTAATGCTATTAGTGAATGTATATTTGCACCATAGTGCCACCCTGCTGCATGCGATTAGTGACTTTAAGTTGGTGTTTGGATATCGAAAAAACTATTTCGAAGCTTCTAATAACGGAGTTTTTTTGTCAACTAAGACATTACTTACACCAATTCAAGGACGCTCTGCACTTTTGAAATTGACTTCTTTTCACTACCTCTCATAGTTTTCGATATAGTATCGATAACATGCATATTTCGCCTCTGAGTTGCTGTTAAAACGTTGAGTGCCATGTCACTCACCAGTGACTGACACTGAACTTTCCGTTTAGGCCGCGTCAGTGATCGGTGACTGACACTTATAGATTGTGTAACGGTAATCTTATTTTGTAGCTCAAACGGAAAGACAGACAAAATAGACTTGGTTACCGATTTTACTACAGTTCATACTCAAAATATTAGAATAACTACTTTTATTTACAAATTGAAAATATCGTTTGGTAATTTAACGTCTTTTAATGCAAATATGAAAACGATATTTTTATTAAGAACTTATTGTTGATTAAACTTATTTATTACCTTAAAATAAGTATCCTTTTTGAAAAGATTAATTGAAAAACAAAATTATTTTGAAAAGTCAAAATATTAGAATATTTATTCAAGTGGTTCAAAATATTAGAATATTTAAAATTAATTCTCCTTTAATTATCACCAATTCATAACTGGTGGCATCATTGATTACATTCAGATGATTTTATTTAAAATCAGTAGTCTTTTTGCAGTTTGTTTCCTTTTTCGTCTTAAAATGTTTCGCGTATGTGATATTCCTGAATGTATTAAACTTCGCATGATTGATTTGTATCGGCACGATAAAAGTCAATGTTATATAGCGAATTATTTACATTGTTCACCATCAAACGTTAGTAAAATACTGACACAATATTAAAAAAATGGAAAATTTCAAAATAATCGCCGAAAACCAAAAACATCTGCTAGAGATGACAGGAAACTGAACTGTATAGTTAAGAAAGACCGTTTTAAAAGTGTACGATTCTTGCACCGAAAATGGAAAGAAGAAGCAGTTGTAGTTTCTACATCGACAACATAAAGATGTCTCCATAAATTTAACTTTAAATCTCATGTATTGAAAAAAAAAAAACCTCTCATGACTGCAAAACAAAAACATATAAGACTGAATTGGGGGGGGGGGGGGGTAAATCAAGACGTTTATGGAGCCTAGAAGATTTAAAAAATATATTATTTAGTGATGAAAGTATGTTTTGTGTTTCACATGGTAATCAAGGTATTCGAGTTTGGAGAATGAAGCAAGAAGCATTTGATAAAGAATGCCTTAAACGTTCCGTAAAATTTGCTGCTAGTGTCATGGTTTGGGGTTACATGAGTGCAGAAGGACCTAGAAAGTTATGCATCGTCCTTGATAAGGTTAACTCTCAGATATATCAAGAAATTTTGGAATATTATATGATTCCATCATCAGAAGATTTATTTGAAGATGATTTCATCTTTCAACAAGATTTAGCGTCACCGCATACCTCGGTGTCAACTAAGAATTGGTTCCGCCAACGCAACATTAAAGTACTTCCTTTGCTACTAAACTCACCAGACCTTAATCCCATCGAAAACTTATGGTGTATAATGAAGAAAAAACTCCAAGAAAATCTTCCTTCAAGTAAAACTGAGTTAGCGGCATGTATAAAATCTATTTGGGCTAATATTGATAGAAATGTTTGCAAACACCTTGTATATAGTATGCAAGATCGATTGTACCTGTTATGAAAGCTAAAGGGGATGCTACAAAATATTATCTACCATTTACTTCATATTCATAAGGTAATATTGTTGCGTAAAATAAAATAATCTAATATTTTGAACCAATCTAACTTTCATTCTAATATTTTGACGTATTTCAGAAAGCTGTATACCTAATTTATTGTACTGTAGGGGAGACCGGGGGAATGCCGCCAACCCGGGTTATGCCGCCACCCCACCTAGTTTAAAAACTAAGGGCAGTTTGAGATAGTGAATGTGCCTGCACTATAGCGGCCAACATTATAAACAGTGCCTAAAGTGAGAGTGACTTTGCTGTACGTCGTTCTTTTGTTCTAGTGAAAAATGTAGTTTTCATCTAGTTGCTTGTTATTTTGGAGCTTCAAATGAGTAGAGATAAGCACCTTTTATTGTAACATTAGGTATTTAAGATAATATGACCCGTAAACTATATGCATTCGCTGACATTTTGATGTAATGTGTTGAACAAGTTCGGTTCTTGTTTCGGCTTTGCTTGAGGATTTCCGCCATATTGTCCTCTCGGGGTAATACCGCCACCATGCAAATCGGGTGAGAAATGGCCTCATTTTAATGTTGTGGAGCCGATTCAGCAGAGTGACTTTTGCAATATGAAGTAAATTGTAAGCTTAACCATTATTTTGCTCAATTACATTGCTTTCTAACTATTTTCAGTAAGTTGTGTGTTTCCTAGTATCCATTTGATGCATGTACTAGGTCATTAAAGAGTGGCGGCATTACCCCGGTACAGTGGCGGAATTACCCCAGTGTCCTGGGTAATCCCGCCACTGTGCAGAGGTTTAAAAAATATTTTTTTATGTATGCTTACTTTACAGTTATGATTACGGTTAAATTTATACAGACACTAAAGATCATGATTCAGCTTTAGAATTTTTACTATTAAAAAAAAAAACATTTTTTCGAGGTGAAAAAATTTAAATTCCCTTAAGGTGTCGTCATTCCCCCGGTCTCCCCTATTTTATATTTTGTAAATGTTAAAATCTTGTCTAAACATTGCAGATTGAATTTATAAGAAATTTAATTGCATTTACTTAGTATCAAAAATAAATAAATGAAAAATACTTTTAGCGTATTACTTTTTCTGAATTATTCTAATATTTTGAATATGAGTTGTAGATCGGGCATAGTTACTTTATCAAACCGTTATCACATTTGCTTTGGTGTAGCTTGCGCTTTTACAGAATTATTTTCAGGAAAAAGGAACCCTGTTGAGAGCTATACACATAAATAAAATTCACCATTGGTTTTATGATTGTAGTTCGGATTTTGTTCTTGCCATACAATTATGAGAATGGTATTTTAAAATGTCTATTTCTTATTAGCCCCCGGTACGGTATGCTATTTCTTTCACCCAGCTTATTTTGCGTCGTCTTCAAAAAATAACGTTACCTTACAGAAGCCAGCCGTAAAACAAAGCAGTACGATTAAATAATCTATAGCAATTTTTTAAACTCCGAAGCATCGCATATTTTCAATTTTTATACCCTCGTATTGGAAAAAAAGTACTTTTAAATGCAATTTGTTTGAAAACTGCATCTTCATTTATTTTTGAAATATTAATTTTTTTTTTGTAGTTTTTGGAGCCATTTTCTTAATATTGGCAACTGAAGTACTCCATTTCTGTAGAAAGTAAAGGAAAAATAGTTGTAAAATATTAATTATATACTTTTATTGCCATTTTCTCATAACAACTCTCATCTCATTTTCTCATTTTTTTTTTCTTTCTTTGACGTCCTATGCATACTTTACTGTAGCTGTTTAAGTGTGGATCGTAAACGCGGAATTCTTCAGCGGATGCGGATGACGTCATTTTACATAAAATAAAAGCGTGTGCTCTAAATCTTAAAATTGAAATATGTTTTGTTCTATTTATATATACATACATTTTCTTTCATCGGGGGCGACACTAAATTCTGAAAAAGCAGAATTCCTGTTTTCTAGTTTAATTTTTCGTTTTCGTAGGATACTCAATTTTACTGTGCTCCAAGCTTTCAGAATATACCAGATCTGGTGTTACTGAACATTTTTAGTTACTTGGATCTTCAAGATTTGTGTAAAGTTGGCGGGTAAGTGTTATTTATTTTCTTGATAAAGGTATTTCTTTAATTCAAAAGTATTCATCTTTAATTATTTTTTCCTTTTATGATATGGTGACATAATTATATTGGCGGTTGCTTCGTTAACCCCTTCGGGAACATGGGTGCATATATGCATACTAAAAGATGCTTAAAACACTTGTTTTTGATACGACTAAAAAATAAATGTAAAATTTGCCTTATTTTATTCAGACATTTTCTTGACTGATAAAGTAAATTTAATTATTTAACAAAAAGTGGTGTCAGCAAAATAAAATTAATGTAATAGACGTTGGTCCCGAATGGGTTAAGAGGTTACATACGTTCTCATTTTTCAATAAATATATTAAATTAAAAAAATCAAAAACCCGACTGCGTAAAAAGCGAACTAATTAATTATTTCTCATCAATATGAAACTATTTTTTACATTACTTACCTTTTTTTTTATTTACAGTCGAACCTCGTTATCCCGTCACTCTAATAACCAGAAAAAAGTATCGTCATAAGCGGAGAGTCGCGGTAACCGGAGTTAGAGAAAAATATGTTTATAAAAAGCTGTATTTTAAATTAATTTAAGACAATTTTAAATTTATAACTGTTCTTGCAGTTTTAAGCAATAAAACATTATTATTAAACAAAATAAACACAAAAATAAAATTGAAAAGTATAAAAATCAGATTTATGATGACTTGTTTTTTAATTACATGAAATATTGATGAATTAAGGTTTGCTTATCCATAGATGTGCTTCTTACAATTTTTCAAGATTATACAATGAGTTGTAATCAATATTCGTTGTTTCAGAAATGGATGTAAGATAATTTCTGATCATTTGAATGCAATGCAATGCTTCGTTTTTAATCGGATGAAAAACGCCGTGTAACCACAAGAAAGCGCCGCCTGACCATAACAAAAAGACCGAGAGTAGACTGATACGTCTATCTGGAGCTTAAGTGGGTCATTCATATTGTGTTTGTGACTATATTTATTTAGATAAAAAATCGAACTAAAATTTCTCATTTATCTCAATGAGTATTTTAGACACTTTTATGAAAAGTTTGGCTAAGACATTTCTTACCGCTTAATTTACGTGTTTATGAGATGGATTATGAATAATGGACAATTTTTCTAAACGTCGGGATATCCGGAGTTGAAATTTATTCAACGACGTAAAATCCGGAGTTTATTTACGTTAAAATCATATACAGAAAATCGGGGCTTTGAAAAACTGACGTGATAAGCGGAGTGACGTGAAAAATGGGTGTCGGGATAACGAGGTCCGACTGTACTTGTATTGATGACTTTTAAGTTGTGTTTAATCATTAGTTCCTATCTACAAACACTGTTTTGATGAGGCCCATAGATGTTTATTATGCAGGTTAGAGTTACAGTAAAGGTAGAGATCCAAAGTACATAACTTCTAGGTTATGTAATATTTAAACGAAGCTTCTAACTGCAAAATGGTCAATGAAACATCGTCTTCATTTTGAAAGACCTATCCAATGATATGCCACTCAATAGGGTACGTAAAATTTTTTTTCATCTCTACCGCCATATTGTAATTTATGACCGCCATTTTGAATTTATAAAAACGAAACCTAGCCTATGACCATCGGACGGTTAAGACAAATCGATAGAAACTTCATTAATTAAAATCCATCCAGCCGTTGGGATGTTTCAAGGGTATAACGAAATCCACATACATAGATACGCGTGAAACACATAACCCTTCTTTTCAGTCGGGTAAAAATAGGGAAATTAATCCTTGTAGTGTTTAGAATTATGGGCAAAAAGATTTAAAGCAATATTTCAATTATTAAGCCAGATATGAGCAAAAATGTGAGATCGCGCACTATCCATAAACAAAAATCTGCTTCAAGGGTTGGGAAGACTGTTAAAAAAAATGCAAGCAACAATTATTTTTTTTAAAGTGAGGAGGGGGGGGGGGGGTGGAGGACGAATCTAAAAAATTTTCTCAATACAAAATATTTTTCATAGTACGCATAGTAATCAAATCAATATTGGTTTCCCAATGTTTATAATGGTAAAGTAACTTATGAAAACAAATTTATAAGATGCAACTTTGTATTATAAAAATAATAAGAAATATTAAATATTTGTGCTTCAATAAAATATATCTCGATTCTTATTAATAAAAGGAGGGTCATATTTACATATAATAGCTTATAAGTGTCTAATTGAAATTTTGAAGACATTTATTATTAATGTAATTGGAAGACAAAAAACAATTAAGCACAGATTTGGTTTATTATTCAATTTATGATAATTTAAACGTTCTAATTGAATGTATGAAATCCACCAAAAAATTCAAGTATTTAAGATAGTTTATAGTATATATAAAATACCTGATAACAGTAATAAATTAAAAAAATTAGAGCATCTATTCTCTTAAAAAAAAAAAGACCCCTGTAAAATTCTGTCATGTATGTTCAATCACAAAAAATTTCAGCGCGCTGCTATTTCATCATCACGAGTTAAAAAAGTCAGTATTAATCCTTATAGAATTTAGAATTATGGGCAAAAATATTTAAAGTGATATTTCAATTATTAAGTATGATATGAGCAAAATTGTGTGCGCGTACGATCGTTAAAATAATATAAAGCCAGCTATAGCGTTTAGGGAGAAACTGACAAATGCATCTTTTTGTGCATTATCATCTTTTGTGGCAATATCATCATATTTCACACATAGTAAACATATTTGAAACGTTCAATGAATTATCGTCATCATTTTAAGTTACGAAAGGAAATATGTGTTCAGATACCACCGGCTGAAAACCAGGCCTACGAGCTGAAACAAAAGTGGCGGCTGTCATAAGCGGATTTTCTTCCACGTTTGTACGTTCCCTTGAGTTTTAACATCAGTATTATTTAAAAGTATTCTTGGTCTTCTTTTTCTGAGATCCAGTAAGGTGACTAAAACTTTTACAAGATACCGGTGTTAAAATTCAAGGGACCGTTCAAACGCTGAAAAAACGACATCCGCCATTTTCATTTCAGTGCATAAAGTCTAGTATTCATATACAGGAGGCGGGGGTTCGACTTTGAGTGAGACACCCTTTATTTATGACTAAAAAAATTGATTGCGATTCTGGTTTACTATACAAAAAATATTTATTACACTGTACATTATGACCTCTTAAAATGTATGCACAATTTTTCGGTACAACTATTAAAAATGTATAAAATGTTTGATAAAATAACCAAAAATAACAAGTAATTCTATAATCTCTATATTTAAGGGGTTTCTTCAGTCAAGTGAAAAGTCCTGCTCGCTAATGCTAATCCTATGGAAGAAGCCATTTATTAAGATATCTAGCTTGCATTTCGATATTTTTAAATGATTTTTTTTGCATTGTATAGCTGAGGTAAATCTGCACAAGGTCGTTTTTTTACCTTTTCGATTTTCTTTACAGATTTTTTGTACGAGGATGCTTTTACTTTCGAACCCGGTTCCGAAAATGAAAGTGTACAAATTAAAAATACCTTTAAGCAAATTAGAAATAGTAAAAAACGGTCTTTGTACAGGTCGATCTCAGCTATCCCATTAAAAAAAGTCATTTAAAAATATTGAAATTCAAACGAGTTGTCTTAAAAAAATTCTTCCGTAGGATTAGCATTAGCGAGCGGGTCTTTTCGGGTGACTGAAGTAACCCCTTAAGTTTTGTTTATAAGAAATACCATATTGTTGATTTACTCTTTTCTCCCGTTTCAGTGTGTGCCGAAGGTGGTATCAAATATCCCGCAGCAAACGTTTGTGGAAATACCTACATATAAAAACTATGAACTATAATAACACAAGAAATCTGTTCCCTTACTTGCCATCTAACGTGATGTATATCCAACTGGGATCAGCCGCAGAAAATGCTTTGATTTCGCTATCTCTGCCGCAAGTCTTTACAGAACTAGCAAAACGCTGTCCATCACTTCAAATTTTGATAGTCGACAGTGCAGCTTTGCCATATACAAACCTTGACTCAGTAGTAAATGAAGCCGTTGAAGATGAAGAATATCTAGAAAATGATTGCATAAATGAAACTTATTTAGAAGTGGACATTTCCCGTAATATCTCAGAAGGAAAAATTCAGAAATATCCACCTCTGAAATCTTTGAAAATGCTGTCTGTTCGTCGAACACTTTTTGATTCTTTTGACTTCTTCTCTAATGTTAATTCCTCTGTTTTACCACATCTTGAAGTACTCGATTTAACAGGTTCTAATTGTGTGTTTATTTCACTTCCGATCACTTTGAATAGATTGGGTAACCTTCAAGAACTGTATTTAGGTGGCACTGGCATACAAAAGGGGACACTTCAACAAATGAAAAGCTGCCTTAAACAGGTGAAAGTATTAGACCTCGAGGGAGTGTACTTCGAAAATTGCGGCTTGTTTGATGTTCTTAAAGATAGTCAGTGCTTGGAAAAATTATATGTGGGGTATTCAATTTTGGCAAATGATGCCTTTCTAAGTCGCTTAAAGCGGAATGTCTTCCCTCACTTGACTGTTCTATGTCTGCGTTACACAAGCGTTTCGCCCAGAGGTGTGAAAGAACTTGAAAAATCGTGTAGTTCTTTGAAATTGACTACTAGTTATAAAAGCCCACATTTATTTGATTCATTTGATGGTGTTAATTATTGCGATCACTTCTTAGAAAATCATAGCATTTACGACTGACTTATTTGTACTATAAAGTAATTTTTTTATTTCCATTTTATTGATGTATTTTAAGATTTAAAATAAAGAAATTTCAGATATGTACGTGTGTCGTTTATTGAGATGCCCCCCCCCTTACCTATTTATCCATATTGTGAGAATCAAAATCAGACTGGAAATAAAATATTTGGTACTTACGTATTACTCGAGCCAGGTCAGATGCAACTGCTCCAAGCATGGCACGAATAATACTAATTACATGAAACATTTTAACTCCTTTGGGACTAGCGTCTTTTACAGAATTTTTAAAGTTTTATCACCGATTTCTCAAAACAGAAATTTTTGCCTAATTGTATCGGGAAAATACTCGGATTAAATAAGGCAAAATTTTCAATAAATATTTACTGGTGAGAATAAACACGGATTCCTAGCACCTTACGCGGAACGTATACCGGTGGCTGGTCCCCAAGGGGTTATTTTCTATATGTAAACAAGGAAATAGTACATTTGGTGCCTTGTTAATTGCAGAAATATTCCTGCCGGAACACAAAATGCTTCCTTAAAACATTTTATCACCTAATAATTATTTATGTGTTAAAATGTCATACAAATTTAGTGTTTCGTATTATAGTGTTATTCTTTACTCTTTACAGTCATAAACTGAACAACTTGTCGCTATGCATTTAGTAAATGTGTACTAAATTAGTGCTTTGGAGTTAATGTCATATTATTTACTATTCCTGTATTAGTTGCTATTCTTTCTTATTTATTATAATACTTATCATTTATTAAACTTACGAAATTAATGTTATTCACCATTTTAACAAAGTTAGGTGTTTAATAAACATATGTGAAATTACTGGTTTGAGCATGAATGTTTACGATAAACAAGATTGACAATTGAATGGAGCAAGTACCAAATAAGTTTTAGGGAAATTATACTTATTTTGATACCGACAAAAAAAGTACACGTTTCTATTTACGACATTTTTACACATTGCCGATGGGCAATTTTTATCAAATCTGAATTTTAAAACAGAAGCTCCTCCCTGTTCTGAAAGTTTTTTGTAAATTAGTGGTTATAGATAGGTTTCCCAAGTTTATGCATCAGTAAATATCTTTCAATGTTCAAATTTAATATAAAATGTCTTACAATCTAAAAAAAAATATGGACAACATAATATAAATGCATTTTCAGTAAGACAGAAGCCACGCCCTTAGTCAGTGATCTTTTTTGAATGAAAACGAGAATTCTCGTTTCCCGTCGAGAATGTGTTAATACTTAAAATATAAAAATATAATTTATAATTCAAAACAATTTAATTCGAAGTATGTTTGCTTGTTATGTCAGAGGTTTAAAACACAATTTGAAATGTTTATATACTTAGATATTTATATATAAGAGATTGGAATTATAACAGCATGAGAAAGCACTTGCCTTCAAATACAGGGTGTCCAGCGAATAAGACCCTGATTTCAAAATTAAATATCCCAAAAACAAAGATCAATAGAATTATGCGGTAAACGGTTTGTTTATTAGCTAAGCTGTAAAAATGTTATACGGAAGTTTCAAAATTTAGTTGCAAAAACCGTTAACAGATGGCGCTGTAATCGAAATACTTGTAAACTGCTTTGAAGTCCAGAGCAATGGCGTCTCATTCCTAGATGGCTCCCTATGTAAAAACGCATATTGGGAAAGTCCATTTTTTCATTGGGGTGATGTGCAGAAGTGGAGACATCTGGTCACAGAATTATTGCATCAGCTTTAATTTTAGAAAATTTCAATAGAATTTTCAATAAAAAGTTTAGAAATCTTTATAAGAATTTTTTAAATATTTTATTAAATTCAATCTTTAATGCCATATAATTATTTAAATCAAAATGCATATATTTAGAAAAATAATTTTGTACTTTTTATTTATTTTTTATATTTTTAAATCACGGAATAATATTTTGGTATTATTGTTTATACCTGAATTATTATAAATAAAAAAGTAATTTTTCACTTTTAATTTATTTTTAAATCACGGCATAATACTTTGGTTTTAGCACAACACATATATTTCTTTTCTTTGTAAACAAAGTTTTAGAGACAGAAATTATGCATTAAATTATTTCTTTTTTAAAAGGAATTTATGATAAGTCATATCATCAACGTCAAAGCAAAAGTATTTTGGATGCTTCATTCCTTTCGAACACTTCGGATCCTATCGCTAGAAGCTGCACCATATTTCTGTACTCAATGATAAAAAAAAAATGAAAACGAGTTTTTAAAATTAAAATTATTTTTTAACTCAATTATTTTTAAAAAAAATAAAAACTTTGTATTTTTTCATTCAAACTATTCTCTACAATTAAAAAAAAATGATTTATGAATCATTATTATAAGTGCTCAATGATTTTTAAAGAAGGTGTGAAGAATCCAATGGGATTCACAAAAAAAGTCCCATATATTTTCAAATAGAACTCTAGATAGCAAGAGCAATGTATAAGCATACCAGCTCAAAATATTTCTAAGTCTCAAGGTTCTGCAGGAAATGATAAAAAGAATCAATCCATCTAAACCAATCTTAAAGGTTGACTGAAAAGGAGAATGGCGTGAAAAGAATAAGAGTTATGGAATTCCTTTTAAGTAGCAAGTTTGCCGATATTTTCCCAGGACAATTTAAAAATGAAACTAGATGCGAAATTTTCTCACGCTAGCAGCGAGGGTCTCTCTTGGCCTATGAGATTGAAGCTTGTTAGTGATGTCATTCAACCTAGACTCTGACTGGGCCATAGATAGCCTTTGTTTTAAAAAGGTGAATTTGAACGAACAGAGAAAGGAGGGAGAGATGCGTTTTGGAATCCCAAGGAGAGAGCTGCTCTCTGAGTTGGGAGTTGAGTTTTCGGATAGATCCGAAGGGATAGAAGAATCTGCCGTTTCGGGCTGGGTAAGATTTCTCCAGTCGAAACCGCGAGATATTGTGTAGTTGACAACGGACTGATATACACCAGAAAACAGAGGCATCTGTTTCTTACCAGACTATCGTGACAAGATTTTGGATTTGTATCGAGAAAGAAGCTAATAGAATTTGAATGTTAATCTTATACACTGAACATTAAGTCTTTAATGAACATTGTCATCAGCTGAAAGTACCCAAAAATATAATGTAGTTGTAAATGCAAGTAATTAATCAAGAAATATTCATTTATCTTATGCATTTAAATAAATTGTTTGATTAAATTATTACTTGGGCCTCCGCTTGACTGAAGTTCCACGCTACCACTTCCACCTGTTAGTCGAAGGTTTTACAACTTGGTGGCAGAAGGTGGTATGCACAGCAAGGACTCTGAACATTAAAAGACTAGCTTAAGAGAAAGAGCTCCAGACACAAGACCGTGTGTAGAAAAAAAGCGACACCAGTATCGTGCCGGACAGTTCCTCTAAGAAAGAGCTCCAGAGGCAAGACCGTGTGCATAGGAAAACGACACCAGTATAGTGCCGGACAGTTCCCCTAAGAAAGTGCTCCAGACGCAAGACTGTGCGTAGAGAAAAGTGACACCAGTATCGTGCCGGACAGTTCCCCAAAAAGGTGCTTTAGACGACATCCAGATGCAAGACTGTGTGCAGTGAAAGGAGACTACAGTGCAGTGCAGTGCCGTGCAGTACAGTTCCCGAGAGAAAATGCCCCAGCAAAACAAAAGGTAAGCTCATTATTTTGAGTGGCTCTTAATTTATTAATTAATTGAAATGTTGATAAGAAATTAATATTTTAAAGGAAAACTTTTGTTTTGAGGTAAATGAAAATTTTAAAATTGAAAAATTGGTTAGTTAAAATAGAAAATTATTAACTTATTAATTAATTATAGTACAAGGGAGCTGATACCCTTTTGTCATTGGTTTTAAATTTTGAAAATTTTTTTTTTAAATTAAGAATACAGAAAACTAGAATCAAACTAGATTCTTAAAGAAAAAAAAAAGAAATTAGATGTCATGTAAGAAAAGTACCATTGTGAGGAAAGTTTGTTTGAAAAATATTTTAGAATCAATTTGGGTTATTTAATGATTGATTTTCCTAAATATATACTTGTATTCAAAATAGAAAAAGCATATGAAAAGGTTGCAAGGAATGTTCAATTCTGAGTAAAATAGGGAAAATTGTTTACCTATAGCATTTGGAAATATTTTTTTTTTTTATGTTCTATATTTTGTGTGTGTAGGGAATGTAAAAAGTGGGAAAATTATACTTCTTTTTCGAAACTAACACTAAAACGTAGAATGTCTGAAATTTATTATAGTATTGCTAATTTATTTATGTATATTGTGAATACGTTTGAAAACATTTTATAACGGTAGATAAGGTTAGAACATTCCCGGTGAATTCTAACCTTAGATTTCACCTCAGAAGATGTGAATTTGAAAGGTCAAATTCACATCTTCTGAGGTAGTTGAAAAAAAAAAATATATAAATAAATATATGAAGAGGGAAATCGTTAGGTTATCTTTGTAGTATCGGTAGGAATATAAAATCGATAGATAATGGCGAAAATAACGGCATTGAAATATTGCCGAAAGGCTGATCTACAAAATTTAGCAGAGGTATTAAGAGTTCAGATAGAAGAAAGTGACATAATCGCGACGATTATCCAAAAGATAGAGGCCGCGGACGATTATGATGCCGACTTTGCATTAACGCAAGTGGGATATATAGTAAAAGATAGGGAAGATCTAATACTTTTAGAAAGAGAGAAAAAAGAAAAAGAAGAGATAGAAAAAGAGAGAAATTTTCAATTAGAGCAATTAAAATTAACGCAAAACTCAGGGAGGCGTAACTCGACTTCCAGTAACGGATCGGAAAGACCTAAATTAGCGCTAAAAACTATAATGCATCGTTTTGATCCAGAACGTTCGGAGATAACTCTATTTTTAAACTTGTTTGAACGACAGGCATTAAGGTCTAGGATAGAAAATGAGGATCTGGTCACGCATTTATTAGCTTTGTTGCCCGTACAGATAGCTGAATTGATCTTGCGCGAACCGACAGACCGAGTTGACAACTTTCAGCATGTGAAGTCAATCCTGTTAGCACCTTTTAGATTGAGTGGCGAGGCTTACAGACAAAAATTAGAGAAACATTTGCGAGACCAGAATAGCCCGTGGAAAGATCTCATTTTTGAACGAAATAGCTTTCTAGAAGGGTGGTTAAATGATCTTGAAGTTACTAATTTTAAAGAGTTAAAAGATTTGCTAATCACCGAACAGATTAAGAGGCGTGCTCCAGCGGAATTAAGGGAGCACTTTATAGATTCGTGGGCCAAATATAAAGATCCAGGAACACTAGCTAAGGATCTGGATGAATACGAAACTATAAAAGGGGCGTCAAAAAAATCGTGGAACAAAAAGCTAAAATTCGAAGAAAATTCGCGGGGTGAGAAAATGGAAAATGAAGACGAAACGAGAGGGGGGCATTCCGAAACCAGAACTAACTGGAGAGAACGAAATATAGAGAAAGAAAGGGAAAAAATCTTTGAGCGCAAAAGGGCTATTAGGTGTTTCATTTGCTCGAGCCCAAACCATTTGAAGGTTAATTGTCCCGAAAACAAAAGAAATGGAGAGCAAATTACCAGCGTTCATCATATTAGCGGAAGTACAAATTTTGAAGAAAGTTTTAAGCCTTATCTAAGCCGCGCGCTAATCAACGGAAGGGAGTGCACAACTTAAGAGATAGTGGAAGTCAATATGATGTGATTTCGAGGAGATTTATTAAACCCAATCAATTAGACGGTGGCACCATTCGAGTTAGACAGCCGTTAATGAACAATACTCGTCGCTTACCGACCGCCGAAGTTGTTTTAAAAATTGAAGGACTCGGGAGACTAAAAACAAAAGCTATCGTGACGGACAGAAAGACGAATTTGTCTTACTATATTTTGGGTAACAAAACTCAAAAATTAATTGATGATATTAAAAGGAAAAAAATGCAGATTTCAGATGCAGTGGTCATCCATAACATAGCGAAAGCGAAACACGAAAACGGGAATCCATCCCGAAAGGAAGAGAATAAGATGAGAGAGGACTACTCAAAATTGACGAGCGTGAACTTGGGAGAAAGAAAGGAAATGGGAGGTAGCCTGTCAAAAACGAGATATGAGAATTGGGAGGGAAGGAAGGATAATACTGTATCACCCACGAAAAAGGAAGATCAGGTTTTAGGATCGAATAAAAGAAAAAAGAAAGATGTCAAAGGGGATCATGAGATGGGTTGCCCCATACGAGAAGTCAAACTGAAAAAGGGGTTAGAAAAATCGCATCATGAGTGTGAGGATTTAACACAAGCAAATAGGGCGTGTCAAAGTATAGATAGATCGGATAATCAAAGGGATACGTCGGTGAAAATAACACTGAGAAGGAACAAAAGAGAATTTTTGTTTAGAAATAACGAGAACAAAAAGTATCTCAGGTCAGAAAATCTAATAAAGGATTTGGACGGGAATAAAGAGCGCGAAAGTGTTACGAGACGGATTAGTCGGAGGACGGGCGACTCTAAAATGTCCCCGGCTTATTGTGTGGCGAGCGCCACAGGTAGACACGAAAAGTTACAAAATTATCGTGTAAATAGACAAAAACCACAAGAAAAAAACGCGGAGAAAATAAATAGGTTGACAAGCGAAGATTCACGTCCGAGACACTATCCTAAATATAGAAATAGGCCTTCACATGACAGGCTCTAGCAGTTAGAAATTTAGCGCCGGATCAAGTGAGTCGAATTCGATTTAACTAAGTGTACATGAGTGAGTCGAATTCGATTTAACTAGGTGTACATATTAAATTTATCTTATTTTGCGTAAATGTCATAGTGTAAAATTTTAAATGTGTTTTGTCTTTTAAAAGTGAAATTTCATAATCAAAGGTACTCAGCATTAGTAAGTTAAATGTAAATTGTATGAAAAGTTTTTTGTGAAAAAGGTGAGTGAGATATATAAAGGAGGGCCACTCTAATATATGAGCTAACCTTTTCTTTGCAGATATTACGTCTTGCAGCCGAAATATCATTTAAAGCCGAATATCATTTATGTGAAGAATCCAATGGGATTCACAAAACAAGTTCCATATATTTTCAAATAGAACTCTAGATAGGAAGAGCAATGTATAAGCATACCAGCTCAAAATATTTCTAAGTCTCAAGGTTCTGCAGGAAATGATAAAAAGAATCAATCCATCTAAACCAATCTTAAAGGTTGACTGAAAAGGAGAATGGCGTGAAAAGAATAGGAGTTATGGAATTCCTTTTAAGTAGCAAGTTTGCCGATATTTTCCCAGGACAATTTAAAAATGAAACTAGATGCGAAATTTTCTCACGCTAGCAGCGAGGGTCTCTCTTGGCCTATGAGATTGAAGCTTGTTAGTGATGTCATTCAACCTAGACTCTGACTGGGCCATAGATAGCCTTTGTTTTAAAAAGGTGAATTTGAACGAACAGAGAAAGGAGGGAGAGATGCGTTTTGGAATTCCAAGGAGAGAGCTGCTCTCTGAGTTGGGAGTTGAGTTTTCGGATAGATCCGAAGGGATAGAAGAATCTGCCGTTTTGGGCTGGGTAAGATTTCTCCAGTCGAAACCGCGAGATATTGTGTAGTTGACAACGGACTGATATACACCAGAAAACAGAGGCATCTGTTTCTTACCAGACTATCGTGACAAGATTTTGGATTTGTATCGAGAAAGAAGCTAATAGAATTTGAATGTTAATCTTATACACTGAACATTAAGTCTTTAATGAACATTGTCATCAGCTTAAAGTACCCAAAAATATAATGTAGTTGTAAATACAAGTAATTAATCAAGAAATATTCATTTATCTTATGCATTTAAATAAATTGTTTGATTTAATTATTACTTGGGCCTCCGCTTGACTGAAGTTCCACGCTACCACTTCCACCTGTTAGTCGAAGGTTTTACAAAGGGTTTTCTTTTAACTTAATTAAATTTCAAAACCAGAAACTTTAGATTTTTTTATTCAAACATTTTTCACAGTTTAAATAAATATTAAAAAGTAAAGATTTCCATTTTTTTTCAAATCTTCCTCTACTTGGATTCGATTCCACGATCTACCAATTAGGAGAGAAAACACATACCACAGAGATATTGGTAACCTGACCGATGTAGCTTATAACAAAATTTGAAACGAATCTTAATTCTGTCAACACATGGCTCCGGTTATGCACATTACCCAAATAAAATATTTTTTAAGTTCTTATATAATGATTGCTAAATCTTTTTATTGAAAATTCTATTAATTGAAATTCTCTAAAATTGAAGCTGATCCAATAACTCTGTGACCAGATGACTCCACTTCTGCACATCACCCCAACGAAAAAGCGGTCTTTCCCAATATTCGTTCTTCCATAGGAAGCCATCTAGGAATGAGACGCTAGGGCTCTCGACTTCAAAACACAATTTATAGGCATTGCGATTACAGCGCCATCTGTTAGCGGTTTTTGCAACTAATTTTTGAGACTTCTGTACAAAATTTTTACAGCTTAGCTAATAAACAAACCGTTTACCGCATAATTCTATTGATCATTGTTTTTGAGATATTTAATTTTGAAATCAGGGTCTTATTCGCTGGACACCCTGTATGTTGCATATAAAGTTGGGTCAGCAGACAGAAAGTATTTTACTTCCATTACCTCTGGCTAACATCATAAATGAGATAGCCAGATGCTGTCCATCTTCTAAAGTTCTGATAACGTCATAAGTTGTACTTCGACATGTTCTTTGAAGAAAAACCTTAATTCAGCAGCAACTGTTGCCATTGAAGAAGAAAACATTTTATTAATTAAATTATTTAATTATTCGTCCTTCAGATAATTATTACGTTTATAAGTTACAGACCGAGGGGCGGCAGCACAGACAATTACTTCTCCGAGTTCACGGCTGAAATTCCAGAATTAGTTTAAACTCGATTTGCATATTAAAACGCAATCGGTCTACCAATTCATATCTTGGTGGAAAACACCTAAAAAGCCGATTTTATCAGTTGACTCGCAAGTTTACCATTGTGTTTTCCTGCACCCAAAGTTATGAAAACATGGAGGACTGAGAGCAGGAAAACACAAGGGTAAACCTACGAGTGAAATGTTAAAATTGGGTTTTCAGGTGTTTTCCGCCAAGATATCACTTGACAGACTGATTGCGTTTTAATATGCGAATATAGTTTTAATTATATTATTATATATTTTATAGTTAATAGTTGAGGAACGTAATCAACACTACAAAATTTTGAAAAATGCGTACTCTTTTTTATACAATTCCTGCTTTTAAACTCATTAATTACTTTATTGATAAATTTTCTCGGGTAACGGTTTTCAGCTGCGATTGTTTTGATCTTGGTTAATTCCTCCTGTATATAGGCATCAGTACATACTTCGAATGCTCTCTTTACGTAAAATCTGTAGGCTGCTCTTTGCCTTTCCTAGATGTTGAACTCATCAAGAATAAATTAACAGACAACATAGATAGGAGGGTTTATAGGAAACCATGTAGATCCAACAATACAATATCTTATAATAGTACAGTTCCAGCTAATTACAAAAAAGCAGCCTACAGATTTTACGTAAAGAGAGTATTCGAAGTATGTACTGATGCCTATATACAGGAGGAATTAACCAAGATCAAAACAATCGCAGCTGAAAACGGTTACCCGAGAAAATTTATCAATAAAGTAATTAATGAGTTTAAAAGCAGGAATTGTATAAAAAAGAGTACGCATTTTTCAAAATTTTGTAGTGTTGATTACGTTCCTCAACTTTATGAGAGAATTAGGTATGCATTAAAAAAATATGATATAGTAATAATAGCTAAACCTCCGGCTAAACTGCAAAATCTAGTTCATAGAAAAGTTGATCCAGTTAATTCATATGACAAAGCAGGAATTTATATGATCCCATTCAGATATAAAAATAATAATAGAACTTATAGATACATTGGAATGACAACCAGAAGGCTACAGGAAAGGTTGAAAGAACATATGGCTGATATAGGAAAGGGGAAACCATCTACAGCTTTAGCTCGGTTAAATTTAGAAGCTGATATTGACATCCTTTTTAGTAAAGCAAAGATCATCACACATACAAATCAATTTAACACATGCATTTTGAGAGAGTCTATTGAAATTTTAACCAGAGGTAGAAACACTTGTAATGATACATTGTCCTGTCATATACCAAGCATTTGGTTTGGTTTACTTGGAGTCAATGGAATCTTTGGATTGGAATGATCAATGTAGCTGTATGGACTCATCCGTCCCTCCCCTGCCCCCCCACCCCTTTTTTACAGTTTTTGGAATCGCCCTGCGTTATTTATACCAATATGCATTCTGAAGGTCTTCTTCTCATTTTTCACCCCATTGATGATGACCAGGGCTTGGTCGAAAGCGCTCGGGAAGTTTTTTACCATCTGATTATTGGTTTTAATGTTTTAAAACCTGTTAATTGTATTTTTAGCACCTATTTTAGTAATAAAAACTGAGAATCATTTTAATGACCATATCTATATCACAACACTTTCATCTCCTTTACATAAACTATATATTCGCATAGTTATCAGTGCGCGTCAAACGCTTCAATAAGATTATACTTTGTCACATAATTGACTGAGTAATAGAGTAAGGGGCTGTGCATATATAACGTTATCAATTTTTTGGAAATTTTGTACTCCCTACCCACCTTACGATATCATACGTTATCATTCCTCGAATCCTCCCCCGGTGATCATATCGTTATCAATGCATAAAATTTCTTCAATGTTTTGGAATTTTTTTCTTTTGCTTGGACTGATATACAAATATGGTTGCATTTAGTTTTCGCATACTTTATTGATTCAAATGAAGAGAAGTCAATAAAATGTCACTTTATATATGAAATATCTTTATATCAAATAACACTTACATGAAATAGTTACTATTTAAAAAGTATTCAATAATATGTTTTTGTTACATAATGAATTCAACGTAAAAATGTCTTCTTGTAACTAACTTTCCCGCAGGAGATGGGGCAGACAGAAATTTTTATCAACAAAACAGGTGGGCAACATTCTTTCTATTTTATTTAGTAGTAAACACAAGTACCATTTCAAACATACTTTGCATATAGTTTGTCGAACAGCGCATCATATATGTATGCAAAAGAATAGGAATTCCAAAGGTTGGGGTTTTCCATATTTTGGAGTTAAATAATTTTATAATCATTTAATGACTTTAGTAATAATTCTGTATTTTCATAAAAGTAGATAATAGAATAAAAAAAGATAATTGCAGCATGTGCTTATGACAATTGTAATAGATAATCGTAATGAACATACTGTTTTGATGTAAAGAAACAAGTTAGAAATAAAAAGAGAAAATTTTGGTTGGATCAGAAGGGATAAGGATATCAAAAGTCAAACTCCCCCTCCCCCTAGAGATATCTTACGATATCATGTGCGAGACCCACCACCCTCCCCCTAAAACGATAACGTTATATATGCAATTACAACGTTATATATTTAAAATTTTTTGAGATCGAGAATAAGTTACTCAGACTGGTTGCGTAATATTTTAAAGAGAGTAACCCCGAGTTACTCAGAAAGATGAAAATGTGAGTTTCGTCCTAAAGAATAGAAATTTCCTTCTAATGAATCATTTTTAGTGTTCATATGTACATATATTTTATATATTCCAAAAACCGATAACAATATGTTAATGATATTTATAAAAATTAGATTGGTACTCTAAGCGTTAGTAAAAAAATTTACTTATTCACAATGATGGGTATATGTGTACTAGGAAATTTGTCGCACTTAGAGGTTAGCAGATTTGGTTCCAGAGAAACGAGCACCGCTCCAAATACATCTGGGGCTCAGTTTTTGGATTTTTCTATTAGAACTTTTTTATATAATGTTGAATGCATCGTGAATGAAATCAATAGAAGAATAAGAAAAGGATGGAGTGCATTTGTGAAGAATAATGTTATTCTGAAGGGTAAAATGCTCCTTTGTTTGAAAAGAAAGGTGTTTAACCAATGTGTTTTGCCAAAACTTACTTATGGAGCAGAAACATGGACGCTAATAAAACGGATGGTACACAGATTAAAAACAACACAGCGGGATATGGAAAGATCCATGCAAGGCATAACTAGAAGAGACAGAAAGAGAAAAACCTGGATAAGAAGTCAGACGAAAGTTATTGACATCATTGAAAGAATTAAACGGCTAAAATGGAAATGGGCTGGGCACATTGCAAAAAGACAAGACAATACGTGGAGTACAAACACTCTACAGTTGTATCCCAGAGATGTAAAATGACCAAGAAGATTGAGAAAATCAGAAAAATGGCCGATGTTAATTGGATGACTAAAGCACTGGACAGGAAACATTGGAAAAAATCTTGTGGAGACCTACATCTAGCAGTGGTTTGAAAACGATTGTTGATGACTCAACGTGTTTTGTATTGCGATCTAAATTCGAGAATGGAACTAAATTTTGTAGGACGATTAAACAAGAAAGGGGACGAAAGATTCCATAAAACACTGTCTCGAATATACCCCTATCGGGGACTTTTGGAACTATTTTCTTCGCCGAATCCTTCCTCCCACGTTGGGAATTAGATTGTGGTAGAGAACATGCTAAATAGTATAAGTTTAATTGTGACTGGTTTGTGTATTAGGTAATATTTAATTTTAATTTTTGAAAAATGTTCCTTTAAAATTGAGAATGTATGATCAAAGCATTATTTTCAGCTCATGTATGCCAATCTTATATAAAAATAGGGTATACTTTTTAAGTTTAATCTCTGACTATTTAATTAAAAAAAATTCAAAATTAAATTCTTTAATGAATGGCTATTTTTTATTCATTTTCTCACGTGATATTTCTTTCGATGGCAAAGAACATGATCACAGGAAACTAGAAACTGAAATAAAATAACGAGGCGAAATTTAATCTTAAATAATCTTAAATCTTAAATAAAGAAATCTTAATCAGTTAATAAAAGAAGCAAAAATGAGATTATTTTTTATTTTGTTCTTGAATAAAAAATGAAAATGAAAACTGTTTATAGGATTTTTCTTCAGCACTGATAAGAAAATCCAATTAAGCACTTCTATTGAATTTAAGGGTGTCCGGGACACATTTTCAAAAAAAAATTATTTATTGAGTTAAAATTTTGAAATTTTTTGTGATGGTTAACCATATCATTTGTAAACAAAATCGCATGATAAAACTTCTCATAATTTTTTAAAAAAATTTAAATTTTAAATTTTGTTAAAAAAGTGGGGTAGTTTAAAATCGTTATAACTCGAAATACTATTTATAGAATTTCAATTTTTTTTTCATTTAAATAAACAGAAATATATAAATAAAGACAATATTTAAAAAAATATTAATTTTTATAAAAATATTTAACGAAAAAATTACAAAAAAAGTGGTGCAACTTTAAAAAAAAAAAATCATATTTTCAAAAGTAAATATTTTTTTCAAATAAGTTGGCTCAAAAGTAAAGTAAAATAATTGAAAAATATATGTTCCGAGTTTCAACCCTGTATCTTTAACAGTTCTTGAGTTATAAGAATTTAAATATGAGAAAAACCTATCATGAAGAAAAACGCAATTTCACAAAAACTCGTTTCCTTGACAACCATAGCTTGAAAGGCAGATTTTGAAAACAAACCAAAACGAAGAAATTAATATTTCCTGTTCTAATTAATATAGAAACATGATTTAAACAACATTTTAAGCAGAAAACGGCAGAGAAATTTTTAATCGAATAAAAAAAATAAAAAAAATTAACATGTTTGTGTCCCGGAACACCTTAAAGAGTTTAGCAGGAATGATAGAGATTCGATTTGTTTGTCGATTTTTTTACTATAAAAAGCTTTTGAAAATCGTTACCTTGAAATAGGAAATGCGTGATAAAAAAAATCATTCACTCTTAACAGAAATTTACAATTTTATTCTGATCAAATATAATATTCTCATTTATTTCGATATCTGAATACATAAATAAATAATAAATATGCAAGTGCAGCATAATAATTTTATTTTTATTCCCATTTTTATATAATTAATAACTATAAAAAATGTTTTTTTGTCTTAGAATAGAGTCCTAGAAAAATACTTTGTCACTACAACTTTTATATTTTGTGACAAGTTACGTGTTATATATGAGGACCCCAGAAGCCAAAGGGTATAAGTGACAAAATTGAAAAAATTGAACTAAATGCACAGACGACCTGGAAATATGCTTTTTTTTCTTTTCAGGTAAAGAAATATAAGTGTTTTTCTAGTTATATGTTATATTTTAGAGATGAAACACTTTTGCCGAATAATGATCAATATTGATTAATTATAAATTTAAAGAAAATTGTTTTCTACTTTTTTTCATATTTATTGAAATAAGAGTTCAAAAACCACTGTGAAACAAGCAGCAGTTCCTATTTCAATTCAGTCAAATATTATTGATGTTCAACTTTAACGTCAATTATCTTTGAACTCAGTTTACTCCAAATCGAAATTTTGTCACTTGTACCCTTGCCTTCTGATGTCCTCAAATATTAATACATGTGTGTATTCCTTTTAAGCAGAAGAATTGAACGAAAATGCGATACAAAAATATTAATAATGTTTATAAAACAGTGTAAATTTATCAAAGCTATATAATTAAAGAGCTTTTGGGAGCTTATGTTGCTTTGAATCCATTTATATTTACTTGCTATAGAAATATGTTTAAATTTGTGATGTCTGGAGGCGTCTGGATAGTTTTCCTTTGATTTCTCTGGCGCCATTGACACGTGACGTGTGGTAGGGTAGACCCTGTTTATTCAGAGTGTGGAAGGGAGAAGTGTGAGCGTTCGCGGCTATTTTTTATGAGAAACCAAAAGATTGTAATAAAAGCGGAAGTATTATAATTTGAGTTTTTGTGAAATAATTTAGCAATATAGTGAAGTGTTGTTTCGGAGTGAAATGTGAAGGTGGTCTGCAGCTATGTGAAAAATATAATTATTTGTATATAGTGTGACGTTCAAATGTTTTGTCTTCCATGTTTTTATGTATTCTTATAAATAAACTAATTTAGTGTTGGGAAGAAAACTAGTGATAAATTAAACGAAGGATTACACACCCGGGATGGTTGGTGAATTTCGAGCGTATATGACACGCTCTCATGTTCGAGAACGACAGCTTTTTAAGAAGTAAGATGCATGTTTATGTATTTTTAATTGAAGATAATGTTTGAAGATATTTTAAGTAGATAAAGAAATAAAATGTGAGTTATTGTTATGAGTTTGTATATTTATATAGATGATTTAAATAGACGAAATAAAAGTATATAATTTATTTTTATGATTGTTTTAAGCATGTCAGAGGACAGATGCTATTTATAGTCTGACATTTATTGCTTGATTTATTTATTTAAGTTGATAGTATCTGTTATATGTAGCATTTACTATAAAAGTGTTTGAAAGTAAAAAGAAAAATGTTTAGCATTAAAGGGCTGAGGAAAGAGGATTTAGTTGTGGTCACAACTGAGTTAGGCTTAAAAGTAGAATCGGAATACAGAATTATAGGTTTGAAAACACTCATTGAGGAAAGCGACCAGTATGCTAAGGATACTGAATTGGTAAAAGAATTTTTAATTACTACGATAGCAGATGGAATAGAAAAAGAAAAACGTGAAGCCGAGTTACTCAAAATTGAAAAAAAAATGTGAAATCGGAACAGAACACTGCTCTAGAATTAGAGAGAACAAAATTAGAAGTCATAAAAGCCCAGTTAGAAATGGCAAAGATGCAGTCTGAGGATAGGAATTCGGAATTGGGGGGGGGGGGATTGATAAAAATCCCATACTAATTCTTTAGAATCTTTAATTAAAAGTGTTAGAACTCTGAGTATGCCAGATCCTTCTAAACCGGAAGCGTGGAATTTATTTTTAGTTCGCTCGAAAAAGCAATCGAAATGAAAAATGTTGCGCAGGAGTTAAATTTGAAATTTTACTAAATTTAGTAGGTGAACGCGCGGCACATTTATTAGTTTATGTAAATACAAATGAAATGAAGAGTTATCCGAAAGTTAAGGCTTTAATTTTAAAAGAATTTCAACCTACCCCGGAAGCTTGTCTAGAAAATTTCCTTACGGCAAAAAGAATGAAAAATGAAAACCATTTACAATTTGCAAGCAGAATCCGAGCTAATTGGGAGTTTTATTGTGAGCTTAGAAAAGTAAGTGATTTCGATACGCTTAATGAATTAATTGTTACCGATAGATTATTGAGTTCATTAGATTCAGAAACGCGGAGTTACGTCAAATTAAAGCAAATGGATGACTGGCTAAAACCACGCGAGACCGCAGAATTATGAGATAATTGGTTTACTTCAAAAGGTAGAACCTTTTCGGAATTATATGATAGACCGATAAAATCCTTTCGCAATGTTGCTACGGGAATGTTAGAAATGTCCACGTAAATAAGATAAGAAAATTTACTCCTAGGGTACAGTCGGTGGGGGTGATCTTCGAAAATGAGGAAGAATTAGGGGAGGTCCATCCCACCCCCAGTACGAAAGATAACTCCGACCTCTTCAATATTGAGGAAGTTGATCTAAGTCATTTAGGAAAGGTGGAGAAAGCAAAAATGTTTGATTTATTATATAAATATAAAGAATTATTTTCTACAAAAGTCCACACAGCCAAGGTAGGAGAGCATAAAATAAGAATAAGTGACGCAGAAAAGAAAAAGCCCTATGTTTACAGAATCCCAGAGGCCTTAAAACCACAAGTTGACAAACAAATTGAGGAGTTATTGGAACTAGGTCTGATTGAAGAAAGTGAGGCAGAGGCGCCACACACAGTAGTGTGCGTGATGAAGAAGGATGGCGCCTTGCGCCTATGCGTAGATTTTCGAGTGCTAAATGCTATTACAAAAACTGATGATTTCCCGATGGAAAATGCCACCGATCTGTTGTTCAGTATTGGCAGGGCCAATGTGATAACTACGATAGACTTATTGAAAGGGTATTGGGCCATACCATTAGAAGAACAGAGTCAAAATTTAGCATGTTTCAAAACTCATAGGGCTCAGTATCGCTTTAAAGTAATGGCCTTCGGGCTCAAAAACGCAGCTGCGACTTTTCAACGAGAACAAATGAGATGAACAAAGACTGTTCGATTGCAAAGAGTTCGCCAAAGCATATATAGACGACATAGCCGTCTTTTCTGAAACATTTTCTGAACACCTGATGCATCTAGAAAAGATATTTTCTAAATTATCATATTTAAGATTTTCAGTCAACTTGAAAAAATGTGAATTCGCAAAACCGCAGATCAAGTACTTAGGACATATCATCGGGTCCGGCACCCATCGGACCGACTCCGGAAAAGTGGAGGCCATTCGAAGGCTAGCTGTGCCTCAAAAGAAGAAACAGTTGAAAAGTGTTCTTGGTTTGTGTAATTATTATAGAGATTACATTCCCAAATATGCTGAAGTAGCATATCCTCTAACTGAACTGACGAAAAAGAACAGTCCAGAGCAGTTGTGTTGGTCAGAAGACCATGAACGGGCTGAAAATAGGTCTTATCGAAGCACCTAGTCTACATACTCCCTTTATAGGAGTGCCATTTGTCATCGAATGCGACGCATCTGCAGTCGGCATCGGCGCGTGTTTATCGCAGCGAAAAGACGGAGTACTGTACCCAGTGAGTTATGCCAGTCAAAAGCTCACCAAAACTCAACAGGCTTGGTCGAAGATTGAAAGGGACGCCTATGCGATCATCTGGAGTCTAAAGAAGTTCGAAACGTGGATTTTTGGTTCACCTGTGGAACTTATCACTGATCCCAACCCACTAACTTTCATCACCAAAAATGCCCCCCAAACTTCCAAACTGCAACGATGGGCATTAGCACTGCAGAAATATGACATTATGATTTCGCCCCGACCTGGTGCTAAGTTGATAAATGCAGACGCACTGTCTAGACTTGATACTATTGGATAAGAAAACAAACTGTGAAAAACATTCCAAACTGTATAGACTTTTGTTAAAAAGACTTTAACGTGTTTGTTCAACAGTAATTTAATTTGTTCCTGCAGCTGTATTTTATATGTTCTTTTTTGGTTTATTGCATTTATTCTTGTTATTAAGTATTAATTCTGTTTTGTATTAGCAGGTAAGAAGAGTTTGAGTCGGTGTGCCCTGACTACTTCAAACATTTAGTTTGTATATATTTATAAATTTGTATTTTTATTTGGGTAATTTGTTTAAAAAAAAAGAAGTATGAGGACGCCTCCAGACTAAATTTCAGATAGAAAATGAGGGACCCTCTCCCCCATTTTCAATCTTGGGTGGGGGGTGTGATGTCTGGAGGCGTCTGGATAGTTTTCCTTTGATTTCTCTGGCGCCATTGACACGTGACCTGTGGGTGCGCAGAGAGGTAGGGTGGACCCTGTTTATTCAGCATGTGGAAGGGAGAAGTGTGGTGTAAGTCGGCATGGTGCGCGGCTATTTTTTATGAGAAACCAAAAGATTGTAATTAAAGCGGAAGTATTATAATTTGAGTTTTAGTGAAAAAATTTAGCAATATAGTGATGTGTTGTTTCGGAGTGAAATATGAAAGTGGTCTGCAGCTATGTGAAAAATATAATTATTCATATATAGTGTGACGTTCAAATGTTTTGTCTTCCATGTTTTTATGTATTCTAATAAATAAACTAATTTAGTGTTGTGAAGAAAACTAGTGATAAATTAAACGAAGGATTACACACCCGGGATGGTTGGTGAATTTCGAGCGTATATGACAAAATTTATATGCAAAATTCATAGTATTTAATAAAAATGATCATCTATTACGTCTATAAAGGTACCCTAATTATTTTAATTTCGTACTCGTATTCAAAATAATTAATAACAAGTAAAAATTAAATTAAAAAAATTAAAAAACCGATTGCGTAAAAAGCGAACTAATTAATTATTTCTCATCAATGTGAAACTATTTTTTTATATTACTTACCTATTTTTTTATTTACTTGTATTGATGACTTTTAAGTTGTGTTTAATTGTTAGTTTTATATCTATAAACACTGTTTTGATGAGGTCTATAGATGTCTATGAAGGTTAGAGTTGTAGTAAAGCTAGAGATCCTACCTACAAAACTTCCAGGTTGTGTAATATTTAAACGGAGCTTCTGATTGTAAAATAGCCAATGAAACATCGTCTTCATTTTGAAAGACCTATCCAATGATATGCCACTCAACAGGGTGCGTAAATTTTTTTCCGTCTCTACCACCATTTTGTATTTTACGGTCGCCATTTTGAATTTATAAAAACAAAATCTAGCCTATAACCATCGAACGGTTAAGACGAATCGATATAGACCTCATTCATTAAAATCCATCCAGCGGTTGGGATGTTTTGAGGGTATAAAGAAATCCACATACCCAGATACACGTGAAACACATAACCCTTCTTGGCAGTCGGGTAAAAATATAAATTGTTTGTAGTCTCATAAGTGTTTCACAGAAATATACTCTATCACTACTGTTTATATACTTTGAGGTAAGATGGGAATAATGAAGGCATACTCTCATCATATGCTTTTAATATAAATATATATTAGGGCGTATCGAAATAATCGAAATTTCTTAAATCTTTTTGCGGTAGTGCGGAAAAGTTGTGAACTCTTCATTAAAAAGATTGTGGAATCTTAAAACAGTGGATTGATATCTTCTGCCGCGTCAGCGGGTCGAAAGTTACTAAAATTGGACAAAAAATGATGAAAATACAAAAATTAATAAATGATCACAGATTTGGTTGATCTGTTTAGTGTAGTGCTGAAAAGTTACTATGTTTTAACACCAACAACTAAAAAATTTGCACAATTTTAGCTTAATATCTTCTGCCGCTTCATCGACACCAAATTTTGGAAAATGAAGGAAAAATTTTAAATAAATACAAGTCACACTTATCTCAGTTTAATGCGAACAGAAACTTTATTTTACCTTTCGAACATACAAATGACAAAAGCATTACAGCTTTTAATCATTTTTGGTCTCAAATTTTGACACTTTTTTTCCGGATTCTAGAGTCGCTCTAATAAATCTATCCCTGCTCTGAGACCCAACTGTTTTTCCGGAGGCTGCAGTGACTAGTTTCACAATCCGCTCAACTGCTTGTGTCTGTGAAGGAGATTTAATAAAGTCACAGCAGTCCACTGGCATACCATTTTGTATCATCTTCAGCAGTTTTGAGAACTGATGTCTTTGAGAACTGGGGACGGTGTCACATAACAAGCTTACCAGTCAATGAGATCTACATAGTCTGTAACTACAAAGTTAACAGCAGGAATAACGAAACTGCGTATACAATTTCTATCTGGAGACTAATTTCCCTTGCCTCGATAATCCACCGAGCTGCAAGAGTCCTAATATGGCACCTCTTATCATTTAACATGGCAAATAGCATGTTTTCTGAAGACGCAAAGTAAGCGTTGCAAGAAATAACTGGATAGATTACGTCACGATACTTCCTAGGAAAATACCGAGATGAGCTGATGCAATACCACAGGTTTCTAGCACCGTCCTTTATGGAATGATGAATCTTAATTCGGAACCATGAGGGTGCGTAGACTCTTAGTATGAATACAAACAAAGTTAGCAACTCATTTGATGCATCTGATGTAGATACACATAACCTCAGTATTCGATTGGCAGTTGTTAGCCAACGAGCCAAATTCAACGCTCCCCGTTCCCGGTTAGCTAGATCTGAACAACAAACGCCTGAACTAAAGGCGGTGCAAATATCTAATAAACATATCTGATCTGAACTGAGGGTGGTAGGATTAATGTCTGGCAACTCGCATTCAATACTATTAAAAGCAACAACTGAAAGCTTTGTGCATTCTTTGAGGTTTCCTCTATTGTAAGATGTAGGGCCAGATGATTTGCTGTCAATGAACTCAAATAGGTGTCATAAGGGCAACTGAAATGAAGTAAGCAGATAATCCATTGCACTGGCCTCTGAAGTTTCAATTCAAGCCTGCGAATTACACCACTAGACACTCCTGTGTTCACTACAATTCCGTCACAGCCGAGAACAATAAGGTTGCTAAAATCATCCAATAAAACACATGTAACATATTC
Organism: Maratus speciosus; assembly: GCA_963932465.1. Taxonomy (NCBI): domain Eukaryota; kingdom Metazoa; phylum Arthropoda; class Arachnida; order Araneae; family Salticidae; genus Maratus; species Maratus speciosus. Next base: position 104,710,163 of record OZ010795.1, on the reverse strand, counting down.
GTAAATACTATTAGATATATCAAGACTAGATTCACTTTTAGGGGTAACATGTCAAATGTACGTAGAACCATGTTCCGATAGAATACAATAATGCTCTTCTACAATTGTTCTTTGGAACTGTTTGTCCTCGAGCGTTTCTGATGTTAAAGTTTTCTCATGGCGTCCATCAAAATAAAGGCCAGGTAGAGTGTAACGATTTTCCTTTGATTTTGAGAGTAATTTTTTGTAAATTCTCGATATTTCCTGTCATATTTTATTTTTGTCTGTGACGAGGCTGGTATCTGATTCCGATATTAAACCTAAATCTTGCATAACACTCAATGCAATAGCAGCCGTGTCTCTGATGGATACACCATATCTTTCAAAAATATAGGTGTTCCACTTTTTTGAGCCAAACGCGGTCTGTCTGGATAGCAGTAAATAGTTATGCAGAAAAGTAGCAAAATGCGTCAAAATTTCCAAAATTCGATGCCGGAGAGGCGGCAGAAGATATTAAGCTATAATTGTAAATTTGTTTTTGGTTGTTGTTGTTAAAACACACTAAATTTTAAGCACTATCCTAAACTGATCAACGAAATATGTGATCATTTATTAATTTTGTATTTTTATCATTTTTTGCCCAATTTTCGTAACTTTCGGCCCACTGAGGCGACAGAAGATATCTACCCACTGTTTTAAGATTCCACAAACATTTTAATGAAGGGAGTTTACAACTTTTCCGCACTACCGCAAAAAGATTTAAGAAATTTTGATTTTTTCGATACGCCCTAATATATATCCCTAGGATGCTAAAGAATTAAAAGAAAATATGGTATGAGAAAATAAACTAGGTTTATACAATAAAGCAAATTTATCAAATTATTTCAAGTAACAATTAATATTATTCAAAATTTCGTTGCCTGAAACATATTTATAATAATTTGCTATGCTAAAAGGTTTGATTTATTACCTAAAATGTATATTATAATGGAAATAATACCACTTGAAAAGTCTCATAAGGACTTTTAAATTCTATCTCTTCTGCAAGTATTAAATAAGGATATAAAAGTTTTGTGGTCTTTTTATAGTATAGTAGATCATTTAAAGATTAAAAAAAAATCAATCGTTTAAACAATAATTTAAAAATATTGAAATGCAAACGCGAAATGTAAGAAAAGCGTTGCACTGGCTTAACATTAGCTTGCGAGTAATCCTTACTCCTTGTATACCTTGTGAAAAATTGTATATAAATAAGGCATAGTATCACTATTTCTACTATATACAACTGCTTTGAAGGGATAAGTATATTCCTAGTTGAATAGTAAATGTTGAATAGTAAATGTTGTAAAACGAAGATCGGTATAAGAAGATAAATTATCTTTATTGAACAAGGAAAATCTATCAAAATTCTTTTATCAAAAAGTAATATTGTTGAGATATTGCATACAATCTATTTATAATCACTTGCTTTGCAAAATGTTTAATTTAATATGCATACTTTATAATATTAAATAAAAACAATCATGTAATATACCTAAAAATGCACAATAAGAGTCTTAATTTCATTTCTGAGTTCAGTGTATATAAAAACATACACAGTGCTTGTGCTCTTATGATCATAGAAATAATTTTATAAATGCAAACAAAATGAAAAAGTAAAAAAGTCCTTCCGGCCAGTGCCGGGAGGAAGAGGTAGCTTTCAAATTCCTTATTTTAAAAAAGCTAACTTATATTATTCAAACAAACGAAGCTCAATTTAGTGGAAACCGAATATAGGAGATTCAATACTAATTTTTATCAATACTAAATCATTATGAATGAGAATTTTGCGAAATTAGTCATCTTTATCCAAGCTGCTTTTATTTAAAGTAACTTATATTTGGCTGCCAAATTCGGGGATTTCTTAAAGTGCCTGCCATTTTAAGACAACATGGTGGATGAGGCTAACCAGTGAACTTGGTCGATACCTTAGTAATTGCTGTGCACATGCTCACTCACATCGGAATCGGTTGATATATACGAGTGCTGTCGCAGGCAAAAAATCAGATTTTTCAAAATGTCACCCACATTAGAAATTGAAACTGCTATATTTGAGCCATTTATTAAGATAAAGACAAACAAAAAATGCTCCTGAATCCTTATATCAAGGTCAAATACTTAAGAAAGAAACCTTTTTCAATTTCTAATTTTTTTGCACCTCACTTTAAATATATATATTTTTTAATTTAATGGCCGCCATTTTGAAACAAGATGGCGGATGAAGCTGGCCAGCGTACTTGGTCGAGATATTGATGCATACTATCCACATGCCTTCTTACATAGAAATAGGCGAATACGTGTGTTATCGCGTGACAAATACAAGATCGTTTCAAAATGTTAGCCATACTAGAAATTCAAAGTGCTATAATTCAACCATTTTTTAAGATATAAACAAAAGAACAAATTTTCAGATACAAAATCTGCTCCGGAATATTTGTATCAAGGCCAAACACATAAAAATATCTTTTTCATTTTCCAATTTTTAAATACCTCATTTTAAATTTTAAATTTAATTTTTTTAAATGGCAACACTTTGAAACAAGATGGCGAATGAAGCTGGCCAACGAACTCGGTTGAGACATTGGAATGCACTATGTACAGACCACGTAACATCCAAATCGGTTCATAAATACGCTTGTTATCGCGTGACAAAAATAAGGTCGTTTTAAAATGTCAGCCACAATAGAAATTCAAAATGCTATAACTCAGCCATTTTTTTAGATATAGACGAAACAAAAACTGTTCCGGAATCTTTGAATTAAGGTCAAACACATACGAAAAAAAACTTTTTCATTTTCTAAATTTTTGGTATCTCATTTTAAATTTTAAATTTTTAAATTTTATTTAAATGGCCTCCATTTTGAAACAAGATGGCGGATGAAGCTGGCCAACGAACACGGTCGAGATATTTGTATGTACTATGTACACACCAAGGTACATCCAAATCGGTTCATAAATACGCCTGTTATCACGTGACAAATATCAGAACGTTTCAAAATGTCAGCCATGCTAGAAATTCAAAATGCTATAACTCAGCCATTTTTTAAGATATAGACGAAACAAAAATCGCTCCCGAATCTTTGTATCAAGTTCAAACACATAAGAAAAAAATATTTTTTCAATTTTTTAGTACCACATTTCAAATTTAAATTTTTCTTAAAAATTTAAATGGCTGCCATTTTTAAACAAGATGGCGGATGAAACTGGCCAACGAACTCGGTCGAGACATTGGTATGTGCTATGTACATACTGAATTACATCCATATCGGTTCATAAATTCGAGAGTTACAGTGTGATAAAGGTCAGATATATATATATATATATATATATATTGTTAATAAAATTTTTTTACATTCAAAAGCTTACAATTGTTTATCTTGTGACATTTGAATAATAAAAGTACTACTAGATGGCAGCACCAAAATTTGTCATTTGACTATAAGTTATAAATTTTGCTTTTTCCAGCTCCTTTTCAGTTATAATTTACTACACCAGGTGGATTTTTTAGCTAAATTTTGACGATATTGTTAAATAGTAATTAATTAATTTAATAGTGCATTTTAGTTATTTTAAATAATGTAATTACTTTCTATTTATTTTATTTTATATTATATTAAATGTATTTATCATGGTATTTCAAAATGTATTAACTGCATCCTTTGGTATCAATTACTGTGATTTCTTAACTGTTTTATTCACCTTAATCTTTACGATATTTTGGTAGCCATGTGCGCGTGGATACATTGAAAAATACTGAAATATTAATCGGTATGTTGTTTATTATTTCTATTTTATATCCTATAAATATTTAAACAGGTTTTATTGATTTTTCCATTTCATATTATTTGTTTCTATTCTGTTTTCAATTTAATCAATTCACTTGATTTTAATGGCTGTTTGGGCACAGGGAAAAATAATTTTTAGCTTTAGCTTATTTTTCTCACAGAAAACAACCATATTGCTTATATCATTGAATTATGTGCCCTTGATAACGTAATTCAATATATAAGCTTTTCCATTATTTGTCGGTGTCCACTTTCTTCTTTTTTCTTCCATAATAATTCTTATAATAAATTATTTGGCACTTTTTTTTTATACTTACAGCTTTAATTCATAATATTATGGTTTTTGATGGTTTTAGGTTATGTTTAATTAATGGTTATATATATGGATATATATATTACATCATTTCAAAATGCTAAAACACCATAACTTCAAAAGGAAGGTGTATATCTGCAGAAATTTTTTAACTATAAAATATTTATAAAAACAAGAAAGACAGGTAAAAAAACAAAAACAGTCTGTTCTTCATCAGTGGGAGGACAGACAGTAAACTAACTCCACCCCCACTTTTAAAATTTGCAGGTTTCTGAACACATGTTCACCCCGCATTCAATACTGAAAACTATTGTCATTTTATTAATCTAATTCCATAAAAAACTCAAACAACTCAAATTAAAAACTAACAAACATAATATTAACCATACAAAAACAAAAAACTTTAATAAAAAGGTCTTTTAAAGGAATGCTTAAATTATCATTAAACTAAAAACAAAAGAAAAAAAAAAAGAAAACAAGCATGAATGCAGAATAAACATGCGCCCCCCCAAACCCGCAAAATGAAATTACAATAATTATAAAATGACAATAGTTTTCAGTATTGAATGCGGGGTGAACATGTGTTCAGAAACCTGGAAATTTTAAAAGTGGGGTGTGGAGTTAGTTTACTGTCTGTCCTCCCACTGATGAAGAACAGACTGTTTTTTTTTTTTTTACCTTGTTCTTGTTTTTTACCTTGTTTTTTTTTACCTTGTTTTTACCTCTTTCTTGTTTTTATAAATATTTTATAGTTAAAAAATTTCTGCAGATATAAACCTTCCTTTTGAATTTATGGTGTTTTAGCATTTTGAAATGATGTAATATGTTTTATTGCATTAGATATGTGCTGCTGTAGCGCCATTCATGCAGTAATTTATCATTAATTTTGAAATAATATATATATATATATATATATATATATATATATATTAGGGTGAACTAAAAAACGAAGTTTCGAATTTTATATTCTAATAGTGATTATTTTTTTCCTTTTTAACTCCATAAAAAGAAAATATATTTTTTTAAATTTTTAAATGATATTTTCCGGTTCCTCAAAGCTCCTGATTTTCCATAAAAAACGAAAAAAAGTCAATAATTGCATGAAAAGTTTTTAAAGCTTATTGTTAAATTTATATTTTGCAAAATTAAATTAATTAAGTGTTAATGTCCTGTAATAAAGAGAATAATTTAGTTTGAGTGCCTTAGAAAAGTTAGCCCCACTTTATTTGACTTTTGTAGAAGCCAGCGTCATGGGCGTCGGCTTTCATTTTCTCTGATTTATTTGGCTGCGACACATAACAAGTTAGTCCGATTTAACGGGTGTTAACAGTTTCTTTAATTATTTTTCGATAAACATTCGGTGTCAAAAGTGACAAAGTCTGTTAACGTACCTAAATCTAGATAATTGTTGAAGTGTCCTGTATTTCGTGAACCAAAACAACTAACATTAGACTGTCATCTTTGACGAACATATGAAGAAGTTATGAAACATTATTTTTGGGTTCAATTTAACTTAAAATCTGACAGCTGGAATCTGGTACACACTATTTCTAAAATATCTAAAGCTGTTGATGATACAATTAAAAGTGTATTGCTGAGACCTTCAATTCCAACGGTTTCTGATACACAAATCATAAAAAATGATTAGAGACTAGTGCGAGAAATGTGAAAATTTGAAGAAAAATATTAAGATTAGAAAGAATAATCCCACATCCAATATAAAATTGCAAAATGTTAGGTAATCCTGTAAAAAACATTTCTTTGTGTAAAAGCACTAAATATTATCGTGTATCAGAACAAGAACGTCACTTTCTCAAAGACCAAAGAGAGATGGGGGTGATGACAATAGGATCAATAGATATAAAAACTACAATAAATGTGTAGCAAGACTGGAAATGGAAATATCAAGGAAAAAAGTTATTTTAAAACAAAAAAATGATGTTTTGATTGAATGATCGTCAAGTGTAAAAAACAGTTCGGAAGGAAATAGTTCAATCGGTTGTTTTTCTAAACCTGAATTTGATAATCAACACGGTGAAAGAACTGGAGTATTAGACAGAACTGCAAATATTATTGCAAATGGCACCTTAGAAGATATGGATATTTCTGATGATAATAAAGAAAAGGTAATTGAAAGAAGGACTTGAAGATGACAAAGAGAAAAGAAAAGGAAGAATTTGAAAGAACAGGAAAGACGAAATGAGTTAATTTTAGAAGGTTAGTACTTTTATGGCAGAAAGGATAACGCTATGATAACTGAAGCAGAGGGGAAAATGTATAAAGAATCATTAAAGACGAACATCTGGTCTCAGTTCAAAAACCAGGATAAAAATATATTGGTCATATTTCATTGACATCTTCTTCTTATATTAATATAGCCACTGCAATTTTGGTGTATTTTCAAAATAATAATACAGACATTTCAAGTTTGAGAGTTATTAGGTGAAACAGAAACGCCTTTAATGCAGGATGCAAATCTGGAGTTGTTAAAACATCTGAAGCAATACCTTAAAAACTTTATAATGGATAATTTGATTATTACATGCAAATGAACTTTTTTCTTAGATACTTATTTCAACATCTTGCTGAAAAACTATGGGTACAAAAGGATTTTCTGGACCAGTAGGAAAGCGACTTGAAAAAAAGCGAACATATTGAAATTATAGACTATAAAAACATTGATCCTATCTTGACAGTCTGATCGGATGAAGAACTTTAAAAAAGTACAAACAGGGGATACACCTGAATTTTAGATTTTCCTTGTCATACTCAAACAGTGGAAATGTGTGTCAAAATTGTCCCACGAGCTGCGTCAACCGTCTTTAAATATTAAGCAAAAGACGGCTTAATCTTGGGAAAGTTGAATTCCCACAATGTAATGACAAAGTTTGCCTAAAAAGACAGTAGGTTGAATATCCAATTTAATTAATTCATAACAATGGGAGGTAAGGAGGGTGGAAGTCGAAATTTAACCACCTCTTCGTGGTGACTTCTGGATAGTATTTGCTAAATAAAAGTAGATATGAGCTAACAGCTACGTTGTTTACTTTCAGTTACTTTATACTGAAATTTCAAAACTTTGACCTCCTTTAGGAACCGGAAAACAACTTAATTTAAAAAAACCTTTTCAGCCAAAAGTTTAGACATCCAAAAAGGAAAAAAGTTTTCACTATTACACATTAAAATAAAAAAGTTTTTTTTTACCCTATACTTAAGTTCCACCCTAATATATATATATATATATCAATTTTGAACGGAGGGTGGCTTCGGGGTCTGGGGTTCATGATCGATGAAAATGTACCAAAATATTTTTAAATCGCTTTCCTCCGAACGGCTGCAATAGGTAGCTTTTTGTAATGAAAGCTACCTAAAAGTATCCATTTAGACATCGATCTCAACTATCCAATGAAAAAAGAAAGTTTAAAAATATTGAAATGCAAGTGTGAAATTTGAAAAGAATGCTGCCATTAGCTTAACATTAACTTTCGAGTGATCACTGCTGTATGTATATTTTGTGAAAAGGTACGTATTACTGAGGCATATTAGCACTATTTTCACTATGCAGGATGTCCACTCTCAACTATGTCTAATGGCTAATTCCTAAACCTTTAGTCATAGACGTATAATTCCAATTACAAAAATGTTTTAAATGAGGTAAAGAAGTACTTTTAGAGCGATTTCAGTCAAGAAAACATTTATAAAGTATAAGTTTTCAAAGGCGTGAATTCATATTACAATAAAGGCTGTTCTTTCATTTAATATTTTTCTAAATTATTTTAATTGAAAGTTAATTTGAAATGCAGAATGTTTGTAAGAGAAAATAATTCTTCTTACCTGTGTAGGTGAGAGCGCTGGATCTTCAGAGTATCACGGAAGTTTCTGTATCCACTTTATCCTATTTTAACTCTGAAAAAGGTATTTTTATTGAAACGTTAGTGAGTGTGTTTATGTAATCACAGTGATCCAGGCTTTTGACTTTAAACGAGATTATTATCTTTAATAAAATACAATTATTAATGCACTCTACATTTCTTGATTAATAGGTTAATATGTACTTGGTTAAGATATACAATTTTAGCTTATTTTGATTAAATATGTGTTGCATTCTTGAGAGCCAAAGTTAGCTTCCCGAAAAGCGAATGCATGAAGTGACAGACAGAAACATATGTCCTTGTCACTCAAGAGATACGCCCTAGACTGAGATGAAAGGGTTTCTTTAGTAGAAGCAAGGGCTCTTGATCGAACACTAATTTTACAATGGAAATCTGCTGATCATTGCTGAAATGGAGTCTATCAAAGTCCAGCAAAACAGTTCCGCTTTCACAGTCTTTCAAAGTTTATTTGTGGTGCTTCCATCTATAGGAATATTAAGCAGTTGCATTATCACAGGCAGCTGACGTAAATGAAGACTGGATTATTATGCGTAATTGTCCGGTCTATAAGAATTGTTTGAAGTTTGTCCGTGAAGTGTCGCCACCTGCCGCATATTTCACAAAACGAAAAGTCGAAACATATTTTGAACTATTTCCGACATTCCCCCTTTTCGACTGAGTCTTGTGGTGGGAGAAGTTGGAGTTGATTCCTTAGGTGTTCGAAGTGATGTTTGGGGATTGGTTTGGTAAGGGCATCGGCGATTATTCTCTTTGAAGGACAGTACACTAGTGTAATGACACCGTTTTCTTTCAAGTGTCTCACATTATGGTATTTGATAGACACATGTTTCACCCTAGATTGATGTTTTTCATTATCGCTCAGCTTTATACAGGCGGTATTGTCCTCGTAGATGGTAATCGGTAAAGTCTGGTGTAGTTCCAAATCTTTTAGTAGATTGATTATCCATTGAATTTCTTGAGTCGCGTTTGAAACGGATATGTATTCTGCCTCTGCGGTGGACAAAGCCACGCAGTTTTGTTTTCGTGATGTCCAGGACAGGAGATTGTTTCCTAATTTTAATACGTTCCCGGTTGTGGACTTCCTGTCTTCTCGATCTCCTGCCCAGTCAGAGTCACAATAAACTTGTTAGTATGGGTGGCTTTTCTTTGTCTATAACTAGTCGTAAGTACTTTGTGGTTCGCAGATATCTTATTACTTTTTCCACAGCATCCCAGTCAGCCTTTCTGGGAGTTTCGTTTTTCCTTCCCAGAATGTTCACCGTAGCAGCAATGTCTGGTCTGGTCAACGTGGCTACGTACAGGAGTGCTCCCACTGCCTGCCTATACTGTTTGTTATCATTTAGCGGTTCGCTGTGTATTGAGTCTGTATTGAAATAATCCGTGCTCATGGGTGTGTATGTTGGTTTAGAGTTTGACAATTTAAATTTTTCCGCTATTTCATCGATTTTATTTTCTTGGTCTAGCTCAAGGTTTCCGTTGTCTAGCCTTTTAATATTTATCCCAAGAAATTGTGATACCTCCCCAAGATTCTTTATTTCGTATTCCTTAGATAACTCTGCGTGTATTTTGCGTGTGTTTTCTTCGTTTGCGGCGACTAAAATGTCGTCTACATATACGATTATATAGGAAATGTCCCCATTTTCATTCCTTTTATTCAAGCACTGATCTGAATCACACTCTCTAAAATTTAAATTTCTTAACGACTTATTGATTTTTATGTACCAAGCCCTTGCGGCTTGTTTGAGGCCATATATTGCTTTTCTCAGTTTGCATACTTTCTCTTCCTCCCCCTTGACTACATATCCCTCGGGTTGCGTCATTAGGACTTCCTCGTCTAAATCTCCGTGTAAGAACGCTGTCTTTACATCCAGGTGGGTAACTTTTAAATTTTTATACACGGCGGCATTTAGGAAGCTTCTGATTGTGGTGTGCGCTACCACTGGTGCGTATGTTTCATCGTAGTCGCTTCCGTACTTTTGAGAGTAACCCTTCGCGACGAGTCGCGCCTTGTACCTCTCTACTTCTCCGCGTGCATTATATTTTGTCTTAAATGTCCATTTGCACCCTATGGTGCGTTTTCCTGGTGTGGGGTTTACCAGTTCCCAAGTATTATTTTTCTTTAATGACTTTATTTCATCATTCGCGGCCTCAATCCATTTGTTTTTAATTTTAGCGTCTCTGATGTTGTTTACGTCTTCCCAGTTTTTCGGATCTTGTACTTTACAGACATTCGCACTTATCCCGTAGCGGTTAGGGGGGACACCTCTGTTATTTCTCAGTGATCTCCGCGGTTCAGCGGTGCTTTGCTGCGGAGTATTGTTTTGATTTAGTTCGTCATTATCTAGCTCAATCTCTACTATTTCAGTAGGTGTCTTCGCGTCATTTTCGTTTTCGTCATCTTCATTTACTCCGTTCTCAAAGAATTTTACCGTTCGCGATATTGTTACGTTGTTTCCCCCTGTGTGTATTCTGTACCCTTTGCTTCGGTTATCGTATCCTAATAGAATACCTTGAACGGCCTTTTTGTCAAATTTGGATCTCTTCGATTCCTCGACATAGGCATATGCCTTACATCCGAAGGTCCGTATATTCGATAAATTAGGTTTTCTGTTATTCCACAGCTCGTAAGGCGTTCTATTGTTTTCGTTTGCCTTGGTGGGCAACCGATTTATGAGGTATGTCGCTGTAAGTACGGCTTCGCCCCAAAAGTGGTTTTGTAAATTCGCGTCAGATAACATGGTGCGCGCATTTTCGACTATAGTTCTGTTTTAACGTTCGGCAACGCCGTTCTGCTGGCTACAATATGGTACGCTTAACTGATGTTCTATGCCGTTTTCTGTCAGGTAACTTTCAAAACTATTTCCCAGATACTCCTTCGCGTTATCGGATCTGATCGCTTTTATAGTTTTTCCGAATTTGTTCTTCGTCAGGGCTACAAATTCTTTAAGTTTTGTTATGGCTTCTGACTTATGTGAAATTAAATGTATCATTGTAAATCGGCTATAGTCATCGGTAAAGGTTATGAAATATCTTTTCCCACTGAATGTTGGCGATCGCATCGGCCCGCATAAATCTGAATGAATTAAATTTAATGTTTCCTTTGATCTGTTAGTGGCGGATTTGGGGTAGGGTGCGATTGATAGTTTGCCCTCAATACATTCTTTACAAACAGTTTCAAGTTTACAATTGTGTATTTCTATACCCTCGGCTAGTTTGTGTTTTGTGAGATATTTTATCGCTTCGAAATTTTTATGTCCTAGCCTTTTGTGCCAAATGGATATGCAATTTTTATTGTCACAAGATGTTTGTGTCTGCGCGTTATATCCGTAGTCATTTTTGGGTTCTAACTCATATAAATTATCATTTAATTTTGCCGTTAAAATTGTTTGGCTATCCTTTACAAATGAGCATTTCTGTTTTTTAAATATTACCTTAATATCATTCTCTGTGGCTCTTTTGACAGATAATAGGTTACTTTGCAATTCGGGACAATATAGTACATTTTTAAGAGTTATGGAATTTTGTGAGTCTGTATTTATATTCAAGTCTCCCAGACCCTGTGAACATAGCCGCTTTCCGTCCGCTATGGTTATTTCGCCAAAGTTTCCTGGCATAAAGTTTTGTAAGTTGTGTTTCGTAGCTAAAACATGCCTTGTGCATCCAGAGTCAATTATAAAAGTATCTTCCACCGAGGTTTGTGCTCTGTTCGCGGTCACTTGTTCGTTTTCAGGAATTTTTTCTTCTGAGGATTTGTTATCATTGGGGGGAATCAAATTTTTTTCATTATCACTATCTTCAGCCTTGCTTCCAAAGCAAAAATTCGAGGTTTCCTTGGGGTTATGTTGGGTATTTTTGTAACTGTTCGTGTTATTTCTATAGTTGTTCGGATTGTTGAATGCTTTGCTCCTGTTCCAGTCATTTCTTGCGTAATTGTTATGCTGGTTTTTATTTTTCAGGTGATAACACTCATTTATTGCATGCCCCTGCTTTTTGCAGTAGCCGCAGTATTTTTTAGTTTTGTTTTTGTTTGTTACTTTATATGCAGTTTCACGCGCGTGATAATTTGTTCCCTGATTCTCACTCCTGTGTCTGTATTCGTCAGATAATTTATTCTTTACGAATTCTAAAGTTAAATCACTTTCGTTTCGAGCTTCAAGACCTATAATTAAGGGGTCATAGGATTTAGGTAGACTGCACAATAAAAGTGCAACAATGTGAGTCTCGGGTATTTCTTCCCCAATGGCGTATAATTTGTCGCGTAAAGTTAATATATCGTTGATATGTTGGTTCATATTTCCACCGTCGCATAACTTTTTTGAATAGAGTCTCCTCAACAGAAACAACTTAGAGGATAAGGTGGATCTTTGGTGGACTCGCTTAAGGGTATCCCAGATTTCCTTGGCAGTTTTTAAATGCCGAATGTGGACAATCTGAGAGTCATCTATGAATAAATTTATTGTGGCACGGGTTTTGGCGTCTTGTTTTCGCCAAGTATCGTCTGGAGTGAGTGGGGGCGTGTCGATGACGTAACTAAAGAGATCCTCTCTGGTTAGTAGCATTTCTAGGCGAAAAGCCCAAAGATCATAATTGCTATTAGAAAGTTTCTCTACCAGGGATATTTCCTTTGCTGCAGAAATTGCCATGGCTTATCGTTAGATTCTACCCTATATATATATTTTTTAATTATCTATATTTTTTGTGCGTATTGTTTATGTATGTTTGTTCACCAATGTTACACTATCACACATAATATTAGTAAAAGATCAATGTCTATATTTTATGCGTATTGCATATATATGTATTTTCTTATTAATGCCACACTATCATACACAATGTAATATTACTGTCTATATAATGGTTCTTTATATACTTGAAATATTTCTTATCAACAGGTCATTTATATTTATATAATATATTCAAGAAAAAAAAATTTTTTCGTATATATATACTCAATATTGTATCACTTTATATATATAATATATTCAAGAATTTTTTTTTTCGTTTTTATATATTTTCAAATTTTCAATATTGATCAATATTATTTATTATATTCAATATAATCAATATGCATTTCAATAGTATTATTTTCAACAATAACAATCGATTACTTTACAGCCTTTTCTTTTTCTCACTTTTTCAGTCTCATAATCTATAAGTTTTCAAAGGCGTGAATTCATATTACAATAAAGGCTGTTCTTTCATTTAATATTTTTCTAAATTATTTTAATTGAAAGTTAATTTGAAATGCAGAATGTTTGTAAGAGAAAATAATTCTTCTTACCTGTGTAGGTGAGAGCGCTGGATCTTCAGAGTATCACGGAAGTTTCTGTATCCACTTTATCCTATTTTAACTCTGAAAATGGTATTTTTATTGAAACGTTAGTGAGTGTGTTTATGTAATCACAGTGATCCAGGCTTTTGACTTTAAACGAGATTATTATCTTTAATAAAATACAATTATTAATGCACTCTACATTTCTTGATTAATAGGTTAATATGTACTTGGTTAAGATATACAATTTTAGCTTATTTTGATTAAATATGTGTTGCATTCTTGAGAGCCAAAGTTAGCTTCCCGAAAAGCGAATGCATGAAGTGACAGACAGAAACATATGTCCTTGTCACTCAAGAGATACGCCCTAGACTGAGATGAAAGGGTTTCTTTAGTAGAAGCAAGGGCTCTTGATCGAACACTCATTTTACAATGGAAATCTGCTGATCATTGCTGAAATGGAGTCTATCAAAGTCCAGCAAAACAGTTCCGCTTTCACAGTCTTTCAAAGTTTATTTGTGGTGCTGCCATCTATAGGAATATTAAGCAGTTGCATTATCACAGGCAGCTGACGTAAATGAAGACTGGATTATTATGCGTAATTGTCCGGTCTATAAGAATTGTTTGAAGTTTGTCCGTGAAGTGTCGCCACCTGCCGCATATTTCACAAAACGAAAAGTCGAAACATATTTTGAACTATTTCCGACATAAAGAAATTACGAAATTTAAATTTTTATACGTTCTCCGGTCCTATAAGTGATATTTATTAAAAATATCCTGTTACACTAAGAAGTAAAACAAAAAAGTCCCATTCTTCTACGATTAAAACTGACTGAGTAATAGCAGTTTAAAGTTGAAGCATCTTTTTTGCTGCGAAATAGGGGTGATTCACAAATTTTCTATAAATATAAATAATCGTCAGCTATATATATATATAAAAAACAGTTGAGAAAAAAATTAACATTACAATATAAATTTCAAATTTATTTTCCTTCTGATATATTGAAGACAAATATACAACTTGTATTGAAAATATAAGTTAAAATGTAGCAGAAATTTTGTTAAATGAAATGATGAAAAGCAATACTCGCAATTCTTTACAAAATGATGCATATTTTAAAATGCTATTAGATTAAGTAATCTAAAACTTAATTAATAAAAATGTAAGTTATCTTAAAACTTGCTTGAAGTAGCTGATTCAGCTGAAATGTAGAAATATACGCGCGAAATAAATCCTTTTAATATTTTAAGCACTTTGTGTAGGATCCCTTGAACCTTGGCCCAACTCATTTGTGTTCAGATGCTGAAAATTGGTTTAACCCTTAAATGCCTGATTTTTCAAAAATCATTTTAATAATGTTTTTCAGCTTTCATTTTTTAAATAAATCATGGGAAAAATACTTAAAAAAATCATATTTTGTTTTAAGTATAGTTTACGGCTAAAATACAGTTTGTTACTATTTGGACAAGCTGGTCTTTAATTAAAAAAATAATTTTCCCTGATAAAATTCTATAATATTAAACACACAAGAATTTTATGAACTTTGATAAGAAATAAATTATACTTGATCGAAGCAGAACAAAATAGGGTATTTCGCAAGCTTCCAGACAAAACAAAAGGAACATGTAGCAACAATTGAAAAAATAAATCTATCTTTATTCTTAAACAGCAAAAGTGTTGCCATCTACATGTTGAAAATCGATTTAATAATATTTTCAGACTGTACATTATTGGCAACATTAGGCATTATAGCTTCAATATTGTTCTAATAGTATATTAGGAGCCTAAATTGGGTATGTTGTCAAAAGGCAATACCCGGCATTTAAAGGTTAAGTAATGAAATTGAAAGTTTCATAACTCGGTCAATTTTAATATTACATGAAAGGGACATTTTTTCTTGTCTTACTCGTTAGTGTAATAGAAAATTTTTATTAAATATTACTTATAGGACCGGGGGAGCGTATAAAAATTTAAATTTCGTATTTCTTTAATAAACGTATTACTTGACCCAAACTGCTTTAAAAAAATTTCTTTACTTCATTTAAAACGTTTTTCAATTGGAACTGTATATGTCTATGACTAACGGTTTAGGAACTAGCCATTGGACATGTTGAGAGTGGACACCCTGTATACAATTGCTTAGAAGGAAAATATGTATTCCTAGTATGTTGAAGAGTAAAGCGATGATTGATAAAAGAAGATAAATTATCCATATTTAACAATGTAAATTTATCTGAATACTTTTACAAAATATGAATGTTGTTGAGAACTTGCATGTAAACCATTTGCAATCTCTTACTGCATTAAATGTTTTATTTAATGTAACAAACTTTATAATATTAAAAAAAGTACCTGCAAACATGCAAAAAGTATTTGAATTTCATTCCAGTGTTCAGTGTATATGGGGCATTCTCACAATCTTTTGACTTTCATGTCCCTGAATAATAATTTTTATTTTAATACACTTTTTTGTGTTTTTTTAATTTCATATACTGGGGAACATCACATTGCATGATTCTATAACAATATCAACGAGATAAATAAGTTTTGGACGATGTTGGGGGTCCAAATACCAGGCGAACTCATCTACCGTCCCGTGTCCCTGATGCTGATTTTAGGTAGCTTTCATTACAAAAAGCTACCTATTGCAGCCGTTCGGAGGAAAGCGATTTCAAAAAATTTTGGTATATTTCCATCGATCATGACACCCAGACCCCGAAACCACCCTCCGTTCAAAATTGATATATATATATATATATATATATATATATATATATATATATATATGACTTTTGTCACACTGTAACTCTCGTATTTATGAACCGATTTGGATGTAATTCGGTGTGTACATAGTACATACCAATGTCTCGACCGAGTTCGTTGGCCAGCTTCATCCGCCAATTAATTTTTTTTTTTTAAATTTACAATTTGTAATGTGGTACCAAAAAATTGAAAATTGAAATAATATTTTTTTCATATTTGTTTGACCTTGATAAAAAGATTCGGGAGCAGTTTTTGTTTCGTCTATATCTTAAAAAATGGCTGAGTTATAGCATTTTGAATTTCTAGCGTGGCTGACATTTTGAAACGTCCAGATATTTGTCACGTGATAACGGGCGTATTTATGAACCGATTTGGATGTACCTTGGTGTGTACATAGTACATACAAATATCTCGACCGAGTTCCTTGTCCAGCTTCATCTGCCATCTTGTTTCAAAATGGCGGCCATTTAAAAGATTGAAAAAAATTAAATTTAAAATGAGATACCAAAAAATTGGAAAATGAAAAAGATTTTTTTCGTATGTGTTTGACCTTAATACAAAGATACCAGAACAGTTTTTGTTTCGTCTATATCTAAAAAAATGGGTGAGTTATAGCATTTTGAATTTCTTTTGTGGCTGACATTTTAAAACGACCTGATTTTTGTCACGCGATATCAGGCATATTTATGAACTGATTTGGATGTAACTTGGTCTGTACATAGTACACACCAATGTCTCGACCGAGTTCGTTGGCCAGCTCATTCGCCATCTTGTTTCAAAAGGGTTGCCATTAAAAAAAAATTAAATTTAAAATGAGGTACTATTAAAAAAGTCCTTCCGGCCAATGCCGGGAGGAAGAGGTAGCTTTCAAATTCCTTATTTTAAAAAAGCCAACTTATATTATTCAAACACACGAAGCTCAATTTAGTGGAAACCGAATATAGGAGATTTAATACCAATTTTTATCAATACTAAATCATTATGAATGAGAATTTCGCGAAATTAGTCATCTTTATCCAAGCTGCTTTTATTTAAAGTAACTTATATTTGGCTGAGATGTTGATGTATACTATCCACATGCCTTCTTACATGGAAATAGGCGAATACGTGTGTTATCGCGTGACAAATACAAGATCGTTTCAAAATGTTAGCCATACTAGAAATTCAAAGTGCTATAATTGAACCATTTTTTTAGATATAAACAAAAGAACAAATTTTCAGAAACAAAATCTGCTCCGGAATCTTTGTACAAAGGCCAAACACATAATTTTTTTTTTCATTTTCCAATTTTTTAATACCTCATTTTAAATTTTAAATTTATTTTTTTTTAAAAATGCAATCCTTTTGAAACAAGATGGCGAATGAAGCTGGTCAGCGAACTCGGTCGAGACATTGGTATGTACTATGTACAAACCAAGTAACATCCAAAGCGGTTCATAAATACGCCTGTTATCGCGTGACAAAAATCAGGTCGTTCCAAAATGCCACAATAGAAATTAAAAAAAAATGCTATGACTCAGCCATTTTTTTAGATATAGACGAAAAAAAAACTGTTCCGGAATCTTTATATTAAGGTCAAACACATACGAAAAAAAAACTTTTTCATTTTCCAATTTTTTGGTATCTCACTTTAAATTTTAAATTTTTAAATTTTTTTTAAATGGCCGCCATTTTGAAACAAAGATGGCGGATGAAACTGGCCAACGAACTCGGTCAAGATATTTGTATGTACTATGTACACACCAAGGTACATCCAAATCGGTTCATAAATACGCCTGTTATCACGTGACAAATATCAGGACGTTTCAAAATGTCAGCCACGCTAGAAATTCAAAATTCTATAACTCAGCCATTTTTTAAGATATATACGAAACAAAAACTGCTCCCGAATCTTTGTATCAAGGTCAAATACATAAGAAAAAAATATTTTTTCAATTTTCAATATTTTGGTACCATATTTCAAATTTAAATTTTTCTTAAAAATTTAAATGGCTGCAATTTTTAAACAAGATGGCGGATGAAGCTGGCCAACGAACTCGGTCGAGACATTGGTATGTACTATGTACAAACGAAGTTACATCCAAATCGGTTCATAAATACGCCTTTTATCGCGTGACAAAATTCAGGACGTTTCAAAATGTCAGCCACGCTAGAAATTCAAAACACTATAACTCAGTCATTTTTTAAGATATAGACGAAACAAAAACTGCTCCGGAATCTTTGTATAAAGGTCAAATACATAAGAAAAAAATATTTTTCCATTTTCAATTTTTTGGTACCACATTTCAAATTTAAAATTTTTAAAAAAAATTTAAATGGCCGCCATTTTGAAACAAAATGGCGGATGAAGCTGGCCAACGAACTCTGTCGAGACATTGAGATGTACTATGTAAATACCGAATTACATCCAAATCGGTTCATAAATTCGAGAGTTACAGTATGACAAATGTCAGATATATATATATATATATATATAGTATATAACCATTAATTAAACATAACCTTCCACCGACAAATATTATGAATTAAAGCTGTAAGTATTAAAAAAAAATTAATATAAGAATTATTATGGAAGAAAAAGAAAAAAGTGGACACCGACAAAAATTGAAAAGCTTATGCATTGAATTACGTTATCAAGGGCACAGAATTCAATGATATAAGCAAAATGGTTGTTTTCGGTGGGAAAAATAAGCTAAAGCTAAAAGTTATTTTCCCCTGTGCCCAAACAACCATAAAATCAAATGAATTGATTAAAAATGAAAGCAGAATAGAAACAAATAATATGAAATGGAAGAATCAATAAAACGTATTTAAATATTTATAGGATATAAAATATAAATAATAAACACCATACCGATTAATATTTCAGTATTTTACAAAAATCCACGCGCACATGGCTGCCAGTATATCAAAAAGAATAAGGTGAATAAAACAGTTAAGAAATCACAGTAAAATATATAGTATATATATATATATATATATATATATATCAACTTTGAACGGAGGGTGGTTTCGGGGTCTGGGGGTCATGATCGATGAAAATATACCAAAATTTTTTGAAATCGCTTTCCTCCGAACGACTGCAATAGGTAGCTTTTTGTAATGAAATCTACCTAAAATGGGAAAATGAAAAAGATTTTTTTTATGTGTTTTTTATGTGTTACAAAGATTCCGGAGCAGTTTTTGTTTCTGAAAATTTGTTCTTTTGTTTATATCTTAAAAAATAGTTTAATTATAGCACTTTGAATTTCTAGCATGGCTAACATTTTGAAACGATCTTGTATCTGTCACGCGAGAGCACACGTATTCGCCTATTTCGATGTAAGAAATCATGTGGATAGTAAACATCAATAGCTCGACCAAGTTCGCTGGCCAGCTTCATCAGCTATCTTGTTTCAAAATGGCGGCCATTAAATAAAAAAAAAATATATTTAAAGTGAGGTGCAGAAAAATTAGAAATTAAAAAAGGTTTCTTTCTTAAGTATTTGACCTTGATATAAGGATTCAGGAGCATTTTTTGTTTGTCTTTATCTTAAAAAATGGCTCAGATATAGCAATTTCAATATCTAATTTGGGTGACATTTTGAAAAATCTGATTCTTTGCCTGCGAAAGCACTCGTATATATCAATCGATTCCGATGTGAGTGAGCATGTGCACAGCAATTACTAAGGTCTCGACCAAGTTCACTGGTTAGCCTCATCCACCATGTTGTCTTAAAATGGCAGGTACTTTAAGAAATCGCCGAATTTGGCAGTCAAATATAAGTTACTTTTAAAAAAAGCAGCTTGGATAAAGCTGACTAATTTCGCGAAAGTTTCGTTCATAATGATTTAGCATTGATAAAAATTTGTATTGAATCTCGTATATTCGGTTTCCACTAAATTGAGCTTCGTGTGTTTGAATAATATAAGTTGCCTTTTTTAAAATAAGGAATATGAAAGCTACCTCTTCCTCCCAGCACTGGCCGGAAGGAATTTTTAAGTTTAGAGCTGTCTGTATAAAATTGTTTCAATAAAAGTAATTCGATGTAATTTTTAATTATGTAATCGCTGAAATAGCGATTTTTTTTCGATTTTGAATATTGTACCATCCAAAACTGTATGAAGTTATGCATAGAATTGAACCAAATTTTTATTTTAAGTTTTTGGCTATAGCAAGGAGGTCCTTCCTGAATTTGGTAAAAATTCTCCGGTAGGGGGCGCGGTAAAAGCAATTTTTGTGCAATTTTTAATATTGTACCATCCAAAAGTGTATGAAATTATGCATGGAATTGAACCAAATGTTTATTTTAAGTTTTTGGATATAGCAAGTAAGTCCTCTCTGAACTTGGAAAACATTCGCCGGTAGGGAGCGCTGTAACAGCGATTTTTGTGCGATTTTGAATATTATACCATCGAAGTTATGCATAGAATTGGACCAAATTTTTTGTGTAGGTTTCTGGCTATGGCAAGCAAGTCTTGCCAGAACTTGAAAAAATTCAGCCAGAAGGGGCGCTATAATTGGATCTCTGTACCATTTTTATTATTGTACCGTCGAAAAGTGTATGAATTTATGCATATAACTTATCCAAATTTTTTGTGTATGTTTCTGCCTATGGCAAACAAGTCCTCCTTAAATTTGAAAAAAATCTGCCGGAAGGGGAGCGCTGTAATAGTGATATGCCATTTTCTTTATTGTACAATGAAAAAGCGTATAAAATTATGCATACAATTGAACCAAATTTTTTGTGCATGTTTTTGGCTTTGGCCAACAGGTCCTCATTGAATTTGGAAATATCGCGCGGTAAAGGGTCTCTGTGATAGCGATTTTTGTATACTTTTCTTGATTTTTCGTAGTTCTATTCTCCATCGGCAGCTCGTGCAAAGGCGGGAACTCGATTCCTGCTACGCCGGCTATTCGCAAACATCTGATAACAACAGAATAAGGAAAAGCTATTAATTTTTGACAAATATCATGATATAGATATACTCGTTTTTACTCCGTTTAATTGACTGAAGCAGAAATTTAAGAAGAAAAATAAAGTTGGTATAGTATTGAACTAATAATATTGAAGTTTTAACATGTGTAACTACTTTTTGAAATATTAAGATGTATAAGACAGAAGAAAGTTTTGGGATTGGCACATCCAACTAGTTTCCTATACCATCCCCTTTTTAGGTGCGTTCGTAATTATATAAATACGTAGCACCTATAGTCGTCTTTCAGTCCATCTGTCCGTCCGTCCGCATGTAACAGAGCAAAAACTACCCAACCGTATAGGCTGAAATTATAAATATATGATTGTTGCAAAATTTTGTCGAGCCATTTCAAATTTTATGAAAATCGGATGTATAGTTTAATCACAGGGACAGTCAAAAGTTTTTCTTTACATTACGGGGAATGGGAAAAAATTATTGCAAGTGCATTTTAATGATGTTACAGCCTCCCGAATGGTCTGAAATTTTAAATATATAATTGGTGCAATATTTTGGCGAGCCATTTAAAATTTTATGAAAATCGGATGTATAGATTAATTACAGGGACAGTCAAAAGTTTTCCGTTACATTACGGGGAATGGGAAAAAGTTATTGCAAGTGCATTTTAATGATGTTACAGTCTATGCACTTATGAAGTGCAAACAAATATACCTTCAGTACAATATGGGTGCAAAAAATAAATATAAAACTAGTTATAGTACGAAAGTACCTCATTTTCCACGTTTGACGAGCAATTTCCAACTTGTTTTACCTTACCGTCCTTTCTTTAACACCCCTTTAAGACATTGTTATGCAAAAATTCTGTATTAAGTGCTACATTTTTATTATTTCTTATTTGAATGTCCTGTGGGTACTATGCAAATTCATTATAAGTAAAAATTTAGAAGAAAATAAAAAGTTATAGGGGTAAAGTTGTAAGGAAAATTAAACTCGCAAGTTTAAATTAAACCTCAGTTAAATAAAATATTTTTCGCTGCTGACCATTTTTTTCTTTATTTTGAATCATTAAGGCATTCGTCTATCAGATTAAAATGTTATTTTAGCAAGTTTAATTTCGCCAGATTTTTTTCCCCAAAAGTCAAAAGATTGAGAATGCCCATATGTTACCGTGAAAGACCGAAATTGGAGAATGTCGACTTTCACCGGTGAATGTCAACACATACCAAATACGTCGGTGAAAGACCGAATATTTGATTATGTTCTTGTACAGTCGTGGAAAAAAAAAGTAAACACCCCCTTTTAACTCCTCAACAAATTATCGTAGACGAAAGTTACTGGTACCGAACGATTGGTAATAAAGTCTACTTTTAAATGATGTATGTAAAATTTGCTTAGAGGGCCATCTACATATTAAAACGAACCCAAACTTCATTTTTTTTCAATGGCAATACCCAATTATAACGATATATTTCTAATCTTTGGTTCAAACTATGCCTAGACATCAAATTTCAAGTCATTTGAATGATAAGTTTTTTGATTACAAACATTCAGAATTTAGTGCTTCTAATGTTAAATTACATTTTCATATTTACATTAATATCTCTTGAAGTTATACTCCTAATGTGCTAATTTTTTGTGTAGCGATAATACTAAAATACCCAAACATAAATACGTTGAATTTGCAATTTTTATAATTTTATGATATGAATTATGAATTATGAAATTAATATTCGAAAAAATTATGAATTGCAACCTACAATTTTTTTTGATGGATTTAGATGTATTAAGTCCTGCTTTATGGAAATCCAATATTTCAAAATTTTCTTCCGAATAGTTTTCAAATTATGCTTAATAAACGGTAAAATGATGGTTAAAGGAGCCGTCCATGATAGAAGCGACTAGATATTTTGAAATTTCTTATGCTATCCTGTAATCTAGCAGTCTTCAGTGACTGCTTGAGTGGTGCTTAAGTTGCCCTGATCAAGAAAGGGGCTCTCTCGAGTACCAAACTTCAATTTGGATACAGCACCTAAAATACGCTCATTTTAAAACAACTAATTTCTCGGAAACTTATCGTACGAATTGCATAAAAAATTATTTTTAGGTTAATTGAAGAGTGTAGAGTTCATTTATACTGTCAGAATTGTGTACTGCTATTCAAAAAAACAAAGTTGTAGTTCGTTTTAATATGTAGATGACGCCCTATGAAAAATTTTATGTAAATCATTTAAAAGTAGACTTTAATAACAAACGTGTGGTACCAGTAACTTTCTTCTACGATAATTTTGTCAGAGTTAGTAAGGGGTGTTTACTTTTTTTTTCCACGACTGTACATTCGGACCATCAACGGTGAATGTCGACTAGCACAGATATGCTCTGGTGGAGGTCGAAAAGTGAAGCGGTGTTCAACAGTGAGGCTACAGTCTGTCACCAAATTCTTTGTTCTACTGCGAGTCAGTTAGATTTGCCAATTTTATGCAAGGTTTGATGGTGCGGGCAACGTTTTCTTAAATTTTATTTTTTTAATTCAATATCCTAATTTATATTATTGAATGGATACTACAGTGAGCCGTGATCTTTTTTTTTTCGAAAAACTAAATACATTGAGAGTAAACGAGAAAACAATTGTTTTTATTTTTTTCAAGAACAGTACGCTAAAACACTTTCGAAAGTGATTTTCTGCTAAAACTGAGTACAGCACACCTTTGGAATACAGACGATTAAAATGTTTTTAGGTTTTAAAAAGTAATGGTCGCGTCTGAAATACGGAGAAGTAAATGCAAATTTCCGACATATTCAACATTCACCATTAGTGCATAGTGAATGGAGACATGTGCCGGTGTAAGTCAGAAAAAGTCCTTCCGGCCAGTGCCGGGAGGAAGAGGTAGCTTTCATATTCCTTATTTTAAAAAAGCCAACTTATATTATTCAAACACACGAAGCTCAATTAAGTGGAAACCGAATGTAGGAGATTCAATTTTAATTTTTATCAATACTAAATCATTATGAATGAGAATTTCGCGAAATTAGTCAGCTTTATCCAAGCTGCTTTTATTTAAAGTAACTTATATTTGGTTGCCAAATTCGGCGATATATTAAAGTTCCTACCATTTTAAGAGAACATGGTGGATGAGGCTAACCAGTGAACTTGGTCGAGACCTTAGTAATTGCTGTGCACATGCTCACTCGCATCGGAATCGGTTGATATACGAGTGCTGCAGGCAATCAGATTTTTCAAAATGTCACTCACGTTAAAAATTGAAACTGCTATATCTGGACCATTTTTTAAGGTAAAGACAAACAAAAAATGCTCCTGAATCCTTATATATAGGTCAAATACTTAAGAAAGAAACCTTTTTCAATTTCTAATTTTTTTGCACCTCACTTTAAATATAATTTTTTTTAATTTAATGGCCGCCATTTTGAAACAAGATGGCTGATGAAGCTGGCCAGCGAACTTGGTCGAGATATTGATGTATACTATCCACATGCCTTCTTCCATCGAAATAGGTGAATACGTGTGGTATTGCGGGACAAATACATGATCGTTTCAATGTGTTAGCCATGATAGAAATTCAAAGTGCTATAATTCAACCACTTTTTAAGATATAAACAAAAGAACAAATTTTCTGAAACAAAAACTGCTCCAAAATCTTTGTATCAAGGCCAAATACACACACAAAAAATCTTTTTCATTTTCCAATTTTTTAATACCTAATTTTAAATTTTAAATTAAATTTTTTTTTTAAATGACAACCCTTTTGAAAGAAGATGGCGAATGAAGCTGACCAACGAACTCGGTCGAGACATTGGTATGTACTATGTACAGACCAAGTTACATTCAAATCGGTTCATAAATAGGCCTGTCATCGCGTGACAAAAATCAGGTCGTTTTAAAATGTCAGCCACAATAGAAATTCAAAATGTTATAACTCAGCCATTTTTTTAGATGTAGATGAAACAAAACCTGTTCCGGAATCTTTGTATTAAGGTCAAACAGATACGAAAAAAATCTTTTTCATTTTCTAATATTTTGGTATCTCATTTTAAATTTAATTTTTTTAATTTTTTTTAAATGGCCACCATTTTGAAACAAGATGGCGGATGAAGCTGGCCAACGAACTCGGTTGAGTTATTTGTATGTACTATGTACACACCAAGGTACATCCAAATCGGTTCATAAATACGTCTGTTATCACGTGGCAAAAATCAGGGCGTTTCAAAATGTCAGCCACGCTAGAAATTCAAAATGCTATAACTCAACCATTTTTTAAGATATAGATGAAACAAAAACTGCTCCCGAATCTTTTTATCAAGGTCAAACACATAAGAAAAAAATCTTTTTTCAATTTTCAATTTTTTTGGTACCACATTTCATATTTAAATTTTTCTTAAAATTTTAAATGGCCGCCATTTTTAAACAAAGTGGCGGATGAAGCTGGCCAACGAACTCAGTCGAGACATTGGTCTGTACTATGTATAAACGAAGTTACATCCAAATCGGTTCATAAATACGCCTTTTATCGCGTGACAAAATTCAGGACGTTTCAAAATGTCAGCTTCGCTAGAAATTCAAAATGCTATAACTCAGCCATTTTTTAAGATATAGACGAAACAAAAACTGCTACGGAGTCTTTGCATAAAGGTCAAATACATAAGAAAAAAATATGTTTCCATTTTCAATTTTTTGGTACCACATTTCAAATTTAAAATTTTTTTAAAAATTTTAAATGGCCGCCATTTTGAAAAAAAATGGCGGATGAAGCTGGCCAACGAACTCGGTCGAGACATTGGTATGTACTATGGACACACCGAATTACATCCAAATCGGTTCATAAATACGAGAGTTACAGTGTGACATAGGTCAGATATATATATATATATATATATATATTGATATATATATATATATATATATATATATATTGAACGGAGGGTGGTTTCGGGGTCTGGGGGTCATGATCGATGAAAATATACCAAAATTTTTTGAAATCGCTACCCTCCGAACTGCTGCAATAGGTAGCTTTTTGTAAAGAAAGCTACCTAATAAGCATATTTAGCAAATATTTCGGACATACACCAAGCGACTATGTGAATGTTGACATTCGCCGGTGAAAGTTGACATTCTCCTGATGCCGGTCTTTCACGTACACTCTAAATAAAAATGAGTGACTATTCAACCCGGAGGAGTGAATAGCCACTCTATCGCAGAGTCAAAATACGCCCAACTTCTTTAGAGTGACTATTGACTCTGAGCAAAAGTGAAATTTTTGACTCTCTGGAAGAGTGAATAGTCACTCCTGGAAAGTGAATATTCACTGTAAACAGGTCTGGATAATCACTTTTTCGGAGGAGTGACTATTCACTCTTGCTAAAGGAGTACGATTTTTAACGCCTGGTAGGAGTGAATAGTCACTCTTTCATATGAGTGAATGTTCATTTTTTATGTAGTCGGTTCTTTTTTATTTTGCTTTTATGGTCATTTTAAAAGAATCGCATCTCTTACGGCATGCAATGAAAATAGATACAAGCGTGGTAAAGATTGGAATAAAATACTTTATTAGCAATATTTTTTTAATTCATAGTTTGTAACACTAATTGAACTTTTAAGGAAACAACCAGTTAAAGTTACATACGAATTTAAATTAGATTACTGACAGAAATAAACTAAAATATTTTATTCTAATCTTATCCTTTGTGTTTGCTTTTATTGCATGCCCTATAAAAATATTACTTTTAAAGTTTTATTAATAACTTTTTAATAGGTGGATGTTATATGTTTAACAATATTTGATTTGATTTTAATTTTTGTCTTAAATATAACACTTTAACCTTTTCCTTTAATTATTGCTATTTTTGCAAAGTCCTATTGTTCTAAAATATTTTTAATTTTTCCATTTAAAAGCAAAGCTTATAAACTCCCTTGTTTTGTAAATAAATTCTAAGCATGATTTAAATGTTAAGAATGTGAAAATTTTCTTATCCGCTGTGATTTACTTTTGTTTTATTTAATATGAACATGGAGTCTAAATTTTGAGTTCTCTGGAATGTGTATATATTTTTCTTTTAAACATATTCCTTAACTTAATCATGATTTCTAATTTTCGTCCGTTATTGCTGAAAAATGGAATTAATACAATACTTATTAATAAAACGACACGATAAGTCATATTTAATTTAATTTTTTTATTCGCGTAGATATTGTATTTTGTGACTATGAGCAAAATAGATTTTTTTTTTTTTTTTATAGGAAAAGATTGACCTCGGAAATAGAAAAAAGGGAAACTTAAAAATAAAGTAAATAACTGCATTAGAAATAGTCTTACTGTTTGAAAAACATTTTAATGTAAAAAAGTAGTTATTAATCTCTTTAAAAAATATTCAGTTCTGTATTATGTAAGCAAATATGAACATTTAAAAAAATATACTAAAGCAGTCTATCCATAAATTTCAAAACAGGCATAAAAAAACGTTTTATTCCAATGCTTAAATATCACGTTTTATTGTTTAGCGCCAAAAATTACGTGTATGAAAAACGTAGAAAATGTTTTTATAATAGAAGGAAATTTAATAACTGATGCAGAATATCTATAATTATTTTTTTTAATATTACTCAGTATCGAAATTTAAAATCATAACCCACAGAAAAATGTTTACATACAATTAAAAAAATTAATATACAGTAAAACCTCCCTAAAGCGACAACGCACCGTTCCGATAAAAATTGGTCTCTCCGAGAGGTGGGCTCTTAAAGGAGGTCATGTTTAAATTTAGATTTTAATGGTTGAAAAATGGTAACAATGTTACTAAAATTTATTTTTCACATTAGGAAAAAATATAAAAATTTAACTATCAAAATAAAAGTTAAGTACATAAGTTAATTACTGCAGAGTTTTAAAAATGAATACATTGAGCTTTGCTTTAATTTTACAGTTTTATATTTCATAATTTTTATTTCCTAGTCCTTTCGAAGTTCAGTAAATAAATGCATTTTCTTATGGACGGGAACAAATAATGACGATTTCATTAATTTATCTATTTATTTGAGAGTTTTCCGACAGAACAGGGCAGAGGAGTTTATTGACTTAAAAGTTACCGGGGAAAAAAAATCTGAACTTAGTTTAGAAGTAGAAGTTTAATGAATAATGCACGCTCCGGAATTATTTTTTTTAATGAAACCTTCTTCAAGCGACCAGGAAAAAACGGAATTTATTTCATTTTCTTCAAAGAAATCGGTCTCTCATGGAGGGAGTTCAACTGGGATGGTCTCTGAATGGAGGTAAAATTAGTATTGAGCCTATGGGAATAAATATCGTTCCATGAAAAAATGGTCGTTCAGGGAGGTGGTCGCCTAATGGAGTTGGTCGCACAGGGAGGTTTCACTGTACCAACCTTTTCGTAACATCATAAACATCAAATATCATATTTAACTCCGAAACAATAATAAATACTCTTAACTGTATATAATCCGAAATCAGTAATAAACGAAAAAAAAATCTCATAAAACGGTGAATTAATATTTTCGAATGTGTCTCCTACCATTTGAAAATATCCAGATACTATCTTCTCTTATGAGTAAGTCACCGTATCAAACGAAAGAGATAAAACTTTTTTGTTTTGATATATAATTTGCAACACATCATTGAAAGGGAAGAATAAAATATTTACACTCATTTTTTTATTCTCATTTCCCGAACTAATGAAGTTTTGATTATTTTTTTGATAAGCATTGTAAGTATTAGAGGTCTGCACGGGTCGAAATTTCCAAGCCCCGTCCCGGCCCGAATCACAGAAAAAAAATTCGGCCCGGCCCGCAGAAAAAAAAATTTGGCCCGGCCAGGTAAAAAACTTAAAGGTTCGGCCCGAGTGAATTTCGACAAAACATTGATTTTTTATTTTTTTGAAGCGTTAAGAATCTGAAAAATTCTATACAGTAAGACGGAATTACATAGTAAAAAAATGCGTTATAGACAAGTTCCCTTCTTAGCGAGTGTAAATGTATTATATATTTTTTTCTTATGTATTAGTATAATAATCATGCATGGATCAACACGTTAGTGAGTTTAAATCTAGGTTCCGTCACACGCAGGTTTTTTTTCACACGTTTTACTATGTTTTAATTTAGCAATATTTTAATAAGCGCAGAAATCTAGTGTTCTTTAAAAAGAATAAATTTTAATGTTTAAGTATAGAATAATGGCGATTTAAAAATGTATGCATTTTTTGCAAAAATTTTTGGGGCAGATCTAATTTTGCTGACCTTTGAATAGACCAGTCCACGCTGAGACAATGATTTTCATACGGACTGTGTCAAAATTAGGACTGAAAATTTTGGGCAGTGAAGACTCGGAATGAACGCTGGCTTTGTACAGAAAAAAATAAGTTAGGCCCGACCCGAGCTTTCAGAAAAAAGTTTGGCCCGGGCCCGGCCAGAGTTCCGTGAGTGGAAATCGGCCCGAGCCCGAGCAGGCCCGCGCAGATCTCTAGTGCGTATTCAATTGCTAAAAGAATTATATTTCAAACCGCTACATGAAGAAATATAACAGACAATCACTTTTGAACACTCTAACGATCAATCTTTTTCTATACAACATACCACTATTTATCTATAAATCTTAACATTCCACATATCTACACGGATAAATGATTAAAATTAAATAAGACTTACCTTTATTTTATGTATTCCATAAAGAAAAAATTTAATGATATCCTAATCTGTTAATCCTAAGATGGCGGACAAAAAAGTGATAATTTTTCTTATCTTTTAAAGGTGTCGTCGCCTTGCTGCTCTGATTGGTTAATAAGCAATGCATACGCAAGTCACTCAGGAGTTAGACATTTCACGGAAAATTCCACTCTTTAAGGAGTTTATTTTTATAAAATTCACTCCAAAAAGAGTAAAAATGCCTGTTACTCTTTCAAAGAGTGAACTTTTTACTCCTACCAATTTAAGAGTGTAACATATATAAAAAACATGCATATTGCTTGTAGTCTTATTATCATAGAAATATATTTGAAAAATTGCAAACCAAATGAAAAATTTAAAACACTATCCTGTCATACATTGACCTCAAGTATCTTATGCAAAAAAAGTTTAAAAATATTAAAATGCAAATGCGAAATTTGAAAAGAATGCCGCCATTAGATTAACGTTAACTTACGAGTGATCACTTCTGCATGTATATTTTGTGAA
Organism: Maratus speciosus; assembly: GCA_963932465.1. Classification (NCBI taxonomy): domain Eukaryota; kingdom Metazoa; phylum Arthropoda; class Arachnida; order Araneae; family Salticidae; genus Maratus; species Maratus speciosus. The sequence continues at coordinate 104,680,008 of OZ010795.1, read as the reverse complement.
AATATACATATAACTAAGACAAATTACCTCTATTTCTAAACTGTTTTGAAGGGAAATGTTTATTCCTAGTACTCTGGAGGAGAGGACGAAAATACGATATTAAAAGACTAATGATGTTACATTATACGGCAAATTTATCAAACTGCTTTAATAGAAAATGAATATGGTTCAGAATTTCTGTTCACATAATCCATTTATAATCCTTTGAGCGTAATTTTTTTAAATTTCATAAATTTATATCATTATGGAAATAAAGCTAGTTGATAAGTTTATAAAGGTCAATTAGAACTTTAACTTCGTTTTTAAATGAATATCTATATTATAAATATAAAGGAAAAAAATATAAATAATAATAAGTAAATAGAAAAAAAGAAAGAAAGAAATTAAAAAAACAAAATAAATAATAACTAAATAGTAAAAAATTAAATAAAGTACGTGAGTAACGGGACGTCATATCGACGGTAGTAATGTCTGAACAATAGATTTAACTTTTACTGCAATTTTTGAAACTTCTAAACATCGCACGATTTCAAATTTTGCACCGTCTATTAGGAAGAATATGTTCCTTTAACCCCTTCGAGACGATTACAGAATTTTTAATATTTTATCACCCAGCTAACCTTAATGCTAACCCAGCAAACTTTTCCCCCCAGCTAACCATAATGATTAATTGGTAATTATTAAGGTTGATAATGATTGATAATGATTAATTGATAATCATCAATGTTAGCTGGGTGAAAAAATTCCACCAGCTTTGTCCGGTATAGCTCAGATATGGTAGAGCACTGGCGGCTTCAGCCTGGACATCCCTGGTTCGAATCCTGGTCCGGACATTTTTCGCCCAGTCCATCTAATATGATTTATTTATCAATTAGAATAATTGTGTTAAAATTAACCTAGTGTAATTACGTATCCAGCGATTTCTGGAGTTCCATTACCTGAGATTTATTCGGTTGAGCTGAACCAGGTTTCAGACTAGATGCTATAATCATTAAGGTTAGCTGGGCGAAAAAGTTTCACCAGATTCGTCCTGGATAGCTCAGATGGTAGAGCAGTGGCGGCTTCAGCCAGGAGATCTCTGGTTCGAATCCTGATCCGGACATTTTTCGCCCAGTTGGAAATTTACATGTAATATTTTGGCACCAGTTTCAAATGTTTATCTTATATACAGGGTGGTTCAAAACTATATGTCAAATATGTAAAGGCAGGTAGAGGGGACTTCAATAAGGAGATTTCATATAGGAATGTGAGTGCAGAAATGCAGCGTTGAGACAGTAGACGGCTCTGTTGAGTTACGCGGATGAAAGCACTTGACTGACTTGAATCGTCATTCTCCGCTCGGATTTTGAGCAAAATGCATCGTTACACCAATGCGGAATTTACCGACATGCATTTCATTTCTGGGGGTGCACAAGGAAATAGAGCAGTTGCTCATAGCATGTACATTCGTGGAAAAAAAAGTAAAGACCTCTTACTAACTCCTCAACAAATTATCGTAGAAGAAAGTTACTGGTACCGAACGATTGGAAATAAAGTCCACTTTTAAATTATGTATGTAAAAGTTACTTAGGGGGCCATCTACATATTAAAACGAACCATAACTTTGTTTTTTTCAATAGCAGTACGCAATTCCGACAGCATAAATGAACTCTATACCCTTCAATTAGTCTAAAAATAAATATTTATGCAATTCGAACCACAAGTTTCCGAGAAATTAATTATTTTAAAACGAGCGTATTTTAAGGGCTGTATCCAAATTGAAGTTCGGTACTCGATTTTTAACCGAGAAAGCTCCCTTCTTGATCAAGGCACCTTGAGCAGTCAATTAAGTCTGTTAGATTACAGGATAGCATAAGAAATTTCAAAATATTTAGTCATTTCTATCATAGACGGCCCCTTAAACTATCATTTTGCCGTTTTTTATGCATAATTTGAAAACTTCTTGGAAGAAAAATTCGAAATATTGGTTTTTTATAAAGCAAGACTTAATAAATCTGAATCCATCAAAAAAATTGTAGGTTGCAATTCATAATTTTTTTGAATATTAATTTCATAATTCATAATTCATATCAGAAAATTATAAAAATTGCAAATTCAACATATTTATGTTTGGGTATATTTGTATTATTGCTACACAAAAAATTAAAACATTAGGATCATAATTTCAGAAGTTATAAATAAAAATATGAAAAGGGAATTTAACATTAGAAGCACTAAATTTTGAATGTTTATAATTCAAAAATTTATAATTCAAATGACTTGAAATTTGGTGTCTAGGCATAGTTTGAACCAAAGATTTGAAATATCTCGTTAAAATTGGGTATTGCTATTCAAAAAAGTGAAGTTTGGATTCGCTTTAATATGTAGATGGCCCCCTAAGTAAATTTTATATATGTCATTTAAAAGTAGACTTTATTCCCAACCGTTTGGTACCAGTAACTTTCGTCTACGATAATTTGTTGAAGAGTTAGTAGGGAGTGTTTAATTTTTTTTCTACGACTGTACATGGAACGATTCCAGTGTAGGAATCTGCTGGATCTACAAACATTTGAGCTTCCTTATCGAGAGTTGTGCGCGAGTGAATCATTTTATGCTTTGATGCGTGATACGGGCACTGAAAAATATCGGATATTTCATGCAGTGGAAGAAGCAGTATTACGCGCAGTAGAGGATAGTCCTTCGACAAGCTCGAGAGCTGTTCGATGTGCGTTGAGTGTGAGCCATTTCCTTGCGCAGTCCCATACATGAAATGCATGTCTGCAAGCTCCGTGTTGGTATAACGATGCATGTTGAACTAAATCTGTGCGGGATATGACTATTCAAGCCAGCGAAGCGCTTTCATCCACCTACCCGTAAGGCATGGTGACGTCACGGCGACGTCGTTGTGAAGTCACACTGTGATTTTGTGACCGTCGATGTGACGTCACGTGACGTCGATGTGACGTCACAGTGACTAGAATGCGAGGTCGTTATGGCCGTTTTAGAGGACGTTTGTGACGTCACATTGTGACCACTCTGTGAAGTCACGGTGTGACAAATTTGTGAAAAGTGTGTCATTTGTGACTATTTTGGCATTAACTTTGTGACGAACCTGTGACGAAAGCGACAATGCTTTGAAGTCACATTGTGACCAATTTGTGAAATATGTGTCATTTATGACGAACTTGTCATAAACACTGTGATTTCAAATGAAAATCAAATTTCAAATTAATTGCTTAAAAGACGCAAATAGTGAAAAAGATTCCATGCTGGGACTCGAAGCGGGGCCATCAGTACAGCACACTGACATTCTACCGACTAAATCACATGGAACGATACCCAGGCTGGAAAATTTCTCACTATTACATGTTGGCAAGGCTACAAACGCAGCAAAAGATGGAATATTTAGCGTGAACCACCCACATGATGCAAACACGAAACTTAATTAAATCCAGCATTGATTGAAATTATATTAATACTTGGAAATTTTTCCAGAGAGGACCATTCGCCTTGCATACAATATTTCAAATGAAAGTCAAATTTCAAATTAATTGCTTAAAAGGCAATTTTAATTTGAAATGTTGTATGCAGGGCGAATGTTTCTCCCTGGAAAAATTTTCTAATTATTAATATAGTTTCAAATCGATGCTAAATTTAATTAAGTTTCGTGTTTACGCCATGTCGGTGGCTCACGATAAATATTCCATCTTATGCTGCGTTTGTAGCCTTGCGAACATGTAATAGTGAAAAATTTTACGGGCTGGGCGTCGTTCCATGTGGTTTATTCGGTAGAATGTCAGTGTGCTACACTGATGGTCCGGGTTCGAGTCCCGGCATGGAATCTTTTTCACAATGTTGGCCTTTGCGCCTTTTAAGCAATTAATTTGACATTTGATTTTCATTTGAAATATTGTATATAAGGCGAATGATTCTCTCTGGAAAAATTTCTAAGTATTAATACAGCGATGAATTTTAAAATAAAATTTTGCTATAAATATAAAATCTTATCTTTTTACCGTACTTTTTAGCAAAATATCGCTACTTTGGAGTCCTATTCTTCTAAAACATTTTACATTTTTCCACTTAAAAAACAATGCTTATCAACTGACATATTTTTTTATTAAGTTCTATGCTTGATATTTAGAATGTGTAAGTTTTTTAATTTGTTTTGATTTGTCATTGCTTTATTAAATACGAACATGGAAACTAACGTATATTAATACAACTATTATTTATAGAGCGGCATGATAAGCGATATTTATTTAAATTTTTTATTCCCGTGTATATTGTACTTTGTGAATATGAGCTAAATAGATTTGGTATGTTTTATAGGAAAAGACTGATCTGGGAAATAGAAAAAAAAAAAAACGAGTAAGAAAAATCATGCGTTAAGCATAGATTAAAATATACTTTCCAACACTTTCTGAATGCTTTAACAAGACATCGTAATTTAGGGAAATGACGTAAATAAGATAACTAAGTAAAAATTTTAGAAAACGCATAAAACATTTGAAAAACTGATTTCAGCAGTTACCGTCCATAGCCAAATATGTTTTCCAATTCTTTTAAACAGCCCTTATTTGATCTGTAGGTTGATACACTGAAAAAAATGAAGTACTCAAAAATGAGCAAACCGACGTACTCATATTGAATTGAATATTTTTGGATCAAAAATGAACCTATGCTTTCTCTATTTTGAAGCATCACATGTTATCAAACCCAAACAAACAAATAGTTTTGTACCCTGTAATGGTTCATTTCATTTATGGCGGCATAAATGATGTTTATTAATGTAAATATTAAATTATGCACAGCATTTTAAAAATAATTGCTTGGAAATAATGTTCTTGTCATAAAAATATTCGATTTCAGTATCTTGTTAAGAATTTTGCTATTTTTCTTGATAAATAATCAATTAAACATTTCATGTTAAGAACTTTGGACGGGAAATAAATGTCAGTACATTTTTACTTTACATTTTAGGGGTTTTTTTTTGTTTTGTTTTTTTTTTTGGGGGGGGGGCAGTACATAACGATTCATATTTGATCACAGCCATGGAATAAAAAATGAGTACATGTGTTTCTCAACTTTGAGTACATTTGGATCGGAGCTATTTTGTGCATGTGACGCATTTAAAATTGAGTACTTTTTACTCAATTTTGAGTACCCATTCTTTTAAGTGTATATATACTATATAATGGGAAAATTTAGTTTAGCAAGAAAACGCCTAACAGGTTGAAATTCATTTTCATCAATTTATACTAATGTATGGAAACATACTTGAATACCTTTGTACAACCCTGTAGTTTACCTAAAATCTTTATTACACGCCACTATTTAGTTAAAATTTAATTCAAACTAAGACACTCTTAAAACTGCTGAAATCACATTTCCAGAAATTATAATATATAGACGGCCATGTATCCAATTCTTTACGTGACCCTGTATATCATTTTATCTATATTCTACAAATATTTCTTGGTAAATTAAATGCAGTTCAGCGAAAAAAAGCATAACTCATTTAAAAACCACCTTTAAGCAATTTGCGCCCATACCCAGTAATCCTTACGAATACTTTTGTGTAGCCTTGTATAGGAATTATAGCCTTTATATACACCATACACTATGCATAAATATAGTGAATCATAAATGTGCATATCATAATTAAAAATATATTTCCAGCAATCATCGATAATGAACAGTACTTCGGACACAATATGGTATCTGAAAGATTTTGTGTGTCCCTGTAAATGCTATATACGTATTATTCTTATTATACATGAAATAATTTATAGTATGTAAACCTCAGCGACATACATCAATTTCATTATATATGAAATAGATTAACATAATTAAAGTATGCCGCAAACAATTCCCTCCACCTCTATATCATTATGTATTTGAATTCCTTTTTTAGTCCAGTAAATGAACAATAACTATTCTTTGCATCGCATAGTCAACAGAATGCATATTTTAGTGCACTTCATAAATGCATATAAATTTTATTCTGTTTGAAAGCGTGCGTAAAATCATAAAAAATCATTTGAAACGACTTTTTCCCATAGGCCGTAATGAAACGGAAAACTTTTGGCTGTCCCTGTAAATGAACAAAGCATGCTACAAACTTCATTACAAATAGGTACCGTGCGATGGTAAACGTCAATACCATCCAAAAATTTGAGGGCAATCCGAGTATATTTTCGAGAGTTAGAGTACGCACAGACTGCTAGACGGAGAGACAAACCGAAGTCATAAGCACTTTTCAACTTGTGTCCTACATTATGTATCCTGTATTATATGAACTTTAAAAAAATATATACTAAAGCAGTTTAATCTATAACTTCCTATCAGGCATGAAAAATACTTTATTTCAATGCTTAAATATCATATTTTACTTTTTAGTGCCAATAATAACCCGAATCATACACGTAGAAAATTAATTTACAATAGAAGAAAATTTAATAACCCATTCAGAATGTCTATAATTAAATGTTTGATTAAAATCACAAACAGAAAAAATGCTTACATACAATTTAAAAAAATAAATATACCAATTTGAAAAACACTAAAAATAATAATTAGTATTTATAATTGTACTGTTAAACAACAGCAAACTACAATAGATAAATTAAATGCATTATTAGATTTAACAATATCTCAAAAATATTTCCACATGTTATAAGGAATTCCTATTATTTTATAATTTTGGCAAATGTTAAATCTGAAAACATTGGTTTGAAAATTTAGGATTTTAAAAGATAATTTAAAATATTATTAGCACTAAAAGAAAATTCTTTCAAATGTTTCACTACTGTAATATGTTAAAAATACATTTTCCCAGTATAATGTTAATTTCTAATCTGAAACAGTTTCGTAATCTCATGATAATCGAACATCTTATTTAACCCCAAAATAATAATAACTATAAATGTTAGTAATCAAAAAATAGTAAGAAGCCGATAAAATAATTCCAAATCATTGTCGTTCCATACATTTTTAATCTCAAGTAAGAGTAAATTAATGTTTATATTAATTCCAGTATGAATGCAGGCATGAATGTCTCTGCGCAGTTTTTTTTTTTTTTTTTCAAGCGATGGCAGATTAAAATATTTTTCTTCACAGTTATCAAATTGGAAAATAACGCTTCTGACAGTTAAAGATCAGTCTCTTACAAATATAACTATTTAACTCATAATATACAACCAGGAATAAAATATTTAAATTAAATAAAACTTACATGCACGTTCCATTAATATCCGTGTATCCTAAAATGGTCATTTCCTTATCTTAAAGTGTTGTAGACGTGTTGTTCTAAAACAAGTGAACTATTTCCCGCGTATTCTCATATTTATTTTTCTGTGGGCAGACGATTTTCGAGCAGATGGTTTGTTACAGATTGTTTGTTTTTGTATACAAGAAATATGAAATTTGAACGCGCAGAAATTTTCTGAAAGTATCATTCATTAAAATTTTGTATTTGAAGAAATGTCCAATGTATTTAATCTTTTCTTTTTATCCGTACCAAATAATTCAAGTTAAAATGTATTGTAAAGTTCCTTTTTTCTAAATAATTATAATAATAATATTCATAATTAGAGTTTATTAGATAAAAAATTGTTTAAATTTTTAAAAGGTGTAAAAATAAATTTAATGTATTAACGACACCCTCCCCCCCTTTTTTTTCTATTTTTTTAAAGTAAAGTTTGTTTTCCTTTATTTTCGGAAAATGCTAATTTTATTTTAAAAGTCTGAAAGAAGTAGAATTTATGACTTGAATACAAATTATAAAAATATTCTAAAGCAAGAAATGCATAGATGACTAAACTCTGAAGACTCTTTCTACATGCTCATTAAAAGGTGCATATTTAACTGTAATAGAAAATTTTTAGTTTGAAACCACAGATGTGTTTCGAATAATTCTGGCCGGTAAAAAAAGAAAGAAAGAGTGAGATTTCCTCCCAGCAAACTAAATATGTAAAGTGTATAAATTTAATATTCGTAATTGTAAATATATTATCCAAATGCTACATAAAATTGAAATCATGAAAAAGTATACATTCACTGTCTTAGATAGCAAATTGATAAAATATAGCCTAAAAATTTAGTTCATTAATGCTTGTATCGTGCACTTTATTTATTATGCCCCCCCCCCCCTTTAGTGACGGAATTTACCATTTGCTATCCACTAATATATTTTCATTCCTTATGCCGCTGTAACTCGTGGCTGTTTAAAATATTTCTTTTCATTTTCAAAGATTTTTGAAGTTCATATTTTTTGTCACACTGTGACTTACAATATGGTGGTTTTTTTGTCACATATGTGACGTGACGTACGTTACATAGCAGTGACATAACAGAGACGTCACAATTTTTTTTAATTGCCAGAAAAATATAATTTTACAAAAAGTAACATGTTTTGAAGAATTTTCGTAAGTTTTTAAAGTTTTCTAAGAAGTTCACATTTCAGTCACAATGTGACATCACTGAGTGGTGGCATTTCGGTCACAGATGTGACGTGACCACAGTGACTTGCAGTGACGTCACAGTGACGTCACCGTGACCATGCATGCTATGAGGGTAACTCTACTGCTTCAACGCTACATATCCGCATCCACATTCCTATACGAGATCTGCTTATTTAGGGCCCCACTACCTGCATTTGCATTTTTGACATATAGTTCTGAAGCACCCTGCATTGCGGATATGAATAAACTTCGTAATCAGGGGAAAATTTTTCGAACGCTCGGTATTTTACCACTATTGCTTTCATACTTTGTGTCAGGAGGTGTAAAATTAAGACATATAATGGTGTTATTACACAAGGAGTCAAAGTCGCTTGAAATTCCAGGCGTCTCCATGTTATTCCTATGGCTCCAGGGGAGCCGCTTCGAAAGCAAGCAAGTTTTTTCTGTCGGCGCGTTTTTGACGCCTGAAACGAAGCAAGTCGCCAGTAACAACCAATCAAATGCTTGGAAATCTGACGATGGAAAAGCCTTTTCCCGAACAGCCAATGAAATGCTTGGATAATACGTAAGTTTCAGGTGGATAATGCGTAAGTTTCAGGAAATCTGACAAGTCTCAGGCGATTTTTGTCGCTTGCACTTTTTACGTGTAATAACACTATTACATTGCGTGTAAGTGCTTTGAAGAGAAATATGTATCTCTAGGATATTGATGAATTGGACGAAAATGAGTTATAAAAAAGTTTAATAATGTTTATATTAGAATGGAAATTTATTAAAATAATTTAATTGAAAATGAATATTGTTGAGAAAATCCATCGCATGTAATATATTGATGTAACATTTTATGCAATGATTTATAATCACAAAGATGTTTTAATTAATATGCAAACTTTTTAGTAATAAGTGAAAACAGAAAAAGTCTGAAAATGTATCGGAAGAACGTTACATTTATTACGGAAAGAAATCTGTTTTAAACCCATAAAAAATAAAAGTATATTGTAATAGTATCGCAAAAATATACTTTTTCTTAAACGCTTTTATTCGTTGTGACAAGATACGTATACTTAAGACATATACAGGTTTGAAGAAAAATATATTCTGAGCGTATCAGAATGCTTCAGAATACTGCTACTGCCTAGTATGATGTGGATTTGGACCAAATTTAAATAAGAAGATTCATGATGATTATATAATAGAGTACATCTATTAAAATTATTTAATTGAAAATTATTATGTTGAGAAATTCTGAGAGCCTGACTAATGCAAGGGCATGTGGGGCAGTTGCCCCTGGCCGGAACAGACACTCGTCAGAAAACTAATGTTATAAAATTTTATACAAAAGTACTTTAGTGCATGAGGAATACAGTAACAAAATCACAATTTTGAAATTTGTTCCTATTAGTATAAGTGCATGCCTGCACTTACCTTTCCATATCACAGAATACCCAAATGCATGTCGATGCAATACAAAGATTACATTTTAAAATTGGGTAGAAAATTTTATAGTATGAAAAAAAATTCTAGAGTGGCTGAAAGACCTGTATTTATAGTTCTAGGAATCACACAATCCTTTATATCCGATACATAAAAAGTAGTGTATTCTATCATTTGTTAAAATTGTGACCAACCTTCTTGTGATACCGTGTGTGTAGATGCGAATAGTACCTGTTTCGAAATTTACGTATACTTACAATAGATATGAAGTTTAATACTAGTCTTTTCAGCGTAATTCACTAATAATTTATATTGATAAATAGAATGGGGTTTAGAGATGGGGTAATAGAACGGGAACCCATATTGTCTAAGTCTGGTCCTGTAAATTCTGTCCATATAATACAGATATATAATCACTTGCTGAACTAAGTTATTTGATTTAAAACTATATGAAAATCACTTGAATAGGTCAAACTAAATTAATATTTACTTAAAGTGATAAAATAATTTTAACAAAGCAAAAAATGACCTTCATTTATTCATATTAGACATATGTTTCATTGCTTCGACGGCAACATTCTCAATAATAAATATGATATATAAATATTTTCGCAAAAATTATTTTAATTTTTTTTTAAATTATTAGAAAAATTAAAATAACTTTTGCGAAAATATTTGTATCATATTTATTGGTGACAATGTTGCCGTCAGAGCAAACAAACGTATGTCTAATATGAATAAATAAAGGTAATTTTTGCCTTGTTAAAAGTATTTTATCACTTTAAGTAAATGTTAATTTAGTTTAAATTATTTAATACAAACTTTATGATCCTAAGGAAAAAAAAAACAAATAACAAGTTCTAATACAAACTGCATAATCCTAACTAAATCAAACTAATGAATTTAAAAATGTACCATATTAATTTTATCTTCATGCACCATTTAACTCATTTTAGCCCAAGCACAGAAATTTTATAAAATGTGGTATTATTTTCATCGAAATATGATTAAATTACATTCTTTAAGACAAAAAAAAGTTTAGTGCATGAAAAATAATATTTTATTTCAGAAATAAAATGCATTCGGTCAATAGCGCGCTAACGCAACATTAAATTCAAAATTAATATATTTTTTTTAATTTTTTGACATTTGTTTTATTATTATTTTATTTACAGAAATTGCAACTTTAATCCATTATAAAAACATATGATTAATCTCAAGTGGAATAATTATACATTTTCAAAAACTCGAATTTGTCAATAACCGTTTCAATTTTTAAAGACTAGCGTATTTTGAAAATTTCTTAACAGAAAGTGTTTACTCCATTTGAATTACTGATATTTTATAAAGGTCTCCAGAACCCTTAAAAATAGCAGAAAAATAACATTAGTGAAAAATATTCCTCACAGTGTTAATAAAAAATATTTATTGAAATGGTGCGTTTACGCACCTTTGGCCGAAAATGGGTTAATGTATTTAATAAACAATCAAATATTTAGTAGTCTAATAATAGTATCATTTTACCATTAGACCTTCTATTACGTTGGGTTAAAATAAGTATAATTAAAACATGTTGCTGCAAGTTTCTGTAATATACTATATAAATGCTAAAATGAAATATGTATCCCTAATACGTAGAATTTGAAAGTAAAATGCTATATAAAAAAAAGTTTAATGCTGTTCATATAACAGAGTGAATTCTTCAAAAAGTTTTAATTGAGAATTAATATTGTTGAGAACTTTCGTTGCCTGTAATCGATTTGTCAATTCATTTATCTATGTATTCTGTAATCGATTCAATTTCGTTTCGGTATTGAATATATTTAATAAGCATACGAAGTATTTGTATTCTTTTAAAAGTATAATAGAAGTATGGATTGGGATAAGATATGCGTAATGAAGATATACTGTTACTTTGTGTAACTGCTTTAAAATGGCACATGTTATTAACTAAATTACCGTGTGTGTTGAATAATAATAAAAAAAAAGATATGAGGAGATTAATAATGTTTATATAAAGGTGTAAGACTATCAAAGTGCTACAATGAAAATTTAATATTCTTGAGAATTTCCTATGTCTGTAATCCATTAGTAACTACTAGCTGTAATGCTTGTACAAACATTAAAATTCTAAAATATTACAACTAATACTTCTCAAAATGCACCATAAGAATTTAAACTTCGTTCCCTTATTGAATATTTTTAATAAGCATAAAACATGCTTGTAGTCTTGTAAAAGTACTCATTGTGATCAGATATGCAAAATGATCAGATATTTTTACTGTGTCTATATACTTCAAACTGAAATGGTATGTAGTTTGAAACCCTCAGATATTGAAACCAAACTCGTACTGACACTTCACTATAACTGACGCTTCACTGCGAACATATAACTCAAATAAGCAATTACTTTTAAAATTTTACAAAGAAATGTCATCTAGTGATAATTCAGACATTTTTATGTTTTAGTCAATTTATTCAGTACTAGAGTGTCAAGAATGTATTTAATGAAGAAAGAACTTTTGGGAACAAAAAAAGTGCCATTTTGAAGCAACCATCTTATCTCTAAAATTAACCGTTTGAATGCGGAAGAGCGCGATGGCGCTCCTCTTGTTACGTGCCATTTTGCGGGAAGAGCGGCAGCTCTCCTCTTGTTATGCTCCAAAATTGCGGAAAGTGCGACAGCGCTCCTCTTGTTTTATGCTAAAATTCCAGAGAGGGTTATTGCGCTCATATTTTTTGTCTCAGTTTCGTGTGCATTTAAGATGGTTGCCCTAGTAAAGCGTACGATTTCTGTGTATATCGTCGGCTTACAAGTAATTTTTTGTAGACATAGCCAAACGCATTCACATTTTTGGCGTATATCCACAAGATTTGTTCCGCACTCAAACGGTTAAGGTAGTGTTTTTTTAATTACGTGTAATGCAAACATCCTAAACATTTTCTTAAAGTTATATTTGTAGAAATTAGTTAAAAGATGCACATGAGACATTAAGACTGTGATTTATATTTTATAGTTATAAAATTTAGATTAATGACGAGGTCCCAGGTACTCGTTCCTTGAATTTTCATTTCAGCTGTCTCCGACAGAGGTGATAATTGTTGGCAATATTAATGAAAGTTGAACTCAATTATTTAAACTGTTAAAAAAGCAATAATAAATTAAATTAATCTTGTAGTCAACTCCAATAAAATTTAAGTTGTTCTATCAGCGCCCATTTGTCAACAACTGGTTCATAAATGTCAGTTATTTCATACCTGCATCACTAATAATTTAAAGAATGGCAAAATGGATACATGCGTCTATAGTATGATATTAAATTGAAATAAAGTTTAAGTACTTTGTTTTTATAATAAATATTAAATTATTTTTAAAGCATAAATTCCTTCAAATATAAAATAACTTTTTTTTCATTTCCTACTATCAGTTCACACTCTCCCTATATTTATTTATTTATATATCTTGTTAAAATTTTCAATCGTTAATAAAATACTTATTATTCATCCTATCAAGTTGAAATAATTTTTTTAAACTTGTACTGGATGACAATTGATGTTAATACAGTTTTTTCAAATATTAATTCATTAATTAAATTTTAATTAATTAATTTTATTTTTACATCGGAGACAAGATGGCGGCCATTGTTTATTGAACAGCATTTAATGCATCTTCATATCTATAAGGGAGTTACCATAGGGGGGACCCTGTTCTGTCGCCAAATACCGCCAAGTTTTCGACAACTTGGCGATATATCGCCAAATTTGGCGACCAAAATGAGTCACCAAAAGTGACGCTAACATGGCGATATCGCTAATATTTCACCAAATTCCCATTGTAAACCTACTTGCTTATAGAAAATCAACAAATTGAGATATTTTATTGCAACAAAAACTCATATTAGCTTAAGGGATTACAGTAAATTTTCTTTGATGACCTAAGTAAGAATTGACTTTAAAAACACAATTTTTATATTACTTGTTTATATTTGCAAGTAAAAAGTCAGACACTGGTTCACTTTGCGTCAGTTACTGGTTTTTCAAAATAGCGTTGGTGTCAGTTGCAGGTGTTATTCACCATATTTATGAAAAACATTAATTTTTAATAATACAATGTATATTTTTTGAGAATTTTTCCAACAGTAATTTTTAGAGTATCTCTACTATCGTTGCAAAAAGCTAAATAAGTGCAAAATGGATCAAAAGTTTTGTAATAGTAATTCGAACAAGGAAAAAATCTTTAAGGTGTCAGTTACTGGGGCTTTCATCCTACCCTATAAAGAATGAAACAAAAATGCGATGTAAAAAGATTGATCATGTTTATGTAACAGCGTAAATTCATCAAAATACTACAATAAAAATTTAATATTGTTGAGAATTACACTGCAAATTCTCAAACAGAAAAATAAACACATTTTACAACCCTTTTTGTCACCAAATTAACAACACATTAATGTGTTGTGAATTAGAAAACTTCAAATACAAAATATTTTTGGTGTTGTGATTGTGTTCTCAATATGTTGCAAAAGTGTTGCTATCTAAAATTTTATTCTAAATATAGTGTTATTAATTGTGTTGAAATCGTGTTGTAAATACTGTTGATGAAAATATTTTCTTGCAATGGTGTTTTACTGCACAACACTTTGTCACCAAATTAACAACACATTTTAAACACTACACAATTTAGAACACTATAAAACAACACATGTAAAATACTTTCAAAACACTTTCTACATGGTGCCTTTAAAATAACACACACACACGCTTGAAACATACTATTTATCAAATCTTTGATACAATTTTAAAAATGAGTGTTTTGAAAACACATTTTCTCCTCTTGTAATTTTTAACAACACTTTTTGCACAATTTTTTTATTTGGCCCAACGCATTCGGAACACATTCACAACACAATCGAAAATGATTTTAGTTAGAAGTGTTAATTATTATGTTCAGTTAATGTTGCAAAAGTGTTTCACGAATTTGCAGTGTAGGTATGCCTGTAATCTATTAGTAAGCATCTTCTGTAACAAAATGTTTATATCAATTCAAAAAATTTTAAATCCCAAGTAAATAAAACTAACTAATAAATCACAAAATATGTCATAAGAGTCCTAGCTTCGTTGCCGTGTTGAATAATTTTAATAAGCATACATGATTGTAGTCTTATAAGAGTATCGTAAAAGTACGCATTCGCAAAATGAAGGCATATTGTTAGTATGAGTATTTGCTTCAAACTGAAAAAGTACGTACCTTGTGAAGAATTAAACAAAAATGCGACATGAGAAGATTAATGACGGTTATATGAAAGTGTTCCTCATATTGCTGTAATGAAAAATTAATATTGTTGATATTTACTTTTGCCTGTAATCCATTAGTAAGCACGTTGTAACAAAATGTTTACATCGATGTGAAAACTTTAAAATCCCAAGTAAATAAAACGAATTAATATATCTGAAAATGTGTAATAAGAATTCTAACTCCTCTCCGGTGTTCAGTATATTTAAAAAGCATAATGAATATTTGTAGTCTTATAATAATATTGTAGAAATACGTGTTATCGCTAATTGTCGTTATATCTTGTAACATAATACTTATAATTAAGGGGTTACATGGATTTCAAAGGTTAAAAAGGCCCATTTTCTGGAATTTTTTTATATAATAAATAAACTATTTTATTGAAAATTTTATGCATATCAAAGAGTAAAATTCAAGCAATGTTTTTTAAAATTTTCATTCAAAAATTTCGAAAATTCAGCAGGTAGGACTTCCGGAGACCCCTAGAAAAAGTGTCCTCGTGGTGTTCAGGGTAACACATGATAGCTTTAGCTGGAATTAAAAAAAAACAATTTTTTTTCGGTTAGTAGATGCGTACAGCTCGTGATTGAACGATGGATTTAAATAAAAATTGAAGTTTGAATTTTTGTCAGAGTTATATGTGAAACAGTACAGTTTTTAGTACAAGTTACACTACAAATAACCTTGTAAAATTAGTTGTAATCTAAACAAACAACAACAACAACAAAGAAACCCCTTCCTTCGTTTTCAATTCAATTTTGAAGAAGTGTGCAAAATTTCAATAAGATGGGTGCATGAGTTTTTGAGCAATCGTGTCCACCGGCTGCAAAAATAGTGTTTTTAGAAAAAAGCGATTAAAGTTTTAAATAGGAATAAAACGAAGATTTTTTTTCCTAAACTTGCATAGAGTCATCGATTCCAGCTCCATAAAGCAAAGATCTTGCTGCAGCTGC
The DNA here is from genome assembly GCA_963932465.1 of Maratus speciosus. Classification (NCBI taxonomy): domain Eukaryota; kingdom Metazoa; phylum Arthropoda; class Arachnida; order Araneae; family Salticidae; genus Maratus; species Maratus speciosus. The sequence goes on along the minus strand of OZ010795.1, from coordinate 104,663,884 downwards.
ACTTGCTTCTTGAGTCCCAGTCTCAGCTTTTTCCTCAGCTATGAGTATGCGATGTTTATCCTCTTTCCGCGCGTATTCCTGACTGTTTTGGCCAAGTTTTATATCCATGTCAAATTCCAAATCAGGAGCAAGTTATGCTTTCGCATCTTACAGAGTATCCACAGTTTATTTGGGGTTTCGCATCGGCAAATTTAATTAATTGGTTCCAAACGGAAGAATTAAAAAAAATCCCAAGGTGTTAAACTAAAATATTAAAGATAGGTGATCCTCAAAAAGTGAGAGAAGCGAGCGAGAGAGGCAGACAAACAATAGCTAAACAGCTGCTTCAATTTACTTGCGTCGCTCCCGGTCAATCTAGCCTAATGAGGGGACATTCAAAAGGCTCTCTCTCCTAGACTTTTACTGCGATTAACTGGAATGTTTGTGGGAAAATATTCCAGACGTAATGGGTTATTATATTAAAAAAAAGATGTTTTGAAAATTTCAAACCTATGCAACCCCTTAAGACATATATCAACTATATCACCAAATATCAACGCTTAAACATACAAATAATAAATTAAGCAATGCGAATAAAAACAGACGTATACCTTTCGTATAAAATCAGTATCCCTCCCTCCCCCAAGTGTGTGCAAGGCGAAAACCCAAATGTCAGTAAATCACAGCACGGAAAGACCATCAAGTTCCAGTAACCATTAAAATCAAAGCGTAAGCGAAGCATCGTGGCACAACAAATCCACCGAGAAAGTTGAGATGTAAGGTACACTAGACAAATGAACCAAGGAGTTTTTAAATCTATGAATATGAACAGCTTCAAAAATTGATTTTATATAGTGATGATGTGAGTCCTAGTACTCACAAAACGTATACGTCTGGTTTTATTCCCATTGCTTAATATATTTATTGTGTATTTAAACGTTGATTTTTGGTGATTTAGTTTTCCTCACAAGTTTTTGTTTACTATATATCAACTATGTTCAAATGATTTAAAGTAAAAGATGTATCTATTGTATCAGAAGCAGTGAAAGAAATTGTGATACATAAGAAAACTAATAATAGCAGAAATCTTTTAGCTTAATGAATTTTGTAGTAATTCAGGGCTTTTATAAGTGTGTCTCCCCCCCCTCCCGAAGTCATCTTCTAGCTACTGTTACAATGTGTCACATGAGTTTACATTGGTGTTCCTTCACAAAAATTGTTGTTAATTTATGACATGTCTCAGAACTTTTAAGTGAAACAGTATTCCCAATTTTATCGTTTTTCAATAGTTAATTTCTAAACCATTAGTCTTAGAGGTATAGTTCTAGTTGCAAAAATGCTTCATATTCTATTTTTTATCTTATTAAAAGCCATTTATGTCAAAATAAATGTTTTTGTAAAAGTTACGAAATTCAAATTTCTATATGGTTTTTTTTTTGCAGTGTAAGTTATGTTTAGAAAAACTTTATCTACATAGAAATATGTATTATCGCTAATTGTCGTTACGCCTTGTAACATAATACATATAATTAAGACATACGTATACCTACTATGCTCAAATGATTTAAAGTGAAAGATATATCTATTGAATACAGAAGCAGTGAAAGGAAATGTGATAAATAAGAAGACTAATAATAAATGCTGCTGCTATAATGCTTTAGCTGATTGATTTTTTTAGTATTTAAGGCTAATGTCAGACGAAAGTCTTTTTGCACGCTTTTTTCGCTTTTCATGTCTCCCTACACCTTCGCTATACTCCTTGAAAGAAAAATTCGCTTTTCAAGGACAAACGTCCTCTTTTCATTATCCTTTCGTTGGTCACATCTCGGCTCTGATCTTAGGTTAGTAACTGTGTTAACGAAGGGAAAAGGAAAAGAGGACGTTCGTCCTTGAAAAGCCGATTTTTCCTACAAGGAGTATAGCATGGGAAGGGAGGCATTAAAAGCGAAACAAGAGTGCAAAAAGATGTTCGTCTGACATTAGCCTTAGGTCTTTTAAAAGTACGTCGGTCGTTTCCCACGAAATCATCTTCTCGCTATTGCTACAATATGCCTTCATGACTTTTGGTGTTCCTTTACAAAAATTATTGTTCATTTGTGACATATCTAAGACCTTTTAAGCTAAACAGGATGCCTAATATTATCGTTTTTCAATAGCTAATTCCTAAATTAATAGTCTTAGAGGTATACTTCCAGTTGCAAAAATGCTTTATTCTCTATTCTACATCTTATAAAATGCAATTTATGTACAATAGATGTTTTTGCAATAGTTACGAAATTTAATTTTTTATATGGTCTCCCCCCTCTTTGTACTATAAGTTATGTTTAGAAAAACTTTGTATTTGCTCTAACAAATAAAATAATACGTGTTATATTTTTGTACAAGCAAACTTACAAAGTTATGATACAGGATGATATTAAGATTTTCTTCATGATCCTTTGCCTGTAATCCATTTGTAATCAATTTCTGTACTAAAATGCTTAAATTAATAATCAAATTTTATAATTATAAATAAAAAACCATCATCTAATAAATCTAAAGCATTACGATAAGAATTCTAACTTCTTTCACGTATGGAATATTATTTAATAAGCACACAGATTAATTATCATCATATAATAATTTCGAAGAAATATATACTTTATCAGTACTTACACTTTGTTCCAAGATATGTATAATTAAGGCATATTGCAACTATGTGTAAATTCTTTAAAGGGTAATATGTATACCAAGTACACTGAAGAAGGGAACAAAAATAAGATATGAGAAGATTAATGACGTTTATATAACGCCTTAAATTTACCTGAATGTTTTAAGTGAATATTAATATCGTTGAGAAAATTCATCGTACGTAATCCATTTATAATCACTTGCAGCCCTAAGATGTTTGAACTAATATGAAAACTTCATAGTCTTAAATAAATGAAGTGAACTAATGAGTTTTAAAATTTACCAGAATAATTGTAAATTTATTGTTGTACTCAATATATTTGTTAAGCATATAAACTGTTTGTACCTTTATAATATCGTAAAAATTTTTTTGAGGCCTTACTGTATGATTATTATACTAATTAAATTTCCTACATAATACAGAAGTATGTGTTATTAGATGTTATTTGAAGTATATAATGTAAAACGTTATAATTTTTTGTTTTATTTTATGTAATTAAGTTAGTGCTGACCCTTCTAATTGATATATTTTATTTATTAAAAGTTATGCTTGATGTAGCAGATTCTGAAACATCGTTGCTGAAAATATTTTGCGATATGTTTCAAATATACTGCTTAAGTTATTTACAACAACTTGCATACAGAGTTTCAAAACTGCATATACAAATATCAAAAGTAATGTTTACAAGTGAGGTATACCGTCGATACGAAACATTTTCATGTGAAAACATAAATTTTAAAGCTCGCTTTATATATATATATTTAAAAAAAAATCGTGTGTTTTCTACTAATCTAATTATTTTGGTAAACCTGCACCAAAAAACCCCTACAATCTGCGAAACAACACTGTTAAAAATATCCCTGTAAAATTACGGGCAGAGGCCGACAGCAGAGATTCCAGTCATACCCCGTAACAACAACAACAACAACAACAACAAAAAAAACATGCTCATCATTGTGTGGAGCCCGTAGTTTTACGGATATAATGCAATTTAAAACGCAATAACACTTTACTTACTGTTCCGTAGCACGTAGCACTTTAGATAATCATCACAGAATCGCATTTTTGAGGGCTTAAAAAATATGTTACGGTCGCGGTTAAGTGACAATTATTTTTCGAAACGCAACTGTAATGAAGGGTTATACCCTAGCGGAGGAAAATGTATGGGGTCGTACCGTATTTTTGCTAACAGACGGGCTAGAACTGTAAGAATATGTAGATTGCCCTTAATTTTCTAAGTATATAAGAGATAAGGCCGCTTATTTAATGAATCAGACCGTTTTTCATCAAATAAGGCTGTTGCCTGTGAAAATTGAAGGGCAAACTTACATAACTTTACAGTTTTTTCAGAGAGTGAACTAATTTTCCTGTGAATGAATCCTGTATTTCTGACATTGTAAAATCTTTATTTACAATAAAAAACAATGGGCGCAGTTAGAGAATTTACGCGATTTCCCAAACTTTGATTTTCTGGATAAGACGAGGTTTGAAACTCACGTATTCATGCATGAGTGCAAACGCACAGGTATCCTATATGCCAGTTGTTGAAGTTAGGGTGGCTGACCTTACTCCATTACCTCTTCAATATCTTTTGATATGCCAAGCATGAATTTCTTTCTGTATTGATTTAGTAAGAGTATTTTATCTTTAGTGTTTAAGAAGTCCGGTCTTATAAATATCCATTTCAGACAAAAAACTCATGATCACGTGTGTGAGACTTTATTGAATTTTGTGACTTTCTAGAAAGTCATTAAGTCCGAAAACGCTATGATACATAGAAATGCAAGATATAAAAGAGGTACCGTAATTTCCGGTGTATAATCCGCGGATCAAACAATTCTATCTGGACCCAGAAATTTTATTTAGTAATTGAAGCTATATATTTACCGCGATCTACAAAGTTACATTTTATTTTAAAACATTTCTGTGTCAAAAAATGATTGTTTGATCCGCGGATTATGCGCCGGAAATTACGGTAGTTCAGTAAAAGTGGTTGAACAGATAATAATTTGCACTACGAATGGGAGCAACCTTGAACATAGCTTTTGAAAGTATAATTTGTGCACAGTGTATTAATCAGTTTTCTCTATCCGGAATATAATTTTTTTTTTATGCTATCATTTCTCAAGTAAATATTTTAAACTTCGTATCAAAATTTATGCATGCATGAATAACAAAATATTAGTGAGTGCCCATAGTTGTACTTAATGATTCTCAACAATTTCTACAAATCATGATCCATAAAATAGTAAATTTTCAGTGCATAATATCTGAAATAAATATTATGGTAACTCAAGTGCGAAGTATTATTTGCACTGCTGTATTATACATATAATTTCTTTAGTATATTAAAACCTACTAGAAACAAAATCAGAAAGGACTGTTAGAAATTTTCCTTTTAGATATATTTGTGTATCAGGAGGTGTAATTGCATGGGGAAATAGAAATAAAACTCATCTGACCGATTTCATCGTTGCGTATTTGTGTAAGTTTGTAATCCTGATGATGAGCAAGACTGATTTTATCGTTGCATATTTGTGTTCGTTTGCAGCCCTGATGATGAACAAGTGTTTGAGCGAAAGCGCTCTGTTTATATGAAAATACAGTTTTGTACATAAAGCATATGTTTTAAACACCTTCAGTAAAGTTCTTATAAAATGATATCTGTGGTTTTAGACATTTATATAATTTTTAATTATATGTTTGTAGTATAAGGTGATTCTGTATTCCATGAGTGTGTTTTTATCATATCAAGTTTTTTACATATAATATTACAATAAAATAATATATTAAGTTTTAAAAAAATTAAAGAACTCGACTGCGTAAAAAGCGAACTAATTAATTATTACTCATCAATTCAAAACTATTTTTTATATTACATACCTATTTTTTTTATTTACTTGTATTGATGACTTTTAAGTTGTGTTTAATGGTTAGTTCCTACTATAAACACTGTTTTGATAAGGCCTATATATATGTCTATGATGGTTAGCGTTGTAGTAAAGCTAGAGATCCTTCCCACACAACTTCTATGTGGTGTAATAATTAAACGGAGCATCTGACTGTAAAATAGACAATGAAACATCGCCTTCATTTTGAATCCAATGATATGCCACTAACCTATCCAATGATATGCCACTCAATAGGGTGCATAAAAAAAATTTTCCGTCTCTACCACTATTTTCTATTTTACGGTCGCCATTTTGAATTTATAAAAACAAAACCTAGCCTATAACCGTCGGATGGTTAAGACGAATCGATAGAGACCTCATTTATTAAAATTCATCCAACCGTTGGGATCTTTCGAGGGTATAAAGAAATCCACATACCCAGATATGCGTGAAACACATAACTCTTCTTGGCAGTCGGGTAAAAATGATTTTGGTATAAAAATATATGTTTAAAAACAACTATTATATAGAGTTTATAATATCAATGATTTAGCATACTTTATTCAGTCACACTTTATAATGTACATATATTTCACTTTTTTTTTGTTATAAATTTTCGTCAAAAAACTGAATTTATAATAACTTTTTTAGATTTTTTTTATTGAGTAGAAGAGTTAAGTCAATTCAAGATATATTATTATTATGCTTATGGTTACATTTTAAATTTAATTTATAAAATAATTCTAGTGCTTTTTGAAAAATTCATAAAAAAAAAAATCCCTGCCGTTTCGGCCTACAGGCGAAGGTAGATTACGAAGACAAGTACTAATTTCACAAACAAAAACTGAATCAAGATAGAGTTGATACCAATTTGACATTTTTATGTGGCCGTTTTTGACGCGTTTTTAATTTCATTTTTCTGTAAGAGCTGCTTTTATATCAGAATCATATTAAGGCGGTATTAAAAAAAGTATTTTTCGCTGCTCAACAACTCAAAATTTTCGGGTACATTTTCAGACTAATTTTTAAAGGTGAACACATGAAACTTGCTGGCGTGATTTTTGAAGAGATATATAAGCGGCCGTGTGTTTTCATTTTTCGCTCAATTAATTAGAACTTGGTTTATAAACAATTTTTTTCTCAGTTCGACAATTGTTTTTGTTCCCAGCCTTCTCGCTTCGGGAAATTCGTTCAAAACGGCAACTTTGACACCATTTTTTGCAATATATTCTACTTTTATCAAAAAATCGACAAGCAAGGCACATTATAAAGTTTCTGAATAAGAGAATCTGCCAGTTTGATGCGTTTCAAATGCAAATAAATTTAAAAATGAGCCAGATATAAGCAGTTTGGATTTGAACACACCCTTAATTTTTTTCTTCAACCGCTATGTGTTTTTAATTTGTTTTTGCTGTAAGAATTGGCCCTATGAAAAACTTGTTAATATAAAAGCTGTATATAATATTAAGAAGACTTATAATAAATTTCAGCGGATTTGACATCCTGTGAATTGACGAAGTTATTAGATTTTCTCTTCTTCAACTCTCCCCCCCCCCCCTTTTATTTATTTATTTTTTTTCGGTAGGAGTTGATACTATCAAAAACTCATCGATATAAAACTTGTAGATAATATTAAGAAGACTTATAATAAATTTAATTGGATTTGATATCTTGAGAATTAACGTAGCTATGAATTTCTTTCGATCTAAAACCCTATTTTTTGCGCCCCTCGAGCCCATTTTTAATTTTATCAAAAATCTGTCATAGATAAATTTTTGGTCCTTTTCCTAGAAGTAATAATAACTTTAAACTAATTTGATATGTATTATATCGAGAGACGGCACTACCTGTTCATGAAGAAAAGCAGTTGAAAAGATAATTAAGCCTGGAAAGTGCAAAAAAGCGTGCTGTTTGCCATTTGGAAGGAAACTTGTTGTTTCGTGGTGGGCTGATCGTAATTACAGGTAAGTTTAAATTCTTATTAGATATGGTAAAATTACTGTAAATATTGAAAAGTGCAGTGTTTTAGAAAGCTGATAAAACATATTTTCGATTGCTATTGCATATATTGCTTAAAAATGTTTTATTTGTTTATTTATTACAAGATTTAGTAAAACTATGCCCGATTCCCAATATGGACACCTTATGTCCATATTGTAAATATAGCAAGTGAATATTCGGATTCACAAATTTGTAAAATATCTGTTTAATGTCATCTGAACAATCCTCCAAGAAACCTCCTCCAAGAAAAAAATTCTCCAAAAAGCCCTTGCAGAAAAATTAAAAGAAGCCTCCTCTCACTAGGGTATCTGTTGGCGAAATCACAGGTACCAACTTTATGACTTCCTCAACAAAGGAGAGCTGGTACTGCTTCTTATGCTGTATTGATGCTGTTACAGACATGCGACAGATATATCCACGAGGACTGCGTGGGACTTACTGCCCATGATGAATTTTTTTTTATTTATCCATCCTGTGAGGACTGAGTAATAACAGATGTAAATTACACAGAGAAATGCAATAAAGCTAATCAAAACCAACTATATTATTTCATGATATTTTGTAGTAACTGGGGTGCTTTGCATGGGTCTTCGAAGAGCCACAACCCAAAATGACCCCCCCCCCCTTCTAAAATGCATGTTCTGAAGATATTTACTGTGTCCCCCCTTCCCCCGCAATACTTTAAGATATATTTCTTTTATCCCCTCTCCTCTAAAATCCCTTGAAAGAGTGCTCTTCCATACACCCTGTGTAGTAGGTCAGTAAGAAGCCACCTGTCCCTAATATGGACATGTATGTCCATAATAGGGACAGGTGGTTCCTTATATGGACACTTGTAAACATTTTTTGTTTTTATCATTAAAATTAAATCAGAATAATTACAAGGTAGCTAATTTTAATAATGATAGTCAACAGTCCAGGGATAGTGATCATATATTTTTGGAGTCCTATGACCTGTACACGGGGGTGAAAATAATCAATTTTCCTTAGAGTGTCCATATTGGGTACAGGTACATTAATTAAGAAGTTATGGGTTTTTTTCGGTTTTCACAAACCCCTTCCCTATTTCCACCCCCTTGAATGATTTTGCTCATTTACGAACATGAACGAGATTCCCTACCCCTTGATTTTATGTATTAGTTTGGAAGAGATTTGTACAGATTATGAAAGTTATCGTGTGTATAAAAAAGTGATATATATATATATATATATACATAGAATTTTTTAAAAAGAGGGTAGTTTTGGATTCTAGGGGTCATGATCGGCGTAGATCTGTAAAATGTTTTCAGAAATTTTAACATAGGAGAGAATATAATAGGCAGTATTTCTTAAGAAATCTACCTAAAAGTGGCAAAACCTGATAGTGGTGAGGGATGTATTTTACAGGCGACCAGAAATATTTTGCTGTCTACCAGATATTTTTCCAATTTGTACAGCCCTGCAATTGACAATTAAAGAAAAAAGTCTCTACTCAAACCTATATGTGCGATCAAAGCTTAAAATGATGACGCAAAAATAAAGCATTCACATTTTTTTTTTACCATTGTATGAAAAAAATAGCGACCACTCTATCGCTTCAAGCCCTTGAGTAAAGTAGTAGTTATTTTATTTTAACAAAAGCATTGAAAAGTGAAATCATTCTAACAACAAAAAATAAACGCAGCAGATATTTATGTGTACACAATGTCTTGCCTATTTATTGTTTAGTAGTTATTAAGGAAAAAAAACTTCATTCATGAATTATTCATAAAAACATAAGATTTCTTTTGTCTTTTTTTCCAAGAGGTAACACACACAAAAGAAAAAAAAAAAATATTTTGCTTAAACTGTTTCAACAATTTCGCAATTTGTGATTTTTCTTTCTGCCATTGTTCGAAAAGTTTGCTTGTTATAATATGTAGATATAGACTAAAAACTATCCTTTTATGTATATGAAACTTTTTTGAGATAAAGTAAACGTAATAATTTTTTTTGTACAATTACAAAAAAAAAAAAAAAAAAAAAAAAAAAAGAAAGCAACATTTTTATCTCTGATTATGTTTTACAAAAGTTTTGAGACTCGCATAAAGAGATAAAGAGATGTATGAAAAAGTATTACTTTTGTCAGAAAAAAATAATATTTCTCGGAAACAGGAATTCTGCTTTTTCAGAATTTAGTGTCGCCCCCGGCATTTTCATTACTTCATTTTCTTCTGAGTAAGAAAAAAAAATTATGGCCATTTTTTCCCCATTCTGACCAGAAAAATCAGAGTTCAAACATTTTACGGCTGCTCTTTCATCTTCACCAAACGCTTCATTTATAATGACTGTTTCATAATATTAGAAGCCACCAGTCCATCACAAGAAAATAACTCGGTTAAGCGGGACTCTACTGCAGTACAAAACATATTTCAATATTAAGACTTAAAGCGCACGTTTTATTTTATGTAAAATGACATCATTCGCATCCGCTTAAGAATTCCACATTTACGATCTACTCTTAAACATCTGCAGTAAAGCATCCATAGCACATCACTATCGCGAAATAATGTACAAATGCAGCAAAAAGATGCCGTCATTCAAGAAAATCGAAAAAAAAAAAAAAAAAAAAAAAAAAAAAAAAAAAAAGGGCTATTTAATGATTCATAGATACTTAAAATTAAATATAGTTTGTAATAGCGCCATTGTTTTAACAGAAACAATTCGTTTATATTTTTTCAAAGTAGCACGTATTTTAATTACATTTTCTTTCGGTTGTTATGAGAAAATGGCAACAAAAACTATAATTATTATTTTACAACTATTTTTCTTTCACTTTCTACAGAAATGGAGTACTTCCGTTGCCAATATTAAGCAAATGGCTCTAAAAACTACAAAATAATAATAATAATAATAATAATAATAATATTTCAAAAATAAATGAAGATACAGTTTTCAAACAAATTGCATTTAAAAGTACATTTTTTCCCAATACGACGGTATAAAAATTGCAAATGTGCAATGCTTAGAAGTTAAAAAAATTGCTATAGAGTATTTAATCGCACTGCTTTGTTTTACGGCTGGTTTCTGTCAGGTAACGTTATTTTTTGGAATACACAAAATAAGTTGGCATACCGTAATATAAGAAGAAAATAAATTAAAATATAAATAAGAAATAGGAAATAATAAATAAAACAAAATAAGAAATAGCATTCCGTACCGGGGGCTAACTAGGACACAGGAATTCTGCTTCTTCAGAATTTAGTGTTGCCCCCAATGAAAAAAAAAAAAAAAGAAATAGAAATATAGAAATTCAAAAACATATTTCAGTTTTAAGACTAAAAACACGCGATTTCATTTTATATAAAATGACGTTCTTTGCATCCTCTGAAGAGTTACACTTTTACGATCCAGTGTTAAACAGCATCTATAGAAAAGTATGCACAAGACGTCACTATCGCGGAATAATACACAAATCCAGCAAAAAGCGATGTCGTCATTCAAGAAACTCGAAAAAAAAAAATCTGATATCTAATGATTCATACACCTTCATTTGTTTGTAACATTAATATGGATACTGAAAATTAAATATGTTTTATGATAGCGCCATGTTTTATTAGAAATCATTCATTTATATTTTTTCAAAATTTGGAAAATGTTGTTACACACGAATTAATAAAATTACATTCTTTCAGCGTTTGATGGGAATTAAGTCACATAAATATTCTTTAAAATACATTTATATAGCAGACGATATTCTTTTCATAGCACGTATTTTAATCACAATTTTTTCAGTTGTTATGAGAAAATGGCAACAAAAAGATATAGTAATCTACTATTTCCCCTTTATTTTCTGCAAAAATGGGGTACTTCAGTTGCCACCATTACAGAAATGACATTAAAAACTATAAAAAATTAATATCTCAAAATTAAATCGAGACGCCGTTATCAAATAAATTGCATTCAAAAGTACTTTTTGTCCCCTATACGACGGTGTAAAAGTTGAAAATGTGCGATGTTAAAAAGTTAAAAAAATTGCAGTAGTTTATCAGTATTTAACCGTACAACTATACACCTGATTAATTTTTCGGATGGCTTATGATGAGGTGTAACATTATTTTTTTGTGACGACACTTTACGTACATATATTTCACTTTTTTTTTGTTATAAATTTTCGTCAAAAAACTGAATTTATAATAACTTTTTTAGATTTTTTTTATTGAGTAGAAGAGTTAAGTCAATTCAAGATATATTATTATTATGCTTATGGTTACATTTTTAAATTTAATTTATAAAATAATTCTAGTGCTTTTTGAAAAATTCATAAAAAAAAAAAAAAAAAAAAAAAAAAAATCCCTGCCGTTTCGGCCTACAGGCGAAGGTAGATTACGAAGACAAGTACTAATTTCACAAACAAAAACTGAATCAAGATAGAGTTGATACCAATTTGACATTTTTATGTGGCCGTTTTTGACGCGTTTTTAATTTCATTTTTCTGTAAGAGCTGCTTTTATATCAGAATCATATTAAGGCGGTATTAAAAAAAGTATTTTTCGCTGCTCAACAACTCAAAATTTTCGGGTACATTTTCAGACTAATTTTTAAAGGTGAACACATGAAACTTGCTGGCGTGATTTTTGAAGAGATATATAAGCGGCCGTGTGTTTTCATTTTTCGCTCAATTAATTAGAACTTGGTTTATAAACAATTTTTTTCTCAGTTCGACAATTGTTTTTGTTCCCAGCCTTCTCGCTTCGGGAAATTCGTTCAAAACGGCAACTTTGACACCATTTTTTGCAATATATTCTACTTTTATCAAAAAATCGACAAGCAAGGCACATTATAAAGTTTCTGAATAAGAGAATCTGCCAGTTTGATGCGTTTCAAATGCAAATAAATTTAAAAATGAGCCAGATATAAGCAGTTTGGATTTGAACACACCCTTAATTTTTTTCTTCAACCGCTATGTGTTTTTAATTTGTTTTTGCTGTAAGAATTGGCCCCATGAAAAACTTGTTAATATAAAAGCTGTATATAATATTAAGAAGACTTATAATAAATTTCAGCGGATTTGACATCCTGTGAATTGACGAAGTTATTAGATTTTCTCTTCTTCAACTCTCCCCCCCCCCCTTTTATTTATTTATTTTTTTTCGGTAGGAGTTGATACTATCAAAAACTCATCGATATAAAACTTGTAGATAATATTAAGAAGACTTATAATAAATTTAATTGGATTTGATATCTTGAGAATTAACGTAGCTATGAATTTCTTTCGATCTAAAACCCTATTTTTTGCGCCCCTCGAGCCCATTTTTAATTTTATCAAAAATCTGTCATAGATAAATTTTTGGTCCTTTTCCTAGAAGTAATAATAACTTTAAACTAATTTGATATGTATTATATCGAGAGACGGCACTACCTGTTCATGAAGAAAAGCAGTTGAAAAGATAATTAAGCCTGGAAAGTGCAAAAAAGCGTGCTGTTTGCCATTTGGAAGGAAACTTGTTGTTTCGTGGTGGGCTGATCGTAATTACAGGTAAGTTTAAATTCTTATTAGATATGGTAAAATTACTGTAAATATTGAAAAGTGCAGTGTTTTAGAAAGCTGATAAAACATATTTTCGATTGCTATTGCATATATTGCTTAAAAATGTTTTATTTGTTTATTTATTACAAGATTTAGTAAAACTATGCCCGATTCCCAATATGGACACCTTATGTCCATATTGTAAATATAGCAAGTGAATATTCGGATTCACAAATTTGTAAAATATCTGTTTAATGTCATCTGAACAATCCTCCAAGAAACCTCCTCCAAGAAAAAAATTCTCCAAAAAGCCCTTGCAGAAAAATTAAAAGAAGCCTCCTCTCACTAGGGTATCTGTTGGCGAAATCACAGGTACCAACTTTATGACTTCCTCAACAAAGGAGAGCTGGTACTGCTTCTTATGCTGTATTGATGCTGTTACAGACATGCGACAGATATATCCACGAGGACTGCGTGGGACTTACTGCCCATGATGAATTTTTTTTTATTTATCCATCCTGTGAGGACTGAGTAATAACAGATGTAAATTACACAGAGAAATGCAATAAAGCTAATCAAAACCAACTATATTATTTCATGATATTTTGTAGTAACTGGGGTGCTTTGCATGGGTCTTCGAAGAGCCACAACCCAAAATGACCCCCCCCCCCTTCTAAAATGCATGTTCTGAAGATATTTACTGTGTCCCCCCTTCCCCCGCAATACTTTAAGATATATTTCTTTTATCCCCTCTCCTCTAAAATCCCTTGAAAGAGTGCTCTTCCATACACCCTGTGTAGTAGGTCAGTAAGAAGCCACCTGTCCCTAATATGGACATGTATGTCCATAATAGGGACAGGTGGTTCCTTATATGGACACTTGTAAACATTTTTTGTTTTTATCATTAAAATTAAATCAGAATAATTACAAGGTAGCTAATTTTAATAATGATAGTCAACAGTCCAGGGATAGTGATCATATATTTTTGGAGTCCTATGACCTGTACACGGGGGTGAAAATAATCAATTTTCCTTAGAGTGTCCATATTGGGTACAGGTACATTAATTAAGAAGTTATGGGTTTTTTTCGGTTTTCACAAACCCCTTCCCTATTTCCACCCCCTTGAATGATTTTGCTCATTTACGAACATGAACGAGATTCCCTACCCCTTGATTTTATGTATTAGTTTGGAAGAGATTTGTACAGATTATGAAAGTTATCGTGTGTATAAAAAAGTGATATATATATATATATATACATAGAATTTTTTAAAAAGAGGGTAGTTTTGGATTCTAGGGGTCATGATCGGCGTAGATCTGTAAAATGTTTTCAGAAATTTTAACATAGGAGAGAATATAATAGGCAGTATTTCTTAAGAAATCTACCTAAAAGTGGCAAAACCTGATAGTGGTGAGGGATGTATTTTACTGGCGACCAGAAATATTTTGCTGTCTACCAGATATTTTTCCAATTTGTACAGCCCTGCAATTGACAATTAAAGAAAAAAGTCTCTACTCAAACCTATATGTGCGATCAAAGCTTAAAATGATGACGCAAAAATAAAGCATTCACATTTTTTTTTTTTACCATTGTATGAAAAAAATAGCGACCACTCTATCGCTTCAAGCCCTTGAGTAAAGTAGTAGTTATTTTATTTTAACAAAAGCATTGAAAAGTGAAATCATTCTAACAACAAAAAATAAACGCAGCAGATATTTATGTGTACACAATGTCTTGCCTATTTATTGTTTAGTAGTTATTAAGGAAAAAAAACTTCATTCATGAATTATTCATAAAAACATAAGATTTCTTTTGTCTTTTTTTCCAAGAGGTAACACACACAAAAGAAAAAAAAAAAACATTTTGCTTAAACTGTTTCAACAATTTCGCAATTTGTGATTTTTCTTTCTGCCATTGTTCGAAAAGTTTGCTTGTTATAATATGTAGATATAGACTAAAAACTATCCTTTTATGTATATGAAACTTTTTTGAGATAAAGTAAACGTAATAATTTTTTTTGTACAATTACAAAAAAAAAAAAAAAAAAAAAAAAAAGAAAAAAGAAAGCAACATTTTTATCTCTGATTATGTTTTACAAAAGTTTTGAGACTCGCATAAAGAGATAAAGAGATGTATGAAAAAGTATTACTTTTGTCAGAAAAAAATAATATTTCTCGGAAACAGGAATTCTGCTTTTTCAGAATTTAGTGTCGCCCCCGGCATTTTCATTACTTCATTTTCTTCTGAGTAAGAAAAAAAAATTATGGCCATTTTTTCCCCATTCTGACCAGAAAAATCAGAGTTCAAACATTTTACGGCTGCTCTTTCATCTTCACCAAACGCTTCATTTATAATGACTGTTTCATAATATTAGAAGCCACCAGTCCATCACAAGAAAATAACTCGGTTAAGCGGGACTCTACTGCAGTACAAAACATATTTCAATATTAAGACTTAAAGCGCACGTTTTATTTTATGTAAAATGACATCATTCGCATCCGCTTAAGAATTCCACATTTACGATCTACTCTTAAACATCTGCAGTAAAGCATCCATAGCACATCACTATCGCGAAATAATGTACAAATGCAGCAAAAAGATGCCGTCATTCAAGAAAATCGAAAAAAAAAAAAAAAAAAAAAAAAAAGGCTATTTAATGATTCATAGATACTTAAAATTAAATATAGTTTGTAATAGCGCCATTGTTTTAACAGAAACAATTCGTTTATATTTTTTCAAAGTAGCACGTATTTTAATTACATTTTCTTTCGGTTGTTATGAGAAAATGGCAACAAAAACTATAATTATTATTTTACAACTATTTTTCTTTCACTTTCTACAGAAATGGAGTACTTCCGTTGCCAATATTAAGCAAATGGCTCTAAAAACTACAAAATAATAATAATAATAATAATAATAATAATATTTCAAAAATAAATGAAGATACAGTTTTCAAACAAATTGCATTTAAAAGTACATTTTTTCCCAATACGAGGGTATAAAAATTGCAAATGTGCAATGCTTAGAAGTTAAAAAAATTGCTATAGAGTATTTAATCGCACTGCTTTGTTTTACGGCTGGTTTCTGTCAGGTAACATTATTTTTTGGAATACACAAAATAAGTTGCATACCGTAATATAAGAAGAAAATAAATTAAAATATAAATAAGAAATAGGAAATAATAAATAAAACAAAATAAGAAATAGCATTCCGTACCGGGGGCTAACTAGGACACAGGAATTCTGCTTCTTCAGAATTTAGTGTTGCCCCCAATGAAAAAAAAAAAAGAAATAGAAATATAGAAATTCAAAAACATATTTCAGTTTTAAGACTAAAAACACGCGATTTCATTTTATATAAAATGACATTCTTTGCATCCTCTGAAGAGTTACACTTTTACGATCCAGTGTTAAACAGCATCTATAGAAAAGTATGCACAAGACGTCACTATCGCGGAATAATACACAAATCCAGCAAAAAGCGATGTCGTCATTCAAGAAACTCGAAAAAAAAAATCTGATATCTAATGATTCATACACCTTCATTTGTTTGTAACATTAATATGGATACTGAAAATTAAATATGTTTTATGATAGCGCCATGTTTTATTAGAAATCATTCATTTATATTTTTTCAAAATTTGGAAAATGTTGTTACACACGAATTAATAAAATTACATTCTTTCAGCGTTTGATGGGAATTAAGTCACATAAATATTCTTTAAAATACATTTATATAGCAGACGATATTCTTTTCATAGCACGTATTTTAATCACAATTTTTTCAGTTGTTATGAGAAAATAGCAACAAAAAGATATAGTAATCTACTATTTCCCCTTTATTTTCTGCAAAAATGGGGTACTTCAGTTGCCACCATTACAGAAATGACATTAAAAACTATAAAAAATTAATATCTCAAAATTAAATCGAGACGCCGTTATCAAATAAATTGCATTCAAAAGTACTTTTTGTCCCCTATACGACGGTGTAAAAGTTGAAAATGTGCGATGTTAAAAAGTTAAAAAAATTGCAGTAGTTTATCAGTATTTAACCGTACAACTATACACCTGATTAATTTTTCGGATGGCTTATGATGAGGTGTAACATTATTTTTTTGTGACGACACTTTACTTGTTGTCTGAAAGAAATAGCATATCGGGGACTAATAATACAAATATTATAAAATATTTCTTTATTTTTTTGCAACAGTCTTACAAAATTAAAAAAAGAAATAAAATGAAATAAAACAAACAAAATAAAACAAGTGTATGAAATTATTCTATTATATTAAAACTATATTTGTATTTCACGTCTACTTCTTCAAAAATAGGATGAATTACGGTTCGAAAAGAACATCAGCAATTTGTATGCATCAAAGGGTATTATAATAACTGTCGAGATTTCGAAATTTAAATTAATTTCAGAGATTTAAATTTTTTGTAATTTTAATGAAATTTATGTAATTTCAACTACTACTTTAGGCAACATTGATGTCGGTAAAAATGAGAAAAGTGGAATAATCGGAATTATTTTATTTTTATTGACGACATTTGTACATTAAAATCGAAAAAAACTACTGTAACGCGCGCTACCCATTTCAAAAATAGACTCTACCGCGTCTACCGGCAATCACGTGACTAGCTTGCGTGAGCTTTGCCGAATAAGAAATGCAGTTAGGTAGTTCTGTTTTGTTTTGAGTTGTGGAAACATGTGGAAAGTTATTCGTGTTATTATTATTTTGTGCATACATGTTATGTGCCGTTCTATTTTTGATATGCCGTCTTACCAAGATTAAATAAAAAATATTTAAAAAGCTACCCCGAGAAGTTGTTATCTTGAAATTATGTGAAATTTCTGTGTGAAGTTAATTTGAGCTAGCCCGACATTATCATTTAAATGAAAAGTTTTGTTGGAATAAAAAAACCTCTGAATTTGCTGTTTGTGAATTGAAAGATTTTTCGTTATTACGTTTTTTTTATAGAAAAATTAAAAAAAAAATTTCAGACATCCGGTAAGCGTAAAAAATAATTCCTTGTTTTTATTAGAAGATGCCATAACATAATATAATAATTTTTTCCATAATATGCCAACTTTTGTTTTTTTCTGCATTATTTAAAAAATCATTGTTTCACAAGGTGCTTATATCAATAAAAATAACTCTTTTAAAAATGAAAATTGTGCGGCAAAACAAGCATTATATTTGTATAAAAAATGCAAAATAGTTTTTTTATGCGAAAATGTAATTATTATATTTTACAAACGTTTTAAGAACCATATAAAATCGTTTGTGGAAAGTAATTCTCAACTTTTGTAAAAATGAAAGAATGAAGGGAAAAAAGTAAAAAGATAAAAAGTAAAAAGAAAAAAAAAGTATAAGTAAAAAGTACAAGGAAAAAAAGTAAAAAGAGTATTTCCATTTGATTCACATTATTGATCATAGGAAACGTAAAACTAGTCGGATGTGGCAATCACAAACTTTTTTCTATCTCATACATGTTACTAATTGCTGAAAAATGCAGTATATCAGCCCCACCGATTAGGTGATTTACACCTAAATCTAATCATCAACAACTTATGACAACTTCAACTCGAATCTGAAATTTTCTGAAAACCCGTGCATTAGTTTTGAGATAGAGCTATTGCGGAAATCGTAAAAAAAATCCACATACAACGCCACCTGTTTAGCGATTCATACCACAAACTAATTAGGAATAATTTATGTCAGGGACTAACTGAGTCTGGAGCTTGATGAAAATTGTTGCATTAGTTCTTGAGATACAGACACAGCTATTGCGGAAATCGTGAAAAATGCAGCATAGCAGCGCCACTTGTTGGGAGATTTACACCAAAAACTGAACAGCACTAATTTATACCAGGGACTAACTGAATCTGAAGTTTGATGAAAATTTGTGCATCAGTTCTTGAGATAGAGCTATTGCAATAATCATGAATAATGCAGCATAGCGGCGTCACCTGTTGGGCGATATTGACCAAAAAGTAAACAACACTAAGCTATACCAAGGACTAACTGAATCTGAAATTTTATGAAAATCCGTGCATTAGTTCTTGAGCTATAGCTATTTCAGAAATCGTGAAAAATACAGCACATCAGCGCCACCTGTTGGACGAGTTACACCAAAAAGTGATCAGCACCAGTTTATATCAAGGTCTAACTTAATCTACAGTTTCGTGAAATTCCGCGCATTAGTTCTTGAGATAGAGAGCCCACAAAATGTTTGTCACTTATGGACCTACAGAGTGACAGACAGACATTTTCTAAATACCATCAAATCGTGTTCATGACCTTCTAAAACGTATATATCCATTGAAAACCGCAAGTCGAAAATTTTCACGAATCCAATACTTTCGATAGAAAGATAGACGAAAGTAAAAAAATATATATATAATGAAATAATCAAACACTCACTGTAAAAAAAAAAACGGAAATACTACTGGCATTCTAGACGCCAGTACTATTTCCGTTTTTCTACGGGAATTTTTACCCATAAATTACAGAAAAAGTTCCGTTTTTAATCAGAAAAACGGAGAATTTTCTGTAATTTATGGGTAAAAATTCCTGTAAAAAAACGGAAATAGTACTGGCGTCTAGATTGCCAGTAGTATTTTCGTTTTTTAGTCCGTTTCTTTTTTTACAGTGCTTGTTTGAATATTAATAAACAACTAGTCGAATGTGCCAATTCCAAAAATTTCTTCTATCTCATACATGTTTATACTTCAAAATTCGCTATCACAGTTCCAAAAGTAAAAGGCGATCTATGCCGATCATGAGAATTCTAAAGATATGAAAGTCCGTGCATTAGCTTTTGAGATATGACTATAGCTAAAACCGTCTAAATCTTGCAAATGCAGCATAACAACAACGCCTGTTGCGTGATTTACACAAAGAACTATTCGGCAGCAACGTCTAACTGAATCTGAAGTTTTATGAAAATCCGCGAATTAGTTTTTGAGATAGAACTATTGCGGAAATCTTGCAAAATATAGCTTAGCAGCGCCACCTGTCACGCGATTTACAAGAAAACATAATCAGTACCAATATTTATCAAGGTATACCAGAACCTGAAGTTTGATAAAAATTAGAGATAGAGCTATTGCACAAATCGTAAAGAATGCAGCATAGCAGCGCCACCTGTTGGACGATTTACATCAAAACGTAGTCATCATCAACTCACATGAAGTACCCAGACCAGATCCAAACCTGTCCAACTAGTCCAACCAGATCCAAACCTGTTGGGATCTAAAGTTTGATGAAAATGCACGCGTTAGTTCTTGAGATAAGGCCAAATCCAAGGCTTGCGGAAATCGTGAAAAATGCTGTATAGCAGTGCCACCTGTTGAACTAGTTACACCAAAATATAGAAAACACCAACTCATATCAAGGACTAACTGAATTTGAAGTTTTATGAAAATCCGTTCAGTAGTTCTTGAGATAGCACCATTGCTGAAATCGTGAAAAATGCAGCATAGCAGCGCCACCTGTTGAGCGATTTGCACTAAAACCTAATCAGCACTAGTTTATATCAAGGACTAACTACATTTATTTGTTTATTAAATTCCGTGCATTAGTTCTTGAGATAGAGCCACAAAATCGACCAGAAAATTTGTGGCATATACATACAGACAGACAGAGTTATACAGTTACAGACTCACAGACAGACATTTTGTAAAAATATGTTTTTCGGAATCTCTGACACCTAAAATGTGTAAATCCGTTGAAAAATGGAAGTCGAAAATTTTCACAAATCCATTACTCTCTTCTTGTAAAGATAGAAGAAAGTAAAAAAAAAAAAAGTAAATTCATTTAATGAGCCGCACAGAAAAGATATTAATAGCATTTTAGACAATGAAACTTCATATTTATGTCTAATTGAATATTAAAAAGAAATTATTAATTTGTAATATATTGAACGTTCTATGGGAATATACACTGGTATCCAAAATTAAGGACCAGTCACAGAATGCTAATTTTTAAGTAAGCGAATACTCAAAAGGAAATAATATAATTCAAATAATTATTATCTCTACAACAGAGCTAGTCCATATAGCATCTCATTCATGTCACACATGGTCACAAGTGTCACAGTCAATACGATGAAACAAAAAATAGGAAATTCCACACGTTTCATTATGAGTCTCAAATGATCACTATATGTGAATCCACTGAGATGTGAATGTGGCTGCTTGTTTGTGACGAGTCACCAGGTGACTTTACAATGTAGTTACATTGTGACTTTCATGTACCTGTCACTTTTAGACTCAATTTCAAAGTCATCATGAACGTTGCATTATGATAAATCACCAAATAATATCACGTTATAGTTACATGCTGACTTTTCACAAAAGAGCACAATGGTGACTTCACAGTAGTCTCTCTGTCACCTGAAAGTCATCATGTGACTTTAATGTGATACTCATTATTTGGTAGCTTATCACAATGCAGCGTTCACGATGACTTTGAAATTGAGTCTGCAGATGACAGTCACATGAGAGTCACCGTGTAACCACATTGTAAAGTCACATGGTGACTCGTCACAAAGCAGTAGCCACAATGACGTCTCAGTGGAGTCACATATAGTGATCATTTGAGACTCATAATGAAATGTATGAAATTTCCTATTTTTTATTTCACTTTAGTGACTGTGACACTTGTGACTAGGTGTGACATAAATGAGATGTTATATGGACTAGCTGTGCTGTAGAGATAGTAATTATTTAAATTATATTATTACCTTTTGAGTATTCGCGTACTTGAAAATTAGCATTTTGTGATTGGTCCTTAATTTTCGACATCAGTGTATTTAAGCAGTTAGAATTTTCTTTTTATACAAATCACAGAAAAAAAGCATAAAAAGTATTTTTTTTATAATAAACTTATCATAAAAAAGCAGATTTTTTCAAGATATTTATTTCATGAAGTTTTAATTTCTTCAAAAATTCGCCACTCGTCACAAAAGAAAAAAACAGTTAATTTTTTTTTCGTATATTATTTGTTTATATTATGCAACGACTGTGTTTATATTTAGGTGAGTTCGTAATTATATAAATCCGTATCACCTATAGGCGTAGTCTGGTTCGTCCGAATGTCTGTTTTCCCGTCTGTCCGCATATTACAAAGCAAATCTACCCAATCGAATGGTTTGAAATTTAATATATATAATCGTTGCAGAATTTTATCGAGTCACTTTAAATTATATGAAAATTGAACGAAAACTTAAAAAGATATTTATAAAAGTTTTCTTTATTATATTAAATCCTATCATACTTAATTAATTCAATGAAACCCGATGATAGGCACTGATTCTAGATTGTCATGCTGATTACGTTCTATTTAAGATGGAGTTCTATTATTTCCGTATTACTGAATTTAATATACATAATCATGATAAATTTTGCATTCATGCATTTTTTGCATAAGAGTTCAACAGCTATTGCACAAAGATCTGAATATTTATAAAACAAGTTATAGCACGAATGCACCTCATTTTGCCACGTTTGACGTACAGTCATGGAAAAAAAATAAACACCCCTTGCTAACTCTGCAAAAAATTATCGCAGAAGAAAGTTACTAGTACCACACGATTGGTAAAAAGCCTACTTTTAAATGATGTATATAAAATTTGCTTAAGAGGCCATCTATATATTAAAACGAACCATTACTTTGTTTTTTTTTCAATAGCATACACAATTCTGACAGCATAAATGAACTTTACACCCTTCAATTAGCCTAAAAGCAAATTTTTAGGCAATTCGTACGATATAAATTTCCGAGAAATTAATTTTTTTTAAACGAGCGTATTTCAGTGGCTGGATCCAAATTGAAGTTCGGTACTCGATTGTTGATCGAGAGAGCCCCTTTCTTGATCAAGGCATCTTAAATGCTAGTCAAGCACTCATTGAAGACTGCTAGATTAGAGGATAGCATAAGACGTTTCAACATATTTAGTCACTTCTATCATCTTAAACCATCATTTCGCAGTTTCTTAAGCATAATTTGAAAACTACTTGGAAAAAAATGTGAAATTTTGAATTTCCATAAAGCAGGACTTAATAAATCTAAATCCATCAAAAAATTGTAGGTTGTAATTCATAAATTTTTCGAATATTAATTTCATAATTCATAATTCATATCATAAAATTATAAAAATTGAAAATTCAACGTATTTATGTTTGGGTATTTTAGTATTATTGCTACACAAAAAATTAGCACATTAGGAGTATAATTTCAGGAGATATTAATAAAAATATGAAAATGTAATTTAACATTAAAAGCACTAAAGTTTGAATGTCTAGGCATAGTTTGAAGCAAAGTTATCAAATATCTTGTTGAAGTTGGGTATTGCCATTGAAAAAAATGAAGTTTGGGTTCGTTTTAATATGTAGATGGCCCCCTAAGCAAATTTTATATACATCAGTTAAAAGTAAACTTTATTTCCAATCGTTCGGTACCAGTAATCTTCTTCTACGATTATTTGTTGAGGAGTTAGTAGGGGGTGTTTACTTTTTTTTTCACTACTGTACAAGTTCCGACTTGTTTTTATTAATTTCGAAACATTTCAAGGATTTTATTACATTTACAATTATTTAATTTTTCCCCGGAGAATGCTATAAGTTTAGACGAAACAAAGTCCAATTTTAATTTAAATGTACGTTCAGATTATTTTAAATACATTGCAAAGTTCAAAGCTGAATAATTTTTGTCACAACAAGTAAATTCATTTCTGCAGAAATAAAATCACTAAGACATTTCTTTTGATATTGTAACGATTTTCTAAGGAATAAGAGGTAATATGTCCGTCAACATTGATATTTTTTTCTTTACGCATTTCTTCATTAAGTAAAGATTGCATAAAAAATGTTTTATGTTTTGTAAATTTCTGTTGCTAGAGTTGTGTAAATAAAATCAGTAATTTACATTTGCAATCAGCTTGGTTTGTTTTTAGTTTATCTGTTTGTGTCAAGGAAACAAAATGTCAATGAGAAAGAAGGAAGGAACTTGCAGGCCTTTTTCTTAGTCTGTTTAAACAGCATTGATCAAATATTTACATCTTTTAATGGAAAGAAATTACATTGCCTTTTTTAGATTATTTACAAAAAGTTTTTGTACAATCTTTTGTTTTTACTTTTTTCTGCAGTTTTATAAACATACTAGTTGGATGTGCCAATCCTAAAACTTTCACCGATCTCATATAGTTTATTATTTCAAAATGTTGTTACAAAGGTCAATATTTCATTTTTATTAGTTCAATACTATATCAACTTTGACTTTCATCTTAAATTTCTGCTTCAGTCAATTAATCGGATTAAACACGAGCTAGCTAATCTCGATCGTGATATTTATTAAAATCATGAGTTTTTGTTATTCTGTTGTATATCAAGTGTTCGCAAATCGTCGGGTTATCAGGATGGGAAGTTCCCGTCGCGTCGATTCACGAGCCACCGGTGTACAATGGAACTACGAAAAATGAAGAAAATTACATAAAAATCGCTTTTATATAGCCCCCTTTCGGCGGAATATTTCCAAATTCAGGGAGGACCTTCTTGCCATGGCGAAAAACATACACAAAAAAATTTGGTTCAATTCTATGCATAACTTTATACCCTTTTCAATGGCACAATATTCAAAATCGCACAAAAATCGCTATTACAGTGCCCCCTTCCGGCGGATTTTTTCCAAATTTGGGGAGGACCTGCTCACCATAGCCAAAAACCTAAAGAACAAATTTGGTTCAATTCTATGCATAACTTCATGCACTTTTCGATGGCACAATATTCAAAATCGCCTGAAAATCGCTATTACAGCGCCCCCTTCCAGCGGATTTTTTCCAAATTAAGGGAGGACCTGCTTGCAATAGCCAAAAACTTAAAAAAAAAAATTGTTCAATTCTATGCATAACTTCATACACTCTTCAATGGCACAATATTCAAAATCGCACAAAAACCGCTATTCAATGCCCCCTTTCGACGGATTTTTTCCAAATTAAGGGAGACCTGCTTGCCATTGCCAAAAACTTTTTAGAAAAATTTGGTTCAATTCTATGCATAATTTCATGCACTTTTATACGGTATAATGGTGACACATGGACACACGGACACACAGGCATTTCTTATGAATACGTTTTTGTAATCTCTGATCCCTAAAACGTGTAAATCCGTCGAAAAAAATTCCGATTACAATACTTACTTCTATTGAAGATAGAAGAAAGTAATAAAAGCAAAGTTAAACTAGAGTTAATAAATTTCATTTTAGAAATGCAATTGACAAACACATTTTTGCTAAACTGAGTGGAAAATCATAATAAGATTTTTTTTTTTTTCATTTATAATCTACTTACATAAATTCAACATGTAGGATAGCGTAGGGAACCATTCAAGGGTGAACCGTGCCATCTATATGTTTAAAAAACATGGCTGTTTTTGTAGACATCCGCCATGAGCTTTCTACTAAATCGATTTTGCTAGTTATTTTTTTTTTTAAGTAGGTAGATTTCGTATGAAATATTACCTATTGGCGTCGTTCCTATGTTGGAATTTCTGAAAATTTTTTGCAGATCTACACAGATCATGACCCCTAGAACCCAAAACCACCCTCAGTAAAAAAAACTTTATATCTATCTATCTATCTTCTATGTATGTATCTATCTATATATATCACTTTCTTCTGGACACGATAACTTCCACAATTCTGCGCAAATCTCTTCCAAACTGATACATAAAATCAAGGGACATAAAATCGCGTTCAAGTTCGTTAATGGACAAAATCGGGCCAAAGGGCTGGAAATAGGGAGGGGTTTTGTGAAAATAGAAAAAAACCCAATAACTTCTTAAATTTTGTACATATCAAATCTGTTTAAAGTTTTTATTACTCCTAAAAATAGGGCAAAAAATTCATGCACCACAGATTTTTGATAAAATTAAAAATGGGCTCAAGGGGTGCAAAAAATAGGGTTTTTGGGAGAAAAAAATTCATAACTTCGTCAATTCTCAAGATACCAAATTCAATTAATTTTATTATACATCTCCTGAATATTATCTACAACTTTTATATTCACACGTTTTTGACAGGACCAATTCGTACCGCAAAAAAAAAAATAAAAACGAAAACAAAAAAATCCCTGGCAGCCCACCCTACAGGTGGAGGTAGATTTCGAAGATAAGTATACTAATTTCGCAAACAAAAACCAAATCATGATTAGAGATAAACCCACTTTAACAATTTTATCTGGACGCTTTTGACGAGTTTTTATTTAATTTTTATTTAATAACTGGTTTTATCAGAATCATGTTAGGGCGGTATTCAAAAAAATACTTTTCCATGCTCAACAACTCGAAATTTTCTGGCATAACTCCAGATTCATTTTTAATAGGAAAAACATGAAACTTGTTGACGTGAGTTTTGAAGAGATTTATAAGCGACCTGTGTTTTTAATTTTCGTTCAATTAATTAAAACTTGATACATAAACAATTATTTTCTCAGTAAGACAATATAGTACAGGCAATAGAGACCGTATAGGGACTCTACCTAGCAAAATTATTGGTAGTACTGAAAATCGGCTTTCTAGATGTTTTTAGGGTCGCTGAATCCGAATTTGTAACTTCCCACCAAAATTTCCCCCGGCAACCCCCCCCCCCAAATTTTGGTAAAAAGCCCCCCCAAAAAGGTTTTTATTGTTTTAGGGGAAAAATATCTAGAAATTCAGAAAGTAGACAAAATTTGCAACAAATTAGATATATGACATTATGATTTAAGATGAAGGGGGAGGGGGTATCTGCCTCGGAACATGCGCCGCAGTGCTGCGTGGACTAAGTTGCTCAATTCCACTTAACCACTCACACGTTTACATTAGCCCTCCCATCTTCCCTCCGAACTTTCTCTATAAGGTTTACTTTGAGTTTTTTGGGTCGCTGAATCCGAATTTTTAACTTACCCCCAAAATTACCCCCCCCCCGAACCCCTTCCTAATGGTTGTTTTTAACTTAAATTTCTTATTGTTTTAGGGGGAAAGCATTACGAAATTCAGAAACTAGACAAAATTTGCAACAAATAGGATATATGACATTATGACGTAGGATAAACGGGGAAAGAGGGGGCTGCCTCGGAACATTCCCCGCGCGCTTTTCTCAAAACGCAATTTTTTTCAAAAAATCAATTATTTGGGGGGTTTTCGGGTGAAATTTTGGTGGGAAGTTACAAATTCGGATTCAGCGACCCAAAAAACATCTAGAAAGCCGATTTCCAGTACTACCATTAATTTTGCCAGATAAAATCCCCTATTGCCTGGACTTCATCATTTAGTGCACGTAGCGCCGCAGTGCATGTTCCGAGGCAGCCATCACCCTCCCCATTCATCCTAATTCATAATGTCATATATCCTATTTGTTGCAAATTTTATCTAGTTTCTGAATTTTGTAATGCTTTTCCCCTAAAACAATAAGAAATTTAAGTTAAAAACAACTATTTGGGGGGTTTTGGGGGGGAAAGTTAAAAATTCGGATTCAGCGACCCAAAAATCTTAAAGTAAACCTTATAGAGAAAGTTCACAGGCGAGATGGGAGGGCGAATGTAAACGTGTGAGTGGTTAAGTGGAATTGCGCAACTTAGTTTACGCAGCACCGCGCGCATGTTCCGACGCAGATTCCCTCTTCCCCTTCATCCTAAGTCATAATGTCATATATCTAATTTGTTGCAAATTTTGTCTACTTTCTGAATTTCTAGATACTTTTTCTCTAAAACAATAAAAAATTGATTTTTTTTAATAAAAACTTTTTTGGGGGATTTTTACCAAAATTTGGGGAGGTTGCCGGGGGAAATTTTGGTGGGAAGTTACAAATTCGGATTCAGTGACCCAAAAAACCTCTAGAAAGCCGATTTCCAGTACTACCATTAATTTTTCTAGGTAAAATTCTCTATTGCCTGGACTAATATTTTTCGTTTCTAACACAATCGCTTCGGGAAATTCCGTTCAAAATGCCCAATTTGACATCATTTTTTGAAATATATTCTGCCTCTGTCAAAAAATCGATCATTATGGTACATTATATAGTTTCTGAATAAGCGAATCTACCAATTGGATGAGTTTGAGAGCAAAAATTAATTTAAAAATGAGTCAGAAAATAAGCAGTTTGGATTTGAATACTCCCTTAATACAATGATTTTTCCAATACAATCCGCTTCGGGAAATTCGGTTCAAAAGGCCCACTTTGACAACATGTTTTAAAATATATTCTGCCTTTATCAAAAAATTGACCATTACGGTACATTATATAGTTTCGGAGTAAGAAAAGTACCAATCGGAAGCCTTTGAGAGTAAAAATGAATTGTAAAATGAGTCAGAAAATAAGCAGTTTGGATTTGAATACACCCTCACTAAGATGATTTTTTTCTTCAACCGCTATGTATTTTTAATTTGTTTTTGCTGTAAGAATTGGTCCTATCCAAAACTTGTCTATATGGATGTTGTAGACAATATTAAGAAGATATATGATAAATTCATGGGGATTTTATGTCTTTTGAATTGACGGAATTATGGATATTTTTCTTCTTCAAACGCCCTTTTTGTTTTCGTTTTTATTTATTTATTTATTTATTTTTTTTGCGGTACGAATTGGTCCTATCAAGAACTTGTGAATGTAAAAGTTGTAGATAATGTTAAGGAGATTCATGATAAAATTAATTGGATTTGATATCTTGAGAATTGACGAAGTTATGAATTTTTTTTTCTCGCAAAAACCCTATTTTTGCGTCCTTGAGCCCATTTTGAACTTTATCAAATATCTGATACATAAATTTTTGGCCTTACTTTTAGAAGTAATAAAAACTTTAAACTGATTCGAAATGTACAAAATTTAAGAAGTTATGGGGTTTTTTCGGTTTTCACAAAACCCTTCCCTATTTCCCTCCCTTTGGTCCGAATTTGCCCATTAACGAACTTGATCGAGATTTTATGCTCCTTGATTTTATGTATCAGTTTGGAAGAGATTGGTGTAGAATTGTGGAAGTTATCGTGTCCAGAAGAAAGTGATATATATAGATAGATACATACATAGATAGATAGATAGATAGATAGATAGATAGTTAGATAAAGTTTTTTACTGAGGGTGGTTTTGGGCTCTAGGGGTGATGATCGCTGTAGATCTGAAAAAAAAATTTCAGAAATTCCTACATAGGAACGACGCCAATAGGTAGTATTTCATACGAAATCTACCTAAAAAAGGGGTGAAGAAGAAAAATTTCCATAACTCCGTCAATTCACAAGATGTAAAATCCCCATGAATTTAACATATATCTTCTTAATATTGACTTTAACATTTATACAGATAAGTTTTTGATAGGACCAATTCTTACAGCAAAAACAAATTAAAAATTCATAGCGGTTGAAGAAAATAATCATGTTATTAGGGGGGATTCAAATCCAAACTGCTTATTTTCTGACTCATTTTTAAATTCACTTTTGCTCCCAAACGCATCCAATTGATAGATTCTCTTCTTCAGAAACTATATAATGTATCGTAATGCTCGATTTTTTTTATAGAGGCAGAATATATTTCAAAAAATTATGTCAAAGTGGGCATTTTGAACAGAAATTCCCGAAGCGATTGTGTTAGAAAGAAAAATATTGCCCTACTGAGAAAATAATTGTTTATTAATCAAGTTTCAATTAATTGAAAGAAAAACAAGAACACATGCCGCTTATAAATCTTTTCAAAAATCACGTCAGCAAGTTTCGTATTTTTTCTATTAAAAATGAATCTGAAAATGTGCCAGAAAATTTCGAGTTGTTGAGCATGGAAAAGTATTTTTTTTAATACCGCCTTAACATGATTCTGATAAAACCAGCTATTATATAAAAATGAAATAAAAACTCGTCAAAAGCGGCCAGATAAAACTGTTAAAGTGGATTTATATCTATCATGATTTAGTTTTTGTTGGAGCAATTAATATACTTAACTTCGAAATATACCTCCGCCTGTAGGCCGGGCCGGCAGGGATTTTTTTAGATGTGCAAACAACTAGCTATTTTTTAAAGTATTCCCATTTTTATATTTTAATTAAAAAAAAAATTATGAGATTTCTTGAAAATGGTGGCAATTGGATTACTTCCATTGTTTCAGATGAAAGAGAAATAATGAAAAATATCCACCCACGTAGTTTTTTGGACGTATAGTTTCAATTGCACGTTATTTTCGATAAAAAAAAAAAAATGGCACATGTATTTTGCTTTTTATAAACGAATGAAATTTCCTATTTATTCTGACATCACAAGAATATTGTCCATTGTTTTTTTTTTATCTGTATGCATTATGAATTTATTAGTTTTTTTTTCATTACAAATAAATAGAAAACATATTTTTATTTAAATTATACAGTGGTAATGCATAAAATACGTATATAAAGTACATTTGAAAGTTTACGCCGGTAACATTATGCTTAACTGGAAATGCTCTTTTTACATTTATAAAACTAAGGAGAAAAATTTATGTGATTGTGTCAACATCACGTGATTTTCACTTATTTTTCATTTATTAATTCCAAAACTTAGTATAGGAGCCTTTATTGGTCGTTGAACCATTTCAGAAATTCAGTAAAAAAAATATATATCCTCATCAATTTTATTTGTAGAAATAATTTGTCATTTTTAACCTGGCAGGATGCGCGCTGTGAAACGTAACACGAGAACCGGCATGGGGTGTCAGCACACCCCAAACATATTAAATGGCATAGATAAGAAAAAAACCTTTAGAATTCTGTCTGTTAGTGAAATTAATGATAATTACACTGTTTCTCGTGAACATTGATTGCTGAAATGTTAAATTGTCGTTAATTAAAAGAAAAATAAACAATAAATTAAAAGCACTCACCGACATCAGACGAAAATTTTCCGGCGTGGGGTATCAAAATACTCCGCCGGGTTAAAATGTACTTTTCTTACAATAGAAACCTTTTGTTCGGTCGTTTTTATGCTTTGTATCATTGGCAATGACTTTTATCGTCTGCGTTTGTTTATACGAGTTCTTAGAATGTTTTTGTTGTGAAAGAGGTAACCATTAGCGGCTCTTCTTGTGATATTATTTAATAAAGAAACAGTGCACTGCAGTTTTGTTATTTTGAGTATTTGTGAGTATTTAAGTGAGCTAACATAATGGTCCGCCGAGCAACGGAGAAGCAGCCTGGGATTAAATCCAACGAGCTTCAAAAATAAAACTTGAAAGTTGAGTGAAACGACGACGTGAATGTTCTAAGAGTTCCGTGCTACGAAATTCGTCAAAAGCTTATTCGAAAAGTAAGTGAATGTGATTTTTCTGATCTTTACTGTTATATACATATATTAAACAATGTTTACAGCGCAAAAAAAGAGGATTTAAGGCTTATAGCCAATAAAATAAATCTATATGCTAATGAAAAAATGACAATTGCTGATTTAAACGTAATTATTGAAGATAATGAAATGTATAAAAATAAACCAGATTTTGTGAAAGATAGAGCAAACGATATAATTGAAAATCGTGAAAATGAGGAGCAAAAGCAATTTGATCTGGAAAAAAAATGAAACTTGAAAGATCGAAAAATGAATTAGAACTAGCTAAAATTAAATCTGGAGATAAATCTAATATTAGTGTGAGTGAAATAAAATTAGAATCGTTATATCAATTGATAAAAAGTATCCGAACTTTAACTGTAAAAATTCCTATGTGTCCTGAAGGATGGGAGTTTTTCTTTTCTTCTTTAGAACAAGCTTTTAAGACTAAAAATGTTCCAGAACAATATAAAGCAGAAATTCTGTTTAACGTATTAGGGGATAACGCATCTAACATAATAGCTTACATGATAGTGATATCGAGAATTATGCAAAAATAAAAGAAATAGTGTTAAAAGAATTTCGACCTACACCTTATTTTTGCTTAGAGCAATTTAGAAAAGCTGTTAAACAACCAAATGAGACTAATATACAGTTTGATTCACGTCTAACGACAAACTGGGAATATTATTTAAATTTAAGAAATGTCTCCAATTTCGAGAGTCTAAAACAACTTATAGTATCGGATAAATTATATCAAACATTAGATAAAGAAACAGCTTCCCACATTAGCGTGAGACAAGGAGATAAATGGTTTTTACCAGAAGAAATGGGACGAGAGATTGACTTATATCTCACATCCCGCGGAAAATCTCTTACTGAGAATTTTAGTGTTAATCGTAAATATACTAACTCTAAAAGTGTATCTAAAGCATTCTTATCAGATGTTAAAACATTAAGTTGTATTTTTTGCCACGAACATCACACTCTTTCAAAATGCTCGCATTATCTAAAACTATCTATCAATGAAAGGGTGGAGGTTATAAAATGTAACAAGTTATGCTTTAATTGTTTAAATTCACATTCAGTTGCATCAAAGTACACATGCTTTTGTAAAAAACGTCATCATAAAACTATACATTTCCCAAAAACAAATAACAACACATACGTGAAAGAATATGTTTCATCGGAACAAAATAAACAAGGAAAGGTAAATGTGGAAGAATGTTCAGATTCTAGGCCAACAAATCATGGCACATCAGTCTTGAACGCTAATGCAGAAGGGTTCGTTCAGAAAACCTTTATTAGTAACTATTCGAATAAGAAGAGCAAGGTTTTACTTTCAACTGTAATATGTTTTCTAATTGATGAATCGGGATGTAAACATAGAGTAAAGTGTTTATTAGATGTAGGCAGCGAGTCTAATTTTTAATTCACTTTAGTATCAGCTACTTTCACATGAGCTTTATTAGAGCTGATACTGAACTACCCCATGTTCATAATTATCCTAATTTACCCTAATTATAGGTGTTCATTCTTCTTCTTTAGGGAATTAGAAATACTCTCCACAATAATAATAATAATAATAGTAATAATAATAATAATAATAATAATAATAATAATATTGCTTCACTTTAATGAAACTAATATTTATAGTAATGTTTTCTAAAGAAACGACAGAGTTAAAAAATATTTTACAAAAAATATTTTCTAAATTTGTCAGTTTGTGTTTTTCTTTGTTCTTTGAAAAAAAACTGTATTTGCAGACAATAAATTCTTAATTTGTCAATTTTTATTCTTCTCTGTCCCTTAAAACAAACTGTATTTATAATTTAATGAATAAATGAAAAAACCTTTAGTTGTAACTGAATAAAGAATAAACCAAAATTATTTTAAATAAAAATTCTTTCACTTATTTATACTTGGAAACATTTATTATTTTTTATATGGAAATTAAAAAGTGAAATCCTCAACAGCAAAATATCTATCAAAATAAGGTTTTACTTAAGTTTTCTTTTTCACTAATATTTAAAATACAAAAATATTTTGTTAAAAAATATTATCAACAATTACAATATAAAAGTGAGTAATAAAAAATTTCGATTGAAATGCTTTGATTGCAACTGAATGTAGAATGGAAAACATTTCTTTTACATGAAAATGTTTGATTTCTGAGTATTTATAAATCCTTAATATTATTCAACAAGAGAAAAAAATATATAATCTATATTTATATGCATAGTAATCAAACTCCAATTATAGAATTATTACACAAAAATCGTGTAATATATTTTTCAAGTGATGGAAGATTACAAAAGAATTTTTTGTGGCTTATGGGTTTTACAATTGTTATTGAGATATTATATAAAATACAATAAAAATATATTTTAAAATTCCAAACAATACTTGTATGCAAAACATTTTTGCTTGCTGAAATTTTAACTCTCATTTCTTCACAGAAGTTTTGAGAAACTTTTGGAAGCTTTCGAGAAAAGTATTGCATCGATTGTCTTTCAAATAAATAAAGTAAAAAAAAAAAAAAATCTTACAGCAATATATTTTTGAACTTCTTGAAACAGTCAAAAAGACAGAAATAATTCAGACAAAAGAAAAATAAATAAATAAATAAAACATTTGTTAAATTCAAATGAATTCATAAAAAAATTCCCAACTTTAACTAAATATAAGGAAAGAAGAATGAAAAATGATGCGTCCAGGATAGATTATGTAACAATTTCAACACATTCAGAATACTGTGATGAAATTTTACAGTTTATTAAGATGAAATACGTATAAATAAACAATTTAAAAGTGAATGACATAGTTGAAAACTCAATTTCTGCACTATATGCTAAATGTTATTTCAATTAAACTCGGTTGAACATTTCTATTGTGTAATTTCTCCCAAGGGGACAAGGAACCTTAAAATCCTTAAAAATATTTTTTTTTTATTTTTTGTAAATTTCACCTAATTATTACTTAAGGGTACATTATATGCAAGTAGTAAAATAGAGCATCGAATTTTATATATTTGAATTTAAAGATAAAAAAAAAAAAGAAATTAAAATTTTTGAAAATTTTTCGAAAAAATTTCAAAAAATTTCAATTTTTTTTAAGCTTTAAATTCAAATATATAAAATTCGATGCTCTATTTTATTTATATATATAAATCAAACTTTTATTAAAAATATTGAGGATTTTCATTGATATGGAACGCGCAGGGGGCATTTCGAAGATTTCTAAGACGAC
Organism: Maratus speciosus; assembly: GCA_963932465.1. Classification (NCBI taxonomy): domain Eukaryota; kingdom Metazoa; phylum Arthropoda; class Arachnida; order Araneae; family Salticidae; genus Maratus; species Maratus speciosus. Next base: position 104,629,290 of record OZ010795.1, on the reverse strand, counting down.
GCGTAAAATTCCATTTTTTTCTTAAAAATATTTTTTTTTAATTTTTTTTGTGATAAATGCATGCCATAATGCATATAATGTACCTTTGAGTAATATTTAAGATAAAATTTACAAAAAATAAAAAATAAATGAAAATTTTTGAAATTTTTTCGAAAAAATTTCAAAATTTTTAATTTATTTTTACCTTTAAATTCAAATATATAAAATTCGATGCTCTGTTTTATTTATATATATAAATCAAATTTTTATAAAAAATATTGGGGATTTTCATTGATATGGAACGAGCAGGGGGCATTTCGAAAATTTCTAAGACGACGCATAAAATTCCATTTTTTTTTCTCAAAAATAATTTTTTTTGTGATAAATGCATGCTGTATAATGCATATAATGTAACCTGGAAAATATTTAAGGTGAAATTTAGAAAAAATTAAAAAAAAATATTTTAAGGTCCCATGTCCCCTTAAAGTGCTTGAGATATTTTGTGCAGCCCTGTGTATGATTTATTGAATTTATACACAAGTAACATGGAAAAAAAAAGATAAATTTTAAAACGCGAACCACAACTGAAAACGCAAACTGAAATCTATTATCCTTCGTAGGCAGTATTGTAGCCAAATACTTTTGTCTGTCCCTATAAATGAACCGCCTGGTTTATAAATGAGAGTGAATGACATAGTTGAAATAAATATAAAAATAAATATGAAAAATCCCCTATAAAGTGAATGACATAGTTGAAAACTCAATTTCTGCACTATATGCTAAATGTTATTTCAATTAAACTCGGTTGAAAATTTCTATTCTGCAATTTTTTCCAATAAACGAAAATGTGCTTGAGATAGTTTGTGCAGCCCTGTGTATGATTTATTGAATTTATACACAACAAGTAACATGAAAAAAAAAGAAATTTTAAAACGCGAACCACAACTGAAAACGCAAACTTCAATCTATTATTCATCGTAGGCAGTATTGTAGCCAAATACTTTTGTCTGTCCCTATAAATGAACCCCCTGGTCTATAAATGAACCCCCTGGTTTATAAATGAGAGTGAATGACATGGTTGAAATAAATATAAAAATAAATATAAAAAATCCCCTATAAAGTGAATGACATAGTTGGAAACTCAATTTCTGCACTATATGCTAAATGTTATTTCAATTAAACTCGGTTGAAAATTTCTATTCTGCAATTTCTCCCAATGAACGAAAATGTGCTTGAGATAGTTTGTGCAGCCCTGTGTATGATTTATTGAATTTATACACAACAAGTAACATGAAAAAAAAGCTAAATTTTAAAACGCGTACCACAACTGAAAACGCAAACTTCGATCTATTATCCTTCGTAGGCAGTATTGTAGCCAAATACTTTTGTACGTCCCTATAAATGAACACCCTGGTTTATAAATGAGAGTGAATGACATTATTGAAATAAATATAAAAATAAATATAAAAAATCCCCTATAAAGTGAATGACATAGTTGAAAACTCAATTTCTGCACTATATGCTAAATGTTATTTCAATTAAACTCGGTTGAAAATTTCTATTCTGCAATTTCTCCCAATAAACAAAAATGCGCTTGAGATAGTTTGTGCAGCCCTGTGTATGATTTATTGAATTTATACACAACAAGTAACATGAAAAAAAAAGCTAAATTTTAAAACGCGTACCACAACTGAAAACGCAAACTTCGATCTATTATCCTTCGTAGGCAGTATTGTAGCCAGATACTTTTGTACGTCCCTATAAATGAACACCCTGGTTTATAAATGAGAGTGAATGACATTATTGAAATAAATATAAAAATAAATATAAAAAATCCCCTATAAAGTGAATGACATAGTTGAAAACTCAATTTCTGCACTATATGCTAAATGTTATTTCAATTAAACTCGGTTGAAAATTTCTATTCTGCAATTTCTCCCAATAAACAAAAATGTGCTTGAGATAGTTTGTGCAGCCCTGTGTATGATTTATTGAATTTATACACAACAAGTAACATGAAAAAAAAAAGCTAAATTTTAAAACGCGTACCACAACTGAAAACGCAAACTTCAATCAATTATCCTTCGTAGGCAGTACTGTAGCCAAATACTTTTGTGTGTCCCTATAAATGAACGATAAATTATATGCACACCTGATTCTACGGAAAGCGCCATGTAGTACACCTCAATGAAAAATTGAATATCAAAAATTCACACTGGATCACAAAAGAAAAAAAAAAAAAAAAAAAACTGCATTAAAAATCGCAAAAATTTCAAAAATCATGAAAGTTAAAATTTACTATATTTGGATAAATGTTTCAAATCTAATTCCTTTGACGAATGTCAAGCCGCGAAACGCGGAAAACTTCAAAACATCATGATAAAAAGTGGTTAAATAGCAAAAATCGCACAGGAGAAATTTTGTTATATTACGTTATAAGTTTGAAACTGAAATTCTTTTCCGTATCTGAAAAAATCACCACGAACTCTAAAAAGAAAGAAAATAAACACTAAAAAATTGCATTGACAATTGCATTAAAACTCGCTATACTTTAAAAATAACGGAGCAAAACGTTTACCATAATAGGATAAATCTTTGAAACCAAATTACTATTAAGGTAGAAGTTTCAAATAGAATTATTTTTAAAAATGTCAAAAAATCATTGTAAAAGTCGAAAAATAGCGTTAAAAATCGTTTAATTAAACTCGGTTGAAAATTTCTATTCTGCAATTTTTCCCAATAAACGGAAATGTACTTGAGATATTTTGTGCAGCCCTGTGTATGATTTATTGAATTTATACACAACAAGTAACATGAAAAAAAAGCTAAATTTTAAAACGCGAACCACAACTGAAAACGCAAACTTCAATCAATTATTCTTCGTAGGCAGTACTGTAGCCAAATACTTTTGTGTGTCCCTATAAATGAACGATAAATTATATGCACACCTGATTCTAAGGAAAGCGTCATGTAGTACACCTTAGTGATATATACAGTATAACCTCGATTATCCGAAGTAATTGGGACCGACCCTCTTTCGGAAAATCGAAATTTTCGGATAATCGAGAATGCTTCAATTTTAACATTTAAGAGACACATATATATGTGCTATTTCTTATTATGGTAACAAGTGCTTAATAAAAATAAAGCAATAGAAAAATAGAAACAAGAATAAATTACCCGATTTTTAATTTTGAAATAAAGTACCTTTCACAAGGGTTTGAAACAATATTTTGTTTGTCGCAGTTTCGATTGCCTTTGCTTTGAAGCTCTGTTTTTAATATTTTACACCAGTATCAGAGTCTTTCTGCTGCTCCAGCCATACCAAACCATTTACAAAACGTTCAAAAGCCTCATAATTGCTAATTTGTTTGTTTTGTTCGTTCCACTCTGCAACTTACGGTAACTTAAGTTAAATTCAAAGAAATTCTAAGAAAGGGGATAGAAAATATTTATATGTACTTGTGGTTCGGAAAGGACCGCTTGCACACTTGTTCTTTTTAAAAAATATGATAGTTAAAAAAAAAAAAAAAAAGCTTTCAAAATGAATTTCGCACACAAGGAATGTGATTGTAAAAAAATAGAAGCTTTAAAAATGGATTTCAGTTAACCGAGAGTTTCGGTTAAAAGAGGTTCTACTGTATATATAAATTTCAATATGTTTAAAATAGTGTAATATATATATTTGTTTATATATAAGCAAAAGGACTACGTCTGAATTCATTCATAATTATAAAAACTTTTCAAAATAACAGACATTACGTTACACTACATATTAACGCATAAAAACACTAAAAATAATTTAAAAGGACGTTTCGGTTTCATTCTGAATCCCACATTAGCTAATTATTAACCTAGTATGACTTTTACGTTAAGAATTAGCTGATAAGGGATTCAGAATGAATCCGAAACGACCTTTTAAATTGTTTTTAGTGTTTTTATCCTTTAAGGGGCTAGGATACCTTTGAACACGTCGAAAAAGTAAAAAAATATCACTATGTTCCAAGCTTCAAAACTTGTGTAATAAGTCAAAAATAAAAATTAAACTTCATTTAAACATAAAACTCATGTTTAAATTTATATTTCAATATGTATATATATATACTTGTAAATTCATAAATAAATATTGAAATGATAAGTTTAAAAATATATGATAATAAGAGAAAAAAAAATCTTGCTCGCATGATAAAATCTGAAAATAGGTATATAAAGAGGAAAATTTGTTGAAAATAAATACACAATAGAGTTACCTTCATACTAAAACCAGAATATTTGTAAAAAATATTGACTAAATTAAAAAATTAACAAAAAAAAATCACCTTTTGAAAAATATTTTCAAAGGGAAAAAAACCAGAAAAAAATAAAAGATTACCTTTTTCTGGTTTTAAGTTGTAGAAAACACAGAAATGAATATATTTTGAAAATTTCTTTTGATTATCATGCATAGTTTTTTAGTAACATTACGCGCAGTATCAAAATTCATCAATTTGAATAAACGAACTTAATTATCCTATGTAGTCTTAATATGTAGTCATAATAAAACTGCCATAATTAGTAAACTTATGGGAATTTTTTAATGCGGCTTTTTGCATATATTTCAGAAATGATTACGGAATCAAAATATGTATTAAAAAAATTCGAAAATTTTGTAAGTTTAAAGGTATCTTACCCCCTTAATGTAATGTAATGTCTGTTATTTTGAAAACTTTTTATAGTGTAATATTATTGAAACACACCGAAAACGGTATTTTTCCATAGGCCGTAATGTAACGGAATTATTTTGAATGTCCCTGTAAATGAACCGTAACCGCTACACGCTTCATTTTCAATGTTGAACATGAAATTGTAAAAGCAAATAACATACATCAATTTCATGGGAATCTGACTATATTTACGCGAGTGAAGACAGACAAACAAACAAACCAAACTCACGAACACTTTTGAACTATGTTGGAAAGTGTAAAAAACGTACTTTTTTATACAAACTGTTTTACTTTTGAGTACTAAGAAGTATTTATTATTTCTTTTTAGAAAACTAAAAAACTCTGTTCATAGGATATCTATCTAAAATAAATTTTCTTGCAGTTTTCTCTTCAACAGGTGAAAGAATGCGAAATTTCCTAACCGTCTTTTCCGTAATTACTACTGCAGATTGATATGTAAAAAAAATCATTGATTGCAATGGAAATTTGAATAAAAAAAATACTTTTGAAAGAAAAATGCTTTATTTTTTAGTATTTATAAGTGTTTATAGTGTCTTATATTTTTCTTAATCAAGAAGAACAATTTCAACCTCCAGTCGTAGATTACTCCAGCCCAAGAAACCTCCAATCCAACAAAACCCACAGTCGTAGTTAGTCACAAGAATTCCTTGAAAATATTTCATCAAATGATGGAAGAATAAAACACCTTTTTTTTGTGAGCGATTTTGCTGTAAATTGTTGACTAGTAAGTTTTTACCCAGTTCCTTAAAAAAATTATTCTTTGTTAGCGACATGCTATATAAAAGTAATACAGTGGACTCTCTCTATTCCGAACACTCATCGGACCGACCAAAAATGTTCAGATTATGGGGGTTTTCAGTATAGAGGGAGTTTGAAAACGACTACTATGTATTGCGTTCATAGACTGTATAGAATACTTAGCCTGGTTAGCCATGCCAGTTACTGAGATGGAGGTGTTGAATTTACACCCATATTCAAGAGAATTTTCAGATTTGGTCGATTATCTCCCGAACTACTGGACAGATTTTAATTAAATTAGGTATGTACATAGGTAAAAATGAAAAAAAAAACATTTAAAAGTTATAATACACATGCATGATCGTGCATAAGACTCATCACCGTCAGAAGATATAAAACAGAGCTTACAATATTGAGCTAGAAAAATGGGTTAATAGGGAGTATTATGGTCTTCTCCAGACCATCAAACCTCCCCTGCCATAATAGTCTCTTTCTCGTACGTTGAAAGGTTCCCTGGTTTTATCCAGCTGAAAATACGTCGAGAATTAGTGTTTAGGCTTAACCGAGACTCATCAGTGAATAAAACGTTCCCCATTGATACCTGGTTCAAAGTCGAAGATCTCTACACCAGGCTAAACGGGTTCTCCTGTGTGCAGAAGTGAGCAGGACGCAAACAGCAGCTCTTATTGTCAAACAGTAACCCTTGAACCTCGGCTTCATGTGGCCGCATAAAGGTCATGATAGAGCTGAGAAGCTGCTGCGCTCCTGTAATGGGAAAATAGTGATCTTCATTAGACGACGAGGCTCTTGGACGACCTTGCGTAAGCTTTTTCCCTAAGGATACAGTATCCTTAAACTGTTTCCAAAAGGTCGACACGACACTAGGTATTACATTGAAGTCACTAGGAATTTGCACTTGAGACTACCCTGTTTCCATTCTCCCTGCGGTTCACCTCCTCATACCACAATCCAAACGTTGGTGGTTACTTGTTCTTCCTGTTTGCTTTTGAATTTCGAGGACTGTTGGAAAAAATACCAAGATATTCGGAGAGGTGTGCGAGCGAGCAAAACGCGAAAATTGCCACGCTCACTTATAAAGCCCGTCTCTCTATTTGCTCCGCCCATACACACGTGTACGCTTACGTATTACACACTAAAGAGTTACATCGCTGTTTCAAAAAAATAGTTACACCTTTCTTTCTCTGTTTTTCATGAAATTCGAAAAAATATGCAATTTTTTTAAATTTTGAACATGAGTTTAAATTTGGCGGTTAGTGCAATGTCAAAATAAATTGAGTTGAACGTGTACTCTACCATCTCAGTTGTTTATTTGATTAAAAAAAGATAAGGGGGAAAGTAATCGTACTTCTTGTTTCATTGGTCAATTATGGTTCTGTGTTTTCGTCACTATCCACTTCCTCTTCAACGATGTTGTTGTCGCAAACCGGAAGGCTTCCATCGGCTTCGAGATAAGCTGCAGGTTCAATTTCTGTATGAAGCTCCTGTAGAAATGACTAAAATCCTCTCGCAGCTGTTGCTTCTTGGTCCTCTATTCTTGATTGCTGACACAGGAATCCAGCTTCAAGCATCTGTGGATGGTGCAGGGGGTTACTTCATTCCAAGCTGTTGATATTCAATGGACATCATCCATGAGTTGATCTTCTTCGTTAGTTCGGTTGCCGAATTTGTCTCCTCCACCCCCAGGGACATTTTCTTCAGAAAATGGATTAGGTAGTGAGCTATAAAGGTCTTGATTAGGCCTTGGTCTATTGGTTGGATTATAGAAGTACATTTCGGTAGCAGGAACTTCGGGCTCACGTTGCTCAGATAAATGTTTGAATATGATCTGGCATTATCGATAAAAAGAATTTTTCTTCCTTCTCTCTTCATCATCTCGTTAATGCCCTCCAACCATTGTGAGAAAATTGTGACTGTCATCCAGGCTTTTCAGTTCGATTTGTAGTGCACGGCAAAGATGCGATCTTCATTTTTGAAGCATCGTGGTTTTTCACTTTTACCGATGGTTTGATATGGTTTGAGCTTCCGACCAGTAAAACTGGCACAGAACATGGCAGTAAGTCTTTCTTTCGACGAGTTCGTTAATTCTTTTTATTATTCTGCAACTATTTTTTCCGAATTTCCATGATTGGGGAACTCTCCAGATTCTGACTGCAAACACACGTTCAGTTTAAAGAGAGGTGGGGTAGGATGGGGACCAAAAGTAGCGTTCATAATAGCGGGGTGTTAGATTAGAGGGTGTTCAGAATACAGAGAGTTCATCTTTTGTTAAGTCTATGGAGTTTCGCCGGGATCGTCAGGATGTGTTCATAATACCAGGGTGTTCACATTAGAGAGTGTTCAGATAGAGAGAGTCCACTGCATAAGCTTTTTCAAAATTCAAGGATACAGATTTCTGTGAATTTACATCTGTAGAATTGCAGGTTTGTTTCTACAGTGTGAGTTACACTGGGAAAAAAATCTATAACTCTAAAGTTGTAAAGTTACAGAAATCTGTATACTTACCAAAATTTTATCTGTACACAGTACAAAAAAAGATGTAAATCTACAAAACTATTTTTTGTAAAGCTACAGAAATCTGTAACTTTACAAAAGAATCTACTAAAATTACAGATACCTTACTAAAATTTTATCTGTAACCAGGGTGGCCGTTACATGAAAACTTCTAGGAATCCCAGTTTGCTAATAAATTCTTTGTAACATTCTTCAGATCAGTGCAGATTTTTTGATCTACGGCGCAAAAGTGCATCTGTCACATGAATTTTTGTTGTTGCCGTTATGCCGTTACATAAAATATTCTAGGAATCCCAGTTTCCAAGAAAATTCTCAGTAACATTGTAGATTTTTTTACAGTGTACTAAATTTCAATCAGGCAGGATGATAGGTCTGATAGTAGAGTGGAAATTGAGTGCGCTGTTTTAAATTTTTCATAAGTCTGTCACCACTATCTCATACTAGAAATTTTCTATTTATTATTTCAATCGCTGAATTTTTTGCCAACAGATTTAATAGCAGACACTTTTCGGTTATTAAATAAGGATAAAATTTTGTTACAAGTTCCGGTACAACTGTCCCTATCTTCAAAATATAACTTAGTTTGTTAGACTATTTTGATAAACATGATGTAACAAGCTTTTCAACTTGTGTTTTTATTTTTTATTTTAAACAGCCAATAGTAACAACTGAATGCATAAAAAAAATCATTATTTCCTGAGTTAATGCATGAAAAATTCACTAATTTCAACAAACTATAAAGATAAAATGATACTTTTATATAAAATCGTTTTACTTTTAAGTACAGGGTGATTATAATTAAAGTTTAACTTTCAAAACGCTCTAAAAAACGAACCACAGATTAGAGTGACGTCAAAATTGAACGGCGTATTACTGAAGAAGGGGGAAAGAACATGAACCAAAAATATAGTTCCAAATTTTAGTGACAGATGGTGCCGTAAGCGTCAGAAGATCTAAATTAAAGTACTTGGCATGCGAACGGCAATTTCAGGTGTTATAAAAGCGTTGGGTAAATGGCTTTTCCTCATTTAGCGTTTCAGATGTTTTCCATGAGTGTCTCAATGAAGGACCACGCTCTGCTTGTAAAGCTTTATTACAAGAACGGTGATTCTGCACCAGTAGCATTGCAGAAGTTCAGGACCCTCCAGGGTATGAAAAAGGCGTTGGACGGATTACTGTCATGATTCTGGTGAAAAGGATGAAACAATTTGAAAATACAGATTCGTTTGATGTGCAATCTGGTAGAGGAAGGAAAAGATGTGATTCGGCGGTAGTTGAAGAAGTGGCCACAGGAGTTCAGGAGGAATCGAGTGGTGGTGTGCAACCATGCAGTGTACGGAGAATTGCCCGAACATTGGACAGGCCTCTGACCACGGTGCATAACATTCTACGAAAAATCCTGCAATGCTATCCGTACAAAATTTGCCATGTGCAGAAGTTTTTTCCTTCTGACCTGCCAGCAAGAGAGAGTTTTGCTTTGGAATTTCTTGCTCTCATTGAAGTGGAGAATGATTTGCCGTGAAAAATTCTGTGGACAGACGAAGCCCATTTCCATCTGACGGGATATGTCAATACACAGAATTGCTGAATATGGACAACAGAAAATCCACTCGCAACGAATCCAGTACCACTTCATCCTGCAGAGGTCACTGTGTGGTGCGGATTTACATCATCATTTATCGTAGGGCCATATTTTTTCGAGGAGACGGGTACTTTCGGTCCTGTTACCGTTACCGTCAATGCTATGAGTCTCTTTTACATAATGACGTCATTCCAGCCGTGCAACAGCGTGGATGTCTGTATAGCATCATTTTTATGCAAGATGGCGCTCCTCCGCACATTGCAAATCGAGTGAAGCAATTATTGAGGAGGCATTTCGGAAATGCTAGAATTATCAGTCGTCATTTCACTACAGTCTAGCCGGCCCGATCACCTGATCTTAATCCGTGTGATTTCTGGCTGTGGGGTTATCTGAAAGATGTTGTGTTCAGTTCTCCGATTGCCAACGTAGCTGAATTGAAGACACGTACTGCGCAACACATTCTGAACTTGACCCCGGTGACACTTAGATGGGTTGTAAAACATGCTGTTCCCGATTTAATCTTATTGCATATAACGGTGGACAGCATGTTGAACATGTTTTGCGCCAGTCTCGCGAAACTTAAAAGCCGATTGGATGATGCTTTTTATGCGGTTTTTGGCCTCAGGACAATTAAAAACCAATTTTTCCCATCCGATGTGATACGACCTTGCCGTGGTGGATGGGCTTACATAACTAACAGTATCACACCTGTAATAGTCATGCACACTGAACAGTACAGTTGGCTTATCATGTAACTTACACCTTAGCCGTTTGTTTACGATTTGTTCTTTGTAGTCGAAATTCTGGCGATTACAGCGCCATCTGTCGCTAAATTTTGGAACTATTTTTTTGTTCATGTTCTTTCCCCTTCTTCAAAAATACGCCGTTCAATTTTGACGTCATTCTAATCAGTGGTTCGCTTTTTAGAGCGTTTTGAAACTTAAACTTTAATTATAATCACCCTGTACTTAAAAAACCTTATTATTAGGATGAGCGAAGCGAATCTTCTACTAGGCTACACAAATTACATTCGTCGTACACATTACAAAAAAACTATTCAGTATTTTGACATGAAATTAAATTATGACCTGTAGATTTGCACAATATTATTTTTTTTACAGAATAACCTTAAAAAAATATTATTTTAATTTATTTATTTTACATGTTTTTCAATTACGGTCGCATTTTTGCAAATAAAAAATGAAACACGTATATTTTCAGTAGAAAAAATAAATCAGAGTTAGTAATTATAAATAGAATCATGATTAATTAAATAGTTTCACGATTTCTTTTGTGAATTTTTAAAATGCGTTTTTCATGAAAATTATAGCATATTTTTAATGAATTAAAATTTGTGAAAATTCAATTATTTACATTTTATTATAAAAGTATTTTTCAGTTTTAAGAATTCAAATACACAATTTATTCTTATTATGTGAAATCATTTACGCAGACGATGCTTACGCATTTTAAAAGAATTATATTATGATTTTTTTTTGTAAAGTGGCAACAAAGGAATCGTAAACAAATAAAATGAATTGTTAAATTCGTTATATCATAAATAAAAAATTCTTAGGAAATTCTTAGTTCTTTTGCTGAATTAACATTTCTAAAATTAAAATGTGCCAAAACGTAAAATAACGTTTTTGCTTAATGAAAATGCAAAAATAATAAAAAAAATATTGTTACTTTCAACTGTTTATCTTATTAAATAATACTTAGCGAATCCAAAGAAAGCATGGCTTTTGCTAGTTTATTTCATAACTAAAACAATTTCCTATCAAATGAAATCCATTAGGTATAAGATCTCTTGTATAGTTTTCTTAAACAAAATATTGAAATAAAAAAATATTTAGGTCAACATATTTTCTATAATGTCTGTTTTCAACAGAATAAATAACACCCACTCTACAACTGTATTTTGAAAGAAAAAATGATTTTCAAATGAAACTTTTGATTTTTGAGCTCTTATAAGCCTAAATAATTCTTCTAAAACAATTACTAAAACAATTTTTTTTAAAATATACAACCCCCCCCCCCCCCCAATAATAGTATATTTTTGAAACAATCTTTTATTATTTTCGTAAAATGACGAAAGAATATAAAAATATTTTGAAGAACAATTATTTCCACAATTTTTTAGCTTTTGTGTTATAGTATTGTCTAAAACTTTTTATGTAACTGACATGTTATTTAAAAAATAGGGGCTCTGCCCCCTGCAAGCCACGTTCGCCAACCCCCGTTCAGACACCGCAGAATCTAAAAGCACACTAATTTGATCGGTTTTTAAAAGATTAGAGAAGATTGAATTATAATGAAAAAACCTATAGCGATCTTCCTGTAAACAGGTTTCCATTCAATTCCTTTTGATTGTGAAAATTTAAGGCCGAATCAGTTGCTGTCAAGACATCCAATCGTTGTGTTCGTGTTTGATTAAAAAAGACCAGTTAAACATTTGAAAAGAAGCAAAAATAAAATGAATTAAGTAAACAGCATCTTTACCGACAGGTAATTTTTAACAGCGTAATAAAACGATTGACATAATACAATTTACTACAATTACTACACTTTACTGCTTTAATCCCTTCAAGGGCGGTGGTTCATTTTTGGACCACTTAATTTTAATTCTTAAATGCCACGTTGGCACTAGAATATTGGGATGGATTTTTTTTTTTATTAAGTAAGTGATCAAGTCCACAGGGGTCCTGTTTGGGTCCCTTGTTGTGTACTCTGGTTGCTGATAAAATATTAAAATATTATAAGCGTCGTTTTAGAAAAATCATTTCATACGCTGATGATTCAGCTGTTGTGGAATGTGACGATACTCGTGCAGCGCTGGAAGATACAGTTAACGGTTGTTTAGAATATTTTATGAACGCATGTGAAGAGTTTGGCTTGACAATCAGCGCTCAGAAATCATCAACAATGCTTTTCGGTAAATATACTTTGAACAAACGCCGTCCGATTTTTAAGCTTAACAATACTACCATTTCGCTCAAGGACAATGTACAATACCTAGGATTTTTTTCTGGATAGCCGTTTCAGTTGGCTTGATCATTTGGATCTTGTTCGTGACAAAGTTATAGACTTTTCGTGCTCCATGCGCAAAACCCGCATTAGAGATAAGTGTCTTCCCTTGGACTACGTGAAAACTTGGTATCATTCGGTAATAAAGAAGCAGATATCTTATGGATATGAAATTTGGTTCCAGGATTTGAGATACAATGGAATTAGACGCTTATCTTCATGCCAGCGTCTTTGTTTATTATCAATAATCAGAGTTTACAGATCTGTATCTACGGAAGCTCTTTGCTTAATTTCGGGTAACCCTCTCCTGGAGCTGGAGTTGGGACAGATTCTGGTCACTATAACACGGTGCGTCATGAGGATCTAGTATGGATAAATGATATTTGTGTAACTAAGGAAAATATTATGCCACATTTACATACAATTGATTGTTCCTATTTTGCGTTAACCCATCATATACAGTTTGTAAAGTCAGTCACTTCTGTAGTACCTATTTTTGACCACCCTATAATTTACACAGACGGTTCCAAGATGAACAACACAGTTGGCTCCACTTTTGTTGTTTATAATGATGGAGAGATCCTTTTAGAAAAACGTTTTAAACTTTATCCTTATAATACTGTTTATCAGGCTGAATTATCAGCCATTGACAAGGCAATCGACTGGCGTTACATGGCTGATTTCAGAGAATTTCACATGTACACTGATAGTTTTTCTTCAATACAAGCCTTGTAGAACTTATTTCCAACTGATAAGATTTTGTATAACATATATTCTAACTTGAGACTGTTGAGTGGTAAAGTTATTTTTAAGGGTTGGATTAAATCTCATATTGACCTTGCTGGTAACGAAAGGGCTGACTATTTGGCAAAGTCTGTTATTCTGGATGAAGAGTTTGATGAGAGGAGTGATATTCCAATCCCTGTTTCCTTCGTCAAGCGTTTTTATAAGAGTAACATTATCACGAGGTAGACTAATGATTGGAAAATTAGGGAAAAGGTTAGAGATACCTTCCTCATCTTGCGTTCACCGGACGTTTCTTATTTGTGTTATTCAAGGGTAGTAGCGTATTTCATTTCCTCGCATGGTGCTTTTCCAGTGTATTTATTTAAGATTAGCAAGCGTCCAACATATAAGTGTGATTGCGGTAACGTCGGCGACGTTAAACATTTTATTTTTGGCAAGTGTCCTCTGATGTCTCTATTCTTTACCTTTGTGCGAAATAGAACTCTGTCTTGGAATTTGCAAAATGTTCTCTTGCCGAAATCGAATTATTATAAACTGACAGTTATTTATAATGAAATGAATAAATTGTATTCATTCATAATGTACAGATTTTGAATATTTTGGTGTAATTAAAGAATTTTTTGTGGACTTTTGCCGGACTGTTATCCACATAGTACTTTACTAATCTTTCTGCCTTCCCGCATTTTTTAGTTGTTTCTGGACTTTTAGGGTCTGATGGTCTTTTGCAACGTCAATTGACCTAAAATGTCTGTTTTATTGGCTTAATGTTTTATCGTGTCTTGATTATTAGTGTAAATAGTACTTAGTTTTAAGATATCTTTATACAGTCATTTGTAACAGAAAATGACTTAAAATTTTGTTTTTCAGTTTCATTCAGTCTTAGTTTTAGTTTTAGCTTTATTTTTATTTTATAGTAACTAGGAATACAGTCATATGTTTAAAACTTGTACATGACTTTAATTTTTGTATTCTATTTGCTAGGCAGAGTGTGTCATATTTTTGTGACTTTTTAGTTTTATTATTGTCGCTGATTCCGGGTCTGTTTCGGCGGCTGGGGCTGAGTTTGATGGTGGAGGGCGTTTTTCTGCCAGGGATTCATGGCCTTTGCCATTATTTGGTTGGCTCCCTGGTAGAGTGATCAAGTAAGTGAACAAAAGCATTTTCGTATTTCGAAATTTGTTTGTAAATTTTGGTGCCCTTCACTGATTTCAACATTTTACTAATAGAAGTACCTTGCCCCTGAAAGGGTTAAACGCACATTAATGTATTTATTATTTTAAAGCTTCCTTTCTCTTTTAATATTCACGTGTAGATACAATTTTCAATACATAGTTTTCAATATTTTCCTGCTTTTAACACGTACTCATTCAATAGTAATTTTAAAGTTTCTTTTCTATTTTTAATAGTCATGTGTAAATAAATTTTTAATCGTCAGGAAATATTATTCTTTGCGCTGTTTTTAGAATTGAAAACAATCTCTATAATAATACTCTAAATCATGTGACTATCATCAACAGTTCCTTCGCTTTTCATAAGAAAGGTTTCCATTTTGATTAAAGAATCAAAGTTATTTTTTCAAATAAAACTACATAAAAGTAGGCATGATCGCAAAGACTTCTTGGTACTTTTATGTTAGCCGGGTTCAAATCTCGCCAATAGCTTTTTTAAAACTCGCCGGTTAGCATTTTTTTTTTTTTGAGTGGTAAATTTAAATGGTACCTACTACTTGGTTATCCCATCGACCAAAAATCTGTCGCCAGACTATAAGATAAAATCCCAATAATGATTGATCGTAAATATCACATTCACTTGACTGTAAGAAAGTTACACGTGTTTACGCCATCAAGGGATTTTTATTTCGACGCATTTGTATTTGTATTTTTATACTAATTTATTTGTTCTTTCGTTATTAAAAATGAAAATTACGTCAACTTGTATAATTTGGCGAGTGGTTTGGCGATTTATATAATTTGGCGATATTGGTCATTTGCTTTGAATTTAAAATTAAATGTTATGATTTGTTGCATTATTTAATATTTAAAACAGATGTCTTATACGCACCGGGTTTGGCGTGATTTTTTTACGAGAATTTGGCGAAAATCTCGTTTTCGAACACCAGTTACATATGTATTTTTAAATTATTTTATCTTATTTTTAAAAAGAAATAACAATAAATATAAAATATATATAATTAATAACTATAGAACAAAACAGTTTATAAGAAAAAAATTTAAATAAAAAAAATAAATGTAATTAAACATTTATTAATAAATAAGCAACAATAGCTGGGTTACCATGTCAGGAAAAATAACGCCATTTTGGCGCCAATTAGGTACCCCGGTGCGTATATGACATCTGCGCCAAATATTTTTCTTTTCGTTTCGTTTTTAAAAAAGAACGAAACGAAAGCCAGTGTGAAGCCAAAGAAGTGAAAGCCATTAATTTTAAATGTTTCAGTTTTAAATGAAAGTTTTGTATTAAATAAAATGATAATGATGAAATAGAAAAAAAAAACTCTTTTTCTTAGCATACATTTAAGGGAGGTCAAACTGGTCGCCTAATTAGTTTAAAATAATAACCTTTTCTAAAGAATGAAAAAAAAATATCTGTTATGATTACAGTTTGTGTTGCCATCATTAGAAAAAAGTATTTAAAATTAAAAAATATGTATATTTTGAAAACTAATTCGAATTTAAAAATTTTAATACCAGCTTTGAGATCTATAAGGATTTATACGGATATCAGCGGATGAATACGGATTTTTGGTGTTAATTTCATGGCAAATTATTCCATATTTTAGGAGAAATCGCCGTGAAACAAAATGAGTTGTTTAATCAGTCGTTTTATAGAATCGTTTCATAAATTCATTTCATTTCAGCCGTTTCATAAATTCGTTTCATTAGCATTTTATATATATAGGGTAGATAAATGAAGTTGGTTCATAAATCAGAACAGTACTTGTATGTATAGATGCGAAACATTTTTTTTTCATGCAGAAATTATTTATGTTTTACAGACGTTTTGAAAATTTCAAGAGTGTTTCAAGAAAAGAATTGTATTTATTTTTTACAAACAAATGCAGTATAAATAATTTATAGAGGTATTTCTGCACCAAATAAACCAAAATGAATCTGTTAAAAAAAAAAAAAAAAAAAAAAAAAAAAAAAAAAAAAAACGATACATTTCTCTTTCAACGCAAATTGTAATAGAAATTCTTTTTGATACATTTAGTAAAAAAATGGATTGATTGTATTTTACTAGAAATTTTTTCGCTGCTAAGTTTCGATCGATATAGAGAAGTGATTCTAAATATCAAAGAATAGTAGTATGCAATTTGTTTTATTATAAACATACAGAAAAGGTAATTAAATGTTTGGAGTTGAAAAAGTGTCATATATATATATATATATATCCAGAAAATAAAAATATAACTTTTAAGACATAGTTCAAGATATTTTGTTGAAAGAATTCATTTGTTGCGAAGTATATTTAGTATTTATATGTATAAAAAATAAAACAAAAACAATTGATATTTTCTAAATTTACATACTAAATACTTCAGCATACATCAAAGTGTTTTATTTATTTTTCAGTAAAAAAAGTAACTGTGTAAATATTTTTTTGCTTAATTGTTTAGGTTAGCGAAATAGAAATAAAAAAGGAAAAGAAGAACTGTTTCACAGGAATTTAGTTTTGATTTTTTCATCAGAAGTTTTGCGAATTACAAAGAGATTTTGCGGGAAGAAATAAATTACAATTGTTTAGATAAATATAATTTTTCTTTATACTATGTTTTATTTTGATTCTTTGTTACTGCTTTATAAACTAATATGAAAATAAAAGTAAAAATCTTTATTTCCAGAATACAACCAAATTGTTTAAAGACACTTTTGATTCATTTTATAAAAACCAGATAAAAAATACCTTTAAATCAAAAACTTTCCGTCTGTTATACTTTGAAGAAAAAAAAAGTTGCAAGAAATACAAAGTTTCCATTTTTATAATATTTTTATAATAAATTTAAAAGAACATTTCCCTTCATACGAACATAAAATCGAAGAAACCTTCGAAACCTCAATTAAAAAGTTAATTGGTCACATTTTTTGAAAGGAATAATTTATTGAAATTTTTCTTTTAAAATTGATATTAATGCATTAAATTTTTTCAAAAGTTTTCTCACGACCTAAACTTTGATAGTCACGTTACATATATATATTTTAAATAAAAGATATTTGTTCAAAAATGTCAGAACATAAAACTTTAAACTGTATTTAATTTATGATATAGCAAATAAAATAAAATGAAAATCCATTATTTATAAAAGAAAGAATTTAATCATTTTAAGATCAAAGGCTATCAAAGCCTGAGAGCTAATGTGCCCGCAGGTTCTATATGTATGTATGTACATAACGCGATAGAAATATCCGCTTTGCTTCAATTTTTTTTTCTAGGTTCATTCTGATAAGGCGCTTTCCTGATTCATTTTGGGGGTTCATTGGTAAAATATAAAGGGGAGAACGGGGCTAATCCCCCATTAACTTAGATAAATGGGTTTTTCAAGCAGAATTATCACATTTTCTTCAAATTTGGTATATCGGTTAATTCTGATAAGGCGCTTCCCGAATTAGATTTGGTGGTTCATTGTTTAAGTATAAAGTGGGGGAACGCAGGTGATGCCCCCACCCTTGATTTAGTTAAGTAGGTTTTTCTATCCGATTTGCGACAAATTTGGTATACCGGTTTATTCTGATAAGGCGCTTCTCTGATTAGATTTGGAGGTTCATTGTTTAAGAAGGTTAAGAAGGGAAAGGGGAGGAGGTAATCCTCCCTTAACCCTTTGTATCACCGTGTTGCAGATCTGCAGCATACCCAAAACGTCACTGTTATTTCAACAGTAAATTTCAAAAGACGATTTTGTTGATTGTTGTTATTATATTACACTACTATTAACATAATTATTTCATTAAATCCGCAACAAATGTCGATACTGATTTTTTTTTCGCGCCAAAGTTTGATATATCGCTTGATCAGCTACACGTGATTTTTGCTGATTTAAGGTTTGAAATACAGGAGTTAAAAAAGTCTCCAGACGTCTACAAGTATATTGTTTTCAAAGGTGAGTTTAAATTCTTTATTTAAAGACCATTTTAGAGCTAGGAAATTTATAATATGTATAAGATAAACGTAAACTTTTGTTTGTTGCAGATATGTAACAGCTCGCCATATCTTCCCTTGTAATGTATTTTTTAAAAATATCGAAAGAGCATCGAAAATATCTTCTAATGGTTATTTAAGTACCAAAACAAGTGCGCCTAGACGAAATTGGGCACTGGCCATATTGGGCAGAAAAAAGAATACGTTGTAAATACCTTGATTGTAAAAACTTTAATCAAACTGTTTGTGAGAAATGTAGTGTGGGACTTTGCTACAACAAAACTAGCAATTGTTTCAAAAATTTTCGTGCAAATTAAAATTTTAAATATTTTCAGTTTTTGTGCCATTTGGCAAGATGTTGCAGATATGCAACAAACCTATTTTTCGAAATAAAATTTTATTTTTCTGTTTTGAATTTTTTTTATTATTTTTTCCATGCTTAAAATGATGCATTTTAATATCTGTGTAAGAATTTTTCAAATCGGGGTTGTTGAGTTACAAAGGGTTAATTTATTTTTCGAGGGGCATTATTCTTTGAAATAAGAGTATAATATGCACTTAGTGTAAATAGTCTGAGTTCTCAATGCCATCAGTTTAACTGTGCACTTTTCTTTTTATTAATAACGTCTGCTACATTAGTCATTTTAAGGATTCTTAATTATCAACAAAGTGGAGATTTCTAACACATTTTCTGATTCATTTTTCAGCGTAAAGGCATAAAATTGGCAGTGCAGACTATTGAAGCGATTTGAAATCTAGATGTGTTACCTTTTTTGATAAATAAATTAGTTATTGATTTACAAGCGATTTTGGTCACCGGACGATCCGTTTTTCTCCTTTTTCTTGCTGTCTCGTTCTGAAATTCTGTTCAAAGCGCCCAATTTGACCGAATTTTCTAAAAATTCCTTTCCGTTTACAAAAAAGTGGAGAACTTCTTTGGATTACGTAGTTTCTGAATAACAATACCGGCC
The DNA here is from genome assembly GCA_963932465.1 of Maratus speciosus. Classification (NCBI taxonomy): domain Eukaryota; kingdom Metazoa; phylum Arthropoda; class Arachnida; order Araneae; family Salticidae; genus Maratus; species Maratus speciosus. The sequence goes on along the minus strand of OZ010795.1, from coordinate 104,609,836 downwards.
AATTTAATGCGTTTCCGAGCAAAAATGAATTGAAAAATGTGTTTAAAAGTAGTCCTTTAGGATTTGAGAATAGCATTAAGAAATTGTTGATATTAGGGTATCCAACCCGGGTTGCAGGATATAAGTGATTGATGAAGTTTTACTTTAGTTATGGAATATTAGCTGGGAACAAATCATATCAATTTATATTCTTTTAAGTGCAGATGGTTTAATACTTCGTAATCGACTGCTCGTGATGGAGATAAAAAAAAATGAATGTTGAAGATTGTTTTAAACACGATAAAAATGAGTGTATTCGTTATGGTTTTTTTTAATTGCGTTTGAAAGTACATTTTCCCCCTAAAATGTACAAAAATTGAAAATCTGCAATGTTTAGAAGCATAAAAAATTGCAATATAAGCAAAATTTAGTCACCAGGTTTCATCAGCGTCAAAATAACGCCAACATTACTCTCGGACACATTGATCTTCATGATATAGATATTCGAATATAATTTTGCGTTGTTTCATCATGAATACAAGATATATTTCTGCAAAATTTGTGATAGATAGTATGATAGAAGGGTACACTGTTAATATTTAAAATACTGACTTTAAGTACACTGCTAAAAAAATTAGGGGAGCGAGCAAAAAAATGAAGAGAACAGCGCAAGACAGACATGTATGGGCATAAAATGGATAGTACCTGTGTATCAATGCGCAATACAGAAAAAAAAGACGCAAAAAAATTGGAAGGGAGTTTTTATTCTTTGAAAAGGTGGAAAGAACATGAAAAGATGGTTTAGGGCAGCAATTTGGCTTCATGTAAATGATAAAAAAAAGGTATTGTTTAGAAATGATGCAAGATTTTTAATATGGCATGTGGTCTCCTTGAACAGCTAAGAATGCTGCACACCTGTTTTCTATGGATGCGATGAGATTATTGATAAGACTTTGGGGAATACCGTTCCACTGCTCAAGAATTGCAATCCCCAAGCCCCAGACAGTAAAAGGAGGCGTTGGTCTTGCAGCAATGCGTCGTTTGAGTATTTCTCAAACATGCTCGATCGGATTTAGGTCAGGAGAGTATGCTGGCCATTCCATACGCTGTATTGTTTTAGCTTCAAGCAAGTTTTCCACAAGACGAACTGTATGAGGTCTGGCATTATCCTGCATGGAAAAAAAGAAATCACCAATTGCAGCAACATAAACTACGAGATGAGGTCTCAGTATCTCGTCTGTATAACTTCGGACCGTCAAAGTACCATTCCGAATGATATGCAGGCCCTTGCGTCCACCTATGCTGATTCCAGCCAATAGCATCAACCCAACTCGTCTGTAATGTGACCTTTCACGAACGAATGTGGGATTGTTTTGAGTGCCTCTTTCTCTCCATGTCAAAACACATCAGATGTCACATCGAGACTGAATCAGGACTTGTCTGTAAACAGAATTTGATTCCAGCAACATTGCCTCCAAATTCGATGTTCAGTTGTCCATCATCTTTGAGCCGCACAGTCGCTTGAGATCAACGGAATAGAGACCATTGGCTTACGTGCATAGAGACCACCATGATGAAGCCTATTTCGGATTGCTTGGCTGGACACCCTTCGTCCTGTGGCCAAGAACAACTGTGTATACAGCTGAGTAGCATTATCCATTGCGCTCGACGAGCTGTTAACAGGATATATCAGTCATCAGATTCCATGGAAGCACATGGCCGACCTTGCACTTGTCATTGTCTACCATTTCATGTGTCTTGGACTCGATTCCACAGCCTTGCATTGACACTTCTTGTGACCCCAATAGCGTCTGCTACACTTCGTTGTGTTTCTCCAGATTCAACTGTACCGATAACACGCCAAGCCATGGATTTCGTTAAATCACATTGTTGTGACAATTTCAAGTGACCTTTTCTCAAAACATAAGCTGAGCAATTCCTTTTTCTATTTTTTGACGTCATAAACTTTAATTTGCATTTGAAATTTTTTTATCTGTTTTCTACTACGCTTTAAATTATGGATGTTTTATTTTACGTTACTTATCGGTGCAAATATTTGCGTAATTTTGTTAAAACCATGTGCTCCCCTATTTGTTTTGAGCAATGTATTATATTTAATGATGAACACAGAAGTTTTTCTAGAAAATTGGGATTGATGATACATGTTACATTACATATTTTTTGCTCAATATTATATAATATTTAGGTTCACTGCAACTAATAAATATACTTTTTAATTGAACTTTGGTATTATTATTTTTTTATATTTATTATCACATATTAACTATTTATTTCACATAGAATGTACTGCTTCAATTTTGACAAGTGTTTGCGTTTAGCTATCAGAAATTATAGAACATTAAAATAAAATCGTTCATTTGCCCATGCTTTTTTTAAATGAAACTTTTTGATTTTTGAGTCTGAACAATTCTTCTAAAACAATTACTAAACCAATTTTTAAAAAAGAAAAAAATCCCAATAATAGAATATTTCTAAAACATTCTTGTATTATTTTCGTAAAATGACGAAAGAATATAAAAACATTTCGATGAACAATTTCTCCATAATTTTTCGACTTTGGTGTTATAGTATTGTCTAAAATTACTATACAATGTTACTGACATGTTATATCAAAATAAAAGAAGTTTGTTCATAAATCAAAAGGGTACTTCTATGTATAGATGCAAAAATTTTTTTCATGCTGAAATTCTATATGTTTTACTGGCGTTTTGAGAATTTCAAAAGTGTTTCACGAAAAAAATTGTATTTATTTTTTCCGAATAAATGCAGTATAAAGATTTTCTAGAAATATTTCTGTACCAAATAAATCAAAATGAACCCTTTTCCTTCAGAATAGCAAAAAAATTATGCTACATTCTTGCATATTTATTTTATTGTTTTATATATTTTTTTGTTTTATATATTTATTGTTTTTATATATTTATATTTATATCATATTTTATTTTATGTAATATGAAGAAATAAATTATATTTCTGCAGTATCTAATTACTTAATTATTTTAGAGAAATATCCATTAAAGTTAAGTCATTTTTAATATATTTCATATATCATTTAGTTAGGGCCTTTGAAATAACTACTTATTAACAATTTCTGTTAATAATAGTACTATTATTTAAAAATATACTTAAAAATTTATACTTAATAATTTTTTAGTATATTAATAAAATTATACTTAACACGTTAAGCGCCACGTCAGTCACCGATGTCTGACACTGATCTTTCCTTTTAGAGCCCGTCATTCACCGATGACTGACGGTCTAAAATATGATATAAAACTAAAAATATACATATTGTTTTAAGTAATTAAATTTATTTAAAATTTATTTACCTTTTATTTATTGCAGGATTATACTTTTTAAAAAAATACTTAAAATATTGCACATTTTTCAGCTCTAGTGTCAGTCAACGTGGCACACAAAGTGTTAAAAATAATTTATCAAATTATGTATTAAATATAATCTATTATCTGATTAGACTTAAAATTTACGTATGTCATAGGAGCCGCATTAGAGGTCTAATCAAATGTAATCCTTTCTACTCGCAGAAATTTACAGAAATCACCCACTCGTGGACATCCGACTGTGAAACATAGAAGCAAAAAGTCCACAGGAGGAAAATTCCTGTCCATCACCCACGGGACCACGTCCAGAAGACCAGACACAGGAAGTAACGGGGGAAGGAATACCGACCCAACAGATTTCGCCAGACTCCCGAGAGAGTCGGAAAGGTAACCGATCGGTCTCCGTTACGTCGACGAAGATTTACAATAAAATGACATGTGCTCTCCAATGTCGCCTATGGCTAGATGAGCGAAATTGTAAGTTGCACATAACTCTTGATGCAATATTTTGAATAAAGTGACATAAATAAATTCTGTAACTGAAAAATGCTTATACTTATCCTATCCCATATCTCCAGGCATTGTTATCATAGTAGCTATCATAGCTACTATGATACAGCTACCTATAATTAATATATTTTTAGTTTTCCCCCTAACAACACAAAAAAGCAATTTTATATAAAATGTCAATTATGTATTCAAGGAAATCTTTATTTAAAACTTTAGTAAAAGTCATTAGTTTCGTACTGGCCATATACCAGGTTTTTATAGGGAAACAAATCGCCAAAGATTTTACTACGAATCCCAATCTTTTTTATTCGGATTATTTTAGTGTTTTCTGTACTTTAATTACCTATCTCATAAAATTATGTTTGGTTTCGAGTTATTTTACTTACCTTTCTATTTATTGACGAAGATTTAATTAGTGAGAAACAAGAAAACACTGAACTATTTATATTGGCTTAAAGGCAAACAGGTGGTTAATCTTCCTTAGTCAGACTACATGCAATAGCCAGAGAAAAAAATGCTTGAAAAGCATTTTAAAATCTAAAAAAAAAAAAAAAAAAAAAAAAAAAGAAAAAGAAAGAAAGAAACGAGAAAATTGGATAGAGTTTTCAAACAAATTGCATCTGAAAGTACATATATTTTATCAGTTATTATTTTTTTAAATAAATCACAGAAAAAATATTTAAAGTATTTATTTTAGATAACTTATTTATTATCAAAAGAAAAATCAATATATTTAGATTTGTTAAGATGTTTGTTTCATGAATTTGATATATCTCAATAGTTTATCTCTCTCAAATAAAAAATAATTAATAAGCTTAGTATTTAATTTTAATTTATTTCTTATATTATGTAAAAATTGTGTTTAATTTTTATAATTATTTCATTTTTTACAGTAAAATACCTAAATTTTAAAGGAAACAAAGTCAAACTGTTATTTAAACTTATGTACAAATTTTTTCAAATGTATTCCAATGTTAAAAGCTGAGTAAATTCTATTACAATCAATAAAACTACTTAGACATTTATTTTGATACTGTAATGGTTTGCTAAAGAATAAGAAATAAGGTGTCAATCAACGTTGATATTTCGTTTTTTATATATTCTTTCAAATAAAGATTAAATAAAAGATGTGTTATGTCTTTTTAGGTAACTAACTAATTCTATAAAGATGTGTAAATAAAATCAGTGATTTTCATTTCCAATCACGTAGATATTTTTTTAATTTTATCTCTTTCTGTCAAGGCAGAAAAATTTTAATGAGGAAGAGGAAATAGATTACAGGATTTTTTTTTCGTTTAAACAGAATTAGTAAAATATTTACAGGTTTTGCTGGAAAGAAATAACATTGCATTTTTTACATTATTTACAAACAATTTTTATACTATCTTTTGTTTTAGCATTTTTGTACAGATATATAAACCAAGGCAAACTAAATTAAATAAGGAGAAAGAAATGATATTTTCGAGATGTAACCGAAATATATTAAAATATACTTTTGATAAATAGTAAAAAATACTAGTTGAAAATAACGACATATTTAGAAAATGATGCACGTTCAAATTAAGAATTTTCTATTTTCATTTATATTATCTATATACTAGGAGTGACATCAAGCAAGTATTCTCCACGTGTATATAGCATGTTTTTAGATAAAATGTGTACATTTTCTGTATGAAAACTGGCTTCATTAAACAAATTAAGGTATAATAAATATATAATTAAAAACATAATTACTAAATGTTTAAATACTGATTACTTTAGTTTTAGTTCCGACACATACACGTATTTATGCTTTCATTTTGCTAAAAATCAATCACTTAGAAATATTTACCACATATTGGGCCCAGTTTGTTAGTTTCACACCTTAATATTGCATTTATTATTTATAACTTCTAATGATCTTTGTTTTACGCACAAATATCCATTTAGTGAAAAAATAGTTCAATCCTTTTTAAGCTTTTTTTCAATGTTTGCTACCCCCTTAAATGTAAAATCCTTTTACAATATTACAGTCAGATTATTGTAAAGAAAATAATTTGTAATCGAGATAAAATTTGAAACGTTTCAAAATACTTTTGAAGTTACTTTAAATAATTGCTTTTATATCACGGAAAGTCTTAGTCAGTTTCTCTCAGTTATGATTCCTGAAATAAGTATATTTATTCGAATAAAAATGAATATTTATAAATGTTTATTATTGTTTGCGAATACTAAAAAAATTCCAACATTAAGATGCTTATCGAAAGTAAGATTTCTTGTAATATCTGCTTCAGGGACAACAGAATAACTGTTTCCCTTTTGAGTAGGGTCATTTGAGGTAATTGTAAACAAAATTTGCTAGTTTCAACTACTCTCAGATTTGAGGAGCACATAATCCAAGTAAAACCTTGTACAATAACAATAAAGCTATTGTTCCACTCCTATAATTCAATTACAATTTGTTATTGCGGTTGTGAGATATTAATTAAATACCTAAAATTGTAAGTTCACAATTTACTCAGTTGTAGATAATTTCTTCAAAGACTAAGGGGTAAATGGGAATGTCTATTTTTGTGGCAGGATAATATAGTGGTAATTAAATAATATCAAGTTCATACACAATTTTTGTTCAGCAAGAACTTCATGCAAACATTATTCTACCACTAGCTGATACGCCCGGAGTTGCCCAAGTACGTGATAATAATGTTCAATATATATAAAATTACGGTTGAATAATTTTATAATTTTAAACGGAAATCTTTCCAAACGAATCTTATGTTGAGTGTCCCAGTACATTCGGTAGAATACAACCTCGAATTTCTATAATTTTATATTTTAAATAAAAGTCTACCGAACGAACCTATAGTTAGGTCCCAACCGCAATTAGCCAGGTTTACCGGGCACACTTCCCGGTCTTTTTTGAATTTATATTTTTAAACTAAATTATTTCCAAGCAAACTAAGGAGGTTCCCGTTATAATGATTGCCGGTTTAATGTCTGATATTTAGACATATTAAACTTTCTATGCTGAACAAATGTTCCTGAGTAAAATACATTTTCAACTGTACAAAGTGTTATGATTTCATTTGAGACTTATTACGATTTAATATGGAACCAATTCCCATAGAAGAAGACTGTTCATAATTACCACATGCCACAAAAAGCCTAGGATAATTATGACGTGATTTTGAAGATTCTTAATATGAGTTGGAGCAAAAACTTAGTACTATTCAGTTAGAGTAATTATAATTATTATAACTTAACAATTACTGATTTAAAACAACGACTTAACTAGATTTTACTTAATAGAAACAAAGAATATTCACAGACACTAAAAAACTTTTTGTCACTTTTAATTGATAAGGAATTTAATATGCTCGAGCAAGGGTGCCAACCATGAATCAGAAAAGGCGGTAATTCTCTCATCTGTTAAAAGGTGAGTAAACCTTTGATTTTTAATTCACTTTGGTATCAGCTACTCTCAGATGAACTTTTTTAGAGCTTATTCTGAACTACCCCATGTTCATTATTATCCAAATTTACCCTACTTATAGGTGTTCATTGTTCTTCTTTAGGGAATTAAAAAAGAATCTCCATCAATATAATAATAATAATAATAATAATAATAATAATAATAATACTCTACTTCAATGATACTAATACTTCTTGAGTGTTTTCTAAACAAATGACAGAGTTAGAAAATATTTTGTAAAAAGAATTTTCTTAATTTGTCAATTTGTATTTTTCTTTGTTCTTAAACCCTTTCGAGACGTCATCCCATCCCTTACATGGATTTTATTTCGTTGGCACCGCTTTTTGCAAACAGCTCCTTTTACTTGTAAAATACCAAACAAAACTCTAATTTATAAAGACAAATATTACACTTATTTATTAATGGTGCCAAAAACAAATTTCACATGCACCTTTTGACAATGTATATACGCATCACCCGTCTCGAAAGGTTAAAAGAAAATTGTATTTGCAAATGAATATAAAAAGGAAAAAGAAAGGTTAGATGTAATTGAATACAGAATGAACAAAGATTAGTTTAAATGAAAATTCTTTTACTTTTAAGTTCTTACACACATTTATTATTATTTATTTTAATTGAAATTAAAAAGTGAAGTCCTCTACAATAAACTACCTATCAAAAATAGGATTTTACATAAGGTTTTTTTTTCTCCCGATGAAAGAATACAAAAAATGTTTTGTTAAAAAATATTTTAAATAATTTCAATTTAAAACTGATTAATAAAAAAAATGCAATTGAAATGCGTTTGGTGGAACTCCAATACTTGAAACACATTAAAACATTTGATTTTAATGATTTATTTAATAACATGGGCATAAGAGATCTACATAAAAGTATGTGTTTACTTTTTAAACTGCACCTGACTCAATTAACTTTGAAAGATTATATTTCTGTTAGATTCTTTAAAACATTATAGAATTTACCTTGCATCATAATTATATTATCAAAAATAATATTTATAAACAATGTAAAGGTATAGCTCAAGGTGGTACGGTTTCAGGTAGGTTTTCTGATCTTTATCTATATAACTATCAAAAGAATTCAACTAGTAATAACGTTGATCGTGTCTATTATCGTTATAATGATGATATAATTATTTTTTATTTCAATGACTCTAATATATCATCGTTACCTACTAAATATCCGACACAGCTTACATTAAGTCAAAATGATATGATAAATAATATAATAAACTTTCTTGACCTAAATAAAACACTTAAAAATAATCATAAAATGATATTTGACATACATGATGAAAGATGTGATTTTCCATTCAGAGTAAATATTTTTTTTTATTTTATTCGTGCTTACATAAATTTGTATATTAAAATATTTTAACTAAATTATCTAAACAGAATTAAATATTTATGCTCAGACATAAATAAAAATAAAAACATTAAATTTATTAGTAATCAAGCTAAAATATATGGTTATCCTAAATATGTGGTAAATTCAATAATTCATTTAAATGACATGGTGTTTATACGCAAAAAATATAAAGATTAGAGGAGGTTGGGTTTGTGATTTGTATGGCTTATATATGTGTGTGTGTATATACCGGTGTTTCAAAAGTTCGGTACGAAAGTAAAACGTGATAAAAAAGATTTATGGGTTGAAGAGACATACGATATGAAGATTAATATTCAGCGTCCTAAGGGATTTTGTAGGACACCAACAAAAAATTAGTTCAAATTCTCGACAATAGATGGCGCTACTTCAGATAATTCCATGGAATAATTCTATATTGCTCACACAACGCAAGATTTGGATACAAAAACCTTAGAGAATACTGCATATACGCTTTTTTGTATCCAAATCTTGCGCTGTGTGAGCAATAGGGAATTATTCCATGGAATTATCTGCAGTAGCGCCCTCTATTGTTGGTATTTGGAACTATTTTTTTGTTGGTGTCTTACAAAATCCCGTACCACGCGTAATATGTATCTGAAAACCGCATGTCTTACCGACCCATAGATATTTTTTTTTATCGCGATTTACTTTCGTGTCGAACTTTTCAAACACCCGGTATATGTTTATATGTATGAATATACATATATTATATTTATAAAAAGAATTCCGTGGACATTGCTAAGTGTTTTCTTTCACTATAGGATATCTTATAGTAATTCTTAATGTTATTAAATGTATTCTTCCTATGAGGCATCATTTAAATGAAAATGGGATTCCTATATAAATATTAAATATACAGGGTGTTTTAGCACAGCAGTCACAAAGTTTCAGGAGAGATAAAGTACACCTAGACTATGGGAGATGACATAGCAATGCATGGACGGAAACGCTTTCCAGGCGCGGTAGTAGCACAAAGCACAAGAAAGGAAGGATAGGAACAGGGTGAGAAAACATGTTTATTGTTTATAGCATAGCAAAAAACTAAGAAATAAGAAAAATTAAATAAAAAGAATAAAAAAATCTGACAGCGTAAAAAGCGAAACAATTAATTATTTCTCATCAACGTGAAACTAATTTTTTTATTACCTATTTTTTTACTAACTTGTATTGCTGACTTTTAATTCTTAGTTCCTATCTATACACACTGTTTTGATGAGGCCTATGAAGGTTAGAGTTGCTGTAAAGCTAGAGGTCCTACCTACACAACTTCCAGGTTGTGTAATATTTAAACTGAGCTTCTGACTTTAAAATAGTCAGTGAAACATCGTCTTCATTTTGAAAGACCTATCCAATGATTTTCCACTCAATAGGATACGTATTTTTTTTGTCTCTACCGCCATTTGAATTTATAAAAACAAAATCTAGCCTATAACCATCGGGCGATTAAGATGAATCGATAGAGATCTCATTCATTAAAATCCATCCAGCCGTTGGGATGTTTCGAGGGTATAAAGAAATACACATACCCAGATACGCGTGAAACACATACCCTTCTTGGCAGTCGGGTAAAAAGAGAGACAACGATTGTCATCAAAGGGGATGTTCGAAATTACAACCCCGGGCCGTGATGCATGCCTCACATCTCCGGCGCATGGAAGATCTAATGTTCTCGAAACTACCGGGAGTTTCTCCGACTTTCCCAGCAGCTGTTCCGACGGATGCAAAAAGTTCCTCACCAATTTCCACCATTGTACCGGCATTTTTGCTGTACTAAGAATCATAAACATGTTTTCTTACCCTGTTCGTGTCCTTCTTTTCTTGTGTTAAGTGTCACCACTACCGCGTCAGGAAAGCGTTTCCGACAATGCATTTCTACGTGATTTCTCATCGTCTAGGTGTACTCTAATATACATATATTATTTATAAAATAATTTACTCCAAATATTTAATATATATTTTTATGTCTTATTTGACACATATAGTTTACATATACACTGCTCAAAACAATTAAAGGATATTTGAAGTTTTATATAAAATAAAGATATAAACGAAATTTTTTTTGCCGAAAATAGAAGAAGAGAATCACAAATGCAAATTTTTCTGGTTTTCAAACTGTGGAATATGCAAATTTTGAGTTCGACGTCAAAAACGTCGCTTCAGTGGCAGCGAATGAAATTTGACTTTCAACTGGATAAAAGAGAATGAAGACAAGGATGATCGGCATTCAGTGATTGCTTTGTTTCGATGAGTACGATGTCTCAGCAAAGTCATTTGACAGATTCAGAAGCTTTGAGAACTGTTGGTAGGTTAGAAGGAGGCCAAACTCAAGCCGAAGTAGCGCAAGCCATTGGAGTGTCACAAAGTGTCATTTCCAGGATCTGGAACCGTTTTTTGGAGAGTGGGTGTGCAGGCCGAAGACCAGGGCAAGGTCGTAGACGGGCAACAACGCCCAATAAAGATCGGTATTTAGCGTTAACAGCTCGGAGACACCGAACCATGAACGCTACTCTTCTCCAACAACACCTTCGCTCGGCTACAGGCATCACGATTTCAACTCAGACTGTCCGAAACCGGCTCCATGCTGTAGGTCTGTATGCTCGCCGATCGATGGTATGTGTTAGATTAACATCAAGGCATCGTCGCGACCGCAGGGAGTGGGCAACCGATCATGTCAACTGGAGGAGAAATGAATGGAGCAATATTCTGTTTTCTGACGAGTCCCGTTTTTCTGTGCATCCGGATAATAGGCGTATTTTCATCTGGAGGGACCGTGGCAGTAGGAATAATCCTGCGTTCGTGCACGAAAGTGTCAGATTTGGCGGTGGAGGAGTGTTGGTGTATGGTGGCATCTCCATTGACGGGCTCACTGACCTCAACATCATTCGAGATGGAGCTCTGACTGGTCGCCGATATAGGGATGATATCCTCAGACCTATTGTAGTCCCTTACGCTGCAGCAATCGGAGATAACTTCATTTTAATGGACGATAACTGCAGGCCACATCGTGCAAACCTGGTGGAGATTTCCTTTTCGAGGAAGGAATCGTTCGAATGGAATGGCCAGCGTGTTCTCCAGACATGAATCCAATCGAGCACGTTTGGGACGCTCTAGGAAGACGAGTTTTTGGCCGCCAACAACCCCCACAAACTCTCCAAGAACTGGAAAGAGATCTTCTGGAAGAGTGGGGCAGAATACCCCAACTCGTCATTAATAGCCTCATTGAGTCCATGCCTCAAAGGTGTTCAACGTTGCCGGCCGCCCGTGGAAACCATACCCCCTACTGAAAATGATTTTCTTTGAAGAAAACACCATTTCTTATTCTTTTTTTCTCATATGCACAAATTGTGTTTTTTTCCTTTAGTACACAAATGCGCAATAAAATGCATTTTTTTCTGCCAAACATGTGTAATTTATTCTCATATAACCTACTATGTCTGTCGACCATGTATCAATCAGCTAAACAGTTTACCAGATACAAAATCCACCTAAAACTGCAATATCCTTTAATTGTTTTGAGCAGTGTATTTAAAATTTACTTAAATATCATTTTAAATAAAATTTCTTGTAATATTATTTCACATAGTATACAATCTGTTACATTATTTAAGTTTAATTCTTAATCTTATAATCGATTTCAAAGTTGTATTAAATTACACCACAAATATTTATAATATAATTTGATTTTATGCATATCCATAGAGTTTTACTCTATGTAATATTAATTCTTGATATGAAATATTTATGTTATATAATATTTTGTTATATTAAACATAATGTTTGAATTTGATGGTATTACTTAGATATCTCTTGTATAAATTAAATAATTTATATTATCTAATATTTTATTACTTAAAATCTAAACTATAGATGGCAGTACGTCCACTAATTTATTTAAATACGATTCATAATAATAAACTCTAGTTTGCTATTTCAAGTCACAAATTTGTTCATAGATGGCAGAGCTGTAGCTATATGTTGTATATGGAGTTGAAATATTTCAATATTTTAGATTTGAAAAATAAATTTTTCAATTTATTCCTTTTTCTTTAATTATTTACATGGTTGTAATATATGGTAATTGAATACGTTTATACTTATTTTTTGATAGTTCCAATATAAATTATATTTTATTTATTTATTTATTTTTGTACTTATTTACAAATGGTTAAATTAACTGTAAAAAATTGTAACTTTACTCTAACTACAAGTGCTATTCAGTTTTAAGTTAATATGTTGGCTTTGTGTCTCTGTGTTCATCACATATGCATGGAATTGGCTAGCAAATAATTTTTATGTGAATTTTCTATTCATAAATATTTTTATTCATTGTATTTCATGGGATGTAGAAGTTTTTTTTTTTCGCTCTATTTTAATTTTTTTGTAAATTTTGTATCACAATTAATTGGAAAGTTTGATAAATAACTGCTAAATTCAATGCATGCTTTTCTCAATCAGCAATCAATTGTGTTTTACTTATATTCGTGGGATATTCCCTCTGATGAAAAGTTCTACGATATAAGTGTGTTTCATATTCTTGCTATTCCTGTTATTCTTGTTCATTCCTTTTTGTAATTTATACCACTACATTTTTAATTATTAAAAATTTTTATCTATAGAATTTTAAATAATCAGCTTTATTATATCATTGAAAACTTCATTTTTTTCTGGCCTTGTCTTGTTCTGATCTTGCATTCCTTTCGTAAATTTTTCATCTTATCCAAATATTGTTCCTCCACTTTTTGAAACTACATTTTTTCATTCAATAATTTTTTTAATAAATTTCAATTAGTTTTGACTGAGAAAAAATTCGATAAAAGTGTTTGATTTTTAAATACATACTGTTTTAAAAAATCAAAGCAATAATAATTCGTTAAATGGTTTTTCATTAAAATTACCTCATTAATTTCTATGTAAAATTATAGTCGCGTTACATTATTATTAAATATCAAGGTGAAATATTTTTTATGTTGTAAAACTATTTTTACTGGAAAGAGTTTGATTTTTTATTATTTATAAGAGTTTATAATGTCTTATTATTTCTGAAAATAATTGCAACAACAACAACAACAGAACCTTCAGTCGTAGATAGACATAAGAATTTCTTGTAAATATTTCTTCAAGTGCGGTACGAAACAAAGCTGTTTTTCTAAGTGATTTTGCTGTAAATATCCGACTTGTGAGTTTTAGTGCGCCTTGAAAAAAAAAATCACTGTTAGTGACATGCTATATAAAAGTAAAGGAAACTGTTTCGAAAATCAAAGCATTACTTACACGTATAAGTGTAAAATATTTGTTTGTGCCATTACTTTAAGTCTCATTATACAAGGTCCGGCTATTAATTTCCAGGACTCATGGAATAACTCAGAAGAAAAAAAGGTTAAACACATAGCCATTTCATATGATTCGAAGTAATCCCCATCAGCCGTAATGCACGCCTGTGCTCGGCAGTACAAATTTCGGAAAGAAGTTTTAAAGTCCTCTTTTGGAATGCTCTTTAATAGTGACGTTACAGTTTTCTTGATGGCTTCGACATCCTGAAATCTTGTTCCCTTCAGCGAATTTTTCAGCTTAGGAAACAGGAAAAAGTCTGCGAGTGCTAGGTCTGGAGAGTATGGTGGATCTGCATCTTAACGGCACCATGATAGGCTAAGAATCGCCTCACAGGCAACGCAGTGTGTGGGAGGGCATTGTCATGTAGCAGCAGCCAACTCCCATTTTGTTGAAAATGAGGCCTCACTCTAAGAATTCGTTTTCGAAGTCGGTCAAGAACTTTTGTGTACAACTGTCCATTGTTAGTCATGTTAGGAGGAAGAAATTCATGATGAATGAGTCCATCGCAATCGAAGAAAGCGATTAACATGACCTTGATTTTGGACTTTTCAAATCGAATTTTTTTCTGCCTTGATGAACCTAAAGACCGCCTTTCGGAGCTTTGACGCTTGGTTTCAGGGTCATACTGATAACAGCAAGACTCGTCTCCCGTGACTATCCTATCCAGGAACTCAGGGTCAGCATCAGCGTTGTCGATAAGTTCGCCACATGCGTCTAGTCTCAATTGCTTTTGTTCGTCCCTTAAATGGTGAGGAACGAATCTGGAACAAATCTTGCATTTGCCTACGTCTTGCGTCAAAATTCGCCGAACCGTCTCTTTGACCATGTTCAATTCATTGGCGAGTACTCGAATAGTCAATCGACGACCCCATTTCAGCATATCGCGAACATTTTGAATTGCTGCCGGCGTGCGTACAAACTGCGGCCGACCTGTGTGGGGATCATCTTCGACTCTTTCGCGCCCGTCCCGAAAGCGTTTAAACCATTCAAAAGTTCTTGAGCGGGATAATGCTTTCTCGCCGTAAATTTGTTTTAACATTTCGTAGGTTTCCGCAGCTGTCTTGCCCAATTTTAAGCAAAATTTAATGTTAATTCTTTGCTCCATTTCACATCGACAACAGGAATTTAAAAGCTACGTTTTAATGTGCCTTTCCACGAGAACCACTTACTTCAGAATGGCGCCGAGTGCACTGTACATGCGCAAGAAAACGCTCTTCAATATGCAATCATGAGCGCCTTCTTCCGGCTTTTGGTTCTCGTACGGTTACGTCAGTCCTGGAAATTAATAGCCGGACCTTGTATTTCACAGAAGTTTGTAGAAAATTTTAAAGGTTTCAAGAAAGGTATTGTATTGATTTCATTCCAAATAAAAAAATTAAAAAAATGTAAACTCTGTAAAAATGTAAAAAACTGTTTCTTCGACTTTTTTGGAACAACCTTACAAAAATAAAATAAATACGATAAAATCAAATGAAATTAGACAACCTTCATTGAACGTTAGCAAATTGTAAGAGTAACTTTTCTTTAATGGGTTTTATAGAACTGGGACCGATTATATTTCAGAAATTATAAGCAGAAACTTCTGAGTTATTACATTTTAAATAAACGGTCAAGTGCGAGTATTACTCTCGCACTGATGGTTCCGTACAATAAATATATTAATTAGTAAATGTGCTATTGAAAAAAAAATAAACCGATGCTGAAAGAATGCTAAGACTTTGTAAAAAACTATACAACGTAGCGTTGGGTTATAGCTCTATATACTAGAAAATTATAAATGGATATAACACCAAAATTCAGAGACATATGAATCCAAAATAATATCAAATATTTCTATTCTGTATAACTGTTTTTTTAATCTTATCCTAATCTATTTATGATGAACTTAATTCGGTGCTGACAATAAAAGTAGTGCATATTTAAACTTCATTTGGTATTTAATAATCCAAATTCAGCGTAGTAATAATCTTCTTTTCACACCGAGTTAAAACAAAACCCTTGTTCAAAGTTTAAACTTGGCATTGTGTAGAACACGCTTCGAAAGGAGATCGCAAAATTGCAACACCGCCTTAGTTCGTGTGCGTTTATCCAGATAGGTTTTTAATTAACCTTTAAAGACACCGATTGCGTATTGAGAAAGCTTCTCAATGCAAACTAGTGGGGAATCTCATAGTAATTATATGATTAATTCTAATTAAATTAGTCTGTTTTTAACAGTCTGAAGTTTATAGCTTTTATACAACTACTGAACATTGCTACGCAAATATATCATTGAAAGTTGTTATCTAGGCTTTAAAAGCCGATGGCACATTGAGTACGCCATTCGTGTCGTTATGCATGTCCAAAGCATCTGTATCGTTAAGGGTTGATATCTCAGCTATTAACAAACAAGTTTTTTTTTCGAAAATCATCGTCAAAAAAACCATTACACTTCTGCGACAATGGGTATCCCTGTACTCTTTAAATCCTTTAATGAACTCAAAATTTGTGTGTAGCGGAAAAATTGGATTTTCTCAAAAAGTTTGTGACCTAGGGTAATTGGTGTAATTTTCCTGCAAGTTTTAAATTAACCTCTATTAGCTCTATTTTTTTCATAATTTTATGTTCAGTACATTTAGAAATAGAGGGAGGGACATATTTTTGCATTAAACTTTATACTACATCTCTGAAAATATACCTAAAATTAAAAGAAAAGTATTTTTGAGTTCGGTGTTACGAAAACTTTCACACGATATACAATGAAAAGATGTTTTTATCCGACTGAAAAGAAGGGTTACGTGTTTCACGCGTATCTGTGTATGTGGATTTCTTTATACCCTCGAAACATTCCAACGGCTGGATGGATTTTAATGAATGAGGTCTCTATCGATTCGTCTTAACGGCCCGATGGTTATAGGCTAGGTTTTGTTTTTATAAATTCAAAATGCCGGTAGAGACGAAAAATATTTTCACGTACCCTATTAAGTTGCATATCATTGGATAGGTCTTTCAAAATGAAGACGATGTTTCATTGACTATTTTACAGTCAGAAACTCCGTTAAAATATTATACAACCTGGAAGTTGTGTAGGTAGGATCTCTAGCTTTACTGCAACTCTAACCATAATAGACATATATACTAGGCCTCATCAAATCAGTGTTTATAGATAGGAACTAACAATTAAACACAACTTAAAAGTCATCAATACAAGTAAATATAAAAATAAGTAAGTAATATAAAAAAAAATAGTTTCACATTGATGAGAAATAATTAGTTCGCTTTTTACGCAGTCGAGATTTTTTATTTTTTAAATTTAATTTTTGTTCAATTAGCCCTTTTAAATTTTATATTGACTGTATTTTAAAAGTAGAAACAACTGCGTTACTACATTTCATCTGCAAGAAAACAGATCTGAATAATACAGTGCAAAGTGAGTGCACTCCTTTGAAATTTTTATAGGTCTGCCATCACTATCTCATACTAGGGAATTTCTATCTATTTCAATTGCTAAATTTTTAGTCAATAGATTTAATCGCCGACACTTATCGGCTATTAAATACGAAGAAAATGTTGTTAAAAAGTATAGTAGAGCTGTCCTTATCTTCAAAATGTAACCTAGTTTGTTAGACTATTTTGATAAAATTTGTGTTACTAACATTTTAATTTCTGCTTATTTTTTTTTTTATTTAAAACAGCCAATAGTATCATATGAATACATAAAAAAATCACTATCTCCTGAGTTAATGCATGAAAACTTCACTGATTTTAACTAATTATAAAGATAGAATGGTATTTTTTATATAAAACCGTTTTACTTTTAAGTACTTAAAATGGTTGTCTTTTTCTGCTACTAAAAAAAAAAAATATATTCCAGTCAACTGAAATCCATCAGACATAACATCTTTTGCATAATTTTCTTCAAAAAATGAAATAAAAGATATTTAGGTAAACATCTTTTAAATAAACTCTGTTTTAAACAGAGTAAATAAAACTCACTCTACAACTATATTTTGAATGAAATACTGATTTTTAAATGAATCTTTTTTGATTTTTGAGTACGTATAAGTCTGAAAAATTCTTCTAAC
This sequence comes from Maratus speciosus, assembly GCA_963932465.1. Taxonomy (NCBI): domain Eukaryota; kingdom Metazoa; phylum Arthropoda; class Arachnida; order Araneae; family Salticidae; genus Maratus; species Maratus speciosus. Next base: position 104,591,729 of record OZ010795.1, on the reverse strand, counting down.
ACAATTACTAAAACAATTTTTTTTAAAAAAGAAAGCAAACTCCAATAATAGGATATTTATAAAACAATCTTGTGTTATATTCGTAAAATGAGGAAAGAATATAAAAATATTTTGATGAAGAATTTCTCCATAATTTGTCGATTTTTGTGTTATAGTATTGTCTAAATTTACTATACTATGTTATTGACTTGTTATATAAAAATAAAAGAAGTTTGTTTGTAAAACAAAACAATACTTGTAAGTATAGATGCGAAATATTTTTTTTTCATGCTGGAATTCTTCAGGTTTTACAGACGTTTTGAGAATTTGAGAAGTGTTTCAAGAAAATAATTGTATTTATTTTATACAAATAAATGGAGTATAAAGAATTTCTATAAATATTTCTGCACCGAAATAAACAAAAATGAATATGTTAAAATGAAAAAATTAAACATTTCTCTTTGAACGTTAGCAAATTGTAAAAGAAATTCATTTTAATGCGTTTAGAAAATAAAATGGATTGATTGTATTTTAGTAGCAATTTTTTCGCTACTAAGTTTCGATCGACATAGGAAAGCGATTCTACATAACAAAGTGTAGTAGTATGCAATTTGTTTTATTACAAACATACAAAAAAGACAATTAAATTTTATATATATCACTAGAAAATAAAAACTCTTGAGGAATAGTTCAGGAAATGTTGTGGAAAAAATTCATTTCTTGTGAAGTATATTTAGCAATATATGTCAAAAAATGTAACAAAAACAATTAATCTTTTCTAAATCTGCATACTATATATTTCAACTAACATAAAAGAGTCTCATTTATTTTGCAATTAAAAAGGAAAGTAACTATGTAATTATTTTTTTGCTTAATTCTTTACGTTAGCGAAATAGAAATATTACTGAAAAGAAGAAATGTTTTACAGGAATTTATTTTTGATGCTTTCATCAGAAGTTTTGCGGTGAAAAAATGCATTACAGTTGTTTAGATAAATATTTTTTTCCTTTATACTATCTTTTATTTCGATTCTTTGTTACAGCTTTATAAACTAATATGAGAATAAAAGAAAAGGAAACTTTATTTTCAGAACACAACCAAATTGTTTAAAGACACTTTTGATTCGTTTTATAAAAACTAGATTAATAATACCTTAAAGTCAAAAACTTTCTTACTGTTATATTTTGAAGAACCAAAAAAGAAAAAAATGCAAAAAATACAAAGTTTCCACCTGATAATACTTTTATAATGAATTTAAAAGAACATTTTCTTTTATCCTAACAGAAATTCGAAGAAACCTTCGAAACCTCAATTAAAAAGTTTCTTGGTCACATTTTTTGAAAGAAATAATTTATTGAAATTGTTATTCTTTTAAATTTGATATTACTCTTTTAAATTGTTTCAAAAGTTTTATAGAAGATATTAGTATAAAAATATCATAACATAAAGATTTAAACTATTTTTAATTTATTATATAGCAAATAAAATAAAATGTAAATAACTTATTTATAAAAGAAATTATTTCAATCATTTTTAATAATCTCTACTACATTTAAGTTATTTTAAAAATTTATAAATACTAGAGGATCCAACACAAACAACCATCGCCACAAAACGTTATAATATCTACCCTATCTATATTATAAAGGACAAACATATCTGTGCGTAACGCATGTATTTTAATTCTTAAATCTGAATTATGTTTTGTAGAAGTGCGTCATTTTCACAGTCCAGCTGCTTTGAAATTCTTCACAGGTGAAAATGCTTCACTTTTGAAAATAATGTAATTGAAATCACACACAGAGAAAACGCAATGTTTAAAAAAAAATTTAGAGTGTCCTTACAAAAGAGAGGTGGCAACCAAATAATAGCGATTTATATTACAGAAATTGATGATTCTCGCCTAGATAAATTTGCTTCGCCGAGTTAGACAAGCAAACAAATAACTCGAGGTTTAAAATAATATCATGCTCCTGAAGTTATTGTCCAAAATTCTCTCGAATAATAAACTTTAATGGTATTCTTTAGACATTCTACTATAATTTTATCAAAATAATTTAATTTGCTTAATTTAATTTTTCACAATTTTGTATAATCTATATATTTCAAACACAAGTGTGTTTTTTAGTCATCTGCCCTGATCTTTCTGCTGAACCAATTTTACTATTTTTTTTTTCAACTGAAAGCTGTTCATTTCTAGATGTGATCGCACTATCTTTTTTTTTTTTTTTTTTTTTTTTTTTTTTTTTTTTTTTTTTTTTAATATCCCTACTTTTATATTTTAATTTTAAAAGCATTTTATGAAATTTCTCCAAAATGATGAAAATTAGATAGCTTTCATTATTGCAGACAAGAGAGAAAAAAAAATGAGGAATTTTTATCTTTATTCAGGCCATTTTCTGATAAAAAATCAAAATTGTTTATAAAAATTGTTCTATAGGGTTTAGTGGCGCAAAATCCTATTAGGAGCATAATATTATATTAGGGGAATAACAACGGAAAATGACATATTGCTTTTGAAAACACGCATTTTTCCTCATAAATTTTCTATATTTTTTTTCCTTCAGCATGAGTACTGATACTAAGTTTCAGACACTAGGCGAAATGATTATTTAAGTGAAAATGAAGTCATATTTAAAAGAAAACGATCATTTTCTTAGATAAAACTAAACATTTTAACACAAATTCGTCTAAAAAACATAAATTACGGAAATTTTTACTCTCTGGAATTGAGATTAGAATCCCAAGTAAAGAGTGCGTCTATTCACATAAAAGCTGACAATGGTGACTTCAAGTTTTGAGTTAAAATGTGTTTAAAATGATCAAACAAAATACAATTTTTTTTTAATGATGAATATGAATATGAGAAGTGCGTATGCAAATTTTGAGAAGGTAAAAATTGCTGTTTTTCATTCCGCAATACCAAGCATAAAAGCTTCAATTGATAACCATATCGTAATAACTGATCTCTATTATATTTTACTGATTACGTATCTATATTATAGAGGACAAACGTACCTGTGCGTAACGCTGACGTCACTTTGCGAATGGCAACACTTCACGATCAAATGTCGGTCTTGAAATTTTCGTTACTGCATTTTTTTAATCTTCTGACCATTGTACATTTTCAATTTTCGTCGCATAGAGAAAAAATTTACTTTCAAATGCAATTTGTTTAAAAACTGTATCTTAATTGACTGATGTTTTATGTTTTTTTAAATATTTTTAAGCATGATTTTTTTCAAGTTTATCTTATCACGTGCCGGTTTCAATACATAATAATAATAAACATTTTGCACATAAAGCAAAAACATTGTTCAGCATTTGTTTCTGACTATTTTTGCATTACGAAATTAATACTTCCTTTATAAACAAATAAAAGAATAATATTAAAAAAAACCTAATTTAACATATTTGTGAAAGACAAATTAACGAAATTAATACTTCTTTTATAAACAAATAAAAGAATAAAATTTAAAAAAGAAAACACATATCTAACATATTTGTATCTTAAATTTTTAGATCATCAAATAGGATTTTTTTTAATCATATGGAATTTGTTTGCAAAGTTCATCTCAGTTGACTGATTGTCTATGGTTTTAAAAACAATTTTAAAGCATGAAATATTTTTTAATTTATCTATATCGCGCGAAGCTCGACTACGAAAGATTAATCCGTTTGCCCTTAAAACAAAATAAAGAGTTCATCATTTTCTTACGGCTAATATCCTTTAAAAAAACTTCTCTATGAATAAATAAATAAAATAATATAAATAAAACACAAATTTAACAGACATATATAAGCTCTGAAATTATCAGAATATAAAAGGGTGCCGTAAGTAGCAAAATCTTGGTCAAATAATTCTTAGCATGCGGCTAATAAGAAAATAACGCTTTTGATAAATTTAAAAAATTTGATTGTATAATTCGTATTTTTCATATGAAAAATGCGTTTTTAATGTAAGTGGGCAATCTAAAAAATTTATTGCATATAAAAAAAAATATTAGTTTTCAATTAAAAAAAATGGTTTCCCCTATATTCTGTAACCCGGGAAGCCTGGGTACGATCCCTAGTATATATAAACGCCTAATGAAACGAATTTATGAAACGATTTCCTGAAACTACTGAAATGAAACAAATTTATGAAATGATTTTATGAAACGACTGAATAAACAATGATTATGTTTCAAGGCGATTTCTCCTAAAATATGGAATATTTTACGATGTAATTAACACCAAATATCCGTATTGATCCGCAGATCTGAAAACTGGTATTAGAATTTTTAAATTCGAATTAGTTTTCGAAATACTAATTTTTTTTCTAATTTTAAATACTTTTCTCTAATAATGGTAACTCAAATTTTCATTATAACAGATATATTTTTTCATATTTTAGAAAAGGTTATTATTTTAAACTAATTTGTCGACCAGTTTGGCTTCCCATAAATGTATGCTATGAGATGTATCATGTTACTTTATTCATAATTCAATTTGTCGCATTTTTATATTTCATTATCATTTTATTTAATGCAAAACATTCATTTAAAACTGAAACATTTAAAATTCATTGCTCAAAATAAAATTTGTGTTCAAAGACAATACATATACAATGAGTCTTTTAATTAACCTACAACTTTAAAATGAAATCACATAAGAATCGTTGCAGATTTTGAAAAGAACGTCGAAAAGGTAATTAATGTACAAGGTTTTCAAAGTGAAAACTTTCAGGGTGATACAGTAGCGCAGCTTAGTCACAAAGTTATCAGTTACTTGTTCAAGTACTTGTTCAATTTTAACGGTATAGTTAGTCATGTTTGAAGTGCACAACTTTTATTCATCAAACTTTTCGGAAAAAACATAACAGAACCGCACAATGCACACCTATTAAACAATTTCTTTTTAAATCTATAATGTGTCAAATATAGTAAATAAAATAAAACACTACCATGTTTTTGTCCGCTAGCTCCTGACACCTTTTTAGCCAATTCATTAGTCCAAAAACATATTCTGTGACCAGTTCAGTCTCATGACTGTCCGCTGTCCATTGCTCGTATAATAATGTTTTTGGTGTTCTCAAATTTTACCGAAAACGAGGAGCCCTGTTGAGTTGCTGACCGCATTTCTCAATGCTAATAATGCGTGGGGCAAATCCTCTTCCCAATCCCTTCCACTCTCTGCGCACATGACTTTTAATAGGCTAATCTACAAAAGATTTGGATAAGAGCCTCCACTACAGTTTCTGAGAGCATATTTTGTATCGTAATCGCCTCTGGGTATTTCGAGAACACACATAGCGCCGTTAGCATATATTTGTTTCCCTTTTTGGAGTTTGTTAGGGGTCCAACTAAATCAATTGATAGCTTTGAGAATGTCTCCGCTATAACTGACACACGTGTCAAAGGAGCCTTTTTTTTCTCCCGAATTTCCAACTATTTGACAGTGATGACATGATTTCACGTATTGTTCCGTTTACCTTATGACATTTGGCCAAAAGAAATATCTCAATAGCTTATCCGTCGTTTTTTTCTTCCAAATGTGCGGCTGTATTTTCATGGCAAGCGCTTAAAATAGCCTGTCTAAACTTCGTTGGTACAACTAATTGAATTCTTTCTAAGCCTCTATGATCGGTCGTCTTTCTTATTATCAAGGAGTTTCTGTACCCGAAGATCGACTTTTTAAAGTACTTTCTCCTTAATCTCATGCAGGGTATTATCTGTCTTTTGCTCTTTCGAAAACTCTTTTCTCCCCACCGTACTTAAAGAAAAGGCTTCATCTACTATTAGATCCGGAAGCAAAATTGGCTGCTCCTTTCCCCCCTTCTTCTGCGTCGTTCAGCTCCACTCTATTATTATGTACCGTTTCTGCACTCTCTGCGAGGTTTTGCCTATTCATTATACTGCTGATTCGCGTCTTGAGTTTGACAGCCTGAGTTTTCGTTTTCCATCTGATTTTTGGTTTGACTTCGCGTCGTTACAGCATTTATAATTTGGTGCTTTATACACTTATTTTTATCCCTCCAATTTAATTTAATTTTCTGTCTATTTTTGGCGTATCTGGGCCGTTCAAATCTTTTTTCGATGGGGGGCCTACTATTCCATGGTTTTCTTGAGATGCCCTTTATCGTTTCACACACATCCAAATCCTTGACTAAACTACCCGGGTTCTTGTACGAAGCCCCGGAATCAATGAAGTGCTCCTTCATTTCGATCTGCACCCTTCTTTTTATTTGATCCATAATTGGCAAGCTTTTGAGCTCTTTCATCGTACTTATATCTAACCCATTCAGCCATCCTTCTCTAAAGCTGTTTAGTTGGAACATTAAATCTTTCCATGGACTGTTCGGATTTTTTTGATGCCGTAGCAGTTTTACGCGATAAGCTTCTGCATTTAATCTATATCTCGTCAATACAACTGATTTAACATGATTTAAATTGTCTACATTTTTTGGGGGTTCCCGTAATATAAACTCAGCGATATCAATTGGCAGTAATGCTAAAACATGCGTGACTAGATCTTCTGTTTCAATACCTGACCTTTCTGCCTGTCTTTCAAATAAATTTAGAAAAAGCGTAATGTCAGATATCTCTGGGTCAAAATTATGCATGATAGATTTAATTTGGATTTTAGGGACTCTGTCGGATCTGTTTTAGTACTCGAACTACTTCGCCCTGCGTTAACCGCAATTGCTCCAATTCAAATTCCGTTTCAAGTTTTGCTTCCTCATACTATCTATATTTCTCTCTCTCTCTTTCTTTCTTTTCTTTCTAGCATCTCATTTTCTTTTTCTCTAGCTGAATTAGCCTACCTATCCTGCACAATATACCCAGCTTGCGTCAGCGCAACTTTCTCGTCGTAGCCATTTGCCCGCTCAATTTTTTGAATGATTATTGCTATCGTGTCGCCTTCCTCAATTTTTACCCCCAGCTCGTCTGCTAATTTTTGCAAATCAATCTTTCTACAATATTTTAGTGCCATAACTCTTGCCATATTGTACACTCTTAAATTTAACTCAAATTATAAAAATAATATCAAAGAGAATTTAATCCTGTCACCTGACACATAAAAAATAATTTCAACCTATCAAGTTCAAATTTTGCTAAGAATACTTTTACAAACACCTTTTTGAATACAAACAGTAACATAACGAATAAATTTTATATACACTATAAAATTATTTGAATAAATTTTCTTTCTGTTAAATATGTAAGATAAAAATTTTCAGCTTTGAAATCCCCATGCACACAAAATGAAACAAAGTATCTAATATTTTTATACCAATTGTACATATAACTTTTTGAAAAACTCTTAAATTGCCTCAAGATTGAGCACACCTTGCAATCTTGATCCAGGGCTACCAATGTTTTTCATAAATTCTCAGAAAGTTTCTTTATTTAATAATTAACAATTATAAAATATTTTCCCTCACGAATCTATTAATAACATTGTACTCCTTGCGCATCTAATTTAAAAAGCTCTTCCCTTTTTTTTAACACCTAAGTATAATTTAATCCTGAAAATTTTCTATTCTTAGTGCTAGAAATTTTTTCCTATTTATTCTTCCCGAATAAATACCAGATTCTAAATCTGATTAATAGGCTAGACTACTTAAGTTAACTTTAACTCTTCTTAGCTTAATGCTTTCTTTTATTTTTAACATAATAAATTTTGCCTCAAAACGTTAGCTATTTGCTTAACACGTTTAAACAATTCCAAAAAATGAGAGCCACTCATTTTTTTTTAATGAGCTTACTTCCCCTGTTGCGTCGTCTCGTCATCAGCTGAACTGCCGGTTGTGGGCCACCGCTGAATACTAGTTGTGGGCTGATCGGGACACCATTGATCATCAAATGTGGGCCACTGCTGAATCTCAGTGCACTGTTGTTGAAGCGCCTGTTTTCCTCGCTCTCAGTCTCACGTTAGGCCTTTTCCAGTATATCTGGCTCCGGTCTGCTTGCTTCGGGCTTGTTCTTTTGGCTCCCAGTGGATCTCTTGGAGTTCGTCAGCCTTTTCCTGGAGAGCTTGATTGTTGTGTCCTTCGCTGCAGTTGTTTTTCCGTCCTGCTGTACGCTGGTTAGCGCACGGATCTTTCAATATCATATTTCCACTGCCTCACCGCCACTTTATTTCTAGTATCAAAGTTCTTTTTTGGCTGCCACCACTTTTGGGGAACCTCAGATGAGGGTGGTAGCGTGACGTGGTCTTCTCAGAGGCGTGATGAGAAAGGGTTTATTAAAATGAAAATTGAATGTTTTATTTTCGTAAATCCACAAAATCTCATGGCTAAATAAAACGTCAACACTGACACAACAAAATACGTAAGAACTTAATTTGATAAAATGAAGTTTTAGTGAAGTAATAGAATATAATGAATGTTCTTGACAGAATAATAATCAGAGTTCAAATAAATATTTAAAGAGTCTCTGTAAAACACGATGGCTCCTCAAAGAAAATTATGTTCTTTTGAAGCGCTTGACTAGCAGTCGCCCGTTCGACCAACTTCTCCGTTGACGAACCCAGCTGGAGCCCAGCTGCCCGGCTTATGTTGCCGTTGAGAGAACAACTGAGTCTCTCCCTCGGATCGACCTCTCCGAGAATAAGTTCCGTAAAAAGCCTAGAGAGGAGATTTTTTATCTCCCAGGTTAAAGAACCTCTTTTGAGTTTTAGACTTAACTAACTAACTCTCTGATCAACATCTGATCTCCTAAGAGATCTCGTATACATCCTTAATTTCTCTCTGGAAAACAATGTGAGTCTCCGGCATCCACTGGCATTGGTTCGCCTGTCAAAATCCTTTTGACAGTTGCCCTTCTAATGGCTAGGCTAGGCCCTTTCGACATTTTGCACACGAAACTCTCCTGTCAAATTATGCGATGTCGAGAAGCACTTACTCGCATATTTCGGTGTAACAGCGTGAAACCTAGGTGGCCATTCTTTTATCCACGTTGTTCCAAAGTTTCACCTTCTTATGATCGATCGTGCTGGAGTTATTTACTTTTATGTTACCGGCAAACGCTGGAACTTAGACCCATTTTTGAGTGTCTCTTACGAATACATGGGATCTCCATAGGCCGTGATTCTGTATCATTTATGACGATTTTTATATATGGAAAACTGTGAAAAGTTTCCACAGTATGATTATACTTTAAAACAAGTAGATTTAAGTTCTCAATTTTGAGAAGATTTATTTTAACGGTATAATTAGTCATGTTTGAAATACACAACTTTTATTCATCAAATTCTTCGGGCAAAACATAGCAGAACCGCACATGCACACCTATTAAACAATTTCTTTTGAAATCTATAATATGTAAAATATAGTAAACAAAATCCTTACTTCTGAGAAATTTTATTTTAACAATGCAGTATTATTGTTCTTATTATTAAAAGTATATTTAGCCCATGGAATATGTTGCTTTTAAAAACAATTTAATATTTAATAATTAATAATATCAACGATTAAAGATTTTTCGCATTTTCAGAGACATACTAGTATATCAGCTTTTAGACAGATGCATCAAGAAGTGAAAAATGAAACGAGAAACAATTTGTTTTTTTCTGAAATTACATGTCAGAAATGACACTTTGTTTCATGTTTACGTAAAGCTTAGTGACACTGGTATGACAGAAACTTATTCCACTTCATATCCTGTAAAGTAACGTTAGGTTTTTTATTATGCATAGAAGCACCTTTTTCAGGTTTTGTGAAGGTAAAATGGAGTATATTTGGAAAAGAATGAAGAGGAAAGAAAGTGACATGCACGTTGAATATGCATTGCTATCAACTTTATATCTATAAGATATTACGTCGAGTAAATTTATTTTAACACAAAAAAGTGCACCTACGTAACATTATATGCCTATGTTTGGACACTTAAATTAGACAGGTTGTTGATTTTCTAAGGCAGTTATTTCAAAGGTTATGTTAGCTTATGAAGAAAAAATGCGATTAGTTCAAAAAAAAAAATCATTCAATTATCAGAAAGTACGAAATTCATATATAAATGATTTTTATAATACCTTTAAAATTTCATATTATAAACCTAATCTTTCAAATTAAAGTGAATCCCTATGTTTGGAGTACTTTTTGAAAAACGCAACATATTTGCAAATTAATATTTAAATTCTGATATGAATATATGAAAACAAGTAAAATTTTATAAGTACAAAAATAAACCAAGTAATGAAAAAAAAAGTAACGAGTAATAAAAAAAGTAATTTTTTCTTTAAGGGGCCCGGGACACATTTTAAAATAATTTTTATTTATTGAGTTAAAATTCTGAATTCTTTAGTGATGACCTTATCATTTGTAAACGAAATCACATGATAAAACAATTTAAATTTAAAATTTATTAAAATAGTGGGGTAATTTAAAATCGTTATAACTCGAAATATTATTTGTAGAATTTCATTTTTTCCCTTTAAATAAACAGAAATATATACGTTTTAATTTTGTTTCGGCATTTTTAAAAATATTAATTTATAAAAAAAATTAAAAATATTTAAAGAAAAAAAAAGTGGTGCAACTTAAAAAAAAAAATCATATTTTCAAAAGTAAATATTTTTTCACATATGTTGAATCAAAAGTAAGTAAAACAATTGAAAAAGATATGTTCCAAGTTTGAACTCTGTATCGTTAACGGCTCTCGAGCTATAAGAATTTAAATATGAGAAATGGTGAAAAAACTTATGAAGAAAAACGCATTTTTACAAGAAGTCGTTTCCACGACAGCCATTGCTGGAAAGCTAGATTTTGAAAACAAACGAAAACCAAAAAATTAGTATTTTTTGTTCTAATTTAGACAGAAACATGATTTAAATGTCACTTTAAGCAGGAAAAAAGCAGAGAATTGTTTTAATGAAATAAAATGTTTTTGCAAAATTTGAAGACTTTTGTGTCCGGACTCCCTTAAATTAGTAGTTTCGAGCACGAGATGAATATTTAATTTCACTGCAGCAATTCAATTCCACTTAATATACTTTAACTTCCTTTTCTCATATAATAAAATGGTATTAAGACATTTTTCTGCGCAACTGACTAAAATATTTAAAAAGTGTAAAAAATGCAATTTTTTTTGGTAAAAAAAGTTACAATTTTATTCAAAGTTTTACTGTCTATTTCATTCATAGACAAATATGAGTAAATGAATGTGAGAATGTTTCATAAGAATAACTGTAAAAATTTTGAGTTATGAAATTTGCCGCACACCACACTTATAAAAGCAATTTTTTCAAATAACGCACTTGAAGTTTTGCCTTTTGAGAAACATACTACGAATTTAAACGAATTTACACGAATTTACAGAATTAAAAATGTTTAAAATGAAACTTTATTAAATTTGTATTCTTACCGAAATATCAGTTGAGATTTGATGTGGAGACGTGAAAATTTTTCGGTGTCTGCCTGTTTGTCTCGCGATAACAACCGCAAAATACACCTGTAATTAGGTAAGTATGTTGCTGAGATACCCAAAATTAGCTGTATAGATTTTTTTTTTTTTTTAATCTGGTTGATGCGTCCGAATATTTCATTGAAAAATTCTTTACGTCGTAATGCCTTTATGTGGAAATTCAGACTATTTTCCTATTTTATCATGAAGTGAAATGAAAATGACACATTTGAATACTTAATTTAAATGATACATTATGGATGCTAAATTTTCGCTATGAGATTAATCAAATCAGTTCCTAATTATTCCGATAATTTTCTCATTCGCAATTATCTCTATAATTTCTTATGTAATTTATTTTGTGCTTTATGAAAAATATATAACTATTACAATTTTGAAATATTATGTATTTTTCTTTCCACTCCTCCCTAGTTTTCATTTAACAGGTGCCTAGAAACTGAATTTCATAGTATATTAGAAATAGAAAATAAAATAAAAGCAGATTAATTTGGCATTTTTAAAAGTTAGTTTTTCTGCATCTTTGGGAAATCTTATGTGCTTTGAAATACGCAGGAAATCTAACATTATTTTTACATCGCCGCATTCTTATTATTACTATTTAGTAAGCAAGGAGGCATAACTATAAGATTACTTATAGTTTATTTACAATAGTAGTGTAAATTGCCCGTCCTTGGACAGTGTTTAAAAATTGTGTTTATCTCTTAAAATTTGAAAAACTGATAAAAAAAAATAATTTACAATATGGAAACATTTAGATGAGCAAAGTTCGGCTAATTTATGTTCTAATAAACACACAATTAGCATTTACATTATTTCTGGGTAAACCAGGTTTTCCGGCTAATATACTATAATAAAATTAAGATTTCTTAATAAAACAAAAATTTAATAAATATGCAATAAAAGTGCGTAATTAAAACAGTCTGCTGCAAAATACCAGTATATTATTTCGGGGGGGGGGGGGGGTCTAATCCCCTAAGCTTCTGTCCTCCTGATGGAAAGCTATAAATCAAAAATTATTAATTTTACTTTTCGTATAAATATTAATTTTTTACTTTTAAAATATAGAATAAGTTTGTTTTTTTTAAAGTTTAAATTTACATACACCTGTATATGGAAAAGGTTGGTTGGTTGGTTGATTTATGACGGCCGATTACCTACACTTGGGATATAGGCCCGAGGGGGGAGTGCCCTTCGTGGGGTCTTTCTAAGGGAACCTAACCCGTATTTACGCATGGAAATCCAAGGTTTCGAAGAAAACCACGAAAAATCCGAAACGGTTAGGCCGACGGGCGCGACTGGGTTCGAGCCCAGCACCTCCCGTCTACCAGCTTCGAGAGCAGAACCTCTCAGCCACTGGTGGGGCGTATATAGAAAAGGAAAATATAAGTTATGTGTAATTTAAAAATAAGTTACAAACTAATAAGTCTAAAATATTTAAATTGGTTACTTTTTTAAAAGAAAGTCAGATTTATCAATATTTTGCAGGGAAAAAATGGATATATTTTTAAAATACCATATCATTGTTTACTGTGAATCACTTTATATGAGAAATAAATTAAAATTCCTTACATGTCGCAAAAAAAAAAAAAAAAAAATTAATATGATTGCAACTTAATACTTGAAATAATCTCAAGTGACACTGGGCGATTTATTTTGGTGGTGAAATGCTATGTGCCTTCTGATTTGTTAGGAAGAAGTGTCTACCACGGCTCAATTATCAGGACCTGTAATCGCGGGATTCTTGTTTCTTGTCAACCAATGGGAGAATGGAACCTTTCACCCTTGAGTCTCTTCCTCGGAGACTGGTAAGATTGATGGATTCGCCCGGGATGCATTACACTGCCTTTTATTATATAGAGATATACAACAGCCGCTAAACGCAGGTCTCAGAGCAAGTCATTTCTTACCACTGCATCGATTCCACTGGTTGCATGCAAAACCTTACAATCTCAGACACTTTGTGTATGGTGCTGCCATCTTTTAACAAAGATCGCTACTATTCTTGTTGGGTTAGGATATGACACCCCTCCCCTCATAGTTCAAACGAACTACAGGCAATCTTGCTCTTTGGCTTCTTCGAACTGGAGCACTTTTGTTTGAGTCTTCGTTATAGTTTTAGTCAAATTGTCTTTCACAGATTTATCTGTTGTATTATCATTTTTATTACTCACAACTGTACCTGTTACAATATCACGCGAAGGCTGAGATTGGCTTGGTTCTGTAGTATTAGCATTATTAAGCTGCTCTTTTATTTTCCCATTAATTCCAGAAAAAACGGTTTTTGTTAAACCTATCATACCTATCATAATCACTGTAATTTTTACCGCTATGTCCCATATTTTCAACTTTGTCTGACATTAGGTTATCATTTCGATTCATCTCTACAACTCTCTCTGGTATTTCATAACTAATCTCTTTATTACGTCTCAACTGATCAACGTGACGCTTACACATTATTCCGCCACATCTATTTATTAAAACCCATCTACTCCCCAATAATTTCATAATTTTACCTTTTACCCATTTCTCCCCTTTTCCAAAATTTTTAACAAAAACTAAATCATAAAGCTTATCTTTGTGAAGAGTTTGCTGTAATTTAGATTTTGATGGTAACACCAAGTGAAGGGCTGTTCGAACTAACCTTCTAAACATTAATTCAGCAGGAGTTTTACCAGTCACCGAATGAGGAGTGGAATGATTTTCTAACAAAAATCATGAATTTGACAGTGGTATGTCACTTTTATCTAGCTTCTTAAGACAATTTTTCACAGTTTGCACATTTCTTTCCGCTTGTCTGTTCGAAGACGGATGATATGGTGGAATAGGCGTATGCTTAATTCCATTATTTTTAAGATATCCCTCAAATTCATCACTTTTTAAAGCGGGACCATTATCACTGACCAATTCAGCAGGTAATCCAAATGTAGCAAAAATTCTCCTTAATACCTTAATTGTAGTTTTACTATCAGACCTGGGTATTACCTCTACCTCCAACCATTTAGTATAAGAATCGACTACTATTAAAAATATTTTACCTTCGAAAAGACCGGCATGATCTATATGGATCCTTTCCCAGGGCAGTTCAAATTTCCATTTCAAGAGTTCCATTTTGGGACAATCACTCGCAAACATGTGACATCTATTACAAGAATTTACCATTTGTTCAATTTCTTTATTCATATTTGGCCACCAAACTATACCCTTAGCTTCCTCTTTCATGTTCGATATACCTTGATGAACGGAATGCAGTAATTTTAATATATATTCACGGCCTTCCTCTGGTACGAACCCTCTATGTCCCCAAAATAGACAATTTTCTAGACAAGAAATTTCCTCCCTTCTACGAAAATAGGGTTGATATTCTTCTTGTTTAACCTTTCGCGGCCACCCATGTAACACCCACTCTAAAATTTGTTTAGTTACAGGATTTTCAGTTGTCCACTTTGCAATAGTTTTAGAAGTAACAGGCTAATTATCATTATTTGAAACGAACATTATTTCTGCAGGATTACATACTATATTTACAGTTTCTGGGAGAGGTAATCTACTTAATCCGTCCGCATTTTTATTATTTTTAGCCTCGCGATACTCAATTGTATAATCATACCCAGCTGACATTAACGACCATCTCAGCATTCGAGGTGATAATGTATCAGCTACCTTTTTAACAGGATCAAACAATCTAATTAAAGGTTTATGATCTGTTATAATTTTAAACTGTTTCCCAGCTAAATATTGGTGAAATTTAGTGACACCAAACATTACAGATAAAGCTTCTTTATCTGTCATTGCATAATTTCTTTCAGTTTTATTTAAAGTTCTAGAAGCATAAGCAATAGGTTTCTCTTTAACTTCAACAATGTGACTTAAAACAGACCCTATTCCATATTCAGAAGCGCCACAGTTTAAAACTATATCTTTGTAACATCATATAATTCTAAAACAGGAGATGTACATAATAATTGTTTAACTTTTTGAAACGCTTTTTCATGCTTTTCTGACCATGTCCACTTTACATTATTATCTAATAATCTATGTAAAGGTTCTAAAACATCTGAAATATTAGGCAGGAAGTTTCTATAATAAGAAATTAAGCCGAAAAATGAACGCAATTGTGATACATTATTTGGAATAGGAGAATCCAAAATAGCATTAACTTTTTCTTGAATAAGTCTAATTCCTTCCTGAGATATTTTATGTCCTAAATAAAAAACTTCCGAAGCCATAAATTTTAATTTTTCCTTATTTAATCTTATACCATACTCAGAAAAGCATTTCAGAACATTTTCAACTCTTTCAAATTGTTCTGATTCGTTACTAGCACTTTTGATTACATCCTCTAAAAATACACCAACATATTCATATTTTTTTTTAAATATTTTCAATTTTTCTTTGGAACATTCCAGGAGCACATTTTACCTTAAATTCTAACTGTAATACATAAAATAAACCTTTATGTGTATTTATAGTCAAAATTTCACTACTTTCGTTATCTACAGTTTGTTGTAAATACGCATCTTTTAAATCAAAAACAGTAAAAAAATTTCCACGTGATAATTTAGAAAATAATTCTTCCATTCTAGGAAGAGGATAATTATCATTTTCAGTATTAGCATTAACTGTTGCTCTATAAAATCTCCACATATTCTAACAGAACCATTAGGTTTAGGAACAATTACTATAGGACTAGCCCGTTCTGAATGATCAACAGGTTATACCTCATTTGTTAATCGCTCCAATTCTAAATCAGTAGCTTTTCTTAAAGCAAAAGGAACAGGTCGAGACTTAAGAAAAACTGGTTTTGCATCTTTTTTCAATTTTATTGACACGGGAGGACCCTTGATTGTCCCGGTCCCGTTAGCAAAAGCATTAGGAAAATTCCTAATTAAATCATCTTTCGAAATGCTTTTAATCATATTTACATTAGGCCAAAATAATTTTGATGCTTCTAACCAAGTTTTTCCAATTAGACTCGGACCCTCCTCTTTAATTACTAATATTCTTAAATCCGGAATACAATATTAATCAACAACAGCATTTATTTTTAATTCCCCAAAACAGTTAAAGAATCTTTAGTATAAGTTTGTAACTTTATTTTAGATTTAATTAAAGGCAGCTTACCTGAGAACAATTTGTTTGCAACACTTTTACTTACAATAGTATGAGGCGCACCTGTGTGAATTTCAAATTTTATATTTACTCCATTTACTTTACCCTTGATTTTACCCACGACACATTATTGGAGTTGTCGTCCATGAAGTTTAAAGAATATTCTTCCTGAGCAGTTTTAATTTTTCTGTTCTTATACTGTTTCTCATTTTTCCTTCCAAATTTTCTATTTCGACAACAAATTTTTAGATGACCTAATCGATGGCAGAAATGGCATTCTGCATATTTAAAAGGGCGGATTATGGTTTTTAGAACATCTGTAATACGGTTTCTCAGACGCGAAGCTATCTTCTTTAGGCTTAGGTGCATAAGCGAACTTCTCTAGTTTCGGTTTCTCTTTCTCCACTTTCGAAACACGCACTTGATTGACAGTCGTACTTCCTCCGATATGTAAGGATTTTACACCGGCCTCAGCTGATTCAAACGACTCAGCTATTTCCACCGCTGTTTGGAACTTTAAGTCTTTAGAATCCAGTAATTTCTGTTGTATCTTCTCATCCTGGATCCCAAATTCCAATTGATCACACAGGCGGTCATTAAGAGTATTTCCGAAGTTGCAATATTCGGATAACCGACGCAAATCTCTTATGAAATCTGCTACATTTTCTCCTTGCTTCCTTAGTCTTTTCTGGAACTTAAATCGTTCTACTATTTCCCTAGGGCGGGGTGAAAAATGCTCATTTGCTTTCTTTAAAAGATATTCGTAACTTATCTCCTTCAGAGTATTAGGGACTATAATATGTCGTAAAATGGCAAACGCTGATGTTCCAACCGGACTTAGCAAAATATTTTTCTTCATCTCATCACTTTTGATGCTATTCGCTGAGAAATAAAAGTCAATTTTTTCGACGTAAATAGACCAAGGAACATTTGAATTATATTCTTAGCGTTATATATATAGCGTCCCAGAGAAATTATTTCTTTATCGGCCATTTTTCGTTCTCTTTTTTTTCCAAAATTTTTCATTACCTTTTTAATTTGGGTTAAACCCCACCCTCGTCGCCAATTTTACATCGCCGCACTTTTAATATTACTATTTACTAAGCAAGGGGGCATAACTATAAGATTACTTATAGTTTATTTACAATATATACAACAGCCGCTAAACGCAGCTCTCAGAGCAAGTCATTTCTTACCACTGCATCCATTCCACTGGTTGCATGCAAAATCTTACAATTTCAGACTCTCTGTGTATGGTGCTGCCATCTTTTAATAAAGATCGCTACTATTCTTGTTGGGTTGGAATATGACAATTATCAACTCCGTATTTTCGGGTATTAGATATTGTGTGATGTGAGCTGATGATTAAAAAGTCTTACACGATTGACGTTGCGGCTCCTGATTTGAAGATTATAGAGGAAGTTCGGGTAGTATGGAATACCGATTTATTTTTACGTGTAAGTCAGCATAAAAGAAATTAAGATGCATTAAGGGGACCGTGGATCTTCTTTATTTGGGCAAAAATTGAACCGAAAATCGAAAATTATTTTTGTGTATATAACTATTTTCCAGATTGTTCTGATCCCATTTGCGAAAAATTGCAGGTACATACGATTTTTTTATCAAAGTTATAAGCGTTTGAATTTTTAATACAAACAATTTTTTGACCTTTTAATATATTTCAAATCTGTTTTTCTCAAAACTGATTTTTCATAGTTTTTAGATTTTTGAAATGCTCCACGCGTTTTAATTTTTGATCAAAATTCAGGAAATTGATAAAAAATAATTCTGATATTGCTTACAATAAAACTGCGTATGCATTTTAAAATTCGACTTCATTAAGATAATTGAATTTGATTTTTAACTTACTAAAAGGCAAAATTTTGATGAAAATCGATATCGAATTCAGAAAATTTTTTCTAAAATATTAACCATTCAAGGGATTAAAATATCGATGCACGTTTCTTTGAAATGGATTTTTAAGTAAATAAAATGTAAAACTGAAGAAGTATCTGAAAAAGTAAGACGCATGCAGCATTTTAAAATTTCGTTTTAAAATTTTAAATTTTTTTTAAAATCTTAAATTTATACGATTGGAAATTTCTTTTCATATTCTTCTATATACGTATGGCAAAATATATATTTCCACAAAATTTCATATTGCTATGATGAAATCGTTCCCTTGAAAGTTTGTAAAGAGCAAACTTTGACTATATCTTAACGCATTTTTAATGCGTTTAAAGGGGAAGAAACAAAAGCAACAATGCTTAGCTTTTAAAAAAAATTACACTTTTCGGTAATAGCAATCAGTCGGATAATATGGAATAGTGTCATGAGGAATATTAAAATTGCAAGGAAAATCATGATTTAAAAGAATAACCAAAATTATTTAATGAGTAAACCTTTGTACATCATCTATAAATCTTCAGATTCTTTAAAAAATTGCTTTAATTTTTAGTCTCGTCTGGAAACAGTTGTCCAGCATATATTCCATATTACCCGAAACCCACTATCTTGTAAAACATACCCTCTTCACTTGTCAACAAATTAGCATAGAGAAAAACTGACTAACACAGCAATAAATATAATTGTTCAACTTTATACAGAACTTGGTTAACATCAATAACAATGAGATTTTATAATTAATACGAATCTTATAAAATTGACCTGCGAAAAACTGCAAAATTGAGAATAAGATTTTATTTCGCCGTGTCGCTCCAACAACAAGTATCCAAACAGAACTGAGCGCAGCACCTCATGGGAGTACTAGGAAGTCATACGGAAAATTTATGTTTGGTTTTAACACCGTATTGGCCAGGTATTGAAGTATTCCATATTGTCCGACCATTACAAAGTACTTTTACTAGTCCAATTCAATATTTGAAACAAAACGAAACAAAACTGACCCACAGTTAATTATTTTGCAGACACAAACAGGAGACCTGCATAGCATCTTTTTTTTTTTTTCTTTTTTTGAAATGTCTGACATATCTTTAAAATGTAGAATATCCTATTGCAGCGAAAAATAAATTTAAGTAAGAATATAGGAAATACGATATAAAGTGGGATAGGGAAAAAATTAT
This sequence comes from Maratus speciosus, assembly GCA_963932465.1. NCBI lineage: Eukaryota > Metazoa > Arthropoda > Arachnida > Araneae > Salticidae > Maratus > Maratus speciosus. Next base: position 104,572,150 of record OZ010795.1, on the reverse strand, counting down.
GATCGTTTTCACAACTTGTTAGATGTACGTAAAAACATTTTATAAGGTGTGTGGACACTCCTGAGCGAAATGCAAGTTTTACAGGTTTACAAGCTTACTGTCTTTCTTCTGTTCTTTCGATTAAGGGGTCTCAGAACTCTTAAAATTGGAAAATATAAAAAAATAGACCATTTTCAACATTTAATATCGTAAAATAGATATGATTTTAAAACACAATTTTTATTAGGATGGAAGACATAAGTATGTTCATTTCATGTATTTAAAAAAATTGCAAGATGAAGAAAGCTAATGCAAAATTTTGAAATTTTCAACAGTATGATCCTCTAAAAAATATTTTTTTAAACAATAAAAAGGAAATTATACGTTCCGTTTATACAGAGTAACAGGAAACATATGTTTTAAAAAAATATGAGAAAATATTCTGAAGAAGGGCCAAAAACCTCATTTGGAGAAAACTGACTTGAGAATTTCGGAAACGCCGCTTCAGCTATTGAGCGGGGATAATTCTAAACGCCATAACTTCTGTTTTAATGGGAAGGAAACAAGTATAGCTATAATTTTCAGAAAAGATAGGAGTTTAACATCTAAAAAAATTTCAATTTCGAAAATTTTGAAGCTTTAAGAGTCATGAGACCCTTTAAACACCATTTCTCGCAATCCATCAATGACATGTTTCCTCAACGACATGTTTCTAATTCCATACACGAATTATTTTATTTGAATTTGTGTATGTCTAGGCAGTGAATCTAAATAACATTGTACTACGCGATATAATTTAACTTCCATCTACTAACTCAGTACCTTTCATTGGACTTCATTTAATAGTACTAACTTAAAACACCTTTTAATAGCTGCTTCTTTAATTTTTCGAACCAGTATATTTAGTCTGTAATAAGTATTGGAGACCTAAAAGAGTTTGCAAGTTTACATTTTTTTTTTGCCTTTTCCACTATGACTTCCAGTTATTAAGAAATCTTTTCCGAACATTCCTACCAGCAGCTGCGATGTTCAGCCATCAAAACTGGTAAAAGGGAGGTGCTGGATTCAATCCCATGTCGCGCTCGTCGGCTTAACCGTTCGGAGTTTTCTTTGAACCTTGCCCTAAGCGGACTGGGACCCCCCCCCCCCCCAAGAAAGATCCCCTGGAGGCCAACCATCCTCTCGACCTATATCTCTCGAGCAGATAATAGCAGTAATAAACCAAATCCTTTTCAGTCAATTAAATTATGCTTTCTCTTTGCAACTTAGTACTTTTACATGTTACTAATTATAAATAGTAGTTCCCTGGTTTCAGTTAACTAAAGAAAATCATGATTCTTTTAATCAATCAGTTTATGAAATACTATTAGCGGCAAACAATACCATGTTTCTTCAATGAGCACTTTTAGTTCATTAATCGAGTCATATTGCTTTCCATTTTTAGGTGCGTTCGTAATTATTTAAATACGTAGCACCTATATTCGTTGTTCAATCCGTCTGTCTGTCTGTCCGTCTGTATGTCCGCATATAACAGAGCAAAAACTACCCAACCGAATGGCCTGAAATTTTAAATATATTAAAGTTGCAAAATTTTGTTGAGTCATTTTAAATTTCATGAAAATCGGATGTATAGTTTAATGACAGGGACAGTCAAAAGTTTTCCGTTACTTTACGGCCAATGAGAAAAAATTATTTGAAGTGCATTTTAATAATGTTACAGCCTTTCGAAGAGAAAGAAACTGATATGCATTTATGAAGTGCACTAAAATATACATTCAGTACAATATGCGGTGCAAAAAATATTATAAAACTAGTTATAGTACGAACGCACCTCATTTACCACGTTTGACAAGCAATTTACAACTTGTTAGGGCTTTCTATAATAACTGAAAGTAAAAAAAGTAGAAACCAATAAATATATTTTCATCAAAACATACATCATTCTTCTTCAAAACAGCTTCCCTCAGATGATAAGCAACGATCCCATCGTTCAACACACTTTTCAAAATAAGTAGAGAAACCGTTTTCTGGAAGCTGCTTCAAAGAACCCTTACACTGCTAAAAGAACTTCAGAATCTGTTGTTGAATCTGTCAGAATCTCTTGTAGCGAATTTGATAAGGGGATCAAAATGATCCGAATTTCCTAAAGACAAAGACTGTAATGAAACAACTTGGGTGCATGATTTTGAACCCCTTATCAAGTCCGCAACAAGTGATTCTGACCGATTCAAGAACAGATTCTGAAATTATTTTAGTAGCCTAGGGTTTTTGGGAGCAGATTCCAGAAAACGGTTTCGCTACTTGTTTTGAAAAGTGTGTTGAACAATGGGACCGTTTCACATCACCTGAGGGAAGGTGTTTTGAAGAAGAATGATGTATGTTTTGATGTAAATATATTTCTTGATTTTTTTTTTTCACTCTGAGCTATTGTTGAACGCCCTTTGTACTTCACGGTTTAACATACTCCAAATGTTCTCAATTGGGTTTAAGTCAATCTTAAATCTGGCCACTCTGAAGCAATAACCTTTCGAAAGAAGAACTTCCCTTTTTGTACTATGCGCGTTGTATGCTGGTTAAAGCATTGTCATGCTGAAATCTCCACAAAGTCACTCCATGTCGCCAAATGGAGATAAATATTGCCTTGGTGCAGTGATTCCCAACGGGGAGAATGCGGGTTCAATTTTATTTTTAAGGGGGTCCAGTACACATTTTAAAATAATTTTTATTTATTGAGTTAAAATTCTGAATTTTTTTGTGATGGTTAACCTTATCATTTGTAAACAAAATTACATGATAAAACTTCTCAATTTTTTTTAAACTTTAAATTTAAAATTTATTCAAAAAGTGGGGTAAATTAAAATCGTTATAACTGGAAATATTATTTATAGAATTTCAATTTTTTTCATTTAAGTAAACATAAATATATAAGTCTTAATTTTGATTCAGCATTTTTAAAATATTAATTTATAAAAAAATTAAAAATATTTAATGAAAAAATTTCAAAAAAAGTGGTGCAACTTAAAAAAAAAAATCATATTTTCAAAAGTAATTCTTTTTTTTTCAAATATGCTGAATGAAAATTAAAGTAAAACAATTGAAAAAGATATGTTCCAAGTTTGAACCCTGTATCTTTAACGGTTCTCGAGTTATAAGAATTTAAATATGAGAAATGGTGAAAAACCTATCATGAAGAAAAACGCATTTTTAGAAGAAGTAGTTTCAATAACAGAAAGAGACTAACTTGAAAGCTAGATTTTGAAAACAAACCAAAACAAAAAAATTAATATTTTTTTGTTCTAATTCAGATAGCAACATGATTTAAATGTCATTTTAAGCAGGAAAAAACAGAGAAATATTTTATGAAATAAAATGTTTTTGCAAAATTTGAGGATTTTTGTGTCCCGGACCCCCTTAAACCTTTTATATCCAGAATTATAAATCAGAACTTTGCTCCTCTTCAATAATTATCTTCGTTAATGTCTGAAGATATCCTAAACAACTTATATTATAACAATTTGATTTTTAGATAGATTTTTAAATAAAACTGACTTAAAAAATCGATAGTTAGAGTTTTTTTGCAAAATATTTACAAGAATAGTTAGATTAATTAACAAAAATACTGTTATAAAAACCTCACAATTCTTACAAGGACAATGTAAATAAAGGTATTGTGATCCTTTCTGCAACTGATAAGGAAGGTCTCCATACGGGCATATTCAGAAAAAATCTGAAAAAATTACAGAGTGTTCTTCTCATGCGGATATATATGTTTATAATTTTTTTTAGGTGGAACCTCGATACAGCGTTCGTAAAAAAATAATGAAAATTTCGTTTATTTGGCGATTTATCATCGGTTGGCGATAAAATGAAATTTCGAAAAATACCTTTTTATGTCGAAGACTCTTTAAGATAAAAATGTTTCATACTGAACTTTTTAAAATAAATTTAATGTAAATAACTTTAGTTTTGCCAGTTTTAGTTTAATTTTTTTTAGTTTCGTCATACATATATATTTATAATGAAAGTTAAATATCAAATTTTATGAATTAAATTAAAAAAAAAATTAAAATTGTTTCAATAACTCAAAATTAATTCCAATTGAGCACTGTCGATTCGATTTTGTTGTTATGGAAACGACGAATTCTTTGATATTGAAAGGAATAACTGCTAAATGAATCTTGCCTTTATTTTGGAATCCGCTTAAATATATGAAAGTATTTTTTATAAATGAAATTGTTTTTAAAGTAATAAAATTAAATAACAAGCAACATAAATATGTTATGCGAAAAAATGTATTTATTAAACTCTCTCATTTTTTATGTTTAAATTCATTAAATACTTATTACACGCATTCTAAAAATCAATTAACAAACAATTTTCAGGTGCATTAAAATCGTTTGCTTTTGACGAGGAAAAGTACTGCTCGCCAAATTGCGTGACGCTTTCGTCTTTTCGCGCTAAACACTCGAAAGTATTTCATTTTTTTTACAGACTGTCTACTGAAAATTCCGCCGCTAAGGTTGACTGATCCTTTATTACATACATAAGTAGTTTAATTGGTATTTTTTTTCAAAATATTCTGAGTATTCCCAGTAAACAGACCTTCCTTGTGAGAAGTGTTTTGTCGTAAATTTTTCGTAAAATATTTTTTAATAGGAGAAAATCTAAATCCATGTAAAAGATTGAGAAAGTAAAAACATTAAAAAATATTTAGCTTCAGCTATTCCGCTGTGTTGACTAAATGTGATCCAGTAAAGTATTTTGTATGAAAAATACTATACACTTCCGTGGGAGCATAAGAGTTAAAACCCATTAAACGCCAACGCCCGCAACGAAATTGTTGCGGCAACAACAATTTGTTATTTTTTTTCTCAAAATATTTTTGAACGATTTAAAAAATACATTTTGTGCGGGAAAGTTAATAGTATGACGTGTAGTATATATATATATTTTAGAATTATATATATATATTAACTAATTTTTACAGATTTAAAAAAAAGAGAATTTTTGGTTTTTCGACTTCCTCAAGTAAAATTAGTAAAAATAAATTCTTTAGTTTTTACAGTGAATATTTAATTCCAACAGATCATCTTATAATACATTCCTAATCCGAATTAAATATATTCATTTAAAGCAATATTAGAAAGGTTTCTTTCGTATGTTCCTACAAAGGGAGCATTGGCGGCTTCTGGTTACATTCCCGTACCTTTGTCTGCAAGCGCGCTTACATAAAGAAAGAAATGTGTTTCTAGGCAGTAAGAGAAAAGAAATCAGTTAAATTGTTCAATGAAAACAGGTTATTTATAGAACATTTGACTAATAGATATAGTGATTATAAATTGTTTTTAAAGACATATTGATTTTCCCGAAAAGCAATGTATGGCAATGCATGCCAGTTTGCTTGAATGTGGATGTGTAATATTGTACGGAAAAACAGAGCCACTGTGAACCAGATTATATTTAATAAAAAGCAGCCTAATCCCCGTAAAAGTTATCTTTATGATGTTTATCTGTAGAAAAAAAATTCTTTAAATTACAATTAAAATGCAAGAGGAAGAAATACAGAATTGCGTTATACATGAAAGTAAGTTATTACTAAAACATTAAAAAAGCATTTTTGTAATTTCTTGTAACAGTAAATTTGAACATAAATTAAGATATAATAAAGTAGTAGTTGGCAGCTACTTTAAAAACTTCATAAAAACTCCATAGGTAGATTCATATACCATATAAAAAAAGAAAAAGAAAGATTACGAAAATTCTGAATTGTTTCATGTTATATTAATTATACTAACGGTTATAGTCTTGTAGATCGATTATTAAATATATGCAGGCCTCTTAATAATTTTTTTTTTGAGTTATTTGAAGATCGCACCCTCAAAAATAATTTACTTAAAAATGAGAACTTCCATGTACTCGTATTTTTTTAAGTACAATTGTTTCAAAAAGAAGTACATTGTTAAAAATAATCTACTTAAAAATGAGCATTTCTATGTACTCATATTTATTTTTTAAGTACAATTGCTTCAAAAAGGAGCATTAATCTACTTAAAAATGAAAATTTCTTTGTGCTCGATTTTTTTTAAGTACAATTAATTCAGAAACGAGTACATGATATTTTGAAGTTGTGTATACTTATACTTGATTTATAAATGTATGCAGAAATGAATACATATATTTTGTATTTTAAAGTCTTAATATTCATGTTTACATCCTATGTGCTCAAAAATATGAGTTTTTTGATAAACCCTTTTTTTTTTTATACCGAATTGACAGTAGGGATTTCCAAGCTTTTATTTAGAGATATGTCTATCTTTGTTATAATTTTTAATTTATAATACACACTTTTCAAATTTATTTACAATTTCACTAGAAATTTTAAAGAAGAAAATTTAGTTTAAAAATTGTTTTATTAGAAATTAGAATTTTTAAGAAATGGAAAATTCATCTCTGCTGTTAGCGATCTTCCGTCGCTGATTCATAAAAGGTGTCATTTGGAAGACGCAGGTAACTGCTCTTATAGCACAGTCAGTACAATACTGATTTCCCACCAAGAGGACTCGGGTTCAAAACACGGGGCGGCTCATACACAAAATTTCGAAAATTAAGGTAGTATATTTTTTATTCTTTACTCCAACGATTGTAGTTCTTCGCAATTAAAAATGGTGATTTGTCGGTTCTCTATAATTTCGCTTTTTTTTTTCTTAAAGTGTATGTGTGTTTCTATACATACTTATTTTCGAATCCCTGTATGTACTCAAAAAAATTAGTACATGCGTTTTTCAAATTTAAGAGTTAAGTACTCGGAGCTATTTTAAGATCGAGAAGTGCTCAATAATTAGTACAATTTACTTATTTTTAAGAATATTGTTTTAACAGTGCGATGTTTGGTGAAAACGTTAAAAGCTTTTATTATATTGAAATGAGAGATGTCTCAATTTTCATTTGTAAAACAACTACTTTATTTGAAACAGGTAATAAGGAAAATTCAAAAATCATTTAGGAATATGTAGAGTTAAATATAGCCGTTAACGTGTAGATGGAAAAAACTATATTCTAATATATGTACATGCCAAACATCTAGCTCTAAAACAAATTTATACATATGTGCTTGTACATAATTACATTTTACTCATTACAACATAATGTTATATCTGAGTTATTTCTTTCAAGTTACATAGACAACGTGTAGGAAAATAATAAAAAAAGAAAGAGTGACTTTATATTTCTAACATTTTGACTGTTCGTTCAAAAATTTGAATGAAAGTGCTTTAAAAATATTAATATTAAATTTTGAATCCGTGTATTTTCAGTAATTATTTATAGGTTTGTTTATTTATTTGCATCATGCCAAAAAATGAAGTTTTATTAAATTTTCTAATCGCAATTGCATTATAGCAGGATAAAATAATGCGCGTTTTCTTTCCAATTCGGAGGAACGTTCAACCTCCATTAGACGCCAACGCTCCCGCTACGAGAACATGTTACATTTTCTAAACGGTTACAATTATTAAACAAATTTCAACTACTTTATCATATGGGCATCTTATATATTAAAATTTATAAATAAACTTTATTTATTTAACGTGCTTTATATAGCGGCGCTTAATGGGTTAAGGAAGGCAATTCCTGATTTGTTATTAAACCATTTCATGTCTATTTATTTATTTCTTTTTTGTTGACAGACATGTTAAAATAATGAAATTTCGGAATCACAAATGTCAGCTGAATAAAATGACATAAAAAAGGACAAAAAAAAGTGTCATTTGAACGTAGGCTTTGCATGTTTATTTTATTTTTCATTTAACAAGTTCAATTTTGAAATATTTATGGACCATGATTATTTCGATAACGAAAAAAAAAAAAAAAAAAAAAAAAAAAAAAATGAGAGAGAGAAAATAATTTTGATTAGATAAATCAATGCAGGTGATTTTTCCCATAGGGAAATCGCCCCTCCAGTGGCTGAGAGGTTCTGCTCTCGAACTGCTCTCGAAACTGATAGACGGGAGGTGCTGGGTTCGAACCCAATCGCGCCCATCGGCTTAATCGTTCGGAGTTTTCGTGGTTTTCTTCGAGCCATGGATTTCCATGAGTAAATATGGGTTAGGTTCCCTTAGAAAGACCCTCACGAAGAGCACTCCCCCCTCGGGCCTACATCTCTAGTGTAGATAATCGGCCGTCAAAAATCAACCAACACACCCATAGGGAAAACCGTTTACTTCAAATTTTAAAAAAAAAATGTTTATTTTGCATGCAAAATATTCCGTGAAAATAAATTTAAGATTTTGCAATCTTAAAGTAAAATAAATAAATAAATAACAAGTATTTACTATGATATTCATATTTATCAATTTTTAAACAGTTGAATTAAAAAATGAAAAATGAAACCAGGAACAATTTGTTTTACTGAGATTACAAGTCAAAAATAACAGAATTTTTCATATACTTAAAACTTGGTGACACTGATATGACAGAAATTTGTTCTGCTTCATATGATGAGAAAATAACATTAAAGTTTTTTATTATTAAGTATCGATACATTTCGCTTCATTTGGAGGTAAACTAGAGTATATAATGATTAAAAAGAAAATAGGTAAAAGACATAGTAAGTATGCATGATTGCTAAACTCAAGCGAAATAAATGTAATAATAAATAATAATAAATAATAATAATAAAATGAAGCATTTATTATGAAATACGAATTTATCAATATTTAGACGGACGAATTAAGAAATGAAAACGAAACCAGTAACCATTTGTTTTGCTGTCATTACATACCAAAGTAATAGAATGTTGGTCAAATAATTAAATGTTGGTGACATTGATATACCAAAAATTTATTCAAGTTCATACGCGGAGAAAATAACATAAAGTTTTTTTTCATATGTATAGGTACACTTCGTTGTATTTTTAGGTAAAATAGAGTATAATAAAATAAAAATAAGTAGAAAACACAGTGAATATTCACGTTAGACTTAAGCGAAATACATGTAATAATAAGTAATATTAAATAATAACAATAAAATCAAGCATTTATTATGAAATACGAATTTATCAATATTCAGACAGAATTAAGAAGTGAAAAATGAAACCAGTAACCATTTGTTTTACTGTGATTACATACCAAAAGTAATAAAATGTTGGTCAAATAATTAAATGTTGGTGACACTGATATGACAGAAATTTGTTCTAGTTTAAATGCTGATAATATAGTATTCAAGTTTTTTTCCCCTTATGTATAGATACAAACGGCATACGCTGTATGTTTAGGTAGAGAAAGATAAAGTTAAAGATTAGAAACAAAATATTTAAAAGACATGCTGAATATGCATGCTTGCTAAAATCAAGCGAAATAAATGAAATAATAAATAACAATAAATAATAAAAAAGAAGCATTTATTATGAAATACCAATTTATCAATTTCAGACAGATGAATTAAGGAGTAAAAAATGAAACCAGGAACTATTTGTATTACTGAGATTGCATGTCAAAAATAACAGAATTTTTGTCATATAGTTACAGCTTGGTGAGATTGGTATGGCAGAAATTTATTCTGCTTCATATGCTGAGAAAATAACATTAAAGTTTTTTTTTTATTATGTATCGATACATTTCCCTGCATTTGGAGGTAAAATAACAGAGTATAAAATGATTAAAAAGAAAACAGGTAAAAGACGCAGTGAATATGCATGGTTGCTAAACAAAAGCGAAAAAATATATTTACAATTACTGTATATTTTTGTGTATAACACGTACTTTTGAAACCAAAATGTTATCGAAATTTACAGATGTGTATGATATGCCAATTACAAGATTAAAACATTAAAAAAAAAGACGAGAAATGTACTATAAAAAATAAAAAATGCAATTTAACAAATTACAACGACCATTTGGAAAATGATTTTTTCAAAGACTAAAATTTAAGACATAAAAAATAGCACGGATTTGATCATACATTATGTACGCCATGAATTAAACATTAATAGTGTTATTACACGTAAAAATTGCAAGCGACGGAAATTGCATGCGACTCGTACGCATTATCCACCTGAAACTTATATATTATCCAAGCATTTCATTGGCTGTTCGGGAAAAGGCTTTTCCATCGTCAGATTTCCAAGAAATCTGACAACCCATTGAATGAAATGAAATTTCATTCTTAAACTTCTAAACATCCCAGAATATTACTTTTTACACCGTCGTATAGAGAAAAAAAATGTACTTTTAAATGCAATTTGTTTGAAAGCTGTATCTCAATTTGTTTCTGAGTTATTAATTTTTTTGTAGTTTTTATTACTTTTTTGTCATAGTGGCAACAGATCTCTGTTGAAAGTAAAAGAAATACACATTACTGTATAGACCAATCAGAAAACGAATAAAATGCGGATTACCCCAATAAAAACCTTCAGATTTGCTTTTGATTTCCCATCCTGACGAGAACAATAACCATTTTGCCAAATGGTTAAAAAGTACTACACTATAAAAAAAAGGCATTTCTTGAATCTAAGAAAATATAATAAAGCTGCAATCGAAAACAAGCAAGAACCTGTTGCGAGTTACTACTATGAGCCCTACAGATTTGCGGTTCGTGGTATCATGAATAACAATACAACACGTTCATTTTGCTGCAAATTCTTTTTTACCGAAACAGTTAATTTTTAAAAAAATTGCGGAATCCATCGATTCAGTCACACCTTACATGCTGTGCAACACGCGGATTGAGATTGAATTTTTAAGAAAATTGCGGAAGCAATCGATTCAGTCACACCTGACATGCTGCTAACACGTGGATTGAGATTGAATTTTTAACAAAATGGCAGATCCATCGATTCAGTCACACCTGACATGTTGCGCAACACGTGGATTCAGATTGAATTTTTTAAAAAAAATTGTAGATCCATCGATTCAGTTATACCTGATATGCTGCGCAACACCTGAATTGAGATTGAATTTTTAACGAAATTGCAGATCCATCATTTCAGCCACACCTGACATGCTGAGCAACACGTGGATTGAGATTGAATTTTCAACAAAATTGCAGATCCATCGATTCTGTCACACCTGACATGCTGCGCAAAACGTGGATTGACATTGAATATCAACTGGACATTCTGAGAGCTACGAATAGAGCCAATATCGAAGTGCATACACAGGCAAAATAGCAGACACTGAGAAAATTATCAATGGGATTTAATAGAGCATCAGCGGTCCTAATATTAACGTAATTTTAAACATAAATATTTGAAATTTGACCTGAATGTTGTCGTTTATAAAATTCTTTACAAAGATTGCAGCTTGATTTACATCGGTGAAACTGTACACTCTCCGAATGCAAGTCTCAAGGAAAATAAAAATTCCTTCAATAGAGGTAATTTAATTCAAGATTGGTTGCTCATGCACTTGAGTTTGATCATGTTCGCGATTTTAAGAATGCACAAATTGTGAAATTCAATTGCTCCGTATACATTAGTCGTGTCTTCCTTGAAGGCTGGATGACTGTTTTGGCTGAATCGCCAATTAAAGGAGCTACCCAGGTTCGGCGGATTGTGCTATCCTGGTTAAGCCGTAATTTTAACTATTTGCAATTGTTGTGGATCTTGCATGTTTTGTGACTCTGTTGGAGTACAGATGAGGGCTATGGAAATAGTCCAAACGTCTATTTTTAGTTGTGTTTTAATTGGTTTTAATATTTTTATCTATGTATGACTGTAATCATATAATTTATGTATAATTAACAGTTATTCAGATTTGGTTATGTGTGTATTGTTAACCCCTTGAAAAGCGGTGGTTCATTTTTGGATCAATTAATTTTAATTTCTAAATGCGGCATTGGCACCAGAAAATTGGAATGAAAATTTTCCCTTTCATTATGTACGTGAACAAAAGCTTTTTCTTGTTTTGAAATAAACTTGTTTGTAAATTCTGATGTCAATCACTCATTTCAGCATTTCACAAATAGAAGTACCTTGCCTCTGAAAGGGTTAAATGTAAATACATTGTATCATGAATATAATATATTATATTTATACATATGCTATATCGTATTATATAGTTGTACGTATATTAGTGCTTCCGCCACTGCCTGTAATATGCGAGCTATATAATGTTAACTATGCTGTTAAAATAAAGAAAGCAAAAATAACTGTTAATATATTCGACGCCATTATTGCCTTGTGAATATGATCTGGTCCAGATAATACATAAGTACCGGACTCTGTGTTGAACCTCTTTATCATATCTAAACACCATATTGCTTCCAAGATGGTTTTTTAGTGAACTAAACAAGTAAAACTCTCTTGTGGCTAAGTTGGGACTTTAAAGTAAATGTTTCCACACACAATTTTGAATTGTCTCCTCTCCTGTATTAGTGCTAGATGCATCATCGAGCACAATCGCCATTTTGAAACTGAATTATGCATGCGTGCGATTTCATGCATACTATCAACATAAAATTAATTTCATAAAGCTAGATGATGCTGTCATCTATAAAAATTCTACGAAAGTACTTGTTACTACTTTATAAAAGATCAATTTGTAACATATATAGTGCCTCTCCCTTGTATACAAAGATTTGTTTTTTAATTTCCTGCCGAATGAATAGGCTGAAGTCGAACGCTGGGCCTCCCATTTTAAAACTGTCTAAATTACGACAACTAACGCTTGATTACATCGTCGAAATATTTATCACTTATACGCAGTCTGGTTTCCCTTGTCATTTTCTCAACAGAATCAATTGCCAAATAAATTTTAACTGATTTAAAAATAGATTAAATACTTAATTCGTCGGGTTTTTTTGCGAAAATCTCTACAGTTTTCGCGAAAATGCTTGATTACACAATCGCAAAATGGTATCTCAATCGGTTTCTGTGTTATTATGGTATTAGGTAGCTTTCTTTACAAAAAGCTACCTATTGCAGCCGTTCGGAGGAAAGCGATTTCAAAAAATTTTGGTATATTTTCATCGATCATGACCCCCAGACCCCGAAACCACCCTCCGTTCAAAATTGATATATATATATATATATATATATCAATATATATATATATATATATATATATATATATATATATATATATATCTGACCTATGTCACACTGTAACTCTCGTATTTATGAACCGATTTGGATGTAATTCGGTGTGTACATAGTACATACCAATGTCTCGACCGAGTTCGTTGGCCAGCTTCATCCGCCATTTTGTTTCAAAATGGCGGCCATTTAAAAATTTTAAAAAAATTTAAAATGTGAAATGTGGTACCAAAAAATTGAAAATGGAAAAATATTTTTTTCTTATGTATTTGACCTTTATACAAAGACTCCGCAGCAGTTTTTGTTTTGTCTATATCTTAAAAAATGGCTGAGTTATAGCATTTTGAATTTCTAGCGAAGCTAATATTTTGAAACGTCCTGAATTTTGTCACGCGATAAAAGGCGTATTTATGAACCGATTTGGATGTAACGTCGTTTATACATAGTACAGACCAATGTCTCGACCGAGTTCGTTGGCCAGCTTCATCCGCCATTTTGTTTAAAAATGGCGGCCATTTAAAATTTTAAGAAAAATTTAAATTTGAAATGTGGTACCAAAAAATTGAAAATTGAAAAAATATTTTTTTCTTATGTGTTTGACCTCAATAAAAAGATTCGGGAGCAGTTTTTGTTTCGTCTATACCTTAAAAAATGGCTGAGTTATAGCATTTTGAATTTCTAATGTGGCTGACATTTTGAAACGCCCTGATTTTTGCCACGTGATAACAGACGTATTTATGAACCGATTTGGATGTACCTTGGTGTGTACATAGTACATACAAATAACTCAACCGAGTTCGTTGGCCAGCTTCATCCGCCATCTTGTTTCAAAATGGCGGCCATTTAAAAATTTTTTTTAAAAATTAAATTTAAAATGAGATACCAAAAAATTGAAAAAGGAAAAAGAGTTTTTTCGTATGTGTTTGACCTTAATACAAAGATTCCGGAACAGGTTTTGTTTCGTCTATATCTAAAAAAATGGCTGAGTTATAACATTTTAGGTAGCTTTCTTTACAAAAAGCTACCTATTGCAGCCGTTCGGAGGAAAGCGATTTCAAAAAATTTTGGTATATTTTCATCGATCATGACCCCCAGACCCCGAAACCACCCTCCGTTCAAAATTGATATATATATATATATATATATATATATCTGACCTATGTCACACTGTAACTCTCGTATTTATGAACCGATTTGGATGTAATTCGGTGTGTACATAGTACATACCAATGTCTCGACCGAGTTCGTTGGCCAGCTTCATCCGCCATTTTGTTTCAAAATGGCGGCCATTTAAAATTTTTTTAAAAATTTAAAATTTGAAATGTGGTACCAAAAAATTGAAAATGGAAAAATATTTTTTCCTTATGTATTTGACCTTTATACAAAGACTCCGTAGCAGTTTTTGTTTCGTCTATATCTTAAAAAATGGCTGAGTTATAGCATTTTGAATTTCTAGCGAAGCTGACATTTTGAAACGTCCTGAATTTTGTCACGCGATAAAAGGCGTATTTATGAACCGATTTGGATGTAACTTGGTTTATACATAGTGCAGACCAATGTCTCGAACGAATTCGTTGGCCAGCTTCATCCGCCATCTTGTTTAAAAATGGCGGCCATTTAAAATTTTAAGAAAAATTTAAATTTGAAATGTGGTAGCAAAAAATTGAAAATTGAAAAATATTTTTTTCTTATGTGTTTGACCTTGATAAAAAGATTCGGGAGCAGTTTTTGTTTCGTCTATATCTTAAAAAATGGCGGAGTTATAGCATTTTGAATTTCTAGCGTGGCTGACATTTTGAAACGTCCTGATTTTTGCCACGTGATAACAGACGTATTTATGAACCGATTTGGATGTACCTTGGTGTGTACATAGTACATACAAATAACTCAACCGAGTTCGTTGACCAGCTTCATTCGCCATCTTGTTTCAAAATGGTGGCCATTTAAAAATTTTTTAAAAATATAAATTTAAAATGAGATACCAAAAAATTGGAAAATGAAAAAGATTTTTTTTGTATGTATTTGACATTAATACAAAGATTCCGGAACAGGTTTTGTTTCGTCTACATCTAAAAAAATGGCTGAGTTATAACATTTTGAATTTCTATTGTGGGTGACATTTTAAAACGACCTGATTTTTGTCACGCGATAACAGGCGTATTTATGAACCGATTTGAATGTAACTTGGTCTGTACATAGTACATACCAATGTCTCGACCGAGTTCGTTGGCCAGCTTCATTCGCCATCTTGTTTCAAAAGGGTTGCCATTTAAAAAAAAAATGTAATTTAAAATTTAAAATGAGGTATTAAAAAATTGGAAAATGAAAAAGATTTTTTTTATGTGTTTGGCCTTGATACAAAGATTCTGGAGCAGTTTTTGTTTCTGAAAATTTGTTCTTTTGTTTATATCTTAAAAAGTGGTTGAATTATAGCACTTTGAATTTCTATCATGGCTAACACTTTGAAACGATCTTGTATTTGTCCCGCGATACCACACTTATTCGCCTATTTCGATGGAAGAAGGCATGTGGATAGTATACATCAATATCTCGACCAAGTTCGCTGGCCAGCTTCATCAGCCATCTTGTTTCAAAATGGCGGCCATTAAATTAAAAAAAAATTATATTTAAAGTGAAGTGCAAAAAAATTAGAAATTGAAAAAGGTTTCTTTCTTAAGTATTTGACCTTGATATAAGGATTCAGGAGCATTTTTTGTTTGTCTTTATCTTAAAAAATGGCTCAGATATAGCAGTTTCAATTTCTAAAGTGGGTGACATTTTGAAAAATCTGATTTTTTGCCTGCGACAGCACTCGTATATATCAACCGATTCCGATATGAGTGAGCATGTGCACAGCAATTACTAAGGTCTCGACCAAGTTCACTGGTTAGCCTCATCTACCATGTTGTCTTAAAATGGCAGGCACTTTAAGAAATCGCCGAATTTGGCAGCCAAATATAAGTGACTTTAAATAAAAGCAGCTTGGATAAAGCTGACTAATTTCGCGAAATTCTCATTCATAATGATTTAGTATTGATAAAAATTAGTATTGAATCTCCTACATTCGGTTTCCACTTAATTGAGCTTCGTGTGTTTGAATAATATAAGTTGGCTTTTTAAAAATAAGGAATATGAAAGCTACCTCTTCCTCCCGGCACTGGCCGGAAGGACTTTTTTTAAAATGATTTCTTTTCGGACTATATTCATAGAAGTTTGATATTTGAATTTCCTTACCAATTTTACATTTCCATATGAAGTTGAAAAGATGTGGAACGAAAGAAAAAACTTCTAAAATATTTTTTATTTTTTTAAAATGAAACATATAATGTTTATAAGGTAATGGGACGGAAATTTTGAAGATTGCAGATTGGTATTTTAGTAGCGAAGTTTTAAAAATTTGCAGAGTTTCACTAAAGTTTAGAAACAAAATTCCCAGACTTTCTATGAAAAAAAGGGTTATCAAACACTAGTGTACATTACATAAAGGAATGAAAATGAAATTTTTATAAATTTCAAGCACACTAGAACTGACCGGGTTCAAACACTGGACCTTCCGCTTTGAATTAAAGTTACCAGTGCTTGATTATATCGCCTCAATATTTATCACTGCAGCTCTGTCACATTTCCTTGGTGATTTTCCCTCTAGAAACCGTCACAAAATAGTTTGAAATTGGTTTAAAAACGTTTAAATATCTAATCTGTTGACCGCTTTGTACGAAGATCTATACAATTTATCCGACTGTACTCTATTCCATATTCGCTAAATAGAAGCGCAATTAAAACTGCCGTTTGGAAGTTATCTTACCCACTCATACATATACATACAGATCATGATTATAATGTTTAGTACAATTGAATGACTGGATTAAAAAATTTAAAAAAACTTTTACACATAATATAATAAGTAATATATAAAAATGATGAAAAACAGTAATTTTTCTTTTCAATTACAAATTTTCGATGCGTGAAACTTTCGTAAAACACTACAAACATCTAATCTATAATCATGTTTGTTACACACATTTTACAGTTTTACACTGTCAAAGGTTATTGATGAGTTCTTAAGTGTTTTTGACAATAGAGGTTCATAAACGAGATCTTTGATCTAATCAAACAAAAATAAATGTAAAAACTAAAACTAAACCTGCGGCGCTAAAATCCATTAAGATTCATGGTCTACAGTGCATAATCCTGTTTTCTTGAACATGCGCCCTGGCTGCTTTGCAGCATATGTCCAGGCCAGGTGGTCAGTCTAACACGGATCTCTCTCGGTGTTTAAATTCCAATCAAGCTTGGTACTTATTTCATGTATCCCGAATATATAAAAGGATGAGTGAACATTGCCAGTCAGCAGTCCATGTTCTGTAGCGTGGCAGAGTGATACGCGGACTACTAGGCTACATAAAAAGAAATCACTTGGTATAAAATCCAGGGATCTTGGTGGCCTTGTGAATATGGGTAAATCATCGTTAGCCGCATGTTCAATGCAGCGTTGAGCGGGGAAAGAAACTTTGAATGTTTTTCTTTATGTTCATGCATCACCCATTTCATTGTGGGAAGTCAAGGAGGAGATGGATTACGGGGAACATAGACTAATAACTATTACCTTATCAACAGACATCCCAAGCCTTCCAAAGAGGCGCTACAGAACGAAAGATGTTTCTTTCAAGCGATTCAACAAAGCACTATCAGACAAAATTGAAGAACAGTCGTTTACTTTCCAAAACACCTATTCAAAAGAAAGTTTTGATACAAAATACTCCAGGTTCATATCAATAATCAAGGATCTGTGCGAAACCCATTTCAAGAAAAGAAAAAGTACACACAGACCAACTATAACATGGTGGAACGAAGAGCTCCAAAAACAAAGAAATTACGTAAGAGCCCTACGCAAAAAGGCTAATCTTCCGGAAGCGACACCTGAAATTTATATAAGGTTCAAACAAGAAAGGGCCAAATATAGAGGACTAATCCAAAATGCAAAGAAGGAAGCTTGGAGCAAATTTTGTAGAAACTCCAAGGATTCTTACGGAAAAATTAAAAAAGTTGCTTTCCAAGACTTTTACAGTAAAGAAGCATATGCCCTCTCGACATCCACTAACCTTACCCAAACAAAACAATCCTTCCAAGAACTAACTAATTCAGTATTTGGCCAATCTCATACCCTCCACCATTCAACTTTTCTCTAGATCCATCAGCACCCCCTTTCATGACCCAAGAAGTATCAAGGCAGTATTTTCATTTAACAAGAATAAAGCTCCAGGAATTGATGAAGTGGATCACTACATATTACGCAATATATTCAAAACCCAAGGCAACCTTTTATTAGATATGTGTAATGCTCTCTTAAAAATTAACTACTTTCCAGATCCGTGGAAAATTGGTGAAATTGTATATTTTTAGAAAGTTGGAAAACCACCCACAGAGAGCAGTTCATACCGACCCATATCACTCTTATCAGTATTTGGGAAAGTATTTGAAAAACTAATTCTTAGAAGAATTAACTACTTACTTCACATCAACAAAGACAACTTTCCATCTCAACATGGCTTCACTGAAGGAAGATCCACATATACAGTCCTACAAGAGCTCTTCTCAGAATTAGACCTTCTTAAACAAGAAAATGTTTATATTTCATTACTTTCAATAGATTTTCAAAATGAATTCGATTGCCTACCGTGAACGGTGACCCTACAGGCCCTTGAAGACTTGGACGTAGAAACACTTTACATAAATACACTAAAATCATTCCTCTCTAACCGAGGTGCCTATCCAAATTGGATGGCCGATGCGATCCACTGGTTTTCAAAAGGTTATCCAGAGGGTTCCTGCCTAGGCCCATTCCTTTGGCGCGTTTTCATACAGGGTTTGCTAAATGCACTCAGAGCAAGCGGTATTAAAGTAATAGCTTTTGCAGATGGCCTACTCCTAATATTATTTGGATCGACAAGACTTAAATTAGAAAACATGGGATCGATAACCTTGGACATAGTAAGTGATTGGGCTCGGCAGAATTCAATGAGGATTTCGCATGAAAAATGTAAAGTCTTAAACCTGAGAAGATCACGCTTTCTCAAAAGATCCCCCATATTCAAACTGGATAATATAAATTTAAAATCTGATTCAACAATGCCTTACTTGGGCCTGATTCTTGATCGGACATTATCTTTCCTACCATATCTCAGAATGAAAAGAACAATAGTCACTCAAATAACACAAAACCTCTTAAAATTTTCTTCTTCCTCAGGAGGACTATCAAAAACAATCCTCAAAATCTGGTATAGTACAATCTTAGAAAAAAAGATTACATATGGAGCGGCAATTTGGCTAGACAAACTTCAGAAGTCACACGGAATACGTTTAATTTCTTCAATCAAAGCTCAGTGCCTCCTCTTGATCACGGGTGCATACAGGAAATCTCCAACAGCGGCTCTTTGTATGCTCTCAGGTATACCACCACTTGCCAATCGTCTGCAACAAATTTCAACAACTGGAAAAGTCCTATGCCTGGGCATTCCATCAGAAGATTACTTACCAGCCCTATTCCAATCCAAGTCCTTAAAATCAGCTTCTTGCCCCAACGAGTATCACTTCTCTTGAGCAGAAGAATCAAAAATCAAATCCGACATAAACCTATTTACTGATGGATCAAAAACAGAGTACGGGACAAGACTCGCCTTCTGTGCCTACTCAGAAAACCAAATGATTTTCTCCTTACAACAGCAACTCAATATAGAAAACTCAGTATTTCAAGCTGAGCTAGAAGCAATTAAAGAAGCAATATACTGGTCAAACAACAGCAAATTCCATAGCTTCACAATCCACTCCTACAGCCTTTCTGGGCTCAAGGCTCTAGAAAACAACACATCAACAGATTACCAGGTGCAGTCTATCATTCGGGAACTTCAGATGTCATGCAAAATTTTCATCTTCAATTGGGTTCGAGGACACACTGGGATACACGGTAACGAAACTGCTGACAAATTGGCAAGAGCGGCAACTTTTCCATCCGACACGATACCAAAGAAATTTGTTCCTTTTTCATCTTCATTTCTAAAAAGAAAATTTAAATTGCAGCTCCTTGCCAACTGGCAAACCGCATGGAACACAGGCACCACGGGGAGATTCTCTTACGCACTTTGTCCAAAGGTCACAGAAGATTTCTTACTTCATCACAGGAATCTATACATTTTTGCAACCGTACATGGTCCGTTTCCTTCCTATATTTCCAAATTTGGAAAGTCAGCCTCATCGCGGTGCACATGCGGGCAGAGGAACACGTCATTACACTATATAACAGATTGTACCTTAATATCAGCCTTTCATATAAAAAAAGCACCCTGCTTTAATCTAGCATCATGGTTTAAAATTATTCTTAAACAACCGTGTTTACTTAAAAAAATAATAGATTGTATATCCCTATTAGAAAAAAATCAACACTTATTCCAACTTCCTCCTTTGGACGGACTCTCTGATGAAGAAAACTAATAAATGCTGCCACTTCAGTAGACTGATTTCACTTTTTGAACTTGCTGCTAGCAGTGTATTCTATTTTTTCTTAATGCAACTCATTGACAGCGCAATTAGTTTCACTCCTGCTCAACAGCCTAAAACATCTGTTAGGCATCATTTACATACCTCTGTATCATTGTGTATTCTAATTCTATTTCATTTTATTATTCTACTAAGTATTCGCATTGCTTATTGTTATTGGTACCTCTATCGTGTATTATTATTATTATTTGCATCGTGTTTGTCTTATTTGACATTCTTATTGTTGGCATCACTACAGTACAGTACTCATTAGCGCCAAATTTAATCTGCATAGAGTTAAAGTCTTCTCTTGCACCGTGTTTCACTTGTAAATAATAACATTGCATCAATTTTAATTTGTAAAATATCAACTTATTATTATTATTTTTTCTAATTTTTTTTTCTTTTTATTAGCATTTGCATATAATTCTTGGTTCAATTCTTACTTGCATATGGGTTCTGACATCAAAATAAGAATTAAAACTCACTTCAAAAAGAGCTCTATCATTGAAAACGAAGTATTGCTTTGAACATTGTTATTTGTTTTCTAGCATCGTGCTTTTCTGTAATTAGTCTCCTGTGTCAGTACTTATATATTGTTTTATTTTTTTATGTGTAACAGTGTAATCCAGCATTGTATCCTATATGAAAAAATGGGAAAAACTTCTTTTAACTCCCTTTGTTTTTGTTGTATCTGTAAGTCCTATTAAGTGGATTTACCACATTTGGTGGTTCGCATCTGGACTTCTTTTGTTTAGTGTATTTTTATTGTTTTTTACTTGTCCACCAGTGTATAATACTGTAATCCAGCATTGTATCTTATAGGAAAAAATGGGAAAAACTTCTTTTAACTCTCATTGTTTTTGTTGTATCTGTAAGTCCATTTAAGTGGATTTTCCACATTTGGTTCACATCTGGACTTCTTTTGTTTAATGTATTTTTATTGTTTTTTACTTGTCCACCAATGTATAATACTGCATTATGAGTTTTTTTTTCCCCTTTCAAAATCTGTAATGTACATAAGATTGTATGATGATAAGTCCAGCACGCTTGGGTTATAACTGGGCTGCCACTTGTAAAATTTCTGTATAATTTTGTAAGTTTTAATATATAGGGGTCTTATTCAACGAAGGTATTTCCGGGCCCTGACTCCGGCAGCGGCCCGTTATTATGGTAGTTATTCTGCTGGGCGGGGCTTGTTGAGCTAAAACAATATTGGTAGGCCTGCCCGCCTGGCCTGAAACTAAAACTGAACCTGAAACTGTTCATGCATTACATCACTCATCATGTGTGTAATAGTTTTGAAAAAATATTTTTTTTAATTCTGGTTATTCATTTATATCTACCCTGTACATTCGTTACACCTTTGTTTTCGGAAAGTAAAATAGTTTTAAATAAACCATAAAAAGAAGCTAACACAACAGATTTCAAAAAAGAGTGAGAAAAGTCGTTGAGGTAAGGTGTATTTTTTAGGTACCTGAAGAAATATTAAATTAAAGGAGAATGTTCGTTAAATTAACCTTTAACTGCTGTTAGCAGTAACAAACCGCTTTTCTTTTCAATTTACAAATTTTAACTTGTGGTTTTCAGTATAACTACAGATACTAGTGAAATTTTTTTTGATTGTATCCACAGTACTATCGTTAGAAACTTCTGAATGGTGAATTTTAATAATGACATCGTACGTAAGGATTAGTACAGAAACAGTTAATGATCTTTTTATTCATCTTTTTTGATCAAGTCGTCCCACAAACCTCTCATACAGTGCGCTGCAAAAGTTCAGACAATGATCGATTATGCTTTTGTAAGGAGAAGTATGTAACGAATTGTTGTAACTCAACTGTCATATTTAACCTGTTGTAAAATACTCCTTTTATTTTATTTATGTAATCTAACGATTCGTATATCTCTTTTCTTTTCTGCCGCTGGAAGACCTATCGTGTTTCCATGGAAATAGGTTTTGATAATATATAAACATTCTGAGATGTTCTATGATGTTCTTTGTAGTTGAGTGTTGATTGTGCTTTGTAACAGTGATGTCTGCCGTTTTGTCCATATAAATGCATATATATATTATGAAAAAGGTGTTGCTGCATTATTTATTTGATGGTCATTCGTCTTTATTTACTACAAGCGAAACCTGCGCTACCGAGAAAAGTAAGCATGAACTTTAATTGTTTAAAGAAGTATAATATATAATCTATATTAAAAAGCAGTAAACAAACGTTTAATATGCACAAATAATGCGTGAAAAGCAGCAAACAGCTGTTTCGAATCGACAGCGAGATTCTTCTTCAGTGCAACATAGGGAAAAAATAACAGCGTGCTAGAAAATACAAGGCTGAGCAAAATGATAGACGGAGACGCGCTGCCTTATATACCCTATGCGGGTAGCGAAAGCGCCAGAAACAACCAATGAAAAAGAAGCAGTGGAAACGACTGGGTGGACAAGTAGCGACATCTACCGGAGAAGGAGAGAAAAAGAAACCAAAAAACAGGAAATTAAATTAATGCTTTCCAAATACTTGGAAAATCTGGAGTACTAGATAAGTCATTGACTAAGGAGTGAGAATATTTTAATGATGTGGTAAGCTTCAGAAAAATCAAGATCAAGGTTAGAAGAACAATTTTGGATAATGGTGTCTGAGGAAAAATCGAACCTATGTTGAGAAGACCAAGAATGTTGAGCAATAGCAGAACGTTTGAGCTCCTGATTTTTAACATAACCTTCATGCTCTTTTAAACGAAATCTAAGAACACGTTTAGTCTGGCCAATATAAGAAAGGCCACACTGGCAAGAGATTTGGTAAATACTCCAGTTATCTAGGCGATCAACGGGGTGTTTGAGATTTGAAAAAGTGATTTTATTAACAGGAGAAAAAATAACAATAAAATCAAACCTTCTTAAGATTTTAGCAATTTGCTGACTGATTTTAGGAAAAAATGGTAACACAACTGAAATATTAGAGTTGGAATTAGAATGCTTTTCAGAATGGACGGGTTTCGTCAATTTCTTATAAATAGAATCAATAATATTAGAGGAATAACCACGATAAACAGCAATAGCTTTGAGGTAATTAAGTTCAGCACTAAGTAACTGAGGAGTGGAACAAATATTGGTAGCCCGAAAAACAAAAGTATTGAAAGCAGCGAATTTCTGGTTAGGGGGATTAGAAGAATGCCTGTGAGGTGGGAGACTGACAGCAAAAGGTTTACGAAAGACGGTAGTCTGAAAGCCATTTTCACAACGAATAACAAGGACATCGAGGAAAGAAAGACAGTTATTGGTCTCAATTTCAGAGGTAAATTGAATGCAGGGATCAATGGAATTCATAATAGAGAGAATATGATTAATATCCGAATTTATTTCAAACAGGACATAAACATCATCAACATAACGAATATAGAACGGAAATTTTAAAATTTCAAAAAGTCTGACCTCAAAATTGTGCATATAAATATCGCATAAAATTGGACTAAGAGGATTATCCATAGCCAAACCATCAATCATGCGGAAGAAATAACCATTGAAAACAAAAGTATTCTGCGACAAGCAAGCGCGAGAGAGAAGGATAAGTTCCTCGATTTCAAAATAAGAGATATGGAATTCACAAAGCCTCTTCTTGAAGCAATCTAAAGCCCCCTCAACCGAACCGATTTTTCCAAATACGAAGATTTGTCGAGAAGAACAATCTGACCACCTTTGTCAGCCTTAGTAATGATTAAGTTTGGATCAAAATCAGGTGTAGAATTAGCGAGGCTGACATGTAAGGAATATAACTCGCGCTCTATATGAGCAATTTTATGGCGAGTCTCTTTAATCAGAGCTCTTAAAAGAGCTAATTTAGATCGAAATAAGACCTTGACAAATCTATTAGAAGAAAATAAATTACTACGTATAGAAATGGAATTAGGAATTACCTTCTTACGCCTACAGTCAAGTAGGAAATGTAAGTGTTCCATAAACCTGTACTTTTTTAATCGTAAATTACAAAACCTATTGAATTGAGACATTGCGGGGAAAAAAATAGAGAAAAAGAAAAAAGAAAGAAATCACAGAGGAATAAAGGCCTGTTAAAGCCGAATACATTAGAATAGCAATTAAAGCCTTTGTGCAGGAATATTAAAAAGCAGTGCAGAAATTCTCACTCTTTAGTCAATGACTTATCTAGTACTCCAGATTTTCCAAGTATTTGGAAAGCATTAATTTAATTTCTTCTTTTTTGGTTTCTTTTTCTCTCCTTCTCCGGTAGATGTCGCTACTTGTCCACCCAGTCGTTTCCACTGCTTCTCTCTCATTGGTTGTTTCTGGCACTTTCGCTACCCGCATAGGGTATATAAGGCAGTGCGTCTCTGTCTATCATTTTGTTCAGCCTTGCTTTTTCTAGCACGCTGTTATTTTTTCCCTATCTTGCACTGAAGAAAAATCTCGCTGTAGATTCGAAACAGCTGTTTGCTGCTTTTCACGCATTATTTGTGCATTTTAAACGTTGGTTTACTGCTTTTTAATATTTCTGCACAAGGGCTTTAATTGCTATTTTAATATAATCTATATTCTGTCACTGTTTATTTTAAATGAAAGTTCGCCAAAATGCTTACAGATCACGAGACTGAAGCTCTAATATATTATTAATACTGATTTGCATTGTTTAAAATAAAATAAAACATTAAATAACATTAATTAGCTGTAGTAAAACAAAAACGCATGACAAATTATTAAACATAAGCAAAATGGCTTCCTTGAAAGAGAATAATATTACGAAACTAAGTAATGACAATTTTTCCATTTGGAAATTCAAAATGCAAATGATTCTTATAAAAGAGGATTTATTTGATGTAATTGAGGATGAATCTCCAGAAATTCCGGATGATAAATATTTAAAACGCGACAGACAAGCAAGAGCGTTAATTAATTTATGCATAGAAGATTCTCAAATTATTCATGTCAAATATGAAACCACGGCAAAAGCCACATGGAATAAGCTTAAAGCTATTCACGAACGTATCTAGTAAGCTTTTCTTATTACGAAAATTATACGCTACAAAAATGCCAGAAGATGGTAACATGAATGAGCATATCGCTCAAATGTTCGAATTAGTGGATAGGTTAAAAGCCGTTGGTGAGGAAATAAAAGATGATCATATAGCGGTATTGCTTTTAGTCTCAGTTCCTAAATTTTACGATAACTTAACTGTTGCCATGGAGGCGCGACCTGAAATCGAAATAAATTCCCAATTAATAAGAAATAAACTGACAGGCGAGTACAATCGTAGAATGGAAATGAATAATGATCGTGGAGTTTCACAATCTTTAAAACGAATGTTTTTAAACAAAATCGGCCTAAAAAGGACAAATTCTGTTCTCATTGCAAGAAAAGAGACCATTGCCGAAACGAATGTTATCATTTGAACAACAAACCTTTTCAAAATCGCAATTGGAATAAATCTTATTATCCATTACAAAGTAAAAATAACAAGAAACAAAACGTTGATCTCAGAAGATCGAATTTTATCTCCATGACAACGAACGATAAAAATATGAATCAAAATAAAGTATGTATGCAAAGCATCGCTCAAAATTTCCAATTCTAACCATGATTGCAGACGATCTAGTGAGAGAAAAATAAAAGAAATAAAAACTCTGGATACAAGTTACGATAAAAATCCATTAAATAAAAATAATCAAATGAATCGAGAAGCTAATTCTGTCTTGAATAATGAAAACAAAAATACTGAAGAATACACTTTAAAACTAAACGGTAATTTAACGCAAAATTTTAAAGAAGATTTCTATGTAGATAGCGGTGCAATACAACACTTGGTTAATGACATAAATATGTTTACATATTTTAATTCGAACGCGGAACCTGTGAATATTATTATTGCAGATGGGAAAAGTTTATTTTCGCAAGGTATCGGTAACGTTTACATTTCAACAAAATTGTCTGGCGGAACTAGTCATGATGTTATTCTAATGAATGTATATTTCTTGCCTGAATTAGAGTAATTTAATATCGGTAAAAAGAATTACTGAAAAAGGATTTACTGTTGCATTTAACGAAAGCAAATGCTTCGTTACAAAGAATGAAATTACATACTTAGAAGCAGTTTCAAGTAATAATAGTCTTTATAAGGTAACGTAAAATGAATATACAGGGAACAGCAAAAACCAAACGTTCTTTTTGAAATGCAGAAATGTAAACTGCATTAATTTATGGCACAAACGCCTTGGTCACCGAAATTCAGATGCTATTAAGCAACTCGTGAGAGAAAATCTCGCTGATGGCATCGAAGTTGATAACTGCGAAAAAGTTAATAATTGCGAAAATTGTATTAAAAATAAACTTTCAGATTTTTCCTATCCGAATGAATCAAAGTTCAAAGCAAAGAGTCCGTTTGAGATTGTGCATAGTGACCTATGCGGCGCCATGAAAACCACCAGCATCGGTGGGAAGCGTTACTTCCTTACTTTCGTTGACGATTTTTCACGTTTCACTATGATTTATCTAATAACAAACAAAAATGAAGTTTACGCTAAACTGAAAGAATACGTCACTGTGACTACGAATAAATTCAATAAGAAGCTAAAAACGCTGAGAAGCGACAATGGAGGGGAATATATAAGCAATGAAATGGAAGAAATCATGGAATTGAACTCCAGTTCACAGTGCCACATTCACCACAACAGAACAGAATTGCGGAAAGATAAAATAGAAGCTTAATGGAGATGACAAGGTGCCTCCTGTATGAAGCTAACCTGCCACACAAATATTGGGGAGAAGCCATAATGACAGCAAACTATTTGCAGAATAGATTGCCCACTAAAGCCAAAATTAAAACACCGTATGAGTTATGGAATGGTCGAAAACAGATTTATCAAAAATCAGAGTTTTTGGATCTAAAGCATTCGCACACATTCACAAAAGTGAAATAGAAAAACTAGACGAGAAGGCTGTAGAAGGAATTATGATTGGCTATGATTACAGAAGTAAAGGATATCGGATTTTAATATCTGACCATAAAGTAATCATAAGTAGAACAGTCAGATTCATTGAAGACGTAACCTCCGACAGGGAAATTACAGTAGTTCATTTAAAACAAGCAGAAAATGAAGAAGAAGAAGAAGTGAATGAAGAAACATCTCAAGAAGATTCGAATATTATGAAGAAACAATCTCCGACATAAATGGAACCAAGAAGATCCCATAGAATTAATAAAGGAAAACCGCCAGAAAGGTTAACTTATTTTAGCAATGAAAGAACCTGCTAGTTTCAAAGAACTGAATTCTCTTAATCCTGATGAAAAGAAGAAATGGTTCGAAGCAATCGAAGAAGAGATGCAATCTCTCAAAAAGAATCGTACATGGGATCTTGTAAAGCTATCCAAAGATAAAAAGGCAATAGGCTGTAAATGGACGTTTAAAGCCAAGTTGAACGAAAATGGCACAGTTGAGAGATATAAAGCAAGGCCCGTAGCAAAAGATTACAACCAAAAGTTCGGAACAGATTACGATCAAACTTTTGCCCCAGTAGTCAAGCACACAACCATAACAGCATTTTAACCCCCTCACTGACAAGCCCGTGTTAATACGTTCACTAAGCTCCAGGTTTCACTGCAATACAAGCAATATTTAAAGTAATATAATCTCTCTATTCTAAAAAAAAGTAACTACCGCTGTCACCGCCGCCGCCGCCGCCGGTTTTGATTTTTTTGTGACCGGAGGTCTTTCTTCGTTAATATTGAGAAAAATAATGCATACAAAAATATGAAAATCAGTGGTTTTATACAGAAATGTTTGATAAACACGCTGATGCAGACAGTTTTCAAATCGAAGAATTATTTTAAGAGATATTTAATGCTAAAGTTGGACAAAATCGTTCCACTAAAAAAGTTTTATAGCAGCAAAAACTATACGTGGCAGTGTAATCATTTTTAGATCATTTTATGCGTTAGAATTTGCCGGAGTGCAGATTGCATTAATTTTTTTATTTTGACTCATTTTTTCAGGTTTTATTTCTATTTTAAATTCAAATTTTCAGCATTTCTAGAGATATTTTTTACAGATTTCAGAAAATTGTATTAATTTAAACTGTTGCCAACTGTATAAAAAGCGCAAGCAATAATGTTTGCTTCAAATTAAAAATTTATTTACACGTGACTATTATAAACAGGAAAAAAACTTTCAAATTAGAATTAAATAATTATGTATAAAAAGCAAGAACTTATTAAAAATTACGTCATAAAAAGTATACACGTGAATTTTAAAAGAGAAAGAATATTGTAAAATAATAAATTCATTAACATGCGTTAGAAGTCTTAGGAGAAATTACGTCATATTTACGTCACATTATAGTTATTACATAAAATGAACACAAAATAATATTGCAAAAAATTTTAAATTTAGAAATTGCGATAGACATTTATTTAATATTTTGAGAGAATATTTTCAACTATTTTTTTTAGGAAAGTGCAAATAATATTTCATTACTAACAAAAGTACTTTCACGCGATTATTTAAAAGAGAAAGGATAGCTTGGTAAAAATTACGTCAGATTAAAAACGATTAATTTAAAATGTCTCATTTAAAAGAACTTTCTTTTCGCTTTGTTAAAAAATACCAGGAGACAAAGACTCTGTTTACTTAATTCCTTTTATATTAGCTTATTTTGAAATGTTGTTACACATGTCTACGTCATCAAGTTATTTTTATTTCGAAGTTTTATTTGTATTTTTATTAATGTTGTACGAATTTATTTGTTCTTTCGTTATTTAAAATAAAAATTATGTCAATTTGTATAATTTGGCGAGTGGTTTGGCGATTTATATAATTTGGCGAAATTGGTCGACGGGATAATCAAGTAGTACCGCAGCGGATTTGGCGTTAAAATTCCCCAATCAAAGAGAAATGAATAGAAATTCGTTTATAGGGAGATCGCCACTGTTTTTTTTAAATTATAATTTAATCTTTCGAAATCTTTTTAAAGCCGATCAAATTAGCGTGCATTTAGAGCCTGCGGTGTCTGGACGGGGGTTGGCGAGCGTAGCTCGTAGGGGGCCGAGCCCCCTAGTTCTATTAAATTAATGTATTTTTAATACATTGAACAATGATTAATACTTCCAAGGATTGCATTCATATTCGTTATTAAGTTTTTTTTATAAAATGTTCAAAGAATAATTTTTTAAGCATTTAAAACTAAATGCAGAAGAAACAATATTACAATTTTGCCCTTTTAGAAGACAGTCAGAGGGTTAAACAGCTGCAGCTCAGAAGAATATGCATGTGAAACATGTTGATATCACAACAGTATTCTTGCATGGAGACCTCAAGGAAGATATGGTACAACCAGAGGGATATGTTGAACCTGACGTTAATCATGAGAAGAAAGTTTACAAATTAAGAAAAAAATCTATATATGGGCTTAAACAAGCTGCATATGCGTGGAATCAAAAGATAGCAGAAGTTTTGCTGAAAAAACAATTTCAAACAAAGTATGGCAGATGCATGTTTATTTATAAAAACAGATGAAAATTAAAATATACTAATTATTCTGTACGTAGATGATCTTATTTCTTGTAAAGATGAAACAAAAATGAACAAAGTGATTAATATTCTGAAAAAAAACTTCGAAGTTAAAAATTTAGGTGAAGTGAAACATCTTGAAATAAACATCCAAAGAAATATTGATGGAAGCTTTGAATTGAATCAGAAAAATAAAATTGAAAAATTACTTAAGAAGTTTAACATAGAAGAGAATAAGCCCACATACATACCAATGGAAACTTCATACCCAAAAAATGAAGATGACAGTAATTTTCTCGACTATAATAATGAATATAGACAAGCCATTGGAGCTCTTCTTTACATAGCAACAGTGTCACGACCGGACATTGCCCTAGCAGTTAATATACTAAGCCTAAAAATTTAAAAACCACTAGAAAAGACTGGAAATCAGTTCAAAAGATTATCATGTATCTAAACACAACAAAGAACCTGAATCTTGTTTTAAGCAGCCAAATTGACCCAATTCTCCCTTTCTACTCTGATGCAGATTGGGCTGGAGATAAAGCGACCAGAAAGTTTACAAGCGGTAACATCTTTCTTTTAGGAGACAATCCAATATCATGGTTCTCAAAACGCCAAAATTGTATTGCTCTGTCCACTGCCGAATCAGAATATATAGCAGCTGCAAATGCTGCACAAGAAATACAGTGGTCGCTTACTCTACTAGAAGACTTAGGCCTCAAACAATCCTTACTTATTATGCTATATGAAGATAATAAATCTTGTATAGTACTGACACAAACTGGGAAACATAGTGCTAGAACCAAGCACATTGATGTCGAATATCATTATATTAGACATTTACAAGAACAAAATATAGTGCTTGTTGATTACTGTAGTTCAAAGGAAATGATTGCAGATATATTAACAAAGCCACTTCCCAGACCCCAATTTTTAAAATTAGGGGAAAAACTAAATTTAATTTCTCTTTCAAACCGCTAGATTAAGAGGGGATGTTGTAAAATACTCCTTTTATTTTATTTATGTAATCTAACAATTCGTATATCTCTTTTCTTTTCGGCCGTGTTTCCATGGAAATAGGTTTTGATAATATATAGACATTCTGAGATGTTCTATGATGTTCTTTGTAGTTGAGTGTTGATTGTGCTTTGTAACAGTGATGACTGCGGTTTTGTCCATATAAATGTATATATATTATGAGAAAGGTGTTGCTGCATTATTCATTTTTCAGTCATTCGTCTTTATTTACTACAAGCCAAACTTGCGCTACTGAGAAAAGTAAGCATGAACTTTATTTGTTTAAACAAGTATAATATATAATCTATATTCTGTCATTGTTTATTTTATATGAAAATTCGCCAAAAAGCTCACATAACCTTTATTCACAAACAATAAATTTTAAATTATACACTTTACATAATATATAATGACAAAAAAGCAAAATTAACATTGTGGCAAAAGTATAGACAATCTGTCTATTTACAGAAAAATAACCATAAATTAAAATCGAACTGTACCTACATTGTGTACAATTAGTGCAAAAATGTGACTTTCCATCAAAGAAACTAAATCATGCATCACTTGGGGGTCTATTACGTATCAAACTAGTTTAAAAGCAGCTCGAAGTTCATTAACAGAGGAGTATTGTCAAAAATTTGCTTAAACTTTATGAGATATGATGTCACAAAAGTTTTCGATTGGGCCAGTCGAGAACAGTAATATTTTGAGAGTTAAACCAATTTTTTTTTTTGTATGCAACATGAATAGACGCATTATTTTGCTCAAATACATATTTTGGAACAGCTAAAAGTGCACCAAATGGCTGTAAATTGTTTTCCAATGTATGTATGTAGTCTTACGCTGCTTGGCGACCATTGAGTAACTTCAGAGATACTTGAGCATTAAAACAAAGTGAGGTCCAAATCATTAAAGAGTCACCTCCTTGTTATCGACTAAAGAAAATCCGAAGCTGTTTACGAAAGTCGTGCCAATAGTATGCCCACCTATCTGGGTCATCCAAATTCGGCCTTTTTTTTTTTTTTGTCACTGAATATAACAGTACACCACTTGAGTCCATATGGCATATGTTTGAGAGCCCACTGCATTCTCGTCAATTTATTATGAGATTTCAAGGCTGGTTGTTTTATCATTTTCATGTAAACTAATTTACATCTTTCTTTTTCATCTATGAATCGTATCCGTTGACACAGAAAGCTCTGACTCACTTTTAATGCGACTAGCAATCATCCTTTTTCTAGATGCCAGTGTATGGATCCTTCTACCATCTGGTTTTCTAGTCACACGAGGCCTTCCAGATCTATGTTTTGCTTTGAAAGAGTACCCTTAGACAGTTACTTGATAGACAGACTTCTTTCGACGATTCAACGTAGCTGAAATTTCTGCAACAGTCTTCCCTTTCGATTTCAGCTTCCATGCTTCAATTACTTCATCTGACTGAAAATTTCTAGCTCGTGGCATCTTCCCTAACAAATGCTGTCGCGAGGTGTACTTAAATACTTCATGCATGTGACGTTATAAGTTTGAAATTTGCGTTTTTCCGTGAACTGTTGCCAGAAATCAAAAAAGTGTCTAAACTTTTGCAATATGCAAATTTCACTTTTTTTCAATTAAATTAAATAATATAAAACTGTTATATTATTAACATTAAAACTTATTTCTGTCCTAAAATGTTTAAAATATATTTAAAAATAAGTACAGTCATTTGTGTAACCCAAGTGTTCGTATTTTTTATTTAAAGGTCAAATATCACCAGTGTCTAAACTTTTGCTGAGAGCTGCAATATGTATTCGACAATAGCTGGCACAGTAGTTAGGGTTAAGATAACTTTGGCAGGTTTGGGGAAAAAGTAACGATTTTTCAAAACGGAAATCACTATTAGATTAGACAAACTTTTAACAATAGATTTCATAGAAATGAAGTTAATCTGATTATACGGAGGCTGTGAAGAAGAAAACATAAATATAAAGAAATGTAGAATTTCTTAGTCGAAAAAAGTAAATTTTTTGAATTTTTCTCATTTTTCATTTCTCCCTGGAAATATTTTCATTTAATATATTTCACTAATAGACATATTCATATAAAGGTCTTGAAAATTGCTTAATTTTTATCTTCTTTAAGACTGAAAATACATGGTAAAGGTCTTTGCATACTGGGTATATTGAAATTGTTTTACAGGACGGGCGAAAAGTCCTTGACAAATTTAAAAAATAAATCAAAACCAACTAATTATATACACCGGAGTTTTGCAGCAAAGTGGAAGCAAATACTAGGGTGAGCAAAAAGTTCAGGGAAATTTGTAAAAGTTGCATTGTTATGCGCAAATTAACAGCATAAGCAACAAGGGCTATTCTTCAAAGTAGAGACCATCATAGTCCACGACTTTCTACCATCGTTCTGCAAGATTCCGGACTTGCTGGAAGTACCATGGCGGCTTCTTGGAATCGAAAAAAAAATTCTTGACATGTTTCTTCAACTTCATTAAAGGATTCAAACCCACGACCCTTTAATAAGTGTTCCAATGATCGAAAGAGGCCATAGTCAGGTGCAGCCATGTCTGGTCTGTACCATTAGTACTCCTATATACGATACATATTCTGGGAACTATTAGATTAAAAATTTTCCAGAATTTTCTGCTCAACCTAATAAAAAAAGTAGTTTCAATAACTGTCCATAGATGGAGGCACTCCTGCAAAGCTACCTCAAAATGGATAAATTTCTTAAGCAAATATTTGACTACAGATAATGTCAAAGATGGGTTTCTAGAGAAAATTTTAAACTAAGGAGCCACAACCTAAATTAAAGCAGAGGTTGAGGGAAACTCTCAGAAGTAAATTGGAGTTAAAGCAATAAATGTTTTTTTTTTCAGAAACTAGTTAAAATATATAAAAAAATATTTAAAAGCTTAATTACATAATTAATTTACAGTACATATACATTTAACGTCTGAATTTAA
The DNA here is from genome assembly GCA_963932465.1 of Maratus speciosus. Classification (NCBI taxonomy): domain Eukaryota; kingdom Metazoa; phylum Arthropoda; class Arachnida; order Araneae; family Salticidae; genus Maratus; species Maratus speciosus. The sequence goes on along the minus strand of OZ010795.1, from coordinate 104,538,112 downwards.
AAACCATTAAAGTACATAATTAATGAAAAACATAATCAGTATACTGACCAAAAACTAACTCACTCATTTTTAATGCGTGAGTAATAATAATAATAATAGTAATATAATAATAATAATAATAATAAATAAATAAAAATAATAACATGTATATATAACAGACTCCCTCTAATCCGCAACCCTAAAATCCACAAACGCCTAACATCCGCAAATCATAGCAGATCTAAGCAATGAAACTTTCAATTCATATGTAGGGGCAAAATTACAGAATTTTTAAGATTTATATCATTCTGTATGTATATACATGTAATTCTCGCTAATATGATTGAACTCATAGTTTCATGAAGGGAACATAAATTTATTTCTGAAAAAAATCAAGGTATTGCTAATATCACTTGTAATCACAATCTTTTTATCAAATATCTTTATGTATTAATCAGGCTTTTTTGGTTTTAAGACTTACTAAACCTGAAATAAAACTTCCTTACTCTATGATTTTGATGTGAATTAACGGGGTACCTTTTAGAGGAAAGTTTCATTGAATAATTCAAATATCTCATATTTGTTATGCATATTTAATTATACATTATTAATTATTTAGTTGAACTTTACTTTTAATAATTTAATCATTTTTTAAATTATCTTACATTTTATTATTTTATTTTATTACTTTATTTAATTATTTTAATATTCTTCTATATTGCAAGTATTCATTATAATTTAGATTGCATTATTACATTTAAATTACTGTTTAAAAAATGTAAACAAAGCAATGACCAGAAATCCGCACAACCTCTGGTTCCAAGCTGTGTGGATTTTAGGGAGTCTACTGTATCTATATATTACGAGTAATCTCTGATCAAATCTAATACTTAGATATCATAGACCTCCGAGCTCTCTGAGGGAGTTCACAAACTCTCTCAGTGAGTTTCAACTTTCCTCTGCTAGAGAGAGCCACTACCACTCACCCTGATTGGCTATAAAGCTTCACTTTAACTGATTGGGTGTTACGGCCGATTTTATTTTATGCGCATACGTACACTTTACATTTGTTCAGATCTCAAATACAGTGTCGTTCATTGGGTTTTTTACTAATATTCCGTAATCCGGGAACGTCGAGATGGATCCGCGATAGTTTATATAAAAATACTGTATACGAATTTCATTAAGATTAACTATGTAATAGAAAAATAACACAAGCCTGCGATGGTTGTGTTTTTTAACTTTTAATAATTCATTTTTACGTATTTCTTACCACTGAATACAAATATCACCTTTATTTCTAACCATCACGGCAGGATTTTTAGCAAATCGTAAATTTCGAAGATAAAAAAGAAAAAGATAGCGAATATCTGATATTAAAAAATAGAGGAGATCGTTCTTTTTTTTTTACTTTTAACAATTGATTTTTAATTTTTATGTATTTTTAGAGCTGAATGCGAAAATGATTTTTTACCTTGTGATAATTGATTTTTATGTACTTTGTAGCACTGAATCTGAAAATGACTTTCATTTTTAACCATCCCGTCTTAATTTTTCGCAAACCGAAAAATTTCAAAGTTAAAATCCAGCGAAAATCTGATATTATAGAATAGACGCAAAACAATTTTTATTCAGTTCAATTTAATTTAATTTAATAATTGATTCAATTTTTTTTGGATCATACTGAAAATTCATAGAGATAAACAGCTCAGGGGCCCGATGAGGTGGGCGGAGGGGCTCAAATTTAACTTTGAAATTTCCGATTTGCGAAAATTCCTCACTTGATGGTTAAACATAAAGGTCATGTTTGGATTCAGCGATACAAAATACATAAAAAACAAGTATTAAAAGTTAAAAAACACAGCAATCACATATATTTATTTATTTTATAGAATTAGTTTTTCGCTATTTTTTAACTTTTTAACTTTGAAATTTACGGTTTTCAAAAAATCGTTACGTGATGACATAATATATATATATATATATATATATATATATATATAATATATATATAAGCTAAAAAACATGACACAACCCAAATTTTGTAAGCTAGTGTAATTAATCTAATAATGAAGCTGCAATTTAGCCGTTGTAAACTGCATCATTTATATATCAATTGCATACATATTCAAATTGAATTTAATAACAGTTATAAATTACCAAATAAGAAATAATGAAAATGGTTCATTTACAATTTAATATGTAATAACATCATTCGTTGATGCTACTTAAAAAAGACTATTTGAACCATATATTTAGCAAAAAGGGAATAGTACAATGGAATGTAAAATATGATAAAAGTTTTGCATCTATAACTTGCTATTTGTATACTTAATATAAGAATACAACTAAGTAACTCCACACCATACAGCAGAATAACAAGTAATCTCAGAAGAAATTGTTAAAGAATATTATATTACTGATTATGATTTTAAATATATATGTATATATAACCATTATAAACAATTACAAATTATCAACAAAAATTGTGATTGTATAAATGATAAAGGAATTTATTTTTTGTTTATATTATATTATTTATTTATCGATAAATTTTAAATTTTCTTATGAAATAATACCGGAAACCAATGCAAAACAATTTACAATGTTTGAAATGTAAACTGTTTAATTTTTTATAACAGAGTTGCACGCGATAGCAATAGATTAAAAAAAATCGTACTTAAAAGTTATTTTAAAAACCATAAAAAAATTCGTAAATTGAGATAAAATTGTCAAAAAAATTGCATTTGAGAGAATATTTTTTCCTATTTGGCGATGTATTAATTTATCGATCAGATGTTTGTGAATATGTTTTTGCTTTATAATATGGATATGCAAAAGATTTATTATACACACACACACGCACATAAACATATATATATATATACAGTCAAACTTTCCTTTAACGGAGTCTCTATTTAACGAATTTTTCCACTTAACGAAATTTGCTGCTGAACCTTGAATTTGAATACTATTAGCATACAAATTAATCTCTATATCACGAAAAATACATTCTATATAACTAAGTTTATTCCACTTTCGTGCGTGTACAACATTTAAACGAAGAGGTTGCTGTTGCGATGAATGCATGAATTTATTTCAGCTGATTCTATGAAAATGAAATTATTTATATATTTAATCATTTCTTTTAAAGAAATGCTAAAAGTCTTCTGTACAATAAGAAGGTTTTCCAATTTCACGAAAATGTTATAGATGAATTGTTCGCATATTTACAATAGTGCGTAATTTTTTATGAACAGTGTATTTTTTATCAGAAACCTATACACAGTAATATTACAGACTTTTTTAAATTTAAAAAGTTGAAATACTCAGAAAAACCGAAAAAAATACATTACGCTTCATTTTTTGTTTACCTCTGTTTATTATGCATTTTTCTAGACATTATTCTAATTAAATTTTTCTCTTATATGTACATTACATAAAACAAAAGTTACTACCCGAATTAAAACACATTTTTCCAATATTTCCATTTTACGTCTATTTTTTCTTTTATGCATGTGTATTTTATTACTAAAATTTCATGAATTTTAGTTGATTTCTATTTAACGAATTTTCTTCATAACGAAGTGTTTAAGTGGAACAATGAGACTTCGTTAAATGTAAATTTAACTGTATATACAAATATTCAATAGGCGCACCTTTAGTTATACGGCACTCATCCAACCTTAAGAGACTACACTAGTCACACAAAACGACTCGGATGATAATGTTAATCCTATGCGGAAGTTATTTTCAAATATCTCGCTTGAATTTTGATATTTTCGAATGTTTTTTTTTTTTTTTTTTTTTTTGCATAGGATAGCTGAGGACGATCTACAACCGGACTAGTTTTTCCTTTTATGATTTTGGTTTCATATTAAAAAGAAATACTTTTACTTTCGTTCTGAACCGGTTCTGAAATTGAAACTATCCTAATATAAAAGAACTATAACCAAAATCGAAAAAGTAAGAACTAGCCCGGTTGTAGATCGTCCTCAGCTATCCTATAAAAAATCATTCGAAAATATCAAAATTCAAGCGAGATATTTGAAAATAACTTCCCCATAGGATTAACAATATCATCCGGGTCTTTTTGAGTGACTAGTGTAGGCTCTTAAGGCCAATTCTTCCCACTCTTTCGTTAACAAGTCCGGAGTAATGGAAGCAATAGCCTCTTTAATTCTGTGTCTCATCGCTGGCAAATCATCAGGAAGCGGCAGAACGTAGACACGATCTTTTATAAAGCCCCAAAGTAAAAGTCGCATTGCGTTATGTCAGGGGAACGCTATTGCCCAGCAATAACACTTTACGCTCAGGAGTCACCGTTTTGCGTATGTAGCACTGCAAGTGTGTGAATAACAAAGCAGTACTCGCGGATGCGCAGTATCTAAAACTGTTTGAGTTACCGTTTATTTGCGACCTTCAACCAACACTCTACAACGCTTACAGTTGATATTATTAAAATTTATAACTGGGGCATTCTTTTATGGATACTCTGTATCAGGGTTTGAAATTCAATTTTTCATAGGAGGGGAGTCTCCCTACCAACATTTATAAATGGAGGGGAGTTGAGCTATTTGGGAGGGAGAAAAAAATATGAAACCCACTGTTATTTTACGTGCTTTTTAAAGATTTGCATTAATTATTTTGTTATGTCTCTATTAATACAGACATGACAGAATACCATTGAAGCAATTTAAATCAACAACTCAGAATAATGACGCAAAATGTTTTTTTTTTTAATTTAAAAAAGTAAGAAAGCAGGAGTGATTCTGAGCAAAAAAAAAAATAAAATAAATAAATAAATTCTGAAACTGCGAGCAAATTTTCTGAAAGGTTAGAACAGAGGGAATGGGTGGGTGGGGGTGACGAAATTTGTCGTTATTTCGAGATCTTTTGACGAAATTTGCCGGTTTTCCGCGATCCTTTGACGAAATTCGAGTTTTTTGCGCGATTCTTTAACGAAATTGGTGATTTTTTCCCCGAACGATTGACAAAATTGATTTTTTCGGCGATCATTTGTCGAAATTCACAATATTTTTCTGTTGAACTGATGACCGATTTTTCACAATTTTCGGAAACTAATGCCTTAAATTTTCGGAAAATTCGTAACAGAATCAATCATCCCTGAATTCGCCAATCGGTCGCAGACACTTGTCAACTGATCTCGAGAAAAAAATAATGAAATTTGTCTATCGGTCGCATCGAAAATTCGTGAGTTTCAACGATCTTTTGCGGTAAAAAAAAAAAAAAAAAAAAAAAAATGCGTCAGTTAGTCCCGCGAAAATATCGGGAAATTTGCAAGGCGTTCGCGGGAGTTAATCGTAATTTCAAAATGCAAAATTTTCAGGAAAAGGGTGAAATTTTTTGGGCGGGAGTCTCCCGCCCACGATATCATTTTGGGCGCGAATCCCGCCATCCCGCGTTGAAATTCAAGCCCTGCTGTATATAAAATGAAATTAATATGCTAAAGGGAATAAATTCATAAATACAAATCGGAACTATGGACTTCTTAAATTAAATATAAGATCATTCAGAGTGAACAGATCATAAACGGGGGCAGACGCAGATAGGGATAACTCAACGTGAGAACGGATGAAGTTATAGTCCAGGGAATAATGTCTACGTCTAGTAAAATGACAATGCCTTTAGTATAAGAGTGGCTGTAGCTCTTCTAGTAATAAAATTTAGTAGTTATTGATTATCTATTGAAATTTTTTGGGAGATAGCGAAATAAATTGTTTTTCAAACATTACCCTTTCTCAAAATGTTCATTAATATGACACATATCTTTGACTTTAAAAAAAACAAATTTTACGGTTTAACCTTAAAAGGACCCTATCTGATCCAACAAATTAGGCCAATAAGTTAAAAACCAACTATAATATTTTAAACAAACATTTTTCATTTATAAAAAAAGACTTTTAACGTTCATCTGTATAATGAGCTTTTTACTTCAAGTCACTTAGTTTAAATATTTTACTTTATTTCATTTCAGTTTTTCATATTGTTTAATAGTCATTCTGTTTTTTTTTTTGTCATTTTAATCGAGCTATGTCACATTATCCTACTAATTATTGTTTACCTTAAAAAAGTGTCTTACCTTTTTTAATGTAAATACTCACATTATACATGTTAAATTACTAAATAATTAGGTGTAATTAAGTACCTGTATTAACTTTATTTTATAACTTTATTTTAACTATTCATCATCAACTATAACTGTAAAATATCTCGGGTTTGCCCAATAGTGCAACACATTGTAAATTACTTGTAATAATCATATAACTTTCATGAAACAGGGTCTTCCAGCCTGCTGGGGCTTCCGGGCTCATTCGCGGTTACTGGGGTCCCCGCGGAAAGGTGGGTATGAGTTTTCCCCTCGTGGACTAATCAGCTCCTACACCGAAAGTTTGGCTGTCCACGAGTGGGTGATTAGTGATCCTGAGTTAGTGTGAATTGATAACTTTCGTGTAAAAACAACTTTATTAGAAGTTCAAAATGTAAGCTTTCACTGTCAACCACCGACTTAAATACCTCACTAATCGCGTGTAGCAATGCGGCATCAAAAGGAATATGCACATTTACTAATAAAAGTAATACATGTAAGCACAGTACAATTTATTTTGATAAGAGAATGAAGTTAAGTATGCTCAATGTGTCCACCAGCAGCAGTAATACACATGCACTGGTAATTAACTATTTTTCACCACCTACGACTATTATAGGTTTCAAGGGTTGATAATCTACAAATGTTTAACTAAAGATGCCGCAGTTTCATATCTCTCACTTGCAAGAAAAATGACGCTATTCCAAAATATTAGTTTGCATATTATTGTACTAATAGGTTCTCATCTTGCTACAGGGTATCACCTAGTCTTGCTACATCAAAAAGTGCTATAAATGTAATGATCAGAAAACCATATAGATTATATGTCACTTTCACTAAAGAAAAGGGAAAAGCTCGAGGGAGCGTAAAATTTACTCAATCCTTTCTATCTCTTCTACATCTTAATTTCTTTATATGTACGTTGCAGTTACTGCTGCACCAAAATTTGGTTCAACATTGCACACAATTTTTAACAGTATATTATGGGTGGACGCTTGTTTCAAATGTTAAGTTTTATATGTATAAACGTTAGAGTGCATCTAGACTTTAAACTGAATACTGTAAACTACAACAGGTATAAATCTAGAAGAAGTTTCATATATGTTTGCTTTTTCTAGATTGAATAATATATGATAAAAAATACTTGATATTTTATGTAGCAATACTTAAAAGTTTATCTCGTAAACTGAAATTTTAATTTAAAAAAGTTGAAGAATATCATGAAATTCTTGCATCTCTTTTCGAAAACAAAGAACAAAAATAAGAAGAAAACTATATCATTATTCCTCAGAGATTCTGCGTATTTATTTCTAAAACTTACAACCGTGTTTTCTGAAATATTTACTGCATCTAAAAAATTTTATAGAAGTTTTTCTACGTAAATTTTTAATCGTAAAACTTCTATAAAAATCAAAAATCAGCTTGAGTCATATTAAATAGAAACATGCTACTTTTTTAAGCAGAAAAAATGTTATATAGATGCAAAAGCAGCTACGTTTTTTCAAAATTATGCAAAAACGACGGGAAATTGTTTTAGAGGATATTTCTCATTGAAAGTTATATGTATTGAGAACACAAATTTCACTTTGAGTAAAAATTTATTTATTTATCTCAAACAAGGAATATGCTCAGTTGGCCAAACAAAGATTAGATCACCTAGAAAAAAGAGAACAAACAAATAAAACAAACAAACAGGGAAAACAAAAAAGAGAGCACATGTTGATTTCCGAATTGGAATTACAGAAAAACAAATACATAGAAAAAACGAACTTTCATACTGCAATTGTAGCAAACTGAAATTTTCAGCAACACTCAACTTCGACAGTATAGTGTTTTTTTTTTCGGTAATTTTCACCTTTGGATACAAAACGGGAAGTGATTTGGTCAAATCAAATACGGAGGGTGTTTATAAATTTTTAGAAACATCTCGGGGCCGTTATTTTCATGTTTAATTTGTAAAGAATAGTTGTTTATAAGCATTGTTCAAAGCATCAGACGATAATTTTAATTTCAAATAACAAGCTGTTACAAGTATGTTTTGTAAGTTATTGGCATTTTTAAAATTCTTTATCGAAATCGTCTTAAAAATGTGTAAACTCTTTATCTTATACTATAATACGAGCAAAAATTGCGTGTGTATGTGTGTGTGTGTGTGTAAATTTTATCTTAAAAACGGCTCTAACGATTTTGACTAAATTTTGTATTTTACCATTTTCGGGCACGAAAAAACCATTGTCACATGTTTGAGAAAATTTGATTTGTGGGTCATTTTGGGTCATAATGGGTCAGGGTCAAGCTAACTATATCTAAAAACGCTCAAACGATTTTAATAATATTTTATATCACACTGTTTTTGGGCACGAGAAGGCTATTGGGCTAGGTCATATGTTCGAGAAATTTCTATTAGTGAGTCATATTTGGGTCAAAATGGGTCAAGCCCATTTTATCTAAAAAACGACTCTAATGATTTTGACTACATTTTGTATTCTATCGTTTTGGATTACGAGAAGACCATTGAGCTAAGTCACATGTTCGAGAAAATTCGATTAGTGCGTCATTTTTGGGTCACTATGGGTCAAGGTAATTTTATCTAGAAAACAGCTCTAACGACTTTGACGGAATTTTGAATGTTACCATTATCGGGCACAAAAATACCATAAGGCTAGATCGCATGTTCAAGAACATTCGATTAGGGCATTTTGGGTCACAATGGGTCAGATTCGAGCTAATTGTATCTAAAAAACGGCTCAAACGATTTTAACAAAATTTTGTACTCTACTGTTTCAGAGCACGAGAAGATCATTGGGCTAGGTGATGTGTTCGAGAAATTTCGATTAGTGTGTCATTTTTGAGTCACTACGGGTCAAGCTAATTTTGTCTAGAAAACGGCTTTAAAGTTTTTGATGAAATTTTGTATTCTATGTTTTTCGGGATCGAGAAGTCCAATGGGAAGTCCATTGTTAGGTCACATGTTCAAAAAAATTTGATTAGTGGATCATTTTGGGTTATAATGGATCAGTGTCAAGTTAGTTATATCTAAAATACGGGTCAAAAGATTTTAACTAAATTTTATTTCCAACCATTTTTGGGCACGAGAAGACTATTGGGTTAGGTCGCATGTTCGAGAAATTTCGATTAATGGGTCATGTTTGGGTTACTATCGGTCAAGCCCATTTCATCTAAAAAACGGTTCTTACGATTTTGACTAAATTTCGCATTCTATCGTTTTGGATTACGAGAAGACCATTGTGTCACATGTTCGAGAAAATTGGGTTAGTGGGTCACTGCGAGTCAAGCTAATTTTCTCTAAAAAACGGCTCTAACGATTTGGACTAATTTTTTTATTCTATTGTTTTCGGGCTCAAGAAGAACATTAGGCTAGTTCGCATGTTCAAGAATATTCCATTAGTGGGTCATTTTGGGTAGCAATGGGTCAGGGTTAAGCTAATTGTATCTAAAAATGTCTCAAACAATTTTGACAAATTTTTGTATTATGCCGTTTCCGGGTACAAGACCATTAAGCTAGGTCACATGTTTGAGAAATTTCGATTAGTGGGTCCTTTTTGGGTCACTACGGGTCAAGCTAATTTTATCTAGAAAACAGCTCTAACGATTTTGATTAAAGTTTGGGTTCTATCGTTTTCGTGCTCGAGAAGATCATGCGGCTGTGTCACCTGTTCGAGAAAATTAGATTATTGATTCATTTTGGAATCACTGCGGGTCAAGATAATTTTATCTATAAAACGGCTTAAAAGATTTTGACTAAATTTTGTATCCTCTCGTTTTTGATTACCAAACCATTGAGCTAAGTCACATGCTCGAGCAGATTTGATTGATGCGTCATTTTGGGTCACTAAAGGTCAGGGTCACGAAACCACGAAGTTGGCGAAATATTGGCAACATTTGGCCGACAAAACGAATGGTCGGCGCTAAATGTAAGAATATCGCCAAATGTAGCTATTTTTGTCGAAAAAGTAAGCATTCAGAATATGAAAGATTTTTTTTAGAAATTCTTAATAGGACATGAGATACATGGTTAAACCAATCAGTGTTAAGCTAAAAATGTAATTTGGATTGATTTCCTTTCGTTGTAAATGTGTAATTATTGTAAAATTTAGAAACATGTACTTCATGCTTTTCCTATTTATTGTTTTTGCAAGTAATACTGTTATAATATAACATGCTTTATAGCAATAATAAAGCGAGAATGATACAGTGAGAATATTCTGTCGAGTTGAACAGAAAGCCGATTTTGACCGAGCTATGCTCGGTCATCCCCGCTTGTCCTTAATAATCCACAAGAGAAAAGCCTTTGCAGGAATATGTTGCAAAGACACATATGAAATACAATTGTGTGAGTTTTCATTTTATCAGGAAATGCAGTGGTAGGTTTTGACCAGCGGCTCTGATTTGGAGCAATTTTACTCTTTTAAAGACGTTCGGATAAACAAATCGACATTCATCTGTAAATATCGGACGTAAAACATTTTTCTGATACTGAGGTGAGTTGATTTAAACATTTTTCTCCACTCTTCTAAATTTTAATTTACCTTTCTAAGATAAACCTGCGACAATCTTAAAGCTTTTACAGAAACCTTCTTTGATTTATTTGAACCAGGTTTTGACACATTTTTTCTCTACCTTTTTCGATAGTAAATATACCATAAATAGATGCGTCTTAAATTCAGGCATTTAAGTGACTTAATCTGAGAATTAAGACATTATACATGTCTTAATTTAAGGCACATAACTATCTTACTATGATCATAGTATAAGCGAACTGAGAAAAAGCTAGAATATTCAGCAAACGTCTTAATTTTAAGACACTTTGTTACTTCCGTGGCGTAATAACCACCAGAGGGCACTCTCAGTTGCCCATGCGTTTTATATTTGTTTTTTAAAACTTGGCATTGTTAGTAATTCGAAATGAATGCTTTTATGTACGCGCAGAATTTAATTAATAATTTCTTTTGAGACGATTGATACTTTGCGGAATGTAAATTTCTGTGATTTTATTTCGTATCTATTTAGTTTATTTAGTGAACACATACATCCGACTTGTGTGCTTGACACTAATTTCCGGCTTATAGTAAGCCGTCACGTTGTTGAAATGACGACGGGAAAGAAACAGTTGAAGATTGCATCCGGGAACTCTACAGGAGTGTGCAATGGAGACGGTATTACTTTTCATTACTTTTCATCAATAATATAGTGTTATTCATCTTTTCAAAGCTTGGTGAACGAGAACTATCGCCCAGACCTTGAAACCAGTTCCACGGGCTATGTTTTCAGAATGAAAATTTTCATTATTTAAAACAGCTAGCAGGATATATGAAGAGCTTTTCTTTGAAAAAGATGCAAGTATTTTGTCTCTTATTCACTATGCCAGTTTTTTTAATTTCAAGTCGAGGAATTCTCCATTGATAATTTCAAGTAATTTAGTTCGCGAGACGAGATTGACCAATAAGAAGGTTGCATTTTTGCTGTTTGAAATAAAAAGCAAAAAGTTCGCAAAATTGTAGGCTTCTGATTAGTTAATCTTATTTCGCGAACAGCGAAAAATCTATCTGGAACCCGGCCAAGGTCTAGTCGATAGTGCAGGTGAACTGGAATAGGCCTGTTCTATGTGACAATAATGGTAGGCATAGTAGGTAAGTGTTATCAATTGATTTCTCAGTTCTTGACATTTTTACGGGAGAAGCATGCGCAGTGCCCCAAATCCAAAATAACAGAATGTTTACAAACACGGAACAAGACTTTAAGGAAGCGGTATGTATGTAAACATCTCTTATATTTGCGGAATGCGTATCCTGTCACAATGGAAATGTCACGAATTGACGAATCAATTGATAGCAGCGTATCTCTGCAAATGCAAACAGAAAAAGTTAGGAACATTTTACCAAGTTGTTAGCACTATTTTTGTTATAACTCAAAAATCGCAATTTAGATTTTGGCGAATTTTTTTTTAATAAAGTGCATACTTTGAGCATTATTGTGTAATTTTTTAGTTGGTGTAAATATAATATTACTATATTAATAATTTAAAAAATATATTTTTGTTTATTTTTCTATGTTAAAAATTGTGTAAAATTCTGAAAAAAATAGTACGAACTAATATGTTCTTCAATAATTAAAGTTGGTTTAATTTTTTTAACTTTTGTACTTTTTGAGAAAAACGTATCTGAAAAATTATGCCGCCGGCGCATATTTTCTCGATTATTTCAAGGACAATTCAAAGTCGGGGGCTAAAATCACTCTATATCTATACTGTATACTCATAATGTGCCTTATTTCCACGCATGTTATTCCAAACATCTGCCGTGGGGGCCATTTTGCTATAGCTTATCTGGCTAGACCCTTTGACTACTTTTAAGATATTTTTAATGCTTTTAAAATGGAAGAAACAATTACATATGCATATTTACATTTAAAAAAAAATTACACTTTTTGGGTAATATGAACCAGTCTAGTAATGTGGAATGAGGCTATAAGGAATAATAAAATTGCAAGAAAAAACACGATTTAAAAGACAAACCAAAATTATTTAATAAGTAAATATTAGTACATCATTCATAAATCATCCGATTCTTAAAAAAATGAGTTTATATTTTTACGAAAATCCCAAATGTAGTTTCCCTTCTTCCATCGTCTGAACATTTTCGATTTCAAAATAGGCATACTATACCTTCCTCATTTGGTGTGCAACCTGGGAAAAGATCTCAGATTATACATCGGAGTGGATGATTGTTTATCTTCACTAGATTCGTCTTGAAACAGTTGTCTAGCTGATATTCCCTATTACCCGACACGCCATACTAAAAAAAAATAACGTCTTCACTCGTCAACATGTTAGGATAGAGGTAAATTGACAAACACAGCAATACGTATAACTTTTCAACGAAATACTTAACTTCGTTAACATTACTGACAAAGGGGTCGTATAATTAATATGAATTTTCAAAAAACCTCAGCATTTGAGAATAAGATTTGATTTCACCGCGTCACTGCAACAAGAGGTATCCAAACAGAACTCACCGCTGTGCATCATGAGATTACTAAGATGTCGTTTGGAAGCTTTACGGTAGGCTGCAGCACCATACGGGCCAGATATTGAGAACGGACCAGAAGTGTCCCATAGTGCCCAATCATTCCATAATACTTGAACTTCCTCTATACACGGAAATACGTTTAACACGAACACGCTTAACATGAAAAATCGGTTAACACGAAATGATATAGTGCTCCGGACAGTATACGATGCAATTTAATTCATTTTTGTTCTTTTAACACGAAACAAAGAACGTTTAACACGGAAAAAATTCGCCTTCGAGCTAGTTAGTTTAAGTTGAAATTGGTGAAATTTGTGTTAAACCACTGAATTTTGGGTGAAAATCAGAGAATTTCGTGTTTTTTGTAAATTAGCTCATGTTTTATGAGCACAATAGCTGAGAAATCGGTGCGAAAACAAACTACTATTTTGCTTCAAATGAATGCTTAATAATGCAGAGTTGATGAAAAGAAGGACGAAAACAGAAATCTGCAAAGAGTTTTGCATTGACAATTCTACATTATCAACAATAATAAAAAGCAGGGATCCCATTATGTTAATGTTTGAGCGCAGTATGTTTAAGTCTGAGAGAAAACGTATGAGAACTGCTAAGCACGAAGATTTAAAGACATATGAGCTTATTTGGTTCTAACAAGTTAGATCTGAGAATGTTGAAAAAGACACTTAAAAAAAAGATATCTGATTTTCCCCCCAAAAGTAATATTTTGTTTACTTGCGTTTTATCCTAATGGATGCAACTTACTAGTAGTTTAACAGGAAATCAAAATAAAATTTGATGACGTCGAAAATATTTGTGAGTTTTGTCTTTTTTTTTAAGAATCTTTGAACGCGAAATTCTTATAATACGAAAAAATTTTTCGGTCCCCCCAGTTTCGTGTTAAACGTATTTCACTGTATATAACATACCGAGCAGCACCGCAGCAATACCATTTGTCACCTGGTACGAAACACCTTGTTACAGGCTGTCGGTGTATCAATAACCATAACTGATAGTGTCGGTGAAACCTGCTCGTTTTTACCCTAGTTAACACTGTCCCTCCACACCACCCTTGTTATCTGATGCCAAGTTCGAACATGAATAATTTCTTCCAACACCCTTTCTACGCCTGGTTATGAAATAAGTGATTCAGAGTTCAATTCATAGAAGAAATTTTCTACTGTTTTAGAAATCAAAGTTTTTAGGTGCGTTCGTAATTATATAAATACGTAGCACCTATAGTCGTCGTTCAGTCCGTCCGTCTGTCCGTCCGTCTGTCCGTCTGTCCGTCTGTCCGTCTGTCCGCATGTAACAGAGCAAAAACTACCCAACCGAATGGTCTGAAATTTCAAATATATGATTGTTGCAAAATTTTGTCGAGCCATTTCACATTTTATGAAAATCGGATGTATAGTTTAATTACAGGGACAGTCAAAAGTTTTTCTTTACATTACGGCCAATGGGAAAAATTATTGCAAGTGCATTTTAATGATATTACAGCCTTCCGAATGATCTGAAATTTTAAAGATATAACTGTTGCAAAATTTTGTCGAGCCCTTTCAAATTTTATGAAAATCGGATGTATAGTTTAATTACAGGGACAGTCAAAAGTTTTTCTTTACATTACGGCCAATGGGAAAAATTATTGCAAGTGCATTTTAATGATATGAGAGCCTTCCGAATGATCTGAAATTTTAAAGATATAACTGTTGCAAAATTTTGTCGAGCCCTTTCAAATTTTAGAAAAATCGGATGTATAGTTTAATTACAGGGACAGTCAAAAGTTTTTCTTTACATTACGGCCAATGGGAAAAATTATTGCAAGTGGATTTTAATGATATTAGAGCCTTCCGAATGATCTGAAATTTTAAAGATATAACTGTTGCAAAATTTTGTCGAGCCCTTTCAAATTTTAGGAAAATCGGATGCATAGTTTAATTACAGGGACAGTCAAAAATTTTTCTTTACATTACGGGGAATGTGAAAAAAATATTGGAAGTGCATTTTAATGATGTATCAGACTATGCGCTTTATGAAGTGCAAAACATTATACATTCAGTACAATATGGGGTGCAAAAAATAATTATAAAACTAGTTATAGTACGAACGCACCTCATTTGCCACGTTTGACGAGCAATTTCCAACTTGTTTTTTTTTGTTGTTGTTGTTGTTTGTTTTGAGAACATTCTAAGTAGAATCTAACCCCTTCTCCACCTGAATATTTTAATCCGATATATATTAAAACCTTAAACACCGAAATTAATATAAAAAAAGACTTGATAGGATTTCACTGTCTTTTCGGATTATATGAGTACATTTATCCGCATACGTTTAAACTTTGGATCGTAGATGTCGCCATATCAGTGTTGTCGGATTGGAAACTTTTTTAATTAAGATTATTTGGCTGTCACCACTTTTTAAAAATAGTAGTATAATTCGCCTTATTTTTCAGAATTTTTAATCTATTTTTAAGTAGGCCGAATATTTCTATTTAAAAAAAGCGGGGAGAGTCAACAATCTGGGGACAAAAAAGTCCCCAAATTGGCAACACTGCGCCATACATAGTTTATTTATATTTTAAATATTTTTCGTAACCATAAATAAGTCTGAAATGTGTATACTGAATTTTAAAGGGACAAAAAGTGCTAAGAATATTTGCTTCTTCTAGCGTTTTACATTTAAAAAAAATTCAGCATTGCATTATTATATTCTTTACTTTTGAACGACATACAATTTGATTATTATCATTTTGAAATTTGTATTTATTATTTAATTTTTGATTGACAAACAAAATTTTTCTAGCGAACTAGAATCTCAAATGAAAGAATGGGGGAGGGGGGTATAAGACTTTTGTATCACAGATAAAGAAGTCTTGATCAGTTTATAAAAGGAAAGAATGAGATTTCATTTCTAATTTCGCCTCTGAAATGGAAGACGAAATCTGTTGATAACATTTTGTTTCAAAGCAGATAAGAAAATCCAATTAAGTACTTCTGTAGAATTCTAAAAGCTTAGCGGAAATGATACGTATTCGACTTGTTTGTTTATATATTTAAAAAAATAAAACTTTTGGAGCGTGTTAACTTGAAACAGGAAACGTGTCATAGAAACATTGTTCAGAGTTAAGAATGTATTTCTGCATATGATGACAGAGAGGTAATTCTAATTAAGTTTTGATATCTAAATATTTTAAATACATCATTTCCGAAATTAATTTAAATAATGAATAAGTTAAATAATGCTTTTTTGTTTCTTTGCTTAGGACGATGCAGATTGTTATTTTTGACTGTCTAAAAGAATTAATTATTTTGTTCACAGGCATTTGTAAAAATATTACAAAAACTTCTCATTATAATTTTAAGACAACAAAAAGAGCTGTTTTTTTTTTATAGAGGCTTTAAAATAATGCTGCGTATTCAGTTATGGGGCATAACCTACAATTTTTTAACTATAAGGAATAAAATTTGGTGAAATTAAGCGTACTAAAATAACATTTTAAACTTATATTCGAATGCCTTAATAATTCAAAATAAAGAAAAAATATACAGCACTTAATTTTTTTAAAATTTAACTGAGGTTTAAGTTAAACCTACGAGTTTAATTTTCCTTACCAGTTTACCACTATAACTTTTTATTTTCTTCTAGATTTTTACTTATAATAAATTTGCATGGTACCCATAGAACATTCAAATAAGAAATAATAACAATGTAGTATTTTTAGTACAAAATTTTGGTATAGCATTGTCTTAAAAGGGTGTTAAAGAAAGGATGGTACGCATGGGACGGTAAGGAAAATTACCACCTATTTTTAGGCAAATCATGTTAAGACTAAGTGATAGCCACAATGTTCATTGATTTTTATAAACAGTTATTTATATTGGATTAAATTAAAAAAAAAATTAGTTTACCTCTAAAAGTGCAAAAATAAATTTTGGGCACGATAAGACTACCAATAAAGCTACGATGCTTGAAACTGATATTTAAATGCTGATTTAAATTCTGCAGTTAACTTCCTGTCAAACAATTTTAGCCATTCTTTCTTTAAAACATTCTGCATGAGAAAAAAAGTTGAAAAAAATTCTGTGGCTCCATCTAAAGTGATTTTCTGTATAATTTTAGCAAGAGGGACAGTAAGGAATTTAAAACACAGGTACAGAGTTAAAAAAATAATAACAACCGTAAAAATGTATGCAGGTTAATTTTTTGCTACATATTTATATAAAACAATAGTCCTGGTTTCGGAAAAGATTTACATCAAATTACTTTTATTGAAATATTTTTATACAGACAGCTCCAAACTTAAAAATCAGCATCAGAAGATACGCGTGACGCCTATAGAAATTTCGTGGTATATTTGCCCCCCCCCCCCCAACATCGTCCAATACATTTTTATCTCGTTAATGTTGTTATGCAGTAATGTATGGAATGTTTGCGGGTATCAGAAATAAAAAAACCCAAGAATCTGTGCTAAAATAAAAATTATTATTCTGGGACTTACAAGTCAAAAGTTTGTGAAAATGACTCTTATTCACTTTTTGTAAAAATGTTTAATGTGGAAGTTTCAAGACATTAATTTAGTTAAGAAAATTATGTATAACCTGCTAAAGTTAGTTTCAATTGGTACTAGCCATTCATTCAGAAACTTTGCAACACAGAATTTTCAGTAATTAGGTTGTAGTTTTATCACATTTAGAAACATATATTATACGATATTTTACAACACATTGACCCATGCTAAAATGTTTTTATATGTTAAAAATTACGAAAATAATATTGATTTTTTAAATACAATTCAAACTTTTTATGTTCACTAGAACGACTGCATTGAATTCACGTGAAAAATAATACAAAAAAGTTCGTTTAAGGAAAAAATTTGTCAAAAGCGGAAGGAATTTCCTGTCTCAACATATCTATAGACATAGAGTAAATTTTGCATCCATCGGAATACTCTCTAAGACGTAAAATTTTCTCGGACTCATTTAATTTCACTTCAAGCAGAGTTAATATATTTTCCTACATTAAAAAAATCCTAACTGGAGTAAATCAGTTGTTTGATGATTTTAATCTAGCAGTCATGGCCCATATTCTCCAAGTGTCCATGTTGAAAATAATTAACCCATATTGGGCCGCTGTCCTATAAATAGGACAGCTAATAAAATATTTTTTTAAATAAAATTGGTAAGGATTTTCTGGATGCATTTTGTTATGACGTCTTTAAAATGTATAAAAATGTAACATATAAGCAAAAGAACAAGTAAGCAATTAAAATTTAATTGAAAAAAATCTATTTAAAAATCCTTTAAAAATTGTGATCTAATAATCTAGAATTTTACCGTTATTATTATCCTTTTATTGGAGAAATCACTGAGCATTTTTGTACAACATAAACAGTATTTTTAAAGTAAAATAAAATATTTGCTCATAAAATTAGTTTACGTATGCATTTTATATGTCCTTACTACGTGTCCTACTAATATATCCTGTTTATAGGACACCTAGTTACTTAAAAAATTAAAAACTTTTTTTCAAAATTTTTCTAGAATCTATTTAATTACACCATATTAATGATATAATCGAAGTATTAAAAATGTTCAAAAATATTTAATCGGTGTGGTCCAATATGGGTTAAAACCAATTTTCTCCGATAAAGGTAGGAATATATCAAGTATGGGCTGACACCATTTTGGCGTTTACCTTGATCTCGACCACCACTGTAAGTCCAAAGTAAGAACTCAATTTTATATTTAACAATAGCAAAATAGAAGCCAACAAAGGAAAGCACAATAAAAGTGATGGGTCGAAAAAATAAATAATGTCACAATGAATCAAAAATCCCTGCTGGCCGGGCCTACAGGCGGAGGTAGATTTCGAAGTTGAGTATACTAATTTCATCAACAAAAACTAAATCATGATTAGAGATAAACCCACTTTAACAATTTTATCTGGTCGCATTTGACGAGTTTTTATTTCATTTTTATATAATAGCTGGTTTTATCAGAATCATGTTAAGGCGGCTTTAAAAAAAAAATACCTTTTTTATGCTCAACAACTCGAAATTTTCTGCCACATTTTCAGATTCATTTTTAATAGAAAAAATATGAAACTTGCTGACGTGATATTTGAAGAGATTTATAAGCGACCTGTGTTTTTATTTTTCGTTCAATTAATTAAAACTTGATTTATAAACAATTATTTCCTCAGAAAGACAATATTTTTCGTTTCTAACTCAATCGCTTCGGGAAATTCTGTTCAAAATGTCCACTTTGACATCATTTTTTGAAATATATTCTGCCTCTATCAAAAAATCTATCATTACGGTACATTATATAGTTTCTGAATAAGAGAATCTACGAATTGGATGCGTCTGAGAGCAAAAATGAATTTAAAATTGAGTAAGAAAATAAGCAGTTTGGATTTGAATACACCCTTAATAAGATGATTTTTTTCTTCAACCACTATGTATTTAAAATTTGTTTTTGCTGTAAGAATTGGTCCTATGAAAAACTTGTCTGTATAAATATTGTAGACATTATTAAGAAGATACATGATAAATTCATAGGGATTTTATTATCTTGTGAATTGACGAAGTTATGAATTTTTTTCTTTTTCAACCCTCTTTTTGTTTTCGTATTTAATTTTTTTTTTTTTTTTTGCGGTACGAGTTGATCCTATCCAAAACTAGTGAGTATAAAAGTTATAGATAATATTAAGGAGATTTATGATAAAATTAATTGGATTTGATATCTGGAGAATTGACGAAGATATGATTTTTTAAAACGAAAAATCCCTATTTTTTGCGCCCCTTGAGCCCATTTTTAATTTTATCAAAAATCTGTGATACATAAATTTTTGGCCCTATTTTTAGAAGTAATAAAAACTTTAAACTGATTTGATATGTACAAATATTAAGAACGTATGGGTTTTTTTCGGTTTTCACAAAACCCCTGCATATTTCAATTCCCTTAGTCCAATTTTGCCCATTAACGAACTTGACCGAAATTTTATGCCCCTTGATTTTATGTATCAGTTTGGAAGAGATTTGTGCAGAAATGTGGAAGTTATGGTGTCAAGAAGAAAGTGATATATATGCATAAATTTTTTCCTGAGTGTGGTTTTGGGTTCTAGAGGTCATGATCGGTGTAGATCTGCAAAAAATTTTCAGAAATTCCAACATAGGGGTGAATGTAATAGGTAGTATTTCATACGAAATCTATCTAATAAACCGCTATTCCCTAATAAAATAGCTAGTAAAAATTGTTTTTTCACTAAAAGCTAGCAGACAAAAAATAAACTTTCCTGAGACCCCTGCATTAACTTATGATTCCTGACCACAAAGAAAACTTTAATCTAACCCTCTCGTCACCCTGACCCTCATATGAGGCTCCTCCTTCAACTAGCAATATTTCAAAGAAAAAAAGGCGGATTTTTTTCTTTTTCATTTAGTAACACAATCAATTCATTTAGAGCAGCTGCGAGGCTTCTAACTAGTTGCATTAATCGTACTTAGATATCAGAACTAGACAATTTTTTTTCATTATTTACAATTGAAGAGCTGAGTGGATGAACATGTTATGCTACATTTTCTAATTTTTTTAAAAAAAATCTTTTAGATGAAAGAGTTAAAAGGCATCCTATCACATGGTGAAGCTAAAATAGTAAGATTCTATTTAGTTTTGAAGATTTAAGACATCATTCATTAATATTTATTTTTTTAATATTGAATGATGTCAATAATTTTAATAATTTTATTATTTGAAAATTAAATATGAATAAGTTTTACTGAAAGATTTTAATACCATACATGTAAATTAATTAATTAAAATAATAAAACTTTGTAAAAAAACCACCATAAAATAAAACAATACACAGGACGCGTTTCGAGCTAAAAACATAACAGCTCGTAACAGCTCGCCATACCTGTAAATATTTTAAACACATGGTATCAAACAGAAAATAAATCATTAAAATTTACAGCAAAAACTTTCATTTCAAATTTCTTCAAATGTAATTTTTGTCACTTAACATGTTCTTCCACTTTGCTCTTCAATTTTTGCTTTATTGTTTTAGAAGAGAAAAGAACTAATTATTTGAGCTGCTTTATTAATTTTTACTTTCTTCTATCTTTACAAGAAGAAAGTATTGGATTCATGAAAATTTTAGAATTCCGGTTTTCGACGGATTTACACGTTTTAGGGGTCAGAGATTCCAAAAAACATGTTTTTACAAAATGTCTGTCTGTGAATCTGTGAGTCTGTCTGTGTGTATGTGACAAATTTTGTGGGCGCTCTATCTCAAGAACTAATGCACGGAATTTAATAAAAATTGATATTCAGTTAGTGCCTAATACAAATTGATGCTGATGAGTTTTTGGTGTAAATCGCTCAACAGGTGGCGCTGCAATGCTGCATTTTTCACGATTTTCGCAATAGCTCTATCTGAAGAACTAATGCACGGATTTTGATCAAACTTCAGATTGAGTTAGTCCTTGATATGAATTGATGATGATTACGTTTTGGTGTAAATCGCCCAACAGGTGGCGCTGTTATGATGAATTTTGCAGGATTTACACGATTTCCCCAATAGCTCTATCTTAAGAACTAACGCACGGATTTTCATCAAACTTCAGATTAAGTTAGTCCTTGATATGACTTGCTACTGATTAGGTGTTGGTGTAAATCGCCCAACAGGTGGCGCTTCTCTGCTGCCTTTTCCACGATTGCCTCAATAGCTCTATCAATAGAACTAATGGACCAATTTTCATCTAACTTCAGATTTAGTTGTATGTTGACACAAGTTGTTGTTAATTAGGTTTTGGTGTTAATAACCCAATAGGTGGCGCTGCTATGCAGAAATTTTCACGATTTTCGCTATTGCTCTATCTCAAAAACTAATGTACGGATTTTCTCCAAACTTCAGATTCAGTCAGACGTTGACATAAATTGTTGCTGATTAGGATTTAGTATAAATCACCCAATAGGTGGTGCTGCTAGGCAGCATTTTGCTGAATTTAGACGATTTCAGCGATAGTCATATCTCAAGAACTAATGCACGGAATTTCATATCGTTAGAATCCTCATGAGATGCATAGATTGCCATTTAATTTTGGCAGTGTGATAGCGAATTTTGAAGTATTAACATGTATGAGATAGAAGAAAGTTTTGGGATTGGTACATCCGACTAGTTTTTTGTTGTTGTTGCGAGGTAAAAAATGTTTCCTTATTCTTCAACTTTCTCCTAATATGTACATGCTTTTAAATTAATTTTAAACGTAACAGATTCCTTAAAAAATGTGGAAGTGTTTTGGGCCTCATATGAGGCTTAGAGTTACTAGTGATTTCTTTCCCTCTTAATGTTCTGAAGTTAGGATTTAGAAGAATAAGGAAATTGTAAGCTAATATAAATCTATATTATAGTTGAAAATTGAAAATTATTTGATTTAAAATGTAAAAACTTGTGATTTTTTAGGATTATTATAAATGTATTGTTTTAATGTAGATAGTATTATAAATATATTGTTTCATGTAGATATTATTATAAATATATTGTTTTCATGTAGATATTCAACGGAGGAAATCTGTAAATCCTTTTATTTTAGATGATGTGTCTAATAAAGAAAGTGACAAACTCTTTAAAATCAAACCAGTACTAAACCATAGAATATTAAAGAAGCGTATGATATCTATCGATGGGATGATTATTCTTTTTAAGGGCAGGGCAAAAATAAAGCAATATTAGTCCAGGCAATAGGGGATTTTACCTGGCAAAATTAATGGTAGTTCTGGGAATAAGCTTACTTTATGTTTTTTGGGTCGCTGAATCTGAATTTGTAAGTTCCCACCAAAATTTCCCCCGGCAATCTCCCAAATTTTGGTAAAATGCACCCCTTCCCTCCAAAAAATGTTTATATTAAAAAAATCATTTTTTTTTTATTATTTTAGGTGAAAAGTATCTAGAAATTCAGAAAGTAGACAAAAATTGCAACAAATAAGATGTATTTCATTATGACGTACGATGAATGGGGATGGGGGGATCTGCTCGGAACATGCACCGCGGTGCTGCGTGGACTAAGTTGTGCAATTTCACTTAACAACTCGCATCGTTTACATTCGCCCTCCCAACTCCTCTACGAACTTTCCCTATAAGGTTTACTTTAAGTTTTTTGGGTCGTTGATGTTGAATTTTTAACTTCCCCCCAAAATTCTCGCCTGCACCCCCCCCCCCCAAAAAAAAAAAATTGTTTTTAAATTAAATTTTTTATTGTTTTAGGGGAAAAGTATGTAGAAATTCAGAAAGATAAAATTTGCAACAAATAGGATATATGACATTATCACGTAGGATAAACGGGGAGACGGGGGGCTGCCTCGGATCATTCCCCGCGCGCTGATCTCAAAAACCAATTTTTTTTTATTTTTTTTTTTGGGGGGGGGGGGGTTGCCGTGTAAATTTTGGTGGGAAGTTACAGATTCGGATCCAGCTACCCGAAAAGTATAAAGTGAGTGAAATCCAGAACTAGTATTAATTTTGCCAGGTAAAATCCCCTATTGCTTGGACTTGCATAACTTAGTGCACGTAGCGCCGCAGTGCATGTTCAGAGGCAGCCCTCCCACTCCCCGTTCATTCTATGTCATAATGTCATATATCCTATTTGTTGCAAATTTGGTCTACTTTCTGAATTTCTACATAATTTCCCCCTAAATTATAAATTATAATATATAAATAATTTAAAAACAATTATTTTGGGGGGTTGCGGGGGGGGGGGGGGGTATTTGGGAGGGAATTTAAAAATTCGGATTCAGAAACCCCAAAAAATTAAAGTAAACCTTATAGGAACAGTTCGGAGGGGAGACGGGAGGGTGAATGTAAGCGATGTGAGTGGTTAAGTGAAATTGTGCAACTTAGTCCACGCAGCACCGTGGCGCATGTTCCGAGGCAGATCCCCCCTCCCCATTCATCCTACATCATAATACCATTTATCTTTGTTGCAAATTTTGTCTACTTTATGAATTTCTAGATATTTTTCCCTAAAACAATAAAAAAATTGATTTTTTAAGAAAAAAAACCTTTTTTAGAGGTCATTTTGCAAAAATTTGGGGGGGGGGGGGGGGGTTGCCGGGGAAAATTTTGGTCTGAAGTTATAAATTCGGATTCAGCTACCCAAAAAACATATAGTAAGCCCTTTTCCAGAACTACCATGAATTTTGCTAGGTAGAGTCCCTATACGGTCTCTATTGCCTGGACTATATATTAGATGTAAGCCACATCCCTGGGGTAGAAAGACCTGGGCACTTGCTGGAATTTCAGAATATGTACAGTCATGAAAAAAAAAAAAAGGGTAAACATCCCCTACTAACTTCTTAAGAAATTATCGTAGAAGAAAGTTACTGCTACCGAGCAATTGGAAATAAAGTCTTCTTTTAAATAATGTATATAAAGTTTGTTTAGGAGGCCATCGACATATTAAAACGAACCCAAACTTCATTTTTTATTCAATGACAATACACAATTTTAACACGACGTTTCAAATTTTTGGTTCAAACTATGACTAGACGCCAATTTTCAAGTCATTTGAATGATAAGTTTTCCAATTATAAACGTTCAAAATTGAGTGCTTCTAATGTTAAATTACATTTTCATATTTTCATTAATATCTCCTGAAATTATATTCCTAATGTCCTAATTTTTTGTGTAGCAATAATACTAAAATACCAAACATAAATACGTTGAATTTGCAATTTTTTAATTTTATGATGTGAATTATGAAATTAATATTGGAAAAAATTATGAATTGCGACCTGCAATTTTTTTTGATGGATTTAGATTTATGAAGTCCTGCTTTATGGAAATCCAAAATTTCACATTTTTCTTCCAAAATAGTTTTTATGTTATGCTTAAAAAACAGCAAAATTAATTGCTTAAGGGGCCGTCTATGATAGAAGTGACTAGATATTTTGAAATTTGTTATGCTATTTTGTAATCTAGCAGTCTTCAATGACTGCTTCAGTGAGGCTAAGATGCCTTGATCAAGAAAGGGCTCTCTTGGTCAACAGTCAAGTACCCAACTTCAATTTGGATACAGCCCCTAAAATACGCTCGTTTTAAAATAATTAATTTCTCGGAAACATATCGTACAAATTGCAAAAAAAAAAAAAAAAAAAAATGTTTTTTAGTCTAATTGAAGGGCGTAGAGTTCATTTATGCTAACAAAGTTATGATTCGTTTTAATACGTTTATGCCCCTCTAAGCAAATTTTATATACATCATTTAAAAGTAGACTTTATTACCAATCGTGCGGTAGCAGTAACGTTCTTTTACGATAATTTTTTGCAGAGTTAGTAAGGGGTGTTTACTTTTTTTTCCCACGAGTGTACAATAGAAATATGGAAGGTGTGGATCTAATGGATTCTTTAATTGGCCTTTACCGACATACATTGCAACACAAAAGGTGGTATGTACACATTTTCCATTACATATTAAATGTAGAGATAGTCAATTTCTGACTTTTGTGGAATATGTATCCAGTAAGTGAGAAGTTGGATTTTCTTGAGTTTAAATCCTATGTTTACACATCACTTATTTATCAAGTCTCGTGAAATTGAAACAAAAAATAGTTCGACCATCAAAACTCTTTAGAGCAGCAGCATCAAAAATCAGGGTAAAAATACGAAGTGCACCTGAACTTCGAAGAGATGGGGTAACCACTCTCCTGCCAAAACTCAAAGAAAAACATGCAGCTAAATGCCATCTATATGGATGTCCTAGTATTAAGATGTACAAGATGCAAAGAACCATTATGCACTGGATGTTTCGAAGCATTCCAGTCCCCATAAACATAATTCTGTACAATTATCGTTAATTTTGTAATTGTTAATTTTCTTTTATTACCGTTTGCTGTAATTTTTTAATTTAATAGTTGTCTAATAGAATAAAAAAAAGCATTAAAAATAGAAAATTACTACTATCAACTTTTATTTTAATGATGTAATGAAAATGTTCTTGTCTACATGTGCAACCTTTAGCTACATTAAGCTTCATATGAGGCTCGTACAAACAAATGGAGGATATTTCAAATATGGGTTCGAGGCTGAAAAAGGTCACGTGTTACCAGTAATTTACCCAAGAAACTTCTAACTGATAAGGGAAGATACTACTACTTGGCCTCATGAATCGTTTCGTTGGCTAGTGGGGATTTACATTACGCGTCTACGGAGCCTTCCCTTCTTTACGATATAAGTTTTTACCTTGATCAAGTGATCAAAATCTAGATGGAATATCCTCCATTAGACAGAGCAACATTACAAAAAAACAAAATTTTTTTTTGCACATGATTTATAGTGGTATTTTAGAAGAGTTAAATGTTTAAAAGATTTTTTGCCTATTTTTATCATAACTTGGTGACGAGAGGGCTAAGTACCAAAGTTTCAAATCTTACAAATAAAGTCATTAAAACACGTACTAGCTTGCGATCTGAGAAATAAGCTATTGAATTTCAGATGTTTCGAACGATTTTTGCACGCTGCAAATAGGGTTCTTTCAAGCCTAAACGGAATCCGTAAATGTCAGCAACATGTGGGATATTTGACGAATAATCTCCACTAAGGTTTTAAAATGCCCGAATGTTAGCTTGCTTTGATTAGAAGAATGTAAGATTATAGGGTAACTCTGGGAGAGTCACCGCCAGGGGCGTAAACCACCCTGGTTGCGTAGGGGGGGTGTAGACTCATAAATTTCCGACTCCAAGAAGAAAAATTTCCGAGTACTATTGCCAACAAAATGCCGACTAATTAATATATATATATATATATATATATACACACACACTCATGTCCAAAAGTTTAGCATATATGATAAAAACGAAGAAAGGGTATCGTAAATATCTTACGAAATTATTAAACTTTATAGATGATAGATGAAAGTCTCAAGATAATTATGACTGAGCGTATCGAGATAGTCAAATAGGTTTTAAAGCGCTAATGTTGATTCCTTTTGAATTATTAATGTATGTCTCTAAAAATTAGTGGTGAAGTACTATATGATTAATATGTGCAGAAAATTGCGGTTTGGAACTCCAAAACTGCTTTGTTTGATAGCGATATATCTTGTTTCTAAATGTACAAAATTTGATGAAACTGGATGATTGAATAGCTAGGGATTCGACGCCCGTTTTTTTTTTTTTTTTACCAATAAAGGGCTTAATGCATTTTATTTTTTTGTGTATGGCATATTTATTCACATAGACTCCACTCCGGATAGAAATTCAAATTCTGAATTAAGCATAAGGAATACTGTTACCAGTGTACGATGTACGTCTACAACATAAAAAGAGTCAAAATTTAAAAGATTGGAAATTTTCGAATGAACAAAACTTTTTTCCATTTCTTAGTACTTCAATAAAAGTTAATCAAATTTTGTACGTTTAGTAACAAGATGTACGTTTAGTAACGCTGTGTAACAAAGCAGTTTTTGATTCCAATCCGCATTTTCCTATTCATATTATTAATCATAGACTTTCTCCCCTAATTTTTAGATAAATTTATTAATAATTCGAAAAGAATCGACATCAGCGCTTTAAAATTATTTAACTAGTATCTCAATACGATACGCGAAGTCATAATTATCTTGTGAATTTGGGCTATAAACTTCAATAATTTCGTAAGATATTTAATATTCCCTTTCTATGTTTTTGTCATATACGCTAAAATTTTGGATATGAGTATATATGCCGTAGGCTAATTGAGAAATCCGGCTCATTGCAAAGAGCCGGGCTACTTGGAGAATCCATCTCCCTTTTTCCAATTAGCCTGATATTTTTCAGGCTTATTGCAAAGAGCCTAGAAAGCGTAAGGCTAATTGAAAAATGACCACTTATTATCCGATCAGGGTGATATTTTTAGCTCACAGGCTATCAAAGTCCGAGAGCTTATGTACCCGCCGATTCTGTATGTACGTGTGTACGTACGTATTTACGTAACGCGATAACTCTTGATAGAAATATCCGATTTGCTTCAAAAAAATTTTTCTAGGTTCATTCTGATAAGGTGCTTCCCCGATTGGTTTTTGGGCTTCATTGGTTAAGGATAAAGGGCAAAAGGGGGGCTAGTCCCACCCCCCTAAATTTATATAAATGGGTTTTTCATGCAGAAATATTCGATTTGCTCCAAATTTGGTATACCGGTTTATTGTGTTAAGGAGCTTCCCTGATTGGATTTGGAGATTCATTAGTTAAGTATAAAGGGAGGAAAGGGGGGGGCTAGATCCCCCCTTAATTTAGATAAATGGGTTTTTCATACAGAGTTATTCGATCTGCTCCAAATTTCGTACACCGGTTTATTATGTTAAGGAGCTTCCCTGATTACATTTGGAGGTTCATTAGTTAAGTATAAAGGAAGGAAAGGGGGCTAGACCCCCCCCCTTAATTTAGATAAATGGGTTTTTCATGCAGAGTTATTCGATTTGCTTCAAATATCGTATACCGTTTTATTATGTTAAGGAGCTGCCTTGATTAGATTTGGAGATTTATTGGTTAAGTATAAAGGAGGGACAGGGGCTAGTGTCACCTTAATTTAGATAAATGGGTTTTTCATACAGAATTATTCGATTTGCTTCAAATTTGATATACCAGTTTATTACCATATGGCTTCCTTCATTTGATTTGGAGGTTTATTGGTTAAGTATTAAAGTGGGGAAAGGGGGGCAATTGCCCCTCCCCTTAATTTAGATAAATGGATTTTCATGCAGAATTATCTAATTTAGTTTTTTTTTTTTTTTTTTTTTAGGTTCAATCTAATAAGGAGCTTTTCTGATTAGATTTGAAAGTTCATTGGTTTAGCATAAAGGGAGAAATTGGGGAGCTAATACCTCCCTTAAATTAGTGAAATGGTTTTTTCATGCAGAATTATCTGATTTGCTTCAAATTTGGTATACCAGTTTATTATGTTAAGTAGCTTCCCTGACTAGATTTCGAGGTTCTTTGGTTAAGTAGAAAGGGGGGCAACGGGGACTAATCCCTTCATTTATTTTTCGAGGGGCATTATTCTTTGAAATAAGAGTATCATATACAATTAGTGTGAATAGCATGTGAGCTCAATGCCATCAGTTTAACTAGGCAATTTTCTTTTTATTAGGTTTATTAACGCATAACCCTACCCAAACCCGAAAAATAAATTACAGCAGACCGTACCCCGATCCGAGCAAGACAAAATAATTTCAGTCTACATGCAACCCAACCCGAACCTGAGAGTTCCATTTGAAAAAACCCGAAATCCACCGGTAACCCGATCCGAACCTGAAAGTTCTAATTGAACTCAATCCGAAACCTGGTTGTGGACGGTTTTCGGGATGACTTCAAATGGAACCTTCAAGTTCGGATCCGGTTGAAAAAAAAATTAAACTAAATTAGATAATTCTGCATGAAAACCCATTTATCTAAATTAAGGGGAGGGGCGATTGCCCCCCTTTTATACTTAACCAATGAACCTACAAACCAAATGAAGGAATCCATATCGTAATAAACTGGTATATCAAATTTGAAGCAAATCGAATAATTCTGTATGAAAAACCCATTTATTTAAATTATGGGGACACTAGCCGCTGTCCCTCCTTTATACTTAACCAATAAATCTCCAAATCTAATCAAGGCAGCTTCTTAACATAATAAACCGGTATACGAAATTTGGAGCAAATCGAATAACTCTGCATGAAAAACCCTTTTATCTAAATTAAGGGAGGGGGGATCTAACCCCCCTTTCCTCCCTTTATACTTAACTAATGAACTTCCAAATCTAATCAGGGAAGCTCCTTAACATAATAAACCAGTATACCAAATTTGGGGCAAATCGAATAATTTTGCATTAAAAACCCATTTACCTAAATTAAGGGGGGGGGGGGCTATCTTCCCCTCTTTTCTCCCTTTATACTTAACTAATGAACCTCCAAATCTAATCAAGCCATCTTCTTAACATAATAAACCAGTATGCCAAATTTGAGCTAATCGAATAATTCTACATGGAAAACGCATTTATCTAAATTAAGGGGAGAGGCAATTGCCCCCTTTCCACCCTTTATACATAATAATGATCTTCCAAATGTAATCAGGGAAGCTGCTTAACATAATTAACCGGTATACCAAATTTATTGCAAATCGCATATTTCTGCATGATAAACCCATTTATCTAAACTACGGTGGGGGGGCTACCCCCTTTCCTCCCCTTATATGTAACTAATGAACCACCAAATCTGATCAAGGCAGCTTCTTAACTTAATAAACCGGTATACCAAATTTGGAGCAAATCGAATAATTCATCATGAAAAACCGATTTATCTAAATTAAGGGGGTAGCCCACCTTTCCCCCCTTTATACTTAAATAATGAGCTTCCAAATCTAATCAGGGAAGCTCCTTAACACAATAAACCGGTATACCAAATTTGGAGCATATTAAATATTTCTGCATGAAAAACCCATTTATATAAATTAAGGGGGGGGGACTAGCCCCCCTTTTCCCCACTTTATCCTTAACCAATGAACCCCAAAAACTAATCAGGGAAGCACCTCATCAGAATGAACCTAGAAAAAACATTTGAAGCAAATCGGATATTTCTATGAAGAGTTATCGTGTTACGTACATACGTAGGTACGTACGTACGTACACACGTACATACAGAATCGGCGGGAAAATAAGCTTTCAGGCTTTGATAGCCTATGAGCTAAAAATATCACCCTGATCGGATAATAAGTGGTCATTTTTCAATTAGCCTAACGCTTCCTAGGTTCTTTGCAATAAGCCTGAAAAATATCAGGCTAATTGGAAAAAGAGAGATGGATTCTCCAATTTTCCCGGCTCTTTGCAAAGAGCCTAGTCTGTTTGCAAAGAGCCGGATTTCTCAACTAGCCTACGACATATATACTAAATATTTGCAATTCAGTTTTGAATTTTCATCGGATATCATCTAAATTCCGTGATACACGTTTCTAACTAAATTTAAAGTTAGATTAAAAAAAAAAAAAAAAAAATAGAAGTTTCTTCACTTCAATCAGTATGTCTTAAAATTTCCAGACTAAACTAAAAACTTTCCGACTATAAATAAATACAGCTGGATCTCGATATCTCGAAGTCAAAGGGAACAGAAAAAAGTTCGGAATAGCAAAGTTTTTGATCAAAATATCAAGGTTACAAATAATATTAACATTGCTGGAATATGTATATAAATATTTTGTTTCTTCATATCGAGGTTTTCGAGTTCACAATATTTGACAAGTCAAAGTTTTTCTGAATAGTTTTAATCACAAAAATAAAATCCTTAATATTTCCGACTAAGTATAAATTTATATAGGTTTTCTTCGTTCTAAATTGTTTTTTCTAATTTTCTAATTAAAAATTACAAGGGAAAAAAATCCGACTAAGAATAAAATTTTATAGGTTTTCTTCGCTCTAACTTGTTTTTCTTATTTACTAATTAAAAACTACAAAAATATTTCTCCAATTCATAAGTTTTTATCCGTTAATGCCATTTTTTTTCGACTAAATTTACTTTTTTCCGATCAAACGGGAATTTTTCCGACTGGTTTTTTCATTTTTTCAATTTATAAGTTTTTATAGTTTAATACCATTTTTTCCGACTAAACGTACTTTTTCCGATGGAACGTGAAATTTTCCGACTGATTTTTTCGTAGGGGGGGGGGGTGTTGCACCCCCCCGTACCCCCCCAGGATTTACGCCCCTGGTCACCGCATACGAGATAGATTCCGCACCCCTTGTATTTCTTAAAATTATCGATAGATGGTCGTCAAACGCTCAGTATAGGTGCGCAATGAGATTATTTTAACCAGTGTATAGCGTGAATCCAATTTCGATGTTTACTTGTAGAAGTACAATCCTTAATTTGATGTAAGTGCATAATTTCACTGTCCAAACTTTTCAACACGTTATGTTTAAATACTTTTCATACACTAAATTCTATATTCTAAATGCATGCAGGATTTCGAAGTAAAAACTAAGTGTAGCGTTTGTATAGAGTACTGTGTGTATGTTTACGCCATTCCCCTTAGCGATGGGAGGTAACTGTGATGGCCGACGTCTGCACCATGCAAAATTGGATGCATGCCGCACTGCTGTTTCGGTATACATGCCGCAGTTTCTTACGTACGGGATGATTAAATGTTATTAACTTTTCCTTTTCTTTTCGCATAGACTAACAATGTTAGGCATGTTATCAAGTTTATTAAAACCAAAGGAGAAAAGGGGGAAAATGAAAAGTAAGAAGGGGAAGAAAGATGCAAGTCAAGATGATAATAATGAAAAATTGGATTACGCGTAACGCAGATGTTCTTTGCAAACTACTCCAAAAGAGATTAAGTGTAATTCCCTTCGTTGCATCATTTGTTTAAATGTAGTTACATAAAGACTGTACTTTTTCAACACTTTTTCTGTAGATTGTAGTCGAAAAAACAGGTCCCTTAACCCATTCGGGACCATAGGTGCATATAAGCATTTTCATAAAGAGCTTACAAAATTTGTTTCTGGCACCAGTAAAAAAGGAAAGTAAT
Organism: Maratus speciosus; assembly: GCA_963932465.1. NCBI lineage: Eukaryota > Metazoa > Arthropoda > Arachnida > Araneae > Salticidae > Maratus > Maratus speciosus. The sequence goes on along the minus strand of OZ010795.1, from coordinate 104,505,438 downwards.
ATTTGCATTGTTTAATTAGAGCATTTTCATGATTATTTAAGTAAAGGTAACTTCTTTTTAAAAAGTGGTACCAACCGAATAAAATGTGTGTAAAAGCCACCGGTCCCGAAAGGGTTAACAAATAAATTATGTAAACACAATTTCACTTTTTTCTTTTCTCTTTCTAATACATTGATGTTACGTTGTTGTTGAAATAACAATTAAAATTCAATCTAAAAAAAATAAGTCTATAAATTTAATAGTGAAAGTAGGCAACAAATATTTATTTGAATCTATTAATACGTTCCATTGTACTCATTTAGTTTCATTTTGTTATTACATCGTTAATTATAGCCCAGATATGAATACTTTTTTAAATATTGTTATTTATAATTTCGTTCTGTTCTTATTGCAATCGCGACATAACTACCGCACAAGTGCGGCGTCTCAGCCTGAATGTACGGGTGACGCGCCGCAGTGTAATGTTTCAGAAAAAAATTGTTAAAAAATATTAATAATCTGTTTTGAATTTTTTTGTCGCACTACACACGTTGTATATTTACCATTAAATAGCACAGCATGATTTTTTTTTTTTTTTATTTTATGTCCACCATGGGACTTTATATACAAACTAGAAAGGTAGCCCGTCAGAAATGACGGAAATTTAGATATAAAGATATATACAACTCATGTGCAAGAATATGAATTTTCTCATTTGTTCCGCAGTGATAGATGAAAATAACACATTTTAAGAACGAAACACATTTATGAAAAACTGTGTACAGTAGAAGACCATTAATCTGCACAGTTTGGCTCCAAGTGTTATGCAGATTTGAGGCTCTTTGCGGTCATGTCTATTCAATCTTTGTTTACATTTTTTTTAATTCATATATTGGATAATTTAGATTGTTAAGCCTTAAAAATAAATAAATTACACACTTAAAGTAAGGTAAAAACTATTAAATTATCGTATACGATTTCATGAAATGGTATTATATGGTATTATATGTATGTGCTTCACAATCTTGGTTACGACTTTGGCGAAATTGGCTGCAACTTGTTATAATTCTAATAGTGTGGGCCTCTATAACAAAAAAGTAAGCAGTTTTTAGTAAAATTTCTGATATAAAGTAGTTTTCAAAAACTTGTGTAAAATTGCAGGCCGTTCTCATGTTATGCGAGTTCTAGGAATAGTAGTTCTAACACTGAAGAGTTTTCATGCATATGTGGAATTTAGAAAAGCTTCTCCAAAAGAAAGGTCCTGAAATGACATTGTAATTCCTCTAACTTCAAAGTTTAATCGGGCCCTGATTTTATTTACTGAAATCTAACAAATACAGTTATTTTGAATATTACAACAAAATTAAACAGCTAAACTTATTTAACTTAAACTCTTTGTTACTTCCCGATGTTATTTTTTAGTATTAAGAAAGAAAATTATTTTAATTTTTCAAATCATGCACATTTATAATTTTTTTCTGTTTTTAATAACTAAATAAGGAAAAAATATGCTTTTGTTCTGAGCTCATAAATATGACAATAAAATAATATAAGTAAGAGACATTGCAAAATTAAATCTTTGTGATTTCAAACCATAAACAAATGATACTGCCACCATTTTACCTACTATGACGTCATTAGAATATTGTCCATTGGTTGTTGAAGAACTTACTTTGTGAATGATTACCTCAATGATTTAATACTTTTTACGTTTCACTATGAATGAATCACTTGTGTTTGAATGAATCACTGTTTGTTTAGGTTTATGGAATGAGATATTAAGCCGTGAAACTAATTTCAACTAAAGTTATCCAAGGATATATGTATTTTTTATCAAAATTAAAAATAATGCTTTGATCTCGAAATAAAAAGTTTTAGTTTGTATAATTGGTTATTTCTGTTAATTATTTATTTAAGTGCTTTCCATTATAGCGCATTTTTAAAAAAAGCTTGGCGTAATTCGGGCATCAGAAAGTGAGATATGTTGCCAAAACATATAAACAGCTATGAAAACAAATCTAATGAACTTTTATTTTTGTTTATATATGCACTTATATACATAAAAAAATCGTTTCAAAATATATATAATATTTTTTTATATAAAAATTACGTCACAGATTTGCACCGCGGTGCTGCGTGGACTAAGTTGTGCAATTTCACTTAACAACTCGCATCGTTTACATTCGCCCTCCCAACTCCTCTACGAACTTTCCCTATAAGGTTTACTTTAAGTTTTTTGGGTCGTTGATGTTGAATTTTTAACTTCCCCCCAAAATTCTCGCCTGCACCCCCCCCCCCCCAAAAAAAAAAAATTGTTTTTAAATTAAATTTTTTATTGTTTTAGGGGAAAAGTATGTAGAAATTCAGAAAGATAAAATTTGCAACAAATAGGATATATGACATTATCACGTAGGATAAACGGGGAGACGGGGGGCTGCCTCGGATCATTCCCCGCGCGCTGATCTCAAAAACCAATTTTTTTTTTTTTTATTTGGGGGGGGGGGGGGGTTGCCGTGTAAATTTTGGTGGGAAGTTACAGATTCGTTCAGAGGCAGCCCTCCCCCTCCCCGTTCATTCTATGTCATAATGTCATATATCCTATTTGTTGCAAATTTGGTCTACTTTCTGAATTTCTACATAATTTCCCCCTAAATTATAAATTATAATATATAAATAATTTAAAAACAATTATTTTGGGGGGTTGCGGGGGGGGGGGGGTATTTGGGAGGGAATTTAAAAATTCGGATTCAGAAACCCCAAAAAATTAAAGTAAACCTTATAGGAACAGTTCGGAGGGGAGACGGGAGGGTGAATGTAAGCGATGTGAGTGGTTAAGTGAAATTGTGCAACTTAGTCCACGCAGCACCGTGGCGCATGTTCCGAGGCAGATCCCCCCTCCCCATTCATCCTACATCATAATACCATTTATCTTTGTTGCAAATTTTGTCTACTTTATGAATTTCTAGATATTTTTCCCTAAAACAATAAAAAAATTGATTTTTTAAGAAAAAAAACCTTTTTTAGAGGTCATTTTGCAAAAATTTGGGGGGGGGGGTTGCCGGGGAAAATTTTGGTCTGAAGTTATAAATTCGGATTCAGCGACCCAAAAAAACATATAGTAAGCCCTTTTCCAGAACTACCATGAATTTTGCTAGGTAGAGTCCCTATACGGTCTCTATTGCCTGGACTATATATTAGATGTAAGCCACATCCCTGGGGTAGAAAGACCTGGGCACTTGCTGGAATTTCAGAATATGTACAGTCATGAAAAAAAAAAAAGGGTAAACATCCCCTACTAACTTCTTAAGAAATTATCGTAGAAGAAAGTTACTGCTACCGAGCAATTGGAAATAAAGTCTTCTTTTAAATAATGTATATAAAGTTTGTTTAGGAGGCCATCGACATATTAAAACGAACCCAAACTTCATTTTTTATTCAATGACAATACACAATTTTAACACGACGTTTCAAATTTTTGGTTCAAACTATGACTAGACGCCAATTTTCAAGTCATTTGAATGATAAGTTTTCCAATTATAAACGTTCAAAATTGAGTGCTTCTAATGTTAAATTACATTTTCATATTTTCATTAATATCTCCTGAAATTATATTCCTAATGTCCTAATTTTTTGTGTAGCAATAATACTAAAATACCAAACATAAATACGTTGAATTTGCAATTTTTTAATTTTATGATGTGAATTATGAAATTAATATTGGAAAAAATTATGAATTGCGACCTGCAATTTTTTTTGATGGATTTAGATTTATGAAGTCCTGCTTTATGGAAATCCAAAATTTCACATTTTTCTTCCAAAATAGTTTTTATGTTATGCTTAAAAAACAGCAAAATTAATTGCTTAAGGGGCCGTCTATGATAGAAGTGACTAGATATTTTGAAATTTGTTATGCTATTTTGTAATCTAGCAGTCTTCAATGACTGCTTCAGTGAGGCTAAGATGCCTTGATCAAGAAAGGGCTCTCTTGGTCAACAGTCAAGTACCCAACTTCAATTTGGATACAGCCCCTAAAATACGCTCGTTTTAAAATAATTAATTTCTCGGAAACATATCGTACAAATTGCAAAAAAAAAAAAAAAAAATGTTTTTTAGTCTAATTGAAGGGCGTAGAGTTCATTTATGCTAACAAAGTTATGATTCGTTTTAATACGTTTATGCCCCTCTAAGCAAATTTTATATACATCATTTAAAAGTAGACTTTATTACCAATCGTGCGGTAGCAGTAACGTTCTTTTACGATAATTTTTTGCAGAGTTAGTAAGGGGTGTTTACTTTTTTTTCCCACGAGTGTACAATAGAAATATGGAAGGTGTGGATCTAATGGATTCTTTAATTGGCCTTTACCGACATACATTGCAACACAAAAGGTGGTATGTACACATTTTCCATTACATATTAAATGTAGAGATAGTCAATTTCTGACTTTTGTGGAATATGTATCCAGTAAGTGAGAAGTTGGATTTTCTTGAGTTTAAATCCTATGTTTACACATCACTTATTTATCAAGTCTCGTGAAATTGAAACAAAAAATAGTTCGACCATCAAAACTCTTTAGAGCAGCAGCATCAAAAATCAGGGTAAAAATACGAAGTGCACCTGAACTTCGAAGAGATGGGGTAACCACTCTCCTGCCAAAACTCAAAGAAAAACATGCAGCTAAATGCCATCTATATGGATGTCCTAGTATTAAGATGTACAAGATGCAAAGAACCATTATGCACTGGATGTTTCGAAGCATTCCAGTCCCCATAAACATAATTCTGTACAATTATCGTTAATTTTGTAATTGTTAATTTTCTTTTATTACCGTTTGCTGTAATTTTTTAATTTAATAGTTGTCTAATAGAATAAAAAAAAGCATTAAAAATAGAAAATTACTACTATCAACTTTTATTTTAATGATGTAATGAAAATGTTCTTGTCTACATGTGCAACCTTTAGCTACATTAAGCTTCATATGAGGCTCGTACAAACAAATGGAGGATATTTCAAATATGGGTTCGAGGCTGAAAAAGGTCACGTGTTACCAGTAATTTACCCAAGAAACTTCTAACTGATAAGGGAAGATACTACTACTTGGCCTCATGAATCGTTTCGTTGGCTAGTGGGGATTTACATTACGCGTCTACGGAGCCTTCCCTTCTTTACGATATAAGTTTTTACCTTGATCAAGTGATCAAAATCTAGATGGAATATCCTCCATTAGACAGAGCAACATTACAAAAAAACAAAATTTTTTTTTGCACATGATTTATAGTGGTATTTTAGAAGAGTTAAATGTTTAAAAGATTTTTTGCCTATTTTTATCATAACTTGGTGACGAGAGGGCTAAGTACCAAAGTTTCAAATCTTACAAATAAAGTCATTAAAACACGTACTAGCTTGCGATCTGAGAAATAAGCTATTGAATTTCAGATGTTTCGAACGATTTTTGCACGCTGCAAATAGGGTTCTTTCAAGCCTAAACGGAATCCGTAAATGTCAGCAACATGTGGGATATTTGACGAATAATCTCCACTAAGGTTTTAAAATGCCCGAATGTTAGCTTGCTTTGATTAGAAGAATGTAAGATTATAGGGTAACTCTGGGAGAGTCACCGCATACGAGATAGATTCCGCACCCCTTGTATTTCTTAAAATTATCGATAGATGGTCGTCAAACGCTCAGTATAGGTGCGCAATGAGATTATTTTAACCAGTGTATAGCGTGAATCCAATTTCGATGTTTACTTGTAGAAGTACAATCCTTAATTTGATGTAAGTGCATAATTTCACTGTCCAAACTTTTCAACACGTTATGTTTAAATACTTTTCATACACTAAATTCTATATTCTAAATGCATGCAGGATTTCGAAGTAAAAACTAAGTGTAGCGTTTGTATAGAGTACTGTGTGTATGTTTACGCCATTCCCCTTAGCGATGGGAGGTAACTGTGATGGCCGACGTCTGCACCATGCAAAATTGGATGCATGCCGCACTGCTGTTTCGGTATACATGCCGCAGTTTCTTACGTACGGGATGATTAAATGTTATTAACTTTTCCTTTTCTTTTCGCATAGACTAACAATGTTAGGCATGTTATCAAGTTTATTAAAACCAAAGGAGAAAAGGGGGAAAATGAAAAGTAAGAAGGGGAAGAAAGATGCAAGTCAAGATGATAATAATGAAAAATTGGATTACGCGTAACGCAGATGTTCTTTGCAAACTACTCCAAAAGAGATTAAGTGTAATTCCCTTCGTTGCATCATTTGTTTAAATGTAGTTACATAAAGACTGTACTTTTTCAACACTTTTTCTGTAGATTGTAGTCGAAAAAACAGGTCCCTTAACCCATTCGGGACCATAGGTGCATATAAGCATTTTCATAAAGAGCTTACAAAATTTGTTTCTGGCACCAGTAAAAAAGGAAAGTAATATTTGCATTGTTTAATTAGAGCATTTTCATGATTATTTAAGTAAAGGTAACTTCTTTTTAAAAAGTGGTACCAACCGAATAAAATGTGTGTAAAAGCCACCGGTCCCGAAAGGGTTAACAAATAAATTATGTAAACACAATTTCACTTTTTTCTTTTCTCTTTCTAATACATTGATGTTACGTTGTTGTTGAAATAACAATTAAAATTCAATCTAAAAAAAATAAGTCTATAAATTTAATAGTGAAAGTAGGCAACAAATATTTATTTGAATCTATTAATACGTTCCATTGTACTCATTTAGTTTCATTTTGTTATTACATCGTTAATTATAGCCCAGATATGAATACTTTTTTAAATATTGTTATTTATAATTTCGTTCTGTTCTTATTGCAATCGCGACATAACTACCGCACAAGTGCGGCGTCTCAGCCTGAATGTACGGGTGACGCGCCGCAGTGTAATGTTTCAGAAAAAAATTGTTAAAAAATATTAATAATCTGTTTTGAATTTTTTTGTCGCACTACACACGTTGTATATTTACCATTAAATAGCACAGCATGATTTTTTTTTTTTATTTTATGTCCACCATGGGACTTTATATACAAACTAGAAAGGTAGCCCGTCAGAAATGACGGAAATTTAGATATAAAGATATATACAACTCATGTGCAAGAATATGAATTTTCTCGTTTGTTCCGCAGTGATAGATGAAAATAACACATTTTAAGAACGAAACACATTTATGAAAAACTGTGTACAGTAGAAGACCATTAATCTGCACAGTTTGGCTCCAAGTGTTATGCAGATTTGAGGCTCTTTGCGGTCATGTCTATTCAATCTTTGTTTACATTTCTTTTAATTCATATATTGGATAATTTAGATTGTTAAGCCTTAAAAATAAATAAATTACACACTTAAAGTAAGGTAAAAACTATTAAATTATCGTATACGATTTCATGAAATGGTATTATATGGTATTATATGTATGTGCTTCACAATCTTGGTTACGACTTTGGCGAAATTGGCTGCAACTTGTTATAATTCTAATAGTGTGGGCCTCTATAACAAAAAAGTAAGCAGTTTTTAGTAAAATTTCTGATATAAAGTAGTTTTCAAAAACTTGTGTAAAATTGCAGGCCGTTCTCATGTTATGCGAGTTCTAGGAATAGTAGTTCTAACACTGAAGAGTTTTCATGCATATGTGGAATTTAGAAAAGCTTCTCCAAAAGAAAGGTCCTGAAATGACATTGTAATTCCTCTAACTTCAAAGTTTAATCGGGCCCTGATTTTATTTACTGAAATCTAACAAATACAGTTATTTTGAATATTACAACAAAATTAAACAGCTAAACTTATTTAACTTAAACTCTTTGTTACTTCCCGATGTTATTTTTTAGTATTAAGAAAGAAAATTATTTTAATTTTTCAAATCATGCACATTTATAATTTTTTTCTGTTTTTAATAACTAAATAAGGAAAAAATATGCTTTTGTTCTGAGCTCATAAATATGACAATAAAATAATATAAGTAAGAGACATTGCAAAATTAAATCTTTGTGATTTCAAACCATAAACAAATGATACTGCCACCATTTTACCTACTATGACGTCATTAGAATATTGTCCATTGGTTGTTGAAGAACTTACTTTGTGAATGATTACCTCAATGATTTAATACTTTTTACGTTTCACTATGAATGAATCACTTGTGTTTGAATGAATCACTGTTTGTTTAGGTTTATGGAATGAGATATTAAGCCGTGAAACTAATTTCAACTAAAGTTATCCAAGGATATATGTATTTTTTATCAAAATTAAAAATAATGCTTTGATCTCGAAATAAAAAGTTTTAGTTTGTATAATTGGTTATTTCTGTTAATTATTTATTTAAGTGCTTTCCATTATAGCGCATTTTTAAAAAAAGCTTGGCGTAATTCGGGCATCAGAAAGTGAGATATGTTGCCAAAACATATAAACAGCTATGAAAACAAATCTAATGAACTTTTATTTTTGTTTATATATGCACTTATATACATAAAAAAATCGTTTCAAAATATATATAATATTTTTTTATATAAAAATTACGTCACAGATTTCAGATATGAACCGGGATACCTAACTGGCGCTAAAAAGGTGTTATTTTGCCTGCTATGGTAACCCGGCTATTGTTTTTTATTTATTAATAAATTGTTTATTTACTTTTATTTTCTGTTTTTAAATTATATAAACTGCTTTGTTCTATAGTTATTATTCAAACTTTTATTTATTTATAGTTATTTCCTTTTCAAAATGATAGCAAATAATTTAAAAATATATAAGTAACTGGTAGTCGAAAGCGAGATTTCTGCCGAATTGGCGTCAGAGAAAAATCATGCCAACCCCGATGCGTATATGACATCTGTGCAAAAATTACTTCTGTTTTTTTATAAAAATGGGTAAATAGCTTTTTTTACATTGAATAAATTGCATTCATATGCAAAAAATTGCTTGCGAGTATGAAGCAGTAAATTGGTTGTCAGAAAATACGTTGGTAAACTTCTTTCTCGCCAAGAAACTTTTCTCCGAAGTATTGTACATAAGAAATGATTGCTAGAACTGCATTTTTAATTAAGATATACGCTTTTATGTTTCACTACATTTATGCATACTATACCGTGTGTATAAATGCTACAATTCATATGCAGGACTGCACAAAAGAATTCGTAAGGGTTACTGAGTATGAAAATAAATTGCTTAAAGGTGGTTTTTAAAGGAGTTATGCAGTTTTGCGCTGAACTGCATTTAGTTTACTAAGAAATATTTGTAGAATATAGGTAAATTGATATACAGGGTCACGCAAAGAATTGGATACATAACAGTCTATGGATGATAATATCTGGAAATGTGATTTCAGTAGCTTTAAGAGTAGTTTAAATTAAATTTTCGCTAATTAGTGGCATGTAATAACAGTACTATTGGGTATGGACGGTAAATGCTGAAATTAATTTTTAAAATTTTTTATGCGTTTTCTAAAATGTTTACTTAGTTATCTTATTTACCTTATTTCCCTAAATAACGAAGTTTTCTTAAAGCATTCAGGATGTGTTGAAAAGTGTTTCATATTCTATGCTTAACGCATGATTTTTCTTTCTTCTTTAGTCTTATTTTGCATTTATTTTAGTCTTAATTTTTTAGTCTTATACTGCTTTATAGAAACTCTGGCACAGTTGTCATATGTATCCCATATTGGAGCGATTTTTTTTCCGACGCCAATTTGGCGAAAACATCAGCAGCATAAACAACAACATCCGGGTTACCATATCAAGCAAAATAACTACACTTTGGCGACAGTTAAGTACCCGTTGTGTATATGACATTGGCGTCAGAAAAAATCGCGCCAACATGGGGCGTATATGACATCTGTGCCGAAATTTTAATATTTAATGTTTAAACTCTTCGCTCCACTCACCTTGCATATAGTATAAACTATAACACAGATAGCGCAAAATAATAGACAGTTTGATACGTTTCCACTGTAGGGGCTTTGACGTTTTTTTAAAAAAAAAGATTGGTGTAATGTGAACATCAGAAATTGAGATTTGGGTACTTTTCCGTTAAACGGATACCATTGTCGCCAAGCGTAATAGCTGGCGCAAAATGAAAATCACGTGAATTGAGGCATTTGAAAAATAAAAGAAAAAATATTGTCGATACTAAAGTGAGCATTTAAAAAATATAACATTTGAAAATTCCAGACTTTTACGAACTATTTCATTAAATCACAAATATATACTTAAAATAATTGATCAAATAACTGTTATAAAATAAAGCAATAAAATAAAACTCATATTAAACTGCTGGCATAAAATTACAAATATATCTTTTAGCATTTTGAAATAATTGGCGCATTAGCATACATTTTTGCATGGTTTCCGTATAACGGAAAAATATTGAGATTTGTTGTCAAATCATATAAATAGCTATGAAAACAAACTTGATGAGCGTTTTTTATTTATATGTTTATTTTATATGTATATTATTCATGTTTGTATGTACAAATTATATCTGTTTCTGTATAAAATTAGAGAAACGGCTTTTTATGTTAAATAAATCGTATAAATATCGAAAAAAAAATGCGTGTGTATATAAAATGAAACAGTGGATAGGTGCCCGGAAAATATGTTGCTAAATTTCCTTTTTCGCCAAGGCACCTATACTGGGAAAGTACCCAAAGCATATTAAAATCGCGCAGTTAGGAGCTCATGCAGTACAGCGTCGTCTATTGGCGGTTATTTTATAAGTAGCATCGGGAGGAAGGTGTAGAGGTGTACTTTAAATTCTCAACCATAGGTTTTGAAAAAATATCTTAAAAGAGCGGAGTTTAAATTAAATTTTGGTGACCTCCTTTATAAAAGATTAATGGTTTTAAATGGGAATTTCGCCAAATCAGCCAGCTATCGCCAAGTTGGCCAACATTTCGCGCTACTGTAGTAACCCTGCATTAGTATTTTTCAACAATTACTCATTTCAATGAGGTGGTCCTACCGGAATCGTGAGGGACACACAGAGACTTGGATTTTATATAAATAGATTAAAAAAAATGTGCGGCATAAGTCCCGGAATTACCCTATCTAGAGTAGGAGATACAAGCTAGGATAAATTTGTAATTGACGAAGTTACAATAGACGAACTATCATATAGTGTGTCTTTGGATGTTTTTCTCTCGAAATACCTGTTTATGTAGAAATGTATATCCGATGATAAGATATTGTCTATGATAAGATAGAACGCGCAATAACAACTTAAAACACGCAACTTTCTCTACCTGGATGCTGGACAAATATAAATACCAAATAATGAAGAAAAATGAATTACGGCCCCTCCATTCAATTGTTTTCTGCCCTATTTTTTGCAGAATTAATATACTCAATAAGAGATTATCCTTTTATGAATGAAATTGTTCACATAAAATATGATATGTATTTGCATGTATAAATAGAAAAAAGTTTCTTCATAGTAAAATTCTATTATTATTTTTTTCATTAGTTTTCAGAATTTTTAATATTTCCCGTGAACAAATATTACTTTAAGTAAATTAAGTAAACTAGTCGGATCGATTTTAAAAATAGCAAGTTAATTTACGCATCAAGATTTTATTTACCATCCATAATCCGAGAATCAATAGAGATATTTTTACACAACAAGAATATTTGCAATGATTCAGTGCCCCTAGATTTACCTAAAATTTGGAAAGAGATGCTATATAATTTTAGTAACAATAGTAAAAATTAATCCACGCTCGCAAATAGCCAAGATAATTTTATTTTTTTGTTTTATGTTTTTGCAATATCTTTCATTATACATGTTGTCTTGTGACATTATTTACTATATTATCTTTAAATTATGTGAAAATATTTTCTATCGTGTATGATTTAGAAAATGTCGCCGTTGGTGCGACGAAACGATCATCAATCTTAATAAATGATATTTCATCACTTTATAGCATTATTTTTACTTAATCTATCATTATACATGTTTTCAAAATATTACTTTATTTTTCTGAGAAAAAAAATGGCAGAGAAATAAAAGAGCTAAATTTTTCTTTATATTTTCAGAAGAGCATTACAAAGATTACAGAACTGCGATAACGGGGCATAACAAAACACCTCTCTTTGAATGTTAGAAAAGGGACAAAAGAACTTCCAGTGTTTTATAAAAATGTGATTACCGTAAACTGGGATAATTTTGGCTCAAATATATCTCTTTCATGGCCTGTTCAGCATCTCCATTCTCTTATTTTATTTAAAAAACAAGTAATATAAAAATTTTGTTTTTAAAGTCAATTCCTACTTAGGCCATCAAAGAAAAATTTAATATAATCCCTTAAGCTAATATTAGTTTTTGTTGCATTAAAATATCTCAATTTGTTGATTTTCTATAAGCAAGTAGGTTTACAATGGAACTCTATGGGAATTTGGCGAAATATTAGAGATATCGCCAAATTGGCGTCACTTTTGGCGACTCATTTTGGCCGCCAAATTTGGCGATATATCGCCAAGTTGGCGACAAACTTGGTGGGATTTGGCGACAGAACAGGGTCTCCCCTATGGTAACCCCTTATTGAAAATACTTTCATTGAACTTCAATAACCAATGGCCGCCATTTTGTTTCCATTCTAAACTAAAATTAATTAATTAAAATTTAATTAATTAATTAATATTTGAAAAAACTGTATTAACATCAATTGTCATCCAGTACAAGTTTAAAAAAAATTATTTCAGCTTGATAGGATGAATAATGAGTATTTTATTAACGATTGAAAATTTGAACAAGATAAATATATAAATAAATAAATAAATATAGGGAGAGTGTGAGCTAATATTAGGAATTGAATGAATATCATGTTAATTGTTTTTTTGCTAAGAACATATGGAACCACACCATCATCATAAATTCATCGACATTATATTTATTTTTACCAAAAAATATTTTTGAAAGTTTTGGGCTAATGTTACCTTGAATTGGGTAACATTGGACCTTGTGTTGAAACGAATGTTAAAGGGCCTACAACATCATGTGGACATTAAAATTATGTATTGAAATCAAATACAACATGCTAAATAGCGCAGTGACCTTCGTACCGTTTTCAGCTATACGAAAATATAATTGAGATAAAGATCCATATTGCTTTAAAATCAACGATAAAATTCGCCGATACATTTCCTTTAACCACTTCAACGGCTGCCCGAGAGAAGTCGGGGGTAAAAGCACTGTTTCCCTATACCCGTAATTCAATATTTGTTCGGAGAAATCGATTACCGTAGCGGGCGAAATGTGCTACTCAAATAAATAAGGGCAATGTAGTGAAAATATTTACGGTTAACTGATCGATAAAACAAAAATACCAAAAAGTCTTTTTCACGTTTGTTGAGAAATCTAAAAAATACTATAGGTTAAAAATACATCTGTGTTTCAAATTAAAAATTATTTTTATTTATGTTCTGTTAACGGGCTGTATATCAGGCATCTTTAACACAGGTATCCCAAAATTCATTGCCGATAATTTTTAAGCGGAGACTCATATTTCCATTCATACGAAAATATCAAATCCACAACGATTATCACGAAAATGACATCAATTTCCAAAAGCGCTCTGGCGTGATGTCAGTCGGGAAATTTTGTTTAAAAAGAAAAAGCTAACTCCAAAAAATAATAGCTATGTTTCAATTTCTATTTAATATAAATTGTAGAAAAATAGTATTTTACATAATCATTTTAGGTAGAATGTTAATTGTTTTAATTAGCTTATTAAACGCAAATAGTGTTAAAGGGGTGTGGAAAAAACCCGAATTTCGATAAAGATTCGCGAAAAATGTGCTGCAACATTGTTTTCACCAGATTTTTCTTGTAGCTGAGTGGTAGGTTAAATATTAGCTGCCATGTTTATTAACTGGTGTTTTCAGTGAAAGAATGTTAGTTAGTTGTCCAATTCAAATTTTAGGATGACTGTGTAAAACATTGCATCAGAACAAACTTAAAACAGTAACTTTCATTTCAGAATTACTTATAGTATTTGCATAAATTATTAATTTGATTCTCCCTGCACTGCATTTAAAGTATTTAAACATTTATCTTAATGATATAACTAAGGTTGAAAATCGTTGAAAATCGCGTTAAAAATCAGAAGCAACAAAATTTAAAATCGTGTAATTAAACACTGTAATTAGGAATTATTTCACGAATGTTAAAAAATCGCCGCGGATTTAAAAAAATTCTAAAAATCGCAAACATTTAAAATCGCGTTAAGAATAGGTAAAAATTCAAAAATCACTGAGGGCAAAATTTTTTATTATTAAGCTTAATGTTTGAATCCGAATTTTTTGGGGGGGAATGTCAAAAAATCGGAGAGAAAGGCAAAAAAAAAAAAAAGAGCCATTAATTGTAAAAAGAAAAATCAAAATTTACTATTTAGAGTAAAAGTTTGAAACGGAATTTCAATTACGAATGTTAAAAAATCTACGCGGAAGGCAAATAAACGCTAAAAATCGCATTGAAAATCACATTAAAAATCATTAAAATTTAAAAATAGTGGCGGATAAAGTTTATTTGTATTAGGTGAAAATTTTGAAGCCAAATTCCTTTTATGAACGCGAAAAAAGTGGTCGCGAAATGCGAAAAAATGCTGAAAATTGCTTTAAATATCGCGGAGGATAAAATTTAATTTCTTTAAATTAAAATTTAAAACAGAATTCCTTTTAAGAATGTAAGAACCCAGCGGAACGCAATAAAACGCTAAAATCACATTAAAAATCAGAGAAAATAAAAAAAATTGCAAAGGGCAAAATTTATTGTAAATGGGCTAGAATATTATAACCAGAATTCTCTCACAAATGTCAAAAAATTTCAGCAAATGCGAAAAATAGCGAAAAATTTTAAAAAATCGAAATTATTTATTGCTAATTATTGCAAAATTTGCGGAGGACAAAATGTGCTATATTAGGTTAAAAGTTTGAAACTGAATTCTTTTTACAAATGTAAGAAACCGATCAAAATGGGAAAAAATGTTCAAAGTCACATTAAAAATTAAATTAAAAAAAGAAGTTATCAAAAAATCCAAAACTGGCTTCGAGGTGCATAACTATAGATATAGAGGTATCTTCTAGCTTTGCTTCCAGTGGTTCTGTTCTATTGAAAACGGAAAGTCAAAACATATATTAAAATATTTATTTGCTCAAAAGACGTTACTAAAAACGCATTAAAAATATAATAAAAACCTATATTGGCATGTTTCAACTCCTTCATTGAGTGTCATCAGAATGTATAATAGAAATTACAAATACGATGCATATGAAAAAAAAAAAAAAATCATCGAATACAAGTTAACATATAACGCCCCCTACATTTTCGATATCGCACGTGTCCCTTCTATGTCGCGATTCCGCAAGTTATTCAACCACTCAATCCATATATTCGTGATGCGAAAAGATCGTATCGTTACAAACCCCTGAACCTCTTAAATGGATTCTCTTATAAAAAAATTGTAAATAAAAATTAGAAATTTTCGATATCGCACTTGTTCCTTCTATATAAAAAGTGTGTGTTCCTGTAAAAATTAATTTACAGGTCTAATTTTTATTTACAGTAATTTATAAGAGAGCCCATTGCGATTTATTTAAGGAGTTCACGGTTTTTTAACGATACGTTATCTTTTCGCATCCCAAATATATGGATTGAGTGGTTGGATAACTTGCGGAATCGCGACATAGAGCGGACACGTGGGATATCGGAAATGACCTTTATATGTTAACTTGTATTCGATCATTTTTTTCCGATTTTCATATGCATTGTATTTGTAATTACCCGACTGCCAAAATCTTTATACCCTCTAAACATCCCAACGGCTAGATGGATTTTAATGAATGAGGTCCTTATCGATTCGTCTTAAACGTCCGATGGTTATAGACTAGTTTTGTTTTTATAAATTCAAAATGGCGGCCGTAAAATACAAAATGGCGGTAGACAAGGGAAAAAAAATTACGCACCATACTGAGTGGCATATCATTGAATTAGCTCTTTCAAAATGTAGACGATGTTTCATTGACTATTTTACAGCCAGAAGCTCCGTTTAAATACTGCACAACCTGGAAGTTGTGTAGGTAGGATGTCTAGCTTTACTGCAACTCTAACCATCCTAGACATCTACAGACCTCATCAAAACATTGTTTATAGATAGGAATTAACAACTAAACACAACTTAAAAGTCATCAATACAAGTAAATAAAAAAAAAAATAGGTAAGTAATATAAAAAATAGTTTCACATTGACTAGAAATAACTAATTAGTTCGATTTTTTGCGCAGTCGGGTTTTTTCATTTTTTAAATTTAATTTTTACTTGTTTCTATTATACATTCTGATGACGACTCAATGAAGGAGTTAAAACATGTCAATATAGTTTTTTAAAAAAATGTTTTTTATGTGTTTTTAGTAACGTCTTTTAAGCAAATAAATATTTTAATATTTGCTTTGACTTTTCCATTTGAAATATATATTTTTGTGATATGCTCATTCTTATAGATTCATTAATTAAAAATTGAATTTTAAATTCCGAGTGTCCTTTCTGGGATACTGTGTATATAACGATAAAGGTACATTTTACTTTCTTCTATCTTTACAAGAAGAAAGTATTGGATTGGTGAACAATTTCGAATTCTGGTTTTTGACGGATTTACACGTTTTAGGGGTCAAATAACCCTAAAAACATGTTTTTACAAAATGTCTGTCTATGAGTCTGTCTATCTGTCTGTGTGTATGTGACACAAATTTTGTGGGCGCTCTATCTCAAGAACTAATGCACAGAATTTAATAAAAATTTATAATCAGTTTCTCCCTAATACAAATTGATGCTGATTATTTTTTGGTGTAAATCGCTCAAAAGGTGGCGCTGCTATGCTGCATTTTTCACGATTTTTGCAATAGCTCTATCTCAAGAACTAATGCACGGATTTTGATCAAACTTCAGATTTAGTTAGTCCTTGATATGAGTTGATGCTCATTACGTTTTGGTGTAAATCTTCCAGCAGGTGGCGCTGTTATGATGAATTTTGCAGGATTTACATGATTTCCCCAATAGCTCTGGTATATCTTAAGAATATTGGTATATCTTAAGAATATTGGTATATCTTAAGAACTAACGCACGGATTTTCATCAAACTTCACATTCAGTTAGTCCTTGATATGAATTGCTACAGATTATGTGTTGGTGTAAATCGCCCAACAGGTGGCGCTTCTGTGCTGCCTTTTCACGATTGCCTCAATAGCTATATCTATAGAACTAAAGGACGAATTTTCATCTAATTTCAGATTTAGTTATATGTTGGAACAAGTTGTTGTTAATTAGGTTTTGGTGTTAATTACCCAATAGGTGGCGCTGCTATGCAGGAATTTTCACGATTTTCGCAATAGCTCTATCTCAAAAACTAATGCATGAATTTTCTCCAAACTTCAGATTCAACCAGACGTTGACATAAATTGTTGCTGATTAGGATTTGGTATAAATCACCCGATAGGTGGCGTTGCTAGGCAGCATTTTGCTGGATTTAGACGATTTCACCGATAGTCATATCTCAAGAACTAATGCACGGAATTTCATATCTTTAGAATCCTCATGAGATGCACAGATTGCCATTTAATTTTGGCAGTGTGATAGCGAATTTTGAAGTATTAACATGTATGAGATAGAAGAAAGTTTTGGGATTGGTATATTCGACAAGTTTATTTGATACTTTTATTTATTTTTGAATAACTTGAAATACATTTTGTCTGAAAACGTTACCTTCATGAACTGCAGAAATGAACCAATGAACTATAATTTTCCATTATATTTGTTTTTTCAGACACAGAACTTTTGTAATGATAGAATATTTGGTACATGCAATGCATTATGGTAAGAATATTTTTGCTATTTAGAAAAATTAATGTAAAAAAAAAAAAAAAAAAAAACTAAACTTTTTCTGGGAAATTCATTTTTATCAACTTTGAGACAGATGCATGAAGAAATGAAAAATAAAACTAAGATCAATTTATTTTTCTGAAATTACATGTCAAAAATAATCCATTCTTTCTTATATGGACTTCAGACTTGTTGACATCAATATAGCAGAAACTTGTTTCACTTCATATTATTTAAAGTGACATTTCGTTTATGTATTTTTTATTTTTTGCATAGTACATATTTTTGCGAATACCTTACATTTTTGAATGGATTTGAGCAAAAATGGAAAAGAAAGGAAAAAAAAAAAACACGGTACATTACAATGCATTGAAATCAATATGTTTTTGAGAAGAAATAAAGATTGGATATTAAAGACTATCAACATTATTTCGATACAATTTTAGCTTTAGTCGGTATTCATTTATCAAAACATATAAAACTGCACTTGATATACTTCAGGGTGTACATCTATTTGCAATAACAGAAATGAGACAAAATACAAGCTTCTTAACACTACATAGTAAACATCTATTTCTGAAAAAATTAATTGGACAAAATGAACTTTTCTTCAGGCTCACGCAGAAGAGCGCTGAGCCGGTATAAATTACTGGGGACCGGTTTCGGTCCTTGTTCTTAAAATACATACTTGCAAAAATATATACAAGTATAATTTTTAAGTAAAATATTTTAGTTAAAATATCTAACAATTAATAAAATTAAAAAGTCAGAACTTGCTGATTTTTTATTTATCTGTCTATAAAGGAATCCACGTTCATATGGAAAAAATAATGATCCCGCCAAAAAGATATTATGCAATTATATTTCCTGAGACAGAAACAACCTGTCTAAAATGGTATTTTTTACTGACTATTTGCGTCCCGCTTTAGAAGGTTTCATTATATCATAATTATGATACACTGTAAAAAAAAAAAAAACGGACTAAAATACGGAAATACTACTGGCAATCTAGACGCCAGTACTATTTCCGTATTTTAACAGAACTTTTACCCGGTAAATTACACAAAAATTTCCGTTAAATTAAAAAAAAAAAAAAACTGAAATTTTTCTGTAATTTACCGGTAAAAAGTTCCGTTAAAATACAGAAATAGTACTGGCGTCTAGATTGCCAGTAGTATTTCCGTATTTTAGTCCGTTTTTATTTACAGTGTATGGTATTAGGGGGCCCACATTTGAATTACTACAGGGGCTCGCTGTCCCTCTCTACGGCTCTTATTTTCTTAAGAATACATTTCAAAGGTTATGAATAGTTAAGTAAATTAGGAAAGAAATCATCATCGCATAAAATAACGAAACTTTCATTAAAAGAATTTTATGTGTATAAAATTTTCACGTGAAAGAAGTCCACACTTATTTATGTATTATTAAACAAATCTTTTTTTAAATATTTTTAATTACGATTTATTTTTCTCTTTTCGCTTCTAGTTATTAATAAAATTTAGAAAAGAGAAATTATAAAATTACTTATAATTATTTTTTTTTCAATTTTAGACAAAAGTGTATACTATTGATACAAATAGGAGATAAAATATTGTATACATGCCTTATTATCTTCAATATATAGATTCAATAACTAAGTCATATGTTGACTAAATTGTTGTTCTGATAACATATACACATACTGCGCAAAGCACTACACTTATACAGAAAGGTACATAAAAAATTTCATAATAAATGCTTATTTTACACTACTTAAAGCTGTCAAAATTTACAGTTTTCCCAAACAGATATTTGAAAGGTTATGAAAATTTAATGCAGATATGAAATAAAACGTTAACATAAAAATTAACGCCAGAAGAAAGTTATAATTTAAAATTATGTTTGCTTTTTCTACAGTTAACAAAACACGATTATAAAACTTCATTTTTCATATTTAAAAAAAAGTTATCTTTAGAATTTCATCTCACGTGGTAAATTTTTAAATTTAAATAATGCTGAAATGTTAAGACGTATTTTGTTTACATATTTCTGAATTCATAAAAAATGTCACGATACCTTAGAGAAGAGATTCATTATACAGTAGAGCGCCGATTATCCGAACACATCGGGGCCGACCCTAGTTCGGATAAGCAAAAGTTCGGATAAACGGACAGACAATTTAAGGGATGTTCCTAAGTATATTAAAACCTTCACTCATTATCCAGGTTTAGGACTGGCAGCACCAGTTAATGGTGCTGTCAGTGGTAGTTTAAATTTTTTTTTGTCTTTTTATTTCATTTTTTTACTTTTTTATCATTTAAAATTTTCTTTTACTCTTTTTATCACCTTTCAGAGATTATAATTTAAGCAAAAACGCTTTCGATTGCTGCTTGCCTCAAAGAATACATTCTTTCAAAGCTGCGATACCTCGAATTCTTCTTAAATACATTAGTTTAATAGGATCAGCGTTCATTTGACGTTCGAGCCATTTCATAGCTGTTTCCAAACATTCAAAGGCTTCGTTATGTGAAGGACCTGGGTCATTTTCAGACCATTCGTTTTCATTTTCTTCAATTTCACCCCCTTTTTCCAGACCTTTTATTCTCTTGTTACTGCTCCCAACGATATAATCCGGTATTAGATTTCGGAAGCTAAATCCGAAAGGAAAAATATGAGAGAAATAGGGTATTTGGATAATTGGAAATTCGGTTTAAAATAATTTTTAAGAGAAATAGGCTGTTCGGATAATTGGAAGTTTGGTTAATTGGAGTTCGGATAATCGACGCTCTACTGCAGTTCATATGAACTATTGTCATCTATTATGGAATATTCTCTGTCAAAGTAATGTAAAGTGTTTTATAAAAAAATTAATTCATGTGTTTGCAATTGAAAATTCAGAGACGTCGCCAACAGTTGAAAACATAGAAGATACATATTTTTTTTAAAAAATCCATCTCCATCTATTTCTACAGATGCTTGGGAATGAAGTTTGTAAAATGAAGGAAATTCACAAAATGGAGAACTTTGTTTCATTAAAGAAATGTAAGATTAGATATGTTATACTTTTATGTTAATAATATATTCATGCAATTTTTTAGTTGAAATTGTTTTATAATGTAAAATTACCTGTAGCGAAATAAATAATTAAAAACATATCACATTTATAAATATGATGATGACATTTTACAGAATTGTATAAGTAAAAATTCACTTATTATCATTTAAATAAAAATATATACTCAAGGAGAGACTACAGTAAACATAAAGGTTTAAAAAACGCCTTTTTTAAACATACTTACTAGTTTTATATACATACATTTTATATACATTCACAAGATCGCTATGTTAAATAAAATATTTTTGCGAAGCAATTGCAATAATTTGAAGAAAAAAAAATACGGTACTACTTAGTTATTCGGTCGACCCATTTCGTCAAATTATATAAATAAATAACGAAAGAACAAATAAATTAGTATAACATTAATAAAAATACAAATAAAACGTCGAAATAAAAATCACTTGATTGCGTAAACACGTGTAATTTGCTTAAAGTCAAGTGAATGTGACATTTACGATCAACCAGTACAGACATTTAATCTTATAGTTTGGCGATGAATTTTTGGTCGACGGGATAACCAAGTAGTGCCAAGTATATTTGTACTATTAAAATTTTTAATGAAAATAATTTATTTATCGTTATTGATGAGAATGTCGCCGTTTATGTGCACGAAACAAGTAGATATTTTTAGTATAGGTTTTTTTACGCCTTTATGTTTACTGTAATTACTTTTAGCATATTTTAATGATCACCCTTTTCTTTTTTCAAAAGATTTTTTAATTATAAATAAAATATACATTTTTGTTTTGTACATACATATACTACACATATTTTTATTTCTCTTCAGCTTTTACAATCCAGACCTGTAAATCCTAAGGAATAACGATACCAAAAAACTAATTCCAGGATAAATATGGGACACGAGATTTTTCCTTATACACTCTATATCACGTAACAATTGACGAAAATGAAAAGCAATTTGGTTGTTTCCATGTCACTCTTTTTCATCAAAGAGTAAATATGAAAAACCACAGATGTTCGTAGATCATAATCATGTTACGCATCTACCATGAAATTAAATTATCTTAAGAAGAAAGGATGATAGTGACTATCCCTCGAGAAAAGAGAGAAAAAAATGTTATCCAGTTATCCGAAATTTAGGAGGACATTCGTTTATTTATTGTTAGCTGCTTAAAAAGTGTCGTATTTTTTGTCATAAGTGTATTTAACGACAGAGAATTTCGTTTGGATTTTCTTTTTATATTATAATCATTTGTTTCAGATTACTATAAATAATAATACTAATTTAGTAATATATGATAAGATATTTAATAATTATATAAATAATTAGTACTATTTTAAATAATCCAATATATATCACAATTTAGAATTTGATAATTGCTACTTTTTAGATGCATTCGTAATTATATAAATACGTTGCACCTATAAGTCTTCTTTCGGTCAGTCTGTTCGTCTGTCCGTCCGCATATAACTGAGTAAAAACTACCTAACCGAATGGTCTGAAATTTTAAATATGTAATTTTTGCAAACCTTTGTGGAGTGATTTCAAATTTTATGAAAATAGGAAGTACAGTTTAATTACAGGGGCAGTCAAAAGATTTCCGTTATATGACGGCCAATGGGAAAAAATATTTCAAGTGCATTTAATGATGTTACAGCCTTTCGAACAGAATGAAATTGATATGCTCTTATGAAGTGCACTAAAATATACTTTCAGTATAATATGCGGTGCAAAAAATATTTATAAAACTAGTTATAGTGCGAACCAGGGTTGGGCAAAATTTTAATTAGATTAACGATTGAAAGTTAACGATTATTTTTTCAATCATGAGTAAAGATTGACCGATTAAGCTTAGTTTCAATCCAACTCATAGACTAACGATTAGTGATTATTTTAATGTAATCAATGCTTTGATTACAATTAAATCAATTCAATCGTACTCATAGACTAATGACCAATGATTATTTGGTTGTAATCGTTTGCTTTTTTACGATTAAATCAATTTTTAATCTAAATAGTCAATTAATTAGTCAATCTAATGAAGGATTTATGATTGAAATCTTCATGTATTGTTCTGGCTTTGGGGCCTTTATTTTATCTTTTTTTTAAAGCTTCTTCTGGTTTAATCACTCTTGCATTGGGTCTTGTCTTGGATAGGGTTCTCTTTAAATGTTTTGGATTTGTTTCGGTTTCGAGTAGGTTTCGACTCTTTCTGGTCGGGCTCGGTATGACTTGATTTTTTTTTAAGTTCTGAATATCTTTTGAATGAAGAAAACTGTATATAAATACAATGAAGCCAAGGCAGGCCAGTCATTATTTTATTTAGTCTTAATAATGTTGTCCTACATCATAATTATTTCTCGTAATTCTATGACTGAGTCACTTTTATTCACGACACCCGCTCTATAACAGTTGAAACTTACAACTTGGAATAAAGGCTATCTAAATAATACTAGATGATTAATAATTAAATACTAAGCATTGATTAAAAAACAGAAAAAATAATAAGTAATAAAAACTTCTTAAATTTAAGTTTTTAACCTTATCCAACATTCCATATTATAAGAGTACACAAAGGAATACAAAAAACTAAAAAAGGACAAGGCAAATATTAACCTTTAACTCATGTTACCGGTTTCACAGACCACTGCTTTTTTCAATTTTTATAGTTTAACTTGTAACTTTCAGTTTAACTACAAATATCACCGAAATTTTGCTTCGTTTGGAACTTTAATACTGTCACCAGAGACTTTTGAATAAGGGAATTTTAATTGTAACAGTACTGAACAAAAAGTTTAGTACAAAAACACTATCCTGAAATTTAACCGCGTCTTTTATTCATCTTTCGAAAGAGCGGTCTCACAGACCACTTCACAGTAGTTATGTGACAATTTATGTGACATCAGTTAAAGGTTAATTCAATATTACTTTGGCGAGAATGGGGGGAGATGCAAAGCATCCCTTTTGATTTATTCTTACACTTTTATGATGTGAAGCTGACATCAAACTGTTTCATTTTGCTTTTACGATAGACTTTCTTCATCAGTTTGTTGCAAGTTTATTTTTATGATATAAGCATAATTTTGTATGTTTACGTAATGTCGTGTGTTAAGCGTAATTTAGTACGTTTATTAAACGCAATTTGCAGCTGCAAATCAGTTATCTGATACAGAATCTTTTTTTTTTTCTTTCAATTTTTTAAACTGTTTAAAAATTGTCTAAACGCATGTAAATATGCACTGTAAAAATATTTGTAAGCTTAATAAATAATATTTATAGATCATTTCTTTATATTTAATTAGATTAAAATTCCATCAAAAAAATATATATATGTATCTTTTTTTAAATTTTGTTTCAAAGATTAAATGAGTTGCAATTAAGGGAAATACACTTGATACACAAATCTTAAGATTTTATTTTATTCATTAACAGTGTTTAATTCAGGCACTTTTTTTCCGGGAGGGATTTTTGTGGCTCCGGAGGAGGGGGGGGGGGATTTCACTTTTTGACCATTGTAAATACAAAATCTCAAATCTTCCGGGAGGTCACATGTCATCATCGCTCCAAAAGGGGGGGGGGGTGTCATTAAGTGTGGTTAAATATAGATATATTTTTTTCTTTTTCGTTAAGAGTTTCTACACTAGAAACTTATAAAAAAGTTGAGTTGAATCTTTTCTATTTTTGACTTGGAAATTACTGCCATTCAAGATGGAACAAAAAATACATTTTTATGAAATTTTCTTATATTTCCCATTAAAAGGCGCCTTTTCTCCCACAGCGTTTTATATTTCAATTTAAAAAAGTGTGAGGCGCATATATTTTCGTCTTAAAAGTAGCAACCGTGTATAATTTCAAGTTTGTATCCTTAACATTTCCACAAAAATCGTAATTTTAAATTTTTTTTAACGCTTTTCGTCATTAATTTCAACCTTTTAAATATCTAAACTTTTTAACTGTCCTGTGAGACTAGTCTTAAAAGTAACATCCACATCAAATTAAAATTATCTATCCTTATCAATTCCATTGAAATCATAATTTAGGACTTTTTAGAACACTTTTTGCTGATTTCACCGTTTTAATTTTCGAATTTTTTAGAAACTGTTCTTACATAGCATTTAAAACTTTTAAGTAATTACCATCACGCAAATTTCAAGTTTCTCTCCCCATCGATATATAAAAAAAAAGCAATTTCAAAAGTTTTTCGCTTCTGCATCCATTGAAGGTAGTGGCACCGACATGAAGTACAGTCTATGTGGAGCAGGGACTATCGCCATCAATGTGTGACTATCAAATGATTGATAATATTGCTCCTATTTGCCTAAAATAATTATAAAAGAATATATCAGTTTTATTAAGCGGGTTTCAATTGCCCCTAATCCCACCTAAATAATTTAAACATATTGACCTCGGTTTATATGAATAATTTTGTGTGACACCGTATAATCAATAAGGAAAATCGTATAGTGACTCTTAAAAAGAATTTCGTAGCAGTGAAAGCGAATTTAAGAAAGTAAACAGGGCAGTCATATTTAATTTTTATCTATGTAATTAATGATTAAATTAATCACGATTAAATTAATGAAGACTGAATTCATGCAGATTGAAAAAATCATAAAAAAACTTTTTAAAGAGCAATTACTTTTTCAATTTCAATCATGATAAATTGAATTAAGCGTCAATTTCGTATGATTGAATCTTTAATCGACTAATCAATGGATTAAAAAAGTAATCGATTAATGCCAACCCTGGTACGAACGCACCTCATTTGTTACGTTTGGCGTGAAATTTTCAACTTGTTTCAGACTTTTGACATTATAAATAATCTGAATATATTTTCTTATTACGTTTGATATTTTCTTTTTTGTTTTTATTACTATAACATTTCAGTATAAAAGACAAAAAAACATAAAAAAGGAAATAAATAAATTATAAAAACCAGAATAAATAAAAATAAAATTGGAAATGAAACCATTTTCTTATGTGTACCATACAGAGTGAATCAAAATAGAGTTGTCAGATTCATTATCTCTCAAAGCACTGATTATAGAAATATATGTTCATTTATAAAATATGTAAATAAAATAGCTTTTAGATGTTCAGATTAAAATACGGATTTTATTTTTTTATACAATCTCTGGGTTCTACAAGTTATAAGTAGAAAAAGTTTTGTTATGCCTTAACAAGAAAAACAGTAAAAACTATATTCGTCTACGATCTCAACAGATTGAGTTGTGTTTCTTTGAAACTATATATATTTTATTACATATGATATTTGTAGAGTAAATTGATAAAGTTTAATGAATGTTAAGGAGATTGAAAAATCTAATTAACTTTTGTAAATTATAAACATTTCTTTTTAGGTCGTTCATAATTATATAAACGAGTTGGAACCCGTCGAAATTCGACGAATTAAAATGTTTTGAATGGAACTGTTAGATCAAATTTATATTAAACCTACAAAAATAATTACAATAAAAAATTCATCTTGCATTGGTTATCTAACTCTTAAAACAAATAATATTTTTAACCTAAAATTACCAAAATATTATTTTCAAAAACTTCAACTGCTTTAATTATTGAAAATTTAAACTGTATTAGATACATTATCAAGATGAGTAATTATGTTGAAGTTATCGATTGAGGCTCTTACGTATGTTTTTACGGGATGAAAAATCAGTAAAAAGGATTTTGCTTTGTCACATCATAAAATCCCCCCCCCCCCCCCCCAACATAAAATCAAAACTGTACGTTATTTTCACATTCTCAAAATTTATATACGCACCACTCAAATTCACAATTTAAAAGTATTTTAACGCGCAATACATTATTAATGAATGTATTTCCAAACTTAAAGTCATGTTTGTCCGATACAACTTTTCATGTGAACATTCGCATAAAATTTAAGTTCTAATCTCAGTACCCGCGAAAATTTACCATTCAGAAATTTGCCTTTACTTGCCATAGTATTGTCTTTTTAGTATTGGTCAAATATTTAGTTTTTTCAAAGAAAATGATCGATTTGTGATCGATATGACATCATTTTTACTCAGTGAATCCTTATGTCTAGCGTCTCAAATTCAGTATCAGCGTAATGTAAAAATATTGAAATAACTTCCTCAATCTTTAGATTTATAAAAAAGAATTCGTGTTTTTTTTAGTGGCTGGCGTCATTTTTCGTTCAAAAAATAAAAAAAAAGTTACTTTTATTTGTATTGTGAAAATGGCATCAATATGGATATAATCAATAAAAATAAATACTAAACCATACGAGCCGTTAATTCCCAAATTAGCTCATCCGATCTCAGCAATCTGATCCTTTGTTAATATTAATATTTTGGATTACTTTACTGTGATTTTGATCAACTTTAACAAAATAAATCAATTTAAGTCATTATAATTGCATTCTATTTTACATTACACTACTTCATAAGAAACTAAATATAATTATCTACTATACAGGGTGTCCGGTCTCAACGGTGTCCAATGGATAATTCCTAAACCATTAGTCATAGACATATAGTTCCAATTACAAAAATGTTTTAAATGAGGTAAAGAATTATTTTTAAAGCGATTTATGTCAATAAAAGCATTTATTTAAAAATTACGAAATTTAAATTTTTATACGGTCCCCCGGTCCTATAAGTGATATTTAGTAAACTTTTCCTATTTCTCTAACAAGTACGGCAAAAAAGTCCCATTCATCTAGCACTAAAATTGACCGAGTTATGACATTTTCAATTTTATTACTTAAACCACTTTTCTGTAACTGAAAACAGATGAGTTGGACCAAGCTTTCAGGG
Organism: Maratus speciosus; assembly: GCA_963932465.1. NCBI lineage: Eukaryota > Metazoa > Arthropoda > Arachnida > Araneae > Salticidae > Maratus > Maratus speciosus. Next base: position 104,477,734 of record OZ010795.1, on the reverse strand, counting down.
GTCGTACACGAAGTGATTAAAGTATTATAAAGGACGTTCACTCCAAACGATTTCAATGGCTAATTCCTAAACCGTTAGTCAAAGACATATAGTTCCAATTACAAAAAGGTTTTAAATAATGTAAAGAAGTATTTTTAAAGCGATTTAACTGAAGGTGCTGCCCCAGTATAAATATTACGGTAGTGTTAATTTTTAGTAATTAACTTTCAGATTGGTTAAAATAATTGAAGAAGTGAGATTCAAAACTCGCCTTATCGAGAAAATCAAATTTTGGGAAATCGCGTAAAACCTTTAAATGCGTCCATTGGTATTCATTGAAAATTTGGAGATTGTAGTGCTTGATTGGTACATTTATACCAATAGAATAGATTGGTAAAGAAACACGATTTTTTAAATTTCGGATAAGGCGAGTTTCGAAACTGACGTCTTCAATTGTGTTTTGACTTTTTTTTTTTTTGTAAGGAAATGAGTGTGCTTGTTTTGATGATTTTATTTTAAAAAGTTGTATTATTTTTATACGACGTTCGTATGTATGTCTTCCTAATTCAAAATTTGTATTCCAATTTTAACTCACTTCCAAATATCCGATCAAGATTAAATTTTGCATAATTATGTAAATCCAATGACAATGTAATATTAATACGATTTTAGGTACATACCATTTATATTTATTTTACTGAACCACTCCAAAAATTTCGCATACATTATTACCTACAAACAGAAATTTTAAAATTAAAATCAATAACATTTATGTAAGGCACTAAGATTCATAATGTAATTTTTCCAAATGAAAGTGCGTTGCGTTTATATTTTTTATACAGTGCCCCACGAAAGATGTCAGATACATTACGATGTATGAGCAGGGATTGCTTATTATACATTTTGATGATATTATGCTTTTTTCAAATTCAACTTTTTAGTTCTTTATAAAAACTTGTTTGAAAAAAAATATTTTAGAGACCAAAATCAAAATGCAATTTATACTTGTTAAACAAAAAATAAATATTAAATGGAGTGAAAATTTTTCCTGTTGGACAAGGAAAATGAGGTAAACAACTTTATTTGTACAATAGATGTGCCAAAACACTTGCGGCCTCAAATCATGCACATACAAATACTTTCTAAGGTTTAAAATGCATATTTTTTTCCCAACCATGTTTTACCAATTTGTAATCTGTTTGGCCAGAATTTTCGGTGTCAAAGTGGCTCATCTTGTCGGTATTCGTGCTTGGCAAGTGCAGAGGCAAGTGTTTGATGGCAAAAGTGATTTATATGCTTTTGAAACTTGCTTAGCGAGAAGTACGGCAAAAAAAATTATAAATTGTTAAATGTTAAAATTTAATAATTTAACATATGTTTTGATTTAACAGTATTTCCCCCCTAATTTTTAATAAAAAAATAATAATAAAATAACTGCTCTAATGAATATTTGCTGAGGGGAGAGACAGTGGAATTTTCAGAAGGGGTAATGTAATTATTATTATTATTATTATTATTTTATCATTACAATAAAATGACAATTGGAACAAGATTTTTAAAAAAGAAAAGTTAATTAAAAAGAGAGAATGTGGGCGGTTATATGATGTCCTACCTTTAATGGATAAATCTGTGCTCTATTAGAACAAAATATTAAAATATTGTAACAATTTTGTTATGTTTATTTAAATCATCGAAGTAATCGCACAGGTAGAATCATATAATTCAAATAATTGATGTTTAATGTAAAAGAAAATAAAAGTGATATGAGGATCATTTTCAAAAAGTGACATTTTAATTTCCTTAACATATTCAGAGCAGCCATTCAAAAGTTATGTACAAAAATATACGCATAAAAAAAAAAAGTTTTAGATTAGGTAATATAACTATGTATCATTTTCTAAAGAGTTGTGACTGTTCCTTTTATAATCATTTAACAAAATTTCTGTTTTAAGTACAAGTTGTATATTTTGTTTCAATATGTCAGAATGAACAAAACTCTCAAAATATAATTGTAATGTTAATTTACTCTCAATGTTTAATGTTAAATTTTATATCTGACGATTATTTTAATTTCTAGTAAATTTGTGACTGACCCCTATTTTGCAGCAAAAAAGATACTCCAACTTTAAACATCTATTACTCGGTCAGTTTTAATCGCAGAGAAATGGGACTTTTTTTGTATTACTTGTCAGTACAATAGGATATTTTTCCTAAATATCACTTATAGGACCTGGGGACCGTATAAAAATTTAAATTTCGTAATTTTTTAATAAATGTTTTTCTTGACCCAAATCGCTTTCAAAATACTTCTTTACCTCATTTAAAACATTTTTGCAATTGGAACTGTATGTCTATGACTAACGGTTTAGGAATTAGCTATTGGACACCGTTGAGACCGGACAACCTGTATAAATATCAGTTTTAGCCAATCAGATTGCTGGTTTCGGTTGAGCCAATTTGGGAATTAACGGCTCGTCTAAAACGATGACTATTTTCCTTTTACTTTTAATAGAAATGGAGTACTTAAGTTGCCACAATTGCAAAATTGGTACTAAAAACTATAAAAAAATTAATAACTCAAAAATAAATTGAGAGATAACTTAAAAAAAAAAAAAAAAAAAAAAAAACTGCATTTAAAAGTAAATTTTTTTCCCTATACGACGGTGTAAAAATTGAAACTGTGCGATGTTTAGAAGTTTAAAAATTTATAATAGCGAAAATTGCAAAACCGAAATTTCATTTCAAATTTCAAAATGTTGCCATTCGCAGAATGACGTATGCGTTACGCACACATATGTTTTTCCTTTATAATATAGGTACGTAGCACCTTTATCTGTCGTCGGGTCCGTCCATCTGTCCGCATATAACTGCACAAAAACTATCCAACAGAAATCGTTTGAAATTTAATATATAAAATCGTTGCAAAATTTTTTCGAGTCATTTCAAATTTTATAAAAATTGAATCAAAACTTAAAAAGATATTAATAAAAGTTTCCTTCATTCTATTAAATCCTATCATGCGTCCTTATTTTGATGATATTTCATGATAAATAATGATTCTAGATTGTAATGTTAATAACGTCTTATTTAAGATGGAGTCCTGTTATTTCTGTATTAGTGAATTTAATATATAGAATCCCAATAAATTTTGTATTAATGGATTTTTGCATAATAATGCAACAGCTGTTGTACTAAGATTATCTATAACACTAGTTATAGTACGAACGCACCTCATTTGCCACATTTGACGTACAATTTACAACTTGTTTAGTTTATAATATACACTTTCATTTAAAAATTCGATTGGTAAGTATAACAACCTAATTTTCCATAATATAATAAATATTTTTTAAATGTGGAATAAAACTAAACCCCACCCCTCCCCGCCGGCTAAAAATACAACCTAGAAAGATGCAATTAAACAGGTTGCTATGTATACTTTAATTAAAAAAAAACATTTATTTTATTTTAACATATATAAAACTACTTTACTAAACCAAATTTTCTTATTTTTTCACTTTCCAAACTTTAACTGAGATTTAATATAGAAATGGAAATTTATCATTGCCCTGATACTCCATTTGAATCTACCATCAAGCTATTAGAGTAAGTACTTTTTCATTTTATGTTTGGAGAAAGAAATTATTTATTGGAATTTAGTTTAATCACAAGTGGACTGAATGTGAAAATAACAGCACGCCAGCGATAATGATTAAAAAAAATAGTAATAATAATAAATGCACTTATAAATATTTTGTATTTTATATTAAGATTTTTTTGGTGATTTTAAAATAAAATATTTTGAGCAAATAATAAAAATGCCATTACTTGAGTTATAATTTCTGGCTTTCAGCTGTGATTTAACACAAAAATGGAAATTTATTGTGGTCGCTAAATTAATATTGAATTCACAAACAAGTTATTAAAGTAAAAAATATTTTAATTTTATGTTTGGTATTAAAGAAGGGATTTATTTGGTTTATTTAATGAAATATAGCTTGATTAAACGAAAGCTAAAAAAGAAATAACTATAGCTTGCTATTCGTTTTTTTTATAAATATACTAAGCTGCTCCAAACGAGCTACGCAAGCCAATCCACGTTCAGACACCACAGACTCTAAAAACACGCTAATTTGATCGGCTTTAAAAAAGATTACGCAAGATTGAATTATAATTAAAAAAACAGTGGTTATCTACCTGTAAACGGGTTTCCATTTATTTTCTTTTGAATGGGGAATTTTAAGGCCAAATCAACTGCTGTTAAGGCATCCAATGGCTGTTTTCGTGTTTGATAATATTCAATAATACCAGTTAATAATCAATAATATTAGTTAAACATTTGAAAACAAGCTAATATAAAATGAATTAAGTAATTAGAGTCTTATTCTCTTGGTATTTTTTAACAACGCTATTAGAAAGTTGTTTCAATTAAGGCATTTTAAATGTATCGTTTTAAATCTGATGTAATTTTCACTAAAGTTTTATTTCTCTTTTTAATATTTATGTGAAAACACTTTTGTTGTTTTTGCGCTGTTTTAGAATAGGCAACAATAGTTAAAAGATGTGAAATATTTGTAATCTAATCTAATATTAAATATATGTAAATACATTTTTAATTTTAAACTGTTTGCCAATATTATTATTTGGCCATTTCTAATATGACACAATGTATCATATTTACTGCTTTTAACGCATATTAAGGAATTTATCATTTTAAAGTTTACTTTCACTTTTCAATATTCACGTGAAAATAGTTTTGTTGTTAGAAAGAAAATATCATTATTTGTGCTATCTGAGGATTGGCAGCGAAAGTTTAAAAAAATCATCTCGAAATATGAAGCACATGTCTCGTGTAAAGATATTTTTTAATTTAAACTTCAAAATAAATAAATAAATAAGCTGGTGTCCAATGATAAGAAAAAGAGAACTTCTTAAAACACCATAAAATTTTAATAAATGCGTAAAGATTTTCGAAAGGACTAGTCTTTCATCATCAGGCGCATAGAACATATCCTACTACTTTGAAAACAGCAGCAAGACTGATAGAGAACAGGAAAGCGAAGGGGATAAAGCTAAAGAAAGAGCCAATAATGAAGCATGAGTAGGAAAGAGCCAGTAGGAAAGCAGAAGGTATCAGCCAATCACACAAGAGCACTACCAAAGAGGAAAACACAGACCAGCCGGTATGATAAGGAGAGAAATAATGAATAGAAGCAATTATCAGAAAAATTATAATTACTAGATTAGTACAATTAATAGAGCAGGAGAATATTGAAGCAATTTAATAAAAATAAGACAAAATATAAATCTATAAAATAATACAGTAAAAAAATCTCTCTCTCTCTTTCACACTCTCTCTCTCTCTATATATATATAAAGAAAAATATATATATATATATTTATTAATACCAAAACTAATATTAAGTAATTTAACAACATGGAAATTAAGTGGTAGGTGTAAAAAAGTTCTTCCAAGCAGCAGAGAGCATAGTAGAACCAGATTTTTCATTAACAATAACTTCACGATTAAGGTAAGTGGCTAAATTTTCAAGAAAGACCAATTCAGAGGTGCTATTGGCATTAAAGATAATTTCCGCATTTTGAAAATTAAAACTATGGTCAGCTTCCCAAGAATGCTTGGCAATAGAATATTTAGAAATTTTCTGATTGTTAACATAACAAGAGTGTTCTTTTAAGCGCATTTCAAGATTTCTTTTAGTATGACCAATATAAGAAAGATGACAATCAATACAGGGTTAATTACAGGTCTATAATTGCATTATAGATTCCCCATTTGCGAAAATGAGAAATCGTAGATTTAGTGGAGGGGAATTGAAATTTATTGACAGGTTTAAAAATAACGTTAAAGTTAAAAGGTTTTCAAACCTTAGCTAATTGAAAACATAAAGGAGGATAAAAAGGCAAAATAATCAAATTATCAGGTTTGGTTTTCTCAGACTTTGAAAAAGTATAATTGCTAGAGGGTCTATTAAATTTCTTCACAGCTTTATTAATAACGGAAGGATTGAAACCTCTTTTGACAGCAACAGAATTTTTATGACGTAATTTTCAATATTTTCCTGCTTTTAAAACGTAATCTTTTAATTCTAATTTGAAAGTTTTTTCCTGTTTTTAATTGTCACGTGTGAATAAATTTTTACTTGAAAAGAAATATTATTCTTTCAGCTGTTTTTACAATTAGCAGTAATTTAAAATGATAATCTTTTCTAAAATATGAAAAAAATACCTCTTGAAATGATGAAAATTTTGTTAAAAAATTGAAAAGAAATACCTCAAAAAATTAGCCAAATTGAGAAAATAAATCCAATTCTCCTTAGAAAAAAATATTAAATTCTTATCTGTAGTTTTTGCTCCTATACCTTCTTTAACGAAACGATTTTGACCTAACATTGAACTTTGAACTTTAATATTAAATATCTCTTAAAATAATTCTACGATTTAAGGCTGTTATCAAATCAAAAAGGGCAACTTCCTGACATACGTTTTAATTTATTTTTGTTCGAAAATGCATGAAACTGGCTGGTGTTGTTGTTCAGAAACTATGTAATCGAGCTATTTTTTCCGTTTTTGTGCAAAACCAATAGATCTTTTAGAAAATCGTGTCAAAGTTGACGTTTTGAACCGAAGTTCCCGAAGAAATCAGAAAAACCAGTCCGTGGAAGGCGAGAATCGTGTTTGTCACGGGATCAAAAACGTTTATAACTCAATAGGTAATTTATTGATCAAAAAATGGAAAAAACAGTTCAATCCCAAATCGCTTTCATGGCCAGGCTTTCCAATTTTATTTCTTTCCGCTAAAAAATAAATTTGTAAATGTGTCAAAACGTTTTGCGCTTGTTGAGCAGAGGAGTTAAGAACAGCCTTAACCCTTAAATGACTAATTTTTCAAAAATCATTGTATTAATGTTTTTTGGCTTTCATTTTTTAAATAAATCATGGGAAAAATACTTAAAAAATTCATATTTTGTTTTAAGTATGGTTTACGGCTAAAAAGCAGTTTGTTACTAATCGGCATTACTCGTCTTTAATTGAAAAAATAATTTTCCTTGATAAAATTCTATAATATTAAACACACAAGAATTTTAGGAATAATAAGAAATAAATTTTACTTGCTCACTGCAGAACAAAATGGGGTATCTCGCAAGCTTCCAAACAAACTAAAAAGAACAAGTAGCAATAATTTTCATCTCTTTGTATGCAGTCGTTTCTTAATGTTCGCGAAGAAAAATCTCAGGTAACAAAAAATTCATTTACGGCAGCAGTGACAGCATTAGTTGCTTTTTTTTTTTTTTAAGGATAGATATATCTAAAATTTATCTTTAACTTAAAAAAAAAAGTTTTTAGTAGTATTTTTAAATAAATATTGTTGATCTAAATATTGTAACAGTATGTATACTGAACAATTCCACAGAAAATCATCATTTTTTTTTGGGGGGGGGGGGGGGAATCAAATTGATAATATGTTTAATTTAAGGGTATGATTGGAAAACTTGATATTTTTATATTCTATAGAAAAATTCTAATAAAAAGGATGTAAATTACTGTTTACAAACTAAGTTAAGTACCATTATTGTCTTTCTAAAGTCATAATATTACGTCCGTTACACAATAAAAATTACGTCAGTTACACGTGTAAATGCCATTTTTTCTTTTTTATTATTCAGAAATTAATTAAACAAGTTACTGTTATAATTTGGCATTACATAGTGTTGTCGAGAACATTAAATCACTTTTTTAACGGGGTAGTTTTGATAATTTTTACACTTCAATGAAGGCAGAAAAAATGTTTGTCTATTTTATGTTACGTCAGCTACAGAATTTGAATTGCAATTTTTGGGACTCAAAGAGAGACTGAAATAATATGCAGGTATTTAAGTATTAATACCTTAGTAAGAAATGTTTTAAATTGTAAAAAATTGTTTTAGCTTTATTAGTAAATTTCCTACATAGATTTGAAAACAAGATTCGATGATAAAATGTTACGCCAGTTACGATGGAATTGCCCTACTTTTCTTTAACTAAGATTCGTAGATTTGGAAAGGGATATTATAAAAAAAATTGTATTATGAAAAATATTCTTTAATCTACCGTGAAGCATTGGGAATATAAATAAGCATGCATTTTATAAATTCATGACTAAATCAGAATAATAACAAGTTGGAAATTGTATGCCAAATGTGGCAAATGAGGTGCAGTCGTACTATAACTAGCTTTACTCACATTCAGATCTCGGTACAATAATTGTTGCGCTCTTATGCGAAAATGCATGAATACAAAATTGATTACGATTCTATATATTAAATTCAGTATTAGGAAAATAATAACACTCCATCTGAAATAAGACGCAATGACCATCGCAATCTAGAATCAATACCTATCATGGGATATCATTGAATTAATGCCGCATTATATGATTTAATAGAATGAAGAAAATTTGTATTAAGATTAGACAGACGGACGGGCCAGATGACGACTATAGGTGCTACGTATTTATATAATTACGAAAGCACCTAAAAATGTACGCTGTAAAAAAAAAAAAAAAAAAAAAAAAAAACGACATTTTTACAGTACAAAGTACTGTTCATCTCGCGCACAAACTCGATCACAGTTGAATGTACTGAATCTTTCTTTGGTTTCCTGACTATTTAAACATGGAAAATACAGTAGTTGCGTAAAATTAACAGCACAATGTACTGGTAATTTGGACGCCAGTAGTTTGTGCTGTGGTCCAAATGCGTCCAAAATTGCCAGTACATGTACTTTTAATTTTACGCAACTACTGCATTTTTCTAGTTTAGATAGTCAGGAAACCAAAGAAAGATACAGTACATTCAACTGTGATCGAGTTGTGCTGGCAAATTTACAGTGGTTTTTTTACAGTGTAAAACAAAACCAATGTTTTAAAACTGCTTATTCTTGTTTAAGACAAAATGTTTTATTACTTATAGTAAAGTGAGGACAGACGCCGCGGTCGGACAGATGCCGCAGAGGCAGATTGGCGATACTAGTGCTCCCTAGGCCAAATTAAGAATTTCGTTGTGTGCCTAAGGGATGTCTGTTGTGTTGTATGCATTTCCACTGATTAACTATTAGTATTCAAATATTTCTGCCAGCTTTTATGCTTCAAACCTGCGTGGTAAGTTTCTAAAATTATTCTAATAAGGATTTATTACATATTGTAAGCCAAATAAAGAGATATTTATTTCCAAAACCGATTGTAACTGTAGACTATATTCTCGTAGAATACAGACATGTGCTTGCCTTTCTCTCGCGTCATCAAAATGGTTGTGCGGCATCTTACCCGCCACTGTGGGACAGATGCTTCACTTAGGTTGATGGACAGATGCCGCAAAATATATGTTTGTTTTTTGGTTCAATAAATTCATCACTACAATTTCAGTAGAACTTACATATAAATGAATGTATATTCATCGCATTTCTTTATTTAGCTAATATTTGTTTAACCCTTTATGTACTGAATTATGAATTCATAAAAATTTTAACTTCTAAAGCATTTTTCGTGACTTGTTTAAACTACATTAGAAGATTTAAATAATCATTTAATAAATTTTAGAAGAATTTTAGAAGGATTGAAGGATTTAAAAGGATTAATTAAATTTGAATTTAGAGGGATTTTGTGCAATATTTATAACCCTGCTCAAATTTATATTTTAAATATTTTTTTTATTTTTTTAAAAATTAATATTTTTTAAAATGCTGAATCTAAATTAAAACTTATATATTTCTGTTTATTTAAATGAAAAAAAAATTGAAATTCTATAAATAATATTTCGAGTTATAACGACTTTAAACTACCCCACTTTTTTAACAATATTTAAATTTAAAAAAAAAAAAAATATGAGAAATTTTATCATGAGATTTTGTTTAGAAATGATATGGTTAACCATCACAAAAAAATTCAAAATTTCTTTTGAAAATGTGTCCCGGACCCCCTTAAGAGCAAACTACAATGATCGCCTGGATATAAACAAGTGGTTTATATCTTTATTGTAATTATGCTGTCTATTGTTTCCAGTTAAGTATTTTTTTTTCTTTTTTTTGCCTTAAGTGTTATTTTTTGAGCTTCCACTTTTGCAATTTCGTTAAACTTTTCACAAGTTAGTGATATATATAATTTTTGTAAGTTTACTGTTATTTACTTTCGTTTTAAGTAGTTTGAGAAAATAAACATTTGATTTGCTTGAAAAAAAAAATAAACAGCCCAGCATTTTTCTCCATGCGGCATCTGTCCCACATCCCATGCGGCATCTTATCCATCACTTAAAAAATGATGTTAAAAAGGGACCTGTGGGAAAATAATTATGCCTACTTTATTAAGAAGGTTTTAACTTGTTTAACACAGAAATTAGATTCTAAAGGGTTTGATCAATGATTTCTGGTACTTCGTTTGTTGTTTTTTGCTTTATTGTACATTTTAGAAGAAGAAAAGAAAAACTGCGGCATCTGCTCTTACTTTACTATATATGAGATAAAAATTGGATTACCGTTAAATCAAAGATTTTTTTTTATTTTACCTGTACAATTTTAATCCTAACAGTTTATGAGAAGTTTTGCTTTTTTGTAAAAATTTTTAGTAAATATGCCATTTATTTTTAATAAATAAAAATAAATTTTTAAAATAATGATTAAAAGCATTGCTGTATTAAACACATGTATCATTTTATCCAAGTAGCAAAAATATTATGGATAATTTATTGAAATTACACTTATTCTGAATAAATTAATAAAGCAGTATTTCTTGCATTAAAACATTTTTCTTGTGTTTTATAGAAATCGATAAATGAAAAGAAATTACGATATTTTCTTTTGATAAATTAAGAAAAATTAAAGAGTTAATACAATTGATAAAAATGCGAATCAAAATGTTGCAAAAGTTTTGACTATTTTTATATTTTCTATTAAATAAAAACGATTACTTTAGACCAAAAAAATTACTTTTATTCCATGTTTTTACGATAGTTTATATTCGAAACATTATAATTTTAGTTACAACAATTTCAGAGGATTTTGTTTTATACAAAACATGTTTATAAAGATGTTGTTTACCTTAATAATTAAAAAAAATAAATTAGGAAATGTTAAAAGCACACATGTATAAAGAAAACATTCAACTTTAGTAATGAAACCTTAAAGTAAAAAAGACAATTAAAATGCATTCTGGATTTGTAAACACTTCAAACTGTATTTTGTTTATGACTAAATCTATCTTGATTTTTACCTCAATAATTCCAAGGAATTAAATAGCATTTATGATATTTTGCCATTAAAGAATTAAAAGTCTTTTACAAATAGAATTCCAATGAAGAAATAATATGTTAAAGCTTTTAATCTTTATGAGATTATAGGATTTTTCAAATGTATTGCGCATTTAAAGACTATTGTTTCGATGTAAAAGCAACTCCTGCAAAGTTTTGGAACATTTCCTTTTATCGTTTTAGGAAAATACAAATGAACATTTGAAAAAAAGGTTGAAAATAAATAAAATTGTTTAGTGTAATATTCATAGAATTTGTGCTCTGTTTTTTAAACGTTGAAACACATGGACGTAAAACAATATTATTTTTTAATTAAAATAATTGTAAAAAGCACAAATAAAATGTACTAAAATTTCTTGTAGGTTTGTACTTATAATACAAAATTATTTAAAATACATTAAAATACCTTAGAAAAATCAAAAATCAAAAAAGGTTTTCAGCCAATTCTCAAAGGCATCTTTAGTGGTTATTTAAATGTTGTTATTTCTGTTTGGGATTATTCGTCTACGGGAGATCGTTGTACTCGTACTGTGGTACGGAAGTTAAGTTGATAGAAAAGGTATTGAAATGTCTAACAACACAAGCCTTCATCTATTATGTAGAAATTCCTTTCAAATTCTATGAATGTCATACGACAATGCATCGTTACAACCTACAGTGGTGGCCACAATTGTGGACACTTTTAGGTGCTTTCAATACAAAAAGTAAAAAGCTACCTAATGCAGACGTCCGAAAGAGAACACTTCGGGAAATTTTGCTATATTTACGCCGATCATGGTTCCAAGATCTCAAAACCACCCTCCGTTGAAATGTTGACATATATATATATATTCAAATATATATTCAGATATATATATATATATATATATATATATATAAGATCAAAAAAGATTAAAAGTAAAAATAAAAATAAAATATAAAAATAAAAATAAAAATAAAATCCATGCGATAAGCACTACAGCTGCAAATAACCACACAGATTATATATAGCACATTATGTATTAAATGCATTTGTCAGACCCAGAATCCTGCACCATAAATAAACTAAGAATAACCATAAAACATGCAAGAAATTTAAACAGATATAACCTGAACAAGAAAAAAAAAAAACAAAAGGCTGTGGCCTCTTCAGCGGTGGGCATTATAAAAAGCACAGCAATGTTTCAGACTAATTACAATTTACAACAAAGTATTCTTCAGTAGTGGCGGTGGGTTTCGGCCAGAGTGTCGCAAAGCATAATTCAAATGCATAAAAACAATTGAAAGCATATCGCAAACACCCCCCCCCCCTCCACACCGGCCCGACCCCACAATAAACAGTACATCTCGAAGATACAACTGATTCAAAATGTATGTGTAATGTATACTGAAACAATAAAATTATATTACCCAAATCCGAGCCACACAGCCACAAAAAACAACAACCAATTTCCAGTTATACATAATCTGTCCATGCACGTTCCATGTCTGTTGCCCCACAATTGCAGACATCCTTGTAAAACAGTCCAAAAAAGGCTTTAAGTTATACAAATCAATAACTGTCATTCGCACAGCAACTCCTCAAAAATGAAAACTGTCTGTAAAACTAGTATATTTATTAAGGAAATTCAAAGGTATATTATTTTTATAATACAAAATGCTGGTTAAATTAAAAAGTTCTTTAAAAAATAAATTTTTATTCCAACAGAGTTTATAGTTGCGAAAAATCTGACCTATTGTAATATAGACGTAAACGCGTTTATGGATATTTGAACTTCGATTAACTAATTTGTTAACTTCAAAATTAAAGTTATCCCGTTTATTGTAGATTGATATGTGTATACCGTTTGAAATGTTTATTTTCAAATCAAGATAATCAGCAGCACTATTATTTTCATTTTTTTTTCAAAACCAGCATATCAGGATAAATGTTACATGACATCTCCAAAAAATCGCGATCACAGTTCAAAATTATCAAATCGTCGATATATATGAAAGCCAGAAAATTAACATCGTTATTGACAGTACAAAATTGAAATTCATAAAAAAATTAAAATAAGTTAGCTGCCGTTGAAGAATAACTTGTTCCCATTCCTGTTCCATTATTCTGTAAATAAATATTTGAACCTGTATAAACATAGTTGTTATATAAACAAAATTTGCATAATAATTTAAATAAATTAAAATCTAAATCTGGGTCAGCTATAATTAAATCGACAACTTTTAAAAGGACATCATTTAACCCCTGCAATAGGAATATTTGTGAAAAGATTCTCAAAATCATGTCTGGATACTTTGTATATCTTCCTTAATTAATTCATTCCTGATCTCATAACTGTTCAAAATAATCCAATACATATTACTATCTTTATACTTAAATTTTAGGATATTCAAAATCTTTTTTAACATTTCATCAAATTTGCGATTAAATCCGTTTCCAATGCTGTTTACATTACTACAAGTAAATCTGTACTTAATTGGTATCTTATGAAATTTAGGTGTTACGAAAAGAAAAGCAAATGACAATTTTTTTACTTTAGGCAGAGGAATATGAATCTTTTTTGAAAAGGCCAGATGTTTCTTAATCAGTGTCTGAATAGTAGATTTATACAAACTGTAGGTGAAATTATTGTTAAGTTCAGTGGTTCATCTTTCGAAATAAAGCATTTCCATTTACATGGTTTTAAAAATTTCAGAACACAAATTTTAGAGCAAGTTTTTGATCACGCATATCGATTGCATAGTGAAAGTTTTTATATTTTGCGTGCAAAATCATTATATCCACATGGGTTAAATACAAAAATTTGCTATCATACAGAAAGTTCAACACGTGTTTATAATCTCTTTTCATCAGTTTACAAACCTTCATTTCTTTACAATAGAGGGAAAAGAAGAATCACTCAAATAATGCACTGTTTGTCAAATATAAAAATATAAATCTAGTCATATTATTGCATGATTTATACAATCTTTTTAATAAAAATTACAATATTAAAGAAATTAAAACTATTTTATTCAGTTTAAAATTTAAACTTTTACGAAGATTGCAGCAGAAGATTAAAGAGTTTGTTTGTGATAACACACAGTTTAAGGATTTATTAACGGACTTTTTTTTATATAAAATAGGTAAATATCAAGAATGTAAAACTGAAAAAATATACTTCGTTTGTACAGTCGTGGGAAAAAAAAGTAAACACCCCCTACTAACTCCTCAACAAATTATTGTAGACGAAAGTTACTGGTACCGAACGATTAGAAATAAAGTCTACCTTTAAATGATGTATATAAAATTTGCTTAGGGGGCATCTACATATTAAAACGAATCCAAACTTTTTTTTTTCAATGGCAATACCAAACTTTAACCAGGTATTTCAAATCTTCGGTTAAAACTATGCCTACACACTAAATTTCAAGTTATTTGGATGATAAGTTTTTGAATTATAAACATTCAAAATTTAGTGCTTCTAATGTTAAATTACATTTTCATATTTTTATTTATATCTCCTGAAATTATGTTCCTAATGTGCTAATTTTTTGTGTAGCAATAATACTAATATACCCAAACATAAATACGTTGAATTTGCAATTTTTATAATTTTATGATATGAATTATGAATTATGAAATTAATTATTAAAGGTACACATATATTAAGACAGACTGTCTTAATATATGTGTACCTTTAATAATTAAAAATGGAATTCAGACGTTAATTTATGTGCTTTAATATGAAATTAATATTCGAAAAAATTATGAATTGCAACCTACAGTTTTTTTCATGGATTTAGTTTTATTATGTCCTGCTTTATGGAAATCCAAAATTTCACAATTTTTTTCCAAGTAGTTTTCAAATTATGCTTTAAAATGGCAAAAGGATGTTTTAAGGGGCCGTCTGTGATAGAAGTGACTAGATATTTTGAAATTTCTTCAGCTGTCGTGTAATCTAGCAGGCTTTATTGACTGCTTGAGTGGTGCTTAAGGTGCCTTGATCAAGAAGGGGGCTCTCTCGGTTAACAATCGAGAACGGAACTTCAATTTGGATAAAACCCTTAAAATACGCTCGTTTTGAAATAATTAATTTCTCGGAAACTTATGGTACGAATTGCATAAAAATTTGTTTTTAGGCTAATTGAAGGGTGTAGAGTTCATTTTTGCTGTCAGAATTGTATTGAAAAAAAAAAAAGTTATAGTTCGATTTAATATGTAGATGGCCCCTAAGCAAATTTTATATACATCATTTAAAAGTAGACTTTATTTCCAATCGTTCGGTACCAGTAACTTTCTTGTACGATAATTTGTCGAGGAGTTAGTAGGGGATGTTATTTATTTTTTTTCCACGACTGTACATTTCAGCAAAAATGTTTTGATAACTTATATCTAAATAAATTTGTTACCAGACACAATGAAATATGTCCAGTTAAAAATGTGTCTATTATTTCAACTTACAAATATGCAAATTCCTTGGGTAATAATTTATTTAATTATAGAGAAGTTGCACAGGATTTGGACTCTTACTTAAATTTGTCTTGAGAATGTGGGAATTTTCAGAATTTATCCTTTTACGATAAAAATGCACAGCATATAGTTACTGGTGACCTTGATTTTATATCCAACGATGAGTTGAAACAATTAATGAAATATGGTACTAAATTTAGATTAAACAAGAAGATTAACTTAAAAAAATCTTTCAATCTATTCAAATCAGAATTACATATGTTCGTACTCAATTTAAGTTACAAATTCAATAAACCTATCCCTCTTTTCAATGAATGGAAATTTAAAATATTTTGGAGGATTTTAAATCATTTCAAATAAAATATATGAATGATTCTTCTAATTACATTTACCATAGAATAAATACAAATTTATAGAAGGAAATATTGAAACTAAAAAATACCTTTGTTTTTTGTTCAGTCGATAAAACATGTAACAATTTTGCAGTTATTTGAAAAAGTTATTATGCTAATAAGATATTTACTGAACTTAACAATAATGTCACCTACAGTTTGTATAAATCTACTATTCAGACACTGATAAAGAAACATCTGGCCTTTTCAAAAAAGGTTCATATTCCTCTGCCTAAAGTAAAAAAATTGTCATTTCCTTTTCTTTTCGTAACAGCTAAATTTCATAAGATACCAATTAAGTACAGATTTACTTGTAGTAATGTAAACAGTATTGGAAACGGATTTAATCGCAAATTTGAGGAAATGTTAAAAAAGATTTTGAATATCCTAAAATTTAAGTAAAAAGATAGTAATATGTATTGGATTAATTTGAACAGTTTTGAGATCAGGAATGAATTAAAGAAGATATACAAAGTATCCAGACATATGATTTTGAGAATCTTTTCACAAATATTCCTATTGCAGGGTTAAATGATGTCCTTTTAAAAGTCGTCGATTTAATTATAGCTGACACTGATTTATATTTTAATTTATTTAAATTATTATGCAAATTTTGTTTATATAACAACTATGTTTATATAGGTTCAAATATTTATTTAGAGAATAATGGAATAGGAATGGGAACAAGTTATTCTTCAATGGCAGCTAACTTATTTTTATTTTTTATGAATTTCAGTTTTGTAGTGTCAATAACGATGTTAATTTTCTGGCTTTCAGATATATCGACGATTTGATAATTTTGAACTGTGATCGCGATTTTTTGGAGATATCATGTAACATTTATCCTGATTTGCTTGTTTTGAACAAAAAAATGAAAAAAATAGTGCTGCTGATTATCTTGATTTGAAAATAAACATTTTAAACGGTACACATATCAATCTACAATAAACGGGATAACTTTAATTTTGAAGTTAACAAATTAGTTAATTGGAGTTCAAATATCCATAAACGCATTTACGTTAATATTACAATAGGTCAGAATTTTCGCTACTATAAACTCTGTTGGAATAAAAATTTATTTTTTTAAAGAACTTTATAATTTAACCAGCATTTTGTATTATAAAAATAATATACCTTTGAATTTGATTAATAAATACACTAGTTTTAAAGACAGTTTTCATTTTTGAGGAGTTGCTATGCGATTGACAGTTAATGATTTGTATAACTTAAAGCCTTTTTTGGACGGTTTTAGAAGGATGTCTGCAATTGTGTGGCAACAGACATGGAACGTGCATGGACAGATTATGGATCACTGGAAACTGATATATGGTTATTGGTTATTGTTTTTTGTGCCTGTGTGGCTCGGATTTGGGTAATATAATTTTATTGTTTCAGTATACATTACACATACGTTTTGAATCAGTTGTATCTTCGAGATGTACTGTTTATTGTGGCGTCGGGTCCGGTGGGGGAGTGTTTGCGATATGCTTTCAATTGTTTTTATGCATTTGATTTATGCTTTGCGACACCCTGGCCGAAACCCACCGCCACTACTGAATAATAGTTTGTTGTAAATTGTAATTAGTCTGAAACATTGCTGTGCTTTCTATAATGCCCACCGCTGAAGAAGCCACAGCCTTTTGTTGTTTTTTCTTTTTCAGGTTATATATGTTTAAATTTTTTGGATGTTTTATGGTTATTCTTAGTTTATTTATGGTGTAGGATTCTGGGTCTGACAAATGCATTTAATTCATTATGTGCTATATATATATAAATATATCTGTATTTTGTCATGTTGTCACTCTGAAATTTTTGAGTCAATTTGGATGAAATTTTTCGTGTGCATAGTACATACTAATGTCTCGACGGAGTTCGTTGGCCAGCTTCATCCGCCATCTTGTTTCAAAATAGCCACCATTTTGAATTTTTGAAACTTTTTTTAAGTTGTCTAACATTGTATACTTATAGAAAATGTTACGTATCACAAAATGCAGACTCTTATGTATCATTTTAAACAGCATGTTAGCAATATTAAAAGATATTTTAAATAGTCACACAGTGCAAGTTAACAACATATATCATCTTAAAGAGAAAGTTGAGAAACGTAAAAATTTCAAAAAGTGTCCACAAAATTCAAATGGCCGCCATTTTGAAACAAGATGGCGGATGAAGCTGGCCAACGAACTGGATCGAGACATTACTAAGTACTATGCATATGAAAAATGTCATCGAAATCGGCTCAAAAATTCCAGATTTACAGTACGACAAAATTCAGATATGAATATATGTATATATATGTATAAGTCAGCATTTCAATGGAGTGTGGTTTCGGTATCCGGGTGTCATAATCGGCGAAAATATAGCAAAATTTCTTGAATCCTCATCTCTGCCACTCTAACCCTGAAGATGATGCATCTGGTTGGAAAAACCCTTTTCTTCAATGTACCTTTTTTATACTTTTTATTTCTAGGTATTAGAGGACATTAGAACTGAGTGACTTGCCAGAAAAACTCGAAACTCGAATGCGCATGATCATGAGCATTCGGTTTTAAAATGGTATGATGTAAGGCCAAAATTAGCAATTGAATATATAATATCATACAAATATCTATTTATTGTAATTCATTACTTCTAAATATATTACACAAAGGTGCGTGCAAGTGTACACGAAGTTGCAGGGAATATAGTCCGAAACCACTTATTTATTTCAAATGAAAATCAAATTTCAAAGTACAAAGTAAAAATTGCTTAAAATGCGCAAAGGCCAACATAGTGAAAAAGATTCCAAGCCGGGACTCGAACCCGGGCCATCAGTATAGCGCACTGACGTTCTACCGACTAAACCACCTGGAACAATACCCAGCACGGAAAATTTCTCACTATTATATGTTGGCAAGGCTACAAACGCAGCACAAGATGGATATTCAACGTGAGCCACCGAACTGGGGCAAACACGGAACATAATTTAAATCCAGCATCGATAGAAACTATATTAATACATGGAAATTATTCCAGAATGAAACATCCGGCTTGCATACAATATTTCAAATGAAAATCAAATTTCAAAGTGCAAAGTAAAAATTGCTTAAAAGGCGCCTTTTATTTTCATTTGAAATATTGTATGCAAGGCGAATGTTTCCCTCTGGAATAATTTCCATGTATTAACACCACTTATTTAGTCAAAAATGAAAGATCATACAAATGATCAGCTCCTGCGTCTATATAAATCTGATTGGACGCTTCATACTAATTTAGTTCATACGACGTGAATAACCGAACTAAACTATAACAAAGTAAGCCTAATCAACCTTCAATATTATTGTGAATGAAAATTCAAATACTGCTTGTGTTGACCCCATTTTATTTTTGAATGAATAAGTGGATTGCGATCGTTGTTTTCTATATGGAAATTGCATTCTTGATGGGTTTTATCACTCCTTTTATTTTACTGAAACAAGATAACAAAACTTTGTATGTTCTGAGACTATTAAGGAAAGTACTATTTTTTAAATAATCTGAGATCATTGTTACACAAAGTTTAAAAACATTTATCATTATTGACAAATACCAAGTAAAACAGAACTCCTACAAAAACAAGAAAAAATATTTTCGCATTTTGCACCTTTTAGAACATATATACCAATGTTTTCATATCCATTTAAGACTGATGAGGCCAATTTTCGGAACGGAAGAAATATGTTTTGTAAACGAAAATAAATTAATTTTTATATGTTCAACCTTTCCTTATGAACTACATTTTTTGTGTTTTTATTTCTAGATATTAGCGATTTAGGACAAAGCCACTTGCCAGCAAGACTCGGAATTCAATAAAATCGAATCCGCATAATTGTGAGTACATTGGACATTGGACGTGCTTTGGGCCCTATAGCAACTATGGCTTTCGCCTCAAATTATCCTTATTATACACAAGAACAACAACAAGCAACAACAACTTTATTTTCTTTTTCCATTACATATGCACTATATTGCCATTAATGACCCGCAACTTTCAATTTTACATATTTTGTCGAATATTTAGAAATATACTTGACATATTCTTCTGGAATTTCAGGATTGAAAAGATCAGGTATGACCTCATATTTAACAATGTCGATTTGATAAGGGGGGCAATTAGGGGGCCAACAAATAAATCAAAGAAAAAAAATAATACTTGGGATCATCCTGTAAAATAAAATGTACGAAATGATCTATCGCTACCGAATATAAATAAACAGACATTATGCAATATGTGTACTCTTTTGTGTAAGAATAGCATGTATATTAATAGAGATATAGCGATTTATTTAAAAAAATTAAAAAATTCTTACATGTTTTTTGCTTATAACATGCAGGGCTTTCAACCAAATTTAACGCCGGTTTCAGAAAAATTGACAAAATATAGTAGAAACAATATAGTGCAATTGAAATATAAATATATTAAATATTTTAAGAAATATGAGCAGTTGAATGAAATAATTTTTATCTGCGCATCCGCGAACGATAACAAGGACCATTTTACATAATTTAATAGTCAACTCTATAGAGCAACTTATTAAAGAAAATCTAGTCAAATATCGTAAAAATTCAGAAAAATATCAGCGTTAGAGTGAGCAAATTTTTAGTTGTTCTCCAAAAGCAGCTGAATGATAAGGGATTTTCCACAAATTGTCATTTTTAATTTTTATTTTTTTTTAATTTTAATTTCTTATTGAGTTCTTCTTGGATAACCACCAGAACGAGCCTGTACCATGACCAAAAGAAGAGTAAAAATCGAAGCGTTTTTTCCAAATCTACTCGTTGATACTCACTAAATACTAATTTTTTTCTGAAAGTCACTTAATAAAATGACAATTAGTGTAAAATCCCTTATCATTCAGCTGCTTTTAGAGAACAATTAAAAATTTGCTGACTTTAATGCCTATGTCTTTCTGAATTTTTACGATATTTGACTAGAATTTTTTTAATAAGTTGCTCCATAGAGTTGACTATTAAATTATGCAAAATGATCCTTGTTATCGTTCGCGCATGCGCAGCTAAAAATTACTTCATACAACTGCTCATATTTCCTAAAATATTTAATATATTTATATTCCATTTGCACTATATTATTTCTACTATATTTTGTCAATTTTTCTGAAACCGGCGTTAAATTTGGTTGAAATCCCTGTTTGTTATAAGCAAAAAGCATGCGAGAATTTTTTAATTATTTTAAATAAATCGTTATACCTCTATACGTGCTATTCTTACACAAAAGAATACACATATTGCAAAATGTCTGTTTATTTATATTCGGTAGCGGTAGATCATTTCGAGCATTTTATTTTACAGGGTGATCCCAAGTATTATTTTTTTCTTTGATTTTTTGTTGGCCCCCTAATTGCCCCCCTTAACAAATTGACATTGCTAAATATAAGGTCTATATACCTATTCTTTTTAATTCTGAAATTCCAGAAGAATCTGTCAAGTATATTTCTAAATATTCGACAAAATGTCTAAAATTGAAACTTGCCGGTCATTAATGGCAATATATTGTATTTATATAACTACAAATGGACATTTCTATCACATCCATGTCTTACCCGAGGATACCCTTTGCCTTCGCCTTGGCAGGAGCTGTTGCTGCTGATCACGCCACTGGGTGACAATTATGAGCATCGGTCTTAAAGAGGTATCATCAAGTAGTGTGGTAACTAAAAAGTTCGTAAATGAAGAGGGTGATACAGATACATCATCATGAAATATTACGTAGGAAACGTATTACAGTTAGAAAGGTGCATTACATTTTCTGTACTTTTTATGTATTGTAAAAAGACAAGTGTTTCTTAATCAAGAAAAATATAATATAACCACAAACGAAAAAATACAATTCACTTCCGAGTTAACATCGATTCAAAAAAGCGTTTTCTATCTTTAGAAACACAAGAAACCAATATATTTTCTAAATTTAAAGAAACATACATAAAAGCAAAAATTTCTTTTTCTGTCACTGATTTTCGGAAAGAAACGTTCACGAGTCGTTTTTATAGTGTATTATTCAATTTTTCCTAACGTGAATGCCGTTTTTTGGATGCTCTCAATTCTAAAGTAAACATTTCAATGTTCAACAATATGTTTTAGTGTGAAACATGATAAATTAACAGCATTAAAATTAACATTAAAATTAATATCTTTTGCTAGTTTTGCACATATAAATTCAATTACGCAGCTGAAAATGATTAGTTTGGAATTTTCATTGTCCTAAAAACCAATATCCTATTTTGAAAAAATTGCTTTAGAAACTATAAAAAGTATTCGGAAATGTTTCCAAATCAATGGAGGACTCAAAAACTTGATTTACGTAAATTCTTCTTTAATTATGTAAAATACCGGGTGTCCCAAAAATGACTGATGGATTTTAAAATTCAATAACTTCCAAAAGGTGACAGATATTAAAAAAATTCTTGGAGGAGGGTTATGTATGACATCAGGAGTTTTTGTACTGTGTTTCTTGATTTTAGTTCGAATTTCAAACAATAGATGGCGCTGAGAGCAATAGGCGCTCAGTCGACACCCGATTTTTGGTACTTCGGGATCCATTCAATACATTGTAATCTCCTTTTTTCGCATGGAAGAAGAGAGAGGCCGTTGCTTGCAACGGTTATTGCTTGCAACGCCATCTATCGATGCTACTTGTAACTAAAACTGAGAACAGCAGCATAAAACTCCTGACATCTTACATAACACTCCTGCAAGAATTTTTTTAATGTCTGTCACCTTTTGCAAGGTATGGAATTTTAAAATCCATAAGTCATTTTTGGGATACCCGGTATATTGGTTTCTGAGATGTCTAAAGATAAAGAACACTTTTCGAAATCACGGTTGACTGAGAAGTGGTTACTTTACATATTTTTTTCGAGATTATATTTTATTTTCTTAGGTTAAAGGGGTCCGTGGCTCAAAATTCTATTTTTTTTATTTATAGAGGTTTTGTTATGATTTTTTTTTCTGAAATATGTTTTAATATAATAAGAATATTGCATGTAGAAAATCTAAAAAAATTTAAATATTTTCTTTTAGTTTAAAATTTAAACTTTTAAACAAATTTAATTTTTGATTTAACTCTGGAAGTACTTACTTGATTTACAAAATTTTTAGACTTTTGTGTACAGAAAATGTGTCATTTTAATTCGTGTTCGGGATTTCTTAAAATATTGATTACGAATTTAAAAAAAAAAAAAAGTAAAAAATGAAGTTTTTTTATGAGTGAATTTTGCATTAATTAGCACATTTTCACAATTATCAGTCAAAATTAAAAATCCTAAAGTCAATTTGTTGGAAATATAGCATAAAATCTCTGTTGAAAATTTCATACATATATCTTGCAAGGAACTTTAGATATATTCTTTTAAAGTTGACAAATCGTGAAAAATTCATTCTGAGATAAATGAAGTTAAAGTCAGTTAAAGTGAAGTTACAGTGCATCGCTTCTCAAGGCAAAAGGTGTTATATCTCTGGGTCTAATGAAGATAGCAGCATGCGGTTTGCGGGTATTTAACGCTAAAAATTCAGTATTTCTTTTTAGTCCAGGCAATAGAGACCGTATAGGGACTCTACCTAGCAAAATTAATGGTAGTACTGGAAATCGGCTTTCTAGATGTTTTATGGGTCGCTGAATCCGAATTTGTAACTTTCCACCAAAATTTCCCCCGGTAACCCTCCCCCCCCCCCAAATTTTTGTAAAAAGCTCCCCAAAAAAGGTCTTTATTAAAAAATTCCATTTTTTTATTGTTTTAGGGGAAAAGTAGCTAGAAATTCAGAAAGTAGGCAAAATTTGCAACAAATTAGATATATGACATTATGACTTAGGATGAAGGGGAAGGGGGGATCTGCCTCGGAACATGCACTGCAGTGCTGCGTGTACTAAGTTGCGCAATTTCACTTAACCACTCACACGTTTATATTAGCCCTCCCATCTTCCCTCCGAACTTTCTCTATAAGGTTTACTTTAAGTTTTTTGGGTCTCTGAATCCGAATTTTTAACTTACCCCAAATTCCCCCCCCCCCGAACCCCCACCCCCCAAATAGTTGTTTTTAACTTAAATTTCTTATTATTTTAGGGGAAAAGCATTACGAAATTCAGAAACTAGATAAAATTTGCAACAAATAGGATATATGACATCATGACGTAGGATAAACGGGGAGAGAGGGGGCTGCCTCGGAACATTCCCCGCGCGCTTTTCTCAAAAACCAAATTTTTTTCAAAAAATCAATTTTTTGGGGGGTTGCCGGGTGAAATTTTGGTGGGAAGTTACAAATTTGGATTCAGCGACCCAAGAAACATCAAGAAAGCCGATTTCCAGTACTACCATTAATTTTGCTAGGTAAAATCCCCTATTGCCTAGGCCATTTAAGCCAATAAAAAATGCATTTTTTTTTACAATTTTCAGCCCCGGATCCCCTTAAAAAGCATTTGTCTATTTCTACAGTGTATAAATCGCACTGCATTTCCATAGCCACATACAACCTTTCCTAACATATATGTTTACATGGAAACATCTTACATAATTAAATTTACTTACATACATGCATGCATATATCTTGTAACATGTACATGTATAAATAAATACGACAACGTTTATTACAAACGTTAGGTATAACGACCTTTCTGCAACAAATGAAAATAACAGCGGATATTAAGGAATCAAAATTTTAATCCCAACTCAATAATCGTTCCAATAATATTTATTTCAACGTTCGAGGTGCTTTTACCATAAATAACACAATGTTTTCTTGATAATAGAAATTTATAAACAAATTTGCCACTTAACCCTTTATGTACTGAATTATGAATTCATGAAAATTTTATCTTCTAAAGCATTTTTCGTCAATTTTTGAAACTACATTAGAAGATTTACATAATCATTTAATAAATTTTAGATGGAATATTTAAATATGAATTTACAGGGATTTTGTGCAATATTTATAAGCCCACTCAAATCTTTTATATGAAATATTTTTTTCATATTATTTTGTAGGAATGGGAAAGTAACAAATATAATGTTCTTACAATAGAAATATAGAAATATTTCCAAATTGAAAAATCCTCCCCCTCTTCAACGCCAAGAAAGCTGAAAAGATGCAAAGGGAAAATAAATCCTCCCTTTAAAATATTTTTGTTTTGTGTAACCCATAATGCTTTTGAAACAAGATAAAGTAATGCATCTATAACCTATTCCAAACTGTATTACTACTAATCGATGTATTAAATTAATGTTATAAAAGGTTATTCAAATGGTACTTTTAAGTACCGTCACTAGATAAAGTTTCAATAAAGGGAAATAAGATCTTACACATGTGATAATAAAATGGAAACCATTGTAAGCACACAAAGTATTTTTGAAGAAATTCTACTTGTTTTCTACCCAGAGGCAACAAAATGCTAGATATATTCAGAAATGATATATAAATACTACTTTCAACTTACGTATCCTATACCTAAAGAGCTTTTAAAACATTTATCAAAGCTGACGAATAAAAAAATTCTGGTGGAAAGGAGAAAAAAAAATTACATTTTACCTTTTAGTATCTGTATTCCAAAGAAAGATCTTTTAGCATGATGTATTGCAAACATTTATATAGAGTAACTGGAAATGTCCTTAGATGAGAGTGGTAGTACATCATTATGAAATAGCTCGAAGGAAAATTTTCAGAGTATTACAGTGCTGGAAAACATTTATGACAGCAACAAAAACAGTTGAGCTCTAACTTTATTGAAAATCCAATATCACGGAAAAATTATATACATAAAGTTATACGAATTTGTCATTTGTTATAAAATTACAATAATATGTTTTAAAAAATAAGCAAAAATTAATTTCCAGATAATACAATTAGGTTACAAAAAAGTTTAGGACCAATATATTTAAAATTTAAATTACACATGTAAATGATTCGTGCAATAAATTTTAGTACTTTGTTTGTTTTCCATGAACACTGATGACTGCCAAAAAGCAATTTCAGAAGAATTTGGTCCAGCTTTTACATGTGGAATTGGGTATTTGTTTCAATATTTCCAAAATGGCTGCTTTCAGTTCAACTATCGAATCTAACTGCTTTCTTTCGGCATAAATTTGATAAACGAAGACTCCCTATATGTTTTACATGTGATTTATATCAGGACGTTTAGCTGGAATGTCTAAAGTTTTGATGTTGCCTGCAGATAACCAATCTGAAGTTCACACAAACTTGCGAACTGCATTATCTTGAAGCAATGCCAAATCCATAAGATCATCTTTAAGTGGAACACAATTATTGCCAAGAATATCACAATAGTCAAATAAGTTCGTCTTTGTCTTGAAGAAAGACAAACTTGTTTTTCTTTTGCAGTAAAGCCTACCCAAATCAGGAATAAGCCACCAACTTGTATACGTGAAAGCAAAAATGGCTGGCTCACTTGGTAAATCATGCCACCAATATCGTAAAGCATCTGCACCTTGAAGGGTGATTATTTTTTCAATATTAAAGACCAATTTGTGACATTACTTGAATTTTAAGACATTCGAAGATGCGACTTTTAGTCTTGCATCAACATGCATGTGATGCTTTTGTTGTTTTGGTTTGGCTTTTAATTTAGCATAATTCAAGCCGCCTTCAGCACTTATTTAACCCAATTCTAACCCTTCTGGACGTTACTGATAGTTCTCGAGGAGATTTTTACAAGACTGAAAAGAAGGGTTATGCGTTCCACGCGTATCTGGGTATGTGGATTTCTTTATACCCTCTAAACATCCCAACGGCTGGATGGATTTTAATGAATGAGGTTTCTATCAATTCGTCTTAACGGCCCGATGGTTATAGGCTAGGTTTTGGTTTTATAAATTCAAAATGGTGGCCGTAAAATACAAAAGGATGGTAGAGACGAAAAGAAAATTTTACGTACACTATTGAGTGGCATATCATTGGATAGGTCTTTCAAAATGAAGAGGATGTTTCATTGACTATTTTACAGTCAGAAGCTCCGTTAAAATATTATACAACCTGGAAGTTGTGTATGTATTGTGGATCTCTAGCTTTACTGCAACTCTAACCATCATAGACATCTATAGACCTCGTCAGAACAGTGTTTATAGATAGGAACTAACAGTTAAACGCAACTTAAAAGTCATCAATGCAAGTAAATAAAAAAAATAGGTAAGTAATATAAACAAGTAATATAAAAAAAAAATATTTTAAGTCAATTCCTACTTAGGTCAATAAGATAATTTTTATTTCTCCCATTCTTCTTTCCTTTTGAGTGGCGCTTAAAATGCCTTGATCAAGAAGAGGGCTCTCTTGTTCTTAAAATACCTTGATCAAGAAGGGAGCTCTCTAGATTATTGAAAATTAATTAATTTAATTTAATTAATGAATTAATATTTGAAAAAAAACTGGATTAATATCAAGTGTCATCCACTACAAGTTAAAAAAATTATTTGAGCTTGATTGGATGAATAATAAGTATTTTATTAACGATTGAAAATCTGAACAAGATATATATAGCGAGAGTGTGAGCTAATACTAGGAATTGAAAAAAATATAGTTTCACGTTGATGAGAAATAATTAATTAGTTCGCTTTTTACGCAGTTGGGTTTTTTGATTTTTTAAATTTAATTGTTTATATAATAGACGAATTAGTGGAATATTGTGCAACCACTCTAATAACGCTCCGTAACACCGGGCTGCGAGTTTTGATAGCCATCCGCTTCTTTTATTTCTAACACAATTTATTGGATCATAATGAAAACGGCGCACAACAGTTTTAAATGTATTTATTTTTAGAGTATTCTGCTTTTCAATTAGCGCGCAATCTTAAAAAGTCTATTTTACCCTTTTCTTCTTCAGTTAATGATTTCCCGCGAACTAAACTCAAAGCAGCAGTTGCATATTTCAAAGCTTCAAATCTAGCGACTACTAAACTATAAACATCATCACAGATGAATCCCGCATTAAGGAAAATAAGACATGAAGTCATCTCATTATGCTAGATCTAAAGGAAGATACTGGTCCTAAACTTATTTCCATTTGTTAATATTACAAGATATTAACTCTTATAGAAGAAAAACATTTTAACTTTTACAATTAAATCCGCATATTATATCATATAGTTGTGTCTAAACTCAAGATATATAACTGTTTTCGGAATTTTAACAGCAAAATTAGCATTTGGTCGTTAACATATTAACATAAACTTTTTTCCATCACTGTATATGTTTTTGTAATTTTACATAATTAAATACTACAGCCATGAAGTCATCTCATTATGCAAAATCTAAAAGAAGATTCTGGTCCTAAACTTATTTCCATTTCTTAATATTACAAGATATTAACACTTACTGAAAAAATACTTTTTAACTTTTACAATTGAATTAAATTCACATATTACATCAGATGTTTGTGTCTAAATTCAAAATATATAACTCTTTTCGGAATTTTATTCTAAACAACAAAATTAACATGTGGTCTTAGACTTTTTTTCATCACAGGATACGTTTTTGTAATTTTACAAAACATACAGATACACAAACATTTAGATTATGTAATAATCTAAATTCCATAATAAAATACTACAGCCATGAAGTCATCTCATTATGCTAAATCTAAAAGACGATACTGGTCCTAAACTTATTTCCATTTTTTAATATTATACATAGAATGACACTAAGTGTATAACGCTTCCGGGATTGAACTCATCCGTTTCCTGATAATCCAAACGCGGCCACGTTAGGCTTAAGCATTCCGATGCCGTATTTGACGACTGCCTTATTTAATCTGTCTATCTATTCATTGTGTAACATATTCTTCTTCAATTTTTCTCAAACCTTCAAAAAGTATACAATTATAACGCTTTAAGGTCTAATTTAAAAATAAACAGATACCAACAACAGGGTTCCGATGTATACAAGCGATTACCGTTGCCATTCATAAGCACAAATTACAAATCCAAAAACAAATGAATGACTCTTTCAGCTATTCATTAAATGCTCTTAAAATATTTTGCAAAAGCATATTAATATTTTGAAATACGTTTTTCACTTTTGTGTACATTTATTTACAGTTTGAATTCAGTATACACGGTTAAAAATATCGCGAAAATTACCTCTGTTTTACAAGGCTATCTATTTTCTGACCAATGAGAACGCTTCATGGTGTTCAGTGAATATAGCTATATTCTGTGATTCATTCCCGTGAATTATTTTGTACCGGATTAACGTTTCCTTTCTAAAAACAAATGTATTTCAAATTATTTAAAGGCTTTATTATGGTTTTACAAATATTTTAAGAGCAAAATCGGATGTCGACCGTATTTTTTAATGATTCGTTCAAAGAGTCATTCAATTGCTTCTGGATTTGGAATTTGTGTTGTACATGTGGCATCACGAGTGAATGTTGATTTGATTTTCAATCTTAAAACGTTGAGTAAAACGTGCTTTCTTTTCTACTATTCGCAAAAGTTACATTTTTAGACAGATTATTCAAAATAAATTAACATTTAAGAGATTACATTCAATTATCTAATATTCTGCTGCGATAACTTCAGTTAAAATTAGATTGGTAGCTTTATCTATCCCTATATGAAAGTAAGCAAACAATTGATTCATTCGTCTTGAACTTTTAAAATATTAAAACAAACGTTTATATGCTCTGTTGCGCCATCTGTCGGTAGTTAAAAAAAAAGAAATTTTCTATTTAAAATGTTTTTTGAATTCTGAAGACATTGGGGGAAAAATGAATATTTCTTATAAAATGAAATTAGAATATCAGAAATATGTAATACCGTGTATTACATATATATCTGTGTATATATATCAATGCAAAATTTATTACAGGTTTCTTTTATGCATGTTTAAAAAAAATCGGGGTTTTCTCTGTTCAACTTTTTAAAATTTAAGTTATATAATTAATATTTTGGCAATTAATAAAAACAAATAAACTTTCTGTTGGAATTGTCTTTTATTTTACCCCATACCATCAGATAAAATAGTTAATTGACAATATGTTTTAAAATAGCATTATTAATACTAATTTGAATGTTTTTGTGAAATATTTCTTCAAATTTTGTGAGTGAAGTTCATTTGCTTACTTTATATCAGTATTTTACCAATTCAATTAATAATTTTCTTGCCAATTAAATTTCAATGAAAAATGGGCTGTTTTTACTTTACCCCACCTCACCCTATAAGTCAGACAAGACAAAATTTATTACTTCACAATTCTTTTTATAATGCAATGCTATATAATTTTTTTGAAAATGCAAACACGTCATTCTGACGGGCTATATTCTAGTTACAAGATATATTAACACTTGTAGAAAAAATACTTTTCAACTTTTACAACTGAATTAAATTCGAATATTATATCGAATATTTGTGTCGAAATTCATAATATATAACTCTTTTCGGAATTTTATTCTAAGCAAGAAAATTAAAATGTGGTCTTACGCTTTTTTTCATCACTGTATATGTTTTTGTAATTTTACATAATCTAAATTACATAATAAAATACTACAGTCATGAAGTCATCTCATTATGCTAAACCTAAAAGTGGATACTGGTCCTAAACTTATTTCCATTTGTTAATATTACAAGATTTTAACACTTGTGGAAAAGGAAAAAACTTTTTAACTTTTACAATTGAATTAAATTCGAATATTATATCCGATATTTGTGTCTAAATTCAAAATATATAATTCTTTTCGGAATTTTATTCTAAACAACAAAATTAGCATGTGGTCTTAAACTTCTTTTCATCACTGTACATGTTTTCGTAATTTTACATAATCTAAATTATGTAATAAAATCCCACGGCCATGAAGTCATCTCATTATGCTAGATCTAAAAGAAGATACTGGTCCTAAATATATTTCCATTGTTAATATCACAAGATTTTAACACTTGTAGAAAAAATACTTTTTTAATTTTACAATTAAATTAAATTCCCATATTATATCAGATATTTGTGTCTAAATTCAAAATATATAACTCTTTTCGGAATTTTATTCTAAACAACAAAATTAGCATGTGGTCTTAAACTTTTTCCAGCTCTGTACATGTTATTGTAATTTTACATAATTTAAATTTATGTTGTCTAATGTTTCTCATATGTTTGCTATTAAATAATCGATTAACCCTTTGCGCTCGGCGTCTCTTACACAAATTTTATTCGATCGGCACCACTTTTTAAAAAGAAGTTTCGTTCAAGTACACAATTTCAAAAATGCTCTGATTAAATAAGGTGCATTTTATTTTTCTTTATTACTGGTGCCAAAAAAAAAAAAAAAAAAAAAAATTGCAAAGAAAGATTATGTCTCCGCAGCGGAGCCCTCGAGTGCAAAGGGATTATTAGATGGCGAAACTTTGCACTTTTTATTTAAACTTATGCAGGCTTAGAAAATAAATTATTGAAAAGGAAATGACAGCAAACAATAAATGGCCGATTAATATCTACGTTTACAATGACCAATTGAATAAATAATACCATGCTAAATATATATTTGTTATAATTCCTTGTTTCTAAATCTTATTATACAAGATCATACAAATATCCATCTCCTGCTACTATATAAACAAGGTGAACCAACTCTGACACCAGGGTTACAGATTATAAGGGAAAGCCATTTTTTATATTAATCTATGTGTTTTAGATTGTCCTCTAACAGTATCAAAAAGTATTTTTATTTGGAAGTGTTAATTTTGTATTCATATAAAGCTTCTAAATATATTAAAAGCGATACTTTCGTATGAGATAATAGCCGTTGAAATCGCCAAATATTTCGTTACTTACAGTAGTACTTTTTTATTATGATCATTTCAGTTGTTTAAATGCATAGACTTTTAAATTTCTGTTTTATTTTATTGCTTTATTTTATTATTTTATTTTATTGATGAAGTTTGAACTACATTATGGAATACCAGGCGGAAAAAATGCTGAATTATTTATTTTAACTTAAGTGCAAATGAATTTACCTTTCGAAATAGTCTGGCACGCGAAAGATAAAAGAAAACATGCTTGAAAATTATTTTAAAAACCATGCAAAATGAATAAATTGCCATACAGTTTTCAAAATAATTGAAATACAATTAAAAAAAAACTGCATTTGTAAGTGGGTTTAATTTCTTTATTCGACGGTGTAAAAATTGGAAATGTGCAATGTTTATAAGTTTAAAAAATTACAGTAAAAGCAAAATTGAAGCTTCTGTTGACTTGATGGGTATTATCACTTACTATCATTTATTTAATTTACTGAAACAAGATAATAACACCTTGTATACGCAGAGATTATTAAAGAAAATACTACTTTTAAAATAATATGAGCATTGTTACCCAAAGTTTTTAAAAACATTTATCAATATCGACAGATATCAAATAAAACAGAAATCTGGCTAAAAGAAGAAAAATATTTTGGGAATTTGCTCCTTTTAGAACATATACACTGCAAATAGAGGCGTCTTAAATTTAGACACATATGTGACTGAAAAAGAATTTCAGTCACTTAAGTGTCTGAATCTGAAAATTCAGACATAACAGACGTCTAAATTTAAGACACATAAATGTCTTACTATGATCATGCTATAAACGAACCGAGAAACATGTGTAAATTATCCAACAACCGTCTGATTTTAAGACGGTACGCTCCAAGCGATAGTTAAACATCATCTTTGGTACTATTCTTAACAGCCAATCAGAACGCTGATTTCCGCGCGTGTCATCTACAGCACCTTCATGAGATAAGAACAGAAAGAATTAAATTTTCACCGCCGCCATTGCTTGGATTAAAAGGATATGTGTTAATCTGGGTATTTATAGAACGAACGAGTAAGTCATATTTAATTCTAATATTTTATTCCGATAGATTTCTATGTCCTTTGAATATGAGTGAAATCGTTTATAAAAATTTATCTCTTTTCTGTAGTTTAATGCTAAATTTTTGATTTCACTAACGGTCGTCTGTTATATACCTTCTCAATGTAACGGAATGAAATATAATTGTTTTGAAAATTAAATAGCAATGCTGTAATTCTATTTTCTTGACCTTTGTAAATAAACGAATGAGTGATAGTTTAATCTTCATTTTCGATAGGGTGATGTGAAATAATTATAATTTGTCTTTGCTCAAAAACAAAACTTACAACATAGGTTTGAAAAGTTGAATGATTCATCGCTTCATTTATCAGAGATAAAAACATTAAATTGAAGCCATTTGTAACTGTGTTTATTCTATGTTTTTTACTGTTTACTGAATATAAATGCTTGTAGTATATGACATCAGGCATGTATTTTATTTTTTGTTATTATTATTATTTTGGAGCTAAATATGATGATTCATATTATTATGATATTAGGAAAAGTTTTCAGATTGAAAAAAAGCATTAATATTGTGAAATTTGACTGTATATATTGCAGTTTTTAATCACGGAAAGATTTATTCTTATTGATTTTTTAATTTATTATTGAAAATCGTAAATTTTGATATCCAATGTTTCAGATTTAACATTTACCAAATTTCTAAAAATAATATGAATTTTTTATATCATCCAGTAAAATTTTCGAAACATTAAACAAACGGAGAAACATTTTATTCATATTTTGCAGTTTACGTTGCTGTTTAGCAGTATAATTATAAAGTTTAATTAATATTTTTTGTGTTTTTTAAATTGGTATAGTATTAATTTTTGTAATTTATATGCAAGCATTTTTTTTGCGATATTTTGTTCATGATTTAAAATTTTTAAAATTGAGTAATGCGAGAAATAATTATTAAATTTCCTTTTACTGCAATCGAATTTGCAACGGTTCTGGTACAAGTAATTGTTGGCACTAAAAAAAATTACACATGATAATTTAGACATAAATAAAGAGTTGTTTATGCCTTGATATGAAGTTTATGTATAAAACTGCCTTATATTTTTAAAAGTTCGTATTTACTTATATGATACAGTATTAAATATATTTTTAAGCCATTTAATAACTGCTTTTTTATGTTCAAAACGTTTTTCAAACAATTAAGAATAGTACGTATACTGTCTGATGTATTTTTTTTTTTTTTTTTTTTTACTTTCTATTTTCTTCTGTTTTTTGTTTTTTTTTTTCTATTTCTTAGATCATTATTTTCTTATCAAATATATAAAATCTATTTAGCTCATATTCAAAGGATACAAATTTTACAGGAATAAAAAATAAAATAAATTAAATATGACTTATATCGTGTTGTTCCATAAAAAAGAATAATAATGATATACATTTTTAAG
The DNA here is from genome assembly GCA_963932465.1 of Maratus speciosus. NCBI lineage: Eukaryota > Metazoa > Arthropoda > Arachnida > Araneae > Salticidae > Maratus > Maratus speciosus. The sequence goes on along the minus strand of OZ010795.1, from coordinate 104,443,370 downwards.
CAATAGCGGGTGAAAATTTTAAATTGAATACGGAATATGTTTAAAGAAAATTATATACATATTCCGAAGAATGATATATAAAATTAGATACCAAACTGGTGTTTACTTTTAACTAAGCATGACAAATTACCACATATTTAAAAAGAAAAAAAATATTACACATCTTTACTACTTAAAATGACTTAACTATTTTATTTATATGTACTTAAATGACAAATACAAAAATGGCTAAGTTTTGAAATTAGAAGTAATTTTTTTTTTCTCAATGCTATTAAAATAGAATATTTATTTACTATTTTATTATTTACTCATGGTTATATAGCTGTTGTGATTATCATCTGATGCATATGTAAAATTGCCTATGGGGCAAAATCTAATTTTTGAATTATATGAATTTTCCTTTTTTGGGAGGCGGGACGGGAGGGGGATTTTCTTACCCATTTTCGCGTACACGGGATTTTTTAAATCTCTTTCGACATTCCACCGACTATGATAAATATTTTGAACTTTTAGAGTAGGACAAGATAAAAATATATATATCCATATACCTTAAAAACCTTTAATAGCGGACACTTCGGGACCGCGAAATTTGTCGGATAATCGGAGATGCCTGCTTTTGTGAGGTAAAAATAATACAAATATGTATGCCTTGCGGATCAAAAAAGTATTCGCTAAATCGAAGTATCCGCTATTCGGGAATGTCCATTAACCTCCATAACGGATACTCCCGAATACCGGGCATCTGTATTTAGCTAACAATACTGCAGGGTTGCATTTTTTGCAAAAGGACTCCTTGATTAAAGCATGGGTAGTGCCCCGTTCTCTTACGATTTTAGTTCCCCCAAATTTCATGTGCAATATTTGCGAAGCTTATATTTTAAATCTGTTTCGAAATTGTACTGATTATAATCAATATTTTGAACTTTTAAAGTAAAGTAAGATTAAAAACAAAATTTTAAAAAATCTAATATTTAGATAAATATTTTCTCTTTTTAATCTTATTCTACTCCTGAAACAAAATACTCATTATAATTAGTACAATGTCGTAAAGATTTAAATTATCAGCTTTATGAAAATTGCATACTAAAATTGGGAGCACCAGAAAATCAGGCGGTATGGGGGTAGAGGGGGCAGGACAACGGCCAGATATTTTCCCAGTATTCAGCGTGGTCAAACATGGCTACATAAAATGCTTACAAAAAATGTCTGCGATTCAGACGTTTCAAGTGTCTGAAATTCAGTCGCAAAAAGTGTCTGAAAAAATTCAGACATTTTAAAATGTCTGAAAATTGAACACTCCGTTTCAGACACTTAAGTGACTGAATTTCAGACATTTTAATTTACAGTGTATTCCGATGTTTTCATATTCATTTTAGACTCGTGAGAGCAATTTTCGGACAGGAAGAAACGTAAAGCAAAGTAAATTTATTTTTATCTGTTCAACCATTTCTTCTGAACTACATTTTTTTTTGTATTTTATATTTCTAGGTATTGGAGCATTTAGGTATTTAGGACTGAGCCATTTGCCAAAAAGACACGATATTCAACAAATTAAAATATGCAAAAACATCAGTAATCGGCCTTAAGCTGATATTATGCAGTGCCAAAAATTTTATTCGTTAGCTAAAGTGTTTGTAAATGAGCATGGTGGTGCATTATTAAGAAATATTACGAAGGAAACGTACTAGAGATAGAAAAGTGCACGATATTTTCCCTTTTTTTATACATTGTAAAAAAAGACAAAGATTTCTTAATCAAGAAAATACATTATAACCACGAAAGAAAATATACTATCTTCTTCCGCATTACCCACGGTTTCAAAAAGCGTTCGCTATCTTAAGAAACAAGAGAGACCAATATGTTTTTTAAGTTTAAAGAAGCTGCCACAGATTGTATAAGTTGCTGCCACAGCCGAACGTTGCACCTAACATAAAAGTTATTGCTACCTATTTTTGGAAAAGTTTCCGTGTTGCTTTATAGTCTTTAGTGTTCTGTAAACGGAATATCGGTTTTTAGGATGCTGTAAATTTTCAAGTAAACATTTTCCTGTGTAACAAACAAGTTATATTGGCAAACATGATAAAATAACAGCATTAAAGTATTATTCGACGAATAACAGTACTCATTTCTGCAAATACTTTATTTAATGTTAAAATATTACAACATCTTCTGATCTTAGTAGGTATCACAAACGTGCCACATTTGGGCATGTAGTTCACACCAGGAGAAAAAGCTAGTACTGCTAATTCAAGCGTTTCGTTCGAAGTGCCTCGACATGGTTGAGTGGAGTGGAGGTGTTCATCTTGAGTAACGGCGGTCACCGTTTACATATTACCAGAGATTATAATTTAATGCAGATGGTGGTTACAATTAAAGCGACCCAGCGTTAACATCATTCCATAGAGAATTTCAATGTCATAGATAAATTACATGATAATCCGAGTATATTTTCTGGAGTTAGAGCGCGGATAGGCAGGCGAAAAACAGACAGACGACCAACGAACTGAATTTATAAACATTTTTCAATTATGATGGAAAGAATTTAAAACGAAATTTTTGATCTAGAAAACATCGAAATTTACCCCAAACACACAAAGGATAGTATGAAAATTCAGGAAATGACGTCATTTTCAATTACAGTCGCCATCTTGAATTCCTATGACTTCGCACGATGCCTCCATCTCTTATATGCTTTATATTTATATAAAGTAGATACTGACCAATCGGTATACTCTTATCACGATTTGCAGTTTTGACTTTATTTTGGTCGTGTAGCACTCGGACTATTAAAAGAAATCACAAACTTGTACAAACAAAAACAGTTGCTTATACTTCTTCTCTCCTTTTGGTGCACGTTTTTCAATGAATTGTTGTACTGAACTTTTTGCATAAATTTGAAAAATACATAAAACATTCTTTTCTTTCGCTCAATCGGTTTTGGATTAAAAACATAAAAACATATTTATTTCAATTAAATATTGTAAGTTTACTGAATAAAATAGTAACTTATACATCTAATTTAATAATGATCCAATACTACAATATTCATAAATACAATTAAAATAAACTGTATACTTAATTTAGAGGACGTAATTTTTGTTGTTGTTTTTGTTATGTTATCTATTTAAAAAATGTATTTTACCATTATTATAGATAATACAGAAATTGATAAGTAACACAGCGAAATTGAAACATTTACGAAGTGAAGCATTTTCGCGTGAATTATTTATCAATCAGTAGATTGTGTTATAAATAATCAATGCATAATTACGCGTCCACAGTTTATTGGTGTTCCTTTACCTGTCGTTTATTCCATCAAGCTATTTCAAATAATAGACCAGATGTCACTAACAATTGCTTACCTAATCAAATATTATGTTTCCTGGGATGTCGTCCAGTTAGCTCAATTTGAAGAGCATTGGCAATTCAATCCAAAGTTTCTAAGTTCGAGTCCCAGCTTTGACACATTTTCTCTCAGAAATAAAAACTACTACTCCCTTAATCTAACTTGAGCTTCGATAGTTCTGCCAGTTCGTGTTTGTTTCAATACAGGATGTATTTTTCCAAATAGCGGAATATTTGGTTAAACTGTCGCTACTTATTATATGCCATATATTTTCCTACGTATTTAGGATTAAGTTGTGGATCTAATTAATCGACATTTTTAATACCAACCATGTTAAGCCCCATGGAAGAAACATCATTACTCACCTATTCATATCGAGCCATATCTTAAACCATCCGAGTTGCCAGTTTTTATGAGAGGCTGGTATGTCAAAAGAAATATTCAAAATATATTCCGCTGTTTATAGTTTTATCGTTTTAATTTTGCTTTTTAACAGCAACAAAATCAATACCAACAAAATTGTTTTCGTTTTTCTATCCTTCTAAAAACAAAATCTAGAAAGTTGCCAGATTTCATTAAATTCAAGTCGATAATCTTGACAGGAAGAGATAAAAATATAAAACTTGAGAACAGGAATTCTGCTTTTCCAGAATTTAGTGTCGCCCCCGTTGAAAAAAGAAATATATGTATATTAATATAGATACAGTAGAGTCCCGATTATCCAAGTTAATCGAACTTACACCTTTGGAATGGATCCTTTTTTTCTGATGGACTGATGGCTTCTGTTATTATGAAACAACCATTATAAATGAAGTGTTAGGTGAAGATGAAAGAGCAGCCGTAAAAAAAAAAAAATATATATGGGCATCCCCCATTCTGACCAGAAAATCTGAGTTCTAACTTTTTACGGCTGCTCTTTCATCTTCACCTAACACTTCATTTATAATGGCTGTTTCATAATAATAGAAGCCATCAGTCCATCAGAAGAAAATATCTGAGTTAAAGTGGAAACTCGGTTAAGCGCGACTCGGATAATCGAGACTATACTGTAGTTCAGTTTTAAGACTTAAATATTCGTTTTATTTATATAAAACGAAGTCATCCGAATCTGCTGAAGAATTCCTCATTTACGATCCAATCATGAACATCTACAATAAAGTTTGGGTAGGACGTCACTATCTCAGAATAATACACAAAATTTTGCAAAAACAAATCAGTTCATTTATATTTTTTCAAAATAGCACGTATTTTAATTACTTTTTTCAGTTTTTATGAGATAGTGGCAACAAAAAGAGATTAATTGCTATTGTATAACTATTTTTCCTTTACTTTCTACAGAAATGGAGTACTTGAGTTGCCAAAATAAAACAAATGTCGCCAAAAACTACTAAAAAATTAATATTTCAAGAATAAATGGAGATACAGTTTTCAAACAAATTGCAATTAAAATAAATTTTTTTCCCAATACGACGGTATAAAAATTGAAAATGTGCGATGCGTAGACATTTAAAAAATTGCTATAGAGCATTTTATCGTATTATGATACATCTTCTTTGTATATTGCTGGCTTCTGTAAGGTAACGTTATTTTTTGAAGACAAAATAAGCTGGGAGAAAGAAATAGCATACCCTACCGGAGGCTAATAATAGAAAATGGAGCTAAAAAAAATGGCATTAAGGAGTACTTAATAATTGCTTTTACTTGGGTCCAACCCACTACATTACTAGCAACGGTAAGTTCAGGGTACGTGCTTGGAGAACTAGCAAGGATATGGAAACCATTTCCCGCCTCTTCATGAGCACGCGCAATTCGGAAATTATGATTCATGCTTAAACTTTGGCTATTTACTCACAGTATACAATTTTACGCTGCACAGGCTTGGCCAGATGCCATCAGCAAGCCAATGCACAAAGTCTTGCTATATTTGAGCTGCTTTTTTAAGGGTGCTAGGTAAAATGCCTTGAGATTCGCCTTTCGCGACAAGAAGAATCGAGGAGTTCCACCCGAAAACCCCACCAGCTCAAAAACTGCCTCCCAACTTATATCTGATGAGAAAATTTTTATTCATAAAAACTACTTTAATATACGGGACAGACAGAAGGTCCCCCTCATACACTACTCTCTTCAACTGCTATCCACTGTGCTTTTGCTTCTGCTCAACTATTTTTTCCAAAACTAGCCCCATATAAAAAAAATATTTCCTCCCTATGGACTAGAGGTGTTGCAAAAATTCAACTGATTGGTCAGGACGCAGTACTGCCCACATCCCTTTCTGATTCCATGCCTCCATATTCTCCTTCGAGGAGATTCCTTTTGAGATTTATGGTGTGAAACTGTGAGATTTTTGGACAAAACATCTCATGGGGAAAGTTTTTACAAAAGAACCTTTTATGTTAAAACTTTCATGGCGAATGTCTATACAGGTTTTATAACCGTTCATACAGACTGTCAGGTTCTGAGGAACATATACTATTAGAACTATAGTTATACATTATTTTCTTCCTTGTATATTGTCTGTGTACTGGGAATTTTAAAGTAACACTCTTTTCATCTCTGAAATTTAATCCGAGCTAGTGAGTTATACAGAGTAGGTGAAGGAATGTAGTCTATGGACAGAGTGGGGTCCCTGCTATTCAAATGCATATCTGAGATAAGGCAGACAAAAGGATTTCACCAGATAATGAAACAACGGACGTCACAGAAGGTGACAGCGGGACGTTCAATGGATTTGAGGAAGGGAAGGGGACCCTGAGGGAAGAAGGAAAACCCCGTTTATGTTTTTGGGATAGGAGTGATATAGTTGAGGTAGATCAGTTAAGGCGTATAGTTGAAAGTTGGTGGTGGCTTTCTCACAAGGCACAGTTGATGCCTGGAACTCAAGGTTTGAGTTGTTCGAGAGTAGCTCTTGGAAAGAGCGTGATTAGGCGGTGAAGCTCTTGGAGTATAGAGCTAATGCGTTCGGAGATTAATAGTGATCTCCGATAAATCTAATTTAACTAGCTGAGGATGAGAGGAATATATAGTAGTTTAACAGTACACAGCAAGTATTTACTGTATTTAATTTAAGGTTGGGCCGGATCTCCTATATCCGCGAGTTCTTAATTGTAAATAGTGTCTAGTTATCTGTAAATAATGTGTAATAAAATGTTAGTTCAGTTTAATTGAAAGAGTTGGTTTTCTTTTCGACAATCCTCTCATAGCGTGACCGATATCACGTAATCATATCGGTGGTGGCATCATATAAATAATAAAGGATTTCTTCAAAGCTGTGTGGACTTAGAGGAAACCCGACACAGACTACGCCATAAAAAGGGATTACAGGCAGATTTAAAAGCGTTGTTATTTGTGCATATTGTTTACAGCCCTAAAATGCTCCACTCAATAAAAATATAACATTTAGCACAGGGGCTCTCTGCACTGAGGTATGATTAGCATTTGCAGTTCTACACTCAGGTAAACTTATTTGTTTATTCAAGAAAAAGCAAATTTGAAAGTTTAATCACTAGAAAATGATTTAAATTATGTTTAAATTAAGAGGAAATATTTATAAATAAAATCATAACACGAAACGCAATATTTCACCTGGATTCCAACTTAAAATATACAATATGAACTTTAAAAAACTCACTGTTTTACTAAAAGAGATGTTACAAGTTAAAAATATACATTTTATTTTAAACTTTTTAGTACTTTTGAGCTGTATTTCCCAAACCCATCATGAAAGAATATTTTAATAACTAAATGCTGTTTATTTATGCAAATACGTGACATCATTTTGAAAATTAGAGATCCAATAATTGCTAGAGTTGAAAGTAGAAGTATGATACCGTATGAGAACAGAGTAATGTAATATGAAACCTGCAGTTAATAATAATATATATTTTCTCTATTTAACATCAATCCAAGAAACTGCTACTTCTACTTTCAACTCTAATAATTATTGGCTCTCTCATTTTCAAAACGAAGTCACGCATTTGTATAAATAAACAGCACTTAGTTATTAAAATATTCTCTGATGATGGACATGGGAAATACAGCCTGAAATTACAAAAAAGTTTTAAAATTAATGAATATTTTTAACTTGTAACATCTCTTTCATTATTTCAGTCGCTTTTCAAGTAAAAAATGAGCTTTTTAAAGTTCATATTATAAATATTTATTTCTTTTTACGTTAAAAAAAAGTGAGTTTATTTAAATACCTGTAATAAATATTGAATAATTACCGCAATACCAAGGACGTTTAGTTTTGTTTTGATAGCATTGTTGATTTCAGTGACACTCTTAGTTTTGTATGGGTTTTGACCAAAATATTTTTCGAATAATATATTTAAGACATATGATGAATAATTAATAATAAAACAAAATTTTACATCATGGTGAAATCCTGTTTATCTCGTTGATTTGGTGATTAAATGCATCCTTTCAAAGAAAGTATATGAATCAATTTTATTTATGTATAGGGCACTTGATTAAAAATACATTTAAAAATAAATACTTTTTTGATCGATATATTGCAATATATTTTTAAATATTTCATTTTATTCAGCCTGAAATGTCATAATTGCCACACAAAAGTATTGCATCGGACAAAAAAAAAAATCCAAAGCAAACAAGTATTGAAGACAAATATCCTTCCTCTATAACGCCTTTAACAAGATTTTGACAAGATAATTATTGGCGGTAATATATTTAAGACAAATGTTAAATAATGCGTAGGAAATCGGAAATGTCTTTATGAAAAGGAAGAGACGCAAGCAATTATTGTATTTAACTTAGGTTTTAAGCTCTTTTTGAAAATACGATACCAATAATGATTCATTAACTTTGACATGAATGTAATAAAAATGTTGAGTATTGATCTTTACTTTTGATTTAAAACGATTAGCTTCAAAAGGAAGAATGCAAAAGTATCTACACAAAATTGATTTTGTGAATAAAAATGTGTAAGTTTAATGCCTATTTATTGATCTATATTAAATATTATTTTATTTATATAAAATCTATTTTATCCTCGTTAAATATTTTCCTGTTTTTTTTTCGAAAGATTGAAATATAAACTAAAAAACACAATTTCTCCATAGTTGCAAAACCTTCTGTAAAAAACAAAAAAAAACAACAACAATAACAAAAAAACATTATATATGTTTTAAAACATATGTATACACAACATTATGTATAAAACATAACATAAGTATGTAAGAAAATAGACCCAATAGAACCAAATCAAATATCAGGGTTATATGAAACACCTTTCACCAAAGAAGATGGAACAGTGCAATTTTATATTGGAATGACAAACAGAAAGCTTAAAACTAGGATCAAAGAATACATAGCAGACATAAAATACAACAAGAAAACTACAACTTTAGCCAGATTATGAGTTGGTTGCAAAGACCATTTACTGATTAATTAAAAAAATAGTAAAATAATTTATCCATCAAGATTTTATTTGCCATCCATTATCCGAAAATCAGCAGTGATCTTCCTATAAGCATAAAGAATATATGCAATGATTCAGCCTCCATTGAGCTCCCTAAAATTTGGATAGAGATAGACAGAATAATGAAACAATATAAAATAATTCACGGTCACAAATATCCATTTTTAATATTGCATTTAATTTCATTATGCTTGAGTTCGCGTGATCTTTTTATCAGTTTTCAATTTAAGAAATTTTTGCGAAAATATTTGTATCATTTTAATTTTTGAGAATGTTGCCGTGAGAGCAATGAAACAAGTAAAATCTGAGTAAATAAAGGTATTTTTTGCCTTTTTAATGTATTTTCATCACTTTAAGTAAATATTAAATTAGTTTAACAATAATCTTGTTTAACTTAATTTTAATCCAATATTTTAAATTACGCAAAAATATAAAATCACAATAAGTTTTTGATAGATGTTTGAAAAAACTGTCGGGTTTTATTTGTTTTAATTTCTCGGTACTTTTCGGTTAACCAGGCGCCATTGTTTTATATACATACATATATATACATATACGTATATATATTTATATATATATACATGTATATGTGTGTATATATACATATATATGCGTTTATATATATATTATATATATATATGTATGTATATATACAATATATATAAGTATACATAACACTGGCGCCCGGCTAACCGAAAAGTACCAATTTCTCTATTTCAACCTTTCACTTTCGCTTTAGGTAAAATTGTTCTCAAACTGAAAGTGTCCACTTTCTGAAACATTCTAGAATTTATTTTTACACGCAAAGATATAAAGTCTAAAACCGTTCTTATTAAGAAACTACGTAATCAAACAGTGATTTTCATTTAACGATATAACCAATGGATCTTTCATAAATTACTCTTTAAATGAACTCTTGACGAGAAAACACTTTTGAACTCTAGCCCAAGAAGTGTCACCATAAGGCTAATGTCAGACGAACGTCTACTTGCATGTTTTTTGCTTCAACATGAAAAAGGAACGCCTTCGCTAGCAGTTGTTTCTTTTTCATGTTGAAACAAAAAGCGTGCAAAAAGTCGTTCGTCTGACATTAGCCTCTTAGCTAGCAGGTGTTTCTTTATCATGTTTACGACAAAAATCGTGCAAAAGACGTCCGTCTGACATTAGCCTGTTAGCTAGCAATTGTTTCTTTTTCATGTTGAAACAAAAAGAGTGCAAAAAGTCGTTCGTCTGACATTAGCCTCTTAGCTAGAAGGTGTTTCTTTTTCATGCTGAAACAAAAAGCGTGCAAAAAGACGTCCGTCTGACGTTAGCCTCTTAGCTAGCAGGTGTTTCTTTTTCCTGTTGAGACAAAAAGTGTGCAAAAAGACGTCCGTCTGATATTAGCCTTAACGTATTTTTGCACGCTTTTAAATTCAACATGAAAAAGAAACACCTGCTAGCGAGGGCTATTGTCAAACGAACGCCTTTTTCACGCTTTTTGTTTTAACATGAAAAAGAAACATCTGCTAGCGAAGACGATTCTTTTTCATGTTGAAACAAAATGCGTGCAAAAAGTCGTTCGTCTAACATTAGCCTCTTAGCTAACAGGTGTTTCTTTTTCATGTTGATACAAAAAGCGCGCAAAAACACGTCCGTCTGAGATTAGCCTCTTAGCTTGCAGTTGTTTCTTTTTCGTGTTGAAATAAAAAGCGTGAAAAAAGTCGTTCGTCTGACATTAGCCTCTTAGCTAGTAGGTGTTTCTTTTTACTACTGAAACAAAAAGCGTGAAAAAAGTCGTTCGTCTGACATTAGCCTCTTAGCTAGCAGGTGTTTCTTTTTCCTGTTGAGACAAAAAGTGTGCAAAAAGACGTCCGTCTGATATTAGCCTTAACGTATTTTTGCACGCTTTTAAATTCAACATGAAAAAGAAACACCTGCTAGCGAGGGCTATTGTCAAACGAACGCCTTTTTCACGCTTTTTGTTTTAACATGAAAAAGAAACATCTGCTAGCGAAGGCGTTTCTTTTCCCTGTCGAAACAAAAAAGTGCAAATAAACGTTAATCACTTATAACTCAATGTGTAATATATCTTACTCCTATTATAAAGAGGGAAAAATTGTTTATTTGTAGGAAGTAAGCTCTGGAACTACCGAACCGATTCCAAAAGTAATGGTATCAAAATGATGGTGTTAGTCCAACTTAGAACATAGGCTATATCTTATGTCGGTGCCACTACCCCACAGAGGGTGTAGGAGCAAAAAACGTTCTAAAAATGCGATTTTAGCGTTACTGAAGGGCTTAGAAATATGAAATTTTGAATATTAGTTACTTATAAGATATAAATGATGTCTAAGAACAGTTCTTAAACAATTCGAAATTTAAAAGGGGTGAAAATGCACAAAAAGCGTTCTAAAAAACGTTCTAAATGGTAGTTTCTACACAATCTCAGGAAATACCAAACCGATTTAAAAGATTTCGGTGTCAAAATGATGGTGACAACGCTTGCTCCAAGATAGGCTATGTTTTATGTCGGTGCCACTACCCCAAAGGGGGTGTAGGAGCAAAAAACGTTCTAAAAATGCGATTTTAGCGTTACTGCAGGGCCTAGAAATATGAAATTTTGAATATTAGTTACTTATAAGATATAAATGATGTCTAAGAACAGTTCTTAAACAATTCGAAATTTAAAAGGGGTGAAAATGCACAAAAAGCGTTCTAAAAAACGTTCTAAATGGTAGTTTCTACACAATCTCAGGAAATACCAAACCGATTTAAAAAATATTGGTGTCAAAATAATGGTGACAACGCTTGCTCCAAGATAGGCTATGTTTTATGTCGGTGACACTACCCCAAAGGGGGTGTAGGAGCAAAAAACGTTCTAAAAATGCGATTTTAGCGTTACTGCAGGGCCTAGAAATATGAAATTTTGAATATTAGTTACTTATAAGATATAAATGATGTCTAAGACCAGTTCTTAAACAATTCGAAATTTAAAAGGGGTGAAAATGCACAAAAAGCGTTCTAAAAAACGTTCTGAATGGTAGTTTCTACACAATCTCAGGAAATACCAAACCGATTTAAAAAATAATAGTGTCAAAATATTGGTGTCAAAATGACGGTGACAACCCTTGCTCCAACATAGGCTATGATTTATGTCGGTGCCACTACCCGAAAGGGGGTGCAGGAGCAAAAAACGTTCTAAAAATGCGATTTTTGCGTTACCGAAGGGCCTAGAAATATGAAATTTGAAATATTAGCTACTTATTAGATATAAAGGAATTCTAAGAACAGTTGTTAAACGATTCGAAAATTAAAAGGGGTGAAAATGCGCGAAAAGCGTTCTAAAAAACGTTCTAATGATGGTTTCTACACAATCGCAGGAAATACCAAACCGATCTAAAAAATAATAGTGAATGGTCAAAATGATGGTGACAACCCTTGCTCCAACATAGGCGATGTTTTATGTCGGTGCCACTACCCCAAAAGGGGTGCAGGAGAATAACGTTCTAAATTGCGGCTTTTGCGTTACGGAAGGGCCTAGAATCGTGAAATTTGGAATGGTAGTTAGTTATAAGATATCAATGATCTCTAAGGACATTTCCTAAAAAAATCGAAATTTAAAAGGGGGTCAAAATGCGCAAAACGCGATGTAAAAAAAGTTCTAAATTGCGATTTCTGTGCAATCTCAGGAAGTACTGATTCGATTCCAAATATAATGGTGTAAAAATGATGGTGACAGCTCTTTCTCCAAGATAGGCTATATTTTATATCTGTTTCCACTACCCCAGAGGAGATGCAGGAGCGAAATGCGCGAAAAGCGTTCGAAAAACGTTCTAAATGCCGATTTGTCGGCAATATCTCAGGAAGAATGAATCTGATTTCAAACGTAATGGTAGGAAATTGATGTTGACAGCCTCTGCTCTAACATAGACGCTGTTTTATATCGGTATCACTATCACCAAGACGTTGCAGGAGCAACAAAGCGTTCTAAATTTCGATTTTTGTGATCAGTAAGGGCTAGCAACTTAAAATTAGGCAAGGTACATATCTATTAGATATAAATGATCTTTAAGAACAGTTTCGAAAAAATTGGAAATTTAAAAAGGGGTGAAAATGCGCGAAAAGCGTCCTAAAAACGTTCTAAATTGCGATTTCTACTCAATCTATGGAAATACCAAAGCTATTTCAAAAGTAATGGTTGCAAATCAATGGTGACAGTCCCTGCTATAACATAGGTTATATTTTATGTTGCTGTCACTACCATCTGAGGGTTGGAAAAGCAAAACATGTTCTAATTTGCGTTTTTTGCACAACTGAGGGGTCTAACATTTTGAAGTACGCCATGGTATTTACTTACAAGATGCAACTGCTTTCTAAGAACAGTTGAAAGAAAATTTCAAATTAAAAAAAATGAAGTGAGTGAAAAGCGTTATAAATTACAATTTTTAAGCAAACTTATAAATTACAAAACCGATTAAAAAAATAATGATGACAAATTTTGGTGATAGAACCTGCTCAAACATAAGCTATATTTTATGTCTGTTCCACTACCACCAGAGGGTTGCAGGAGCTAAAAACTTTCTAAATTGCGATTTCTGTGATACTGAAAAGGTCAGAAACTTTAAATATGACATGGTATTTACTTATAAAATATAAATGCCCTCGTAGGAATGTCGAAAATAAATTCGAATTAAAAAGGGGTGAAGCGAAGGGGAGGTGCAAAAAGCATTCTAAAAAAGTTCTAAATTACGATTCTATGCAGTTTCAGGGAATATAAACCGATTATGAAATAATAGTTGCGAATCAATGGTAACAGTCTCTTATCCTACACAGGCTTTTTTATGCCGGTGATTCTACCACCTGGGATTCACAGGAACAACAAACGTTCTAAAAAAGGCCTTTAAAAGCATTTTAAATTACGTTTCTGTGGAATATTAGAAAATAACAAACCGATTTCAAAATTAATGTTGGCAAATTAATGGTGACAGTTCCTGTTTCAACATAGCCCTTTATGTTGAGAGAGGGGGTAGGACTTGGAATTTGACATGATGGTTAATTTTAAGATGTAAGAAGATGGTTTCTAAAAAATTCAAAACTTCAAATGAATACTGAAATGAGCGTATTAATTGAGCATAAATGTTTCAAAATATTTTCTAAATTATCATTTATTTAGTTTTATTTCATTTTATTAATTTAAGTCCTAATTTCTGCCTAATGCAGTGTAATAATGATGTTTAATCAAACTGTGTTTTAAATAGTAATTTTTGAATATTTCCTAAAAATAGTAAGTAATTTTTAATAAAAAAAAACCTTTTAATAAAATAAAATATTACCTTTTAATAAAATAAAAATTTAGTTAGTACCTTTTAATAAAAATTAGACATATAAATATCACTTGGCATATTTCAAATATTACGCGAGCAAAGCCGCGGGGTTTGCTAGTATATTATAAAAGACAAGCGTGTCCGCCCGTAACACTGATGTCATTTTGATGTTGGTAACAGCAGACGATTAATTTTCGCTTTTACTGTAATCTTTTAAACTTTTAAATGCCGCACATTTTTAATTTCTACATCGTCGAATAGAGAAAAAAGGCACTTATAAATGCAATTTGTTTCAAAAGTGTATGGCAAATTTTTTGAAAACTCGTTTTGCAATTTGCTCATTTTTTTGTGGTTTTAAAAATAATTTTCAAACGTGTCGTGTTTTTTTCAAATCCATCCCTATCGAATGATAAATCTATCTTGCAATTAATTTAATATAAATAGTTCAGCATTTGTTTACGGCTCATATGCCATAACGAAGTTAAAAATTCACCAATAAAATAAAATAACATAAATAAAGCAGAAATGTAATCGAATTTCTCGCTTAAGCATTTGAAATGATCATAATTTAAAAGGACTGGTGCAAATTACTAAATCTTTGATTTCTTCGGCTTAAAAAAAAATTAACACGTACTTTTCCTTTTTTCAATCCGATGTTTTCTCGAGTTATTCGACCGTTTCCAGACTTTTCGGACACCCTACATCTCTATATCTCTCTGTGTGTGTGTTTATTCTCCTTGCAACATTTCTTTTTCTTTTAATCGCAAGAAACCTTCTGCTAAAAACAGAAAAATAAATAAAGAAAATGATAGACACAAAGATGATATTGTAAGGCAAGTTGATTTCGATGCATATATGTTCTATTAAAAATAATTTAAGAATTTTACGTTTAATCTAGTGGTATATTTAAAAAATAGTCTCATGGAATCACAATAAATAACTGAATACACTGAGAGAAAAATTAATATACACTAAATTATTCCTCATTTTTACAAATAATTTCGTACTCCTCGAAAACATGTTTTATCCGTGAATTCTTCCCGAACGTATAAAAACGAGGGAGAAATTCCGTTCATTCCTAGCACGCATGCGTAATGGGCCTATTAATTAAATCCGAATTTATTTACCGGTGGTGTAGTGGTCAGGGCATCTGAGTGCCGCACCGCAGGTCGAGAGTTCGACTTCCGACTGGGCAAGGTTCACTCAGCCTTTCATCCCTTTTTGGTCGATAAAATGAGTACCAAGCTCGCTTGGGAACTAAACACCGAGGGTCTCGCGTTAGGTTGACCACCTGGCCGGGACTCATGCTGCATAGCACCTCGGTGACCCGGGTCAAGAAAACAGAGATGGGCACTGTCGGCCCAGATCCTTCTTGGATTGTATAGCCACAGAGTTTTAGTTAGAATTTATTTAAAAAATAAAAAACCAAAAATTCTATAAATTAAGATTTCTAACTTAATTAAAAAAGACAAAAAGTTTTCGAATTTCAAAATAAATAACAATTACTTTTCTCATTCATTCAAAAGTACTCACAATTTATTTTTTAAAGTTGAATAAAGTTAAATAAAGTTGAATTTATAAAGTAGTTTTTTATAATTAAATATATTCGCATTTAAAATTATACTTCAAATGAAAACATTTAAAAGATATTTTAATTAAGAAAATTAAATAGAAAAAAATCGATATTACTTTAACAAAAAAACTTATCAAATAAAAATATAATATTCGTATTTTACACCTCTAGCAATCTACCTAAAACTATTTAAAATTCCTATTTTTATACTATATTAATACTAAAGTATAAAAACCCCAGCCACAATCTCATGAAAGATGAAATCTTTTCGAAATGAACTTCAAAATTAAAAGGTTAAAGAAGTTGATCAAGTCATACCCTTCTGAAGAAAACATATTTACTTCAAAGAGCGTCGCTACTGTACAACTGTAGCTCACAGCTAGCGCGTTTGTCTGGTAACGCTGAGATGGCTGGTTCGAATCAAACGTCGCCCGCTTTTGCTTTTACCCAACTTTCTTCAATTGACGGATATTTTACCTCCTCTAACGTAAGGTAAAAAAACGGATATTCGTAAATTAACGGAAATATGCCGGCAGCACTGCTGCCAATAGTATTTCCGTGAATTGAAGAAAGTTTTTTGAGAGTGTAACGGAAAAACTGAAGTCTTTCTTATTATATACAAATTTATATTTTTACAAAATTGCCTTTTGTACAATATATAGAGTTTTGTTCCTTACTTTCGTGTCGCCTGAAATAACTAATTAACTGAATTAATTATATCCATGAACGTAGATTACGGAAAAAAACAGAAATCTATGCTAATAAAAGAAAGTTTCTCTCCGTGTGTCTGTCTTTATATCTGCGATGGCTAGCAATACCTACGGCACGTACGAGGCTGAAAATGATTGTGAAGATAGTCCAAGGCCTCTTACAAGGTCCAACCGAGAATCAGAATTTTAAATTTCTAATAATTACTTGTGTTATTAATTAAAATCCCCAATTAAAAGAATGGAATTTTTTTCATAATTCAACTGAAGCATAGATTTTTTATCAAAGCGCAGCAATTCCTTCGAATAACTGGAAGAGAGACCAAGGGCTTGCTGGAATGAAGGTTTGCTAAGGGCGACAAATGTACTGGGAGTTTTTAAAGAGGGCCGTATTTAAAAATCTACCGGCCCTAAAAACACGAACATTGCACAACCAGACGCAAAAAAAATTCCCCTTTGAGAAATTCTAAAAATTATTCTGGTATTGTCACAAAAAGTAAAAAAAATCCACGAAAAACCTTTTTATAAAAACTACTTTTATTTCCTTTGAAAGAAATGCAGATTTTTGAGAAATATTTCATAGCGAGGCCAATTGTTTCAAACGCAGATGCCTGGAGCTGGTGGGTAGTGGCGTATATAGACGACCTTTAAAATTTATAAAATATTGAATTTATAGATTTAATCAGTATGCATGTATGTGTAATTTTTTTCGCTGATTACGAATATCTATATTTCGTTACCGTCGCTTAATTAAAAGCTTAGTTATTATTTCATTATTTTGATAATTTCTTTGAAAGCCTCGTTATAAAAGTCAGAAACGTGATATGGAATAAAAACCACAGATAATCTTTAGACTAGTATTCATTTGAAGTGTATCAAATTTTTAAAAAATACATTATTTTGAGGTTTTAAACTTATGCATCTGTGTGTAATTTTTCACGCTGATTACCAATATGCAATTTTCTTAAACATTGATAAGTAACGCTTTATTTTACCAAAAATAGATTTTTAAAAAGAAAAAGAAAGACTTGGCAACGGCCCATTATTTAAATCTAAGCTCCCTCCTCTAATTAATGTGGACATAAATATCCAACATGGCCCCAGTTTTAATTTTCTTTTTAATTTGAATTTTATTTATGAAAATTTAAATTATACTGGTAGGGAAATGAAAAAGAAATGTCAAGAAAAAGAAAGAAAAAAGTCCTTCCGGCCAGTGCCGGGAGGAAGAGGTAGCTTTCATAATCCTTATTTTAAAAAAGCCAACTTATATCATGCAAACACACGAAGGTCAATTTAGTGGAAACCGAATATAGGAGATTCAATACTAATTTTTATCAATATAATGAATAAGAATTTCGCGAAATTAGTCAGCTTTATCCAAGCTGCTTTTCTTTAAAATAACTTATATTTGGCTGCCAAATTCGGCAATTTCTTAAAGTGCCTGTCATTTTAAGACAACATGGTGGATGAGGCTAAGCATTGAACTTGGTCGAGACCTTAGTAATTGCTGTGCACATGCTCACTCACATCGGAATCGGTTAATATATAGGAGTGCTGTCGCATGCAAAAAATCAGATTTTTCAAAATGTCACCCACAATAGAAATTGAAACTGCTATATCTGAGCCATTTTTTAAGGTAAAGACAAACAAAAAATGCTCCTGAATCCTTATATCAAGATCAAATACTTAATAAAGAAACCTTTTTCAATTTCTAATTTTTTTTGCACCTCACTTTAAATATATATATATTTTTTAATTTAATGGCCGCCATTTTGAAACAAGATGGCTGATGAATCTGGCCAGCGAACTTGGTCGAGGTGTTGATGTATACTATCCACATGCCTTCTTACATCGAAATAGGCGCATGCGTGTGTTATCGCGCGACAAATACAAGATCGTTTCAAAATGTTAGCCATGCTAGAAATTCAAAGTGCTATAAATCAACCATTTTTTAAGATATCAACAAAAGAACAAATTTTCAGAAACAAAAACTGCTCCGGAATCTTTGTATCAAGGCCAAACACATAAAAAAAATCTTTTTCATTTTCCAATTTTTTAATACCTCATTTTGAATTTTAAATTTAAATTTTTTTAAATGGCAACCCTTTTGAAACAAGATGGCGAATGAAGCTGGCCAACGAACTCAGTCGAGACATTGGTATGTACTATGTACAGACCAAGTTACATCCAAATAGGTTCATAAATACGCCTGTTATCGCGTGACAAAAATCAGGTCGTTTTAAAATGTCAGCCACAAGAGAAATTCAAAATGCTATTACTCAGCCATTTTTTTTTAGATATAGACGAAAGAAAAACTGTTCCGGAATCTTTGTATTAAGGTCAAACACATACAGAAAAAATCTTTTTCATTTTCCAATTTTTTGGTATCTCATGTAATTTTTTTTATTTTTTAATTTTTTTAAATGGCCGCCATTTTGAAACAAGATGGCGGATGAAGCTGGGCAACGAACTCGGTCGAGATATTTGTATGTGCTATGTACACACCAAGGTAAATCCAAGTCGGTTCATAAATACGCCTGTTATTACTTGAGAAAAATCAGGACGTTTCAAAATGTCAGCCACGCTAGAAATTCAAAATGCTATAACTCAGCCATTTCTTATGATATAGACGAAAGAAAAACTGCTCCCGAATCTTTTTATCAAGGTCAAACACATAAGAAGAAAATATTTTTTCAATTTTCAATTTTTGGTACCACATTTCAAATTTAAATTTTTCTTAAAAATTTATATGGCCGCCATTTTTAAACAAGATGGCGGGTGAAGCTGGCCAACAAACCCGGTCGAGACATTGATATGCACTATGTATAAACGAAGTTACATCCACATCGGTTCATAAATACGCCTTTTATTGCGTGACAAAATTCAGGACGTTTCAAAATGTCAGCCACGCTAGAAATTCAAAATGCTATAACTCAGCCATTTTTTAAGATATAGACGAAACAAAAACTGCTCCGAAATCTTTGTATAAAGGTCAAATACATAAGAAAAAAATATTTTTCAATTTTCAATTTTTTGGTACCACATTTCAAATTTTAAATTTTTAAAAAAATTTAAATGGCCGCCATTTTGAAACAAAATGTCGGATGAAGCTGGCCAACGAACTCGGTCGAGAGATTGGTATGTACTATGTACACACCGAATTACATCCAAATCGGTTCATAAATACGCCTTTTATCGCGTGACAAATTTCAGGACGTTTCAAATTGTCAGCCACGCTAGAAATTCAAAATGCTATAACTCAGCCATTTTTTAAGATATAGACGAAACAAAAACTGCTCCGGAATCTTTGTATAAAGCTCAAATACATAAGAAAAAAATATTTTTCCATTTTTAATTTTTTGGTACCACATTTCAAGTTTTAAATATTTTTAAAAATTTTAAATGGCCGCCATTTTGAAACAAAACGGCGGATGAAGCTGGCCAACGAACTCGGTCGAGACATTGGTATGTACTATGTACACACCGAATTACATCGAAATCGGTTCATAATTACGATAGTTACAGTGTGACATATGTCAGATATATATATATATATATATATATATATATATATATATATATATATATATATATATATATAATTTTGAACGGAGGGTGGTTTCGGGGTCTGGGGGTCATGATCGATGAAAATATATCAAAATTTTTTGAAATCGCTTTCCTCCGAACGGCTGCAATAGGTAGCTTTTTTGTAAAGAAAGCTACTTAAAAGAGGAAACTGCTGCAGAATTCGCGGAGCGCGGCGTTTCGCGTGTCCGTCCAACGTTCCTGCCTGCGTTCCTTTAGCGGAGACTCTTGCGGAAGCCAGGTTGAAAAGAAAGAAAAAATCAAAAATTATAACCGGACAAATTTAAAAAGAAAATTACACAAATTAAAGGCACCGAATATCGGGAAGGGTTGGCCATGAAGTTACCGAACGACCGCTGCTGCGTCGAGCTCCTTATTCGTCCACATGCGTCTAGCGATCACACTTTTTCATTTGGATCCTGTGATCCTGTAAGATCAGCGTACTCCGCGCATATCGTTCCGCGCATGGCGTAGCGATGTTTGTGTAAAATAATATTCTAAGCAAAACTCTTTAAGGAACTTTCTGGTTTAGTGGTATGACGTTCAACTTCAGATTAGATGGCATGGGTTCGATTCCTTACAGAGCTGAATGAAAATGAATGTCAAGATTGTTTTTAAAAACAAAATTTTTTTGAAGAGAAAAATTGAAAATTTATATTTTTCAATATTTGTACCACTATTAACAATTTTTTTTTTTTTTTAATTGAATTTTCCAAATACTTAATTGGTGATCGTAGTTTTCAGATTTAATGCCACTTAGTTAGTTTTTAAGTTATTAGTATTTTATTTTGATTCAAATTAATTAAACTCTAAAATTATTTTAAAAGGACGAAAAAATTATAAAATTGTAATTAAAAAAAACAGAAATTATTAAATTCAAAATTTTGAAAAAAAAAAAGAAAAAAAAAAAGAAAAAACAATTTAAACATTGCGAAAAAAATATTAAATTTTAATTTAAAAAACCGAAATTATTAAATTCCAAATTTTGAAAAATACAATTTAAACATTATGAAAAAATATTAAATTTAAATTATTAAACATAAAATTACTAGAAACATATAAAAATTTATTATATTCAGAATTTAAAGTGCCTTTAAATGATAAAAAAAAAATTAAATTACTAAATCATTATACAATTTATTATATTCAGAATTTAAAGTGCATTTAAAGTTGATTAAAAGAAAATAAATTACTAAATCATTATAAAATTTAAAATTATGAAAAAAATATTAACAATTATTATTCATTCAAAATTAAAAGTTCTTTTAAAATAATGATAAAAATTAAAATTATTAAATTTAAAATTATGAAAAAATATTTAATTATTATTAAATTTAAAGCAAAAAACTATCTATTCTTCATCAGTGGGAGGACAGACAGACATAACTCCACCCCCACTATTAAAAGCTTGCAGGTTTCTGAACACACGTCCATCCTGCACTCAATACAGAAAAAAACTATTGTCATTTTAGAAACAAAATTCAAAAGGCTAAATAAACCAAATTTAAACAAAAAAGTAATGTAAACAAAGCATAATTAAATTACAAAACAACAACAAAAAAAAATAATAAAATGGTCTTTTAATGGTCTACAAAAGAAAAAAACAACTTTTTTTTGTACATTTTTGTTATTGTTTTGTTTTGTAATTCAATTATGCTTTGTTTACATTACTTTTTTGTTTAAATTTGGTTTATTTAGTCTTTTGAATTTTGTTTCTACAATGATAATAGTTTTTTTCTGTATTGAGTGCAGGTGGACGTGTGTTCAGAAACCTGCAAGCTTTTAACAGTGGGGGTGGAGTTAGGTCTGTCTTTCCTCGCACTGATGATGGACAGACAGTTTTTTGCCTGTATTTTTGAAAGTTTTTGGGATTTTTATAGTTAAATATTGCTGATATACACCTTCTTTCCAGAGTTATGGTGTTTTTGCAATTTTAATTATTGATGAAATACACTTTGTTGCATATGATATGAGCTGCTTTGCAATTTTAATTATTGATGAAATACACTTTGTTGCATATGATATGAGCTGCTTTGCAATTTTAATTATTGATGAAATACACTTTGTTGCATATGATATGAGCTGCTTTGCAATATTAATTATTGATGAAATACACTTTGTTGCATATGATATGAGCTGCTTTTGGCGCCAGTTATGCAATAATTTTTAATTAATTATATATGTAATATATATATATATATACCGGGTGTCCCAAAAACGACTGATGGATTTTAAATTCGATAACTTCCAAATGGTGATGGATATTAAAGTAATTCTTGCAGGAGCGTTGCGTAAGATGTCAGGGGTTCTAATGCTGCGATTCTCAGTTTTAGTTATAATTAGAATCGATAGATGGTGCTGTAAGCAATAAATCCAGACTCAATTTCTCGGCCTCCCTCTTCTTCCATGCGAAAAAATGGAGGTTAAAATGCATTGAATGAATTCCGAAGTACCAAAAATCGGGTCTGGACTGAGCACCTATTGCTCTCAGCGCCATCTATTGTTTAAAATTCGTACTAAAATCAAGAATAACTGTAAAAAATCTCCTGACATCATACATAACACTCCTACAAGAATTTTTTTAAGTATCTGTCATCGTTTGCAAGTTATTGAATTTTAAAATCCGTCAGTCATTTTTGGGACATCTGGTATATATATGTCTGTTTTTATTGAGTATTTATGTATTGTTAACAGTTCTAAATTGTTCTTAGTTATTCACACACAAAAAAAGAAACGCCAAATAAAATTTAAAGAATATGAGACCAGCATGTTAGAGAAAAAAAAATGGCTGGGATCTGCACTTACCCAAATAGTATATGCACCAAGCTGAATCTTTTGTCATCATTTATATCATGGCGGGGATGGTTTTAGAGCCCTTATTTTTGGGGCCAAATGACTAACTATTAGAGGGCTGATGTTTGGCTCCATTATTAAGAACATATTGCATATTTATATGGCTTCTAGGCCTCTCTTCTTGGGACCGGAACCCCGTTATGATGGCAACTTCATACTCGTCAAAAAGTTTTCGTAAAAGTAACTGCTCAGAGGAGAAACGTTCCTGTCCAGCGTCGGATGCATTCTTTTTGTACCCCGTTCTTACCGAGTGATTGACTGTCTTTTTACCCGACTGCCAAGAAGGGTTATGTGCTTCACGCGTATCTGGGTATGTGGATTTCTTTATACCCTCGAAACATCCCAACGGCTGGATGGAATTTAATGAATGAGGTCTTTATCGATTCATCTTAACCGTCCAATGGTTATAGGCTAGAATTTCTTTTTATAAATTCAAAATGGTGGCCATGAAATACAAAATGACGGTACAGACGAAAAAAAAGTTTTACGTACCATATTGAGTGGCATATAATTGGATATCTCTTTCAAAATGAAGACGATGTTTCATTGGCTATTTTACAGTCAGATGCTCCGTTTAAATATTACACAACCTGGAAGTTGTGTAGGTAAGACACTTCTTACACTTCTACTTACACTTCTTTTGATGTAGAATTTTCTAGGAGAAATATATTGGGAGTGCTGAATGGTTCATTAGAATAATATTTAAATAAAAATGACACTGTTTAATTGAGAGAATATAAACATGATTTAGGAAAAGGACTTTTGATGAGCATCAAACCGATAGCCATATTTATATATCAGAAGGTAGATTGTAAGGGAAGTAGGGAACTTGAGATGTAAAAAAAAATAAATAAATAAAAAATCTAAAATAATATTTTAAGTGAAATTTTGAAGAATTTTTTCCAAAAATACATAACTGCTTTAAAATAAAATTTAAATTGAAAAGAAAACTAAAACTGTGCCATGTTGGATATTTATGTCCAACAAGTCTCTCACCTCTCTTCAACAAAAGCAAACAAAATAGTAAAAAAATTGCTTTCTTGTCGCAGAGCTGTCAGTTGATTTGCATCAGGACATCCGTTTATGAGCATCTTTTCCGCTACATCTTCTTCTTACAATCTGTAAAATCAGTACTGAAGACTTGTTAGCAAAATAATCTTTTTAAGAGTTGTGTGTATCGGTAAGTAAGCCTGTGTTATATTATATAATATTCGACCTATACAATGTTGGGAAGATATTAGGTGTGAATAAAAAAATCCCAACAAAGTATGTAAGATGTTCAAGGGATGAAATGTATAGTGACTTAATGAGTAAAATGAAGCTTGATTGCTCAACCACCGCGTTGTGAAAACAGTATAAAAGAACAAGTTCCGGCCGTATTGTTTTAGCGTTGGTTTAAAGTCTGTCACCGGAAATAAAAAAAATTAAAAATATAGCAGGAGGAAAAATTGTGACTTGAAGGCATACATTTTTGTAACAAGAGGAGGTTGAAATATTTTATAACGCTTTAAAGTTTTAAAGAAGGTGGGAGAGTTGAATATCGGTATGGAAAGGGGGGAGGAGCGATAATTGTTCTCAGAACTGTACCATTTGATACAATAAGTGGCCTTTATATGTTGTTTTCTGACGAAGACCTTCGAACCATTGATAAATATTATATATTAAATATAAAAATTTCAAAGAGGAGGGTGGGTAAATTCCAGGCGCACTAGCGTGGACCCACGGGGCTGGGGGGATTTTCAAATTTTTCAGAAACCCTCATGTTATATATCATCGAAAAGCCCTTGGACCACTCTTTCATATTATGAACCTTCCTCCCCCTCACTCAAATTTGCCCAAAAATGGA
The DNA here is from genome assembly GCA_963932465.1 of Maratus speciosus. Taxonomy (NCBI): domain Eukaryota; kingdom Metazoa; phylum Arthropoda; class Arachnida; order Araneae; family Salticidae; genus Maratus; species Maratus speciosus. The sequence goes on along the minus strand of OZ010795.1, from coordinate 104,418,714 downwards.
ATCAACTTTTTAACCCAGCTTCCTAATTAAGCTACAAAGACATTCGACCTCATTTGAAGGATTGACTGAAGGTGAAACTCCTCACGGGCCTTCGATTGGTGGGGTGTATTTTTGACTCCAGACTATTAGGAGCATTTCCCATGGTAGGTGGGGGGGGGGGGGGGGCGGCGGAAATGGATTTTTTCATGTGACATATTGTTTTAAAGATTTTGCCTGTACATTACTAAGCAGCCACTCCCCCTCTCGAACTCATTTTTAGGTGCGTTCGTAATTATATAAATACGTAGCACCTATAGTCGTCGTTCAGTCCGTCCGTCCGTCCGTCCGTCTGTCCGTCCGTCCGTCTGTCCGCATGTAACAGAGCAAAAACTACCCAACCGAATGGTCTGAAATTTCACATATATGATTGTTGCAAAATTTTGTCGAGCCATTTCAAATTTTATGAAAATCGGATGTATAGTTTAATTACAGGGACAGTCAAAAGTTTTTCTTTACATTACGGCCAATGGGAAAAATTATTGAAAGTGCATTTTAATGATATTAGAGCCTTCCGAATGATCTGAAATTTTAAAGATATAACTGTGCAAAATTTTGTCGAGCCATTTCAAATTTTAGGAATATCGGATGTATAGTTTAATTACAGGGACAGTCAAAAGTTTTTCTTTACATTACGCCAATGGGAAAAATTATTGCAAGTGCATTTTAATGATATTACAGCCTTCCGAATGATCTGAAATTTTAAAGATATAACTGATGCAAAATTTTGTCGAGCCATTTCAAATTTTAGGAAAATCGGATGCATAGTTTAATTACAGGGACAGTCAAAAGTTTTTCTTTACATTACGGCCAATGGGAAAAATTATTGCAAGTGCATTTTAATGATATTACAGCCTTCCGAATGGTCTGAAATTTTAAAGATATAATTGTTGCAAAAGTTTTGTTGAGCTATTTCAAATTTTAGGAAAATCGGATGTATAGTTTATTTACAGGGACACTCGAAAGTGTTCCGTTACATTACGGGGAATGGGAAAAATTAATGCAAGTGCATTTTAATGATATTACAGCCTTCCGAATGGTCTGAAATTTTAAAGATATAATTGTTGCAAAGTTTTGTTGTGCTATTTCAAATTTTAGGAAAATCGGATGTATAGTTTAATTACAGGGACAGTCAAAAGTGTTCCGTTACATTACGGGGAATGGGAAAAAATTATTGGAAGTGCATTTTAATGATGTATCAGACTATGCGCTTTATGAAGTGCAAAAAAGTATACATTCAGTACAATATGGGGTGCAAAAAATAATTATAAAACTAGTTATAGTACGAACGCACCTCATTTGCCACGTTTGACGAGCAATTTCCAACTTGTTTCATCAGTGGAGGACAATTTAGAGTTTTAATTTGTTCATTAAATTCAGTTCATTTGTTCATTTGTTCATTCCCATACAATTTTCCAAAAATTATGAAAAAAATTTACATAGCAAATCTCAACAATTAGCAACTTCTCCATTTTCATACAGTGAGCGGGCACGTATTTCATAAAAAAATGAGTTAAAGATACAAAATCATACAAATTCAAGGCTCATTTAAGAATATTACCACGGGCCTGGGCAACGCGGGGCGGGTGAGCTAGTTACGTAATAAAAGTACGGAACCTCAAATCACACTAGTGTGAAGTACCGATCACAAATGTGATGTCCCTGGGACAAAAGAAAAAAGAATCTCCTGTCATTAAATCAGGAACAGAGAAAATATTAGAACCGCATGAGCAAGCCGTTCCTAATATTTCGGTTACTTAGTGTATACATGAGATATTAGATGAATAATCACTGAGAAATCTAAATTTTATTCAAAGAGGAAAGGTTTATTTTTTTGGAGATAAATGTTACACTAGCAGGAATGGCCGAGCTAAGCTCGGTAAAAATTAACTTTGTTTTTATCTCGATATATTATTCCCACTGAATCATTCTTGCTGTTTTAGATGCAATTAGCTTGACCCTGAGACATAGTGACCCAAAATGACCCTCTAATCGAATTTTTTCGAACATGCGACTTGTCAATGCTCTTTCCGAGCCTGAAAACGATGTAATACAAAATTTAGTGAAAATCGTTAGTCGTTTTCAAGATAAAATAAGCTTGACCCACGTTGATTCAAAAACCCACTAACCGAAATTTATCTAACATGTGAGCTATTTCAATGGTCTTTTTCTACTGAGAAACGGTATAACAAAAAATATTGTCGAAATTGTTTGAAACTTTTTGAGATGCCGTTAGGTTGATCCCGACCCATTATCACTAAAATGACCCACTAATAGAATTTTCTTGAACATGCGACCCAGCCCAATGGTTTTTTCTTGTCCAGAAACGGTGTAGTACAAAGTTTTGTCAAAATTTTTTGGGCTGTTTTTTAGATACAGTTAGCTTGATCCTGATGCATTAGGACCCAAAATGACCCATTTATTGAAGTTTCTTGAACATTTAACCCTGCCCAATGGCCTTTTCATGCCCGGAAATGGCATTATACAAAATTTTGTCAAAATGTTTTGAAGCGCTTTTCAAATACAATTAGTTAGACTCTGACCCATTCTGACCCAAAATAACCCACTAATCAAATTTTCTTGAACATGCGACCTAGACCAATGGTCTTCTCGAGCCCGAAAACGATAGAATATAAAATTTATTCAAAATCGTTTAAGCCGTTCTTTTAGATACAATTAACTGGACCCTGACACATTGTGATCCAAAATTACCCACTAATAAAATTTTCTCGAACATGTGACTTAGCCCAATTCTCTTCTCATGCCCAGAAACGGTATAATATAAAATTTGGTCAAAATGTTTTGAGCATGTTTTTAAAGTCAATTAGCTTGACCCTGGCCCATTGTGACCCAAAATGACCCACTAATAGAATTTTCTTGAACATATAACGTAGCCCAATAGTCATCTCATGACCAGAAAAGGCCGTATATTAAAAAAATTTGTGAAAATGTCGTGAGCCGTTTTTTTTAGATATAATTAACTTGACCCTGACCCATAACTGCCCATAATGACCCACTAATCGAATTTTCTCGAACACGTGACCCATCCCAATGGTCTTTCCGTGCCGAAAAATGGTTAGATATAAAATTTAGTCAAAATCGAATGAGCCGTTTTTTAGATATAATTAGCTTGACCTTGACCCATTACGACCCAAAATGATTAGTTATAATCGAAGTTTATCGAACATGAGACCCATCCCAATGAACTTTTCGTGCACGAAAACAGTAGGGTGCAAAATTTTGTCAAAATCATTAGAGCCGTTATCTAGATAAACTTAGTTCGACCCACGGCGACGCAAAAATGACCCTCTAATCGAATTTTCTCGAACATGTGACTTAGCCCAACGGTCTTCTCGTAATCAAAAACTGTAGAATATAGAGTTTAGCGAAAATTGTTAGAGCCGTTTTTTAGATAAAAGTAGCTTAACCCACAGTGACCCAAAAATGGCCCACTAATCGAATTTTCTCGAACATGTGAAATAGCCCAATGGTCTTCTCGTAATCCAAAACTGTAGAATATAGAGTTTAGTAAAAATCGTTAGAGCCGTTTTTTAGATAAAAGTAGCTTAACGCACAATCAAACAAAAATGACCAACTAATCGAATTTTCTCGAACACGTGACCCATCCCCATGGACTTTTCGTGCCCGAAAATGGTTAGATGCAAAATTTAGTCACAATCGATTGAGACGTTCTCAGGGTATAATTAGCTGGATCCTGACCCATTATGACCCAAAATGACCCACTAATCGAATTTTCTCAAACACGAGACCCATCCCAACGGTCTTTTCGTGCCCGAAAATGGTTAGATACAAAATTTAGTCAAAATCAATTGAGCCGTTCTCTAGATATAATTAGCTTGACCCTGGCCCTTTATGACTCAAAATGACCCACTAATCGAATTTTCTCGAACACAAGACCCATCCCAATGGTGTTTTCGTGCTCGAAAACAGTAGGGTGCAAAATTTCGTAAAAATCGTTAGAACCGTTATCTAGATAAACTTAGCTTGACCCACGGTGACCCCAAAATGACCCACTAATCAAATTTTCTCGAACCTGTGACTTATTCCAATGGTCTTATCGTAATCCAAAACTGTAGAATATAGAGTTTAGTAAAAATCGTTAGAGCCGTTTTTTAGATAAAAGTAGCTTAACCCACAGTGAAACAAAAATGACCAACTAATCGAATTTTCTCGAACACGTGACCCATCCCAATGGACTTTTCGTGCCCGAAAATGGTTAGATGCAAAATTTCATCAAAATCGATTGAGCCGTTCTCAGGGTATAATTAGCTTGACCCTGACCCATTATGACCCAAAAACGACCCACTAATCAAATTTTCTCGAACACGTGACCCCTACCAATGGACTTTCCGTGCCCGAAAACGGTAGGGTGCAAAATTTAATCAAAATTGTTAGAGCCGTTTTCAAGATAAAATTTATATATACACGTAAACACACACAATTTTTGCTCGCATTATAGTATAAGATAGATAATTTTTGTAGCTATGAAATACGCTCGAAATATTGAATTTGAATTGAATGAATTTTTGCATTGCTAACTAGGCAGCTAACCAGCCGAGTTAAACAGTGTCGAAGCCTGGACTTGAACCTGTTGTGCTGCAGATGCAGGCTTGACAACGTATAAGATTGAGTGGTGCAGTGATGGGTATCATCCGAGTAGCTCAGTTTATAGTGCATCGCTATCCCAATGACCGGGATTGAAGTCCTGACTTGGACACTTTTACACGCCAGGTTAGCAATGCAAAAATCCATCCAATTAAAGTCTGATATATGTTACCTTGAAAAGAAAGGATGCAAATGACTATTTCTATTTATTTATTGAAAATGCAATACAAAATTGAATACCATTCGTTTCGGTTCGAATGTTACAACCGTTTTCATAAATTATTTTTGTTTTCTATCTTAGCTTGAGTACTTACAAATATAGCCTGTAAAAATGCTTGTCCCAGTTTGGTTTTTGAAAATAAAAATGGGTAAGATTAAAGTACTTCGTAAAAGAGAACAACTTCTTAAATCACACTCTAAAAAATTACACTCTCATAATCTGTTTTTTCTTTTTTACACTTTGACCTATTTTATTTGCAGTATTCTTACATGTGATAAATAGTTCCAGAGTTTCACAGCAGTAAATGCCCTTACCAAATATCAATCATTTCGGTACGAATTTTATAACTGCTTTCATCAATTATTTTCGTTTTCTACTTCGCTTGAGTATTTTCAGAATATAGATGTGAAAATACTTGCCACAGTTTGGCGTTTAAAAATAAAAATGGGTAAGATTAAAGTATTTCGTAAAAAAGAGCTACTTCTTAAAACAAAAACATGCTCTCAAAATTAGTTTTTTTTTAACATTTTGTCAGATTTTATTTGCAGTATCCTTACATGTGGTGTCCCAGTGTTTCATAAAGGGAAGTGCCCCTCCCAAATATCACCCATTTCGGCACGAATGTTACAACTGCTTTCATCAATTATTTTTGTTTTCTACTTCGCTTGAGTATTTTCAGAATATAGATGTGAAAATACATGCCTCAGTTTGTCATTTGAAAATACGAATGAATAAGATTAAAGTATTTCGTAAAAAATAACATTTTCTTAAAACAAAATCATACTCTCAAAATCTGTTTTATTTTATAAACATTTTGACCGATTTTATTTGCAGTAATGTGATAAATAGTCCCAGAGTTTGTAAAGGGAAATGCCCATCCCAAATATTACCCATTTCGATGCGAATGTTATTATTGCTTTCATCAATTATTTTTGTTTTCTAGATATTCTGAGTATTTTCAAAATATGGTATATAAAAATACTTGTCTCAATTTCATTTTCGTAAAAAATTTATAAGATGAAAGTATTTCATAAAAAAGAACAGCTTCTTAAAACGAAATCACACTCTCGTAATCTGGTTTTTTAAACATTTTGACCGATTTTATTTGCTGTATCCTTACATGTGATAAATAGTCCCAGAGTTTCACAAAAGTGAATGACCCTCCTAAGGCAAGATACTACTGACGATGAATCTTCTTCTTTTATTACTCTTTTAAAACAGATTTTTGACAAAATTGTTATTGGCGTAATATATTTGAAGAATATATACAACAATCACAGAAATTTTGACTTTACGTAGGAAGAAAGAATTTATTTTCTTAAAACTATTATTTCATAAAGAAAAAAATGATACAAATAATTTTTTTGTGTAACTTCTGTTGCGTGTTGCTGTTGAATATAAAATATTAAAATTAGAGTACCATTAAGTTCTACAAAAAGGCTAAAACGAAGTTCAACATTTAAATATATAATTTTCTACTTTTTAGATGTTGAATATTTTGAATCTAAGGAAATGCAAATAATATATCGGAAAATTTAATTTTATTTCGTAAATGAAAATTGATAAGATTGATTCATTTCGATTATTAGCTTTTAAATCTTTTGTTGTTGTTGTTGCTTAAGATTTACGAACATTTCAGTGTTTTTATTTATTACTAGCAAACGCGGCTTTGCTCGTGTACTTCAAGTAGGCCAAGTGATATCTGTATGTCTAATTTTTATTAGAAGAAATTAAACTTTCAGGAATAATTAAAAAATAACTAGTTAAACCACTGTTTGACTAAACTTCATTATTACACTGCATTAGGTAGACATGTGACTTATGAATAAGAAGAACTAAAACTAATTCTAAGTAAATGATAATTTAGAAGGTATTTTGAAGCTTTCGTGTCATTTCATAAACTCATTTCAGCATTTATTTGAAGTTTTGAATTTTTTAGAAACCGTTCTCAGTACGCATTTACATCTTAAAATTAACCATCAGGTCAAATTCCAAGATTCTTGTCTAACGGTCTACCACCTCTCTGGTCGTAATGGTATTAACAAGAAATACCTATGTTGAAACAAAATCTGTCACCATTAATTTGCCAACATTATTTTTGAAATCTGTTTGGTATTTCCTGATATTCCATATAAAACGTAATTTAGAAAGTTTTTAAAGGCTTGTTTAGAAAGTTTATTGTTCCTTCCAACCCTAGGTGAAAGTGGCACCTGTATAAAATATAGCCTATGTAAGATCAGAGACTGTCACAATTGATTCGCAACCATTACTTTTGTAATCAGTTTATTGATTCCTGAGATTGCATAGAAATCGTAATTTAGGACTTTTTTACAAAGCTTTTCTCTCCTTTCCTTCTCTTCACCCCTTTTAAATTTTGAATTTATTTTCGACAGTTCTTAGAAGGCATTTATACTTTATAGGTAACTACCATGTCATATTTAAAATTTCTAGCCTCTTCAGTATCACAGGAATCGCCATTAAGAACGTTTTTTGCTCCAGCGACCCTCTGATGGTAGTGGCACTGACATAGAATATAGCTTGTGATTAAAAAGGTTCTATTACCACCAATTTGCAACAATTATTTTTAAATCAGTTTGGTACTTCATAATATAGTATAAAAATGGTTATTTAGTACGTTTTTAGAACACTTTTCGCTCATTATCACCCCTTTTAAATTCCGAGTTTTTTTAAGAAATGTTCTTAGAGATCTTTTGTATCTGATAAGTAACTACCATGCCGAATTTCATGTTTCTAGTGTCCTTCAATAACATAAAAATTGCATTTTTAGAACGTTTTTGGTTCACCACCACCTTTAGGATATTGGCTTGGACATAAGATATAGCCTATGTTATAACAGAGACAAATACCATCATTTTGATACCCTTCTTTTGAAATCGGTTTGATAATTCCTGAGATTGCGCAGAAATCGCAATTTAGAACGTTTTTCGAACGCTTTTCGCACTTTTCACCTCTTTTAAATTTCAAATTTTTTAGAAATTGTTCTTAGAGAGCATTTATATATCTTATAAGTAATTACCATGTCTAATTTTTAATTGCCAGTCCTTACAGTATCAAAAAATCGCAATTTAGAAAGTATTTTGCTCCTGCAACACCCAAGTAGTAGTGATACCGACATGAAATAGAGCCTACGTTAGACCAAGGACTGTCACCATCAATTTCCTACCATTACTTTTGAAATCAGTTTGATACTTCCTGAAATTGCATAGAAATCACCATTTAGAACGTTTTTAGAACGCTGTTCGCGAATTTTCACCCCTTTTAAATTTCGAATTTTTAAAAATCTGTACTTAAAGAATGTTTTTGCTCCTACACCAACTTTAGGGTACTGCTATGGACTTAAGATATAGATACCCATTTTGGGTTGGTGGAACCGACATAAAATATAGCCTATGTTTGCACAAGGTCTGTCCTCATCAATTTGACACAATTATTTTTTAAATAGGTTAGGTATATTTCGAAGAAATTGCCATTTAGAACGTTTTTGCGCATTTTAAATCCTTTTAAATTTCGAATTTTTTAAGAAATGTTCTTAGAGATCTTTTGTGTCTTTAAAGAAATACGATTCCAAATTTCATGTTTCTTGGTCCTTCAGTAACGCAAAAATCGCATTTTTAGAACGTATTTTAGCCCTTACATCCCCCTTTAGGCTACTGCTGTGGACTTAAGATATAGCCTATGTTCGAACGTGGACTAACACCATCATTTTGATACCATTACTTTTGAAATCGGTTTAGTAGTTCCTGAGTTTGCGTAGAAATTTCCCTTTAGAATGTTTTTTAGAACTCTTTTTGAGTATTTTCACCCCTTTTAAATTTCGAATTTTTTAAGAAGCGTTCTTAGAGATCTTTTATGTCTCATAAGTAACTACCATTCCAAATTTCATGTTTCTAGGCTTTTCAATAACACAAAAATCGCATTTTTTGAACGTTTTTTCTCCTACACCCCCTTTGGGGTTCTGCTACGGATTTAAGCTATAGTCTATGTTGCAACAGGGACTAACACCATAATTTTGATATAATTATTTTGGAATCGGTTTGATACTTCCTGATATTGCGCAAAAATCTCAATTTAGAACGTTTTTCGAACGCTTTTTGCACATTTTCACCCGTTTTAATTTTCGAATTTTTTAGAAATTGTTCTGAGCATTTATATATTTTATAATTAATTACCATTCCTAATTTTAAGTTGCTAGCCCCTACTGTATCACAAAAATCGCAATTTAAAAGGTTTTTTGCTCCTGCAACCCGCGGTTAGTAGTGACACAGACATGAAATAGAGCCTATGTTTGAGCAAGAACTGTCACCATCAATTTCCTACAATTACTTTTAAAATTAGTTTGATACTTCCTGAGATTGTGTGTAATGCCACGATTTAGAACGTTTTTTAGAATGCTTTTTGAAACTTTTCAGCCCTTTTAAATTTCGAATTTTATAAAAACTGTTCGTAAAGATCGTTTATGCCTAATAAGTAACTACCAGTCCAAATTTTATGTTTCTAGGCCCCTTCAGTAACACAAATATCGTATTTTTAGAACGTTTTTCCTCCTACACCGCCTTTAGGCTACTGCTATGGACTTAAAATATATTTATTTTCGAACGGGGATAAACACCATCGTTTTGATACCATTACTTTTGAAATCGGTTCAGTGGTGCCTGAGATTTCGTAGAAATCGCCATGTAGAACGTTTTTTAGAACGCTTTTTGCACATTTTCACCCCTTTTAAATTTCGAAATTTTTGGAAAATGTTCTTAGAGATCATTTATATCTTATAAGTAACTACAATACCAAATTTCATGTTTTTAGGCCCTTCAATGGCACATAAATCGCATTTTTAAACGTTTTTTGCCCCTACACCTCCTTTAGGGTACTGCTATGGATGCAAGATATTGACTATATTCGAACCTGGACAAACACAACCATTTTGATAACATTACTTTTGAAATCGGTTCAGTAGGTTCTCAGATTGCGTAGAAATTGCATTTAGAAAGTTTTTCAGAACGTTTTTTGCGCATTTTCACCCCTTTTAAATTTCGAATTTTTTAAGACGTGTTCTTTGAGATCTTTTATGTCTTATAACTAACTAACATTCCAAATTTCATGTTTCTAGGCCCTTCAGTAACACAAAAAGCGCATTTTTAGAACGTTTTTTGGTCCTACAATCCCTTTGGGGTACAGCTATAGATTTAAGATATAGCCTGTGTTCGAACGTAGACTAACACAATCATTTTGATACCATTGCTTTTCAGATCGGTTCAGTAGTTCCTGAGATTAACTCCTACAAACAAACAAATTTTACTTTTTTATAATATTTGTATAGATAACTACCATTCCAATTTTCATGTTTCTAGACCATTCAGTAACACAAAAATCGAATTTTTAGAAAGTTTTTTGCTCCTACACCCTCTTTAGGCTACTGCTATGGACTTAAAATATATCCTATGTTCGAACGTGGACTAACACCATCATTTTGATACCATTACTTTTGAAATCGGTTGAGTAGTTCCTGAGATTTCGTAGAATTTGCCATGTAGAACGTTTTTTAGAACTCCTTTTGCGCATTTTGAACACTTTTAAATTTCAAAATTTTTAGAAAATGTTCTTAGAGATCATTTATATCTTACTAGCAGTTCTGCCCGGCGTTGCCCGGGGTTTGTAAATAATAACCTTAAAAAAAATTAAGTTTGTATGATTTTATATCTTTGGAAATTCTTTTAAATGAAACTTATTTCGGAGGCTCCATTGCCTTCCGCGGCGTCTAATGTGTTCCCATAAAAGTTTTTTCCGAACAAACCTGTAATCTAGATCCCCACTACATATGGCAGCATTTACCGGAAGTGCCCGCACGTTCCGGAGACAATCGAAAACCAAGTTGAGTGAGCCAAACCTCGTAGGAATCAAGCTCACAGAAACAAAAACAAAAAAAGAATGCGCCATTAATGTTAGAAAATGTTGGTAACTAAAGTCTAAGATAAAATTTCATAATGCAGAAAGTAGCTGAATTGTAATCTAAGTTGAAGGAAGCAAATCCCGTTGAAATTGGGCCCTTAAACCCGAGGAAATAACGCGCCACCAAGCGGTGGAAGAAGCCTCCTCACCTTGTAAATTTCATGAATCACTGTTAGCACTAACACAATATTTAATAAACGGATGAAATCTCTTCTCTAAAGTAAACTTTAAAGTAACGCGATTTTTAATTTACGGCTGTAGTGAGTAGACGTAAGTTAATGCTGAAAAAGGAGATTAATGTTCGAAAAAGGTGGTAGCTGAGGTATAAAGAAAGACCGGGGCCTGGGGGCCAGGGTCTTAACTGGAATGTAGTTGGGTATAAGAAAATTGTTTAGAGGTTTTAAAGTAGCTGGAAGACGCTAAAACTATGTTAAAGAAAATTGTAATAGAATAGGATAGTTTTTAAAGAAGCTGCAACAAAGGCCCCTTGAAGACGAATAATATTCAAAATTGGTGGTAGCTGAAGTCTGCAAATTTTTTTTTTAGTTCATGTGATAGCTGGAGAAACTAAGAAGTTGTTAGGAAAAAAAAAAGTTCGTGAATCGGACCATTTTTAAGGGATCGATAACAGTGGTCCCAACAGGGCCCAACTGTTAGTTGAGAGCAGGGCCCTAACATAAAAACATGTTTAAATGTTTTAGTACTTATCGTTTTAGATCTTCAATTAGTCAAAATTAATCATAGGGTATGAAATAATCATTAGAATATTATTGTAAAGAAATGCGCAAAAATGGTATAAATGGTTAAAAAGGGGCCCTAGAACTCCAATAAAAATATGAGGGTGTTGGTCTAGGGGGAAGAGTCCAAGACTCAATTTTAAAATTATGCCATGAAAAGGTGAGAAAATTAGGGTGTTTAATGGAACATTTAATGCATACCACACAAAATGTTCAAGGGGCCCCGGATCGGGCCGTACAGGACTTTAAGGTGCACCGGGATTTTAACTTGAATATAGAAACTGGAGAATAACTAAATGGAAAATGGTTCCAAAAATGAAGATCGGATTAAGAGAGGCAATTTATTAATAACTTATGGTGCAAAAGCTTCAAGGGGATTTTACTGCACTTCACGGGCCCAAGGGGGAAGGGACTTAAGTGGAATGTAGTTTGGTATAAATACACTTTTTAGTAGTTTTTAATTAATCTGAGGACGCTAGAACTATGGTAAAGAAAATTGCAAGTAATTCGGATCATTTTAAAAGAAGATGCACCAAAGGCCCTAAGAAGATGATTTATATTCAAAATTGGTGGTAGTTGACGCATGAAATATTTTTTTTGTCCTTCATGTAATAGCTTGAGAACGTAAGATGTTTTTAGGGAAAATAAAGCTAGTGAATCGGACTATTTTTAAGGTAGTTATAATAGGGGGCACAAAAAGGGCCAACTGATAGTTGAGAAGAAGCCCTAACATGAAAACATGTTACAATGATTTAGTACTTACCTTTTTAGATATTCGATTAGTTGAGATTAAGCATAGGGTACGAATTAATCATTAGAATATAATTTAAAAGAAATGTGCAAAAAATTGTGGAAAGGCTTAAAAAAGGACCCTACGGCCACAATAAAAATATGTGATTGTTGGTCTAAGGAGAAGAGTTTAAAACTCAACTTTAAAATTACGCATTGCGAAGGTCAGAAAATTAGGGTGTGAAAAACTCATGGCACACAAAAATTTAAGGGGCCCTGGACCGGGCCCTACAGTACCCTAGACGGGCCCATGGTCTTAACTGGAATGTAGATACAGGAGTATAACTAAATATAGAAAGTATCCAAAAATGAGGATCGGATAAAAAGGAAGCAATTTATTAACAATTTAGTGCACTAAAAGTTCAAGGGGCCTTGTACCGGGCCCCTTGCAAGGGTGCCAGTTTCTTAACTGAAATGTAGAAACTAAAAGGAGACTTCATCCCGAAATCGAAGAAGATCGGATACAAAAGAGGCATGTTATTAAAAATTTAGTGCAATAAAACTTCAAAGGTCCTGTACCGGGTCCCTTGCCCGGTATGCCAGGGTCTTAACTGAAATGTAGAAATGGGGTAGAAACTGAAAGTAGAATTCACCCCAAAAACGAAGAAGATCATATAGAAAAGAGGCATGTTAATAAAAATTTAGTGCAGTAAAACTTCAAGGGACCCTGTACTGGGCCCCTTGGTCTCCCTTGCTCCCTTGGGCCCAGGGTCTTAACTGAAATGTAGAAATGGGGCAGAAACTGAAAGAAGAATTCACACCTAAAACGAAGAAGATCGGATAAAAAGAGGCATGTTATTAACAATTTAGTGCACTAAAACTTCAAGGGGCCCTGTACTGGGCCCCTTGACAGGGTGCCAGGGTCTTAAATGAAATGTGGAAATGGGACACAAACTATAAGGAGAATTCACCCCAAAAACGACGAAGATCGGATAGAAAAGAGGCATTTATTAAAAACTTAGTGCACTAAATCTTCAAGGGGCCCTGTACTGGGCCCCTTGCAAAGGTTGCAGGTTCTTAACTGAAATGTAGAAATGGGGCAGAAAATGAAAGAAGAATCCACACCAAAAACGAAGAAGATCGTATAGAAAAGATGCATGTTATTAACAATTTAGTGCACTAAAACTTCAAGTGGCCCTGTACCGGGCCCCTTGCAAGGGTACCAGGGTCTTAACTTAATGTACAAATCGGTCAGAAACTCAAAAGGAGAATTCACCCTTAAAACAAAGAAGATCGGATAGAAAAGAGGCATGTTATTAAAAATTTAATCCAGTGAAACTTCAAGGGGCCCTGTACTGGGCCTCTTGCAAGGGTGCCAGGGACTTAAGTGAAATGTAGAAATGAGGCAGAAACTGAAAGGATAATTCACACCAAAAACGAAGAAGATCGGATGGAAAACAGGCATGTTATTAACGTTTTAGTACATAAAAACTGAAAGGGGCCCAGGGGCTCCGGCCCTTAAAAAATTAAAAATCCGAGCCTCAGGTGTATCAGGACCTGTCTTGAACTAATCACATCTGAATTTTCAGAGTTCTATGTTCGGTAGTTTTCGGTAGCCATCGCACACAGGCAGACAGACACACACGCACACACACAGAGCGATTTATTCTTTTATTAGTATAGATACATAACTTCAATACCAAATTTCATATTTCTAGGCCCTTCAATAACACAAACATTGCCTTTTAAAAACGTTTTTTGCTCCTACACCCCCTTTAGGGTACTGCTATGGGCTTAACTAGTATGTTCGACTCTGTACAAACACCATTATTTTGATACAATTACTTTTGAAACCGGTTAAGTAGGTTCTGAGATTGCGTAGAAATTGCCATTTAGAACGTTTTTCAGAACAATTTTTGCGCATTTTCACCCCTTTTAAATTTTGAATGTTTTAAGAAATGTTCTTTGAGATATTTTATATCTTATAAGTATGTGCTATTCCAAATTTCATGTTTCTAGACCCTTCAATAACAGAAAAATCGCATTTTTAGAACGTTTTTTGCTCTTACAACCCCTATGGTGTTGGACTTAAGGTACAGCCTATGTTCGAACGCGGACTAACACCATCATTTTCATACCATTGCTTTTGAAATAGGTGCAGTAGTTCCAGAGATTACCTTCTACAAATAAACAAACTTTACTTCTTTCTAATATTAGTATAAATAACCATGGTTTGACAAATGCGGTCGCCAGTGATGACCTGGCGACTGTAAGTCTTTTTATATCTGGAAATCATGTCTTTATATCTGGCGAGCAAGTTATTTATTCTGGCGTTTTTTCATTAAGGCATTTCCATCTGATACACAGAAAAAGCCATTTTTTCCTCTCTAGCCAGCTAGCATGTCAGGTGACTAGAATATGAGGGAAATGAAGTTTCTATAAAATAATGAGAAATAGTGTCAATGCACAGTCTCTGGTATTTAAAATTGGATACAATGCTAAATAATGCTCAGGTTTTATGTAAGTTTCAAATGTGATTTTTGTGTTCAGAATTACCACATGCATTCCGTGTAGCTTGCAATGCTTGTGGATGATTATTGATTGGCTTTTGGTTTACACTTCTGGGAAACATCAGGAAGCTGATTAACTATACGAAAGAAAAGCGCTATCGTGATATTATATGAAGTCAGAAATGCTTATCGTTCATTACAACTGATTAATCTATCACCTTCATTTTAAAAAACAACAACATATAAATAATTATTATCTATATAATAAAAGACTAAGTCATGTGACTGTCATCAACAGTTCCGGGCTGACAGCTTCGCTTTTTATATGCCTGGCGGCCATTTTGCTACTTTAATGTTAGCCAAGCTCAGGTGATAAACTGTCAAATATTGTTCCAACTCCATCATTCCATCTATATTATAATAGTTTAGCTCATATGACTGTCATAAACAATTATGGGTTGACTTCTTCGCTTTTCATATGCAAGGTTAACACTTTGATTAAAAAATCAATAGTTTTCGAATAAAACTGCATAAAAGTTCCCATGATCGCAAAGAATTCTTGATATTTTTATGTTAGCCGGTTGCAAATTACGCCAATAGCAATTTTTATTTTTCGCGTGGTAAATTAAAATAATGCTTTGATGTTGAAATTAAATGTCGTGGTTTATAGTATTATTTAATATTTTTCTTTTCATTTTTAGAAGAATAAGTGAAAGCCATGAATTTTAAATGTTTCAGTTTTAAATCGAATTTTTGTATTTTAAATAAAATGAGTGAAATGATTACATTTTAAACGGAATTAATGAAGTAAAAAAATGCGATGGGAACAATGTTTGGCGATTTATCACCTAGGCCCGGCTAACATAAAAATGCCTATTTCTTGATTTCTCTATCAGTGTCTTTAGATTTGGCGAAGGATTGAGCAAGTAAATTGAATTATGAATAAAAGTAACATGACACAATGCTTAGTATACATTTAAGGGTGACCAAACTGGTCGTCAAGGGCGGCTAGTAAGTAAATAACAGTTTAACTAAGTCTATAAAACTCTTATTATTTAATTAAAAAAATAAAGAATAATATTTATTATTCAGTTATTTTTGTTTGCTTAAAAATGCTTGGCTCCTTTATCGCGGCCCCTGTTTGCACCACTCACATTACACAATGAGTAGGCTCCACCCTGGATTGGAGACAAGTATCTGGGTTGTTTACCAATGAGAGGGTTCGGTTTCTAGTTTTCCAGAGACGTTTTGTGGGAGGAATGTGTGAGAATTTTTAATTACGCAAATATTTTATAATTATAAGTATTTTGATTATCATATGCAGTAAATGAAAATACAAACTCATGTATTGCACTTAAAATGGGTAATTTTTATTTATTTGTTCTCAAATTTTAAAAGTAGATAGTTGGATTAAAATAAACCCTCCCCCTCTGAGCCGGTTGCTGATTCCGATCGCGTAATACTAGTACGGGAGAATGGTTTACTTTGCAATGCATATTACATAATAACTCTTTAGTTACTTTGCCAACGTAATTATTTTAATATTTATCATATTGAGATTCATTTTATAATCATGCAAACATTTTTATTATTCGATTAATTTTTTTTACATTCAGTATGTTTACGGTAATTGCTTGCCTGCAATATTTATCAAGAGCAGTATCTGTAACTCATTTTAGTCACAATGTTAAATTCAAATTCTCATAACATGTCTCATTATAGATATTTGAAGTTATAAAGTATTAAGAAATGAACTTATAAATTACGTTGCAAAAAAAAAAAAAAAAAAAAAAAAAAAAAAAAAATTAACTGTTATTTTTAATGTGGCTAAAATAAGTTCATGAAATGCAAGTTTTAAAATAAGATAATAAGAATTGTTTGACGGACTTAATAAGTAAAAATTTGTTTTCCTGTTTCACTATTTGTTCGACGCCCCACCCATCATACATGAATTTTGTACCACACTTAAAGCATTTAGAACGGAAGGCGGAAGCACAGACAATCCCCTCATCGAGTTCACGTCTGAAATTGCAGAATTAGATAAATCTCGATTCGCATATTAAAACGCAATTGGCCCGCCAAGTCCTATCCTGGTGGAAAACTCCTGAAAACCCGATTTTAGCGGTTGATTCGTAATCTTACTATTGTGTTTTCCTGCTTCCTGTCCTCCATATATTCATACCTTTGGGTGCAGGAAAACACAGTGGCAAACCTACGAGTCAACCGTTAAAATCGGCTTTTCAGGTATTTTCACCAAGATATGACTTTGCAGACCGATTAGGTTTTAGTATGGAATTGAGTTTTAACTAATTCTGGAATTTCCGGCGTGAAATCGATGAGGTGATTGTCTATGCTGCCGGCTCCAGTCTAATTAGGCAATCAGCATTTCCCGAACATGGCACCATTCAGCCTAGTTTTTATTCCTTTTATTTGGGAGACATATCTTTTTGATAAGTTTCATTAGAAAACTTAGTTAATAGTATCTGTCTAAATTATATGTTATTTTCAGTTATGTAACTAATATTTCCAGATTATGCTTGTTATTTTTTTCTCAATTGAGTCATAAAAAGTTTCTGTGTTTTTCGTCAACCAAATGACGGGGTGGAGGAAAAAAGGGGGTAAATATTTTTTATGGGCGACTAGAACTTTTTGCTTGCTGCAGATTTTATGAAAGGAAAGCCATGTTTATAACCATGTTGGACAAAGAGTGTAAAGGATCGTGACATATCAATGGCAAGCAAGCGCAGAAGACGAATAATCTCTAGCTGTGATGTTTTGAATATATGTTTTTTGAAAAAATATTTTTTGCATGCTATTTTTTAGTTGATCACTTTTTTAAAACAAATTTGAAATTTTACGGTTATATTTTACGTTTTGATCGAGTTTTAGATATTTTCAGGTGCAGATATACACTATATGGCCAAAGGTGACCGGTCACTTGCAATTTTAGACGTTTTGTTAAATGTCTAGAAAAATACATGAGGAATTAACCTGAAACTGCAGGTGTGTAAACAGTATAGTATAGGTCATATATTTCGCGAAGATTTTTTCCCGAAACTCCATAGGAGACCGTCAACAAATTGAAAAAGAACGAATATCTTTTTGATAACCCTGTAAAAGCTAATGTAGCAAAAGTGGTCAAACTCGAGATTATTAATAAGTGGCTTATTGTAATATACGGTGTTCATTTTTATGAGGATAGCATGTATACTCGTAGAGAAATTAAGGTTCTTATAAAAACAGGTCCAAATTTTGCCAAGTTTTTTTGCTTATAAGTTTCAGAGTTCTTAATATAAAAAAAGCTCTTTTCAGAAAATATGACAAACAACATTGTACACAATACTCTGCAATCATAATTAAAAAATAATAAAAAATAGATGAAAAATGATCAGGTTTACTAAAAAACGTTTCACTGCGCATGCGCGAATACAATCAAAGTATAATATACATAATGTATTAGCTAAGCATATAGAGCAACTTTTGTGAAAGTCTCAAAATCATAGCTTGAAAATTATGAAAATTATCGTCGAT
Source organism: Maratus speciosus (assembly GCA_963932465.1). Taxonomy (NCBI): domain Eukaryota; kingdom Metazoa; phylum Arthropoda; class Arachnida; order Araneae; family Salticidae; genus Maratus; species Maratus speciosus. The sequence goes on along the minus strand of OZ010795.1, from coordinate 104,400,358 downwards.
AGAATAAGCTCGAAATCCGTTATTCCCAAAACGAAGCAAAAGTATGAGGTGTTGTATCAAATATCTGTTGATTAGTGCCAAGATAACGTTCGCAATATTGCAGGTTCTACTATATTTGGATACAACCCCTCATCTTTTTGATTCCTTTCGGAAACAACGGATTTCGAGCTTATTTTCTGGACGATAATTTTCAGAATATTCAAGCTATGATTTTGAGACTTTCACAAAAGTTGCTCTCTATACTTACCTAATACATTATGCACATTATATTTTGATTGCATTCGCGCATGCGTAGTGAAATATTTTTTAGTAAAGCTGCTCATTTTTTATTATTTTTTAATTCTGACTGCAGAGTATTGTGTGCAATGTTATTTGTCATATTTTCTGAAAAGATTTTTTTTTTATATTAAGAACTCTGCAAATTATAAGCAAAAAACGTGGCGAAATTTGGGCCTGTTTGTATATAAACCTCAATTTCTCTACGAGTACACATGCTCTCCTCATAAAAATGAATACAGTATATTAAAATAAGTCACTTATTAATAATCTCGAGTTTGAACGCTTTTGCTTCATTAGTTTTTACAGGGTTATCCAAAAGATATTATCTTTCATTTTCAATTTGTTGACGGTCCCCTATGGGGTTTCGTGAAAAAAATCTTCGCGGAAATATATGACCTATACTATACTGTGTACATTCCTGCAGTTTCAGGTTAATTCCTCATGTATGTTTCTATATATTTAACAAAACGTCTAAAAGCACATGTGGCCGGTCACCTTTGGCCATATAGTGTAGATTATGCATGATTTCTTTCTTTATTTTAATATACATCATGCATTTTTTCATGATATTTTTCAAATGTAAATTCTTTATTTTAATTAATAAGTGCATACGAATTTTCTAATATGTATTTATCGAATATAATTTGTACAAAATAAATCTAATGTATTTTGCGCAGACTTTTATCTGTATTTATGCTGCATTAGATGATTAAATGTACAAACAAATTTCCTAGCAGCACTACTTTTACAACATATGATCTCCATAGTTGCGTCAAATGAATATTATCAATAAGAAAGTTTTAAATGATTAGTTTTAATATATAACGTAATATTACCTTTAAATGCGTTTTGTGTGTAATACTTTAATTATTTAAAAGTTTTTTTCTTTTAAGATTCCCGTGCAAAATTCCCCACCAGTGGCGGAGAGGTTCTGCTCTCGAAGCTGGTATACGGCAGGTGCTGGGTTCGAACCCAATCGCGCCCGTCGGCCTAACCGTTTCGGAGTTCTGGTGGTTTTCTTCGAAACCGTGGATTCCCATGCGTAAATACGGGTTAGATTCCGTTAGAAAGACCCTCCACGGAGGGCACTCTTCCTAGGGCCTATCTCCCTCGAGTTGATAATCGGCCGTCAAAAATCAACCCAACCCAACCCGTGCAAATATATTATTTCCTTTAAAAGTGTCTGGGAAGACTATTATTTGAGGTTTTTAAACAACCTTTACTAAAAATTACCTTTACTAAACATGAAATTAATATCTCTTGAAATGAGAAAAACTTTAATTAAAAAAGCCCCTCAAACAATTAGTCATATAAAAAATAATTAAAATGACAGAATTTAACATTAAATAGCTCTTTAAACTATTCTTCGATTTAAAAACTGTTTCCTTCAGCGCGTTTATCAATCCTTTCTGTATAACAATACAAATTTTCATATTTTTGTATGCTGTAGTTTTCTTACTATTAGTAAAAAAAAGACTTCCGGTCGCAAACAATCCATATAGGGCGTCGGCGGTGACAACGTTAGTCACTTTTTTAAAAACATGTCGATAAAAATAAAGAATAACCACAACTTTCCTTAACCCTCTCGTCACCCTGGGCCTCAAATGAGTCTCCTACTTCAAATTGCAATATTTGAAATAAATAAATTATTTTTGTTAATTCCAGCACCTAATAGTAATAGCATATGTCGATGCATTTACTATTATGACTTTACTTATGTTTCAGCATTTGGTAATAATATTAATAAAAGTTTTATTAATTATTAGTAAACCTTTGGAGTTTCTTTTAATTCAAATATATATTTCACTCTTTAAATTTAAATTAGGGATTCCTTTTCCGAATTAGTAATTTGTGATAAAAGATAAAATATACTACTAAATTTTTTATGTTTGTTTAATCTGGTTGTAATACGACATTTTCCAAACGTCTTAAAAATTCTTCCTTAGACTATTTTTATATGATAGCCACGCAAATAGCTACATTCGTTAGGTTTCTGTAAAGAATACATTCGTTAAATTTCAGTAAACTGCAACTTCTGTGATTTCGATAGCTACTTTTAATTTTGTTAGCGTAAAAGTAGTTTTTTCCAAAATTGGAAAAAAAAAAACTCAGTGCCGAGAGGGTTAAATTATGTTTTAGCATATTTTTGAAAACAAAATCCAAAACCAAATCATAATTAACTTTTCTATTAATGCTATAACAAATTCAACAGTGACTTTTGATAAAGGTAGGCTAAGTTGAAGACTGAAGAAATTACAATAATAAAATTTATTTAACTTCTTTACTATAGACATATAGGTTTTATCACGTGTTTAACGATTTTAACTTTAATTTGAAACTATACTTTCATTTTCCGAGATACTGAAAATATACTACCGTATTTGGTTTTAAACTGTCTAAAAGAAATATTATAAAGAAGAAAAGTTTCACAATTTTCTGGTAAAACAACACAACTTAAAAATTGGTTGATTATGTTTTATACTTTTAATCAAGAGTGTTTTAAATTAAATTTGTAAAATGCTTTGACTGTTGAAAATGAGTACAAAAACGTTAAAAAATGATAATAAAAAAAGTCACAAAATAAAAAAAAATCATAAGCATCTTGGTTAGTTTTAAAAATAGGTTAGTTTAAGGGCTTTATTTCATTTAGGAGTTCTTCTCTTAGTAGTGTCTCAGGCATTGATAAAGAAAAACGAGTAAAAGTTTGGAGCTATGCTGAACACTGGGCACTTTTCTTCAGACTCATAGTTTGACTACGATGTCACAATAAAAGTTTGTAAATATTTCTTCTACATCACGAAATGTTAATGTATCTTTTTATAGGAATAATTATACTGTCTGTTATTAAAAAAAAAAAAAAAAAAAAAAAAAAAAAAAAAAAAAAAAAAAAGCGAAACAAAAAAAAAACAAGGTGGCCATAATTAAACTGACAGTTCTCAGAGTGTCCTGTAGCGTCATCTATTTGAGGGAATGACGTCAAATTTTGTAAGAAGATTAAACAAGTTAGGGGATGAAGGATTCCGCAAAAAAATTTAGTTACAAAAGTCACCAATAGGGGAATAAGTGGCGCTGTATGTCAGAAAAGTGAGTTTCAAACATGCAGAATCAATGCTAAAATCGTTAAATGTGCTAAATAAAAGGCAATTTTATTTCAGTAATGATTCTACATTTATTAAAATTCTCTTTTTTGTTACACAGCGCCAGATATTCCCCTAGCGGCGACTTTCTGAACGATTTTTTCACAGAATCCTTTGTTCCCCGCCTTGTTTAATCTTCTTAAAAAATTTGGCGTCATTTTATCAATTTGATCGCGCAGCAGAACACTCTGAGTACTGTCAGTTTAATTATGGCCACCTTGTACTTTGTTATTTGACACGACTAAATTTAAAGTTTTCTTTCAACATGTTACCTTATTTGAGGTTTCATTTAATGTATTTTAACATGTGATTGCTAAATAACTTATTCTTAAACATGCATAACATTGTGAAAAAATAAAGTATGAATTTGCCTTATAATACAGTCGGACCTCGTTATCCCGACACTCGGTTTTCACGTCATTCCGTTTATCACGTCAGTTTTTCAAAGTCCCGATTTTCTGTATATGATTTTAATCTAAATAAACTCCGGGTTTTACGTCGTTAAATAATTTTCAACTCCGGATATCCCGACGGTTTAGGAAAATTGTCCATCTGTCATAATCCATCTTATAAACATGGAAAGCGATAAGAAATGTCTTAGCCAAACTTTTTACAAAATACTCTAAAATACCCATTGACATAAATGAGAAATTTTACTTCAATTCTTTATATAAATAAACAAACTTACAAACTATGAATGGCCCACTTAAGCTCCAGATAGACATATCAGTCTATACTCGCAGTCTTTTTATTCTGGCCAGGTGACGCTTTCTTGTGGTTACACAGCGTTTTTCATCCCACCAAAACCGATGCATTGCGTTGCATTGAAATGATCAGATATTATCTAACATCCCTTTCTGAAACACCGAACGTTGATTACAGTTCATTGTATAATATTGAAAAAAAAATTGTAGGAAGCACATCTAAGAATAAGCAAACCTTAATTCATGAATATTTCATGTAACAATAAAAAATCAAGTCATCATAAATCTGAATTTTATTCTTTTCAATTTTGTTTTAGTGTTTATTTTGTTTAATAATAATGCTTTATTGCTTAAAACTTCAAGAACAGTTATGAATTTAAAGTTGTCTTAAATTAATTAAAATACAGATTTTTATAAACATATTTTTCTCCAATTACGGTTATCGCGACACTCCGCACATGACAACACTTTTTTCTGGTCGTAAGAGTGTCGGGATAACGAGGTTTGACTGTATTATTAAAGTAAACGATATAAAGTTAGGAATATTACCTATATTTTCAATAATAAGTTTTTCTATAAAGTGTCTATAAATAAATGTCTGCTATAAAACGGAACTGCTCGAAATATTTCATACATCATAAAATTGATGTATCTTTTAAATTACAAAAATTTGAGTAAATTATATTTTTATGGAAATTTAGCATTAATCTTAAAAATGAAAAATACTACAACGTCGAGACAAAATAAATTTTGTGTCTCATATAATAAATACAGTTAAACGTTAACGTAATAATGTCTGCTTGTTCAAAAGTACTGCGTTCCTTCTAAAAGCTGAAGAACGGAAATGCTATCTTTATGTTCTTCTTACAAAACTTCAAGTTATATGATTTTAAACGTTGTACCAGAACAATAAATATCAAAACACATAGTGCTTATTGTAAAAGCTTTAGAAAGCAGATCTGTTTTATGAAAGGTAAGACAATGAGAAAAGGAAATATTTTTCTTTGTGATTTTGGACTACATAATATGTCTATTACATTTTATATAGTTTCAGCTTAAATAATTCTATTTTTTTTAATGCAATATCTTTCAAGTTTCATTTAACAAAGGAGAAAATACCTATGTAAACAATACAGTTTTATCATTTTATATTTAAAAATCTGCTAAAATTTATCATTAAAACGCAAAGTTAATCTTTCTTTCTATCCCGAAAAGTCTAAATTAAATCTTGCTTAATTTGAAATACGCTAGAAACGAATAAATTAGCAGCATCCTAGACGAAAATGAATTTAGTGACTACAAATTAATAATGTAAAAATTTATGGGATAATAAAACGAATATACAATAGCGCTCAAAAGTATTTTGGCAAAGATAATAATTCACTTAATTGCAAAAAATAATAAAATACAAAAAATCAATCATTTATTTTATTTAACCATATTCAATGTTTTAATTTTAATAAATTAACAATAAATATTAATAATATTAATAAATTGTATATATACTACATATATATACATATACAGACATACATATATATATATATATATATATATATATATATGAATTTTGTCATGCTGCAACTCTCGAATTTTTGAACGGATTTGGATGAAATTTTTCATATGCATAGTACATACTAATGTCTCGACGAAGTTCGTTGGACAGCTTCATCCGCCACCTCGTTTCAAAACAGCAGCCATTGGGATTTTTGAAATTATTTTATGTTTTCTAACATTGTATACTTACAGAAAATGTTACGTTTCACAAAATGCAAACTCTTATATAAGATTTTAAACAGAACGTTAGAAACATTAAACGATATTTTAAAGAGTCACACAGTGTAACTTAACAACGTAGGTCATTTTAAAGAGAAAGATAGGAAACCTAAAAATTTCCAAACGTGTTCACAAAATTCAAATGGCCGCCAATTTCAAAGAAGATGGCGGATGAAGCTGGCCAACAAACTCGGTCGAGGCATTAGTATGTACTATGCATAAGAAAAATTTCATCCAAATCGGTTACAAAATTCGAGCATGACAAAATTCAGATATAAATATATAATATATATATATATATATATATATAGTATATATATATAATTTTTTTTAATATTATTAATATTTATTGTTAATTTATTAAAATTAAAACATTGAATATGATAAAATAAAATAAATGATTGATTTTTGCATTTTATTATTCTTTTCAATTAAGTGAATTATTATCTTAGTCAAAATACCTTTGAGCTGTATTATCTGTATTATAAAGAATGAACGTGTCTGTGTGTAACGCTGACGTCATTTTCGAATGGCAACACTTGACGATGAAATTTAAATTTTGAATTAAATTTGATTAAATTTTTGAAATATTCATAAACATTATAGTTGATGAATTCTTATATTCGATAAATCATCACGAAGGATCGTTATAGTTCGAATAGTCTAGCCAATGCAAGTCAATTACTGAAGACTAATCTTCTAGTTTTGTCGCCTTTCTCTATGTTTTAAAATACATTTCTGAACAACAATAAAAAAATATAGTGAATATATTTGGTAATACAAGCATGCAACATTTGAGTTGTTTGATGTTTTTAGGTGCGTTCGTAATTATATAAATACGTAGTACCTATAGTCATCGTTCAGTCCGTCCGTCTGTCTGTCCGCATGTAACAGAGCAAAAACTACCCAACCGAATGGGCTGAAATTTCAAATATATGACTGTTGCAAAATTTTGTCGAGCCATTTCAAATTTTATGAAAATCGGATGTATAGTTTAATTACAGGGACAGTCAAAAGTTTTTCTTTACATTACGGCCAATGGGAAAAATTATTGCAAGTGCATTTTAATGATATTAGAGCCTTCCGAATTATCTGAAATTGTAAAGATATAATTGTTGCAAAATTTTGTCGAGCCATTTCAAATTTTAGGAAAATCGGATGTATAGTTTAATTACAGGGACAGTCAAAAGTTTTTCTTTACATTACGGCCAATGGGAAAAATTATTGCAAGTGCATTTTAATGATATTAGAGCCGTCCGAATGATCTGAAATTTTAAAGATATAATTGTTGCAAAATTTTGTCGAGCCATTTCAAATTTTAGGAAAATCGGATGTATAGTTTAATTACAGGGACAGTCAAAAGTTTTTCTTTACATTACGGCCAATGGGAAAAATTATTGCAAGTGCATTTTAATGATATTAGAGCCTTCCGAATGATCTGAAATTTTAAAGATATAATTGTTGCAAAATTTTGTTGAGCTATTTCAAATTTTAGGAAAATCGGATGTATAGTTTAATTACAGGGACAGTCAAAAGTGTTCCGTTACATTACGGGAATGGGAAAAAATTATTGGAAGTGCATTTTAATGATGTATCAGACTATGCACTTTATGAAGTGCAAAAAATTATACATTCAGTACAATATGGGGTGCAAAAAATAATTATAAAACTAGTTATAGTACGAACGCACCTCATTTGCCACGTTTGACGAGCAATTTCCAAATTGTTATGTTTATACCCGCCTGCCAAGAAGGGTTATGGGTTTCACGCGTATTTGGGTATGTGGATTTCTTTATACCCTCGAAACATCCCAATGGCTGGATGGATTTTAATGAATGAGGTCTCTATCGATTCTTCTTAACCGTCCAATGGTTATAGGATAGATTTTGTTTATATTTCAAAATGGCGGCCGTAAAATATAAAATGGCGATAGAGATGAAAAAACATTTTACACACCCTAATGAGGCATATCGTTGGATAGGTCTTTCAAAATGAAGACGATGTTTCTTTAACTATTTTACAGTCAGAAGCTCCGTTTAAATATTATCCAATCTAGAAATTATGTAGATAGGATCTCTAGCTTTACTGCAATTCTAACCTTCATAGACATATAAAGGTCTCATCAAAACAGTGTTTATAGATAGGAACTAACAATTAAACACAACTTAAAAGTCATCAATACAAGTAAATAAAAAAATAGGTAAGTAACATAAAAAATAGTTTCACATTGATGAGAAATAACTAATTAGTTCGCAGTCGGTTTTTTTTTATTTTTTAAATTTAATTGTTAATCGATTCCTAAGTTTTTTTTTTCTCACTGAATCCAAAAATGTCATTCCTTTTTTATCACCACAAATTTTTAAATTTTTAAAAGTCAAAATTTTGCAAAAATCTGTTACTATAAAATAGACGCAGACCGCTTTTTCATAATAATTTACTCCTTTTTTGTCTTACGCTATATACGACGTATGTTACCATTAACGTAGAGTCGCATCATACGTTATCTATATCAATCGGGTCGATAAACACACCTCCCCCACTTACCCTCGTCAAGCTCTTCATCTGTTTAATGAATAAAATATTGTGAGTAAATGGTGTAAAATAGTGTGAAGAAAAATGAATAAAATATTGTGAGTAAATGTAGTAAAATAGTGTGAATAAAAAAAAGGGAAAAAATATTGTGAGTAAATGGTGTAAAATAGTGTGAAGAAAACAGTGAGAAAATATTGTGATTAAATGCAGTAAAATATTGTAATGGTGTAAAATAGTGTGAATAAAAAATAAATAAAATATTGTGAGTAAATGGTGTAAAGTAGTGTGAATAAAAAATTGAGTAAAATATTGTAATGGTGTAAAATAGTGTGAATAAAAAAATGAATAAAATATTGTGAAAAAAAAAAGTTTTACATTTATTTTATAATATTAGATTTTTGCAATATCGTGACGTTTAAAAATTTTGAATTTTACGATTTGGAAAAAATCCTGACGTAATGGTACAAAATTAAGTTTATTTTTGAAATCAGCACTAAAAAATACATATGAATCAAATATCAAATGTTAAAAGACGCAATCATTGCAGGCATGTGTAATCATTCCGGAATCAGAATTTTACGTCAAAGTGTTTAGGAAAAAACACGCTTTAAAAATAAAGAATAATAATAATTTTGTTTAAATTATGCTTTAGAATATTTTTGAAAAGTCAATGCAAAACCAAAGCATAATTAACTTTTCTATTAATGCTATAAAAATATCAACAGTAATTTTCGATAAATGTAGGCAAATTCGAAGAATTGAATTTACAGTAATAATATATATTTACGATTTTTACGAGGTAATTTTTACGAGGACAACAAAAATATTTTTCAATTTCAAAACCTTGCGTTTCCCTTTTTTTTTAATTTTTATATCAATATTTTACTTACTAGAAGTAACCATGAACAATGGTCGTACTTAATTTTAATTAGTTTACTAATAAATAAATAAATACATATAACCTTATTCACTGAGATGAGTTTTAATTCACGGAGGTGAAGAATCTTCTATAAAAATAGGTTTAATGTATGCATTTTTCAAGAAAAGAAATTTTTTTCTTTGATATTACAATTTTCACATGTTAAGCATATTAAAACAGGTAAACTTGTATTTTTACATTATTTTCCATACCTGAACTCCAAGTTCACGGAAGTGAGAGTTTTCAATAACCACACTTGATTCTTAAAAACAAAATCTATCTTCTTGTTTCTCAACTAAAAACTCAGAACTTCTTTATAGCTGTAAGTAAACAAGATGGATGACTTGTATCATACGAAATAAAATGTGATGCCAGTACTGCCATCTATCAGTGAAAAATGGCATTTTATGTTTGGGTAATGGAGGTGAGAATTTACTGCGTGACAGAGTTAATTGTTCTACTAAGACAAACTAAATCACAATATAAAAATTTTAAATATGCTTAAATATTTAATATTTGAGACACTCGTGGAAGGAATAATAAATAGGTAAATATATTTTTTAAATTAAACAAGTTATTAACAAGTTAATTTAACAACATTAACAGCCACATAAGATGTATGACATGCCACGGAGGCGAGAAATCACATACTGTGACCCCCAAAAATAATAAATTAAAAGTTATTATAAAAAAGTTGGTAGTGATATAAATAGACATAATTTTATTGCAATTAAAAATATAGTTAAATGAATAATTCTTTAAAAACTTTACAGCAAAATGCATGTGACGGAAATGTTACACTTTTTGAAGAATGACCCATATAAGATTTTTTACGTATTTAAAGAATTTAACTTTAATTTGAAACTTCTTCTATTTTTCCAGATACTGAAAATATACTACCAAATGTGGTTTTGTCTGAAAGAAATATAGTAATGAAAAATATGTTTCATATTTTTCTGGTAAAACAACACACTTGAAAAAGTGGTCGAGTATATATTATATTTTTAATCAAGAATATTTTAAATGAAATGTGTAAAATGCATTCGCTGTTGAAATGTTTACAAAAACATTTTAAAATAACCGCAATATAGAATCAACAAATTAAAACTAATAATAACAAGCATTTTGGTTAATTTAAGAAATCTATTTGTTTCAGTGGTTTTTAATTGATTCTTCTTCTAATAGTGTCCGAAGCATTGCTGTCGTTTTTTACGCTTTTTGCCTATAAAATAATTAATTAATATTAAATTTTACAAGTTTTTAGAAAAAAAAATTAGTAGAAACAAAAAAAAGTTTAAGTTGGGAGCCATGCGGAATATTAGAAACTGTTTTCCAGAATCGCAGGTAAGTGCGATGTCACAAGAAACGTTTATAAATAATTCTTCCATATAACGAAATGTTACTGTAACATTTTGCAGGAAATATAGGAAATATTATTATATCTATTATTAACAAGTAATATAAAAAAAAATTAAAGTCAATTCCTACTTAGGTCATTAAAGAAAATTTAATATAATCCCGCTAATATTAGTTTTTGTTGCATTAAAATAACTCAATTTGTTGATTTTCTATAAGCAAGTAAACCCTATTGATTTACAAAGGAAGTCTATGGGAATTTGGCGAAATGTTAGAGATATCGCCAAGTTAGCGTCAGTTTTGGCGTGTGATTTTGGCCGCCAAATTTGGTGATATATCGCCAAGTTGTCTATAAACTTGGAGGTATTTGGAGACAGAACAGGGTAACCCCCTTATAGGTATGAAGATGGATTAAGTGCTATTCAATAAGCAACGGCCGCCATTTTGTCTCCCCTATAAAACTAAAATTAATTAATTAAAATTTAATTAATGAATTATTATTTGAAAAAACTGTATTAACATCAAGTGCCATCCACTACAAGTTAAAAAGAATGTATTTGAACGTGAGTGGATGGATTATACGTATTTTATTAACGATTGGAAGTTTGAACAAGATATATATAGGGAGAGTGTAAACTAATAGTAGGAATTGAAAAAAAGATATTGTATTTTTAACTCTTTCCAACATAGCCAAAAAGGGTTTATGAATTCAGTTTGTCTGACCGTTAGATTAGCGTAAATATTGTCGGATAGCCATGAAATTGATGTATGTTATTGAGCTTTACTATGGCATGTTTGGTGTTGAAAATGAAGTGTGTAGTATTTACTTTTCATTTACAGGGGCACTCAAAAGAATTCTGTTACCTTACGGCTAATGGGGGAAATCATTTGCGGCGTATTTTAATGATATTACACTATTTAAAACATATTAAAATTTATGTATCTAATTTACGTGTACTAAAAGTACACGTAAAAGTATTACAGTAAAGACGCTAACTGTAGAAACTGGAGTGTATATAATTTATTATTACTTTACAGGGATACACAAAAGTAATCCGCTACAGTACACTTTTAAAACACTATTTTTAAAAATAAGTAAATTGTACTAATTATTGAGCATTTTTCGATCTTAAAATAGCTCTGAGTACTTAATTCTTAAATTTGAAAAACGCATGTACTCATTTTTTTGAGTATATACAGGAACTAATAAGTATGTATAGAAACACACATACACTATTAGAAAAAAAAGCGAAATTACAGAGAAACGACAAATCACCATTTTTAATTACGGTAATTTTGAACTGCGAAGAACTACAATTTTTGGAGTAAAGAACAACGAATTTACTATTTTAATTCTTGAAATTTTGTGGATGAGCCGCCCCGTGATTTGAAGAGATCAGTATTGTACTGATTGTGCTATATGAGCAGTTACCAGCTGAATCCAAATGACACCTTTTATGAATCAGCGACGGAAGATCGCTAACAGCAGAGATGAATTTTCCCTTTCTTAAATATTCTAATTTCTAATAAAACAATTTTTAAACTAAATTTTCTCCTTTAGCATTTCTAATGAAACTGTAAATAAATTTGAAAAGTGTGCATTATAAATTAAAAATTATAACGAAGATAGACATAACTTTAAATAAAAGCTTGGTAATCCCTACTGTCAATTCGGTATAAGAAGAGGGTTTATCAGAAAACTCATATTTTTGAGCACATAGGATTTAAACATGAATATTAAGACTTTAAAATACAAAATATGTGTATTCATTTCTGCATACATTTATAAATCAAGTATAAGTATACACAACTTCAAAATATCATGTACTCGTTTCTGGATTAATTGTACTAAAAAAAAATCGAGTACAAAGAAATTTTCATTTTTAAGTAGATTAATGCTCCTTTTTGAAGCAATTGTACTTAAAAAATATGAGTACGTAGAAATGCTCATTTTTAAGTAGATTATTTTTAACAATGTACTTCTTTTTGAAACAATTGTACTTAAAAAAATACGAGTACATGGAAATTCTTATTTTTAAGTAAATTATTTTTGATAGTGTACTGCCTACGAAGAATAATTGCTGGAAATGCTTTTACAGTTGTGTACGCGTTTTGAAATTTAATTATTATTTTTTTTTTTGCAAATGACTTTGCGTGTATAGATTCTAGATATCTTATGCAGGGCTATAGAAAAGATTTGAAGTGCATTTTCGTTTATTGATGGGAATTTCTGAATGGTAATTTTCAACTGTGCTTGTGTGTTTAATTGAACTAACTTTTATCATACTATGTAGTATGCATAGAAATCTATATATCCTATACAGGGCTGCACAAAAAAATTTGGTTAAATTTCCAATAATTGACGGTAATTTCAGAATCGTTTTGAAATGCGTCAGGAATTTTGAAAATTGTTTATGTAGACACCTTTCACCTTAATAAACTGTAAAGTTTTGTTACAGTATCCTGAATGTGTTGGAAAGTGTTACATAATCTATGCTGGATGTGTGATTTTTTTGTTCTTGTTTTATTAGAGATGACCAAATTAAAAGTTTTCTTTTGAATAAATTGCCTTATTTGAGAATTCATTTAATGTATTTTAAACATGTAATTGCTAGATAAGTTAGTCGTAAATATATATACAGAGTGTATCTGAAAAAGGGGGCAAAACTTTACGGGGTGATAGAACGCAGCTATACGAGCAAATTTCGTCATTGAATGTATGGTCGGAACGCAAGCGGTGAGAAGTTGAAACGTAGTTTTCCACTGTCGCACTTAAACAATTATCACAAGAATGAGAGGAGATACTTCAGAAAATATTTTATTAACAGGAATGTAATTAATGTACATGCTCAAAAAAATTACCCAAAAGATCTTCCGCTAGCGGGAAGATCTTTTCGCACCTGCGGGATAGGGAGTAACGCACATTTGCGAAGGCACTTGGCATTTCCCGAATATCGCCGGCAACAACGGCATTCCTGGCAACTAGATCCATGTCGGGTTCAATGGGGCACTCGTAGATTAGGCTTTTCATATGGCCAAACACGAGAGATCCGGCGATCTTAGTGGCAAAGCTATGGGACCACCTCGACCCATACATCGCCCTTGGACAGGGGAAAACTACCTTTTAACTTCTCACCGCTTGCGTTGCGACTATAAATTCTATGACAAAATTTGCTCGTGTAGCTGATATGCCTGTCTATCACCCCTTAAAATTTTGCTCACTTTTTCAGTTGCACCCTATTTAACATGGTGGAAAAATAACGTATACTATATTCTTTATAATATTATTAAAGTAAAAGTTATAAAGTTAGGAATGTTACGAGGATTCTCTTATACATACCTCTTACCATAAGATTTCTATAAATAAATGTTTACTATAAAACGAAACTATTTGAAATATTTCTTACATCATAAAATTGATGTATCTTTTAAATTACGAAAATTTAAATTAAATTGTATTTGTATGGAAATTTAGAATTCAACATGAAAATGAAAAATACCATAACGTCAAGACAAAATGAATTTTGTGTCTGCCAAAATGAATACAGTTAAGCATTTATATAATAATGTCTGCTTTTCAAAAATACTGCGCTCTTTTAAAAAACAGAAGAATGGAAATGCTATCTTTATGTTCTTCTTGCAAAACTTCAAGTTATATAATTTTAAACATTGCACCAGAACAATAAGTACCAAAAGACATAGTACTTACTAGGATTTAGATAGCAGATCTGTTTTATAAATGTAAGGCAATGACAGAAAATATTTTTATTTGAGAATTTAAATTCCATAATATGTCTATTATGTTTTACATAATTTCAGCTTAAATAATTCTCGTAATTTAATGCAATGTATCAAGTTTTTTTTTTTTGTCAATGAAGAAAACAACACAAATAAACAATCCACACTTTTCTTATTTTATTTAAAAAATCTGGTAAAATTTACCTCTTTATATCACAAAAAGTCCAAATTTAATTGTACTTAATTTGAAATATGTTACAAACGAATACATTAGCAGTGTCCTGGAAGAAAATAAATTTGGTGTACACAAATTAATAATGAAAAAATTTATTTAATAATATCTGTATATATGCGAGTCATGTTACTGTGTGATATTAGAAGGTAAAAAATAATATATTATATTTTTATTTCTGAAAATTTAAAGTTATACTACTGTGATCAAAAATACCCGCAATAATTGCATAAAACAAAAGGTATCAATTTATTGATCATAATTTTTTTGCATCTCCTTCAAAGTTATCTCCTCCGACTGCAATACATTTCTTCCAAAGTTTTTTCTTTTTTTTTTCCGAATCATCAAATCATGCATTAAAGTCGTTTATGTGAACCCACTTCAGAGTTCGTGGAGGATTTTCTTTTAACGAATTAATTTACTTAGAACGGTGACCACGAATAGGCAATTTCAACAGTGGAAATAAGAAAAGGTAACACGGTGCAATATCAGGTGAATACGGAGACATGTGAAGCCGTATTTGTTGAATGTTTCGTTAAAAACTAAACTCACGAATAACAATGTACCCGTAATAATTGCATAAAATAAAAGGTATTAATTTATTGATGATAGTTTTTTTGCATCTCCTTCAAAGTTATCTCCTCCGACTGCAATACATTTCTTCCAAAGTTTTTTCCCAAATCATCAAATCATGCATTAAAGTCGTTTATGTGAACCCACTTCAGAGTTCGTAGAGAATTTTCTTTTAACGAATTAATTTACTTAAAACGGTGACCACGAATAAAACAATTTCAACAGTGGAAATAAGAAAAAGTAACACGGTGCAATATCAGGTGAATACGGAGACATGTGAAGCCGTATTTGTTGAATGTTTCGTTAAAAACTAAACTCGCGAATAATAATGTACCCGTAATAATTTCATAAAATAAAAGGTATCAATTTATTGATCGTAGTTTTTTTTGCATCTCCTTCAAAGTTATCTCCTCCGACTGCAATACATTTCTTCCAAAGTTTTTTCCCAAATCATCAAATCATGCATTAAAGTCATTTATGTGAACCCACTTCAGAGTTCGTAGAGAATTTTCTTTTAACGAATTAATTTACTTAGAACGGTGACCACGAATAGGCAATTTCAACAGTGGAAATAAGAAAAGGTAACACGGTGCAATATCAGGTGAATACGGAGACATGTGAAGCTGTATTTGTTGAATGTTTCATTAAAAACTAAACTCACGAATAATAATGTACCCGTAATAATTGCATAAAATAAAAGGTATCAATTTATTGATCATAGTTTTTTTTGCATCTCCTTCAAAGTTATCTTCTCCGACTGCAATACATTTCTTCCAAAGTTTTTTCCCAAATCATCAAATCATGCATTAAAGTCATTTATGTGAACCCACTTCAGAGTTCGTAGAGAATTTTCTTTTAACGAATTAATTTACTTAGAACGGTGACCACGAATAGGCAATTTCAACAGTGGAAATAAGAAAAAGTAACACGGTGCAATATCAGATGAATACGGAGACATATGAAGCCGTATTTGTTGAATGTTTAGTTAAAAACTAAACTCACGAATAATAATGTACCCGTAATAATTGCATAAAATAAAAGGTATCAATTTATTGATCATAGTTTTTTTTGCATCTCCTTCAAAGTTATCTTCTCCGACTGCAATACATTTCTTCCAAAGTTTTTTTCCAAATCATCAAATCATGCATTAAAGTCGTTTATGTGAACCCACTTCAGAGTTCGTAGAGAATTTTCTTTTAACGAATTAATTTACTTAGAACGGTGACCACGAATAGGCAATTTTAACAGTGGAAATAAGAAAAAGTC
Source organism: Maratus speciosus (assembly GCA_963932465.1). Taxonomy (NCBI): domain Eukaryota; kingdom Metazoa; phylum Arthropoda; class Arachnida; order Araneae; family Salticidae; genus Maratus; species Maratus speciosus. The sequence continues at coordinate 104,383,846 of OZ010795.1, read as the reverse complement.
ACACGGTGCAATATCAGGTGAATACGGAGACATGTGAAGCCGTATTTGTTGAATGTTTCGTTAAAAACTAAACTCACGAATAATAATGTACCCGCAATAATTGCATTAAACAAAAGGCATCAATTTATTGATCATAATTTTTTTGCATCTCCTTCAAAGTTATCTCCTCCGACTGCAATACATTTCTGCCAATTTTTTTTTTCAAATCATCAAATCATGCATTAAAGTCGTTTATGTGAACCCACTTCAGAGTTGGTAGAGAATTTTCTTTTAACGAATTAATTTACTTAGAACGGTTCCCACAAAGAGGCAATTTCAACAGTGGAAATAAGACAAAGTCACACGGTGCGATATCAGGTGAATACGGAGACTTGTGAAGCCGTCTTTGTTGAATGTTTCGTTAAAAACTAAACTCACGAATAATAATTGTACTGTCAGGAGAAGCGTTATTGTGATGCAAAATCGATGAGTTTTCTCGCCACATTTCAGTCCGTTTCCGACGCATTGCTTAAAGCAAACGGCGCTAAACACTCAATTAGCAATTGTTATTGACTGTTTGGCAAGTTGGTAGGAATTCATAATGCACAACATCACGACAATAAAAGAGAATGTTCCGCATTACCTTGATTTTTCAGCGACTTTGACGTGTTCTATTTGGTCTTGCTTCACCTTTTAAGCGCCATTCAATCAATTATCGAGCTGTTTCTATATCAAAAGCTTATATTCAAGCTTCATCAAAGGCAATAATGCGTTTTAGAAAGGAATCGTCTTGAGAAATTTCTCGGTCCACTTGAGCACGTTGTAGTTTTTGGAACAAATTCAAAGTTCTTGGAGGAACTCGAGAAGCGATGCCGTCGCGACTCTGAATAATATTTTAAAATTGCTTGAGTGAGACCAAATGATATAAGATCTTGTTCAATAATGGCTCTTATTGTTAAACGACGATCACTAAGAACGTATTCTCTGACCTTGTCGATATATTGATCATTAATCGAAGTAGATGGTCTACCAAATCGCAGATCATCTTTGCAGAATCTCTATAATCTTTATACTAGTCAAATATTGTTGTTTTTGATAAACAGTCGTGTTTAAAAGCTTTTCCAACATTTCAAATGTTTTTGTAGTAGAAATTGCATTACGAAAACAAAATTTAGTACATGCTCTTTGCTCTATAACATTCGCCATTTCCGAAAATCAACAAAGAGAAAATTCTTATGTCATTAAAAAGAAATTTATTTTCAGGCGATAAAATGAAATAAATTCCTGACTATTGCTTATAAAAGTTGTAAAAAAGGTTTGATAAAAGTTTGCAGACGATATTAACTATGTAAATGAAGCCTTCCGAATACTTTTTGATAACAGTAGTATGTGTAGAATATTAATTAATTTTTGAATTAATTTTCAGTAGTGAAATTCCGCCCTAAATTATTGAATGCAGATGAATTACGCCGTAAATTATTGAATGCATTTGAAATTACGCCCTAAATTATTGAATGCATATGAATGCCCGAAATAATTGTGTTTCGCCGCAGGGTTGTGTGCTAAGATTATAATAAAGATTTTTCTATACAATGGATTGTCGCAAAAATGCACGCAGTTATCTGCATTTGATAGATTGCATGCACTTTCACTGTCCTCTTCTCCTTTTTCATTTTCTGTATCAGAAAGATCATCATTCCTCAGTAAATAAATGGCTCTTTCTAATAATACAAACTCTTTTTTTCGCTTTGGCATGATAAATAGTGAAGGAATTTTTTTGCCTTTCACAAAACTATTAAATCAGATAAGAAATCAAAATAGAGAGTTAAGTTGTAACTATCTATCTAGTCCCAGTGATGCCATTTGGAATCATGTATATTTACTATGCATTGTTGCTGAAATAAAAATACAATTGTTGAATTATAAATACATAAATATGAACTTCATACATATTACAACTTATATTTAAAAAATTGTAATTTAAAAAAAAGGAAAAGTGGGAATAATATTTTTTTTCACATTCATGTTTTCACTTCACGTTTTAAAAGGAAATCAAGCAATACTTTTCAGTTTCTGGAACCTCTGCTACCATCTATTTGAGAAATAAAATAATACTGCTGAAAAAACAGAAAAAGTGTCTTTTGAATGACACCAAACAAAATCTCCGAGATTCCGTTTTTAAATATTAAAAAAAAAAAAAAAAAAAAAAAAAAATCGTGAATGTCATGATGCCATTTGGCATCACTGGTTCCGAAAGGGTTAAACAGATATTAATAAAAGGTTTCTTCATTTTATTAAATCATATCACGCGTTATTAATTCCCTGACCTCCGAGCAAAAGGGCAGAATTGTAATGTTGTTTTCTCTGTATTTTTAATAAAATTCTATTTCTTAAAAAATCTACCTAAAAATAACCAGACTTTGACACCTTTTCCTCAATAGGAAAAATCTCAATTCGTATGATATCTAAAAGCAACTTTGTATCATATCAAATGTTTTCTTTTTTTCAAAAAAATAAACTTACTTTATTGGACAAAATAATTATACAACAAGAAATATATAGTTTCTTGGTAAATTATACAAGAATGTAATTCTTTATAATTAAATACATGTTGAAATTCATTTCCGATATCGCCTTTTTAAATTACTCAAATTTAATTTACGCAAACTGAAGTAAATATTTTCATGTTCAGCAAACATTTTTATTATTAAAAATATCATATCACATATTATTAAATGTTAATTATAATATTAGATAATCATACAAAATTAGCAACATTAACATCAATATTAACATAAATATTATTTTGTTACATGTGCATGTAAAAATTCAGTTATTCAGCTGAAAATGTATACTTGAGAATTAAAAGTATCCGATAAACCGATTTACCGGGTAGAGAGAACTGATGAATGCATTATAAAATCTATTCGGAAACGTTTCCGAAAATGACGGTCAGCTAAATAAAATTTATTTTTATAAATGTTTCTTTACATTTCGAAAAGAAATTGAATCCTGAGGTTTCTAAAGACAAAGAAACGCTTTTCGAAATCTTGGATGACTCGGAAGAGACTATTGTATATGTGATTATAGTAAAGTTTCGCAGAATAAGAAAATTTATCTTCTTTACATGCTTTCTTTCAACTTACAGTTCTCTTTGTATGTGAGAGTCAAATCTTCTTACACATTTTTCACCCACTTCCTGCTGACATAAAGCTTCGAAGTTTTGAATATACAGTTAGACCCCGCTAGAGCGGACCATCTGCGGACGGGCCCACCAGTATGTTCACTATAACCAATGGTTCACTATTTCCAAATTGTTTGAAAAAATATTTTTTAGCATATGATATAGTATTGTTAAAATAGTGATTATATTTTTGCTTACAAATTATTTATTAAATACTAATTAAATAATAAATCAAATGTTGAAAAGAAAAATAGTTACTTATTAAAACTTTACTTTATTTTTACTTTCTATGGTAGAAATTAGTGACTTTTGATTGAATACAGTTCGATTTTAAGTAGAGTATTAATTTTCTTGCGAACAATTAGTAAAGTATCAATTATTTTCTCGTCAACATTTTTTGTAGAAAAAAATGCTCGGAACATTCGCTACAGATTTTACTTCCGAGATAGTAGGTGCCGAAATTTCAAGTTCTTCTTCAACATCATCTTCTACATCTTGTTCAGCATCGTTCTTTTGTTTAACTTCAGATACACTGTCATCATCTGTAAGGGTACCAGAAGTGGACACTTTACCATCGTAAGATTCGAAGTGCTCAGTAACGTCCCTTGGAGAAATGTTCACTGTATGTTTTTACAGCCACAGAGCTATTGGTAAGTTTTCTTCGTCGTCTTCGTCCTGCACTTTAGCATTTTCCCCTTCCAACAACACATCCCTCGAAAGTCCTGTGCGTCGGAAACAGTTGCGGATTCTTGCTGATATCACCTGTCTCCATGACTTTTCCAACAGAACGACTGCTTCCGACAGATTTTGTATTCCGTGTTGTAGTTTTCTGAAACGGGCATCACTAGCTGTTTCCTATAATGGGACTTCAGGCTGCGAATAACGACCAGGTAATTGGGCTGCAGCACAGAAGTCGTATATGGAGGCAAAAAACGAGCTTAATGCACTTCATATTTTCTAAGTGGGATGAGCTGTGCAATTGTCGACAAGGAGAAGAATTTTACGTTTTTGTTTCAACAGGTTGTCCATTGTCGAAGTTCTTCAAAAAAATTGGAACACATCCAAGGTTTTTGATTTGTTTTGTAGTTGAGAATAGTTTTTTAACATTTTTAGAACACCTCGGATTTTGGGATTTACTTACGATAGTTAATTTTTGCTTTTCTGAGCCATTGATATTTGCAAATACAAGAACAGTTATTCTCACCTTCAAGAGCTTCCCATTACTGCACTTTTCTCCTTTAAATTTTAACCTCTGATTGGGGGTCATTTTGTGAAACAATACCGCTTCGTCAGCATTAAAGATATTCTTGTCTTCATAATATAGGATTGCATCCGACAACACTTTGACTTTCCACTTTTCTATATCCGATGCACAAATATTTGCTGCTTCACCAACAATCTTTCTACAAGAAATATTGTTCCGTGTTTTGAACCTATCTAGTCATCCGTTAGAGCGCACAAAACCGTTTTCTTCGAATCTTTTGGCAAACTCACTCCCATTAATTAGAAACATGGGTCGGGTCTTAAGAAGATTTCTATCCCATTGAATGGTGAATCAATTTAACAGAGCTCCTTCCACGTTTTTCCTTTAAGTTCAAAGTAGTTTTTCCGAAGAATCCAAATTTTTTTCTTTTGCAGCAAGAATCACAGTGGTTTTCCAAAAGTTGCAAACTTAATTTTTTGACAAGGATTCCTTGCGTAGTGCCGATTGTTTGGTTCCATCTTCAATACGTTTAATGATTTTAATCTTATCCTAAACTGAAAATGGTTTCCTTTTTACAGAATTCCTCATTTTCACGAAATTTCTAGCTGCTTCTGAAAAAAGAGTTCTTATCTCAAATCAATCTTAAGAATAATTAAGAGAGACTCTATAATACGAGAGTCGTTATTGGACTGATCGGATTATATAAAGGGGCGGGGGAAGGAGTAAGCACCATAAGTACAAGTAAACACCATACGCTTATTGCTGGAATTAGGGTAATTCCACATAAAATTATCATTTTGGAGGGGGAATAAAATTTAAAATATGTTTAATTTAAGGGTATGATTGGTTAACTTGATATTTTTATACAAATTATTTTATATAATAAAATCCTAATAAAAAGGCATTGTAAAATACTGTTTACAAACAAAGTTAAATACCATTATTGTCTTTGTAAAGTCATAATGTTACGTCAGTTACACAATAAAAGTTACCTGTGTAAATGTCATTTTTTTCTTTTTTATTATTAAGAAATTATTTAAACAAGTTACTGTTATAATTTGGCATTACTTAGTGTTGTTGAGAACATAAAATAATTTTTTTTTAACGGGAGAGTTTGATAATTTTTTGACTTCAATGAAGGCAGAAAAAATGTTTGTATATTTTATGTTACGTCAGTTACAGAATTTTGAATTGGACAAAAAGAGAGATTGCAATAATCTGTAGGTGTTTGGGTATTGAGTCCTTAGTAAGAAATATTTTAAATTGTAAAAAATTATTCTAGCTTTATTAGTAAATATTCTACACAGTTTTGAAAACAAAGTTCGATAATAAAATGTTACGTCCGTTACGATGCAATTGCCCATTAGGGATGAGTGAAGAAAAGAGGTTTGTTCCTGAACGGGGAGGTAGGGGAAGAAGAGTCATGTGCTGTGTAATAATTTGTTCACCCTAATTTCGATGATAGTGGAAGAGTGATATTTGACAAAATGTAAAGGAGTGTCATCATTTGCAGTCACAACTAGTGCAAGTTTAAAGTTACAGAACTGAAAAAAAAATCTGATGAAATAAAATTTGAGTCAACTATAAAGCAACTACCAAGTTCTAAGCTGTACACTATAAGCGTATAAAATAACATTAGTTAAATGGGAGTATAATCGAGACCACAAAAAAGTTCACTGCATCCAAGGGGAATACTATATACCGGGTTGATTATAGCGAGGTTTGACTGTAGATGTATTCCTGAAAACAATGCAGGACTTAAACATTCATTTTTCAAGATTGGATCCCTAAGAGTCCCCAAATTGTTAAAAACAAACTAATTTAAGGGGGTCTCAGGACTCTTAAAATTGGAAAAAAAGAAAAAAAGACCATTTTCAACATTTAATGTTTTAAAATGTATATGATTTTAAAACACAAGGATGAAATGAAAGATATTTACGCATTTTTTTTTCAAACTCGCTTTTGCTAGAGAGTCTCTTACTCGGGACGTGGCTGGGATCTATGAAACTTGCTTCCGCAAAAGAGTCGGAATAAGTGGAAGAATAAATTGCTGCGGAAGAATAGGGGCCGCTCGCCGCGGCGGTTCGTCCGCAGCCCTTTATTCTTCTACTCTAGTCCGACTCTTTTGCGGAAGCAAGATTCTTAGGTCCCCGGGACTCTCCACATTGAAAAAAAAAAATCAAAAATTGAAACCGGACAAATTTAAAAGGGAAATTACACATATTAAAGACACCGAAAAGCGGGAAGAGTTGGGTTCGGGGCGATGAAGCTACCGGACGACTCCTAGCTGCTTCTAGCTCATTATTAGTCTCGGTCGGCGGACGGGGGAGGGCGGGTGGGTCGACCGCCGCGGCGAGCGGCCCATCTTTGTCCGCAGCCCTTTATTCTTCTACTCTAGTCCGACTCTTTTGCGGAAGCAAGATTCTTAGGTCCCCAGGACTCTCTAGCGAAAGCCAGATTGAAAAAAAATGTATGTTCTTTTATTTCATGTATTTAAAGAATTGCAAGATGCAGAATTATGGTATTTATAGGGAGCTCGAAACTGTTAGACATTTGTCGAGCCGAAAGTTGGCATAACAGCTTACACGCAGGATTACAAAATAAATATTGCAACTAAAATGAAAATGTTTATGCCTACTTATACTTACGATTGTAATAAATACCCTGAACTTAAATAGATTTGTATCTAAAGCATTTTTATATTATTAATGCAAAGTTGTATTTAGCTAATACAAAATTTTGAAAATTTCAACGGAATAATCACCTGAAAAAAATATTTTCTGAAAAACTAAAAGGAAATTTTATGTTCAGATTATACAGACTAACATGAAATATATGTTTTGAAAATTTCATGAAAAAAATATTCAGAATTTTATGAGGTATCCTGCGCGTTATGCCCAAACACGTCATTTGGAGAAAAATGACTTCAAAGTTTCGGAAACGCCACTTGAGCTATTGAGCAGATATAATTCTAAAAGCTAAAATTTCTGTTCTAATAGGAATTTCAAGGACCAATTGATTGTTGAGAAAAGATAGGAGTTTAACATCTAAAAAAATTTAAATTTCGCAAATTTTAAAGATTTAAGAGTCCTGAGACGACTTAATTAGAATGAGTCACATAAATACTATGGGATTCATGACTAGTTTGCATTGAGTGTATCTCTCAATACGCCTCGAATGGCTTTAAAATTAATTAAAAGCTATCTCAAAATACGTGGTACGGACTAAGGCAGCGTTGAAACTTTGCGACTTCCTTTCGAAGCGCGCTTAGCACAATGTCAAATTTAAACTTTGAACAAATGTTTCGTTTTTTGGCTACATTGTAGAAAGAAAAGTTATTACTACGCTGAATTTAGTTTTATAAATGCCAAATGAAGTTTAAATATGCACTGCTTTTACTGTCAGTACCAAATTAAGTTCATCATAAACAGATTAGGATAATATTAAAAGAAGAGTTATACGAATAGCTATATTTGATATTATTTAGGTTCCATATCTCTTTGAACTTTCATGGTATACCCATTTACACTTTTCTAATATATACAGAAAAGTGTAAACCAACCCTATGTTGTATAGTTTTTTACAAAGTCTTAGTATTTTTTTAGCAACTTTTTTTTTTTTTTTTTTTTTTTTTTTTTTAATAATACAATTACAAATTCAAATATTTATTCTACGGAACCACTGTGAGCGCGGATCATATTCTCACATGTCTGTTTATTTAAAAAAAGTAATGGGCTTAATCTTAAGATTTCCGGAAGTAAATATGTTACATGTAAAATTTCTGAATATTTCTTAAATATTTCTTGAAGAAAATATAATTATTAAATGAGGAAATTCTAAATTAAATAATATTTTAATTTAAATTTATCTGTAACTATCAGAATATCAGACTTCCAGAGCACAACAAATTAAGTGTTTTTAGAAGTAAGTTTAGTATACATTTATATAATTACGTCTGTTTTCTATAGTATGCTGCGCCCTTTCAGAAATTAAAGAAATATAAATGTTATCCTTTGTTGTCGTTAAAGAACAGAAAATTTTAAGGTATGTAATTTTTAATGTTGAAACCGAAAAATAAATATAAAATGAGTAATAATAAATGTTTTAGGCAAGGATATCTGTTTTATAAAATGCTCTACAGTCAGAAAAATCTATATTTTTTCAATTATTAAATGCCAGACTACATAAGTTGACTGTTGTACTTTATATGTTTTGAGCATAAACGGATTTAAAATTTTTAATAAAATAACTCAATATTTTTTTCTGTTACTGGAGGTTTTCACAAAAAGAACATGTCTAGAGAATTAGTTTTTTTCTTGTTTATATATTTAAGAATATGACTCAGTTAACCCTTATAACACAAAATAATTTTTCTTCTACTAAAATTTTAAATAGTTCTAAAAGGATAGTTAGAGGAAAAGTTTGAATAGTTAGTAAATTAAATGACATTTAAATACAAATTTGGTAGAAATCCAGAAATAAAATACTGCAGAATTCCAGAGCAAAACAAATTCGTTATCAGTACAAGTAAATAAAAACAGACATTTATATAATAATGTCTGTAGCTTATGATGTACTGCGTTCTTTCAAAAGTTACAAGAAATATAAATTTTAGTTCTACGAAAAACTGAAGTTATGTGGTCTTAAAAATTGCAACAGATTCATAAATATAAAAGGACTGAGTGCTTATTTTTAAGTCTGAGATAAACACATCTGTTTTATAAAATGCTAGACATTCGGACATAAATGTTTTTTTTTTCTTTCAAATCTGGATTCTTTAATATAATGTTATATTTTATATGTCTGGAATTTAACTATTTTTATTTTTTATCTTTTGAATGTAATAACACAGGAGTTTGCTATTCTTGAAGGTTTAATAAAAAAAAATATGTGCATAGTATTTCAGATTTTCTTTTTAGGGTTCCGTACTTAAAAAGTAAAAACGGAACCTTTATAAGATCACTCTTGTGTCTGTTTGTCTGTCACAGTTATTTTACTCGTAAACTATGGGACGTGGAAATTGGGGGAAGTAATAAAGAATATTAACCCACATAGTTATAGATTTTTAAACAGATTTTCACAAATATATTTCGGGAAAATATAGAGGGGCTGATTAAGTTACTTTGACAAAAAATCATTTCTTTGAATACCGTGTAAAAGATTTCGTATCGCTGAACTCACAAATACATTTATTTTAATTTTAGATATTATATTTTTAGAGATATCGTCGAAAATGTAGTGCAAAAATATGTGGCTCCTCTATTTCCGAATCTACTGAAGCTAAAATTATGAAAAAATTATAGTTAGTAGATGTTAATTTAAACCTTATAGGAAAATTCTAGCGATTACCTTAGGTCACATACTTTTTGAGGCAAGCGCATTTTTTAGTTACACATAATTTTCGATTTACGGGCATTCAGCAAAGGTGTTGAGGAGTGCTGAAGGTACCTATCGTAGCAGACGTATAAAAGCATTGTTGATAAGGATTTTCGAAAAAAATCGAAAGACACTTAAAGACACAGACGGTTTGGACGTGCATAATGACAGGGGTGGCTTACTCTATGTATCATAGTATTTTAAAGCCTAGATAACAACTTTTAATTATATATTTGTGTAATACAATGCCCAGTAGCAGTATAAAAACAATAAACGTAAAATTGTTAAAAGCAGACTAATTAGAATTAATCACGCAAATATTATGAGATTCGCGACTAGTTTGCGTTGAGTGGGTCTCTCAATACACCTCCCGTGTCTGTAAAAGTTAATTAAAAACCCATCTGGAAAAACACGGCAGGAACAAAGGCGGCATTGCAATTTTGAGACCTCCTTTCGAAGCACGCTTAGTGAAATGTCAAGTTTAACCTTTGAACAAGGGTTTTAGCTGAAATGCGAAATGACGTTTAAATATGCGCTAGTTTCATTGTCAGTACCGAGTTAAGTTCGCCATAAACAGATTAGCATAAGATTAAAAAAATAGTTATACAAAGTAGCCTTATTTGATATTATTTAGACTTCACATCTCTTTGAACTTTTATGGTATACCCATTCATACTTTTCTAGTATATCAACTATATCCAACCCTACGTTGTATAGTTTTTTACAAAGTCTTATTGTTCAATTTAGTAACGATTTTTTTAATACTATAGCTAATAATTCATATATTTATAGTACAAAACTCTCTGAGCGCGAGTATTACTCGCACTTGACACTTTATTATTATTATGTTTTTTTTAGTTCTGTGTTAATACTCCGATAAGTGGTCTCAAAAATTGCGTTTTCAGATAGTAACTCTGCTGTAAAATAAAAAATATATAATTTAGACACAAAAAAGTTATCGACTCTCAAACTTCCTAATATTGGGCGTCAAAATGCAAAAGGTCTCAATGCTAGGTGCGAGCTGCACCAAAAGTGGTTCCCTTGTCAGTTCTAATGTGCTCTAATATCTAGAAATGTTTAATATCTAGAATAGTTTTTTACAAAGCCTTAATTTTCTATTAGTAACAATTTTTTTAATAATACAGTTAATAATTCATATATTTATTGTGCGGAACTCTTTGAGCGCCAATAATACTCGCACTTAACCATTTTAATATTATTATTGAACCGCGAAAAAAAATCCCGCGTAGATTGTGAAGAACTTTCCAACAATTCCAGCTGATTTTAACACAACTTCATCTTTTGGTACATTGAATGAAGAAAACAAATAACATGGATAAAATCCAATTTCGGCAATTACCTCCCCTAGTTGATAAAGGTATTCTAATTTTTTTGTGCTTTCCTGTATATAACCTACAGATTGCTATACTCATAAAAAAGTGTGCTAAAATTTAATTCAGCTTTAAAATACATAAACCTGTTCAAAATTCCCTTTTAGCAATTTCATAGATTGTATGTATATATTTTATCAAAATAAAACTATGTGTTTGTACTTCACATTTTTTCTTTCTAGAATATGGAACATTGAGCAATGAAATTAATGTCAGTTATTCGTATGGGCCAAAGAGTGTCATAATATCTCTTGAAATATCAAATTATATGTCAAATATATGTTCTGAAATAATTTTCTTTCTCTAAGTTTTAATTGGATTTCTGCAGTGTTAGCAAAAAAGATTTCCTCATTCGTTGTCAAAGTTAAGAAGGACAAAGAAAAATAATGGGATATCGTGTGATATCCGAATTTGTGAATAAATATCCTCGTTTTTTATGTAAACTTATTTAATGATTTTTAGCTTACATTCAAATTAAAAAAAAGTAATCTAAAAATATCCGTCTGATTTACTTAAAATTTTCTATAATTATTATAGAAAAGCTGAAAGATTTCCATATTGTTATTGATTCGGTTAAAATATAATTTTTTCCGAATTTGTTTAAACTGTAGATGAATAGATTGTGATGGAACACGATGTTTGATCAGAAGCACGGGTATTATGATCACAATTGGATGTTTATGTCCAAGAAATATAAACCCACACTAGAAATGATCAATAAGGTTACGTGGGACAACATGTCATGATTTTACAATATGACTCTGGAGATTCTGGCAATTCAGTTTGCAAAAGGCTAATATTAATTTGAATTAAAGTCTGAACCTTTGTAAAAATGTTCAGTTATGTTCCCTGTATCAGACAGAAATGTTCAAAATTACATTTTAATATCTAATATATATATATATATATATATATATCATCTTTCTTTCCTCACGGGTCCTGTTGCCCCATAAAAATGGGGCAACAGGCAACAGGACTATTACTCTGATCTTAGTTTAATTTGCATTTGGTGAAGAAATACAGTCACTGGACTACATAGAATTCCACAACTACTCTAATATTAGTTTCATTAGCATTTAATGAAAAATAGTGCTACTGACAACATAAGAGTTCTCTATTAGTCTGATGGTAGTTTGATTAGCATTTGGTGATAAAATACTGCGCCAGGAATACTTAAGAAACCACTTTTACTCTAATATTAGTTTAATTAGCATTTACTGAAGAAATACTGTCACTGCACTACATAGGAATCCATTATTACTCTAATATTAGTTCCGTTATCATTTGGTGAAAAGTAGTGCCAGTAGATTAATCTATATTAATCTATATATAAATTAATATAGATTATATAACAATTTTCTATAAGTCTGATGTTAGTTTCATTAGTACTTTGTGATACAATACTGCTACAGAAATACGTGAAACAACTATTACTCTGATCTTAGTTTAATTAGCATTTAGTGAAGAAATACCGCTAATAGACTACATAGAAATCCACTATTACTCTAATATCTGTTTCATTATCATTTGGTGCAAAATAGTGCCAATAGACTACATAAGAATTCTCTATTATTCCGATGTTATTTTCATTAGCATTTGGTGAAGAAATATAGACTTTAGACTACATATGAATCCACTATTATTCTGTTGTCCATTTGATTAGCTTTTAGTGAAGAAACAGAGCCACTAGACTACAAAGGAATCCACTATTATTCTGATGTTAGTTTGATTAGCATTTGGTGAAAAAATAGTGCCACCGGACTACATAGGAATTCTATATTACTCTTAATATTAGTTTCAGTTGCTTTTGGTGACAAATACAGCTATTAAGTTACACAGGAATCCGCTATTAGTTATATGTAAGTTTCATTAGCATTTGGTAATAAAATACTGCCACCTGGTGTCTATTTTATTCGCTTAGGTGGAGAAATAGAGCCACTGGACTACAAAGGGATCCACTATTACTCTGATGTTAGTTTAATTAGCATTCGGTTAAAAATTACTACCACTGGACTACATAGGAATTCTACATTACTCTAATATTAGTTTCAGTTGCATTTTGTAAAAAATACATCCATTAAATTACACAGGAATCCACTTTTAGTTATATGTCAGTTTCATTAGCATTTGGTAATGAAATACTGCCACTGGAACACGTATGAATACACTATTATTCTGGTGTTCGTTTCACTAGCATTTGTTGAAAAAATAGAGCCACTAGACTGCAGAGGGATCCAATATTATTCCGATGTTAGTTTGATTAGCATTCGGTGAAAAAATAGCGCCACTGGACTACATAGGAATTTTATATTACAGTAGCCTCCCGCTTAACCGGCCTAAGCGGGACCGAGGGTTAGCCGGTTAAGAAAAATCCCTGTTAAAGCGGAAAAAAATGAAATGTAAAAAAAATTGTTGTAAAAAAAATGTTGTAAAAAAAATTAATTATGAATCTGGCGTAATTTAATTAATTAAACCCGTACGATGTATTTAGCTTTTCAATTTGCGTAATTTAAAAAAAGTACATATTTTCTATATTTTGTGAAATGAATACTAGTTATAATTAACTGAATTGAAAGAAAAATTATCGCTGATAACAAATAATGAAGAATATTTAACACAAATTAAATTGTTGAAAATCGTGACACACACCTTTATAAGAAGTTGAAATTGTTGTGCATTATGTATATTTAAGTTAATCAACCATAAAGAAATCAGTGACCTTCTTCTGTTGAAGGGAAGATGCCCGACATTTTGCAGCATAATTTCTCTTTAACATCATAAGTTTAACCGAGGAAGCTGTTAGACAGTGCTCAACATAGCGTAGCGCCAACTTCAATGCTTTTACTCCTTCCGTATGAGGAATTTTAGCAGTATCAACATCAACAGGATCATCACCAGACTCCTCTTCGTATTGAAGAACATCAGTTACAGTCCTAATTATACTCTCGTCAAATAATGTTTCATGCTTGAAATCTTTATCAGACTCAAACAACTCCTATACATCTTCTACTGTGATCTGTTCACATCCCTGAAGCTTTTTAAATGTTTGTACAAAACAGTTTGCAGATAGATAAGACCTTATAGAGTTCCAGGGGGAGGGGGGAGGAGATTGCACTTTTGACCATTAAAAACACAAAACGTTAGATCTTCCGGGGGGACATCTCATTGTTACTGGGGGGAGTGCCCCCCCCCCGTCCGAGCCACACCCTCAATTCAACACTGTTGAATGTCAACGTGGTATACTTTTAGAACCGACGTTTTCTTTTCTCAATTTTGCATCCTTTTCCTCGGGATCCCTTCATCCATGAATTTTGCATGTTGGAAAAAAAAGTCGGCCGGTTAAAGCGGAGTTCTGGTTAAGAGGAGGTCGGTTTACCAAACCATGGGAATAAGGCGCGCCGAGTCGTTTGAAGGCATATGGAATTAAAAATAAAAGATATTGCAGACAAAATTTAGGATAAGAATTTATACGTTGGAAAGGAAAGATGCAGATGTAGAGATCCAGTCAAAAAAATAAAGAAAGGAAGCATGAGAAAGATCCCGCATAGCAACCAAATTCAGCATACAAATGTACTGGGTAAATTGTTTCTATGCGAAATAAAATAGCATGCCTCTTTTAATCTACGATTGCCTTTTGTGGTATTTGAGAATTAAGAGAGAGAAACGAGAATGTATTTCTAAAGGAAAAGAGCGATGAAAATAAATTTAATTTATGATTTAATACAGATATAAAAATATTGGAATTTAGTCAAATAACCTTATTTTAAAAAGGGTGGGGTAACGGAAAAAGGTATTAATAGAATATGGGAAGGAAATATTCTTCACAGGTGGTATATGACAAAATAAAACAGATTCAGTTAATCATATGATTGGAGATAATCAATGGTCCTCGTCGAATTGCTAAATTACTATTTGTAAAAACCTAAAACTCACAAAGATTTTAATTGATAAAGGAGGTATTTCACAATAAACGCAAATAAAGATTTGGAACTCTGCATCTCATTTTCTCAGAATGATCATTCTGTCACTTACCACCTTTATCATTTGAGCTCTTCAAATGTAATATAAAGATATCTGAATTAGAAAACTGTAGATGAGATGGTTTCATAACAATATACTTCTGATGTTTGGTTTTATTTAAAGACTTCTAAAGAAATGCTGTGGTGGCCAAAGTTGTGGACATTTTTTAAAAATTTCATGTTTTATAACTTTGTGTGCTTATAGAATATATTAATTTTCACTTAAATACAAATATTTATACATTAAATTCAAGGAAATGTTATGTAGAATTCAATGTAAAAAAAAACAGAATGAAAATAGCTGCATTACAAAAAAAGTTACGTTTACTTCAGTATAAAATACAAACAAAATTAGTCATGAATGCTGAAGTGTATTGCAATAAAAGCTTCCTAGCCAATCAAAATGACAGTTCTGAGAACCAATTAAATGTCAGTAACTGAACTGTAGTATATTTTGATTTGTAAAAGCGGCATTTTCCTGGAATTAATTTTTCAGATGGGTGAATACCAGTGTAAGTAAATATAATATATATATATTTTTAAATATTTCTATTTTTCTTTTAATGCAAATAATTTAAAACAATGTCATCCATAACAAGAACTGATTGGACACTTAAAAAAAGGAGCAGAATTTTCATATTGAGAGAAAACGGTCTCCCTTATGCTGATATTTCATTATTATGATATTTCATATATTTTATTGCAAGACAAGTTGGTGGATCAGACACTTTATCTGGTGTACGAAAGAGTTGCTTACGTTACAAAGAAACTAAATCCGGGATAAATAAGGCAAGATCAGGCTGAAAAAATGCCCAAGTGTTTCTGACGATAGAAAGATAATAAATTCAATTAAATTTAAAAAAATCAAAAAAACCCGACTACATAAAAAGCGAACTAATTAATTATTTCTCATCAATGTGAAACTATTTTTTATATTACTAACCTATTTTTTTATTTACTTGTATAGATGACTTTTAAGTTGTGTTTAATTGTTAGTTTTTATCTATAAACACTGTTTTGATGAGGCCTATAGAAGGTTATGAAGGTTAGAGTTGCAGTAAAGTTAGAGATCCTAAATACACAACTTCCAGGTTGTGTAATATTTAAACGGTGCTTCTGACTGTAAAATAGTCAATGAAATATCGTCTTCATTTTGAGAGACCTATCCAGTGATATGCCACTCAATAGGGTGCGTAATTTTTTTTTCTTCTCTACCGCCATTTTGAATTTATAAAAACAAAACCTAGCCTATAACCATCGGTCAGTTAAGTCGAATCGATAGAGACCTCATTCATTAAAATCCATCCAGCCGTTGGGATTTTTCGAGGGTATAAAGAAATCCACATACCCAGATACATGTGAAACACATAACCCTTCTTGGCAGTCGGGTAAAAAGGATATGCCTCAAAGGTAGGAGAATTTCATCAGATGCTGTTAGATGTGAAATGAATGCAATGGGTATTTCAGTTAGTTCAAGAAGATTTAAGAGAAGATCAGCAAGTTTTGGATTGAAAGATAGAATTCCGAGGGAAAAGAATCATTTTTTAATCTTCAGCAAGGGAAGAAACTAGTTTCTTTGAAAAAAAAAAAAAAAAAACACATTAATTGGTCAGAAAATCAGTGGAGGCAAATAATCCGGAGCGATGAGAGTAAAATATCGCTCTTTGGCAGCAAAAATATGTGAGACATAGAGCAGGGGAAGTGCTGCATCCTGATTGCATGGAAGCAACTTCAAAGAACCAAACAAATGTCATGATTTGGGCCTGTAAGTCTGCAGATGGTGTGGGCCACATTCAAGTGATTGACAGCATTCTGAATACAAAAAAAAAAGTATCGAAACTACCTGGAACCAAAATTCGTACCTTCCATCAGGGATTTCTTCCCCAATAAAGCACCATTTATGTTTCAGCAGGATTCAACGACATGCCCCACGGAAAAAATATGCAAAGATTGGTTTTAAAATAAAAGCATATAATTATTACCGTCGCCAGGAAACAGTCCTGATCTGAATCCTGCAGTAAATTTGTGGCGACGCGACTTTTGAAAATACTTGTGCAAAAAAAGCGTCTATCTAATACAACACAATTTATTGAAGGTATAACTAATTCTTGGTATCATGTGATTATAAAGGATGAACTCCAAACACTATTTTTCTCAACGAAAAGACGCTGTGAAGCTGCAATAAAAAACAAGGGCTATCCTACTAAATATCGAATGTGTAAGTGTAACTTTAAAGTATAATGAAATCTAAGATATATCTTATTTTTTGTAAGCATAACTGTTTTTTTGTAATGCAGATAATTCAGTCATGTTTTTTGTATTAAATTCTACATTAAATATTCTTGAATTTGTTAGAAACATTTATATTTAAGTGAAATTTATTATTAAAACATGGAAATTTCAAGAAATGCCCACAATTTTGATCAACACTGTACTAGTTAAAACTTTTTTATTTACATACAGTAAACTTGGTTAATTAAAACATTTTTCCTGTGAAACAATGAGAAACATAACATAAATATATACGGTATAAAATAAACAATACTAAAAACATAATGTAGGTTTTATTAACAAAAACACTTTATAGTAAAATTACCCAATCTTATCGAAATTAACCCTGGAAAAGATATTTATTTCATATTTAATAGTTTTTTATTTTAATTCTAATATGAAATAGGCGATGTCTAAATAAATTTTAGGACTGTCTAAAGTATGATGGCATATCTTTTCAGAAATATAAGAGTCCTTATACATAAAAAACAAACAACATAATATTTATATATTTTCCCATAACTGGATAAACTAAATTATCTGAGTTAGTAATAAAAGGCCGTTCCAGAAAGTAAGGAATCATTAGATTTCGTGTAAGTAAAATTAAAATTTGTCAGTATCCTGAACACCATTATGATGCGCAGCCATATCACGACGACATGATACACAATGTAAAATACAAAACGTCACGTTCAACAAAACGTCATGTCCTGTTGCAGTGATTTGAATGTCAATTTGTCTCTTTACTGCAGACATTGCTTGCAATACATACAGCTTACAATGGGACTCTCCCAAGTATAAGGCCAAACATGGCTATATCATAGTCCAATATTGGAACATTACCACACGGATTTGCATGAAATATAGCTTCAACACTGGGATGTTGAAATTTCGTTAATTTTCTCCAATATTGGTAAGAAATATTTGCTCAATTAAATAAAAAGAAACATCATTATCGGCAGTCCATTGAAAATACTATCTCCAGTGTAATGACAATATTGGATAAATATTGACTAAAAAAGTAAAAAACAAGTTTTTTTTTTTTTTTTTGTTTTTTTTTTTTTTTTGTTTTTTTTTTTACTGTTGATTTTGTAGTTCGTATCACAGTTAAAATTTTATAGTGCTTCTATGCATTTCTTTCAAAAACTTTCAATTTTCATATTAAAGTATGGCAGTTTTAGAAATTAATATTTTAATTTTTTAATACCAAATTATCTGTGAAAAGATCAGAAAGAATTACTCGTTTTAACACTATGTAAGTTTATGACTATTTAAGGAATGTTTCAGAAAAAAATGTTATTTTCTGATCTAATTTAGAAAAAAAAAAAAGAAACAAGGTTTGATCATGGTAAATTGCGTTTGACATAAAAAATAATATAAGTAAAAGAAGACATAACTTTCTTTAAATACATATACCCGTAATGTTTATTTTATAAGATATTTAAAAAAAGATGCAAGTTTTTGACAATTTACAGCAATATGCATTTACATATTAAGATAATTTAAGAAATCAGATCTGAAAGTATTATTTAAGGAATGGAAGACTATTTAAGGAATGCTTCAGAAAATATGTTATTTTCTGATCTAATTTATATAAAAAAAAAAGAAACAAGGTTTCATCATGGTAAATTGCGTTTGACATAAAAAATAATATAAATAAAAGAAGACATAACTTTCTTTAAATATATATACCCGTAATGTTTATTTTATAAGATGTTTAAAAAAAAGATGCAAGTTTTTGACAATTTACAGCAATATGCATTTACATATTAAGAAAATTTAAGAAATCAGCTCTGAAAGTATTGAAAAAAAGAGCATAAAACACCTGCTACTTCAAACTTTATAAGAATTTCTAAGTTAGTACAATAAATCACTCAAATAAAAATCATTACTTTGAGAGTTCTATTTTGAAAATTTTCCATATTTGTAAAATTAAAAGTTTTACTTTACGAAAACTTACAGTTTCAATTGAATTTTTTCGAATTTCATATGTGAAATATTAGACCAACAATCGATATATGAGGCGAAGATACATATGCTAAATGCTAGAACTTTCTCGAAGTATTGGAAATTTCACAAGCTTCTGTTATTGTACTTCAGGCTACATAGAAAACGTTTTCAAATTTTCAAATTTTAACATATTATTTTATAAAAGTGAAATTATATTTAAATGCCTGTATGTTCTCGAAAAAACTTTTTCACAAACACTTGGAAAACGGTTACAACTACAAAATATAGAAAACAAAATACAAAACAAGCCAGTAAAAATTCTACAACTTATTTATGAAATTTAAAATGGGTTGCAACCATAAAAACTGAGTTAGGCAATAAACAAGTAATATAAAACTTTTGTTTTTAAAGTCAATTCCTACTTAGGTCATCAAAGAAAAATTTAATATAATCCCTTAAGCTAATATTAGTTTTTGTTGCATTAAAATATCTGAATTTGTTGATTTTCTAAAAGCAAGTAGGTTTACAATGAAAGTCTATGGGAATTTGGCGAAATATTAGAGATATCGCCAGGTTGGCGTCACTTTAAGCGACTCATTTTGGTCGACAAATTTGGCGATAGAACAAGGTCCTCCCTATGGTAACCCCCCTTATAGATATGAAGATGTATTAAATGCTTCAATAATCAATGGCCGCCATCTTGTCTCCCATGTAAAACTAAAATTAATTAATTAAATTTTAATTAATGAATTAATATTTGAAAAAACTATATTAACATCAATTGTCATCCAGTACAAGTTTAAAAACATTTATTTCAACATGATAGGATGGATAATAAGTATTTTATTAACGAATGAAAATTTGAACAAGATATATATATATATAAATAAATAATTAATTAAATATAGGGGGAGTGTGAACTAATAGTAGGAATTGAAAAAAAATGACATTAACCCATTAAATCCGGAATTATTTTCCTCTTTAAAATATAAAACTTACATTTCACACCATTTCTTTTTTTAATAGCAATTTTTGTTTGATTTTATCAACTTTAAATTAACAAATAAACACGATTTTTCCGTTCAAAAATACTGGTATTCAAACAGAAAAATATTTGAAACCTTTCTGGTACAAAATGGTACCTCTAGGCTTTAATGGGTTAACAAATTTGTGCCAAATTTTTTTTTGTTCTCAAATTTGTTGGTAAAATGACTTTAAAATGTTGCAAAATGAACTAGAAAAATACTAAAAAAAATACGCTCAAAATTTTTGTATTTATTTGATAAAGTGTAAATGTGCTAAATATGGGAATATGCATAATATTTGTAATAAATATATATGCATTATTATATGTTTTGTCTAAATGTATGTAAAATGGACTTTTAAATTATATATTTTATACTATATTTAGTACTTTTATGAATTGCTAAAAAAAATATGTTTATTTCTTTACAGAGGCTAAAAATATTATACATATTAGTAATTATGAATTAAGAATAATCGTATTTGAGGCTTAAAAATAATTTTTTTTTCATAATCATCTTGAAAAGTACTTTACATAAATAACTGTCCCCTAAATGGCTAACAAAAATATGTACCCACTCGTGCCTAGCGCCCTATATTTTGTACGTTACGATGATGCATAAAAAATAGACTTGAACATATAATTTCACAATTTAAAAAATACATATTTCAAGGAAGTCTACAAGCTAAGATTATGACTTATTTATTTGCATTCTTTGGAGAAATAAACATAAATAAACTTACTTTTTACATTTCCCCACCTTGAAATATAAAACATCTATAAACTCCAAAAAAACCTTCATTTTAATCAAATAAATATACATCTCATGCTGACATCTTTCGGTAACAGATAAAGACAATCATAGATAATTATTTCATGCACACTGTAAAAAAAAATCTGTGAAGTTACTAAAGTTTTTCTAGGAAACTGGGATTCCTAGAACTTTTTATGTAACGTCAACAACAAAATTTCATGTAACAGACACACTTTTGCGCCGAAAATCAAAAAATCTGTAAGGTTACTAAGAATTTTTTTGGAAACTGGGATTCCGAGAACTTTTCATGTAACTGCAGCCAGGGTTACAAATAAAAGTTTAGTAAGATTACTAAAATTTTAGCAGATTCATTTGTAAAGTTACAGATTTTTGTAGCTTAACAAAAACTAGTTTTGTAGATTTGCAGCTTTTTTCGTACAGTTACAGGTGAAAGTTTAGTAAGCATGTATTTTTACATCTGTAGAACTACAGATTTTTTTTTACAGTGCAGTTTTCATGTTATAAAGGAGAAGAAAATTATGCAAATTTATTAAAGTTCGAATCGTCCCAAAAATGGGACGTTAGGCATAAAAGAGTTAAAAAATATTCAAGCTGAAACATAATTTTGAAATTAAAGAATACCACTTAAATTTACTTTTCCTATCTGTCTCTCTTTCCCATAAAAATATTCTTACAGATTTTCCTTGAAAAACTGCATGATATGATATGGTGTGATATGAGTATAGAATGTAGTATTAATGCAATTTCAAACAAGTTTTTAATCATCTTAATTGAAAAGGAAACCCTTTAATTTTACTTTCGCCACTGTCTGTCTTTTTCATAAAAATAATAATACTGGAGTTTAATTGAAAACCTATATGATATGATATGGTATGATACGATATTAATATAGAAATTTTCAACTTATTACTGAAATTTCAAAAATGTTTTTAATCGTAAAAATTGAATTTGATAACAAAAATATTAAAATTTATTTAAGCATCAACGAAATTTTGATAATTGAAAATAATTTGTTTAATTTATATTGGTAATTGCATCTTTTTATTTTACATATGTTATTGCTACATTTTCCTTAAAAAATTATGTGATTTAACTCCTCGTGTTGCAATTCAGAGCCTGATTTATCATAAGTACGTCCTCCCCTTTAGAGTCATGTTTTATTTCTAATAGTTATGGCACTAGCGTGTATTCAAGTCGGTTGGAATTAGCAATCTGCACAACTTCGAAGTCTGAATCACAGCCCGAGTATATTCGGGAATCCTTATTTTCTTCTTGTAAAAGTAATAACAATGTAGCACATTTTTTAAAAAGAATCTTCTAAAAATTATTCAACTATTTAAAAAAAAAAAATTAAACTATTTTAATTTTTTACTGATTGTCAAATTGTGTGTAATTGTCCAAGAAGCATTGATTTTTTTATTCCATTTTCATGGCTTGCCGACATTCAATCTGATAAATGCTTTAATATAAACATTTTCTATGAATATGGTTAAAGTTGTCTTTAAAAATAGTTCTAATTGCAATATAATGTGTGTTAATAAATTCAAATTATCATTTTTTACTACTCTCCTCCGCTGAATTCTCGAAATTTCAAAGTTGTTTATGTTTATTTTAGAATAAGTTTAGTCAAGTAATAACACCGAGTTATACCGCAAAAAATGGACTTATTTCTTGACAGATTAGCAGAAATGACTACTGTGCGACAGTAAGATTTTATTTTTACTGCCTTAGATAGACTACTTGGACTAGGAAACTAAGTCTGTAGAGCAAAGATATCCCAACCGGTCCCCTTTATTGAGTCCTAAAAAAATACAAAATTCGGCGAAGCTGAGCCGGCCGGTAAACGCGAAAGAGACAACAATAATCTTAATTCATTAAAACAGATCTATAATTTTAGCACTAATTGTAATTTCGAAGTCTTTTTATGCTCTAATGACTGTTTTATTCATTGTTGTACATACCACACTACTTTAGAACATAAATGGTTTTATTTACATAAATGTTTTTGCACAGTTTTACTAATAAACATTGTACAATTGCTCTTTCTTAAAAAATTGAAAAGAATAAAAATTATGGTTAATAAGCAATAATATCTTTCGAACGTTCAATATTTTTTTTATTATACTCAAATTTAAAGTATGAAAAACCATTTTATACATATAAAAACATGAAATTAAAACGGTATAAAATATTTCACAAGAACTTAATCACATTCTAAGTTTTTAATTACAGTGATAAAAGTAGTTTGACTGTTATATTTGTTTAATTATATTCTCAAACTGCACTTAAGTTTTCCTATGTTCAGTTCAATTATAGATTATTTCCGTTTACATACATCTTTTTTATGTCATATGCAGCATAATTTTTCTTTCCTAAAATATATGAAAGTATGTTGCATCTTACATCTAAAATCTGTTTAGGAAATATATGGTTTCTAATTTTTACATAGAATTTTCATCGTTATATAGGCAGGGTGAAATGAAGAAGTATAGATAAAACATATTAAAACAACTGAAGCAACACTCATTGGATTAGTCACAATTTTATGCAAAATGCTATTGTATGCTTTTCGAAGACAAACATATATATAAAGGAGAAATTTCTTCATCGAAAGTGTGAAATAAAATGAAAAAAAAATCTTAAAGCATATCTTTTGTGAACAGTTCAACACAGTTTAAGTAGTTCTATGCTTAGATATATTTAATCTATCAAAATACAGAAACATAGATAAATCATTCTTCTTTATCTTCTAAGGCAATGAATGGATTTTAATGTCTTTTGAAGAAGATGTTTTTGAAAAAAAGAACACATTTTCTGATAGTAAAAGATTTTGCATTTCATTTATCTAGAAAGCATGAATGATTTTTTTGTTTTCTTTTTATGTTTTACTTATGTAAATGTGGAAACATTAAAAACACTTTCAATTCAATGCATTATAATAGTTATATTTAAGCCTTTCTAATTATACTTGAGCGCTAATGTCTCACAATTCAAAAAACTGTAAACCTTAAATAAATTCATAAACATTTTGAATTAACATTTATAATATGTCTGGAATTTGTAAATCATAAGTAGTTCTATCCTTAGATATATTTAATTTTTCAAACTACAGAACTATAGATAAGTCATTCTACTTTATCTTCTAAAGCAATGAATTGATTTTAATGTCCTTTGAAAAAGATGTTTATGAGAAAAAGAACATATTTTCTGATAATAAAAGATTTTGCATTTCATTCTCTAGGATGCATGAATAATTTTTTTCTCGATATATCTACCTATGGTTTTGAGACATAACACAATAACAAATCATTGATATATTCTATTCAATGTTCTTATTGTTTCATGAAACATCTCATACAAGAATAACCCCCATATTTATAGCAGAAACATAAACCACTGAAACTTATATAATATTTAACTATTTAACAAGTTTAATTATACTTAAAAGCAAAAGCAAATAAGTATTTTATTACAACAATTTAAGGACAGTGAAATTCAGTCTGAAAATATAATCCCATAAGGATATAAAATTGATAAACTATGCAGCAATATTATTTAATTATTCTATAAAAAATTATTTCTTCTGCTTTCCTGAAACATTTTGTTTGAATGCAAAATGTTATGATGTAATAAAATAAATCACCAAGTGAACAAAATAACGCAATTCTTATAATTAAATATGTAAATACTACCTTATTGGTATACATCTTATACCTGTATAACTTTCAATATTCTACTATGAAATGCGGTTTAAATTTGAACCCTATTAAACACGTTTCGACACATAATTTAATTTTAGAAATAAATAAGTAAATTCCCCGAAAAAACATCAAATTAAGATTTTTAAAATAAATTTTCTGGTTCGTAACGTGTTTAAGTTGAGACAAATTAAATCACATTTCAGGAAGAATCGTTGGAGATTGGCTGGAAGCCAGATATCTTGACAGTAATATTTAAGATATAATACTTTATTTTGTTTTATTTATTTATTTATTTGTAAATATAATTTTTACTTCCAACAATTCCTAAATAAAGTGTCTAGATAAAACTGAATCATGATGTTTCAATTAAGAATTTAATGTCATTCAACGTTATTATTCTTCGTCCTCTTTTCATAATCCAAGAACTTGTCCATTTTTTACTCATTGCTGTAAACATCCACCCTATGATGCAGCATTCAGATTATATTTTGTAAAAAAAAAAAATTAAAAATAAATATTATTGTCTCAAAAATGCGATGCATTTTAAATTTAATTATACATTTCATTCAAAATTTTACAAATCTAACCAAATAAAACTTAATAAATAACAACTACTCTGTCAAGCAGAAAAGTATAATGAGACATTTTCCAGTTTAAAACTAAGACAACTTTTTCAGCGATTTAAAGCAATAGTTACTCTGTCATTTAGAAGAAGCCTATTTCCCACCAGATATCTATTTCGCCGCAGGTGTTTCTGTAAGACATACTTTCGTAATCTATTTGGCTTTTTAAAAAAATTATTTGATGTAATCAAGTTCGTTAAGTCAACTATACTATTTCAAGACTTCGTAGAGAAAATTACATATAAAATACTAGGGGAAAAATCCACTCTACTTTTAGTTCAGAAGAAATGTAGATTTTACCTAGTAAAAGGTGGGGTAAAAGATTTTTTTTTCATTTCTTTGTAATGATGCTAACATGTAAAAACCAAATTTTTTAACAAAATTTCTTAAGGCTAAATTTTCTGTGGCCTAAAAACAACAAAATTTTGGACCTTTTTTTATTTTTTTAAAATATTGCGAGACCCGTTGCCGTAGCACATTATTTGTCAGTTACAATATTAAAGAGTACAAAATTATCTGCAACTGTCATATTTACAACTTTTTTATACACTCAAAGCCAAACATGTTCTTTACATCCTAGAAGTTCAAGAACAATTCGCAAATAATGTTGGTAGATATTCGACAAAACGTGTGCAATCGAAAGCATCCACTCCCTGTCTATTGGAGGACAGTGTAGAATGCGCATGGGGCAATTAAAACATGAATATATCGAATATTTGATGAGATATGGGCATTTTATGAGATAATTTTTAACTGCGCATGCGCGGAAGATTTCAAAATTTTTATTTGATAGTTTGGTAGTCAGTATTTTGGGGCAACTTCTATAAAAAGTCCAGTCAAATGTTGTGACATCTTAGAAAGATATAGTGAGCTGATTGAAAAGTTGTGGAAAATCCCTTATAATAAAGCTATTTTTAGGAAGAAACTCACTATATCGACCCTATCTTTGTGAATTTTTGTGATATTTGACTGAACTTTTTATATAAGTTGTTCTAAATAGCTGACTATCAATTTATATAATAAACATTTTACGATCTTCCACGCATGAGCAGTTAAAATTTATTTCATACAAATGCCCATATCTCATCAAATATTCAATATAATCATGCTTTAATTGCAGTATACTGTTACTACTGTTCTTTGTCAGGTTTTTGGAAAGTTGTGTTACATTTGGTTGAAAACTCTGTATGCTCACAAAAAACTTTTAAATTTTTCACAAAAACGTTAACATCTTCACGAATATGAGTGCTATGCTTACACAAATGCATACAAACGTTGAACAGGACCCAAATAGGCATTTACCACAGTGACCAACCATTTCCAGCCTTTTCTGTTACATAGGTCATCGCAAATATTATTTTATTATTAAATTTATTATTACCCCCTAACTGTACCCCCCCCCCCCCCCCGATAAATCTTCATCGAGAAATATAAAATCAAACATGTTCTTTACATCCTAGAAGTTCAAGAACAATTCGCCAATAATGTTGGTAAATATTCGACAAAACGTGTGCAATCGACAGCATCCACTCCCTATGTTTTGGAGGCCAGTGTATAATGCGCATGGGGCATATAGAAAAGTTCTTCATTTCGCTTAAGATATTCTATAAAATTCCTTATTTTTCTCGCCAATTTTTTTTTTAATTTCATGCGTGACAAATGTATGTCATAATGCATATAGAGTGAAACCCTTGAATAGTATTTAAAGGGAAAGTAAAAAAAAAAATAAATAAATAAATAAATGAATTTGAAGGACCCCTTGTCCCTTTAATGTGTTTCTTAACCCATTTATGTCTAGCGTACCATTTTTGGGACGTTTCGAATTATAACAATTTTTTTTTTCTTCTTCTTTACAACATTAAAATTGTATGAAGTAATTGTCTATTGTCTATAAATGTCTTTATCTTTACTAAGAGATGACAGATTGCTGTTTATTTGCTTAAAAGAAGGCCTATTTTCGGTGTTTATAGATTTTTCATTTTTCAAGATAGTGAAATGTAAAAAGTAAGTTTATTTGTATTTTTTGTATCAATGATCTAAATAAATAAGTCATAATCTTACCGTTTAGACTTCTTTCAAATACGTATTTTTTTTTAAAATTGCGAAATTATATGTTCATATACAAGCCTATTATTATGCATGTTTGTAATGTGCAAAATATAGGGCGCGAGGCGCAAATGGGTGCATGTTTCTATTAGACATTTAGGAGGCAAATATTTATGTAAAATCTTTTTCAAGATGATTTTGAAATAAATCGTTTTTTAGCCTCAAATACGATTATCCTTAGTTTGTTATTAATAATACTTATAATGTTATTAGTCTATGTAAAGAAATATACTTTTTTAATAGTTCATAAAAATACAAATTATAGTATATAATATACAATTGAAAAGCTTAATTTATATAAATTTAGACAAAACATATAATTAAGCATTTTTCCACAAATGGATATTCCCATATTTATTACGTTTACATTTTATCAAATAAATACAAAAATATTTTAGCGTAATTTTTTTTTAGTATTTTCCAGTTAACTTTGCATAATTTTAAAGTCATTTTACCAACAAATTGAGAAAACAAAAATTCAGGGATCAATGGATTAATGTCAATGATGTTAGTTTTTCCTGTTTGACTGCAAAACATGTTTGTTAAAAATGAAAATGTTTTATTGGGAATTGATAGTATCCAAGCTATATGCCAAGTAAAGGAAACTGAATAATACAGAAAAAACAACTAACTGGGTATGTTTTCAAAAATTAATGGCAGCAAAAATCTTTTTTTTGTACGCTATTTCTTTTTCCCAACAATTAAAGTGTCGTCTCCCAAAAATAACGATCCGTTGTATAAGCCAACCGTAAAACAAAGCAGGTGTATCATTGTACTGTTAAATACTTTACTGCAATTTTTGAAACTTTTAAGCATCGCACATTTTAAATTTTTATACCATCATATTGGGAAAAAAAGTACTTTCAAATGCAATTTCTTTGAAAATTGCATCTCAATTTATTTTTGAGACATTAATTTTTTTTTTGTAGTGTTTAGCGCATTTGTTGAATGTTGGCAACTCAAGTACTCCCTTTCTGCAGAAAGTAAAGGAAAATTCGAGGAAAAAATAGTTGGAAAATAGTAATTATATCTTTTTTTGTTGCCATTTTCCAATAACTACCGAATAAAAAATGAAGTTAAAATATGTGTTATTTTGATAATATATAAACGAATGGTTTTTGATAAAAGAGGAAGCTATTACAAACTATATTTAATTTAATTATCTATATTACAAGCAAATGAAGGCATATGAATCATTAGATAGCCGATTTTATTTTTGGTCGAGTTTTGAGAGTGGCATAATTTTTTTTGGTTTGCGTACTTTCATATTAATACATTACTGTAGATATTGTTTAAGACTGGATCGTAAATGAGGAAGTCTTCAGAGGATGTGAATGAGGTCATTTTATATAAAATAAAAGCGTGTGTTTTAAGTCTTAAAAAACTGAAATATGTTTTGTATTATCTATGTTTCGTTTATATACATATATTTTTTTTCAATGGGGGCCACACTAAATTCTGAAAAAGCAGGATTCCTGTTTTTACCCGACTGAAAAGAAGGGTTATGTGTTTCACACGTATCTGGGTATGTGGATTTCTTTATACCCTTGAAAGATCCCAACGGCTGGATTGATTTTATCGAATGTGGTCTCTATCGATTTGCCTTAATCGTCCGATGGTTATAGGCTATGATTTGTTTTTATAAATTCAAAATGACGGCCGTAAAATACAAAATGGCGGTAGAGACGAAAAAAATTTTTTACACACCCTATTGAGTGACATATCATTGGATAGGTCTTTCAAAATGAAGACGATGTTTCATTGACTATTTTACAGTCAGAAGCTCCGCTTAAATATTACACAACCTGGAAGTTGTGTAGGTAGAATCTCTAGCTTTACTGCAACTCTAACCATCATAGACTCATCAAAACAGTGTTTATAGATAGGAACTAGCAATTAAACGCAACTCAAAAGTCATCAATACAAATAAATAAAAAAAAAATAGGTATGTAATATAAAAAAAAATAGTTTCACATTGATGATAAATAATTAATATTTCGCTTTTTACGCAGTCGAGTTTTTTTTTATTTTTTAAATTTAATTTACTTATTTACTTATAAATTCTTCTTTAGATTTCGAAAATAAATTATTTTACAAGGTTCCCAACTACAAAAAAAAAAAAAAAAAAACGCTTTCCGGAATTATGGGTAATTTGGAGGATGTTGTTATATATTTTTATTTGTGGTTGTATCATACTTTCCCAGATTTAAAAAAAAAAAACCGTCTGTTTTTCACAATGTATTTTTTTTTCTTTTAATACTTATTTTTGTAGTTATTTCTAAAGATCATGCATTTCCTCTATAAATATTATTTGTGATTAATTAAATGTTTAATAATTTAATATTTTTCTATAGAAATTTACTAATATTTTATGGGAAAAAAAGTACAAATGCTAGATGAATATTTTTATTGTAAATAACAAAATCACCTTTAGTTTACATGTTCTAAATTTTACATTTTCTTCTCTTCATTTTTCAAGAGTTTCTGGTATAAAATGCAACGTAACATTTCATTTGTGATACATGATGTATTTTGATATATGTACTCTCTACTGTCCCTGAATTTTCGGAAAAGCTTTCAAGAAGAAATATAACTGTGAAGTAAGTTAACACATATCTATATTTCAATGTAATATGATATGACATCGTTGTTTCGTATGTTTGAAGTATCAGAATTATAATGTATGGAGGAGGATTTTATATGACATGTCGTTTTAATTTATTTCTTTGCAACAATAAATTATACACTTTGAAGTGAAAGTTAAACTATTAATAATTATTTTAAATAATAATAAGAAATTAAAATCAAATAATAACCAGAAAATTTGCTTTTTGGTAAATATTATTAATACCCATTATTTGTAAGATTAGTAAATGTATGTAACTTTTGAATTACCTTAATCCTAAATATTACATATTTAATACACTATGGTTATGGCTAGAGATGGTTCATGAACATATCAGCTCGTTCTTGAAGCTGAAGAATGAATTGCAAGACACATGCTAAATAAACAAAGACTACAAATTCAATTCAACTCATGCCGAATTCAACCATATATGCCGGTGGTGAGATGTAACAACTGTCAACTATTTGGACATACTGACCAAAATTGTCGACAACAGAAAAGATGTCACTATTGTGCCAAATATCACTCATCCAAATACTACCATGACCAGAATTACAACTCTAAACACAAATGTGTTAACTGCACGGGCACAAAAGGAGACTTTCCGCCCGAAGCTGGTTCTCCAGTACTTAGGTATATACATATTATGTATTTCGATGAATCATAAGTATGGTTGCAATGTGGTCAGTTCATCGCGTTACCACGCTACAGGTACAGAATCCAACTCCAGACTTGGGAAGACTCCATTCAGCTTTTCATCTCTTTGAAGGTCGATAGAATAAGTACAAAAATTTCTTGTGATCTAAACACTGAATGTAACGTGATAGGCTGACCTCCTGCCTTGGAAATTGCTGTAATGCACTTCAGGGCCCATGGTCAAGAAAAACAGGCTGGGCATTGTAAGCAAAGATTCATAATTGATTGTAGAAACGCAGGGGAATTTTTATTAAATTCAAATAATAATAATTAATGGAATATAAAATATGAAAATTATTGTAGTGGAGATTTTCTTAATGCGTTTAATTGATTAAGATTAATCCTTTATCTAATGACGGTACTTATAAGTACCACTCACTTTAAACTTTTATACCATAATGAATATTACTAATATTCCAATGGTACTTTACAAAAAACCGTCTTTTAACTCCACTTTATCCTAATACATGGCAGCAGTAGTTCTAGGTTTGTTATTTTAAAGAGGAATGAGGCTATTTTTGAAGCAGTCGATGTGTTTTGTGCCGATATTTTGTACAGATTGCCACGCTCGTCTTTTCATTGCTGCAAACACAGTAAAGGGTATAACATAAGTGTTAGATTTTTTATGTGTTCATTATGATCTTAGAATACAATACGACTAGCTATTTTAGGTGAATGGTGTATGTATTTGATTTAATAGTTGAATTACTCGGTGGTACTTATAAGTACCGTCAGTACACTGGGTGCTGGAGAAAAATATCTTGTTTATTTTTCGTCTGTGTAGTTATCCATCGTTTTCATCTGCTTTAAAATGTAATTACTAAAATGTAGTGTAGTAATGATTTGCCTGGTATTTCTTTTCTGTTTCATTGTTATTTATTTTTAATAGGAAATCGAAAAAGTTGTGGCACCGGATCGTTTTTGCTATGTTAGAAATGGCATATATAAATTCATGCATTGCATCTTGTGGAGATGCGAGGGAACATGTTTTCCCTGGAATATTGACATCGCATAACTAAAGGACTGCTAACAAGTTCGAAACCTAAAAATTTTTTTTTTTTTTTTTTAAACCCTTTCAGGAACTAAGCATTTTCAATTCCAAAGTGTTGAAATAAATGATTGGCACCGGAATTTGCCTAACAATGTATTTGTAAATAAGAAAAAGCCTGTATTTCACATACTTATTAAATTGAAAATATTTGCTGGTGCCAGCTGAAATACCTTGTGGATTTACTGTAACGATATTTTAGTCATAGTGTCTGACGGTACATTAAAGTACCACTTTAATTAATTACCTCGAAATAATTAAATTTCTCACGGGTGAGTATTTTTTTATGTTTATCCTTTAATTTTCGTTGTAGTAACTGAAAAATATTTCAGTAGATCATAATGCCGTAGATAAAGGATTAATTACTACATAACTTTTGAATTTCCTATTACCTAAATATTGCATATTTAAATTCTGCATATTTAACATATTATGTCCGTTCTTAAACAATGCTTTACTTACGTACATACATGTTATATAATTCCATGAATCATGTAATATAGAAATACAAATTTATACATATTTCGATGCATGCGCAGTAATTAAGAACTATTTTTCCTAATACTGAAAATAATAGTAATTACGCAAACTTTTGTAACCCTATTCTAACAAAAACACAATAAATGTACGAGATTTATGCTGAAGTTGGCAACTTTTATTCTCAATGTGAGTTGAATAGCATTTCGAAAATTAATCATAATATATACTTATACGAATAGCGAATTGATTATTTGTGATGAATGTTTTAGCATTGTGTTTAGATATTAGTAAAGATAACGGGTCAGATTTATTCTGTGATCACAAGCCACGGTCTTGGCTCGATTTTTATACCAGACTTTGGGCTGGGCGGGTTCTGGCTGAAAGGGAAAGATTTATTTATTCACAAATTGAAAAAAAAAAAAAAAAAAAAAAAAAAAAAAAAAAAGAAGCAATTTAACAAATTACAACGACCATTTGGAAAATGACTTTTTCAAAGACTAAAATTTAAGACATAAAAAATCATGCATTACGTACGCTGTGAATTAAACATTAATAGTGTTATTACACGTAAAAATTGCAAGATTTCCTGAAACTTACGTATTATCCACCTGAAACTTACGTATTAACTAAGCATTTCATTGGCTGTTCGGGAAAAGGCTTTTCCATCGTCAGATTTCCAAGAAATCTGACGACCCATTTTAAATGAAATTTCATTCTTAAACTTCTAAACATCCCACAATATTAATTTTTACACCGTCGTATAGAAAAAAAATGTACTTTTAAATGCAATTTCTTTGAAAGCTGTGTTTCAATTTGTTTCTGAGTTATTACTTTTTTTTTAAGTTTTTATTACTTTTTTGTTATAGTGGCAACACTCTGTTGTCTATCTCTGTTGAAAGTAAAGGGAAATACAGATTACTGTATAGACCAATCAGAAAACGAATAAATTTCAGATTCAACCAATAAAAAGCTTCAGATATGCTTTTGATTTCCTACTCTGACGAGGACAATAACCATTTTTCCAAATGGTTAATAAAAATGTTATTTTGAGAAACAAGAATGTAGTCCAAGTTCTTAATTTGTTTTTCAACTCTCTAAAACTGAGTTTGAAAGGGAACTGAGTTGTTATGGATGCGATATAAGTAAAAATGGTCTGTCAATTCGAGGCTTTTGCACGGTCAGCGTATGTAAAAGAAAGATGCCGTGTGATATCCTTTTCCTATATGCGATTTTTGTTTGAGGTGCTTTTCCAAAAATACTAGAAAACAGAACTCGTGACATTCTGTCATAGCTTTACAATGAGATTTTAAAAGTATAAGAATTGTAACTTCGCATATTAATGCCAGTGATTAGGTATAACGAACAAATTTGCTATTTTAAAGATATATTCTGGGAAATGAAACATGAAGTGTTGTCAAGATGGAGTATTGAGAAATAATACTTACTACTACATAAAAAGGTATTTTTAAAAGAGAGAATTAATCTTAAAACAATTTTTAAATGCTATTGACACTTTTCTACTGCATACTTTTGGCATCTGGCTTGGGCTAAAAATAATATTTTTTGGATTTGGAATTCAAATCTCCGACTTATTAATTAGATCGTGCTCGAAAAAAAAATTGAAATTACCTCCATTAAATACTTGTAAATATATTTCCTTTGTTTACAAAATCCAAACCCAAAAGATTTAAATATTTCCCTATGTTACTTGCTTGTTAGATTTCATATTAGTCTTGTTAAAATTCTTTAATTCTTATGATTTCCACATTGTGATAATTGCAATATTAAAATTACTACTTTACTGTTAGAAAGTGATTTAAATATTTTAATTTAATGTTTTACTACGAAGTTTAAATATAAATATTCTTCGATTGCTAAAAAAATGAAATTGAAAAAATAAAATTTTATATGCGTTATGTCCATATCATACTTCATATTATTCATATTCAAAATATTTAATTCTCATGATTTCCACGTTCTTAGAAAAGTAATGACAGTTTTTTTCGTTGCTTTTAACAAATGAGTTTGAATATTGTTGACGATTTGTTTTATTGTGATGGTCGTGATGGACCTGTATGCTTTTTTGCTATAAAAATGAAGTTAAAAACATTAAATTCTGATTTAATATTTTCAAGGGGAATTTCATATGATCATATTAATATCCTTTAATCCTAATGGTTTCCATATTGGCAGAAATTTTATATTGAACTTATCGTTTGCGCAAACAAGTTAAATATCCAATAAGGAACTCTTGAACTCTTTATTATGATAGTTAAAAGGCTGTATGTAAGTTAATATGTATAGACCACCTGCTTGTCTTCTGGTTATTGAATTGGGTACTTGCAAGATGTGCGGGTTTGAATATCGACTTTGCCATCGATGTTTGTAGTTGAAGGGATTCTATATTAAATAGAGGTCCTGATCTGCTTTACCCTCAGGTGATATTAGCACCACCAAAATATTAAATCAAGTATTAGATAGACAAAAGTCAAAGGAAAAAAATAAAAGAACTCCTGAAAAATACAAAGGAACATTTTAACCGAATAAAAATAACAGACGTTTATTTTCAGAAATTTTATTTTGTGGTGTATTAAAAATAATATTTAGTGCTATCCGTTCTCAAATCGCAAATTAAACTATAGTGCTTGTTTGCATAATACTAACGATTATTAATTAATTCATACTTGACAGAATCATCATTGAATTCAGTTTCTGAAATTAATAATATTTAATCCTTAAAATACAATTTGGAATGGCGTTTCGTATTTATTTGTATATGCGCTCGGCTTAACAATATCACTTCTCTTTAATTCAGGATTAAAGTCAGTTTTCTCACATTATGACAAAGCTAATGAACATTAAATGATATTTAAAAGGATCATAATTTGTTTTATTTTTCAAAAATTAATAATATTTAATCCTTAAAATACAATTTTGAATGATGTTTCGTATTAGTTTACAAATCCACCGGGCTTAAGGGATAACGCATTTCGAGAAAACAGTTTGCCTTACCCATTTTCTCACAATATCGAATTCCAGAAACTATTTTGCAGGTGGTTGCTTCTGGAATACAGCTCTTATTAATACCTGAAATCAATCTTCTTGCACGTTACGTTCAAAGCACATCTCATGCCATTTCTTTTAATCTTCGTTATTTTGCATATTTTCTATATTGGCAGGAATGATTATTATTACTGTTATTTTGCTGATAAAATGTATACTCTGGAAGGCTGCATCACATTTTTCTAAAAAAAAAAAAAAAAAAGCTTCGATGATTTTCCTATTGACGATAAATTAGATGATACAGAAAACGAAGGTGTCAGTCAGCTAGCGCACCACACGGTGGTTGCCATAGCAACACCGCACGTGCCGCTGTCATGTGAAGTAATTGGTGACCGATTACTGATTATTTCTGTTCAGAGATATCATCAGTAATCGGATTGTCATTCATTTGACATTGCAATGGACTGTGTGATATTGCTATGGGAACACCTTTCACAGGTGCTTCAGCTGACTGGCATTTTTTTCATCTGCAGTACTTATTCTATCATATATACTAAAATCATCCACGCTAAAGTAGATTACAAAAATGTGACGTTGCCACCCGGACTGTTAGTTGAATACCTGTGGTTGGATGTGCGCTACGGATAATACCATGGTAAACACTTCCACTACATGAAGTTGTATTATAAAATTACGCAGTATTAAGTGTATATAAATATGATTCCTTTACTGCATATAAATCTTATGTGAAATCAATATTGTTAGTGAAATCGTACAGCACATTGCAGAACCTTTTTTTTTTTTTTTTTTTTTTTTTTTTTTTTTTTTTTTTTACGAATATGTATTTGTAAGATTCAAATTTGGAAAAATGTTTTTCTGATATTCTCAAAGAACTTCTGTTTTTGAATTTAACAAAGTATAAGCTAAAAAAAATGTTTTATAGTTTTTTCTAATGTATCCAAAACACAATTGTCCACTAAAGGGTACTAATAATAATATTTTATTGCATGTGGTGTTTGAAAAGTACTTTTCAAAGGTAATTTAAAGTGAAATTGGAAATTGTGAAACTTTCCGGAAAACTAGGAATATTCAATTTATCAATATTTAAACAAAAAAATAGTTAACATGCAATATTTATGTTGTTATCATACAAATTATCAATCCTTAAGTTGCTTCCAATAAATAAACATATAATAAATACCAAAAACTAACAAGTTTGTATATATTTATATACAAAACAGTGGAATAAATGAGCTACACAAGAAATCATTTCATGAATAATGCTTGCAAACAAACAAATATTTTTGCTTTATACTTTTTAAAATAAGATGTAATAATGTTATAAAATGTTTTATAATAGAAACGAAATCACTTAACCACAGACTAACTAATTAAAAAAAAAATGACTAGGAGTCACAGGAATCTTACACCTTCAAAATTTTGGAAATGTTATTTTTATTTTTAGATGTTAAAACCCCATCTTTTCTGAACATTTTGATATAATTGTTTCCATGAAAGTTACGGCTTTCAGAATTATACGCGCACAATAGTTGAAGCGGCGGTTTCGAAACTTTGAAGTATTTTTTTCTCCAAATGATGTTTATGGGCATAACGCGCAGGATTTCTCAAAAACTTACGAGTATTTTTTTAATTAAAATTTCAAAGCATTTGTTTCATGACTGAATGAACTGACACTAAAATTTCCTTTCTATTGTTAAAACATTTTTTAGGTGATTATACTGTTAAAAATTTCTTAATTTTGCATTCGCTACATACAATTTTGAATTAAAAATATAAAAATGCTTTCAATACAAATTTATTTAGGATCAGGGTAATTATTACAATCTGAAGTATACTTAGGCACAAAAATTTAATTCTAGTTCCAGAATTACTTTTGTAATCCTGCGCGTAAGCAACTTTCTGCTGAGCAAATGTATATCAGTTTGAACCCCTGCAAATACCAATCCTGCATCTTTCAAATTTTTAAATGCATGAAATGAAATAACATACTCATATCTTTCATCCCAATAAAAATTATTTTTTAAGGTCATATACATTTTAAGATATTAAATGTTAAAAATGGACTTTTTTTTTCTTCCAATTTTAAGAATTCTGAGACCCTTTAACAAATACACTTAAAAAAATTAGCTTATTTATATGTGCCAATATTTAGGCACTGGTTACTATATCGTCGGCACTATGTCAAACTATCCAATGTGAAAAAAGTGGGCTACTTTTTAAAAATTCAGATTTCTTGATTGGCACCACTTTTCTGAAATGGTAAATTTCCCCTTGTTTTCACCTTAATTAATATTTCATTAAATAAAGTTAAATAAGGTGAATTTTACAATTTCAAAAAAGTTGTGCCAATCAAGAAATCTGAATAAAAATAAAGTAGCCGACTGTTTTCACATTGGATAGTTTGACATGGTACCGACGATATGTCGACTGTAAATAAAACAAAAATACAATTCTATAAGTCATATAACAATAATAGAAAACATGAAACGTTTTATATATTTATATATATTATGTAAACAACATTTTCTACTTGAGAATTTCTCAAATTTATTTTTCCCCTGCAAAATTACTAATTTTCCAAAATTTCCATGGACAGTTTAATTTGGAAATCATAAAACAAATAACTAAAGGAAAAAAAATGCAAAGAACATTTCAGAACACATTTTAAAAATATGTAAAATTGAATATAAAATATCTCTCTCAAAATTCTGATTTTCTTTCTTTTTACACATTCTGTACATACTAGCGTATGTACAGCGTATAGCAGTATATAGTATATGCACATACGCGTATGTACAGTCGTGGAAAAAAAAGTAAACACCCCTACTAACTCTTCAACAAAATATCGTAGACTGAAGTTACTGGTGCTGAACGATTGGAAATAAAGTCTACTTTTTAATGATGTATATAAAGTTTGCTTAGGGGGCCATTTACATATTAAAACGAACCCAAACCTCATTTATTTCAATGGCAATACCCAATTTTAACGAGATATTTCAAATCTTCGGTTCAAACTATGCCTAGACACCAAATTTCAAGTCATTTGAATAATAAGTTTTGAATTATAAACATTCAAAATTTAGTGCTTCTAATGTTAAATTACATTTTCATATTTTTATTTATATCTCCTGAAATTATGCTCCTAATGTGCTAATTTTTTGTGTAGCAATAATGCTAATGTGCCCAAACATAAATACGCTGAATTTGCAATCTTTATAATTTTATGATGTGAATTATGAATTATGAAATTAATATTCGAAAAATTTATGAATTGCAACCTACAATTTTTTTGATGGATTTAGATTTATTAAGTCCTGCTTTATGAAAATCCGAAATTTCACATTTTTCTTCCAAATAGTTTTCAAATTATTCTTAAACAAGTTGGAAATTGCTCGTCAAACGTGGCAAATGAGGTGCGTTCGTACTATAACTAGTTTTAAAATTATTTTTTGCACCCCATATTGCACT
Source organism: Maratus speciosus (assembly GCA_963932465.1). NCBI lineage: Eukaryota > Metazoa > Arthropoda > Arachnida > Araneae > Salticidae > Maratus > Maratus speciosus. The sequence goes on along the minus strand of OZ010795.1, from coordinate 104,344,901 downwards.
GAATGTATAATTTTTTGCACTTCATAACGTGCATAGTCTGATACATCATTAAAATGCACTTCCAATAATTTTTTCGGAACACTTTTGACTGTCCCTGTAATTAAACTATACATCCGATTTTCCTAAAATTTGAAATGGCTCGACAAAATTTTGCAACAATTATATCTTTAAAATTTCAGATCATTCGGAAGGCTCTAATATCATTAAAATCCACTTGCAATAATTTTTCCCATTGGCCGTAATGTAAAGAAAAACTTTTGACTGTCCCTGTAATTAAACTATACATCCGATTTTCATAAAATTTGAAATGGCTCGACAAAATTTTGCAACAATCACATATTTGAAATTTCAGACTATTCGGTTGGGTAGTTTTTGCTCTGTTACATGCGGACGGACGGACAGACGGACGGACAGACGGACAGACGGACGGACGGACGGACTGAACGACGACTATAGGTGCTACGTATTTATATAATTACGAACGCACCTGAAAACGGCAAAATGGTGGTTTAAGGGGTTGTCTATGATAGAAGTGAGTAGATATTTTGAAATTTCTTCTGCTGCCCTGTTATATAACAGGCTTCATAAGGTGCCTTGATAAAGAGGGGGGCTCTCTCGGGTAACAATCGAGTGCCGAACTTCAATTTGGATACAGCCCTTCCCGTAAGGCATGGTGACGTCACGGCGACGTCGTTGTGAAGTCACACTGTGATTTTGCGACAGCCGATGTGACGTCATAGTGACTAGAATGCGAGGTCGTTATGGCCGTTTTAGAGGTCGTTTGTGACATCACATTGTGACCACTCTGTGAAGTCACGGTGTGACCAATTTGTGAAAAGTTTGTCATTTGTGACTATTTTCCATTAACTTTGTGACGAACCTGTGACGAAAGCGACAATGCTTTGAAGTCACACTGTGACCAATTTGTGAAATATGTGTCATTTGTGACGAACTTGTCATAAACAATGTGATTTCAAATGAAAATCAAATTTCAAATTAATTGCTTAAAAGACGTAAATAGTGATAAAGATTCCATGCTGGGACTCGAACCCGGGCCATCAGTACAGCGCACTGACATTCTACCGACTAAATCACATGGAACGATACCCAGGCTGGAAAATTTCTCACTATTACATGTTGGCAAGGCTAAAAACGCAGCACAAAAGGAAATATTTAGCGTGAGCAACCAACATGATGCAAACACGAAACTTAATTAAATCCAGCATCGATTGAAATTATATTAATACTTGGAATTTTTTCCAGAGAGAACCATTCGCCTTGCATACAATATTTCAAATGAAAATCAAATTTAAAATTAATTGCTTAAAAGGCAATTTTAATTTGAAATGTTGTATGCAAGGCGAATGTTTCTCCCTGGAAAATTTTCCAATTATTAATATAGTTTCAATCGATGCTGGATTTAATTAAGTTTCGTGTTTACCCCATGTCGGTGGCTCACGATAAATATTCCATCTTGTGCTGCGTTTGTAGCCTTGCCAACATGTAATAGTGAGAAATTTTACAGGCTGGGCATCGTTCCATATGGTTTAGTCGGTTGAATGTCAGTGTGCTTTACTGATGGCCCGGGTTCGAGACCTGGCATGGAATCTTTTTCACTATGCGCCTTTTAAGCAATTAATTTGATATTTGATTTTCATTTGAAATTTTGTATATAAGGCGAATGATTCTCTCTGGAAAAATTTCTAAGTATTAATACAGCGATGAATTTTAAAATAAACTTTTGCTGTATATATAAAATCTTATCTTTTTACCGTACTTTTTAGCAAAATATCGCTATTTTGGTGTCCTATTCTTCTAAAACATTTTAAATTTTTCCACTTAAAAAACAATTCTTATCAACTGACCTATTTTTTCATTAAGTTCTATGCTTGATATTGAGTTCAAGCTTGACATTTAGAATGCGTAAGTTTTTTAATTTGTTGTAATTTGTCATTGCTTTATTAAATACGAACATGGAGACTAACGGATATTAATACAACTATTATTTATAGAGCGGCATGATAAGCGATATTTATTTAAATTTTTTATTCCCGTGAATATTGTATTTTGTGAATATGAGCTAAATAGATTTGTTATGTTTTATAGGAAAAGACTGATCAGGGAAATAGAAAAAAATCGAGTAAGAAAAATCATGCGTTAAGCATAGATTATAAAATACTTTCCAACACTTTCTGAATGCTTTAACAAGTCATCGTAATTTAGGGAAATGACGTAAATAAGATAACTAAGTAAACATTTTAGAAAACACATAAAACATTTGAAATTTGAAAACCTGATTTCCGCAGGTACCGTCCATAGCCAAATATGTTTTCCAATTCTTTTGAACAGCCCTGTATTTGATCTGTAGGTTGATACACTGAAAAAAATGAAGTACTCAAAAATGAGTAAACCGATGTACGCATATTGAATTGAATATTTTTGGATCAAAATTGAACCTATGATTTCTCTATTTTGAAACATCACATGTTATCAAACCCAAACAAACGAATAGTTTTGTACCCTTTAATGGTTCATTTCATTTATGGCGGCATAAATGATGTTTATTAATGTAAATATTAAATTATGCACAGTATTTTAAAAATAATTTAAAAGTGCTTGGAAATAATGCTCTTGTCATAAAAATATTCGATTTGAGTATATTGTTAAGAATTTTGCTATTTTTCTTAATAAATAATCAATTAAACATTTCTTGTTAAGAGCTTTGAACGGGAAATAAATGTCAGTACATTTTTACTTTAAATTTTAGGTTTTTTTTGGGGGGGGGGGGGCAGTACATGACGATTCATATTTGATCACAACCATGGAATAAAAAATGAGTACATGTGTTTCTCAACTTTGAGTACATTTGGATCGGAGCTATTTTGAGTATGTGACGCATTTAAAATTGAGTACTTTTTACTTAATTTTGAGTACCCATTTTTTTAAGTGTATATATACTATATAATGGGAAAATTTAGTTTAGCAAGAAAACGCCTAACAGGTTGAAATTCTTTTTCAGCAATTTATACTAATGTATGGAAACATACTTGAATACTTTTGTACAAAACCCTGTAGTTTACCTAGAATCTTTATTACACGCCACTATTTAGTTAAAATTTAATTCAAACTAAGACACTCTTAAAACTGCTGAAATCACATTTCCAGAAATTATAATATATAGACGGCCATGTATCCAATTCTTTACGTCACCCTGTATATCATTTTATCTATATTCTAGAAACATTTCTTGGTAAATTAAATGCAGTTCAGCGAAAAAAAGCATAACTCATTTAAAAACCACTTTTAAGCAATTTGCGCCCATACCCAGTCATTCTTACGAATACTTTTGTGTAGCCTTGTACAGGAATTATAGCATTTATATGCACCATATATACTATGCATAAATATAGTGAATCATAAAAGCGCATATCATAATTAAAAATACATTTCCAGCAATCATCGCTAATGAACAGTACTTCGGATACAATATAGTATCTGAAATATTTTGTGTGTCCCTGTAAAGGCTATGTACGTATTATTCGTATTGTACATGAAATAATTTACAGTATGTAAACCTGAGCGACATATATCAATTTCATTATATATGAAATAGATTAACATAATTAAAGTATGCCGCAAACAATTCCCTTCACCCCTATATCATTATGTAGTTGAATTCCTTTTTTAGCCCTGTAAATGAACAATAACTATTCTTTGCATCGCATAGTCAAGAGAATGCATATTTTAGTGCACTTCATAAATGCATATAAATTTTATTCTGTTTGAAAGCGTGCGTAAAATCATTAAAAATCATTTGAAACGATTTTTTCCCATAGGCCGTAATGTAACGGAAAACTTTTGGCTGTCCCTGTAAATGAACAAAGCATGCTACAAACTTCATTACAAATAGGTACCGTGCTATGGTAAACGTCAATAACATCCAAAAATTTCAGGGCAATCCGAGTATATTTTCGAGAGTTAGAGTGCGGACAGACTGCTAGACGGACAGACGGAGAGACAAACCGAAGTCATAAGCACTTTTCAACTTGTGTCCTATATTATGTATCCTGTATTATATGAACTTTTGAAAAATATATACTAAAGCAGTTTAATCTATAACTTCCTATCAGGCATGAAAAACACTTTATTTCAATGCTTAAATATCATATTTTACTTTTTAGTGCCAATAATTACGCGTATCATAAACGTAGAGAATGAATTTAGAATAGAAGAAAATTTAATAACCTATTCAGAATGTCTATAATTAAGTGTTTGATTAAAATCACAAACAGAAAAAATGCTTACATACAATTTAAAATTAAATATACCAATTTGAAAAACACTAAAAATAATAATTAGAATTTATAATTGTACTATTAAACAACAGCAAACTACAATAACAATTAAATGCATTATTAGATTTAACAATATCTCAAAAATATTTCCATATGGTATAAGGAAATCCTATTATTTTATAATTTTGGCAAATGTTAAATCTGAAAACATTGGTTTGAAGATTTAGGATTTTAAAAGATAATTTAAAATATTATTAGCTCTAAAAGAAAATTCTTTCAAATGTTTCACTACTGTAATATGTAAAAATACATTTTCCCAGTATAATGTTAATTTCTAATCTGAAACAGTTTCGTAATCTCATGATAATCGAACATCATATTTAACCCAAAAATAATAATAACTATAAGTGTTAGTAATCAAAAAATAGTAAGAAGCCGGTAAAATAATTCCAAATCATTGTCGTTCCATACATTTTCTATCTCAAGTAAGAGTAAATTAATGTTTATATTAATTCCAGTATGAATGTAGGCATGAATCAGTCTCTGCGCAGATTTTTTTTTCAAGCGATGGCAGATTAAGATATTTTTCTTTACAGTTACCGAATTGGAAAATATCGTTTCTGACAGTTAAAGATAACGCTTACAAATATAACATAAAACTATTTAACTCATAATATACAAATCAGGAATAAAATATTTAAATTAAATAAGACTTACATATACGTTCCATTAATATCCGTGTATCCTAAAATGGTCATTTCCTTATCTTAAAGTGTTGTAGAAATCGTGATGTTCTAAAAACAGTGAACTATTTCCCGCGTCTTCTCATATTTATTTTTCTGTGGGCAGACGATTTTCAAGCAGATGGTCTGTTACAGATTATTTGTTTTTCTATACAAGAGATTTAGAACATGAATGCGCAGTAATTTTCTGAAAGTATCGTTAATTAAAATTTTGTATTTGAAGAAATGTCCAATGTATTTAACCTTTTCTTTTTATCCGTACCAAATAATTCAAGTTAAAATGTATTGTAAACTTCCCTTTTTCTAAATAATTATAATAATAATATTCATAATTAGAGTTTATTAGATAAAACTTTGTTTAAATTTTTAAAAGGTGTAAAAATAAATTTAATGGTATTAACGACCCCCCCCTTTTTTTTTCTTTTTTTTAAAGTAAAGTTTGTTTTGCACAAATATTGTACATTTCTTTTATTTCGGAAAATGCTAATTTTATTTAAAAAGTCTGAAAGAAGTAAAATTTATGACTTGAATACAAATTATAAAAATATTCTAAGGCAAGAAATGCATAGATGACTAAACTCTGAAGACTCTTTCTACGTGCTCATTAAAAGGTGAAGATTTAACTGTAATAGAAAATTTTTAGTTTGAAACCACAGAAGTGTTTCGAATAATCCTGGTCGTGCTTGTATCGTGCACTTTATTTATTATCCCCCCCCTCCCCTTTAGTGACAGAATTTACCATTTGCTATCCACTAATATATTTTCATTTCTTATGCAGCTGTAACTCGTGACTGTTTAAAATATTTCTCATCATTTTCAAAGATTTTTGAAGTTCATATTTTTGTCACACTGTGACACAATATGGTGGTTTTTTTGTCACATATGTGACGTGACGTACGTTACATAGCAGTGACATAACAGTGACGTCACAATTTTTTTTATTTGCCAGAAAAATATAATTTTACAGTAAATAACATGTTTTGAAGAATTTTCGTAATTTTTTAAAGTTTTCTAAGAAGTTCACATCTCAGTCACAATGTGACATCACTGAGTAGTGGTATTTTGGTCACAGATGTGACGTGACCACAGTCACATACAGTGACGTCACAACGACGTCACCGTGACCATGCATGCTATGAAGGTTAAAATACGCTCGTTTTAAAATAATTAATTTCTCGTAAACCTATGGTACGAATTGCATAAAAATTTGTTTTTAGGCTAATTGAAGGGTGTAGAGTTCATTTATGCTGTCAGAATTTGGTATTGCCATTGAAAAAAAATGAAGTTACGGTTCGTTTTAATATGTAGATGGTCCCCTAAGGAAACTTTATGTACATCATTAAAAGTAGACTTTATTTCCAATCGTTCGGTACCAGTAACTTTCTTCTACGATAATTTGTTGAGAAGTTAGAAGGGGGTGTTTATTTTTTTCCACGACTGTACATAATATATTGTACAAAGCGTATACTAAGTATGTCCATACAAAAATGAAATAGAAAGAACTTGTCCTTCTATTTTAATGTAAGTAATTGCGTATAATGATCTTCTTCGTATTTAATTACAAATGCTTATTGCTAGTTCTCCGATTAAATATAGCAAAGAAGACTGATTTAGAATACTGCTATTAGAAAGGAAAAAGATACTATTTCGCTGCACTTAAATTATGTGTAAAAATATTCCTAAATATGGATTAAGATATTTCAGAATTCGTCGTATTGCGTTTAAATAATTTCTTATCATTATAATAATAACATTTATATTTTTAAATCTTGGTTTAGGCAAAATGAATTAAATTTAATTATGAATTAATTTTAAAAAGTCAGTTAAAATAAAAAATTATTAAGTTTCTGTGAATAGTTTTAAAAAACAAAAAAAGTTAGAATATTTTTTCGATATAAATTAGTACATATTCAAGATTTTGAAAATTCTTTCTCATCAATTCCAACATTTTATATTTTATTACCTCCCTCCTCCAAATAAAATAAAATCTTTTTATTATATATATAACGTTGAAAATTAAAAGGTAAAGTATTTCTAGGCTCTGCATATCTCTGTATCTATAAAATGAATAAACAGAAAATGAAATTGCACAAAATATTTATTACCATATTATAAATGCCAAATATTACAGTACAGTTTACTCTTGCACTAAAATAATATATCAAAAGATAATATTAAATATGTATAAAAATTGTTACATATATTTATGGAAAGAAGATGCAAAATGAAATTTTAATTTTAGAAGTATTTAACGCATCACAAACTTTATATATGATCTCATATGATTTAAAGAAGCTTTAAATTGGATGTAACATTTTTTTTTTTAAAAAACCAGCAAAGAAATCTATAGAACAGGTTCTTCCTTTTTCGTACCGAACACATAGTGTAAAGAAAGCAAAATATTGTAATTGAAATTTGTGGGTGCGTGTCTGAAATATCAAGAAAATACCGAAAGGGTACGTCCGATTGAATTCCTATTGCGCGAATATATTATAGACCACTGTCGAAATAAACTAAGATTTTTGTAAAATTCGGCCGACCGATTAGGTGTTTAATCCAATTTTGAACTATTTTCAAATAATTTTGTGACTGATTCTACAGAGAAAACCATCAACGAAATATGACAAAGTATAACTATTGCAACTGTGTTATCGACCGTTTTTACCACGAGATAACATCTCCAGTTTGAAAACTGTGGTCTGGTGTTCAAATACAGCAATTATACGGCACCAGACTTTTATATAAAAAATCTAAGAAAAATTTAACCTTTACATTGTACACTGCATTTATACTACAACCGGCAACAAATACTAAATTGGAAATAAGAATAAAAATAATAATAAGTTTATTGTTTGAAGAATCGGAGTATACATTCTACACTGTAAAAAAAAAAAAAAACCACTGTAAATTTGCCAGCAAAAACTCGATCACAGTTGAATGTACTGTATCTTCTTTGGTTTCCTGACTATTTAAACATGAAAAATACAGTAGTTGCGTAAAATTAACAGTACAATGTACTAGCAATTTGGACGCATTTGGACGACAGCACAAACTACTGGCGTCCAAATTGCCAGTATATGTGCTGTTGAATTTACGCAACTACTGTATTTTCCATGTTTAAATAGTCAGGAAACCAAAGAAAGATACAGTACATTCAACTGTGATCGAGTTTGCGCGCGAGATGAACAGTACTTTGTACTCTAAAAATGTCGTTTTTTTTTTTTTTTTTACAGTGTACATTTAATATTATATAAATAAATAAATTAATACCCAACATTCTCTGTGTTAACTTATATACTATTTTATATTTATTTGTGTGATAACAAAATATACCTATAATACTTGAACAATTAAAAAGTTGCCAAAAATTTTTTACTATCTTAACACAAAATAGAATATGTATTTTCTGCCTCTGTGATTGACTTTGTTTAAAAATTAGCTAAATGCAATATGCAGGATCTGGCAAATAGTTTTATTTAGCAATTTTTAACATATTTCAACTATATCAATTTGATTATTTTTCTAATGAAACGCTCATAACACCATCGTAGTTTTTATACATGTTACTATTGTGACAAATAAAGTAAGTCATATAAGAAACGTACGTTTGAGTTATATGGTTACATATAATAACATAATAATTACATATAATAATCAAACTGATATAATTAAAATACATTAAAATATATTAAAAAAATTATTTGTCTGATCTAGCGTGAAGCATTTTACCAATTCTGACACAAAAATGAACCTGTAAGTATAGATCCTTTTGGTAGCTTATTTTAACATTAACAGTATTTCACATGGAAAAACGTTCCTTTAAAATTCCTTAGGTTAAATATGAAATATATCTTCCACATCTGATTATTCTCAGTGTATAGAATATTATACTATTTTGAATACAGCATGTATCTATATTATTTATTCAATAAAGAAAAAAAGTTAACATAAATTTAAAATTACAAATAAATCAGCCTTTTATTTCGTGATCTATATGAAGGAAAAACAACAGATAAAATGTTAACAGGATAATTGACTGATTAGAATAAAGCTGAAGTATATATATTTATGTCCTCTTTATATATACATATATATAAATAAATATATATATATATAATATATAATATATATAAACTTCTATCAAAAATTCTCAATCAAATATATATACTGACAATAACCACTGATAATACACATTGTATAAAAAATAGCTATCAACTGGTCAATATTATGAAAAATTCTAAATGTGTAAACAATATAACGACATATGATTTCAAAGATCTTTTTAATAATATAGATTTATTACATCTACATAATATTATAAATGCATTATTTAAAAAGTATCATCATAAACTTACCATTTAATACAGATATAGCTTATTTTAAACCTTAAACAAATTTCCTTATCTATTATAATTATATTTTGCAAGATAACACATTATATCTACAGAACGTCGGTATATCACAAGGTGGACGTACATCCAGTTTATTATCAGACTTATATCACTATGAATGTACTTTTACTAATAGCAATCTACATTTGTATCGTTATACTGATGACATAATTTTAATTGCCACTGATCAAACTAATATTTCTCAATTTCAAGTAGATTATCCTACTAATTTACAATTAACGGAAAACCTCTTATCTAACAATACAATTAACTTTTTAGATCTTAAAATTACAGCAAAAGAAAAGAAAACAATAACTGATCTATATGATAAACGTAAAGAATTTAAATTCAAAGTTAATACATTTACTAATTTTATAAATCTTGTCTTCATAATTCTGTGTATCGTAATATAATCCTTAATCATTTATATAGAATAAAGTGTTAATGTTCTTCTCACCTAATTAACAATAATATTAAAAACCTAATTTATGATGCATTAAATCATGGTTTTCCAAAAAAAAATCACATATTCTTTAATATATAATTAGTACTTAAATGATCTTAAAAAACAAATTAACACAGGCGTAAATAAAATTACAATATATATATATATATATATATATATATATATATAAAATAAGAAAATAATAATAAAAAAATGAAAAATTTGAAATAATAATAGAAAATTATTATAGGACGGTTGGGTGGGTAGATGTTATAGTACGGAGGAGGGTGGCGTTGTCCGGATAATACTCAATGCTTAATTTAAAAAAAATGTGGCATTTGATTTATAACTACGTTGTTAATACACATTTTATAATGGATGTTGATTCGATACCTTTATATGTATAATGGTGTAGTTATATTTACATATTTATCAATTCATATTAAATTTATTCATATTCATTAATATTTAATAAAGTTAACGATTAACTTATATTTAAATTTTAGCCTACTCAGGAAAATATCATATTAATTTTTAATAGTATACTATCTTAAATGAGAATAATATGCATAATGAGTGTATTTGTTATACCTAATGCTATGACAGTATGGATTTTAATTTGGTAGTTTTTTTTTTGTTTTTCCTCTATCCTTTTTAATCTTGTTTCATTTTAATCTTAATTGGTGTTCTATGGTTTATTACTCGGTTTTCTATGTGTGGTAGTCCCAAATTCATATTCATTAGCTAATTTATGGCTAATATGAAGATGACACTACACATTTTATTTGTGGAACTTAAGGCATTTGGGACCAGATGATTCTGTCTAAGTTCTACCAATTTCCATCATTCCATTTATGTTATTCAATTTCTGCTGCTTTTTTACTATCTTTTTGGAATCTATGTTAAGTGTGTTGAGGGAACTGTATTTGTTAATGTCATTTTATTCATAATTTAACAGTTTTTGTTGGTAGTTGGTAATGTTTATTTAATGGTTATATATATATATATATAATTATTAAATAAACATTACCGACCACATAAATTATATATATAAATATTTATATTTATATTATATATATATATATATATATATATATATATATATATATATATATATATATATATATATATATATATATATATATATATATATATTATAGTTATATCCTCTTTGCTATTAACCCTTTCGGGTCTGGTGTACAATTAATAGTACATATCTTTTTATGGAGTATTATTTTGTCTTAACAATTACTTTTGTTACTATCTACATTTAGTAATGACAATATATGGCTATGGCATTTTATTACGACTTCATTTGTATTTTGACATTTAGTAATAACAATAATAAAAGTTTGCTTAATTCAATTTGCGCCGTTTTCGATTCCTGCATTTTATACACGTATTTAACTCTTTAAATTTAAAATATAGGTTACTTTTCTGAACGAATCAACTGTAATAAAACGCAAAAAACTTTAGAAAGTCATAATAGCTGTTAAATCCTGTTTATAAAAATTCATATAAATAATATCACCAAAACAAGTATATTCGTTAGATTTCAGGTAACGAGATAATCTTTAAACTTAAGTAAATCTATTTCGATAGCTAGGATTAACATTATTAAAGTAAAAGTAATTTTTTCTCAAAATTGAAAAAAAAATTGAATAAAAGTTAGTTTTTAGATTTTAAACTTAGAAAAAACATTAAACTAAAACATAGAACACAATTCATAAAATAGTTAATATTAAGTACAAATTTAAAATATTTCTTGCAGATATGAGCAGATGAGATGTGCAGAAAATAAATTTTAGTGCAAGCGGAAAACAACTTCAAAATACTCGAAAACTTTTAATGATAGATAGAATAGAATATTCAAAAATTTATGCTTAATTAATGGATTATCATATAGGGGAGAGTAGCCTAATTTGGACCGCCACTTTAATTGGACCGTTGCCATTCTGCCTTTAATTACAGGAAGAGACGCCATCTACCGCTGAAATCCTATTCATCAGAATGACGTCACTCACGATTAGAAGAAGCAACCGCCTACCACTTGTTGTTTTCAGGCAATTTTAAAAAACCTAAAGTTAGCTGTTTTGATCTACTTTTTTCCTACTAAACGTAAGTGAATACTTTAAAACTAAGGTAAGTTATTATGTTTTCATATACATATATAAATTCATCTGTTAATTGCGCATATTTCTCACGCGGCTTTGTTTGATTTCGTTTTTGTTCTTAGTCTTGAAATTATCTGTTTTAAAAAATGGCGAAGTTGCCATAATTGGACCATTTTAAGTTGCTTAAATTGGACCAGATATGCGATCATAAATTTTGAAAATTAAGTAATGAATTTCGAGGACGGTACACTTTGTACACTATTTTTTAATTTTTTAATATTTTATAATGGATTACTATCTGCATGCAAGTTTTTTTTTTTGGGGGGGGGGGGTGGGGGGGGGGTTATTTCTGGATTAATTTTTTTATACAGTTTAGGTCTATATAAACAAAAAAAAATACTTTTACATGTTTATGCAATAAATTTTGTTTGCAATTTCTTTTATCTTGTATGCATTTGTATTTATTTTCTTTGAATACTTTATTCCTACGGCGTATTTGGTTTACAGAGTTGAATTCAAATATTTTCTTCCTGGAGGATATTTGCGATTCCCCTAGGAAGGGCAGACTTTTTACAGTTCTGGAGGGTGGAATTACACTTTTTTGCCATTAAAACTCATAAAACCTCAAACCTTCCGGGCGGAGGGGGGTGAATTCAATACTGTTGAATATATAATGTTTGCGTATAACTAATCGTAGCGTATTTTTCAATACAGCATATTTTTTTAAACACTTTTATAATATAATGTTAAAAATGTTGAAAAAGACACGGGCAAGCTGTCTGAAAAAAAAAAAACAAGTGACAGCAAAAGCTGTTTAAGATATAGGAAATAAAAAGGAAAGAGTAAGTTGTGAAGAAATTGACTTGCAATAAGGCTGTAGCTACAAATCCTCCCCAAAAGTCAAAAAATCATTAGAAATATTATATCCTTTGCTAAATTTAGTTTTAAAAAAGTACAGAGGGAGCCAAAAAACAGTTGTGTTAACATCTTCGCCATATAAAGTAAACCTTGAAATGAAAAAACACAAAAAATCGACTAAAAGGATGCTATCACAGCATGAAAGCAGATGGAACATCAAGTTTTAAAAAATAGGCGTAATGCATTTATCAAAGAAATGATGATAGGAGAGAACTACAATCATAACGTAAAGAAAACTTCTGTTGCAAAAAAAAAAGTCTAATAATTCAGAATCTAAAAAGAAAAATCTAAATAGTGATGATTGGTTTTGACTGATTTGTAAGAAAATAAAACAGCAGAAATGATTCAGTTTTCATATCGCCAAATACGGTTCCAAGTTGTGTGCGCTGGAAAAAAAAAATCAATAAACGAAATTCATGTGTAAGCTTTGCATCACTCCTTAAATGATATTCAAGTAACTGGCAATTAGTTTCATAATTTCTATTCTTAATTACTGATAACTTTGATTTATATTTTGAATACATTTTGATTTAAAACAATTACACTTATTTTCAGATATTTGATTTCATTATATTTCATTGCTGTTATTTTGTTTGATTGTTTCAGTAACCGCAAAGTTTGCTTTTAATAAAATTAGTTATTTTCCCTAGTCATTAAAACAACCTGATTTTATATGGTCCAATTTAGGAGACTGGTGGTCCAACTTAGGCGACCAGTTGCTGAATTTGGACCACTTTTGACAAATTTTTCAAATTAATATAAAATTTAAGATTTCCAAAAAGAAAATGATCTTAATTTTTATATAGTTAGTGGATGAATTGATTGACCCCATGTAGTGATATTTTTCAGATATTCCAAAAATTAAGTGAGTTACACCTGAAAATAAGCGAAGTGGTCCAAATTAGGTCACTCTCCCCTACATCATTTCTATTTCATTGACCCTGTTACTATGTGCATACAAAACACGCAATTATGAATGTGATGTCATTTAATGGGGCTTTCACATGGTAGGGTCACATTTCTCTAAAACCGTTTGTTGATTAAAAATTTTAGTTAATCAAAAATATTCATCAATAAAACTGCATGGGGAACATTTTCAATAGGTTAGTGACAGCCAATAGCATCGATTTGCTTAAATGACGTCACAAATTCCTAGGTAAACCAAAGTCATAAAAATGGCTCAGCTAATTATTTTAAAACTCTCTCTATAAGTGGATTATAACTAGTGGTGACAGACGTCCAAGTAAATCGCATCTCCAAATGCTCTGGATACCAGTATTTCAAAGTAATTTTCTTTGCCTTATCTAATGGCAGACTTATCTGCGATTAAAGATAGCGAAATAAACTATACGAAATTAGCGGTGTCCAGAGCATTTGGAGATCTGATTTATGCGGAACACCTGGCAACACTAATTATAACTGAAATATAAAAAAAGCTGCTTTTATAAGATTTAATCATTTTGAAATGATTAAATTCTAACATTCATTATATAAAAGCAGAATAATTATTATTTTACACATTTTTTTTTTTTTTTTTTTTTTTTCGTAGAAATAACTTGGAAAAAGAAAAATATGTTTTGATAAATTTTAAGTTATTATTATACGCTTTTTAAATTCAAATGTGGCATCATATTTATTTATCAGATGATCATCCATTTTTAACACTTTCCAACAAAGTTAAAAAGTGTTTATGCATCCGGTATGTCTGGTAGTCTGTTTGTCCGTCTGTCCACGCTCTAACTCCCGTAAATACACTCGGATTTTTATGCAATTGATAAACCTTATTTAGGGTCACAAAGGCATGTTTGGTATTGTATATGAAGTATATGGGATTAATAGTTCATTTACAGGGTCACACTAAATAATTCCTTTATATTATAGTCAATGGGGAAAAATCGTTTCCAGTATATTTTAATGACGTTCCTCTATTTCAAATGTATTTAAATTGATATAAATCACTGAATTTCATTACAAAAGGATTACTATACAATACAGCAATGCAATATATACAGGGCTGATCAAAGAATTCGGATAATTTCCCAATTGTAGACGGGGACATCTGAAATTGGGTTTTCGAATGTGTTATGCGTGTCTATATGGTTGAATTAAACATGATATTTTAACTTATTAAATGGTGCAGTTTTGTATCATGATTCTGAATGTGTTGGAAAGTGTTTTATAATCTATGCTTGGCTCATGATTTTTTCTTTCTTCTTTAAATATCATAACGAAAAGTGAATTTAAATCAATATAAATTTGACAGTGTTATTATGATGGCGTTACTTGAAATGTTTTCAACTCATTTTCTCTTTCACAAGTAAAAATTATTCTATTATATATGAAACATAGTATTCGACTAAAAATACATTTTGTACTATATTATTGTGATCTTTCTTAAAATAAAACAACAGGAACTTTAGTCTTAGAAAATACAACATAAAATGTGGTGAAATGCGAAATGCGAATACATGTAATGTGATCTTCATTAATATTAGTTATGATGTCAATGTCGTATTTTAAATTCACATATCAAACTCAAAGCGATTAATGAGGTATCTCGCAGAAGGTATTTCAGCAGTCATTTATCATGGCACTCACATTTATTTAAAACACGTTTTTCGATTAAAAACTGCATTTAGTTAAATATAATAAACAAAAATGATTTGGCAAATAATCTTAAGCATTTCAGAGCAAAAAAATTTAACAATATCAACTTGTATGCACATGTTTATTTAATACCTAGAATATAATTAAAAAAATATGTTCTGGATATATATTAGCGTATTTTATCGACTTCATTACCTACTAATGCAACCTGTTTAAATAACAAAAAAAACTTGTCCATAAAAAATTCTTAGTATTTATACACATATTTCTATTTTATGTGATAAAACAATTTGTCAGAAAACAGAAGTCTCAAAATATTTTGTCCCAAAAAATCATAATAATTATACACATGTTGCTATTTCATGAAACATCCTCTTATTTAACCACAATAAAAAATTGTCATTCATTTTAAGAATGCACAGTTTAAGGATAAAATAAAGCAAAAACAAGTTACCTAAACTTTTCAAAAAATGATCAAAATTACAATACTTTTTGAATGTCATAGAGAAATATTTCGTATATCTACTTTAAATAGACCACTTTGCTTTTTGAAACTAAAAGAAATTATCTTTATGTTTATGAAATCATGCATCCACTAAAACGAAATTCTTTAACTTAAACACTTGACTAATTTTTGTTAAAAAAACAGTTAAAAGTTTCTTCTTATAAATTAAAAAGCATTATCTTTTTTCATTTTAAAGTAAAAAGTTAAACTGTACATATCTTGAAAGTAATATAAAAAAAAATTAAAGAAGTAAATATTTTGAGCAAATACGAATTTGTGAAGTGTGCTTAAAATTAATTTTAGTGTGATCAGCATAAACTGAAGTTATAAGGAGAATATGATAAACACTTATAAGTTTCTTCCAGATTTTCAATCTGTATTAATTTAGTTCTTGAATGTCAAATAAAATGAAAATTCATAATCCTTTTAAATGCTTTAGAAAATAATTGCAAAAATAAATAATTCATGGTTATATGGTTATGTAAAATATATTGCAAAGTAGTATTATGGTGAAAAATACAAACTACAGTTCTTAAGAACTGTTAAGAACAATATTGTCTACTAATTTTTTGATAAAAAACATCTTGTCTCGTTTGTTTTGAAGTAAAATGAAAACTGCAATTCTTTTAAATAATATAAGAAAAAAAATGTTAAATGATGAATATTTGTTGCAGATAGGAATCCTACAGTGTTGGGATTATTTTCTATCATTATGATAATATTTGTAATTTTCCTATGCTAACTTCATGATTAGGTACTTGTAAAATTCAAATACGATTGTAAATTTTGATCTGGACGACCTACAATAATCCTACAGATGATATTGTTATCACGTCTCGATTGTAAATTTTGATCTGGACGACCTGCAGTAATCCTACAGATGATATTGTTATCACGTCTCGATTGTAAATTTTGATCTGGACGACCTACAGTAATCCTACAGATGATGGTGTTATCACATCTCACCTGAACTACTCACCAGATATCCAGACGATATGGAGTTAGAAACATTCAATAACATCCATAGAAAAAACTGGGGAGTCACTTATTAGATGCACAAGAGTATTAGCCATCTTCCTTGTTTCCTTTCGATGTTCCTTTATCCTATATTTGACCAAGAAATGTCCTAAAATGCTATCAGTGTGGCATTCAGTGATCGTCTAAAGCACAACTTCATGTCTGAAAAAGATATCGATAGCCTTGAATTTGTTGTCCTAAGGGTGTGTTGTATGTATGAGTATAACTCTTTCTTTTGTGATAGACCAATAGGATACTTTTAAATTCAAATTATTCACTGGGGGTACTACCTTTATATCGGAATATTTGATATTTGTGATGCAATCTATACATTTAGTTATTTTTTGGCTAAAATTTAATTCTGTCAACAAACAAGACAAAAATTTATTCCACAAATTTTAATTAGTATTAGCTCCACTGACAATAATGAGATGAATTAGGAATTAAGATAATATTTTGCGTATGAGAACTGAACAGGCTATCATAAATAATAAAGACCCACATTATATACAATACTAATTATCATAGGCGGTTTTATAAGAATGAAAGGAATAATTTAGTTGCAAGTATATTCGTGGAATCGAAGTCTAACTATTCCATGTTTAATTCTTTGACTTTAAAACATTTATTAATTTTTGCTTAGAATTCGAAAATGGAAAAACTTTGTTTTTCTCAAAAATATTAGGTTGATAGTTTAAAATTGCCTTGGAATTTTCTTTAACATTTTCGTTTATCGGTGCCATAAACAAGATATCATCAGTAACAGATATTTCATCTTCGTCTTGGGGCTGTGACTTATATTTCCTTTCTTCATGGTCATTTGCACCATCCTCAGCTTTGCAAATTGTTGTCTCTGTACTTGCTGTGTCTGTACTTGTCTGTATATTTGAAGCTCTTCTTGAGCGCTCATTGGATTCGAATCCTACTCTAATTGTCATTATATCTGATTTTCGTCTTTCAAGTGGTATTTTTTCTTCAACAAATTCTTTTTTACAAGGGAAAACATTCTCGTCAAATTTTACATCTTTACTAATGTAAAAACTATTATATCTTCTTTCCCATAGTTTGTATCCATTTGTATCTCCTGAGTAGCCAATGAAAACGCACTCAATCGCTTTAAAATCTAAATTCCCATTTTTTATTGTTGGGTTCAATGTTATCCAGGACCTACAACCGAAAACACGAAGATGCTGTATAAGAACTTTTTTCTTAGTCCATAATGCTTCTGGAATTCTTCCATCTATGCTATTAGAAGGGCATTTGTTAATTAAGTAACACGCTGTTACAAGGGCGTCGGCCCATAAGTTCTTTGGTATTCCAGATTCTGACATAATACACTTTGTCATATTTAATATTCTTTGATTCATGCTTTTAGCGACCGAATTTCGTTGAGGCATTCCAGATACTATAAATTTTCTTCTAATATTGTGAATTATCAAGTATTCGTCGAACTCCTTATTCAAATATTCAACATCACTACTTGTCTTTATTGATTTAATCCTTAAGCCGTGTATACGTTCAGCTATTTTTCTATATTCATCAAACTTGAACAACACATCATCGCTATATTTCATTGGAAAAATTACAGTGTATCTCGAATAGTCGTCGATAAAGCTCACAAAGTAATTAGAGCCTCCCTGAGATGTCGGTTCTATTATGCCAACAAAGTCAGTATGAATTAATTCCAACGGTCTTTTGCTCCTAGTTGAACAGTTGCAAAAAGATCTACTTTTCATTCTTCCCATTATACACGCCGGACAAGATTCTTCATAAAATTTTCGAACATTCGTGGAACTTCCGCCGTCAAAGTGCCCAAACCTACGATGCCATAGAGATGAATCGCCATTCATTAATTTCTCAAGTTGCGTCTGTTCCTCGATTTCATACAATCTGTTTTTACGATAAGCTTTTAATATAATGGTACCATTTGAATTTGTAACACTTGCTTCATTATTTTCAAATGTAATTTTTAGACCTTTTTCAATAAGCCTTCCAACAGATAGGAGATTTCCGTCTATGTTTGGAACAAATAAAACATCTTTTAAAACAGCATGCAAACCGGCATTTTTGTCAGAAAATTCGACAGTGATGTCACCTTTTCCTTCTGCTTGAATTTTCTCTTTGTTTGCCGTCTGAACTTTTGAAAATATCTTCTTAAAGTTTTCCATCTTATTTAAATAAGGTGTCATATGCTCTGTAGCGCCACTGTCTAAATACCAAACACTGTGATGTTTCATCGGAAATGTTACAATATTTAATTTCTTGTTCCTGATGTCATCGATTTCTTTTGCAAAATTTCGCAACATGACCAAAGTTGCAGCAAATACATATTATGTATCGTTCATATTTTTTCAGAGAAATGAAAATTAAAACAACAGACTTCAAAAATTAGTTATGGTTTTACTAAGTTTGACATTTCTTCGCTTATCATATATTGTATATTTCTTCAAATTATTTTAATTATCATATAGATTTATAGCTGAATATGTCTTATAAATAAGTCCTTTCTATTTATGTGCTAGATGAAAATCAATATTGCATAGTTTTTATTTACACATATAGACACGTTATACATCGATGTTTTCTCGGCTGTTCTTTCAATGAAATCTTAAATGCAGAGACATATTTTAGATCATCCATAAAACGTAATAGTAGTTCATGTAAAGTTCATAATCTTCTTAAGATGCTTTTTGGCTACAGAAATTGAATATTAATGTTTTAAATAGTTTTCTGCTATGCGCTGTTTTCATTGATATACGATCAGAAACCTTTATAAACTTTTTCTTCACTCTGATTTATAATCTTTTTCTCATAAAAGTATACGTCTTTACAGGAAATAAGTCTTTTCTCGTCATACTGAGATATCAGAATGAACGACACTAATTTTCAGTTAAAGACCTATACAAGTACCAACAGTCTACATAAAAACATAAAGACACGTTTACGTCTCAAATGAATAAGATAACGCAGTAATAATGCAAGTTAATAAATACTTTAACCTTGAAAGAAGTATCTTTTTTATGAAAAATCTTGCAAAAACTTCTCATTTCAAGAACTCATTGATATCAACTTTTAAAAGTTCGAGTGCTACTTACTCTCTTTAAATGCTAAACACGTATTAAATAATTACCTGAATAAGATAGTTATATACTTGTGTTTGTACACAATTATATATTTTTATAAATATGTATTCATATTTTAAGTGAATAACTATTACTGTGATATAATACATCTTAAAAAAAAAACGTAAATGTACTTAGAATGGCAAAAATGACATTCGATTTTAAATATTATGTCACGTTCATTTTAAACAGAAGAATCTAATTAAAAATGACGTATATAAGGTATCTCAAAAATATCGTTACTAACTGTGAGGGTAGCTATCACTGCAAAAGCAATTTTTGAATATGAAATTAGGTCGCATTTCATTTTATCCAGTCAAAAATACAGGTTGTCTCGCTGAAAGGCGAATCGGGATTTTTATTTATAACTTTAAAACTAATAAGGATATTTTATCAAAATTTCTAGAATTTGCTCCGCTTTAGTTGAAATATAAATATAGCAAAAACTGTTGTAGAAATAGCTACCATACGCATATAAACAGTACTAAACTACTACACGAAAAAAAAGATTTAGTTAATATAGCCCCAGCTAAAATGTTTGGTTGGACTGACCAAATGTTGGTTCGACTGATCAAATGATTTTGTTCCTTCAATAAAATTTTATTGAAGTAACAAAAGGATTTTGTCAGTCCAACAAAAAATATTTGGTGGGGGCAAAATTTGGCACAACTATATCTTTGTTGTTTTAACAAAATCGTTCTTTCCGTGTAGATACACCATGTTTCAGAACGTAATTAACATTACATACTAAGGGACTGCTGAAATTATAATGTTTTTCTATCTCTTCGCGCTTTCTACAAAGCAATGTAAGCATGTTGGAAAATTATAACAACAACACTTAACAATAAACTTATAACAATAACTCTTTCATTATTTTTAAGGGTATAGTATAAAAGCTTAAGGCTACGCAGTACTCTTTTTCAAGAAAAAAATTTTGGAGACAGTAGCATTAAAATTAATTAATGACTTTGCTTGAGATAATAAAATTAAACTGATTCTGATTTTAAAAAATCATTTAGGAATCACCATTTTTTAAAATTTAAAATTTTTTGAAAAATTTGAAGTTTTTAAAAACTTTTATAATATTTTTTAGTTATTTTAAGTGACTTATATTCATTAGATTATTGGGAACAAAAGTTAGCATTGAATTAAAGGTGTAATTTTTATTTACATTTAATTTTTTTTTATTTTTTATAACGCGAAACCTGAAAAAAAAAAAGACGAAAAATTTGAAAATATTACCTTTGACATAAAAAAAATAATAACTATAATCATAGATAAAATATACAGATCTAAATTTATGCTAATTATTGTAGTACATATATATATATATATATATATATAAGTGGTGTCTACAAAAAATTTCAAGACTCTATCTGCAACAGAAAAAAAGCCTTAGGGAAGTTAAAGTTTGGAAAGGAACACTCAGAACACTTTGAGAACACCCAGAAAAGTTCAAATATATTTTTAACTATTTGAATTTCAGATCTAAAATTACTGCTGATCTAAGGAACTGCTGAAATTATAATGTTTTTCTATCTCTTCGCGCTTTCTACAAAGCAATGTAAGCATCTTGGAAAATTATAACAATAACACTTAACAATAAACTTATAACAATAACACTTTCATTATTTTTAAGGGTATAGTATAAAAGCTTAAGGCTACGCAGTACTCTTTTTCAAGAAAAAATTTTGGAGACAGTTACATTAAAAATAATTAATGACTTTGCTTGAGATAATAAAATCAAACTGATTCTGATTTTAAAAAATTATTTAGGAATCACCATTTTTTTTTAATTTAAAATTTTTTGAAAAATTTGAAGTTTTTAAAAACTTTTATAATATTTTTTAGTTATTTTAAGTGACTTATATTCATTGGATTATTGGGAACAAAAGTTAGTATTGAATTAAACATGTAATTTTTATTTACATTTAATTTTTTTTATTTTTTATAACGCGAAACCTGGAAAAAAAGACGAAAAATTTGAAAATATTACCTTTGACATAAAAAAATAATAACTATAATCACAGATAAAATATACAGATCTAAATTTATGCTAATTATTGTAGTACACACATATATATATATATATAAGTGGTGTCTACAAAAAATTTCAAGACTCTATCTGCATCAGAAAAAAAGCCTTAGGGAAGTTAAAGTTTGGAAAGGAACACTCAGAACACTTTGCGAACACCCAGAAGAGTTCAAATATATTTTAAACTATTTGAATTTCAGATCTAAAATTTGGAGTCATAATTCACAACCGTATGGACCACTGAAAAATTCAATAAAAAAATATTCGATATTTTTGTCATTTTTAGGGTACTGTGTGTGTAGCCTTAAAATTTCTTTTGAAGCGAGACAGCCTGTGTTATTGACTAAACTGAGACCCTATTAACTGTATATTGTAACCCTAGATTCCAATAAAAAATATTTCGTATAGTATACATGCAATAAAGAGATCTACTCGTTCTGTACATACAATCGGTGACATTCTAAAGATCTATAGTGATAAAATAAACTATTTTCGAAAAAATAGGGAAAAAATGCGGGAATATTTAAGATTGGATTTATATTTGATACCAAGTTTATCAAGTTCATTTAAAATTTTTTTAATAGCTTATTGTATCATTATAGGTCTTGAAAATATCGCCAATTGTGTGTACAAAACAAGAGAATATGTTTATTAAAAAGTATTTATAAGCCTTTAAGTCTACTGATTTTACTTTTAGCATAAATATTTTTAATGATAGAAAAAAATCAATCAAATTAGAAATCAAATAATTTATTTGTATTTCCTTATATATACTCAAATATTTTTATTTAATTAATAAATTATATTATTTCACTGACAATATTCCTCTTTTGACGTAATAACTTACGACATATATTTTTCTATGTGGGATTTATTTATTTTAAATAAAGATAAACAAGTTAAACAAGTCCATGATTATGTTTTCGTTTGTTCAATATTACGTATTTAATTAGGGTAATTAATAATTGAAAATATTAGGTGGTAATTTAAAGATCTTTGTAAATTAATGTCTTTGCAAAGTTACTTAAAGTTAATCCGAAAGAATTAATCATCTCTAATTTTCAATTTCCTTCATTATCTTCAAACAAATATTTACGGATCATTCAATACGCACGAAGTGTGATAATGCTGGTAAAAGGAAAATGAAATTAATCTTACATCCAATACTTCCGAATGTATACCGGAATTATTATACCGAAAACAATTTTAATACTATTTAGAAGTGTTCGTAATAAAATTCGTTGTTGTTCAGTTAATCTAGGTATACATATACTTTTAGTATTTCTAAAATCAAAACATTCTAGTAAAATAAATAGTTATTCATCAAATACCTTTTTCTTCAGAGTTCACATCATTGTGCTGCGTACATACTTTTCACAACATGAAATGTAGATATGTTTAATCTTTAGACCAATGTCAGACGGGCGTATTTTTTGCTGCTTTTTTGCTTAAGTATTATCCATTCACTATGCTATAGCATTGTGAATGGATAATACTTAAGCAGAAAAGCAGCAAAAAAGACGCCCGTCTCACATTGGTCTTACCTTCATTAAAAGGGTTCAATATATTGGAAGATATAATTTACAACCAACTTTAGAACGATTTGAAATTATTTCTTCCGATGAATTAATTGAGGAAATAGTTTTGTAAAAAAAAAAAAAAACTAATGTACTTTTTTATGTGTAATATAAATTTCTAGAAATATAAATCCAACAATTTTATTAAAAGTAATTCTCTTTATTTATTTAAAATATTTTTCTAGAATTCTCACCAGAAATTTCCATGTAGGGATATTAAAAAATCACTGTCGGCCCGGCCTACAGGCAGAGGTAGATTTCGAAGTTAAGTATACTAATTTCACCAACAAAAACTAAATCATTATTAGATATAAATCCACTTTTACAGTTTTTTCTGTCTGCTTTTGACGAGTTTTTATTTCCTTTTTATAAAATAGCTGGTTTTATCAGAATCATGCTAAGGCGATATTAAAAAAATATTTTTCCATACTCAACAACTCGAAATTTTCTGGCACATTTTCAGATTCATAAAAAAAAAAAAAAAAAAAAATTTGAAACATGACGTGATTTTTGAAAAGATTTATAAGCGACCTGTGTTTTTATTTTTCTTTCAATTAATTAAAACTTGATTAATAAACAGTTATTTTCTCAGTAGGGCAATATTTTTCATTTCTAACACAATCGCATCGGGAAATTCTGTTCAAAATGCCCACTTTGACATCATTTTTCGAAATATATTCTGCCTCTATCAAAAAATCGATCATTACTGTACATTATATAGTTTCTGAATAAGAGAATCTAGCAATTGGATGCGTTTGAGAGCAAAAATGAATTTAAAAATGAGTAAGAAAGTAGACGGTTTGGATTTGAATGCACCATTAATAAGATGATTTTTTTCTTCAACCGCTATATATTCTTAATTTATTTTTACTGTAAGAATTGGCCCTATCAAAAACTTGTCTATATAAATGTTGAAGACAATATTAAGAAGATATATGATAAATTCATGGGGATTTTATATCTTGTGAATTGACGGAGTTATGGATTTTTTATCAAAAATCTGTGATGCATGCATTTTTGGCGCTATTTTTAGAAGTAATAAAAGCTTTAAACTGATTTGATATGTACAAAAATTAATAAGTTAAGTGTTTTTTTTTCGGTTTTCACAAAACCCCTCCCTATTTCCATCTCCTTCGTCCACTTTCGCCCATGAACGAACTTGACCGAGATTTTATGTCCCTTGATTTTATGTATGAGTTTGGAAGAGATTTGTGCAGAATTGCGGAAATTATCGTGCCCAGAAGAAAGTGATAACACAATTGCTTCGGGAAATTCCGTTCAAAATGCACAATTTGACATCATTTTTTGAAATATATTCTGCCTCTATCAAAAAATCGATCATTGCGGTATATTATATAGTTTCTGAATAAGCGAATCTACCAATTAAATGCGTTTGAGAGCAAAAATGAATTTAAAAATGAGTCAGAAAATCAGCAGTTTGGATTTGAGTGCATCCTTAATGCAATGATTTTTCCAACACAATCCGCTTCAGGAAATTCGGTTCAAAATGCTTACTTTAACAGCATTTTAAAAAATATATTCTGCCTTTAACAAAACATCGACCATTACGATACATTATATAGTTTCTGAGTAAGAAAACGTACCAGTTGAAAGCCTTTGAGGGCAAAAATGATTGTAAAATGAGTCAGAAAATACGCAGTTTGGATTAGAATACACCCTTACTTAGATGATTTTTTTCTTCAACCGCTATATATTTTTAATTTGTTATTGCTGTAAGAATTGGTTCTATCCAAAACTTGTCCATATAGATGTTGTAGACAATATTAAGAAGATATATGATGAATTCATGAGGATTTTATATCTTTTGAATTGACGGAGTTATGGATTTTTTACTTCTTCAAACCCCATTTTTGTTTTCGTTTTTATTTTATTTTTTTGCAGTACGAATTGGTCCTATCGAAAACTTGTGAATATAAAAGTTGTAGTTAATATTAACGAGATTTATAATAAAATTAATTGGAATTGATATCTTGAGAATTGACGAAGTTATGAATTTTTTTCTCCCAAAAACCCTATTTTTGGTGCCTATGAGCCCATTTTTAATTTTATCAAAAATCTGTGATACATAAAATTTGGCCCTATTTTTAGAAGTAATAAAAACTTTAAACTGATTTGATCTGTACAAAAATTACGAGATTATACGGGGTTTTCGGTTTTCACAAAACCCCTCCCTATTTCCATCCCCTTGGTCCGATTTTGCCCATTAGCGAACTTGACCGAGATTTTATGCCCTTTGATTTTATGTATGAGTTTGGAAGAGATTGGTGCAGAATTACGAAAGTTATCGTGTTCAGAAGAAAGTTATATATATATATAGATAGATAGATAGATAGATAGATAAAGTTTTTTACTGAGGGTGGTTTTGGGTTCTAGGGGTCATGATCGGTGTAGATCTGCAAAATGTTTTCAGAAATTCCAACATAGGAACGATCCCAATAGGTAGTATTTCATACGAAATTACCTAAAAAAATATGAAACATGCTGACGTGATTTTTGAAAAAATTTATAAGCGACCTGTGTGTTTATTTTTCTTTCAATTAATTAAAACTTGATTAATAAACAATTCTTTTCTCAGTAGGGCAATATTTTTCGTTTCTAACACAAACGCTTCGGGAAATTCTGCTCAAAATGCCCACTTTGACATAATTTTTTGAAATATATTCTGCCTCTATCAAAAAATCGATCATTACTTTACATTATATAGTTTCTGAATAAGAGAATCTAGCAATTGGGTGCGTTTGAGAGCAAAAATGAATTTAAAAATGAGTAAGAAAATAAGCAGTTTGGATTTGAGTGCATCCTTAATGCAATGATTTTTCCAACACAATCCGCTTCGGGAAATTCGGTTCAAAATGCCCACTTTAACAGCATTTTTAAAAATTTATTCTGCCCCTATCAAAAAATCGACCATTTCGGTACATTATATAGTTTCTGAGTAAGAAAACGTAACAATTGGAAGCCTTTGAGAGCAAAAATGAATTGTAAAATGAGTCAGAAAATACGCAGTTTGGATTAGAATACACCCTTACTTAGATGATTTTTTTCTTCAACCGCTATGTATTTTTAATTTGTTTTTGCTGTAAGAATTGGTCCTATCCAAAACTTATCTATACAGATGTTGTAGACAATATTAAGAAGATATATGATAAATTGATGGGGATTTTGTATCTTTTGAATTGACGGAGTTATGGATTTTTTACTTCTTCAAACCCCCTTTTTGTTTTCGTTTTTAATTTTTTTTTTTGCGGTACTAATTGGTCCTATCAAAAACTTGTGAATAAAAAAGTTGTAGATAATATTAAGGAGATTTACAATAAAATTAATTGAAATTGATATCTTGAGAATTGACGAAGTTATGAATTTTTTTCTCCCCAAAACCCTATTTTTTGCGCTCCTTGAGCCCATTTTTAACTTAATCAAAAATCTGTGATACATAAAATTTTGGCCCTATTTTTAGAAGTAATACAAACTTTAAACTGATTTGATATGCATAAAAATTAGAAGTTATGGGGTGTTTTCGGTTTTCGCAAAACACCTCCCTATTTCTATCCCCTTGGTCCGATTTTGCCCATTAACGAACTTGACCGAGATTTTATGCCCATTTATTTTATGTATCATTTTGGAAGAGATTGGTGCAGAATTACGAAAGTTATCGTGTCCAGAAGAAAGTGATATATATATATAGATAGATACATAGATAGATAGATAGATAGATAAAGTTTTTTACTGAGGATGGTTTGGGGTTCTAGGGGTCATGATCGGTGTAGATCTGCAAAAATGTTTCAGAAATTCCAACATAGGAACGATCCCAATAGGTAGTATTTCATACGAAATCTACCTAAAAGTTTGTTTTTAATAGTGTTTATAAATTATTTTCATTAACTGCTTTACACCCAAATTATGAAAAAATTTCTCCACCGCGATAATTATTTTCCTTAAGGTCCGAAGATATATTAGAAGAGTTTTATTATAATAATTTAGACGATATTTGTCAGTAAATCTGGTTTAATAAATCGATAGTTATGGCGTTTTTTGTAAAATATCTTCCAGAATAATTAGATTAATAAAAATAAATACTCTTATATAAAACCCACCATTCTGATAAGAGGATTTTACATATATGTATTGTGACGCTATCTGTAAGTGAAAAGGCTTTTGTGTTTGCAAATGTGTCATATAATTTTCTTTTAAATAAGCTACATCTGCATAATAATTATTTCTCCACTACAATAATTATTTTCCTTAAGGTCTTTCAATTTATATAATAATTTAGACGAGATTTTTCAGTAAAACTGGTTTAGTTAATCGATAGTTATGGCGTTTTTTGTAAAATATCTTCCAGAATAATTAGTTTAATAAAAATAAATACTCTTATAAAAAACCCACCATTCTGATAAGGGGATTTTACATAAATGTATTGTGGCGCTATCTGTAAGTGAAAAGGCTTTTGTGTTTGCAAATGTTTCATATAATTTTCTTTTAAATAAGCTACATCTGCATAATAATTATTGATCCACTACAATAATTATTTTCCTTAAGGTATGAAGATATATTATAAGGGTTTTATAATAATAATTTAGACGAGATTTGTCAGCAATACTGGTTTAGTAAATCGATAGTTATGGCGTTTTTTGTAAAATATCTTCCAGAATATTTAGATTAATAAAAATAAATACTCTTATATGAAACTTACCATTTTGATAAGAGGATTTTACATAAATGTATTGTGACGCTATCTGAAGTGAAAAGGCTTTTATGTTTGCAAATATTTCATATAATTTTCTTTTAAATAAGCTACATCTGCATAATAATTATTGCTCCACTACAATAATTATTTTCCTTAAGGTCTGAAGATATATTATAAGGGTTTTATAATAATAATATAGACGAGATTTGTCAGTAAAACTGGTTTAGTAAATCGATAGTTATGGCGTTTTTTGTAAAATATTTACAAGAATATAATAACAAGAAATAAATACAGTTAAACTTCAATTTAACAAAATCTCATCGTCACACCTAAAAACTTCGTTATGAAGAAAATTCGTTAAACAGAAATCAACTTAATTCATGAAATTTGTATAATAAATTACACATGTCTAAAAATAAAAATACTCACAAAATGGAAATATTGCAAAAATGCATCGAAACGCAAGCAATATATATATGTGTATTTTATTTAATTCAGCGTAGTCATATGAGAACAATTTAATTAGAATAATGCCTGAAAAAACACATAATAAAGAGAGGTAAACAAAAACTGAAGCGTAACGTATTTTTCTCTCTTTTTTTTCTCAGCATTGCAGATTCTTAACTTTAAAAAAAAAAATCTCTAATATTACTTTGTACAGGTTCCTGATATAAATAATAATAACAATAATACACTGTTCTTATAATTTTTGCGTATACGAACGATTCATCTCTAACATTTTCGTGAAACTGGAATCCGCTTCTTATTGTATCGAAGGCTTCCCCACACTCTCAGAGCAAAAGTGCCTATGTGAGAGAGTGGCTATAGCTAGGGTTTGTCTTAGTGGGAATTTTTTTTTTGTTTGTTTAGCACCAAGAACAATGGAAATAATTAAATGAATAAATAATTTCATTTTCACACCATCCGCGGAAATAAATCATCTATCCATCGCAAAAGCAACCACGCACGAAACGCTGTACAGGCACAAAAGTCGAATAAACTTCGTTATATAGAATATATTTTTCGTAATATGGAGATTAATTTACATGTTAATGGTGTCCAAAGTCAAGAAAATTCCGTTAAGTTGAAAACTTTGTTAAATAGGAACTTGTTAAGGGAAGTTCCACTGTACTCTTATAAAAATCCCACCATTCTGGTAAGAGGATTTTAAATACATGTATTGTGACGCTATCTGTAAATGAAAAGACTTTTGTGTTTGCAACTGTTTCGTGCAATTTTTTTTAATAAGCTACATCTACAGAGTGATTTAAAAAAAAATACAAAATGAAATGCCAAATAGGGCATACAGCAAAGATAAAATATTACATAGAAACATAGAGTCACAAACTACTTATTTAGCTGCAAACACAGGGTGTTTAATACTAACTGAACCCCGGTTGACCGTAATAATTTCGAGAAAAATAAAAACATTGTAATGAAAATTTACTCATATGTACAGTCGTGGAAAAAAAAAAGTAAACACCCGCTACTAACTCTTCAACAAATTATCGTAGACGAAAGTTACAGGTACCGGGCGATTGGAAATAAAGTCTACTTTTAAATGATGTATATAAATTTTGCTTAGGGGGCCATCTACATATTAAAACTAATCCAAACTTCATTTTTTTCAATAACAATACCCAATTTTAACTAGATATTTAAAATCTTCGGTTCAAACTATGCCTAGACTCCGAATTTCAAGTCATTTGAATGATAAGTTTTTGAATTATAAACATTCAAAATTCAGTGCTTCTAATGTTACATTATATTTTCATATTTTTTTTATATCTCCAGAAATTATGCTCCCAATGTGCTAATTTTTTGTGTAGCAATAATAATAATATACCCAAAACTTAAATACGATGATTTTGCAATTTTTATAATTTTATGATATGAATTATGAATTATGAAATTAATATTCGAAAAAATTATGAATTGCAACCTACAATTTTTTTGGTGGATTTAGATTTATTAAGTCATGCTTTATGTAAATCCAAAATTTCGCATTTTTCTTCCAAATAGTTTTCAAATTATGCTTAAAAAACGGAAAAATGAGTCTATAGATGTAACTAGATATTTTGAAATTTCTTCTGGTGTCCTGTAATCTAGCGGGCTTCATTGACTCCAGGTGCCTTGATCAAGATGGGGGCTCTCTCGGTTAACAATCGAGTTCCTAACTTCAATTTGGATACAATCCTTAAAATACGCTCGTTTTAAAATAATTAATTTCTCAGTAATTTATGGTACGAATTGCATAAAAAAATTTTCAAGGCTAATTGAAGGGTGTAGAGTTCATTTATGCTTTTAGAATTGTGTACTGCTACTGAAAAAACAAAGTTATCATTCGTTTTAATATGTAGATGCCCCCCTAAGCAAATTTTATCTATATCATTTAAAAGTAGACTTTATTTCCAATCGTTCGGTATCAGTTACTTTCTTCTAAGATAATTTGTTGAAGAGTTAGTAGGGGGTGTTTACTTCTTTTTCCACGACTGTACTTTGTTTTGTGTGAAATGTGATAACATCTCGAAAATATCTGGGAAAACATCTTGCTGAAGCAATCGATGATGCTGTATGGATTAATAATCACAGTCCAAAATGTGAGGCGCCAAGTGCATGCTGCTGGCGCGTACAATGCAAACTTAGGCCACTTTTGTTTGAAGTTATCACATTTAAAACAAAGTTGAGAATGTCTGTTAAATGTTTTATTATAGTATACCTCATGTTTCTGAAAGTTATTACAGTAAACTCAAATTGACAGGACGAAACACCGTGTATTTGTGATTAAATAAGTGATTTGCGACCCTATGTTCCAATGTGATTTTTCATCCTTGTTGTATTCATGATTTGCCATGTCATTTTGTAAACTTTTTTTGTATCATCCTGTATATAAATATTTGAATAAATAAATGCTTAAAAAATAGCTTTGGCTGTTTCTTTGTACTTTATAAATGTAATCTCTTAAAGTATAATCTTAAAGTCTAATTTTATTCATAGACGAACTAAATGAATTTTATATTAAATTTTGTTTAATGGTACTCATATGTAACGTCGGAGCATAAAAGCATAATATTCCTTTTAATATGCATATTTCATTGAAATTTATTTGTTCTAAAAGAAAATATTAAAGAGCAATTTCATTACAAGTTGTAAATAAAACATAAAAATATATTTTACGGATAATTTGAAAAATACAACTTTTACATTGTATATGTGTACAAGAACACGTGGATATAAGAAGTCTAAACCTGCTTAATATTTTATATAGATAAACTGTCAATTAAAACCAGCGGACATACTTAAAGAAATTTTTATCTTGCATGACATAATACTTAATGTAATGACAAATCATGTCTTGCAAAATATCGAATCATGTCTTGCAAAATATCAAATTTAAGTTTCATGTAATTCACTTGATTACACATATTTCCGTTAATACTTGATAAAGATTCTACTATTATGCATGAATGATTATACCTTAGCCACATATTAGCCACTTTTATTCCAGACTGATAAGCGATAAAGTTAAGCCAGTCAGGGAACATTTGAAGTTATTTTAAGAATTTATATTTATGAATTATTACATCTATTAATATTAAATTTTGAATTATTTTATTTTCATAAATCAAAACTCATAAATCAATATTCATTTAATTTTTTGATTTGTACATTATATTTTTAAATATTTTTAAAAGTAAGAACAATCAACTACTGTACGAAAACAACTAAATGAATCTAAAAAAAGGCATTTCAAAGAATTTCAAAAAGTTATTAAATTTATTTCACAAACTATTACTATACAACTTACATGGTGTGTTCACAAAGTTCCTATAATACAAAAGTTATTAAGCATTTTTGTACAGCGAACTAAAATTCTTCGAAATATGACCCTTGGGCATCAACACACCGCTGCCAGCGTTTTTTTCGGTTGTTCACAGGCTGCCTGGAAGTCTTCGCGCGCAAGGTTGTCAAGGGACCTCGTCGAAGCTGGAATCGTGTTGAATCGCTTACCTTTTAGGTCTTTCTTGATCCGAAGAAATAAAGAAAGTCACTGGGAGCAAGTTCGGAGTTATAGGGAGGCTTGTGGCATGATTGCCACGTTAAACGCAGCTAAAACTTTCGCGGCTGCGAGCGACATGTGAGAGGGCGCATTGTCGTGGTAATTGTTATCGATAAATATCATTTAGCTATAATAAATCAATCAGAAATGAAATAAAGTAATTTCTGAATTCAATAAATGAGATTTATTGTTATCGTAATCATTTTGTAAATCATTGTTATTTATTGCTTTATATATATATCTTATGTTTTCGCGGGGGCAGCAATGACGATAGATACTCTTTCTGACGAAAATGGAAACGAGAAATAATGTTCAGTATGTATTAAGGTTTTGATTATGTTACTTGCTTTTCGTAATCTTTGAATAAGATTTACTTTGTCGTTTAGAAGTAATTTTAATTGCTATGATAACTACAGTTGTAGTTTTTATGAATTTTAAACTAAGTTATTAGAAATAACATTTCGGCGCGTAAACGTGGGGCCGACATAGCAATTATGGATTTAAAAGCTTTGAAACTCGAAAGGAAAAATCTTAGAATAAGTTTTACATCGTGTACGAATAAAGTTACAGAAGAATTATTGAAACTGGAGATTGATCTAAAAAGTCTTAGCGTTTTACAGAAACAGTTAGAGGATAAATTCGCAAGATTAGATGAATGTCAGAAAAATATCAGTAGCATTCTGCTGAAAGAGGAAGGCTCCGAGAAGGAGTGTGATGAAGATTGTCAAGCAGCCGAAGAATATCGGGATAGGTACCTTGAGCTGAAGACTGGAGTGGAAGAAAAAATCGTTTCTTTGCAGTCGCCCGTTTTTGAAAATAGGAATGAATCTCTTGAGAAGAGAAGTTTTAAGCTGCCGAAGATTGAACTGAAGAAATTTAACTGTGATGTTAAGGACTATTTGTCATTTCGGTCTCAATTTCAGAAGATACATGAAGATAAAAGAATTTCAGATCCTGACAAATTTCAATATTTAATACAAGCGGTTGTTCCGAATTCAAAAGCAGTCACAGTAGTGGAGAGCCTTCCAGCTACAGCTGCTAATTATCATCAAGCGATAAATCAAATCAAAGAATTATTTGGAAGAGAAGATCTGCTCGTACAAGTCTATGTACGGGACTTATAACAATGGTCATGAAAAATGCCGTCGCTGGCCGAGTAAAAGATTTACCAAAATTATATGATGAATTAGAGGGAAAGTTGCGATCGCTCGAAAGTTTAGAACGTACTCAAGAAAAATACGGGGATTTCCTGATCCCGTTAGTAGAATCGATCCTCCCTGAAGAAGGTCTGGTGTGATGGGAAAGAAAACGAAATGCCGAAGATGCAATGCATGAAGAACGTTTCCTCAAAAACTTAATGTGTTTTCTTAAGCACGAAATTCAAAGCGAGGAGATAGTTGCTTTAGCGTGCAGTGGTTTCGGTGCTAATACTACTAATAAAAGATATGACCGGGATAATAAAACTTCCCCTTCTGCAACGGCTTCATCGCTATTAAACACTTCTTCTGGAAATAAAGGTAAGCGAGAATTTACTTGTATTTTTTGTGATAAAAAACATTCGTCGCGAGATTGTTTTGCCGCTAGAAATATGACTTTAGAAAATAAGAAAAAGATGTTATTAAAGAAAAATGCTTACTTTAATTGTTTTAAGCCTAACCACATATCTAAAAACTGTAGATTTAAAAGTACCTGTATTAAGTGTTAAAAATATCATCATTTTCTTATGTGCCTAGATGATAACATTGACAATGCTAATGATAAGAGAAAAAATGAAATTAATGAAACTAATATTATGACAAATCATTCTAATATTGAAAATGTTTATCTCATGACATTAATGGTTAATGTGAAAAATAAGAATGTGGAACTAAAGGTTCGCACTATTATTGATCCTGGTTCTCAAAACAGTTATGTTAGTAAAAAAGGTGGTTGAGAATCTACATCTGATTCCTAAGAGGAAAATTAAAATGACCCATTGCCTTTTTGAGGGAGAGAAACCTTAGTTCTAATACATGGTGTTTATGATTTAATTATTTCTGATTTGAATGATTCCTTTAGTTGTAGAGCTGAGGTATTCACTGAAAATAAAATTAATAGGTTTGTGCCTAAACTTTCTAGTGTGGAGGCACCTATTGAGTTTCGACAAAAACAAATTATTTTACCTGATCTTGAATCTGAGGATTCGGAAATAATTAATTTACTTTTAGGCGCCGATTTAATTGGCACATTATTCATTAATAAATGCATGAAATTAAATTCAGGTTTATTTTTGTTCGAAACATGCTTGGATTGTGTATTAACTGGAAAACCCAATAAAAATTTGAATAGTAATTATGATAGTAAGTATGATAGTAATATTGTTTTGTCTGTTGTATCTTTGTGTGTAAAAAATGCTTCTATTAATGAGTTATGGGATCTTGAAACGATCGGTATTAGACAGCTCGTAGAAAGTTTGAAAATTCAATATGAACATTCTAAAATAATAGAGGAATTTAAAACCAATATTAAAATTCATCCAGATGGTAGATATGAAGTTTGTTTACCTTTTCAATCTGATACGAATGAATTACCCAGTAAAAAAGAATTGACGTGGAAGAGACATAAAAAAAAGTGTGCGAATGCGCACAAAAGGGGGGGGGGGGGTCTTCTTATTGATTATGAAAATGTTTTCAGAGAATGGGAAGATTTAGAAATAATTGAGAAAGTAACGGGGGACGTCCAGTAAGGGCATTTTTTGCCGCATCGTCCTGTGATAAAAGTGGGCAGTGCTACTACTAAAATTAGGCCCGTTTTTTATGCGTCCGCTAGAGAATACGGAAAGTGTTCCTTAAATGATATTTTGTATAAAGGCCCGAATTTAATTGAGCAAATACCGAATATTATAGTTAGGTTTCGAATTTATAAAATTGGTCTTTCTGAGGATATCGAAAAAGCCTTTTTGCAGATTAAATAAACACGGATCATAGAGATTTTTTACGATTTTATTATCCTTCTGTGAACGAAAAAATTACTTATAGACATTGCAGGGTAGTTTTCGGATTGAGTTCGAGCCCATTTTTGTTGGCAGCTTCGATATATCATTTATTAGATAATGTATCTCTTAATTATAGGAATATGACTGAAAAGTTGAAATATTCGTTTTATGTTGATAATTGCGTTACAGATGTTTTGAATGCTGCGAAACAAGACGAATTTATTGAGAAGGCTAAATGCGTTATGCCTCGAGAGTATTTTAATTTGAGAAATTAGGAAAGTAATGTGAAATCTCAAAATGTTTCAAAGAGTTCGGGAGTAACAAAATTGCTTGGGATATTGTGGGATCATGATTGGGATATGCTTAAGTGTAATTTAACTTTTGATAAATTGAGTAACAATGAAAATTTCACTAAAAGATTAATTTGGAGCTCTATGCAGAAATTTTTTGATCCGATTGGAATATTGTGCCCAGCAACTTTGCCACCCAAAATTATATTGCAACAAACCTGGAAATTGGGTCTAGGTTGGGATTCTCCATTACCGGGGTAAATTCAAAGACCTTTTAAAAAATGCTTCAGTGAAACAAACATATTATAGGACGTTCAAATTCCGCGATATGTTGAAATAAATGTGTCTACCGAGATGCATGTTTTCGTAGATGCATGCAAAGAGGCATATGCACCTTGCGTATTTTTTCGAACTATAACCCCGGAAGTTGTAAAAATTCAATTAATTAGAGCAAAAGCTAGAGTGGCTCCAAGAAAGCAAGCGTCAATTCAGAGATTGGAATTAATCGCGTGTAACATTAGGGCTAGGTTGGCACATTCAGTACAGCAAGCACTTTGTGTCCAGAAAATGAAAACAATTTTTTGGTTTGACTCCAT
The DNA here is from genome assembly GCA_963932465.1 of Maratus speciosus. NCBI lineage: Eukaryota > Metazoa > Arthropoda > Arachnida > Araneae > Salticidae > Maratus > Maratus speciosus. The sequence continues at coordinate 104,308,504 of OZ010795.1, read as the reverse complement.
GGTTGCGTTGTACTGGATAAGAGAATACGGTGAATGGTCCGTTTTTGTTTCGAACAGGGTGAAAGAAATAAAAAGTCTTTTCCCCAATAGCGCATGGCGCCATGTGCCAGGAAAAATGAATCCTGCGGATTTTATTTCGCGTGGGTGTTCTCCCCAGCAATTTCTAGAATCTTGGTGGTGAGAAGGGCCAAAATGTCTCATGGAAGAAAGGGAGGAATGGCCCAGGACGGAGACTCTAGATAGTCAAACTCCAGAGATTACTAGTGAAAGGAGAAAAGTGAAATTGTGTAATGTAAATACAACAGTCAAAAATATTCCTTGGTACGCTAGGAAATTTTCAAAATTTGAATCTATTGTTAGACTAGTTGCTTAGGTATTAAGATTCATAAATAATGTGAAATCGCGATACAGTGCAAGGAAAAATGGTAAATTATCAGTTGAGGAATTAGAAAATGCTGAAAAAACTTTAATTTTAACTGTACAAAGTGAGTTTTTTCCAGATGTAGATTCGATACCTAACTTAATCTGTTTTAAAGGTGAAGACGATATAATTAGAGTAAAGACAAGAATTACAGAGCGCATTGATACACTATATTTCTTATCGCCAATTCTTTTCCCTGATGACTGTATTTTCACGGTTAGACTGATAGAACATTTCCATATAGCGAATTGTCATGCTGGAACTCACATTCTTCTAAGTATTTTGAGAGAAAAATATTGGATTCAAAGAGGTAGAAAAACTGTGCGAACAGTAGTAAATAAATGCATTCCTTGCCAATGCTACAAAGTTAAATCACGTGAAACCGATCCATTGTCACTGCCCTTTGATTGCATTAAAGATTCTAACTTTTTTGAAATCGTAGGCGTTGATTTAGCTGGACCTTTATTTATTAAAAATGCAGATAAAACCTGGATAGTGCTCTATACCTGTGCAGTCTATCGAGCTGTCCATCTAGAGCTTGTCTTTTCTCTGTCAACTGATGAATTTTTGCTGTCTTTGCGACGTTTCATCGCGAGAAGAGGAAGACCTACAATAATCTATTCTGATAATGGTACCAATTTCAAAGGCGCCAATAATGATCTGAAAAAATTGATTGGCAAAAATTGACTCGTTTCTCCGACCTGAAACAAATCGTTTGGAAGTTCAATCCTCCCTCAGCCGCCTGGTGGGAAAGGCTGATCCGTGTGATCAAAGAGCTTCTCCAACGAACACTTGGCAAAGCTGTCGTGACTTTTGAGGAACTGCAAACAATTTTGTGTGATTGTTAATATATTATAAACTCTCGCCCTCTCAGATATCAATCCGAAAATCCAGAGGATTTAGTTCCATTAACACCGAACATGTTTTTAGTGCAAAACTCTAATTCTAGTGTCACGGACATTGATGAAGTTGACGAAAGACAGTTTCGCAAAAGGCTGCGATACAGAATTAAGCTCATGGAACAATTGAGAATGCGCTTTCGAACTGAATATCTCGGTCAACTTATTCAAAGGCGTCGTGAAATCGTCCAGTTACCCGACTTGAATCTGGTTGAACTTGTGCTGATTGAGGACGATGTACAAAAACATCTCAATTGACCGCTTGCAAAGATCGTGGATCTAATTCTTGGAAAGTATGGCAAAATTAGAACAGTTCGACTGAAAACCGAACATGGTGTGGTTATCAGACCCATACAACGAGTTTTTTTAATTAAAATTATCTCCTATTAATTTTTATCCTTCTTCTTTTCAGCTAGAAAGCAGTAATTAAGGTGCTCTGATGGGGACAGATTCTTCAGACTTGACTGAATCTGAGCCAACAACTTATAGAACTCGATTTGGTCGTGTGACCAAAATGCCCCAGAGATTTGGAAAATAGAATATAGTTTTGAGTAGCTAGTCAGCAACTCAAAAGGGGGGAGAGTGTTATCAATAAATATCATTTAGATATAATAAATCAATCAGAAATGAAATAAAGTAATTTCAGAATTCTATAAGTGAGTTTTATTGTTATCATAATCCTTTTGTAAATCATTAAGTGTTATTTATTGCTTTATATATTTATCTTATGTTTTCGCTAGGGCAGCAATGACGTCAGATACTCTTTCTGACGAAAATGTAAACAAGAAATAATGTTCAGTATGTATTAAAGTTTTGATTATGTTACTTGCTTTTCGCAATCTTTGAATAAGATTTACTTTGTCGCTTAGAAGTGCTTTTAATTGCTATGATAACTACAGTTGTAGTTTTTTATGAATTTTAAACTAAGTTATTAGAAATAACAGTAATCAATCCACTCGTCTCTAGTGTCTGGGAGGACGCGCCGAGTCAGGTCGGTTTTATGCTTGAATGCACCAACATTCGAAGGATATAGTTCGGCGCGCCCGCCCAGATATCAGAAGCGATTGATTGTTCATCACGACAATGCCGCCTCTCACACGCCGCTCGCCGCTGCTGATGTTTTGGCTAAGTTTGAATTTGTAAGAATCTTCAAGGTTTCCTCCGCCCCTATTCCTGTATTTTTAAAAATTATTTACTACCATAAATGAGTGTTTGAAAAGTGCACATATTTGTTATTTCTGGTTAAGATGGCTGTCAGGGGCACACCCCTTTTAACATTTCGTTTCCCATAGAGAAAAATGGAAATCGATGTTTTTTAAAACTGATTTTAAAAATACTAAAACAGTGTATAAAATTGAATAATTGATATGTATGTAAAGAGGAAAGTTCAATTTATGCTCCGCCATACTTAGTTATTTATCTTTGAGTGTGCAAGTTTGTTTTATGAGTCATTGAAATATTGGTATATTATTGCTCTATTTTTTGTGAAGATGGCGACTGGTTTCTTCTCGAAGACGCCTTCCCGCCTGACTTTGGCATAAGTTGAGGTGTCCATTTCCTTCATATGAGTCCTTTGCAGATCTATCTCTTCATTTCTTTCAGTCTAACCATCAACATCGATAATATATGTAGAGAACTAACTTTCCATTGCCATTTAGTCAGAAACTTTATAAATAATTAAGATCTTAGCAATTAAAACTTAGAATATAGATGTTATGTGCTGAAGATTGTTACCAGCCGCTGTTGCCACATAATATAATGTTGAATCTAACATAAGAAAACTTTAAATTAGGCCCATAAAATGGAATTATGGGAACATGTAGTGAAAATGGAGGAATTATGGGTATTAGTAGATCTTAAATACTTTGGCTTGCGGGTAAAGTGTGTTTCCATTATAAATTAAAGCTATTCTCATTACCAACTAGTTTAAAAGTACCTTTATGTTAGAAATATTAAGATCAAAAGGTCTGAAGGGGTCCTACACAGCAAAATTCTCAAAAAGGTATATGTAAAGAGCCTCAGAGCATGTGTAGTGGCCGTTGAGGTGCGTTTTGATCAGTCTTAGACGGTTCTCCTATTGCCAGTAGCGTTTAATATAGAATTTTTCATAGATTTGTTCTACAAATTGTCTCATGGGTCTCTTCATACCTATAACCATCAACTTAACCCAAAATTCATTTTTTAAACCAATTTAAAGCAGCTGATCCTCCACTTTAAAATTTACTAAAAAGTCTCAACTTTCAGGGCCTGCACAGGAGGGAGGGGGGGGGGGGCTTCCCCCCATTATATACCTTAAAATTTCTCTTAAACTTTAAACTATCGTTCTATAACATTTTGTCAGTAGCTACGGGGCACCACTGGAGCTGTGCCCCCCCCCCCCCCCCCTCTAAAGGTCACTCACTCAAAAAGGGCTGTTTTTTCACTTCTTTTCAAACTTTAAATGTTAATATCTCTGCTGCTATAGGAGCTACAGCTAGGGTTTCTCTTCCAGCCTAGCACTCTTGTTCCAACTTAGACTTTTTCACCTTCGGTTTTTCGGTTACCCCAATAGGGCCGAAAAAGTCGTTTCCTTGACAACCATAGCTTAAAAGGTAGATTTTGAAAACAAACCAAAACAAAAAAATTAATATTTTCTGTTCTAATTAAGATAGAAACATGATTTAAACCTCATTTTAGTCAGAAAACGGCAGAGAAAAAATTTTAATCTAATAAAAAAAAAAATGACAATTTGAAGATTTTTGTGTTTCGGACCTCCTTATATAGAGTTCACTTTACCTGCGGCTTATTCTGTTGAGCTGTTTACATGGCAGACCAGATTTTTTTTCAATAAGTTATCTGAGTGTAATATGCTCGCTCAGGAAACATATACGGTGGAGCATTGGCAATGTAAGTCAAGGATCTGGGTTCGATTCCCAGTTTGAACATTTTTGTGCTCAGTTGGAATCATTCAATTCGTACAATTTAAAATTTTTACGTGTGTATCGATAGCATGTGAAAAAACAATATCAGGGCGGAGAAAATTGATTATCGCACTGCACACTACTACACTGTAAAAAAAAAATCTGTAAAGTTACTAAAGATATTCTAGGAAACTGGGATTCCTCGAACTTTTTATGTAACGGCAACAACAAAAATTCATGTAACAGACACACTTTTGTGCCAAAAATCAAAAACATCTGTAAGGTTACTAAGAATCTTTTAGGAAACTGGGATTCCTAGAACGTTTCATGCAACTGCAACCAGGGTTTCAGATAAAATTTTAGTAAGATTATTGTAATTTTAGCAGATTCATTTGTGAAACTACAGATTTCGGTAGCTTTACAAAAACTAGTTTTGTAGGTTTACAGCTTTTTTTGTGCAGTTACAGATGAAAGCTTAGTAAGCATGTAACTTTACATCTGTAGAAATACAGATTTTTTTTTTTTTTTTTTTTTTTTTTTTTTTTTTTTTTATATAGTAAACGTTTCCGAAAATTACAAGAAGCAAAAGAAAGGTAGTTTCAGGAATGATTCTTTAAATCTCTGAAATTCATGGGTTTCTGAGGTTTTGGAAAGTAAAGGAATGCTGATCGTGGGGAACTTTGAAGAAGTTATATTATTATTATTATTATTATTATTATTATTATTGGTGGATATGATGTGGACTGTAGACGTTAATTTTCTGTTTAATTGAGTTTATTCACACTTAATACTGCACAAGACATTTACACAACATAAATTTCACAAATTTGAGTAGATTGCAAATCATAATTAATATCCATCGCGTAGTTTGGATGGAGTGTTTGTAGAGACGTGTTGATGCTTTGACGATCAACAGCTTAACTAACTTTTTTACAGACTGCTCGCTAGGGGGAGCTCGTTCTATTTCCGGAACGGAACATGCCGCCCGGGGATGAAATATGACATATTTCAGCAATTAATATAAACATAATACAATAGATAACTAATTAACACTAAAAAATGATACTTAAATACAAAATACTAATATACAAAACAATGAGGGAAATTACTTAAAAATAATATATATAAGAAATACAATGATGCATAAACATTATTTAAGAGTCCTGAATGGGTAACAGGCATACTTTTGAAATGCCTCTTAAAAATATACCACATGCAGTTTTGACTTTGACTGCACGAACCCTATTGTCCCTGCCTGGAATTATTTCCAGAATTCGGGCAAGAGCCCACTTACATGGTGGGAGATTTTCTTCTTTTAATAACACTAGAGATCCTAACTTTATGTTTTCTTTTGTAAATTGCCACTTACCGCTCTGCTGCAAGTGATTTAAGTAGTCAATAGACCAACGTTTCCAAATGCATTGAACATATTTGGTAATTAATTGCCAATGGGTTAATCTATTTTCAGAAATATTTATAACATTAGGCTCTGGAATACTATTAATGGGTCTGCCAATTAAAAAATGCCCTGGCGTAAGCACTTCAAACTCATTTATGTCATCAGAAAGCGGAAATAAAGGTCGGGAATTTAGGATCCCCTCAATTTGGACTACTGGAGTTTCAAAGTCCTCTAGAGTAATTTTATTATTACCTACGGCCCTAAGCAAATGATGTTTGAAGGACTTAACGCCAGCTTCCCATAGACCGCCAAAATTAGGAGATCGCGGAGGGATAAATTTCCAAGTTATAAATTCTTCGGCAAAGAAATTTGATAATTCCTCGTTGGGAGTGGCCAATAATTTCTTAAAGTTATTTAATTCTGTTGACGCACCTTTAAAATTAGTGGCATTGTCAGAAGTTGGCGTATTTACTTTGCCTCTCCTGGCACAAAATCTTTTAAGCGTAGCGATGAATGCAGCAGCGGATAACTCGCTTACTATCTCTAGATGAATAGCCTTGGTAGCCATGCATATAAATATGGTCGCATAACTTTTGGAATAAGTGCCCTTTCTCTCATTTTTGTACTTAATGTGGAAGGGGCCACAAAATTCGACACCTGAATTGAGAAACGTGTGGTTAGGTGTTACGCGTTGCGATGGGAGGTCTCCCATTAACTGATCTAGCGTTTTGGGGTTATGCCTGAAACATGTGACACAAGTGTGCACTGTTTTTCGGGCAATGCTTTTAGCCATTATAGGCCAATATTTCATCCGCACTTGATGAACTAATCCCTGAGCACCTATGTGAAAGTACTTTTTATGAAAGTATTCAAAAATTAATTTAGTGAGCTTATGATCATTGGGCAGAATTAATTGGTGCTTAGCATCAAAAGGTAAGTTAGAATTTATTAATCTGCCCCCTACACGAAGTAATCCACAGTTGTCAATGAAGGGGTCTAATCCCTTTAACTTACTGCAAGAAGGAACAGTTTGTCCCTTTCTGAGTGCTGCTAATTCAGGAGCGAACTTACCTTCCTGGGCCTTTTTTACCAAAAATTGTAAACTATTTTGTAGCTCAATTCCTGTGAGCTGTTTCCGTTTTATATCTCTATGGCGGTTGTTATTGATGAACCTAAAAATAAAACTACATACTCTAATTAATTTGAGAAAATTATTAGAAGAATTATATAAAACATTAAAAAAATCGTTAGAGTCTTTATGAAAAGTCAATAAATTAAAATCAGTTTTTAGTTCATGATCACAGTCAATGTCTTTGAGAGTAGGAAATTGTTTGGGAACTATAATTTCCCTTTGAAGAAATTCCGGACCAAACCACCACAAATCATTATTGATCAGATCCTTGGCTGTTGCACCTCTGGAGATGATATCTGCTGGATTGGATTTTGAAGATACATGGTTCCAGTGATAATTCTCAGAAATAGACTGGATCGTGGTGACTCTATTGGAAACGAAAGTTTTAAGTTTGTGGGGTGGTGTGTTAAGCCAAAATAGAACAATCGACGAATCTGTCCATAGCCACACCTTTTCAAAGCATAGCTGTAGGATGGGAATTATTTTTTGAACCAGTTTTGTCAAAAGTAGAGCTGCACACAACTCTAGTCGCGGGATGGTCATTGGCTTTAGGGGGGCCATACGGGACTTGCTGCACAAAAGATTAGACTTGAACTGTCCAGTTGTGGAGAGAGATCTTATGTAGATGGCTGCTCCATAGGCCTTTCCAGAAGCGTCTGAAAATCCGTGTAAATCTAGACCTGCAATGTTGTCAGACAAAACATATCGCGGAATTGTAAGATGATTCATTTCTGTCAATTTAACCAGAAAATTTTGCCATTCCCGAAGAGAACTGGCAGGCAGATGTTGATTCCAATTTATCTTTAATTCCAATAAATGTTGCATGAAAATTTTTGCTTTGGTTAGAATAAGGCCAATTAGGCCTAAGGGATCATAAATTTTAGCAATTTGTGCCAAAACTTCTCTCTTAGTATAAACATCTTTGGGTTCGATACTAATTTTAAAAGTAAAATTATCTGATTGAGGTTTCCAAAGCATCCCTAAAGTTTTTACAGAAATTTGCTGCGAGTGTTCGTCAAATGCATATTCTGATATGGCTGCGTCTTGTAATAATTCAGGATGATTAGAAACCCACTTGTGTAGCTCCATCCCTCCCCTTTTTAAGATCAGAATTAATTGAGATTGCAAGTCCTGTGCGTCTTGTAAGGAACCTGCACCAGATAAACAATCATCAACATACATGTCGTTATGAATCACTTCTGCAGCTTTTGGAAAATCTTTTCTTTCTTCATCAGCAAGAGCTTTCAACGTTCGCGTGGCAAGAAAGGGAGCACTAACAGTGCCATATGTAATCGTGTTGAGTTCATATATTTTTATCGGGGCGTCCGTACTGGACTTCCAAAGAATTTTTTGTAAATTTCTCTGTTGTGGGTCAATCAGTATCTGCCTGTACATTTTCTTAATGTCTGCACAGAATGCATATTTGTGGGTACGGAATGTGGTTATAATCGAAAATAAATCTTGCTGAACCGTTCCCCCATTTAATAAAATAGAATTAAGTGAATAACCACTAGATGTATTTGAACTTGCATTGAAGACAACTCTCAGGGGAGTGGATAATTTTTCTGGTTTATACACAGCATGATGTGGAATGTAATAAGACAGCTTATTTTCGTTTTCACTTTTAATTTGTGTCATATGCCCCAAAGTTTCGTATTCTTCCATAAAAGCTGTATATAAGTTAGCCATTGTTTTATTTTTGTCTAATTTAGCCCATAAACTATTTAATCGCTTAGCTGCAATTTCTCTAGAACTTCCTAACACTGATTCTGCATTTTCTTTCAATGGTAGCTGTACTGTAAATCTACCGGTGTGATCGCGTTTATAGGTTCTTCTAAAATGTTCCTCACAAAATATTTCTTCATCCCCTTTGACAGTTTCTTTATTATCCCCAGGTAAAGATTCTATTTCAAAAAATTTCTGTAAAGTATTGTCTAAGCTATTTTCAGTTAAGAGGCAACAATATGACTTATTCTCAACTTGTGGAAGTGAACCTGCGATTATATACCCAAATACTGTATTCTGTAACATACAATTAGCATTTGCTAAACGAATTTGCTCACTCTTTAAAATGTCAAAAAATACCTCGCTACCAATCAATGCATCCACCTGACCAGGTATATGAAAATTATTGTCCGCTAATTCTATGTAGTTAGGGATGCATAAGTTTGAAATGTCTAATCTTTCAACAGGAATATTGTTTGTTATTTTTGGTAGAACTGCAAACTCTAATGTTTTAGAAAATGTTCCTTTTTCATTTGATATTTTTGCATTGATAATTTGTTTTATTTCCTGGTGTGATTCATTAATACCGGAAATAACACCCTTGAATGGTTTTGGTTTTAGATTTAATTTCTTGCATGCGCTGTTACTTAAAGCGTGGATAGACGACCCATTATCTAGAATTGTTCTTAATCTAATTTTATTTCCATACACATCTGTTACTAAAATTATAGCTGTGTTTAATATTGCGCAATTTCTTTTATCTTCTAGTAACAAATTGGAACCAATTAATGGCGTTTCTTTATTCTCAGATTCAGAATTGCTTATTTGTTTGTTTTTAACAAACTCGTTATTTTTATTTATTATTGCCGTTTCCGACATGATATTTTCATTTACTTCACATAGTAAGGTGTTATGTACTAATTTGCATCTCCTACAGGTAAATTTAGAATTGCATTGACCTTGATGTAATCGTAAACAATTTGAACATAATTTATTCTTACTTACAATCATTTTCCTTTCACGAATACTCATGTTTAAAAAAGCAGAACATTTGAAAAGGGGGTGAGGCGAATTGGCACATGGCTTTACATTATTTTTATTTTTATTATCGTTGATAAAAAATGATCTGGATTTATTTACTGCGCAATTGTTCTTAGATTTCGAGGGCTTCGTTACAGACATTCCGGCGTCAGTCGAAAGTTTTATCGCTTCTAAAACTAAGCATCTTTTTTCCAAAAAAGCAATTAAATAGTCAAAACTCGGAACATCTGAGTTTTGAAGAGATAATTCAAACTGCTTTTGAGTTTCGTTATGCAATTTTTTCAGAATTATATTTATGAACACACTTTCTGATAAATTATTTTGCGTATATTCCATAATTTTGAGTGCGCGAATGTTTTTGTTAACACAATCAATAAAATTACGCAATTCTTTAGGGGATTCATATTGCATTTTTTCATAATTTAAAATTGCAGAAATATGTGAATCGATTAACAACCTTTTATTTTCGTATCTGTGTATCAGAGCTTGAAACAATGAATTGAAATCATCATCAGGTGATTCTAAATGTTTAGCTTCGTTTTTTAAAGAAGCTTTTAAATAAAATAGCTTCTGATTATTATCTAATTGAGGATTGTTAACAATCAAGTTAGTAAACTGCGTTTTAAAATTAGCAAAGTCACAGTAATCACCACCGAATGAAGGTAATGGAATTTCAGGGAGGCGCACCTTTGTTTTGTTTTCATTTGAATGATCATTAATATTTACACTTGCGATATTACATTTATTTTCAAAAGATGCTAATAAAATTTTTAATCTTACCTCTACTTGTTCGAGCCTTTCATTAGCAGTGTCGATATCCTCCTCTATATCTTGCACTTGTTGCGCAGATAATTCTTGGATGTCAAAATATTGTTCTCTAATTTCCTCTAATTTATTTTGAAGAGCTTCTGTCTTTTTTAATTTTACTTCTAATGTGCTCACATTCGTTGTTTTTATATCAGTAGTGTCGGTTAAAAACTGCTCTAATCTTGTAATAGCAGCCTTTACGGTGCCTTTTAATCGATTAAGCTTATCCATAGTAGCTCTCAGGCTCTCTCGGACCACAATGGTGGATATGATGTGGACTGTAGACGTTAATTTTCTTTTTAATTGAGTTTATTCACACTTAAAACTGCACAAGACATTTACACAACATAAATTTCACAAATTTGAGTAGATTGCAAATCATAATTAATATCCATCGCGTAGTTTGGATGGAGTGTTTTTAGAGACGTGTTGATGCTTTGACGATCAACAGCTTAACTAACTTTTTTACAGACTGCTCGCTAGGGGGAGCTCGTTCTATTTCCGGAACGGAACAATTATTATTATTATTATTGTAAACCTTCTTGTTAGATTGAGAGACATCTGTGTTTTTTTTATAGTTATACTGTTTAAACACTGGACCAAATTGCATCAAACATTTATTTATGGAAGTTAAGAAAAATAATTGATGCATTTGATAATGAAACAATGTTCAAAATAGTTGTGAAAGAACCGAAAAATTTATTTGATATCCTTATCAAGTAACTTCGAATTTTTCACAGCTAAAGATATCTATGTGGAATCAAAATGCATTATTTTTTTAGCTGAAATGATTATCTAATTTTTATTCGACACTTCAAATATTTAGGTTGAAAAACTTTTATCTTGCCACTACAATATTTCTACAAAGTTATCATACAGAGTAAAATTTTGTAATTTTCTGATATTACAAAACTTTACTTAAAAAAAGAACTTTTATGGCTATTTCCGTCAAAATTTTATTCAATCTTCTTTTACAAATTTATTATCGGAGACTTCCTTGCTGCAAATATTCATTCTTTTTTATCTGCATGTGTCTACGTAATCTTTATTGCTTCTATACGACGCAAAAAGGAAGTTTCAATTTAGAGAATTCTCTTTCTAAATCGATTTGTAGAGCTTTTTTTTCAATAATTTTTTTCCGTCTATTAAATACTAATCTATCTAGAAATATGACATTCTTTAAAATAAATAATGCAAATTGAATTATATTATGACATAAAAAAATAAAATTGCATTTCACTGTCATGATTTGTTTAATTGATTTGTTAAATATTCAACTTTTGTAAAAAGACGTTTTATTCTGTGAAAAAGAAGAAAAAGTCGGAAATTGTACGTCAAAGGTGGCAAATGAGGTGCGTTTATACTATAACTAGTCTTATAAATTTTCAGATCTTGGTGCAATAACTTTTGCATTCTTATGCAAAAATGCACGAATACAAATATTACTACAATTCCGTGTATTAAATTCAGTAATACGAAAATAATAGTATCCCTTTCTTCAATAACGTCAACAACATGGCGACCTACAATCATTACCTATCATTCGATACCATCAAATTAATTACGCATGATTGTATTTAATCGAATGAAGAAAAATTTATTAGTATCTTTTTAAAACTTTCCAACAAAATTGAAAAGTGTTTTTGACTTCGGTTTGTCTGTCTGTCTGTCCGCGCTCTAACTATCGTAAATATAGTCGGATCGTTCTGAAATTTTTGGATGTTAGTAACCTCTACATAGCACGATCCCTATTTCAAGTAAAGTTTCTAGCATGTTTAGTTCATTTACAGGGACAGTCAAAAGTTTTCCGTTACATTATGGCCTATGGGAAAAAATCGTTTAAAATGGTTTTTAATGATGTTACATGCTTTCAAACATAATAAAATTCATATGCATTTATCAAGTGCATTAAAATATGTATTCTTAAGAATATACGATGCAAATAATAGTTATTATTCATTTACAGGGCCACACAAAATAATTCCTTTACAGAACGATATAGGGATGGAGGGAATTGTTTGCGGCGTATTTTAATTATGTTAAATTATTTCATGTATAATGAAATTGATATACGTCGCTGAAGTTTACTATAACTTATTTAGTGTATAATACGAAGTGCATAGCATTTACAGAGACACACAAAAGATTTCAGATACTATATTGTGTCCAAAGTACTGTACAGTAGCGATGATTGCTGGAAATGCATTTTTATGTATGTTATGTGCTTTTATGTTTCACCATATTTATGCATAGTATATGGTGGATATAAATGTTGTAATTCATATACAGGACTACGCAAAGTAATTTGTAATAATTACTGAGTATGATTGCAAATTGCTTAAAGGTGGTTCTTAAATGAGTTATGCATTTTTACGCAGAACTCCATTTGGTTTAGTAAGAAATCTTTGTAGAACACAGATAAAAGGATATACAGGGTCACACAAAGAATTGGATACATGGCCGTCCATAAATGATAATTTCTGGAAATGTGATTTCAGTAGTTTTAAGAGCGTTTTACTTTGAATTAAACTTTGGCTAAATAGTGGCATGTAATAAAGGTACTAGGTTAACTATACGGCTGTACAAATGTATACAAGTATGTTTTGATTTATTAGTATAAATTGCTGAAAGAAAAATTTCAACCTATTATGAGTTTTCTTTCTAAACTAAATTTTCCCGTATATCAACCTACAGATCAAATACAGTTCAAAAGAATTGGAATACATATTTGGCTATATACGGTGACTGCAGAAATCAGTTTTTCAAATGTTTCGTGCGTTTTCTAAAATGTTTACTTAGTTCTCTTATATACCTCATTTCCCTAAATAACGAAGTTTTGTTAAAGCATTCAGGAAGTGTGGGAAAGTGTTTCATAATCTATGCTAAACGCATGATTTTTCTTACTTGTTTAAGTTTCGATTCGATTTTCATAAAATTTTAAATGACTCGAGAAAGCTCTGCTACGATTCTATATATGAAATTTCAAACCATTCGTTTGGGTAGCTTTTGCGATGTTATATACGGACAGTCGTACAGACAGACGGACGGACAAGATGACGACTATAAGTGCAATGTATTTATATAATTACGGACGCACCTAAAAACATTCGCTTATTAACCCATTTTAGGCCAAGCATAGAAACTTTATGAAATGTGGTATTATTTTTATTGAAATATGCTTAAATTCATTAAGACAAAAAAAAAGTTTCGCACATGAAAAATAATATTTTATTTGAGAAATAGAATGCATTCGATCAATAGTGCGCTAACGCACTATTAAATTTAAAATTAATGTTTTTATTTTAAATTTTTTATGACATTTGTTTTATTATTATTTTATTTACAGAACTTGCAACTTTAATCCATTATAAAAACGTATGATTAATCAGAAGTGGAATAATTATACATTTTCAGAAAGTCGAATTTATAAATAACCATTTCAAATTTTTAAAAAAACCTAGCGTATTTTGATAATTTCTCAACAGAAAGTGTTTAATCAATTCAATTACTGATATTTTATAGATGTCTCCAGAGCCCTTAAAAATAGCAGAAAAATAAAATTATTGAAAAATATTCCTCACAGTATTAATAAAAAAATATTTATTGAAATGGTGAGTTTACGCACCTTTGGCCGAAAATGGGTTAAACGAAGACTTAAATTTAAATTCAACTACCGATATTGAAAAATGAGGCTTAATTTATATTAACCCTTTACGTACTGAATTATGAATTCGTGAAAATTTTATCTTCTAAAGAATTTTTGTGATTTGTTTAAGCTACATTAGAAGATTTACATAATATTTTAATAAATTTTAGAAGGAATTTAGATGGGTTAATTAAATTTGAATTTATAGAAATTTTGAGCAATATTTATAACCCCACTCATATCATTTATTCTAAATATTTTTCTCCGTACTTTGTAGAATTAGGAATGTACAAATATAATATTTTTACAATATTAATATAGAAATATTTCCGAATGGAAAAATCTCCCCCCCTCCCTTTCCCCAACTCCAAGAAAGCTTTAAAGATGGAAAGGAAAAAGAAATCATCCTTTTAAAATATTTTTGTTTCGTGTAACCCATAATGCTTTTGGAACAAGATAAAGTAATGCATCTATAACTCATTCTAAAAGGTATTACTACTAATCGATGTATTAAATGAACTTTATAACAAGTTATTTTAATGGCACTTATAAGTACTGTCAGTAGATAAATTAAATTGAGGGTTAAATTTTATGTCAAGCTAAAAGAAGGAAATCTATGCAGTTAAAAACTAAACATTGAAAACGATTACGAAAATGCACAAAATAATTTGATGCCATTTCCAGAATATTTTCTCAATTTTTAGGAAATAAAATCAGTGTGTAGGAAGTAGGGTCATACCTGTATGTTTGGATCATAAAAACAGATTGATTATTGAAATCCCTATTTTACATTTTCGAGAAATGTGTTTAATAAATTTTCAAATTTTAAATCCGATATTAAGATTTCAAATCCTTTACATTTTAATGATTGGATGAATTTTTTTATTACGTCTAACTTAAATTGATAAAACAGAGCTTGTGCATTTCTACAAAGATCTTCCTCCTTTTGAAAAAAGTCTTTTTGGAATCATCTTGTTGATTTAAATTGCAAGAAATATAATGCTGAAAATCAGTGATTTATTTTCAATTTTGTCAGAATAAAAAAACTTCTGAAATATATATTAAATGTATTTTGATAAGTCATATAATCAAATGAATTATATCAAATATCCTTATTCCTGGGGTTTTACCTTTTAATGATCGAATGATTTTTTTTATTACGTCTAACTTAAATTGATAAAACAGAGCTTGTGTATTTCTACAAAGATCTTCCTCCTCTTTTGATAAAAGCCTTTTTGGAATCATCTTGTTGATTTAAATTGCAAGAAATATAATGCTGAAAATCAGTGATTTATTTTCAATTTTTTCAGAATAAATAAACTTCTGAAATATATATTAAATGTATTTTGATAAGTCATATAATCAAATGAAATATATCAAATATCCTTATTCCTGGGGTTTTACCTTTTAATGATCGAATGATTTTTTTTTTATTACGTCTAACTTAAATTGATAAAACAGAGCTTGTGCATTTCTACAAAGATCTTCCTCCTCTTTAGGAAAAAGTCTTTTTGGAATCATCTTGTTGATTTTAATTGCAAGAAATATAATGCTGAAAATCAGTGATTTATTTTCATTTTTTTCAGAATAAACAAACTTTTGAAATATATATTAAATGTTTTTTGATAAATCATATAATCAAATGAATTACATCAAATATCCTTATTCCTGGGGTAAGGCCATATTCCGTGTTGAATGTTTATTTTACTCATTTATTATTTTTATGGGTCAATAAACTTAAGGAATGCTGATACTTTCATTATAGATAATGAAGCCATTACCACTGCTTTAAAATGCTACAAAAAAACTACAATAATCTTTGGAGGATTCAAAATGTATTACCTTGAGATTAATTTTAAGGGGACGGTGGACATTTAAAAAAAATGTTTTAATCTTCGTAATAGAGAATTCATATTTTGTGCAAATATACATTTCACATTTATTACATACATTTTTTTTACTCACTGTGTAGCTAGATTTGTATGGGTCAATAAACTTAAGAAATGCTGATACTATTATTATAGGTAATGAAGCCATTACCACTGCTTTAAAATGCTACAAAAAAAACTACAATAATCTTTGGAGTATTCAAAATGTATTACCTTGAGTTTAATTTTAAGGGGACGGTGGACGTTTAAAATAATTGTTTTAATCTTCATAATAGAGATTTGATATTTTGTGTAATTATACATTTAACATTTATTACATAAATTTTTTTTACTCACTGTGTAGCTAGATTTGTATGGGTCAATAAACTTAAGGAATGCTGATACTTTTATTATAGGTAATGAAGCCATTACCACTGCTTTAAAATGCTACAAAAAAACTACAATAATCTTTGGAGTATTCAAAATGTATTACCTTGAGTTTAATTTTAAGGGGACGGTGGGCGTTTAAAATAATTGTTTTAATCTTCATAATAGAGATTTGATATTTTGTGCAATTATACATTTCACATTTATTACATACATTTGTTTTTACTCACTGTGTAGCTAGATTTGTATGGGTCATTAAACTTAAGAAATGCTGATACTTTTATTATAGGTAATGAAGCCATTACCACTGCTTTAAAATGTTACAAAAAAACTACAATAATCTTTGGAGTATTCAAAATGTATTACCTTGAGTTTAATTTGAAGGGGACGGTGGATGTTTAAAATAATTGTTTTAATCTTCGTAATAGAGATTTGATATTTTGTGCAATTATATATTTCACATTTATTACATACATTTTTTTACTCACTGTGTAGATAGATTTTTATGGGTCAATAAACTTAAGGAATGCTGATACTTTTATTATAGATAATGACGTCATTACCACTGCTTTAAAATGCTACAAAAAAACTACAATAATCTTTGGAGGATTAAAAATGCATTACATTGAGTTTAATTTTAAGGGGACGGTGGACGTTTAAAAAAATTGTTTTAATCTTCGTAATAGAGATTTCATATTTTGTGGAAATATACATTTAACATTTATTACATACATTTTTTTACTCACTGTGTAGCTAGATTTTTATGGGTCAATAAACTTAAGGAATGCTGATACTTTTATTATAGGTAATGAAGCCATTACCACTGCTTTAAAATGCTACAAAAAAGCTACAATAATCTTTGGAGGATTCAAAATGCATTACCTTGAGTTTAATTTTAAGGGGACGGTGGACGTTTAAAATAATTGTTTTAATCTTCGTAATAGAGATTTGATATTTTGTGCAATTATATATTTCACATTTATTACATACATTTTTTGACTCACTGTGTAGCTAGATTTTTATGGGTCAATAAACTTAAGGAATGCTGATACTTTTATTATAGGTAATGAAGCCATTACCACTGCTTTAAAATGCTACAAAAAAGCTACAATAATCTTTTGAGGATTCAAAATGCATTACCTTGAGTTTAATTTTAAGGGGACGGTGGACCTTTAAAAAAATTGTTTTAATATTCGTAATAGAGATTTCATATTTTGTGCAAATATACATTTCATCACAAGTATATAGAACACCCTAAAAGAAAATTCCAATCTTATTTAAATTTTAAGTTTTTTTTTAATTTAAAATTTTAAAACGAAATTTTTAAATGTTCCTTGCGTCTTAATTTTTTAGATATTTCCTCGATTTTAGATTTTAACCACGTCAAACTGTATTAAGAAGACATTTGTGTATCGATTTGTTAATCCCTAAAAATAGTTAATTTTTTAAAGTTATTTTTCTGAATTCCATATCGATTTTCATCGAAATTTTGCCTTATAATAAGTTAATAATCAAATTTAATTGTCTTAATGAAGTCGAATTTTAAAATGCATACAAAGTTACTTTTTAAGCAATATCAGGATTATTTCCTTATCAGTTTCAAGAATTTTGTTCAAACATTAAGTAGCAAGGAGCATTTCAAATATTAAAAAACAGCTGAAAAGCAGTATTGAGAAAAACAGATTAAAAGTATATTAAAAGGCCAAAGAAAATTGCTTGTGAACAAAGTTAAATCACTTGTAACTTTCTCTAAAATAATCACATCTGCGTGCTGTTTTCTACGAATGACGTAGTACAAATTGGAGAATAATATTACACACAAAACGAAATGTTGATTTTGGACTCGATTTTTAAGGTCGACGGTCCCCTTAAAATGCTTTTTAAGAAAAAATAATTTATTAACCCCAACGCTCTATTTTTATTCGCATTTTTCAGTTAATTTTAATATAAAAATTATTCAACTGTAATATCTCTAAAGATGTTTCTGAAATTCCTCCTCAAAAGCACAAAACTTTCGGACATATTTTCTGATTTATCTTTAACGCAATAGCATAAAATTGGCAGGCCTGAATATTGAATCAATATTGAATCGAATAGCGTTTCCCATTCTTAATAAATTAATTCTCGAAACTATTCGTGTCACGTAACGACACATTCCCCTCCCATTTTTTTCGCGATGCCGCTGCTTCGTCGAGAATTTAGTTAAAAACGCCCACTCTAACAGCATTATCTGAAAGATCTTTTGCCTTTACTAAAAATGGAAAACTTTTTTCGATTCTAATTTTTTTTTTAGATGGGTATCTAAAATATTTAATTTGCAAAGCATTTAACTTAAAATTGGTATGTTCCAGCGATCTTATTAGTAAAGTTTTTGATATTTTCTGATATTACATGGATAGAAATAATTTTTTTTGTAAATTTTATGTTTTTCAATTTAATATCTATTGAAGTCTATCTTAATGCAATTTTTATTGGACACTTCATTGCTTCAAATATTCAGGGATTTTTATCTGCGTGTGGTTATGACCAAGTTATCTTTATTGCATACTAGCTAAAGTACCCGGCATTGTCCGGACTTTTAAGAATGTTTGTTTTGAAAAATAAATTTCAAAGTTAAACATAGAGTGTAAAACAAACAATACATAAAAAGTAGTAAAGCTATCTTTATTTCAGTTTTTCACTAAGAATGAGCTCTAGGGACATAAACCTTTGTGGGAACTCTAATATTCACGCATACACACACGCACATATATATATGTATATATATATATATTGAAAAATCCAAATTCATATAATTTAGTACACGAAAAAAACATCTAACAAACTGTAACTAAAACAATAATTAACACACACACACATATATATATATATATATGTAGGATTTTATCTGGAAATTACTAAAAGATTCACTTGGCTTATAATTACAAATAAACGCATCTATTAGTTCATCAATTCTATACGGTATTTATTATTCACTCGAACAAATAATATGCTTATAAGATCACAACGGTTCATTCACATCAATAATATAATACATTTGTAAGCATAAATACTTGAATTCACTTAGAATTCTTGCCCAAATCTTTTATTAGACATTCCACGAATTTTCAACCTCCATGCGTTGAGATGAAAACTATAGAAAATTTCAAAACATAAACATCTCTTGAATTTTTATTTATTTCTTTTTTAAGCCGTTGCCACACAGTTTTAACTTTTTTCCACGCTCCTCGTGTTGTACTTTATGTTTAATATAAGATTGTGTATTGGTTCAATAAACCCTTGAGTTAGTCAAGTTGCATTGTTGAGAATATTTACAATCCCATATATATATATATATATATATATATGGAATAGATTTTAAAATGGCGAAAACAAATTCAGAGAGCCCCCAAACATTAAAATATGCCAATATTTCCTTAATCGGGTTTTTATAATATTTCAATACGTATTTTCAAACTCGAAAGATATTACATATTCACCTGCTGACGTCCAATATATTTTCAATATGACGTAATATTCAGGGTTTTGGTTTCGTCAAAATATATATTTCATTTTCATTTTTCACGTGGAAATCTTGCAATAGAGAGGTTATGGCGTAATATTCACTTTAAAAAAATCGTCAATTTGTTTATTTCATTATGATTTTTCACGTGAAAATCTTGCAATAGAAAAGTAATTATTGTGGATTTTAACTGTTGGCAAATGCTATAACGAAAAATGTTTAAATTATATAGAAAATTGCTGTTCAATTGGTGTTTTTTTATTAATAAAAAATTAAATATAAATTATTTAGATTCAGAATTATTTTAGTTGCCTCGGCTGTATTTTAATATACATGTACGCAATATTTCACAATCCTGGCTTCCAAACTGTGGATTTGTATACAATTACAGACAGACAAATTTTTATTTTTGCATATTGGATATGTGACAAAAATGAATGTTTGATTATATAACATGATGGATCGAGCTGATCGATGAATCTTTCAAAATCGATTTTTGTAACATATTGTTCAATAAAATTTTCAAGACTGTTAAATTTCAGTTCTAGTTAGGAACACAACTTATAGTAAAATAAATACCCCCAATAAAAATTAATAAAGTTTAGAAAACACAGAAATTTACTGACGTCATTTTTTTTTTTATATTGAACGCTTCCAATATAAGTTTTTTTTTTTTTTTTTTTTTTTTTTTTTTTACCTGGGAAAATAACATTTGTGAAACAACATTTAATCAATATAAAAAATATGCACAGTTAAAAAATAGAAATGAAATTATTTGCAATACTGGAACATTCTCTACATTTCGCTAATGAAAATCAATGAATTTTTCTCCACGTCCATTTCTCAAGTTTGACTTCTGAACAAAAAGTACAATGCGAAGGTTCCTATTCAATTAATAATTGTTTGAATGCCATACAAGCCTACAGTGAAAACATTCTTTAGCTGTTCAATTAATTCTTGCGATATTTGCAGTACATCATCTTAAATCGTCATCAGAAGACGAGTTTAACAAAGGAAAATGCATCACAATGTTTTCAAGGAATTCCAAAACATTATATTAATAGAAAGAATTTAGAAGTTGAACGATTAATGACAGCTGTGATAAAATATTCCTACAACAAAAGATCTCATAATATTAATCTCTGAAGCAGAATATTTAGTCATTTTTTAGAATTATTTGTATTTTTCACCACATCTGAAAATGTTCATTTTGACGCTGATATGTCATTTGTTTAAATACTTTGCTTGTGCAAACAGATAACAGATTATAAAATATTTTAGATTTATTATTAAAGAAGTGAAACTTTTCTTTTGCATCATTATTCATTATTATTTTGTTAAGGAATGAAACTATCACAGACGCTAAATGTGACGCTAAATGTGTTAAACATTTAGCGTCTGTCACATGACTTGGCAGAGCATAGGACCCGCACCTGAAAGCCGCAGGATTGAAACTTACTACTGGCTAAAATCCGCTATGTACGCCAATGACGCCTGGTGCATGTAAAATCCGTCGCAGGTGCAAAGTCCTCCAAGTTACGTATGAATTACACCTCTGGAGGTGCCTTGCCAGGTTAAGGTCCCGTTACCTGATCCTTCCAATTACGCTACATGGCGATTACCCGCCTCGATAACAGGTATCAAACCCCTTCAGCTGGGTCTACTTGGCAGGTAGGAGCCTGGTCATCGGTTAGAAAAAAAGAAAGTACATTGGGTATTTGAAAATCCGCCTATGGGTTTCATTCTTACATAAGTATCCTAAGTTATTAATAGAAATAATACGTATTTTCATTTAAATAATGAGTGTTTTTTTGAGCAAATAAACAGATCAGTATTAAAATTATCTTTATTGAATTTATCCACTTTTAATACATAATCATAAATTAAGAAAATACATTTTTGGATAATACATCACGAAAGGATAATACCCTTGAGAGGCGCTTAATAACAAAAAACGTGAACAAGCGACATAAAATGTTATCGTATTATGTTAAAAACTATCAGATAAACACAAAATACGTCATTAATTTATTTTAATTTATTTTATTTAAATATTACCGTCGTGTATAACGCGCGATTTTGATACAAGAAAATTAATCAGAATTAGCAAGTGCGTGTTATTCGCCCGTTGTAAAATTAACAGACCAAAAGTTAAGGGGTTACATAAGTTTCGAATGTTAAAAAGAAGAATACGTTTTTTATTATTATTATTTATTTATTTATTTATTAATTTAAATATAACATAAAAAATATTATTTTATACAAACTTTTAAGCATATAAAAAAGCAACATTTAAACAATATTTTATAAAATTTTACAATCTCATTTTTACAAATGAGATTTTGTTAATTTCATTTTTACAATACATTAAAAATTTAAATATTTGCTTTCCCTTCTTCAATGAATAAATGAATTTTTTTGTTTCTGTACAATTGTAAATATATTTATTTTAAAACGAATCAACTTTCTCATTTTCATAACTGTTCAATGAACACTGCAAATAAAGGCGTCTTAAATTAAGATACATATGTGACTGAAAAAGAATTTCAGACACTTAAGTGTCTGAATCTGAAAATTCAGTCACAATAGATGTCTTAATTTAAAACACCTAAGTGTCTTACTATGATCATAGTGTACACGAACTGATAAAAGTGTCTAAAAAATCTGCAAGTGTCTAATTTTAAGACACTTTGTAACTCCGCTCCGCATTCACCAGGGGGCACTCTCAGTTGCGCATGCGTCTTCCTTTCGAACTCGATGTTCGTTTGTAATTCAAACTGAATGTTTGTTTTTATGTACGCGTACATTTTAACTAATAATTTATTTTGACTTGATTGTTTTTTGCGGAATGTGAAGTTCCGGGATTTAATTTCTATCGACATAGTGGTACTCCGTATTAAAATTTATCTATAAAACTAATACAGTGTTCTTCATCTCGTCAAATTTGTAAAGAGAACTGTTATCTGGCGGGCTATGTTTTCAGGATGGAAATTTTCCATTCTTTTAACAGAGCTAGTCGGATGTGCAAGAGCAAGGGGATTTTATTTTTTAAATATCCAAGTCCTAACTAACGGATACTAACGTAGCCTCCAATCCGGACGTCCTCTGGGCGTATGTGCTTTTGGAATAATCAGACCTTTTCCCAGGTAAGTGGGGTCTTAACTATGTATTTAAAACTCTCTGTGATTGTTTTCTCTTTAAATGAAGACCTCACACGAGTCTATAGCTTTATTAGTTCCTGAGTTATGCCAAAATATGTTCAAAGCATTTTGCCTATGGTATTTCCATGTTAAAATTTTATTTTGCTAATATTTAAATTTCTACTCTTCAAATCATCTGCAATCATATTTCTGTATTATTTTCTATCCAATGTTATCTTTAAAATAAATTTTGGTGTCTCTGCATGGTGTATATTAGCGGTTACTGAATTTATTAATTTTACACCTTCCTAAGCCTTTTCTTATGTAGCCATTACTTTAAAAATCGCAGTGACATCGCCTGTTGATTGGCTCATACTTCTTAATTACCATCAAGACTACCTTAATAGTATTTTTTTGGTGTAATTATTACTCTGAAGTACCCTTTTTAATTATTTATTTACGTATACAATATTTTTATAAGCATTTAATGCGGCAGCATTTGTAATGTTTACATCGATTTTTACATTTCTGATAGATTTATTATGTGTTATGTACTGGAATTCAAAAGCATTTATAGTAAACATTCCTGTTAATAGCTGCTTTTATTTATTATTTATGCTTTTCTTGTCTAATGAAGTTTTCTTCTGCCTCATAGTGTGTACATCATAAATTTAAAAAAGAATATAGTTCGAACATCCTTCCATTCATTGATTCCCCCATATATTTAATACAGCGAATTACTTGTGTTCATTTATTTATTTTAAAATGTTTTGACTGATAAAACTCATTAAATCCGGTCATTCTAATTAAAAGATTTCCCTTTGCTATAATTTTAGTGTTTCCGAGTATTTTAGAAATATCCCATTTGCCATACTGAAAATAGTCTCAACATATAATCTTTTTATGATTCAAAAGTCAAAACCACAGCTTTTGTTTGAACGGAAATTGACGTCACTAATGTAGACGTTGAAGAAGAAAAAAATTTGTTGATGTCAACAAAGATTTAGAAAAAAGGATCTCGCGTTATCTCTAGTCACTATGTTAAATTTTAATGATTATTTTTAGATTCTTAAATTCATATAATCATGTACCGTTAACGTAATTGTAAGAATGCGGTAAAAATATACAGATATATTTCAGTTGAAATAATTATATAATATTGATTTTTTGATTACTTTTAGTTAAAAAGTAATTTGAAATTAAAAATGAATACAAAGTAAAGAGGTAGATTTTTATCAAATATTTATTTGCATATAGCTAGATTTTGCACTTAAAACTGACGCGTACATTTATCGAATCATAATACAGGGTTGGACTTTTTCCAGAAGGAGGGCCTGATTAAAGCATGGGCAGCCTCCCCCCCCCCCCCACCTACGATTTTACGTGCTCCAAATTCGATATGGATTTTTTTTAAAGCTTATATTTTAAATGTGTTTCAACATTGTATTGATTATAATCAGCATTTTGAACTTTAAAAGTAGAATTAGATTAAAAACTAAATAAAAAAATAAATACAGTAAAAACTCTCAATCGCGGCCACCTCGCGAATTGAACGCGTTTTGGAACGTTGAATTTGCCTGCTATTCGATTGTGTTCGCTTTTATGAGGTAAAAAAAATGTATTTATCTTGAAAAAGGTCAGTGTTCGCTGAAGAAAATTGTCCTATGAAAGTTTTGTTGTAAAATCTCCATAACGGACACTCCTACATAGAGGACACAACTATTTAAGAAGCACATTTTTATTAACAACATGCACATATTTTATATTTTTTTTTACCTCAGAAAAACAGACACTTCCGAATGGCGAACAAATTCCACGGTTCTAAGGTGCCTACTATTGAGAGGTTTCACTGTATTGTGACAAATATTTTAATTTTTAATCTTATTCTACTCTATAAATTCAAAATATTGATTATAATCAGTACAAAGTCGAAAAAGATTTCAATTATCAGCTTTATGAAAATTGCATACCATATTTTGGAGCCCCTAAAATCAGGCTGTGTGTGTGTGGGGGGGGAGAGTAGGGCAGAATAATGGCCATATATTTTTCCAGGATCAACGTGGTCAAACATGGCTACGTATAATGCTTTAAAAAAATGGCTGCGATTCAGACGTTTGAAGTGTCTAAAATTCAGACGCAAAAAGTGTCTGAAAAAATTCAGACATTTTAAAATGTCTGAAAATTGAACACTCCGTTTCAGACACTTAAGTGTCTGAATTTAAGACATTTCGATTTAGAGTGAATATGGAAAGAGATATTATGGTAATTATAATTGTATTGAAATAAATCTATAACGTAAAAACCATGAATTTATATTGTTGTCTAGCATACAACAGAAAATGTTGAATTCAAAGAATTTATTATTCACAATTTCATTTGTTTATAAAGAGTTAAATTTATTTGCTTTTATGCTTAAGAAACTCTGAGAGTAACCTATTTTACTGATGCTTTGAAATTGATGAAAATGAAAATAACGAAGAAGACCTTTATAACGCAGTTGTATGTAATGCAATTATCTATATATAACGCACACCTTCTCGGGCGTAAACAATGAATTTTGCAATTGTGAATCACCTACATTCAGACATTGTTAAAAATTGCCACTGTCTAGAGGTGTAAATTTTGTACCTGAGTTCATCTGTCTTAATTCAGAGTATTTTAATGAAACAATTGACAATAAAACAAATAAACAAAATAAAACAATTCACAATACAATTTTTTTTAAATTAGTAATATGATGAATGATTTGGCACACACATATTTGAGCCAAGTTTATAAAGTAAATTTAATATTGTATAGAATGATCAAAGTATGAAACAATTTACAATCTGAACAAGGAATGCAATATAAAGTTATTTGAATATATTTTGATATGCATAAGTGCCAACCTCAAACTAATCTTGCGTAATACGTGCGTTAATTTTATCCTGGTTTAATATGTTTCGAATCAGAAATTTTTTGAAGAAAGGAAATTATATATGTTCCACGTAGAAAACTTGAATCAAATAAATAAAAATTCAAGAAATAAATTTTCTGGTTCAAAAATGGTTAAACTGGGTCAAATTAATCCAGATATTACGGAAGATTAGTAGAAGGTTGGCAGCTATGGATATGTTTCAGACGTATTTGGCCAAGTTTAGAAGTAAATTTTAATGATGTATCAAATGTGATTTATGTAGCACAAAATTCTATAGAACGTGCAAACTCGTGTTTTTAGGTTTACTTTATAACAATCTACTGTACATCGGGAAATTAAAATAGTACGTTTTATGTGTTTCAAATTGTTTTATGTAAGTTTTTTTTTTCTTTATGCATATATCGAAACAGAATAAAGATATTTAAACTCAATGTAAAAAAAGACAAAACAATTAATTTTATCACATATATCACTAAGAATCAGTCTAAAACATTACCAGGAAATAAACATTTATTTTTAACTGATCTGTAGAAGCTCCTTTAAGTATGAAATTTCATTTTGATGATATCAATGTAATATTTTTATATCTATGCTTATATTTCGTGCAATTTTCAACTATTTTAATTAATTTACCAGTATTTTCAGTTTATTATTTATTTAAATCTTGTTTGGTATATTTAATTTTTTTATTATAAACTGTTAAGCATTAGCAATTTTTTTAAAAGGAACTTAAATGCAATATAAAAAAAGTTTTTCAAAACAAGGATTATAATTCCATATATTATTTCAATGTTTACCAATAACGCATTAATGACTAAAAATTAAGACCAATCGAGGAAATAAAGTATAGGGGGATTTGCAAAGTAACTAACACACACCTTCTTAACTATAATTTTGCTTTGAAAATTTAATAATTTTTATGAAATGATATCAGTGTAATATTTTTATATCTCTGCTTATATTTCGTGCAATTTTCAACTATTTTAATTAATTTACCAGTATTTTCAGTTTATTATTTATTTAATTCTTGTTTGGTATATTTATTTTTTTTTTTAAACTGTTAAGCATTAGCAATTTTTTTAAAAGGAACTTAAATGCAATATAAAAAAGCTTTTCAAAACAAGGATTATATTTCCATATATTATTTCAATGTTTACCAATAACGCATTAATGACTAAAAATTAAGACCAATCGAGGAAATAAAGTATAGAGGGATTTGCAAAGTAACTAACACACACCTTCTTAACTATAATTTTGCTTTGAAAATTTAATAATTTTTACTATTCAAGCACTATACTTGCCTTTAAATAAAATTTAAAAGATCGTTTAACGTGTTTATGATAGTTATACGTAGATTAAGAGTGTTTGAAGTGTAATTAAGTGCGATTAAGTGGGATTAATAAATATACTCAGGGTTTATCAAGAAAAAATTATTTATAAAGCATAATGAAATGTTTTAAAGATTTCGAATAATAAATATTGGTAGCATTTTTTAGAATTTCATGAATGGGTTTTACGAGTAAATAGTTAGAGTTAATGTTCTTTAATTTGCTTTTAGAAAGTGCAAATGTTTAATATAAGAAAATTATTTATCACTCTAAACCATGCTAAAAGTGAAAAAAGTAGCATTTTATAACTTTAACTATTCAGATAATTTGTTTAATTTTTATGAAGAATACTTTCTTTTTGCTGTGCACTTCTATTAAACATCAGAAAAAAAAAGAATTTAAATTCAATATACGTATAAAGACTTAAAAGAAACAAGCATTACATTTCCATTTATTCTTTCTGGTTTACTAATACTGTATGAATGATACAAAAAATTAAGAAGCGTCAATGAAATAAATTAACGGGATTTGCAAAGTAATTAACGCAAAGTTCCGTAACAATAATTTCGCTTTCGAAATTTAATCATGCTCATTACTTTAGCACTATATTTTAAATTAAATAAAATTTAAAATGCATTAAACGTGTGTATGATGGGTATCCACATATTAAAAGTGTTTGAAGAGAGATTAAGTACGATTAATAAATAAGCACATGGTTTACCGAGGAAAATTTATTTACAAAGTATAATATAATGTGCTAGATTTTACAAATAATAAATACTGTTAGAATACATTTGAATTAGTTTTACGAGTACGAACCTACCCTAAATCTAGTCTTCAGATTTTACCATTTCTGTGCTAATCTTTATATTACCTTGAGGTTTACAACACTTAATACCATTACAAATGTCTGTAATTTAAAAGAAGTTGATTTCTTTTTATACTTTTTTTTATTAACTAAATAAATACGCATAAATTATAAGAAACTTTGTCGAAACAAATAAACTTATATAGTATCTAAAATTTTCCTCACATGAATTTCTTATTATACTCATGAATAGATTGTTCTGCGATCTATCATTATTTATGGATGATGCGATTTATTTGGACTATACAGCGCGTGAAACATGTGATCTCCGAAGATTAATGTCACTTACGATAAACACAAAGATCACAAAGACAAACACTAACGAAACATCACAAGATCCCCTTATTATTATAATTTAAGATATTCCCCTTATAATAAATTTTTCAATAAATATAAAATAAAAATTTTAGAGCTTTAAAATTTTAAACTCATTTATGACATGCACACTAATAGTTTTTTATGGCACGGAATAGTACTTTTAATACACTTTATGTTAAAGGTCTTTCATTTAAATGAATAAATTTTAATAAATTTAATATACATAATTTCGTATTAGGTATTTTTCTATCCATGCATTAGCCCATGCACATAAGTATTATTTTAAAAAGAGAGAGGCAAGTTACAAAACACAAATATGAGTAAATTTGAAACGCATGTAGCTATTTCGAAGCCCCTAAGGCTTCATTACCTGTGCTTAAAAATTAAAGATAAAATTAAATCAAAACTGTGGAATAAAAGAGGGGGGAGGCAGAGCCAGAGAGGCGTACCTCACATTTCGACCGTCAACAGCAAAATGAAACTCACTGTTGACAAACAACCACTTAGTCGGTTTCACGCGCACACAGGTAGACCAATCAAAATTGCACAGAAATTCCTGGAGAGTTCAAACAAAGAAGAGCAATTTTGGGATTCAATTTTGATTGGTCTCCCTGTGTGCGCGTGAGACCCATATGAATTAATCCCAAGTAAATCCCAATGAATTAATATATTTAATTTTCCAAGTAATTGCATTTAATTTTTTGGAAAAAAAAATATATTATATATAAAAAAAGCATAGTAAATCCTTTCTATAGTAGTTCTTCCTTCCATTGTAAACGTTTCTCCGTTTATTTAGTTGGAACAAAAATTGTATTGGGTTTTTAGTTTAATTTTTAATTTAATATTTTATTAAAATAAACTGTTACGGGTCTATGATTATGTCAAGTAAAGAATAATAAAAATGTTGTTTCTCCTATATTAATTAACATAAGCTACTTGAAAAGTTTCTTTCCTTGAACGAATAAAAATTGTTTCTTCTCTAAAAGTAAAAACTAATTACAAAAGAATAATACACATTATTTTTAAAATATTTAGTTTAAGTTATGAAATGTTTATTTTCTTCGAAGCACACTTTTGGTTTATAAAATACATAAACTAATGTAAATATGTAATTCAATATGGTTTTGAAGACGTTTTAAAAATATTTTTTCATTAAATTTTAATTTAAATGAATTTCTGTTATTATCTAGAGAAGGAAAAATCATTTTTGAAAAATTATATTGTAAACAGAAAAGAATAGAAACATAGTTAACTAATTATCTTTATTTAGAAGACACAATCTGTAAATTGAACTGTAAATTTAAATTACAAATAAAATCTCGTGAAAGTTACTGAAATCAATATAATAAAATGTTCATTACTTTCATATTATTCATTTAAACTTCTTAAACATATTTGTTTTATTTTAAAAAAAATTGCTTATAATTAAAAACAATGCACTTGAAACAGTTTCAATAATTCAATATTCTTTAGATTGATTTGTAAAATCTTTTGTTGTAAATCGAGAATAATTCATTTTTGCTAAAATTACAATAATTGTTTTTGGAAAATATATTTGAGGAAATTAGGATTTAAACATATTTTTATTAGCAATTTCGTTTTCTTCAGAATTTTTTTTTTGTTATGATTATCGTTCTCTTGAAGTAAATTATTTACTTTAATGGTGTTGTTCAAAAGAAGAAATTAAATATACAATAAAAGATATATCAAAGTGCCTAAATGTCATAGCCTATAAAGGTGTTATTGTACAGTTGTGAAAAGAAATTAAACACCGCCTATTAACTCTGCAACTAATTATAGTAGAAGAAAGTTACTGGTACCAAACGATTGAAAATAAAATTTTATTGAAAATTTATGAAAGTCTAATTTTAAATTATGAATATAAAATTTGCTTAGGGTACATCAAAACCAGATCAGACTTTGTTTTTTTTTTCAATAATAACACCCAATTTTGACAAGAAACCACACAACAACATATGAAAAGTGAAAAACAAAAAGGAAGCGGAAACAGATATTATACAGGTTCTTTTCCCCCTTTACAGCTGTGACTTTAATTTAAGAGATAAATATTATTATTTTGGGGTCCGTCACTCTGTTTATCTGATAAAATACTAATTGAAAAGTTTAATAATATTATTAAGATTAACAGCTATGCAATTGTTGAGTATGGGGTGAAATTACTCCAAGTAGTGTTACTAAGATTGAAAAAGTCCTTCCGGCCAGTGCCGGGAGGAAGAGGTAGCTTTTATATTCCTTATTTTAAAAAAGCCAACTTATATCATTTAAACACACGAAGCTCAATTTAGTGGAAACCGAATATAGGAGATTCAATACTAATTTTTATCAATATAATGAATGAGAATTTCGCGAAATTAGTCAGCTTTATCCAAGCTGCTTTTCTTTAAAGTAACTTATATTTGGCTGCCAAATTCGGCGATTTCTTAAAGTGCCTGCCATTTTAAGACAACATGGTGGATGAGGCTAACCAGTGACCTTGGTTGAGACCTTAATAATTGCTGTGCACATGCTCACTCACATCGGAATAGGTTGATATATACGAGTGCTGTCGCATGCAAAAAATCAGATTTTTCAAAATGTCACCCACAATAGAAATTGAAACTGCTATATCTGAGCCATTTTTTAAGGTAAAGACAAACAAAAAATGCTCCTGAATCCTTATATCAAGGTCAAATACTTAAGAAAGAAACCTTTTTCAATTTCTATTTTTTTTTCACCTCACTTTAAATATATATATTTTTTTTAATTTAATTGCCGCCATTTTTAAACAAGATGGCTGATGAATCTGGCCAGCGAACTTGGTCGAGGTATTGATGTATACTATCCACATGCCTTCTTACATCGAAATAGGCGAATACGTGTGTTATCGCGTGACAAATACAAGATCGTTTCAAAATGTTAGCCATGCTAGAAATTCAAAGTGCTATAATTCAACCATTTTTTAAGATATAAACAAAAGAACAAATTTTCAGAAACAAAAACTGCTCCGGAATCTTTGTATAAAGGCCAAACACATAAAAAAAAATCTTTTTCATTTTCCAATTTTTTAATACCTCATTTTAAATTTTAAATTTAATTGTTTTTTAAATGGCAACCCTTTTGATACGAGATGGCGAATGAAGCTGGCCAACGAACTCAGTCGAGACATTAGTATGTACTATGTACAGACCAAGTTACATCCAAATCGGTTCATAAATACGCCTGATATCGCGTAACAAAAATCAGGTCGTTTTAAAATGTCAGCCACAATAGAAATTCAAAATGATATTACTCAGCCATTTTTTTAGATACAGACGAAACAAAAACTGTTCCGGAATCTTTGTATTAAGGTCAAACACATACGGAAAAAAATCCTTTTCATTTTCTAATTTTTTGGTATCTCATTTTAATTTTTTTTTATTTTTTAAAATTTTTTTTTTAAATGGCCGACATTTTGAAACAAGATGGCGGATGAAGCTGGCCAACGAACTCTGTCGAGATATTTGTATGTACTATGTACACACCAAGGTACATTCAAATCGGTTCATAAATACGCTTGTTATTACGTGAGAAAAATCAGGACGTTTCAAAATATCAGCCACGCTAGAAATTCAAAATGCTATAACTCAGCCATTTCTTAAGATATAGACGAAACAAAAACTGCTCCCGAATCTTTTTATCAAGGTCAAACACATAAGAAAAAAATATTTTTTCAATTTTCAATTTTTGTACCACATTTCAAATTTAAATTTTTCTTAAAACTTTAAATGGCCGCCATTTTTAAACAAGATGGCGGGTGAAGCTGGCCAACGAACCCGATCGAGACATTGATATGTACTATGTATAAACGAAGTTACATCCAAATCGGTTCATAAATACGCCTTTTATCGCGTGACAAAATTCAGGACGTTTCAAAATGTCAGCCACGCTAGAAATTTAAAATGCTGCAACTCAGCCATTTTTTAAGATATAGACGAAACAAATACTGCTCCGAAATCTTTGTATAAAGGTCAAATACATAAGAAAAAAATATTTTTCCATTTTCAATTTTTTGGTACCACATTTAAAATTTAAAATTTTTAAAAAATTTTTAAATGGCCGCCATTTTGAAACAAAATGGCGGATGAAGCTGGCCAACGAACTCGGTCGAGACATTGGTATGTACAATGTACACACCGAATTACATCGAAATCGGTTCATAAATATGCCTTTTATTGCGTGACAAATTTCAGGACGTTTCAAAATGTCAGCCACGCTAGAAATTCAAAATGCTATAACTCAGCCATTTTTTAAGATATAGACGAAACAAAAACTGCTCCGGAATCGTTGTATAAAGGTCAAATACATAAGAAAAAAATATTTTTCCATTTTTAATTTTTGGTACCACATTTCAATTTTTTTTTTTTTTTTTTAAATGGCCGCCATTTTGAAACAAAACGGCGGATGAAGATGGCCAACGAACTCGGTCGCGACATTGGTATGTACTATGTACACACCGAATTACATCGAAATCGGTTCATAATTACGAGCGTTACAGTGTGACATAGGTCAGATATATATATATATATCAATTTTGAACGGAGGATGGTTTCGGGGTCTGGGGGTCATGATCGATGAAAATATACCAAAATTTTTTGAAATCGCTTTCCTCCGAACGGCTGCAATAGGTAGCTTTTTGTAATGAAAGCTACCTAAAAGGCTTGGAAGTTAGCACAATGGTAATATGAAATTCCAAAATTTAGAAGTTTCCAAAACTGTCGGATACATATTTTTTTTTAAATGCATAAAATTAAAGAAGAAGAGAATTAACTTTACTGAAATTGATAAATTAAAGAAGCAACTTCAGTGTTCTAGAAACAGCTAAGCATCAAATTTTTATTTGTAATAACATTATATAAAGTATTGAATAAAGGACATTTTTATGGTCAAAATAATGCTGCATTGATAGTTTATTATTTACCTTTCTTTATTAATTGATATAAACGTTTAAAGTAGGACTGGGGAAGCATTTATTATTTAATTATAACTCCCTATACAGGCTATACTTTTGTTTAGACTACAAGTAATAATTTAATTTAAATGAAGCAGAGGTAGTAAGAGGTATATCCGCAAATTTGGTGTACAATGATTATAATCTGTCATTGAACTGAAATACCACAATTAATATTTTGTAAATTAATCAACTACGAATTGTTTAATTAATGTGTTCCCAAGCTGCTTAATTACTGACATATTTGAAACTATATTATTCCTTGAACTTTCTTGTCTTTACTTGTTTTAACAAGATGTTCGATCCAAAATGTATGAAACTACATTTATGTCAAAGAAGTATGGAAATTAAAATGAATTCCTTTACACTACTCAGTTAAAGCATTTTTAAACTACTCTATTGCTTTTTTATTATTGCTTTTTTAATTATAACAGCAACAAAATGACATCTGATGAATCATTGAGCTCCAATTTTATATTTTTTGAGCAATATTTTAAAAATTTTATAAATGACAAATATAACGATACAAGACGTTATCGTATATATTTCTGAATCAAAAATATATTTTCTTAGAACATGTTTTTGGAAAAAAATTCATGCTATATTTTCGGCTCTTTTTAAAATCATTGAGAAAAAGTACGAGAAAAATTATGCGAAATTTAATGAATGAAGGACCAATAATAATAAAATCAGATTATACTTTTCTCCTTTTCATAATATTTTGATAATATTGTAATTTCCTACTGGGAATATTGGAGAAAATTTAAATAATGTAAATTCTTTCGTTTCAAAATTAAAGTTTCCTTTATAATCTTTCATAATATAATTTTCCTTTATAATTAAGACTTTCTCTTACTGAAGAAAACCTGTGCTTTCACTAAATGATTTAGAATCTCTACAAACCCTTGGCGAGGTACAGGTCAGAAATTATTCATTTTCGATGTGACTCTGTCGTGTGCTTGACGCTATAAAACCACCTTCAACTCTGACAAATTATAATGCATATGCTTACCATATCTAAAATAACAGTTTATTTCCTTTTTTTGTTTCTTTTTTTGACGATCTTCAAGTGATTTGCACATATGACTTGTCATTAATTTTTAGTAAGTCTACTCCTAATATTTTATTTGACAATGTGTTTAACACTAAAATGGCCGGAATTTTAACTCAGGTCAAACAAATATATTTTGAACTAAGTTTGTTATTTAACTATTTAACTTAAATATTTACCTTAAATAATCAGATGTTTCTTAAACTAGGAAAAAGGTATATAACCACTTACTGAAATACACAATAACCTTTTCCGGGTTACCCAGATTATTAATTGGCATGCCTTTATATTAGAAAACACAGAAGTCAACATTTTTTTCAAGATTTAAAGAAGCGTTAATAAACACAAAGTTTCTGTCGCAGCCACTGATTTTCGGAAACTTTCCTAGTTGTTACAGTATATCAATTAGTTTTCTAAACCTTGAATTGTGGGTTATTTGAATGCTATCCATGCTCAAATAAATATTTTCATATTCAAAAAATATATTTTTTAGACATACACGATAAATTAATAGCATAAACGTTAACATTAAAATTAACATTAAATTATTTTCATATTGAAAAACATTAACATTAAATTATTTTCATATTGAAAAACTATGTTTTATAGTCATGTACATGACAAATTAATAGCATTAATATTAACATTAAATTATTTCCATATTCAACAAAAATCTTTTATAGACACACATGATAAATTAATAGCATTAAACTTAACATTAAATTATTTCCATATTCAACAAAAATGTTTTATAGACATACGTGATAAATTAATAGCATTAAACTTAACTTAAAAATAAACATGAAATTATTTTCATATTCAACAAATATGTTTTACAGACACGCACGATAAGTTAATAGCATTAACATTAGCATTCAAATTAATATTATTTTTTACTCTTGACTGGTATAAAATCAATTACGCAGCTTAAAAGGCTTAAGGGGTCAGGTAACCTTTAAACTGTCAAAAAATTTATAATTTTTTTAATAGCTTGTAATTAAATATGATTCTTTAAGAACATTTAAAAACAAACCCATAGAAAAATTCGCATTAGAGGAGAAGTTTAAGTAAAGGAGAAGGAACACTTTGAGCTTTTGCTATATGATCAAGGGGTAATTTTTTCTTTAATGTCAATTTTCTCAAAACAGCGATTTTGATCATTGCGCACGATTTCTGAAAAACGGTTACCTAGAATTTGAAAAATTTTCGGTGAATGTATTAAACATACAGAAGTACAAAATGACCTATTATAATGTTTCTCAAGAAAGAAGTTTAGAAATTACGACTACTTTTGTAATTTAAAAATGTCGATATTTCAAATTTCTTTAAAAATAATTTTTTTTTTCTCGGGATTCAAAAGTGTTATTTTTTTCCTTGTAGTTCAATTTGAAGACACTTTATATGTGTACTCATAAAAAAAATCTTGGCTTGTTTCAGCCATTCAAATGGGAAAAATCATGCGCGCAATGCATGCAAGAATAATTCTTTCGCAAAAATTGTATTATCTTTAAAAATAAATTAAAAAAAATTATATATGTGTATACCTTTTTTAACAACTTAAATTTATAAAATAAGTTCATCCTAACGAGTGTTTTCAATTTAATAATTAGAAGTCAATTAGTTAAAGAGTGACTGCAATTCTTAAAGAGGTCACTTTTCGATGTACTTTATTGGTTCAAAGGGTACCCCTTAATGGAGAATAAATCCATCTAAAACCGTGATATTCCTAAAGGTATACATAAATATTATACAGACATACAAACAATAAATACAATAACCCAACTGGAGTGAAAAATTAGCCAGAGCCAGTAATCGAACCCGGGACCAGAGTATACAAGATTGCAGCTCTTGTATACTGTGGTCCCGGGTTCGATTCCTGGCTCTGGCTAATTTTTCACTCCAGTTGGGTTTATTGTATTTATTGTTTGTATGTCTGTATAATATTTATATATACCTTTAACTGTTGAATGTAGGCGTTATTTATGTGTGTATGTGTGTTTTAATATATATTGTAGTATGTGTCTTTTATTATAGTGATATTCCTGTTTGCGAAAACTAATAATACATTATAAAACTAATCGGAAACGTTTCCAGAAATCATTGTCTGCAAAAGAAAGTTTCTTTCTATACATTATTCTTTAAATCTCCAAAACGTATTGGTTTCTGATATTTCTAACGGTAATGAAGGTTTTCGAAATCCTGGGTAACTCGGAAAAGCTTATTGCGTATATTCGCAATTGGTTACATTATATTTCCGTAGATTCAGCAATATAAGTCATTTTTTATAGTGTATCTTATTTCTATGTGTCACGTATTTCATTTATTGCCCGGCTGCCAAGAAGGGTTATGTGTTTCACGCGCATCTGGGTATGTAGATTTCTTTATACCCTCGAAACATCCCAACGGGTGGATGTATTTTAATGAATGAGGTCTCCATCGATTCATCTTAACCGTCCGATGGTTATAGGCAAGGTGTTGTTTTTATAAATTCAAAATGGCGGCCGTAAAATAGAAAATTGCGCTAGAGACAAAAAAATATTTTTACGCACCCTATTGAGTGGCATATCATTGGATAAGACTTTCAAAATGAAGACGATGTTTCATTGACCATTTTACAGTCAGAAGCTCCGTTTAAATATTACACAACCTGGAAGTTGTGTAGGTAGAATCTCTAGCTTTACCGCAACTCTAACCTTCATAGACATCTATAGGCCTCATGAAAGCAGTGTTTATAGATAGGAACTAACAATTAAACACAACTTAAAAGCCATCAATACAAGTAAATTAAAAAAAATAGGTAAGTAATATAAAAAATAATTTCACATTGATGAGAAATAATTAATTAGTTCGCTTTTTACGCAGTCAGGTTTTTTTGATTTTTTAAATTTAATTTTTACTTGTTTTATTAGGAAATTTCTGGTTCAAATTGAAATATATTTATCAGGTTTTCTCCGCTATGGCCGTTCTTCTAATGTTAACGGCCAATATCAAACAGGAAAAAAATGGGCAGTATTATATTTTCGTAGACTGAGTAACATATGTCATTTATTATAGTGTATCTTATTTCTATGTGTCACGTACTTCATTTATTTTATTAGAAAATTTCTGGTTCGAATTGAAATATACTTACTAGGTTTTCTCCGCTATGGCCGTTCTAATGTTAACGGCCAATATCAAACAGGAAAAAAATGGGCAGTATTATATTTTTGTAGATTGAGTAACATATGTCATTTTTTATAGTGTAACGTATTCCTATGCGTCACGTATTTCATCTATTTTATTAGAAAATTTCTGGTTCGAATTGAAATATACTTAACAGGTTTTCTCCGCTATGGCCGTTCTAATGTTAACGGCCAATACCAAACAGGAAAAAATGGGCAGTATTATATTTTCGTAGACTGAGTAACATATGTCATTTTTTATAGTGTACATTACTTCTATGTGTCACGTATTTCATTTATTTTATTAGGAAATTTCTGGTTAGAATTGAAATATATTTATTCGGTTTTCACCGCTATGGCCGTTCTAATGTTAACGGAAAATACCAAACCGGAAAAAAATGGGGAGTATTTCGTAGATTGAGTAACATATGTCATTTTTATAGTGTACATTATTTCTATGTGTCACGTATTTCATTTATTTTATTAAGAAATTTCTGGTTCGAATTGAAATATATTTATCAGGTTTTCTCCGCTATGGCCGTCGTTCTAATGTTAACGGCCAATATGAAACAGGAAAAAAAATGGGGAGTATTATATTTTCGTAGATTGAGTAACATATGTCATTTTTATAGTGTACATTACTTCTATGTGTCACGTATTTCATTTATTTTATTAGGAAATTTCTGGTTTGAATTGAAATATATTTATTCGGTTTTCTCCGCTATGGCCGTTCTAATGTTAACGGAAAATACCAAAGAGGAAAAAAATGGGGAGTATTATATTTTCGTAGATTGAGTAACATATGTCATTTTTATAGTGTACCTTATTTCTATGTGTCACGTATTTCATTTATTTTATTAAGAAATTTCTGGTTCGAATTGAAATATATTTATCAGGTTTTCTCCGCTATGGCCGTTCTAATGTTAACGGCCAATATCAAACAGGAAAAAAATGGGCAGTATTATATTTTCGTAGATTTAGTAACATATGTCATTTTTTATAGTGTAACGTATTTCTATGTGTCACGTATTTCATTTATTTTATTAGAAAATTTCTGGTTCGAATTGAAATATACTTAACAGGTTTTCTCCGCTATGGCCGTTCTAATGTTAACGGCCAATACCAAACAGGAAAAAATGGGCAGTATTATATTTTCATAGATTGAGTAACATATGTCATTTTTTATAGTGTACATTATTTTTATGTGTCACGTATTTAATTTATTTTATTAGAAAATTTCTGTTTCGATTTGAAATATACTTACCAGGTTTTCTCCGCTATGGCCGTTCTAATGTTAACGGAAAATACCAAACAGGAAAAAAATGGGGAGTATTATATTTTCGTAGATTAAGTAACACATGTCATTTTTATAGTGTACATTGTTTCTATGTGTCACGTATTTCATTTATTTTATTAAGAAATTTCTGGTTCGAATTGAAATATATTTATCAGGTTTTCTCCGCTATGGCCGCCGTTCTAACGTTAACGGCCAATACCAAACAGGAAAAAAATGGGGAGTATTATATTTTCGTAGATTAAGTAACACATGTCATTTTTATAGTGTACATTGTTTCTATGTGTCACGTATTTCATTTATTTTATTAAGAAATTTCTGGTTCGAATTGAAATATATTTATCAGGTTTTCTCCGCTATGGCCGTCGTTCTAATGTTAACGGCCAATATGAAACAGGAAAAAAAATGGGGAGTATTATATTTTCGTAGATTGAGTAACATATGTCATTTTTATAGTGTACATTACTTCTATGTGTCACGTATTTCATTTATTTTATTAGGAAATTTCTGGTTTGAATTGAAATATATTTATTCGGTTTTCTCCGCTATGGCCGTTCTAATGTTAACGGAAAATACCAAACAGGAAAAAAATGGGGAGTATTATATTTTCGTAGATTGAGTAACATATGTCATTTTTATAGTGTACCTTATTTCTATGTGTCACGTATTTCATTTATTTTATTAAGAAATTTCTGGTTCGAATTGAAATATATTTATCAGGTTTTCTCCGCTATGGCCGTTCTAATGTTAACGGCCAATATCAAACAGGAAAAAAATGGGCAGTATTATATTTTCGTAGATTTAGTAACATATGTCATTTTTTATAGTGTAACGTATTTCTATGTGTCACGTATTTCATTTATTTTATTAGAAAATTTCTGGTTCGAATTGAAATATACTTAACAGGTTTTCTCCGCTATGGCCGTTCTAATGTTAACGGCCAATACCAAACAGGAAAAAATGGGCAGTATTATATTTTCATAGATTGAGTAACATATGTCATTTTTTATAGTGTACATTATTTTTATGTGTCACGTATTTAATTTATTTTATTAGAAAATTTCTGTTTCGATTTGAAATATACTTACCAGGTTTTCTCCGCTATGGCCGTTCTAATGTTAACGGAAAATACCAAACAGGAAAAAAATGGGGAGTATTATATTTTCGTAGATTAAGTAACACATGTCATTTTTATAGTGTACATTGTTTCTATGTGTCACGTATTTCATTTATTTTATTAAGAAATTTCTGGTTCGAATTGAAATATATTTATCAGGTTTTCTCCGCTATGGCCGCCGTTCTAACGTTAACGGCCAATATCAAACAGGAAAAAAATGGGGAGTATTATATTTTCGTAGATTGAGTAACATATGTCATTTTTATAGTGTACATTATTTCTATGTGTCACGTATTTCATTTATTTTATTAAGAAATTTCTGGTTCGAATTGAAATATATTTATCAGGTTTTCTCCGCTATGGCCGCCGTTCTAATGTTAACTGCCAATATCAAACAGGAAAAAAATGGGCAGTATTATATTTTCGTAGATTGAGTAACATATGTCATTTTTTATAGTGTACCTTATTTCTATGTGTCACGTATTTCATTTATTTTATTAAGAAATTTCTGGTTCGAACTGAAATATATTATCAGCTTTTCTCCGCTATGGCCGTTCTAATGTTAACGGCCAATATCAAACAGGAAAAAAAAATGAGCAGGAATCTAATGTGCAGTTTAATCTGATAAAAAAAGTATGAAACATAGAAAAAAAAAATCCGCATATTTGAAATTTTCAAAACCTTTTTATCGTGTTTGTTATTTAAATTTTAGTACAAATAAACACTTTTTAACTATTTTTTTATATCGAAAACATTAATATGAATATTTTCCTTCATTTTATTTTATTCGTTCAAGATTTTTATAATTATTTCTTTTTTTCAAATGAAAACAAATTTCAAAGTAATTGCTTAAGAGGTGCAAAGGCTAACATTGTGAAAGAGATTCCATGCCGGGACTCGAACCCGGGCCATCAGTACAGCTCTCTGTCGTTCTAGAGACTGAACCACATGGAACGAAACCCAGCCTGGAAAATAGTGGGAATTTTTTCTAGGCTGTGTATCGTTCCATGTGGTTTAGTCGGTAGAACAGTGCGGTATACTGATGGCCCGGGTTCGAGTTCCTGCATGGAATCTTTTTCACTTCGTTAGCCTTTGCGCCTCTTATCAATTATTTTGAAATTTGTTTTCATTTGAAATATTGTAAGCAAGGCGAATGTTTCTCTCTGGAATAATTTCGAAGTATTAATATATTATTTCTTTTTTTTTAAACTAAATTAAATTTATTGCTTTTCTTATGCAGAGAAGAATAAGCTGAATATTTTTCATTACTTCCATATTTATTATGTGATGTTATGAAAAATTTATTTATATTGAAGCAAAACTATAACAATAATGGAATTCATAAACTAGCCTGCTACTAAATCAAAATTGGATTTTTTTTACATATATGTTAGAGAAAAGTGGGGTTTAAGTAGAATTTTATTTTCATTTTCGTTTCTCTTGAGGATGAAAAATGGATTGGAAAGAGCTATATTGTTTTGTTTATTTCCCTTTTTTAAGGTTTTGGGAATGATTTTATTATGCATCTTGTATTCAAAAAGGTGATAATGTAGTATTGCTTTAAAATACAGTTTTCACGTGTTCTGTTTTTTTTTAATTCTTTATTATTATTTTTTTTACATATATGTCGGCAATCTTTGGGCTGAAAATCATGAAATTACAATTATTCAAATTCAAATAGAATTCAAAGAATATTTATTTAAAAAATATTTCCGCGCATTATTTGTTTAAAGTTTCCTTCCTGTCCTTAAGCAAATGTAAATTAGGTTTCAGTCATAATAAAAAAGGATTATGTATGATGTTTCCAAAGTTTTTCAATAATTGTTTTGAAAAATTTTAATGATGCCACAGAAAATTGAGATTTTTATATTTTTAACATCTTCTTCAAATTTTTTTTAAAATAAATAATTAGTTTTATTAAATAACAAGCAGTTTGTTGATTAAATCATGCTCAGCAATTTCAAATGATTATTTTCACCACTTCCATGTTTATTATTTAATGCAAAAGTGTTATTTGTACCACATCAAAACTATAATAATATAACCCATAAGATGGCATATTTCTGAATTAGGAAGAAATCTATATGTATTGCTTTTACATATATGTTTGAGAAAAGTGATATTTTAGTACATTTTTATTTGCATTTTCATTTACATAGAGAACAATTAAAAGAAATTCCTGTAAGTAATTTATACATTTCCATGAATTTTCTTTTTCAATTTTTGAAAACACTTTCCAAATATTTGAAAAGTGTTTATTAATTAATCCGTCTTTTCTCGGTGTTTATCTGTTGGTTTGTTTGTTTTTCTGGCAGACTGTTCATTATGATTATTTAGTATATGATGAGACTTCTATTCACATATAAGTAGGCACTTGGCTTACATATGGTAACATATTTAATGGAAAATGTTAAATGTGTACAGTACAATGATATCACACCATTTTTTATCCACAATTTCACACCTTCTTTTTCCCTTTAATAAGTGTTTTTTTTCCTCTTTTGTTGTTTTCAGTTTATTTTTTTTAAACGTAAGATTTTACCTGAAACACCCTCAAGAGAGAGAGCTTCAATTAAACTTTTAAAGTAGATACTAAATTTCGTACATACCCCTCTGCAGGCTCATACTTTATTCAGGCTTTACACACACTTATAATATACTTAAGAATCAATTTAATTTCCAGTTTACATTATTTTGTAGTTTAATACTTAGTAACAATAAAGTTTAAAGTACTAATTGTTTCAATATATCATTTTTGGAAATTACTTACTAAATATAGTACATCCCCTTTCCTCTCTCCTCCGCTGTTTCAAATTTATTCAAGGCGTACAGCCGTGGAAAAAAAAGTAAACACCCCCCACAAACTTCTCAACAAATTATCGTAGACGAAAGTTACTGGTATTGAACGATTGGAAATAAAGTCTACTTTTAAATTATGTATATAAAATTTTCTTAGGAGGCCATGTACATATTAAAACGAATCCAAACTTCATTTTTTTTCAATGGCAATGCCCAATTTTAACAAGATATTTCAAATCTTTGGTTCTAACTATGTCTCGACACCAAATTTCAAGTCATTTGAATGATAAGTGTTTGAATTATAAACATTCAAAATTTAGTGCTTCTAATGTTTAATTACATTTTCATATTTTTATTTATATCTCCTGAAATTATGCTCCTAATGTGCTAATTTTTTGTAGCAATAATACTAACATACCCAAACATAAATACGCTGAATTTGCAATTTTTATAATTTTATGATATGAATTATGAATGATTTAATTATTATTCGAAAAAATTATGAATTGCAACCTACATTTTTTTTATGGATTTAGATTCATTAAGTCCTGCTTTATGGAAATCCAAAATTTCACATTTTTCTTCCAAGTAGTTTTCAAATTATGCTTAAAAAATGGCAAAATAATTGTTTAAGGGGCCCGTCTATGATAGAAATGAGTAGATATTTTGAAATTTATTCTGCTGTCCTGTAATCCAACAGGTTTCATTTACTCCTTGAGTGGCGCTTAAGGTGCCTTGATCAAGAAGGAGCCTCTCTCGGTTAACAATCGAGTACGGAACTTCAATTTCGATACAGCCCTTAAAATACACTCGTTTTAAAATAATTAATTTCTCGGAAACATATGGTACGAATTTCATAAAAATTTTTTAGCCTAATTGAAGGGTGTAGAGTTCATTTATGCTGTCAGAATTGTGTACTGATATTGAAATAAAACAAAGTTATCGTTAGTTTTAACATATAGATGGCCCCCTAAGCAAATTTTATATGCATCATTTAAAAGAAGACTTTATTTCCAATCGTTCGGTACCAGTAACTTTCCTCTACGATAAT
This sequence comes from Maratus speciosus, assembly GCA_963932465.1. Taxonomy (NCBI): domain Eukaryota; kingdom Metazoa; phylum Arthropoda; class Arachnida; order Araneae; family Salticidae; genus Maratus; species Maratus speciosus. Next base: position 104,264,746 of record OZ010795.1, on the reverse strand, counting down.
TTGTTGAGGAGTTAGTAGGGGGTGTTAATTTTTTTTCCACGACTGTACATGTACTTGTAATATGCTTACTATAACGTCGACTTATCCTTACTAAGAATGAATTAAATTTCATATTTAGATTAGTTTGTATATTAATACAAATATTCTCTCGATTTATTTATATATCATTTCAATAGAACAGTTTTTCCACATAATTATTAATAATATAAATAGCGACGGGTACATTTCTTATCCATACAGGTTGAAGTAACCACTTTATTTACGGTTTGTTTTAGAAGTAAGAAAATTAAACTATAAATGGAAGTAAAATTCTAGTGCTATATTCAACTTGAGTTAAATTATTATAAATATATTAAATAAAAAAAAAACCCGACTGCGTAAAAAACGAACTAATTAATTGTTTCTCATCAATATGAAGCTATTTTTTATATTACTAACCTTTTTTTTTATTTACTTGTATTGATGACTTTTAAGTTGTGTTTAATTGTTAGTTCCTATCTACAAAGACTGTTTTGATGAGGCCTATAGATGTCTATTATGAAGGTTAGAGTTACAGTAAAGGTAGAGATCCAAAGTACGCAACTTCCAGGTTGTGTAATATTTAAACGGAGCTTCTGACTGCAAAATGGTCAATGGAACATCGTCTTCATTTTGAATGACCTATCCAATGATATGCCACTCAATAGGGTACGGGGAAAAAAATTTTCGTCTCTACCGCCATTTTGTATTTTACGGCCGCCATTTTGAATTTATAAAAACAAAACCTAGCCTATACCCACCGGACGGTTAAGACGAATCAATAGAGACCTCATTCATTAAAATCCATACAGCCGCTGGGCTGGTTTGAGGGTATAAAGAAATCCAAATACACAGATACGCGTGAAACACATAACCCTTCTTTTCAGTCGGGTAAAAATACACATAAAAGCACAAATAACTGTAAAAAAATTACTTTCAGGTGTTTGCATATAACATAAAGATTTTTAAAATACAAAGTAAAAATATTTTTGAATATATTAGAAAAACGAAGAACGTTTTCAACTATTACAAGACCGTCACCAATAGGATATAAATGTTGTTATTTATGATGTTATGATAGCGAGAAAAACAACATTTATATCCTACTGATGACGGCCTTTTAATGGTTGAAAACGTTCTGTTTTTTTTTTTAATGTATTTTAAGAGATTTAAAATTTGTATTTTAAATGTCTTTATATTATATGTATGCACTTGAAATAAATTTTTGTACAATTATTTGTGCTTTTATATGTATTTTAATTAAATCCCCCGCTGCCGATTCATATTTTATTCTGACCGTATATACACTTACAATATACTTACTATAACTTCCACTTATGCCTACTGAGAATCAATTAAAATTCTATTGATTTTAGCTTCTATATGAATGCAAGATAACTTATGGTCGATTTATAATTAATCATTTTAATAGAAAAGTATTATTTGACGTTATTATAAACAACATAAATAGCAAGAAATTCATTTTTGTTATCAATATTATCATGAAATAACATCTTTATTATCGTTTGCTATTACAAGCAAATACATTATGAAATATCGTTTTAAGTCTTTATCTATAACACTTGTACACTGTAAAAAAAACTACTGTAAATTTGCCAGGACAAACTCGATCACAGTGAATGTGCTGTATCTTTCTTTGGTTTCCTGACTATATTAACATGGAAAATACAGTAGTTGCGTAAAATTAACAGCACAATGTGCTGGCAATTTGACGCATTTTTCTACAGCACAAACTGCTGGCGTCCAAATTGCCAGCACATTGTGCTGTTTATTTTACGCAACTACTGTATTTTCCATGTTAATATAGTCAGGAAACCAAAGAAAGATACAGCATATTCACTGTGATCGAGTTTGTGCGCGAGATGAACAGTACTTCGTACTGTAAAAAAATCGTTTTTTTTTTTTTTTTTTTTTTTTTTTTTTTTTTTTTTTTACAGTGTAGATTGTTTAATTAAGTTATTTAAACTTTTTTTAAATGTGCATAATCTCCTTCCCCTCCCCTCCTCTGCCTGTTTATACATTGTTAATACCTTACACACAATATTCTTACCAAGAAACAGTTAAAACCCATATTAAGATTAGTTTGTGAATTAATGCATTAGAATTCTTCATATATTTTTAATTCAATGTTTCAATACTTTAAAATATTTTACTCTATTATAAAGAATATAAATAACACAGTATACGTTTCTTACCCATATAGTTTGAAATATCTAGGTTAATTTCAGTTGTAGTAGTAGTAACTGCTTTACGAAATATTGATTTAAGACATAACAAGAATGTAGAAAAAGATTTATTAGAATAATACTGTATTTAATAGAATATTAATAGAATAATATTTAATATTTAATAGAATTATTAATTAAACTATTTAATGATATAAAGTAAACTACTTAAAGTATAAAATCAGAAACAAATATTTAAGCAAAATCTAATCGCAGTCCTCTGTTTTTTAACTGATTTGATTTTTGAAGTATCTTTCAATATTTTATAGTAACGACTATTAAATATTTTATTACATTTCCCAAACTTAAAACAAACGAAAACCCATTTTATTTCATGGTCTTTTGAAAGTAATATGATATGGAACTGCCTTAAATTACAACTGCATTTAATAATTTCATTATAGTTAACAAGTTATTTAACTTACCTATCGGTATCCTCTATAAAACCCTATACACTTACATAATCAAATAGAATTGAAAAACAAAAGTTTTTATTCCATCTGTGTTAAATAATTTAGTCTTAACGATATTCTATAGAAAATAGCACAGTCTTTTGGCTGTCTTATGTCTGTCTTAGCGAATTTTGTTAATTTTAGAATTAATCAACAGTTTTTTTTATATTTAACGATAGACATTTTATTTTTTTTTTTAACTATGCTTTAAAAAAACACATACTTTAAGAAATTTCCTGTCCAAAATTCAATCCATACTTTTTTCTGTGCAATATTTAGGTCTGTATGTTGTCCTAAAAAATAAGTTCATTTTCAATATCTTAATGACCTTTTTTAAATTCTGTATCTCTGTTTATAATTTACTTGTAAAGAAGAATATGGTCTCCAATTAAGGAATATATTCATTAGATTTTTCAACTTCTTGTTTTATTTTTCCGCGATAGCTATGCTTCGATCCTTTAATAATTAATATTTTGCGCTTGCATGTTTGGTCGATTTAACTTTGAGAAGTTATCTCTTGTAATAAGCAGTAGTGATCTTTTGTTCAGTTCATGGTGTTTGTTTGTTTGGCGAGCTTTTTTTATACATAACTTGGTTTGGTAGAACGACCTCTCTGTTTGATATTCGTGTATTCATATGAAGTACTTAAAATATTAATGTAAATTTTGGTGGCAAGAAATCTACTATTCTGGTTAGTTAAGTAAATAATACTTTGATCACATTGTGACTACGATGACACTTCTTGGCATCACCTGAGTAATGTTGAAGAATAAAGTATTAAGACAATTTTACATTTGAGTCATTAAATGATGATTACATGATTGTTATTATATTAAAAATGTTTTGTAGTAATGTTGGTACACTGAAACTTCTGATCACTGTTTGATCACAAGTTTTGAATCACTGCGACATTGCACTATAAAGATTCCTTGTTAGGTTTTGAACGATGTTAATAAAAGAAAATATCAAGATAATTTAACATTTGGGTCATTAAATGATGATTACATGATTGCTACTATAATAAAAACGTTTCGTTTAAGTTACGTTGGTGCACTGAAAGTTCTGACTATGTTTTGAATCACTGCGCCATGGCACTATAAAGATTCATTGTTAGGTTTTTAACTATGTTAATAAAAGAAAGTATCAAGAAAATTTTGCATTTGGGTCATTAAATGATGATTACATGATTGCTACTATATTACAAATGTTTCGTTTAAGTTACGTTGGTACACTGAAACATCCGTCTATGTTTTGAATCACTGCGACATGGCACTATAAAGATTCATTGTCGGGTTTTTAACTATTTTAATAATTTTTTTGAAATATTGGAGTGTTCATTTTTTATATGTTCCATAAGAATTAATTTCGCGGGAAATCTTTTCATAAACAAACAACGAAGCATGATTCTGATTCCAAAATGTATTATGTTTAAATAATATTGAAAATGAATGACAACTGTGAAAAATTATAAATTTAATCAAGTAATCAAATTTAAAATATCCAGTAGCTTTTATAAAATAAATATATCTTTAATTTATAAATAAATTTTCTGATATATATTTCACATACTGTTTTTAAATAAAAATATCTGTTTTAATTTATTACATGTATTCATCATCATAGAATGAGAATTTAAAATTTATATTTCTAACCAAAATACACCTTTCTGTACAAAAAGAAAGATTACATTCCTGTTTAATAGATTTCTTTTCAGCTATAAAAATATTGATTAAAAATTAAGTACGATTTAATGTTGATACCATCTCAAACTAATTACCACCAACCCCGGACTTATTAATTAGTACGGCACAAATAATGATGTTCATATTTCATGTTTCAGATTTGCTATTAAATAAATTCTACAACATTATTTAATGTATAAATGACAAGTAAGCCTAGATTAACATGTTTCGAAGAATTATTAAGGAATATTTTAAAATAGACCGGGAATTCGTTATGGAAAATTTATTAACTATAAACTCTCCAGTAAATTTCCTGCGATGAAAATGCTGGGCTTATAAAAATTACTCTTATAGAACCCTTTTTGTGCTAATAATAGGATTATTACGTTTTGATAAATACAAATTTTATAAAGATTAATCTTTTAACACATTTTTATCCAAAATAATAGCTGCAGTCTTTATATCTTCGAAAAACATTACATTAAACAATAATAAAACGTATTTTTGGTTCTACAAATAATCTATAATAATAAAGAAACACGTTTGTCCTTGTATGTGTGGGTTTGTATCGTTTATTTGTTAGCTATGTCTAGTGAAATCTGGCGCAAGTAATAATTCTGCAGTAAGTGTATCTGTAAATTTTGTTCCTGATAGACGGGGTTTCATTTGCCGGACAAAGTATAAATTATATATTTTTTAAAACATTTTTCGAGGTGCAGTACATTTAATAATACGTGCATCCGAAAAAAAAATGTTAAATTCTTATATTATTCTATTTATTACTTTTTAAATTAATATGCACGAAACATAAATTGTCAAAAAGAAGGAAGGAATGTATGTTAAGAAGTAACTGCAATTATAAATGCACTGTAAAAAAAATTGTGAAATTACTAAAATTTTTCTAGGAAACCGAGATTTTTAGAACGTTTTATGCAACAGCAACAACAAAAATTCATGTATCAGATACACTTTTGCACCGTAAATGAAAAAATCTGCAAGGTTACTAAGATACTTTTAGGGAATTAGGATGCATAGAACTTTTTCTGTAACTGAAGCCGGGTTACAGTAAAAAAAATCTCTGTAATTTTACTAGATTCTTTTGTAAAGCTACATTTTCTGTAGCTTTATAAAATCTAATTTTGTAGATTTACATCTTTTTCTGTACAATGTACATATAAGATTTTACAAAGCATACAGATTTCTGTTACTTTACATCTGTAGAATTACAGATTTTGTTTTTACAGTGTAGGAGATAAAGTCATTAATATGCGTTTATTACCTTCATAATAAGACGACTGTGATGATGATTCGCTGTTCACTACTTTATTTCTAGCTTACTGTCTATTCTTTCTCTTTTCTAAATTTCTTTTTCAATACATTACCTCTCTTTCGTACGGATTTTAAAAGACCATGAGATTTCTTTTCATGTAGAGGTGAGGAACAAAGAATGGTGTGAAAATTTTATATAGGGGAGCTAGGGGATGTATGGGACAAGGGGTGATGGGACATTCTCAATATTTCAGGCAATAAACATTTATTTTAAATTGCTTCCTAACCCCATATACCTCTACCACAGTGTGCTTCAGAACTAAAAGTAGGACCACAGGACCACATTGCTGTTTTCACTTTCCTTCAAAGTTGCATTTTCTGAAATCTCTGCTTTTTTTTTACATTTTTTCGTCAGTTTTATTTTACATTTGAAGATGTGAAATATCTTATACAATATAAAAAATTAAGCTATGTTGTAGTTATTTATTTTAAGGTTCAATATCAATAATTAAAATGAATGAATAGTAACCATTGTGACAAAATAATTTATGAGGTAAAATCGCTGAGAAGGGATATTATGCATCATGGGAATGATTGGGACATTTCAAATGGGGATGAATGGGACATTCTCACTCCTCCCTAGACATGTTGAAAATTTTATTTATTAATTAAATAGTATTATATAGGATGATAAATCAATAATTTACGTCAATTAAAAGTATTAAATAGTATTATATGAGTTGTTATTGTTTAAAATTTCTGAGTGTTACTTATTGTATTGTAATAATTATTAATGGATTATCAAAAAATTGGTACTAAAACTTAATCAAAATAGATAAAATTGATAAAAATAGTATATGCGTATTGATCAAATGGGGGAAATTACATTGAATTTTGAAATGTTGCACAAATAAATCACCGCCCCTAACATATTGGGTCAATCGGAAAGTCGAGTCGTGTTGGGAAAATCAATTCGTACCGGAAAATTCAATCATTTAATTATTCATTGATTCCGATATGTAATGTCTAATAATTATCTGGCAGAATTTTCCGGTACGAATTGATTTTCCCAACACGACATGACTTTCCGATCGACACAATAATTTCCGTTCTGCATTTTTCTACGATACATTTAATTAATATTAATTAATAAGTTAAGATTGGAAATTATTAGCTATGCTACATTTAAAAGACATTTTGCACTTTCATTTCAAATCTAAAATGCCTCATAAGTTGAAAAAAAGAACAGGTTGATAGCCGAAGCCCGCATTAAAAGTTAAAACTGTAATAAAAGAAGTTATTGAAAAAAAAAAAAAAAACATATCGATTCGTGCTGTAAAATCATATATTACAAATATAATTTTCATATAAGGTTATAATTATAAATTTTAATTTGGTAAAATTGAATACAGGGAGGAAAATCTATGTGTCCCATCCATCCCTATTAGTGTCCCATTCATCCCTGCTGTGGGGATGATTGGGACAGGGAGGAACGTTTTTTTGATTTCATAATATTTTTATGAATAAATCATAATCTAAAATAAATATTGTTCATATATGTTGGCAAATACCTAATGTATGAAATGTGATATATAATATTGATAGTGACTTAAATAAAAAAATGTAAAAAAAAAATAAAAAAATATTTTTGTGAAAATGTCCCATTCATCCCCCACCTCCCTTACACTGTAAAAAAAATTCCGTAACGTTCCTGGGAAAAAATGGGCAGCTGAGTTGCCCATTATTTCCAAGAAACATTTCTTGAAAATGACTGGAACTTTGCTGTATAACTTTAGAACTTTTCACAGAAATGCCAGTAAGCTTCCTGCGAAATACCAGGAATGTTTCTGTAAAAAACAAAACAATGCTGATATTTAGCAAAAAGCTTACCTTATTTTCTGTGGAAAGTTTCAGAAGTGTTCAATAAAGTCTGTTCAATATTGTCAGAAGTGACAATAAATTCAATATTTATGGCTGTTACAATAGTAAAAATTTTACTTTAAAATATGAAACCATTATTTATTTTTCACATAATATAAATGAATAAATATTATTAAAGTTTATTTTTTATAAACAAATAAACTGCGCAAAAAAGAAGAGCTTACTCAGCAACACAAATAAAACTGTACAACTGCATGTTATATAGATAGAGTGAAAACACTGCAAATAGAGGCGTCTTAAATTCAAACACATATCTGACTTAAAAAGCAATTAAGACACTTAAACGTCTGAAAATAAAATTTCAGACGTGATAGATGTCTAAATTTAAGACACATAAACGTCTTATTATGATCATGGCATAAAGGAACTGAAAAAAATGTTAGAATTATGATTATATGTCTGAATTTAAGACACTTGCAATTTTAGACATTTCAGAAATTCAGCCATTTGAACCACTCACCAAATAAAATGAAGTGAAGTGAGTAAGTTTGTTTGTTGTTGCAAGCATGAACGGTGCGGGAGAAGAACGCGACCGGATTTGGTTATTGCTGTTTTGGCGGGCAACGGCTTTTATTCAACGGATTGGCGAAAGTGATTTAAAGTATCAGTACAGTAAATTTGTCTGAAGTGTTAAAATTGCTTTTAAATTTATCAACATTTGATAAATTATTTGAAGGTGTGACGATATATTTTTCCTCAATCCGAAATCTCTATAATGACGTTTGTTATTCACATAATAAATGGAATCGTCAATCGTCGTTATAATCTTATAACGCATTAAAAGTTTCTGCTTTATTTCCAAAACATTACACTGATTGAAGATTTGAACTTTGAATTCTCTTACTTGTAAATCGAAGATGAGTCAGAAAGTGAGTGTATCATCATTAATGAAGAGACAGTAGTGACGCAGTATTTACTTTCTTTTGTGAAATAGTATGCACATCTACATCCGTTGGTGTGTTAGTCGTTAGAGAAAAAAAAAATTTAGCATAGTGATCCGATGTCTGTATTTTATATTTTTGTGTCTTCATTTTATAGATGCTAGACGAAAATTTATATTCTGTTTATTTGAATGGTTTGACAGTACGTGCTTCTAAATGGAGATCGAAAAAAAATAATAATCAATTGGGAATTATATTTTTCATGGAAATATAAAAATGTCAATATTTCTACGATAATTTTTATTCAAGACTCACCAAATATTCAAAGGAATAGCATGATATTTATAAAAATACAGTGGTAAAATAATATGAATACGCATATATTTTTAAAATGGCGTTCAATATCGTAAAATAATATTTCCCTCATACTGGATTAGCTGTTACAGTTTTGGATATTTACGCCAAGGTAAGGTATTCCACAGGTTTGGAATGATAATTCACAGAACGTTCTTACATATATATTATTATTTGTTTATTATTTAAATTATTCTTATTAGACTAATTTGCATTTTTAATATTTTTGTCTTTTTTTATCAAATAAATATATTTTGTGTGAAAAGATTTGTTTGCTTATTTCTGATGCTTTTCAATGAGTGCAAATGATTTTCAGTATTAATAAATATATTTAATTCTCATCTAGATCTTTACTTTATAAATTAAAGTTTCATGTAGTAAATAATCTATTTATTGTTTGAATAATACTATTTACGTAAAAAATACAACAGTTTGAATTAGATTTGATAAGATGTAAAGAAGTTTTGAAATTATAGAATTAATGTTTCCCGCATGCTATTAAAAAAGAATATTTATAATTTTGTTAATGATTGTTAAATAGCTCGTATCATCTGAGCAACATATTAAAAAAATTGTTCAGTATAAGTTTAAAAAAAAGCTAATTTTTATATAACTTTGCACAAGTAAGTTCTTTCCTTGCGAATTCCTTTATTTTATATTAGTGATATAATTTTACATACAAATTTTCATTTTTATTGACAAGAGTGCCATTTATTTATCTTACAGAGTATATTATTGAAGTGATTTTTTTTATATTAACAAATTTAAATTTATCTTTGAGAAACCATGAACTTTTTATTTTTTGTTTTATATGGTGGATATAGAGTAAGAAAAGAAATCTCGAAAGTATAAGGGTTTGTGTTATCGTATCTTTCGAAGTATTTTGTAAAGTTGCAGTTTTTCCTATTGGAAATAAATCACTCTTATTGTATTCAACTGCACGCCGATACTATATAAATATATATATATATATTTAATAATCTTTATGAAAATTTATTTCAAGATGGAATATACCTAGTATGTATTTTCTGCGTTACATCTCAACACCATACTTAAATTTTAAAACATGAAGCGATCTTGAAAGTAATTATAAAGAAATTATAAAAATCAGCGTAATTAATTAAATATGTGCGCAAAATATAAAAAAAATCAATTTAAATAACATCAGGCAAAAAATTTCGATAATATGAAAAAAAAAAGAAGAAGATGGGTATAAGAATTCTCGCCCATGACAGTAGGAGATATTTTTCATTTTTGTAATAAAATTTAAGACCTAAATAAACATGTTCTGAAAACGCACTTCTAATGCAAGATTTCAAACAAGTATTGCCAATAATTCTGACTGATTGGTAAAGTGTAACTATGCTGATATTTAATATATTTTGAAAAAGTAACATGATTTGAAGATTAATTATTCTTATAATTACTTGTGCTCCGAGTATGTATATATTTTCATATTATTATAACATTTTTTAATACAAATTATTTTTATTGTGATGTTTATGGGAAGAAAAATGTTTTCAGAAGTGTTTTTCAACACTCAAAGAATTTTCTTTAAGCATATCTGGGTACTAAAAAGAATCCATGAAAATAATAATAAAACAGAAACTCATTAAAAAAAAAGGGGGGGGGGGGGTTAAGTTTTTTTTTTTTTTTTTGTGTGTGTGTGTGTGTGTGTGTGTGTGCCTGTGTTCGTTAATGACAACGTTAATATCAACGCACGTTGTCTTTTAAATTTAGTTTGTAGAATATTATTGAATAGTATCAACAACTGGATCTAGAATTTATTTGGAACATATTTCTTATACTGTCACAAAAAAGGTAAATACTTTTTACCCTTTAGAATGTGCATATAAATGAATATACAGCAAAACCTCTGAATAGCGGACACCTCGAGAGCACGGAATTAGCCCACTATTTGGTGGTGTCTACTTTAAAGAGGTAAAGACGTACAGATTTAAAGGTGTTGGGGATAAAAAAAAAAGAAAAAAAAAGAGGTGTCCGCTGTTCGGCAATGTCCGTTATGGAGGTTTTACTTTAAATACACATAGTAAAACCTGCGTAACGGAAATTCCTGAATAGGGAATATGTCTGTTTAGCGAATCATGGGGCTTCTGCTTAAAACATGGGCTAAGGGTGCTGCCCCTTTTTGTTTTTTATTGGGGGGGGGGGTTGATACAATTTTCGTAAATCTGCAATTTTGAAGACCTTTCGAAATTACGCTGATTATAATGAATATTTTGAACGTTTAGAGTAATATAGTATGATTTAAGAAGGTTTTCGCTACACAGAGATTTCTGGTATTCGGGAATGTTCATTAGCGGACACTTCCGAGTTCCGAATTCTGGTCACTTCTATTTAACGAACCATAACGTTGGGTTGGATTTTTTGCAGACGCAGGATTTTATTAAAGCATTACCAAATTGGGCGGTGCCCATTCCCTTTGTATTTTGGTGGCACCAAATTTGGTATTCTATTTTTGTAAAACTGATATTTTGAATGTCTTTCAACATTATACTGATTAATGTTCTGTTGTCAAATGTTTCAATATTTCTTATTAATGATAAATAGTATAATAACAACAACAAAAAAAAAGTAAGAGTTTCATACTCATTTTTTGTAATGTTGGGATCTCATATACTGAAAATTTTGTGTAATCTAGTGTTAGATTTTATTTAACACACAAATAAAAATGTCACTGGGAATATCTAATTTAAATGGAAAAAAATGGAAACAAAGCGGGGATGAGATTCTTTCTGAAGGAGTGAATCATTTTTTTTTTATAAATGGGAATAATTTGTTACCATAAAGCACAGCTGATTGCAGCATGGACAAACTGGGCTGTTTCTTTGTGCCTTTAGCTTTACGTGCTCCTACATTTGATATGAAATTTCTATAAAGCTGAAATTTTAAATTTGTTTTGATCTTATACTTATTTTAATAAATATTTTGTACTTTTAGAAAATGATTAGGTTAAGAAAAAGAAATATTTATCCAAATATGTATTTGTATTTAATGGCATTGAATAGGCTTAATTTTTTTTGTAACAGTATATGAAAGGCGAAGGGGGGAGGGGAGGCGAATGAATACTAGATCTTTGGACTAGAATTAATTTAAAGTTCTCACTGAAAATAATAAACGTTTTTTATGCGACCATATATGATATCACATAAATACATTTTTAGGTGAATGTATATATATATAATATCCTTTTCCAAAGCTACAAAATACTGATTACAATCGTCATAAGTTCAAAAGTGATTTAAAATATCAGCTTTATGAAAATTTCGTACCCAATTTGGGGTACCCTAAAATCAGGGGGCAGAGATGCTTCCCAGTTTTCCCACGTTGCGATCAGCTCTGCTTTATGGTAACAAATTATTCCCATTTATAAAAAAATGTTTTAATGTGGTCAAATATGGCTGCGTATGTGGCTTAGAAAGAAAAGTGGTCAAAGATGGCTTCATATTGGTGGTGGTGGGGGGGGGGGGGACGGCTCAAAGATGGCCGCAATTAAGACATTTGAAATGTCTGAAATTCAGATGCAAGAAGTGTCTAATAATTTTAAGACATTTTAAAATGTCTGAAAAACGAACACTCTTGTTTCAGACACTTAAGTGTCTGAAATTCAGACACTTAAGTGTCTGAAATTCAGACACAAGAAGTGTCTGATAATTTTCAGGCATTTTAAAACGTCTGAAAATTGAACACTGCGTTTCAGACACTTAAGTGTCTGAATTTCAGACATTTCAGTTTACAGTGAATGAAAAAAAAAAAAAAAAAAAAAAAAAAAAAACATCAGAAAGCAATAGCGTAAATATAGATTAATATTAATTTTAAATCTTAGACATATTTGTATAATTCTTAAATAGAAACTCATTAAAGCATAAATAATATTAATACACATATTTGTTAAAACAAATTTTGTTCTAAAAATAATATAGCATATTAAAAATATCAGCGGAACAAGATAAAATATTATATTTTAGCCACTTACTCTTTTGCGATTGTCCTTTTCTTTTAATTTATAATCCTATAAAGGTGTGTGTGTGTGGGGGGGGGGGGCTTCTTATGTCCAACAAGGATGTTCTAGATAATTGATTAATTTCTTTTTTCATTTAAATTAACCAAGCTATCATAGAATCCCCAGTTAGATTGAAGTTTTAGAATGAATATGCAGTCTTAATGGAAATCAAAATACTAGGCGTATTTTTCTACTTGTGCTGCTGGCTAAACATTCCACAGACAGGTACGGCGGATAATATTTTACAAGGAGAGTCCCCTTGGTTGGTCTCAACGAATACGATGAACATTTGTGTTTCGATAGAGTATAGTTAGTATATGAATATATGACCGCCATGAAGTGCAACCCCCGGGGGGGGGTCTTGAGAAAATAAGTCGCAAAGTTTAAGCTATAGTTTATAATCGGATAAATTTCCTTCTTTCGCAAGCGGCTCCGTGGCATGTTCGGTAGCAGGCTGGATTTGAGTTTTTTCTACCCGGGATCAAACCTGGCTCGGGCTTGTTTTTCGGAACGAAAATTTTTATCAATCATTTTCGAACAGCAATTGAGAAAATGTGTATAATAATTGAAATTTACGAAAAATATGAATTAAATGTATGTTTTGTACCATAACTAATTAGTAAAGTAAAGTAAAGTTAAAGTAATATAATTATTAGTAAGTAAGTTAAAGTACGTAAGTTAAAGTAATATAATTATTCACGCATTTATATCACGTGTTTTAGTATATTTTTCTGTGAAAAATAGTAGATTATTCATTAAAATAACTGTAAATAATTTTAAATAACAACAAAACTATTCTGCTCTATAGACATTAAATATGCGGGTTTTTTTTTCATTATATATTTAAACATGCAAAATTTCGTAGCTAAAAAAGCACTTATATGCTACAAAAGAGACATTTAATTCGTAGTTTTCGTAAATTTCAATTATTATACACATTTTTTTCAATTGCGGTTCGAAAATGATTAATAAAGAATTTCGTTCCAACAAACAAGTCCGAGCCGAGTTTGATCCCGGGTAGAAAAAACTCAAATCCAGCATGCTGCCAAACATGCCACGGAACTGCTTACGAAAGAGTGAAATTTATCCGGTTATAAACTATAGCTTAAATTTGCGACTTATTTTCTCAAGACCCCCTGTAGGTTGCGCTTTATGGCAGTCATATTTATATACTAACTATACTCTATCGAAATACATATGTTCATCGCATTCGGTGGTACCAACCTCGGGCCCTCTCCTTGTTAGCGATGTCACAGATGTATTGCATTTTCATCTGAAAGACCCTGACAATAGAGACGGAAATGATTATGTCCTCTATTCATTTATTTGCATTCCACAATGATTGCAATGATTCGTATAAGGAATTCGTTTTCCAGCCGAGCGCGAGCGGCGGACAACAACAAAATAATAAAATGACGGACGCAGCGTTTTGCTGTTGACAACTTTTGTTCAGGAACGTTTCAGATATGAAAACCAGAATTTCACAGGAAACAGCTAAGTTATTCTGAAAACCTGAGAAAAGGCGAAACGTTCCTGGAATTTAAGTGGAAAGTTTCAACTTTTTCTTACAGTGTAGATTGCACTCACACTTTCATTTTACATATTATGAAAAAATATACTTTTTCCTGATTTCTTATTGCTTTTAAAATCTCTAAGTCTTTTTTTAAAATTGTCATAAAATAAATACGAAGATTATTGACATTCGTTATTTAGGAGGGTCCGGGGCTAAAAATTTTCAAAAAAATGCAAGTTTTTTTATTGGCTTAAACAAATACTGAGTTTTAACGTTAAATACCGCAAACCGCATACTTTTATTTTCATTAGATCCAGATCTATAACACCTTTTGACAGAAGCGATGCACCAGCAGATCTCTGACGAGAACTTTAATTCCATTTATCTCAGAATGAATTTTTTCACGATTTGTCAACTTTAAAAGAAATTTATCTAAAGTTCTTTGCAAGATATATGTATGAAATTTTCAACAGAGATTTTATGCTATATTTCCAACAAATTTCTTGGAATTTTGAGTTATAACTGTGAAAATATTAATGCAAAACTCACTCACAAAAAACTTCATTTTTTTACTTAAATTTTTTTACAAAATTAATAAACAGTATTTTAAGAAATCAACAAAACAAATTATATCAAAAGTTAAATATGTTTAAAATTTTAAAATTTAAATTAAAAAAAATATTTAACATTTTTCAGATTTTTTTTTCTTGCAATATTCTTCTTATATTAAACCATATTTCAGAAAATAATTTCGTAGCAAAATCTCTATAAATAAATAAAAAAAAAATAGAATTTTGAGCCCCGGACCCCCTTAAAGTTTTTCCACAAAAATAAATTTTTGTTAGGAATACAGAAAATGTACTGGAATAAAGGGTGATACGTGATTTCATAAACTTAAATTATAATCAATATATTTCTCGAGTTCTGTTTCAACTGAAATACCAGAAATACGGATGTAAAATCAAATGAAACAACTGTATTACAGAGAATTGTGTTAGAAATTTTAGATCATTAGGAGTACAAAGCTGCCAAGTGAAACGAAGCAAAAAACCTCATAACCGAGCCCAGTCTCCGATGATCAATATCAATATAAACCAAAAAGAAATATTCATATCCATAAATTTTAGATAACAGGAAGAATGTTGGTTGTTCAGTCCCTTATCTCTTCAGAAGTATACAAGTTTTGCATAGAATTTTTTTTTTAAATACACTAATAGTAAAAATTTGGAAACCTCTTGGGAAAATGCTTTTTAAGGTTTGAAGGCTCATAGCAATACATTTTGTTTTCGTAACACGATAAACGTATGTACCAATCAAAAGATAAATTAATCAAAAATATAGTGCAATACAGTTTGTTAAATTATTATTTTTTAGTCAGAAGTTACAACCAAATAATAAGAAAAGGGCAGTAAAGTGGCTACACTGTAAAAATAAATTCTGATGTGAAGTTACAGAAATATGTATACTTACAAAAATGTTATCTGTATACTGAACAATAAAAGATGCAAATCTACAAAATTAGTTTTTGAAAGCTACAAAAATCTGTAGCTTTACAAAAGAATCTACTAAAATTAAAGTAATCTTATTAAAATTTTATCTGTAACCCGGGTTGCAGTTACATAAACGTTCTAGGAATACCAGCTTCCTAAAAGATTCTTAGTAACATTACAGATTTCTTATTTTGAGTGCACAAGTGTATCTGATACATGAATTTTTATTGTTGCCATTACATAAAAAGTTTTAGGAATCCCAGTTTCCTAGAAAAAATTTAGTATTTTCATAGATTTTCCTTACAGTGTATTTTAATGTGAATTAACTTGCATTAACTTCACTCTATCCAATGTTTATGAATATTTCAAGGGACAAACTTATGTCATTTTGTTTGAAAACGAGTCAATAAAGCATAGAGCAGGGCTTTTATAATTAATGCCATGCATTGAAACTGATAAAAAGGCTTTGAGCAGTATGTTTTATGATTGCTTTCTAGTGCTAAAAAAAAAGAACACCTTTTTTTTTGGAAATAGAGCCTTGAGGCAGACCTTAGTTGTCAATGGAGATTATACTAGAGAGGAGTGTAAGTCCGCGACAATAAATAGTTCTGTACAGAATCTGAAAGAAATGGCATATTAAATCTCCGTTTTTCCACATTTTTATATGAAAAATGATTGACTCATTAATCAAAATCGATTGAGCTTAACATATATTCATTTTTATGATAAATATCTAATAATAATCAAGGAAATGTATTTTTCGCAAGGAAGGATTCTGGCGAGAATTTGGCACGGTGCAAGCAAATGGCTAGTAACCTTAGACCCCCAACAGAGTAGACGCGGGGTGATGGTCAATAGATAAAACCTCTCCTTATTATCAGAGATAGTAGATTTTTGATGTCCAATCAAAAGTTTCTTTTTTAAAACTATTAAATATAGAGAAAAATTTTCGGTGGATTCGAATTTTTCGGAAAATTTCACCCCAAGTACATACCCAATATATGGCTGAGACATTTAAAATAACAAAGAAAAATTTCTTTTGCAAATTAAAACGAATAAAAGAAGCTCTTTATTTTAATACTGTTCTCATAAAACTATTTTTCCCCGTCCAAGAACCGGAAACTTTATATTTTAGGTCTTGTTTTTAAACGTAAAAACAGGATACTTGCAGGCATGATATTTGAAGGGATTTGAAATCGAAAAGTTTTTCTTAGTTTCCGGTAAATTAATTACAAGCAATTGTTATCTAAGAATGTATTTTTATTTCTTTAATTTACTGGACAATCGCGTTGGATAGAAAATTTTGGTGGATTAGAAAATTTCATCTCAAGTAAATATGAAGCACATGGAAAGAATATGTAAAATAACAATAATTTTCTTTTTTGTGTACATTAAAACTAATCTTTTTTTTTTTTTTTTTTTTTTTTTTTATGCGTCTTTTCTTAAGTACATTCACGATATAATTTCTATCTTTTCGCAAATAGAAGTTTAAACTATTCTTATTTTACTCAGAAAGAATTGATCAGCAGTTAAATTAATTTGTCTTTTAAACAATAGTATAAATTTGATATTTTAACAGTATTTTCGACACAAAAAACAAGAAAAAATTCACCAGTTATTCATAATGCATGCTACAGTTTTATGCATAAATGTAAGTTAATTTGATTTGATAAGGAAAATTATAATTTAACTTGACATAAATCAATCAGGCCCGTGCGAAATGGGGGGGGAAGCGAAGGGGGTCAGTCGTCCCAGGCGCGGAGATTGAGGGGCGCGACTACCAACACAACATCTTATTTTGATTGTTACAAGAAATTATAGATATACATATTGAGAATGTTTTTTTCAAAATGAAAGTACATACATTTTTCGTTTTAGAGTTTCAGTTTTCCTCAACCCATACCCGAATACAAATTTCTGATTAAGGACTTGTTAGTTTTAAAAACTTGTTTCGACATTTATAATTTTTTTTTTTTTTTTTTTTTTTTTTTTTTTTGCATTGGATAGCTGAGGTTTATCTCTACATCTCTCCTTTTTTTCCTTTTTCGATTTGGTTGCAGATATTTTCTTAGAATGACACTTTCATTTTCGGAACCGGTTTCGAAAGCGAAAGTAACTTAATAAAAAATATCTGCAACCAAAATTGAAAAAGTAAAAAAAAAAAAAAAAAAAAAAAAAAAAAAAAAAAAAAAAAAGAGCGATGTAGATATTGACCTCAGCTATCCAATGCAAAAAAATATTTAAAAATTCCGAGGTGCAAACGAGATATTAGAAAATAAACTCCCCATAGGGTTAGCATTAGTTCGCGAGTGTCTTCGCCTGTAGGGACAGGAGCCTTACACGGGAGTTAATGTTAAACCAATGGGAAGGTTCTTTTCTAATATCTCGTTTGCATTTACACGTTTTTAAATATTTTTTTGTTGTTGGGTGGCTGAGGTCCATGGTCTACATTCGCCCGCTGCAGAATGTAAGTGTGAAATAAGCTAAATTAAAAAAAAAAAATGACAGAATTATCCATTTAAGACAATTTTTAAACATACTCAGAAGCAATAAAATAATACAACAATTAAGAAATATTAAATATTCAAAAATAGATTTCTACCAACATTTAACAAAACTGACAATTCAAAAAAAAAAAATTCCCGCCACAGGGTCTCTGATCCCTTTTGGATAAATTAAAAACACGTGAATGTAAAAAAGAAAATTAAAGAAAAAGAATTAAAAATTCTTTGCCACGGTAGGGGTTGAGGAAGGCAAGGCAGTTTTTTATCTTTCATTTTTAACAATCAGAAATGAAGAAAGTTTCGTTTAAAATTAATTTTCAAAATCCAGAGAGAGGCGGTGGCCCTTCCTGGCCCCTCCCCAGCCGGCGTCCCTAAAGGGGATTTTTCGTTTTTTTTTTTTGTTGTTGTTGTTTTTTTTTTTTAATAATTTTACTTTAAATGTATTTTGGCTGTCTATCATCAACCGGAATTCTTTCAGGAATAAAAAAAAAAAAAAAAATTGCGTGGAACAGGAAAAAACAAATTAATTGGTAAATTCAACTCGCGCAAATTTATTCCTCCAAACAACGATAAACAGCCTGGCGATCCAAGAATATACTTCAGCAGTAAACAAATAATATAAATTAAATCCGAAAAAGTATTTTCTGCGCGCCAAACTCCTCGCTATATCTCCCAGTATGGAAATCCTACAACGCCAAAGTCAGTAAAAAGGCTCGCTCAGTATAATCACCATTGACAACTAAGGTTTGCCCGAATAGTTAAAGGAATTAGGACAATGTAAAAGGTCAAACGCAGCTATTCTTCACTATGCGGTCAGCGAGGGGCGTTCGCACCTTACTCAATGTTCTTGACTCGACCACTTAAGTGTGAAAGATGACCGGGAGAAGAGTTTCCATCGAACTGCTTGTCGTTGGTCGCCACGCCAGTAATCTGAGGTTACGGTGGTGGTATAAAGAAAGGGCATGTTTCCAAACAAATACTTCCGTCAACAGATCTACCAACTACATTTTTATCATAACAATCATTGCAGGAATAGTCTTGGCGAAGTAAGCCAATCATATCAGAGACCTGTTAAACGTAGACCAATCAAATTTCCTTAGCTCGTGTGTACAGTAGGATTAATAAAGAATGGACAGATTTTTCTTTTCTGATTCACATTAATTCGACCAGCAGCGACTTCAGCTGCCTTATCCTTATGCCTCAGACTTAGTGACCGTACAGGGTTTTTCACAGTTTCTCCTTGTGCGTAACGAGAATTTGGGTCCTTTTCTCAGAGTCCTCCCTAAAGGGGGTCTCTGCTTTGTAGTATGGGCGCCGGCTGTGGCTGTCATTGTCCAGAGTGATCTGTGCTTGAAGGCAAGTCTTGTAGTGGTCCCTCCCTAGACGTTCGCGTGTGGTGGCTGGTTCCCTTGCTGCTCCCAGGGTGGCACGCTGATGGTCGGCAGCGTCTTCCTCCGTCTGCTAGAATATGCTGTCACCTCAGTTTTACAGCCGTTATGGGATACTGATTGATTCCCTCCTGCTTCCAGGGTGGCGTGCTGATGGTTGGCAGCGTCTTCCTCCGTCTGGTAGGATATGCTCTCACCTCAGTTTTACAGCCGTTATGGGATACTGATATCATTCTGGCATGGATCTATTCTGGTTTTATCGGGAATAGTAAGGGCCAGTTTTGGACATATTGCTGCACTAGAAATTCCCTCAGAGAGGGATATTAAAGAGATGGAGAAAAATTATAGTTCTCGTACAAGATAAACCCGGAAAACTTTGAAAGACTATCCCATCTAGACCGTGTTGGTATCTAACATGCAAACATCTACCCAAGCTCCTAGTTTTTCCATACGAGATTATACAGTGATATAGTCTTATAATTTGTAAGTTTATTTTTTAATAATTTCTCACTTTCCGACAATGCAATCAAGCAATGCAATTGATTTTACATTTTTAAAAGCGATACGTGACAATCACAAAGCGATTTTTATACATAAGTATAATTTTATTTTACTGGCTTTTTAAACATGTCACGGAAACTCCGAAATCACAAAATAAAAACTTCAAATTTTACCCTCATGACACTTTGGATTTTTCTCTATTTCCAAGTATAAAACAACTTCATAATTTATTTAAAAAAACCAGAATAAAGTGAAAAGAAAAGGGCTGAAATTTTATTAAAAAATACGTTTAGGCTCGAAATTACATTCCCACCTAAAACATTAATGATATTATGTTAAAGTTTTGCCCACTCATTTTTATATATTACCTTAAAGATATTTAATATCTAAAATTGTTATTTTGTAATCATATTTGTTAAAAACAACAATACGATTTAGAAATGCTAAACTTGTTTTAGTTTATATTAATATTAAATATTTTGTTCGAGAAAATTTCATCTTTTTTAGAATTAACGTGAATATTAATTATAAATGAGCAGTTTAATGCTTAAGTAGACTTTTAAATAAAAAAAAATATATCTTTATGTTTTTTGCTCTGCGATATTTCAGTACATTTTGAGTTGTTTCAAGGAAAATGTACCTTTTTTCCTGTTAAAATTAAAATTAAATGTAATTACATCTTGCTTACAAATAGGTATACATTTATCTAATAATAATAAAAAAAATCTTTAAATACATATAATTGAAGATATGTAAATGGTTTTAAATATTTAGATTTCTTACTGGCTTCTTTTCTCTTTCTACTTTTAAATTTGTCTGTGGTATGATTGAACAAATGTTAGTATTTTTCTTCTTGTTTTATATAGTTTGATGCTATATATTAAAAAATATAAGATAACCTGATTTAATGAATTTTGATTATTATAATAGAAAATATATTTTGTAAAATTAGATTTGTTTTATAAAAATACTAACATTTCAAAAATTAGATTAAAAAAATTAAAGATAAATAAAGAATAATAGAAATAATTTTAACCCTTAAATGCCTGACTTTTCAAAAATCATTGTAATAGTGTTTTCCGACTCTCATTTTTTAAATAAATCATGGGAAAAATACTTAAAAACTTTTAAGTACGGTTTACGGCTAAAACATAGTTTGTTACTATTCGGTAATACTGGTCTTTAATTTAAAAAATAATTTTCCTTGGTAAAATTCTATAATATTAAACGCACAAGAATTTTAGAAACTATAATAAGAAATAAATTTTACTTGCTCACTGCAGAACAAAATAGGGTATTTCGCAAGTTTCCAAATAAACAAAAAACAAAAAACAAAAAACAAAAAAAAAAAACAAAAAAAAAAACAAACAAACAAAAAAAACAAGTAGCAACAATTGAAAAAATAAATCTATCTTTATTTTTAAACAGTACAAGTGTTGCCATCTACATGTTGAAAATCGATTTAATAATATTTTCAGAATGTATTTTATTGGCAACATTAGGCATTATAGTTTCAATGTTATTCTAATAGTATTTTAGGGCCTAAATTGGGTATGTTGCCGAAAAGCAACACCCGGCATTTAAGGGTTAAAACATGTTTTGTCTCTAAATTTCTCTAAATTCCTACAAAATTCAGAAAATTTAAGTAAAACATTTTTTTTGGTGTATTGATATTTGTAAAAACCTTTAGGAGTAATGTTTATGATGCACTATAGGGTAAAGTGACCGTATATCGTCCCCCACTCACTTTTAGGTCCTAAACGTTGTAATTTTCAGTGAAAAACTGCCAAATTTGGATTTTACATAGACTAACTACCCACGCACATAGAAACATAGGCAAATACCGTACAAAAATTTTAACAATGCAAAAAATTATTTTTTCATAAGTATCTAAAAAATGCAAAAGAAAAAAATGGTCCCAATTTCGTCCCCCCCCCCCCCCCCAAAAAAAAAGATCCAATACGCCGAGGTTTAACTTATAACTAAATCAAAATTTATTTCTAAATGAGTAAGTAATTTAAGTAAGGCTCAAAGTATATTATCTGTGGAAGAATAACATAACGAAACATTAGCCATCCAAATAATAGGAAACAAATGAAAAAATTCTCATGAAAAAGCATTCCTAATTGGGCGAAATACGTAGGCAAGTGTCTTACCTACGTAAGATACTTGCAATGAATAAGAAATAAATACTTACAGTACAGTAAATAGCGTTCTACAAACGACGTAATAAGAACCCAGGTCTTCTAAAAGTACGAAATTTGGCGTCTTTAATTTATGTATGCGTCTTGGCGTATGAAACTTTCAATACTGACCCATTTTACCTTCCGCCTCCTGTGCCTTGCTTCATAAGTTGCGCCAATTTCGCAGAAGCGGAGAAGTTAAGGGTGATGAAATTAGGAAAGGGGACGAAATATGGGCCTTTTTTCTTATTAGATGGTACGGTTGGTAATACCGGACAGGGTAGCGAAGAAAAACAAAAAGATTAGCACAGCTCGCAAAATAGTCGAATTTAAATTAAATTCAATTTAAAAGAAAACAATAACTAAGAAGAAGTATGTAATGTACAATTAAATCAATTACATAAGTTCGCTACACGACAACATCAGAAGTCAGTATTCTGGCTTTAGCATAACTTATAATAGCTAATAGCTCAAAACATTAATTCTAGTAAGGCCGGGCCTATTAAGACAGTAACACCCTCTTACCTGTTCTAATCACCGACTGCCTCCTTCTCCCTAATTCAGCGTCAGGGTTCGGGCAAACTCGTTTTCTGCTCTGCCTTGGACATTCCACGGCTTACCCTCTACGAGTTGGGAATACATTCTTTTGTCCTTTCTCAAAGGAAGGAATTTCGTTTTATAAAAAAGTGCTATTTCGTTGGGATGGTGTTACACGTTATTAAATATAAACTATACTGTGTGCTATCGATAAGCTCTACTTCGGTCTTGAAACTTATCATTATAAAACTGTATTGCAATACCATTTTCAGTAAACATAAAATACTACAAGTGTTACAATTAAATCAGAGTTAGGTTTTCATTAGTAACTTTTACAGCAATAACTAAATCCACTCTTTCTTAACACCGTATAACACGGGATAATTTTAAGCGAAAAAAATGCAGTAACACGACAATCAATGCTCCTCAGCCGATTCCTTGGTGCTAGGCTGGTGCGCGTTTTCGCACTCATATTCAACGGTCTAAATAGGCAAACGAGGTTGAAATCGAATCATTAAGCTAATTTTCTAAGCATTTCATTGATTTTTAAGAACAACATTTCCTTTCTTATAAGTGTCGAAATTTCTCCAACAATAAAATGGTGTTTGTTTAAAGAAACTCCTTTTGAAGCTAGAGGTTTACATTGTGTCGCCTTAAAAAAGCAGTAACTTTAGCTCCTCGTGTAGTAGGACAATTAATCAATAAATGATGGAATGCTATACATTTTGCTATTGCTTTTATATAGTATACTATTATATTTTTCAATGCTTAAGAGTACACTGTATTATGAACGTTTAGACAAAAGTTTGAAAATCGTATGATCGTAGCATAATAAATCTAACATCTTTAGTCACTTCTACATCATCGAAAATATTTGAAATATGTCTCTAGTGGTGCAGGACAGTGAGATTCAACTTTTCTCAGATGCCCAGGTGTTTTCCGAATGGATTTTTATGTACCCTATGCCTTACAAGTTATTGATATTTTGAAATAATGTAACTGAGGGGAAGAGGAGGATAGAGGTAGTAAGAAACTATAAATTAATGATATATTTAAATAATTATGCAATATCCATATGGTGGATATATGTATATATATCTTTGATGCTTACGTCACCTTCTCATTTGTTTTAAACGGTCATGGGACAAAGAGTAGTGATAACTGGCCACACATAAAAGGTTCTTTACGCGCAAGCGTCAATTAATACACATTGCATACACAATTTGGAAAACAAAAACAAGTAATTAATGCTGCCAGTTATTTCATGAGATATTTTTATGTAAGTTTAGCATAATCACAACATTTTTTGTTATTGTAAACATTTAAATATAATATTTTGAATCCACGGTTTGTTAAAATTTTGCTGATTTTTTCCACTTGAAAAAAAAATATGTCTACAATTTTTGTTGTTGTTTCATTAAAGTATACTATTGTTTTCTTCTCGTTTTTCTACTACATATAATATTTTCCAATTTAGATCTGAAAAATATATTCTAAACTCGATTTATAAATATTTAAATTTATTTAGATGTTTAGACCCTCTGATAAATATGCCACGTTTTAAAGATTTCAAGTGGGACTTTAGATCTAATTGGAATTTCAAAACTCAAATTTATTCAAGGAGTCTGTAAAGAATCTACAAACATATAATTCATTATTATCCTTTGAGAACTATGCCGAATTAATAATGAATTCTTTATAATAACTTCTGCCAAATATTGACTAGCAGTATACTGTTTGCAACTTTATACAATAACGTTTATAATTTTCGAATATAAATAATTTAGACTTTATATTTAATTCCAATTTTTATTATGCTTTCATAAATTATTACCTATTTTAAATAGAATAATATGAAACTTCAAATGCAGATAATTCTGGTTTTAACCTAATGAATATTTGTCAGATAATTAAATTTTTTCGAACTATTTTATTAACTGAACTGTTGTATCAACTAATTCCTTTAACAGAATACAATTTAATAATGAATACGATTTAATAAGTTTAATTTCACATTATACAGTGTGTCCCAAAATTTTCTGAACTCATTTTAAAATTCAATATAAAATCAAGTAATTGTCGTACAGGAGTGCGGTTCGGACTAAAATTTTTCTCAGGATGAAAAGTTTTTCTTCAAGTGAACGAAATAATCAGTTCCAAATTTCAATCATAGATGGTGCCTCTTGTCTATGTTTGATATCAAATATGCGTTTTTTTTCTTATTTTAAGATCATATTTGACGTTGTGATACAGAAATGACGACTCCAAGTGCTGCAGCCCTCATTTCTGAGTCACAGCGTTAAATTAATCTGAAAATCAGAAAAAAAACCGCATGTTTGAAAGCAAACTTACATATAAATGGAACCATCTATGATCGAAATTCGGAAGTAATTATTTTCATTAAATTAATTTTTATCGATAGAAATCACTGCCATTTTTAATGTCCTTATTATACTGATATTTACCAGATACCATATCTTCAGGCATTATTATCATGGTAGCATCAATTCAAACTGAGGAAGCCTCAGGAGAGGGAGTGAAAGCGATTTTTGGAAAGGAGCTGGAAACTATAGATGATGCATTTCACAATAATATTCCTGTTATATAGCATACTTTAAACATGTTGGGATATATGTTTCTAAGAAAAATAGCGAAATATGTCTTAGAGTTTTTATGAAAAATAACAAAATATATTTATAGAAATTGATTTTAATGTAAAAGGCAAACAAGCTAATGAATTTTTAAATGAAAAAAAATAATATGACATTTTTTATATAACTGTAATAATAACTGTAATAGATAATGGAAAAATGTCTGTACTGTGATAGATACTAGGATAATAATGCCTGAAGATGTGGTGTAGGATAAATATAATTATTTTCATTCACTCGAAGAAAACTTTTCATCCTGCTAAGCATTTTAGTCCAATCTGCACTCATGTATAAAACTTACTTGATTTTTTATTGAATTTTAAAATGTGTTCAGGATTTTTCGGAAACCCTGTATCTAAAATTTTAATGTAAATGAATATTTAATTCAGAATTGGGATGTTTTAAAATATTAAAAAGAGAAAGAAGGAGAAAAATATTTTTTATGAATTCAAAGGCATAATCCCGGCCTTCCCGGGTTCCAGAATATAGGCGCAAATCATTTTTTTTTAAATTAAAAACTCTAATAGACTTTTTTGCATATAATACATATTTTTAGAACGCCCAAAAACTATAAAAAATAATTTTATATAAAAAAAGCAATTATGCATTCAATTAAGCTTTTTAAATTTATTAAAAGGGGTACTTTTGTATTGGCCTCATTCCAGGCGTTAGTCAAATAAGGACTTTAACCAAATAACAAAGAATTCACCAAATACATCAGCCTTGACATTAGCCTTTCTTATTCACACCATTTCATTGGTTTAAGCACGTAATTCAATTGCATGTCTTAAATTTGTGTTATATTTATATTTTATTTATTGATTAATGAAGTTTCAATTTCGTTATGCAATATAATCTGGAAACATATGCTCAAGTATGTATATTATTTTAAGTTTTAACTTTCGTAATCATCTGCCCGAGATAGAGATTAATTTGAGAAATCACTTGAAAATAATTCTAAAACCTATAAAAAATAAATAAAATGCGGTACAATTTTCAGTAAAATTGTGATACAGTTTTCAAACAAATTGCATTTGAAAGTAAAATATTTTCATCATTTGACGGTTTAGCAATTAAAAATGTGCAATATTTAAAAATTTAAAGAACTGCAGTAAAAGCTATATTTAATCGTCTGGCGTTGCCACCTTCAAAATGAAGTCAGTGTTACAGACGGACACGTTTGTATTTATAATATAAATATTCTTTTTTATACACAAATTTAATGTTAATAGTTCATTCTATAATGCATTATATTTATGGTATGTACAGAAACATAAAATTTAAAATATAGAATTAAGTGACCATATTTCGTCCCCCAGTCCCGTTTTGGCTCTAAATATTGTAATTTTCAGTGAAAACCTACCAAAATTGGATTTTAAATAGACTAATAACTATCCACGCACATAAAAATACAGGCAAATATCGTAAAAAAATTTTAACAATGCGAAATTTTTTGTTTCAAAATTATGTAAAAAATTCACAAGAAATTTCTTTTCCTCAATTTCGTCCCTCCGAAAAATCCAATACGCAGAGACTATACTTATAACTAAATCAAAATTTATTTCTAAATGAGTAACAAATTTAATTTCATTAAAGTAAGGTACAAGGAAATGTACTAATTATCTGTGGACGAATAACATAACGAAACATTAGCCATCCAAACATGATGAAAAAATTGTCATGAAAAAGCATTCCTAATTTCATACCCGGGACGAAAATAAGAACTGCAAGGGGGACGAAATTGGTACCACGCTACTTCCCAATATGGCGGAGCTTCAGTTCCCGTAAGATGAAATGAGCGTCCTAAAACTCACTGTATGCTACTTTCAGAATCTTACATACGTAAAATATATTCAATGAATAAGAAATAAATACTTACAGTAAAGTAAATAACGTTCTACGAACGACGTAATAAGAAGTCATGTCTTCTAAAAATAGGATTTTCGGGGTCTTTAATTTATGTATGCATCTTGGCGAACGAAACTTTCAATACTGACGAATTTTACCTTCCTTCCCCTGTGCTACTTTCGCAGAAGCGGAAAAGTTAAGGGGAACGAAATTAGGAAAGGGGACGAAATATGGGCCCTTTACCCTAATGTTTGTGTTTAATGGCTAAAACACAATAATCTTTACAAATTTTAATAGTATATATTTAGGGACGTAAATCAAAAAACAGGAAAATGCTTCTTCATATGAATGTTTTTGAAACTCGGTTTGAAATAATTTGAGGTCATGTTTTATTTTCTTTTCAATATTTTGAAAATTATTTGTTATTGAAGAAAAATAAAATCAGTAGCCTAAATGTAAAACCTAAGGCATTATATGTTTAAATAGTAAATCAGTACAGTGAAAGTATCACATTTAAAAATAAAAGCAAAAAGTAAACTTAATTTATACTTTCATTTCTGCATTACATTTACATTTATATTTTATATTTTAAGTAAACGAAAGTATAGTAAAAGAAAAGGATAAAACAAACAATACATTTCTTAAAAATATTTTAATATATTTGTTTTTTTTAAATAAAAATTTTAAAAAGATATATCTTTGAATTAACATTTTAGAAGGCTCTTCTGTCATTTGAATCTTGCATATTTAAACGCGGAGTAGCTCCAATTTTGTTTAGTTTGGTGCGTTCTATTTTTTTTTATATACATTCCATTAAATATTTTACAAACTATAAAAATATGAAAAATGAAAGAATACATAATTATATCCGTAATTTCAACTATTACTTTTATTTTACACATTTTAATCCCACTGACACAAAAAATTTAATTAAAGCGCGTGTGAAAATAAAAGTTTTTACTTCATAGTTGAATTAAACTCTTAAGACATACACAGAATGTAATTGCATTAATATTAACAAACAATTTTTTATTAGAATAACTGAAAAGTTTAGTGTATATTTTAATCATGTGAAACCTTGAGAAAATTATGATTACTTTCTTTTAGAAAAAAAAAATTTGAAATCCTTACTAGAATAGCATAGTTGCAATTCAAATTGGAAGTAAAATAAATAACTGAATATAGAAAACAAAACAAATAAAATAACATGAATGGAAAATCATGGATCAAAGATAGATTATGAAACACTTGTAATGTATGCTGAACATGATGAAACACTTGTATGAAGCCCTTTTATGTAACAGAAAATCTTTTAAAATGTCGCTTTTTCATACAATGAATTACGATTTCTATGCTGTAAAAAAAATCTGTATAGTTACTAAAATTTTTCTAAGAAACTGGGAATCCTAGAACTTTTCATGTAAAGGCAACAACAAAAATTCATGTAACAGATACTTTTCATATTAAAAAATCTAGCTTACTAAGAATTGTTTAGGAAACTGGAATGGGTAGAACTTTTTATATAACTGCAACCCGGATTACAGATAAAATTTTAGTTAGATTTCTGTAATTTTAGTAGATTCTTTTGTAAAGCTATAGATTTTTGTAGCCTTTCAAAAACTAGTTTTGTAGATTTACATATTTTTTTGTACAGTGTACAGATAAAATTTTAGTAAGCATATAGATTTCTGTAACTTTACATCTGTGGAATTATAGGTTTTTTTTTTTTTTTTTTTCACAATGTAAATAAGTAATTTATGAAGTCACATAACGCATTAAACTTATTTTTTAGCAATTGCTGCCCATATGCGGTAATATGTACGAATTTTGCTGTGGAGCTTGATATATGTATTCAATTTATACATAACGCGTAATACACTAACAAGTAAGTTAAGTCATGCGTCAAGCATAGATTATGAAAGAATTCCTGAATTAAACACTTCCAACACTTCCAGAATAATTTACCAATGCTTTGTTCTTTAAGAAGGTAAATAAAAAACCTTAAATAATCGTTTAACCCATAATATATTTGGAAAAACAGTATTATGCAATTATCTTCCACAGCCGGAAAAACTAAAAGTATGTAATTACAAAAAAAAAAAAAAAAAAAAAAAACACGCTTAAAACTACTGAAATTAGACTGTTAGAAATTGACATACATAAGTGGTCATTTCTTCAGTTTTTTGTGGGACGCTGTATATGATTTTATTTATACTCTACAAACATCTCTTAGTATTCTAAATATAATTGAGCTTAAAAATGCATAACTCAATTAACAACCACCTTTAAGAAATTCACGCTAATATTCAGTAATGCTTATGTATTCTTTTGTGAGGCTCTGTAAATGATCTATGGCATTTATACATACCCCGTAATATGCAAAAATTAGTTAAACTTTAAAACATATATTATAACTGAAAACGCATCTCGTGAAATTTTCGGTAATACTTCGGATACAATATTGTACTCTAAATCTTTTGCGTGTCCCTGTAAATGAATAATAAATGATATGGAAATCTTATTCTACAGAAAGCATCACAGGACTTTAGTAAAGCTCAGTAATGTATATCAATTTCAGTGCATTTGAAATAGAGCAATATTATTAAAATACACTTCAAGCGGTTTATCTCCCTAGATCAGGGATGACGAACATATGGCACGCGTGCCAAACTTGGCACGTACACTGTAAAAAAAAATTCTGTAGCTCTACAGATGTAAAATTACATGCTTACTAAACTGTCATCTGTAACTGTACAAAAAAAGCTGCAGATCTACAAAACTAGTTTTTGTAAAGCTACAGAAATCTGTAACTTTACAAATGAATCTATTAAAATTGCAGTAATCTTACTAAAATTTTATCTGTAAACCTGGCTGTAGTTACATGAAAAGTTCTAGGCATCCCAGTTTCCTAAAAAATTCTTAGTAACCTTACAGATTTTTTGATTTTCGGCGCAAAAGTGTGTCTGTTACATGAATATTTGTTGTTGCCGTTACATAAAAAGTTCTAGGAATCCCAGTTTCCTAGAAAAACTTTAGTAACTTTCCAAATTTTTTTTACAGTGTAAGAGTACGCCTCTGGCACGTAAAAAAACTAATGGCTCATATTAAGTTTATGGTGAGCAATCCACTTTGTGTTTTTCTTACAAAAAGTATCGTTTTGTGTAACAGCTATATAATGTACTTTAAAATAATAGGTCACTTTTGAATAAATTAAGGCATTATAAATTTCGATGAAAGTGCCTTTTAGCGTCATTTTCTCACTAAACCATTCAACATATAGTGTTTTCGAAATCATTTTACTTCTCCACTGTAAAAAAAAATCTGTAGTTCTACAGATGTAAAGTTATATGCTCACTAAACTTTTATTTGTAACTGTACAAAAAAAGCTGCAAATCTACAAAACTAGTTTTTGTAAAGCTACAGAAATCTGTAACTTTACAAATGAATCTGCTAAAATTTCAGTAATCTTACTAAAATTTTATCTGTAACCATGGTTGTAGTTACATGAAAAGTTCTAGGCATCCCAGTTTCCTAAACAATTCTTAGTAACCTTACAGGTTTTTTGATTTTCGGTGCAAAACTGTGTCTGTTACACGAATTTTTGTCGTTGCCGTTACATAAAATGTTCTAGGAATCCCAGTTTACTAGAAACACTTTAGTAACTTTACAGATTTTTTTTTACAGTGTCTATCACATTTCAAAGGTTTTATTTTTGAAAATTAAAATTTAAGAGTTATTTTGCATAGTAATATACCTAATTGACACGCTTCTATTTCAGATTAGGCTTTATTTTATTTAGTTTTAGGGCTTTCAGTTACGTTAGGTTTTAATATATTTAGGTTTTAATTTTGAAAATTGAATTTTAACTGTAACTGTAAATAGTTATGTCTCTATTGAATCTGTTTCTACCTGAAGAACTAAAAATGATCAGATTTGGAAGTATACAGTATAAGAAAAACTCATTCACAGATTATTAATACGACATTTAATGCGACATGGCCATATTATTCGTTAAAATGTTTGTGGCACATTAGAATGTTTGTACATAATATATTTTTTTAATTTTTGCAACGCATACTCAAAAAGGTTCGACATCCCTGCCCTAGACTATTTCGCAAGGGAATTCTTTCGTTTGGCCCTCCCTGTAAATAAATTGCATGCATTTTGAGATTCCGAAACAGTGATCTTAAAATCTGAAATTAAGAGCGAAACCCTCTCATCCTCCTTAACGTTAACTCATCCAAAGTTTAACCAATAGAGGTACCTGAGAGATTTTTGTTAGACTTGCACCAACCCTTTATCTACTGACTGTACAGTCGTCCCCGTGTAAACGAATAATGACGGTTCCAGAAATAATATTCGATTAAGCGGGTTTTATTTAATGCGTAATAAAAATCCAAAATAACCATCATCTACGGTACATTTAATTTACAGCATAATAAATCGTTAACAGAATAACATAAACTAAAATAAATACAAATGCTAATATAAAGTAAATACGTATTAATTTAATGTCAGTACATACATTTATAAGGTTTGCATCACACTTAATGCAGCTCATTTGAATTTGGTAAAAACTTTGCTACTTCTAATTTACTATACTTATACTGCCTTAAAAAATCGATTAAAGTGGTTTGTTTAAGTGGAATTTTAAAGGAGTAAATATTGAGTTATTTTTTGAATGAGTGCAAAATATCACAACTACCATCTCGAGTCTCGAAGTGACGGCGCATTGCCGTTAAAGTCTGGTTAACAGCAAGAAATGATGGTGAGGAAATAACTTGACCTGTCCATTATACACCTGCCAGCCGAAATCATTGCAGGAAAAACTGAAAATTTGTTTTCAACGTAAAGGAACCGAAAATGACAAAAGGTGGAAGGAAATTCCCGCTGAAACGTGCTTCCCGCGCCTTTTTTTCAAACATCTGACACACAGTTGTTATTCGATTAAGCGGGGACGTTCGTAAAAGGTATTTGGTGCGGGGGAAAATAACGTGCAACCAATAGGATTAAATTTGGTTTCGGAGGATTGTATTCGAATAAGCGGATATTCGATTATCCGTGACCCGATTAAGTGGGGAGGACTGTACTTATAAGTACCATTAAAATAACTTGTTATAAAAT
Organism: Maratus speciosus; assembly: GCA_963932465.1. Lineage (NCBI taxonomy): Eukaryota > Metazoa > Arthropoda > Arachnida > Araneae > Salticidae > Maratus > Maratus speciosus. The sequence continues at coordinate 104,232,140 of OZ010795.1, read as the reverse complement.
TCAATTAATATAGTTTAGAATGAGTTATAGAGGTATTACTTTATCTTGTTCCAAAAGCATTATTAGTTACACAAAACAAAAATATTTTTAAAAGGATTTATTTTGCCTTTGCATCTTTTCAGCCTTGTTGGCTTTGGGGAGGGGGCATTGAGGTTTTTTCAATTCGAAAATATTTCTATATTTCGATTGAAATAACATTATATTTGTACATTTCCTAATTCAACTATTAAGAAAAATATTTAAAATAAAAGATTTGAGTGGGGTTATAAATAATACACAAAACTTCTTTAAATTCAAAATTAATAAATCCTCCTGAATCCTTCAATCCTTCTAAAATCCTTCTAAAATGTATTAAATGATTATGTAAATCTTCTAATTATTTAGTTTCAAAAATTCACGAAAAATGATTTAGAAGATAAAATTTTCATCAATTCATAATCCAGTACATAAAGGGTTAAAATGTTATAAAATTATCGTGCTATATACAGTCTCGGGAAAAAAATGTAAATACCCCTACTTACTCTGCAACTACCCAACAAAGAAAGAACCAGTGGGCCATCAACTGGAACAAGCAGACATCAGCAGTACAAAAGTGTCCGTGCGGAATGCAGCTGGCCAGCATTGGGATGCCATCACATTACTTCAATCCGGCACTTTTCCTGCATTGCTAGCACCTATTCCACTGCTATTCCTTTGCTGGCCCAGCACATTCCCTTACAAAAATTTCATATAGAATTCTATAAAAAAAGTATTATAGAATTATGGTCCATTTTTTAATAAGCTAGTTCCACCAAGAGCTATAGAAACATCTGTATAAGTGTTTATAATAGAAATGTCTATAGGAATATCTGAACTTGCAGCGATTTCCATGTGGTCCTTATTTGTGATTTGTTAGTTTAGTTAGAGGAGAAAACCAAAGGTTGATTTTCCGACGGAAATTCGTGTAGGAACTCAAAGTAAACAGAATTATTCGCAGGTGAAATTAACGAAATTCGATTTTCCCAATTTTTACGGCGACTTGGAATAATGGATTTCGTTTAAAGATGTCAGTCCACGATTTTGGAGAATGAAAACTTATCTGATATTGAGAAATTACAATATTTGCAGTCATCTGCTTGCAAAAATGCCGCAAAATTCATTCGAGGATTTTTTTAAAAAGCAGAAAAATTAGTGCAGAGTTGGGATTTGTTAAGTCAAAGATAAGAAAATAAAAGACTGTTGGCTCTAAGTCAAATAAATAAAATATTTTCGATAAAGATTATTAAAGCTAGTAATTCAAAATGTTTGTTAGAATTGTTAGATACATGTAATGAAGCAATTCGGAATTTAAAAATTTTGGGATTAGAATCTAATGCTTTGAGTGGTTTAATGTTAATAAATTTCATATGTAATATGTTAGATCAGCCTCTCAAAAAAGGTGGAAATTGTTATTAGACAATGATAAAATACCGGATTTGGATTTATTTCGAAAATTTATTGAGACGGGGAGCTCGAAGTGTAGAGGAGTCAAAATGCAATAAAATAGAGTCTAAATATTCAATTTCGCAAAAAAGCCTCTAGGCGCTAGTCGAGTAGAAAACCAACGTAATGAACTATGCGTTTGTTAGGAATGGTAATAACTACATATTGTGTAACCAAAGCCATGCGTTATTCAAATGTCCTGTATTTAATTCAAATCCGGTTAAGGAGAGGTGGAAAATCGTTGAATTAAATAAACTATGTGAAAACTGTCTAAGACAAAACCACAAGGTAGAACAGTGTAGAATTAACATTAAATACAAAAATTGTCACAAAATACATCATACGTTATTACATGAGTATAGAACTAGTCAAATTAATAGACAGTTTGTTGATAATAATGCACCAGAAATTTCTGTTTCTAATAGTGCACAGTGTCATTCATCTTTGCAGAATTATAATGTTTTATTACCTACCGCTCTTATTAATGTAACATCTAGCACAAGTAATGTTATTCAGTGCAGAGCACTTATTGACAATGCTTCTCAAAATTCTTGAATCTCAAAAAATTGTGTAGATAGATTAAATTTGCCTGAAGGTAAAACGAATCATAGGTTTGTAGGTATAAATGGCATTTCGTCTGAAACTTCCCAAAATTTCACTGAATTTAATTTCTCGCCATATTGTGAAAATTATTACAATTCTTTGAAAGCTCTTGTAGTCAATCAGGTTACTACCCCTCTCCTAACTTCATGCTGGAAAGGCATTCTTGGCTGAACACTGCAAACCTACAGCTGGCTGATCCTGAGTTTCTTATCTCCAAATCTATTGATATACAGATCGGAGCGGATGTCTTCGCTAGTCTCTTATTAGGGTCACCCATTTTTGGACAATCTGGTGAACCCGTTGCAATCCCAACTAAACTGGTTACCTTCTATTTGGTCCAGTACCTCATTCGTCAAAACCGGCCACGACCGTGGTCTGCCATTCAGCAGACTTGACTGATTTTTTCAATTTAAAGTCTGTTCCTCTTGACATAGAGTGCTGTAAACCAGATGCAGCGGAAATAATCTATCACGATTCTACTCACCGTAATTTTGAAGGTAGCTATATTGTTAAATTGCCTCTCAGTAATAACTTAGAATTGGGAGATAGTAATGCACACGCTTTAAAAACTTTTTACACTTTGGAAAATAGATTTTCAAAAATCCTACTTTAAAAAAGCAGTACATTGCATTTGTGGATGAATATCGCAAACTCGGCCACATGGAATTGTTAAAGGCTGAGAACTTAAGCATTAAACCTAACTATTTTTACCTCATCATGCTGTCATGAATGAGAACAATTCCACAACAAAACAAAGACTCGTTTTCAATGCGTTGGCCAAGTAATCTAATGGGCAATCCCTTAATTCGGTCCTCCTTAAGGGGCCAAAATTACAAACCAGTATTTTTAGTAACTTAATCAAGTTTAGGCAGTATAATGTTGCTTTGTCAGCAGATATCGCAAAAATGTACTGTCAAATCCTAGTCTCCGAGGAAGATACCCATATACAACGAATTTTCTGGCGAAAAGACCCCTCTGATCCGTTGTTGGTGTACCTACTAAAAACTGTCACTTATGGAACTTCTTGTGCCCCATTCTTAGCTCTACGAACTATTCAGCAGTTGTGCGATGATGAGAAAAATTATTTTCCTGTCACTACCAGTATAGCTAAAGATAATAGTTTGCCACATTCTTTAAAGGCAGGTAACTTAACCCATTCTTTCAATCCGAATTCACCTCAAAGATTTCTAGGGCTAGAGTGGAACAGGGAAACAGATTCCCTACGTGTACAAGTTGTAGAAAAACCTACTGTAAAGACTAAACGTCAATTATTATCCGTAATCTCTGGCATTTTTTATCTTTTGAGTCTTTTGTGACCATCCACTGTTATTTTGAAAATGTTATTGAAAGAAGAGGGGAAGGTAGACTTGAAGTGGGATGATCCTCTTCCCTCAGTTATTCTAGAAACATGGAATAGATTCCATTTCAAAATAAATGCTTTTAATTCTATGCACATTCCACGATTCATTAATTTCAGCATATCATCACATTTTCAGCTTCATGGGTTCTGTGATGCCTCTATACCCGCATACGCAGCGGTTATCTATATAAAAACTTTCAAGCCTGTCAATGTAATGCTAGTTGCTGCAAAAACAAGAATAGCTCCCACCAGTGCAATAACATTGCCGAGGTTAGAATTCTCTTCAGCTCTTTTTCTAGCAAACCTTATTCAAGTTGTGCAAGATGCATTACCTGATGTTGTCCACGAAACATTCTTATGGACCGATTCGACCATTACTTTAAGCTGGATTTCGAAACCTCCAACCAAAGGCAATCAATTCGTGATTCACCGTGCAATAAAATCAGAGATTTGACCTCAATTGAAAATTGGCATTATATTCCTGGTAAACATAATCCAGCAGATCACGTGTACAACACGGGATCTATATCCCTATCAGTTAAAAGATTGTGAATGTTGGTGGTCTGGGCCTACTTGGCTCTATACCCGTAAGGCATGGTGACGTCACGGCGACGTCGTTGTGAAGTCACACTGTGACTTTGTGACCGTCGATGTGACGTCACGTGACGTGGATGTGACGTCACAGTGACTAGAATGCGAGGTCGTTATGGCCGTTTTAGAGGTCGTTTGTGACGTCACATTGTGACCACTCTGTGAAGTCACGGTGTGACTAATTTGTGAAAAGTGTGTCATTTGTGACTATTTTGGCATTAACTTTGTGACGAACCTGTGACGAAAGTGACAATGTTTTGAAGTCACACTGTGACCAAATTGTGAAATATGTGTCATTTGTGACGAACTTGTCATAAACTCTGTGATGATTTCAAATGAAAATCAAATTTCAAATTAATTGCTTAAAAGGCGCAAAGGCGAACTAGTGAAAAAGATTCCATGCTGGAACTCGAACCCGGGCCATCAGTATAGCGCACTTACATTCTACCGACTAAACCACACGGAACGATACCCAGCCTGGAAAATTTCTCACTATTACATGTTGGCAAGGCTACAAACGCAGCACAAGATGCAATATTTATCGTCAGCCACCGACATGGCGCAAACACGAAACTTAATTAAATCCAGCATCGATTGAAACTATATTAATACTTGGAAATTTTTTTCAGAGAGAACCATTCTCCTTGCATACAATATTTCAAATGAAAATCAAATTTCAAATTAATAGTGTAAAAGGCAATTTTAATTTGAAATTTGATTTTCATTTGAAATACTGTATGCAAGGCAAATGTTTCTCTCTGGAAAATTTTCCAAGTATTAATATAGTTTCAATCGATGCTGGATTTAATTAAGTTTCGTGTTTGCCCCATGACGGTGGCTCACGATAAATATTCCATCTTGTGCTACGTTTGTAGACTTGCCAACATGTAATAGGGAGAAAATTTCCAGGCTGGGTATCGTTCCATGTGGTTTAGTCGGTAGAATGTGAGTGCGCTATACTGATGACCCGGGATCGAGTCCCGGCGTGGATATTTTTCACTATGTTGGCCTTTGCGCCTTTTAAGCAATTTATTTGAAATTTGAATTTCATTTGAAATATTGTATGCAAACCGAATATTTCTTTGTGGAAAAATTTCCAAGTATTAATATTGTGATGAATTTTAAAATGGACAATTTTAAATTAAAGTTTTGTTTGAGATATAAATTCGTATCTTTTTACCGTACTTTTTAGCAAAATATAGCTATTTTGGAGTCCTATTCTTCTAAAATAGTTTTAATTTTTCCACTTAAAAAACAATGTTTGTCAACAGACATCTTTTTTTATTAAGTTCTAAGCTTGATCTTGAGTTCAAGCTTGATATTAAGAATGTATAAGATTTTAAGGTGTTGTGGTTGTGATTAATCTTTGCTTTATTAAATACGACGTAAGCCATATTTATTTAAATTTTTTATTTCCGTGTAAATTGTATTTTGTGAATATGAGCTTAAATAGATTTGGTATGTTCTATAGGAAAAGACTGATCTGGAAAATAGAAAAAACAAATAAGAAAAATCATGCGTTAAGCATAGATTATAAAACACTTTCCAACACTTCCCGAATGCTTTAAAAAACTTCGTTATTTAGGGAAATAAGGTAAATAAGAGAACTAAGTAAACATTTTAGAAAACGCATAAAACATTTGAAAAACTCATTTCCGCAGTTACTGGCCATAGCTAAATAGGTTTTCCAATTCTTTTGAACAGCCCTGTATTTGATCTGTAGGTTCATATATATATTATATAATGGGATAATTTAGTTTAGCAAGAAAACTCATAACAGGTTGAAACTCTCTTTCAGCAATTTATACTAATATATGGAAGCATACTTTAATACTTTTGTACAACCCTGTAGTTGACCTAGAACCTTCATTACACGCCACCGTTTAGTTAAAATTTAATTCAAACTAAAACACACTTAAAACAGCTGAAATCACATTTCCAGAAATTATAATTTATAGACGGCCATGTATCCAATTCTTTGCATGACCCTGTATACCATTTTATCTATATTATACAACAGTAAATTAAATTCAGTTCAGCGTAAAAATGCACAACTCATTTAAAAACCACCTTTAAGTAACTTGCGCTCATACCCAGTAATCCTTGCGAATACTTTTGTGTAGCCCTGTATATGAATTATAGCATTTATATACACCATATACTATGCATAAATATAGTGAATCATAAAAGCGCATATCATAATTAAAAATGCATTTCCAGCAATCATCACAAATGAACAGTACTTCGGATACAATATAGTATCTGAACTATATTGTGTGTGCCTGTAAATGCTATATACACTTCATATTCTACATGAAAAATTTATAGTATGTAAACCTCAGCGACGTATATCATTTTCATTATATATGAAATAGATTAACATAATTAAAGTACGCCGCAAACAATTCCCTCCACCGCTATATCATTATGTATTGGAATTTCTTTTTAGCCCTGTAAATGAACAATAACTATTCTTTGCATCTCGTATTCTTCAGAATGCATATTTTAGTACGTTTCATAAATGCATATCAATTTTTTTCTGTATGAAAACGTGTAAAATCATGAAAAAACCTTTGAAACGATTTTTTCCCAGAGGCCGTAATGTAAAGGAATACTTTTGACTGTACCTGTAAATGAACTAAACATGCTACAAACGTCGTTACACATAGGGACCGTGCTATGGTAAAGGTCAATAACATCTAAAAATTTCAGACCAATCCGAGTATATTTACGAGAGTTAGAGAGCGGACAGACGGCTAGACAAACCAAAGTCATAAACACTTTTCAACTTTGTTGAAAGGTGTTAAAAAGGAAATATAAAAGTAAAATAAATGATTGAAAGGAAATATAAAAGTAAAATAATGAACTTTAAAAAATATATACTAAAGCAGTTTAATCTATAAGCTTCCTATCAGGCATGAAAAACACTTTATTTCAATGCTTAAATATAATATTTTATTTTTTAAGGGTGTATTTCAATCCAAACTGCTTATTTTCTGATTCATTTTTTAATTCCTTTTTGTTCTTAAACGCATCAAACTGAAAAATTCTCTTATTTAGAAACTACCTAATGTGCCGTGCTTCTCGATTTTTTGATAAATGCAGAAAATATTACAAAAAAATGCTGTCAAAGTAGGCGTTTTGAACCGAATTTTTCACAGCGGAAGATCTGGGAATGAAAAAAAAAAGGGGGAGGGTCTTACTGAGAAAATAATTATTTAAAACTTAAATTCTAATGAATTGAGGGGAAAATGAAATCACACGGCCTCTTAAACATCTCTTCAAAAATCACCTCAGCAAGTTTCATGTTTTTACTTTTAAAAATGAGTCTGAAAATGTCTCAGAAAATATCGAGCTGTTGAAGGTGGAAAAATATTTTTTAGAATACACCTTTAATCCTTTAATGCCAATATTTATGTGTATCGAAAACGTAGAAAATGAGTTTACAATCGAAGAAAATTTAATAACTGATTCTGAATGTCTATAATTAAATATTTGATTAAAATCGCAAATAGAAAAAAAATGCTTACATACAATTAAAAATAAATAAATAAATATACCAATTTGAAAAACACTAAAAATAATAATTAGTATTTTTAATTGTACTATTAAACAACAACTAACTGCAATAGATGAATTAAATGCATTATTAGATTTAGCAATTTCTCAAAAATCTTTTCATATGTTATAAGGAATTCCTATTATTTTATAATTTTGGCAAATGTTAAATCTGAAAACATTGGTATGAAGATTCAGGATTTTAAATAATAATTTAAAATATTATTAGCAAAAAAAAAAAAAAAATCTTTCAAAAGTTACGCTATTATAATAAGTAAAAAGACATTTTCCCACTATAATGTTAATTTCGAAACTGAAACAGTTTCGTAATATCATACTATTCGAATATAATATTTAACTCCAAAACAATAATGACGATAAATAATGTTATATGAGTGTTAGTAATCAGAAAAAAAAATAAGAAGCCGAAAAAAATTCCACATCACTGTCTCAATCTCAAGTAACTGCAAATTAATGTTTATATTCATCCCACTATGAATGTAGACATGAATTTCTTTTTTTTTTTTTTTTTTTTTTTTTTTGAGCGATGACCGATTAACACATTTTACAAAACAGTGTCGATTAGGAAAATTTCGCTTCAAGACAATTCCAGATCAGTCACTTTCTATATGTATAACATAAATCTATTTAATTCATAATCGTAATATACAAACAGAAATAAAAAATTTAAATTAAATAAGACTTACCTTTTTTTGCTGTAAATTAATAATATCCGAGTATTTTTGCCCGAAAATGGCAGACGTCTTTCTCTTACATTTAAAAAAGCAAAAACAAAAGCTGACATTGTAGGCTTGGTCATGTTCTTTTCCCGCGTGTATGACAAAAAGTTCTCTGTTTACCCTGCGGTTGCGGTCATATAATCCGACGCAGACGATCTTCAGCAGCTGATTTTACTGTTTATTTGCAGTCCTAACTTTCAGGCGGAATAGTTTTATGAGTTAGTCTGTAATTAAAATTTTCTATTTGAAGAATTTTCCAATGCATTTTACCATTTCTTTTTTATCAGTTTCAAAAAAATTCATTTGAAAACGGAAGTTTATTAGATAAAACACTGCCTAAATTTTTAAAATGTGTAAAAATAAATTTAATGGTAATAATACCACCCCCCCTTTTTTAAGTAAAGTTTGTTTCATGCGTAATAAATAAATAATATCTTCTTAATAAATAAAAAAATATTTTCGAGGATAAAAAATTTTTCTTTGTCAATCTGTCAATATTTTCATGTTAATTTTCTGCAGAAGAAAACAATTTGTAAAATAACTTTTTTAAAAGTCATACGTCTAAAACACAAATTGGAAATGCGAAAAATTAATTATATCATGTGTTTTGCATAAATTTTGCATATATATATTTTTTTTTTTCGGAAAAGGCTAATTTTATTTAAAAAGGCTGAAAAAAGTAAAATTTTTTTAAAAAAGCAGTTACTAAAAATAGATTAACAGGAAAAAATATGACTTGAATGCAAATTATAAAGCAATAAATGCATATATGACTAAACTCTGAAGATTCTTTGTGCGTGCTCATTAAAATCTGCAGACTTAACTGTAATAGAAAATGTTTAGTTTGAAACCACAGAAGTGTTTCGACCAGTGGTCGCCAAAAAAGTTAAAAAATTTCCTCCCTGCAAACTAAATATGTAAAAAGTATAGATTTAATATTTCTAATTCTAAATATGTTTCAAATTGCTCCAGCACATAGCATTTTTCTGAGAAATACTTTTATAATAATAACAATCCGTGATGTATTATTATATTAAATTGCAATGCTAGATAAAATTGAAATCATGAAAAAAGTATACTTTCACTTCTTAGATATCAAATTGATAAAATATAGCATGGAAATCTAGTTTGTTGATACTTGTACCGTGCATTTTTCTTTTTCTCCCCTCCCCCTTCTTTTCGTGTCCGAATTTACTATTTGCTGTCCACTAATATTCATTCTTTATGCCGCTGTAACTAGGGCATGTTTTAAATATTTCTCTTCATTTTCAAAAATTTTTGAAGTTAATATTTTTGTCACACTGTGATTTACAATATGGTGGGTTTTTTTTGTCACATATATGACGTGACGTACGTTACATGCAGTGACATAACAATGACGTTACAATATTTTTTTAATTGCCGGAAAAATAAAATTTTACAATAAGTAACATGTTTTGAAGAATTTTTATAATTGTTTAAAGTTTTCTAAGAAGTTCACATCTCAGTCACAATGTGACATCACTGAGTGGTGGCATTTTGGTCACAGATGTGACGTGACCACAGTGACTTACAGTGACGTCACAATGACGTCACTGTGACCATGCATGCTATGAGGGTATAAGTCTTCCGATCCTTTCATTGATGAACCATCTCCAACTTTAAAATTTCCAGTTGAGTCTTTACCCTCCGAAAGTTCTTGTTTCATAAGTCATTTGAAAATGATATGGACATTCTTACCAGATTTTCCTCATATACAAAAGTAATCCGACTTGTTGCTTGGATTCAAAGATTCTCCTACAACACAAGATTTCCCTTAAAAAGGAAAGGGCCATTAAGTGCCGTCGAACTTGACAACGCTTGTAAAACTGTCGTCAAGTGCTTACAACATTCAGCCTTTTCCGATGAAATTAATCTACTTAAACAACACAAACCACTATTAACATCCAGTAAGCTTCTTTCTTTAAACATCTTTCTAGATGCAAATAACATTTTTCGGGGTGGTGGACGCCTCAACAAACAAAAACCCATGCTATTCAATTCCAAACATCCAATGCTTATTCCTAAAAATCATCCCTTAACAGAAGCTATTATCCGGTACATCCTCTATCCGGTACTCTCTATCCGGTACTCTCTCATCTCTATAGTCTGCATGCGGGACCTGATCAAGTTCTTTCCTTAATTCGTCAAAATTTTTGGATTCCAGATGGCAGATCAACAGTTAAGAAATAATTAAGAAAGTGTATTCGTTGCATTCGAGTATCTGCCCAACCGCTTACTCAACTCATGGGTGACTTGCTCTCTTCACGAATTAATCCTTCCTGAGCGTTCCAGCGCACAGGGATTGATTTTGCAGGCCCCATCAGCACAAAATGCCAACATAAACGGGTCTACTACTTTTAAATCCTACACATGTCTTTTATATGCATGTGTACCAAAGCTGTACACATTGAATTAGTGTTAGAACATACCATTGAAGCCTTTCTATTCACTTTACGGCGTTTCATATCACGCCGAAGATGTCCAACAGTTATTTATTCTGATAACGGGAAAACATTCGCTGGTGCGGCTTCATATCTTAAAATACTGTTCCTACTTCTCAAAGAATCAAAAGTCCAAGACTTTTGCACACAACGCCAAATTCTTTTGCATTTCATACCTCCTTATGGTCCAAACTTTGGAGGATTATGGAAGTCTTCAATAAAACTAGCCAAACGGCATCTAATAAAATCATGCCAAGGGACTCTCATGACATTCGAGGAACTCGCCACTACTGTACGCCTCATTGAAGCATGTATAAATTCTCGTCCACTTATTCCCTTATAAACAGACCCTAATGACTTATCCGTTTTAACTCCAGGACGTTTCCTCATTGGCGATCCATTACTTGCTTTACCTGACATGTCATCTCATAATAATCCATGCATTAGTCTCTCTTCCAGGTGGAAGCTGTGTACCAAGATTCGGGATAACTTCTGGCAACGATGGAGTAAAGATTATCTCCAAACATTGTCCTTAAGGCCTAAATTGAAAAAGAGCAACCATATTATCTTTACTGGTCATATAGTCTTAGTAATAGAATCTTCAATTCATCCAGTTCAATGGAAGTTAGCCGTGATCGAAAAGATACATCCTGGGGCTGACGGTGTAGTCAGAGTTGTAACTATCCGTACCGGTGAAGGTACATTCAAGCGTCCTATTCAGCAGATTGCTGCTTTACCTGAAGTCAACTCCTTCCCTTCCCCCGGAGGTTATCAACGAACGCAGGGATAAGGAAAATCTCGTTACCTTGACAGCGAATGAGTGACGTGAAACGATTACGTCAGATCATGACGTACGCAGTCTGATAGAAGGAAAATCCATTCGTTTCTGTATCTGTGTTGAAACTAGAAGTCTTTATTTTTATTCGAATTGTGAAATATTTTGTTATTTCGGTGTCAGAATAATTGACCAGATACCATTCATTCTGAATTTACGGGGCTAAATAAGTCAAGAAAAGATTATTCGAAGTGTTGACAATGGAAGTCTTACAGTCTAGGCTTTTATACTCTATTGAGTCCAAGTTCTTATTCTGTGCGGTGTCATAAAAATTAACCCAACATATCTATTATTTTATGCAAAATCAATCGTCATTAGTTTGAAAAATTCGAAGTCAACGTTTAGATGTCTACGTTAGTTTGTGTTTTAAGTTAACTGAAGAAACCCAGTTCTTCGTGACAGGTATTATGTCAAGAGAAACTTCATTCGAAGACAGCATAAGTTGTAGCGACAGAAATAGTCTTTTATTCAACATTATACTCTTCGTTTTTTAGTATTGTCATCTGTATTGTAATAAAATGTGCCGTTTTAACCAGCTGTTCTTCTTGTAGTGTCTGTGTCTGAATTTATTTGGGAGATGGGATAAGTAAGTATTCTTTAAACTCATTTGTATTATTCGGAAAATTGAAGTCGCATTCCTTTTAAATTGAGCATTGAACTAAATCTGTTAAATCCCATTCTTGTGTAACATATTCATATTTATTTTCGCTATTTCGATTTATTCAAAATTTATTTTTAAAATCTTGTATCCAATAGGTTTATTTTTCTTTCTATGAGAAATATTTAATGATTAAGTAACATACGAACATTTAAAAATTAAGTCACGAAACACATTTTTATTTCATTTCAAACTATACTAAAATGCATAAATTACGAAAACTTGAATAATTTACAATTATTTAAAAATTTAGTTAAAAAATAGTTTTTTTTTTAATTTTAACTTCCAAAAGGTATTTTTTGTAATATAAATTATTAATACTTAATTGGAGTAAGAACATTTTAAAAAGTTTAGTTACAAGATATTTTCTATTACAATTTATGAAATGTTTGCTATTTATTTCACCTAATACGGCAATGAAATTGCTCTTATTTTCTTTCTCATTTATCTTAAATTATATACGTAAATATTCAAACAAACTATCAATCCATAAAAATAGAAAAAATGTGTCAAGTTAAACTGATGACATTGAGCTCACAGTCTAATTCTCATGAATTGTATATTATAATCTTATTACAAAGAATAATGCCCTCGAAAAATAAATTAAGGGGGGGATTATCCCCCTGTTTCACATCTTTATGTTTAACCAATGAGCCTTCAAATCTCAGCAGGGAAGCGCCTTTTCAGAATAAACTGGTATACCAAATTTGAAGCAAATCGTGTAGAAAAACCCGTTTATCTAAATTAAGGGGTTATTAGCCCCCCTCCAGTTGCCCTCTTTATATTTAACCAATGAACCCCCAAATCTAATCAGGGAAGTGCTTTATGAAAGAAACCGGTATACCAAATTTGAAGCAAATCGGATAGAAAAATCCATTTATCTGAATTAACGGGTATTAGCCTATATTCCCCCTTTTATTCTTAAACAATGAACAATCTATTTAGGAAAGTGCTTATCAGAATTTACCAGTATATCAAATTTGAAGTATATCTGATAATTCTGCATGAAAAACATGCAGAATTATCTACTTTAAGGGGAGAGTAGCAACCGTCCCCCCTTTATACTTAACCAATGAACCCCCAAAACTAATCAGGGAAGCGCCTTATCAGAATGAACATATAAATGTTTTTTGAAGCAATTCGGATATTTCTGTCAAGAGTTATAGCATTACGTACGTACATACATACCTACATACGTACAGTCGTGGGAAAAAAAAAAAAGTAAATACCCCTACTAACTCCTCAATAAATTATCGCAGACGAAAGTTACTGGTACCAAATGATTGGAAATAAAGTCTACTTTTAACTACTTTTATCGATGAATGAAACATTCATCGATAAACGGTTTTATTTATTTATTTATTTATTTATTTTTGGCGTTGTTTAGAAGAAAACTCTTATTACTTCAAATTAAATTTACCTGTTATGTTACATACGGAAGCGTCTTAAAAACATTTAGTTACTATTTTGCAATTACATTAAAACATACAAATCAAAGTGCTCCTTACTAGTAAATCTGCAGATCAGGAGCCTCAACGTCAGATCATAAAGTTATTGCCTTTTAATCGCACATTGCATATTCAGCATCCTACAAACCGAATTTTACTTATTTTTTTTAATAATGTAAACATATAAAATTCTTGGATGATTTCGAAAATTAGAAGCATTAAATTACAAACGTTGTGACAACGATGTTCTGAAATTCTGATGAATTGCTTTTTCTGGTAATTTGTTGTTTTTAATTGTTAATCATGTTAATTTACAAAATACATTTCTTCAGGGGGCAGAGCTCCTCCTGAAAACCCCATTAGTCTTTTTAAATTTAAATTAATAATTCCCTGTTGATTGTGTGAATGGTTATAGTGTATCTTGAATTTCGTTTTACACTTTAATAGCAATATTTCTATAATAGTTAGATGTAATATCTAGTCTAAATATATGCTATAAAATTCGCAAGAAAATCACCGAATGTCATTAAACTAAAGTTATAACATACTAAAAGTAAAAAAAAAATAAATAAATAAAACTACATTTAAAGGCATATAAATGCCATTTAATAAACTGATTTCTATATTTTTTCATGCACAATCAGCGAATTTTTTTAAGATAAATATGATTAAAAAAAATATTTCCGTAGAATTTATGAATTTAAATTTGTTAAAATAGAAATCACGAGATTTCAAGTATAATGTAAGCATGTGCTTTAATAAAAAGGGTCATCGTTAACGTGAATTATTTTGTTCTATTCTTTCTAATTTTGCAAAGTATCTTTTCTCATATTCTCAGATCAGTTTATTAAAAAACATTTTTATGCCTCTAAATTTACGTCTTTTCACTTTTACCATGTTAAAACTTTTGTTTAAATACATCCTAATATCTACTCGATAGCAATAACATACAAAAATCACCAAGAAGAGGCAAATTTGGAGACTTTTAAATCTACTGGATAATCATTCATCATTGTGTCCTTATCCACTGCTAATTGCCTAAATCGCATCGATCTGTCACTATAAAACATTTCTTTGTGATAGCCTTTACAAATATCGTTTATAAATCGTATCTACATTAAACTTAAAAATGTAACGTTACTAACATCGTGAATATTTGGCGCAAAGCTATATTGCACACCAAATTATTAAAGAATAATTCACTTTTTATTTCCCTCAGCTAGAAATTCTGCTTAATTTGTCGTACTCGGAATAATTTAAATGGTTTTTGGTTATAGGCTATTAAATGTAGCTGCTATAGGTAACTGATAAAAGATAAAAAATGAAATATGTATTATGTCAAATAACTAAAATGATAGAACAAAATGTTTTACATTATTATAAAACATCTATAAAGTTCCACCAAAATTCATACACCTAATTTAAACAATCCGACAAATATATAGGCAAACTCACAAAATAATAGAAATAATTTGAAACTTTATTTGATAATTTCAGCATCCATAATTTACCATTTAAACACATTAATAAAATGCGCCATTTTCTTTGAACAAATAGAAATTTGAAAATCGTCTGAACTGCCATAGAAAAGCATTAAGGCACAAAATAAAATGTTCTATATATGCCGAACGAATGAAAAAAATTTAACCAAAAACTATACAGCTAAATCCAGGGACTTCACCAACATGCCTTCTTAATTTCAAACTAATCGGATGCTGTTTACAGCAGTTGTCGCGGAACAGACAGACAAACAAACAAACGGAAAAAAAAATTCGGGTCTCCACAGTAAGCCTTCACTGAAGTTTCGGAAACTACACTACATGGCCAAAGGTGACCGATCACTTGCGATTTTAGACGTTTTGTTAAATATCTAGAAAAATGCATGAGGAATTAACCTGAATCTGTAGGTGTATAAACAGTATAATATAGGTCACATATTTCCGCGAAGAATTTTTCCCGAAAACCCATAGGGGACCGTTAACAAATTGAAAAAGAACGAATATCTTTTGGACAACCCTGTAAAAACTAATGTAGCAAAAGCGTTCAAACTCGAGATTATTAATAAGTGGCTTATTGTAATATATTGTGTTTATTTTTATGAGGATAGCATGTATACTCGCAGAGAAATTAAGGTTTTTATAAAAACAGTCCCAAATTTCGCCAAGGTTTTTGCTTATAATTTGTAGAATTCTTAATATAAAAAAAAAAATTCTTTTCAGAAAGTATGACAAACAACATTGCACGCAATACTCTGTAATCAGCATTAAAAAATAATAAAAATTGGATGAAAAATGAGAAGATTTACTAAATAATGATTCCCTGCGCATGCGCGAAAGCAATCAAAATATAACGTGTATAATGTATTTGCTAAGTATATAGAGCAACTTTTGTGAAAGTCTCAAAATCATAGCTTGACAGTTCTGAAAATTATCGTTGATAGAATAAGCTCGAAATCCATTGTTCCCCAAAAGAAGCAAAAAGATGAGTGGTTGTATCAAATATCTGTTGATTCGTGCCTAGATAGCGTACACAATATTGCACGTACTACTATATTTGAATACAACCCCTCATCTTTTTGCTTCCTTTTAGAAAATTCGGTACAATTCGGTAACACAATTCGGTAATATTCAATTTCCTGATAACCGTAATTTAAAGTTTTCAAATTACTTAATCATTTATAAGAATTAAAAAAATACGAAGTTTTCAGATATTAGAAGCGAAAAACGTTGATATGTAAGGATATTTTGAAATTTTCATGAGCTACAAATTCTGGAACTTTTTTTAGATAATAAAGGGGTTCAGGGGGGCCCCGCCCCCCTGAACCCCCAAGGTCTCATTAAATTTACATATATAATTTTTTATTGATTGCGCTAATGGTTATTGTAAATCATAGATTTCTTTTTACACTTCCGAGCCTTATTTTTCAATATCGATGGACAGAAAATGATTTATACTGAGGCAATTATATTAAAAGTTTAAGTTTTATGAACGAAAATGTAATTTCCTTTTAAAAATAAAATAGTTTTCATTCATATTTTCTGAAATGAGGCGGCATTAAGAAGTAACATTCGTCAATTTTTTTTTTGAGACAATCTATTTAATGCTTGGTTTTTAAGAAAGAAAATATTTATTTCCCGATACAATGATGCCATTTTCGACAGAGATAATTTTGCGGTGCATAATTTTGACATTTACTATCCATTTGCTTTTCAAAAAATTTTTTTTTCTCATTGAAATTTTCGATTAAAAATTAAACATTTCTGTTAGCCGTGTGCAGACGATAAACCGTGGTAACATTTTTTTAAAAATAAGAATTAATATCATAACACAAGGCCCTTTTATTTCAACCTCAAAGGGTATTCGTTTTATTTTTGATATACGAGGTGAAATTCACCTTCTTTTCGCATTTTTGTTTTATTTCCAATATGAAGACGTATTCATGTCTATTTTTATTTCATTTTCCTCTTGCACATGAACATCTTTCAAATCAAAATTAACTGTTTAGCATAAATTATTATTCCGGGATCTGATTTTCTTGGCAACTGTAAAAAAATTATTTCTAAATTTTATAGCAAAATGTCAATTTATTCCTTATGAAAATAACTTTTTAATTTAAAAGAAAAATATTTGAACAAAATAAATTGAACACAGCCTTTTCTTTATACCTGGGATAAATTCCATCTATATGTAAAGACGCAAAAGGCATTAATTCATCCCTTTTGACGCTGATTTGACTCCAAACAATTACATTTACTTTCACATTTACGATATTTTTAGGTGTAGTTCCGTTGCTAGGCAACAGTTAAAAGAAAATTAAAATAATGGAGTATGTGCATTAAAAAAGAGAAAATTTGTAAAAGAAAATATTTGATATTATTGGAACACATATATAAAATCCCTCCATAACTTATACACCGAATTTAAAAACTCTGAGAAATGTATACACAAAACTTCAAACTAATATGAATAATGCATGGTTATAATTAGGAAATTTCATTATGCATAATTTACCATTTAAATCATTCAATCATATGTGCAATTTCCTTTCAACAAATAAAAATGGAAAAATCGTCTGAATTGCTGTGGAAAAGCATTATTACGCAAAATAAAATATTCTATATTTTCCGTACGAATGAACCAAATGTAACAAAAAACTATACAGCTAAATCCGGGTACTTCGCTAACATACCCACTTAATTTCAAGCTAATCGGATGCTTTATGCGGCAGTTATCGCGGAACAGACAGACTAACAGGCTAACAGACAGACTAACGGAAACCAAAACTTTTCGTGTCTCCACAGTAAGCCTTCACAGACGTTTCGGCAATTATTTATTTTACGCAATTTAATAAAATGGAAATGCCCATTTACTAATTAAATAAACACTTTGTTGATCTGGAGATATAATGAGAAATGGTAAGCAAAACACTCCTTATAATATAATAATTTTAGAAAATAATTACAAGACTTATGTTTAAAAAGATATAATTAACATATATTTAATTATAAGTAAATTACAATTTTACGACATAATAACCTTTAAAGAACAATAGTTTCAATATTAAGAACGAAAAATATCGCAAACTATAATATATTTTGTATGACAAATTTGAATCAAAATTAAAATATTTTCATACTTAATTGATAAAATATTTATCTTTTTTATAAAACATTGTCATTTTTATATTATTTTTTTGTATAATCATTTAACTAAACAATGAGCATTTAAAAAAATTGTTTTAACAAATTATTTGTCTGATAATTGAACAACATTGTGCAGCTATGTTTTTATATGTATGTTTTTGTATGTATGTTTTTATATCATTTATTTTTATTTAATCAAATAACCTGTTTTGGAAAAAAATGACAGTTTCATATAAAAATATTATTCTATATTTTAAAGAAAAAATATTTATATTCCATATTAAATATACAAATAAACGTCAATTAATTCAAAATGAAAATTGTTTTAAATTTTACGAACTATTTCAATTAAGCACTAACTTTAGATTAAATTGTAATCTTATTATTTCCCAACTTAAGACAACTTAAATCGTGTTTTTTCTTCTTTACCGACATTTATTTTTTTATTTTTAAATTAATAATTTATTTGTCCAATTTAAATTTATCGAAAGTTTTAGAAACTAAACTGTAATTTAAAATTAGTGCTTCAAAATCAAATTAAAATTGACGAGAGGAAGTATAATTTGTTATTTATATATATTTATGTAAATAAAACTGTAATGCCGTACTTTACTAATTAAATAGATATTTTGGTGATCTTTAACAGATGTAGCGATACAAAAGTTAACAAGAATATTTTGTCATTTCTTTTTTTAAAGAAAATTATTTCAAAGCCTTAATTTAAACTCATATCAATTTACATTTAATTATTAGCTTATAAATCTAAACTAGTCTGATGTGGCAATCCCAATACTTTCTTCTATCTCGTATATGTTAATATTTCCTGAAAAATAAAGCATATAAGTGCCACTGGTTATGTGATTGACACCAAAATCTAATCTTCAACAAGTTATGTCAAGTTATAGATGAATCTGAAGTTTGATGAAAATCCTTGCATTGGTTTTTGAGGCGGATATAACTATTGCGGATATCGTAAAAAAATCTACATATCAGCGCCACCTGTTGGTCGACTAACTCTAAAAACTAATGAGGTCCAATTTATATCAGGGACTAACTGAATCTGAATTTAATGAAAATTCATGCATTAGTCCTTGCGATGCAGTTATTGCGAAAATCGTGATAAATGCAGCCTAGCAGCGAAAACTGTTGGGCTATTTACACTAAAAACTAAACAGCACTAATTTATATCAGGAACTAACTGAATCTAAAGTTTGGTGAAAATTCGTGCATCAGTTCTTGAGTTAGAGCTATTGCGATAATCATGAATAATGCCGCATAGCAGCAACTAATGAAGACCAATTTATATCAGGGACTAACTGAATCTGAAGTTTAATGAAAATTCATGCATTAGTGTTTGAGATACAGTTATTGCGAAAATCGTGATAAATGCAGCCTAGCAGCGAAAACTGTTGGGCTATTTACACTAAAAATTAAACAGCACTAATTTATATCAGGGACCTACTGAATCTGATGTTTGGGGAAAATTCGTGCATTAGTTCTTGAGTTAAAGCTATTGCGATAATTATGAATAATGCCGCATAGCAGCAACTAATGAGGACCAATTTATATCAGGGACTAACTGAATCTGAAGTTTAATGAAAATTCATGCATTAGTGTTTGAGATACAGTTATTGCGTAAATCGTGATAAATGTAGCCTAGCACCGAAAACTGTTGGGCTATTTACACTAAAAACTAAACAGCACTAATTTATATCAGGGACTAACTGAATCTGAAGTTTGGTGAAATTTCGTTCATTAGTTCTTGAGATAGTGCTATTGCGATAATAATGAATAATGCCGCATAGCAGCGCCACCTGTTGGGCAATTTATACTGAAAAGTAATCAGCACCAAATTATACTAAGGACTAATGGAATTTAAGATTTATTAAATTTCGTTCATTAGTTCTTGAGATAGAACGCCTACGATATTTGTGTCACACACAGACAGACAGACTCTCAGATATACTTCAGACATACATTTTGTAAAAACATGTTTTTCGGGTTCTCTGGCCCTAAAGCGTATAAATCCGTCGAAAACCTTTCTACGTATCACAAACATTTAATTAAATAATGAAAGTTTTAACAACTGATTTTTTCAGTTTTATTTGCTTAACTGATAATTATTAACTGATAATAAAGAAATGTTTGTTTGTTAAAATGAAATACATGCGTATTTTTACTAATAAAGTATTACAAATAGCAAACGTGTCTTCCTGTAAGAATTTAACGAAGAAATGCAACCTAATTAACTAATATTAAGACATTTTTTTATTTATTTATACATTTAATAAGTAATATTACGAAAACTACTAAAACCTTTCATTACAGTTATAAAATTGAAATGTACTTTAACATACTGATCAAATATTGTTCGCTTACATTGACAATATTAGCACGAAATAGTATCTAAAAATTGGAGGTTTTCCTTTTTTTTCAAAATTGCTCCAATTTTGGCAAGACATATTTTGTCATTTTACTGCCAATAATTTTTAAGTGACTGCAATATTTTTGCAATACTGACGGCGTTTTTCATATCAAATATTTCAATGTAAAACCATTATTTCTATGGTGGTAGATACATTTAATTGATACACAGGAATTCTAGTACGATTTGGTTCAATAATAAAATACTCGTGTGTACGCTGCAGTTGTTTCTCTCAACTTTAACTTTGTTCGGATGGATTTGCGTTTATAAATACAAAATCGAACAAATTCTACGGTCGTTTGCAAAAAAAGTCCTCAGAATGCCAGAGTCGGAACCTTGGGAACATCGGAACAGGGTCTGCGATAGAACGCTATCGAAGGCAATTTAGCCCATAATTCTAGATTCGTTTGGCTAGGTTTTCGTTTAAAATGTAATATCATACATATCCTCTAGTGCCTGCTGCCGAAGGCAGTGGGGCGTCCAAAAATGCTGATTTTGGATAAATGTAAAGCTGTTATCTCTGACCTGCTGTAAAGGCGGGTAGGCCAGCTAGTCATATACAAAAATGTAAATATAATATGCTTCTATTATTTGTGAAATTATACTTCTGATTTTTTATTTAAAAAAAAAAATCAAACACAGAATGTTTGAAAAATATATTAGTAGAAATTAAAATAATTTCTGTATTTAGTCAAATGCATTCATCATCCTCTTTGACTTTTTTTATAACGATGAGTTAAAGTCATTTTTTTTTAATGAATAAATGCGTTAAATGATGTTTATCGAGTTTCGTCAACGTAAAAGCATCTTTCAACTACTTACCGGAGATATAAACACTTTTATAAAAGAGAGTTTTCAAAACTTCCTTCGCACTTTTTTAAGGCTAAAAAGTAACACTATCTTAAAAGTTCTGTTAAATATTCTTCAATAGATCACACAATATTCAGCTGTTCTTTTTCTCTTTATAAAAAAAAATCCCTTAAACACATAATGTTTTTAAAGATTTGAAAAGAAATGGAAGAAATATTTTCTGCTTTTATTTAGTGGAATTCATATTTCACTTTAAGGTGTTTATGACCAAGAGCTGTGATATAAACGTATACTCCAAAAAGCCCAAAGCTCCTCCCCTCTTTTGAAATGCTCTGAAACATAAGTGAATTAAAAGAAAAAGTTTAAAAATATTCGATGTGTTACGGAACGTCGTCATTTTAACGGAAGAAAAGTCACATTTCATTAAAATACTTCTTTTAATGTTTTCTAAACATTTTCATTTTTATTTTGTGTGCAGCTTCATATTTTCTTTGATTAAATCGCTAATCAAACCAGTATACTATTTTGAGTGCATTAGATTTCTAATGATAGTGCGATCATAGAAAATGTATTTTTATGACGGAATTCTAGGTATAAAATAAGAAAAAATACTTTTTGCATATCACATTTGATCGTATAAATAAATCAAATAATAAAATAAATAATCATTGTTTAACGTCTTATATACGATTAAAAAAAATATTACAATTCATCAGACATACAAGTTAAAATTACATAAATACATTTAATACAATTAAAAAGCGAACGTTTCGAGCTAAATTTTAGCCCCTCATCAGTGCAATAAATAACATTCAAATGACAGAAAACTATATACAGGTGACAATTATTTAACTATATGAAATTAAACCGTCATAATTTCTCAACGGTTTGCACATAGAAGTTCAAACTTCGTGGTTGGCCGCAGGGCATGGTGGGAATTAGTATGCGCATGCGCACGCAACTTATTGTTGTCGGCCATTTTGGCGCATTTGGGGCACTGAGAATCCGCATTTCGCAATCGAGAAGTCTCTGCACCCTCAACGGGTAACAGTGTGGTGTGCAATGTCCAGTCACGGAATAATTGGTCCGATATTCGTTGAGTGCACGGTGACTACTGAACGATACGTGAATGTTTTGGAAAATGGTTTCATCCCCCTTCTCCAAAGTGACCGTGATTTCGACAAGATGTGGTTCATGCATGACAGAGCTCTACCCCATCGGACAAAGAAAGTTTTTGATGTCCTGGGGGAGCACTTTGGGGACCGCATTCTGGCTCTGGGCTACCCAGAGGCCACTGGAATGGGACTCGCTTGGCCGCCATATTCTCCGGATCTTAACGCATGTGACTCATTTTTGTGGGGCTACATTAAAGACAATGTGTACAGAAATAACCCCAAAGACATTGCTGAGCTGAAAACTGCCATTCGGGAGGTCATCGACACCATCGATGTTTCAACACTTCAGCGGGTCATGCAGAATTTTGCTATTCGTTTGTGCCACATCATAGCCAATGATGGCAGCCATATCGAACATGTCATAACCTAAATCCGAATATCTATAGTGACGTTTACATGTTGAATAAAGCTTCTGCACTCAGTAGTTTTTGAATAATTTACGTTTTATTTCATATAGTTAAATAATTGTCACCGTGTACCATGTTTACAGTAAAAAATTATTAGCAGTTAAAACTAATTAAAGTATAAAAATTTCAAAACAATGCTGAGTATTCAGGAGGGAGTGCACAGGATTTATTTATCGGCGACGTTTGCTTACGAGTGAACACACCTTCCAGAAAACTCTACTTTTAATATTATTACAACCGGATCTGATAAATTTCATATTTGCAAAATCTGGGATATGATCGGTATCTAAAACAAATTGGTGAAACTGGTCGTACTTGCGCCATTCGCCTTGCCGAACATAAACCTGCCTACAGTCTAAAATTGTACAGCATTCTTTAGATACCGACCCTATCCCAGATTTCGCAAATATGAAAGTTATCAGATCCGGTTGCAATAATATTAAAAGTCGAGTTTTTCTGGAAGGTGTGTTCACTCGCAAGAAAATGTCGCAAAGAATCATGTGCACTTCCTCCTGAATACACAGCATTGTTTTGAAATTTTTATACTTTAATTAACATTAACTGCTAGTAATTTTTAACTGTAAACATGATATATAGTTTTCTGTCATTTGAATGTTATTTATTGCACTGATGAGGGGCTAAAATTTAGTTCGAAACGTTCGCTTTTTAATTGTATTAAATGTATTTATGTAATTTTTACTTGTATGTCTGATGAATTGCAATATATTTTTTATTTTTGAATCAAATAATATTTGATTGTACAAGATTAGGGGGCTCTGCCCCCTACGAGCTACGCTCGCCAACCCCCGTTCAGGCACACCAAAATCCAAAAAGCACGCTAATTTGATCGGCTTTAAAAATATTGAATTAAAATTTAAAAAAAAAAAAAACAGCAGCGATCTCTCTGTAAACGCGTTTCCATTCGTTTTCCTTGGATTGGGGATTTTTAAGACCAAATCTGCTGCTGTTAAGAGATACAATGGCTGTTTTCGTATTTGATTATAAAAAATTAGTTAAACATTTGAAAATATGCTAATGTAAAATTAATTAAGTAAACAGTGTCATTGTCTCCCTGTATTTTTTAACAGCGCTATAAGATAGTTCTTTTAAATAATTCATTTTAAGTGTATCGTTTCAAATCTGACGTAATTTACACCAAAGTTTTATTTCTCTTATTAATATTCACGTGAAAATACTTTTGTTGCTAGAAGGAAATATTTGCGCTGTCTTCGAATTCACGATAATAGTTGAAAAGATTATCTGAAAATATCTCGCGCAAATTTATTTTTCAATTTAAATTGTTTTGCCATATTTTTGGCCATTTTAAATATGACGTAATTTCCTCCATTTACAAGTTTTAACGCATAATAATGATTTTTTTATTTTAAGATTTTGTTTCTCTTTTAAAATTCAAGTGTAAATATGGTTCTTATAGCGTAATTTTCCTGATATTAACATGTAATCATTTAATTCTAATTTTAAAGGGGTTTTTTTTCTGTTCGTAATAGTCACGTGTAAATAAATTTTTAATTTGAAGTAAACATTATTGTTTGCGCTGTTTATACAATTGGCAACAGTTTAAATTAATAACATTTTCTAAAATTTGTAAAAAATATCTCGAAATTTTGAAAATTTGAATTTAAAATAGAAATAAAACCTCAAAAAATGAGTCAAATAAGAAAAATAAATGCAATCTGCACACCGGGAACTTGCATTCGAAATCTGAAAACGCAACTCCAGCATTTATTGATTATATACCGTTGTAACCGTATTTTTTTGTGAGACTCTTTAAATGAAGGGTAAATGTTTTTCACTCGATGCCCTACTGAGAGCATGTTTTAGTGCACACCGGAAATATATATCGATTTTATTATGCTTAAAAATTGCATAACGTCATTAAAATGCACAGCAAATGATTTTCCCCATAGACCACAATGTTTCTGTAAACGAATTACGAATGCTACACACTGAAATTTCAAAACTGTTTTAGAGAATCTGAATATATGAGTTACATTCCATTCCAAGTATATTTACAGGAGCACGGTTTGACTGCATACAGGCTGCAAGCGGCAGCCCCCCCCCCCCCCCAAACAAAAAACAACGTTAAAAGGATAATAAAAATATGTATTAACAATAGACATATAAAGGTATATATAAATATTATACAGACATACATACAATAATTATAATGAATCCAACTGGAGTGAAAAATTAGCCAAAGCCAGGAATCAGACCCGGGACCACATTATACCAGACTGCTGCTCTAACCATTGAGCTACTCCCGCCAATACCTGGGTCTGCATTTTCTCACTAATAAACCATGTTAGGGAAGTCACCAGCCATCTGTACGACAGCTGGCTAAGCAAACTTACATGCTCAAATCGCTCCATTTAAATAACTTATACATTTATAATAAAACACACATACTACTATATATATTAAAATACACATACACACATAAATAACGCCTGCATTCAACAGTTAAAGGTATATATAAATATTATACAGACATACATACAATAAATACAATAAACCCAACTTGAGTGAAAAAACCTTTAACTGTTGAATGCAGGCGTTATTTATGTGTGTATGTGGGAGATTCTCAAAAGGTGGGATCATTAAACGTTAACTATATGTAATTTTTAAAATTTTCAAATTTAAGGTAAACTTTTTTTAATAGTATAGCATTTTGTCTATAAATATAATATATAAATTTTTTATAATAGTATGTCTACAAAATTATACACAAACAGCAACTATTCTGGAAAATTAATGATTAAAGCATTTAATTAGCTGTTACGTACGTTACAAATTTTGGACACTCTTTCGCACGTACGTTACAGATTATGGACGTTGCTCTTAGTATTTAAAAAATTCTTAAGACTAAGAATGTAGCAAATGTGTCTGTATACATATATATATATGTATAATTAACTTTTTGTTATCCAGTAATAATAATAATAAAATCAAATACTTTGTTAAGTACGTTACTTTCGGACATAACAAAATACAGAAAAATTCTTTATAGAAAAGTCCTTCTATCTCCAAAAAAGCAATAAATCAGCGTACCATCTCTTAACGAAATTATCAAAAAATCACCCGTTTCCTTTATGCATTCGTTGTTCAACATTAGGTTAAATCGTTATACTTTTGTTGAGAAGCCAAATTATTCGGGTTACTAGTTTATTATGTTGTATTTTTCAAGTTCGTCCCTTCTAATCCCTCTCCTGCCCCCCTTCCTCGCCAATCTTAATTTACAGGGCCGTTCAAAATATGCATGCAATTTTAATAATCTCCAATCCTCGTTCTATTTTATTATAAATCCACATTTTGAAACCTTGACCAAAGCTACATTTGAGGTCGCCCCTCAGACCGTTTGGGACACCCGAGGGGCACATATTTATTGTTTCTTCCAAACCATCTCGTGTAACATATCGTTGGAAAGCTTCTAATTTCCTCTTTTATTTTCTGTCCTTCATCCCCTCCCGCCCACTACTTACCCGCTCTTGGCACTTTTAAGCTCTCAGGCTATCAAAGCCTGAGAGCTAATGTGCCCGCCGGTTCTGTATGTATGTATGTACGTATGTACGTAACGCGACTCTTGAGAGAAATATCCGATTTACTTCAAAAAATTTTTCTAGGTTCATTCTGATAACGCGCTCCCCTGATTAGTTTTGGGGGTTCATTGGTTAGGAATAAAGGGGAACGGGAGTCTAATCCCCCTTAACTTAGATAAATACGTTTTTTATGCAGAATTATCAGATTTTCTTCAAATTTTTGTATACCGGTTAATTTTGATAACGAGCATCGTTGATTAGATTTGAAGGTTCATTGTTATAGCCTCAAGGTGGGAACGAGGGGTCCACTCCCTAATTTAGATAGATGAGTTTTTCTATCCGATTTGCTTCAAATTTGGTATACCGGTTTATTTCGATAAGGCGCTTCCCTGGTGACATTTCTAGGGTCATTGGTTATGTATAAAAAGTGAAAACGGGGCGAAGGCAATCCTCCCCCCCCCCCTTAATTTATTTTTCGAGGGGCATTATTCTTTGAAATAAGAGTATAATATACAGTTAGTGCGAATAGCCTGTGAGCTCAATGCCATCAGCTTAACAGGGCAATTTTCTTTTTAATTATTGTTCCAGTGAGTGCACTCTGGACGAAAAGTTATCCAATATTATGTGGTTCCATTTTGTGTCTAGTATTATTTGAGCTGTCATATTAAGAATAGAAATGATTCTGCTCCATTTGTTTGGTCGTTTTAACAAGGTCATTCAAAATGTGCATGAACTTTTTAAAATCTTAGTTTTCGTACGATTTCTTTGTAATACCTTGTTTTGAAACCTTGACAAGACTAAAGGTATATTTGGCGTTGTCAATTATTTTATGGGGTCGGTTACGCGCTTCCAGAACCATTGGGATGAATTACTCCCTGGGAAGGGGCACTTTCTCATTTTTTCAGAGCCCATCATGTGATGTATCGTTGGAAAGAGTATTGTCCCCATATTCATATTTTGTCCCTCTTCCCCTGATCTGTCCTCTCCTTCCCCTTTTACATCGATATCTTACATTTTATTGGGATCGATCCTTCGATTCGGATTGAGTTGTTCGTTTTTATTTTTCTTATCGTGATTGCGCCCGATTCTTGTTTGCGGATATTTTTCGATCCGGGTTCTTACGGGAATAGATCAATATTTCAGTTCAAATTTCATGGAATAATTTCATAATTTTAGTGGCTGAATTGTTGTGAAATTTCGTATAAGGAAAACGTTTTTCTTTCTATGTTAAATTGTTATACTTTTTTTAGAAGCCTAGTTATTCGGGTTGCTAGATTATTAAGTTGTATTTTTGAAGTTCGTCTCTTTTCATCTCCTCCTCCTCTTCCTCACCAATCGTTATTACAGAGACATTCAAAATATGCATGCAATTTCTAAATGTTTAATTCTTCTCCCATATTATTATAATGCCACATTTTGAAACTTTGACCGAAAGTATATTTGTCGTCGCCTCTTTTACCGTTAGGGTTTAGTTTCCACCTCGGGGAAGGGGGCACATTATAAATTTCGTCCAAACCTGCTCTTGAAACACATCTTTGGAAATCATTTAATGTCCTTTTTTATTTTCTGTCCATCCCCTTCCCCTCCTCCCCCCAGTTACGCGCACTTGGCTTTTTCTAATGTTCCAGTGTGCGCACTGTACAATGTTATCCTATGTATGGGTGAGTGAATTCAGGCTGTATTCTGGAGACGCGAGTGTGGACCCTCCCCGGAATGGTAATTTTCTAATTTTATCCCAACGCCTCATGTGATATATTATCGAAAAGTCCTTTGGCCACTCATTCATATTATTATTTCTTATTATGCTCTTTTATCCGTCGGCCTCTAATTTTTGTATTTTAAGCAATTTTTCGAACTCAGCACCTAATTAAGCCAAAGCGTGCTTGGACCCCTTTTAGAAGGATTAACCGAAGGGTGTATTTCGTCAAGGCCTTTCGAATAAAATTTATCAACAGATATTGTGTTGTTAATGCTTTTTAAGCTGCGTTAATATCTAAAATATGTTTATATTTCTGAAATAAATTGAGTATTTATTATTTATCTCTGCTAAAAAGCCTTTTGTTTAAGTAAAAGCAATTTAATTCCTGATTTCATAATCATTAATCTTTCAGATTCGCGTGGTTTTAATAAATAACTGAGGCATCTGCCTGTTACCATTCTATCCTATTTCTTTTTCTTTGTTTTTTAATAAACAAAATGATCACAGAAGTCTTGTTTTTCTGTTCTAGTATAAGAACGAGAACACTATTAAAAAATTAAAATGAAAAAAAAATCATGATATTTGCAGATTTATGTTCCACCTCCGACACAGGCAGCGAATTAGTCAATAACTGTTCAGAGATTTTAGATTACTGCAGAAAAAAACATACAATCAAAGAATATATTTTTATTTACTTGTGCACCAGAAAAAGTATATTATTTCATTCATAATGATTCTACGGTGGAAACTTTTTTTTTAACAGCTGAAAATTTGGTAAACATTAAAAAGAAATATATTTATCAACTGTAAATGAGATGTATATTTTAAAAGAGAAAGAAATTATAGTTAAATATATTATTAAAATGAGAATTTTGCATATTACACTGTAAAAAAAAAAATCTCTAAAGTTACTAAAGTTTTTCTAGGAAACTTTAGTAACTTCACAGATTTTTTTTACAGTGTAATAGCGGGATAATTAGTATGTTATGATTATTTAATTACATCATCACAGCTATTTTAAAAGAAGCTTTGCAATATTTGCATTTCCCCCACGCTTATAGGGGGCCCTAAAAAAACTAAAAAACTATTTAACTTTTTAAATAAATTTAGAGCCTTCAAAATGTCGCTCATCTGCGCATTTTTAAGAAGAATGACGTTTATAGGAAGTTTGTTTGGTTGAAGGAAATAAGAGTAGAAAATACATGTTTTCTGGATGAAAAAGAAATCATTTCTTCCCCCTTTTTTTTATCTGATCGAGATCTTTCTTAAAAAATAAATTTAAATATAACATAAATTATTGTTAAAATTACATCTTAAAAAAATAATTTTAAAAGTTAAAAAACATTATTATTCGACTCAAAGGTTTGTAGTAGCTTACTTCTAAGCCTCTGACATGATATAGGGCCCCCATAAATGGGGGTGAGGGATGAGAGGTAGTCGTTAAGGCCCTGCTGATTTGCTACGTTTTGGAATTACTATTTTTGAGCTTATATGTGTGAATCTGTGAACATCAAAATATCTATTCAAGTATCTATTCTAGAATTTGGGATCGATTCTTATTGTGATCGATTTTGTTTTATACGATGTCGATTTTAATCGATT
Organism: Maratus speciosus; assembly: GCA_963932465.1. Taxonomy (NCBI): domain Eukaryota; kingdom Metazoa; phylum Arthropoda; class Arachnida; order Araneae; family Salticidae; genus Maratus; species Maratus speciosus. The sequence continues at coordinate 104,202,106 of OZ010795.1, read as the reverse complement.
CTCACATTTTCCAGAATCGCCCATCACTGATATAGGCATCACTGGCATAGCACATTAGGCTACAATAATCCACATCAACCATCGCAGTACAAATATTTCATTCACACTCGGGACAATAATTATTGAATGACCTTCGCATATCAACATCTATAGGCAATTATTTCTTCTTAAGCATTTAAGGCGAACAAAATTTATTTTTGTAAAAAAAATGCTCGAAATATTTTATTATCAAAATGCATTTTAAAATGCTAATATATATTTTCAGTTCAGTGCGAAAGGCATATAACTGCGCAAGCGTAAAATTAAATCTAGAACCTGTGCAGTTTTAGAGTAAAATAGGACGATATCTGGTTAGACCAGTGGTCTAAGGCGTCAGCTTAAAGCTCTCAATCTCTATAGAGAATTCGAGTTCGACCTTCCATGCCAGACAGAATAAATTATGTAGTATTTTTGGCAATAATTCATTTCAATAATGTCATATTTTATTTCAGGAGGTGAAGTTAAATGATTTGCAATTTATTATTATTATTATTTGAATGCTTCATAATTAAACAAAAGTTAACAGTCAGCAATATTTATAAAAGACACTAAATTTTTATACTAAAAATATTTAAACTGAAATATTTTGCATGCAGTTATTAATTAAATGAATCAACTTATCTACAGTTTGCTATATTTTCGGACCATTATCAATAATATACATGGCTTTGTTAAAAAAAAGTTTGTCCTTCTTTTCCGCCAAAAGGAGCTGAAAACAAAAAGAAAAAAATATTCATGTAAGAACTATAGAAGAAATTACCTTGATACCCACGGTTTAATAATTAAATAATCTTTGAAAATGTAAAATATAATACAAGTAATTAAAAAATATGTACTCTCAGGAACGTAGAAAACAATGCACCAAGAAGGGAGCATCGGATTGAAATGAAATTTAATACACGCAGTGATACAAATGAGAGATTCACTTGATCCAAAATAAAAACAATTAAATAAATACCGTGTGTAAAATTATACAAATATAGTGCTACTTCAAAAGCTTGTCGGACCGCCACGCAGCATGCTACAATACATGCCGTAACACGGTTCGGCATTCAGTTGATTAGACGTCTGATGTTGTCCTGAGGCACAGGGGACAAAACATCTTCAACTGCCACCTACAAATCATGTTCAGAGTGACACGACAGTATCAGGTGTTTCAGCGAGACCCACACGTGCTCTATAGGGGACAAGCGGGAGAGGGCCGGCTATGAAAGAGTCTTAACATGACGCAGGAAGTCTTCAGAAAGTAATATGTAAACAGAACAGCATTATCTTGCTGGGAAACAGCGTCTGGAAGACCACTTAGGAAAGATCCAACATGAGGGCGAAGAATTTCATCAATATAACGCTGGCCTCTTAAGGTTCCAGGTACCACAATTAGAGGAGCCGATTATTATAAGCTATCCTCACCCCAGATTATTATGCTTTCTCTGCGGGCAGTGTGTCGCTCGACAACGTTGGTATACTTGTACCGTTCACCAGAGTGCCTCCACACGCAATTATTATTTGACCCCAAAACGAACCAAGATGCATCACTAAACAATACGTTTTGCCAATGAATGGCAGTCCACGTCGCTCTGGCTTGGCACCACTGTAGACGGAGTCGCCGATGTTTGGGTTTTAAAACCGGTACATGAAAAAGGCGTGTGATTGCAGATTCGCTTCCGCGCAAGGCGTCTGGAAATGGCTTGTGGAACAACTGGAACCATTACATCTCATTGCATCGTGGAACGAGTCATTGTGTGAACCATGAGCGCTAGCCTCTCGCTTCGTCGTCTTCTTGGTTGCTCCAGACCCAATACACCGCACATGGGTACCATATCGTGGCCACCGCTCCACCGCTCCCAACATGTTCTGATGGCACTCTCCGAATGAATGACCTGGCGAGCAACAAAGTGCGTTGACCAGCCTGTGGTTTTCATGCCGCTGATGGGACCCTATCATACTCGCTTAACTGTGAGAAATGTCTTCCCACACGTCTGTCTGGCATTAACCTCCTCCTAGAGTCGGAATGTGATCGTCACGTTTATGAATATTCCTCTGTGCGCCGGCTTATACAGGGCCCGCTTTGTGATTGCAACGCGATTGCAATGTGTGTGGTCATGCGCATCGCCAACAAACTTGGATCATTTGAATATCGGATCTCACTGTACGTATTTGCAAAGTTTCGCGATTGTACCTTTCTTTTTTCTTCGTGCGCTATTTGCAATGTTTTTGAGTGCATTATTAGCTGCTAGCAACAAGTTTTAAGTTTAGGGTTTAGAATGAAAATGATAGAAATAAACATAATGGAAAGTTTTAACGGTCGTGTGGTTAGAAAAAAGTTAGAAAATACTAAATATTGTTATTTAAAAACATCCAGGATGTAGTAAGTAAAAATCAATGCTCTACCTAATATTTTTATTTAAACTTCTGGTAAGAATCAAGTATAATTTGTTATAAATTACAAACTTAAAATTCTTTCACTTTATTCTGTACGTTGGACTGTTCGCACCATCTATTGCCTTAAATCTATAGGAATGACACATACAATATAGTAATTCATCAAACTTTCAATACTTAATTAATTTACAAGCAACTAATTAAAAATTCAAGAATTTTTCTAATGAAACTTTCAAGTTGTTTAACGTGAAATCTTGACGGGTAATATCTAGTAGTGTAATGTTGCCGCAAAATTATTGAAGTGAAAACTTCTTTAGGCGCGTTGAACTTTTTTTGAGATGGGGAAAAACCACTTATTTCGAGACACTGTAACGTAACGACATGCTAGCATTTTGACACATAGACACTAGCGCACCAAACGGTGAATGACAGGAACTTTTCCCTCTTCAGCTCAATCCGCAAAAGAAGAAGGAAGCTAAAACTCATTTTTTCTCCCGGCGTATTGCTAAAACAAATTATTATTTTGTTTTTCGTCAGTTGAATTATACCGTATTCGTCACCTACCTATTTCGTGTAACTAAAAACCGATAACGCTGTATTTTATCGTGTTGATGGTCTGGTCAATAACCAACAGTATTGGCGGGAATTTCGATTACGGAAGATAAAATACGGGGCACAGGTGTCAGATACGCACTTGGGTACCTAATTGACAGCAAAATGGCGTTATTTTATTTTACAAGGTAACCTGGCTACTGTTGCTTATTTATTAATAAATTGTTCATTTACTTTTATTTTATTTTTTTTTCAATTGTACAATTGTTTTGTTCTATAGTTATTAATGAAATTACCGTTTATTTATTGTTGTTTACTTTTTTAAAACAATAGAAAATAATTTAAAAATATATATTGTAACTGGTATTGGAAAACGGGCTTTCGCCAAATTGACGTTAAAAAATCGCGCCAAACCTGGTTCGTATATCATCACATCTCTGCAAAATTCTCGTTTTTTTTTTTTTTTCGGCTTTTTATCCAAATTTTCCGTATTGTTTAAATTTTCCCTTTCATTTTCCCAAACACTATCTTCATACCAAATTTCAAGATTCTAGGGATACAGAACGTACCTCTGAGTTTTGATGATCGGTGAATCACTGTCGAAAAGGGGAAAGTTTAAGTTCATATACCTTCTGAAATAAAAAAGATAGAAACGTGAAATTTCAGCATTTAGTTCCATTTCCACATTACTTTAGATTTACGAAGTTTTAAGTTGCTGGGAATCACCAACACAAAGATATTGGGGGTCAAAAGTACCCTGAGTTGCTTCCAGAAAACGATGCTTACGGCTGCGCTTTCAAGACTTGGCAGGGGCACTGCCGTGTCCCCAGATGCTTTCATTAGTGCTGCTACACAATTCAACGCATAAAACATTTCCTGACGATTAAAAAAACACACACGTAATTGTTGAAGTTTTCACTTCTATTGGCACTCCCGGAGTGCCACAGTTTTTTTTTTTTTTTTTTTTTTTTTTTAAACATTTGTGAAGACTGAGTATCATTCCCGAGTCTAAGAAGAACATTAAAAAAATCCCGTTCTTTTACAAAGAAACAAAAATGTTTTACTTTTTAAAATATTATTTCGCATTAAAAACGCCTACTATTATGTTCTACTTCTTAATATTAAACATCTAAGTTCTTAGGTATAAGTGTTGTTTTACATAATATCACATAAAATATGTTATGTCATGCGCATAATAACCCAAGATGGATGATATTTGTAATTTTGTTCCAGGAATATAATGATGATAAATTATGTTTTGCAACAAACTCAGTTTCTAGCAAAAAATGTACTTAGCATATCCAAAAAGTTTCTGCACTTACATGTGATAAATATTTAAAGGTGTTTATCATAATAGCTCAGTTTCAAAGAGATATATTTAATAAAATGTTATAAAATACATTAAAGAAATAAACACATAATAAATCAAAGTGAAATATATGACTTAAATTTTAAATATAAAGTAATTTTAATGTTACACCTTTTTCACGCCCATTGTTACAATTTTAACTGGTATAGAATTGTATAAGAAAAAATCACTTATTATCACTAATATAATATCGTCGCCTCAAAGCAACAGTACGAAATCTAGTAATAATAAACAAGTTGGAAATTGCTCGTCAAACGTGGCAAATGCGGTGCGTTCGTAATATAACTAGTTTTATAATTATTTTTTGCGCTCCATATTGTACTGAATGTATATTTTATTGCACTTCATAAGTGCGTAGTCTGTAACATCATTAAACAGCACTTGCAATAATTTTTTCCCATTGGCCGTAATGTAACGGGAAACTTTTTACTGTTTCTGTAATTAAACTATACATCCGATTTTCATAAAATTTGAAATGACTCGACAAAATTTTGCAACAATTTTATATTTAAAATTTCAGACCATTCGGAAGGCTGTAACATCATTAAAATGCACTTGCAATAATTTTTCCCCATTGGCCATAATGTAACGGAAAAGTTTTGACTGTCCCTGTACTTAAAAAATACATCCGATTTTCATAAAATTTGAAATGGCTCGACAAAAGTTTGTAATAATTATATATTTAAAATTTCAGACCATTTGGAAGGCTGTAACATCATTAAAATGCACTTGCAATAATTTTTCCCATTGGCCGTAATGTAAAGAAAAACTTTTGACTGTCCCTGTAATTAAACTATACATCCGATTTTCATAAAGTTTGAAATGGCTCAACAAAATTATGCAAAAATCGTATATTTAAACTTTCAGACTATTCGGTTGGGTAGTTTTTGCTCAGTTATATGCGGACGGACAGACGGACGGACACACAGACAGACGGACAGACGGACGGACACACACACAGACAGACGGAATGAACGACGACTATAAGTGCTACGTATTTATATAATTACGAATGCACCTGAAAATGAGATGTCTGACTTACTGCTATGATTAACTGTGTTTGCATCTAGTGGAAGAACATCTAAAACACAAAGTTACTTTTAATGCTATATCTGAGATGTGTTTTGTAAAGATTCCCTACTGTTCTACTAGATGCAGACACAGTTTTTCATAGCAGTAAGTCAGACATCTTATTTTCGAATGTTACTAGATGTCCTACCGTCCCTCTGAGGCGACGATATATACATTTAACTTCTAAAAGCGACTACAGAAAATATTTAAAAAACTTTTTAGCATGTTCAAACTTTTATTTTATGCGGACTTAGTTTGTCTATTATCTGCGGAACTTGAAAATGCCATTGTTAAGAGTGTACTAAACTTCTCGATTTGTCAGTAAATTGTTATTAAGATTTCTATATGTACCCATGGAAAATGGAAGTGGGAATGGCATATCCTCAAAACGGCGAATCTGCAACTTTAATCATTTCCGCAGAGCCTGATTACTCCTGGGACAAACTTCTACCATTATATTTGAATAGAAATTTATTCTTAATTTAAACACCTTATCTATGAAAAATTTCTCTGGTAATTAAAGTAAAACTATCTGTTCGTTTTTACTGGTGGAAGTTTTCTCCGACGGCAGCCAGGCCCCGCTGTTCCGACACATTGTGACTACATAATCCTTATTTGAATTTCACTGAATTTTATTATCGTCGAGCAAACCTTTACAAGTACATTCGGATAGAAAATTTAGCCTTATTCAATGTCCTTGAAAATGTTGAATTTCTGTCATAAACGAGACAAGCAATTCTATTCATTTTTATTGGTGCAAAATTGTTCCGACATTAATCAGTCCTTGATATGATGTAAACGAGCCACAGCCGTCATCTTGTGACTACATCCTCAGCTACTAACTTCTCAACAGACAGACACTAAAATATTTGTCACACCCATTTTATTGGTATCTCCATTATATGAACTACAATCGCATTTAGCATGTAAATGTATGTTCTACTTTTTTTTTAAACTGATGGAAATGAAATAAATACATAAATATTGTCATTAATGAGTTTTATTATAATTTTTTTTTCTCTTTTCGAAAGCAATTTTGAATTTTCATAATTATTCGATCTCATTTTATATATGCAGTGTGGTTCAATGCCTCAATGCATATTAGCTAATTCCTAACCGTTTGTTTCAGAGGTTTAGTTACAACTGCAACTATGTTTCAAATGTTGTTCACAACCTTATTAAAAGGAATTTTACGTCAAAATAAAGTTTATTTTTGTAAATTGTACAAAATATATCTTATATAGTCGCTGGCACCTATAACTTATAAAAGTTTCTTCCGACCTTAACAAGTAACACAATAAAAAATTAATTTGTGTACCATTAAAACTTATCTAATTAAGTAAGTCATAAAGTGTAATATAATGACGCCAAAAATTAAAGACACAAGCGTGCAAACTCATGTAAGTTAAATGATTTTGCAGCTAAAAACATGGAACTTGCACAAGAACTTTATTTTGTCATTGTTGACTTAAGTTTTAAGCAATATTTATGTTACTTTTTACAAGTTTTTGACGATCTTAGAAATATCTCTCTATTCTAAAAAAAGCAACTACCGCTGTCGCTGCCGCCGGTTTTGATTTTTTTGTGACCGGAGGTCTTTCTTTGTTAATATTAAGAAAAATATTGCATACAAAAATATGAAAATCGGTGGTATTATTGAGAAATGTTTGATAAGTACGATGATGCAGACAGTTTTCAAATCGAAGAATTATTTTAAGAGATATTTAATGCTAAAGTTGGACAAAATCGTTCCACTAAAAAAAGTTTTATAGCAGCAAAAACTATGCATGGGAATTTAATCAATTTTAGATCATTTTATACGTTTGAAGTTCCCGGCGAGCAAGCTGCATTTATTTTTTTAATTTGACTCATTTTTGAGGTTTTATTTCTATTTTAAATTCAAATTTTCAGCATTTCGAGAGATATTTTTTACATATTTTAGAAAATGGTAGTAATTTAAACTGTTACCAACTATATAAACAGCGCAAACAATAATGCTTTCTTCAAATTAAAAATTTATTTACACGTGACTATTATAAACAGAACCTTTCAAATTAGAATTAAATAATTACGTATAAAAAGCAGAAACTGATTAAAAATTACGTCATAAAAACTATATTTACACGTGAATTTTAAAATAGAAAGGATATTGAAAAATAATAAATTCATTAACATGCGTTAGAAGTCTTAAATAGGAGAAATTACGTCACATTTACGTCACATTACAGTTATTACATAAAATGAACAAAAAATAATATTGCAAAATAGTTTAAATTTTGAAATTGCGCGAGACATTTGTTTGATTTATTTATTTATTGAACAACAAGCATATTACTTGTGGTCTTGACGTGAGATCCCACTTATAAGTCAGAGACAAGATAGCACTAGGAAATATTACAATGCAAGAGAAATACATCCTGGGAGTTCACACAAAGAATGTGTGCAATAGAACCAGCGGGTTTCGAACCCACAATCTCCTACGTTCGCAAGCAATTAGCAGCGTGGTGCTTTGACCACTCGGCCACGGAGACCCCGTAATTTATATGATATTTTGAGATGATTTTTTGAACTATTTTACTTAGGACAGCGCAAATAATATTTTATTTCTAACAAAAGTATTTTCACGTGAATATTAGAAACAGAAAGAATAGTTTGGTCAAAATTACGTCAGATTAAAAACGATACATTTAAAATGTCTTATTTAAAAGAACTTTCTTTTCGCTTTGTTAAAAAATACTGGGAGACAAAGACTCTGTTTACTTATTTCATTTTATATTAGCTTATTTTCAAAAGTTTAACTGATTTTATTTAATCAAAGACAAAAACCGTCATTGTATCTTTTAAAGGCAGCTGATTTGGGCTTAAAATTCCCCAATCAAAGAGAAATGAATAGAAACCCGTGTATAGGGAGATCGCCACTCTTTTTAAATTATAATTCAATTTTCCGAAATCTTTTTAAAGCCGATCAACATAGTGTGCTTTTAGGGTCTGCGGTATCTGAACAAGGGTTGGCGAGCGTAGCTCGTAGGAGGCAGAGCCTCCTAGTTTTATAAATTGTGCGGACCCTCTTAACTAAAACGTAAGCTTTAAAAGCATTCGAAACATAAAGCTTTCCTTCCATTCTCTCAGATATATATATACTCCATTTCTCATAATCCGTCAACTGACTCAACAACGACAAATTCCTCCGTCCACACGCGAAACTTTTATGGAATTTGTATACTTTTGTACAGTGAGTGTTAATACACTCGAACAAAGTGAAAACGTTGACTTTGAAATAGTAACTTAATAACTTTCATCGGACTTCACGTAATAAAATTAACATTAAATACATTTATTATAGTTGTCCCTTTTTTTCCGCCAATTTATATTCTTAAAGTAAACTGTAGTACTTAATATTTTACAAATAGTCACTGTGTGGTGTATAGATTATTTTGTAGGTGCTTATAAAGAATTATGCATGTGACATATTGTGCGAGAAAATTAGTGATTTAAGCTAATTTATTGTTTATATGGACGATTGTCATAAAAAACGCCCTAATGTGTTACATTATAACTAACTCTGACTACGAAACACTACCTGGCGTAAATAAAAACATGTTGGAAATTGATCGTCAAACTTGGCAAATGAGGTGCATTCGTATTATAACTAATTGTTTTATGATTTTTTTTTGCACCACATAGTGTACTGAATGCATATTTTAGAGAACTTCATAAGTTTATATCCTTTTCATTCTGCTCAAAAGGCTGTAACATCATTAAAATGCACTTGCAATATTTTTTTTTTTCCATTGGCCGTAATGTAACGAAAAATTTTGACTTTACCTGTAATTAAACTAATATCCGATTTTCGCAAAATTTGAAATGAGTCGTCAAAATTTTGCAACACTTATATATTTAAAATTTCAGGCCATTTGGAAGACTGTAACATCATTAAAATGCATTTGCAATATTTTTCCCCATTGGTTGTAATGTAACGGAAACTTTTGACTCGTCCCTGTAATTAAACTAACATCCAATTTTTCCAAAATTTGAATTGAGTCGACAAAATTTTTCAACCCTTATATATTTAAAATTTCAGGCCATTCGGAAGGCTGTAACATCATTAAAATGCACTTGCCATAATTTTTTTCCCATTGGCCGTAATGTAACGAAAAATTTTGAACATTTCTGTAATTAAACTATACATCCGATTTTCATAAAATCTGAAATGACTCCACAAAATTTTGCAAAAATTATATATTTAAAATTTCAAACCATTTGGAAGGCTGTAACGTCATTAAAATGCATTATGAGCATATCATTAAAATGCATTTGTAATATTTTTGTTCCCCATTGACCGCAATGTAACGGGAAACTTTTCACTGTCCGTATAATTAAGCTATGCGTCCGATTTTCATAAAATTTGAAATGACTCGACAAAATTTTCCATCAATTATATATTTAACATTTCACACCAACCGGTTGGGTAGTTTTTGCTGTGTTATATGCGTTTAGACGGACTGAACGACGACTATAGGTGCTACGTATTTATATAATTACGAACCCACCTAAATAAGTAATATAAAAATTTTGTTTTTAAAGTCAATTCCTACTTAGGTCATCAAAGAAAAATTTAATATAATAACTTAAGCTGTATTATTTTTTGTTGCATTAAAATATATCAATTTGTTGATTTTCTATAAGCAGGTAGGTTTACAATGGAAGTCTATGGGAATTTGGCGAAATATTAGAAATATCGCCAAGTTGGCGACAAAATTGGTGGTATTTGGCGACAGAACAGGGTCCCCCCCCATTGGTAACTCCCCTGATACATTCATTAAATGCTTCAATAACCAATGGCCGCCATTTTGTCTCCCATGTAAAACTAAAATTAATTAATTAAAATTTAATTAATGAATTAATGTTTGAAAAAAACTCTATTAACATCAGTTATCATCCAGTACAAGTTTTAAAAATTTTATTTCAACTTGATAGGATGAAGAATAAGTATTTTATTAACGATTGAAAAGATTTGAACAAGATAAATAAATAAATAAATAAATAAATAAATATAGGGAGAGTGTGAACTAATAGTAGGAATTGAAAAATGACTTTAAAAAAGTTTTATTTTTTTCATTAAAATGAAATGCAAATTATTCCTTTTTTTTTTTTTTACTTTCCGAAGTGATGTGTGTTATGACGGTCGATTATCTGCGTGAGTCTCGAGGGGATGTGCCCTTCGTGGAGGCATATTCAGAAAAATCTGAAATATTACAGAGTGTTCTTCTCATGTGATTATATACGTCTCTAAAAAAATTTGGCGGAAGCTCGATAGAACGTTCGTAAAAAAATAATGAAAATTTCGTTTATTTGGCGATTTATTATCGGTTGGCGATGAAATATAATTTCGAAAAATACGCTTTTATGTTGAATACTCTTTAAGATAAAAATGTTTCATATTGAACTTGTTTAAGTAAATTTAATGTAAATGACTTTAGTTTTGTCAGTTTTAGTTTGATCTAACTATAGTTTAGTCATATATATATATAATGAAAGTTAAATATCAAATTTTATGAATTAAAACTAAATTAAAATAAATTAAAATTGTTTCAATATCTCACAATTAAGTACAATTGAGCACTGTCGATTCAATTTTGTTGCTATGGAAACGACGAATTCTTTGATAATGAAATGAGTAACTGGTAAACGAATCTTGCCTTTAATTTGGAATACGCTTAAATAGATGGAAGTATTTTTATATATATGAAATTGTTTTTAAAGTAATAAAATTAAATAACAAGCAACACAAATACGTAATACAAAAAATGTATTTATTAAACTCCCTCATTGTTTAGGTTTAAATTCATTAAATACTTTTTACACGCATTCTAAAAATCAATTAACAAACAATTTTCAGGTGCATTAAAATCGTTTGCGTTTGGCGAGGAAAAGTATTGCTCGCCAAATCGCGTGACGCTTTCGTCTTTTCGCGCCAAATACTCGAAAGTATTTTATTTTTTACAGACTTTCTAGTGTAATTCCGCCGCTAAATTTGACTGATCCTTTAATCCATACATAAGTAGTTTAATTGGTTTTTTTTTTTTTCAAAATATTCTGAGTATGCCCAGTAAGGAGACCTTCCTTGTAAGTGAAACTAACACGTATTTACGCATGGATGCCCAAGGTTCGAAGAAAACCCTGGAACACTCCAAACGCTTAGACCGATGGACGCGATTGAGTTTGAACCCCGCACCTCCCGTCTACCAACTTCGAGAGCAGAACCTCTCGGCCACTGGTGGGCCGCTTACTTTCCGAACAGATAGTGTTAGGAAAATATTGTAATTTTTCTGCGTGTGTAAGTTAACAGGATGCTTAGACGGTATTTCGGATTGAGCTTTCATTTAGCGAGTATGCTATAAACCACTCTTGCAACAAATGTACACATTTTCGTACAACTCGGCCAGCGTATTAGGTATTTAGTCCATTTTTAAACCTTTCTCAAGCCATTTTGCGGCGCAATCTATAGAAAAAAGCACCAAATTATGTGTTACAATTATTGCAAGACAATCAGGCATTAGTAACGTACACTGTTAAAAATTTGCAGCATTCTGGCAGGTCATTTGACCGTTTTTTCCGAAAACAGTTACTCAACCGTAATTTTAACAATATTCTAACCATATTATTGGCCATTTTATGGTCAGAATATAGTTAAATTATGGTTATGAAACCGTTTTTTCAAAAAAAAAAAAAACGGTCGAATGACCTGCCAGAATGCTGCAAAATTTTTAACAGTGTAGAGGTTTTGTCTCCAGTTTCAAAATGTGAAGTAAAGCATTCGGATTTGAAGACGATAACGAACTTTTAATTAAATACACAGTAAATAGAGAAATAAATAATATATAGTTGGGCAGTGAGTAAACGCTATTCAATAATGCTATATGCCTATTTTAAATAATCACATAATAAAGAAGCTTTTTTGTTTTCTATTATAAAACAATAACAACTATCTGTGTTAAGTATTACATAACAAACTTTCGTGTATGTTTGTGAGCCACAAACGTAGCCACTTTTGGCATTCCTTCTTAAAGTAGAATATATTAAATGTATTGTCTTAATACTTACAAGAATTATATGGTTAAAATACTTTCTTTTTTAATTACAAAAAATAACAAACTAATTATGTTTGCATTGAAAATATATTTTTATAGTTATTTGTTTCCAAAAAATAGAACTCCTAAGTATGCCTAAAATATTCACGAAGTACTCGTAAAAGATACCTAAAGGACGTGAAAAGTAAGATGACTTCAGAAAGGACGCTAGAAAGATAAATGAGTTGAATTCGAGCTAAGAAAAACAATGACAATGTTTAGTGGCGCAGCCACTGCTTAACACTTTTTTCTAAGACTTTTTTCGCTCTATTTAATGGAAAAATTTCCATGAATAAATAATATTAAACAAAAACCTAATTTGAAGAACAAATTAAAAAAACAAAATTTATTTCTTATATTGTTTGATCCCGAGAAGAGATATTTATTAAGATATTTCATTCAATTTGTTCTACATTTAATGTTACATTTTTGTAAAAAATAAGTTAAACCAATTGAATATTAAAAAATAAATATAAAATTCATACAACATGATACTTTAAACACCCTAAAACTTAGATTCCGTTCAAATGAAATCGAAATAAATCTTAGACGTTTTCCATTTTTCAGTTGTACATATTTGTATTCAGATTTTTGTATTATTTTTGTGATGATTGTACATAAAATGATAAGATACATGCAAAATACAAAACTTTAAAAAAGTAGGAATAATTTGTGGATAATGGGAATGGGATATGGGATAAATGGGAATAATTTGTAATGTATTTTTAATATAGTTTTTATTTACATGTACGCTGATGAGTATCATAAAATTTTTAATTATTTAAAAAAGTCTAAGATTTATTTCGATTTCATTTGGACGGAATCTAAGTTTTTAAGGTGTTTAAAGTATCATATTGTATGAATTTTATTTTTATTTTTTAATGTTCAATTGCTTTAACTTATTTGTTACAAAAAATTAACATTAAATTTAGAACGAATTGAATGAAATATCTTAATATCTGTCTCTTCTCGGGCTTAAACAATGTAGGAAATAAATTTATTTTTTTTTTAGTTTGTTCTTCAAATTAGGTTTTTGTTTAATCTGTCAAGTTTTTTAATAACTACTGCATTCATACGAACACTTTTCAAAATTAATGGAGGGTACCATTATCAGGCTTTGATACATGCGGTATCGTATCACAATTTGCAATACAATTTACTTGTGTATATTTCAAATTCTTTCACCAGAGAAGTAAGGCAATTTGCTGTACTTTAGGCAAAACCTTCCAATCTGAACGGAAAAAATCTGTTTGAAAATGTCATTTTTATTTGTACTATGACATTCAACTTCTTTTTAATTCTTAAAAATCTATTTCAGTAATTTTTCACGTGAAAATCATTCAACTAAAAATAGACAAATTATTATTACGGCTTTTGAAGTATAACAACAATGAAAAAAAATGTTAAATTTTACTGAAAAATGTCCATTGATTCTCAATGAAAAAAACGAAATTTGGAATTATTAAGAAAAATATTTGAAAATGTAAAAAAAAAAAAAAAAAATTACCCCATGTTACTCTCTGGGTTATAATTCACCCATATGTAAAGGCATTTTTTCATCTGTTTTTACCCTCACGTCAGGCAAACATTTTCACACTTTAAATTTATAATATTATTAGAATTAGTAAAGAAAAAAAATGAGTGGCATCAGGGACAAAAAGGTGGGAAGAAAAAAATGAAAAAGTTATGAGCTCCATAGGCTTTTCTATGTTAAATTAACATTGAGAAGTGACACTGGAAATAAATAAGTATTGTGCTGCCGAGCAATACTTAAATAAAGTTTGCAGTGCTAAAATAGTGGTACTTTTACCTCCTGAATCTCCCATGATACTAAAGAGCTACTAAAGAGTCATTCTCATTTAGATTTTGAGAGTTGAAACACGTGTATCTGAAAGCACCTCTTCATACTTGTAGTCTTTACGATTTAGGGCATCCAGGTAGACATTTCTTAAATCAAATAAATAAATGAACAAATGATTAAGGGGGTTCAGACACTTGTATCTTCTCTGTTAAATTTGCCATATTGATTACCCTTTACATCAGGAACTGTTCCAATGAATCAGGTGAAAATTTCAAAACTTATTCCCTCTATATCTTTACAGATTTTAACACATAGATTTCTTGAAATTGTCTGTAATTATAATTTTATGACTTTTACTGTAAATAACTATTAAAAAATTTAAAAAAATTACCTAAATAACAATTTATCTCATAAACTATATAAGATGCACTTTTGAAACATTTTTAAATAGGATTTTCTCTCATATAGGGTAACTGTATGATAGATGGCCATAGCTGAAATAAAAATTCTTAGAATTCAATTTCAAGAAATATATCTATGCATATTTAAAATTCTTATACATATACTCATAATATTTTATGCAAAAAATAAATAAATATTGAAACCAAAAAGTGTTAAACAACATTGAAATTAAAATAGCAGATGACTATATCTCCTTCAAGCCGAGGAGAGATGGTCATCCTACACAAGAAATAAAAAGTGAAGTTAAATAGCAAAAACAAAATAACACATTTCATATAGTTAATCATGAAAAACATACAGTAATTTGTAAAGATGCAGTTATATGATGGAAAATGAGTGAATAAAACACGAATAAACAAAATAAGTACAATTTCAATACTTCACTTTTCGTAAAATCTTACCAAATGTTTGGCAAAGGTCTAGATAATTTGTACACTTTAATAATTGAAAATACTTCAAGTACCTTATGCATCATATCCAGACATTCTATTTTGATGTGATGTTATATTGTTTTGCACAAACAACACAGTGATCCTAAACCAATTATATTTACTCGGATTCTGTAGAATATCTTAATTTTAATGTATTACGTTTTCTTCACTACTGGCAATGTCGTGTTTTTTTAGGACGTGTTTGACTTAGGTATCTGAATATTTTGCAGTACGTACGTTATATATATTTTTTCTATATGGACATTTAAGGCACATGTATAATCTAATCTTTACTTCTAAGACTAAAACAAAGACGTACAATGGCTATTGATGCTTTAAATTGGGCGACCATAAGTCCTTCAATTTCAGGAGAGATGGCCACATGAAATTGAGGAGAGATGGCGACCTTTAATCAATATTTCAAAATTATACTTAGTGATGATTTTAATTAAGTATAATTAAATTTAAAATACATATATAACGTTTACGTTTGCAAATATATTAATTGTTATAATTATTTAAATTTTAACAAATATAAATATTTTAATAATAATAATAATAATAATGTAATAAGACCTAACGGTTTATTTATTTCAGAAAATACTGAAAAACGTCAGATACTGATAAAATTGATAAGTAAATTAAATTAAATTAATAAACCAGTAATTAATGCGAGAAAAACAACACGACAGTTCCAGTAGCGAAGAAAACGAAATACATTTAAATTATCTGATTCTACAGATTCTGAGTAAATAGAATTGGATTAGGATCAATGTACTGGTTGTGAAAAACAATATAGTATCACATCCAAAACGAATATCTGGATACAATGCATAAGGTACCTGAAGTGGTTCCATGAAACGTGTGCAAATCATCAAGACCTTTGCTAAGCATGTGGTAAGATTTTACGAAAAGTAGTATTGGAAATATACTTCAAATTTTGTTTATTCGAGTTTTCTTCACTCATTTTCCATCATATAACTGCATCTTTACAAATTGCTATAGTTTTTTCATTATTAACTATATGAAATGCGTTATTTTTTCTGCTATTTAAATTAACTTTTTCTTTCTTGTATTGGATGGCCATCTGCCATTTAAATTTAAATTTCGTTTAACACTTTTTGTTTTCAATTTTTAATTATTTTTTGCATAAAATATTATGAGTATATGTATAGGAATTTTAAATATGCATCAATATTTCTTGTATTTGTATTCTAAGAATTTTTATTTCAATCTTTAAAAACTATAGCCATCTATCCTAGAGTTACCCTATATTGAAATACAGTGGCGCCATCTTTTGAAAAATATTGGGCTTAAAGCCATTTTATTGTAAAATGTCACTGCCGTTTTGCATCTTTATTTTATGGATCCTGATATTTATTATTGTGTCATGATTTTGACTACAAATTAAAACGCAATGGACTAAAAATTATCAAAATGGGCATTTAACCTTTTCAGGGGCAAGGTACTTGTATTCCTAAAATGTTGAAATATCTATTGACACCAGTATTTACAAGAAAATTTATTTGTAAACAAGTAAACGTATATTTTCGTGTACTTAATAAAAGTGAAATTTTCATTAAAAAATTCGGGTGCCAATGTGGCAATTTTGGATTAAAATTATGCAATGCCGTGGCGGCATTACCGCCCTTCAAAGGGTTAATGAAAATACACTGAAATGCCTATATTAATAGTACTATTTACTTAAAGTGAACTGGATGATTAAAATAAACGAAATTTCTTGAGCCGCTGATAATAGAAAGATACTTCCAATGACCAAAGCTTACTAATCAAGTAAATCTTTCAGGTATGGCATTTAATTAAAAAAGTGGCTGTGCGCATTTAAATACGAAATTTAATATTTCTACGACTTTCGATTTGTATAGCGTATATTTAGAAAAAAAAATGACATTAGAACAATGTCTTAAAAAAGACAAAAAAAAAAAAAAAACCTTTTACTTGAAAAAAATTCAGAGTTTTTAAATTTGATGAGTTTTCTGCAGTTAAAAACGCTCCTTTCCTATTTATAAGTACTTAAAGAATTTTTTAATAAAATAAATCCATATTTTATGTAGCACGGCATGTTACAAATATGATCTACTAACTGCACATCTACTAATAAATACATCACAAGCATTCTCTTAAACGAATTTTCCTCCTAATGAAAATTGGGTGGGCTCGAGCCCCACGTGCCCATATAAGTTGGTGCCATTGTTGAAATATATTAATATTTATTGTTTAAAATAAAGCAATACCAATAATATTAGTACCTTTTCTTAGGTTAATTAAGAGCTTTAAAATTGCTTAAAAGTTTCTTAATCATAACATTCATATTTATAACTACACATAATTATTTCTGGTATACACTGTTTCATAAAGAAAGCTTTTAAAATCAGTTTGTATCATTTTAAATAGAATTAGGTTAATGGATTCAAATTAATTTAGTTAAACTATTCAAAATTTAAATTGTAATAAATTATGAATTTATGATATATGGAGTAGGAATGAAAGTAAAATACATCGGAACTTCGCAATTTTTTTTCCTTAAGTGACAATTCAAGATAAGCCTAGCGACAAAATTAAATAACTATTTAATTTTTGTTTTAAATATATATATTTCTCATTTTTTTTTTTTATTTATGTACTTGAAACTTTTAAATGCATCAATTGAAGTTATGAAGACGATTAGTTTATATTATTTATTTACATTAAATATCCATAAAGTCTTCAACAAATTAAAACAAAGTGAGTTTGGTTATTAGAATATAGTTAAGCCTTTATACAAACAACAATAAATGATAGTAATGTTTAATTTTAAATTAAAAATTCAGCAAATTATTGTTGGATACATTGGATATATTTTTCTATATACATATACACTGGTTATCAAAAATTAAGGAAAAGTCACAAAATGCTAATTTTCAAATACGCGAACACTCAAAAGGAAATAATATAATTCGAGTAATTACTATCTCTACAACACAGCTATCCCATATAACATCTCATTCATGTCACGCATGGTCACAAGTGTCACAGTCACTACGGTGAAGCAAAAAAAAAAAAAAAAAAAAAAAAGGAAATACCATACATCTCATTATGAATCTCAAATGATCACTATATGTCACTCCACTGAGAAGTCAATGTGACTGCTGCTTCGTGACGAGTCACTAGGTGACTTTACACTGTAGTTAAATTGTGACTCTCACGTGACTGTCATTTTTAGACTCAATTTCCTTGTCATCATTAACGTTGCATTAGGATAAGTCACCAAATAATATCATATTATAGTCACATGGAGACTTTTCCCAAAAGAGCACAATGGTTACTTCACAGTAGTCTCTCTGTCACGTGGAAGTCATCATGTGACTTTAATGTGACATTATTTGGTAACTTATCACAACGCAGCGTTCCCGATGATTTTGAAATTGAGTCTACAAATGACAGTCACATGAGAGTCACAATGTAACACTAACACCATTGTAAAGTCACATGGTGACACGTCACAAAGCAGTAGTCACAGTGACGTCTCAGTGGAGTCCCATATAGTGATCATTTGAGACTCATAATAAGATGTATGAAATTTCCTTTTTTTTTTTCTTCTTCTTCTTCTTCACCGTAGTGACTGTGACACTTGTGACCATGTGTGACATGAATGAGATGTTATATGGGCTAGCTGTGTTGTAGAGATAGTAATTACTCGAATTATATTATTTCCTTTTGAGTGTTCGCGTATTTGAAAATTAGCATTTTGTGATTTTTCCTTAATTTTTGCACACCAGTGCATATGTTTCCGAAAACATACAAGTCATTTAAAAACATTAAGTAAAATAAATCAACAAATTTTCTCAATGAAATAACGTTTATCATTTTGTCGAATTACACGAAATAAGTATTTTATATTATTTAAAATTATGTATAATAATTTTCTTTATTTTTAAGTAAGATATAAATGCAAAAATGTTCGGCCGCTTCTAAAAGACTTAAAGATGGTTGATAGCTTCTCGATAAAAATTCCTTATTTACGTTAAAACATTTACTAAACTGAAAAACAGCACCTTCTGTATGGATAATATTATTGATGTACCTTATGCATATAAATTGAATAAAAATATAAATCTAGCATTTAGTATTTCTGTATGGATATTATTCTTGATATACCTTCTGCGTCCACATTTTATTAAAAATTGAAATGTAACATTTTTTACCTACAAAGGGTATAATAAAAACTCTTAAAAATAAGTTATATTTTCGGCATGGACAATATACTTTATCTACGTTAAAATTATGCATCCACATTGGATAAATAATATAAAAGTAACTTGTTTAAAATACCTATGATACAGTAAAAAAGTCCTTCCGGCCAGTGCCGGGAGGAAGAGGTAGCTTTCAAACTCCTTATTTTAAAAAAGCCAACTTATATTATTCAAACACACGAAGCTCAATTTAGTGGAAACCGAATATAGGAGATTCAATACTAATTTTTATCAATACTAAATTATTATGAATGAGAATTTCGCGAAATTAGTCAGCTTTATCCCAGCTGCTTTTATTTAAAGTAACTTATATTTGGCTGAGATCTTGATGTATACTATCCACATGCCTTCTTACATGGAAATAGGCGAATGCGTGTGTTATCGCGTGACAAATACAAGATCGTTTCAAAATGTTAGTTACACTAGAAATTCAAAGTGCTATAATTCAACCATTTTTTAAGATATAAACAAAAGAACAAATTTTCAGAAACAAAATCTGCTCCGGAATCTTTGTATCAAGGCCAAACACAAAAAAAAATCTTTTTCATTTTCCAATTTTTTAATACCTCATTTTAAATTTTAAATTTAATTTTTTTAAATGGCAACCCTTTTGAAACAAGATGGCGAATGAAGCTGGCCAACGAACTCGGTCGAGACATTGGTATGTACTATATACAGACCAAGTAACATCCAAATCGGTTCATAAATAAGCTTGCTATCGCGTGACAAAAATCAGGTCGTTTTAAAATGTCAGCCACAATAGAAATTCAAATTGTTATAACTCAGCCATTTTTTTAGATATAGACGAAACAAGAACTGTTCTGGAATCTTTGTATTAAGGTCAAACACATACAAAAAAATCTTTTTAATTTTTAAATTTTTTGGTATCTCATTTTAAATTTAAAATTTTTTAAATTTTTTAAATGGCCGAAATTTTGAAACAAGATGGCGTATGAAGCTGGCCAACGAACTCGGTCGAGATATTTGTATGTACTATGTACACACCGAGGTACATCCAAATCGGTTCAAATACGCCTGTTATCACGTGACAAATATCAGGACGTTTCAAAATGTCAGCCATGCTAGAAATTCAAAATGTTATAACTCAGCCATTTTTTAAGATATAGACGAAACAAAAACTGCACCCAAATCTTTGTATCAAGGTCAAATACATAAGAAAGAAATATTTTTTCAATTTTCAATTTTTTGGTACCACATTTCAAATTTAAATTTTTCTTAAAAATTTAAATGGCTGCCATTTTTAAACAAGATAGCGGATGAAGCTGGCCAACAAACTCGATCGAGACATTGGTATGTACTATGTTCAAACGAAGTTACATCCAAATCGGTTCATAAATACGCCTTTTATTGCGTGACAAAATTTCAGGACGTTTCAAAATGTCAGCCATGCTAGAAATTCAAAATGCTATAACTCAGCCATTGTATAAGATATAGACGAAACAAACACTGCTCCGGAATCTCTGAATAAAGGTCAAATACATAAGAAAAAAATATTTTTCCATTTTCAATTCTTTGGTACCACATTTCAAATTTAAAATTTTTTTAAAAAATTTAAATGGCCGCCATTTTGAAACAAAATGTCGGATGAAGCTGGCCAACGAACTCGGTCGAGACATTGGTATGTACTATGTACATACCGAATTACATCTAAATCGGTTCATAAATTCGAGAGTTACAGTATGACAAATGTCAGATATATATATATATATATATCAACTTTAGAACGGAGGGTGGTTTCGGGGTCTGGGGGTCATGATCGATGAAAATATGCCAAAATTTTTTGAAATCGCTTTCCTCCGAACGGCTGCAATAGGTAGCGTTTAGGTAGCTTTCTTTACAAAAAAGCTACCTATTGCAGCAAACAGCAATTACAAAAAAGCTACCTATATATATATATATCTGACCTATGTCACACTGTAACTCCCGTAATTATGAACCGATTTCGAAAAAATTGAAAATTGAAAAAATATTTCTTTCTTATGTATTTGACCTTGATACAAAGATTTGGGTGCAGTTTTTGTTTCGTCTATATCTTAAAAAATGGCTGAGTTATAGCATTTTGAATTTCTACCGTGTCTGACATTTTGAAACGTCCTGAATTTTGTCACGCGATAAAAGGCGTATTTATGAACCGATTTGGATGTAATTCGGTGTGTACATAGCACATACCAATCTCTCGACCGAGTTCGTTGGCCACCTTCATCCGCCATTTTGTTTCAAAATGGAGGCCATTTAAAAAAATTTTAAAAATTTAAAATTTGAAATGTGGTACCAAAAAATTGAAAATGGAAAAATATTTTTTTCTTATATATTTGACCTTTATACAAAGATTTCGGAGCAGTTTTTGTTTCGTCTATATCTTAAAAAATGGCTGAGTTATAGCATATTGAATTTCTTGCGTGGCTGACATTTTGAAACGTCCTGAATTTTGTCACGCGATAAAAGCTACCTATTGCAGCCGTTCGGAGGAAAGCGATTTCAAAAAATTTTGGTATATTTTCATCGATCATGACCCCCAGACCCCGAAACCACCCTCCGTTCAAAATTGATATATATATATATATATATATATATATATATATCCATATATATATATATATATGACCTATGTCACACTGTAACTCTCGTATTTATGAACCGATTTGGATGTAATTCGGTATGTACATAGTACACACCAATGTCTCGACCGAGTTCGTTGGCCAGCTTCATCCGCCATTTTGTTTCAAAATGGCGGCCATTTAAATTTTTTTTTTTTATTTAAAATTTGAAAAGTGGTACCAAAAAATTGAAAATGGAAAAATATTTTTTTCTTATGTATTTGTCCTTTAAACAAAGATTTCGGAGCAGTTTTTGTTTCGTCTATATCTTAAAAAATGGCTCAGTTATAGCATTTTGAATTTCTAGCGTGGCTGACATTTTAAAACGTCCTGAATTTTGTCACGCGATAAAAGGCGTATTTATGAACCAATTTGGATGCAACTTCGTTTATACATAGTACATACCAATGTCTCGACCGAGTTCGTTGGCCAGCTTCATCCGCCATCTTGTTTAAAAATGGCGCCCATTTAAATTTTTAATAAAAATTTAAATTTGAAATGTGGTACCAAAAAAAATGAAAATTGAAAAAATATTTTTTTCTTATGTGTTTGACCTTGATAAAAAGATTCGGGAACAGTTTTTGTTTCGTCTATATCTTAAAAAATGGCTCAGTTATAGCATTTTGAATTTCTAGCGTGGCTGACATTTTAAAACGTCCTGAATTTTGTCACGCGATAAAAGGCGTATTTATGAACCAATTTGGATGCAACTTCGTTTATACATAGTACATACCAATGTCTCGACCGAGTTCGTTGGCCAGCTTCATCCGCCATCTTGTTTAAAAATGGCGCCCATTTAAATTTTTAATAAAAATTTAAATTTGAAATGTGGTACCAAAAAAAATGAAAATTGAAAAAATATTTTTTTCTTATGTGTTTGACCTTGATAAAAAGATTCGGGAACAGTTTTTGTTTCGTCTATATCTTAAAAAGTGGCTGAGTTATAGCATTTTGAATTTAAAGCGTGGCTGACATTTTGAAACGTCCGGAATTTTGTCACTTGATAACAGGCGTATTTATGAACCGATTTGGATGTACCTTGGTGTGTACATAGTACATACAAATATCTCGACCGAGTTCGTTGGCCAGCTTCATCCGCCGTATTGTTTCAAAATGGCGGCCATTTAAAAAATTAAAAAATTTAAAATTTAAAATGAGATACCAAAAAATTGAAAATTGAAAAATATTTATTTTTGTATGTGTTTGATCTTAATATAAAGATTCCGGAACAGTTTTTGTTTCGTCTATATCTAAAAAAATGGCTGAGTTATAGCATTTCGAATTTCTATTGTGGCTGACATTTTAAAACGACCTGATTTTTGTCAGGCGATAACAGGCGTATTTATGACCCGATTTGGAAGTAACTTGGTCTGTACATAGTACATACAAATGTCTCGACCGAGTTCGTTGGCCAGCTTCATTCGCCATCTTGTTTCAAAAGGGTTGTCAATAAAAAAATTAAATTTTAAATTTTAAATTTGGTATTAAAAAACTGGAAAATGAAAGATTTTTTTATGTGTTTGGACTTGATACAAAGATTCCGGAGCAATTTTTGTTTCTGAAAATTTGTTCTTTTGTTTATTTCTTAAAAATGATGGTTGAATTATAGCACTTTGAATTTCTAGCATGGCTAACATTTTGAAACGATCTTTTATTTGTCATGCGATAACACACGTATTCGATTATTTCGATGTCAGAAAGCATGTGGATAGTATATATCAATATCTCGACCAAGTTCGCTGGTCAGCTTCATCAGCCATCTAGTTTCAAAATGGCGGTCATTAAATTAAAAAAAATTATATTTAAAGTGAGGTGCAAATAAAATTAGAAATTGAAAAAGGTTTCTTTCTTAAGTATTTGACCTTGATATAAGGATTCAGGAGCATTTTTTGTTTGTCTTTATCATAAAAAATGGCTCAGATATAGCAGTTTCAATTTCTAATGTGTGTGACCTTTAGAAAAAACTGATTTTTTGCCTGCGACAGCACTTGTATATATCAACCGATTTGATGTAAGTGAGCATGTGCACAGCAATTACTAAGGTCTCGACCAAGTTCACTGGTTAGCCTTATCCACCATGTTGTCTTAAAATGGCAGGCACTTTAAGAAATCGCCGAATTTGGCAGCGAAATATAAGTTACTTTAAATAAAAGCAGCTTGGATAAAGCTGACAAATTTCGTGAAATTCTCATTCATAATGATTTAGTATTGATAAAAATTAGTAATGAATCTCCTATATTCGGTTTCCATAAATTGAGCTTCGTGTGTTTGAATAATATAAGTTGGTTTTTTTTTAAAATAAGGAATATGAAAGCTACCTCTTCCTCCCGGCACTGGGCGGAAGGACTTTTTATGAACCGATTCGGATGTAACTTCGTTTATACATAGTACATACCAATATCTCGACCGAGTTCGTTGGCCAGCTTCATCTGCCATCTTGTTTCAAAATGGCGGCCATTTAAAAAAATTAAAAAATAAAAAAAATTAAATGAGATACCAAAAAATTGGAAAATGAAAAAGATTTTTAGATAGCTTTCTTTACAAAAAGCTACCTATTGCAGCCGTTCGGAGGAAAGCAATTTCAAAAAATTTTGGTATATTTTCATCGATCATGACCCCCAGACCCCGAAACCACCCTCCGTTCAAAATTGATATATATATATATATATATATATATATATATATATATATATATATATATATATATATATATATATATATATCTGACCTATGTCACACTGTAACCCCCGTAATTATGAACCGATTTCGATATAATTCGGTGTGTACATAGTACATACCAGTGTCTCGACCGAGTTCGTTGGCCAGCTTCATCCGCCATTTTGAAACAAAATGGCGGCCATTTAAAATTTAAAAAAAATTTAAAATTTAAAATGTGGTACCAAAAAATTAAAAATGGAAAAATATTTTTTTCTTATGTTTTTGACCTTTACACAAAGATTCCGGAGCAGTTTTTGTTTCGTCTATATCTTAAAAAATGGCTGAGTTATAGCATTTTGAATTTCTAGCGTGGCTGACATTTTGAAACGTCCTGAATTTTGTCACGCGATAAAAGGCGTATTTATGAACCGATTTCGATGTAATTCGGTGTGTACATAGTACATACCAATCTCTCGACCGAGTTCGTTGGCCAGCTTCATTCGCCATTTTGTTTCAAAATGGCGGCCATTTAAAATTTTTTTAAAAATTTAAAATTTGAAATGTGGTACCAAAAAATTGAAAATGGGAAAATATTTTTTTCTTATGTATTTGACCTTTATACGAATATTTCGGAGCAGTTTTTGTTTCGTCTATATCTTAAAAAATGGCTGAGTTATAGCATTTTGAATTTCTAGCGTGGCTGACATTTTGAAACGTCCTGAATTTTGTCACGCGATAAAAGTCGTATTTATGAACCGATTTGGATGTAAATTCGTTTATACATAGTACATACCAATGTCTCGACCGGGTCCGTTGGCCAGCTTCACCCGCCATCTTGTTTAAAAATGGCGGCCATTTAAATTTTTAAGAAAAGTTTAAATTTGAAATGTGGTACCAAAAATTGAAAATTGAAAAAATATTTTCTTCTTATGTGTTTGAACTTGATAAAAAGATTCGGGAGCAGTTTTTGTTTCGTCTATATCTTAAGAAATGGCTGAGTTATAGCATTTTGAATTTCTAGAATGGCTGACATTTTGAAACGTCCTGATTTTTCTCACGTAATAACAGACGTATTTATGAACCGACTTGGATGTACCTTAGTGTGTACATAGTACATACAAATATCTCGACCGAGTTCGTTGGCCAGCTTCATCCGCCATCTTGTTTCAAAATGGCGGCCATTTAAAAAAATAAAAAAATAAAAAAAATTAAATGAGATACCAAAAATTTGGAAAATGAAAAAGATTTTTTTTGTATGTGTTTGACCTTAATACAAAGATTCCGGAACAGTTTTCCTTTCGTCTATATCTTAAAAAAAATAGCTGAGTAATAGCATTTTGAATTTCTCTTGTGGCTGACATTTTAAAACGACCTGATTTTTGTCACGCGATAACAGGCGTATTTATGAACCTATTTGGATGTAACTTGGTCTGTACATAGTACATAACAATGTCTCGACCGAGTTCGTTGGCTAGCTTCATTCGCCAAATTGTTTCAAAAGGGTTGCCATTTAAATAAAATTAAATTTAAAATTCAAAATGAGGTATTAAAAAATTGGAAAATGAAAAAGTTTTTTTTTATGTGTTTGGCCTTGATACAAAGATTCCGGAGCAGTTTTTGTTTCTGAAAATTTGTTCTTTTGTTAATTTCTTAAAAAATAGTTGATTTATAGCACTTTGAATTTCTAGCATGGCTAACATTTTGAAACGATCTTGTATTTGTCACGCGATAACACACGTATTCGCCTATTTCGATGTAAGAAGGCATGTGGATAGTATACATCAACACCTCGACCAAGTTCGCTGGCCAGATTCATCAGCCATCTTGTTTCAAAATGGCGGCCATTAAATTAAAAAATATATATATATTTAAAGTGAGGTGCAAAAAAATTAGAAATTGAAAAAGGTTTCTTTCTTAAGTATTTGATCTCGATATAAGGATTCAGGAGCATTTTTTGTTTGTCTTTACCTTAAAAAATGGCTCCGATATAGCAGTTTCAATTTCTATTGTGGGTGACATTTTGAAAAATCTGATTTTTTGCATGCGACAGCACTCCTATATATTAACCGATTCCGATGTGAGTGAGCATGTGCACAGCAATTACTAAGGTCTCGAACAAGTTCACTGCTTAGCCTCATCCACCATGTTGTCTTAAAATGACAGGCACTTTAAGAAATTGCCGAATTTGGCATCCAAATATAAGTTACTTTAAAGAAAAGGAGCTTGGATAAAGCTGACTAATTTCGCGAAATTCTCATTCATTATATTGATAAAAATTAGTATTGAATTTCACATATTCGGTTTCCACTAAATTGAGCTTCGTGTGTTTGCATGATATAAGTTGGCTTTTTTAAAATAAGGATTATGAAAGCTTCCTCCCGGCACTGGCCGGAAGGACTTTTTAAAAAAATGTAATTTAAAATTTAAAATGAGGTATTAAAAATTGGAAAATGAAAACGATTTTTTTATGTGTTTGGCCTTGATACAAAGATTCCGGAGCAGTTTTTGTTTCTGAAAATTTGTTCTTTTGTTTATATCTTAAAAAGTGGTTGAATTATAGCACTTTAAATTTCTATCATGGCTAACACTTTGAAACGATCTTGTATTTGTCTCGCGATACCACACGTGTTCGCCTATTTCGATGGAAGAAGGCATGTGGATAGTACACATCAATATCTCGACCAAGTTCGCTGGCCAGCTTCATCAGCCATCTTGTTTCAAAATGGCGGCCATTAAATTAAAAAAATATATATTTAAAGTGAGGTGCAAAAAAATTAGAAATTGAAAAAGGTTTCTTTCTTAAGTATTTGACCCTGATATAAGGATTCAGGAGCATTTTTTGTTTGTCTTTATCTTAAAATGTGGCTCAGATATAGCAGTTTCAATTTCTAACTTGGGTGACATTTTGAAAAATCTGATTTTTTGCCTGCGACAGCACTCGTATGTATCAACCGATTCCGATGTGAGTGAGCATGTGCACAGCAATTACTAAGGTCTCGACCAAGTTCATTGGTTAGCCTCATCCACCATGCTGTCTTAAATTGGCAGGCACTTTAAGAAATCGCCGAATTTGGCAGTGAAATATAAGTTACTTTAAATAAAAGCAGCTTGGATAAAGCTGACTAATTTTGCGAAATTCTCATTCATAATGATTTAGTATTGATAAAAATTAGTATTGAATCTCCTACATTCGGTTTCCACTTAATTGAGCTTCGTGTGTTTCAATAATATAAGTTGGCTTTTTAAAAATAAGGAATATGAAAGCTACCTCTTCCTCCCGGCACAGGCCGGAAGGACTTTTTTTGTATGTGTTTGACCTTAATACAAAGATTCCGGAACAGTTTTTCTTTTGTCTATATCTAAAAAAAATGGCTGAGTGATAGCATTTTGAATTTCTTTTGTGGCTGACATTTTAAAACGACCTGATTTTTGTCACGCGATAACAGGCGTATTTATGAACCTATTTGGATGTAACTTGGTCTGTACATAGTACATACCAATGTCTCGACCGAGTTCGTTGGCCAGCTTCATTCGCCATCTTGTTTCAAAAGGGTTGCCATTTAAAAAAAATTAAATTTAAAATTCAAAATGAGGTATTAAAAAATTGGAAAATGAAAAAGATTTTTTTTATGTGTTTGGCCTTGATACAAAGATTCCGGAGCAGTTTTTGATTCTGAAAATTTGTTCTTTTGTTGACATCTTAAAAAATGGTTGATTTATAGCACTTTGAATTTCTAGCATGGCTAACATTTTGAAACGATCTTGTATTTGTCACGCAATAACACACGTATTCGCCTATTTCGATGTAAGAAGGCATGTGGATAGTATACATCAACACCTCGACCAAGTTCGCTGGCCAGATTCATCAGCCATCTTGTTTCAAAATGGCGGCCATTAAATTAAAAAATATATATATATTTAAAGTGAGGTGCAAAAAAATTAGAAATTGAAAAAGGTTTCTTTCTTAAGTATTTGATCTTGATATAAGGATTCAGGAGCATTTTTTGTTTGTCTTTACCTTAAAAAATAGCTCCGATATAGCAGTTTCAATTTCTATTGTGGGTGACATTTTGAAAAATCTGATTTTTTGCATGCGACAGCACTCCTATATATTAACCGATTCCGATGTGAGTGAGCATGTGCACAGCAATTACTAAGGTCTCGAACAAGTTCACTGCTTAGCCTCATCCACCATGTTGTCTTAAAATGACAGGCACTTTAAGAAATTGCCGAATTTGGCAGCCAAATATAAGTTACTTTAAAGAAAAGGAGCTTGGATAAAGCTGACTAATTTCGCGAAATTCTCATTCATTATATTGATAAAAATTAGTATTGAATCTCCTATATTCGGTTTCCACTAAATTGAGCTTCGTGTGTTTGCATGATATAAGTTGGCTTTTTTTAAATAAGGATTATGAAAGCTACCTCTTCCTCCCGGCACTGGCCGGGAGGACTTTTTGTAATGAAAGCTACCTAAAAAAAAAATAGAAAATTGTTCTGTGTATGGAGGATATTCTTGATCTTTTGCATCCATTTGAGGAAAAATGTAAATGTAAAATTTTTTGAACTACCAATGATATAATTAAAACTCTTAAAATATGTTCTCTCTGTGGACAATATTCTTGATCGGCCTTATATTTTTTGTATCTATATTGGAAAATTATTAATGTCAAACGTTTGAGCTAGCGATGAAATAATAAAAAAATTTTTAAACGAAAAATGTTCACTTTATGAACAATATTCTAGATGTACTTTATATTTTTAAACTTAATTCTGAACTTATATTCTTAAACTTAAATTACTCTACAGTGAATAAAAAAATGTAAACGAAAAATATTTGAACTACCGATGATTTAATCACAACTGTTGAAAACGAAATATGCTTTCTGTATGGGCAGTATTCTTGAACGATCTTATATTTTTGTATACGCATTGGATGAAAAATATAAATGTGAAATGTTTGAACTACCGATGAAATAATAAAAATTCTTTGTAAATCTAAATAAATGTACAGGAAAAAGATTTGAACTACCAATAATATAATCGAAACTCTCAGAAATAAAAAATGCTCTCTTTATGGAATTTTTTTAAAATCAATCTTACATTTTTGTATCTGCATTGAATGAAACGATTTTCAATATAAAATGTTTTAACCACCGAATATATAACCAAAACTCTTATACCTAATCGTAATTCGAATCTATAATTGAAAAATTCATTGAATAAATAAAATAATTTTTAAACATGTACTGTTAAACAGGAGATCTTTTAAATTCTAAATAACTGTGCTATAGTGAATTTTTATTTGATGTTTCCCCGGTCAGTCAATACTGAATGTCGTGCGTTTATTTTTATTCACAAAAATATTAGTGGTTTTTTTTTTGTTTCTTTTTTTCTTATATTATTCTAAAGGTAAAATAAATAAATATATATATAAAGTGTAATAAACTGTAGAAAAGTAAATTTAATATATATTTAAATATATTATGATGATAAAAATTTAACTAAATAAAAATATAATATTAAATGTATACGGCTTAATTGTATTACTGGAAAATTTAAACAAAAAGCATGATTTCATATATACACATATGTCAAAACGAATACTACTTTCAATTCAGAATAACTAAGTTAGATAGAAGTTTTATTTTCTGTTTACTTCATAAGCAGTCCGCAGTCATTATTCTCTTCCTTAATTTAATTTCATGACTCTGCTTAGCTTAATTATCTCAATTATTTCTTGGCACATTTCATAGTTACGGTTTTGACGAAAGGAATCTTCTTCAAAACAAAGAGAAATTTTTTTCTTGTTTCATGCAGCATTTGTGATTGTTAGTAAGTAAAAAGAATGGTTCGTATTTTTCATCTCCTTCGTTCATCAGTCAGCACACTACTTTCGTATTTTTTCGCATTTTTTCCGTTATATTTGTTTCAAACTTTACCATTTCTAAACAAAATGAGAAATCAAAATTTAAAAAATATTGCTTATTTAGTCGTATTTATTTTGTTAAATGCAAAGAAAATTTTTAACCTTACTCATACGGTAAATGCTATGAATAACAATGGAGTAAGATATTTTCCACAGAAGTAATAACTTTAAATTACTTTCTAAAAATATTACCAAAACTTACTAAATTATTAAATTTACATATAGCTTTTAGATTACTAAAGAAGAAAATATAGAAAGTTTGTCAATTTGTTACATATGCCAAATTTTCTGTTACATATACCATACTTTTCAGCGTTTAACTAACTTCGGCGCTTAACGCACCTACGATTTGAGAGCCTTCAGGTCCGATGCACATGCTAATTGAGACTATATTTCTATATTTTTCTGATTTTAGGGTTATCACCGTATTATGCACACCCACGATTTGAGACTATATTGTTCTGATTTTAGGGATAATCGCCGTATTATGCACATCTTCGATTTAAGACTACATTTTTCTTATTTAGGGATAATCATCGGTATTATGCAGACTTACGATTTGAGACTATATTTTTCTGATTTTAGGGATAATCACCGTATTATGCACACCTACGATTTGAGACTATATTTTTCTGATTTTAGGGTTAATTGACGTATTATGCCCACCTACGATTACAGATTATATTTTTCTGTTGCTAGGGAAAATCTCCGTATTATATACCCTTATTTGCAGAGAAACTTTCAGGGGATACGTACTATGAAAAACACTAAAAAACATTAAGAAGTATAATAAATATTACGAGTATAAAGAAGAAAATCTGAAATTATGAAGCTAGAACACTATCGTCTATCTCTTTAAATAAATCACCACAAAGCGGTTGGTATAGCTCACAAGTTAATTTAAATATTCACGATTTTTCTCCACATTCATTAATATAGAAATTAGAATTGTTATGCGTATCTTTTCTGATTTCTGACTGATTTCGAACCTGTCATTTCCTCACAGCACATTGTAAATTATTTTTAAAATCATAAAAATTTAGTGCATTGGGATACAGCTTTCCATCAAAATGCATCAGAATGTACATTGCTTTTTCTTCTCGAAGGTATAAAATTTGAAATTGTGCTGCTTGCAGAAGTTAATAATTTTGAGTTAAAAATGTAATTGAATGTCGAGATTGTTGCCAGCGTATGTATGCCATCACCATTACTCACAAACGTGCTTTATCTCTATAAATTATATTAGCTTCTATATTTAAAAAAGTATATATACTTTACATTTTTTCCTGGACATTGTATAGATTTTTATTTAACAAAAAATTAAAGCTTGAATATAAATGAAAGAATAGTATTTTGTTTTTGATTTACTTAAGAAAGATTTTAACCTTGAATGATATACATGGACTAAAACATGGCAAAAAATAACAAATTCCGTCAGCATGACTTTTTCTCAAATGCCACATTCTATTTATTTCCTTATTTATAAATTTATTTTGCTAAATCTTTTGTTTTGGTTAACTATATTTTATAGCTGCCAGTTACACTTGTTAACAAGTAAACGATTTTTGCGTTTTGACATGTTAATAGTTATAATAAAAGTAGAAAGAGAAAATGGAAACCGAAACGTAGTAAAATTCCGTTTTTTGAAGTCACAATGCAAAACTGACGAAAAAATTTCCCTTATAAAGAATCATCTTATTCAGCTGCCAAATAGCTACTTTTTAAACCGTTCATTTTAGGATTAAATCGAAAACATTATTTTAAGTATTCTTCAAATGTGTCCATCATATAAAAATCCATTTACGTTAGTAAATTTATTAAGTAAACTGAACTAAATAAAAATTTTTATATGATGGTTAGCTCCTAACATTTTATGTAGAAAAAAATTCTCCACGTTTTAATAAAATAAAAAATCATATTTTCATGACAAAATATGAGTTGTGGTATTTTGTATGGTATGAATTTACCGTGTTTTTCGGCATTGAAAACTTGAAGAGGGATTCATGAATACAAACATTTAGTCTTTACAGATAAATTTGTTTATTCTTTACGACTAGAATTTGTTTTTTTAACAATTAGAAATACACGTGCATTTTAGACAAATTTGTAATCTACAAATAAGGAGAAATTCTTGATTTGTTTCCAAGCTGTATGTGTAAACAAGCCTTTGAAAATTTTACCGAAGTCACAATAAATAAATACATGAAAACACCGCAGCTGGATGATTTTTTTAATTGGAGACTTACGTCGCGTAATTTATATTATTTCTTCTTTATGAACGTACTTAAACTTCAAAGACAAGAAATCAATACTTTAATTTAGTGAAATAATTGCAGCAGATGTGGACACCCCACGCTGAAAATTAAAATTGATTTACATACCTAAATAATGATTCTGATAATGTTATGTCAAAAACTGAATTTTAATGAAACCACTTTTCGAGAATTACCATGTTCAGTAAAGTAAATGGAATACATAAAAATTAATGAAGTGCCATAAAATGTAATGAATCTTCATTAGCAAGGTACGGTTTTTATATAACTTTTAATATTATAAACAAAAAAGGACTTCATTAGATTATGAAAAATACCAAAAAAATAGTAATCAGTTTATTTTATTTTATTTTTTTTAGCTTTCTAAGCTTTCAAATTTTTTTTTTTTTTAATTCAAAACTGCCTGAAAGTGCACTTTTGCAGTTTATTATAAATACAAAACTGTTTCAAAGAGCACTTTTTCATTTTACTATAGGGTAACTCTAGGAAAGATGGCCATAGAGGAGAGATGGCCAATCTAAATGGCCAATCTCCAAAACTTTATCATAGATTGCAATATAAATATTGTTCGTATGAAATAGTTTAACGAATTTATTTATTGCGGCGTGCAGTTGTGTTTGTCGATTATAAAAAGTAAGTGTAATTTTAATGTAAATTAAATAGGTGGTTGAATATTTTTTTGACTTAAGTATCTATATGTTTTGCAGTATGTACGTTAGGTATATTTTTTACTATATGGACTTTTAAGGCACGTATCTAATCTAAGCTTTACTTCTAAGACTAAAGCAAAGACGTACACTCGTGGGAAAAAAAGTAACCCCCCCCCTACTAACTCCCCAACAAATTATCGTAGACAAAAGTTACTGGTACCGAACTATTGTAAATAAAGTCTACTTTTAAATGACGTATATAAAATTTGCTTAGGGGGCCATCTATATATTAAAACGAATCCAAACTTCATTTCATTCAATGGCAATACCCAATTTTAACGAGATATTTCAAATCTTTGGTTCAAACTATGCCCAGACACCAAATGTCAAGTCATTTGAATGATAAGTTTTTGAATTATGAACATTCAAAATTGGGTGCTTCTAATGTTAAATTACATTTTCATATTTTTATTTATAACTTCTGAAATTATACTCCCAATGTTTTAATTTTTTGTGTAGCAATAATACTAATTATACCCTAACATAAATACGTTGAATTTGCAATTTTTATGATTGTCTGATATTAATTATGAATTATGAAATTAATATTAAAAAAATTATGAATTGCAACCTACAATTTTTCTGATGGATTCAGATTTATTGAGTCCTGCTTTATGGAAATCCAAAATTTCACATTTTTCTTCCAAGCAGTTTTCAAATTATTCTTAAAAACGGCAAAATGATAGTTTAAGAGGCCGTCTATGATAGAAGTGACTAAATATCTTGAAATTTCTTATGCTATCATGTAATCTAACAAGCATAATTAACTGCTTAAGGTGCCTTGATCAAGAAGGGAGCTCTCTCGGTTAACAATTGAGTACCGAACTTCAATTTGGATACAGACCTTAAAATATGCTCGTTTTAAAATAATTAATTTCTCGGAAACTTATGGTACGAATTGCATAAAAATTTGTTTTTAGACAAACTGAAGGGTGTAGAGTTCATTTATGCTTTCAGAATTGTGTACTGCTATTGTAAAAAACAAAGTTATGTTTCGTTTTAATATGTAGATGGCCTTCTAAGCAAACTTTATATGCATCATTTAAAAGTAGACTTTATTTCCAATCGTTCGGTACCAGTAACTTTCTTTTACTATAATTTGTTGAGGAGTTAGTAGGGGGTGTTTACTTTTTTCTCCACGACTGTACAATGGCTATTGGTGCTTTAAATTTAGCGACCATCAGTCCTTCAATTTCAGGAGAGATGGCCACCTGAAATCTAGGAGAGAAGTCCATCTTTAATCAATATTTCAAAATTATACTTTGTGATGATTTTAACTAAGTATAATTAAACTTAAAATACATGTATAACGTTTGCGTTTTCAAATATATTAATTCTTATAATTATTTAAATTTTAACTAATATAAATATTTTAATAATAATAATAGTAATATAATAAGACCTAACGGTTTATTTGTTTCAGAAAATACTGAAAAACGTCGGAAACTTTCATAAAGAAAACTGATAAAGTTGATAAATAAACTAAATTAACGTAATAAACCTACAATTAACACGAGGAAAAAAACACGACAATTCTAATAGCGAAGAAAATGAAGCACATTTAAATTATCAGATTCTACAGATTCCGAGTAAATAGAATTTATATTAGGATCACTGTGTTGGTTGTGCAAAACAATATAATATCACATCCAAAAATAATGTCTGGATACAATGCATAAGATACCTGAAGTGGTTTCATGAAACGTGCACAAATTATCAAGACTTTTGCCAAGCATGTGGTAAGATTTTACGAAAAGTGAAGTGTTGAAAGTATACTTCAAATTTTGTTTATTCGAGTTTTGTTCACTCATTTTCATCATATAACTGCATCTTTACAAATTGCTATAGGTTTTTCATGATTAACTGTATGAAATGTGTTATTTGTTTTGCTATTTAAATTACCTTTTTTATTCTTGTATTGGATGGCCATCTCTCCTCGGCTTTAAGGAGAGATGGCCAACTGCCATTTAAATTTCAATGTTGTTTAACACTTTTTGCTTTCAATATTTATTTTTTTTTCATAAAATTTTATGAGTGTACAGTAAACTCTCAACTATCCGGCCTAATGTGTCGGAAGGGTAGGTCGGATAATGAAAATGCCGGATAGGCCGGAGTTCTAAAAATATTTACTCACCTCGTGCCCTCCCCCCGCTATGATATTTATAACACGTGTTGCGCATATTAAGATAAGTTTTATATATGCAGTACACACAGTTTCATAAGAAGCAAAACATTAACATAAAACGTAATCCTAATTCGTGAAAAAATGAGTGAATCTTATTTCACTATTTATTAATGAATGATTGCAAAAATATGAAACGTTATGCATAAGATAAGAGTCAAAATTTACATTTTTTAGTTTTAAAAAAGTCCTTAATAGAGGACTGCTACTCCCTGTTAGCCCTATTCCGCGACGCACTGTCTTTCCATTTACGCAAGCAGACGATATCAAGTGCACTGTAAAAAAAAACGACATTTTTACTGTACAAAGTACTGTTCATCCCGCGCACAAACTCGATCACAGTGAATGTGCTGTATCTTTCTTTGGTTTCCCGATTATACGAGGGTTACTCTGAAATTATTGAGATACGTGCAGACGAGAATTTACAAAATAAAAATAACGGTTTAATTTAAAAATACAAAGTATTTTAACACATCAGACGATTTTTTACCGACTTACTTCAACTTGTTTAGCGTAGAATAAATTTAAACAGAAGAGAAAATGGAGATGACGCGAGAACATTTTCGCGCTATTATTTTCTATGATTTTAAAGCAGGATTAAATCAAGAAGAATGCGTTCAAAGGTTGAAATTAGCATTTGGTGATGAATCTCCAGCTCGTGTTACTGTATTCAGATGGTTTAAAGAATTTAGCAGAGGTCGCAATTTTCTTCAGGATGAAGAACACACAGGAAGGACGCCGTCGGCAGCAATCCCGGATAATGTGTCTGCCATACAAAAAATGTTAATGGATGATAATCGCGGTACCTATCAAATGATACAGAAGGAACTTAAC
Organism: Maratus speciosus; assembly: GCA_963932465.1. NCBI lineage: Eukaryota > Metazoa > Arthropoda > Arachnida > Araneae > Salticidae > Maratus > Maratus speciosus. The sequence goes on along the minus strand of OZ010795.1, from coordinate 104,165,412 downwards.
ATTGGATCCGCAGCCATACACAAAATTATTAATGAAGAATTGTATATGAAAAAAGTAGTTTGCCGTTGGGTTCTCCATAATCTAACTGAGCACCAAAAAGAGGAGCGTGTCAGAATCAGTAAAGAAACTCTTAAATTGCTAAATGATGGTGGCCACCGCATCATTTCTAAAACTGTAACGGGTGATGAAACGTACATACCGTTTTTTGACATTCCAACAGGTCAACAAAGCAAAGTATGGGTCTTTGAAGATGATCCCACGTCGACAATGGTGAAAAGACAACGCGCACTGAAAAAGTGATGTATGCCGTTTTCTTCAGAAGTACGTGATTGGTCAAAGCCATCAAGTTGGAAGGACAGAAGACAGTAACAGCAAACTGGTTTACCGCTAAATGTCTTCCAGAAATTCTACAAGAAGTGAATGTTAGGGGACTAATGCTTCACCATGACAATGCATCTTCACATACAGCCGGATTAACAGTTGAGTTTCTTAAACAAAAACGAATTAAAGTGATAGTACATCCGCCGTATTCATCTGATCTAGCTATGTGTGACATTTGGTTATTCTTTAATCTAAAAAAGAACTTACGTGGACGTCGTTTTCATTCAGAAGAAGAGATTGATGTGGCTACCAATGCATTTTTTCATCTATTCCAAGAAATGAATGGCTTGAGGCATTTAATCTGTGAAAAATTCGTCTACAAATGAGCATTGATGCTGGAGGAGACTACTTTGAACACATCTAAAATTTTGTAAGTATAACTTTAAAAACCTAGTTGTATCTAAAAAAATTCAGAGTGACCCTCGTATAAACATGAAAAATAACGTAGTTGCGTAAAATTGCCAGTACATTGTGCTGTTAATTTTACGCAACTACTGTATTTTTCATGTTTATATAATCGGGAAACAAAAGAAAGATACAGCACATTCCCTGTGATCGAGTTTGTGCTGACAAATTTACAGTGGTTTTTTTACAGTTAATGCCTGCTGACTAATGTACTTCAGTACTCCCTCAATCTTCTTGAACCCTTGCGAATATGGAATGAGATTTTTCCTGCAATCCTTTTAATCTTTTTGTTCTGATATTTCTCCCGCTGTCAACAGTTCTAAGATATCGTTTTCAATTAATTCATTTATTTCGTCATTTGCCATGCATTCTATAATTTATTCTGCATTGACATCGTCATAGCCCGTCATATTTTTCAGCAACGGAAGAAGCGTATCGATCTCATCTCTCATTGCAGTTTCCCATACTGGTTTATGTTTACCCTTTTAATCCAAATGGATGTTCCAAGACATTGTAATTACTATGTTTGGAATTTCTTCCCATTCTTTTGGCATCAACCTGGAAAGAAACCAGCCTGCCTTGGACGCTTGCAACATTCATCATTCTTTAATAGGCCGGATAGTCGAGAGTTTACTGTTTGTTTAAGAATTTTTAATATGCATCAATATTTCTTGTATCTGCATTCTAAGAATTTTTATTTCAATCTTTAAGAACTATGGCCATTTATCCTACAGTTACCCTAAATACAAAACATGAATTTGAAACAGTTTGTATAGAAAATATTCCAAAGTAAATTCTCTAAAATTAGCAATTTTGCAATATCGCATAATATAGGGTGGTATAAAAAAATTTCGGAGTTAAATGTTTAAGCTCCAGTGCACAAGTTCGCACTTCCAGAAATAGTGACCATCGATCTGGATAATGTTGCGTACATAACACAATAAAACAAGACAAATGTTTCTCAATTTAAGAAAATATAACATAACCACAAACGAATATATACAAAAACCTACTCCGAGTTACCCACTATATCGAAAAGCGTTCTTTATCTTTAGAAATTGGAAAGCAGCGGCTAAGTTGGCAGAGCGTGGGGCTCGTAGCCGACAAGTTGCGGGTTGGAGTCTCGCCGCCAGCCAAAAATCCGCCATGTATGCTAATGGCGCCTGGTGCATGTAAAATCCGGCGTGGGGTAAAGTCCTCCGAGTTTTCTATGAATTATATCACCAGAGGTCCAAACTGGTGAAGATCTCGTCACCTGATCAAGGTTCTAAATTGCTACATAAACTCGAGTAGCGATGATCATGTGACGAATAACCTAGTTGTCAAGTACAGTCAAAAAAATTCTTTAGAAATGGTCAGAAACCGAAATGTTTTCGAAAGTAAAAGACGCACTTTTAAAAGTAAAGTTTCTTTTACTGTCAGTGATGTTTGAAAACGTTTCTAAATAGATTTTATAAAATATTTATCACTTTGCTCAAGGTGGAAGATATTATACTCGGTGCTACCAACTCTAAAATAACCATATTCATAATCCGAGAGCCGATAGCATAAAAACCTATGTTATCAAGAGCAAGAAAAAATACCTTTATTCTATCGAAGAGTAGAAGTAGGGAAATCTAATGATCCATGTCTGCCAGAAGTGAAGTGGTGCATAAGCCAAAAATGAATACCAGTATTTGTTGACGCGTAGGTTTATCATTGTGTTTGCCCTACAAACAAAGATATGAAAACATGGAGGACTAGGAGCAGGAAAACACAATGATAAACCTATGAATAAACCACTGGTGGTATTAATTTTTGGCTTATGCACCACTTCATTTCCGGCAGACAGGAATCATTAGATTCCCGTACTTCTACTCTTCCATAAAATAAAGGTTTTTTTCTTGTGCTTGATAACATAGGTTTTTGTGTTGCCGGCTTTTGAACTATCAGGTTCAAAAAATATATTTTAAACAAATATGATAAATGAGCAGAATTTACATTAACTTTAAAATGAATACTATATTTTGTTATTCTTGCGTGCATAATTTTAGTTAAGCAGATGAAAATGTTCAATTGAAAATCGATAGCACCCTAAAAACTATTATTTCGTTTTCAGAAAACTAATTAACTCTTTTGTGGTCATATGTCTAATCTCAGCCACAAAAGCATTGTTACCATTCCAGTCGCATGCCACTCTCAGACACCGCAGAAAAGAATCCTACTGATATTATATTACATTAAGTTGACAATCTTCGGAGATCGGAGAGACCGGGGCAAGATGACGAAAGTCTTAATTTTTCAGTTTTCCACTAGATGGCAGCATCAACCGGACACTTCTGGCTCTCCTACAGGCTGTTCGTTAAACAATAGTATAGAGACGTTGAAATCGCCATTTTTGTGTTTGTTGTGAATCTTGGATTATTTACCGCTGCCACGTTATAACTTTTATGCATGTATAAATAAGCTCTGCTACAGATACAAATAAGATATATCGTTTCTCTTTAATATTTATGAGTAACTTATCTTAGATACTACCTATTATCATGAATAAATATCAATTACACGCCTTCCTTCATGGAAATGAAAACGAGTATTTTTAAACAGGCAGTCCGGGGCAAGATGACGAGCTCGTCATCCTGAGACCCTGGTAGTAGAAAACCAACTTATAAATTCTCCAGAAGAAACAGAACTTATGGAAAATGCTGATTTCGATGCACCGAAGAAGCCTGTTAGTGTTTTTGATTCCAAACCATTGCCTAAATCAACACAATGTGAGAGGAAAAATAAAAAATACTGAGCTCAAGCATTCTTACAAGCACGCCCATCAAAGAAATGTTAGAACAAAGGGAAAAGCAGAAGGAGGAACAGGGGCGTTTAAAAAAACAGAGAAAAAATGCCCGTGAAGGTAAAAAGAGTGTGAAAAACTGAAACTAATTTCCTGTAGGCCTACATCTATTAAATCCAGGCCAAACAGTCCAGTTGCATCAACTTCAATGCATAGTGAATTCAGATGTCCTGCTTGTGACGAGGAATATCGCGACCCACCAACAGAAGAATCGATCCAGTGCTGTAAATGCCGACAGTTGTGGCATGAGGAATGTTCCAATTATGAAAATGGTATTTTTATTTGTGACTGTTGTTAGCTGCACAACTAAACACTTCAACATTACGTTACAATGCATTATGCTAAATTTGATACATTGTAAGATGTAAAAACACAGTTATCATTTGTTAAAACATGTAACATATTCAAAAGATAAAATATGTTCAACTTTTTACAGTTTCGTCATCTTGCCCCAGTACTGGGGCAAGATGACGATTTGTTAATGCTATGAAAAAATAAAATTATCCTTTATTTTCTTTTATTTAAAAAATTAAATGGTAATATATTTAATACTACAAAGGAATACTCTATAAATTCATGTGAAATTAAATTTATAATACTTAAAAATAAATTAATAAACAACAAAAATTGTTATCAGTCATCTTGCCTCGACCTCCCCTACGTAGAGTTCGAAAAAAATATTTTACAAATTGCCCGTAAATGTCATTAGGCATTTTCACTTCTTAAAATGCTTTTAAAATAATACTCTAAAAAGACAAAATAAAGTTATCGAAAGGAGTGTACCGTGATATTGAAAATAGTTTAAACAAGTAAGAAAAAATCATGCGTCAAGCATAGATTATGAAACACTTTCCAAAACATTTAGAATAATGTACAAAAACTCCCCCGTTTTAAAAATTAATATGTTACGTCTAATTCAACCATATGGAAACGCATAATACACTTCAAAATCCAATTTCAGCTGTTGCCGTACACAATTGGAAATTATGCGAATTTTTTCCGCAGCGCTGTACACAATATATTGATTTGAATCTATTAACTACATGCATGCAACATTTAGTTGACTTAACAGATACATATACCTCAGTTGAAAATTTACCTTCAGCAATTTCCTCTAATAAGGAGAACCGTACGTGAATACTTTTGTGCAGCCCTGTATTTGTGGTATATAATTTATATATAACGAGTAAGATGCAAAAAATTCATTAAATTTTGAATACTGTACTATAACCGATTTCTTTTGTGTGTCCCTGTAAATGAATAAAAAATGCTATGAATGCCCTGTTCTAACGTGATCTTAGTGAAATTCAGCGATTTATATCAGTTTCAATAAATTTGAAATAGCATAATGTCATTAAAATACACTGCAAACGATTTTCCCCAATATATAATAATGTAATGGAATACTTTTGAGTGCCCCTGTAAATGAACGATTAATCCTACATAATTCGTGTACAATACCAAACATGCTTTCGTGACCCCAAATAACCTTTATCAATTTCATCAAAATCCGAGTATGTTTACGGGAGTTAATGCGTAAACAGACGGACTGACGGACACACGACCAGACAAACCGAATCTATAAACACTTTTCAACTTTGTTGGAAAGTGTTAAAAAAGATAAGATCTAAGATGTAATGACTCAAGATAGTTTTGTATGTTAAAAAAGAAAAATGAAGGGCTGCTCTGACGGAGACCTCACCATAGAGAATTATAAAATATAAGATTTACATAAAATTATAACGTGTTACTGTTTTACGTATATCTAAAGTTTAAACTAGTCGGATGGGGCAATCCCAAAACTTTCTTCTACCTCAAAAATGTTAATACTTCAAAATTCACTATAACAGTGCCAAAATTAAATGGCAATCTATGCATCATAACAACGTCAATTATTGCGTGATTAACACTAAAATCTAATCAGCAACAACTTTTGTCAATGCCTAGCTGAAACCTAAGTTAGAAGAAAATTCGTGCACTAGTTCTTGAGATATAGCTATTGAGGAAAAATGCAGCATAGGAGTGCAAGGTGTTAGTCGATTTACGCCAAGACATAAACAGCCCCAATTTACATCAAGGATTAGCTGAATCTGAAGTTTGATGAAAATCCGCGCTTTAATTCTTGAGATAGAATATCGCTATTGCGAAAATCGTGAAAGATGTAGAATATCAGCGCCACCTGTAAGGAGATTCAGACCAAAATGCAAAAAGCATCAATTCATGTCAAGGACTAACCTAATCGGAAGTTTGATAAAAATCCATGTATTAGTTCTTGAGATAGAGCTATTGCGAGAATCGGGGAAAACGCAGCGCCACCTGTTGGGAGATTTACACCAAAACGTAAATATTACCAATTGCATATCAAACATTAACTGAATCTGAAGTAAGATGAAAGTCCGTGCATTAATACTTGAGATAGAGCTATTGCGGAAATTGTGAAAAATGCAGCATAGCAGCGCCACCTGTTAGGCGATTCAGACCAAAATGCAAAAATCATCTATTCCTGTCAATGATTAATCTAATCTGATGTTTGATAGAAATCCGTGCATTAATTCTTGAAACAGAGCTATAATAGTAATTGTGGAAAATGCACATTGCAGCGCCACCTGTTGAGCAATTTACACCAAAATGCAGAAAACATCTATTCATGTCAAGGTTAACCTAAACTTAAGTTTTATAGAAATTCGTTCTTGAGATAGAGCTATTGCGGAAATATCGAAAAATGCAGCATAGCAGCGCCACCTGTTGGGCCATTCAGACCAAAATGCAAAAAGCATCCATTCATGTCAAGGATTAACCTAATATGAAGTTTGATAGAAATCCGTGCATTAGTTCTTGAGATAGAGCTATTGTGGTAAATGTGGAAAATGCATCATAGCAGCGCCAACTGTTGAGCGATTTACACCAAAAATTAATCAGCATCAATTTATATCAGGGACAAACTGAATATAAGTTTTTATTATATTCCGTGCATTAGTTCTTGAGATAGAGCGCCCACAAAATTTGTGTCACATACATACAGACAAACATATAGACAGGCAGACAGACAGTCACAGGCTCACACGCTCACAGACAGACATTTTGTAAAAACAAGTTTTTTGGAATCTCTGGCCACTAAAACGTGAAAATCCGTTGAAAACCGGAGTACGTAAATTTTCATGAAGAAAGTAAAACGGATTAATAAATTTTGTTTTTCCGTCATATTCTTGCATATAATGTATCACTCTTCGTTCAACCAAAATTGATTCCAACCAGCATGAGACCTTTGTATAAATTTAATACGACAGCAAAGGGTGAATATAATATAAAAACTACTCGGAAAGTTTTCCAAAAATCAGTGGCAGCAAAAGTAACTTTTATGAACTCTTCTTTAAATCACGAAATCATATTCTTTTCTCGGAGTTTTAAAGATAAAAATTGCTTTTCGAAAATGTGGGTGAGTCGGAAAAAATGATTTTTATATTTCCCTTACTGGTCATGTTATATTCCCGCAGATTAAGAAACATTTATCTTTATTTTATACAGTTTAGAAACACGGGTTTGTTGTGAGTGTGTTATTTTATCGGCATGCATATCTTCCACAGAGGGATTCAAATGGCAGCTGAACTCTTGGAGCATGAAAAACTGCATTCCCTTGCAAAATTAAAAGATATGAAATGAAATCATTCAATTGTGGTAAGCTAGTTTTGACGTATAGGAACTGTTATCCACGATGCGAAATATTTAATGACAACTCATATTTAAAATTACACATGCTGCATATTACATCAGGTACTAAATTCTGATTACAAAATTAGTACAAAATTAGTTTATAAAATTCAAACTCAGAATCACGACCTTTTTGTAGCATCAAAGAGAAAAAAACAGGTAGTGACATCTCTCCATTAAAAAAATCTCCTTAACCATTTACCTTGCAAGAAGTCAAACAAAACTATGCGGAAAATAAAACCGCGATAACTAAACTTTTTAATATTTATACTCTATAAGAAAATAAACGGTGAAATGCGAGTATTACTCTTGCTCAAAGGGTTCCGTACAGTAAATATATGAATTTTTAACTGCATTATTAAAAAAATGGTTGCTAAAAGAATAATAAGACTTTGTAAAACACTATACAACGTAAGGCTGGCTATAGCTGTATATACTAGAAAAGTATCAATACCATTACAGTTCAAAGAGATATGGAGCCTAAATAATTTCATGTATTGCTCTTCTGCATAACTCTTTTTCTAATATTATCCTAATATATTTATGATGAACTTAATTCGGTCCTGAAAATAAAAGTACTTAAATTTCATTTGGCATTTCAAAAACTAAATCCATCGTAGTAATAATCTTTTCTTTTTTCAGTGTAGCTAAAACAAAACCCTTGTTCAAAGTTTAAAATTGGCTTTGTGCTAAGCGCGTCTCGTAAAGAAGTCGCAAAGATGCAATGCCACTTTGGTTCCGGCCGCGTTTTTCCAGATAGGGTTTTAATAAACTTTTAAAGATAAGAGAGGCGTGTTAAATGATCCACTCAATGAAAACTAGTAGCGAATTCCACAGTATTTGCGTGATTTATTCTAATTAAATTAGTCTGTTTTTAAAAATTTGACGTTTATTGCTTTTATAATGCTACTGGGCATTGCATTGCACAAATGTATCATTAAAATTGTTATCTAGGTTTTAAAATCCTATAGTGCATAGAGTACGCCTCCCCTGTCATTATATAAGTCCAAACCACCCATGTCTTTAAAGGTTAATATCTCGGCTAATTACCTACGAGTTTTTTCCTATAATCATTATGGACATCATTATAAACAATACTTTTATACTTCTGCTACAATAGGCAGCTCCAGTGCTTCTCAACACCTTTGCTGAATGCCCGCAAATCGAAATTTGTGTGTAACGGAAATAATGTTATTTTCTCAAAAACTTTGTGACCTAGCGTAATCGCTATCCTTTTCTTGCAAAGTTTAAATTAACATCTATTACCACATAATTTTAATTTCAGTAGATTCGAAAATAGGGTGGTGGGGAGGGCATATGTTTGCACTACATTTTCGACGATATCTCTGAAAATATAAAACCTAAAGTTAAAAGAAATTTATTTTTTGAGTTCAGAGTTCCGAAAGCTTTCACAAGATACCCCACACAATATGCAATTAAAAGTTTTCTTTTTCTTTTTCAAGTAACTTAATTAGCCCTTCTACATTTTCCCTAAATATATTTGCGAATGTTTAAGAATCTGTAAATATGTGGGTTAATAGTCTTTATTACTCCCCCCTCCCCAATTTTAACTTTCCATGTTCCATAGTTTCGAGTAAAATGGCTGTGACAGACAGACACAGGAGTGATCTTTTAATGGCTCCGTTTTTACTTTTTAAGTACGGGACCCTAAAATGTAAAGATTAATTTTTAAAAAAAATAACGAACGGGTAATCTTTTGTATAACACTTCTAGGCATCTTTTGCGTAAAACTTTCAGAATTGCATGAAGAAATACAGATGATTGTTACTCATTACAGCCAAAGCATCTATAAGCCTGAATATTCAGAAGGGACTTTGATTTTTTTTTTTTTTTTTTTTTTTTTCGGCTAATTCACATATAATCTTTTTTTTCAGTAAATAGATAGATAGAAATGCTTAATTCATCTTTAAAAAGTTAAACTTAAACTTACACCATGTGCAAAATTATTTAAAAGATGAGACAATATTAAAAAGATGTTAAATTATTTTAATACCTTAGTACTTTCAACTATAAAAAACATAGTCTTCGTCAGAGAAATATAAGAAATACAATTGTTATTGACGTCTAATTTTAAAAATTCACGTAGATGGTGACGAAGGAGTGAAAGTGGAAGTCAATTTTTAGATCCGGAAAACATTGGGAAAATAAAACATGGATATAGATAAGTGGAATATTACTCGTTTTATGATTCTTTAAGCAAACTTAGCCAAATTCTGGGTATGTTGTAGTATAAAACGTCATTACAAACAGTATTTTCTTTAGTAATAATTTCTATTGATTCGCGGATGATTAAATCATGATAATTCTTTGAGGGATATATAATTTTTTCATCTTCGAAATTAACTTGTATATTCTGCTTCTGATTAAATCTTGACAGGGCTGTTGTATGTCGGTTATACTTTAAATCTCTCAAATGTTCTTTAATACGGACTTTAAATTTACTATGTTTTTTATAGTTGAAAGTACTAAGGCATTAAAATAATTTAACATCATTTTAATATTTTCTCATCTTTTAAGTAATTTTGCACACGGTGTAAGTTTAATTTTAATCTTTTTTCCTCTATTTTAATGATAGATTAATCTAGAATGAATTAGAAGGCACAGACTCAGAGATGCCAGGTACTTCACGCACACTTTCAGCAGCAACAGATGTTGAAGCAACTAGATCAGGGATGGCGAACCTATGGCACGCGTGCCGGACATTGCACGTAAGAAAACTTCTCTGGCACGCGAAAAAACTCATAGATTATATTCAGTTTATGGAGAACAATCCACTTTATATATATGTGTATATATTTTTTACAAAAATAATAGTTTTGTGTAACAGCTAGATAATTTACTTTAAAGTAATCCGTTAATGAATTAAGGTATTATAAATTTCAATGAAAGCTCCTCGTAGCGTCGTTTTCTGGCTAAACCATTCAACATATAGTGTTTTCTAAATCATTTTACTTCTCTATCAAATTTCAAAGGTTTTATTTTTGAAAATTTAATTTTAAGAGAGAGTTTGCATAGAGTAATGAACAGTCGTGGAAAAAAAAGTAAACACCCCCTGCTAACTCCTCAATAAATTATCGTAGACGAAAGTTACTGGTACCGAACGATTGGAAATAAAGTCTACTTTTAAATGACGTATATAAAATTTGCTTAGGGGGCCATTTACATATTAAAACGAATCCAAACTTCCTTTTTTTTCAATGGCAATACCCAATTTTAACGAGATATTTCAAATCTTTGGTTCAAACTATGCCTAGACACCCAATTTCAAGTCATTTGAATGATACGTTTTTGAATTAAAAACATCCAAAATTTAGCGCTTCTAATGTTAAAATACATTTTCATATTTTTATTTATAACTTCTGAAATTATGGTCCTATTGTTCTAATTTTTTGTGTAGCAATGATACTAATATACCCAAACATAAATACGCTGAATTTGCAATTTTTATAATTTTTTTTATATGAATTATGAATGATTTAATTATTATTCGAAAAAATTATGAATTGCAACCTACAATTTTTTGGATGAATTCAGATGTATTAAGTCCTGCTTTATGGAAATTCAAACTTTTACATTTTTCTTCCAAGTAATTTTCAAAGTATGCTTAAAAAACGGCAAAATGATGGAAGTGACTAAATATTTTGAAATTTCTTATGCTATCCTGTAATCTAACAGGCTTGACTGTTTAAGGTGCCTTGATCAAGAAGGGAGCTCTCTGGGTTAACAATCGAGTACCGAAATTCAATTTGGATACAGCCCTTAAAATACGCTCGTTTTAAAATAATTATTTTCTCAGAAACTTATGGTAGGAATTGCATACAATTTTTTTATAGATTAATTGAAGGGTGTAGAGTTCATTTATGCTGTCAGAATTGTGTACTGCTATTGGAAAAAAACAAAGTTATGGTTTGTTTTAATATGTAGATGCCCCCCTAAGCACATTTTATGTACATCATTTAAAAGTAGATTTTATTTCCAATCGTTCGGTACCAGTAACTTTCTTCTACAATAATTTGTTGAGGAGTTAGTAGGGGGTGTTTACTTTTTTTTCCCACGACTGTACGTAATTGACACGTTTCTACTTCAGATTAGCTTTTATTTTATTTAGGTTTAGGGCTTTAAGTTACTTTAAGTTTTAATATATTTAAGTTTTAATTTTGTAAATTGAACTTTAACTGGTATTATAAATAATTATGTATCTATTGAACCTGCTTCTACCTGAGGAACTAAAAATGATCTGATTCGGAAGTATACAATAAAAGAAAAACTCATTTATAGATTAATAATACAGAATTCGATGCGATATGGCTATATTATTGGTTAAAATGTTTCTGGCACGTTAGAATGTTGGTACATAATAATTTTTAAATATTCGGCACGCATACTCAAAAAGCTTCGCCATCCCTGAACTAGATCGTCAACAGAGTCAACTGGAGTCGTAAAAACAACGCTCTTCAGATTATAAAAATCAAGGACAGGAAACTGATCCAGAACGCCAATACAGGCAGTTGTTTTCGTATTTTTCGGGAATAGGTTTTACCAGAGTGACTCCAAGATGTTCCGATCGCCATTCGTAAACAACTGTGGTTTCAGCATGATGAGGTGTCAACCCATTTCAGTATTTTTGTGCTCAATTACCTCGATTGCACTTTTGGGCGCGTTTATGCTACGGTGATCTAGTCACTCGAATATCCTTTGTTGTTACTTGCGCGTGAAATACGTGGCATTTTTGAATCTGAACGCCTTTCCGTTCAAGTGGCGCTGCTAAGTATGTATTACTGTTTGTTGGCGCAGTTTTGAACATTTACTGTAAAAGATGCATTTGTTAACGATGCTGTCAATAGACATTCCTTTCATGAATATTTCCTATGTTTGTGCCTCAACGTGGCACTTGCGCCTATATATTCTTATGCAGAAAAGGAAAGTTACATTCTCCTCTATGGACCCTTAAATATTGTATCATGTGTTTGGAATTACTCGTGAAAAGAAAAAAAAAAAAGCAATTTAACAAATTACGACGACCATTTTGAAAATGATTTTTTTCGAAGACTAAAATTTAAGACATAAAAAATCGCACGGAGTTGATCCTACATTACGTGCGTCATGAATTAAACATTAATGGTGTTATTACACGTAAAAATTGCAAGCGACAAAAATCGTCTGCTACTCTCAGATTTCCTGAAACTTACGAATTATCCACCTGAAACTTACGTATTATCCAAGCATTTCATTGGCTGTTCGGGAAAAGGCTTTTCCATCGTAGAAATCTGACAGCCAATTTTAAATGAAATTTCATTCTTAAACTTCTAAACATCCCACAATATTACTTTTTACACCGTCGTATACGAAAAAAATGTACTTTTAAATTCAATTTGCTTGAAAGCTGTATCTCAATTTGTTTCTGAGTTATTAATTTTTTTTTTGTAGTTTTTTTTTTTTTTTGTCATAGTGGCAACAGAAGTATCCATCTCTGTTTAAAGTAAAGGGAAATACAGATTACTGCATAGACCAATCAGAAAACGAATAAAATGGAGATTCAACCAATAAAACGCCTCAGATATGTTTTTAATTTCCTACCCTGACAGAGAACAATAACCATTTTTCCAAATGGTTTAAAAAAAAAAAAAAAAAAAAAAAAAAAAAAAATCGAAATTTTCATTGAAAACAGCTTTTTGCTTAAATGATACATTTTTGAAACACCCCTGATACTTTTCTCAACTACTGTTCTCAACAAGCGCAAAACGTTTTGGCACATTTACAAATACATTTTTTTAGCGGAAAGATATAAAATTGGAAGGCCTGACTAAGGAAACGATTTGGAATAAAGTGTGTTTTCCATTTTTGATAAATAAATTACCTATAGAGTTATAAGCGATTTTGACCACGTGACAAAGACATTTCGCCCTTCGTTGAGTGGTTATTCTTCTTTCGCGCGTCAATTCGGTTCAAAACGTCCAGATTGATACTATTTTCGGAAAGATCTATTACGTTTAAAAAAAAAAAATTGGAAAACACAGTTCGATTACATAGTTTCTGAACAACAACACCTGCTACTTTCATGCATTTCCGGACAAAAATAAATTGAATCTTATGTCATAAGTTTTGGTTTTGAGAACAGCCTTAAAGTATTATATACGTTCTCAACTTAAAAAAAAAAAAAAGATTTTTTTCCTGATGGAAATTAAATCAAGCAAGCTCTAGAGTTGAAGTAAAAACGCACAAATACATGTTTTCGTTGCTACTCCTTTTATTGATTCTACTCCCTTATGAATGCTAAAATTCTGAATCATTGTTCAAAAATCACCAGAAATTTGTTTTGTTTTCCAAATTGCCGCCTATATATCTTCTGGCACATGTAATGATGGTGCAGGAAAATAACATGCACACAATACAAGTAAGGTGATGCAATGGAAGGCACCAACCGTCTGCACGCACCGACCGCGACATAATGAGAGGGGAACAAGAATGAGAGAAATACAAGCAACGAAAGAGGCTTGTAGTTTTCGTATATGTAACGAAAACATTTAAAATAAGCAGATTAGGACACCGGAGCTCCCAAAGTATGGCGCAGGAATAGTAAATTAAGTGTAAGTTAAAAAAAACATTGTCAGTATGTTTTTTTCTTTGAAAACTTTAAACACGATTTTCTGAAAACTATATATTTTTCAACATAGGTATCATGATAGTTTGAACAATTTGTAACATTTGTCGATAAAATTTGCGCTCATCTACGCATAATTAAATTTTCTAAGGGCTATCGAGTCATTTTTGAAAATTTTAATTTTTTATATTTTTTCGATAAGAGTAAATGTGAAAATGTTAGGCAAAAAATAATTATATTTTTAAAAAAGGTGTAACGTGCGCCACCCGTTTCAAAACTAAACTTTACCGATAATCACGTGACCGGCTTCCATGAGCTTCGCCGAATAAAAAATTCTGTTAGTTCGTTAGAATTCTGTTCTGTTTTGAGTGTGCTAACATATAAAAAGTTATATTAGCGCCAGTTATTATTTTGTGTATATATGTTATGTGCTGTTCTATTTCTTATGTGCCGTCTTACCAAGAATAAATAAAAAAAATATTTAAAATGTTTTACCCCGAGAAATTGATATCTTGAAATAACTTGAAATTTATGTGTGATTTGAATTTGAGCTAGCCCGACAATTGGCGCCCAACGTGGGGCCCGAAACCGAGTGAAAATGTTCGCAATATGATTTTTTCATTCTACAAAAAGCGTGATATATTTTTAATCATAAAGTGTTGTTTTCAACGAGCATGCAGAGAAAAAAAAAATTGGCACGACCGGTCGTCTGCGTGAGAAATATGTTCTGAAATGTTTCTACAGATTAATTGTGTTTCGTTACCTTTGTCATTTTCGTACATCGTCGTTTCACCATACAATGTGTGTGTTCTTATTTTTTCAAGTTGTAAAGTTCTACAAATTACATCGTTAATGTCCTAAGAAAATTCTAGGATATGTGTGTTTATTCTACAAAATATTTTGAACAAATAAGCGATTTTTAAATAGAATGGATCCATAATAATAAATCCAATTGGCACCCAACGTGGGGCCCGAAACCGAGTGAAAATGGTCGCAATATGATTTCTTTATTCTACAAAAAGCTTGATACATTTTTAATCCTAAATTGTTGTTTTCAACGAGCATGCAGAGAAAAAAAATCGCACGACCGGTCGTCTGCGTGAGAAATATGTTGTGAAATGTTTCTACAGATTAATTTTGTTTAGTTACCTTTGCCATTTTCGTACATCGGCCGTCGTTTCACCATACAATGTGTGTGTTCTTATTTTTTCAAGTTGTAAAGTTCTACAAATTACTTCGTTAATGTCCTAAAAAAATTCTAGGATATGTGTGTTTATTCTACAAAATATTTTCAACAGGTTTCGGACGTAATATGTGACCAAATGTAACCAAAATAATTTAAATACTTGAATCAATAAAAAACAACGATTTTTTTTTTCAAATTATTTTACTACGTTCTTTAAAAAAAGAAAAATATATATATATCCAATATATGTCAATTTTTCTCCGCCTAGAACATATTTAACACCTTAAATATTATAATTTTGTATTTAAAAAAATTTACATTTTCCATGTCAGATCGGTTTTTTTATTACATTTTTAGAGAAAATTGGATTTTGATTATCTCTCTATTGTGCAAAAGAAAAGACAAAAAGTTTTGTTACAATATTTTGATTGTATTTGAAAGTGCTTCATAATGTATCCGTGATATACGATTTATCATTCTAGTAACGTATCTCGTAACAGAGGTAAATGTCTTTATTACATTTTAGAAAACATAGATTTAGAAAAATTAACACTTAAATATATCAGACATTCTTATTTAAACTCTCTTGTATTTTGCTTCAAATTTTAACTTACCTTGTAACATGAATAATTGTTTAGATACACTATTTGAAACTAAAAATAATAGCGCGTCAATATTCTATAATTATATTCTAAATTTCGTATACAAGATGCATTTTAAGGCTTTTAGTACTTTGTACATTGAATGAAGTCAAACAGGTAAACTATTTCCTTCGGGTGATAGCCACAACAAGGGACTTAAAATTCATGAGGGAAACATATCTTTTAAAACTTTCCGAACGAAAGTATCACGTTTTACATTTTGTAAAATTTCTTACTTTAGTAGTTTCTTGAAATTTATTGCTGCTATAACTTAAGATGTTGTTGCATGTAATAAAAATACTGCTGATCCTGACTTTTATTTAGTTCCTTGTTGAAGAATTTTAAATAAATTAATAATTGATATAATAATAAAAATAATTGTGATTAATGAATTTCTTTCTCCTGAATTACGATTACGAAGATATAACAAGAAGTAATAAATAAAAAAAAATCGGGAGAGATTCTGTTCGACATTTCAAACACTGCTGTTTGCGTACATGAAGTACACATTTATTGAAATATAAGCCATGTTCAACCGAATAGAGTGGCCTACCAAAAGGTGTTAGCGTACCCCCGATTAGCGTGCATCACTCCCGATAGGAAAACTACTAACTGCTATTCACAAATAAGTAGAGAAAATGAAATCCGTTAGATTTGACAGTTGCGCACATCGTTTCAGAACGTAACCCTTAAATACGTGATTTTTTATTTTCTTTCGAAAATTTTTTATATGATTCTCTGAAAGGTTTATTACACAGGAAAAATAACGAAAAAAATCACAGATACATTTTTCATATAATCCGACAATCTTATCTTCTATTGCACATCTGCAATACAAGTAAGAATTACTGCCTTGTGGCTGTTTTACTCTAAAATATTGCAAATTAGTAAATATTTTAATAAATATATCTCCAGATACCTTATTTTATATTATTATTTATTTTATATAACTTAACCTTTAACCCTTTAATTCCCATGATAGGATACGTTCTAGAAATTACGTATTTCAGAGAATCTGACTTTACACCAAAAAGTTTCAATAGTTAATTTCGCTGCTTTATTTAAATAGTAACGCCTGTTAATAATTAAATCAAATATTGCTATTTTAATTTTCTGATATGAATTATGGATATACGAATAAAAAAATCTATTAAATTCAAAACATGATGCATATATGCAAAGCTGCGCACTAAAGGGTTAAGTCGTTAACTCTACGCTAGTAATGCTGGATTACATAGCCGAAATATAGGTTGTTCATAAAACAATGTCCCAATTTCAATGGTATATTATAACAGTTTAATTTTGACGATTTACAGCAAACCCTACTTCAAATTGAAGGAAAACTAACCTAGTTTTTTTACAAATGTTTAATATATGCACCTTTAGTTATATGGCACACATTCACGGACGATCAAAAGTGTCTGTACAGGATGAATGTCAGAGCATGTTACCTGCGTAGTCCCAAGGAATGTGTTCGGAAATCAAGTTCTGAACTTCAGTTGCCTGATCGTGTCGGCATTCTGCCACTATCTAATAATTTTCTCGAGTTTAAGTGGTATTAAGACACAAAGCTTCAAAAAAAAAAAAAAAAAATTATTTACATTTTTTAGATATTAAACTGCTCTCTTTTCTTAACCTTTTAATATAATTGTTTCCGTGAAATTCTCATTAGAACAGAAGTTATGGCTTTTAGAATTGTACTAGCTCAATAGCTAAAGCGGCGTTTCCGAAACTTTGGAGTCATTTTTCTCCAATCAACTTTTTTCGGCATAACGCTTAGGATATCTCAAAAACTTCTGAATATTTTTTCTTAAAATTTTCCAAACATACGTTTCATGTTAATTTGTATGAAGTGAACCTAAAATTTCCCTTTAATTTTTCAAAAAAATATTTTCTAGGTGATTATGTTGTTGAAATTTTATAAATTTTGTATTAGCTATTTGCAACTTTGTATTTAAAATATAAAAAAAGCTTTAAATGCAAATTTTTGTTAGGTTCAGTCTAATTTTTAAAATCTGAAGTATAAGTAGGTACCAAAATGTTCATTCTAGTTACAACATTTATTTTGTAATCGTCCGCGTAAGCTATTATACCAATTTTCTGCTCGTCAAATATCTCACAGTTTGGAGATCCCTGTAAATGCTAACTCTGCATCTTGCAATTTTTTAAATACATAAAATGAAAAAGAAACGTTCTTATATCTTTCATCTCAATAAAAATTGTGATTTAAAATAATATACATTTTAAGATATTAAATGTTGAAAATGGTATCTTTTTTTAAAATTATTTCTAATTTTAAGAGTCCTGAGACAAGACAATACAGAATTGAAGGGACTATTGCTTCCATTACTGAGAGCTCGTTAACCTAAATGTTGGAAGAATTGGAATTGAGGTTGGATATGTGCCGTATAACTAAAGGTTCACATATTAAACATTTGTAAGAAAAACTATGTTAGTTTACCTTCAATTTGTTGTAAATACACAGTAAAAAAACCACTATAGATTTGCCAGAACTAACTCGATCACAGTGAATGTGCTGTATCTTTCTTTGGTTCCCTGACTATATTAACATGGAAAATACAGTAGTTGCGTAAAATTAACAGCACAATGTGCTGACAATTTGGACGCATTTTTTTACAGCACAAACTGCTGGTGTCCAAATTGCCAACACATTGTGCTGTTAATTTTACGCAACTACTGTATTTTCCATGGTAATATAGTCAGGAAACCAAAGAAAGATACAGCACATTCACTGTGATCGAGTTTGTGTGCGAGATGAACAGTAATTTGTACTGTAAAAATGTCGTTTTTTTTTTACAATGTCGTCTAAATTTAACTGTTATCTATTTGAACTCAGTTATTCTTTTAAAGGGCATCCTGTATTTATCCCACCTGTCGCATTTCCTTGGTGATTTTTGGTATAAAATAAGCCGCAAACTGGTTTGAAAAAAGTTTAAAATGTGTTAAATATCTAATCCATCTGTTGACTTGTACGAAAATCTAATATTTCTTCTAAGGATGGCTTATGATATATTCTCCAAATGGGAGCTTGGAGTTATCACATTTACTCACACCTATACACGTAAATAATAATTACAATACTTTTCTTACACTACATTTTCGGTATGTAAATGTTTAAGTAATGCGCGTTTACTGCTCAAATACGTTAACTGTTGTCGTAGACCTCATATAATTAAAACTATTTTTCTGCACTATTTTAGTAAGATTGGTTTGGTGCAAAAATAATTTTATTGTTGTAAGCATTGTTATGACGCTATTGTTGCCAACGTCAATCTTGTTTGACTGATTTCTGTAATATTTAAAACCTTAGCAAGAGCAGATTTTTGTTCGTGGGGCCGGAAATACGGCCCCTTAAAATACGTACATTTTCATCGACGAAGAACTTGTGTGCAACAACTGGAGGAAAATCATTTCGAAAGAAAAGTATCGGAATTCGTTGCAAGATTTAACTCAGGCAGACAAGAAACAAAATTAAATAAAATTTTGTAAAATATAAGAATCATTCATTAAAAATACGAATAATCGTGACACTAAAATTAAGATAGCACATGATTGTAAAGAAATACATAAAAATTACTGAGGATTAACATTATAGAGCAGTATAGTCGATCTGCAGCACCATGAAATCATTTTTTTCAAACAGTAATCCTCGCTGTTTCATTTAATCGGAAAATGTTTCATTTAAATAAAGCGAAGTTTGCTATTCATAGTATGAGTGCCGAATTCACGATTGAAAATGATTTTTTTATTTACATTGTCTTGTTCGTAAAATGCAAGTAAAAAATTTCAAGCAAATCAACAGTTTTGAGAAATGTATTGAGCAAATAAAACGTTAATGTGATTTACAGAAGCCGTTTTCTAGTGAATAAAAGAGAAGTCTTACAAGCACAAAAGAGAGCAATCTGTTGGAGTGGCAATACGTGTCATTTGCTTGACTGCATAAAAAAAAAGAATAGATATTGTCAAAAGGGCCAGTTTTTTTCTGCGCTACCACACCGATTGGCGAACGGTATATCATATTAGGACGCTGTTAAAACTTTTTTCTGGGAAGTAAAATACAGGCTTTGCCCTTTAGGACCTGACCTACATAATTGTGTAGGTGATCCTAAAGAAAAAGAAAAAAAACATTTTCTTCTTTTTGTACGAATTAAAGTTGAGCTTGCACCCGCAGAATTACATGGATCGTCCCTTGACATAGCCTGAAATAGAGTTTTTTTAAATATTTTTTTCAATCAAATATAATCCTATTAATTAGAGGGAACTGCCAAAACTTTTCATTTCTACCAAAAATCGTCCGGTCTTAAAAGATTACCATGATTCAATGACCGGATTTAAAAAATTTATATTTTAAAAACAATTACACATATTATAATAAGTGATATATGAAAATAAAGAAGAAGATTGCAATTTTTTTCAGTTACAAACGTTCAATGTGCGAACCTTTCGTAATGCGACAAACAACTGATCTGTAATCAAGTTCGTTCCGCACATTTTGCTGTTTTACACAGCCAGCGATTCTTATTTCAGCACTGAGTCATTTAAAACAATAAATAATGCAGTACTGATGCACTGTGTCCATTTTACGTGTCACGTACTGGTGTAAAATTATTTTAACTGGTTGTAACCTTTTTGTTTCAATATCTGGCAACAGTTTTTTGTTTTGTTTTGAGAAAAGGTTATCAATAAAGTAATATGAAGAATATTTTCTCAGCGTCTTCAATCAATATTAACACTTAAGTAAAAAATTTACCGAGTGTCCGAAAAATGGCTGATGGAATTTAAAATTCAATAACTTCCAAACGGTGACAGATATTAAACTAGTTGGATGTGCCAATCCCAAAACTTTCTTCTATTTTATGTCAATATTTCATTTTAATTAGTTTTTTTAGTATTTTTATTAGAATTAAGGATAACTTCATACACTTTTCGATGGTACAATATTGAAAATTGCAAAAAAAAATCGCTATTACAGTGCCTCCTTCCGGCGAAATTTTTCCAAATTCAGGGAGGACCTTCTTGCCATGGCCAAAAACATACACAAAAAATTTGGTTCAATTCTATACACGATTTCATACACTTTTCGATGGCACAATATTCAAAATGCACTAAAATCTCATAAAAATCGTTATTACAGTGCCCTCTACCGGCGGTTTTTTTTCAAATTCAGGGTGGACCTTTTTGCAATGTCCACAAACATACACAAAAAAATTGGTTCAATTCCATGCATAACTTCATACACTTTTCGATGGTACAGTATTCAAAATGCACAAAAATCGCTATTACAGAACACCCTACCAGCGGAATTTTTCCAAATTCAGGGAGGACTTTTTTGCCATGTCCACAAACATACACAAAAAATTTGGTTCAATTCTATGCATAACTTCATACACTTTTCGATGGTACAATATTCAAAATGGACTAAAATCGCAGAAAAATCGCTATTAAAGCGCCCCCTACCGGCGGATTTTTTCCAAATTAATGGAGGACCTGCTTGCCATAGCCAAAAATTTAAAATAAAAATTTGGTTCAATTCTATGCATAACTTCATACAATTTTCGATGGTACAATGGCGACATACGGGCACACGGACATACGGACACACAGACAGACAGACAGACATTTTCTATAAATATGTTTTTTGTGATCGCTGACTCCTAAAACGTGTAAATCCGTCGAAAACCGGAAGTTGAAAAAAATTTCGATTACAATACTTTCTTCTATTGAAGATAGAAGAAAGTAATAAATTCTTGCAGGAGGGTTACGCATGATGTCAGGAGTTTTTATTAATAGATGGCGCTTAGAGCAATAGGCACTCAGTCCAGAACCGATATTTGGCACTGCGGGAACCATTCAATGCATTTTAATCTCCTTTTTTCGCATGGAAGAAGAAAGAGGCCGAAAAATCGAGTCTGGGTTTTGGAGTTATTGCTTGCAGCGCCATCTATCGATGCTATTTGTAACTAAAACTGAGAATTGCAGCATAAAAACTCCTGACAACGATCCTTCAAGAAATTTTTTAATATCTGTCACCGTTTGCAAGTTATGGAATTTTAAAATCCATCAGTGATTTTTGGGACACCCGGTATTTGCTTTAGTAATTTTATATGTTATTGAGTTGAGTTTTAATAGTTTTATATAAATTTAAATATTTTAAATCTTAGAGATTCATATGATTTAAGAATTTTTACATCGGAATCCAACATCGGCATTGTTATTGCTCTAAATTATTATTTTTTTTTTAAAGAAATGTATATCAGTATGCTAGAGTGTTTAACCTGACATAAGAGTTGCTTCCAAATATCTTGAAGCTGTTCATAAAATTAACTCAAAGAAGAATAATCCTTCTAAAAAGAAATTCGCTACATTTGACTTAAAATTCATTTGGGACACATTTCTTTAAGCTTTTCGAACGAAAGTAGTACGCTTTAAATTTATTTATTCCGAAATTTGTTTACTTTTAAAGTTTCGAGAAATTTATTGCAGTTTTAGCATAACACGTTGCAGCAAGCATATAAAAAAGCGCTTGCACATCTTTATTTAGTTTCTCCTTAGAGAAATATAAATACAGAAGTTTATAGTACATTTCCAGAGTAAAGTTATAATCGGTTTAAATTTAAAGTAAGTCTTAGTAATCTCTCTGTATATACAGGGTGTCCACGTATAACCTGACCGACCTTTGTTTTTGCAACCGTTGGTCCTAGATGCATACTTCCAATTACAAAAATGGTTTAAATAAAGTAAATAACTATTTTTAAAGCGATTTGGGTCAAGGAAAACATTTCTTAAAAAAATACGAAATTTAAATTTTTATACGGTCTCCCGGTCCTATAAGTTATATTTAGTAAACTTTTCCTGTTACACTGACAAGTAAGACAAAAAAAAAAAAAAGTACCGATATTCTACGATTAAAATTGACCAAGTAATCGCTGTTTAAAGCTGGAGCATAATTTTTGCTGCAAATTCGGGGTCATTCACAAATTTAGTAGAAATATAATTTCGTCAGATATATTAAAAAAATGGTTCAGAGTAAAATTAACATTGCAATATAAATTTGAAATCTTTAATCATTCTGACATATTAATGCAAAATATACAATTTGTAATAAACATATAAAAAGAAAAAACAGATTTTTTGTTAAATAAAATGATGAAAATTAAAAGCCTCCATTCTTTACAAAATAATATATATTTTAAAATGTTATTACATTAAACTAGCCTGCAAAATTTGGGTTATGTCATGTTTTGTAGCTTTTGATAACTGATTCTTGTGTATTCTGCACCACTGAATCCGAAATTGACCTTTATTTTTTACCACCACGTAAAGATTTTTTGTAAATCGTACATTAAAAAAAAATAAAAGAAAAAAAAAGCGAAAATTTGATACTATAAAATAGATGTGATAGTTGTGTTTTTAGCTTTTGAAAATTGATTCTTATGTATTTTTTAGCGCTAAATCCGAAAAAGATCTTCATTTTAAACCAACACGTCACGATATTTCTCAAATCGCAGATTTCAAAGTTTAAAAGTTCACAGTTAAAATTGATCCCCCTCCCATCACAACCTCATCGAACCTCTGAGCTGTTTAGCCGTAAGAAATCCAGTATAAGCCAAAAAATTGAATAAAATATTGGATTAAATAAAATTAATCTGAATAAAAAAGCCTTACATCTATTTTATAGCATCATACTTTTCGCTATTTTTAACCTTGAAATTTACGATTTGCGAAAAATCCTGACATGATGGTTAAAAGTGAAGGTATTTTTTTTTATTCAGTGTACAAAAAAAATACATAAAACATAATTATAAAAGTTAAAAACCACAGCCATCGCAGGTTTATGTTATCTAATCTAAAACTTTTTCTTAAACTTGTTGACGGTAATCTAACCGAATAGTGAAACTGAAGGTTTGGGTGTAAAAACGCAACAAAATCCCTACTTCCAGTCTCCGGCTACGGATGATTTGAAAAGTCAACCCCCAAAATACTCCATCTTTGTTGAAATTTATCTCTAAAAAACCATCGAACAAGGAAACCACTTATCCCATATCGGTTTGGGTGTAAAAACGCAACAAAATCCCTACTTCCAGTCTCCGGCTACGGATGATTTGAAAAGTCAACCCCCAAAATACTCCATCTTTGTTGAAATTTATCTCTAAAAAACCATCGAACAAGGAAACCACTTATCCCATATCTACATCCCCGTGGTTGCGCTGTTGGGGGTAACAGGCGGTCGGTTGACTGTTCAACTGGAACTTCTGCAGATGTCAAAAGTGTAATTAATCATTTCGAACCTCTTTCAAGAAATGAAAGGCGTGTTTTACAGGGCATTATTTAAAGATGCTGCCAATTCAGGATTGTGATCCCTGTCGCTTCAGTAATTAAATTAATTGTATCCGGGGTTCTTTGTTGACTTATAATAAGAAAAATATTGCATATAAAAATATGAAAACTGGAAATTTTATAGTGAAATGTACAATAAGTTCGCTGAAGCAAACAGATTTTAATTCGAAGAAATGCTCTTTAATGTTGAAAAAGGTAAAATAGTTCGATTAAAAAGTTTTATAGTATTAAAAACTAGCATTTTAACAACCTTTTTCAGGCACATTTTTTAAGTTTATATTTTCAATTTTATTTTCAAAACTGCACTATCTTAATTCATTTTACTTCATAATTCAAAAAAGTAATTTAGTTACCAATTTTTCCGTAAATTTAAAAAGCACCAATAATAATATTTCCTTTCCATAAACAAGGATATTTACACACGAGTATTGAAACAGAAAGACTACTTTAGAATAATTGTATTTTAATGTGAGAATAACATTATATGCAAAAAAAAATTCCGTCATTAAAAAATTATAACATTGAACTGCCATCGGAAGCACACCTTTGTACATTTTATTTATTTTTTAATTCTAGCATATCTGGATATGATTTAAAAAACTATTAAAATTTTGAATCACATACACAAATCAAGTTGAGTTCAATAAAACAATGTAATTAGGATTGTCTGTTTTTATTTTCAAACTTTAAAAAAAAATGTATCTTCAATAATGAAAGGTTTCTAATTCAGATTGACGCTAAAAGTAAATTTACAAATGTGTTTCAAAACACACAGGTGCAGCGAAGGATGGGGGGAGGAGTTCGGGATTAAAACCCCTCCCAGAGCTGCGATTTTGTATGTTTATACAAAACTCAAAACTCAAAGGTTTATAAAATCTTACACATTTTTTACACACATAGATTAAATAAAAATATCACAAATCTACGCATTTATTTTCATTACATCAAGTAATTGTCGGGGATTTAGCTGCATTTTTTAGAAATTGAGTACATGAGTTTAGTTAAACATTAGTCAAAATGTCAGTTTTTGGAAATTTATATCTCATGAGGAAACTATGCATTTTTATAGGCATTTAAGTATACTTCCCAGCATGTCAGTCAAAATAAAAAAAGACAAACTGTTATCTCTTTCCCTTCTCAATTATAACAATATTAATGTTGAAAAAATTGAAAAATCATCATTTTTGACAGTTTGTAACCCAAATAAAGGGGAGGATGACTTTCATATGAGATTTAGCAAGGTAAATACATATTGTCTAATACTTGTAGCAGGGTAGAAACTAGAGGGGGCAGAGGAGCATGTGCCCCGGGCGTCAGAACGAAAAACATACGGGGCGCCAAATGAAGATTGGTTTTTGAGTTCTTAAGAACCAACACTAGCCTAATATTAAATGTACTGAAGCGTCCTTTTCAAATTTCTCGCTTGCATTTTAATATTTTTATTTATTTTTCTTCTTAGGATAGATGAGGTTGATTTTTAAAGTTGTTAGTTTGTATACGTTTTCAATTTTGGTTGCAGTTTTTTTTAATGAGGTTACTTTTAATTTCGGAACCGGTTCCGAAAGTGAAAGTAACTATAAAAAAAAAAAGCTGCAACAAAATTTGAAAAAGTAAAGATTACCCGATTAGAGATATACCTCAGCTATCCCAAACAGAAAAAATCATTTGAAAATATTAAAGTGCAAGCGAGAAATAGAAATTTGGAAAGGACGCTCACATAGGTTTAACATTAGCTAGCGAGTTTCTTCACCTTACTAGTGTAGTCTCTTAAGACAATGTGGCTATCTATCAATGTGTCATTGTCACTTTAACCGCCTCATTTGTAATTTTACAAGTACCGTAAAATCTGTGAAATCTATATAACAGAATCCTGTCTTAGATGAAAAAATTACATGTTCCCAACAGAAAGAATACCATCAATTATACCTGCTAAGACAGAAACCTGTATAAAGCGGATTTTTTTTCCGGTTCCTTTGGATTTCGTTTTCAGTGTTTTAATGAATCACTATTTGACAAAGTTGATTACGTAATTCAGTCCTTTTCCCTCTGCGTAGGGATAAATGAAAACACGTATTCTGTTTTTCCCTCTGCGCAGGGAATTTGTTAGTGATATTCTTTTTCTTTACCAGTCGAGTTTGTGGATCTCGATGAGTGTGTATTGTGATCCCTAAGTGGATATTGTATTTGTGAATTTGTGAAAACTTTCAATTAAACAGTGTGAAAAATTAGTGTTTACAGTCTACTGCTTTATTCAGAAAAGCCTTTACGGTACATTTGGCCCGTCGAGTCGAAGTTAAAACGAACTAAGTGCAAAGAATAATGCGTATCTAAATTTCGTTCGAAAGTGAAAACGTAAACTCATTGTAACTGTGCCAAAATAGAATACTGCCAGACGAAAACTGAATAAAAATGTAGCGACCGATAAAAGAGTGTTGAAATCGGCAATAACGAGATTGAAAAATAAATTCTTTAAAACTGATCTGAATGTGTGTGAATTATAACAAATTCAACTATTGAAAAAAGAAACGGATAAATTAGTGGCGTTGTTTAAAACGATTTTAACTGAGTATGAAGGAAAATACATCGATTCATTTATAGAAGAAAAAATACGAACAAAGAGACATTTTTGATGAATTGATAGTAAAAATCGAACATGCAATTACAACTAGAAAAATAAATTTAAACAATCCGAAGAAGGAATTTAATGAAATAAAGTTACCAAAGCTTTCTCTACCATCATTTAGTGGTCAAATGCATGAATGGTTGAGTTTTAAAGATTTATTTAATGCGAGTATACATAATAATTCAAATTTATCGCCAGCTCAGAAGTTGCAATACTTGAAATTATCTTGTCAATGAGACGCATTAAAAATAATAAAATCAATACCAATTCAATATACGAAGTATAGTGTCGTACGGGACTTGCTATCTGAAAAATATTCTAACAAACGTGAATTAATATTCAGCCACATTAGAAAATTATTAAATTTTCCATTCGTTAAAGGTGATACACCCCCAGCAAAACTCAATTTGGTGGATATGACAAATGAATGTGTCCGTTCATTCGAAATATTCGATGAGAAGGTAAGTGGCTTTTCAGAAACTTTGTTGATTTATTTAATATTGCAAAAAGTTGATCATATTATTAAATTATGGTGAGAATGCCGGTTAAAAAATGACGAGCTTCCAACATTATTTAAATTGATAAATTTTCTGAAAGATTATGCTCGTTCATTACAATCTGCTAGAGGAAATGTTACTTATAAGAAAAATAGTTTAACGTATTTTAACTGCATGACTGCTATTAATATGCATGACTGCTACATAAATTAACTGAAATGACTGCTTCTGTTAATAATATTGAGTGTAAATATTGCTCTTCGAATAGTTATAAAATATCTAAATGCAGTGAGTTTCTAAGGTTATCTGTTCGCGAAAGTGTGCAATTTGTAAAAATTACAAATCTCTACTTTGCGTGTCTATCTCCAGAACACAAATTAATTAATTGTCTGTCAAAAAGAGTTTGTTTGAAATGTAATTTAAAGAATCATAATAGCTTATTACATTATGGAAGGCGAGAAACAAATTATGCAGATATAAAAAACCAAGTAACGCCTCAATCCTCGAATCAAAATAGTAAGACCGTTGGTGAATCATCTAGTAATGTAAGCATGTCAATAAATTCTTGCCTTGGTGAGATACACTCCAAATCATTTGGCATACTTGCAACTGCGCTGATTAATGTGAAAGATAATTATAGAGGCAATACATTATCGCGTTGCATTATAGATGTTGGCAGTACCAATAATTTTATAAGTGAGCGTGCGATACAATTATTAGGAATAAAAAGAAATTCAGCTAATTTACAGATTAAATGTTTGGGAATGGGATACTCCGAAGAAACTCGTGGCGTTGTAAGATGGAATTTTTTCCACATTTTGACAAACAAAACACACGATTAGGTACTTTTTATACTTTGAAAAAGAAAACGAGTAATCAACAAGTTGTATCATATGATATTAATTCATTCAGCCATTTAAACAACATAACATTAGCTGACCCTAAGTGGAATGAACCAGGCCCAATACACTTATTATTTGGCGTGTCTCTATCAATATCTATAATTAGAGGAGAAAAAATATTTGGGAAACCAGGACATCCTTTTGCAGTAAATTCGGATTAAGGGTGGTTAATGACGGGAGATAGTGATACATTTTCAGAAAATAAACCGAATATTGTAGTTAATTTTGCAAATGTTGAAACATATTATGTGAAAAAGTTCTGGGAGTTAGAAAATATCCCCTCGAAGGAAATATACACAAATGAAGAAAAATGTTGTGAGGAAATTTTTGATACATCCCATTCAGGAGATTCGAATGGAAGATATATTGTGCGTTTGCCAATTAAAAGGAAATGTAAAGAATTGGGGGAGTCAAAATCACTAGCTATGAAAAGATTTCGAAACTTAGAAAAAAGATTTAATAGAAAACCCGATTTGTATGAAAATTATTTTATATTTATGAATGAATATCTTGATATGGGACATATGGAGAAAATACCAAAGAGTGAAATTCAAAAACCCATTAAAGAAGTTTATTACCTTCCACATAATCCAGTCATAAGGGAATCTAGCACCACAACCCGTCTTAGAGTTGTGTTTGATGGGAGTGCAAAAACTATAAATAATGATTCTCTTAATGAAAATTTAATGGTAGGACCTAGGGTTCAACAAGTATTATTTTTTATTTTGTTGAGATTCCACACACACGCTATAGCTATTAACACTGATATTGCTAAAATGTTTCGTCAAATTAAGATATATCCTGAAGATCAAGATTTTCAACAAATTCTCTGGAAAGATACATTTTCCGATGATATTAGTGAATATCGTCTCACTACAGTAACATATGGATTAGCATCTAGCCCATATTTAGCTACTAAAGTTCTATAAAAATTAGCGTTGGATGAAAAATTAAATTTTCCTTTAGCATCAAATATTGTATTACGTGATTTTTACATCGATGAGTTACTTACAGGTGCATCATCTCCCAAAGAAGCTATTAATTTAATATCCGAGTTACAAGAATTAATTAAAAGAGGCGGATTTGAAATACGTAAGTGGACATCAAACGACATTAGTGTACTAAAAAACATGCCTGAAAATATAATTCAGACTAAACCCGATGTATCAATTGAAAACGATAATTCTATAAAAGTGCTAGGCTTAAAATGGGACTCAAATCGCGATGTCTTCAAAATTAGTATAACCATAGAACCAACATTAAAAGAAGTTACAAAGAGATCTATATTGTCAGATATTGCCAAAATGCTTGATCCACTTGGTTGAATCTCTTCCTTTATAATTTCTGCAAACTGCTATTTAAGGAACTTTGGAGTCTTCATCTGGCATGGGACGATCCTGTTCCACTACTCATAAAAATTACGTGCAGAAAAATTCGGGAAGAACTTGCATGTTTAACATCTATCACTGTGCCTCGGTTAGCAATTATTCCTTCAGCTAACAAATTTGAAATTCATTCATTTAGTGACGCTTCCTTAATGGCATATGGTGCAGTAGTTCATTTAAGATCCTTATCCGATGATTCAACTGTATCAGTTAGAATATTAACTGCAAAAACCAGAGTTTCACCATTAAAAACAATATCTTTGCCTAAATTAGAACTTAGTGCTGCCCTGCTGTCAGCCCGTTTGGTAAAAACTGTCCTAGATTCATTGTACTTGTACATCTCTAAAATTAATTGTTGTACAGATTCAACTATAGTTCTCTCTTGGATATCAACAGAATCAAGAAGATTATAAACTGTTGTTGCGAATCATGTTTCGGAAATACAACAACTTGTTCAATCAGAGTGCTGGCATCATGTAAAAGGAAAAGAGAATCCAGCAGATTGTGCATCAAGGGGTCTATGCCCTCAAAATTATCCTTGCATGATCTATGGTTTAATGGTCTCAGTCGCCTTAGTGATCCATCTTTCACCTCTCCAGAAACGCAATTAGGGAGTGTTTTGTGTGACGAAGCCTTAATAGAGCAAAGAAAAAATTATTTTTGTGCTACAGCTCAGTTAAGTGAGGCAATGCCTATTATCTCAAACATATCGTCATTTACTAAGCTAAAACGTGCAATTGCTTGGTGCTTGAGCTTTTTTACGAATTCTCGTTTACCTGTGTCAAAAATAAACTTAGGTTTTCTTACAAACACAGAAATTCAGAGAGCCTTAAAAGTGATCATCAAATATGTGCAAAAGTCATCGTTTACTGACGACATTAAATGTATGACTTGTGGTAAGTGCTTATTTTACAATAGCAAACTGATCAATCTTTCTCCAATCCTTGATGGGAAAGGAATACTCAGAGTGGGAGGACGTCTTCGTCATTCAAATCTCACACAAGATAAAATTCATCAAATATTGCTACCAAAAAATCATCCAGTGACTGTGCTGATTAGATATTTTCACTTATCTCACTTTCATGCTGCCACTCAACTACTATTGTGTGTTATCAGACAGCGATATCGGATTTTAAGTGGAAGAAATGTTGTAAGAATGTTTGTAAGGAATTGTGTAATTTGTGCTCGACCTTCTGCTTCTATGCCCAAACAAATCTTGGCTTATTCACCCTCTACTAGAGTACAACCTACCCGACCGTTCCTTGTCACAGGAACTGCCAATGCAGGACTTATATTACGTAAATTTAGAAAAGGTAGAGGTACAAAATCTTTTGTTATATTTCATTACCCTGGTCAGCATATTTGAACTTTTGCTCTGTCCTAAAACAGAAATTAGTTGTTTTATGCGGTTCTTTGTGCTGATTCGGAATCTAGTTTTAGACTTACTGCAGAACGTCAAGTTTAAGAGATATTTGCATATTTCAATTTATGCAAATTTAGTAAATTGTATACAATTATTTGCAAATTTAAGGTATAAAGCAATATCAGACAGGATTTTTTGTTTTGTGTTATGATTACTACCTAATTTACTTCACAAAAACATTGTTTCTGAGATTATACTGACATGTGACTGTGAAATATTGTACCTAATTTGCATATTTTTCATGTTTTTCTAATAATGTTTCTTGATGTTCAAATATTTCTGCCGCACGTGTACGCTAATATGTTTCTAAACCAGGTTTTTGAGCTCATTTTAAATCGTGTATCTGTTTTCTTCTATCATGTTTATTTTTTTTTTAAGTGAAATTTTAGTTTTTGGTCAAAAAAGCCAGAAATAGCTTTTTATAATACTTTGCATGATAAACTGCAACTAGTTAGGATATATTCTACTACTTACTTTTTTATCGATTACATAAATTTTTGTTTATGTCTCTGATATGAATCTGACCATGTTCAGCTTCTTGTCAATGAATTACACACCCCTAAAACCATCTTATATCAAACCTGTGTTAATACCGTGCAAAATTAGAAATTAATCTTACTCAAAAACTAGATATGACATAAGAAAACAGACTGCAGATTTGAAATCAGCATAAAAATCTAGTGTAGAAAAACATTTCGTCGATAGTGATGTAAACACTACACCATTGAAAAATATGCAAATAAGCTTAATAACTGATAAATAAATGTTAAGAATATAAAAATCGTGACATTTATCTGAAGCAAATAGTCAAGTAGTCATTATCTAGAAAACGTAATTAGATGTGACATATATTGTATCTAAAATTTGCATAAAATAGCACAAAAAAGCTTAAATTTGCATCAATTTAAATATGGAAATTTCTCAAAACCTGGACTATCTAGAGATAAACGGAAAGCATATTCGGAATCAGCGCCAAAAACTGATCTAGAATAAACTAATTTTAGTTCTAGGACAAAATCACTGTTGTCCAGTGTTATTTATATGTTTTTCTACAAATGCAATTCACATTGAATTAGTGACTGATTTGTCTACTCAAGCCTTTTTAGCTTGTCTCAAGCGATTTATATCCAGACGAGGCAAACCAAAAGAAATGTAAGTGATTGTGGCAAAAATTTTGTTGGTGCGAGCAAGGATTTGAAAGAATTGTATAAATTTGCAACTTCTTCTCAGTGTAATGAAGAAGTGGCGAAGTACTTAAGTTCGAAATAAATAAATTGACATTTCAATCCACCCTCATCCCCTCACTTAGGAGGACTTTGGGAGGCTGGTGTTAATTCGATGAAATTTCATTTAAAAAGAACCGTTGGCAATTCAGTTTTAACATTTGAGGAACTTTCAACTATTTTAGCTCAAATCGAAGCCTGTTTAAATTCTAGACTCCTTTGTCCTGTAAGTTTCGATCCTAATGATTTATAGGCCTTAACCCCTGGACATTTTTTAATTGGTGCTCCACTTACTTCAGTACCTGAAGTTGATATTTCAGAGGTACCTGCATCAAGATTGAGCCGGTGGCAATTAGTGCAAAAAATGCTCCAACACTTTTGGAAGAGATGGAGTAATGGATACCCAGGGCTCGCAGCGTTCCTAAAATTTTCGCACTTTGCTACCACTAAATTAAAACGATAATCTTTGTTATATAATTCTATTATAAATTTTAAAAGTATATACGACGAAGAATTCTTATTTAAAATACTGGTAGAAAAGTGCGAAAATTTTAGGAACGGTGCGAGCCCGGAATACCTTTCGGCCCTACAAAAGAGAGTAAAATGGCTTAAAAGAAGAGCCTAATATTAAGATAGGTGATTTAGTTATAATAAAAAAATGGAGGTCTTTCCCCTTTACAATAGAAATTAGCTAGAGTAATTAAAACACATCCTGGACCTGATAAAAAGGTTCGTGTAGTTACCCTCAGAACTGAAAATAGTGAATTGAAAAGGCCAATTACTAAGTTGTGTAAATTGACTTTAGAGTAAATTTTTGAAACCCTTTCGGCTTTCAAGGCCGGGAGAATGTTTAGTTTTTAAATTGCTTTTATAATTCTTAATTGCATATATTTCATTTGTGCTAAAGTGAAACTGAATATTCCAGCCTTTTTCCCTCTGCGTATGGATAAATGAAAACACGTATTCTGTTTTTCCCTCTGCGCAGGGAATTTGTTATTGATATTCTTTTTCTTTACCAGTCGAGTTTGTGGATCTCGATGAGTGTGTATTGTGATCCCTAATATAAGTATAAGTATGCATATCCTATACTATAAGTATGCATAAGATGGTAATTGTTGAAAATCATAATAATATTACATTGTTATCGGGTTTAAGTCAATATGTAAAATTTAACTTCGATCGGGCTTTTAAAAGTGAGTTAAAGTTCGAGTACAAATTTTAAATTGGAAAGACGATCATTGCAAGTTAAATAAAACCTTATGAAAATAACATAATTTCAGTTAAAGAAATCAAAGCCTCAAATCCTTACAAAAAAGAACATATGTTAAAATACAATTATTTTAACTAATCTGAAACTTGACTAATCGTAATATTAAATCGTAATAATAGTTAATCGTAATATTTGTGCAATTACTTTCAAAGCGCAGATACCTTGAAATAAGTTTAAGTACTTTACATACGACCCCTGAAAGCATTGCCGAAATCATCTGTTTTGAGATGTGAAAAAGGGGTGTAAATCATGCAATTCGAAGATTCATAACTCGGTCAATTTTAATGTTAGTTGAATGGGACTTTTTTTGCCTTACTTGTTAGTGTCACAGTACATTTTTACAAAATATCACTTATAAGACTGGGGGACCGTATAAAAATTAAAATTTCGTAATTTTTTTTTAAAAAAAATTTTCTTGACCATAATCGGTTTAAAAATAATTCTTTACTTTATTTAAACCATATTTGTAATTGAAAGTATGCATCTAGGACCAACGGTTGCGAAAAAAAGGTCGGTCATGTTATACGTGGAAACACTGTATATTTGGCACAAAAATAGACGTTATCTGTGCGTTGGCAAATTTCAACAAGAGTATGTGAATTAGAGTAAAATATGCATCTAGGTCCAACGGTTGCGAAAATAAAGGTCGGTCATGTTATACGTGGACACACTGTATATTTGGCACAAAAACAGACGTTATCTGTGCGTTGGCAAATTTCAACAAGAGTATGTGAATTAGAGTACTATCGTACTGATTTTGATACAATCGTTTCCGTATGTTACTAAATTTTAAAATAAATCGTAATAATATTATTTTAAAATGATTCAAAGAAAACTATATATACTTATTGAAATTTTTGATCTAATTGTAAAGAAACGGAAGCATTAAATTATACAGAGCAAACGAAAACAGCCAGATAGTTGAACACAGCATTGAGCTTTGATCCGATTGTAAAACAGGAATTAGCATCAATTGAACGATATTAGAAACAATGAAGTTCATCGTGTAAGACGCAGTGCGTAATCGCCGAACCATTTAATGATGTTCAAAAACTTTCTATTATGCTAAGTCATACTTTCTTAAATACACTGGCGGACGAAATTTAATGGCCAAGAAGAAATGTAGACGTAGATGAGAATCTAAGTGAGTTTGTGGGTCAAGAAGCAAACAATAGTATTAACAGAATGTTACACAGAATTTAATATAAAAATCTGGTTGAAAGGATGTATACAGGGTTTTATACCAGAAAGGTGTATATCAGAGGTTCTTTTTCTGAAACGTGAATATTGTCCGAAAACATGACTGTACAAACAAAGCAAAATACTCACAATTAACAATCGTCAGTGCATATCAATAAGGGATGTGGCCACCGTATAATGTGAGACAACTTTCAACACGGCGTGGCATACTCAGAACAACATGATTCAGTAGCTGTTGAGGCAAGTTGCACCATTCCTCCTTCACTGCATGGAAGAGGGTTACCTTGTTTGTGGGAGGAAATTGTCGAGCAGCAATACGACTCCCCAAGGCACCCATGCATTTTCAGTGGGATTCAGATCAGGGGAATGTGCTGGCCAGTCTATGCGATGGATATCTTAGGCATCAAGACAATCCTGTACAGAATGTGTTCGATGACAAGGTGCGTTATCGTCCATAAGACAAAACTTTTCGCCGACAGCACCTCGAAAAAGTCAAACATGTGGAAGCAGGACGTATTCAATGTACCGTCTACCGGTCATGTACCATTGGTCAAGAACATAGAGATACCATTGAACATGAGAGGCCATTGAATTTGATGCCTGCCCACATCATGATACTTGAAGTTGCATATCGATCTCTTTCTTGAATATTTTCACGAGAGAAAGCACTACCAACCTCGCGCCATATCAATTCACGTCTATAATAAGGAGATATACTCAATCTAATCTCATCAGAGAAGAGCACGTAGACCAGTCATCATCAGTCCAATGGCGATTTTTACTGCACCACTGAAAACGGGCGCTACGTTGGCGTCTCGTGAGGGGGGCCCACACATCAGGTCTTCAGACGTAAAGTTCACCATTTTTCAAACGTCTTGCAACATTTCTCCACGATATTTTAGTTCCTGTGGCAGCACAAAGTTGATTTGCTTATGGACCAGCTGTGCTGCGTCGGTCCCTTTTTGCGGAAATTACAATATGGTGATCTTCTTGGGACGTCATACTACTAGGACGACCTCCTCCCGAGAGCTTAGTACATATTTCACAATTACGAAATGCCGCCCATAGCCGGAAAACATTACTGTGCGCGATGTTAAATTCACGGGCAACATGTCTCATTTTGCGTCCTTCTTCGAACTTTCAGATTATTCTACGAGTAATATCATCTAAATGATGCCTCGAAGACATGTTCAAAATTTCAATGTTCAAGCTTCACTCCATCTCCTTCAATTTTTACATCTAATGACAACTCACAGCACCTTGCCGATTGCTTAAAATTTCTTATCTCTGCAGTCATGTGATTGACAAAAGCGGAAGTACAGCATTTGCATAAGTTTCAGAAAACAGAGAACATCCCGCATTCATGCAAATGTACACGTGCTGTTGCGGATCTATTTCTAATTGTAATCGTTGAAAAAAACAGTGGTTCTAATTTTTGTTCACCAGTGTATGTCGATTTATATAAAACCCAACTAGAACGAATAGCCAGAGAATTAATGTTAAATCTAAAATTCTAGCAAATCTTCCATCATCGTATCCTCAGTCAAGGTTGAATTAAGTATGAAAGATACTAGAATCAATTTTGTTTAAAATGAATGTGCATACCATTGAATGGCTGTCGTAAAAAAAAACACTGGTACTTTTCGGTACCGAGTGTTATATATGTAATATGTATATATATAAATGTATATATATATGTATATATATATATATATATATATATATATATATATATATATATATATATATATATATATATATATATATATATACATATATATATACATATATATACATATATATATATATACATATATATACATATATATATATATATACATATATATATATATATATACATATATATATATATATATATATATATATATATATATATATATATATATATGTATATATATATATATATATATATACATATATACATACATATCCACTTATATGTATGTGTATATATATCTATATATATACATGTATGTAGACATATATATGTACATATAACACTGGCGTACATTATATACTGCGCCAAATCACAAAAATTAAAATTTTAAATTTTTCTGAAAATACTCCCATTCGTGATGAAATTGTAAAATTCGAATTTTCTATCTTCCTATAATCATTTTTGCAATTTACAATATTTATCTTTCTCTTATAATTTCAGAAATAAATCATGTTGCCCACTTTTTTTGAGCACATGGTATTTTTAATTAAACTGAGTATCAAAATAGGATATTTCATCAATCATTAAAAAAAAAGACTTAAACTATGTCAAATGCATGAAATTACAATACAGAGGGATTCTGACGTTTTAATAATTTTACCTATTGAATTCAATTGGAAAATGATCAACGCCTTTTATTACATGATTTAAACCAATAAACTGGTAGACAAGGAGGTGTCAATATGCACCATCATTTTGGAAAGCTTTCATCTGTGGGGTGCCACTACCTTGGAGTGGGAGTGCCAATATTCTTCTCTGGGATGCCATCCTTTCATCATCTGGGGCAACCTGGATAATCGATGCCACCCTTTCACCTTAGTTAAGGGTGCTAATCTGGCTCCCCTAGAGGTGTAACCAGGGACACAAGCCTTTCACTCATTAGGGGTTTCTCATGTGTCACCAGTAGTTTTAACTGTGCACATGACACTGTAATGGGCGTTTTTCTGCATGGTCATATGGCAACATGGAGAGTTGTATCCATTTGATTCTAAATGTTTATTTACTATTCTGAAAATTATTTATAAATAAGCATGATATAAGAGCATTTTTCTCACTTTTGTTTTCTAAAAATTATAGGAGTGTAAATCATTAAACAACTAAAAAATAAACATGGGAAGAAGCATTACAAAACTGATATCACTTGTTTAATGTAGACATACATTTATTTACGTACTAGTGTGGGAACAGGACGTAGTACACCTATTAATTGCCGTCGTTTGGCATTCAATAAGTAACCCACTAAATCTATGGACGAATATTTCATTTTCAGTTCGCACGTCTTTATGAATCATCAAAATATCGTCTTCAGTCGTCTAAGAAGGTATTTTGAAAATACATACCATAAATTCTAGCACTAATTTAATAAACACCACATAAATTTTGTGGGACATATGAAGTATTATTAAGATGTGCTTCAGAAAAGAAATATTCCAGGTTTCTTTTACGTATTCATTTAGATAGCTGATCTTATTTTCTTTTTATCTCAATCAGTATTTCTAGGACTTTTCCTGAATTATTTTTTGTTACTACTTAGTTATTCCGCCGACCAAAAATCTACCGTCAAACTATAAGATTAAATGCCAATAATGGTTGAACGTAAATGTCATATTCACTTGGCTTTAAGCAAGTTACACGTGTTTACGTCACTAAGTGATTTTTATTTCGACATTTTATTTGTATCTTTATTAATGTTATACTAATTTATTTGTTCTTACATTATTTAAAATAAAAAATATGTCAATTTATATAATTTAGCAAGTGGTTTGGCGAAATTGGTCGACGGGATAACTAAGTAGTACATTTTTTTAAATTTCAGATTTAAATCATATTTAAAGATGTTATTCGCAGAAATATCAATAAAAGTTTTCTTATAGTTATGTAATAGCAGATAAAAAATAAATTTTAAGACAAGGTGCTTGAAATTTTTATGATGAGAAAATTATCTGAATTTTCAAAGACGTATCTGTTAAATAAGTAGATAATAAATAGACATTAAACTTAAGTGAAATATTGTACCGTCCGTAAAGTATAAAATAGTTTTACTGAATTGTGCTTTTTTAATTTTTAAAGAAATATATGTTAAATAAAGATACATTAAATTTAAGTAAAATATAAAATCATTTGTATAATATAAAACACTTTTACTGAAACAAATTCGAATATGCATCATATTTTAATTTATTGATTCCCACAATTTTGCTTAAAGAAATGAAGAAACAAATTTTATCTGTATGCGTGCCGTTAAATTGTAGAAATGCCATGGAAATACGTAACTTGATTTTTCTATCAAAAATAATAATTATACATAATAATTAAACAAAAATCTTATCAAAAGATTCAATCTTCAGTTCTCATGTTAGAAGAAGAATAAAAAAAAAAACGTTATCCAGATTAATTTTTTTTTGCTACTAAATTTTTCTGTATTTTTATAATAAAAGAGTTTTACTAACAAATTTCTCATAGTATTCCTGTTAACAACGAAGAAACATGTCACGACAAATACTGATACGGATTGAAGTTTAAAATAAAAGAAAAAAAAAAACGCAACTCAACATAATTTTGGACAAAACTTTGAAAAGGTTAAAAAAAAAAAAAAAAAAAAAAAGATCATAAAACTAATATAATCTTTGTGAAATGTTATGTTATGTATTTATGTAAAAACTGAAAAAGACACACAGGCAATATATTACGAGAAAAAAGTTTTAAAATAAATTTCTAGATATAATTGTTGCTAAACATCGCATGTGTACTTATATCTATATCAAAAATAGATATTTAATATATACCAAATATTTGTTTCTAAGAAAGGTGTTATTTAAACCCCTTTATTTTTTATACATCCACAATAATGAAAAAATAATATATCCAGAAATATAGCAATTTAAAATTTCAGGCTGACTCTAAAACAAACAATTTGTTTTGTCTTTTCTTTTTTTTAAATTCATATTTGTTAAATAAATGTATATTAAAATCAATTTAAATATCGATCCAACTAAAATATATTAGAAAATTTACTTATAAATAAGTTTGAATATATAATACTTCCTGTTTTAATATACTGCTTTGCAGCAAATTTTATAAATTAGAAAAAAAATCTAATTTCTATGTTTTCTATAATATTTAAATACTTCAAACGAAATGCTTACACTATGCGTAAATTACTTAAAAGATGAAAAATGTTTAAAAAGGTGATAAATTACTTTAATATCCTTAGTACTATCAACTATACACATAGTCTTCGTCAGAGAATTAAAAAATACAAGCGTCTTATTTTCAAATTTCACGTAGTTGGTGTCGAAAGACGTGAAAGTGAAAGTCAATTTTCAAGACACCAACTACGTGAAATTTGAAAATAAGACGCTTTTTTTTTAAAAAATTCTCTGACGAAGACTATGCGTATAGTTGAAAGTACTAAGGATATTAAAGTAATTTAACACCTTTTTAAATATTTTTCATCTTTAAAGTAATTTACACATAGTTTAATTTTAAGTTTAATTTTTTTAAGATGAATTTAGCATTCTATTTATTTATTTGCTGAAATGCTTAACAGTTTTTGTTCCATCCACATCAAAACAAAACCTTATAGATTTAATCTACTTCTGTACAATCTCTTATTGCAAGACAAAGCAATAGAATATTCAATTCTGTTCTATTATTTTGAAACGAGGTTTTCGTCATCTATTATACATTAAATATTTTATCAACTAGTTTTAAATTCTCCCTTTTTAAATAATACAAAAGAAAACTTCCAAAATGTTCTTTGGAGATAATTTGTTCACCCAGTATATAGATATATACGAGGGTGAGACGGAAAATAAGTTTCCGATGGCTACTGTGGACAGAGCTGTGTATGAAAGACAAGAAATGTGATGAAAGATTAAAGATAAGACGTAACTTTATTTTTCTACTTAAGCGCCAAGTGAGTTGAGACATTTGCCATACCCTTTTTAAACTTCATAAAGCATTCCAGGGAAAAAAACAGGGCTCTCCATACAAAAGAAGCGTTAAACGGCTTGTGTGACTTCAGCATTGCTTACAAAAATTTGTCACCCTCCGACTCATCCTCGTTGATAGATATGGATACAGATACGGACATAGCTATAGGTATAGATATACAGATATACACTGCTCAAAACAATTAGGGGAGCACATGGTTTTGACAAAATTACGCAGATACTTACACCGATAAGCAACGTAAAATAGAACATTTATAATTTAAAGCGTAGTAGAAAACAAATAAAGAAAACTTCTCATGCAAATCAAAGTTTATGACGTCAAAAACTAGAAAAAAGATTTAAGTGCAGAAATCGGAATTTCACAGAGACGTCTGTTTCGCTATCTGATTTGTAAAATTTCAATTTCAATGCTTTCAATGCATATGTTTTGAGAAAAGGTGACTTAAAAATGCCACAACAACGTGATATACCGGAATCTATGGCTTGGCGTATTATCGGGATAGTTGAATCCGGGCAAATACAAAGAAGTGTGACGGACGCCGTTGAAGTCGCAAGACGTGTCAATGGAAGGCTGTGGAATCGATTTGAAGAAATACTGAATGTTAGACGTCGAACAGGGCAAGGTCGACCGTGTGGCTACAACAGAAACTGATAACCGATGTATCCTGTTAAAAGCTCGTCGAGATGGAACAGGCAATGCTACTCAGCAGCAAAAACAGTTGTTCTTGGGCACAGGACGAAGGTTGTCCAGCCAAACAGATCGAAATAGACTGCATCAGAGTGGTCTCTGTGCACGTAAGCCAATGGTCTGTATTACGTTGACTTCAAGCAACTTTGCGGCCCAAAGAAGGTGGGAAACTGAACATCGAGATTGAGGGCAACGTGGTAGGAGATCTGCTTGTTTACAGGTGTTACAAGTGCTTGTTTACAGACGGGTCCCGATTCAGTCTGAATGCGACATACGACGTGTTTTGCTATAGAGGGAAAGGTATACTCGAAATAATCTTACGATCGTTCATGAAAGATCACATTACAGACGAAAGTGGGGTGATGGTACTGTCGAGGTGGTTGGAATCAGCATGTGTGGACGTACGGATCTGCATATAATTCGGAATGGCATTTTGACGGCCCAAAGTTAAACAGACGAGATACTGAGACCTCATACCTTATTTTACGTTGCAGTCATTGGGGATTCCTTCTTATCCATGCATAATAATACCAGATCGCATACAGCTCGTCTTGTGGAGAACATGCTTAAAACTGAAACAATATAGCATATGGATTAGACAATATGCTCTCCTGACCTGAATCCGATAGATCATGTTTGGGACAGACTCGGACAAAGCATTGCAGCGAGACTAGGGCCTCCTTTTATTGTCCGGGAATTGGAGATTTCAATTCATGAGAAGTGGAACAGTATTCCCCAAAATCTTATCGATAATACCGTTGAATTCATGGAAAATAGGTAGGCGGCTGTTTTATCTATTCGATGGGACCACACGCCATTAAATGCCTTACATAATGCCTTACATAATAAACAATACTTTTTTTGTTATGTTCATGTAACCAAATTGTTGCTCTAAACCATCTTTTCATGTTCTAACCATCATTTTTAAGAATTAAAACTCTCTTGCAAATTTTTTGAATATTTTTTTTTCTATATTGTGCATTGGTACTCATGTACTCTCTATTTTGTGTCCATGCAGTGGCTATCTCGCACTGTTCTTTTCACTTTTTTGCTTGCTCCCCTAATTTTTTTGAGCAGTGTATATAGGTATATAGATATATATGTATATAGGTATATAGATATATATGTATATAGGTATATGGATATATATGTATATAGGTATATAGTATACAGATATAGATATAGATAGATATAGATATACTGATGGAAAAAACAACTTTATAAAGGTAATTTATGCTAATCCTGTTAGGTGAACTCACATGAAAGGTAGTAGGTTGGTAGCTCAAACTCAATGTTATCCCGTGGTCCAATGGTATGGACCTTTGCTACACAGAAAAATGAAATTCGATAAACGTTTCGCTTGTGGTAGGTAGAACAGGTCTTTCAGAAAGCATTTGACGGATTCTGGAAAATGATGTTTACTAGGGAGAATGGAAGTAGAATAATAAGATTGTGAAGCTATAAATCTTGCAAGTTTGTGAGGAGTGGCGACACACGCTGTTAAATGTTTCTGTGTGTCTTGTAAGAGTTGTAAATATTAACTTAATATATTTTCTAGCAACAATTTATAGTTTTAAGATAAACGTAAATTTTAACGATTGAATTAAATTATTATTTAATCTAATTATTACTATTATTTAATCTAATCTAAACATTAGGCAGACTTGAATATATTTAAAAAGCTTGTATGTTTTTGATTTTAATTAAATGTTCTTATGTATATATTTTTAATTTAATTGCTCTTTAAATGTATTCATTTCTGTCTAATGTTTCATAATTAGTTTAAATACAATTTATATCATATTTATATATTCTTATTGAAATTTATTTTTTGCCGCTATAGCATATTTAGCATTTTGAAGATATACCAGGCTTGAGAAAATAATGACTAACCTAATATGTTTTCGACCTCCATTTATATCATATTTTTAATATTCGCATTTAAATTTATTTTTTCGCATCAATATGATATTTAGCATTTTGAAGACACATGAGAAAATAAAGATTTTGTGTGTTTCCATGTTTTGAGCTACCCGACTATATCTACTATAGGGGAGACTAGGAAGGGTTGGCCCACTTTTTACAAAATGATTTTTTATTTTTTAAATATTGAACGTAGAATAAAGTGTTATATATCCTTTTATTCGTTATACAATTAGTTATAAAAATGAAATTGCTATATACGTGTAACATATAAGAAATTTGAAAAATTATTGATTTTAATCATGAAAAAATAGTGGGTTAAGGCTCCCCACATATGGGAGAGTTGACCCACTGTATGGGGGGCTTGACCCACTTTGTTTTGTATTGCAATATTTGTGAAGAGAAATAAAATCAGTTTAAAAAAGCAAAATAGCTTTATGCTACATGCATTAATTTTTATTAAAAAAATATATTTTTTAAAATATGATGCTTACATAAACTTGTTGAGACGCAATCGCAAGTCAGAGGAGAAAAATTTTATTTTAAACAGGATTTTGTCTAAGCAGGTATAATTGTACACCAGGGAAAATAGAATTTTAATATCTAAGGCTGTATTCTGTTAGAGACATGTTCCATATTCATAGTGTTTCGTGTTATTATGCCCAGATTTAGGAGCCACTGTCCTGCATTTTTTTGTCTCATTCTCCTATTAATGTGACACTCGATCTGACAACTCTAGTTGTCACATAGTTTGGCTTCATATCACTGCATTCACCCTGGAGAAATTTGTCTACATACCTTCATAAAGTTTTTCGATCGATGCTATGTTCTTTTGCTGCCGCATGAGCACTTAACTTATCATTAACATGATTTAAAGCTTTAAGGAGCAAAGTACTTTCAGTACTAAAATGTTAAAATAAATGACTGGCACCGAAATTTACGAACAAATTTATTTGGAAATAAGAAAAAGGCTATATTTCACATACATATTAAATGGAAAAGATTTTAGCAAAATTCTGGTGCCATTGTGACGTTTTGGATTTAAAATTAAGTAGTTTTATAAACATATCACTGCCCCTGAAAGGGTTAAGACTGGTGCTGCCATCCTTTCTAGTCTTTCCCACTGTTTCTATTGACCTATTGTAAGTAATATTTAAATGGAAAAAAGTTCCTATCAACTTTCCCGATTTCTAGCAATTTTTCACATCTTTGTTCGGTCAGTTTTAAA
Organism: Maratus speciosus; assembly: GCA_963932465.1. Taxonomy (NCBI): domain Eukaryota; kingdom Metazoa; phylum Arthropoda; class Arachnida; order Araneae; family Salticidae; genus Maratus; species Maratus speciosus. Next base: position 104,121,228 of record OZ010795.1, on the reverse strand, counting down.
CATTTTCTTTTCCATCACACCAGTTTACTGTAGCTTTACAGAATAAAATTACATTCTTTTGTATATATAACCATTAACATTTCATTATGCACAGGGTATAAGAAAAAAGATTTCCAAAACCACTTAATTAAGGGAGCCTTGAGCATCTGGTCAACCCTCCCTCGCCTTGACTGGGTCATGCCTCCCTGCATAGACCTTTTCTAAAGAATAGCACATTGTTATGTTAAGCCTAACTTACTGTACAATTTTTATACCTGGAATGAAAGCTCTATATTTCTGCATTTCTTTAACCCTACTTACGTAAATTTCTATGATATAATTTATCTGAAAAAAGCTTACAAATTATTTTTAAAAAACACAACTTTTAGGTTAAAAACACTCAGAATTGATTTTTTTCACACCTATTTCGAGTACTTGTGTAAAACGAAGACTTGTTTTAGCATTCCAGTAGATTTGGTTGACACCTATTGATAGAACTCTGAAATTCTTTTAAATATGAAAATTGAGGGTTTGGGTCAAGCCTCCCGTATGATCAACCGTCCCTAGTCTTCCCTATATATAAAATTCATATTTGAATTTCATTCCAATTCCTTACAAATCATGTTCTGTAAAACTGATATTTATAGGACTTTCATTGTTAGTTAGGGGATTGTTGGTGGAAGGTATTAGTGTATGACACATCGTTCTACGTTGCTTAGTTTTAGAGCTATGAGGAAAAGTTCTATAATTAGGTCAATGCCGACATAAACTAATCATAATTACCAATCAGTATGATTGAGTTAAAAAAGTAAAGTGTATCTACATATCCAAAGTGTTATTACTTTGGATTGTACTATTGTATTGTACTATTACCTGCGAGCTGCTGTTAAACTTCTTACATGGCAGATCAGATACTATTTCATATACGGTTGTCTGAGTGATTTGTGTTGGCCGGTTTTCATTTTAGTTAGTTCATTAGGCAGAGTGTTCGCAGTATAAGGGGACAAGAGACCTTCAATCTCATTTTTTTTTAAATTTTTTAACATTGCACATTAAATACTATTCAAGGGCAAACTTTCTGAATTATGGGATATATTTATCACACACACACACACACACAAAAATGATAATAAATAAATAAATAAAGGAGAAAAATTAGGAATTTCCATGAATATTTTAAGCGCTATCAAGAACTTTCAAAATGTCCCCACCTCACTCCATATCAATTAAAATCCCAAATATTTTTTTTTGCCGGTTTGGTTTACATATACAAATAGAAAAGTGCATCGAAAGTTATATATTTGAGTATAAAGGTAAGAAAAAATATTTTCTAAATTGATTGAAAATTTCAGCCTTTTTGCATCTTATTTCTGCACTTAACTACCTTTAACTTTTACACTTATATTTAGTTTCAAAATCCTAAGTTCAGTTTCATTTGTATATGTAAACCAAACTGGCATAAAAAATATTGCGGATTTTAATTGATATGGAGTGAGGTTGGATCATTTTGAAGTTTTTGATAATGCTTAAAATATTCAGGAAAATTGCTTATTTATCTCCCCCCACCCGCCCATTTTTTAAATTTCTTGTGTGATAAATATGTGCCATAATTCATATAGTGTGCCCTTGAATAGTATTTAAGGTGTAATTAAATAATAATAATAATAATAATGAGTTTGAAGGTCCGTAGTCCCATTAAACCAAAGGACTTGGGTTTGACCCTAGACCTGGACACTTTTTCACACATTTGGGAAAATTTCAATTCTTCTGATATCTCTACCAACCAGAATGATTTATCCTAATGAAAAGGAGGAAATTTTTCAACTGAATAAATCATATTCAAGGTTGGAGTAGCATAGTTGAGGTTTATTCCAATAGAGCGAAACATGTACAGACTAAGTCTCGAACTTGGATCCTTGGCATACCCTGCTAATGCCCTACCCATTGAGCTATCCGGATTGTACCTGGCTGACATAATTCAGAGGTTTTAAGAAGCAAGATTGAATTATGTCATTCAGGTACCGCCAGTGTTCTCGCTGCCGCTCGCCATTGCGCCAAATTGCGATAAAATGCTTAATTTGTCGAGTAAACAAAAACTCTCTCTTCAAACTGCAAATGCTCAAATTCTGCTCTTTTTTTTGTGTGTATGTGTGCCAGTACAGTACATATTCTTATCTGCGTTACTGAACGATTGATGTCACTTTTCATGTTCAATTGCCCCGTGCAATTTAAATTACTCTTTTTATAGAGATATTAAGTCAAGACCAATCTAGTTTAGCAACAGCCAAAGACACAGACAGGATTATGCGATAGGTATTTTGCTATTATCAGTTGATCACTATCTGTGCGCCGGCGTCGCATCGGGAAAAACACAAACAAAATTATTCTCATCAAGCCCCAATAGAGAAAAGTTTTGTTGGAATGCGGCGTTGAAATTAGCCATTTACCATATTGTTTATCAGTTGTATTTGTATGCAAAGTATAATTGGCCGGTCAATCTTTTCTATCTGTTAGGGTTGAAATCTCATAGCAATTTTTACTGTCTATTTTCACACATCGGTAAATCAAAGATGCTGTTTTTTATAGTTATTTAGACTGCTAAAAGAATGTTTGAAACATTTACACATTTAGGAGACATTTAGAATGCACTTATTTTTAATAATCTCTGTAGCGAATAGTCGAATTTCTATTTTATAAGCAATCACAAGAAAATAGTTTATTTTAGAACATATTGAAAATAAAGCACTACAATAAGTGGTTAAAGATACATTTTTCAGTGCTTCATGCCGAATCTATTTTGCTACCATTTTCTTTCATTTGGCTACTGTTTTTTATTTCTTATTCGCCTAATTGCTAATATTGCTCATGAGCCAGCGAGAACACTGGGTACCGTCCGGATAGATCAATAGGTAGACCACTGACACGGCAAGATAATGTATCCAGGTTCGAGACCTAGCCTGGACTTTTATCGCTCTGTTGGAATAAACGTCAACTGTACTACTCCACCCTTCAACATTAGTATAATTGAGTTAAACAATTTAAAAAAAGTATAAATTAATACATATTATACTTATCAGTATCATTTTTTTTGTTTGGTATACATTTTAAGTGCACAATATCTTACATCAGTTTGTTATGCACGCTGCGCCGTGTTAATTGAAATTTGGAGGAATATAGTTGAATTAAAATATACCATTTTCATATGACAATATTCACCTACTTAGGCGAAAATACAATAAATTCACTTCCTAAAACCATATTTATACGCACTTTTGATACAAAATATAAATCCCGAAAATGTCCTAAAAACCATGCCGTCTCAGTAAAATCTTCTTTTAACGTTATTGGAAATCTTTCTTTAACTCTAAAAGGGAAAAGACTTTTAAAATAAGTAAAATTGAATACACATATCCTATTTAAATGCACTCCTTTCGAACATTTTGCCTAAAAAATGAAGAAAAAAGGCACACCTGAATGTTTTCCAATAAACACAAATTTCTAAAGAAATAATAGAAATTTCCTTGTCAGCGTGATATCAAAATCTTCATTTACAGATCCAGCCTAAGGTATTCTTATTTGAAATTACGAAAAAAAAAAACTTTTACATAGTTTTATCTTCCTAAATCTAGAAAACAATTTTTTGTCTGTTATTTAATAAAGCTCTTTTGTTAGCTAATTTTCTTTTAAAATTGCAAATATTCCTTTCCCCAAAACATTCTTTGGTATAAATTGTTCATACGATGAAATATAGTAATAGGAAAATAGTGTTTGAACATTAAACACGAAAATCTAATAAATTATATATTCAGTTCTTTCTTTAAATAACAAGTACACTTTTCGATATTTTTCCTTTAATATAAGTTATAAATCTTTTGAGTTTGAAAATTTCCTATTTTCTTTTTCAAGCCGCCATTTTGAAATATGATGCCAGATTAAGCTACCCAGCAAATTGGGATAACCACTGGTAAATCCTGTGCACATGCTAAATTACATCTAAATTGGTTCGTAAATATGAATGTTACAACATTTCAACGGAGATGTGGGACCTGAGGGTAATAATGAAAGAAAGTATGCCGAACATTTACGAAGGTGTATTCCTCCGGAGGGCTGCAATAGGTAGCTATTTACTTTTTGTATTAGAAGATACCTAAAATATCGCAGAGTAAAATATTTAATGTAATGTTTAATTTATATGACTATTAAAACGTATTTAAAGACATTATATTTGCTTTTATTTCTGTCTGTTTTCTTAAGAAAATATACGATAAATGATATATTATACTTGTTCTACGAATTAATTTTAAAATATAATGTTTATATCCCCATAAATTTAATTTCCTCGTTTTCAGTTAAAATTTAGTGATTAGTTAATTTCCCTAACTGAGCAATTCCTGTCAGCTTGAAATAAATATATTTAATCTACATTCTATGTATTCTTTTCATATTAGGGTTTATAAATATAAAATACTTAATGGATTTCAATTATCTTAAAAGTGATAAAAATTTCTTTGCATTTTACACAGTAAAATAACTTTATTAACTCGTTACCACTTGTTTTCATTTAGCATTATAGGGAAATATCACCCAACAATAATATTCAACAAGAAGCGTTGACTGCAGATGGAAAAATATTATATCTATACTAAAATAATATATTAATGGAGAAACTATGTTCAGACATGATAGCACAAAAATGCAATAAAGGTCTTAATCTTAAATTTTGCGACAAAATTTTAAACACATTTTTCAATGCAGAATAAATGTAATTATGCTATTCTAAAAAGCTTCATTTGTGGTTAAGGGAGTAATGGGATTTGTGGAAAAGGTTTTTAAAGGGCGCATTTTACTCATTAATATTAATCTATATATCTTTAAAATTATAAACGTTTTTGATTGTATGGAAATAATTTAATTTATATCATCAAAAGTTAAAATGTATGATTATATTTCTTTATATTTCTGAAAATGATTGCTTTCGATTCTATATTTTAATATTACTAATGTCAATATAATGCTTATAAATATATTCTTTTAAAATGCCATACAGGGTTATTGGACACTCTCAACGGTGTCCAATGGCTAATTAATTAATCGTTAGTCATAGACAAGCAATTCCAATTACAAAAATGTTTGAAATCTGGTAAAGAAATATTTTAAAAGCGATTTGGGTCAATAAAACATTTCTTAAAAAATTACGAAATTTAAATTTTTATACGGTCCCCCGGTCCTATAAGTTATATTTCGTAAAATTTTCCTATTACACTGACAAGTAAGACAAAAAAAAATTCCCGTTCATATAACAGTAAAATTGAGCGAGTTATGAGACGTTAAAAATGCATGACTTAAGCCGCTTTTCTGCATATGAGCACAAATGAGTTCAGCTAGGCTTTGAGGATTCATATACCAAGTGCTTAAAGTATTCGAAGATCTTATTTCATGAATATCTGCGCTTTGAAAAAAATCGTACAAGTATTACGATTAAGTTAACTTTTATTAAGTTTCAGATTGGCTAAAATAACATATGTTTTATTTTGTAAGGATCTGAAACTGTTTCTTTTCTCATGATTTCTTTTAACAAAAATTATGTTATTTTTATGTTACTTCAACGATCGTATGTATATTTTACCAGTTCCAAATTCATATTCTAACTGTAACTCACTTTCACATATCCGATCATGTTTACATTTTACATACTGGCGCAAATCCGATGACAATCTAATATTATTATGATTTTCGGTTAAAATGTATACTTATTTTACAGGATAACACAAAAAAATTCAGATAGATTACCGCCAAGAAGTTTATGAAAAAGATTTAGATTAGTTAACAGAAGATTGTGAAGGTTGGGTTTTTAAGCTTTTATGTATTTTTTGGCACTGAATCCGAAAATTACCTTAATTTTTAAGCATCACGTCAGGATATTTCGCAAATTGTAATTGTAAAAGTTAAATAACAAAAATCGGATACTATAAAATACAAGAGATGGCTGTGTTTTTTAACTTTTGATAACAGATTTTTACGTACTGTTTACCACTGAATCTGAAAATGACCTTCATTTTTAACCATCATGTTAGATTTTTTTTTTAAATCGTAATTGTGTAAGTTAAAATTACGTTGTGTAATTAAAAAACTTTTTAACTTTGAAATTCGCAATTTGCAAACAATCCTGATGCAATGGTTAAAAATGAAGGTCATTTTCGGATTCAGCGGTAAAAAAATGCATAAAAATCAATCATCAAAAGTTAAAAACAGAACAATCACATCTATTTTAAAGTATCAAATTTTCGAAATTTTTCTTTTTTCAACATTTAAATTTACGTCAAAATCTTTACAAGATGTTAAAAAAATGAAGGTCAATTTCGGATTCAGCGGACCCAACTTTTGCAGGCTAGTGCTATCTAATAATATTTTAAAATGTGTATCATTTTGTAAAGAGTTGAGACTGTTAATTTTCATCTTTTTATTTAACAAAAATTATGTTTGTTATTTCTTCTTAAACGTTTATTACAAATTGTATATTTTGAATTAATATATCAGAATGATTAAAGGTTTCAAATTTATATTGCAATGTTAATTTTACTCTGAACCATTTTTTTAATATATCTGACGAAATTATATTTCGACTAAATTTGGGAATGACCCCCCAATTTGCAGCAAAAAATATTCTCAAAGTTTAAACAGCTATTACTCGGGCAATTTTAATCGTAGAATAACGGGACTTTTTTTGCATTACTTGTCAGTGTAAAAGGAAAATTTTACTAAATATCACTTATAGGACCGCGGGATCGTATAAAAATTTAAATTTCGTAATTTTTTAAGAAATGTTTTTATTGAGCCAAATCGTTTTTAAAATATTTCTTTACCTCATTTAAATTTTTTTGTAATTGGAACTATATGTCTATGACTAACGGTTTAAGAATTAACCATTGGACACCGTTAAGAGTGGACACCCTATATATTAATCGTAAGATTCATCTGTTCTAACAATTTATTAGATACATTATATAGTGTTAAAATATACTGAGATACAGTAATTTAAAATACACCAAAAAATAGTGTAGATGTCAAAAAGTTTTAAAATACACATACTTTAAAACAGAAATAAAATATCCGTAAAAATGTAAAATGCTTTAAGAATATTTTCTTCTGCCTTACTGAGGCATCTTCAGTTAATGTTTTTCGTTTCGTCTCATTTTTCGCTAGTTCTTGAATAAATCCTCTGCTGCCAGACTAAATAATAAATCATCCAACACAATAGATTTTTTAAATATCTAAAAATTGGCAAACTACGACAGTTTAAATTACACATTGCTAAGAGAAGTCATTGAAATCATCACAGCGAAATCTGAAATATGTAATGATTTTGTTCACACAAAAATTGACAATAGATGACAACATCCGTTAAAAATAGGGAAAAGTGACAGGGAAAATTTCGAAGGCAATGACTAGCGAGAAATGAGACAAAAAAAAAACATTAACTGAAGATGCCACTGTAAGGAAGGTGAAAATATTTTTTAATCATTTTATATTTGTATAGATATTTTAGTTATGTTTTCGAGTATGTGTATTTTAAAACTTTTTGACATCTTTATTATTTTTTAGTGTATTTTAAATTATTGTATCTTATTATAATTTAACCTATTTAATGTATGTAATAAATTGGTAGAACACATTAGTCTTATGATCAATATAATGATTAAATAATACTAATTTTAAAATGTATTTCGAGGCGTAGTATTTACTTTACATATCTTTTTTTTTTTCTAAGGACAATAAAAAATAAATTATAAGGAACAAAAGGATTAACTTTGATAATGAAACGTTCGTATCCTAACAAATTTAATTTGCATATTTGTTGATAATTTTATCACTTCAGTCGATATATATATATATATATATATGTTTTATGTAATGATTAAAAATGAATTAAAATGAATTAAAAATGAATATCGAAACATTATATTTACTTTATTTTTATAATTTTCTTAAACCAATGGAAAATAAATGATAAATTATATTTAGGAATATAATTAATTTTGGCAATGTAACATTCATAGCCTTACAAAGTTAATTTGCATGCTTTCTGATAATCTTTAGGATTTCAATCAAAATATATATGTGCTTTATATATGGAGTATACTCTATATAATAATTAATATTGATTTTAAAATGAATTTCAAGACATTATATTTACTTTATTTATCTGCTTTTTTTAAAACAATGTAAAATAAAGGATAAATTTTATCTATGAAAAGAATTAAAGTTCGAAAATATAACGTCTATATCATTATAAATTTAATGTGAAAATTTTCTGATAAACTTTAGCATTTAAAAATCGTTTTAAATCAACTTATTATCAAAAGATTCGATATGCATTTCTTTTATGCACTGCAAACTGCCGAGTCATTCAAGTATTTAAAAAAAAAAAAAAAAAAAAAAGAGAGAGAGAGAGAGCTTACGCAAAAGTAATTTAACTCTATTCTGACCGTAATATGGTCAATAGTATGATCAGGATGTAGTTAAATTATGGTTATTTAACAGTTTCTATAAAAGTGATGCACTGTTAAAACTTTGCAGCATTCTGTACAGTCATTCGACCGTTTTTTTTTTGAAAAAACGATTTCATAACCGTAATTTAACGATATTCTGATCATAAAATGGCCAATAGTATAGTCAGATTAGTGTTACATTATGGTTGTGTAACCGCTTTCGATAAAAACGGTCAAATGAATGGACAGAATGCTGCAAATTTTTAACAGTGTAGAATGGCTGAACAGTTTCAGCAAATTTTTAAGTCTAAAAAGACGTAAATTAAAAAATACTAAAAGGTCTTTTAAATTAGTGTTATTGCTTTAAAGTAAAATACAAAAATACGCTCTATACAAAAAACCCCTTTAATAGTTAGTTTTCCGCACCTCTTCTAAAAAATTTTCAAGGCCATTCTGCCCAAAATATCCTACCCTGTCAAAACTCTGCAGTAAACTGTCCATCAATTCAACTGTTTTTATAGAAAACAGTAACACAACCGTAATGTATACCGTATTCTGACGTTATTTAAATGTATACGTTATTTAACTGTATTCTGCACTGTTAAAAATTTGCAGCATTCTGGCAGGTCATTTGACCGTTTTTTCCGAAAACGGTTACACAGCCGTAATTTTAACATTATTCCGATCATATTATTGGCCATTTTATGGTCAGAATATAGTTAAATTATGGTTATGAAACCGTTTTTTTCAAAAAACGGTCGAATGACCTACCAGAATACTGCAAAATTTTTAAAAGTGTGACCATTGTTTAGCTTTAACAGTAAATTGAAAAAAGCTTTCTTCCGATAAAGTATAACAAGGACAAATAGTGTTTTGACGGGAGATCATAATCTATCCTATACTGTTAAAAATCTGCAGTAAACTGTCCAGTTATTCGGCCGTTTTTAAAGATCATAGAAACTCGACTGATTTTCTCGCCAACCAAAAGAAACAAGTTGGAAATTGATCGTCAAACGTGGCAAATGAGGTGCGTTCGTACTATAACTAGTTTTATAAATATTTTTTTCGCCGCATATTGTACAGAATGTATATTTTAGTGTACTTCGAAAGGCTATAACATCATTAATTTGCACTTGAAATAATTTTTCCCATTGGCCGTAATGTAACGGAAAACTTATGACTGTCCCTGTAATTAAACTATACATCCGATTTTCATAAAATATGAAATGACTCGACAAAATCTTGCAACAATTATATATTTATAATTTCAGACCATTCGGAAGGCTGTAACATCATTAAAATGCACTTGCAATAATTTCTTCCAATTGGCCGTAATGTAACGGAAAACTTTTGATTGTCCCTGTAATTAAACTATGCATCCGATTTTCATAAAAATTGAAATGACTCGACAAAATTATGCAACAATTATATAGTTTAAATTTTAAACGATTCGGTTGGGTAGTTTTTGCTCTGTTATATGCGGACGGACGGACAGACAGACGGACGGACAGACGGACGGACAGACAGACGGACTGAACGACAACTATAGGTGCTACGTATTTATATAATTACGAACGCACCTAACAACAGTGAACCGTAGATGAAAGAAATTTCTGCCAATTAACGCCAAATGATATTTCAAAAATTTTTTAGTACTCTGTCAAGTTTATATTTTCCGGACTGACCAAAGCGAGATTTTGACCCCTTTATATCTCCGGTTCTATTTATGATAGAAACAAAATTCTTATTTCTATGAAATGGGGCGTGCCACGTGACTCAGAAAAGGAAAATAAAGTTGAATTCGGCCAATAGGTTTTTAGTAAATGCGATTTTAAAAGTGCTGTTTTTTGCACTTTTGAATTTCTTGTTCTGACCAAAACTGTTGACAGGGCTACAGCCATGTGTAATTATCGGGTTTTCCCGCGGTTTACGGCATTAGAATTGTTTTTATGAGTAGTTCAAACCTTTGAAATTTTTATGTAAAAATATTAATTAGTTTTTGATTTATACAAGTTTAATGTATCTTTATTTTTGCAGCGTGGCGTGCGTAATATGTGAGGCATTCTCACAATCTTTTGACTTTTAAGTCCCTGAAAAATAATTTTTACTTTCTTGTATCTTAACAAGAAGAAAGTTTTGGATTCGTGAAAAATCGACCCGAGCAAGATAAAATTGCTGTCGACACGAAATCGGACAGAACCCGATAACAGAAAACCGAAATCTCACACGAACCAAATATTATAACCGAAAAAAATATTATAAAACAGCATAAGCCGATCCGAGTAAGACAAAATAATTTCCGTGAACACGGAACCGGAACCGAATCTAAGAATTCCATTAGAAAAACACCGAAATCTTACACGAACCAAATCTGAGACTCGACAAAATTATTCCAAAGAACCATAACCCGATCTGAGTAAGACAAAATAATTTCTGTGGACCCGCAACTCGACCCGAACCTAAATTAAAAAAAACGAAATATGAACCGAACCTAATATGATAACCGACAAAAATAATCTAAAGAACCAAAATCCAATCCAAGAAACACAAAATAATTTCCTTGGACGCAACACGACCCGAACCTAAAAATTCCATTAGAAAAAAACCCGAAGTCTGACACGAACCAAATCTAAAACCGATAAAAATATTCCAAAGAACCATAACCCGATCCGAGAATTACAAAATAATTTCCTTGGACACGTAACCCGAACCGAACCTAAAAATTCCATTAAAAAAAACTGAAATCTGGCCCGAACCAAATCTGAATCCGACAAAAATATCCCCAAAAACATGACCAGATACGAACAAGAAAAATCATTTCCGTGGATGCAACACGACCCCAACCTAAAAATTCCATTAGAAAAAACCCGAAATCTCACACGAATTAAATATGAATCCGACAAAAACATTCCCAAGAACCATAACCCGATCCGACAAGACAAAATAATTTCCGTAAACACGCAACTCGACCCAAACCTAATTTTTTTAAAACTTAAATATGACCCGAACGAAATTTGATAACCGACAAAAATATTCCAAAGAACCATAACCCGATCCGAGCAAGATAAAATAATTTCTTGGACACGCAACCCGAACCAAACCTAAAACTTCCATTTTAAAAAAAATCTGAAATCTGATCCGAACCATATCTGAATGCGAAAAATTATCCCTAAAAACTATAACCCGATACGAGCAATACAAAATAATTTCCGTGGACGCAACACGACCCGAACCTAAAAATTCCTGTACAAGAAACCCGAAATTTGACACGAACAAAATCTGAATCCGAGAAAAATATTCCCAAGAACCATAACCTGATCCGATCAAGACAAAATAATTTCCGTGAACACGCAACCCGACACGAACCTAATTAAAAAAAAAAACGAAATATGACCCGAACCAAACATGATAACCGACAAAAATATTCTAATGAACCCTATCCGAGCAAGACAAAATAATTTCCTTGGACACGCAACCCGAACTGAACCTAAAAATCCCATTTAAAAAAACCCCTGAAATCTGACCCTAACCAAATCTGAATCCGACAAAAATATCCCCAAAAACCATCGCCCGATACGAGCAAGACAAAATAATTTCCGTGGACGCAACACGATCCGAACATTAAATTCCATTTAAAAAAACCCGAACCAAATCTGAACGAACCAAATCTGACCCCGTCAAATAAGCTATTCCAAAGAACCATAATCCGATCTGAGCAAGGCAAAACAACTTCTGTGGACACGCAGCCCGATCCGAACCTAAAAATTTAGTTTGAAATAAACACGAAATATGACCCGAAAAATTATTATAATCGACAAAAATATTCTATAGAACCCGATCCGAGAAAGACAAAATAATTTCCGTGGACACGCATCCCGACTCGAACCTAAAAATTCCACTAGAAAACCCCCGAAATCTGAACCGAACCGAACCAAATCTGAATCCAACAAAAGTATTCCAAACAATCATAACCGGAACCGAGGAAGATAAAATTATTTCCGTTGTCATGCAACCCGATCCGAACCTGTAGGTTCTACTTGTAATTAACCCGAAACCCGAACAGTACCCGAAATAAAAATACATCAGGCCGTACCCCGATCCAAGCATGGCAAATTAATTTCTGTGTACACTCAATACTACCAGAATCGGAAAATTCCATTTGAAGTCGACCTGAAAACCGATCCCGAATCCGATCTGGAAAGGACAAAAATATTTCAAAGAGCCGTAACCCGATCCGAGCGTGACAAAATTATTTCTGTCGACACGCATCCGGATTCATTTGAAGACAACCCGAAAACCGACCATAACCCGGTTTCGGATCGAGTTCAAGTATAACTTTCTGATTCGGATCGGGTTGCCTATCGACGGAAATTATTTTGTCTTGCTCGGATCGGGTTATAGTTCTTTGGAATATTTATCTCGGGTTAAGATTTGGTTCGGGTCTGGTTTCAAGTTAACTTCAAATGAAATTTTTAGGTTCAGGTCGTGTTGCGTGATCACGGAAACTAATTTGCCTTGCTCGGATCCGGTTATAGATCTTTGGAATATTTTTGTCGGGTTCAAATTTCGGGTTTCTTTCAAATGAAATTTTCAGATTCGGATCATTTTGCGTGTCACCGGAAATTATTTTGTCTTGATCGTATCGGATTATTGACCTTTGGAATATTTTTGTCGGGTTGAAATTTCGTTTTTTCAAATGAAATTTTTAGGTTCAGGTCGGGTTGCTTGTCCACGGAATTTATTTTGTTTTGCTCGGTTCGGGATATGGTTCAATAGAATGTTTTTGTCGAGTTTAGATTTGGTTCGGGCCTGATTTCGGATTTTTTTCAAATGGAATTTTTAGGTTCGGATCAGGGGCTCTACTACGAAACCATCGGAATGTCCTCTTTCTCGGAAAATCTTCCAAATTTTCCGATGTGACGTTGCATTCCGATGACTCTGGGATAAATGCTACTACGATGCCACCGAGAATGCCTTCCCTCGGATAACTGTTATCGAAATACTGTGAAAATCTTCCGACCGGATAGAAGGCAGTGAGAATGAAACCAATATCGGAAGTGAGTCTTTAGAAAGAGATTTTAAAGCGAAATATATTGCTTTCGCTTTTTATTTAAAATGCCATCGACACACGCCTAATTAACATGTTTGGATATTTTTTTCCAAAACGATTGTAAAATGTTCAGATTTGCAGCTGTCAAAAGCTTAAAATGATATGAGCGGTAATGTTTTAGAAAATGAAAAATAAAAATAAGTTTTCCATTTTTAACCACTTAAAAATATATATATATATATATATATATATTATATATATTAACACCTTTCCCAAGAAATATTTAATAACTATCATAAGAAATGCATCATTCTAGACTTTTAAAAGTTATTAAAATACAATTCTTATAAATCCTTGATAAATAAATATAAGTATAAATACCCGAAACATTCAGGGAATTCTGCTTAAATATAACTGGAGAAATATTATAAGCTTTGAAACTAATTTTAAACACTAATAATAAACGTCCTTTGAAAATGCTGCAAAGTTCAGTATAAGTATCAAATTCCCGTTAGGTTAGAGTTTTGCACGTAGTCTTCTTGGCGTCCAGGTAACGTGCACGTTCGCTATACCGCAGTTGGCGGGTTCAAATCCACATGGTTCCTTTTAAATTAATTTTGTATTTTTGACACATTACAAGTTTTATGCTGGAATTTTAATTCGGCAGCTTTGAATATTTTTATATTTTCGTTTTCGAATTTTTTTATGAATATTTATATTTTTTTCCAATTTTTAAACTAATATTTCTATTGACCAAAATCTAAACTAATTTATGTCGAGAATTTTTTTATAATTTATTATTATTTACCTTTTTTATATTTTAAGCGCAGATCTAAAATAACACTTTTCTTTTTTTTATTTTATGGAATTTTAAATGAAAATTCCTATTTTTTTTATATCTTATACAAAATGTTTTTAATATTGAATCTGCCAACCGTATTTATGGTTAGATAATTCCAATACATAAATTTGACAGATTTGACTTGAATTTTTTTTTTTTTTTTGTATAAGTTGTACTTAAAAGAGAAAAAGATAAATTTCCATTTAAAATTACATAAAGAAAAAAAAATATTTTATATCCGTGCTTAAAATATAAAAACCTGAATAGTAAATTTAAAAAAAATCTAGACATAAATTAGTTTAGATTTCCATCAATAGAAATATTAGTTTAGAAATTGCGGGAAAAATATAAAGATTCATAATTTTTTTAAGTGTAATTTATTAGGAAAATATCAAATAGTTCAAAGCTGCTGAATTTATAATTCAACGTAAAATTTGTAACTTGTCAAAAATCTAAAATTTATTTTGAAAAGTAAAAAGGTACAAGCAGGTAACAAACCCACCGCCTGAGGTACAGCTAACGGGCAGGTTACCTCGACGCCACAAACATTACATGTAAAACGCTAAAGCAATGGGTATTTGAAACGTATGGTGAAATTTGACCTCCAATTTCTCAAAAACTAAGGTCTATTTGAAAAAAACATTTCCTCCGGAATAATAGGGTTTTACTCTAACAACATACTTTAAAATCATCAAATCATCATACGCATGTACAACAAGAGGTGATGAAATCAGAACATGCAATAACTAATGATGAAATAGCAGAATTTCAGCGCTAGCGAAAATTTGCTTGTCTGTGATTGGTCAATCAGAATCCGATTCCGATGAAGGTTTAATCACTCAACTTCAAATCCGATACGTTTTGCTGTTGGTATCATGGTAGCACATAAAGTGAATGTCGGATTTATTTTGTCGGAAACGTGCTATTCCGAAATCGAAATTTTTACGATTCGGATACAGTCCGATCTCTTCGTGGTAGTGCTCCAGGTTACATGTCCACGGAAATTATTTTGTCTGTTGGGATCCGGTTATGGTTCTTTGGCGTTTTTTGTCGGGTTCAGATTTGGTTCGGATCAGATTTCATTTTTTTCAAAGGGAATTTATAGGTTCGTTTCGGGCAACATGTCCACGGAAATTATTTTGTGTTGCTCGGATCCGATTATGGTTCTTTGGAATATTTCTGTTGGGTTCAGATGTGGTTCGGGTCAGATTTCTGGTTTTCTTTAAAGTTGATTTTTTAGGTTCGTGTTGGGTTGCGTGTGCGCGGAAATTATTTTGTCTTGATCCGATCGGGTTACGGTTATTTTCAATATTTTTGTCTGCTATCAGATTTGGTTCGGGTCAGATTTCGGGTTTTTTCAAATGGAACTTTCAGTTCTGGTCGGGCTGCGTGTAGACTGAAATTATTTTGGCTTGCTCGGATCGGCGTACAGTCTGTGTTGTCATTTATTTTTTGGGTTGGGTTCAGATTATGGCTTATGGGTTTATAAGTCTAAAAATATCACCCTGTTTGGAAAATAAGTGGTTATTTGTCAATTAGCCTAACCGCTGTGTAGGCTCTATGCAATAGGCCTGAAAAATATTAGGCTAATTGGAAAATGAGAGTTGATTCTCCAATTAACCTACGGCATGTAATCTCACATTGCAGTAAAAATTTAAAGCTGGTTATAACTTGCGCGATTACGGGTTGAACATATAAAAAGGCAAAAATTCGCCAAAAACGTAAAAAAAAAAAAAAAAAAAAAAAAAAAAAAAATTAAAAATTTTCGAATTTTTGGCCCCAATCGTTCATGAGCCCACTACAAGCAACACGTGTGCTAAATTTTGCAGCCCTGCGCCCTGTGGTTTCCGAGTTTGTGAGGTTACATAGATAGATACGCGCTCGGATTTTAATATTATAGATGTTATTGCATTCGACCCATTTAACCTCTCTATTGTAAGGCGGCATGGAAGCATTTACGGTTCGTTTACAAGGTCACATTACAACCGATAGATATTTACTGAGTGGCATGTATTTTAATGAATTTGTACCTTTTCAATCTCTAGAC
This sequence comes from Maratus speciosus, assembly GCA_963932465.1. Classification (NCBI taxonomy): domain Eukaryota; kingdom Metazoa; phylum Arthropoda; class Arachnida; order Araneae; family Salticidae; genus Maratus; species Maratus speciosus. Next base: position 104,104,822 of record OZ010795.1, on the reverse strand, counting down.
ATTTTTAGGTTACTTGAAAGTTGAATATGAATTCAATTTGTTCATCTAAAGGCTCGACGATCCAGGTTTCTACTTTATGAAATATGTTTCTATTATCCACTTTATTAAAATTCTTCTAGATTTCAGCCCACACCCTTTTAAAATTCCAATACTATGGGTATTTTTGCACACAAAATTTAGATAACAATTAAATGAACTTTTATTTTGCACGAAATCGGAATGATTTTTGACGAAGGTACTGCGCACAATAAGCATCACCGAATGTCCTGCTGATATTTGAGGAGACACTGGATTATAGAAACGTGCCAGTGGACCTCAATTATGGAAAGTTTCTAGGTAAACACTGACTACGGAGAAACCAAAGAACAGGCTCAGAAAGATAATGTAAGTGCTTTAGTGAATCACAGAGTACTTATAGTCATTTTAACAATTCGACAGAACTTAAGGATCACTGTTTATCATACTGAAATAAGCGGGAAAGTTTTCAAATCTGTATTGTTTTTATAGTAAAATGCACATACACTCAAATATTTTTTCAACATTCCAAACTTTGTAATTTATTAAATTTAAACCATTTTACAAAGATAATGCAGTGAGTCTGGTTTCTTATTACATAATTTTTTTTCATTTTTTTACAATCCTTTTATATCAAATAATTTTTTGGCAGTTTTTTCATTTAAAAAGATTAATAAGGGGATTTATTAAACTAATCGATTCTGTTATTTTAGATTTAGTAATTAAAGAATTTTATCAATATGCCATAAATAGCTTTTAGTTAATTTTTATCAGATAATAGAGCTACTTAAAAATTTAAGATATGACTGAAATTAGGGAAAATCATTTCATAACGATGAAATATCGAATTCTGAACTTTTATTGAAATGAATTATAATTTATCATATGAATAATCCGAAATATGTGAGAAAATACTTGAAAAGCATATGACTAAGTATGTCCTGCTAGTCACGTAAAAAACAATTATGAATTTAGAAAGTACATGCATTGAAAATTCAGAAAATCCAACAAGTGTTGAAGCTTAACAAAACATTTTCTAAGAAAAGAGTCTTAATCAGATAATCTGAGTTTCTGCCGCGCTTATCGGATGGTCATTGGATTTCAAAATTATAAAATAACTAATTTTATTTAAAAATCACTTCAAGCACGCCCGGTGATAAAACAAATGGTCATTATTCAGTTTGTTTTTAAGTCTTTACATATTTTGTTGCGAATTTTGAAAATGTAATTGCAGTTTTTCAAAAGTTATTAAAATAAAATCCTTACTGAGTTAATTTATGAATCACCCTATAGCTTATGAAACAAGAGCTAAACATATTGCTGGTTAGTTCGACACGTTTTATCATTTCTAAAAAAATAAATGATTTCTTCTGAGATTTGTAAGGATCGATAAAATGTATTTGAATTGTTTTTAAAAAGTCCAACATTATGTTTTAATAGATATATTACACTTTTTTCTATCATCTTTAGTTTATCTTTTCTTTCCTGAATTAAAATGGAATATGTATAATGCAAATGAAATACCTTACAAAAAGAAGTGATATCTAATCAAAAACAACTCGTTGTAAATGATGCCGCCAAGCCACAAACTTAAAACGTCAGTCATAAAAAGAAGTGATATCACATAAAAAGAAGCGATATAGAAGTGTATACTCCGAGTGCCGTGTAAAAATCTATCACTACTCATAATGTTTCCAAAGGATTCGGAGTGAGGTACAGTATGCGAAAAATGCTTGGCGACCTGCAGGCGTATATTTAATTTATGTAGTACCAATACCAAATTCGAAAAATTGTGTAAGTCGAAAAATTAATTTTAATTTATCATCATATTACTGTTATAAATATTTGTAGGAGGAAGATCTGTAATAAATCAGAAATATTTGTAAGACAAGCAGGAAATGGTATGCAATTGTGGTAATCATCTATTATTACAATTATACTTTTCATTATTTTAAACATAATTTTTAATTACATAAATACGTTTAATAATACACTGTATTAAAATTAAAGGGAAAACTTGTAAAATGTATCCTGTTTATGACAGATTTATTTCTTAAACGTAAATGTTGTTTTTCCAACATAAGGAATATTATATAATACTAGTAGCCTTATTAGAACAGCTTTTTCCCCTGTCATGTGCAATTCCGTTTACGCAGGCTTTACTGCAATATATCTTAGTTTAATTACCATCTATTATTAGGTGCATTGTTAGTAATATTCATGTGATCATTATTTTTTATTATTATTTTACAAACTCAAAATGTTTATTACATGTTTACTTAGAAAATCCTCCTCATAAAAGTGGTTTTTCTCGTTCAAATAATGGTAATCAACAAATCGATCCCATGATGTTAAATAAGAATGGGCATGTAAACACCATAAGCTTCGAATTTTCACAGTTTAATGGGAGAAGTAATACAAGAAGAAAATTGTTAAACAAATAGTCATATGTAAGTGCAGGAAGAACAAACATTAAAAAAGTCCGCAGGTCTCCAAGCAGTTTTCACATACTGTACCTCACTCCGAGTCCTTTGGAAACATTATGAGTAGTGATAGATTTTTACACGGCACTCGGAATATGCATTTCTATATCGCTTCTTTTTATGTGATATCACTTCTTTTTATGACTGACGTTTTAAGTTTGTGGCTTGGCGGCATCATTTACAACGAGTTGTTTTTCATTAGATAATGCTTATTTGACTACACTGTTAAAATTTTGCAGCATTCTGTCCAGTCATTCGACCGTTTTTTGAAAAAACGGTTTCATAGACTTAATTTAACTATATTCTGATCATAAACTGTCCAATAATATGGTCAAAATAGTGTTAAATTACGGTTGTGTAACCGTTTTCGATAAAAACGGTCAAATGACTGGACAGAAAGCTGCAAAATTTTAACAGTGTATATTATTAACACATTGTATGTGGGACAAGTACTTCTACGATTTTATGGGTTGGGGACAGAAATTATTACTGGTACCGGAAATTTTGTAGGGATGAAAAAAGAAGGTGTAATCCAAGCATACTTACTTCTTATTGGTTGTGAGCAGGTTTTAATTTACAGTGGCATTTGTGAACGTAAATTTAGTGCTCATTTTCGAAAAATTGCCCGCATACAATGTGTTAAGAGCATCTCACCATATTATTGTTCATATTATGTTCGGAATAAAATAAAATTATGGTTATGTAACCGTTTTCTATAAAAGCCGTGACTGACTGGACAGTTCGCTGCAAATTTTTAACAGTGTATAAAAGACTTAATTTTGACGGACGGATTCAACAAATCACACTGTTAAAAATTTTCTTCAAATTCCCCAGTCGTAAAATGTTTTTAACCGTAATTTAACTTTATTCCGATCGAATTATTGTGAATACACATACAATGAATATACAATACACTGTTAAAAATTTTGCAGCATTATGGCAGGTCATTCGACCGTTTTTTTTTTTTTTTTTTAAACGGTTTCATAACCTTAATTTAACTATATTCTGACTATAAAATGGCCAATAATGTGGTCAGAATAGTGTTAAATTAACGGTTGTGTAACCGTTTTCCGGAAAAACGGTAAAATGACCTGTAGAATGCTGCAAATTTTTAACAGTGTACATTGAAGATACACTTAGTAAAATCGTCAAGCAACCGTTATCTTCAAAAACGGTCGAATAACTGAACAGTTTGCTGCGAATTTTTAGCAGTGAATAGACAGAACTATTGAAACTATAAATTTTAAATCTTAGGTACACTGTTAAAAATTTGCAGCATTCTGGTAGGTCATTTGACCGTTTTTTTCCGAAAACGGTTACAGAACCGTGAATTTAACACTATTCTAACCATATTATTGACCATTTTATGGTCAGAATATAGTTAAATTATGGTTATGAAATCGTTTTTTCAAAAAACGGTAGAATGACCTGCCAGAATGCTGCAAAATTTCTAACAGTGTATGTATTCGTAAAACATAATAGGGATCCAATAAGAAAGGCTTTTTGGAAATTCAAGAGTCTACACTAAGTTTTTGACTGTCCCTGTCATTAAACTATACGTCCGATTTTCATAAAATTTGAAATGGCTCGACAAAATTTTGCAACAATTATTTATTTAAAATTTGAGACCATTCGGTTGGGTAGTTTTTGCTCTGTTATATGCGGCCGGACAGACAGGCGGACATAATGGCGACTATAGGTGCTAGACGCAAAGACATTCACTACATAATTTTGAGCCGATGGCACACTGTTAAACTTTTGTTTCAAAGTGTCCAGTCGTTGGAAAGTTTCTATAAAAAACAGTTACGTAACCGTTATTTAACTCCAGTTTGACCATTACATGGACACTAGTTTCGGCTAAATAGATTGAAAGTAGAGTTATTTAACCTTTTTTTCTGTAATTGGTTGAATGACTGAATAGTTGCCCTCAAATTTTTAACAGTGCAGCGCAGTTTTGAATCTCTCGTTTCAATTGTGAGAACTTTGCCATTCCTTACTACACTGTAAAAAAAAATCTGTAGTTCTACAGATGTAAAGTTACATGATTACCAAACTTTCATCTGTAACTGTACAAAAATATCTGCAAATCTACAAAACTAGTTTTTGTAAAGCTACAGAAATCTGTAACTGTACAAATGAAACTGCTAAAATTACAGTAATCTTACTAAAATTTTACCTGTAACCTGGTTTGCAGTTACATGAAAAGTTCTAGGCATCCCAGTTTCCTAAAAAAATTCTAGTAACCTTACAGATTTTTTGATTTTCGGCTCAAAAGTGCGTCTGTTACAGGAATTTTTGTTGTTGCCGTTACATAAAAAGTTTTAGGAATCCCAGTTTCCTTGAAAAACTTTAGTAACTTTACAGATTTTTTTTTTTTGCAGTGTAGAAAAATCCCATATAAAAAAGACAGAAGCTAATATAAGAATCTACATATCGGAAATCACCGACCTCCATGGACATTTTCTTTTCGAATGAGGACTTTTGTTTTTGCCTTTTGGCAACAGTAACTTTGTTGTTTTTAGAACGAAGAATAATTTAAAAGTGAGATGCGGGGTTTTCCCCATCAAAATAATAAATATTGCATTCGACACAACCCAATTAATTTTGTATATATGTAAATAGTTTTTGTGTAAGTTAAGATGATATAAATAATATAAAAGCTAAGAAATGTCCTCTTCATTTTCGAATATAGTCTTGCGAAATTTATTTGATGCTCTCTTCTGTTCTTATTAATTCAGAGCCTGTTCTTATTAAGTAAGTGTTTCTTACTTACCATTATAGATTTGTATAACATTATTTATTGTGTATCCACTGTGTGTATTAGGGTGGGTCGAAAAAACCGAAATTTTTATAATCGAAATGTAATAGCGCGGAAAAGTTACCTTTTGTAATACAGAATAAATTTCTAAAATATTACATCGATCGGTTAATATCTTTTACCGCCGCAAGGGGGCCAAAGTTTCAAAAAATCGCAAAAAACATGGTTTTTTAGTCATTTTTTTTTAAATTATCCAAACATACCAATACAATTTTTAATAGAACGTAATAGCTACAGGGAGATATGAGAAATGTCCCGGTAAATGTTCATTATGATGAAATCATATCTTTATTTGCCGCAAAAAGACCATATTTTTTGTAAAAATTTCAAAAATTTCAATTTTTCATTTTTTTTTCTAAATTTTTATAATTTCTATAATATGTCTAGAAATAAATAATTTTACTTTATATCTATTAATGTATCATAATTTTTATAACTATTTGTAATAGACTTGAAAATAAAGTTAATCATTCATTTTTCTTGACGATCGCTTCATCTACTGATGTTTTACTCCATAACAGCCAATTCATGCCACAAAAATTATATAAAATGAGCAAAATGTTTTAGTATTTTATTAATTAAAATATAGAGATTAGAGATGTTTAACCGAAACGGGTTAAATAAACTTAAAATGAAGAAGAATTTAATGTAAATGAATTTTATAATATAACTTGCTTTCAGATGAAGCCATTATTTCTCGAGAGGCCAAAACAGATCAGATGTGATCCTCCCTCTGTTTTAGTAAACAAACTTTATCAGTGCTTCAATGAATAATTTCACGCATCTTTCTAGTGATTGAGTGGGACAAGGAAAGTTATAATAGCTGGTATCTTTAATCGAACATTTTAAACTCACCAGCGTTTTTAGTCGATAAAGAAACCATAACAGGTGGTTCCGTTAGTTTTCAGTTTTGTCAGTAGACTAAAGCCATACAATTTTAAGCTTCAGTGTTGAAGTCTGCTATGATAAAGTGACGGATGGCACTATTCTAGTCCACAGAACTCCGTGCTTTTGCAATTTTCTTCATGGCTGGGGCCTTGCTGTTCTGCTCTTCATATCGTATCATTCCAAAGAGGCTATTTGTATAATTTGCGAAATAGTCATTTCGTGAAAATACAGGAACTATAATCTTTCGTAGATTATCTGTCAAGTAACGTATGTTACTAACCATAGTGCACAGATTCTGGAAAACATGAGTGATTCATTTTAATTGTGAACAAACTGATGCAGTACATTTTCAGGATGTACTCAAAGAGTATGACAAGTTAAGAAGAGGGCTTCTTTGTTCCAACGTAGAGTCTCAAAATTCGAACAGCAGTAATGATCCACCTTGCGTGAAATATTTGTCCAGGGACTCAGCAAAAAAGGTCAATTGTATACACGCGTGTTGAAAGAGCTTGCATTATTTCAGACATATACTTCTGGTCAGTTGACAAATCATCTTTATCAACAGCTAGGTGATCAGATTAAATTGGCTTAAATTTTGCAATTGGTAATAATTCGCAAATCGCAAGAGATCAACCAATTGGGCCACAATATGATAGAGAACCTGTTTTTTGTCATCAAGATGTTTGAAAAGACGTCTCAGTGGAAGCTCATTGAAGTGAGGTCAATGAAGCCAATAACGTGGTTTTTTAAAAGTTGTTCTCAACTAATCCTACTATAACACCACCTTTGCATCCTGTTTTGAAGACAGTTCCGCGAAATTCAACTGCAATTATTATTCCAGTAGGGATTTTATTTTTCTTCAAAAAATCTATAATGTCATTGCATATAGAAGTCGCCTTGCCAGACGATGGGGTCAAATCACGAAAATAATTCAGACCTGGTTCTATTACAAAGAGATATGTTCCTCCTTGACTTCGCAAAATGAAACTTTGCCACCTCTTTAACCTGGCAGATATTTCTATCTTTAGAGCCATCAAAATATAGAGTAAAAGGAGTACATTACAAAAAAAAAAAAAAAAAAAACGAACAAAGTGAAACGTGGCCCTCTAGCAGCTAAAATTAATTTTACGTGCAGGCAGCTGCAGGTGTTTCTATCATTGAGCATTTTTTTTTTTTTTATAGAATTACAGTAATCATGGTTAACAATGTGCATGAAATTAACAACATAAAATGCCTTTCCCAGCCTATTAGAAATGTAAAAAATCTGAAAACATTACAAAAGTTATGAAAATTGAAAAAATGAAAAACTTTAATTTTTAACATTTTTTTAGAAATTTTGGCCCTGTTGTGGCGGTAAAAGCAACGATGTCACAAAAATGAAATGTTAATGTTACATTACTAATATCTTGGCGTGGCTATTGCGTTCTATTAGAAATTGAATAAATATGTTTGAATAATTTTTAAAAAAAATTGCTAAAAGTATGTTTTTTGCGATTTTTTCGAAATTTGGACCCCTTGCGGCGGTAAAAGATATTAACCAATCGGTGTAATATTTTACGTATTTTATCTTTTTTACAAAAGGCAACTTTTCCGCGCTATTACGTTTCGATTATAAATATTTCGGTTTTTTCGATCCACCCTAGTGTGTATACATGTAGAAGAATCTTAGCATGTAATAATTCTAAGTTCCAAAATCAGACGCAAAAGATGAAAGAAACAGATTCATCTCCACTCGATCTTCCAGCTTGACGTTATTTGACAGAAATTTCAATAAGCAGCGAAGGGAGGTTTCATTTCATCACTCCGCCAGGCCACATAAGTGGACCGGGGCACCGTGGGAGAATACGATTCACACAGATCGTGGGGAATTCTCTTCCATACTAAAATATCCACGTTTGTTGATGGTGTCATTTTCCAACATCACCAATGGTAAAAAATATTGCCTTTGTTTCTGACAAGGAACAGAAAGGGTGAATTGCGAAGGTATCGAGAGCAGAAAGATTTTTTTTTCGCAGAATGAACTAGGGTATTTCGACCCCAGGTTGTACAGTCAAGTTTCGACTAGTGATTTTCTCCGACTCGGGGAAAGAGTTTCCATCCCCTCGGAGGAAGGAGTTGAGCTTCACGGATAGACAAGATCGAAGAAAAACTGCCCTTTCTCGTTCCTGGGATTATTATTTCTCTGCCGTGAGTGTACGTACTTGACCGTAAATGTTAGAGAATAATGTTTTGTGTCGATTAAGAGACTGTCAGAACTTTATCATCTCAGAAAATCCCATATAAAGAAGACAGAAGCTAATATAAGAATCTACATATCGGAAATCACCGACCTCCATGGACATTTTCTTTTCAAATGAGGACTTTTGTTTTTGCCTTTTGGCAACAGTAACTTTGTTATTTTTAGAACGAAGAATGATTTAAAAGTGAGATACGGGTTTTTCACCATCAAAATAATAAATATTGCATTCGACACAACCCAATTAATTTTGTATATATGTAAATAGTTTTTGTGTAAGTTTTGTTTTGTGTAAGTTTTGCTTTATGCAATCGAATTACTAGACATTCTTCTCAGGGAACAAGTATATAAGCTGTACGAACCTTGAACATTTCATTGTTGTATTTTGCATTCTCAAGCTGGAGATTTAACCCATTTATACCTAGTGTCCCATTTTTGGGACACTTCGTATTTTAATAATTTTTAGGTGCGTTCGTAATTATATAAATACATAGCACCTATACTCTCCGTTCGGTCCGTCCGTCTGTCCGTCCACATATAACAGAACAAAAACTACCCAACCGAAAGGTATGAAATTTTAAATATATAATTGTTGCAAAATTTTGTCATGTCCTTTCAAATTTTATGAAAATCGGATGTATAGTTTAATGACAGGGACGAGTCAAAAGGTTCCCGTTACATTACGGTCAATTGTAAAAAATTATTTCAAGTGCATTTTAGGGATGTTAAAGCCATTCAAACAGAAAGAAATTTGTATGCACTTATTAAGTGCACTAAAATATATATTCAGTATCATACGCAATGCAAAAAATATATATAAAACAAGTTATAGTACGAACACACTTCATTTGCCACGTTTGACGTGCAATTTCCAACTTGTTTACAATTTTTTTCTTCTTCATAACATGAAGATTGTATGAAATAATTATCTATAAATGTCTTTATCTGCTAATGAAAGATGACAGCATAACATGGAGATTTATTTGCCTAAATTAAGACTGTTTTCTGAGTTTGTAGATTTTTCATTTCTCAAGATGGCGAAATGTAAAAAGTAAGTTTATTTGTATTTAATAGCCAAATAAATAAATCATAACGTACGAAATATATGACGCTGGGCACTAATGGGTACATATTTTTATTAGCTATTTAGAGGACAGTTATTTATGTAAAGTCCATTTCAAGATGATTACGAAACCGATTGTTTTTAAGCCTCAAATACTATTATTCTTAAAGGTATATATAAATATTATACAGACATACACACAATAAATACAATAAACCCAAGTGGAGAGAAAACTTAGCCAGATCCAGGAATCGAACCCGGGACCACAGTATACAAGACTGCTGCTCTAACCACTGAGCTACTCCGGCCGATGCCTGAGTGTGCAATTTCTCACTAATAAACCACATTGGGGAAGTCACCAGCCATCTATACGACAGCCTTGGATGACCGGAGAACGATGAATAGATTTTATTATTACATCGATCTACGATAATTATAATAAAACACTCAGACTACAATATATATTAAAACACACATACACACATAAATAAAGCCTGCATTCAACAGTTAAAGGTATATATAAATATTATACAGACATACACACAATAAATACAATAAACCCAACTAGAGTGAAAAATTAGCGAGAGCCAGGAATCGAACCCGGGACCACAGTATACAAGACAGCAGCTCATTAATAATTTTTCACTCCAGTTGGGTTTGTTGTATTTATTGTGTGCATGTCTGTATAATATTTATATATACCTTTAACTGTTGAATGCAGTTGTTATTTATGTGTGTATGTGTGTTTTAATATATATTGTAGTATGAGGGTTTTATTACTATTATTCTTAGTTTATTATTACTAATACTTATAATGTTATTACTCTGTGTAAACAAATAAATAAATATATATTTAGTAATTCATAAAAATACTAATTATAGTATATAATATGCAGTTTAAAAGCTTACTTTATATAAATTCAGACAAAACATTTATTTATGCATATTATGCAATTACAAATATTAAGCATATTCCCATACTTAGTAAGTTTACAATTTATCAAATAAATACGAAAATATTTTAGCGTAATTTTTTTAGTATTTTTCCAGTTCATTTTGCAACATTTCAAAGTGATTTTGTCAACAAATTTGAAAAAACAAAAATTCATGGACAATGTATTACACAGTTTTCAATAACATTATCTTCAACTTTAAGGTTGCCTTGGCCGTAGAAGTAACTCAGCCCTCTACCACTTCTCTATACCAAAAGCACAGGTAATCACCTCATCGAGTTCACGGCTGAAATTCCAGAATTAGTTAAAACTCGATTCACATATTAAAACGCAATCGGTCTGCCAAGTCCTATCTTGGTGGAAAACACCTGAAAACCCGATTTTAGCGGTTGACTCGTAGGTTTACCACTGTGCTTTCCTGCACACTAAAGTATGAAAACATGGAGGACTGGGAGCAGGAAAACACAATGGTAAACCTACGAATCAACCGCGCTAAAATCGGGTTTTTAGATGTTTTCCACCAAGATATGACGTGACAGACCGATTGCGTTTTAATTTGCGAATCGAGTTTTGACTAATTCTGGAATTGCAGCCGTGAACTCGATGAAGTTTGTCTGTGCTGCCGGCTCATGGTCTATATCCTGAGGTCTTGCAGCATGTTCATTTTTCAAATGAATTTATTTGCGTAGGCTGTAAAAAAAAAATGACAAATGTTTCTATATCTACGAAAATGTACAATAATCACGAATGCAAAACAATAATAAATTTTTCCGAATCACCCAAGATTTCGAAAAGTGTTCTTTTATCTTTAAAATCTTGAGAAAACAATTTATTTTCGAAATTTAAGAAGAATTTATGAAAGTAAATTTTTACTAGTTGCCCGTAACTTTCGGAAACATTTACCAATAATTTTTGCAATGAATTATACTTTTATCTACCGACGGTACTTATAAGTACCATTAAAATAACTTGTTATAAAATTCATTTAATACATCGATTAGTAGTAATGCAGTTTAGAATGAGTTATAAATGGGTTAGGTTAACTTGTTCCAAAAGCATTATTGGTTACACAAAACAAAAATATTTTTAAAAGCCTTCTTTTTCATCTTTTCAGCTTTCTTGGCGTTGGTGGAGAGAGAGAATTTTTCATTTGAAAAATATTTCTATATTTATAGTGTAAGAACATTATGTTTATACATTTCCTAATTCTAAAAAGTTACTAATTAAAATATTTAAAATAAATAATTGAGGTGGGTTATAAATATTGGACAAAATCCCTATATATTCAAATTTAATGAATCCTTCTAAATCTTTCAATCCTTTTAAAATCCTTCTAAAATTTATTAAATGATTATGTAAATCTTCTAATCTAGTTTCAAAAATTCACGAAATAGGCTTTAGAAGATAAAATTTTCTTGCATTCATAATTCAGTACATACAGCGTTAATCAGTTCTCTCTACCCGGAAAATCGGTTTTTCCGATCCTATCAATTCCAAAGTAAACATTTTCACCTGCATAACAGAATTTTTGCAGACAATTGTAACAAAATAATGTTCATTTTCATATTAATGTTAATGCTGTTCATTTAGTATGTTTTTCTGTTCAATATGTTTTCTGAATATCAAAATATTTACCAGAGAATGGATAGCATCCAAAAAGTGATACAGTCCAAAGTCCGGAATCCTTGGGACTTTATCAAGTCCGAACTTCGGATTTTTCCGAACTTTAGGTCATCAAAAGTATTGCCTTTCCAACAAGAAGAAAAATAAATTTCACTACTTATAAAGGCAAAATATGGCGTTCATATATTAAAAATTGTTTGTAACAGCTATTAATATTAAATTAAACAATCATTTTCATTAAATAAATCATAACAAAATAAAAAGTAAAGCAAAAGGTTTATTTAACGGAACATATAATTTAAGAATAAATTGTAACTTACGTAAGTACTGAACATTTCAGTTAATGTGCGCTGCTTTATTAACTTAGGTTCATCATTAAGAACCTTTTCTGTTATTCTGGACATAGACATGACTTTAAGATTCAGTAATAATGCTTCTTTGCTCTAAACCTTTTTTTTTTCTTTGTTCGTTTCAACAATTTTGTTTTTTCTCTACTTTCTTGAATACCTATTCAATTCTGAAGTAAACATTTTCACCTGCATAACTGAATCTGTGCATACAATTGTAACAAAATAATGTTCATTTCATATTAATGTTAATACTGTTCATTTAGTATGTTTTTCTGTTCAATATGTTTTCTGAATATCAAAATATTTACCCGAGAATGGATAGCATCCAAAAAGTGATACAGTACAAAGTCTAAAGTCCGGAATCCTTGGGACTTTATCAAGTCCGAACTTCGGATTTTTCCGAACTTTAGGTCATCAAAAGTATTGCCTTTCCAACAAGAAGAAAAATAAATTTCACTAATTATAAAGGCAAAATATGGCGTTCATATATTATAAATTGTTTGTAACAGCTATTGATACTAAATTAAACAATCATTTTCATTAAATAAATCATAACAAAATAAAAAGTAAAGCAAAAGGTTTATTTAACGGAACATATAATTTAAGAATAAATTGTAACTTATGTAACTACTGAACATTTCAGTTAATATGCGCTGCTTTATTAACTTAGGTTCATCATTAAGAACTTTTTCTGTTATTCTGGACATAGACATGAGTTAAGATTCAGTAATAATGCTTCTTTGCTCTAAACCTTTTTTTTTTTTCTTTGTTCGTTTCAATAATTTTGTTTTTACTCTACTTTCTTGAATACCTACTGTCGCTGGAAAGTCCGAACTTCGGACAATTCCGAAGTATGGGTGTCCGAACTTTAGACTTTGTACTGTATTCCAATTTGAGAAAACTGATTATTGCATTGTAAAAGCTTCCTGGAAACGTTTCTGAAAATGACGGGCAGCTAATAAAATTTTATATTTTTAAATTCTTCTCTAAATTTCGAAAATAAATAGTTTTCTGAGGTTTTTAAAGGTAAAGAAAGCTTTTCGGAATCTTCGATGAGTCGGAAGATGTTATTGTACATTTTCGTACTTGATTATAGTGCATTTTTATAGATTAAAAACATCCGTCTTTTTTTTACAGTGTAGGATAGCTAAGATCGATCTCTAACCGTTTTTTTTTTTTTTTTTTTGCTAGATTTAACATTTTTGTAGCAGATATCTTTAAGAGGTCACTTTCTATTTCGAAGCCGTTTCTCAAAGGGGAAATAGCCTCATATAAAACTGCAACTAAAATCGAAAAAATAAAGAAGCCCTGATTCGAGATCAACCTCAGTTACACTATGAAAAAAAATCGTTTAAAGATCTTGAAAAGCAAACAAGAAATTTTTAAAAATACGCTACCATTCGTTTAACATTAGCTTGGGAGTGTCTTTGTCTTTACGTAACTAGTGTCCTTAAGGGGATTAATGGAGGTGTCAAAATCTATAGGCCATTTTTCCATATCTCGCAATAAAAGGTTTTTAGTCAGGCGCGTGATGTGAACTTTTGACAAATCTACTAAATTTGGTTAAACACGTATTTCAGCGGTTTTTGAAGATTCTTTCATTATTTTGTCTATAGCTAGCTTGTGTGTTTTAGCGAAGACGTTGCTAAAGTAATTTTATCGTTTTTAATAAAATAAATGTTTTTATATTAAGTATTTAAAAGTGACTAGATTCATATACATAATTATTCCGGATTCTGCATTTTATATTACTCACACTAAGAAATATGTATTATACAAGGTGCCCGTAAAAGATTGTTCCAGTTATAAATTTTAATAGTACCAACTGTAAGCGATGTAGAAATTTTGTTCAGAGTCACAAATAAAGAGTTGCTTAAACAGTTTTAGATCAGCGCATGCGCAAGTAACTGCTTTGTGACTGACCTACTGGCAGTGTCACATACGCAAAATGGTGACTCCTGAGCGTAAAGTGGTCTGAAGATTTGAGAGCCTTAGATACATGCGATTTTTTTCCGTTAGTGCTTTATAAAAGTTTGTGTCTACTTTCCGCCGCTACCTAATAATGTACCAGAGACACAGAATTGAAGATGATATGCTTCCATTTCTTCGGACTTGTTAACCGAAGTGTAGGAAGAATTGGACTTTAGGTTGGATGTGTACTGTATAACTAAAGTGCACCTATCGGAAATTTGTAACAAAACCTAGGTTAGTTTACCTTCAATTTGATGCGTGATTTTTTGTAATCAGTCTAAACTAAACTGTTATAATATACCATTGAAACTGGTATGTTCTTTTATGGCTAGTCAACATAATGGTTAAGGGATCTCAGGACACTTATAAAGCTTCAAAATTTCCGAAATTTAAATTTTTTTAGTTTTTAAACTCCTGTCTTTTCTGAACATTTTGATATAATTCTTTTCTTGATATTCCTTAGAACAGAGGTTATGGCTTTTAGAATCATACTCGCTCAATTACTGAAGCGGCGTTTCCGAAACTTTGAACTCATTTTTCTCCAAATGAAGCTTTTTGATTATTTTTTCATGAAATTTTCAACACCTATGTTTCATATTAGTCTGTATAAACTGAAACTAAAATTTTATTTTTATTCTTCAAAAAAATATTTTCTTAGGTGATTATACTGTTGAAATTTTCAAAATTTTGTTTTAGCTAAATGCAACTTTGAATTAAAATATAAAAATGATTTAAAGGCAAATTTATTTAGGTTCAGGGTAATTTTAAAAATCTGAAGTATAATTAGGCACAAGAAATTGCATTCGAGTGCCAAAATTTATTTTTTAATCGCGCGCGTAAGCTGTTATACCAATTTTCTGTTCGACAAAGGTCTGGCAGTTTGAAGCCCCCTATAAATACTAATTCTGTAACTTGTATTTTTTTTTAAATACAAGAAATAAAAGAACACACTCATATCTTTCATCCCAATAAAAAAATGTGTTTTAAACTCCTATACATTTTAAGATATTAAATGTTGAAAATGGTCTCTTTTTTTTCCTTTTCTCCAATTTTAAGAATCCTGAGACCCCTTAATTTATAAACTCACAAAATGTATTTCTAGACATTGCATTTACCATTATCCTTGCACTTCTTTAGAATTGATAAAATAAACCATACATTAAATTTCGAAAACGTATAAATTTAAAAATATAATGTTTAAATCCCCACAAATCTAATATCTAGGTTTTCTTTTAAACTTGAACACGTCAGTAGAAATACTTATATATATATTTTTTTTTTATCCCTTCATCTCGAATTCAAAATCTTATCAAAAGATTCACTTTAAATTTCGATAGAAAATCTTTTACACCGTCTTATTTTTAAATTAGAAAATATTTCTTTGTCGTTTATTCAATTCAAGACTTGTATTATCTATTTTTCCACAGATCATCCGTTGACATTGCAAGAAAAGAAATCTGGAAAATATTCTACCTTAAAAAGTTTTTCTCGTATGGAATATAGTACAGAAAAAAATAGTACTCAGAGACTAAAATATGATAATCTAGTAAATGTCTTTACCTAGAATTCTCTCTTTCAATTTAAAACACTATTCTGATTTTAAATAAATATTCGATACTGGATTTTATTAAGTAAAGCAAATTTTAGTACTGCGTGAAAATTTATGCTTTGATGTTATCGATTATTTTATATATCCTGCATAAAGTAATAAAAATATTTTACTATTTCCTTTCTCAAAAATACTGAAAACAGTATAACTGAGTAAATAATTTAATTATACTTTGGAGATGTACTGAATCAGAATCCACACTTAAGTGTAAAAAATATTAGATATTGCTCTTTTATACAGTCATGAAAGTAAATCAAGGAAAATAAAGATGGAATTTTTTTTATGCTATAGAATGACGACAATATTGTGGTGAAAAATTGTGTGATTTAATTTTATTTTAAAGTAGATTTACACAGCTGAAAAAGCGTCTTACTCACTAACTGTCTAAAAATATTCGCAATTCTTACTACGTCTTAAGACAATAGATTTATCTTTTCCCTTATAGGAAAACAATTTTTTTGTGCTAAATATTTCTGCACCAATGGCATCTTTGTCCCAGAACATTCTCTGCACTAAAACAATCCAAATATATCTATGTACGAATGATTTAAAATACTATTCCAGCTAACAAAGAACATTATGCAAATTATACTTTTTTATGTCTTTTGATTTTATCTTCTTACGCATTATTACACGCTCATAATATAAGGTGACATTTTATCTAGAAGTGCATGGAAAAAAATATCTTCAATAATGCAACTTAAGAAACTCAAGGGTTTAATTAATCGATATACGATATCACATTGAAAAAAAAGCTTAACACGATGAACGTGGAGAAATCGCAAGTCGATCTTCGCGTGTATGAAATATGTAAATCAAAGTATTGCGAGAAGTTAATGGTTCCAGAGATTTTATCTCAACACAAAGGCTAAAGTTAAATGCCAAATAAAAGATTTGAACAAGAATTCTAGGTGTATTCCAATATTAATGTTTACAAGAGTATTTTGTTATAGATGTGTTTGAATTGCGAATCGGCGTGATCTATCAAGCATATTATTTATTTCAGTGAATAATAAACGTTGTATAATATTGAAAAGCTGAAAGATCAATTTATTTGTAGTTATGAGCCAAGCGAATCTTTAAGTAGATGTAAAATAAAGTCCTATGCATATATTTTTTTTCATTTTTGCATCGATCTATAGAATATCTAAAAGTACTTATATAAAAGCGTGATTATTTTCTATCTTTTGAAGGAACTGTCACATTCATGTTTAAATTTTTAATAAATTATAATGCACGATATATGCTTAGTTTTTTTAAACTTCATATTTACATTATTTCTATTATTTTTTACTTAGGAGAATATAAAATAAAAGATAAATTTAATTTGGAAAAATAATTACATTTAAATTGAACTTTAATTATCAAACATCAAAAAGTGAGAAAAGTTCGGTTATTGAACAAGAAATCCGAACGGAATTTGGTTGGTCGTTGTTTGCTTTTAATGCACAGAGCAGATAAATAATCGTATAAAACTTGAGAAAACAGTAAATACACATGAATCAGTCTGTGTCTTCAAACTGAAAAATTATTATTTTTTTTTAACAAATATAATACATATGGCAGTTTCAACAAAATAACATTCTATCGCATTACTGTCTGTGTATAACTAAAATATAAAAAGTGGCGTATTCTACTCGCAAATGAAATATGTATTAATTGTACATATCTTTCAACTGTGCAGTCCTTAATCTAAGATAGAGATTTGAAATATCTACATTTTTTTAAAATCCTATATTTTGCATATTTGTTCAATAATTGTACAATGTTTTAAAAGGCTATACGGAGTAACAGGGGAACCAATCGGAGATGCCCGGGTTAAAGATGCTCAATATACTACTGTAGTTACTAATATACTTATGTACAGAACGTACATAAAAATTGCTTTAAATCAGAACTCTAATAGATTTTTTACATTTAGTATATTTTCTTAGATTGCCTACCAGCTATATCAAAAAGCATTTTTGAAACTTTCTTATTAGAAGTACACAAGTGGATAATGTTAAAGGATCTCTACTTACGGCAAACTTTTTTATTTTGAAATTTTCAAGCGCGTAGATTGATTACGGATATACATTCCTGTTTTATCTGTATGTTTATGAAGTTGTATTTCCGTTTCGTAATTTAGTTACTGAATTTTACTTGAAACAAACAAATTCTGAATAATTTACATTGTTTTACGTGCAAACGAGTTAATCTGCCGTAATCTGGTTGCACGTTCATTTTTGAGATAGATAAGAAATTTAATACTTGAAAATAATTTTAAAAAATGCATAAAAAACATTAGCAAATGGAGATACATTTTTCAACGAAATTCTACTTGAAAGTAGTTTTTTCCCCCTCTATTCGATGGTTTAAAAATTGAAAATCTGCAATTTTTTAAAGTTAACATTTTTTTTATAAAACGAAATTTTTGCTCAAGTCGTTTCCACCATAAGTATGACGTCACCGTTACTCACACACATTTCTTTTGCTTTATAATATAAAGGGTGTTTTAGAAAGGTCTCCCCAACTTTGAAATGACATGACAGCGAAATAGTAAGAGACAGAAGTGTGAAACAAGTGGTGTGTTATCCAGACAGTTCTGGAATTTGTTGTACTCCTGTTTTCAGAAATAGTTCCAATATTGGCTAATAGGTCGCAGCACAAGCAAATGAAGCTTTAAGAGGCCAGGTACTCTTTGATCCAATTAAGTGCTTGGAAAAGTGACTTCTGTAAGAATTGCATTCACTCTTTAACTAATTGACTTTTAATTATAAAATTGAAAACACATGTTAGTAACGTTTTACTATATCAATTTAAGTTGTTAAAAAAGGTATACACATATATATTTTTTATTAATTTATTTTTAATGATAATACAATTTTTACGAAAGAATGATTTTCCCATTTGAATGAATGAAACAAGCCAACATTTTTTAAATGAGTACAGATATAAAATGTTTCCAAAATGACATACAATAAAAAATTAAAACTTGTAGATCCCGAGAAAAAAAAAAAAAAAAATCTTAGAAAATTCGAAATATCGAGATTTTTTTTATTACAAAAGTAGTAGTAAATTCTAAACTTCTTACTTGAGAAACATTATAATAGGTCATTTTGTGCTTGTGTACTTTTAATACATTCACCGAAAACTTTGTGAAATTCTAGGAAACCGTTTTTAAGAAATCGTGCCCGCAATGATCAAAATCGCTGTTTTGAGAAACTTGACATTAAAGATTAAATTACCCCTTGATCATAAAGCAAAAGCCCAAAGTTTTTTAAACATAACTTCTCTTCTAATGCGAATTTTTGTATGGGGTTTGTTTTTAAATGTTCCTAAAGAATCTTATTTAATTATAAACTACTTAAAAAATAATACATTTTTGGACGAGTTAAAGGTTACCTGACCCCTTAACACGTTCACGCCGGCGCGGTGGGTCACACTCGACTGTCTCAGTGTTCTCAAGTCTCTGGCTTTTTGCACACCACTATTATTTTAGAGAAAATGTTGTTCCTTTAAAACGCCCAATTGTTCTAATTAAATCAAACAATATTTTCTGTATTAAAATACTGTTATCCAAAAAGCCGGAGACTTTGCAGCTCAGAGGCAGTCGAGTGTGACCCACCACGCCGGCGGGAACGTGTTAAATAGTACTAATAAGTTCAGAAAGTTCATTCGTGAGTCTGTTTCATTGTTGATACGTATAAGGGAGCTGCATCGAATTAGTTATTATCCGGAAATTGAAGAACATTTCGTATTCCTTGGAGCAACGTGTTTTTATTGTACTGGAATATCACTGATTAGATCGAAGTCCAACCATGACAAAGCTAATCTTTAAAAATAAATATAATCTTAATAAAGGTCCAGACCAAAAAACAATTCGTAATTTATTCAACAATTTTGAACGGACAGACAGTGCGGCTGATGATTTAGGCAAAAATGCGGGATACAGCAGATCCGTCATGACACATCAAAATGTGCAAGCAGTCGAAAAAATTGTTAACGTACACTGTTAAAAATATCGTGAAAAATTACCTCTGTTTTTAAAGGCTATCTATTTTCTGACCAATGAGAGCGCTATGTAGCTGTTCATGTACTCTTTGGTTAGAAAATAGATAGCCTTTAAAAACAGGGGTAATTTTTACTCTTTGGTTAGAAAATAGATAGCCTTTAAAAACAGAGGTAATTTTTCACGATATTTTTAACAGTGTAGGCCTCGGAAATCCATCAGACGAGAAGCTGCTAAAGCGGGATTCTCAAACATCAGTACGTACACTAATTTAATAAATTTGGCTAAATATAGAAAATCAGATCAAATAATTCCGTTAATAATAATAGTTTGTTTTTTATTTTTCATAGTTGGAAAAATAGATGGTTTCCTTAAATCTGAGTTACCACAAATAATGGTTCACAGCCAACAATTTTGCTTTTTTTTGCCAAGTTCAATATGCAGACCTGTAACACACCTGTTCCTTATTTTCTACTTTTTCAATTCCTACTATTAGTTCACACTCTCCCTATATTTATTTATTTATTTATTTATATATATCTTGTTCAAATTTTCAATCGTTATTAAGATACTTATTATTCATCCTATCAAGTTGAAATAAATTTTTTAAAACTTGTACTGGATGACAATTGATGTTGAAACAGTTTTTTCAAATATTAATCCATTAATTAAATTTTAATTAATTAATTTTAGTTTTACATGGGAGACAAAATGGCGGCCATTGGTTATTGAAGCATTTAATGCATCTTCATATCTATAAGGGTAGTTACCATAGGGGGGGGGGCTGTTCTGTCTCCAAATATAGCCAAGTTTGTCGCCAACTTGGCGATATATCACCATATTTGGCGATCAAAATGAGTCGCCAAAAGTGACGCCAACTTGGCGATATCTCTAATATTTCGCCAAATTCCCATAGACTTCCATTGTAAACCTACTCTACGCTTATAGAAAATCAACAAATTGAGATATTTTAATGCAACAAAAACTAATATTAGCTTAAGGGATTATATTAAATTTTTCTTTGATGACCTAAGTAGGAATTGACTTTAAAAACAAAATTTTTATATTACTTGTTTTTATTTAAAATGTTTCATTGTTGCAGTTTCATCCGACCGTTTAGTGGTGCATAAGTTGGAGTTGCAAAGAAAGTTTGGCGATTTATCACCTGTGGCAGGCTAATAGAGAAATGCCTTAAAATTAACGTATTAATTTAGAATGGGGTTCTAACAATATTAAAATGTTGTATTGTCATCAAACACGCCTGTGAATGTTTTTTTTTACTATTTTAGCCAGTCAGGAAGAGGGTTTAAAATCGATTAAAAATTCCATTTTAAATACAAACCAGGTTGAGTTAAATAAAATATTGAAAAAAATCGAAAATAATACATCTTTTAATGAAAATATTTAACTTTATTTTCAATACCAGCTCAAAACATTATAAAAAAAATCCAGTCTAGAGTTCTTCTATTAGAGAACGAAATAAGAATTATTTTATCCCATTTTCTTATTTTAAAATACATAAGTGTTTCTTTGTCGCTGTACAATAGGACTTTAAAAAATTCTACAGCTCTAAGAGTTAACAATGCAATGAAAGCCTTCCAGAAAAACATTAGCGAGAATGATTGTTCTTCCGATAAAATATATTAATGGAAAAATAATATTTAAATGCAGAAAGATAAAAAATCTAAGCATCTAAATCTGAAATCCTATCTTTAAATTTAAAACACATTTTTTGATGCAAAATAAGTGTTCGCTGTGGGAATAAAGAATTGTTTTTAATAATACGGGAACGTATGAAATTTGTTCATGTATATTGGTCTATGTATTTTCAGAATAAAGTAAACACCAGATTCACAAGATCGACTGAACAATCGGTACTCTTCATTTTGTGAAAAATGATAAAAAATATAATTTTATTTTTCCCCCTCAAAATGAATTTAGACATACGTGGTATATTGTGGTGAAATGTCATAAAAATTTGATAATTATAATTATGAGAAAACGTTTTTTTACTGCCTCAGTTTACCCCTCATTCTATCTCTAGATACAATCTTTAATTTAATATTTGCTAATTTGTGTTTTTTTTTTTTTTAAGTCTATATGATCAAACTGCTAAAACTTTAAAATATATTTCAGTTGACTCGATTTTTTATGGAAGGTTCTTATAGAGTGTATCATAAACTTAAGGATAGAAATTTCAGTGTTATTAATAGTTTATTTTTTTATATAAATATCATGTAAATAGACTTTTTAATGTATTTTTACATATTTCATGACATTTCATTTAGTTTTTCGTAGGATGCTCCTTATGGAACACACCTGTATAAAATAAAATGCTACATAAATTTCAAAGTTAAAGGAAAAGTGTAATTAAAAAAAAATTAAATATTCCAAAAAGTATAACATAATAAAAAGACAAATCACTGTAAGAATTACAGTTGTTCTTTGTAAACTCATTTTCTTTGAAAAACTATGTAATAATATGTAAAAAATGTTATTATAAAATACTTAAATAAAAACGTTGTTCAAAGGGTATTGAGTACGCTTTAGGTATACCTCTAAAACATAAATTTTGATCAAATTTCAAATTTCTGTTTGTTAAATTAATACAAAATTTAAATTTGTTTCCAATTTTCGAATAAATCAATAAACAACAGTTCAATTACCACAAATTTTTCAAATTATGGTTTAAATATATATCCAAAGGCAACAGACAATTTCTATGCTCATTTATTAAAAAGCTTATGAGTTATACAGTTCTGATTTATAAAAAAAAATTTCAAGAATTTTTAGCGTTTTTTTTATATTTATGACTTTTAAAATATCTATGTTATTATCGTAAGAAAAGTTTAATTCCTGTATTAAATGATTATAATTATTATGGAATTAATAAAATGCATTTATCTTTAATAATTTTGAATTTAAATAGTTTTATGAAAATGACAATTTTTCGATTAATTTTATATACAGGGTGTCCGGTCTCAACGGCGTCCAATGGCTAATTCCTAATCCGTTAGTCATATACATATAGCTCCAAGTACAAAAATGTTTTAAATAAGGTAAAGAAATATTTTAAAAGCGATTTGGGTCAATAAAAACATTTCTTAAAAAATCACGAAACTTAAATTTTTATACGGTCCCCGGTCCTATAAGTTATATTTAATAAAATTTTCCTTTTACACTGACAAGTAAAAAAGTCCCGTTATTCTACGATTAAAATTGACCGAGTTATAGCTGTTTAAAGTTGAAGCATATTTTTTGCTCGAAATTGAGGGTAATTCACAAATTTAGTCGAAATATAATTTCTTCAGCTATATTAAAAAATGGTTGAGAGTAAAATTAACATTGTAATATAAATTCGAAATCTTTAATCATTCTGACATATTAATGCAAAATATACAATTTGTAATAAACATTTAAGGAGAAAGAGAAAACATAATTTTTGTTAAATAAAAAGATGCCAAATTAACAGCCTCAATTCTTTACAAAATGATTTACTTATTTTGATTTACTTATTTAAAAATGAATTACGTATTTTAAAATATTATTAGATTGCACTAGCCTGTAAAAGTTGGGTTATGTCATGTTTTTTAGATTTTGATAACTGATTTCTATGTATTCTGTACCGCTGAATCCGAAAGTGACCTTCATTTTTAACCAACACATCAGGATTTTCCGCAAATTTCAAAGTTAAAAAGTTCAAAATTAAAATTGAATCTCCTCCCTCATCTCATCGGACCACTCAGCTGTTTAGCTGTAGGAATCCCAGAATAAGCAAAGTTATTGAATAAATTATTGAATGAAATAAAATAATATAAAAAATGTTTTATATATGTTTTATAGTATGAGATTTTTCGCTATATTTTAACTTACACATTTACGATTTGCAAAAAAAATTCTAACGTGATGGTTAAAAATAAAGGTCATTTTCAGATTCAGTGCTAAAAAGTACGTAAAAATCAATTATCAATAGTTAAAAATCACAGCCATCTCCTCAACTTTATAGTATCCGATTTTTGTTATTCTTTAAATTTGACAACTTATGGTTTGCGAAATACCCTGACATGATGGTTAAAAATTAAGGTAATTTTCGAATTCAGTGCTAAAAAATACATAAAAGTTAAAAAACCCAACAGTCGCAGTCTTGTATTATCTAATCTAAAACTTTTTCTTAGACGTCTTGGCCGTAATCTGCCTGAAATTTCTGGTGTTATCCTGTAAAATAAGTATAAATGGTAACCACCGAAAATCATATTAATATTAGATTGTTATCGGATTTACGCGAGTATGTACAATGTAATCTCCATCGGATATTTAAAAATGAGTTACTGTTCGAGTACAAATTTTGAACTAGAAAAACGTAAATACGATCGTTGAAGTAACATAAAAACTTATAAAAATAACATAATTTTTGTTAAAAGAAATCATAAAAGAAACAGTCTCAAATCCTGACAAAATAAAACATATGTTATTTTAGCCAATCTGAAACTTAATAAATGTTAACTTAATCGTGATACTTGTACGATTTTTTTTCAAAGCAGATACACATGAAATAAGATCTTTAGATACCTTTGAAATAAGAATACGTTAAGCACTTGGTATGTGACCCCTCAAAGCCAAGCCGAACTCATTTGTTTTCAGAGAAGAAAAGGGGCATAAGTCATACATTTTTAAAGTTTCATAACTCACTCAATTTTAGAGTTATATGAATGGGACTTTTTTTTTGTCTTACTTGTCAGTGTAATAGGAAAATTTTACTAAATATAACTTATAGGATCGGGAGACCGTATAAAAATTTAAATTTCGAAATTTTTTTAAGAAACGTTTTTATTGACCGAAATCGCTTTTTAAATAATTTTTTACCTCATTTAAAACATTTTTGTTATTGGAACTGTATGTCTGTGACTAACGGTTTAGGTATTAGCCATTGGACACCGTTGAGACCGGACACCCTATATATATAAAAAAATTAATTACTTATTTCTATGATTATGTCAAACATTTATGACATCTTTAATAAAAATTAGCAATTTTAAATTTAAACATTAAAATTTAAAAAATAAAATGTTCCGAAAGCTTAGCTTAGGTAAAATACAAACCAAATGTTTTGAATGAAAATTTTGGCATACTAAAGAAGTTGAGAGAGAGAGAGATTTTAGATATCTACATTTAATACTCCGTATATTTTACATATTTAACCCTCTAATTCCCATGGTAGAATACATTCTTGAAATTCCGTAATTAACAAGATCTGAATTCATACCATGAAATTTCAATAATAAATTTCGCTGTATTTAATGACCGAAGATTAAACCGAAATGTTTCAGTTTTATTTTATTCATGTTTTTTTTTTTTTTTTTTTTTTTTTTGTTTTTTTTTTTTTTTTTTTTTTTTTTTTACATTATCTTTAAATTTATGAACAAATTGTACGTTGGATAGCAACCTCTAATTGATTTCGGAATGTCTATTATTAAATAACGGAAATATTACTATTTTAAATTTCTGGTTTGAATTTGTAATATCTGAATTAAAATATCCCCTAACTTGGAAATATTGGTGGCAGCATGTATGCTACCATGGTCATTAGAGTGGTAATGACCTAATGTGTAAAATTATAAAATATGAAATACAAATGAAACATATAACTTGAAATTCTATTAAAGCAAAAATACAAGAACTTACTTTTAATGTTGTCCTAAAATTTACATATCGATTTTTTTTAAGACTTTAGTAAATCTCAACATGTGCTCCTTTAGTTTCTCGCAGAATATCACAACATAGTTTAATGTATATACATTTAAAATGTACGTTAAAAACACCAGAATATACAAACTTTGAGCAGACCAGTTTCGGTAGCCTTTAGCGTATCGTCCTCATTGCAAAGAATAATGGAAAATTGCTCAGTTATATAGAGGACAAGCGGATTCAACTGAGAAGTTCATTAACCAATGGAGAAACAAGGAAATACGGGTACCATCCAATAGGAGAATAGATTAGGCAATACCACCAAAAATATGAAAAATTCTGGTAGTAATTATGCAAAAGAGGATTTTATGAAATATTTCCAGCAATCTGGTGAAAGGGGAATAGCGAATTCACTATTAACAATATTGTCAAAATTTTTGCAGATATGAAATGCTTTCAGAAAATTAAGTTCATATATAGAAGTTGATTTAGAGATGATTTTGGCTGAATTAAAATTAAAAGAATGGTTCATATTCCAACAATATTTAGCAATTTAAGATTTATTGGTTTCCTTTTTGTGAATATATTGCGTGTGTTCTTTAATATGAAATTTAAAACCCCGTTTGGTCTGTCCAATGTACGAAAGACCGCACTGATAATTAAGACTAGAGATACACATGAGTTGTGTAACAATAGGATCTTTGAGTATGGAGAGGGTAAGTTTATTCGTAGGGGTAAAAATGGAACAATTTTCCATTATTCTTTGCACTGACGACTGTACGCTAAAGGCTACCGAAACTAGTCTACCCAAAATTTGTATATTCTGGCGTTTTTAACGTTGCTTTTAAATTTATATCATTTTGCGCCAAGTAGCATCTTAAGAATTGATAATAATTATAGTTCATTGCAATCCACATACGGTTTAAAATATCCGGTGTACCCAAAAGGGAGGCTTCGCTAATGCATTGTTTCACCTCACGCACATATGTTACGTTTGTCTTATAAACCATATCCATGAACCCCCAAAAGAAAAAAAATCGCAAGATGTCATTATCAGATCAGGAGAACGGAGTGGTCTTGGCATTTGGCCTTCACGTCCAATCCAACTTCCGTGAAAATGGTGACCTAAAGACTTTCATATATTCGATTCTGAAGCCCAAGGCGGAGGATCCTCTTCTTGCTGGAAAATGATGCCTTTTCTGCACTGTAAAAAAAAATCCCACCAGTTTTCCTGTAGGAATCGGAAAAATAGTTTTCCTTATCGTAATGGGAAAAATTCCGACCCAGCTCGGAATAAAATCTGTAAAAAAAAGCAAATAGTCAATAAAACGGTATTTTACGGATTTTATTCCGATTTTAGAGATTTTATTCCGCGCTGTGTCGGAAATTTTTCCGGTACGATAAGGGAAACTTTTTTTCCGATTCCTACAGGAAAACTGGTCGTATTTTTTTTTACAGTGTGTGGCGCTGCTTTTTTCTGTGGCGAAGCCATTTCTGCAACTTTCTGCTACTTTTCTGCTACTTTCTACTATGATGTTTCTCGACAGTCAGCGCCGTTTACGTTACGATTAAAAATTTCAATATTTTGTCCATCTCCTAATGAGTAAAACACGAATTTTTTTCAAACAATCCAGCCGCGGTAAACGCTATTTTCGCGTTCCAGTGGGCTACTTTTTTAAAATTCAGATTGCTTGGTTCCCACAGCTTTTTTAAAAGCGTATAATTCTGCTTATTCTCGCATTATTTAATCTTTAATTAAATAAAGTGCCTCTTTCTACTTCATAAAAGTGGTGGGAATCAAACAGTCTTAATTTTTAAAGAAGTAACCCACTGAAAAAGTCGCCCGCGGCTGAAGGGTTAACTACATTTTCTTTGACGGGATATTGAAGTTGTATATTTCATTTGTGGACACCCTGTATTCATGTATGCGTTACAGAATCTAACATTTATGTAACAATTACAAATAAATGTGTTTCTTTTTCAATTACTAGGGGGCTCTGCCCCCTACGAGCTACGCTCGTCAACCCTCGTTCAGACACCACAGGCTCTAACAGCACGCTAATTTGATCGGCTTTGAAAAGATTTCGGAAGACTGAATTATAATTTGAATCTGACAATTATCATCTGATGTAATTTTTACCAAACTTTTCTTTCTCTTTTTAATATTCACGTAAAAGTACTTTTGTTAGAAATGAAATATTATGATCATCTTAAAACATCAAATAAATATTTCGCGCAATTTTTAAATTTAAACTGTTTTGCAATATTGTTTTTTGTTCATTTTGCGTAATAAATGTAATGTGACGTAAATTCTCCTATTTAAGACTTCTAACGCATGTTAATCAATTTATTAATTTACAATATTCTTTCTCTTTTAAAATTCACGTGTAAATATAGTTTTATGACATAATTTTCAATGAGTTCCTGCTTTTTATATTTTCTGTTTATAATAGTCGCGTGTAAAATAAATTTTTAATTTGAAGCAAACATTATTGTTTGCGCTGTTTATGCAGTTGGCAACAGTTTAAATTAATTCAATTTTCTAAAATATGTAAAAAATATCTTTCGAAATGCTGAAAATTTGAATTTAAAATAGAAATAAAACCTCAAAAAATGTGTCAAATTAAAAACTAAATGCAGTCTGCACACTGGGCAATTCTGACGCATAACATGATCTAAAAATGATTAAATTCCTATGTACAGATTTTGCTCCTATAAAACTTTTTTAATGGAACGATTTTGTCCAAGTTTGGCATTAAATATCTCTTAAAATAATTCTTCGATTTGAAAACTGTCTGCATCAGCGTGTTTAACAAACATTTCTCTATAACACTACCGATTTTCATATTTTTGTATGCAACAGTTTTTTAATATTAACGAAGAAAGGACATGCTTAAGCATTCAAATTGGATGCCGATCTGCCGGGAATATCTACGCAGATTTTTATTGGTCCATTTCCAAATCAAAACTTTTTTTTATATATAGAAGGAAAATTTTTTTTCAGCTATAACAAGTGAGCAAAATCTTGCCTAAATAAGCCCCGAAAATGTGCTTTATTGTAAAGTAGGCTTGACATTTAAGAATTTATTTTAGTTCATTTTTATTAACAGACTGTTAAAAATCTGCAGCTAATGCTGCATAGTCACTCCATCACTTTTATAGAAAACTATTACTAGACTATATTATGGAGCATTCTCATTGGTCAGAATAGAGATATTCTATAAAAGCGGTGGAGTGACTATGCAACAAATGTTGTAGATTTTTAACAGTGCATATAATTTGTTACGTGAATTTTAAAATTCATTTCATTTCATTTTTTTACAAATGCAATGTCATACACGATTACTCAATTCTCCTTTAAAGAGAGACTTTTTTTGAAGGGTGGGCACGGTAAATAATCATAAATAAATGAATAATATCATATTCTTCTTAGAAAGATTATTTAAAAATCTATATCTCCATTAAGAATTCTCGATATTTTTCAAAACATTCTAACAGCAAATATTTTCTTAAAAAGGCAGTGACATTCTGTTAGACAGCTAGTCTAAAAGATTTAAAATATTCAAGAAGGTACGGTAATCCTATTTCCTTCTTTTAAGTATTTCAGACATAGAAGGACATTTTTTTGAAAATATTTTACTAAAAAATGTTATAGAATTTTTCTTCCTCATATAATATTTATAACATATGTTATATGTGAGTGCGTAAGGAATGTGAAATAAGATGGTATAAGAGCAAACAAGTATTTAAAAAACATCTATTTCACATTAAACGAAAACTTATTCACATTAAACGAACTTATTAAATTAGTGATTTAAAAAAAAAATACACATTTGAACAGTGTGTTTGTGTGAAAAAAATTTGCAGGAAAAATTTTTAACTAATAAAAAATTTTAAACTTTATATCTGCTGTATTAAAATATGCAAGGATCACAAAAATGTCTAGAAATTTTGAAATTTAATTTAGATTCCGATATATTCATTAATTTTTGTTTTGGGAAATTTGATGTAATTTCTGTAATTATAGCAACTAAGTTACTCCATTTTTGTAATTAAAAAAAAGTTAACAAAAGATTTAAGCAATAATAAGTTATCATTTAGTATCTCAACTAGTGAGTGACTATTTCTGTTTTTGATATGTTTTTAAAAAAATGATTAAATGATTTTTGGTTCTTAAAACTATAATGAACACAATTACAAAATATACATAGGATTTACTTTCACTTTTTGTATCAAAAAGTCACATGATCTCAATACTATTATTGAACATGAATTTCAGTTTTTAAGTTTGCTAAAAATGCAGATAAATAGGCTCTGAGACCTCTGATAACAAGAAGTTCAGAGACTGGGGTTTAAGCATAAGCTCATAGTATATGTTCAGTCTGATGGTTTTCTCTAAACCATAATACCCACACACACACAAAAAAAAATGCAATTTAGCAAATTACAACGACCATTTGGAAAAATGATTTTTTCAAAGACTAAAATTTAAGATATAAAAAATAGCACGGAGTTGATCCTACATTACGTACGCCATGAATTAAACATTAATAGTGTTATTACACGTAAAAATTGCAAGCGACAGAAATCGCCTGCGACTCGTACGTATTATCCACCTGAAACTTAAGTATTATCCAAGCATTTCATTCGCTGTTCGGGAAAAGGATTTTCCATTGTCAGATTTCCAAGAAATCAGACGGCCAATTTTAAATGAAATTTATTTTTTAAACTTCTAAACATCCCATAATATTACTTTTTATACCGTCGTATAGAAAAAAAATGTACTTTTAAATGCAATTTGTTTGAAAGCTGTATCTCAATTTGTTTCTGAGTTTTTTTTTTTTTGTAGTTTTTATTACTTTTTTGTCATAGTGGCAACACTCTGTTCTCCATCTCTGTTGAAAGTAAAGGGAAATACATATTACTGTATAGACCAATCACTAAACGAATAAAATGATGATTAAACCAATAAAAACCTTCAGATATGCTTTTGATTTCCTACCCTGACGAGGACAATAACCATTTTTCCAAATGGTTAAAAAAATTGCAATACTCGTCTGGACGCGTTTGCTCTGAAAGATTTAGAAAAAGTAAAGAAACATTAGTTTCGCGATAATGTCAAGATCGACAAATGTTTTTCCAAAACCCTCTCGAACAATCAAATTTTATTGCCCGTATGTTGTCTTCCTGTTATAAAGGTAATGTAGTATAACTGCATAAAAATCGTGTAATTTGCAAAACATAATTTTCATAATTTTAATTCAATTTACATTTGTAAGTATAGTTTCTTCCTTCTTAGGGTAATAAGAAATTAAATAAAATTAATACTCTAATTTTTATTTAAAATATAAAATAAAATGTGATTATTTTTTTTCCACAAAAATCGAGAGACATCCTGCAATACAAGTGCAATACGCTGTGTTTCCACGCAGGAAGTATATTCTTATTTAAGTAAACTGTAGTTACGATACAAAGCATTTCGATCGGGTAATACAAAACAATAAATATTTCAGGATATCCGAGGGTTTATATTTTCCATATTCTACATATTTTATGTTTTGATGAGCAGAATAAAAATATATTAAATAAATATTACCTGCTAATTCAAATAAAAAATAAATCTGATTTTTCTACCAAAATGTACTTATTGTTTTTATTTAAAAATTGATATAAGTTAATTTTTTATTGCAATGCAATTTTATTAAAAACAACATTTTTATAAAAAGATCATGCAGTGATAAGTAAATGCACAAAACCATAGCACAACGTCTAGAAGTATATACTGTGGAAATCAACAAGCAAAGCCGTATCCAAAAAATTACATTTTCACCAGAATTTGCTATTGTCGACTTTATTGATACAGATTAATATAAATATAGTGTGTTTTTAGATATTGTGTCATTCGGAAAGTCGTGTCCGTTTGGGAAAATCAATTCGTACCGGAAAATTCTACTATCATTTAATTATTAGATATTGATTTCGATATCTAATGTCTAATAATTACCAGGCAGAATTTTTCGGTCTCAATTGATTTTCCCAAACGGACACAACTTTCCGAACGACCCAATATTTATAATGTAGTTTAAACTTTGTTAAACTTATTTTCCAAAGATCAATTTTACAAAAAACAGAATTAAAAAGATTTATGATGTAATACACGATACATTAGGTATATATTTTTAATTTATTTCGCATTACATATTTCTAGGCTCTGTAACTAATGATTAGAGCTTAATGCTTTCAAGCAATTAATTAGATGATAGAGCTGACTAAGGAAATGTAATTTTTTGGATACATTCTAAAGAAATACCAGTATACATTATACACTGGTGGAAATTGATTTATGAAAAAACGGTTTTTTAACAAATACTTATATAATATTCATTAAAAATGAATGAAATTTCATGGGATATACAGAGTATAACAAAGGAGTTACAAAAATAAGATTTCATACGTAATATTAAACATAAACAAAAAGTCAAAAATGAGATTTTCGTGATATGCCAACATGGAAATGGTTTTATGAAATATCACATTTCATCAGCTATTTCGAAGTAATGTGACAAAAATTTGCGTAAGACAAGGTAACATGACATGCACAGTAATCATAAAAAGCATTATATATTAGTCCAGTCAATAGGGGATTTTACATGGCAAAATTAATGGTAGTTATGGAAATTGGCTTACTTTATGTTTTTTGTGTCGCTGAATCCGAGTTTGTAACTTCCGAGTTAATTAAAAAAACAACTATTTGGCAGGGGTTGCGGGGAGGGGGGGGGGGATTTTGGGGGCAAGTTAAAAATTCGGATTCAGCGACCCAGAAAACTTAAAGTAAACCTTATAGAGAAAGTTCGGAGGGGAGATGGGAGGGCGAATGTAAACGTATGAGTGGTTAAGTGGAATTGCGCAACTTAGTCCACGCTACACCGCGGCGCGTGTTCCGAGGCAGATCCCCCCTACCCCTTCATCCTACGTCATAATGTCATATATCTAATTTGTTGCAAATTTTGTCTACTTTCTGAATTTTGAGATACTTTTTCACTAAAACAATTAAAAAATTGATTTTTTTAATAAAAACCTTTTTTGGAGGTCATTTTACAAAAATTTGGGGGGGGGGGGGGGTTGCCGGGAGAAATTTTGGTGGTAAGTTAAAAATTCGGATTCAGCGACCCAAAAACATATAGTAAGCCTTTTTCCAGAACTACCATGAGTTTTGCTAGATAGAGCCCTATACGGTCTCTATTGCCTGAACTATATTGGAAGCGATAAGTTTCAGTCATATTTTTCAGGATGGGTAAACGAAAGATGTTGTCTGAGGAAGAAAGAGCTAAAATCGATGCATATCTAGAAGGTGGAAAGTCTGTTCCGAAA
The DNA here is from genome assembly GCA_963932465.1 of Maratus speciosus. Taxonomy (NCBI): domain Eukaryota; kingdom Metazoa; phylum Arthropoda; class Arachnida; order Araneae; family Salticidae; genus Maratus; species Maratus speciosus. The sequence continues at coordinate 104,071,766 of OZ010795.1, read as the reverse complement.
ATTAGTAAATTAATTAAAATGTCTTTTGGTTTGATATATAACTATAGAGAAGATGCAGCAAATTACGGCAAAAATGTTAACAAATAAGGTAATCCATGTTTAAGTAAGAGAGAGAAAAGGAGGATTCTTCAGCTTGCATCAAAAGCCTGTCACAGTACAAAGCAGATTTGTGCAGATCTTTCCCTTCCTCTTACTTCTAGAAGAGTTAGGTAAATTTTACATTCTTCACGGAACTTGAGATGGTCGAAAATGATGTCTGGTTCAAAGTTATTTCTGCGTCACAAGCGTTTGCCGTATTGCGAGAAGTACATGGCAATTGGTCACAAGTGGAAGAAAGTCATTTTCTCCGATGAAAAAAGACTTAAATTGGATGGCCCGGATGCTTTGAAGTATTATAGGAGGGATCTCCGAAAAGAACCAAGATCTACATGCAGCAGAAATTTTGATGGCGGAAGTTTGATGACCTGGGCAGCGATCGCTTATTGTAGCAAAATGAAATAAATTTTTAAACGGTCGCCAGAATTCTTTTGATTACAGTTTAGTTTTAGAAAATTCACTTCTTCTATTTGCATGGGAATTAGATAGAATGGCTTAGATTACATTGTCATGCAAGACAATGCAAGTATTCACATTTCAAATGCAATAAAAGATTGGTTTGAGACGAACAGAATATTGTTCTTTTAGATCATCCGCCTATTAGTCCTGATCGGAACCCCATCGAAAATATTTGGGGACAGCTCGTTCGAATGGTTTATACAAATGAGATGCAGTACACATCACTTGTAGAATTGAAAGCTTCAATCTGTCAAAACTGGAACTTAATTGATCCGAAATACATTCAAAATCTTGTGTTATCAATGCCATCTTGAATAAAAGAAACTCTGATGAATAAAGGCCGCTTTACTAACTATAATTTTTAATTAAATGTGATATTTTATAAATCAATTTCCATATTTTTATGTTACTAAAATCTAATTTTTGACCTTATGTTTTAGTTTTTTAATATGTATGAAATTTTATTTTTGTAACTTCTTTGTTATACATACCATGTATATCTCATGAAATTTCATTGATTTTTAATGAATTTAAACATCCCCGACAATTGCCAAATTATACAAATTTCCATAATTTTTATTTTAAATAACGAAAGTACAAATAAATTAGTGCAACCTTAATAAAAATACAAATAAAACGTCGAAATAAAAATCACTTGATGACGTAAACACGTGTAACTTGCTTAAAATCAAGTAAATGTGACATTTACGATCAACCATTATTGGCATTTAATCTTATAGTTTGGCGATAGATTTTTGGTAGACGGGATGACTAAGTAGTACCAAAAAGTATGTCAATTTGTATAATTTGACGAGTGGTTTGGCGATTTCTATAATTTAGCGAAATTGGTCGACGGGATAACTAAGTAGTACCATAAAATGTTTATATGCAAATAAATACATATGAACAAAAATAAAAGTCACCAGATTTGTTTTCATAGCTATTTATATATTTTGTCAACGTATTTCACTTTCTGAAGCCCGAATTGCGCCAAGATTTTTTTTTTAAATGCCATATCCACTGTAGTAGAAAAATACCTAAATAAATAATGGTACTTCTTAGTTATCCCGTCGACCAATTTCGCCAAATTATATAAATTGCCAATCCATTCGCCAAACTATACACATTGACATAATTTTTATTTTAAAACACGAAAGAACAAATAAATTAGTAAAACATTAATAAAAATACAAATAAAACGTCGAATTAATGGTTTTATTGGCCATTATTGGCATTTAATCTTACAATTACTTAATTAATAGCAAAAGATTATTGGCATTTAATCTTACAATTCGGCGACAGTAATTTGATCGACGGGATAACTAAGAAGTACCTAAATACTTAACCATAATAATAATAACATAAACTAAAATATTTCATTTCTACATCAAAGTATAGTTTCTAATTTACATTAAAATAAATATATATTCTAAGATGACTTCATTTGAAATTTGGCTGATATCTTACTACCTCATTTCATAAGATAAACAAACACAAGAGATTCATTCATCAGGAACAGTTGAAAATATTAAACCATGAAGGTAATCATTCGCAAAGCAGGTTCGCCAACAATGAATGGACAATATTCTTATGACGTCATAGTAGGTAAATTGGCGGCTCTATCATTTGTTTACGGTTTACATTCACGGGTGTTTTATTTTGCTATTTCTCTTAGTTACGTTACTTTATTGTCCTATTTATGAACTCAGAAATCAAATTTATAAAAACAAAAGTATATATTTTCATTATTTATTTATTAAACAGAGAAAAAAAAATTATAAATACATCATTTGCAAAATTTAAATTAATTTGTTAATACTAAAAAATAACATTGAAGTAACAGCATGTTGAAGTGAAATAAAATTAATTTGAATAATTTAAGAACAAATCTTAGTTTAAACACTTGAATTTTCACTCATTTTTACAACATTTTTACAGCTACAGAACATAAGTAGTATTTGTCAAAAAAGACGAAATACGCATTTAAAAAAAAAAAAAAAATGTATGAAATGTAATCAAGATCTCAAAGAATTCTGGATTTCTCTATCAGAATCTTTGGATTCGGGGATGGAAAACAAACGGTTTTTTGTTAAAAAACCGTGTTTTCATAAATCATTTTCCACCAGTGTATTACTCTGTACTACTTCTAGACACTGTAACGATAGTGATCATATAAAAAACTGTAGAAATATTTCCTCTTAAAAATTATGGATATTCTTTCAAAGAATTCAAATAACGAATAAAGTATTTTTTCGAAGATGACGTAAGAAGTGACATTATTCTAGACATCCAGTCTGCAAGATTTTAAAATATTCATAAAAGCACCATCATCCTTTCTCAAATATTTTCCTATTTTGGCATGAAATGACTTTTTCTATCAATATTTTACTGAAAAATAGACTGATCAGTTTATATATAAAAACTAGATTTTCATAACATAAGATTATATATGTGTGCATAATGAAAATAAAACGAGAAAATAAATATAAAATTTTAAAAATAAAAATACCCGACTGTATTAAAAGCAAACTAATTAATTGTTTCTCATGAATGTAAAACTATTTTTTTATGTTACTTACCTATTTTTTGTTATTTACTTGTATTGATGACTTTTAAGTTGTGTTTAATTGTTAATTCCTATTTGTAAACACTGTTTTGACATGATGAAAGTCGGAGTTAAAGTAAAGCTAGAGATCCTATATTACACAAATTTCGGGTTCTGTAATATTTAAACGGAGCATCTGACTGTAAAATAGTCAATGAAGCATCTCCTTCATTTTGAAAGACCTATCCAATGATATGCCACTCAATAGGGTGCGTAATTTTTTTTTTTCGTCTTTACCGCCATTTTGTATTTTACAGCCGCCATTTTGAATTTATAAAAACAAAACCTTGCCTATAACCATCGGACGGCTAAGACGAATCGATAGAGACCCCATGTATTAAAATCTATCCAACCGTTGGGATATTTAGAGGGTATAAGGAAATTCACATACCAGGATACACGTGAATCTCATAACCCTTCTTGGCAGTCGGGTAACAAGAAGTAATCAATATTTATAATAAATGATATGGAATGACATTTTATATAGAGACCTTACTGAAAATATTATGCATGTGATTTTTTCTTTATGGACATAATATATTTTTAATATGGAATTAAATATCTCATATTATTCTTTTTGGGGTTTCGTTCATCTGACGAAACCCTATTCGTCTCGCTCCTTTGTCTGTCTGTCTGTCTGTCCGTCTGTCCGTCACGGAGCCCGTTCTCAGAAACTATACATGTTGGAGACTTGAAATTTTGAGTACTTATAGCTGAACACCTCATATGAAACGACAAATCCTAAAATTTTGAAAAAGTCTTAAGTTTAACCCTTTGGGCTGCCACATGTGTATTTCAAACAATTCTTTCTAAGTCAGCTCCTAATAAGGTTGGCGCCATGAAATTCCGCATACTTATAGCTGAATACCTGAGACAACAAGACAAATCATATAATTTTGAAAAAAGTTTTATATTTAACCCTTTGGGCTCCAACTTGTGTTTTTTAAGCAATTTTTTCTAACAGAGCCCCTAATTAAGTTAGAGACATGGAATTTTGAGTTATTATAGTTAAACACATGAGCCCACACAACAAATCATAAAACTTTGAAAAAGTGCTATATTTTACCCTTTGGGCTCAAATTTGTGTATTTTCAGCAATCCTTTATAACAGAATTCCTAATCAAATTGAAGGCATGCAATTTTGTATTCTGATAGCTAAACACCTCAGATCCCATGGCAAATAATAAATTTCGAAAAAGTTTTTTGTTTAACCCTTTGGAGTCCAGCTTGTGTATTTTAAGCAATTCATTTTAACAGAGTCCCTAAGTGAATTGGGGAGTTGAAATTTCGCATACTTTTAGCTGAACGCCTCAGATCACACTCCAAATAATAAATTTCGAAAAGTTTTACATTTAACCCTTTGGACTCCAGCTTGTGTGTTTTAATCAATTCTTTTTAACAGAGTCTCTAATTGTATTGGAGTCTTGAAATTTTGCATACTTATAGCTGAAAACTTCAGATCACGCGACAGATAATAAATTTCGAAAAAAGTTTCATATTTAACCCTTTGGACTCCAGCTTGTGTATTTGAAGCAATTCTTTCAAACTGAGCCCATAATTAAATTGGAGATTTGAAATTTTGCATACTTATAGCAGAACAACTGAGGCCAGGCGACAGATCATAAAATCTTGAAAAAGTCTTACATTTAACCCTTTGAGCTCCCACATATATATTTTAAGCAATTCTTTCTAAATGAAACTCATAAATAAGTTGGAGACATGAAATTTTTCATACTTATAGCAGAACACCTGAGACCACACGACGAATAATTTTTTTTCGAAAAAGTTTTATATTTAACCCTTTGGACTCCAGATTGTGTTTTATAGTCAATTCTTTCTAACTGAGCCCCTAATTAAATTGGAGACATGAAATTTTGCATGGTTTTAGCTGAACGCGTCAGATCATAAGACAAAATATGAATTTTTGAGAAAGTCTTATAATTAACCCTTTGGGCTTCATCTTCTGTATTATAAGCAATTATTTCTAACTGAGCCCTAATTAAGCTGGGGATATGAAATTTTGCATACTTATAGTTGAACACTTGTGATCACTCGGAAATGATAAATTTTTCAAAAAGTCTTATATTATTGACTCCTCTGGGCTCTAACTTGTGTTTTTTAAGCATTTTTTTAAATTTAGCAGCTAATTAAGCTACAGCGAGCTAGTTTCAGTTGAAGGCTCCGGGAGGGGGTGGGGTCAATTGTTCCCCAAACCGCTCATCTGATATATCATTTGACGACCCTTATGCCACTCTTTCATTTTATGCACAATAGCCTTTCATATTTTATTTCCACTTGGCCAGGAGGGCTTTCCTATTTTAAGTTTTATGGGTCCAATTTCCTCGACTAATATAAGTGCGAACAGGTTCTAAAATGGAGTTTTGTCGGGCAGACGTTTGTTTAGAATAGAGTGCACTCTCTATTTGCGAATTGTGGTGATAACAGATTTTGCAAAAGGATAGTGTTTTGAAAGAAATATTAAACGAAACCCTCTGTGCGATCTGTGATCACACTTACCCACTTGTTTAAGTTAAATGAAAGTTTAGTAAAACGTACACGTTTTAAAAAACATGCCTTTGAGCTACGTAATTATAAGATGTGTATTTAAATTTCGAATAATTTAAATAGAAAACCTATTTAATTGAGAGTTGCTTTTAAAATGTATATAATTTCCTTTCAGGTAAATGTATTCGGACTGTAAAAGATTTCTATCAAGTAATTCCATATACTTAAGAATTCGGATGCCAATTCGTCGCTCACAAACGTCGTAGCGTCTATTCGTCGCAGCGTCAATGGGCTATATTCCAAATCTGGGTTCGAGGCTGAAAAAATCTACGTGGTACCGGTAATTCACCCAAAGAATTTCTAACTGATAAGAAGGGAGGCTACTAGAACTTTCCGCATGAAATGTTTCACTGGCTGACGGGGATTTACTTTACTTCTACAGAGCTTTCCCTTCTTTACGCTAGATGTTTTTACCTTGACCACGTGATCAAAACGTAGATGGATTACCCTCCATTCGTTGCAGCATAAATTCGTCGTGACGTCAATTCGTCATGATGTCAATTCGTCATGGCATCAATTTGTCTCGGCCTCAATTCGCCGCGTCTACAATTCGTCGCCGCGTCAGTTCGCCGCTTTTACCCCCGAGTTGTCTCGGGGCAGCCGGTGAAGTGGTTTTAAAGACGATGATGATATTTTTTTTTCTTCAGATATTGAGAGTTATGGTAACTAACATTTTACAGGCCAATTTTAGATATAGGTACAATTTTAAATATATATATATATCACTTTTATTGCTTTATTCTAAAATTATACATCATCAAAATGGGGAGGATTTTTTTAGTTTCGCAATGAATTCTGCACAACGAATTGATGCAGAATCAAGAATTTGAGATATCGAAGATTTACTGTATTCTTTATTCTATGTATCTGAAAATCAAATAGGCGGTTTAAAAGATGGTATATTGTACTTACTAAACTAAATTAACACGAAATATGATTCGAAAGTGTAAGTTAATCTGAACTTCCTATTTTAAAAGTAAATTTATACTGTAATGTACAGTCGTGGAAAAAAAAAAAAGTAAACCATCCCTTCTAACTCCTCACCACATTTTCGTAGAAGAAAGTTACTGGTAACAAACGATTGGAAATAAAGTCTACTTTTAAATGGTACGTATAAAATTTGCTTAGGGGGTCATCTACTTATTAAAACGAACTCAAACTTCATTTTTTTTTCAATTGCAATACTTAATTTGAACGAGATATTTTAAATCTTCGGTTCAAACTATGCGTAGACACCGAATTTCAAATCATTTGAATGATATGTTTTTGAATTATAAACATTCAAAATTTTGTACTTCTAATGTTAAATTACATTTTCATATTTTCCTTAATATCTCCTGAAATTATATTCCTGGTGTGCTAATTTTTTGTGTAACAATAAGACTAAAATACCAAAATATAAATACGTTCAATATCCAATTTTTATAATTTTATTATATGAATTATGAATTATGAAATTAATATTTGAAAAAAATTATGAATTGCTACCTACAATTTTTTTGATGGATTTAGATTTATTAAGTTCTTCTTTATGGAAATCCAAGATTTCACATTTTTCTCCCAGGTAGTTTTCAAATTATGCTTAAAAAACGGGCAAAATGATGGTTTAAGGGGTCATCTATGATAGAAGTGACTAGATATTTTGAAACTTCTTATGCTATCCTGTAATCTAGCAGTCTTCAGTGAGTGTTTGTGTGGCGCTTAAGATGCCTTGATCAATTTGGGGGCTCTTTCGGTCAACAATCGAGTGCCGAACTTCAATTTGGATACAGTCCCTAAAATATGCTTGTTTTAAAACAATTAATTTCTCGGAAACTAATCCTACGAATTGTATAATCATTTGTTTTTAGGCTAATTGAAGGGTGTAGAGTTCATTTATGCTGGCAGAATTGTGTACTGCTATGAAAAAAAAGAAAGTTGTGGTTTGTTTTAATATGTAGATGCACTCTAAGCAAATTTTATATATATAATTTAAAAGTAGACTTTATTACCAATCGTGTAGTACCAGTGACGTTCTTCTATGCTATTTTTTTGCAGAGTTAGTAGGGGGTGTTTACATTTTTTTTTTCACGACTGTACTTCGTCCAATATCTAATACCCCATTTCATGCCACCATAAATGAAAATATAAATCATAGTCATGACATAAAGATTCTAAAGATATATATCTTAATCTTTCGATATCTTTTGAAAGCATTCTAACAATAAAAAAAGATATTTTGTTGAAAAATATATATGAAGTGACATAATTCAAGATCTTTATTCTGCAAGATTTCAAGTTTTATTTGGTGTAAAATATTCATGAAAATTATCTTCATCTTTTTTTTTTTTTTTTTTTTTTTTTTTTTGACATACAGTGATATTTTATAGGAAGATCTTACCAAAAAATGATACGGTTAGTTTCTCGTGAAACTAAATATTTATAACTTAAACCTATATTTCAGCAATAAAAGAAAAAGCAATCAACCGGGAATGAAAATATCAACACATATAATAAATAAATAGTATGCAGTACACACCTAACACAATCTTGAATAACATTAATTTGTTTCAAATGAAAACACATTTCAAGGAATTGCTTAAGAGGCGCAAAGGCCAACATAGTGAAAATGATTCCATGCCGGGACTCGAACCCGGGCCAACAGTATAGCGCACCGACGTTCTGCCGACTAAACCACGTGGAACAATAGCCAGCATGAAAAATTTCTCGTTAAATCCAGCATTTAATTACGTTTCGTGTTGCCCTATGTCATTGGCTCACGATAAATATTTCATCTTGTGCCTTCCCAACATATAATAATAAGAAATTTTCCAGGCTGGGTATCGTTCCATATGGTTTAGTCGGTAGAACGTCAGTGCACTGTACTGTTGGCCCGGGTTCGAGTCCCGGCATGGAATCTTTTTCACTATGTTGACCTTTGCGCCTCTTAAGCAATTCTTTGAAATTTGTTTTCATTTGAAATATTGTATGCAAGGCGAATGTTTCTCTGTGGAATAATTTCCATGTATTAAAAACGCTAATTTTTTTTTTTTCAGATTTATTTCTTTAGAAACCGTAACTACATTCCAGTCGCTTTGTTTATATGTGAGATATACCTCAGTAGGGGACGTCGTAAACAGTGAAACAGAGAAGGTTTTAGGGAGCAGTTTAAGTTTACACTATTTGATGACAGGGCGTTCAGTGATGATACGTTTGGAGTGTTCGCTGACCACATTTTAAGTGTGGATATTTGGTCGTTTGTAAGGTATGAAATGAATGTTTATTTTCGCACACGTTGATGCAAATAAATTTACTGACTAAACTATATTACAAATTTATAGCTTCAGGCTAACTGTGAGCAGAATTTGAATTTTAACCTTATACATACGCTTTGCTATCTATGGAACAAAGCTAGAGGTAGAGGTAATTAAACATTTACCTTTCAGCAAACTGAGATGGTGGACACACACAGTGATGCAAGAAACGCTGTTACACAGCAAAGTAGCTTACATATGTATAGATTTACAATACACATTTATTCTAAATTCAATTACGCAATGCGACGAATCCTCATGATATTAACCCATTTATGCCTGACTTTTTGTTTTCTCAAATTCGTTGGTAAAATCACTTTAAAATGTTGAACTGGAAAAATACTAAAAAAAAATGTGCTAAAATATTTTTGTATTAATTTTATAAAATGTATACGTACTAAATTTGAGAATATCCATATGTGGAAAATGGATAATTATACGTTTGTCTATATTTATATAAATTAAGCTTTTAAATTGTATATTATATACTATAATTAGTATTTTTATGAACTATTAAAAATATATACTTATTTCTTTACAGAGACTAATAACATTATAATTATAATGAATAATAAATTAAGAATAACTTGTTTGAGGCTGAAAATTAACTTATTTCAAAATCATTTTGAAAAGGACTTTACTACATCAATAATTGTCCCCTAAATGGCTAATAGAAATATATACCCATTTGCACCAAGCACTCTACATATTTTACGCTAAAAAACATGCATAAAAAATAGGCTTGACCATGTAATTTCGCAATTTAAAAATTGTGCATTTCAAAGAAGCCTACAAGCTAAGATTATGGTTTATTTATTTGATTACAAAAAATACAAATAAACATACTTTTTACATTTCGCTATCTTGAATAATGAAAAATATTTAAACACCGAAAAAAAGGCCTTCATTTAAGTAAATAAATATCAAACTTATGCTGTCATCTGTCGGTAATAGATAAAGACATTTCTAGAAATTACGTCATACAATTTTCACGTTGTAAAGAAGAAGAAAACTATAAAAAATTATTAAAATTCGAAACATCCCAAAAATGGGGCACTAGGCACAAATGGGTGAAAGAGAAAAATCAGTTTCTATACATATGTATTAGTAAATTAAGTACACATGATTCTCTTCATAAGTATATTTATGTATGGAATGTCTAAAATTTCTTAAGGCGATTATATATAGTTCTTAATTTACGAGTTTATTTCTTCACTGTGCGCAATTAGCCTCTATATAATGCAAATCTTCACTGAAAAAAAAAAAAAAAAAAAAAAAAGTAATGCCAGTTTTCTGCTAGGAATTGGAAAAATAGTTGCCCTTATCGTACCGGAATAATTTCCAACCCAGCTTGGAATAAAATCCGTAAAATCGGAATAAAATCCGTAAAATACCGTTTTACTGACTATTTCCCTATTTTTACGGATTTTATTCCCAGCTGGGACGGAAATTATTCTGGTACGATAAGGGCAACTATTTTTCCGATTCCTACCGGAAAACTGGCAGTATTTTTTTTTTTTTTTTTACAGTGTTGTCATCACGGTGATGCCCGACATACTGAATATATTTATACCAAATTTTGATGGAGTGCTGATCTTAGAAACCTCTTACATACGTCAGTTAATCATGTAAATGTCTCTCAAAGATTGTTTACACTGTAAAAAAATCCGAACAGTATTCCTGTAGGAATCGAAAAAATAGTTGCCCTTATCGTACCGGAAAATTTTCCTACCCAGCTCGGAATAAAATGCGTAGAAAATAGGAAACATTCATTAAAACGGTACTTTATGGATTTTATTCCAATTTTACGGATTTTATTCCGATTTTACTGATTTTATTCCCAGCTGGGTCGGAAAATTTTCCGGTACGATAAGGACAACTATTTTTCCGATTCCTACGGGAAATCTGGTCCTATTTTTTTACAGTGTAGAGGGACACACAAACGTAAAACATGCAAAGTTTGTTCCGGCAATAACATTCGAAAAACATATTGAAATTCAAACTAATTGGGTCAGTGAATTGATTGATCATTATAGTATGCCACATGAATTTCTTAATCTAGTATGTAACATTTATAGTTCACTGTAAAAAAAGTAATGCCAGTTTTCCGGTAGGAATCGGAAAAATATTTGCCCTTATCGTACCGGAATAATTTCCAACCCAGCTCGGAATAAAATCCGTAAAATACCGTTTTACTGACTATTTCCTTATTTTTACGGATTTTATTCCAAGCTGGGTCGGAAATTATTCCGGTACAATAAGGGCAACTTTTTTTCCGATTCCTACCGGAAAACTGGCAGAATTTTTTTTTTATAGTGTTCCTTTATGGGGACACAAAAAAATGAAGAACTTCTCTTCACCATAATGTCCAAAAATATAAACAAATTTGAACTTAGAATGGGTAAGAACAATTTATTTAATTTGGACTAAAACTGATACATGTACCTTAAGGCTACTAGTCACTCACTTTCGAATTCCCCTCGCTAGTGCTAAGTTTATGGGCGTGCACTGTAAAAAAAATCCGACCATTTTTCCTGTAGGAATCGGAAAAATAGCTGCCTTTATCGTACCGGAAAATTTTCCGACCCAGCTCGGTATAAAATCCGTAACATCGCAATAAAATCCGTAAAATACCGCTTAATTGGCTATTTCCTTTTATTTTTACGGATTTTTTTCCGAGCTGGGTCGGAAATTTTCCGGTACGATAAGGGTAACTATTTTTCCGATTCCTATAGGAAAACTGGTCGGATTTTTTTTTACAGTGTGAAATGCATTCGTATGATTAAAATATCTCCCCGGGAAATTAATATTTTTAACTCTTTTTTTTTTTTTTGGTGTACTTTTCTTAAAGGATGTGTCTTTTTTCTTAGTGTTCAAAATATTTCTAAAATCTTCGCTTAATTAAGTATTTTATGTGTTAAGCACTGCGAACTATGAGTAAGATTTTAACACTTCTTATAAAATTAAGCATATATTTTAGAAATATTTTGAGAACTAAGAACAAAAAGAGACATACTTTAAGAAGAGTACAGAGAAGAAAGTTGTTAAAAATATTAATTTTCAGATGAGATATTTTAAATATGCAAATGCATCAAACGCCCATAGACATTAGTGGCATATAATCCGGAAGCTCAGTGATTAGCAGCCTTAAGATTAAAAAAAAAATCAAACGAGATAGAGCAGGAAGGGTTTGTTGTAGTTTGAAAACTTTAATACAAATGGCAATTGATGAAAATTTTTATTAATTAAAACAGAAGCGAAGCTCCTATCAAAGTATCTTTGATCTCATTTTTTAGGGGAGAACTTTAAATTAAATGTATATTTTATTGCAGATTATCGCGAAAAAAATTAAACATCTTTTTGTAAATATCTCATTGTGCTTCCCTTATTTTAACATAATGTCAGAAGAAAAAAAATATTTATAGCTTCGCGGTATTCTTTCAAAAGTATTCTAATAATCATTAGGATATATTCTTTAATGTACAGACATCGTGCTAGACATCTTATTCTAAAACATTCTATCAGATTTCGATTTTCATAAAAGTACTTTCGTCATATCTTACATTTTAAAGAGAAATATTACTGAAAAAGTTATGTGTAGTTTTTCTGTGTAATTACCGTTTTCGGTTTTACCGCTTCTTTTTATGTTATGTATAATAAGCACCCATTTTATGATTAGAAAATCGAAACAATCATGTCTCGTGTATAATGCGCACCAGAATTGACTAACGACAGAAAAACCAAGAATTTGAGAAAATACTGTACAAATATTTGTACAGTAATTATTATAATAAACAAAAAATATTTCCCCAAAGAAAAATAAGACAAAAAACTTGCACATAATTTCCGTATTTCCCCTTGTTAATTTAACTTACCGTAAAATATCAAAAAAATTAAATTTTGCGCAATATATACTTTTTTCAAATTACAATTTTTGCATTAAAGTTAGAACAAGAAATAAATTACAACTAATATAAGTACACTGTTGACTTTGCAGCCTTTACTTATAAACTGTTGACTTCACAGAAAGCACTTCAATGCTCTACCAACTGAGCTACTCGGACGATACCCACCCTGGCCCTACTCACTTTCGTGTGTTGGAAGGGCTACACAAGATGAAATATCTTGATGAACCACAACCTTGTGGAAAAAAAATGAGACGAAATTTATCCCAGCATAAATGAAATTATATATATATATATATGTATATTTAAGTATTGCGCGGCAGCGAAAATACTTATTTATCTCCAGTGTCTCTTCTCAATGTTAATTTAACATAGAAAAGCCTATGGAGATCATAACTTTTAGACGTTTTCTTCCCACCTTTTTGTCCCTATGCCACAAATTTTTTATTCTTTGTAATTTTAATGATATTCTAAATTCAAAGTACGAAAATGTTTGCCTGACGTCAGAGTCAAAATGGATGATAAAAGTCCTTTCCATAAGGATGAATTATAATGCAGAGCGTAACATAGTGTAAGCTTTATTTATACTAATCAAATATTTCTCTTAACAATTCCAAATTTCGCCTTTTTTCATTGAGAATCAATGGACATTTTTGCTATAACATTTAACATTTTTTTCTGTTGCTGCAAAATATTAAAAAAACTGTAATAATAATTTACCTACAGTAATTAATTTTCAGTTAAAATATTTCCACGTGAGAAATGGAATTTGAAATAATTTTTTTTTTTACGAATTAAAAAGAAGATGCATATGGCGTCATATGGGAAATAAAACTGATATTTTCAAACATTTGTTAATAATACAATAAGCATAAGTAAGAGTAAATACAGAAAGCAGGTGACAATGACGTCAAAAAATTGCAACATATTTCACCGATACTGATTTTTAAGCATGAATATCAATTACATACCCACGTGCCCGTTCGATTAAAAAGGTGTTAACTTTGTGATTTGTTTATGATTTCCTTTTATTTATTTGTTAATGAAGTTTCAATTTCGTTAAGGAATACCAACCGTAAAGAAATGCCGAACTAATGTTTTAAGACTGTGTAAAAATTGAAATCGTCCGATGCTTAGAAGTTAATAAATTTGCAAATAACCGAAATTTATTTTACAGGTTACATCATCAATATGACGTCAGCATTACACACGGGGATGTAATATATATATATATATATATATATATATATATATATATATATATATATATTGTTCATATGCAATTTCTTTTCGTGGCATTAAAAAATAAAAAATAATTATTTGTAAAATTTAAAAAGACAGAGACTTTTAACGTTAAGTAATCTCAAAGAAGTTACGTTAAGTAAACTTAACGTTATTACCGCATTTTTACTTTCTTCTATGTTTGCAAGAAGAAAGTAATGAATTCGTGAAAATTTTCAAATTCCGATATTCGACAGATTTACACGTTTTAGGGGTCAGAGGTTCTAGAAAACATGTTTTCACAAAATGTCAGTCTCTGAGTGTGTCTGTCTGTCCGTCTATCTGTGAGTGTGTCTGTCTGTCCGTCTAGCTGTGAGTGTGTGACATACATTTTGTGGGCGCTCTATCTCAAGAACTAAAGCACGGTATTTAATAAAAATTTATATTCAGTTAGTACCTGATATGAATTGATGCTGATTAGTTTTTGGAGTAAATCGCTCTACAGATGGCGCTGTTATGTTGCATCATCTTTCACAATTACCGCAATAGCTCTATCGCAAGAACTAATGTACGGATTTATATCAAACTTCAGATTAGATTAGTCCTTGACATGACTTGATGATTTTTGCATTTTGTTGCAAATCGTCCAATAGGTGGCAGTGCTATGCTGCATTTTCACGATTTCTGCAATAGCTCTATCTCAAGAATTAATGAACGAATTTTCATCAAACTTCAGATTCAATTAATCCTTGATATGAATTGATAATATTTGGGTTTTGTTGTAATTCGCTCAACAGGTGGCGCTGTTATGCAACATTTTCCCCGATTCTCGCAATAGCTTTATCTCAAAAACTAATGCGCAGATTTATATAAAACTTCAGATTAGGTTCGAGAGGGATCCCCACAGATACCTGGGATAGAGGTGAGTTGTTCCAGAGATGAGTCTCTTGGATAGAGCGTGATTAGGCGGTGTGAAGATCTTGGACTAATGTATTGTGAGATTAATAGTGATCTCGGATAATTCTAATTTAACTAGCGTAGGGTGAGGGGAATATAGAGTAGTTTAACAGTACACACAAGGTATTTACTGCATTTAATTTAATGTTGCACCGGACCACCTATATCCGAGTTCTTAATAGTAAATAGTGTCTTGTTATCTGTTCATAATGTGTAAATAAATTGTTAGTTAAGTTTAATTGAAAGAGTTGGTATTCTTTTCAACAATCCTCTCATAGCGTGACCGATATCACGCAATCATATCGATAGTGGCAGCATATAAAAAGTAAAGGATTTCTTCAAAGTTGTGTGGACTTAGAGAGAAACCCGACACTGTGTATTAACTATTAGTTGATTTTAACTGTGGGTAATTATTAACTGTAAACATGATATGTAGTTTTGTAATCATTTGAAAGTTATTGCACTGATAAGAGGCTTAAACTTAGCCCCAAAAATTTGCATTTTTAATTGTATGTGCATTCATGTAATTTTTTACTTATATGTCTGATGAATCGTAGTATATTTTTAAATTTTTAAATAATAATTTTATTAAATCAATGATTTTTTGTGATTAAATTTAGCGAATATTTCTATTCGGAGATAAAGGTACTCATGAAACCGGAAGGTTAATATGTGTGATAATATACATCTATATATTCGTGAGTACAATAAAAGCAACAGTTGAACACAAAGAAGACAAAGACCTGAAGTTTATTATAAAAGAATTGGTTATGGGTTAGACTTTATTCAGATATGGATTACCTCTTAAACAGATTAGACACAACAACAAAAACATTATTTCAACGCATGCTAATGTAAAGTGGTGACTGGTAGATATTTTAATAAAAATCCTTATAATTAAAAAAATATTCGTATACAACGAAGTAAAATACAAAATGTTACATATTTCCCTAACATTGAAATGAGTATTTAATGTTTCATGTCTCTAAACTGTGACGTTGAGATCTAAAAGAATGCAATATAACAAAATTCAAATATCGATATGTTACTGCATGCTATATTTTGCATCTTTAGTGATTTAATGTACAGAATCTTAAAATATTATACAAATAATGCTTATGTGCATTTAAAAACTAAAATAATTTTAATAAATGGGCATTTTTCCTGTAAAATAAAGAATTTAGAATTTCTCAAGATTATTAGGAAACAAAAAGAAATTATATATATATATATATATTTGTGTTTTTCTTAAATTTATAAGGTGATAAATGTGTCAAACATAATATACATTTACCCGTAAAAGGAGTTTTCTTTCAAAACGAAGTTGAACTTAGATTTGAAAATTTATTTTAATTTAAAATTCAACAAATAATACCCATCGCCTTTCTAAAAAAATCTCATTTTGACTTGTGAATGTTTGGAAGTACGGTCTATATAAATGCATAAAATCATAGTTTTTATACAAATAAAATGAAAAAAATATACATTTCTATCAAAGATTCTCGATATCTTTTTTAAAGCATTCTAAGAACTAATAAAATATATTTTTTCAAAAGGTTGCATTAAGTGATATTCTGTTGGACATATAGTCTACAAGATTTTAAATACTCGTAAAAATATGTTTGTTCTTTCATGTTAACACTTGCCAACATAGTTGAAAAATGTTTATGACTTTGATTTGTCTGTTTGTTGGTATGTCAGTGTTTAAACTCTCTTAAATATACTTAAATTCCATGTAATTGATAAATGATATTGAGATTTACTAAAATAGTACCAGTGTTAAAAATTGTGAGCTGGTTTGAACCAACTTTTATTGCTTCAGTAGATAAAACCATAAAATGGTGAAACCTCGTACCAACATTCGGAGCTCCTGTTGAACCGTAGCTCCAAATGCTGGAACAAGATTTCACTATCTTATGGTTGACTATACTGCAGCACCAAAATGCGGTTTAAACTAGCACAAAACTTGTAACAGTGATGTTTGCTATTGAAAATGAAGTGTGTATCACTCATAGGTGGGTACAAGGGCACTCAAACATTAAGGTTTATCATTAAAATCTCTTGCGGCGCATTTTAATGATGCTACGATTCTTTAAATATAAAAATGATGTACATCATTCATACGGATTAAAAGATGATTTCCATAGGCTATGGAGTAAGTAGAATTTATAGTTTATTTACACATACTTATAAGAGAATTCCGTTGTATTATGATATGTGTGGGGTGAATGTTAGCACAGTATTTAAATGCAGTTACTCTACTTCAAACACAGTGATTTTTTTTATCATTTACGTGCACTACAATATTCTTTTTACTGAAAATATACCTCATTTGCGGGGACACATAAAATAATTCCGTTACATGAATGACTGCGATCGAAAACTGCTGGAAGTATATTTGCAGATGTGGCATGCAATTTTGAACTTAACTAACATTCCATGTATTACTATGACGTGAAATGCATATACAAGATTCCACGAAAGAATTCGCACACATTAACGTCTATGGAGAGTAATAGCTGAAAATGAATTTTTACTGCACAGGCCATCAGCTCATCGAGTTGACGGCTGAATTTTCAAGATTAGACAGAACTCGATTAGCATATTGAAATGCTACTGTTCTACCTAGTCTTATCTTGGTGAAAACCACCTACAGACTTGATTTTAGGGGTTAGTCAGTAGGTTTATCAATATGTTTTCCTGCATCCAAAGGTATGAAAACATGCAGAACTGGGAGCAGGGAAACACAATTTTAAACCTACAAGTCAACTACTAAAATTAGGTTTGCATTTGTTTCCCACCAAGATATGGCATGACACACCAATTGAATTTCAATATGAGAATCGAGTTTCAAGTATTCCTTGCATTTCAGCCGTCAACTCGATGAGGTGATGATTTGTGCAGTCACCTCGCCGTTTATTATGTACGTTTGAAACCGTTTACTTAGATAGCTCATTTAACAGCATGGTAAAACAAAAATTCATAACAATATCATAATAATGTTGGAAAGGGCTTCATAAACTATGCCCGATGCATCATATTTAGTTATTGTATTTGTTACAAACTAAACGTTAAATAACATTTTATATGAAAATCTCATTCAAAAATGTTACGGGTAAATTTAGTGAAACTAAATATGTATAATGTAAATTTTGTACTTTTGCATAAGGTAAAAGGCAATAAATAAGCTTTGAGGAAAACGAATAATTCTTAGTGATTTATTCCTTAACCTTCCCACCGCCGCGAACTGATATAACCGTTCACTAAGCTGTAGGTTTCACTGCAACAGAAGCATTATTTAAATTATATAATTCTACAGATAACACCCAGTTTTGAAAAATTAAGTTATGATTAATACTCTCAGGTCTTATATAGCTGTACATAATCATTTTTATTTCTTACATCATGTTGGAAATCATATGCATTTGAAGTCTATATTTGATTTTTATAATCTTTAATAATAATAGTATTCGAGTTACATTTTATGTAAATATATTTTATTTATATTTTATACATATATAAATATATTATATAAATTATCACAAAGAAAAATGTTCCACTCAAAAAGATTTTTGAAGGGTTTTTTTTTTTTGTTGTTGTTGTTAAATTTCAATGAAATGTTGCTTAATATAAACTAAGAAAACTACACATTTATATAACAAACATAAACAGAAATATTCTTTATATCATTATATTACTATAAAAATTTTATATCATTTCATAATTTAAGAAAATGCAATCATACATGCATGCATAAAATCAAGGTGGAATTTATAAAAATATGTATTTCCAACAGACAATCTCGATTTTCTTTCAAAGAAGTGTTACTCTAAATATTTTTTTTAAATAATGTGGGAAGTGGCATTCTGCTAGACATGTAATCTGCATGATTTAAAATATTCATGAAAATGTCTTCATTATTTCTTAAATTTTATTTACTACTTTAAGTATACAATGACTTTCGATATAGAAATTTTACTAAAAAATGTTATAGGTAGATTTTGTGAAAATACATATTTATGGCACAAGTTTGTAAGTTTGTGTATACGGGTAAAACCAGTGTGGGAAATCTCTCACGTTTAATAAAAAAAAAACTGTTTTGTGCAAAACAAAAATTTTATTCAGTACTTCTTAATAAATATTTTAAAATTAATGAAAATTTTTCACAACTATTCTTCTGTAATATATTGTATGATACACTTCCTAATCAGTCCTTAAAACAAATATTTAAAAAAAAAACTAAAACAGCAATCTCGTATTATAGTTATAGATGAAATATGTGTTGTTATTACTGAAAAATACTCAATAATTAGAAACTCTCTGATTTATGGCATACCCGAGTTCCACGAAAATCATAAAATTAAAATAAAAGTTAGAAAACAATCCTAAAACAAACGGAATGTTGAATTGGTCCATAATGACTACATACAAAATGTTGTTCATGTCGCTACATTTAATATTAATTGATCCTGATTATTAAAGAACAAAGTGCTTATTATTTCTAATCGACAAAATAGGTAAAAAAGCTCTTATGATACAATACCCCAATCGAGGAAAAAAAACATGTAGTGATAATTATGTTGCAGTTTATGGTTAGGGAAGAATCTTCACTAATTCCTGTGACATTAATTGTTGAATTAAATGATTATGATATTTGTTATATACACTTATATAGATTTTACGTTGTAACACAAATACAACTGAATTAACCATGGAATCACAAGGTGAGAGACAATAATCACAAGGTGGTGTCATTAATGGCCCTACATTTTTTCACGTTTTTTCTTCTCTTACTTGTTTTCAGAAAATCGAGAAACGGAAGGTCAACGCCCTATTGACCTTTGAAGGTTTCACACATACTGCAATAACAGATAGACTGACCTCTTGAGGCAAGTAAACATAGCTACCAATCTTCAGACACAAATATTCAATTCTAGTGTCACCTTCGACCACAGCCTTGTGATTCCAGGTTTAAGTATAGACAATAAATACAATAACCATTTATTCAACAACTAAAAAAAATGTTATGTTAGAATTAAGTGTGCATAATAAATATAATATCCATTTATTCAACAACTAATGTGACAGTAGCTAGTAAAATGTAAGCATATAAGATATCCGAAAATATATAAGACGAACGTATATAAAATGTATAGATGAAAGGCTATATGTCTTCCTTAGAAGCCCAACATGATAAAACGTTTTAAAACTTTGCCTGCTATATGCGTTACAATTATAGATATCAAAAGAATGTACATGGATTACATATTAAAAACGGAATAATCAGCATTAATAGCGTTTAACAAAAAGACATGTTTATTTATTCAAACCGTTCAACTGTTTAAAATAAAACCTGTCATTAAGACTTTTATTTTTTATCTAATATTAATGTTTAATTTTTTTCGTCCTGCCCTTAATTTTCAAATACCAATTCAGAATTCTAAATCGGGTCGGAAAAACACGATTTTGCCAAAACCCGACTCGACATGCTGCTCAGGTTGATGCTACTTATTTCTTTGCAGATCGGGTTGGAGTCGAATTGGCTATAATTTTTTCGTATCCGTACCAGGTTGGAATTTGACTCTCTGTGGTTGGAATGTATTGACCAGAGTTTTGAAAAATATTCCCTAGAATATTTCAAATTTTAAGTACTTAAAAGGCGTATAGCCAACAGAGGGAAAAAGTGTCGAAGCCGGGACGCGAACCCGGGTCATCGGTATAGCGCACCGACGCTCTACCAACTGAACAACTTTGAACGATACCCAGCCTGGAACTTCTCACATTCACTATCACTATTTATCACTCTGTAGACTATATGCCTTTTAAGCAATTAAAGATTTAGATATTATTAAAGAAAAGGCGTGAGAAATTTTCAACACAAAAATTTCCAAGAATTAAGTATATTTATTCTTAAAATATTTTTTCAAGTGAAAGAAACTGCATATTTTAACGTTAAGGAATATATACATCTTTAATGTTCAACATAAAAGATATTTTTAAATTAGAGATATCATACTATACGTTTACATAATTATGTTCGGGTTGAATTCAAGTACAATTTTCGTGTTCGGATCTGGTGTAACGTCACCCGCACAAGACTCTATATCAGTTGATGTTCGAGCATACTTTGAAATTTTATTATTATTTCTATACAAAAACGCAATCTATCTTTTACTGCAGTTTTTTTTTTTTTTTTTTTTTTTTTTTTTTTTTTTTTTTTTTTTTACTTATGTTTTATAAAGTAAATTTTAAAACCAGACAGTTCTTTGAAAAAGATTGAAAACTAAAACAAGTTTTGTATGATTTTGAAAGCAATATAGGCATTTAAGCCTTTTATTTAACTCACAAAAATCGTTTTTTAAATAAGTTTGTTATGTTTTTGAAAACAATATATGCTTATAACACATTTGTTTGCGTCTGACATTGATAATCTGTAATCTATAATAATAGTATGTAAGGTATTGATATTTTTAATGCGACGTCGTTGTGCTTATTGCATATGGAAACAAATATATCAATTATTTTGAGAAACAATTGAGTTTAAATTTGTTTCCTTTCTTTGCCGAGACACATAACTAATTTAGAAATTGCTTAAGTAATTATTGAATCTTTCAAATTTCAGAGGCAGATATTTAAAATATTGTTGTTTCGTTATTGGACTCACACATTGATTACTCGTATAATTGTTCAAAATATACAGTTTAAATGAATTTTACAATACTTACAGCTACATATATATTCCTAAATAGAATTGCTTGGTCAATATTTTAAAGAACTACTTATTTAAAACGAAACTAATCGCAAAATCAAGTCGTATATTTGTTATTTTTAATTAAATTAACTTAAAGCATTAATGCTTTAAGTGCATAGCATTTTCTCTGTTCTATGATTACATAGTTAAGCTGGGCTCCTTATTTTAGGGTTGGAATATCGCCTTGTAAAAAAATTATATAATCTACACTAATATATGGAAAAATTGCAACACCATGAAGGAATCATCAGAAATAAATGAAATTTAATACACGAACGACTGGTATTGGTGCAAACAACTGATTGCATTTTGAAAGCAAAAAAAAATAATGTTAAGTGTTGTAGGCACCACGTGCTGCAATAAGTGTTATTATAAGACGCGACATGGACTCGAACATATTTTGAATGTCTGCCTGGGAAAGGACACTGCATATTGCTTGTATTGTTTGTACCCAAAGTTCATATGTAGAAGTTGTAGGACAAAGATCATGAGCGAGACGCCGATCAACGAAATCCCATGCATTTGCAATAAGCGACATACCAGGCGACCACGCAGGCAACGGAAGAAGATGTATGTTTTCTGCTGACAAGAAGTCTTGAACATTCCTTACAACATGTGGACGTGCGTTATCCTGTTGAAAGATAGCTCCAGGAATGCCTTGAATGAAAGGAACGACTCCTGGCTCCAGTACTTCCCTGATGCACCTATTGCTGTTCAGGATATCCAAAATTCGTAGCATCGGGGATCGCCCACGTTATGCAATCGCACCCCAGACCACAACTCCGGATGTTCGTCCTCTATGACGTTCGACAATGCATTCCAGGAGGTTGCGTTCATCGGCTTAGCATCCAACAGGAATGCGGCCTGCATAGTATCACAAATTAAAGCGGGATTCGTCAGAGAAGACCACTTGTTGCCAATCCGCACGCCAGTCTGTATGTTCATGAGCCCGTTGTGGCCGCAGCCGTTGTTGGATTTGAGTGACGGCATACCGTATAAAAAAGGTCTTGCACGCAGTCCACGGTGCAGCAGACGTCGACAAATATACGATGCAGACAGTGACACACCTGTAGCAGTTAACCAATATACTGCCAACTGTCTAGATGAAGCTGTACGGTCCGTCAGTGCCATGCGGACCATATCATCGGGCGTTGACATCACCATTTGGAGTCTATTCTCAGATTTCCGAGTTGTCCGATCCTCGTCGGTCCTCTGCTTCCAGAGGGTGGTCGTACTAGACTGGATTTGGAACAGAATGTGAATGTTGCAGTTGCTCTTTTTTCGAACATTAGCAATGGTTTACAGTTGAAGATAAGTGTAGCTAAATGCACATCTATGCTCTTGGGTAGCGAAACTCTGCCAAATATAAAACAAGTCTTTAAACTAGATGAGATCTCTATTTCAGTTAGGGAAACAGTGAAGTATTTAGGTTTTACTATTGATGCAAGATTTAGATGGCTGGACCACCTTGATATTGTTCGGGGCGATCTTAGGGGATCTGCTGTCAACATTAAACGGACAGGTTGTCGTGATAAAGGAATTAAGGCCTCCTTGTTAAAATTATAGTACCTAACAGTTCCTCAAAAGAAAATAATGTATGGCTATGAAACCTGGTTTGGTGACCTGAATACGCACGGCCTTAGAAAGTTGAGCTCATGTCAGCGACTGGCTTTATTAACGGTAATAAGATCATATGAAACAAAATTTGTGACTTGGCTGGAGTACCAGTCTTTCACATTGACCTTAACTGTAAGTTTAAGGGGAATAGAGTGATAAATGGAAGAGAGCAAGTTATAATAGAAGATAACCTTGTTAATTCAGATAACATTATGAAAATGAATTTTAGCCAGAATTATATGTTCTACCTTAATCTCGATAATCTATGTTTTGTTAGTCATGTTTTTGATAGGGAACCAGTCTCTCCTTGCCCCGTTATTTATATAGACGATTCTTGAATAGAAAATGACATTTCATTGGGTTTCATGATGTTTTATGGCAATGAAATTATTGCTGATTATTCTGCAAAACTGCGTAAGGGGAATTCCGTATATCAAGCTGAACTGACCGCTTTAAACTGTGCAATAACCTGGTTTATTAACTCAAGTTTATTGGCTGCAACTATTTACATTGATAGCTATTCATCAGTTCAGGCACTTCACAGTTTAGTTCCAGGTAATGCTATTGTTGATTAAATCTATGGAAAGCTAATTGGTAACTCAAATAGGACTATTATGATAGGATGGACTAAGGCGCATGAAGGATTAATACGTAATGAACGTGCAGATGCGCTGACCAAGAATACGCTAAACAACGATAATATTGATATGATTACTGACATTGGTTATCCTACATCTGTAGTTAGGGAACACTTTAAAAAGGGACTTATTACCAAGTGGCAACAGTACTGGTCTGAATCAGAGACAGGCAAATATACTTATGAAGTATTAAAACATGTTAGTGCTGACTTTATTTGTGGAAATCAAATTTTGATTTACTTTATTAGTGTGCACGAAAGTTTCTCTATGTTCTTTCATAAGATAGGGAAAAGATCGCACAATAGATGTGATTGTGGTAGTAAGGGAGACGTGTTACATTATCTCTGTCGGTTAATGAAACACTGTTTTAGATCCTAATCTCTCTGTGAGGCAAAATATGAAGTCTGTCCTTTTTGATGGTAATAATTATAATAAATTGAAATAAAATTACAATATTCTAACCAGTTTATACTTCTTTGTTAGATATAGATTTTAATGCTATTCATTTGTGTTGTCTATGAAGATTACTTAAGTTGTCTAATAAATTATTAGCATGGATTTGGATTTATATAGTTTAGATGTTTCTTTGATCCAGTGATCAGGAAGCATTTGACTTTTTCATTATATTGTTCTTGTCATGAAAGTCACGTTATCAGTTCTGGGATCTATTGGAATCTGAGGTTACATTTGTTAAAGTTTATACAGTTGATCTAATGAAAATATTACCTATTTGAATGTATGTTCTACAAACTATTTTAAAAACAATTTTAAATTATTTTATCATCGCTTATGAAACTAATCTATTGTAGGCTTGAATATGGTCTGATTATTGGTAGAGCATTTCCAACTACTTTTATTGACAAGTTTGAATGGCTGATTGGCGTCTAACCTTGGCTCTGTTATGATGATATTGACTGTGACAATGTCGTTGCATCTTCAGTGGGTCTTGTTTGGAACATTCGTGTAAGAAACCTAACACATTAGAACTTTTCTGTGTTTGGAATTAATTATCGTATACACTATATGGCCAAAGGTGACCGATCACTTGCGATTTTAGACGTTTTGTTAAATATCTAGAAAAATGCATGAGGAATTAACCTGAAACTGCAGGTGTGTAAACAGTATAGTATAGGTCATATAATTCCGCGAAGAATTTTTCCTGAAACCCCATAGGAAACCGTCAACAAATTGAAAAAGAACGAATATCTTTTGGATAACCCTGTAAAAACTAATGTAGCAAAAGCGTTCAAACACGAGAATATTAATAAGTGGCTTATTGTAATATACTTACTGTGTTCATTTTTATGAGGATAGCATTTAAACTCGTAGAGAAATTAAGGTTTCTTATAAAAACAGCTCCAAATTTCACCAAGTGTTTTGCTTATAATTTGCAAAGTTCTTAATATAAAAAAAAGTGCTTTTCAGAAAATATGACAAACAATATTGTACACAATACTTTGCAATCAGAATTAAAAAATAATAAGAATTGGATGAAAAATGAGAAGGTTTACTAAAAAATGTTTCACTGCGCATGCGCGAATGCAATCAAAATATAATGTGCATAATGTATTAGCTAATTATATAGAGCAACGTTTGTGAAAGTCTCAAAATCATAGCTTAAAAATTCTGAAAATAATCGTCGATAGAATAAGCTCGAAATCCGTTGTTCCCAAAAAGAAGCAAAAAGATGAGGGGTTGTATCAAATATTTGTTGATTAGTGCCAAGATAGCGTACACAATATTGCACGTACTACTATATTTGGATACAACCCCTTATATTTTTGCTTCATTTTGGGAACAACGGATTTCGAGCTTATTCTATCGACGATTATTTTCCGAATTTTCAAGCTATGATTTTGAGACTTTCAGATATGTTGCTTTATGTACTTATCTAATACATTATGCACATTATATTTTGATTGCATTCGCGCATGCGCAGTGAAACATTTTTTAGTAAACCTGCTCATTTTTCATCCAATTCTTATTATTTTTTAATTCTGATTGCAAAGTATTGTGTACAATATTGTTTGTCATATTTTCTGAAAAGAACAGTTTTTTATATTAAGAACTCTGCAAATTATAAGCAAAAAACTTGGTGAAATTTGGGGCTGTTTTTATAAAAACCTTAATTTCTCTACGAGTATACATACTATCCTCATAAAATTGAACACAGTATATTACAATAAGCCACTTATTAACAATCTCGTGTTTGAACGCCTTTGCTACGTTAGTTTTAACAGGGTTATCCAAAAGATATTCGTTCTTTTTCAATTTGTTGACGGTTCCCTATGAGGTTTCAGGAAAAAATCTTCGCGGAAATATGACCTATACGATACTGTTTACACACCTGCAGTTTCAGGCTAATTCCTCGTGTATTTTTCTAGATATTTAACAAAACATCTAAAATCGCAAGTGATCGGTCACTTTTGGCCATATAGTGTGTGCATGAACTTTGGTAATACATAGCTTGATATGATGATGTTAAAATTCTAGATTCAACATAATATTTTTGGGAACATTTCTTGAGACTGCGTGAACAGTGTCTATCCACCTGTTTTGTTTTGTTTTTCAGTTCAAATGGAATTGATTTCCTTGCTCTGATAATTTTTAGTTAGTGCATGGCTCACTGTGTGGGCGATGTACATTTATTCCTATTTTTAGTTAGTTCGTTTATATATGACTTTAGTTTTTAGTTGTAGTTAGTTCTATTTTACTTTAGTTTTTAAGCAGTTGCTGATTTGCTTTGGCGTGTGCCAACACAGCTTGTGTACAGTCAGTGAATGATTTGTTGATTTTATTGTAATATATGCCGTTGAATCCAGGCCGGTTCCCGGCCGGGTTTCTCTGGGTGGTAGTGGGGTTTTTTGCTGCCGGGACATTGGTTCCATAAATGGTCGCCACTTTGGTCTCAGATATTTTTTTAAGTTACTTTCACTCTCAAAACCGGTTCTGAAATTGAAAGTGTCATTCTAAAAAATATCTGCAACCAAAAGGGAAAAATGTGTGATGTAGAGACAGATCTCGGCATTCCAATGCAAAAAAAAAAAAAAAAAAATAATAATAATAATAATAATAATAAAAATAAATAAATAAATAAATAAATAAATAAATAAATAAATAAAAATGTCGAAATTTCAACGAGATATTCTAAATATCCCTCCCCATAGGATTAGCATTAGCTCGTGAGTGCCTTCGCCGTCAGGGACAGGAGCATTAAATAATCCTCTTTGTCGGTAAAAAAGTTTTGTTTAGCATGAAAATCCTTACTTTTGGCTTGACAGTATCTGAATTTTTTTTTAAGTGGTTTAATAATTTGTTTTCAAACCGGAATATCAGTTTTAAAATATTATTAATTCTAAATTAAAAGTTTCAACTGCAAACTGAATTTATGCATTCCAGGGTAACGCATTGTTAATAATAAGTTTTGAATTGACAGTATCTAAAAACATTTTACAGTGCATTAATATTTTTCAAACCGGAATATCTGTTTTAAGACGTTATTAATTGTGAATTGAAAATATTCAGCAGCGTAACTGAATCTATGCATGCAAGAGTAATGAAATAATTTAAATTTTAATGTAGTGGTTAACTGTTAAGTATTCTGTTTGTCTGTAAAACACTTTTGTTGAACATGCAAATGCTTACTTTTGAATTAACAGTATCTGAAAAACCTGTTATGTTCTGTTAATAATTTCTTTTCAAACCGGAATAACTTTTCCTAAATGTTATAATTCTGAATTAAAAATGTTTAGCTACGTAGCTGAATTTATGCATACAAGAGTAAAAAAATAATTTGAATTATATTATCATTGTCCATACTCTTAAGTTATCCTGTTTGTCTGTAAAAAAAAAAAAAAAAAGTTTTTTGAGCATGAAAATGCTTACTTTTCAATTGACAGTATCTGGAAAACTTTTGATCCGGGTAGAGAAAATTAACTAATTCACTATAAAAAACTATTACTAAACGTTTCCGAAAAGCAATTATAGAAAATTAAACTTTGGATTTAGAAATGTTTTTAAATCTCCAAAATATATTGGTTTCTGAAATTACTAGGCATAAAGAAAGCTTTTCGGAATTGCCAGGGACTCAAAAAGGCATTATTCTATTTTTTCGTTCATGGATATATTTTTCGGAATTAAAAAACATTTATCTTTTTTAAAGTGTAGATATAATGAAAGCGAAAGACAAATTGTAATGTCACTTCGACAGAATGAATACGTTTAAATGCTTTTGTATCCCCTTTCCAAGAAAAATACCTTAAAGTTTTACGGCGGAGCAAAAGACTATTCTTAAGAATGTTTAGAAAAATCAGTAACATTTATAAAAGATAACTTTATATGATATCAGAATTTCATATTCAATGTGATAGTATATTTTTAGCTTTCTTACATAAGCACTTTCAAGAGAATTACAAATAGCTTAAATCAAAACATAAACAAAGGCATTTTTCTTGTTAAAGTGTAGATATAATGAAAGCAAAAGATAAATTCTAATCTTACTCCGAGTGCATGAGTATGTTTAAATGCTTTTGTGTGCTTTTTCAACAAAAATACCTTAACGTTTTACGGCGGAGCAAAAGAATATTCTTAAGAATGTTTAGAAAAATCAGTAACATTTATAAAAGATAACTTTATATGATATCAGAATTTCATATTCAATGTGATATTATATTTTTAGCTTTCTTACATAAGCACTTTCAAGAGGATTACAAATAGCTTCAATCAAAGCATAAACAAAGGCCTTTTTCTTGTTAAAGTGTAGATATAATGAAAGCGGAAGATAAATTCCAATATTACTCCGAGTGCATGAAAATGTTTAAATGCTTTTGTGTGCTTTTTCAACAAAAATACCTTAACGTTTTACGGCGGAGCAAACCAATAATCATAAGAATGTTTAGAAAAATCACTATCATTTATAAAAGATAACTTTATATAATATCAGAATTTCATATTCAAAATGGTATTATACTTTTAGCGTTCTTACACAAGTACTTTCAAAAGGATTGCAAATTACCTAAATCAAAAAATAAACAAAGACGAGAAAAACATAAAAGCAACACAAAATAAAAAGTTTAGAGCTGCAAGTAAAAGTCTAAAAGAGATGAAACGACTTTCCTTTATTTATCAAAATAAGTCTGTTCTTCCACAGTTTTTAAAAGCCTTTTAAACATACAAGAATTTTGATAAAAGGAAAAACTTAAGTATTAAATTGTGCTTTTATTAGAAAGAGCAACTGAAGCATACTTTTGTGTTAAAATTATTTTGGATTAACTGGCTGAATAGAACTTTAACTTACACTAAATGTCTCTAAAAATGTTTCAAGAAATCAGAGAATAACCGCGATAGCTATAACATAATAGTTTCTAAAATTTGATAATTTTGAAAAGTTTCTTCACAAGTTTAAATATCCAAAAGGTACTTCTGATGCATCGTGCTTTAAAAATTTCTTAAACGATAAACTAAGAATTATAAGTATAAAACCTTATACATGAAATCAAAGTTCTTTTTTCCTTCTATCACATTAAAAATTTGTATATTTTATGTCTTTTAAGACTTATTTTGAACTTTAAAAAAACAAACATAAATAGAATATCTTAAGTGTATGTTATTTTAATATACACCATTAAGAAGAAATGCCGTAAGTGCGTAAAAGAGTTTAAGAATGCTTTGAAAAATCTGCATCACTATAAAAGATAATTTTATTTGATACGAGAATTTTAAAGGAGATTACATCATGACTTTGTTACATAAGTGCTCTCAAGAGAATTGCAAATGTCTAAATTAAAACACAGAGAAACGGTAAAAAGATTTGAAAGCAGTAGAAAAAGTTAAATTTAACTCAGTAAATCAAGAATCTAAAAATAGGAAAGAAATGCAATCGTTTATCTATTAAAACACAAAATTGTTCAATTTATGTCTTTTACAATCTGTTTTCCAAACAAATTTTTCATAAATGGCAATGTTAAATGCGTATTATTCTAAGATATATATATATATATATATATATATATGTAAAGTGATATTGAATTGCCGTAAGCGCTTAATGAAGTTATAAGAACGTTTTGAAAAATCCGTGTTACTATAAAAATGAAATTTTATTTGACATGAGAATTTTAAGAGGGATTATAAGTGCTCTCAAGATAATTATAAATTGCCTAAATCAAAGAATAAATAAAGATTAGAAATAAATAAAAGCATCCCAAAACCACAGATTTACAACAGCGATTAAATGCCTAAAGCAAAGATTACGAAATTCTTTCTTTTATTTATCAAACAATAATCAGATTTTTCGTACCTTTTAGAAATTTTCTGATAGGAGTAACTGAAGTACGCTTGTGCGTTAATGTCCCTTTTGCTTAAATGGCTACTTTGGATTTTAATGTGTATTATCTTTGGCAATGTTGCAAGTGAGTAATAAGTAATTTTTATATCAATAACATAAATGTTTCTAAAACCAGTTAGTTCAGAAAACTTTTGTCATATAATATTCCAAAATCCAAAAAATATTTTTTGTGTTTTAAACTTTTAGACTTTTAAATATCTGATATGATAAATTCAGAAGTAATGAGCCTAATAAGGGAAAACTAAACTAATTGTTTATTAAGTACAAAAATGCTCATTTTATGCTTTTTAATACTTTATAACACACATGAAACAGCACCGCAAAACTGACGATAAATCACAATTAAATAATAAAACTTTGTAGGAATAATCATGGAACAAAAAGACACAGGACGCGTTTCGGGGTGGAGATTTTAACAGCTTGTCATCAGCCAATGTAAGGAAGGGTACAAGGTCACAAATGAACAGTAAGGGCAGAGAGGGAGGAAGGCTTACTATATTACAGGAATAAACTTGTCAATGATCTCTCATTATCTACTTTTCTCTCTTCAGCGCGGGAATTACTTTTGTAATTCTTTCCGCTCCTTTGTTGTCTCTTTTCATTCTTTTAGGGTAACTGGGGGCTGAGGTGCCGTGTCAAGTTATTTTCATTTACACAGCCGCTGTTGAGAAACGCTGCTCACAAGGGAACCACTTTTGGTGTTGCTCGCACCTAGCATTGAGACCTGGTGCATTTTAAAGCCCTATATTATGATGTTTGAGAATTGATAAAATGTTTCTGTTAAAATAATATTTCTTGATTATACAGCAGCATAACTTTCTGAAAATGCAATTTTCTAGACCACTTATCGGACTATTAACATTGAATTTTTTTTAAAGAAAAGCATTTAAAAATAAAAATTAGTTAATAATAAGTATAAAATATTGAAAAAAGTTTGAAAATTCCTTCAAAAACCCACGAATTTGATTTTAAAAAATTGCAACTTTATATTCATATTTTTGGCGGGGAAACAGTTGGCGTTTATTTTCAAAAGTAGAGCTTTCCGGCAACCCTAGCCAAATGTCATAGCTGAATTTGTAATAGGTGGAAATTGCAATGTCTGACTTATTTCGCCACAGTAATTTTTCTAAATTGTGTAAAAATATTAATTTACTTTATGATTACTTTTACCGAAGGACCATTTAAGACAGCAACATTTCATTTTGAACATTCGAAACTTTAATTCATTCGATTTCAAAAGAAAATGGTTTGCTTATTTTGTATTTCATCAAAAAATAGTTTTCAATGATCTTCGAAGCTTTTATACAATTATATTTCTTACTTATATATTTATCGTCTGCATAAGAAAAAAAAATAAAATCCTAATATTTGTTTTTTATGCTATCAATTATAAAAAAAAATCGCAATCTGATATATTTCTAGTAATATGTTCTGTGCATTTTCTCTTTGGATAAAGCGGACGGAAAAATTGTAGCGGCCTATTTGGCGACTTAACTCACTTTTGGCGTGAAGTAAACAAATAAATATGTAATAATAAAAAATTAAAAGTATAAAAAAGTATATAAAATATTATTTTAACAGAGAAATTTTTTCGGTTCTCTAACTTTTATGTATAGGACTACAAAACGCACCAGGTGTCGATGCTATGTGCGAGCAACACCAAAAGTGGTTCCCTTGTCAGTTGTAAGGAAGCAGATTCCATAATGATACTGATTTTTGTTTGCGTTCTTTTTTTTTTTTAAATTTAAGTGGTTCTTTTTTATTGCTATTTCATCTTAACACTTCCGGTAAGTGTCCAAAATCTTTTACGTGACTTCTTTATTTGCCTATATTAATCATAGTTTAAACACAAGGGAAATAAATCTGGTGTTTTTAGAGAGTAGTGGTACCTGGCCTTTTTGTAAAGCATAAATGGGGACCAGTTCTTGCTTCTTCACGTCAGTAAGGGCGACTGGCGTTTGGTCCAATTCTTTGGCGTAAGTCAACGAAAATTTTGTAGGGTAAGATACCGGTTGGTATTTTCCTTATAAATATTTTTTTAATAATTATTAATTTTAATATATGTTAAATTTTTCATGTTAAAAGCAATTATAAATAATTTAAATAAATATAAATATCGGTAGCATGTAATATAGATTTCGATAACTAGGGGTCTCTGTCCCCTACAAGCTACGCTCGTCAATCTCCGTCCAGACATCGCAGACTTTAAAATCAAGCTAATTTGATCTGCTTTTAAAAGATTACGGCAGATTAAATCGTAATTAAACGACTAGTGGTGACCTCCTATAAACATGTTTCCATTCATTTCCCTTTGTATGAGGGATTTTAAGGTCGAATGAATTTCTGTCGAGACAGCTATTGATTGTTTTGTAATTGATTAAATTAGATCATCCAAATAATTCAAAATTTGCTTGTATAAAATGGATAAATAAACAATTTTATAAAGAAATTTATTTTAAATAAGTTTTTTATATGTGTCGTAATTTTCAACAAAGTTTCTTTTCTCATTTTAAAATCCACATAAAAATTATTTTTAAGGCCTTTAAAAGCCAAACTAAAGTGGTGTGAAGATAGAAACTGCGAATTCCCAGAGGTCTCAAGCCTTTCTAAAATGGAATTAGCACTTTAAATTTCCAGGAGCCTCAAGCCTTTCTAAAAAGGAATTAACTAAGAAGAAATCAAAGGCTAGAAAGCGACAATCTTCAACAAACCATGATATAGATGATGAATAAAATTTCAAGAGGATTTTTATTAAGGGAATGAGAATGAGTGTTCAGAATGTCTAGCAGAGGGCAATAAATCCTCGGAAATATATGATTGGATAAAGTGCATTCAATGAAACTGTTGATTACCTCAAAGTTCTTAAACAAATATGCAGTTTTTGGCAGAACTGAGATATTACTGAAAAGAACATAGAGACATATGATAAACATTAACAAAAAATGGACTCTATAGCACTTTATCAAAGTGGATTTACCATATTTAATCTTGTTGTTATGTTTTAACTAGTTGGATGAGCCAGTCCCAAAACTTTCTTCTATCTCATGCATCTTAATATTTCAAAAAGTAGGTACAGATGTTAATACTTCAATATTATTAGTTCCATACTATACCAACTTTGGTTTTCATCTAAAATTTCTGCTTGAGTCAATTAATCAGAGTAAAAATGAGTTAATCTCGATCATGATATTTATTAAAATCAAGAGTTTTTTCTTATTCTGCTGTCATCAGCTGTCTTCGAATAGACGGCTTAGCAAGACACGAATTGCTTTCGTGGCACAAGCCGGCGATGGACAAAAGCATTAATCGAAAACGAATGAAAAAAAATATCGAGAAAATTCTACAAAAATCGCTATCACAGCGCCCTTTTCCCACGGAATATTTACAAACTCAAGGGGAAACTGCTGGTCATAACCAAAAACATACGCAAAAATTTTGGTTTAATTCTATGCATAACTTTATAGAATTTTCGATGGTACAATAATGAAAATGGTACAGACATCGCTATTAAAGTGGACTCTTAAGGCAGAATTTTTTTCAAATTCAGAGTGGACCTGCTTGCCATCGCCAAAAAATTGCACAAAATTATTTGATTCAATTCTATGCATAACTTCATAAAATTTTCGATGGCACAGTAATTAAAATGGTACAGGAATATATCCAAATTGAAGGAGGACCTGCCGGCCATAGTTAAAAACATGCACAAAAAATTTGGTTCATTTCTATGCATAACAATTTTTGATGCTACAATAATGAAAATAGCACGAAAATCGCTTTTACAGCACCCCCTTGAGGCAGATTTTTTTTTCAAATTCAGGGAGGACCTACTTATCATGGCAAAAAACATACACAAAAAGTTTATTTCAAATCTATGCAGAACTTCATACACTTTTCGAATGTACAATAATGACAATGGCACAGACATCGCAATTATAGTATTCTTTTCTGGCGGAATTTTTTTTAATGTAGGGAGGACCTGTTGGCGATAGCCAAAAATATACACAAAAAATTTGGTTCAGTTCTATGCATAACTTCATACTCTTTTCGATGTACAATATTGAAAATGACACAAAAACCGCTATTATAGCGCCCCTTCCGGCGGAACTTTTCTAAATTGAAGGAAGACTTGCTTGCAACAGCCAAAAATATACACTAAAAATTGGGTTAAATTCCATGCATAACTGCATACACTTTTCGATGGTACAATGGTGATACACGTACAGACAGACAGACATTTTGTATAAACATGTTTTTTGGAATCTCTGACACCGAAAAAGTGTAAGTCTGTCGGAAACCGGAAGTCTAAAAAAATTTCCATTACACTACTTTCTTCTATTCAAGATAGAAGAAAGTAAAAATAGACATACTTAACAGTCATAATAATTTTAAATTTTAAGTAGAACACAACTTTAAAAAAATATATATTTGTTTTTTTTTTATTAAATCGCCAACATTTACTAAATTCATATTTTTGTAATTTCATAATATTAAGTAACTTAACAACTTTACTATGTCTAAAATGTTAACATTACTATTATTCGCCCCATTATGTTTTACGCTGCTTCATAAAAAATATTGTTTGCATGAAACTACAGAAGGCATCTTATCCCTAGATAGTTGACCATCTTACATTAATCTTACACTGAAAGCAAGGGTTTATTAAAAAAAAAAAAATCGGTGTTTTCTATAATATCTGTAAAATTAAATAAGCTTTTAAATCATACATAAAAGTAAAACTTTAACAACAAATGAATGAATAACAAACAAAACAATTAGGCGATTTAAAAAAAATAATTAAAAGCTGCTGCATCTTCACACAATCTACCCTAAATATATGAAAAAAAAAATCTTTACTTTTTTTTTTCATTTAATCTTAAAGTTTTATTTTTTAACCATTTGGAAAAATGGTTATTGTCCTCGTCAGGGTAAAAAATCGAAAGCATATCTGAAGCTTTTTATTGGTTTAATCCGCATTTTATTCGTTTTCTGATGGGTCTATACAGTAATCTGTATTTCCCTTTACTTTCAACAGAGATGGATACTTCCGTTGCCACTATGACAAAAAGTAATAAAACTAAAAAAAAAACAAAAAAAAAAACAAATAAATAACTCAGAAACAAATTGAGATACAGCTTTCAAACAAATTGCATTTAAAAGAACATTTTTTCTCTCTATACGACGGTGTAAAAAGTAATATTGTGGGATGTTTAGAAGTTTAAGAATGAAATTTCATTTAAAATGGGTCGTCAGATTTCTTGGACGATGGAAAAACCTTTCCCGAACAGCCAATGAAATGGTTGAATAATACGCAAATTTCAGGTGGTTAATACGTAAGTTTCAGGTGGATAATACGTAAGTTTTTAGAGATCTGACGGGTCGCAGGCGATTTTTGTCGCTTGCAATTTTTACGTGTAATAACACTATTAATGTTTAATTCATGGCGTACGTAATGTATGATCAACTCCGTGCGATTTTTTATGTCTTAAATTTTAGTCTTCGAAAAAATCATTTTCCAAATGGTCATTGTAATTTGTTAAATTGCTTTTTTTAACTTTTTCTTTTTTTCTTTTATTTATTTATTAATTTTTTATTTGCTTATTTCTTTTCATTTCCTTTAGTGTTTTCTTTTCCGTTAATTTTTTGTATGATGTTTCCAACACTTTTCTCTTCTGCATTTGTTCCTCTGTGTCCTTTCAGCTAACGCCACTCGTCGTATTCTTTGTAATCTATTCTCTGTGCCTTTACTGGTCATTCGTGAACTTGCCCCCTACAGACACGTGTTTACAATGGTGACACGCAGTTTAAACTTCTAGCGCCAAAGCCGGTCCTGTGTGTTCCTATATTTCATGGTGATTCGTACAAAGTTATATTATTTAATTACCTTTATAACGTAGTTGAAAAGCTCTTAGACTTCAGTTTGTTGTGTACCATCTATCTACCGTCTGCCATCTATCTGTTTGCCCATGCTAATTACATGAGTTAATGGCGACAGAGTTTAAACAAATGAATACATTGACTTGTGCTTCAATTTTACGGTTTTATCTTTTATAAATTTTATTTTCAAGTCCTTTCGAAGTCTAGTAAATAAATGCAATTTTTTTTCTTTTGGAAGGGAACAAATAATGACGATTTCATTAATTT
This sequence comes from Maratus speciosus, assembly GCA_963932465.1. Lineage (NCBI taxonomy): Eukaryota > Metazoa > Arthropoda > Arachnida > Araneae > Salticidae > Maratus > Maratus speciosus. The sequence continues at coordinate 104,035,175 of OZ010795.1, read as the reverse complement.
ATCTATTCCTTTCAGAGTTTCCTGACAGAATGGGGCAGGGGAGTTTATTGACCGTCATCCTTAATTTGCCATCAGAGTTAAATTCATTGCCTAAAAATGTACAAAGAGGTTCAAACACTTAAAAGTTACCGGTATAAATAAAAATTCTAAACTTAGTTTTGAAGTTTGATGAATAATGCTCTCTCCGGAATTATTTTTCTAATAAACCCTTCTTCAAGCGACCCGGAAAAAACAGAATTTGTTTCATTTTCTTCAATGAAATGGGGCGTTCATGGAGGGAGTTCAACTGGAATGTTTTCTGAATAGAGGTAAAATTAGTATTGAGTCTATGGGAATAAATGTTGTTCCATGAAAAAATGGTCGTTAAGGGAGATGGTCGCTTAATGGAGGTGGTCGCACAGGGAGGTTTCACTGTATTTTGTGGTATTTAAATTCTTTAGATAATATACAGTACTAAATAAAATAATTAGTAAGCATTAGTGTGTGTTAACATGATTGCTTAACCCTATCACTATGTCCTGGGGTCCACGCGGACCCCAAGCACTTTCAACAAGTTGTCAAAAAATATCTATCCCTCACTGAGTAGTTTCAGCCGGTGACATCTCATATCATAATGTTTCTAACACACGGTAAAAATTAAACTGTACAAATATAAGTGGTACTTGGTATTTTTTTAATTTGAAAAATAGATAGCATATTTCTGTGTCCTGGGGTCTGCGTAGACCCCAAGCTAAAAAATTCATAGAATATTACAAAAAATGAAAAAAAAGTCTTTTAGAACAGCAAATACTTATAACATGGTTCTGAAAATTTTGTTTCACAGATTGTTACTCCCAGAATCCGATAGATGGCGCTAGTTGTCCGCAAATGCGTTCGTTTCTTTTTTTATTGTTCTCCTGTATGAAGGAAATTGTCACTTGACGCTTTTCAATTGAGACTTATGCTTTGATGCATCAAAATGTCACGAAAACGGATTTCGGTAGATGACGCTTTGCGTATGATACAAGAAAGTGATAGGGATGACGATGTAGATATAGATAGCTTCGGTGAGTCATCTGAGTTTGAAAAGAGTGACGAAGATAGTATTCAAGATCCGAACTTTGAAACCGATAGTGAATCAGAAAGTGATGATTCTAGTGACTCTCAACATTTTCCTTGTAAACGAGCTCGTTACACCAATTTGCTAAATCAATCACAAATTTTTGAATCACAATCAGGACGTAAGTGGACGACAAATAACCCTAATTCAGACCAAACATTGTCAGCTAATATTTTACGAGAGACAAGTGGATTAGCAGGGAATGCTAAGAATGTAACTAATAAATTTGATTCACTAAAACTGTTTATAACGCCTGAAATAATCAATGTTATTGCCCGAGAAACTAACAGAAGGGCAAAAAAGGTGATAAAATGTTGGAATTAAGAACATCCGACAAAAAAGAAGATTTGGAAAGAAACCGATGAAACAGAATTCTATGCTTTTATTGGCTTACTCTTACTCAGTGGTGTCTACAAATCTGCGAATGAAAGTTTGGAGGAAATGTGGTCCACGGACAGTGGAAGGCCAATATTTCGTGCTACTATGTCAATGCAGCGTTTTCAAAATCTGCTTCGATTTTGTAGATTTGACAATGATGCAACGAGAAATCAAAGATTGCAGGTAGACCAATTAGCTGCCGTTCGTGACGTTTGGTAAATGCTGCTCGAAAATCTGGCAAAATATTACAAACCTGGAACAGATCTAACAGTCGATGAACAATTAGTGGCAACACGTGGTCGATGCAGTTTTCGACAGTACATACCGAGTAAGCCCGGAAAGTATGGGATAAAAATATTTTGGTGTTGTGATTCAAGTACCTCGTTTCCTTTGAAAGGAGAAGTGGACAACCTGGACGAAGGGGACCCTGAAGAAGGACGACAACCTGGTGTTGCATTTGGAGCAAATAATATTTCGGAAACCGTCAAACGATTAGTTGACCCTTGGAAGAACAAAGGTCGCAACATTACCATGGACAATTACTTCACCAACTCGCAGTTAGCAGAGGATTTGCTAGTTGCAAAAACTACAGTAGTTGGAACAATTCGAAAAAAATCGAAAGGAAGTTCCTAAAGAATTACTGCCAAATCGTCAGCGTGATGAGAAGTCTTCTATCTTTTGTTTTGATAAAGAACTCACTCTAGTTAGCTATACTCCAAAGAAAGGGAAGGCAGTCATTTTACTATCATCCATGCATCATGACAAGATGATAATTGAAGAGGAAGATAATAAGCCAGAAATTATTACTCATTACAATGTAACAAAATCTGGAGTTGACAACTTTGATCATTTATGCAGATTCTATACTTGCAAGAGAAAGATACGCCGTTGGCCTATGGTCTTCTGGTTTAATATGATCGACAGTGCAGCTGTTGCTGGGTTCATTATTTGGATTTGAAAGTACTCAGATTGGGAATTTGGAAAGCGCCATCAAAGACGCTTATACCTGAAAGATCTCGGCAGAGAATTAGTAAATGATCAAATTCAGAGAAGACTGCAGAATTTTCAAACGCTGCAACCTGGAGTTCGCCTTTCACTCAAATCATTAGGGATCGAAATTCCGAAACTACATACTGAAACTACGGGATCTGGAATTCAAGAATCTAATAAAAAGGCTAGGTGCCATCAATGTCCACGTTCTATGGGTAGAAAAGTGAAGACCCGCTGTTCTAGTTGCCATATCCCTTGTTGCCCGGAAACCAGAAGACGGTATGTGAGGTATGCTCAGCCAATATTTAGAATATGTTAAAATTAATGTAAATTTAATATTTCTGGGTATAAAAAATAAAGTTTATTATGAAAACATCAGAATAAGCGTTAATTTTTTTTTAAATTTAACTAAATAAATGAAAAAAGTACTTTATACGATATTTAAACCATATTAAACATGTGTAGTATAGTATGGGGTCCGTGAGGACCCCAGGTCACAACAGGGCATGTTTCGATAGGACATAGTGATAGGGTTAAGATTGGGGACCGTGGTCGATCTGAGCGGAAATCGACCCAAAAATCAAAATTATTTTTGTGCATATTATTATTCTCGAGTTTGTTCTGAGCCATATGCGAAAAACCGCATGCAGATGCGAATTTTTTTCGCAAAGTTACAAGCGTTTGATTTTTGTACACAAAATTATTTTCAGCCTTTTAACCCCTTAAGTACGATCGACCGGTATACGTGCGCGTATGGTTATCAGAATCCGTGATTATTCTCACCAGTAATTTTTTATTGTAAATTTTGCCTTATTTAATCAGAGCATTTTCCTGATTCAATTAGGCAATATTTTCTGTTTTGAAAAAGCGGTGATAAATGATTAAAAATTCTGCAAAAGACGCTCATCCCGAAGGAGTTATTATACTTTAAATCAATTTTTCTAAAAACTGATTTTTCAACGTTTTTAGATATTTAAAATGTTCCACGCGTCATAATATTTGATAAAAATTCATGAAATCAATAAGGACGAATCATGATATTGCTTACAAAAAAAAAAACTGTTCATGCATTTTAAAATTCGACTTCATTATGATAATTAAATTTGATCTTTAGCTTATTAAAAGGCAAATTTTGATGAAAATCGATATCGAATTCAGAAAAAAACTCTAAAAAAATAAGTATTCAGGGATTAAAAATTCGATGCACAGAATTGTTTGTAATATTATTTTAACCCCTTGAGGGGCGGTAGGATAAAATATATCCCACCTAATTTAAACAAGATTCTCACCAGAAATTTTTAACTAAATTTTATATTTTTAACTTTGGAGGAAAATCGTCAAAAAATTGCTTTTCCTTATTTAAAAATAAAAGTTTTTGATTATTCCGTTGTGAATTCAATATTTAGAGACATTTTTGCTTGCCCCTCAAGGGGTTAAGTGATTAAAATACCAAATCGCGGAAGTATCTCAAAAATTATGACGCATGGATCATTTTACAATTTTGTTTTAAAATTTGAAAATTAAAAAAAAATCTTAAAATTATAAAAAGATTGGAAATTTCTTTTATGGTAATTTATATACCTATGGTGAAATGTATATTTCCTCAAAATATTGTATCTGTATGATGAAAATTTAAGAAAATAATTTTTAAAGTCCACCACCCCCTTAAGATTTTTCTTTTGATGAATTATGCATTTTCGAACTGAACTGTATTTAATATACTTAGCAATATTTGTAAGGTAAAGTACCCAGTAGGTGACACCTTAAGGAATTTTTCGGCGTTCGTCGCCTTTGGTTCGTGCAGATTTCAATTAAGGGAAACAGTTTGATCATTACTAGGGGGTTTGAACATTTTTACACAAAATCATAACGTTTAATGTCCCGAAATAAATACATTTTGTAAAAATTACTAGGGGATATGAAAACATGATTTTTGTCCAGAAGTTGACACCATCGTGAACGTGAGAGTTTAGTAGTTGACACCTTCGTGAACTAGTAATTGACACTGACTGCGGCGGGGCCTAAATTAATAATAATAAATACTCTTTATTATTATATTACTATATTAATTGCCCCATATGAAGACATAATGATAAGAACCGTTAATTAGCGAAATTTTTTAAAGAAATCAGAAGTTTTAATGAAAGATCAGAAGTTTAATCAGAAGTTTTAATGAAAATAAAAAAAGTCCCATAGATCTGAAATTATAACATAAAACCACTTACTTAATTAATCTCAAATAACAAAAATGAAAGATCGAGTGCAAAATCAAGCACTAACGGCCGATATTTTACCTTTTCATTGGGGTTTCCCCCTCAACTTTGTATTTCAGAGTTATTCTAGGCACGTTAAATTGTTTAGCCGCTGTTTTGTACCCAGCTTTGTTGACTTTAACGTATTCTACGGCAGCTCTCATGCTCCCTTCCGTGTAATTCCTAAAATTTCCCTTCGTAGGTGGCATCTAAAAAAATAAATAATTAATTTTAGTAGTTGACACTCCCTAATTTCAATAACTGACACCCTGTGTCATCTATTGGTTTAAATGCATTTTTAGTTTTTCAAAGGTCAGTCATGAATTTATCTGGTAGATTCCAGCTTATTTTCATTGCACTGAATTAGATTAACAAAACCCCAACATGAGCGAGTAGTTGCAACTGGGTGTCAACTTTTGAAAATATGTTTCTTTTCATATTCAATAGTTGGCACTCACACTCACTCCCGCTATTTTGCACAAAATGTATCAATTTTATTCCAATACAATTCTTGGACATCGAAACAATCAATATCAATCAAAACACAACCAGAAATTAAGATAAATTACGGGTTTTAATACTTACTGTAACGTGCGATCCTTATCACTTTTCTTAAGATAAATTCGAAAAATTCAACTTTGCACACATGCTTCTTTGTTGTCTTCCGCCATATTGGAATTGGGCTCAACTGTTTATAGTTTTAGTTCTCAGTTTTGCCGCAATGTGATAGATTTTAAAAATTCTGTGTCTCTCATGTTCCTACCTGTGACGTTTTCTTGTTACACTACTGTTTCTACAAAAGTGTCAACTATTGGTCCAGTGTCAACTACTGGGTACTTTACCTTTGGATATACAGAATTTCCCCTGGAACTAGATACTTTGCAGTCTATGGGTGGTTATTTCTAAAACTACTTTTAAACTATTATGGGTTTTCTAAATTGTTTACTTATGATATATTCTTTCACCTTTTTAAACGATGAAGTTCCGTAATATTATCCGGGGAAAACGTAGAGAAATTCTTTGTAATTTATGCTTTGTGCATGATTTTTCTTTTTTTGTTGAAAGTTAGTTTGAAAACGAAATGTTTCATAAATTGATGATCTTAAATACATGTTACTTCAATTTATATTATTAAGAAATAAAACCATAAACACTTAGTGAAATTTAAAACGTTTTGAAGGATCAGTATTACTATAAATGATAATTGTAATTAATACCTCAACGATGAGTGAGATTATATCTTGCTTTATTATAAAAGTGCTTATAATTACAAATTGCCAATCAAAACTAACATTATGAATAGAATTAAATAAAATAAACTTAAAATCATAAATTAAAAACAGCGATTAAAAATCAAGGACAAAGGCAGAAATCCGTTTAGAAAAGCAAGTTTGCTGTTTCGTGGCTTTTTAAAAAGAGCAGAATTGCCATAAAATAAAATCTTAAATTATAAATGTTATCTTTATTCAAAAGAGCAAATTTAGTATACTCGTGTAAATGATAATTGTATTTGATGCCTCAACTATGAGTGAAATTAAACCTTGCTTTCTTATAGAAGTGCTTTCGTTCAATAGAATTAGAAATTGCCTAAATCAAAACTTACATAATGATTAGAAAAATCATAACAGATACTTAAAATCGTAAATTTAGAACAGCGATTAAAAATCTAAAAGAGAATGACTGATATACTTGCGTTTATCAAAGCAAGTTTTCTCTTTCGTGACCGTTTAAAAGCATTTTAAAAAGAGTAAGTGTAGAATTTTCATAAAATGAAATTTTAAATGATAAATGTTAGCTTTATTCAAAAGAGCAAATTTAGTATATTCGTCTAAATGATAATTGTATTTGATGCCTCAACTATTAGTGAAATTATATCATGCTTTCTTACAGGAGTGCTTTCGTTCAATAGAATTACAAATTGCCTAAATCAAAACTTACATAATGAGCAGAAAATCATAAAATATACTTAAAATCAAAAATTGAGAACAGTGATTAAAAATCTAAAAGAAGAAAACAAAAATACTTACGTTTATCAAAGCAAGTTTGCTCTTTCGTGGCTTTTTAAAAGACTTTTAAAAAGAACAGTATTGCCATAAAATAAAATCTTAAATAATAAATGTTAGCTTTATTCAAAAAGCAAATTTAGTATACTCGTGTAAATGATAATTTGATGCCTCAACTATTTGTAAAATTATATCTTGCTTTCTTATAGAAGTGTTTTCGCTCAATAGAATTACAAATTGCCTAAAACAAAACTTACATAATGAGCAGAAAATCATAACAGAAAATATACTTTAAATCATAAATTTAAAACAGAGATTAAAAGACTAAAAGAGAAAGAAAGAAATACTTATGTTTATCAAAGCAAGTTTTCTCTTTTGAGGCCTTTTAAAAGCATTTTAAAAGGAGAAGAATTGTCATAAAATAAAACCTTAAATAACAAATGTTAGCTTTATTCAAAAGATCAATTGGAGTATACTCGTGTGTTAAAATTGTTTTGTCTTAAATGATTGCAACTAATTTTAATGTGTCCTTTGTTCTGCAATGTTGCAAGTGATTAGAGAATTTTTTTATTAACTATAATATAAAAGCTTATAAACTCTCTTAATTCGGAACTTATTCAATTTGCACTAAAAAGCGAAAAATAGTTTTATTGTTTCACAGTTTCATAAATTTATGTATCTGAAATGTTGTGGTTAGAATGCATGTTATAAAAAACTGATAAATGTAAAATAAATTTTCTTTTGCAAACTTGAATAATTTGGGCTTTTTAAAGATTCGGGATTGATTTGAAAATGATTTCTTAAGTCATAATTCAGGGATAAGATGTACGACTCTTTATACTCCAGTATAATCTTAGAGGAAATGTTATTTTATTTAATTGGATCATATTTGTAATTTAAAAGAACACCATTTTCTCTAAGATTATACTGGTATGCAAAAAGTCGGAAATCTCATCCTGATAACTACATCTTTTTTATTGAGAACAAATCTAAAATTGCAAACCATTCCGAGTATCACTATTTCCGAATAGTAATTTTCGTTTTAATTAATAGGCAAATTTATGCATTAAATAAAGCAAAACTTTTTTTCTGAAATAATGGAACTCACACATTGGAAAGTTTAGCACCTATTCAAATCTATAATTCTAGCTAGGGCTCAAAGAAGGCAAAGAGATTAAGGATATTATATACATTAATTCTCTGTCCTATATTCACATTAGAATTCAATTATTTAATATAATTTTTTATTTTTTTTATTGGTGCGAACTGAATAGTTATCTACAGATTTCATTTTCATATGTGCGAGTGCGTAGACGAGAGAACTGTAAAAATTTATTTTGATAGCTAGCTGACGAAATAATCTCAACATCATAGCAATCAAAAATTCTAGGCATCAAATTAGGCACCTGTAGTGGGAATTCTATGCGTCGAAATGTACAAAAATATTAGAAAATTACTATCAACGATGCTAATCTCTAACCTTACTTTGACTTTTCATTTGCAATTTTTGTACAATTATAGATTTAATTTTTTCGTTAAGTTTTATAACGTTTAATTTTGCGCTATTTATTTTAATAATACATAATTTGCACATGAACACAAACGTTTTGTTTTCTTTTTGGTGAATGCTAATTAAAAAGAACTAGCATTAGTATTTTTATAGAACTCACAATGTAAGCAAAAAATTTTCATATTTCCAAACTTTACATTTAACCCTTTATGTACTGAATTATGAATTAAGGAAAAATTTATCTTCTAAAGCATTTTTCGTGAATTGATTAAACTTCGTTAGAAGATTTACTTAATCATTTAATAATTTTTAGAAGTATTTCAGAAGGAGTGAAAGGATTTAGAAGAATTAAATTTGAATTTATAGGGATTTTGTGCAATATTTATAATCCCACTCAAATCTTTTACTTTAAATAATTTATCTTACTATTTTGTAGAATTATGAAATGTACAAATATAGTGTTCTTACAATAGAAATATAGAAATATTTCCGAATTGAAAAATCCCCCCCCCCACTCCCAACGACAAGAAAGCTGAAAAGATGCAAAGGCAAAAGAAATCATCCTTTAAAAAATATTTTTGTTTTGTGAAACCAATAATGCTTTTGGAACAAGATAAAGTAATGTATCTATAACTCATTGTAAACGGTATTACAGCTAATCGATGTATTAAACGAAATTTATAAAAAGTCATTTTTATGGTACTTATAAGCACCGCCAGTAAATTAAGGGTTAATGATGCTAAAGAAAACTGTGTCATTTATTTCGTAACTAAGCGTTAGTTACTAGGGAAGGTATACAAATAGCAAATAAAAAACCTATACAGGAAGTTGCTGAATTTGAACGACAAATTTTAACTGACGATAGTTGGCATCAAGAGGATGAAAAATTACCCTAGAACATGGGGCCTCAAACCACCTATTTAATAAAAAAAGGGTATTCTATTCTAACCCATCTTTTGTTGAGAGTAATACGTTTCATTGACTTGTAGTACAATGAACTGAAGTACATTAAAATAAAACTTTTAATACACATGCTCACCTTTGTTGGAAATATGATAACAAAAAAAGGGGTAAAAAATCCCATTATACACGCCAGCAGTATGTACTTCACGCTCACCATTCTGAACTGTGACTATCAGTTAATTTGGTAGCATGGCTTGCGTAAACACCTTGTTTTTCCAGAACTTTTTGTGACGTTATCAGATTTCATATAAAACAATGAACATATCAATTCATTTTTATAGCAATATATTTATTTTTCGCAAAATTATTATCATCAAGCCGACTTCAGTTAAGGTGGAACATAGATTAACATACAAGATGTGACATTTATGGCAAAATCTGTAAAATTCCTGCTGTGCACCTCCCAACCCCCTCCCCCGAAATTTGCACTCCGTGGGGCACTTTTCTAAATTTTGCGAACATAATTCATGCTTCCCAGGGGGCAAATTTTGGGGGAGGGCTTGGCAGTGCATAACATGAATAAGAGGTCACAGGCCTTTCCAACAATATGTCACATGTGGGGGTCGAAAAAGTAAGAAAAATGCCCCCTTTGGGTCAATATCGCACATAGATCGCGGGAATACATCCTCCACCCTCTTTGAAATGCCGTTTGCAGAAATGCGTTACTGTGCAAGGCAACTATATAGAAAAGGATTAATACAATTTAGCAATTCCATAAATTTCACTCAATTATTTCTATGTGAGCGAAAAAACTTATTGATGCACACTCTCATTATGTATTTTAAGAAATCATTTTATTAAAAAAGTTAAATCATCGGGGATAACCTCAAAAGTCGACAGGATATATTAATTTTACAGGGAAAGAAATAATGGATTTCCCCTTGAAAATAAACAATATATATATTTTTTAAACTATAACTAAGAAACTTGACTACCAATATTTTAATCATACGTCTAATGATTTAGTACACACATGCCCAAAATTAAGGTCATAAACATAAAATATGTGAAATATGTCAGATTTCGGTGGAAAAGCTTTTTGCCGAACAGCCAATGACAGGCTTGGATAATACGTAAGTTTCAGGAAATCTGACGAGTTGCAGGCGATTTATGTCGCTTGCCATTTTTACGTGTCATAAAACTATTAATGTTTAATCCATGGAGTACGTAATGTAGGATCAACTCCGTGCGATTTTTTATGTCTTAAATTTTAGTCTTTGAAAAAATCATTTTCCAAATGGTCGTTGTAATATGTAACTTTTTTTTTTTTCTGCTGCTGCTAAAAAAAATCCGACTACTTTGTGAGCCCTTTGTTGAAAACCGCACTCCTTTATCTTAATTTCCTTTTTTTAATGACTTTTTAAAGTTTTAGCGGACTCTTGGCTCACTCGGTATAAAGACGTGAGTATGTTGATGATAAAATAAATGCATGAACTTTTTTTAGACATATCGATGCAGATTGTATACATGGATGCTTAGTAAAATACGTAGAGTTATAACTCATAGATTTTGTTTTCATACACAAAAAGTTTTATACACCATTGAACCTAGTTAATTTAGTAGTATTATGTCTTTCATAGTAGAAAATGAAAACTCAGATAAACTTGATTCTTTCATGAATATTATAAGAGTAATAGAATGCGTGAAAACATCCCGTTGTTTTATTATTTAAGTACATTTAATAAGGAACTATTTTTTTATTTGAATATTTTATGATACATTTTGACTCATTATTAAATAGTTTTATGAAGAAAAATGACTTCTTCAAGACAAAATCTATTTTTTTTTTCAATTCTTACTATTAGTTCACAGTCTTATTAAAAGTATTTATTTATTTATTTATTTATATATCTTGTTCAAATTTTCAATCGTTAATAAAATACTTATTATTCATCCTATCAAGTTGAAATAAATTTTTTAAAACTTGTACTGGATGACAATTGATATTAATACAGTTCTTTCAAATATTAATTCATTCATTAAATTTTAATTAATTTTAGTTTTATATGGGATACAAAAAATAGCGTCCATTGGTTATTGAACAGCATTTAATGCATCTTCATAAGGGGGGGTTACCATAGGGGGCGATCCTGTTCTGTCGCCAAATACCACGAAGTTTGTCGCCAACTTGGCGATACATGAGTCGCCAAAAGTGACGCCAACTTGGCGATATCTCTAATATTTCGCAAAATTCCCATAGACTTCCATTGTAAACCTACTTGCTTATAGAAAATCAACAAATTGAGATATTTTAATGCAACAAAAACTAATATTAGCTTAAGGGATTAAACTAAATTTTTCTTTGATGATCTAAGTAGGAATTGACTTTAAAAACAAAATTTTTATATTACTTGTTTTTACTATGGAAACTGAAACATTTAAAAAGAAAATTTTAAAACTGTTTTTGAAAATTTGAACTTTTTGCAACGTATTTTTTTCATACATTACTTATAATCAGCGAGCTTTATAACTGTAAGGACAAGATTCTCTAAAAGATAAATAATAAGAAGAAAAATAAATAAAATTTTATCACATGTGTAAAAATGACTACTTGCATTTTTATTAAGAAAAAACTAGTTTTACTTCAGTAAAAATCTTATCCCAATTTTACAAAAAGCAACTGAAGAAAAAAATCAAGAAAATTGATACATTTACTTATATGTTATATGCTTCATAGAAATATATAACATGCATGTAGGTAAAGCATAATTTACGAATGAATAGAGATATTGTGTTAAATATGCAGTATTTAGGTAGTAGATAATTCGATTGTTATATAGAGTTTAATAATCTTAATCAATAAAGCGTATTAATAAAATATCTTCTACAGCAAATTTTGTTCTTATTTCTTTATATTCAATTTATTCCTATTATTTGAAATTAACTAAACTAAACCTTTGGTAATACAATGCATTAAGTATCATGGCCTACAGTGCCCAGCCTTGTTTTTCTTGACCATGGTCCCTGAAGTGCTACACATCTTTGTACGGGGTAGCTGGTCAGGCTAACGCGGACCCAGAGTGTTTAGTTCCCAAGCAAGTTTAGTACTCATTTTATCGACCCCAAAACGTAGAAAAGTTAGGTGGACTCTGCCTAAGTCTGGAGTCGTACTCTGCTACTGTACCGTGTTACCGCGACGTACTGACTGCTTTGTAACCGAACTAATGTCTCATGGAAATATATAAGATGTTATGTACAGTCTTGGAGAAAAAAAGTAAACAGTCCCCTACTAACTCTTCAACAAATTATCGTAGACGGAAGTTACTGGTACCGAACGATTTGAAATAAAGTCTACTTTTAAGTGACGTATATAAAATTTGCTTAGGGAGTCATCTACATATTAAAACGAACCCAAACCTCATTTTTTTCAATGGCAATACCCAATTTTAACGAGATATTTCAAATCTTCGGTTCAAAATATGCCTAGACATCAAATTTCAAGTCATTTGAATGATAAGTTTTTGAATTATAAACATTCAAAATTTAGTGCTTCTAATGTTAAATTACATTTTCATATTTTTATTTATATCTTCTGAAATTATGTTCCTAATGTGCTAATTTTTTGTTTAGAAATAAAACTAATGTGCCCAAACATAAATACGCTGAATTTGCAATTTTTATAATTTTATGATATGAATTATGAAATTAATATTCGAAAAAATTATGAATTGCAACCTAGAATTTTTTTGATGGATTTAGATTTATTAAGTCCTGCCTTATGAAAATCCCAAATTTCACATTTTTCTTCCAAGTAGTTTTCAAATTATGCTTAAAAAACGGCAAAAGGATGATTTAAGGGGCCGTCTATGATTGAAGTGAGTAGATATTTTGAAATTTCTTCTGCTGCCTTGCTATCTAACAGATTTCATTGACTGCTTAAGAGGCTATTTCAGTCAAATGAGAAGACCCATTCGCTAATGCTAATCCTATGGAAGAAATTTATAACGATATCTCGGTTGCATTTCAATATTTTTAAATGAATTTTTTTGCATTGGATAGCTGAGATCGAACTGTTTTTTACATTTTCTATTTTGTTCACAGATATTGAGGACGCTTTCATTTTTGGAACCGGTTTTGAAACTGGAAGCATCCTCATAAAAAAAGAAATTGTAATCAAAATCGAAAAAGTAAAAAACGGCCTGCATACAGATCAATCTCAGCTATCCAATGCAAAAAAATCATTTAAAAATATTGAAATGCAACCGAGATATCGTTATAAATTTCTTCCATAGGATTAGCATTAGCGAATGGGTCTTTTCATTTGACTGAAGTAGCCTCTTAAGGTGCCTTGATCAAGAAGGCGGCTCTCTCGGTTAGCAATCGAGAACTCAACTTCAATTTGGATACAGCCCTTAAAATACGCTCGCTTTAAAATAATTAATTTCTCGGAAACTTATGGTACGAATTGCATAAAAATTTGTTTTTAGGCTATTTGAAGGGCGTAGAGTTCATTTATGCTGTCAGAATTGGGTATTGCTATTGAAGAAAATGAAGTTATGATTCGTTTTAATATGTAGATGGCCCCCTAAGCAAATTTTATATACATCATTTAAAAGTAGACTTTATTTAAAATCGTTCGGTACCAGTAACTTTCTTCTACGATAATTTGTTGCGGAGTTAGTAGGGGGTGTTTACTTTTTTTTCCACGACTGTACGTAAGTAAATTATAGTGCAGAGGTTCTCAAACTATGGTACGCGTACAGTACTGGTACGTGACGCTCTCTTTACTGGTACGCGAAAGTCCGATACTAGTATACGTGAAATGAAATAACAAAACACAGCAAGTGAAATAAAAAAAACCAGCTCAATCTCCATTCTCCCCTACCTCTTTCTTGATTTGTCAGTTCATCGGCTCCGTGATGTCCCCTATTTGTTATCATTGCTTTGAGAATGTTGTGCCCTCTGTTATTTTAAATGTAATTTTCATTAGAATTTTTAGATAAATTAAACTAATGCTTCGGTAGATATTGGGTTGACTTAATACCCCCTGAATAAAAGAACAAGTTACTTCTTTTAATATATTGTATGTGGGTATCTTACTTATTTCAACGACTTTCAATTTCTCACTAATAAGCAGTTTACTTTCAGATGATTTGTAAATTTCTTATGCAAGCTATTCACTTATTAAATTTTCTTAAAGGTATTTTACAATTGATATAATCATAATATTCATATAACAAAACATTGACGAAAAAACACACTTCAAATGTGTATTTTTTTCCATGTTTAACCCTAGATCTACCGGGAATTTTATTCAAGTTTTAATAAAACGTTCTACACCAGAATTTTTATTTAAAACTATTTAACTTATTTATTTACCTTATTTTTGTCTGGTTTATATACTTAGTTTATTTTAAAGAAATTTCTGGTTTGAATGAATATTTTGTATGTACCTGTCGGGTCCAATGGACCCGTCTGGTAGACGGAGGGTTAACAAAGCTATGTAGTATTTATGGTCTCTATTTAAATATATCTATATTTGTCACACAAAAATGATTCACTTTATATTGATAAAATACACTATAAATTAATATAAAAAATAAATTAATCATTCTTATGCTTTTCCGAAATTTCTCACTTAGTTTTCGTTAATTCTATTTTCCAACAGTTTATAGAGATTTTTCAGTATTAGCTTTGAGTTTTGTTACTTGGTGTTACGCGGAAGTATGAACATCTATTTAGTGGTACGTTCGTCTAAAAGTTTGGGAAACCCTGGTATAGTGTAATAATGAAAATAGTGTGTTAAATATGCATAATTTAGGTTGTAATTCAAATGCTAAATTGTTTTTATTCACCTTAACCAATGAAGTGCATTAATAATATTTGCCAATCAAGCAAATTTTCTCATTGTTATTTGATGCTTAATTTCTTCTTTTTATTTGAAATACTTATTAAAAATTTAATCTTCACTTCAAAGCGCATAATTCAGAAAGAAGTTACTAAGAAATAAATTAAAGCAAAATGTCAAATAAAATCGCATCACATAACGTTATAATTTTGATGTCCATCTATACGAAACGACGATGTCATATCACATTAGATTGAAATATAAAAATGTATTAACATATTTCACAGTTATATTTCTTGTTGAAAGCATTTCCGAAAGTTCTGAGACAGTACAGAGTAGATATATCAAAATGCACCATATTTCACAAATGAAATGTTACATTGAATTTTATATAAGAAGCATGAAGCGAAGAAAATGTAAAATTTAGAACATGTAAAGTAAAGGTGATTTTACTATTTACAATAAAAATATAATGTTATTATGCCTAAATGAGTTGTAATTCTCCGTACTTTTGTAGCATTTAAGATATATTTGACATTTTATTAAATAAATATATATTTATTAAGCAGAAAACGATTGAAAACTGTGTCTTATGTTCAAATCTAACTTGTTTTATATAAATTGATTCATTATCTGTAGTATTATCGTGCAATATACCATTGTCACATTTAGGTGATTTTTGTCGCACTTACGGCAGTTAAATCCTAAATGAGACGTCCAAACCCTTTAATGTGACAATGCGTTTTATAAAGGTAAATTCATTTAAATATAACTGACATTTAAAATTTTTATCGGTGGGAATTTGAATTAGTGTGGAGTTCACAGATTAGGCCTGATTAAGCCAGTGAGAGGATCGAGGCCTGATATTCTGTTGCCTCCGCCCGCCTCATTTTTCTTACGCATTCACAGATAATTGGACATTTTCTATCCCTTAGAATACATTTATGGAAACTTAAATACTCGTTTAGATAAACACAGTTGTCTTTTTTTATCTTATTCTAATCTAAAAGTAGAAAATCTTTGTTATAATGAGTAAAAGTTGAAAACAGAATTAAAATATCAGATTTAAGAAAAGTGAAAAACAATTGAAGACCTCCAATCTAGGTCATAACTCAGCTGCATCATGATTTAATCAAATTTAGCATTTTTGCCATCGAACGTTTTAATCTTTGTAAAATTATCTTACTTAACCCTCCGTCTACCAGACGGGTCCATTGGACCCGACAGGTACATACAAAATATTCATTCAAACCAGAAATTTCTTTAAAATAAACTAAGTATATAAACCAGACAAAAATAAGGTAAATAAATAAGTTAAATAGTTTTAAATAAAAATTCTGGTGTAGAACGTTTTATTAAAACTTGAATAAAATTCCCGGTAGATCTAGGGTTAATCGCATTAACCATAAACATAATTTAAGTGTTTTCAATCTATACAAGATTTATCAGAATTTCCATCACTGCAAATCCCATAAACATGTATCTATATTCTTTGTTTCGAATATACACTGCTATTCTTACGCCATTATTTTTATTAATAATTTTAGACGTATTTTTCTGTTTTGATCCTTTAAACACATATTTAATTCCCCAGTTAAAGAAGAACACAGTTGGTAGATCATGCTGAAATTTCTAATTTACTAACTCAAGAAATTCTATTTAAGCACAATTTGTGCTTTAAACATTATTTTTATACAATACAGTAGAGCGCCGATTATCCGAACAAGTCGGGACCGACCCTAGTTCGGATAAGCAATTGTTCAGATAAATGGACAGACAGTTTAAGGGATATTCCTGATTATACTGAAACCTTCACACTTTATCCAGGCTTAGGACTGGCAGCACCAGTTAGTGCTAGTGTGTTTAAAAACTGCTTTTTGTTGTTGTTGTGGTTGTTTACTTTTCTATCATTTAAAATTTTCTGGACTCCAAAGATTGTAATTTAAGCAAAAAAGCTTTCGATTGTTGCTTGCTTCAAAGAAGACGTTCTTTCCACTGCTGCCATATCTTGAATTCTTCTCAAATACGTTAGTTGAATAGGATCAGAGTTCTGCCTTTCGAGTCATTTCATAGCTGTTTATAAACATTCAAAAGCTTCGTTATCTGATGGACCTTGGTCATTTTTAGAGCATTCGTTTTCATTTCTCCAATTTCTTTTTCATCTTAAATCTCATGCACATTCGCATCATCATTACAATTTTTTTTTTTGAGATAGACTGTTCGGATAAATGAAAGTTCGGTTAATTGGAGTTCCGATAATCGGCGCTCTACTGTATATGAAAAATACCATATAAAATTAGCTCGTTAATCCCCTAAAACTCTTTTCGAATTTAAGGAATTCAGTTTGTCGCTAATAGGTGTCTGAAGAAAGCAAAGTCACCAAACTGCGTAGAATGTTTTATAACTATAATTTTAAGATTGATCGCCTCGTCTTAAGATTACGCTTCAGGTAAATGAATCCTATGTTCTTCACGCCCATAGATTTATCTGATCTTCAAAGTTAAAAAAGAAAACCTTGAACACCTTTCGGGATATTTTGGCTCATTTAGGGGCACTTTATAATGAACTTTTTTTTTTTTTAATGTGATATTTTTTTAAAGAAAAGGTTTTAAATGCAGAGACATTTTTCGGGTTTTGTTCTTGAAGTTGGAGTCTCATAATATAGCAATTATTTGCGATTCTTGCATTAAGATATTAGATACAAGAACATTGTCGCATTTAGAGGTCGTCACATTTAGGTACAATGGGCTTGCATTTGACTTTTGTATCTTTTTTCAATAAAATTCACGAAAATTTCCGAAGAAAAATATTAAATTATTAAACTCATAATTAATTACAAATATTATTTATAGATAGAATTCTATTAACTTTAGGAATAACTACTGAAAACAAATCATAAAAAATGCATTGTGAAAAAAAGGGACAAATGTCGTTTTTTATCTAGGGAAATATAATACAACCACAAATGAAAATATATATAACAACCTCTTACGAGCTACAGAAGATTCAAGAAGCGATTTTATCTATATGAACGTAATAAAATAATTTATTTTTCGAGACGAATTTATAAGAACAAAGTTCTTTGCTGCCATTAATTTTTGAAACCGTTTCCATTTAGTTTTATAGTTTATTAATCAGTTTTCGCAAGTTGGCATATACAGTGGCGGTGAAAACTTTCAGGTAATCATAAAAAATTTCGTTAGTTTGTAAGTGTACCATATGAAGTGATACTTATACATTTTAGTAACAAATAGTTAGGAACTTATTTATGGGATAACAATTAAATATCAATAATTTAATTGACAAAATTAACTGCAAAGGAAAACATATGATTTCAAAAGTTTCCGGCCATCCTGGCAAATTTGGGAAAATATGGTGTTATAATAGGAAATAACTGTGATCAAAAACATTTACAATTAGTATTTTGTCGTCATACAGCAATAAGTAGCAATAAGTACTCCGGCGCAGCGACGTGGCATCGGTTCAATGAACAATTGAAGATTGTCTATGGTAAGTTTTTTCGACTGTTCTTCCAATTTTTGGGGAAATTCTGCTGAATTGGAATATTTATAATTCCGTACACGTTTGTCAATTTCATTCCAGAGATTTTCTATTGGATTGAGATCGGGTGATTAGGCTGGCCATTTCAAAAGCGGAATTTTTTTGTGCTAAAGCCACTGCTTGCATGTATGCTTAGGGTTGTTATCATGCTAAAACAAATAGTTTCGACCAAAATTTTCTTCCAATAAGTTAGCAAATGATCTTGCAAGATATGCTTATGCATTGCAGCATTAATCTTGCCACGGATTTCAACTAACGGACCGACACTTTTTTCCAGAAAATGCTCCCCACAGCATAACGTGCCCTCCGCCATGTTTCATTGTAGGAATGACATATCTCGAATCATATCTTTTATTCTTAGGTCATAGGACGTAGCGTCTGACATCACTCCCAAATAGTACTTTTTTCCACTTTTCACTTAACCAGTCTTTGTGTTCTTTCGCAAACCCCAGTCGGACCCGCTGACTTTTTGTACGAATGAAAGGTTTTTTAACACCGACTCTTCCATAAAATTCTACGTCACGTGAGCGTCTTGACACTGCAGACCGAATCATTTCAGCAATATTTTCGCTGCGAAAATCGCGGAATATAGCAGCGGCATTCTTATGTGGGTCCTTAACTGCTTTCCTCCAGATAATTTTTTTCGCACGAATAGTCGTTTCCCAATGTCTCCCGGACCGTGGTAAGTTCTGGAGGCCATGTTCATCTTTATATTTTAAAAAAAGTATCGTCCACAGCAGATTTTCCGATCGATAACTTTGCGGCAATCTCACGAAAGGATCGACCCTTTAGCGACAACCGGATCACATGTCTACGAACAATAATTTTTGAACTTTTCATTTTTGAATTTCAACTACGTTACTCACGTTTCAGTTTCAGTTTCTGGTTAATTAACAAACATGATCAAAAACACATTTCTTTACATTTTACCTTATTTTTATAGCAAAAATAAATGAATGACGAATGGTCGGAAACTTTTGCACACGCAAATTTCGAATCCCCCCCCCCTTTGCATCAAATGTCTTCAGTATCCAATCAAAATGATCACGTCGTCAGAGGTCATTTGCATATTCCTAACATTTGGAGCAATCGCGCCTCTTCTTCGCTGAAACGTTCTAGCAAACAAATCAGAAAACTAAGTGACCAGAAACTTTTTACCGCCACTGTAGCTTGGATGCTGTCAATTCTCTAGTTAACTTTTTTATGTTCAACAAAAGAAGTTTTACAGGCAAGCATGACAAATGAACATAATTGATATTAACAGTGAAATTAATATTATTTTTTTACGCTTGCATGTATAAATTTAGCAATACAGCTGAAAAAGCTTACTTGAAAATAGATAGCGTCTTAAAAACAGATATTCAGTGTTGAGAAACTGATTAATAAAATAAAATAAACTACACGTAAAATTTTCCG
The DNA here is from genome assembly GCA_963932465.1 of Maratus speciosus. Classification (NCBI taxonomy): domain Eukaryota; kingdom Metazoa; phylum Arthropoda; class Arachnida; order Araneae; family Salticidae; genus Maratus; species Maratus speciosus. The sequence goes on along the minus strand of OZ010795.1, from coordinate 104,015,215 downwards.
AAAATTATTGGAACCAAAAGAAACTTTGGTTTTAGAAATGCGTTTTTAAATCTCGTAAATATACTAGTTTCTGGGGTCTTTCTAATGATAGAGAACGCTTTTCAGAATCGCGTGTATCTCGGAAAAGAGTATTGAATATTTTTTTTTTTCGTCGTCAAATTATATTTTCCTAAATAAAAGAAACGTTCACATTTCTTAAAGTGCGGAATGCATATTAAAAATATCATTTTTTTAAGTACATTCATTCAGGGTAACTTTGATCCTCATTTACTTTATTTTCCCATGCCACATTCTTATTTTAAGAATATTGTTGCAACGGGGGGCATAAAAGAGAAGAAATGATCCTAAATTATCGTATGGCTATAAAAAAATTAAGGAATAATAATGATAAAAGCAACAAAAATGAATTTTTAACCTGGTTCAAAGTTACCCAGCCATTTAGGGTAACTTTGCACCATATGATAAATATTATCTAAAATAATTCATGATAAAAAAAGTATTATAGTTAGTTCAACTTTGAACCACCAAAAATGTTTTCAGATATGTTGACTCCGAATTTACATTTCCCAACATCACAAGATTTGTATAATTTATGATATTACAACAAATATTATGCATAAGAAAAGTGGAAGAAGAGAACCTTGAATATTTAGAAATAAAAAAAAACCTGTTTATTGTCAATATAAAACATAAAAATGCAATGAAAAACATTTTTTCGATGTTTTAACACAATAATATATCCATAGTTACAGTAATACATTCTAGTACTAATATTATTCAAATAAGAATAAAAAACGTCGAACGTATGAAATGTCAAATTTGAGTAGCTCCGCCTCTAATCACGCCTCTAAATGAATTTTATGTATTTTACACATATTTGTGAAAATATTTACATGCTATATGAAATGCACACTTTCGGCATTTATATAAAATATACGTGCAAATATGGGAAATTTTTGACAGTAGCACCTATAATCAGTAAATTATAAATATCACTATAACTTTGAGCCGGCTCAAAGTTACCCTGAAAATGCTGTAAAATGCTAGTACCTTCTTATTTTACATTTTATTAACTATTAATAAATAAATAATCACAAAATATTAACACATTTACAACATTTAGATAATAATATGTCTGATAAATGAGTATATTGTTACTTACTATTAAAATTTAATTGGATTACAACAACTTCAAAACAGCATTCAAATTAACATGAGAACAGTACTTCACAAAAATAGATGATGCAATTAATTGCGCATAATGTTGCTAATTTATTTTCTAAAATAAAGAGTAGAAATCCCAGTTTAGAACCTTGCCAACAGAGCACAGTTCTGGAGTTTATTTAGTCTTTTGGAGTCAAAAATATTGAAAATTAGGAGGTGGTGCAAAGTTACACCTCATGGTTCAAAGTTACCCCGATTGACTGTATTTAATTTATTGATAGTACTAAAGAGTAGAAAAAAAAGGTTCAAAGAAAATCCCGCACATAACACTGTCGTTTTGATATTTATAAATCCAGAAAGGAGACGTCATATCATGTTACATTTAACTATATAAATGCGTAAACATATTTTATAGTTATGCTTGTTCTTGAAATCTTTTTAGAAATTCTGAGACAATTACGAATAGATGCATTAAAATGTAAGATATTACGCGGAAAATGGTTACGGTGTACAGTGCCGCAAAAAAATCTTGACACTCATTGAAAAATGTAATAAGAGTAAATAAAAAAAAAAAAAATGTCGAGTTAAGCTGATGGCATTGAGCTCACAGTCTATTCGCACTTATTGTATATTATACTCTTACTTCAAAGAATAATGCCTTTCGAGAAATAAAATAACCGGGGGATTACCCTCTCCCCGTTTTTTCACATCTTAATACTTAACCAACGAGCCTTCAAATCTCATCAGGGAAGCGCCTTATCAGAATAAACCGGTATGCCAAATCGGATAAGAAAACCCTTTTTTCTAAATTGGGGTGTATTATCTTCCCCAATCTCTCCTTTGTACTTAAACAATGAACGTCCAAATCTAATCTGGGAAGCGCCTTGTCAGAATTAACCGGTATACCAAAATTGAAGCAAATCTGATAATTCTGCAGGAAAACCCCATTTGTCTAAGTTAGGGGGGGGGGGGAGGGATTAGCCACGTATCCGCTTTATACTTATCCAATGAGACCGCAAAACTAATCAGGAACCGTCTTATGAGAATAAACCTAGAAACTTTTTTTAAGCAAATTGGATATTTCTATCAAGAGTTATCGCGTTGTACATTACATTACGCGCGTTACACATGTACAGTCATGGAAAAAAATGTAAACACCTCCTTCTAACTCCTCAACAAATTATCGTAGACAAAAGTTACTGCTACCGAACGATTGGAAATAAAGTCTACTTTTAAATTATGTATATAAAATTTGCTTAGGGGGCACTCTACCTGTTAAAACGAACCATAACTTTGTTTTTTTCAATAGCAGTACACAATTCTGACTGCATAAATGAACTCTACACCCTTCAATTAAGGGCCACTCTACCTGTTAAAACGAACCATATCTTTGTTTTTTTTCAATAGCAGTACACAATTCTGACTGCATAAATGAACTCTACACCCTTCAATTAGCCTAAAAACAAATTTGTATAAAATTCGTACCATAAGTTTCCGACAAATTATGTTAAAACAAGCGTATTTTAAGGGCTGTATCCAAATTGAAGTTCGGTACGCGATTGTTAACCGAGAGAGCCCCCTTCCTGATCAAGGTACCTTAAGTGCCACTGGCCTACTAGATAAAAGGCTAGCATAATAAATTTCAAAATATCTAGTCGCTTCTGACATAGACGGCCCCTTAAACCCTCATTTTGCCGTTTTTTAAAACTACTATCATTTTAAACCATAATTTGAAAACTACGTGGAAGAAAAATGTGAAATTTTGGATTTCCATAAAGCTGGACTTAATAAATCTAAATACATCAAAAAATTGGTAGTTTGCAATTGTATAATTTTTTTCCAATATTAATTTCATATTTCATAATTCTTATCATAATATAGTAAGAATTGCAAATTCAGCGTATTTTTGCTTGGGTATATTAGTATCATTGTTACCCAAAAACTAGCACATTAAGAGCATAATTTCAGGAGATAGAAATAAAAATATGAAAATGTAATTTAACATTAGAAGCACTAAATTTTGAATGTTTATAATTCAAAAACTTATCATACAAATGACGTGAAATTTTGTGTCTATGATTTGGTGTATTTTGAAGTAGTTTGAACCAAATATTTGAAATATTTCGTTGAAATTGGATGTTGCCATTGAAAAAAATGAAGTTTGGATTTGTTTTAATATGTAGATGGCCCCTAAGCAATTTTATATATAGAATTTAAAAGTAGACTTCATTTCCAATCGTTCGGTATCTGTAACTTTCGTCTACGATAATTTGTTGAGGAGTTAGTAGGGGGTGATTACTTTTTTTTATTTCCGCGACTGTACCTTTTCTCCAAAACCACAATAGCTATCTCCGAAATTTTTTCTCTGTTAGTTTATCCCTCATTGGGCATGATTTGAATTGAAGGAATTTCAAACAAACATTTTTCCATGATTTTATTTTTTACTGAAAATGAGTAAAAAGTGTTTTTTTTTTCAAAGTCTCAAAGAAAAAAAAAAAAAAAGGTAAGCATTTATTCTTTTAAACATTCATAATTCCTTTGATAAATATAGATTTGTACAGGAGTTAGTAGGGGGTGTTTACTTTTTTTCCGAGACTGTAATGCATACATAAGGTGTGTCCCATCGGAATAAAGTCACTGTGATTGCGTGCTATAATTGGGCACGAAACAAACCAATAAGAAAGAAACAGATATATTAAGAAAGCATATATACAAATACATATTTACAAGGAGTAACTCACTTCCTGCCTTACTTGGGCAGGAAAAAAAATGAAATTGTAAAAAAAAAAAAAAAAAAAAAAAGAAGGGGGGAAAAGTGTCCCGCCGAAATAAAGCCATTACTGTTAATAGACAATATGTCCGTCATGGTTACATATGACTTGTAATATATGATATGCCATGCCATTTACCAATCCTTTGAGGACAGTAGCATCAATATTCTCCCACCCTTCTATGATGATGACCTTCACTTTTGCCACAGATTGAAACTGTCTGCCACTGGCATATACAGCCCTACTGAAGATACCTCACACATTTTCTTGGGAATTGAGGTCATGTAAAAAGGGCAGGCCATTCCATGGCATGCACCCGATTATCCAAAAAACTTTCCCAGGAGGATTGTGCAACGTGAATGGAGGTCGTGGCCTGCTGGAAAATCCAAATTAGTCCACTAATTCTATTTGAAAATGGCAGTAAATGGTTTTCTAGCATTTCTTGATAATCGGTAGACTTCATGCGGCCTGAGAGAAAAGCCAGGTTATGTTTACCTTCATAGCCGAAGTCTCCTCACACCACTAATGAGCCTCCACTTTGCTGTCTTTTGGAGAAAATTTCCTCTTCGTCCCTCATGTCATACCAATAGAAAGCAAGGCCGTCTAGCCCATCCAAATTACTTTTTTTCTCATCTGAGACTATAACACGATGCCACTGGTCCTTCCACGTTTGATGATATTTGGCCCAATCGACTCTCCTTTGCATGTGGAAAGCCTTCAACATGAGCGAGTGTTTTGATTTCTTATATCGCAAGATGCTTGTACCTTTTTCAATTCGTCACTGGATTGATTTTGTCACAGGGATTTTATCCTCTTTGGACAACTGTTTTACGGAAATACCACTTCGTACAAGACGACCCAAAACTTCTCTTTCCTGCCTGGAAGTTATTTTTCTGCATGTACACCTTCTTTATTCATACCCTTATGCATTGCCCTAATTTACAAAATTCTCTATTTTGGTTTTAAAATGATAGATATAGATTTGCTTAGATATTGGCCTATGTGAAAGACATTGTTTCTTAAAAGCTGTTATTTGTCCTATCTCGAACTTTGATAGCTGGGTTTTCTTTCCCATTGCAATACTGTACGAGAAATAGAAAGTACAACCTTCTAAAGTCTGCACAAAGTTCGACTGGCTCAGAACAAGTATTAAACAACTTCCTGATGTTATAAACATGTTGAATTGCAGCAGCTCGAATGTCGATAGTTACCAATAAATACTAATATTGGCTGTGATTTTATTTCGGCGGGACACATTTTCCCTTCTTTTTATAAACATTAATCTTTTTCTCCTGCCCACGTGGGGCAGGGAGTGAATTATTCCTTGTAAATATGTATTTGTATATTGACTTTCTTAATATATTTGTTTCGTTCTAATTTGTTTGTTTCATGTCCAGTTACGGCACAAGATTACGGTGGCTTTATTTCGTTAGGACACACCTCACAGAACCTGCGGGCACATTAGCTCTGAGACTTTCATAGCCTGTGAGCTAAAAACACTCACCTTGTAAAATTTTATTACCAACTTAATATTTTGCACTACTTTCCTTGTTAAATAATTTTATAAGTTCTGCCGTGAAATGTTAAGATAAAAAGAACTTCTTAGAAACACCATAGAGATTTTAATAAATGCGCGATCATTGAACATCTGAACATTGAAATTGTGGCTTGAGTATCAAGATTTTTTTTTTTTTTTTGCTTCCACTGTACATAAGAAAAGAAGAACGAAAAAATTGAAGTGTAAATTTGTGAACATTGTAAGGAAGAAAAAATCTACTACTTCTAATTCCAGTATTTGCAATCTGTTTTTGGCAAAAGTACCAATGTAATGTCGTAACAAAGATGTCTAGTTAATATGATAATGAACTCCATTAATGGTAAGAAATAATTTTAAAAAATGCCGTATACAATGCCCTTACATAAAATTTTCGCCTTTTTATTTATAAACAAGTTGGAAAACAAGTTGGAAAACAAGTTGCTCGTCAAACGTGGCAAATGAGGTGTGTTCGAACTATAACTAGTTTTATAATTATTTTTTGCACCGCATATTGCACTGAATGCACATTTTAGTGCCCTTCATAAGTGCATATCAATTTAATTCTGTTCGAAAGGATGTAACATCATTAAAATGCATTTGAAATAATTTTTTCCCATTGGCCTTAAGGTAACGAAAAATTTTTGACTGTACCTGTAATTAGATTATACATACAATTTTCATAAAATTTGAAATGACTCGACAAAAGTTTGCAAAAATTATATATTTAAAATTTTCGACCATTCGGAAGGCTGTAACATCAATAAAATGCACTTGCATTCATTTTTTTCCATTGGCCGTAATGTAACGGAACATTTTTGACTCTCCCTGTAATTAAACTATGCATCCGACTCTTATAAAATTTGAAATGACTAGACAGAATTTTTTAACAATTATATATTTAAAATTTCAGACTATTCGAAGGCTGTAACATTATTAAAATGTACTTGCAATATTTTTTTTTCTCGTTGGCCGTAATGTAACGAAAACGTTTGACTGTCCCTGTAATTAAACTATACTTCCAATTTTCATAAAAGTTGAAATGACTCGACAAAATTTTGCATCAATTATATATTTAAAATTTCAGACCATTCGGAAGGCTGTAACATCATTAAAATGCTCTTTCATTAATTTTCCCCATTGGCCGTAATGTAACGGAAAATTTTGACTGTCCCTGTAATTAAACCATACATCCGATTTTAATAAAATTTGAAATGACTCGACAAGATTTTGCAAAAATTATATATTTAAAATTTTAGATCATTCGGTGTGGTAGTTTTTGCTCTGTTATATGCGGACAGACAGACGGACGGACAGACAGACAGACTGACTGAACGGCGACTATAAGTGCTACGTATTTATGTAATTACGAACGTACCTAAAAAGAATATGTCATATCACATTACGGTTTTTATAAAAATATGTAAATATGTTTTATATTTTAATTTATTATCTGGTAATCAAACAGTTTCATCTTGTTGTTATATTTAACTGAATTGAAATGCGTAAAAACTATTTACCTGACTTTAAAATGCTTATTTATTTAACGTAAAAAAAATAATTAAAAAATATATATCAAATAAAATAGTCTTGTTTTAGTCTTGGTATTTATGAACCTAAAATCTAAATGTTATATCACATTACATGAAAAATAGAAACTTGTAAACATGTTTTACAGTCATATATCTTGTTGAGAGCTTTTACGAGAAATCTGAGACAGTGGAGAGAGTACATATATCAAAATATACAATGTATCACAAATGAAATGTAACGTTCTACTACATATAAGAAACTTTTGAAAAATTAAGTGAAGAAAATATAAAATCTGGAATATATAACGTAAAGGTACTTTTCCTGCTTAGAGATAAATTATAGCATTCGTAACATTTTTATAAACTGTCGGGAAATTTTTATAGAAAAATATAAAAATTTTAAACGCATTATGAAATTAAAATAATGCTTAAATTACATTCCATTTAAATACAATATAAAGTATAAAAATAATATAAAAAAATAAAAATGAAATTTACAAATTACAACGACCATTTGGAAAATGATTTTTTCAAAGACTAAAATTTAAGACATAAAAATCGCACAGAGTTGATCATACGTTACGTACGCCATGAATTACATTTTTTGATACTGTAAATTTTTAAACTTCTACGGAGCTGGTCATTCATTACGCATGCCATAGATTAAACATTAATATTCCCGGACCCATTTAAAAAGAAATTTCATTCTTAAACTTCTAAAAATACCACAATATTACTTTTTAAGTCGTATAGAGAAAAAAAAATGTACTTTTAAATGCAATTTGTTTGAAAGCTGTATCTCAATTTGTTTCTCAGTTATTATTATTATTTTTTTTTTGCAGTTTTATTACTTTTTTGTCATAGTGGCAACAGAAGTAGCCACCTCTGTTGAAAGTAAACGGAAAATACAGATTACTGTATAGACCAATTAGAAAACGAATGAAATGCAGATTCAACCAATAAAACGCTTGAGAAATTTTTTTAATTTCCTACCCTGACAGAGGGCAATAACCATTTTTTCAAAAGATTAAAAACAGATAATGTACATTATTTCATTTTTCCACTTACCAAATGAAATATAAACTGCTTCTAAACCAATAGATCAACTATTCAACAATATTAATTCGCTTTAGGAAAAATAATATTTGAATAGGAACATACGGCCACAGTACTCTTACTGAATTAAAAATACAGTTTAGTTCACTAAAAGGTCAACATCTCATAAATATTTAAATATTGCTGTGTTTTTGCCCAGTATTAATTTGTACATATATAACTGTCACAATTCTTTTTGAAAGATTTTTAGAAAATTTTCAGGTAATGTGGAGTACATTTATCAAAATATCCCATACATAATAAAAAAAGGTTACCATTTTATATAAACTTCGTCACACAAAAAAACCCCATAAACTATAGAACATGCAAGTTTTACTTCTTCAAATGAAATTTTATAGCACTTGTAATATTTTTTTTTAATTTTAACAATAAATATTAGAATAAAAATATATATATTTAAAATTATTCTATAAAATTTTCAGATAAAATAATGCAACTTAATTTGTTATAAAATGTTTCTTATTTAAAAAATAAACAGGTAATATGTTTATATTCTAATTGCGGTGTATTCTTTCTAACGCCCTTTGTTAAATTTATGAAATTGGTATTAAATTTCATTGAGAAGTCTTGAATTTTAAACCGAAAAGACCAGGACATTTTTAATTAAAAAAAAAAAAATTTGTATGCCCATGAATATGACTTCAATTTTTACATAAATGAACTAGAATTTCGTAAAGGATAAAATACTTTTATACTACAACTATAGAACATTTCGAACATTTTATTCTAGAGGGGTTTTTTTTTCATTATTTTCTTCATTTTTTAAATTTATTTCTTAATTTCCATCATGATTGAATATTCATTGGAAGATATGAGTTTAACTCTTTTAAAGGCGGTGTTTCATTTTTGGACCACCTAATTTTAAGACCTAAATGCCACATTGCCACCAGAATTTTGAAATGAAAATTTTCCTTTTATTCAGTGCGTACAAAAAAGCTTTTACTTACTTTAAAATAAATTTGATTGTAAATCATGGTGTCATTTACTATTTCCGAATTTTACGAATAGAAGTACCTTGACCCTGATAGGGTTAAGCATCTTTTTTCATTCCTAAAGTTTCAGGGGTATTCTTTATGTATTCCTGAATATATTGGATAAAACGCCTAAAATAAAATGTGTCCGATGATTTTTATAAGGTAGCATATTACAATGAGAAATTCGAAAACTTAGTCACTTAGCGAGGTATTCATCATGATTTTAGCGATGCAATTTTGTACTAAATTTGGCAACGTTGTACCAAATATTCCATGCATAGCGAGAAATAGGAGACAGGCAAAGCGAGAAATAATTAAGGTTGAGTTAAATATATCATTAAAAGCGTACTTCTCTGTAAAGATAACTTCGGATAATCAAAATGTTATTCTTTTTTTCACATTTATTGTTCTTTTTCTTTGCAACCTCTTTAAATTTTATTTAATTATTCTTTGTATGAATATTTATATTATCATATTTTCCTTTATAATTCTTAAATGATATTTTATTCCGCTCCATATTTACATAAATCGCAACTTTAAACACATAAAAATAAAAACATGAATTATGACTATCCCTGAGTTTCAAAATTACTTCACAGTTGTACTTAAAGATTTTTTTTTTTTTTTTTTTTTTTTTTTTTTTTTTTTTTTTTTTTTTTTAAGAATCTAAAAACTTGCTTCAGTCATTGGTACTTTTATTTGTATTTTGTATGAATTCCATTGTACATGATATTATATGAAATAGCATTCTGTGTTATTTTACATTTAACTATATTAAGTTGAAAATAAAACACACAGACCACAGAAAACCTTCGAACTTTGGAAACATTAGTAGTAAAGAAAAAATAAAAGGCACACATCCTAAATAGTAACTTCTATAAATTATAATGAGAAATTTTGCATTTGATACTGAAGCGTAAATGAAAACCATAATGATGAAATTTAAAATAATAAAGAAAGTAATAAAACAAAATCGTGAGCTTTAAGAGATTGTTTTTTTCTTTTAATTTTGGAGCATAAACATATTATTTACAAAGAGCAGTTTTTAAATATCACATTTCCATTACCATTAATTTTACCTTAAAATATACATTTCTTAACGAACTCGTTAATTTCTAATGTAAATAAATCACGAAGAAATGTATTTTCTTGGAAGGAAATTCTTGATAAATTCGTCACAGCGAAAAAAAAAGATAAATAATTTATTACTTTTGTTGTTACACACAATATATAAAGAAACTGATAATATTTTTATGTGATGTTCATTAATTAACATTCTAAAAAAGAAAGAGACTAATAATATTTTAATGTCATGTTCATTAATTAACATTCTAAAAAAGTACATGTTATTATTTTTTTTTTTACTAGCACTTTAAAAATATTTTATGCTGAGGGAAAGTAAATACTTAGTGTTTACTAGAATTTTAAAATCTGACTGACATAGAAAAAAATAATCATGACGAACAAAAATTGTAATGGAACACAAGGTTGCATTTTATGAGGTCACTTATTTAATGACTACTACAGAGTGTTTCTACGTAACTAAACTCAAGTTGACGGTAGTAATTTTGAGAAAAAAAAAAACTTCTGCAATGGAAATATAACGATATATGTACCTTTTTTTTTATAAATTGTGGTAGCCTCACGAAATGTTCTGAAAAAACAAGCTGCTCACGCAATAGATGATGCACTGGGAAAAAAATAATGCCAGTTTTCTGGTAGGAATCGGAAAAATAGTTGCCCTTATCGTACCGGAATAATTTCCAACCCAGCTCGGAATAAAATCCGTAAAATTGGAATAAAATCCGTAAAATACCGTTTTACTGATGTCTTTTACCGACCGTTTTACTGGTCCTTATTTTTACGGATTTTATTCTGAGCTGGGTCGGAAATTATTCTGGTACGATAAGGGCAACAATTTTTCCGATTCCTACTGGAAAACTGGCATTCTTTTTTTTTTTACAGTGTGCCGTATGAACTGGTAATCGCAGTCCGAAATATAGGCCGTTAAGTGCATACTGCGGATGACTTTTACCCATTTTTTGATGTATCACATTTACAACAATGTTGAAAATATGTAATGAAAATTTCATGACACAGTGTAAAAAAAAATCCTGCCAGTTTTCCGGTAGGAATCAGGAAAATAGTTGTCCTTATTGTACCGGACTAATTTCCGAACCAGCTCGGAATAAAGTCCGAAAAAAATAAGGAAATATTCAGTAAAACTGTATTTTACGGATTTTATTCCGATTTTACGGATTTTTTTCCGAGCTGGGTAGGAAATTATTCCGGTACGATAAGGGCAACTATTTTTCCGATTCCTACCGGAAAACTTTCAGTATTTTTTTTTTCTTTTTACAGTGCAATATACTTTGGTTTTTTTTTTTTAAGTTATTACCGTCAAACTACACTGTAAAAAAAAAAAAAAAAAAAAAAAAAAAAAAAAAAAACCTACCAGTTTTCCTGTAGGAATCGGAAAAATAGTTGCCCTTATGGTACCGGAAAAATTTCCGACCCAGCTCGGAATAAAATCCGTAAAATACCGTTTTACTGACTATTTCCTTATTTTTTTCGGACTTTATTCCGAGCTGGGTCGGAAAACTTTCCGGTACGATAAGGGCAACTATTTTTCCGATTTCTACAGGAAAACTGGTTGTATTTTTTTTACAGTGTAAGTGGAGTTAGGGTAGAACAACATGTATTTTTTATTAAAGTATTTTGATTACATAGTTTGCGACACCATGTTCTATTGCAGTTTTTATTCGTTCCTGTTGATGTTCGCTAACGACGCTCTAAGTTTCTCCGATGTATATCTAAACATCCTATAGATTTCGAATTATACTAAAGGCATTATTGCGGAAAGTAACCGTAACGTAGTGGGCTTATATTTTGCTAACTTAAATAGGTGTCCTATAAACAGCGCCCAAACTCTACACAGCTAGAATCCTCGTTCGGTGTACACAAAAATGCCCAAAGTACTGTACCTGTACGATCCACAGTTTATGAGAAAAATACGATAAACAAAGCATGACGTCACAGCCGGTGCAAGAAAAAAACACTTTATTTGATACATTAACAGCAGTATTTGTAAGGCAAATGTCCAAATTGTCCGCCGTGTATACCAAGGCAGGCTTGAGCGCGCCGTGGAATGGATGAGTGCACACGTCGCTGCAGTGCAGTGTCTACCGAAGTACAAACATCATACAGACGAGTAACTAAGTCCGTTTGTGTAATCACTACGTCGCGATACACATAGTCCTCGAGATAGCCCCATAGGAAAAAATCCAACGGTGTGAGATCTCGCGTTCCTGGCAGCCATAGAACAGTACCCCCACGTACGTTCCGGTGTCCAATACGGTGTTTTTTCCTTGCACCGGCTGTGACGTAATACTTTGTTTTTCAATATGAGGATACGATCGTACAGGTGCAGTTCTTAGGACATTTTTTAGGTACTCCCAAAGAGGAATCTGGCTGTGCAGAGTTTGGGCGCTATTTGTGGGACACCCTGTATAATTATTAAGAGAAATATTTCGCCATTATTATATCAATATTCTAAATCAATAGAAGTTAAAAAAAAAAAACATTTCTGCAGTATTAATGTTCATAAGCAAATATTTTCATTGGAATTCAAATATTTCTTCACCATTAATTTGGGTTTTCCAAATCTGCATTAGCGTGTGATAATTTTCTATATATTCAGTCGCTTAAAAAATTCATATGGTAGTTTAAACATAAATAAAGAGTAAAAATATGCTAATTAATGTCAACCTTCTTTTCAGAAAAATACATTATTTTTCTAAACATTGAGATCTAGTTTCAGAATAAACGCATAAAATGAATTCAAAAACAAATTTCATATCAGAAGTTTTTACTGCAACATATGTAATAATAAAATATGACTTAAAATTATTTTTCTTTGTAATTATGAAAATTAGCACAGAAACTAATTCTGGTGCCTAAATAGTTTTCTCTGCATTTTTCTATTTTTTAACCATTTGGAAAAATGGTTATTGTTCTCTGTCAGGGTAGGAAATCAAAAACATGTCTGAGGCGTTTTATTGGTTGAATCCGCATTTTATTCTTTTTCTGATTGGTCTATACAGAAATCTGTATTTCCGTTTACTTTCAACAGAGATGGATACTTCTGTTGCCACTATGACAAAAAAGTAATAAATACTAAAAAACTAATAATTACTCAGAAACAAATTGAGATACAGCTTTCAAACCAATTGCATTTAATAGTACATTTTTTTCTCTATACGACGGTGTAAAAAGTAATATTGTGGGATGTTTAGAAGTTTAAGAATGAAATTTTATTTAAAATTGGTCGTCAGATTTCTACGATGGAAAAGCCTTTTCCCGAACAGCCAATGAAACGCTTGGATAATACGTAAGTTTCAGGAAATCTGACGGGTCGCAGGCGATTTTTACGTGTAATAACACTATTAATGTTTAATTCATGGCGTACGTAATGTATGATCAACTCCGTGCGATTTTTTTTGTCTTAAATTTTAGTCTTTGAAAAAATCATTTTCCAAATGGTCGTTGTAATTTGTTAAATTGCTTTTTTATTTTTTATTTATTTATTTATTTTACTTTTACATAACGTGTCTTATGTGTACTTTCGGCTGTTATCTTGTCATCCAATTTGAGCACTCTTCCAGTGTTAGAATTGACCAACTATTGGTAGTGTTGCATATATGCGATGACAATAAAATATTCTGTAAATGAAAATGAATATGCGTCCGTTATTCCTCATCGGTCGAGAACATTTGTTCATAAAGAGACGTAATTTTTTTCATGTATATGATTTTCATGTAAATGTAAGAAACAAGCTGAAGATTTTCGACTAAATCATGGCATGGTTGGTAAATGCACAATCTTTCAGTTCAGTGCAAGGTGTGAATGGGTACGGGTTCCATCCTCACGAGGACGTTGAATGATTTTTTTTTCTATGCCAGAAGCTGCATTTGAAAAATGTAAATCCATTTTATTACTTTTTAAAGGAAACGCTTAAAAAATCACTCACTTTTTAGTTTACTGCTTTTAAAATGAAGTATTTATTTTATACAATTGTCTTTTAATATTTTATTCTTTTTTCTTACGTTATAGTAGAAAGTTGTCTTAAAAGTGATTTTTTACGCATAATTTATGTTATTAAATATAATTACGGTAGAAAATAAAAACATAAGGTAAAAATGAAGATAACACTACATTTTATCTCTCAACTAACTATATCAAATATAAGGTGTTTCTCAATTAATTGAAAACATATTAAACAGTGATAATTCCCTTCAAGATAAACAGTTGGTGTGTAGGAAATTGTGGTTCTAATTAGTTAAAAATACAATTTACATTACAACAAGCTGAACCTCTTATAAAAATTTAAATACTGCTGTGTTTTCGTCTCGTATTATATTTATCTGAAATGTTTAATAAAGAATGTAATATTTCTTTTAAAGGTCTTATATTGTTAATGGTATGGGATAATTTGAAAAGAGGGTGAATAATAAAGATAACTATATTACATTCTTGGTATTTATATATATATATATATATATATATATATATATATATATAAACATGTCGTATCATATTGCATTGAAATATAGAAATGTGAAAACATGCTTTACAGCCATTTTCCTTTTTGAATGTTTTTCAGAAGGTTCTGTGACAGTGAAGAGTACATACAACAAAATACCTGATATGGTATAAAAAAATATTACGCTATATTTCTTGCAAGATGCTTCTTGTATACAAGAAAAACATAAAATATGGATCATGTAAGGTAGAGGTAATTTTTTTCTTCAAAAAGTTTTTTAGAATTTGTAATATTTTTTTAGGGAATTTTGACAATAAATATTTGAATCAAACTCAGCTAAAAATTGCTAATAGTGATGAAAATACCTTTACTTACAAGGGAACCACTTTTGGTGTTGCTCGCACCTAGCTTTGAGACCTGGTGCATTTTAAAACCCTTTAATTTGAAGTTTGAGAATCGATAAAATTTTTCTGTTAAAATAATATTTCTTGATTTTACTGCAGCATAACTTTCTGAAAATGTAATTTTCGAGACCACTTATCGGACTATTAACTTTGCATTTTTTTAAAGAAAAGAATTTAAAAATAAAAATTTGTTAATTATATGTATAAAATATTCAAAAAAGTTTGAAAATTCCTTCAAAAACCCACGAATTTTATCTTGAAAAATTGCAACTTTATGTTCATATTTTTGGCGGGGAAACAGTTGGCGTTTATTTTCAAAAGTAGAGCTTTCCGGCAATCCTAGCAAAATGTCATAGCTGAATTTGTAATAACTAGAAATTGCAATGTCCGACATTATTTAGCCACAGTAATTTTTCTAAATTGGGCAAAAATATTAATTTACTTTATGATTACTTTTACCAAAGGGCCATTTAATACAGCAACATTTCATTTTAAACATTCGAAATTTTATTCCATTCGATTTCAAAAGAAAATAGCTTGCTTATTTTCTGTTTCACTAAAAAATAGTTTTTAATGATTTTCGAAGCTTTTATAGAATTATATTTATTACTTATATATTTATTGTCTGTATAGAAAAAGAAATAAAAACCTAATATTTGTTTCTTATGCTATCAATTCTAAAAAAAAATCGCAATCTGATATACTAGTAATGTTTATTGTATATTTACTCTTTGGATAAAGTGGGCGGGAAAATTGTAGCACAATATTTGGCGACTTAACTCACTTTTGGCGTGAAATAAACAAATAAAAATGTAATAATAAAAAATTAAAAGTATAAAAAAGTATACAAAATATGATTCTAACAGAGAAATTTTATCGGTTCTCTAACTTTTATGTATAGTGTTACAAAATGCACCAGGTCTCGATGCTAGGTGCGAGCAACACCAAAAGTGGTTCCCTTGTTAGATCAACATACGTTTCATCGTACAAACGGCGACATTTTCAAGATGTGTGTGCAATGAAAAATATGTTGATCTAAATAAAGGCATTTTTTAATCACTAGGGGAGACCGGGGGAAGTTTTCCAACTTTTTAGATTTTTATTTTTGTATTTTTTATTTTTAACTATTTTGATATATATAAGATATCATTGTATTCCCTAGACCTTCCTGTACAAACTGGCACAATTATTTTTCAAAAAACTAAATATACTTTTTCACAAAAAATAGTTAAGTCTAATCATGTTACGTTGGAAAATGTGCCCCGTATGCGGGGCAAGTTTTCCAACCTACGAAAAATGGTCAGGGGTAAGTTTTCCAACTATACTGTAAATGGTAAAACATCGGTAATAAATCTTGCTTGTTAATTAATAAGTATTTTTTATTGTGAACTAAATGCTGAGTAACATAACAGTAACATAAAAAACAGTTTTAATCCATTTGACATTTAAAGACGATGGTCCAAACAGCTCCCTGGCCGGAATTGGATTTTTTTTTCCTCGCCCGTTTTACCTGATTCCTTTTGCAGTTTCCTTTTCTTTAGATGAATCTTTTTTTTTCCATTTTCAATTGATTTTTGACAGGAGAATCAGTATGTACAATACTTTCTATTTTTTTTTTCCACACCGTGTTTGCCTGCTTAGGGCAGCCTTCGCTAAAGTCCTAACTTCTTCTGGTGTAGGCAAAGTTTGTTTGGATGTAGAAGGAACGCTTTTTTCATAAGCAATAGGAAAATTTTGAGTAGAACTTAAGGAACAGCTTCTTTGGAAATGCTAGCCTGCGTTGGTGTAGAATGTTTAGATGCTTTCGGTGTTGTTTTGTTTCTTTGGGGGGGGGGGGGGGGGATTATTGAGGAAAGTTTTCAAATCTTTTCAGGATTGTTGGTGCTTTTAAGATTTGGTGCGGCAGGAGCTGGCCTGTCAGAAAAGTAGGATGGCGTAAAAGCAGAATTTGTAAATATTTCAGGATTCAGTATGAAACTTCTCTAACGTTTAAAACCCGCCATAATATTAACTGTGGATTAACGCCAGTGGAGCGGCTCTAAGCACGTTTTAATTTGCTTTTTGAGGGGTTCATACTTACTGCGATCTCAGTTTGCTAGCTTATGACTATAAAGGCATAATTAACATAAAATAGATTCATTAAATGAACCCATTTTAGAAAAAATTGACATTTTATTATATTTTTGAATTTACCTTGTTTTTTATATTGATAGTTTTACTTAAATGACTAAATGATCAAACGGGTTCGTAGTATATATGGTTATTTGGCCTATTTTTTGATACAATAAAATTAGCTGATTATGGAGGGGGGAGGTTTTTAAACGAGAAACATGTTGGAAAAAATGCCCCGTATGTTGTTGGAAAACCTGCCCCGTTGCCATATTTGAACTTTTACGCTACCTGGACGAATACCGGTGTAAGTTATTTGCAAAACAAACGCATAGTTACCTGAAGAAAGAAGCCCTTTTTTAGTGTATGCAATGTCAAAACAGTAAGTTTAAGGCTAGTACGTTTTTTTTTTTTTTTTTTTTTACGTTTTAATAAAGACCTAAAATTTTACTCAGCGTTGAAAAAATGAAAAAAACAGCTCTCCAGACGAAGTGAGAGCAGCTATTACGCTATAACTTTTGTAGATGTTGTGTAAGATGTTGCCACTTCAGCCAGTTCACTCGCTAGCGTCACCTAGCGGCTCATTTAAAAACTAAAGCGAGTTGGAAAACTTGCCCCTATGGAAAATGTGCCCCGGTCTCCCCTACATATTAGTAATTTTAAGCTTAGTTTGATTCATTATAAGTGATTCCATACTTATTTTTTATAATAAATATCTAAACATTTGTGTAAAATTTAGAGAATTTGTTCCGAAAAAGTAATGCAACTTAAGGGGTCTTGTGCCTTTTAACCCATCGGGACGAGCGTCTTTTACAGAATTTTTAGTCTTTTATCACCGGTTTTACAAAACAGAAATTTTTGCCTGATTGAATCGGGAAAATTCTCCGATTAAAGAAGGCAAAATTTACAATAAAAATTTACTGGTGAGAATAATCACTGATTCTGAGCACCTTACGCGGCACGTATACGGGTCGCTATCCCCAAGGGGTTAAACACGTCAAAAATTAACGAAAAACTTTCAAAGTTTGAATTAATCTATTTTCAAAACCTTTTATGGAATTTTGGAACTTTGATATGGAATATGGATTGAATATGGAAATTTGAAACATGGAATTTTGGATATTGATTAAATAGATTATGTTTTGTAATATGCTAACATTAGAAATTTATTAGCCTTTTACAGAATTTGTGTACTGTTGAAATCGAAGTAGTTCTTTTTTTTTTTTTTACTCCAGAAGTCATTGCGCGCATGATGTCTTGAAAAGGTATGTATGAATTGTCATGAAATTTGGTAAAGATGATAAACAAATATGTGTGTTTAAAATGGAAGTATTAGATTAAAGTATTTACAATGGTAATATTTTTAGTTACGACTATTTTTATTCATTAAAAATATAAAATTTTGATTTTTTAAATATTTTTTTTTATAGTTAATGAAATAATTTTGGCCTAAGAGTAGTTCATTTTAAACACACTAATATGCTTAGTATCGTTACCAAATTTTATGACAATCTATTCATACTTTCTCAAGAATCATGCGCGCAATGACTTACGGAGTAAAAAGAAAGACATATTTTGATTTCAACAGTACATAAATTCTGTAAAAGGTTAATAAATTTCTAATGGTAGCATACTACAAAGCATAATCTGTTTAATCAATATCCAAAATTTCATGTTTATACATAAAAAGGTTTTGAAAATAGACTAATTCAAATTTTGAATATTTTTCGTTAAACTTCACCGCGTTTAAAAGGTACAAGACCCCTTATGGGGATCCGGAACACATTTTCAAATAATTTTCATTTATTGCGTTAAAATTCTGAATTTTTTTGTGATGGTAAACCGTATCATTTGTAAACTAAATTACATGATAAAATCTCTCATATTTAAAAAAAATTAAAAATTTATTAAAAAAGTGGGGTCATTTAAAATCGTTATAACTAATCGTTATAACTAAGTAATTTCTTGTAAATAAAAATGGTATTCCTTTTTTCTCTTTCAATTTTTAATTCCTTTTGGAAAAACTTTAAATCTTTCTTAATAATTTTCAGTTTAAAAATTTATAATTCTACATTTTCGTCAGAAAAAATATCAGAATACTAATAAATAAAATGATAAACAAAAACCGCGAGCTTTAAGAGATTTGTTTTCGAAACATAAACATATATATTTTTTTTTTTAAATTCCTGTTTTTAAATGTCACAGAAGAGATTTGTTTATGAGATTTGTTTTCGAAACATAAACATTTTTTTTTTTTTTTTTTTTTTTTTTTTTTTTTTACAAATACCTGTTTTTAAATGTCAAATTTCGATTACCATTAATTTTACCTTGCAATATACAGTTCTTAATTTACTCGTTAATATCAGATGTAACTAAAACAGGAAAAAATATATTTTCTGGAATGTATTTTGATTATATTATTAATCATACTTCCAACTGTTTGGTTAAATATTATTTGTAAAAATGCTTAATTTCCATTACTTATCAAATGTAGATTTTTTCTGCTACACAGTTAATGTAAATATCTTTTATTTGATCATTGAATCAGGATATTTTTAATATATGGGTAGATATTTTATAAAAAAGTAAAATTAAAAATTAGTATAAAATATTCTAATCTATGTATTACTTTAAAAACCTTACTGTTTTACTTGAAAGGCGATTAAAATAATGAAAGAGATGTTACAATTTAAAAATATGCATTTTATTCAAAAACTTCTTAGTATTTACAGGCGTTTACCAAGCCCTTCATCAGAAAATATTGTAATAACGAATTGCTGTTTGTTTATACAAATACGTCACATCGTTTTGAAAACGAGAGATCCAATAATTATTAGAGTTGAAAGTAGAAATAGTAGTTTCTTGGATTGATCTTAATTAGAGAAAATATATATTATTATCTAATTAAGTTGAATCCAATAAACTGCTACTTATTACTTTCAACACTAATAATTATTGGTTCTTTCATTTTCAAAACCAAGTGACGTATTTTTATAAATAAACAGCAATTTGTTATTATAATAGTCTCTGATGAAGGGCTTGGGAAAGCCCGAAAGCACTAAGAAGTTTTTAAATAAAATGTATATTTTTATATTCAAGGCTGGAGTAGCACAGAAGAAATTTATTGTATATTTTTAACTTGTAACATGTCTTTTATTATTTTAGTCGCCTTTTAAGTAAAACAGTGAATTTTAAAAAGTTAATATTGCATGTTTTATATGTGAATCAATGTGAAATACTACCTTTCGTTTTATGATTTTTAACCCAAACACGCCCGTCGGCCTAATCGCTCGGAGTTTTCGTGGTTTTCTTCGAACCTTGGATTTCCAAGCTTAAATACGGGTTAGGATTCCCTTAGATAGACCCCCACGGAGGGCACCCCCCCCCCCATTAGGTCCTATATCCCTCGTGTTGATAATTGGCCGTCATAAACACAACCAACCAATCAACCGTTTTATGATTTCATCTTTAAGATTCAACATTTTCATTTTTATTTTTTTTTTCAAATGATATAAAAATGATATTTTGTTGTTCAGTAATACTAGGCGGAACTAAATAATCATTTCCCGAGGCCATCATCTGAGAATATTTTAATAACTAATTGCACTTCATTTATACAAATAAGTCTGTTCGTTTTGAAATGGGAGAGCCAATAATTATTAGAGTTGAAAGTAGAAGTAGCAGTTCCTTGGATTGATTTTAATTCAAGAAAATATATACTATTATTAACTGCAGTTCCGTTTATTTTATTACATCACTTTGTTCTCAGACGTCCCTTTCGTTTTGAATGTGGAGCTGAACAGTCGACGTAGCAGTGTTTCAGATTAAATTTGTGTAGAAGAAATATTTAACTTCCGTATTACAAATTTTAATATGTCCGATTGTGCAAGTTTTCAGAATTTATTTTCAGGATATTGTACCATAAATTGGGGATATTGTACGATAGGGCGCTAATATCCAGAAAGATGTCCATCTGTGTGAGGTCTGCGATGGCTAGCGAAATCTACGGCAAGTACGAAGCTGAACATTTTTATGAATTATAGTCCAACGCTTCTCCTAATGCACCTAAGGATCCGAACTTTAAATTTCTAATAATTATCTGGGATAATAATTAAAAACTCAGCAAGCGGCCCAATTAAAAAAAAGTATTTATTTCTTCAAAACCACAAGCTGACTAGAATTGGACACTGATGCGAGGGTCGCGCACGACTGACCAATCAGCACGCTCCTCTTGAAATCGCATCGAGGCTAGCGGTTTGCAGAAGGAAAAAGCACATATTTTAATCGGGCGTCAAAGAAAATTCTTTTTCAATCTCTTCTTTAAGAGAGGGAGGGGGGGGGGGTAACAGAATTTGTAATTCGCCATCTTGCCACATTTGAAACTACAGTAGGACATTTTAAGGGACGTTATATATATTTTTTATAATTACTTTTATCGATTTGAAATTAACACACCTATGCGTATTTTTTAACGACAAATCCAAATATCTAATTTTCTTTGAAATCCAACCGTAATTAACGAATATACATTAATAACCAATTTTAATTTTTAGAGCTTTTTTTTTTATCTGGCAGCTGTTTCATAAATCATTTGAACAGCGCGTAGGCAGCAAATATAAAAACATGGAAAATTAAAGTTTATTTAAGAATATTATCATGGGTCCGGGCAACGCCGGGCAGGCCAGTTAGTCCTGAACATTAATCAAACTTATTTTTCAACATTACCTAACAGATTTGTGTGCATCAAAATTATGGAAAAAGGTCAAACACCCATAGCATATGTATCAAAATAGAACGTAGAATTCGTGCTTACAATACATGATGAAATCTTTGCTATTAATTGAAGCATTTTTTTTAAAAGTAAAGTTTTAAATCGTACTATTTTATTTTTATTACCTAGTATACTCATAATAAGTGTAAGATTTTTTTGATATCAATATCCTTAAAAATAAACATTTATTTATTTTGTTAAATAAATTAACTTTCAAAACATAGTCATTTATTTCGTTCTTTCCGGCTAAAATCCATTTGCTTATATTTTTTTTAGAAAAAAAGAAGAATATTTTAGAGATTATAAATTTTAACACTTTTTCCTTTACTTGCTGTTAAAAATTATATAATATTTGTAAGAAAATTTGCGTGCGAATGCCTGGCTACTCTTTTATATGGATACACTAGCGGACGAGCTATTTTGCGTGCGATCGTGTTTCCCTGAAACAAGAACATATGTGCGAGAATGACAAATCTATTCTGTCTATATTTCAGTATCGCAAAGTGCATGTGTATCACTGTAATCTGGTTCTAACGGTTATTTTGCAATGATTTGTAATTTAGGTAACTACGCTTGTGTAATGTCTGTACATATACTGAGGTGTAAGCTGGGATCAGGGGATTTAGACCAGATCTTGTCGAAATCAGTTTAGCGTTAGCAAGCTTTCCTTGATCCTTGCACGTAAAGGTTGATTTGAAGTGGAAATTCCGACTTAGACTTTCTGATAGAGCCAACGACTATGACTTTCGTCTATTTGGTAAGTTAAACCTTCCTATACTTCGAATAAAAAATAACGGGATCCACGTCATTATATTTAAAGTTAGCCTCTAAGCGTAATTTTAGGTTCTGCTAAAGGGAACTGCAAGGACGTTGTGAGCTGAGTTAAGTAATTTATAATTGATTAAGCTTGGGAGATGATGACCTCCTCTCAGTTTATTTAATTAAGCTTTGTATCGAGCTGTCTAAAAAGTGTATCGTCTCAACTGCTGGCGTTTCCTGCTTATTACAGAAAAATAATTTATTTGTGTTTATCAAATTCTGTGTCATGACCTATTTTGAAGCTGACAGACCCGAAGGGGTTGTCAAAACATTTTTACTAATAAGTACTTAACGAATCGTAAAAACTTTTTCGAAAGTTTGTAAGTTTATTTTTAAGATCAGTCTGTCACCTCTATTAAAAATTATTCTGTGAATATATATAACAGTAATACTTTCTACATTGTAAAAGATTATGCAATTCATAGTAAAGGCTGGAGTAGCACAGTTGAAGTTTATTCCAACAAAGCGAAAAATGTCCCACCAAGAATCGAACTTAGATACTTGGCGAGCCGTGCCAATGCTTTACTTGTTAAGCCGGACGATACTTGGCTGACATAATTCACTCTTATTTGTTGGACATGTCGGCAAACTGCAGCACTAGTTTAATTCATCCGAGCTATAACTATAGCATTTACATGATGAAAGTGTGTTTTAACACGGTAACTCCTGCATACCATATAATTAAATCATAATGACGAGAACGTATATATTTTTCCAACTAGATTAAATCACATTCAAGGCTGGAGTAGCACAGTTGAAGTTTATTCCAACAGGGATTGTGCAGTTCTATAATTTCTGCGACTATTAAAATAAAAAGGATGGATCATGCATCTTTATATCTTAATAATTGTTCTGATTATCGTGAGTTTTAGTCTCAATAATCTTGTTAGAGGAATTTTCGAGATAAATTGCTTCTTTGCATCATGGTTATTTTATACATATTTACGTATGTCAGTCACGTTAGGCGTTATATAATCTCACCTTTAAGAATATGTCAGATTAGTTGTTTCACCGTTTAAAAAACAGTTTAAAAGTATGTTTTTAAAATTTGAAATTTTTCAATCAGAAAATCTGCATTATTTTTATTTTTATAATAAAGAAAATTATATTCTATATTATGTGTAATTCTATAATATATATTCTACAGTTATAAACAATTCAAGGATATTCAATTTTGAAACGTCACAAGTTATTTAATATATTTCGTGTACTTTTAATGCTGTTAAGTATTTACATTACTTAAAAGAATTTCGGATACTTTGCGAATAACATTTAATTCCTTTTGTGACCCGTCTTCTTCATATAGTCAACATTGCCATGCGAATACAGGAAACAGGAATATTTTATACCTTGTGAATTTCCATGTATTTGTTTTATTTCGAGAACAGAGAAAGGCTGAATTACACTTCTTTGTACTTTACCAAATGTTCTTAGTGATTATCGTGAGTTTAATTCTTAATTGTCATCTTAGAAGAATTTTTGAGATGGATTGTTACTTTGTCAGGATCACGTTTATTGTATACATAAATATTTTCGTATGTCAATCACGTTATGCGCAATTTATGCGCACCTATAAACATATGTCAGGTTATTTATATCTTTATTAAAAATTGAAGACATATTTAAAGTACATTTTTAAAATTTGTTATATGCCGATAACAGAATTCTGTGTCTTTTAAATTGTAAAAAAAGAAAATTATATTCTATATTATGTGCTATTTTATAATGTATAGTCTACAGTTATAAATAATTACTGGATAGTATTCCATTTTTCAAATGTAACAAGTCATTTTCGTGTTCTTTTAATGCTGATAATTACTTACATGGCTCAAAAGAATTTTGGAAACTTTGCGAATAACATATAATTCCTTTTAAGACCCGACTACTTCATATATTAAACGCTATCATGCGAATACAGGTAACAGAAATATTTTATACCTTGTGAATTACCATGTATTTGTTTTATTTCTAGAACAGCGAAAGGCTGAATCACCCTTCTTCGAATCTTAATAACTGCTCTTACTGATACACACAAAACTTGTTCTCAATAATCCTCTCACATGCCATCTCCAGGATTTTTGAAAATTACTTATTCTTATGCCCGGTTATTATTTCAGCTAGCTTTCATTATTAGAAATTCAATACAAAGAATTCCTAATATAAATAATGTTTCCTATTTACGCCTAAGGGAGAATATTTCAAAATAAATGCATCTATAATACAAATAAAATACTTTGAATCACTGTAATATTTTGCATATTTATATAGTGCTAAATAATTATGTTGTTTAACTAGTTGGATGTGCCAATCCCAAAACTTTCTTCTATCTCATGTAAATATTTCATTTTAATTAGTTTTGTTAGTATTTTTATTAGAATTATGCATAACTTCATACATTTTTCGATGGAACAATATTGAAAATTGCACAAAAATCGCTATTACAGCGCCCCTTTCTGGCGGATTTTTTCCAAATTCAGGGAGGACCTTCTTGCCATGGGCAAAAATATACACAAAAAATGGTTCAATTCTATGCATAACTTCATACACTTTTTGATGGTACAATATTCAAAATCCACAGAAATTGCACAAAAATCGCTATTACAGCGTACCCTACCGGCGGATTTTTTACAAATTCAGGGAGGACTGTCTTGCCATAGCCCAAAACAAAAAAAAAATGGTTCAATTCTATGCATAACTTCATACACTTTTTGATGGTACAATATTCAAAATCCACAGAAATTGCACAAAAATCGCTATTACAGCGTACCCTACCGGCGGATTTTTTACAAATTCAGGGAGGACTGTCTTGCCATAGCCCAAAACAAAAAAAAATGGTTCAATTCTATGCATAACTTCATACAATTTTTGATGGTACAATATTCAAAATGCCCCAAAATCGCACACAAATCGCTATTACAGCGCCCCCTACCGGCGGACTTTTTCCAACTTCAGAGAGGATCTTCTTGCCATGGACACAAACATACAAAAAAAAAATTGTTTCAATTCTATACATAACTTCATACACTTTTCGATGGTACAATATTCAAAATGCCCCAAAATCGCTATTACAGCGCCTGCCGGCGGATTTTTTCCAAATCCAGGGAGGACCTGCTTGCCATAGCCAAAAACTTTTTTAAAAAATTTAGTTCAATTCTATGCATAACTTCATACAATTTTTGATGGTACAATGGCGACACACGGACACACGCACAGACAGACATTTTGTATAAACATGTTTTTTGTGATCTCTGACCCCTAAAACGTGTAAATGCGTCGAAAAATATTCCGAAGTCGAAATAAATTTCGATTACAATACTTTCTTCTATTGAAGATAGAAGAAAGTAAAATAATT
Organism: Maratus speciosus; assembly: GCA_963932465.1. Taxonomy (NCBI): domain Eukaryota; kingdom Metazoa; phylum Arthropoda; class Arachnida; order Araneae; family Salticidae; genus Maratus; species Maratus speciosus. Next base: position 103,989,127 of record OZ010795.1, on the reverse strand, counting down.
GAAATCAACTCTTTTATGTTAAAAAATAAATCCTTTTAGTTTATTCAAGATAATATCTGACATGATAAGCTATTTATTGGTACAACATTTTATGTTTAAATAACTCCTTCATTAAAAAATAACAATATTTTTTGGCATAAAATGTTCCACAAAATCCATATACAGCTGTATTTATGGAAATAAGTTAAACTCACGTTGCTTTTTTAAAAATTATTTATACGTCATGCACACACATATGTACATAAATAAATTTAAAGTGGCTTGAGAAAAAAGTTGACTGTAATTATGCTAATCGTTTAGGGGAATTGTTTATGCAAGTATATATGTAATTATCAGTTTGATATTTGTACTTCAATTTAGCTGTCTATTTTATCAAAACTTCATTTCTAGATACAGGTATTATAAAAATTCTTGTCTTAAAATTTCATTTATCTCTTTATAAATGTTTTTATAAAATCATATTTGTTACCCGTACAAGGTATACACAAGTAAGTTTCAATAAGTGTAAGGTTAGTTGGGGTAACTGGTCCATGATTTTACATTGTGACTCTGGAGCTTCTGACAAATCAGCTTCAAAAAGCTAATGTTCATTTGAATTAAATGCGTATTGAATTAAACTTCTGTAAATGTGTTCAGTTAGGTTCCCTCTATCAGACAGAAATGCTCAAAATTACATTTTAATATTTAAAAAATATAAAAATATGCATATTTCATCTTTTTTTCCTCATGGGTCCAGTTGCCCTCGAAAATGGGGTAACTGGACCAGGGAGGGTCTATGTTCCACACGCGTTTATATTTTTTCGTATCGGATATAGGGTACTGTTTCAAAAAATGTAAACAACTTAAAAAAATTTAAACCAGGCAGATCATGTAAATTATATGTCAATAAACAGAGTTGTAAGGGAAAAATTTGCTGTCAATATGTCTAAAAAAAGCACCAAAAGTAAAAATAATAGATTTATTTATACCAAAAACATAAAACGTAAGTAAGTACTTATGTACTTTAGTATAGCTAATAAGTATAAAAGTCACATGGGTATTTTAAGGAAAAAAATAGCAAGGTAAATCTATGATCAAATGGCTACGTAAGTACTTTCTCTTTATCCAGGGGTCGCATTATATAGGGAAAATTTTATTGTTCCTACTAGAACCCTTAAAAAAGGTGCTATGAAGATATTATTTTCAAAATAGTGATAGGAACGATAAAAGTTTCCCTATAGAATGCGACCCCTGGTTATAGTACAATGTCAAGATCGGGCTATCTCACTTTCAGGGGCAAGGTACTTGCCTTCGTAAAATGTTGAAATAATTCATTGACACCAATATTTTCAAGAGAATCTATCTGAAAACAAGTAAAAGGATATTTTCGCGTACTTAATAAATGTGAAATTTGCAATATAAAATTCAGGTACCAATGTGGCAATTAGGAATTAAAATTAAGTGATGCCATAACGGCATCACCGCCTCTCAAGGGGTCAAGAAATTTGGTTTGATACCACTCAATATGCTTTTTTTAAATTCATTATGTAATTTTAATAAGGTCTTCTATCATTTTCTGTATTGTGAGCAAAAATCAATGGAGAAATTTAATTCCCTTATTAAGAGAAACACGAAAAAATTATTTATAGCTATTGGGGTAACTGGATCCAGCATGGTCCAGTTACCCCGGATACGTCCCAGTTACCCCATTCTTGAAAAAATTATGGGGTAACTGGGACACCGAGCTTACATTTGAAACATAAAGTAAATATGTATATATACCTAATAATATTAATGTAGTTATATGTCTAATCTTTTAAAAAAAAAGATTGTTTAATAAAAGTACTTACAGTATTTTAATAAAAAGCCGAGGAAGTTCAACCATATTGACGTTGTTTCTAAAAAAAGAAACGTAAATTTTTGACAACCTATCACACTGTAAAAAAAATTCCGCAACGTTCCTGGGAAAAAATCGGCAGCTGAGTTGCCCATTATTTCCAAGAAACATTTCTTGAAAATGACTGGAACTTTACTGTATATGTTAAAAACTTTCTACAGAAATGCCAGTAAGTTTCCTGCGAAATACCAGGAATATTTCTGTTGACAGCAAAACATTACTGACATTTCACAGCATGCGGGATCCGCAGACGATTTTTACATTTCCAGTTGACAATTTTCGCTTTATTAGCATTATTTGTTAGAATGAAAAAATATTTTGAAATTGACATCAAAATTATTATTTATAATTTACACGAAAAAATAAATTTTCAGTTAAAATTCAATAAAGTAACTATATATATGTGATATATTGTTTCTGAACTTTGCTTAAAATATAAAAATATATAAATGTAAATAATAATTATAAAAAAAATCTAGACATAAAATATTTTGGATTTTCGTTAGTAATTATGTTAGTTTACAAGTTAGATAAAATACATATAAATTTTCATGAAAAAAAAAAAAACCTAAACGTAATTGTATATTTTTTCCGAAAAAAAAAAAAAAATCAAATTTGCAGCAATTCAAAGTGTCAAATATATATCAAATTTAAATCAAATTGTAATAAAGTGTTAAAATATAAAATTAATTAAAAAAGAAAAAAAAAAAAAGCCCAGAGGTAGCATCGAACCCGGGCCGTACGGGTGGCGTGCGAGCTTTCTGCGTCCACACCACGAAAGACACGTTGAGAGCTGCAAACTAATGGGTATTTGAAACGTATGCTAAACCTCGGCATCTAATTTCTGAAAATCTAAGTCCCATTTGAAGAAATCCTTTCACAAGAATGATTAGAGATAAGAACTCTAAAACATACTTTAAATTAATCAAAATCGGTGAGAATCATGTTTGATGGCCCCCTGGTTAATGGAGATCCAAATAATAGGTGTACTTTTTTTACACGGTCTGCTCCTTAAACATTCCACAGACAAGTACGAGAGATAATCTCTTAGCGATGTCACGGAGGTATTGTATTTTCATCTGAATTGTCGTGACAATAGAGACGTAAAGGATTATGTCGTCTATTGATTTATTTGCATTCCATATTGATTTTTTTACAATCATTTAAGGAATTCTTTTTCGACACTCGCGCGCGAGCAACGGATTATAGCAAAAAAATAATAAATGGCGGCCGCAGCGTTTTGCTGTTTCCAACTTTTGTGTCAGGAACGTTTCAGATAAGAAAACCAGAATTTCACAGGAAAGAGCTAAATTATTCTGAAAACCTGAGAAAAGCCGAAACGTTCCTGGATTTTACATGGAACGTTACCATTTTTTTTTAAAGTGCACAGCAAAGTGAGAGTTATCATTGAATTGATACACGTTGTTTTAGGAAGTAGAGATTAAGGGGCATTGTTCACAATAGCTAAAACTTAAAAAACACCAACAGTTTTATATAAAATAGCCTATGGCCCAGTTACCTCGTGGGTCCAGTTACCACAACTAACCGTATAAATTATTTTCAGCGTTAATGTTTGTAGAAATAAAGTAGTACAATTCACGCAGTAAAGCCCCCGGTTCTTCTAAAATAGGATCAACATAGTTTGTTCCAAAAGATGTATTAAGAGGATTATTACTAAACTTAATGGGATAATTATTTCTTTTTTAAAAAGCTTCAAACGAAAAAAGGCATTTTCATTATGAAAGCTTTACCGTTTTAATATGTCTGCATCAAAGCGTACTCTTTTTTCATTTTCACTATAGTAAAACAGTGCGATTTTAAAGTACTGATTAACCCTTTATCTACTGACGGTACTTATAAGTACCATTAAAATAACTTGTTATAAATTTCATATAATACATCGATTAGTTGTAATGCAGTTTAGAATGAGTAGATACTTTACTATCTTGTTATAAGTACCATTAAAATAACTTGTTATAAATTTCATATAATACATCGATTAGATGTAATGCAGTTTAGAATTAGTAGATACTTTACTATCTTGTTATAAGTACCATTAAAATAACTTGTTATAAATTTCATATAATACATCGATTAGATGTAATGCAGTTTAGAATTAGTAGATACTTTACTATCTTGTTATAAGTACCATTAAAATAACTTGTTATAGATTTCATATAATACATCGATTAGTTGTAATGCAGTTTAGAATGAGTAGATACTTTACTATCTTGTTCCAAAAGCATTATTGGTTACACAAAACAAAAATATTTTTAAAAGCATGATTTGTTTCGCCTTAGCATCTTTTCAGCTTTCTTGGCATAGGGGGGTGGGGGGAGATTTTTCAATTCGAAAATATTTCTGCATTTCTATAGTAAGAACATTACATTTGTACATTTCCTAATTATACAAAATACTAATACAAATATTTAAAATAAAATATTTGCGTAGAATTATAAATGTTGCACAAAATCCCTATAAATTCAAATTCAATGAATCCTTCTATATCCTCCAATCAGGGGCGGCCGGTCCATTGGGGCCACTGGGGCCAGGCCCCACTAGAATTTTCTGTTCATTTAAAAAATTTTGATTCATATTTTTAATTTAAAACTTAAAAAAAAGAACTGTTTACTAAAAATATATTGCAAAGAAACTCCTTCTTACATCGTGCCCACTCATCCGTTATCGACTCTCAGCATATTTCTTTCTCAGAGGCAATAAATCACTTTACTGGCCACTACTTACTTCTGAACACCAAGGTTACTGTATCGGGGCACAAGACATTTGTGCCCATTTGGCGCGATAATGAGTATTTCCCTCCCTCACGTGTCATTCAATTTTGGCGATGTACTGCTCTTTTAGAGCTAAATCTTCCGTATTTTTTTTTTTGCAATGTGGGGCACTGGGCGAGAGTGCCCTTGATCCAAAGATTGTTATATGGGGATTCTCAAAAATATTCGTCGACATTTGTATTACTATTGCTGTTTATTCGTTGAATTACGCGATCTTTAAGTACTCTGTACTCTCTTTAAACGGAGACACATGTTATTGTTAAGGTGTATTCCAATCCAAACTGCTTATTTTCTGATTTATTTTTAAATTCATTTTTACTCTCAAACGCATCAAACTGGCAAATTCTCTTATTTAGAAACTACATAATGGGACGTGCTTGTCGATTTTTTGAAAAATGCAGAAAATATTGCAAAAAAAATGCTATCAAAGTGGGAGTTTTGAACCGAATTTTCTGAAGCGAGAGATCTGGGGATGAAAAAAGGGGTCCTAATGAGAAAATACTTGTTTTAAAATCAAATTCTATTGAATTGAGCGAAAAATGAAACCACACGGCCTCTTAAACATCACTTCAAAAATCATCTCAGCAAGTTTCATGTTTTTACTTTTAAAAATGAGTCTGAAAGTGTCCCAGAAAATTTCGAGCTGTTGAGGGTGGAAAAATATTTTTTCGAACACACCCTTAAATTCTTGAAATAAAAAAATGAATTCTGTAGATGATTTATTATGCCCTTTTCAACAATGAATTTGGAAGAAAAACTTGAAATTAAACGCCTGGGACCTTATCAACCGAAGAATTTTGAAATGCAACGAAAAGATGGGGGGAAACTACGCTATTTCTCTACACAGTGGTATCAAAAATTTCTGTGTATTTCAGCAAGTGAAGAAAAAAAAAAAGCATTGTTCTGTTTTTATTTTTTATTGTTTGGAGGGATGAAATTATGGAGTATGGCCGTCTGTAACGATTTGAAGCATTTTTCTGAAAGAGTAAAAAAAAACGTGAAATGAATACTACTCATTTAAATAATGCTTTTAACTGTAAAACCTTCTGTTGGTTGTATGGTTGTATTTATGACGGCCAATTATCTGCACGGGGGATATAGGCCCAGGGGGGAGTGCCCTACGTGGGGGTCTTTCTAAGGGAACCTAACCCGTATTAACGCTTGGAAATCCAAGGTTCGAAGAAAACCACGAAAACTCCGAACGATTAGGCCAACGGGCGCGATTGGGATCGAACCCAGCACCTCCCGTCTACCAGATTCGAGAGAAGAACCTCTCAGCCACTGGTGGGGCATAAAACCTTCGGAACTGTCAATATTGTAGTGCAGTTGGATGAAGGTTACAGGATTTCATTACAAAAACATAATGAAATGGTTGAGAAGAACAGGTATGTGCTAAATCGTAAACCGAGGTATGTTTTTAGAATTGGTCACATACGCCTCAAAACTGGACACTATATTGGAAGACCATTTAAACAATGCTACAGTATCTAAAAATACTTAAAAAACTATACAATATGAGCTGTTGGATTGTATATATGAAACGTATATGCATGAAGTTAAAAATGAGATTTCTGCTTCTAATTTTGTAGATTTACAAGCTGACGAAACTATATTGATGTAAGCTGCATTTCGCAATTTGTTATCATTTTACGATATATAAAAAACAACAAACCCTTGAAAAGGTTTGTTCAATTTATTGATGTCTATGGTAAAACAGCAGAGGGACTTACTATAATCTTAACTCAAAATTTAGAAAAGTTTTATTTAAAAGATAAGCTTGTTGCGCAAGCATATGACGGTGCGCTGTTGTGAGCGGGTGTCATACTGGAGTTCAAGAGCGAATGAGAGAAAATTTTAAAACATTTTTGAAAAACTCTATGGGACAGGAACGATTAAGCACACTCTTGCTGTTCTTTCAGTCCACAAAGATTTTATTAGTACAATATCAAAATTTGATGTAAAAGTAAGTGAAAGATTTGCTAGTCGAAAAAATCGACGTGCCTAATTTCTATTTAAATAATGCATTAAATTTTAATTTGTGAATGGATTAAATCTCTGCAAGAAAAATATGTATTTTTTTCTATTAAATTATGAGATAATTATTTTTTGTTTGATTTGTGAATTTGTTTTTTAATTTAATAATGTTTGACCAGAGTAAGTTTAATGTGAATAATGGTAATTAAATTTAAAGTTAGTGAAAGATTTGCGCATCTAAAAACATACCAAACTTTTATTTAAATAATGTACTAAATTTTAATTTCTGAACAGTTTCAATGTTTGCAAGTAAAGTTCATATTTTTTTTCTGTAACGTTGTGAGATTGTTATTATTATTACTATTATTATTATTATTATTATTATTATTTTGTATATTTGTTTTTTAATTAAATAATGATTGATCAAAGTATGTTCAATGTTAATAATGGCAATTAATGGTATGTTAAAAATTGTAATTAATTTGATAAATTTGAAATTAACGTTGATTACTTGAAAAAATAATTTTTTTTTTTTTTTTTTTTTTTTTTTTTTTTTTTTTTTTTTTTTTTTTTTTACAAAAGTAAGAAATAAAAGTTTTAAATAATAGTTAGTTTTAAATAATTTGTTTTCATGTTTAAACAACAAATATTAGTACATAAAAATTTACAATATGTTATGAGGACCGGGCCCCACCAGTGAAGATTGGCACGAGCCGCCACTGCCTCCAATCCTTCTAAACTTTATTAAATGATTATGCAAATTTTCTAATGTAGTTTAAACAATTCACGAAATATGCGTTAGAAAATAAAATTTTTATGAATTCATAATTCAGTACACAATACAATAAACCCAACTGGAGTAAAAAATTAGCCGGAGCCAGGGTTCGAACCTGGATCCACAGCGTACCGTGCTGTTGCTTTACGCTGTGGACCGAGGTTCGAATCCTGACCCCGGCTAATTTTTCACTCCACATGGGTTTATTGTATTAGTTGTGTTTTCAGTCTGTCTTAATAGATGTGTACCTTTAATAATTAAAAAATGAAATTCAGACATTGATTTATGCGCTTTAATATATATATTGGGGATCGATGGAGAAAGTAATTTGTTCATCGTTGTTGCGTCACCCAGTGCTATATGATATATGGAAGGTGACGTTCCCCATCTTGGTTTATTAGTGAGAAATTACCGGGCTAGGATATCGTCCAGGGGTAGCTTAGTTGTAAAGCAACAGCACGGTACGTTGTGAACCCAGGTTTCAATCCTGGCACCGGCTAATTTTTCACTCCAGTTGGGTTTATTCTATTAATTGTGTTTTAAGTCTGTCTTAACAGATGTGTACCTTTAATAATTAAAAAATGAAATTCAGACATTGATTTATGCGCTTTAATATAAATATATTGGGGATCGATGGAGAAAGTAATTTGTTCATCGTTGTCGCGTCACCCAGTGCTATCTGATATATGGGCGGTGACGTTCCCCATTATGGTTCATCAGTGAGAAATTACCAGTATAGGATATCGTCCAGGGGTAGCTTAGTTGTAAAGCAACAGCACGGTACGCTGTGGACCCAGGTTAGAATCCTGGCCCCGGCTAATTTTTCACTCCAGTTGGGTTTATTGTATTAATTGTGTTTTAAGTCTGTCTTAATAGATGTGTACCTTTAATAATTAAAAAAAATGAACTCAGACATCGATTTATGTGCTTTAATATATATATTGGGGATCGATGGAGAAAGTAATTTGTTCATCGTTGTTGCGTCACCCAGTGCTATATGATATATGGAAGGTGACGTTCCCCATCTTGGTTTATTAGTGAGAAATTACCGGGCTAGGATATCGTCCAGGGGTAGCTTAGTTGTAAAGCAACAGCACGGTACGCTGTGGACCCAGGTTAGAATCCTGGCCCCGGCTATTTTTTCACTCCAGTTGGGTTTATTGTGTTAATTGTGTTTTAAGTCTGTCTTAATAGATGTGTACCTTTAATAATTAAAAAAATGAATTCAGACATCGATTTATGTGCTTTAATATATATATTGGGGATCGATGGAGAAAGTAATTTGTTCATCGTTGTTGCGTCACCCAGTGCTATATGATATATGGAAGGTGACGTTCCCCATCTTGGTTTATTAGTGTGAAATTACCGGGCTAGGATATCGTCCAGGGGTAGCTTAGTTGTAAAGCAAAAGCACGGTACGCTGTGGACCCAGGTTAGAATCCTGGCCCCGGCTAATTTTTCACTCCAGTTGGTTTATTGTATTAATTGTGTTTTAAATCTGTCTTAATAGATGTGTACCTTTAAAAATTAAAAAAATGAATTCAGACATCGATTTATGTGCTATAATATATACAGGTGGTTATCAAAATAATGGAAACACCCTAGATTTTGAAGGAATTCTTTATTAATATGGCGTAGGGCCGCCTTTGGCATGTAATACAGCTTGGATTCGCCTGGGAATCGAATCATACAAATTCTGAATAGTGTTTAGAAGAATATTGTACCATTCTTCATGGAGATATTGTGAAAGTTCCGTGAGAGATGCCGGTGGAGGATATCGATTCCGGATTGAAAGCTCTAAAATAGACCACAATGGTTCGATTATGTTGAGGTCTGGGGACTGTGCGGGCCAAGGTAGATGTTCCACCTCATCCTCATGTTCATCAAACCATGATTGGACAACTCTGGCTGCATGAATAGGGGCATTATCATCCTGGAAAATTCCATCTCCTATAGGAAACAAAATTTGCATCATGGGATGGACCTGGTCAGCTAAAACTTCTCTATACTTCTCCCCAGTGATCCTTCCTTTCAGGGTTACGATTGGACCAGCAGAAAACCATGACACGGCTGCCCATACCATGACCGATCCACCTCCATGCTTGACAGTTGGACGGAGGCAATCAGGATCATACGCTTGTGCAGGTGTTCTCCAGACATGTACCCGTCCTGTTGTGGGGAACAATGTGAAAGATGATTCGTCTGACCATATAACAGTCTTCCACTTATCAATCGACCAGGTTTTGTGGTTGTGGCACCACTCTACACGACGTTTGGCATTAGCATCTGTGACAAGTGGCTTGGGAATTGCCGTTCTGTCGTAAATGTTCTCTTTATGAAGGTATCTCCGAACTGTAATTGTTGACACTGGAGAATCCAGATGCTGATTGAGCTCTGCGGTCACTTTGGCTGCAGTTGTTTTCTTTTTAGACATTACAATCCGCTTCAATACCGGTCGGTCTCTTTCACTCAGCTTCTCCTTCCGTCCACTATTTTGCTTTGCTGAGCTTGTCTTTCCGCGCTGTGTGTATGCTGTCATGACTTTAGACACCGTACCTCTAGAAACGCCTATAAGCTGGGATGTTTCGGTCATCGTTGCTCCAGCTAGTCGGGCTCCTACAATTTGGCCTCTTTGAAAATCTGTGAGGTCTGACATTTTACGCTTCTGACAAAAAAAAAAAAAAAAAAATCAAAACGTAGACAACTCTTCTAGAGCTCTCTCATAACTACCTAATACATGTACTTTTTATATTAAAAAAAATCTGGTAGCTAAGACTATATTTTAATGCTTACGAAGGGAATTCTTAAATGTCCCTTTCATTCACAAGTGTTTCCATTATTTTGATAACCACCTGTATATTGGGGATCGATGGAGAAAGTAATTTGTTCATCGTTGTTGCGTCACCCAGTGCTATATGATATATGGAAGGTGACGTTCCCCATCTTGGTTTATTAGTGAGAAATTACCGGGCTAGGATATCGTCCAGGGGCATCTTAGTTGTAAAACAACAGAACGGTACGCTGTGAACCAGGTTCGAATCCTGGCCCCAGCTAATTTTTCTCTCTAGTTGGGTTTATTGTTTTTATTGAGTTTTAAGTCTGTCTTAATAGATGTGTACCTTTAGTAATTAAAAAATGGAATTCAGACATTGATTTATGTGTTTTAATATTTTTTGAAGTATTCTTCCAATGGTAATAAATAGCATGCGAAAAATAACCCGGAGCTAATATCACAGGGCTAATTCTTATTATAGAGAAAAATGCTAAAAAAACACGTTTTTTCAGACTTCTAAAGGCAAATTCCAATTTAGATTGAGTTTAGATGAAATCATTGGTAAATCAAATATGTTTCGTTTAAATTTTCTTATCCAATATTAAGAATATAAAGTAGATCCAGAATATTGTTCATAAAGAGAACATTTTTCGTTTTTAAAAATTTTCATTATTTCATCGGCAGTTAAAACATTTTATATGTACATTTTTCATTTAATGAAGATACAAAAATGTAAGGTTGATCAAGAATAATGCCTATACATAAAACAGATTTCATTTTTAAGTGTTTTGATTAAATCATTGGTAGTTGAAAACTTTACATTTACATTTTCCTCAAATGGCAGCATAAGATCGAGAATATCCTCCATACACAGAACATTTTTGTATTTTGTTTATTATATCATAGGTATTTCAAGCAAGTCACATTTACATTTTTTTATTTGATGTGGATGCAATATTACATTTAGATTTTTTTGTCCAATGTGGACACATAAGGCAGATCAAGAATAACGTCTGTACAGAGAACATATTTAGTTTTTAAAGAGTTTTGATTATATGACTGGTAGTTGAAAAATGTTACATTTACTTTTTTATTCCAGTGTAGATGTATGAGATTGATCAAGAATATTTTCCATACAGAAGGTGTTGTTTTTCAGTTTCGTTAACGTTTTAACATAAAAAAAGCAGTTTTTATTGAGAAGCTACCAAGCATCTTTTAATCTTTCAGAAGTGACCGAACATTTTCTCATTTATATCTCCCTTAAAAATAAGAAGTAAATTCTTAAGGATAGTTTAAAACAATGTAAAATACTTATTCCGTGCAATTCGAAAAAAGGATAAAAGTTATTTCTTTGAGACAATTTATTGATTTATTTTACCAAATTTTTTAAAATATTTTTATGCTTTCGGAAACATATTTGCATAGACAAATATGTCCAATGCATTCAACAAAAATGTGTTGATTTTTTAAATGTAAAATTAAACATTTCTATCATTTATTTATGATATGTAGGAACACTTAAATATATTATAGCAATCCGTCTCACTTTCTTTTTCATTATTGCAGACTTTTTGGATATTTAATTCAAATAAATAATGTAAACTATTGATCTACGTAGCTTAACCTTTAACTGATGTGACTAAAATTTGTCACACAACTGATGTGATCCGGTCTCTCAGACCCCTCGAATAAAATGAATTAAAAAAAATAACTCAAATGGTTGAATTTACTTAAATTTTGTCCTAACAATATCGCTGTACTTCTCTTAGGAGCATGTGAATTAAATTGCATGAAAAAAGTATTTTATTCATATTATTTAACTTCAGTACAGAAAAGTAAAAAAATCCCTGACGGCCCGGCCTACAGGCAGAGGTAGATTTCGAAGTCAAATATACTAATTTCACAAACAAAAACTAAATCATGATTACAGATAAATCCACTTTAACAATTTTATCTGGCCGCTCTTGATGAGTTTTTATTTCATTTTCATATAATAGCTGATTTTATCAGAATCATGTTAGGGCGGTATTCAAAAAAATACTTTTCCATTCTCAACAACTCGAAATTTTCTGGCATAATTCCAGATTCATTTTTAATAAAAAAAAATATGAAACTTGCTGACGTGATTTTTGAAGAGATTTATAAGCGACCTGTGTTTTTATTTTTTGTTCAATTAATTAAAACTTGATATATAAACAATTGTTTTCTCAGAAGGACAATATTTTTCGTTTCTAACACAATCGCTTCGGGAAATTCTGTTCAAAATGTCCACTTTAACATCATTTTTTGAAATATATTCTGCCTCTATCTAAAAATCGATTATTACGGTACATTATATAGTTTCTGAATAAGCGAATCTACCAATTAAATGCGTTTGAGAGCAAAAATGAATTTAAAAACCAGTCAGAAAATAAGCAGTTTGGATTTAAGCGCATCCTTAATACAATGATTTTTCCAACACAATCCGCTTCGGTAAATTCAGTTCAAAATGCCCTTTTTAACAGCATTTAAAAAAATATATTCTGCCCTTATCAGAAAATCGACCATTACGGTACATTATATAGTTTCTGAGTAAGAAAACGTACCAATTGGAAGCCTTTGAGAGCAAAAATGAATTGTAAAATGAGTCAGAAAATAAGCAGTTTGGATTTGAATACACCCTTACTAAGATCATTTTTTACTTCAACCGGTATGTATTTTTAATTTGTTTTTGCTCTAAGAATTGGTCCTATCCAAAACTTGTCTATATAGATGTTGTAGACAATATTAAGAAGATATATGATAAATTCATGGGGATTTTATATCTTTTGAATTGACGGAGTTATAGATTTTTTTCTTCTTCAAACGCCCTTTTTGTTTTCGTTTTTAATTTTTTTTTTGCGGTACGAATTGCTCCTATCAAAAACTTGTGAATATAAAAGTTTTAGATAATGTTAAGGAGATTTATAATAAAATTAATTGAATTTGATATCTTGAGAATTGACGAAGTTATGAATTTTTTTCTCCCAAAAACCCTATTTTTTGCGCCCCTTGAGCCCATTTTTAACTTTATCAAAAATCTGTGATACATAAATTTTTGGCCCTATTTTTAGAAGTAATAAAAACTTTAAACTGATTTGATATGTAAAAAAATTAAGAAGTTATGGGGGTTTTTCTGTTTTCACAAAACCCCTCCCTATTTCCCTCCCCTTGGTCCGATTTTGCCCATTAACGAACTTGACCGAGATTTTATGCCCATTGATTTTATGTATCAGTTTGGAAGAGATTGGTGCAGAATTACGAAAGTTATCGTGTCCAGAAGAAAGTGATATATATATATATAGATAGATAGATAGATAGATAGATAGATAGATAGATAGATAGATAGATATATATAAAGTTTTTTACTGAGGGTGGTTTTGGGTTCTAGGGGTCATGATCGGTGTAGATCTGCAAAAATTTTTCAGAAATTCCAACATAGGAACGATCCCAATAGGTAGTATTTCATACGAAATCTACCTAAAAGCTGCAAAAGTGTTTACAGCTGGGAGTCGCGGGCTCTGGGAGACCGCGTGACATCAGTTAAAGGTTAAATTGATGCATTTAAAAATTTACAAGTATAGAATTCTAAAAAAAAAAAAAAAAAAAAAAAAAACTTTGAGAAAGATACATATTTAAAACAAAATTTAAACAGTTATTTAATTTTCCACAATGCTTTACATGAGATGTCATTTATAAAAAAAAATCCAGAAGTTCAAAAGTATTTTACTTTTATTCCTACTCCATATATCATTAATTCATAATCTATTACAAGTGAAATTTTGAATATTTTAACTAAATTAATATGAATACATTAATCTAACTTTATTTAAAATGATATAAACAGGTTTTAAAAGCTTTCTTAATGAAATTGTGTATGCCAGAATTATTTATGTGTAGTTATAAGTATGAATGTTATGATTCAGCAACTTTTAAGGAATTGTAAAACATTTAATTTACCAAAGAAAATGTATTTAAATACTGCTATTGCTATACGGGGTGTTTCTAAATGGTTGGTTGATTTTGACGGCCGATTATCTACACTAAGGATATATGCCCGAGGGTGGAGTGCCCTTCCTGGGGGTCTTTCTAAGGGAACCTAACCCGTATTTACGCATGGAAATCCATGGCTCGAAGAAAACCACGAAAACTCCGAACGATTAGGCCGACGGGCGCGATTGGGATTGAACCCACCACCTCCCGTCTACCAGCTTCGAGAGCAGAACCTCTCAGCCACTGGTGGGGCGTGTTTCTAAATGAATATCAGGGTTTTAACCATTGGTAGTATTTATTACATAAAACTTAAAATTATAATTAATACATAAAATGAAAGAGTAACTCAAACAGTTTTACCTACAAGCTTACAAGTGTTCAATGTGAGCACCTTCCGTCACACGGCACACGTCAAGTGGATAGCTCAATACTTCCCAAACGTTGATTAGTCTTTGTGGGGTCATTGTTGTAACAGCTACATTGATCAGCTGGCAGTGGAGGTACAGTCGTGGAAAAAAAAAAGTAAACACCCCCTACTAACTTCTCAACAAATTATCGTAGAAGAAAGTTACTGGTAGCGAACGATTGGAAATAAAGTCTACTTTTAAGTGATGCATTTAAAATTTGTTTAAGGGGCCATCTACATATTAAAACGAACCATAACTTTGTTTTTTTTCAATAGCAGTACACAATTCTGACAGCATGAATGAACTCTACACCTTTCAATTAACCTATAAACAAACTCTTATGCAATTCGTATGATAAGTTTCCGAGAAATTAATTATTTTAAAACGAGCGTATTTTAAGGGCTGTATCCAAATTGAAGTTCCGAACTGGAATGTTACCCGAGAGAGCCGCCTTCTTGATCAAGGCACGTTTAAGCGTCAATGAAACCTGTTTGATTAGAGGATAGCAGAATAAATTTAAAAAATTTACTCACTTCTATCATAGATGGCCCCTTAAACCATCATTTTGCCGTTTTTTAAGCATAATTTGAAAACTACTTGATTACAGGATAGCAGGATAAATTTCAAAAATTTACTCACTTCTATCATAGACGGCCCCTTAAACCATCATTTTGCCGTTTTTTAAGCATAATTTGAAAACTACTTGGAAGAAAAATGTGAACTTTTGGATTTCCATAAAGCAGGACTTAATAAATCTAAACCCATCAAAAAAATTGTAGGTTGCAATTCATAATTTTTTCGAATATTAATTTCATAATTCATATCATAAAATTATAAAAATTTCAAATTCAACGTATTTATGTTTGGGTATATTAGTATTATTGCTACACAAAACATTAGCTCATTAGGAGCATAATTTCAGGAGATATACATAAAAATATGAAAATGTAATTTAACATTAGAAGTACTAAATTTTGAATATCTATAATTCAAACACTTATCATTCGAATGACTTGAAATTTGGTTTCTAGGCATATTTTGAACCGAAGATTTAAAATATTTTGTTAAATTTGGGTACTGCTATTGAAAAAAATGAAGTTTGGATTAGTTTTAATATGTATATGGCCCCGTAAGCAAATTTTATACACACCCTTTAAAAGTAGACGTTATTTCCAATCGTCCGGTACCAGTAACATTCGTCTACGATAATTTGTTGAGGAATTAGTAGGGGTGTTTACTTTTTTTTTCCACGACTGTACATAAACACGACCCTTTATGAACCCTCACAGGTAAAAACCACATGGCGTCAGATCGAGTGAGCGTCTGAATAGAACTTCTTTGCTAATCACAGTTTGGGACGAACTGAGTTATCGACTTTATGTGTGCCGTGTGACGGAAGGTGCTCACATTGAACACTTGTAAGATTGTTGGTAAAAGTGTTTGAGTTGCATTTTATGTATTAAATATAATTTTAAGATTTATGTAATAAATACTACCAAGTGTTAAAACCCCGATATTCATTTAGAAACTTTGAGTAGTAGTCAGAAGTATATTAAACAATAAATCTTGATATATTTCAGTATACCATAATATAATTCTCTCTCTGTTAAAGCTAAAAAAAATCTATTTGTTCTATTTGAATGAAAGACTGTTGGTTTCTCTGCTTAATCAATTGTTCATTTATTTATTTGATTGGAGAAAAATTTTTCAGCATAAACTAAAGATTAATAGCTACAAGTTTGAAATGATGATTTCAGATACACGTGTTTAATACTGGAACCGCCATAGCGGTTATTTTGACAGGTAAAAAATGAAAATATTTCGATTCGAACGAGAATTTTTTTTTTTTTAAATAAGCTAAATATGTACCACGGAAAAAATAAGTTAAATAAATTAGTTAAATAGTTTTAAATAAAAATTCTGGTGTAAAATAGCTTAATAACACTTGAGTAAAATTTCCGGCGGTTCTAGTGTTAAACTCTCAAAATTTAAACGAGAATGTCTCCATTACACATTTAGTGGAGCAGCCAGTATGGAGGTTCAGAAGGTAGAAATACCACTATTTCAGCATTACAAACTTTGTATTCTTTATTCAGAGAAATTTCTCGATTAAATAAAGCGAAGAAAACCTGTTAGCCAGTGCCTGGGTCCCTCCCCATTTCTATGCCGCTAACCATCATCAAAAATTCCCTTGACGCGAATTTGACTCATATATCCTACTAGAGTCCTTTCTCAAGTCAGCATACTTTATGCATTCCTTAAATATCTTTTACGAATACTTTAAGTATACTTTAAACTTTAGGCATACTTAGGATTTCTGTGGTTTTTGAGACAAAAATGTATAAAGATAAATATCCAATGCATATAAAGTTGGTTTGTTATTTTTTATAACTGAACAAGGAAATATTTTTAGCATTTAATTCTAGTAAATATTAATACAATACATTGAATATATTCTACTTTAAGAAGGAATTCCAGAGCGAAGTGGCTGCACTTCGCTTCTGCAATTACGCACCATGGAAACATAATTGGAAAACACAGTTCGGACAAATCCATCAATCGTATGTCAACAACTAACAACTACCAAATTGAAAAACACTACCAAATTTTCTTTGCTCAGCTTATAGTAAAAACTTATGGAAAACACATTTTAAGTAACATAAATTCCATTAAAAGAATAGAAATGAAAAATGACATCAATATGTATTGCTAAAAAATATGTAATGAAATACATAAGAATATTTCTCTGAATAATTCGATTATTTTGTATAGCAGTTGAATGGTTATAGTAAAAAATACAGGCTACATTTTCTAGTCCATTGCATTTATTGAATTATATTCTTCGTAAAACTAATTTTTAATTAATCAGTTTGAAAACTTAATGAAAAAAATATGTAACGAAATACAACAAGTAACAGGAAAAATTTATTGAGTTTCAAGCTAGATTGAAAAAATCCTTTGCGTCTTTTTATATGTAATGCAATAAGTGATATGACTGATAACTAAAGAAATGAGTGTTTCGCTTTCATTTTTCTAATAAATATTTATTTCCTGATCCAATCGTGAATAGATATTTTAAATAGAATAAAACTATATTTGTTAATTCATTTTAAATTGTTTCATCTTTTAATCATTTTAATAAAACGAATCTGGATACATATTGTAAATATATAGTGAAAAGGTCCAATGTATGAATCTTCAAATACCCAAATCAATCTTTTGCGAATAAACTATCCTCCATTTTATATGTTTGTGAAATATGTCTAGTGACGTGTGCAACTATTTTTATCGTGTACTCATGTGAACTATATCAAAGTGTGCCTTATATTATTCAAGAACTTATCAGCGGAACCAGCCCAAATACCAAAATACGAACAATATTATCATCAATTGTCAATAAACGGCAGCATCAAAACTCAGTTTGTCATACCCGTTTAGATCGCAGTACCGAACTCAGTTGGCTTCATATCTACCAGATGGAAGTACTACACAGAGCTAAATTTGGACAATTCTCTATGTATTGAACTTATAAAGAAGTCTTTCTGATTCGGCAACTCTGCTTTGTTTCTACAATTAAAAGACTCTGTGAAAAATTTCACATACGCCAAGGAATTTAGTTGCCGTCAAAACTTTCACCAAGCAGGACATTAGCTGATGAAACATCAGGCTCCTTTTGTCTATTGTGAAAGCATCGAATGCTTCATCTAAGACTGAGCCAGTATATATTTAAAACCAGCCTAAAACAGTTGAAAACTTTTTTTTATTTGTTTTATATATTAATTTATCTAATCTGTAGTTATTTATCTTTTTGCATTTAGTCCAGAAAAGTAGTGAATAAAAACTAGTGTGCAACACAAGCTCTCATCTTGCAATGGCCCCCATGTCTGAGAAAAAGAATTCGTATCTTTTCTTATCGTCATCAAACAAAATAAATATTTGCAGGTACAAGTGAAGGAGAGCATAGGCCAACAATCAACGGCAACTGCACTTATGCAATTATCACTGGAAGGAGAATTTTATTTATTCCAATTATGATATACGAATGAAAAATATAAACTGGGTCAGTCCTTTATGCCAACGGCATATAAATAATTCACGTTTTATCCCCCTCAGTTTTTTCAAGAGCTTAGTTGCTCAAAAAAAGAATAAGTAATGTCTTTAAAAAAATATCTACAATTTTCTTATTAACTAACTGTTTAATTATTGCTCAAGAAATGTATAAAAAATTTCTAATATGAACTGAACTATTCTGATGGTTTAAAACTACTGCAGGTTATTCCATAATTAAGAAAAGTATATTTTATTAAAACTTTCAGTGGCTTTACCCGACTTTCTAAACCTTCGTGCAAGTGTCCAGAAAGTATATATGTGAAAAAAGCTTGCAATACCAAAATGTGCAACATCTTAACTCGATTGAGCCTAAAAGATTACGAGCCTTGAGGACCATTATGATGAGAATTCTTGTTGTCATCCAAGAAGTCTTGTCAACAGATGTATATGATGAGAGACTTTGATCTTTTCTAAGCCCAGAGTAGTCAAATTGTTACTTTCATATAACTGTGCCCGTGAAAGTTGGTAATCAAGTAGCACTGACTTCTTAAGATGCATTTCTTTATTTAAAAAACAACACAGCAAGGATTACACACAAGATTTATTGACATAAGAAAATGTTGATGCTGAAAAGGAGTTAATATTTTACAAATTGTTAATTATAACATTTTTGTAGAGGAGATACCAACAATGTGGGCGATCAACACTTTAACTTTTAATGCTAACTTTTTATCCAATCCACGAAGAGTTTAAAAAAATGGCGAAAAAAAAATACTTTGCATTAAAGTGAATAGGGTAATTTGAATTTTGCCGGATCTAATAAGGCACCATTTAGTGTCGTGGCTAATTTATAGACATTTAATTACATAAATGGCATCAGAGAGAGGATTATTAGTACATTGTTTACGGATAACATCCTGAAATTATTTTATTTGAGTGAATTATGTCCCTATTATAAAACTTAAATCTATTTCAGCGCGTGATATGTAATTATCGACATCATCAACAACATGCAAGAGAATTTTTGACTGCTACATATTTAGCTAGAAATTGAATTCATTCTTGAACTCATAAAGATGAAATATAAAGACCTGATAATGATTGTTTTCAATTGCATACATCTGAAATAAAGAAAGACCGTTAGTAAATAGAAATTAATTTATCTCTTTTAATTATTATTATAATTATTATCATTTTATCTAGAAGTTTTTTAGCAAAAAAAATTATACTAATTTATAATAAGGTTTTAATTACGAACAGAAATAATTTATAGCCATTTAGTAATGCAAAATATTTCTTACATTTTGAATAAAAAGTACTTTACTAAAAGGAAAATTTGGAAATTTAACTAATCCGTTAGTGTATTTATCCAAAAACATCGAAAAATATTTAATTACATTTTGAAATTGAATGGGGTAAAGTTTATAAACTAAAGTAAACATTATATAACAGAAAAACTGTTAGAATGATGAATGATGTTATGAGTAGAACTGTACTCAAAAAGTTATTACGTAAGACATAGCATACTTAGTTGGTATTATTTCAAAAGAGAAAGCTAAAGTGCCTCTTTGTTATGTTATTATTCAAAGTCGGCATTTGTTAATATTGGACAATGATAACTGAAAGTCCTACTATCTATTGATTATTTCTCTATATACCATGTGTTTAATTAGAAGTTCGTCACCGTTTTCAAATTCGAATGGTTAACTTCACATTTTAAAACTGGAAATGTTATTGCCGTTTTACTAATGCATGATTAGATCCTTGCAATAATTATCACATTTTTTTGGTGATTTTTTCTATATTTTTGGTCGCAAATTGTTTAAAAGTGGATTAAATACCTAATCCGTTGGCCAATTTGTACGAAAATCTATACATTTCTTACAACAGTGGTTTATAGCATGTTTGCTAAGTAACTCAATCGAAAATATTGTTAAGATATTATGGTGTTCACTTATACACATAAAAAATTATCATGATTACAATACTTTACGTACACTACATGTCTGGAAAGTAAAAAAGAGTTAATTTGACATTTCATTTTTATGAAAAAAAATGAAATGTTGAATTAACTCAATTTTAGGAAAAAATGAAACCTATTTAAAGTTAACTGTCGCCAATTGGTGTGCTTTAGTTAGTGTTAACTACAAGTTAACACAGTAGAGTATTTTTTATGACAATCGTTCATACAGACAATAACTTTGCTAAAATTCTTAACTTTCTCACACAATATACCACATATATAATTTTTTTAAGTACCTATAAAAAATCTATGTACAACACAGTGAATATTTGTAAAATATACGAGATGTGGCTATTAAATAACCGGACAGACGTCATAGAACTTTTTATTCGTCACAAATTAGTTCAGAAAATTTATCGCCTGCAATTCTTAACCCCTTGGCGAGCTCAACAAGGCCCCTTCCGAATTCTCCAACATGCGAAGCAGTGCTGGAATTCCACTTCTGTCAACTAATTGTGAGTCACCGATGGTTTTGCATTTACAGATTTCCTGCTCTGAAAGCTTGCCCGTCCAACTACGATTTGAACTTTTGAAATAAATTGAAGTGACAGAGGGATACGTTGAGCAAGTACGGTGATGTGTAATCCTTTATATTCCAAATTATAAATTTAAACAAGTAAAAATTAAATCTAAAAAATAGAAAAAAAACCTACTGCGTTAAAAGCGAACTAATTAATTATTTCTCATCAATGTTAATCTATTTTTTTATATTACTTACCTATTTTTTTATTTACTTGTATTGATGACTTTTAAGTTGTGTTTAATTGTTAGTTCCCATCTATAAACATTGTTTTGATCATGTCTATAGACGTCTATGATGGTTAGAGTTGCAGTAAAGCTAGCGATCTACCTACACAACTTCCAGGTTGTGTAATATTTAAACGGAGCTTCTGACTGTAAAATAGTCAATGAAACATCGTTTTCATTTTGAAAAATCTATATCTATCCAATAATATACCACTCAATAGGGTGCGGAATTTTTTTTTTCTCCCGTGCCTACCGCCATTTTATATTTTACTGTCGCCGTTTTGAATTTATAAAAACAAAACCCAGACTATAACCATCGGACGGTTAAGATGAATCGATACAGATCTCATTCATTAAAATCCATCCAGCCGTTGGGATGTTTAGAGGGTATAAAAAATATCCACATACGCGTGAATCACATAACCCTTCTTGGCAGTCGGGTAAAGACGATATCCTCGAAACTTCTTTTCCTTGTGTTACTGTGATGCATTACAAGATATATGCACTAAAGATTAAAGGTTTAATTTTTTTTTGTTTATTGCGGCTAATTGCTTGATGTGATACTTTGAAGTACCGTTGGATCATAACATATGGACAAAAATCGAAACTTACAAATAATCTATATACAACTTTTTTATTATTTTAATGTGACTTATCATGTGTATATCTAGTGTATATATGTCTATGATGTATATATGACTAGATGATGATGCTGTTGGTGCAATATTAGCATTTCGCCATCAGAAAAATATTCTAGAGTTGTAACACTATCGTAAAAAGGAAAGCATATCTGAAAGAAATTTCCAAAAGTTTTAGTTGTAGAAAACTCAAATGAATTCATAAAAAGGGTAAAAGATATTTAGAGTAACTTTAAGATAGATAACCATAGTTTTTAAAGATTGAAATAAAATTTCTTAGAATGCAAATACAA
Organism: Maratus speciosus; assembly: GCA_963932465.1. Taxonomy (NCBI): domain Eukaryota; kingdom Metazoa; phylum Arthropoda; class Arachnida; order Araneae; family Salticidae; genus Maratus; species Maratus speciosus. The sequence goes on along the minus strand of OZ010795.1, from coordinate 103,966,768 downwards.
GAAATATTTATGCATATTTAACATTCTTATACATCTACTCATCATATTTTATGCAAAAAATAATTAAATATTGAAAACGAAAAGTGTTAAACAAAAATGAAATTAAAATGGCGGATGGCCATCTCTCCTTCAAGTCGAGGAAAGAAAGAAAAAGTGAAATTAAATAGCAAAAAAAAAAAAAATAATAACACATTGTTACGGTTAATCATCAAAAACATATGGCAATTTGTGAAGATGCAGTTAAATGATGGAAAATGGGTGAATAAAACTCGAATAAACAAAATTTGAAGTTTAATTTCAATACTTCACTTTTCGTTAAATCTTACCACATGTTTGGCAAAGGTCTTGATAATTTGTACACGTTTCATGGAACCACTTCAGGTACCTTGTGCATAGTATCCAGACATTCTTTTTGGATGTGATAATATACTGTTTTGCACAACCAAGAAAGTGATCCTAATCCAATTCTATTTACTCGGATTCTGTGGAATCTCATAATTTTAAATCTATTTAATTTTCTTCGCTAGTGGAAGTGTGTTTTTTTTGCGTTAATTTTAGGCTTATTACGTTAATTTAGTTTATTAATTAACTTTATCAGTTTCTTTTATGAAAATTTCCGACGTTTTTCAATATTTTATGAAACAAATAAATCATTAGGTCTTATTATATTTTTATTATTTTTAAAATATTTATATTCGTTAAAATTTAAACAATTATAACAATTAATATATTTATAAACATAAATGTTATATATTTGTTTTAAATTTAATTATATTTAATTAAAATCATCACTCTGTATAATTTTGAAATATTGATTCAAGGTGGCCATCTCTCCTCGATTTCATGAAGCCAGGTCTCCTCGATTTCACGTGGCCATCTCTCCTAAAATTGAAGGACTGATGATCGCCTAATTTAAAGCATCAATAGCAATTGTACGTCTTTGTTTTATGCTTAGAAGTAAAGATTAGATAATGTACGTTCCTTAAAAGTCCATATAGTAAAAAATATATGTAACGACGTACTGCAAAACATTCAGATACCTAAGTCAAAAAAAAAAAAAATTCAACCACTAAATTAAATAAACATTAAAATTACACTTACTGTTTTATAATCGAAAAACACAACTGTACGTCGCAATAAATAAACTCGTTGAACTATTCCATACGAATAAAGTTTATGTTACAATCTATGATCAAGTTTTGGAAATATTTAGACTGGCCATCTCTCCTCTATGACCATCTATCCTAGAGTTTCCCAATAGTTTTTTTTTTCTAATTTGTAATTTTATCCGATTTATTTTATAACAATATAATATTTATTCTTAAAAAAATAATAATATATTTTTTTTGCTTTATTTATAGTTCATCAATATCATACATAAATCATGCAATATCATCTCTTACATTGTATCGAAATCCACCTGTTTAGCAACCTTGCATTCCTAGTAAATATATACGTTTTTATGCACGTGGGTATTCAATCGATAAAAATCTAAGTAAAACTCCTGTTCAATTTAGTCCCAACGGTACTGAAAAGTACCGCTTTGAAAAATGTTTTGTACAGTAAATAAACTGAAAATTAACTTTTTTAACATAACATATTGGCAAGTAATCTATTTAAAATAAGAAAAAAAATATGACTGCCCTATCTTTAAAATTTGTGATGTTTCCAAAACAAAGTTAGGGATGCCATGTCAGACAAGAAAATGGAAAGGAAATTGACTCTAACAGGCACCAAAATAGCTTCCTGAACTAATTTCAGCTCACTGGAACTACTATTGTTATTCAGTGACGGTCAACGGAAGTATTTACCATTGTTTCCTAAAAGTACCATTGCGAATGCATTCAATGAGTGTGTATAAGGAAAAAAAATGACAGCCCTATCTTTAAAATTTGTGATGTTTCCAAACCAAAGTTAGGGATACTATGTCAGACAAGAAAATGGAAGGAAAATTGACTCTAACAGGCACCAAAATAGCTTCCGAAACTAATTTCAGCTTACTGGAACTAACTATTGTTATTCAGTGATGGTCAACGGAAGTATTTACCATTGTTTCCTAAAAATACCATTGCGAATGCATTCAATGAGTGTGTTTTAATTGTTATAGAAAACTGTGGTACTTTAAACTACCGTTAGTGCATAAAGGGTTAAATAAAGGGATGGTGTGCTTTGTCCAGAAACCCTTTACAGATAAAGCGGAATGGATTGGCGCTTTGTCAAGCGGAATGGATTTGCATGCAAGTTCCAGGATTTTGCATGTGGAATGTCTCATGAAAAATATAACGACCATTTTTTTGTCGATTCCTCTCAACTCAGCAACAGCTCCGGTACTCAAACGAAGATTTTCGTGGATCATCTGACAAATATTTAAATTTTTGAGTCCGTATTTCGAGTTGCAGGATCATCCAGAAAGCGCATCCTTTTCGATCGTTTTTATCCCCCCTTTTAAACTTCTAACCCTCTCGCTGCGTATATATATATATATATATATATATTTGTATAAAAATATGTTCAAAAATTGCGCATTTATTTTATTACATATTTCAAATCTACATATATTTTAGAGTTAAAATATGTAAAGATTTTTTGTAAATGAGTTCTTTTTAATATAGAATCAGATCATAAAAAAAAGATCACGGAAATCGTGGGTTGCGCAAATTTTGCTACTATTACGTTGCCGTGGAAATAGCAGAATGCACAATGAGTTTGTTAAACCCTTCAAAAATGTCAGTGCAAGACACACATTCATGTCCATACACTTTTTACCCAACTACCAAGAAGGGTTATGTGTTTCACGCGTATCTGAGTATGGGGATTTTTTATACCCTCGAAACATCCCAACGACTGGATAGATATTTATGAATGAGGTCTCTATCGATCGTCTTAACCGTCTGATGGGTATAGGCTAGGTTTTTTTTTATAAATTTAAAATGGCGGCCGTAAAATACAAAATAGCGGTAAAGACGAAAATGTTTTTTACGCACCCTATTGAGTAGCATATCATTGGATAGGTCTTTCAAAATGAAGACGATGTTTTATTGTCTATTTTACAATCAGAAGTTCAGTTTAAATATTACACAACCTGGAAGTTGTGTAGGGAGGATCTCTAGCTTTACTGCAACTCTAAACTTCATAGATATATGTAGGCCTCATCAAAACAACGTTTATAGATAGGAACTCACAATGAAACACAACTTAAAAGTCATCAATACAAGTAAATAAAAAAATAGATAAGTAATATGAAAAATAGTTTCACATTGAAGAGAAGTAATTAATTAGTTCCTTTTTACACAGTCGGGTTTTTTGCTTTTTTAAATTTAATTTTTACTTGTTAAAACATAGCCTAAGCTTCTGTGGTAGTTTTGCCGAGAAGCGTCACAAAAAACTCGAGTTTAACCCGTTGCTCCATCTGAATACTTATCCGTTTTCCGGTGAGTCACTGGCTCACAGTTTACTCCGAGTAAATTCTACAGTCAAACTAAAGCGGCATGTGATTTTGGAGATCGAACAGTAGATGAAGGGGCAAACCACGTAACAGTCCCAAGGAATGTTCGACTCTCACGTTCGCTGTTTGGCGGTGGCAGCATCACTCCGGTTGTTTAATAGACACACTTCTTAAAATGGCACAGTTTACCTTAGTAATATAAACTGGCGGGAAAAAAGGAACATCCATCAAAGCGGTATTAATTCTTTTACGTGAAGTCCAGTGAAAGGTTTCAAGTTTTTATTTAAAAGTCAACATTTGAAAGGAGTTAAGTGTATTCACACACACTGTACATAAATATGCAAATTCGATCAAACTTTCGCGTGTAAGGAGGAATTTGTGGTTGTTGAGTATATATCTAGGTGAGTATATATATGAGTATGTATATATTAATATATATATATATATGAGTATATATCTAGGAGAATGGAAGAAGGGCAGTAAGTTTGGAATGCTTTAAAGCTTACATTTTGGTTAGGAGTATCGTTACACTTCATAAGATATTACTAAGATGGTCTAAAAAGTTTTAAAAAAATAACATTAACATTTTCTTATTCCAGTATATATAACATTTCCTATGCTCTCATTTAAATTTATTTTTTGCAGAAATAGTATATTCGGTATTTGAAATTTTCAACCATGAAAAAAAAAGATCTTGTGCAAATTCCATGTTTACTCACTTAAAATCCTTTATCTTACATAACATTTTAGGCTAGTGGATTTAATTGTTGATGCCACTATATTGAACTTTATGACTTATTTAATTAGATAAGTTATAATCATCCACAAATTAATTTTTGTGTGTGTTACTTGCTGCAGTAGGGAGAAAATAGTATAATTTATAGGTGCAAACGACTATACAAAGACTTAAAGTTTGTACAATTTACAAAAACAGCTTTTTTTGGACGTAAAATTCATTTTAATAATATCATGAACAACACCTGAAAAATAGTTGCAGTTGGAACTAAACCTCTAAAACTGTAACGTACCCGATAAGGCTGTTACGTCAATGAGAGGTCATAACTCTAATATATGGTTAAAAACACTTTATTTAAAATTTTAAGGACAGGGTTGGCAGAAAAGACCTCGAAGAATTTAGGCTTGACTATACTATAAAAATCAATCTTATTCAAACATAAATTTCAAAATTGATGAATCAAAACAAACTCACATACAATCACTTGCTGGAACGTCTTTGATAATGAACTCCTAGTCAGAAAATGTCTACATGGAAGCTGTAACAAATGTAGTTAACACAGCTCGTGGCTATAAAGAGATCTTTTATTCACAAAACAATTTCTCAGAATGGTTTATCGCTCTACTTTCATTTCCATCGAGTTTCACTCCTCAAACATTCGTAGATGAGGCTCAAAACTCCGATATCAAACAACTAGGCTAAGACTCCAAGGCAACTCCTCGGCGCTGGTCTCAAATACTTCAGTGTCAGTACACGAACAAAATCCACTGAATCGCACTTCAACTTCAATATTTATACTCCTGCATACTGAACAACGGCCCCTACATTTGCATACGGTTATAGTTAAAGCGTGAAACTGTAGACTCCCAGAAAAACCAAATGCACTTCGGAAAATTAGAGTGCATATAGTGTAGAATCAGCAACGGACACAGGATATGTTTTATGCCACGTTCACATTCCAGCACTAGAGAGTCTCTACAACAGTGTTGCTATTCCCTTACAAAACTAACGGTTTAGGAATTAGCTATTTAACATTGAGGCATTGAACCACACTGCATATAATACGTGAGGTAAAATATCGTGCAAATTGATAATTTCTTTCAAAAAGAGAAAACATTTTTTAAATAAAAATCATTAATGACAATATTTATTTCTTTACATTTTTTTTTCACAAGTTTAAATAAAGTAGAATATACATTTACATACTAAAAGCGAAAACAGTACATATAGTGGAGATTTCGATAAAAACGAGGCTACAAATAGTTTATTATCTACCGGTTTCGAGATTAGTAGCTAAGAATTAGTCAAAAGATGGCGCCTGATTTTCGTTTACATCATCTCAGGGGTTGATTAATGCCGGAACAAACTTCCACCAGTAAGAATGAAGAGGAATGTTTGCCTCATTTATGACAGAAATTATGCATTAATAAGGAGTTTATACAAGTCGTAAATTTCCATTCGAATTCACTTGTAAAAGTTTACCCCGAAGTAATAAAAATCCCTGAAATTGAAACAAGAATTGTTTATGTAGTCAGAATGTATCGGAACGGCAGGACCTGATTTCCTCCGGGAAAAACTTCTCCAAAAAAAAAGTTAATAGATATTTTTAGATGTAAATTTCCAACTGGGCGAAAAATGTCCGGACCAGGATTCGAACCCGGGACCTCCTGGCTGAAGCCGCCAGTGCTCTGCCATCTGAGCTATTCCGGATGATTCTGATCGAAATTTTTCACACAGCTAAACTTGATGATTACAGCATCTGGTCTGAAACCTGGTTCAGCTCAACAGAATAAATCTCAGGTAATGGAACTCCAGAAATCGCTGGATACAAAATTACACTAGATTAATTTTAACACAATTATTCTAATTGGTAAACAAATCATATTAGATATGATTATGAATCATATTATTCTGGTCCTAATCCTGGTCCGGACATTTTTCGCCCAGTTGGAAATTTACATCTAATATGATTTGTTTACCAATTAGAATAATTGTGTTAAAATTAATCTAGATATTTTTGTTTTAATTATGACAGAAATTTTGCATGAATAAGGCTTTTAAATGAAAAGGAAATTTATATTCAAATATACTTTTGGAAGTTTCCCCAGGGTTAATCAGGCTCTTCAGATTTGGCTACAATTGATGTGTCACCATTTTGTGGATATATCAATTCCTCTTCCATATTTACATTGGTACATATAAAAGACTTAAAAACCATTTATTGATAAATCGAGTAGTTTAGTGCATTTCTAATGGTCACATTTCATGTTCTGCAGATAATAAATACATTTAAGTCCTCAAAAAAACTAACACTGAACATTCTAATAAGTTTTTATTTATCTTCTGTAATAGGTTTTAGAGTGCAAATGTATAGTTTATTTTAGTAATAATAAGTGATTTTTTTCTGATCAATTGTCTATCAGTGTGAATTATAAAAACGAACATGGAAAAGCTTTAACATAAGTACACTACATTTAAAATTTAGGTCATGTATTTCACTTTCTTTTATTATGTCTCTATTATTTTAATGTATTTTTTTAGCGTTTTATGAAATATACCTCTTTTGTAACCAAGCTCTTATCATATACCCTTCTAAATATTTATCACCTGTAAGTGCAGAAACTGTTTGCATATGCTAAGTAATTTTTTTCTTTGCTAGAAACTGAGTTTGTTGCAAAACATAATTTATCATCATTATATCCCTGCTGAAACTAAATTACAAATATCATCCATCTTGGGTTATTATGCGCATGACATAACATGTTTTATGGAAAATTATGTAAAAAACAAACAAGAAAAAACCACTTATATCTAAGAACTGAGATGTTTAGTATTAAGAACTAGAACATAATAGCAAACTTTTTCATGCGAGATAGCATTTTTAAAAGTAAAACGCACACATGTTTTGTTGTAAAAGAACGGAATTTTTTTTTACTGTTCTTCTTTGACTCTGGAGTTATACTCATTCTTCAAAAATGTTTATAAAATTGATTTTACGGCACAAATGTTCTGCAGCAAACAGCTTTAGTAGTACCGTAACATGTATGTAAATTTCTTTCAGTCTGAAAAGTATAACATTAAACTAATTTAATATTTGCTTAAAGTGATAAAAATTCATTTAGAAGGCAAAAAATACTTTAATTTATTCGCATTCGAAATGTTTCATTGCTCTCACAGCAACATTCTCAAGAATTAAAATGATAGAAATATTTTCGCAGAAAAATTTTAACTAACTATAAAAACTGGTAAACAAAAATAACGTGTACTCAAACATAATGCAATTAACTGCAATATTAAAAATGAATATTTGCGAACGTGAATTATTTTATATTATTGTTTCATTATTCTGTAGGGCGTATCTTTCCAAATTTTAGGAAGATCCATGGAGGCTGAATCTTTGCATAATATTCTTACTGCGAAAGAAGATCTCTATTGATTTTCGAATTATGTGGTGTATAACACGAATAAAATGCATTTCAAACAATTACTATTAATAAATCATGGTATAACAAGTCATGTTTTCTAAATTTAAGTTACTGATAAATGAAACCATATGAGAAATAATTATTATGTGTTTTTTTCATATGTAAAAAGATCCTTGCAAAATATATGCAATATCTAAAGCTGTATTTGATTTGTATATTTTTTGTGATTGTAAGTATAAATCTATAATTAACTCTGTCTGAGATAATCTCTATAATCTCAATAATGAATCAGCTGGTATATTTCATAAATTTTATACTAAACTAAAAAATATAGTCTCATAACATTGTCCTGAGTTATTACTTACAAGTTTTAGCCAACGCCAGAAAGTATACAGACAGGAGAAGAAGAAGTAAACTTGTTCAGAGTTCTGAAAATTGCTTCCGAGGTGTGACAATGATGCCTAATATGCTTTCTTTAACAAAGTGATGGACACAGAATTTTGTGTTTCACGAACAAACACAGAAAATTTCAAAAGACTAAAAATTTTTAATTCTCACATCTTAAGTGCATTCCTAAATTAGGATCATATTTAGAGTAATTTGAATCAGAATAAAAATAAATATTTTTAACATTTGCACTATCAAACAGATTTTTAAATCGTAATTAGAACAAACAAGTTGGAAATTGCTCGTCAAACGTGGCAAATGAGGTGCGTTCGTACTATAACTAGTTTTATAAATATTTTTTGCACCGCATATTGTACTGAATGTATATTTTAGTGCACTTCATAAGTGCCTATACATTTCATTCTGTTCGAAAGGCTATAACATCATTAATTTGCACTTGAAATAATTTTTTCGCATTGGGCGTAATATAACGGAAAAATTTTTGACGGTCCCTGTAATTAAACTGTACATCCGATTTTCATAAAATTTGAAATGACTCGACAAAATCTTGAAGCAAATATTTTTTAAAATTTCAGACCATTCGGAAGGCTGTAACATCATTAAAATGCACTTGCAATAATTTTTTTCCCATTGGTCGTAATGTATCGGAAAAATTTTGACTGTCCCTGTAATTAAACTATACATCCGATTTTCATAAAATTTGAAATGACTCGACAAAATTATGCAACAATTATATATTTTAAATTTCAAACGATTCGGTTGGGTACTTTTTGCTCTGTTATATGCGGACAGACGAACGGACAGACGGACGGACTGAACGACAACTATAGGAGCTACGTATTTATATAATTACGAACGCACCTAAAAACACATATTTTAACCCTCATGTCAATGACAGGGTACCCGGGTACCTTTTTTCTCTTTTCACCCCGTTTTCAGGGTGTTAATATCAAAAGAAACTAAAATCAATTTAGATCCCCATTGTCTGTAGTATTCACTGTCCATTACTATAATCAATTTAAAATTTGGATTTTTTTATTACTTTTTCGGGGCATTAAACATTTTTATACTTGTCATCAATGACAAGGGTACCCGGGTACCCATGCCAATTTTCTGTGAAAAAATACAGAAATTAATAAATTATTTAGATTTAGGTCCATAAAACTTGAATTTAATGTAAAATAAAGAGTTAGACATGTTTTTTTATGTAAAAAATATTTCATTTACGTGAAATTTTGTGGACAAGCTGTACAATAGCAAAAGGTGTACGAATGTACATCACATAGTGGCTTTCCACATTGTTTATAGAATTTTCTGATTTTTCTGCTCCGTTTTTGAGGTTCTAGCTCGCACATCTGACACAAACTGCGTTTATCCTTCTTGTTTCATCTCGCCTTAAGCTTTCTGGACTAAGTTCTGGACATGTGGCAGCTTCAAATACGGTCAAAGTTTTTTTTCAGTTTACTTTCAATTCCGGATTTGGCCGAAAAAGGTCTCATATCATGTGCATTTTGCGATTGATCTTGAATTGCTGGAAACCTCAAGATCTCACCTAAATCCCGCAATAACAGGCGTCGATTGTCTGTTTTATTAATAACCTTATCATTATTTCCAGTATGTATAATGTAAGTAGCAAGTGCTGCTATATCCACAATATAGAAAAATAATGCAAGTGGCCATGTGGTTGTACGCGTATGTGTTGTATATTTCCCCACTAATTTATCCATTATATCCTCTCCATATTTCGTTTCCTTATAAAACTGAATCATTTGGAGTTTATCATTCAATCCTGTGATGGTTTTATCATGATGCCTATCAGACATTAGAATGACAGCTTTATTCCTTTTTAAAACTTACGAACAAATACTTATGTCATCATGAAATCCAAATTTTGTGGATAAAACGTGCTCGATTACATACCCTTATTTCTTGGGGAATATAAAGTTGGTTTCTTTTCAAAGTGCCAACCATTGTGAGATTCCATTATAATAAATGTTTGCCAAAGAAAAATGTTGTCTATGTTGATGTTTTGTCCAGAGTCCTTGAATAGAGAGGCGAAGTCTTTCACAACACTTTCATCTTGGTTTATTTCAGGGTCTGTGCCTGTTTTTCTGGTGCATAGTTGGCCATTAAGAGGTTAATAATTGTTTTCATCACATGCCCACCATATTTTGATCCCACACATCGCCGATTTTGACGGAATATATTGAGGAATTTTTTTCTTCCTCGAAGAGGAAATAACTGCTCATCACCCGTTTACTCTTCCGTCGGTATATATTTTTTTTCCATAAATTAGGACATAGCATAGTCCATAAGTAACGAATTGCTGCAGCTTTAATATTTTGAAGACATTCCACTCATGTGTTCTGGTTGTCAAAACGAATAAATCTAAGAATAGTCAAGAATCGGTCTACACTCATACTTGCTGGATAAAACGGATATAGGTTTTTGACATTTCTAATGATCTTTGTTTGAATTGTTGAGACTTGAAGTACAGTAGAATTCCGCTAACCCGAAATTCCGGTTAATCTGAACCGATTTTATTTAACGGATAAATGTCGGGAAAAAAGTGTAGAAGTTAGATAGACAAAAAATGGCAGTAAAGCATGTTTTTTTTTTCTTCTTTAAACAGCTTGAAGAGAAAACACTCAACAAAATACTCAATAATGTAAAAGTACAATTTAAGTACACAAACATAAAATGAAAACGTGAACTCTAGGCCTACTGGCAGAAACCCATCTTTAAAAAACCTTGAATATCTGTTTGTTTGCCAGCACTATAAAATTATTTTCTAAAATGCAAAAAGTTTTTAATTAGGATGGTAAAAATTCATTTTTTCTTTCAACAGTTTGATTTCGCAAATTATCTACAGAAATTTTTTTCATACTCCTCGTCGACGTGTTGACTGAGCTATTTGGAGATTCGCGATTTTGAACCGTTTGTAATGGGTTGTTACGTAATTCCTCATACTGAAGTTCCATTGGATTATTATAAACATCAGGAGTGGTTAAACAAGGAATAATATTTTTTTCCGAAAGTCGTGCCGGATAACCCAGCATGCCGGACCTTAGGATGCCGGATTAGAGGATGTTTACTGTACTACTGAGTACTTATAACTCACATTTGTTTTAGCACGCACCTTTTCTTTTCTATTTTTATCGAGATTCCGGGTAATCCGAACAGGCACCGGTCCCAATTAGTTCGGATTACCGAGGTTCAACTTTAATTATTATTTATAAAAATGCGTCAATTTCCTCTTCTCTAAAGGTAAGCAGTTACACTGTATGAAATAGGGTGTTTCATGGGTTGCGTATTTTAAAACCGCAGCAGGTACCCGGGTACACCGGTCATTGGACACTAGGGTAAATTTTGGTCATTGACATAAGGGTTAAACAACATTTTAAGTAAATAATAAAAAAAACTATTGTTTTAACACTTTCTAACATACGAAGGTGGATCCAAAAAAAAAAAAAAGTTACGTGGAGCAGCATTTGAAAAATAATTATTATGGTGCGGATGTTTTTTCCTAGAGTGGAGACAGGTGGCGCTATTTTTCCTCTCAGGATATGCGGGTAAGTGGTGTTAGTTCGCAGACGCTTCAGGGCTATTGAAATTGTAAAACATTTAGAAAAGTGGTCAGTTTGTTCACTGTGACAAGGCTACACGTGACACCATCCATCATAAACGCCCTGGCATTTTGAGTGTTCCCATCTACCTCCTGCATGATAATGCCGAATCCTATTATAAAGTTCGAGTGAGAAGTCTGGAATCACCCCTCCCCCCCACACACACACAGGCACACACATACATCCCAGATTTGGTAACCAGAGACTACTTCTTTTTTCCAAAGTTGAAGGAACACTTATCTGGAACTAAGTTCTCTCCAGACAGTGATCTGAAAAGAGCTGCCGAGAACTGGTGCAATGGGGAGGAACATGATTTTTACAGAACCAAGTTAAATAAAATTGTCCTCCGTTCAGATATATGCCTAAATATATTTCGCAATTATGTGGAAAAGTCATCGGCAAATATGCCTCTTAATTCACGTATTTATTTTAAGTATATTGTTAATAAGTTTTTTTTTAACAGTCGTAACCTTTATTTTGGGGATCCATCCACATAGTTAAAAAAACTTTATGTCTTCGTTTATCAGTCTCCCTCCTGCAGCCTGCCTGCAGTCTAACTGTGCTCTAACTCTTCTAAATATACTCCGAATACCATGTAATTGTCATATTTATTCAAGTTCATTAAAAAGTTTTTAAAATTCAAAATACAGCGTGAGGCATTTACGTTTACAGGAATACACAAAATAATCGCATTACATTATGGTCTATGGGGAAAATCTTTGCCGTGCATTTTAATATTGTTATATTATTCCAAGCATATTAATATCGATTTACTTTTCCGGGGTACACTAAAACATGCTTTCAGAAGGGAAGGAGTGAAAACCATTCATCATTCATTTACAAAGTCAGAAAAGATAATTTGGTTACAGCTGTTTATAAGGAATAAATTCTGGAATTTCGTTTTCAGTTTCGGAACACATTTTAATGTTTAAGTAACTTTTTGCATACTACGAGATGCGTACGAATTCTATAGATCATATTGAGTGCTACAAAAAAAAACCACGCATGCATTACCTACTGTCTAAATGCATGAATATCTTAAGGCTGTTTTTTTAATTGAGTTATGCGTTTTTTAGCTCAACTATTTTCGTATATTATGAAATGTTTGTAAAGTATAAATGCATACACAGAGGTATGCAAGAAACATGATGCATTGCTTATTATGGATGGAGTGTTTTTAAACTACGTTTTCAGTTGTTATGAGTTTTCTAAATTATTTACATAGGATATCGTGTTTCACCTTATTCAATAGTTAAACTTCTCTTGCAATTATTCTCGAAAAATTGGAAAGTGTTTCATAATCGATGCCTGAAGCAAAAATTTTATTTTATGTTTATTTATGAATTTGATTAAAATTATAATAACGTTTAACACTCTTAACCTCTTTAGACCCGAAGATAAAATAATGCTACAAATACTCATTCATTGGTTTTTCACAAACAAAATGACATCATAGATGACAGAAAAAAACAAATGTCGTGAAAATGATCCTTTAGATAAATAGTAATTAAGGTTCACAAATATGGACCTAAAATTGCAAACCTTCGAAAGATATCAATTTAGTTGTCACTAACCTAAATTCACACAATCACAAATTGAAGGTCTTTAAATAAGTGAATGATACACAAGTCCTAAAAAATTTTATTGTAAATGATTTAAGTTAAATACTTATGAAAAGTTCTCACTTATTGGCCACAATGTCTTGAAAGCATTTTGCACAATCAGATGAAAATAACATTTGTTTTATGAGGAAATCAACATAGATGTTGCTATTTATTGGTTCGCATTTAAAGCAAAAAACGTTCAGCTAATAAGAAGTGAAGTCAAAATGTAAAAATACCAAAGAGTGTAGTTTTTATGAGGAAAAGAATAGAAGTCCACATATTTGGACACAGGTATCCAAGAGTTTAATAAATATTTCTAGCTGATGACTTAAAAAACTGTAAATATTGTTTTACTAAATTGAAATAATTTTTTCAATGTAACCAACTGGTCAATATTTTGACTACCAGTATTCCCAAAAGTATTTTTCAAATTATTTAATTGCAGCACTTATACGATTAAATAATAAGACAATTAATATTCGCTAATAACAGTAGCTAAAATATACACTGCTCAAAAAAAATTAGGGGAGCAAGCAAATAAGTGAAGAGAACAGTGCAAGACAGCCTTGTATGGGTATAATATGGATAGTAATGTGTATCAATGCGCAATACAGAAAAAAGACGCAAAAAATAATAAGGGAGCTTTTATTCTTTGAAAAGATGGAAAGAACATGAAAAGATAGTTTAGGGCAACAATTTGGTTTTATGTAAATGATAAAAAAAGTATGGTTTAGAAATGATGCAAGATTTTCAATATGGTATGTGGTCTCTTCGAATAGATAAGACTGCTGCACAACTGTTTTCCATGGATGTGATGTGGTTATCTATAAGACTTTGAGGAATACTGTTCAACTGCTCAAGAATTGCAATCTCCAAGTCCCAGAACGTAAAAGGAGGCCTTGAGCTCGCAGCAATGCGTTGTCTGAGCATGTCCCAAACATGCTCGATCGGGTTTCGGTCAGGAGAGCAGGCTGGTCATTCTATACGCTGTATTGTTTCATCTTCAAGCATATTTTTCACAAGACGAAATGTATAAGGTCTGGCATTATCATGCATGGAAAAAAAGAAACCACTAATGACTGCAACATAAAATACGACATGATGTTTCGGTATCTCGTCTGTATAACGTCGGACCGTCGAAGTGCCATTCGGAATGATATGCATGCCCGTACCTCCGCCTATACTGATTCCAGCCCATAGCATCAACCCGCCACACCTGTAATGTGATCTTTCACGAACGAATGTGGGATTATTTTGAGTGTCTCTTTCTCTTCATGCCAAAACACAACAGATGTTACATCCAGATTGAATGGGGACTCGTCTGTAAACAGAATTTGACTCCAACAACTTTGCCTCCAAACTCGATGTCCAGTTGCCCACATTCTTTGGGCCGTATAGTTGCTTGAGATCAACGGAATGCAGGCCTTTGGCTTACGTGCATACAGTCCATCCTAATGAAGCCTATTTCAGACTGTTTGGATGGACACTCTTCGTCTTGTAGCCAAGAACAACTATGTTTGCAGCAGAGTAGTATTGCTCGTTCCGTCTTGACGAGCTGTTAACTGGATATATCGTTCATCATTTTCTGTAGTAACACATGGCCGACCTTCCCCTTGTCGATGTCTACCATTCCGTGTGTCTTGGAATCAATTCCATAGCCTTGCATTGACACTTCTTGCGACCCCAACAGCGTCCGCTACACTTCGTTTTGTTTCCCCAGATTCGACTGTCCCGACAACACGCCAAGCCATGGATTCCGGTAAATCACATTTTTGTGACAGTATGAAGTAACCTTTTCTCAAAACACAAGCTGGGCATTTGAATTTTGCAGCTGAGATTCTGAAACAGATGTTTCTGAAAAATCCCAATTTCTACACGTATCTCCTTTTTCTAGTTTTTGACGTCATAAACTTTAATTTGCATGTAAAATTTTCTTTATCTGTTTTCTACTACGTTTTAAATTATGGATGTTTTAATTTATGTTACTTATCCGTGTAAATATTTGCGTAATTTTGTTAAAACCATGTGCTCCCCTAATTGTTTTGAGCAGTGTAGTTGGAACCCTGATTTTGCTATAAATTTCAGAGTTTCACAACGTTAATGAGTTAATGGCACATTTAACGCTTTCTAAATCCGTTTGAACAATCCTCATGAAAGAACGCATATATAATATCACCTGTGTTTTGTAATAAATGCGTAATGCACAAATGGTTATTAGTTCATGAGAGCCAAAACAAAGAATTCTTCATCCTATAATTGCTTACTGTATAAGTACCCTTCGGAGTAAAGTTTTAAGTAAATATCATGTACATTAATGGACATAAATACTACCGTCATTTGTTTTAATATACTCAATAGTAAATACAACACTAAATGCGAAATTAAGATGAATTATATTATTTCAATATATGCAATATTGGAAATAATCAATAACGGAAAATCAGTACAGTTTCAGGCACTTTCGGCAATGTGTTTTAAATTAGTCTTCCTCCTTGCTTTCTTCACCCAAATCATTACTGAACCCGCCAGTGTCGGCATCTTGTAGTGTATGAGCATATTCAAGACTTGATTTTTTAACTTCAGTTGTGGCGGCCAGTAAATCAGAAACCGTGATACGGAAGCAACACGCGCACTACGACCCTTGCGCCTACTTTACATTGACAGTATCATTGTGGGATGTTGCTTCGCTCTGTTTTTATAAAATAGTGTTTCGCATTTGTGGGTCGCGATTGTAACAGAAATCGAAGGACAGAATCGTCTTCATGATGTATGTAAAGAGAGCAAATACTTTCTTAATTTAAGTGCTCTTGGATGTAAGATTGGCTTTGTTTAAGTTGCTATATTCCGGAAAATCTTGAAGATCTGTTTCAGTTAGTTTAGTCCAGATCTCATTTTGCGAGCACATTTAACAGAAAATGTTATTAATCTTTTTGTTACATTATATTATGTGGAGAGAAAACCATTAGAGAGAGCAGTTCTAAGCGTTACACTGTAAAAAAAACACTGTAGATTTATCAGAACAAACTCGATCACAGTGAATGTGCTGTATCTTTCTTTAGTTTCCTGACTATATTAACATGAAAAATACAGCAGTTGCATAAAATTAACAGCACAATGTGCTGGCAATTTGGACGCATTTTTTACAGCACAAACTGTTGGCGTCCAAATTGCCAGCACATTGTGCTATTAATTTTACGCAACTACTGTATTTTCCATGTTAATATAGTCAGGAAACCAAAGAAAGATGCAGCACATTCACTGTGATCAAGTTTGTGCGCGAGATGAACAGTAGTTAGTACTGTAAAAATGTCGTTTTTTTACAGTATACAAGTAAAGCTGCCAAGCAAGTCGGGATGACTCCATTTTCGAGGAACGCATTTTGGACATTACTAGTTCAAAACTATAGTTAAAATTACACATGGATATATCCATGAGAGATTCGGGAAGCTGTTCCGGTGTGTCAAAATCGAGAACTCTCTTCTTTGCTACTATTCAGATATTGTTTAAAAGACTTTCAATATATTTTTCACACAATGATGTATTATCACTTACAGGGCGTAAAACTTCCAGAGCCAACTCACTGAATAACAATCCCGTAATATGAGTTTTACAGCATCGTTTTGGCGACGAAATATAGATTCCAGTTTCTATAAAGGCTTGAGTTTGAGATGCTTTTGGTACAGTTACGAGGAAGTTCTTACACTTACATATTATACAATACGTGTAAGAGTTGTGGCATCTGGTAGTGATAAATTTAAATTAGGTTGCTTTTTTGTGGTGTCGTCGGCAGTAGTCGTTGACGCACGATCTCTTATTTTTAACCACATAAGAAGAAATAGGAGTATTTCGAGCCTGAAGCACACGAAATGCATATGCTCTGCTTTTAGAGCACAACTTAGAACCATTCTGTAGATCGCAGTTTTTAGACCTTTTACGTATCGACATAACTTTTGTGTTAGAAAAATACGAAAATTATTATTTGTTTTTTGCCACGTTTTAAAACAATCACACTGACTTCCAGTAATAATTTATTATTAAAATTTTCAATAAATATTTACAACAACAGTTTTAGAACACAACTTTGACACAAATACTTTTTGAATGCAGCAAAACAAATCTGAACAGGCTCCGATAGCAGTGCAACTGATACTCGCCTTGAGAAATCTATATTACTCGCCCGAAATATATTTTTCTCCAATAGGTAGAAGCGTATACAGAACCAAAATAAAATAATGCTCATATGAAAGCTTTTAAAGTGTATTATCATTACAAATCAAAATTAATTTGGTTCATGGAACGCCTCTTAAAAAAAATAATTCAAAGACGAAAAAAAATGACAAAAATGTAAGAAAAAGCCGAAACACTCTATTTTCGGGCTATAATTTCTATGACTTACTCTTTTGTTTAGCACGTAAATGTTATATTATAAATATATATATATCTTTAAATATGCTTAAACATTAAAAAAAATTCGGAAATCGAAACTTTTTTACGCGTGTATGATGGGGGGAAAATAGTCCTTATCACCCCATCTCCTTTATGTGATTAGTAATAAGGGCTCAAGTAGTTCCTTAAGCCCTTAATGAACAACACTTATGGATACCACCTGTGCCTTAAGTCCTATTCATCTCTCTCATTAATAGAGATACATTTACGCACTTATTACATATTATAAAATACTGCTTCCTGACTCTGCATATGCACTTAACAGCATTTTGAAAAATATCTTCCTTATGCCCTTATTGTAGAACAGAGGCGATGTATAAATTGACATTTTACAAAATCAGTTTTTCTTGTTAATTAACAGAGTAAATAGCACTAAATTAAACCAAACTTATAGAAATATATACAACCTTATTTGAAATTTAATCTAACTTAATAATACTTAAAATTTTCAAAAAACTTTAGAGGCTGTTAAACAAATAAATAATGCGCTTGACATTAAATTTAGTTATTTTCTATTAAAAAATATGTATATAAATTTTAAAAAAAATCATAAGAGTAGTATTATTTTTATTGAATTTCGTCACAAATGATAGAAGAATTATTCCTAAATTCAAAGTACAAGGTGGCCATAATGAAACTGACAGTACTCAAAGTGTTCTGTAGCGCGATCTAATTGAGAGAATGACGCCAAATTTTGTAAGAAGATTAAACAAGACAGGGGACGAAAGATTCCGTGAAAAAAATTAGTTCAAAAAGTCACCGCAAGTGGAATATGTGGCGCTGTGTAACAAAAAATGAGTTTAAAAAATGTAGAATCGATACTGAAATAAAATTACTTCTGATTTAGCAGATGTAACGATTTAATTCAAGTTCAATACGGCAATAATACTCTCTTTTCCGTTACACAGCGCCACATATTCCTCTAGCGGTGACTTATGGAACTATTTTTTTTCCTTCGTTCCCCGTTTTGTTTAATCTTCTTACAAAATTTGGCGTCATTCTCTGAATTAGATCGCGCTACAGAACACTCTGAGTACTGTCAGTTTAATTGTGGCCACCTTGTAGATTACAAATTTTGCATATATTCGTTTTTAATGACAATTTCAATTTTACTTTATAACGGCATTAATTAATCGCCTTTTAGTGAAAAAATAATCTAAATTCCTGTCCTTTTCAGAGAAAACAAAAACAAAACATGAATGATCTTATAGTGGTACGGCTTTCAACACGTGTCGGCATCTAAATTATGTTAGTTGTGTTTAGCATATTGATCACTGGATCGACAGTATCCGTTGAAACAATTTAATAAAAATAATTTTTAGCAATATGAAATATACGACAAAATCAATTTTATTTAGATTCCATCGCATTAATCTTCCAAATTCTGTGAAGCTCTTTAAGTTTTTAATGAGATTAAATCTTTTTTTAATGATACCACAGTAAAAGTTATGTGGAGATGCACTGTGGATTAGAAAAATAGTTAAGAAAATTGGCATGTTGTGTTAGTTTTAAAACACGAGGGACTAGTTATTAATTTTTAAATTAAATGAATTATCTGTGAAAAAAAAATATTTTTCAGAAAAGATTTTATTATTAAGTTCTAAACAGGAAAAAAATATTGAAAGAGGATTGATTGAAAAAAAATTAAGAAATAAATTAAATTATGAGTGATGTTCTTTATCAAATTAAAATTTTTTAAATGCATATACAATATTAAAACCAGCTTCCTGGAAAGGAAAAAATCTATCAACGTCCTCGTGAAGATCGAACCTACATCCATCCAAAACCATGCGCATAACACAAAGACAGCGTATTTACCAAACATACCATCTTCCATCGAAGAACATTGGTTTATTTCGGAATCAATAAATTAAATTTACATGATCACATACTTTAATTTTACGTAGCCTTTTTGGGTAAAAGTTTTTGCCACCTGATGGGTAACGAAGATGCGAAGATAAAGTTGATTTTTTTTTTCAGAATATTGTTTTATTACCAGAAATACGTCACACTACTAAACAAACATTGAAGGAGAATTGATTGAAATAAATATCTTTTTAAAAGAAATAAATTAAATTGCGAGTGATTTTCTTTATCAGATTATATTAAAAAAATGGATATAAAATATTACAGCCAGCTTCCTGGAAAGGAAAAAAAATGACCAACGTCCTCGTGAGGATCGAACCTATATCCATCCAAAATCTTGCGCGGAACACATATATAGCGTATTTATCAAACATTGTTTTATTACCAGAAATACGTCACACTACTAAACAAATATTCAAGCAGACGTATTTACCAAACATGACATGCTTCCATCGAAGAACATTGGTTTATTTCGGAATCAATAAATTAAATTTACGTGATCATATACTTTAATTTTACGTTGTTTTGTTGGATAAATGTTTTTGCCATCTGATGGATAGCAAAGATAAAATTAGGTCAATTATAGCACAGGAAATGTGTTTAAATACGATTGGAAGATTTGAACATAGTAAATATACAAGGCAAGTGAAGTAAAATATTGTAAAACGAAATATTATTTGATTTAATTATAGGATCAAATCTTATTCGCAAGCACTATTTTTTATACGTAGATTTCTACCAGAAAAATACATTTTGAAAGATCACACTATTATTTTCAAATCTAATGCATGTAAAAAGTACACAGATTTACTTAACGATTTAATCAAAGAAAATATGAGGCTGCACACACAAATAAAGTAAAAATGTGTAGTAAACATTAAAAGAAATATTTAAATGAAATATATCTTTTCTTCAAGTAAAATAACGACGTTTCTTAACGTATCCAATATCTTTTAATTTTTTCTTTGAATTAAATTATGTTTCTTAGCAGCGTAGAGGGAAGGAGCATAGAATCTTTTTGTAACTTACGTTGAAGATCACAGCTCTTGGTTACAAGCACCTTAAAGTGAAATACGAATTCCACTAATAAAAGCAGAAAATATTTCTTCCATTTCTTTTTAAAGCTTTAAAAACATGATGTGTTTAAGGTATTTTCTTTAAGATGAAAGGAGCAGCTGAATATTGTGATATCCATTGAAGAAAATTGAACAGTTCTTTCAAAATATTATTAACATTTTAGCCTTAAAAAGGTGCGAAGTAACTTTTACAAAATCTCCATTTGAAAAGAATTTGTATTTCTGGTAAGAACTTGAAAGATGCTTTTACGTTGACGAAACTCGACAAACATCATTTAAAACATTTATGCATCTTTAAAAAATGACTCTTACTCATCGTTATATATAAAAAAAAAAATAAAGATGATGATGAATACATTTGAATAAATATTAAAAATTCTTTTAATTTCTTCTAATATATTTTTCAAATATTTCGTACTTATTTTTTTATGAAAAAGCCAAAGTATAATTTCTTAATAGAAGCATATTATAGCTATCTTCTTTTTAAGTATTAAAAGAACATCTTAAAAAAAACATCAAAAACTTTTACATGCGCTAGGCCTTTCGAAAGATCTGAGTCTTTCTTCGTCAGGCGCAAGGAAGACGTGCTTCTACTATTAAAGCAGCAGCAAGACAAAAGCAGTCTTGCTGCTGCTTTAATAGTAGAAGCACGTCTTCTTTGCGCCTGACGAAGAAACACTCAGATCTTTCGAAGGGCCTAGTGCATGTAAATGTTTCTGATTGTTTTCTTTTAATACTTATTGATTCACACCAGTTTCAACTTATTTGCTTTAACTTCTTTTTGTATATAACTAGCTTACCTACCCAGCTTTGCCCGGGAAAGGAATAATAACTTTAAATTTATCCAAAATCGTTATTGTTGGAGGCCCCACTGCTTTCGGCAGCGGACATTATAGGATTTGTATCATATTAAAATTTAAACGAAAACTTATCCATACGCGCCTAGACTTAGGGGCTAAATTGCCTTTGATAGCATATATCCGGACGTTCTACGCTAATAACAAGTTCGAAACTGCTGCGGTCGTCCGATGGCTTCAGCGCCCCGAGCCAATCCCATCTAGAATTTCGATGTCTTTAACCCTTAAATGCATGGTGTGGCTTTTCGTCAACATACCCAAATTAGGCTTTAAAATACTATTAGAATAACATTGAAGCTATAATGCCTAATGTTGCCAATACAATACATTCTGAAAAGATTATTAAATCGATTTTCAACATGTAGATGGCAATACTTGTCCTGTTTAAGAATAAAGATAGATTTATTTTTTCAGTTGTTGCTACTTGTTCTTTTTGTTTTGTTTGGGGGCTTGCGAAATACACTATTTTGACCTGCAGTAAGCAAATGAAATTTGTTTCTTATTATAGTCCCTAAAATTCTTGTGTGTTTAATATTATAGAATTTCATCAAGGCAAATTATTTTTTCAATTAAACACCAATATTGCCGATTAGTAACAAAGTGTTTTTTAGCCGTAAACTATACTTAAAACAAAATATGATTTTTTTTAAGTATTTTTCCCATGATTTATTTAAAAAATGAAAGCTGAAAAACATTATTACAATGATTTTTGAAAAATCAGGCATCTAAGGTTTTAATGTAATGAATTTCCCTTTTAAATCTGTCCGGTTAACATTTTCCATTTTTTTTTCTTTTCAACCTAGCTTCTGCTGGGCAAAAGGGACGTACTAGGGACATCGGAGGGATACGCGGAACGCCGCGCTCCACCTGTCCGTCCAAGGTCACTACCTACGTCCTTTTTTCCGAGACTCTTGCGGAAGCCAGAAAGGAAAAGAAAAGAAAAAAAATTGAAAATTTTAAACAGGATAAACTTAAAGGGTCTTGTACCTTTTAAAGGCATCGAAAATTAACGAAAAACTTCAACGTTTGAATTAATCTATCTTCAAAACATTTTTTATGTATAAACATGGATATTGATTAAACAGATTGTGCTGTGTAATATGCTAGCATTAGAAATTTATTAGCCTTTTACAGAATTTGTGTATTGTTGAAATCAAAATAGCTCTTTTTTGTACTCCATAAGTCATTGCGCGCATGATAGCTTGAGAAAGTATGTATGGATTGTCATGAAATTTGGTAAAGATACTAAACAAATATGTGTGTTTAAAATGAACTACTTTTAAGTATTTACAATGGTAATATTTTTAGTTATGACAATTCTATATTATGATTCATTAAACATACAAAATTTTTATTTTTTTTACAAAAATATATTTTTATATAGTTAATGAAATAATTTCGGCCTAAGAGTAGTTCATTTTAAACACACATATATGTTCAGTATCTGTAACAAATTTCATGACAATCTATACATACTTTCTCAAGATTTCATGCGCGCAATGACTTATGGACTAAAAAAAATAGCTGCTTTGATTGTTTGACACATTCTGTAAAAGGCTAATAAATTTCTAATGACAGCATATTACAAAGCACAATCTGTTTAATCAATATCCAAAATTTCATGTTTATACATAAAAAGGTTTTGAAGATAGACTAATTCAAACTTTGAAGTTTTTGTTAAATTTTTTTATATGTGTTTGATTTCCTAGCCTGACAGAGGACAATAACCATTTTTACAAATGGGATACATAAAGGAAGGACACGGACAGGGTGGGAAAAAGTGTATATTATTCTTAATACCGCAAAAATGCTGGGATAATGCAGGACTGTGCTGAGTAACTTGTTTCACGCATCATGTCAGCTGCTGAGGAAGTACGGGACACGTCCGGTATTTTCGAGAACATTAGATCTTCCATGCGCCGAAGATTTGAAGCTTGCACCACACTGTAAAAAATCTGTAAAGTTACTAAGAATTTTTTAGGAGACTGGGATTCCTATAATTTCTTTTGTAATGGCAACAACAAAAATTCATGTAACAGTTACCTTTGCGCTGTAAATCAATAACTCTGTAAGGCTACTAAGAATTTTTAAGAAACTGAGATGCCTAGTATTTTTTTATGTAACTGCAACCCGGGTTACAGATAAAATTTTAGTAAAATTACTGTTATTTTAGTAGATTCTTTTGTAAAGATTACAGATTTCTGTAGCTTTACAAAAACGAGTTTTGAAGATTTGTATCTTTTTCTGAACAGTGTACACAAAAAATTTTAATAAGAATACAGAATTCTGTAACTTTATATTTGTAGAAT
This sequence comes from Maratus speciosus, assembly GCA_963932465.1. NCBI lineage: Eukaryota > Metazoa > Arthropoda > Arachnida > Araneae > Salticidae > Maratus > Maratus speciosus. The sequence continues at coordinate 103,942,970 of OZ010795.1, read as the reverse complement.
TACATCTTTTTTTTTTTTTTTTACAGTTTACGGCCCGGATCGTAATATCGAACATCTTCTTTGATGATGATCGTTCTCTCTCTTTTTGTTCTTATTTCTTAGTTTTTTGCTCTACTAAGAATTATAAACATGTTTTCTCACCCTGATCGTGGCCTTCCTTACTTGTGTTTTGTGTTGTCACTATCGCGCCAGGAAAGCGTTTCCGACCATGCATTGCTATATAATTTCCCAACCTCTTGTACTATATCTCTCCTAAAACTTTGTAACCGCTCTGTTGAAACAGCCTGTACATTATTCAGCTTTACTAAAGCAAGATACTTGCTGTACAATACGATTTGCATTTCATTTATCATTCATTTACTGGGACATGCAAAAAATTTCGGATACAGTACTGAATCCGAAGTATTAGTCTATTAGCGATAATTTCAGGAAATGCGTTTTCAGTTATGATATGCATTTTTAAGTTTAACTAATTATTTCATATTACTGGGTATGTATAAATATCTTATATCATATACAGAGCTACACAAAAGAATACATAAGCATTACTGAATACAGTAGACTCCCTCAAATCCGCACAGCTTGGGACCAGAGGTTGTTCAGATTTTAGAATTTTGCAGATTTCTGGTCATTGTGTACATTTTTTAAACAGTAACTTTAACGTAATAATGAAATCAAAACTATAGTGTATGCTACAATATAGTAAAACTAAGGGGCTCGGCCCCCTACGAGCTACACTCGCCGGCCCCCGTTCAGACACCACAGTCTCTAAAAGCACGCTAATAAGATTGAATTATAATTTAAAAAACAGTGGCGATCTCCCTATAAATGGGTTTCTAATCCTTTTTCTTCCATTGGAGAATTTTAAGGAAAAATCAGCTGCTGTTAAAAGATACAATGGCTGATTTAGTCTTTCATTAAATAAAATCAGTTAAACATTTCAAAATAAGCTAATATAAAAAGCAAATCTGTATCAAAATGCAAATATATTTTACAAATACCAATGCCTTCTTTTGACGGAAACACCACAGGAGGCTAACGAATCTTAACTAAACCATTTAATCAATTTCTTTATTTACTGCTTAACAGATTTTTCTCTTTCAAATCATATTTTTGTTGATGACACTTCATTTTCAGCTTGTAATATTTGTTATTTTTATTACATTACTAAATAATCGCTCGAAAGCAGTCTAAACGCGTTCAATAAAATTAATATTAATCTTATTAATATACTCTCAAAATATCAAATAAATGTCTCGCGCAATTTTTAAATTTAAACTGTTTTGCAATATTACTTTTTGTTCATTTTACTTAATAAGTGTAATGTGACGTAAATGTAACGTAATTTCTCTTATTTAAGACTTCTAACGCATGTTAATGAATTTATTATTTTAGAATATCCTTATAAAATTCACATGTAAATATAGTTTTTATGAAGTAATTTTCAATAAGTTCCTACTTTTCACACGTAATTATTTAATTCTAATTTGAAAGTTTTTTTCTGTTTATAATAGTCACGTGTAAATAAATTTTTAATTTGAAGCAAACATTATTGTTTGCGCTGTTTATACAGTTGGCAACATGTTAAATTAGTACAGTTTTCTAAAATAAGTAAAAAAATCTCCCGAAATGCTGAAAATTTAAATTTAAAATAGAAATAAAAGCTCAAAAATGAGTCAAATTTAAAAAATAAATGCATTCTGCACACCGGAAAATTATAACGTATAAAATGATCTAAAAATGATTAAATTCCGATGTAAAGTTTTTGCTCCTATAAAACTTTTTTAAAGGAACGACTTTGTCCAACATTAGCATTAAATATCTCTTAAAATAATTCTTCAATTTGAAAACTGTCTACATCAGCTTGTTTATCAAACATTTCTCTATAATACCGCCGATTTTCATATTTTTGTATGCAATATTTTTCTTAATATTAACGGAGAAAGACCTCCGGTCACAAAAAATTTAAAACCGGCGGCGGTGACAGCGTAAGTTACTGTTTTTTAGAATAGAGAGATATTAAAATAATAAAAATTAAGATAATTTTGAAAATAATTAAATTATTAAAAGTAAAAGTCAAGTAAATAATAATGCATAATTAAATATGCTTAATAAAGATGAGATAATTTTTTCTTAAATTAATCAGTGAAGCTTGCCTCATAAAGGTACAGTATTAATTCATGCCAACATCATAAAATAAGGAAGTTTAATTTTAGGTTTAGCCAGACGTAATGGCCAAAAAGGCTTGATTAATACATAAATGAATTTGGTAAAAAGATTGCAATCACCAATGATGTCAGCAATATCTTTAATTTTTTTAGAAATAAATTTATACTATTCCAGTTCAGTCCCATTAATGAAAATTACATATTAAAATGCATAGGGAATGATATTTTTAAAAAAATCTCACATTTTTTCCTTTTACATCTGAGCTGAAAGGTTCATTGTTTACATTTGCAATGATGTGCGGATTTTAGGCATTTGTGGATTTTAGGGTTGCAGATTTGAGGGAGTCTACTGTATTAGCGTGAATTTCTTAAAGATGGTTTTTAAGCTGAACTATATTTAGCATACTAAGAGATGTTTATATAATCATATACATAATAATAAAATCATATACAGTAATAAAATAATATACAGTATTACATAAAGAACGGGATAAATGACCGCTTATGCATGACAATTTCTAAAAGTGTGATTTCAGTAGTTTTAAGCGTGTTTTTTCTTGAATTAAATTTTGGCTTAATACGTGGCTTGTATAAAACACTGTAGGTGACATACAGCGCTGTACAGAAGAATTCAATATTTTTCCACAAAAAAGTTGACGCACTTTTCCGGGTATGGGCGATAATTGCAGAATCCTTTTTTTCAAATAAGTTATGGGCTGCCTAAAAAGATTACGTAAGTTTCATACTTACCTTTTTAACCCTTTATGCCTCGTCGGTACTTCAAAGTACCATTAAAATAACTTGCTATAAAGCTCATTTAATAAATAGATTATTAGTAATATAGTAAAGTGGGGACACTAAAGTGGGGATAGTAAAGGGGGCTACTTTTCTTCTTTTAAAATGTACAATAAAGCAAAAAACTATAAACTAAGTACCAGAAATCTTTAATCAAACCCTTTAGAGTCAAATTTCTATGTTAAACAAGTTAAAGCAGGCATAATTATTTTCCCAAACGTCCTTTTTTAACACCATTTTTTATGTGCTGGGTAGGATGCCGCATGGGGTGTGGTACAGATGCCGCATAGAGAAAAAAGCTATGCTGTTTTTTTTTTTTTTTTTTTTTTTTTTTTTTCAAGTAAATCACATTTTTAGGTGCGTTCGTAATTATATAAATACGTAGCACCTATAGTTGTCGTTCAGTCCGTCCGTCTGTCCGCATATAACAGAGCAAAAACTACGCAACCGAATTGTCTGAAATTTGAAATATAAGATTGTTGCAAAATTTTGTCGAGCCATTTCAAATTTTATGAAAATCGGATGTATAGTTTAATTACAGGGACAGTCAAAAGTTTTTCTTTACATTACGGTCAATGGGAAAAATTATTGCAAGTGCATTTTAATGATGTTACAGCCTTCCGAATGGTCTGAAATTTTAAAGATATAATTGTTGCAAAATTTTGCCGAGCCATTTCAAATTTTAGGAAAATCGAATGTATAGTTTAATTACAGGGACAGTCAAAAGTGTTCGGGGAATGGGAAAAAATTATTGGGAGTGCATTTTAATGATGTTAAAGACTATGCACTTTATGAAGTGCAAAAAATTATACATTCAGTACAATATGGGGTGCAAAAAATAATTATAAAACTTGTTATAGTACGAACGCACCTCATTTGCAACGTTTGACGAGCAATTTCCAACTTGTTATTTCCTCAAACTACTTAAAATGAAAATAAATAATAGTAAACTTACATAAATTATATATATCACTAAATTGTGAAAAGTCTAACGAAACTGCAAAATTGTTATTTTTCTATTAATAATCTTCAAATATCAAAAACCTTTAAATATCTTAATACAATCAGTAGAAAGATTTTTAATTATAATACATTTTCAAAAAATACATCTGTACCAAGTACTTTTCTGTGTAAATGCAATGACCCCCCTTTTTAATAAATACCTAAATAATGATCATGGACATATAATGACTGGAAATCTTAATACTGTGAAACATTTTAAATTGAAAAAATTAATGGGTTATGGTACTAAATATAGACTTCCATCTAAATTTAACGTAAATTCTATTATAAAACAGTTTTCATATGGTATTTGTATTTTTATTTATAAAATTTCAATCTCATACAATAAACCTATTGAATATTTTAATCAATGGAAAATACTAGTTATTGAAAAATTAACTACGGCTTTAAAATATAATATTTCGGATTTGGTTACTAATAACAAAAAAGCATTTTTTCCAGCAAATTACTAAATTATAAAAAGACTATGTTATTACATATGTAGACAAATCTCCTAATAATTATGCAATCATATGTAAATCTTATCAACTTCTTACATCCTGTATTTCTTCTAATAAACCTTTTCAAAAAACTAATGAAAATGTAATAGTAAGCAATGGTAAAATTCAAAGTTATTATAAACTTTTAAATATTTTCTCTACTAACATTAATTACCCTTATTTATTTATTATACCCAAATTTCATAAGAAACCAATTAAATTTAGGCCTGTAACTATTGACAATGCATATAATAATTTAGCCAATAAACTTCTATTAAAAATCCTCAGTCAAATATATATACTTACTACAACCGCTGATAATACACATTGTGTAAAAATTAGCTATCAACTCGTCAATTTTAGGAAAAATCTTAAATGTGTAAACAATATAACGACACATGATTTGTAAGATCTTTTTAATAATGTAGATTTATTAGATCTACATAATATTATACATGCATTATTTAAAAAGTATCATAATAAACTGGATTTACCATTTAATATAGATATAGCTTATTTTAAAACTTTAAGAAATTTCATTATCTATAATAATTATATTTTACAAGATAACACATTATATTTACAGAACGTCGGCAGATCACAAAGTGAATGTACATCCAGTTTATTATCTGATTTATACTTATATCACTATGAAAGTAACTTTTACTAATAGTAATCTATATTTATATCGTTACATTGATGACATAATTTTAATAGCCATTGATAAAACTAATATTTCTCAATTTCCAGTAGATTATCCTACTAATTTAGAATTAACGGAAAACCTCCTATCTAACTATACAATTAACTTTTTAGATCTTATAATTACAATAAAAGAAAACAAAACAATAACTGAACTCTATGACAAACGTAAAGAATTTAAATTCAAAGTTAATACATTTACTAACTTTAAATCTTGTCTTCATAATTCTGTATATCGTAATATAATCCTCAATCATTTATATAGAATAAAGTGTTTGTTTTCTTCTCATCTAATTAACAACAAAGATAATAAGTTAAAACTGGTGTGAATGAATAAAAACAAAAAAATCTTCTTAAAAACACCATCAAAAAAAAAAAGATGGTGTTTTAAGAAGATTTTTTTGTTCTTAATTAACAACAATATTAAAAAACTAATTTATGATGCAATAAATCATGGTTTACAAAAATATATATATATATATGTTCTTTAATATAAAATTAGTACTTAAATGATCTTAAAAAACAAATTAATACAAGCGTAAAAAATATTACAAAAAATATACATATAAAATAAAAAAATAACTATAAAAAAATAAAATTTGTAAAATAATAATAAAAAATTATTGCAGGACAGTTGGGTGGGTAGATATTAGAGTACGGAGGAGGATGGCGTTGTCTGGTTAATAAACAATGGTTAATTTATTAGTTTAAAAAATGGGGCATTTGATTTATAACTACATTGCTAATACAAATTTTATAGCGGACATTGATTCGATGCTTTTATATGTATAATGGTGTAGTTATATTTACATATTTATCAATTCATATTAAATCTATCCATATTCATTAATATATAATAACGTTAATGATTAACTAGTATTTAAATTTTAGCCTACTCAGGACAATATCATATTATTTTCTAATACATAGTATACTATCTTAAATGAGAATAAAATGCATAATGAGTGTATTTGTTATACGTAATGCTATGATAGCATGGAATTTAATTTGGTAATTTGTTCTTTATTTTTCTTCTATTCTTTATAATCTTGGTTTATTTTGAACTTAATTGGTGTTCAATGGTTTATTTTATGGTTTTATGTGTGTGATAGTCCCAAATTCATATTATTTAGCTAATTTATGGCTAATATGAAGTTGAAACCACACATTTTATTTGTGGAATTTAAGGCATTTGGATCCCGAAGATTCTGTCTAAGTTCTATTACTTTCCATTATTCCATTTCTGTTATTCAATTTCTGCTGTTTTTTACTGTGTTTTTGGAATCTATTTTAAGTGGGTTTTTTTTTTTTGGGGGGGGGGGGGGGGACTGTATTTGTTAATGTCATTTTATTCATAATTTTACAGTTTTTGTTGGTGGTTGGTTATGTTTATTTAAAGGTTATATATATATATATATATATATATATATATACATTGGTTTCCAAAAATTAAGGAAAAATCACAAAAACAGCGATAACTCGTTCAAAAAAGAACATATACGTATGAAATTTGCATATGTTGTTATTTAAAAGATACTGAATAAAATTACAAAATGCAAATTAGTGGCGTTGCAACCGAATTGCGTCATCTGTGAGGAGCATAAAAATGCATGCTAGAGAGTACGGCTGCTGGGGTCGCTGTGATTATGATAGAAGATAACTGAAATAGCCAATTCGTTAGTATGACCTCGAGGTATCATTTGTCAGCGTAACTGCAATATAGAGCTATTGGAAGATTGGATGTAGGTCAAAGTCAGACAGAGGTTGCCAGGTGGCTAAATCTGAGTCTTTCTGTTGCTAATAGGCTTTGGAAATAATTTTAATCTACTGGTTCGGCTCCCAGAAGGTTTATTCAAGGACTGGCAAGAGCTATGACAAGCACCGATGAGCGATATTTGCGGTTATGTGCTCGAAATAATAGAACAGCAACACCCTCTCATCTGAGATTCTCTATTGCTGCAGCCACTGGAAGGTTGGTATGAAAGTCTACTGTGCGTAAAAGGCTTCATAAAGGTGTTTTTTATGCGATGCAACCAGACATTTGTGTGCCGCACACTTCATGTCACTGGAGGGAACGCTTAAGGTGGGCACGTCAACATGTCCACTAGACAGCTCGTCAATGGAGGCGTGTTCTCTTCACGGATGAGTTCCAGTTCCGCTCCAAAGCGATAGTAGGAGTTGATTGATTTGGAGAAACCATGGAACACGCTACCATCCATCACGCACTCGTAAAAGAGATTCGTATGGAGGAGGCCGTGTCTGTGTGTGGGATGGTATCTCTTTGGGCGGATGTACAGACCTCCACGTCTTTCCACGTGGAACTGTGAATGTTCACGTCTATAGAGATGACATTCTTGATACTTATGTGCCCCCTCATGCCGGTACAATAGTAAATGATTTCCTGTTACAGGACGATAACGCTAGACCGCGCAACGCTCACATTGTAGAAGATTATCTTCAGCACCAAGCAATTCCGCACATGGAATGGCCAGCTCAATAATCACTGGGCTTCTATTCCATCGAGCATGTTTGGTATGCCTTAGGAAGATGTGTCGCTGCTCTCAATACCCCTCCTCCGACCCTTGCCATGCTTACAACTGCTTTACAAGAGTAGTGGCTCGCACTTCCTAGCGAACTTATCGATCGCATAATTGACCGTATCACACATCGCTGTATGTGCTGCATTGCTTCTAGGGGTGATCATACTCCATATTAAAGGTACTTTTCCTATACCAAACTGAATCATTTATTTTGTTTATTTTATAGTTTTGTTAATTTTTGAAACACCACAATCGTCTGGTAATTTCTTTTAATGCTGTTTTATACCCTACTGTGTGTTGTAAATTGTGGATCAGTTTTATTAAAATCTACTTGTAACATTTTGAGTAATCACTACTTTTGTTGTTTTTACTTAATTTTTGGAAACCAGTGTATATATATATATATATATTTATATCTGAATTTTGTCAAGGTGTAACTCTCAATCTTTTGAACCGATTTGGATGAAATTTTTCATATGCATTGTACGTACATTGTCTCGACCGAGTTCCTTGGCCAGCTTGATCCGCCATCTTGTTTCAAAATGGTGGCCATTTAAATTTTGTGGACACTTTTGGCAATTTTTAGATTTTTAGGTTTCCAAACTTTCTGTTTAAAATGACATGTGTTGTTAACTTACACTGTGTGATTCTTTAAAATATCGTTTAATGTTTCTAATATTCTGTTTCAAATTATGCATAAGAGTTTTATTTTGTAAAACGTAACATTTTTTATAAGCATACATTGTTAGAAAACATTAAAAAATTTCAAAAATTGAAATGACCGCCATTTTGAAATAAGATGGTGGATGAATCTGGCCAACGAACTCTGTCGAGACATTAGTATATCCTATGCCTATCAAAATTTTCCTTCAAATCTGTTGAAAAATTCGAGAGTTAGAGCATAACAAAATTATATATATAATATATTATAAATATATATATATAATATGGATGTATATATATATATATATATATAAATCAGTATTTCAACGGAGCGTGGTTTTAGCATCTGCGGATCGTGATCGGCGAAAATATAGCAAAATTTTCCGAAGTGTTTTCTTTCGTTCGGCTGCAATAGGTAGCTTTTTACTTTTTGTAATGAAAGCTACCTAAAAGCGTCTACAATTTTTGCCACCGCTTTATTACCGGATATGCACGCATTGCTAAAAAAGTGACTTTTAATGCGTTATGTGCTGTTTGTTTTATTACTTATTTAGAAATTACAATTCATTGTATGAAAAAGTGAAATTCCTGTTACTGTTAGCAAATATTTCATAATCTATGTCTGATCCATGATTTTTCGTTCTTGTTATTTTATTTGTTTGTTTTATATATTCAATTATTTATTTTACTTCCAATTTGAATAGCAACTTTATTATTCTAGTGAGGATTTCAAACATTTTTTAATAGAAAGTAATCATAATTTTCGTAAGATTTCACATGATTAAAATATACACTAAATTTTTCAGTTATTCAAATAAAAAAACTGTTTTCTTTCTATTAATACAATTAAATTTTGTGCATGTCTGCAAAGTTTAATTCAAAACTGAAGCAAAAACTTTTATTTATGATGAGCTTTAATTTAATCTTTCAAGGCACTAGGATAAAAATAATTAAAATTTCAAAAATAATTGAAATTTCGGATACAATTATGTATTATATTGTTTTCCATATTTTTACACTTTATAAAATGTTTAATGAAAAAAAAATAGAACTCATCAGATTAAAGAAAATTGTAACTACTCTGTATGTAAATGTGCAAATTTCGAATCACAAAAGAACCTTGTAAAAATTAAATTTTCTGATATTTTTCTAAATTTTGATACATAATCTAATTATTTATTTTTAAAAACAAATAGATTCAAATATTTAAAAGACATATATTTTTTTTTTTGTTTTCTCCTTTTTTTTAGATACATTTTCATTTATTAAGAATGCAAAATATAAATGCAAATATAATTCAGAAATGAAAGCATAGGTTATGTTTATTTTTTTTAATTGTGATATTCACTGTTGTGGTTTACTATTTAATCTTACAACGCTTTAGATATTTACATTTAGGTTAGTGATTTTTTTAAATAACGAATAAATTTGGAAATATTAAAGAATCAAAAAACAAATGACCGCAAATTCTTTCAAACTGAGTTTCACAAATATTTATATAACGCAGCATTTTCCTGAATTTCTTATTTACGTTCCTAAATGCATGCTGTTAATAATTGCAAAAAATATTGTGTACAGCCATTACACAAACTTTGTTTTTAAAATTTAATTTTTGAGTTTATATTTCTATGCATACCATGAACATAAAGCATTATTGCATATTATTATAGCATTGACATAAAACTTATATATAAAATAAACTGTCAAGTGCGAGTATTACTCGCACACAGAGGGTTCCTTACAATAAGTATATTCATTAATAAATGTTCCTTACAATAAGTATATTAATTAATAAATGTATTATTACAAACATATCTTTGCTAAAAGAATAATAAGACATTGTAAAAAAATAAAAAATATATATATATACACAACAAATGGTTGGGTACTGTATACAGGGTGCAAAGGAAAGTCCCTTAAAGATAAAAATACTTGCGAACGGAGGGAACTACAGCTATGCAAGTGAGTTAACGGTATTGTAAAGCGACTACGCCCGATTTAATGCAAACGATAGCACCGCCCCAGTGGCGAAATTTGGAAGATAGCCTTTGCAAATCGAAAACGAAAAGAGGTAGAGCAAAATTTCTAATTAGAGTGTTTTAGAGCATCAATTAATTACTTCGAAACGACATTTGGTTTACATGGATAAGATAAATCTTCGCCTGTATACTCAAAAATTTCCGAAATCGATGCACTCTATTTTGCATAAACGTTTGAATGGAATAGCCAGAAGTATGAAGAAATACGCACAATTTATAGTAGAAATACGTACTTATCTCAACACATTTTGATAACATCACTCAAAAAAAAAACTGTCTCACACTGATAAAAAGTTAATATTCAGTATGTTCGAAAAGTTCACCGTTGCTTACGATACACATTTATATTCGTGAGGGAAATTCTGCATGCACATTTCTCCGCATGGGAATTCTACTGCAAGCCTCTTCAATACGACGACATAGATTTTACCCTTTCAAGGGCGGTGGCTAGACGGTCTAGCCACCTAATTTTATTTCCAAAACGGACAAATGGCACAAAGACTATTTTAATAAATTTTTGCTTTTGTAATGAAAGTGCAAGTTAGCTGGATTTTTATTTTCTAAGAAATTTGTTTGAATATTCTGGTGCCAATCAATTATTTCATCAGTCTATGAACAGAATTATTCTTCCCCTGGAAGGGTTAATATAAATTTTTAAATGCATTGGAAATTAAATTTTTACAGCACAGTACAACATCACAATCTGCAATTGTGCACTGCTGCAATTCCGGAATGTGAATAGGCAAAGTAGAATCATCACTCATCGATTTCGTACATTTTTGGGTATGCAGGGGACGATTTATCTTATCCGTGTGAACCAAATGCTGTTTCGTACTACTTAATTGATGCTCTAAAACTTTCTAATTGGAAATTTTGCTCTATCTCTTTTCGCTTTTGATTTGCAATGGCTATCTTCCAAATTTCGCCGCTAGGGGTGCTGTTGCCGTTTGCATTAGGTCGTGAGTCGTCACTTTGCTATGCCGTTACCTCACTTGCATATCTGTAGCTCTCACCGTTCGCAAGTATTTTCAGGTTAAAGGGACTTTCCTTTGCACCGTGCATATATGCATGTATATTTATATAACATACTTGACAAAATCTGAATTTGTCAAGGTGTAACTCTGAATTTTTTGAACCGATTTGGATGAAATTTTTCATATGCATTGTAAATACTATTGTCTCAACCGAGTTCCTTGGCCAGCTTGATTCGCCATCTTGTTTCAAAATGGCGGCCATTTAAATTTTGTGGACACTTTTTGTAATTTTTAGATTTTTATGTTTCCAAACTTTCTCTTTTAAATGACCTATCAGTGGCGTATCCAGGATTTTATTTCGGGGGGGGGGGGGCTGCCTTAAATTTCCATAATGTTCTAAATCTTACGAAACATGTTGAATTGTGTTTTAGACAGAAATCATTTTTGCCAATAAGGCCGTAGCCAGAGAGGGGGGAGGGAAGAGGGAGGGGGTACTTTGTTCTGAAAGTTTGAAAAATTCGATCATCAGTCCAAAAATTCAGACTTAAAAAAAAATATCGCGATTTTTTACAAATGGTCGCTGAAAAAAAATCAATTTCGCCAATCGTTCGCAGGAAAAAAATCTCCACTTTCCTTAAAGAATCAAGGAAAAAACCGGAATTTTGTCATAGGGCCGCGGATAAAATGCGATGTTTGTCAAAGAATCGCAAAAAGGAAGTCAAATGATCGCGGAGAAAACGCGAATTACGTCAAATGCTCGTGGAGGAAACGCGAATCCAGGAGTGAGAATGATCGAGGAGTAAATGCGAATTTCGTCAAATGATCTTCGAGTAATCGAGAAAAAAACGAGAATTTCGTCAAAAGGCCGAAGAAAAACAAAAGTTTCATCAAAACGACGAGGAAAATACGCGAATTTCATGAAAAATCCGCGGAGAAAAGTAACGCAAATTTCGACGAAAAATTGCGTAAAAAAACGCGAATTTCGGAAAATGACCTCAGAAAAACAAGAATGTCGTCAAAGGGACACAGAAAAAATGTGAATTTTGTCAAAAAGGCCGCAGAAAAACGCGAATTTCATCAAAAAGACGAGAAAAAACTCAAATTTCGCCAAAAAGCCGCGGAAAAAACGCAAATTTCGACGGAGGATTGCATAAAAAAACGCGAATTTCTACAATTGACCACAAAAAAACGCGAATTTCGTCAAAGGGCCGCAGAAAAAACGCAAATTTCGACAAAGGATCGCTAAAAAAACACACATTCCGTTACAGCGAAACGGAAAAACGCGAATTTCGTTAAAGGATCGCAAAAAAAGAAAAAGCAGGGTCACAAAGAAGGGCCATAGAAAAACGTGAATTTCGTCAAAAGGCTGCATGAAAAAGCTAATTTCGTCAAAAACCCGCGGAAAAAGCAAATTATCGACAAACGATCTCGAAAAACGCGTGAATTTTGTCAAAGAGCCGCAGAAAAAACGCAAAATTCATCAAAAGGTCGCGGAAAAACGCGAATTTCGTAAAGAATCGCAAAAAAACGCGAATTTTGTCAAAGGGACACGCAAAAACGTGAATTTCGTCAAAACGCCCTTGAAAAACGTAAATTTCGACGAAGGATTGTGTTAAAAAAAACGCAAAATTCGGAAAATGACCTCAGAGAAAATGCGAATTTCGTCAAAGGGCCGCAGAAAAATCGCGAATTTCGTCAAAGGACCGCAGAAGAACGCAAATGTCAACCAAGAATTGCAAAAAAAAAACCACGCATTCCTTCAAGGGGAAGCGAAAAAGAGCGAATTTCGTTAAAGGATCGCAAAGAAAAAAGAAAAAGCAGGGTCACAAAGAAGGGCCACAGAAAAACGGGAATTATGCTACTTTCGTTAAAAAATGCTACTTTCGTAAAAAAAAAAAAAAAAAAAAAAAAAACGCGACTTTCGTCAAACATCTCTGAAAAAACGCGTATTTCATCAAAAAGACGAGAAAAAATGCGAATTTTGTCAAAAAGCCGCGGAAAAAGCGCAAATTTCGACGAAGGATTTCGTAAAAAAAACGTAAATTTCGCAAAAATCCGCGAAAAAGACTCGAATTTTATCAAAAACCCGCGGAAAAACGCAAATTTCGTCAAAAAGCCGCAGAAAAATAAATTTCAAAGGATCACGAAAAAAAAAAACCGCGAGTTTTGTCACAGATCCTCGGAAAAAAACGCAAATTTCGACGAAGGATTGCGTAAAAAAACGCAAATTTCGGCAAAAAGCAACAGAAAATCGCGAATTTCTTCAAAGGACCGCGAAAAAATGCAAATTTCATCAAAAAACCGCGGGAAAACCGCAAAAAACCTTCGGAGGTGGAATGGATCTGTAACCTCATAACCCTCGTCCCCATCGACTTCATTGGGTGTATGTTGGGGCATCAATGTGCACTAATATATAGGACTAACCAGAATAGCTGCGTCGCAAAAAAATAAATAAATAAATAAATAAATAAAGATTTATCTCAAAAGAAAGGAAAAAACAGGAGGTTTTTTTTCATTTCATTTTTTATTATTTCGAAAGGGGGTTTGTAAAACAATTAGCCCCCTTTCCCTCATTGGGTATACTGTAATGTAACTGTGCGCTGATATGAAACTAGCCAGAACGCCTAGTTCGTTGTATTGCAGAAAACAATTGCATTACAAATTTATCTCAAACAAAAAGAAAAAAAAAATCGGCACTTTTTTCATTTGATTTTCGACTATTTTGGACCATCACCCACTTTCTACTTCTTTGGATATAATGTGGTATCACTGTGCATTAAAATGGAACTAAAGAGAAGAGAGCGGCTAGTCTGTTGAATGATAGGAGAAAAAAAATACAAATTTATCTCAAACAGAAAGAAAAAAAGCAATATATTTTTTTTTTCATTTTCGACTATTTCGGGAGGAGGGGTCTGTAAGCCCGTCTCCCCTTCTTTCCCCTTCTTTCGGTATACTGTGATGTCATCGTGGACAAATATGGAGTTAACGAGAATGGCTATTTCGCTGTATGGCAGAAGAAAAATTACAAATTTATCTCAAACAAGAAGAAAAAAATCAGGCTTTTTTTCATTTCATTTTTAACTATTTAGGAAGGGGGTAGCCCATTAACCCCTTTCACCTATTTGGATATAATGTGGTGTCACTGTGCACTAGAATGGAATAAAAGAGAAGAGATCGGCTTGTCTGTTGAATGATAGGGGGAAAATACAAATTTATCTCAAACAAAAAGGAAAATATCAGCACTTTTTCATTTCATGTTCGACTTTTTTAGGAGAGGGCTGTAACCTCATTAGCCCACTTCTACTTTTTTGGGTATAATGTAATGTAACTGTACACTAAAATGGAACTATAGCGAAGGGAGCGGCTAGTCTGTTGAATGATAAGGGAGAAAATGCATGTTTATCTCAAACAGACAGAAAAAAATCAGCACTATTTTTTCATTTCATTTTCGACTATTTCGAGAGGAGGGGCTATAATTCCACCAGCCCCCTCCCCATCTTTGGGTAGGCTGTGATTGTGATGTCAATGGGGACTAATATGGTGTTAACAAGAATGACTATTTTGCTGTATGACAGAAGAAAAAAATTACAGATTTATCTTTAAAAAGTAAGGAAAAAACACTTTTCATTTAATTTTTCGGCTATTTCTGTTGTTTTTTTTTTTGGGGGGGGGAGGGGGCTGTAACCCCATCAACCCCCTTTCTCTTATTTGGTGTCAATATGGTCTAACATGGAACTAAAGCGAGGGAAGCGCACAGTCTGTTGAACGATAGGGGGAAAATGCAAATTTATCTTAAACAGACAGAAAAAATTCAGCACTATTATTTTCATTTCATTCTCAAGAGGAGGGTGCTGATATTCCATGAGCCCCGTCCCCATCTTTGGGTATGTGATGTCAATGTGGACTAATATGGTGTTAACAAGAATGCCTACTTTGCTATATGAAAGAAAGAAAAATTACAGATTTATCTTAAAAAAGTAAGAAAAAAACACGTTTTCATTTAATTTTTCAACTATTTCGGGAGGAGGGTGGGGTGTCTGTAACCCCGTCAGCCCCCTTTTCTTCTTCGTTGTCAAGCCGGGCTAATATGGCACTAATGAGAATGGCTAGTCCGCTGTATGATTGAAAAAATTTTTAAAAAATCCACAAAAGAAAGACGCAAAAACAGCACTTTTTCATATCACTTTCGAAAATTTCGGGGGGGGGGGCTGTAGCCCCATCACCCCCCCCCCCTTGGGTACGCCCATGTGACCTATGTTGTTAACTTACACTGTGTGATTCTTTAAAATATCGTTTAATGTTTCTAATATTCTGTTTAAAATGATGCATAAGAGTTTCATTTTGTGAAACGTAACATTTTCTATAAAATATATATTGTTAGAATACATTAAAAATTTCAAAAATTCACATGGCCGCCATTTTGAAGCAAGATGGTGGATGAATCTGGCCAACGAACTCTGTCGAGAGTTTAGTATATACTATGCATATCAAAAATTTCATTCAAATCTGTTCAAAAATTAGAGAGTTACAGCATAACAAAATTCAGATATAAATATATATATATATGTATTGTATATATATATATATATATATATATATATATATATATATATATATATATATATATATATATATATATATATATATATATATAACCATTAATTAAACATCACCGACCATCATCAAAAATTGCAATATTGTGAATGATTGACAACACGCCATAAACCAACAATATAGAACTGCATGTGTAAAATAAAGTACCGTATACCTAATTACAAGAATTAACATGGAAGAAAAAAAGAAGAATATGGATTCCGTAAAAAAATTGAAAAACTTATATATTGAATTACGTTTTCAAGAGTACAGAATTCAATGATATAAGCAAATCGGTTTTTTTCTGTGGGAAAAAAGCTATAAGCTGAAAAAAAAATTTCCTCCGTACTCAAACAACCAATATAATCAAAATAATAGTTTCAAGATGAATACAGAACATTATCAAATGGCATGAAATGGAAAAAAAAAATAAAAACTACAACCCATTAAATATCTAATTTATAGCAATAGAAATCCCACAAAACATACCGTTTTAATTCCCAGTAGATTTTCAAAATATATTCCCGCACATGGAATCCAAAAAGCATGATAAGATCAAGGTGAATAAAACAGTTAAGTTAACACAGAAATTAAAAGCTATGGAGTCAGTTAATTCATGTTGAAATATTGTGATAAATATAACTAATATAATATAAATAAAAAATAATTACATTATTTATAATAACTAAAAACAATTTTAAATTGTATAATAACAATTTTACAACATTGCCAATATTCAACGTTAATTTCCACCTAGTGTAAAAAATTTAAATTATGACTTTAAAGAGGCTATTTAAAAATACAAAATTTATGGTGCTGCCATCTATTATTATTTTATTCAAATGACACAGTAAGTAGAACCTAATACATGCTAATCAATTAAAATGTATCAACTGCATTCCTACACACATACTAATATAAACAATACCATACTGTATTTCATTATTCAGAAAAAATTTTATATAAATTAAATGTTAATACAATATATTCTGTTACCATACCATTAAATCTACACTGAGAAATTTAAAAAAAAACTTTTTTTAACTTGATAATATATAGAATATATATATATATATATATATATAATAAATTTGAAATCACAAATATGTGAACAGATTGACAAAGTTCTAAAGATGATTTAGAAATGAACATATGAAACCAGTATGTAAAATAAGAAACTATGAATGACTCACAGAATCATCAGAGGAGCTTGTGAGTTCATTCATAGAAGATGCGTTATTTCATCCAATTTTGTCGGCATTAAGCCTAAAATGACAAAATTTAGCTCCTTATAACGCAAACATTACAGAAAATGCATTGGAACTGGATTAATAAATTAGAACTGGATGAATAACAATAATGTTTAGAGTTGCCATCTTAAGTAAAAAAAAAAAAAAAAAAAAGGAAATAAAAGGAATGAAAATGATTGAAGAAATCAAGAAAAGACTTAGATTAACTTTTAGTTAAACTAGAATGAAAAAATAGGAATAAACTTAATAAGTACTGAGTGAATACAAAATAAAATAAAGAAAAGGAATAAATTAATACAAATAAATAAATAAAGAATTATATAAAAATAAATAAAAGGGCAATTGATTAAATTAATGTTTTAAAAATAAAAAATTATAATATAATAAATAGGAATATAAATAATATTTAAAAAAGATGAGGAATATTTGAGATAGTAAAATTTAGCCTTGTATTATGTAAATAAATGTGAAAATTTAAAAAGCAATGAGGAATATTGAGATAGTAAAATATATCCTTAAATGATGATGCAATATGTGAAAATTTATTATGTTAAATTCTTGATACCCCATATTTTTTTTAATTATATTTCCATACAGTATATAATCATATATACATACACTTATACACGCTCACACACATAAAAACATATAAGGTTTTAAACTCGACCTCAACCCTCCATAATGGTATTTTTATTTTTAATGTTTTTTATGTATATAATGTATGAAAAAACACACATATACCAAATTTTTTTTTCTTTTATAAGAATATATATATATATATACATACATAGAAATTTTGTGTGCATGATTTTTATAAATTTTCAGCAATCCACATCCCACCCTCCATAATAGTGATTTCGATTTTTTAGTTTTTTTAAAAAACATATTAAATGCCTATACTGGTAAGAAGTAGAAAAAAATGAATATTAAGATTTGAGCCATGTAGATATAAAAGAGATGGGATAATTATAAGACAATGCTAATTGCTTTAATTTCAAAATGTTAGGCTGTAAGAATTGGGAGGAACATAAACGTTTGATACGAAGACTATGATTAAGCAGAATATTTCTATATACTGAAATATGCAAGCAAGAATTAAAGTTCGTAAAATTAATTATATTAAATGAAAATTCATTGCGTTTATCATAAATTTTGAATGTTACGGTGTTATTAGGGAGAATATTAATTTTAACATCCATAAAATTGATACTAGAATTAGTTGAAACTGTAGTACTAAGTTCTAGATTAGAAGGGTACTTTACAGGAAGAGATATAGAATTATTATCTGTAACAGAAAGAATAATTATATCATCTATGTATCTGTAGAGCAATAAATTATTATTAATAAATTTACGTTCATAAAAGTAAAGATATAAATCAGATAACATGCTTGATGAAGCAGCTCCTTGAAGGATGTCCTGTATTTGAATAAAAAAAGCATTGTCTTGGAAAATAAAATTATGAAATAGTAGAAAGTTAGTCAAAGATGTGAAGTAGTCAGCATCTATGTTGTCAGACAAATTTAATAAAGGAAGATATTCTATAAATAATGAATTGATAATAGAATGCAAGTATTTTAGAATGATATTATTAAATAGGTCTTTGAAATCTAAAGTAATAATATTATTGACATATATATATATATATATATATATATATATATATATATATATAAGCATTAAATAACCATTTCCGACCACCAACATAAATTGTGATATTATGAATGAAATGACAAAAATAGTTTCCCACAACACATTTAACATGGATACCATATATATATATATATGTATATATATATAAAAGTCAGTATTTCAACGGAGCGTGGTTTTGGTATCAGGGGGTCGTGATCGGCGAAAATATAGCAAAATTTCCCGACGTGTATTCCTTCGGACGACTGCAATAGGTAGCTTTTACGTTTTGTAATGAAAGCTACCTAAAAGCGTCTACAATTTGGCCACCGCTTTATTACCGCATATGCACGCATTGCTGAAAAAGTGACTTTTAATGCGTTATATGTTGTTTTTTTTTTATTACTTATTTAGAAATTACCATTCATTGTATGAAAAAGTGAAATTCCTGTTACTGTTAGCAAATATTTCATAATCTATGTCTGATCCATGATTTTTCGTTCTTGTTATTTTATTTGTTTTGTTTTATATATTCAATTATTTATTTTACTTCCAATTTGAATATTAACTTTATTATTCCAGTGAGGATTTCAAACATTTTTTAATTGAAAGTAATCATAATTTTCATAAGATTTCACATGATTAAAATATACTCTAAATTTTTCAGTTATTCAAATAAAAAACTGTTTTCTTAATATTAATACAATTAAAGCTTGTGTATGTCTGAAAAGTTTAATTCAAAACTGAAGCAAAAACTTTTATTTTCGGATGCGCTATTTAATCTTTTAAGGCACTAGGATAAAAATAATTATAATTTCAGAAATAATTGAAATTTCGGATACAATTATGTATTATTTTGTTTTCCGTATTTTTATACTTTATAAAATGTTTAATGAAAAGTAAAAAAAAAGAAAAAAATCACAAAGGACCTTGTAAAAAGTTAATTATCTGATATTTTTCTAAATTTTGATACATAATCTAATTATTTATTTTTAAAAACAAATAGTCTCAAATATTTAAAAAAATATATTTTTTTTTTGTTTTCTCCTTTTTTTAGATACATTTTCATTTATTAAGAATGCAAAATATAAATGCAAATATAATTCAGAAATGAAAGCATAGGCTACGTTTTTTTTTTTTTTTTTTTTTTTTTTTTTATGTGATATTCACTGTTGTGGTTTACTATTTAATCTTACAACGCTTTATATATTTACATTTAAGTTAGTTATTTTTTAAAATAGCGAATAAATATGAAAATATTAAAGAATCAAAAAACAAATGACCGCAAATTCTTTCAAACTGAGTTTCACAAATATTTATATAACGCAGCATTTTCCTGCATTTCTTATTTACGTGCCTAAATGCATGCTGTTAATAATTGCAAAAAATATTGTGTACAGTCATTACACAAACTTTGTTTTTAAAATTTAATTTTTTAGTTTATTTTTCTAAACATACCATGAACGTAAAGCATTATAGCATATTATTATAACATTGACATAAAACTTATATATAAAATAAACTGTCAAGTGCGAGTATTACTCGCATACAGAGGGTTCCTTACAATAAGTACATTAATTAGTAAATGTATTTTTACAAACTTATCGTTGCTAAAAGTATAATAAGACATTGTAAAAAAAAATATATATATACAACAAATAGTTGGGTACTGTATATACTAGAAAAGTGTAAATGAATATACCACGAAAATCCAGAGAGATTTAAGGAATAAATAGTAACAAATATTACTATTCTGTAAAATCTTTTTTTATCTTATCCTAATCTCTTTATGATGAACTTATTTCGGTGCTGACAATAAAATCAGTGCATATTTAAACTTCATTTGGCATTACTTAAACTCAAATTCAGCGTAGTAATAATCTTTTTTTTTTACAGTGTACCTAAAACTAAACACTTACTCAAAGTATAAACGTAGAATTGTGCTAAACGCACTTCGAAAGGAGGTCGCAAAGTTGCAATGGTGGTCCTTGGTTCATGCCGATTTTTTCCAGATGGGTTTTTAAATAACATTTAAAAGCATAGGTGGTATATTGAGAGAACCACTCAATGCACACTAGTCAGGAATCCCATAGTAATTATGTGATAAATTCTAATTAAATTAGTCTGTTTTTAACAGTTCTACATTTATTACTTTTATACTACTAGTGAACATTGCATTACAAAAGTATATCATTAAAAGTTGTTATATTGTTTTTAAAAGTCTATGACACATAGAGTACGCCACCCATGTCTTTATTGACGGTCCAAACCGTCCGCGTTATTTAGGGTTAATATCTGGGCTAATTGCCGACAGTGTTTTTCGAAAATAATTTTCAACTATCCTTTTATATTTCTGTGATGTTAGAACCTTCAGTAATCCTCAACGCCTTTGCTGAACGCCTACAAATGGAAATTTGAGTGCAACGGAAAATGCGATTTTCTCAAAAACATGTGACCTAAAGCTCTATAGTTTTCCTGCGAGGTTTAGATTAACTTCTAATACCCCTAATTGTTTCATAATATTAATTTCAGTATATTTGAAAATAGAAATGAGTGTGAGGGGGGGGGGATATATTTTTGCATTATATTTTCTTCAATATCTCCGAAAATGTAATGCCTAAAATCAAAAGAAATATATTTTTGAGTTCGGCTTTACGAAAACTTTCACCCGATATAAAAATTAAAGATTTTTTTTTCAAGTAACTTAATAACCCCGTTCCCCTATCTTTTTTCTTATATATATTTGTCAATAGTTAATAATCTATATAAATATGTAGGTCAACAGCCTTTTTTACTTCAGCCTATTTGCACTTTACACGTTCCACAGTTTACAATGTAAAAAAAAAAAAAAAATCCGACCAATTTTCCTGTAAGAATCGGAAAAATAGTTGCCCTTATCGTATCGGAAAATTTTCCGACCCAACTCGGAATAAAATCCTTAAAAAAAAAGGAAATAGTCAATAAAACGGTATTTTACGGATTTTATTCCGAGCTGGGTCGGAAATTTTTCCGGTACGATAAGGTCAACTATTTTTCCGATTTTTTACAGTGTACGAGTAAAATGGCCCAGCCAGGCGGACAGACAGACACTGGAGGGATCTTATAAAGGATCCACTTATACTTTTTAAGTATGGAACTCTAAAATATAAATATATTCATAAATTTTCTTTTTTATTTCTCTTGTTAACCTTTCAAAAATACCCAATTTGAATTAAATTTTCAAGTGCATTAAAATTTTAAATATAAAGTGAAATGAAATTTATAAGATTCTTTAAAAACAATTGCTAGTTAATACAACAGTTCAAGTAATAAAATAGTTCGAAAAAATGAAATTGTCTAACAAACATTCATCAGATTAAAACCAGAATTATCTTTATTTTAAGTTGCTCCTTATTCCATTTAACAATGTAATGATGTATAAATGCATAATAAATATTGGAATTAAATTTAAATTCGAAATTATTTATATTCGAAAATCAGAAATGTTATTGCATAAAGTTGCGAACACGTTTGTCACGCACGCGTTTGTCAATATTTACCAGATATTATTATAAGGAATTCATTACAGAAAATATTTAACCAATGAATACTTTCAACTGAGCTAAAAAATGCCCAGTCCGGGAATCCTTGGATTACGGGGCCAATGCTCTACCGTTTAAGCTAACTGGGCTGACAACCTGCGAGCACATTTTGCTCAGATAACCTTATTGGTAATATCATCTAGTCTGTAATTTAGACAGATCACCAGAATAAAAAGCAGGTAAGGGAAGTCATATAAACGATGGGTACGTAGATAAACTATCATTTTAACACAATCAAACTGATTGGTAAAGTTATCATACGAATTGAATATTTTCAACTGAGCGAAAAAATGCCCAGACCGGAAATCAAACCCAGATCCTTGGCTTACGTGGCCAATGCTCAACCGTTTAAGCTAACTGGGCTGACAACTGGCGAGTATATTTCACTCAGATAACCTTATTGGTAATTCAATCTGGTATGTCATGTAGACAGCTCAGCAGAATAAACCGCAGGTAAAGCAACTCCATGTAAACGATGGGAACCCATCGTTTGTATGGAGTTCCTTTACGGGACTGTTGCGAAATCAAGCAACTCCTCTTACCACTTACCCTTTGAAACAAGAACAAAAAACGCACCTGCAGTGTGTTACGTCAGACCTACTGCGCAAGAGCGGACAGAACTTGTTTTCCTTTTTTCCTGTGAGAATTGACTCAGATTTAGATTAGAACAGAAACTAGATATGAACGTAGAGAAAAGAAAATAACTTTTAAAAAAGAAAACTTTAATACTCGAATTGTAATATAATGTAAATAATTTGTGTTTTGTGAGTGTCTAAGCAAGTTGTGTACGTTTTCAATAATGTTTAATGTAATACAGTTTTATTTACTTCGAAGATTCAAGACTTATTATTTGGATGTCGTCTTATTTAATGCATAGAATCCCCGGCTATTTCTCCTTAAGCGAAGGAAAGAACAGGTAGGACATTTAACTTTTATTTTATGATTGTATAAGTTGAAAGCTTTTTATTAGATAATAAGATTAATAAGAAAATTAGAAACAGAGAATAAGATCAGTAGTAACATTTTGGCATCCCTGCCGGCACATATAACCTAGTTATGAGATAAATAGAATAAGATATTAAGATATTAGAATAATTAGAAATTATTTATCAAGCTATTTAATTTGAAGAACTGAAAAAATATTGAGAACTGTTGAACATATAGAGAATTGTACTTTTTAATAGAATTTAGTTGTTGTTGTTATTAGTTCGCAATGGCTGAAAGTTTAGTTATCGCCAAAAAAGAAAGAGCTGTGCTACGTAAAAGCATAAATAAGTTTATAAATAAAATAGAAGCTATTTTGAAAGAGGGAGAACCAGACATTTTTGATTTGGAAGAGGTAGTGGAACAATTAAGTGTGACAGAAATGGAACTGACACGAGCAGACGGGAAAATTAAAAAATTGGTGCAAGAAGCACAATTAGATACAGAATTACAGGGCGCTCGCGAATTTAAAGAGAAAATTACGTCATGGCGCTTTAGAGCAAACAGAAAAATAAAAGAGTTAGATAAAAAGAAAACACAGGATGATTCGTTTTCTAAACGAGAAAATCCCTTAAAGGAAAACGTAAGCATTAAATTACCGAAACTAAATATCGCAAAATTTTCTGGGGATTTTGTTGAATGGCTTTCGTTTTGGTCAGCTTTTGAAACAACCATTCACAACAATGACACATTAGATCCAGTAGATAAATTTAACTATTTAAAAAGTTTTTTAGCCCCCATTCCATTAAAAAGTATAGATGGATTTTCTGTCACTGCAGAGAATTATATAAAGGCCGTCGATATTTTGAAAGAAAGGTACGGGAATAAGGATATGTTAATTTCGCTGCATACAAATAAACTTCTTAATTTAACTCCACTCAGACACTCGAATGACACCAAATCATTTCGAAAACTTTTTGATGAGATACAAACGAACATTAGAAGTCTAGAGTCGCTTAACATTTCATTAGACTCTTATGGAAGTTTATTATCCCCCATTTTATTTAAATTATTACCGAGAGACCTAGTTTTGGAATTTAATAAAACGCATGAAGACTTAATTAATGCCCAAGATTTAATATTGTTCTTACATAAGCAATTAATATCCAGAGAGAAAATGTATGCGTCATCACTGAATGAAATAAATGAAGAATCAACACAAAATAATTATGTTGCGCAGTCATTTAGGAAAAATCCTTCCTTTCCCCCCCGAGTCAATAAATTTAATACGCAGAGTAATAAATTTGATTCTCCGAATAGAAAATTACCGTCAGCGAGTGATTTATTGGTTCAGAGCGAAAATGAGACTACTTGTGGATTTTGCTTTGGCAGGCACCAGACAAATAAATGTTTTAGCACTTGCAATTTACCTTTTGAAAAAAAGACTTGATTTACTGAGAAAGAGAGGCCTTTGTTATATTTGTTTATCCCACGGACATATTGGGAAATATTGTGTATCGAAGGATTTATGCGGTATTTGCAATTCGAGACACGCCCAGATAATGTGTAATAAAGAAATAAATTCAAAAGGGAAATCTACTAATTCAGAGAGTAGCGATGTTACGAGACCAATGCTGTCAAATCAGGATATAATTTCTAATGTCTATTTACAAACTTTGATAGTGGAGATCCGTAATGATAATCAATCTTCCGAATTTATTCGTATCATTATAGATACTGGGAGTCACAATAGCTATATAACTAGATATGCTGCAAATAAATTGAAATTAAGGAAAATTCGATCAGAAACAATTAGACACGGACTATTCGGAGGGGTAGAAAAAACGAGTAAACATAATCGCTATGAATTTACTATCAGTAATTTAGATCATAGTTTCCGATTTAAAATACAAGCTTTAGATGAAGGAAAAATTTGTTCAGGAGTAAATTTATGCCGCGATAGCGAAATGATAAAAATCGTAGAAAAAAGGGGAGTTCATCTGACCGATGTTCGTGAAAATAATCGACTATGTTTATATGAGAATAATCCGGAAGAAGTACACATTTTAATCGGCGCTGACATGGCGACGAAATTATTCACAGATAATATAAAATATTTTACTGATTTGGGTATAACAGCTTTTGAAACAAAGTTAGGCTGGAAAATTATGGGGAAAACAGAGGGTAATGGAAATGATTCAGAAAGTTCGTTGTCAGTTCTATCGCTGTCATTATTTACTTCAAATGCCTGTTTATCACAACTGTGGAACTTAGATACCTTGGGTATCACTAATGAAGATTATAAAAATAAAGACGATTTAGCTAAAGAAACTTATAACCATTTTCTTGAAACAGTCAAACGTGATGAAAGTGGCCGCTACGAAGTGACACTACCCTGGATTGTTGATAATTCAATTTTAGCGAGCAATCGCGTATTAGCCGAGAAACATTTGCGCAAGACAGAACAAAAACTTATCAAAACAAATAAGAAAATACAATATGAAGAAATTTTTAATTTGTGGAAGGATAATAATATTATAGAAGAAATTTCAGACGATAAGGAGAATAAAGTACATTTCTTACCCCACAGACCAGTAATTAAAGAAAATAGTGAAACGACGAAAATGCGTCCTGTTTTTAATTCCTCCGCACATAATGCAAACTCTCCTTCTTTAAACGACTGTCTCACAAAGGGACCTAATTTGATTGAAATAATTCCGAGTATTTTGAATCGTTTTCGTAAATACAAAATAGGTATTTCTTCAGATATTGAAAAGGCATTTCTCCAGATAAAAATCACAGAAAAAGATCGCGATTTTTTACGCTTTCTCTGGTTCGACTCCAAACATAATTTGAAAGTTTATAGACATTGTCGCGTAGTCTTCGGACTCACTTCAAGCCCGTTTTTATTAATGGGTACACTAAACCATCTTTTAAGTCAAGTACCCGAACAGTGGGAAAATACAGCACGAATTTTGAAAGATTCATTTTACATTGACAATTCCATTACTAGTTTAAAATCGATTGCAGATACTGGAAAATTTATAACAGAATCACGATGTATTTTATCATCAGCTCATTTTAATTTAAGATGTTGGCGATCAAATTTGCCTCAGGCCATGATCGATGTTTCTGAAGAAAGTACAAAGTTAGCACCAGTTTTGGGATTGGTCTGGGACTTAGAGCAAGATAGATTAATGTGTAAAATTGAAACGAAAGAACCACTCACAAAGAGAAAAATTTTATCGGTTACCCAAAAGATATTCGACCCCATGGGATTCTCCGCCCCGAGCACTCTTATTCCAAAATTAATTCTTCAGGAAACCTGGAAACAGAAATTAAAATGGGATGAAGAACTTCCTGAAAATTTAAGAAAACAGTTCGACTTCTGGTTAAAACAAATTAAGTTTTTACAAGAAATTCAAGTTCCACGTTGGTTGAATGTATCGCCCGAAAATGAAAATAACATTTCCTTGCATACCTTTTCTGATGCGAGTAGACACGCCTATGCCACTTGCGTGTATCTTAGATGTCAAACACAAGAAGGAGTTAAAGTTCAGTTAGTCAATGCTAGAAGTAGAGTAGCGCCCATTAAAGAACTCACAATTCCTCGACTGGAGCTACTCTCGTGCCTCATTGGAGCTAGACTCGCTAAAACTATCATGAGTGATCTTCAGTTAAAACCAGAGAAGACAATCTTTTGGAGCGATTCCTCAGCAGCTTTAGGGTGGATAAGAAGAGAACAATCTTGGGGCACATTTGTCCACAATAGAGTTTTAGAAATCAGAAGCTTTACCCAAGTTGAAGATTGGCGACATATACCAGGAAATTTAAATCCGGCAGACCTCCCATCCAGAGGATGTTCCTTTGAGCAATTGGAGAAATCACGATGGTGGGAGGGACCAGCTTGGCTGTATT
Organism: Maratus speciosus; assembly: GCA_963932465.1. Taxonomy (NCBI): domain Eukaryota; kingdom Metazoa; phylum Arthropoda; class Arachnida; order Araneae; family Salticidae; genus Maratus; species Maratus speciosus. Next base: position 103,915,693 of record OZ010795.1, on the reverse strand, counting down.
TACCGGAATATCAGTGGCCACAACCGGAAGAACACCCTGACGAGGACATAATAAATAAAGAAAGGAAAAAGACAATCCCAACACTTTTAGACAATGAAGACACTGATTTACACCGTTTTTATCGATATTTTTCCTGTTATAGAAAAAACATAAGAATGATTGAATTTATATATCGTTTTTATAACAACACAAGAAAGAAAGAAAGAATTTCATCACCTAACATCTCCGTTGATGAATTTGAAAAAGCAGAAAAAATACTACTCAGATTAGTACAAAAGGAATCATTTTCAGGAAACACAGATCCCAAATTAAGAGCCTTAAGTCCATTAGAAGATAAAAACGGACTTTTGAGAGCAAAAACAAATATAATCTGTAGACAAGACAAAGAAGATTTTCGTTATCCAATAATTTTGCCCTCAAAACATCCTGTGGTACAGAAGTTAATTTTTGAAAAACATTTAGAAAATCATCACGCTGGAGTTAGCATACTAATGGCTCAACTTCGCGAAAATTTTTGGATTTTGAAATCAAGAAAGTATATCAGAAACGTCATTAGACAATGTGTTAAGTGTCAAAGATTCCAAACACCCAGAACAGAGGTCGAACCAGGAATCCCACCTGAAGACAGAATCAGAGATGCAGCTATATTTGAAGTGGTGGGAGTCGATTTAGCCGGTCCTCTATACCTTGCCGATGGTTCAAAGGTGTGGATAGCTTTATTCACCTGTGCTGTCTATCGAGCAGTACATTTGGAGTTGATAACATCTTTATCAGCTGAATGCTTTATGCAGTCCCTAAGAAGATTTATAGCACGGCGAGGCAGACCATATATAATTTACTCAGATAACGGAAAGAATTTTGTTGGCACTAACAGAGCCCTTTCTAGTGTGGATTGGCAAGCTATAAGTACATTGGCCTCCATTCAGAAGATCAGATGGAAATTCAACCCCCCTTCAGCCCCCTGATGGGGAGGGTGGTGGGAACGCCTCGTGCGAGCAGTGAAAGATATTTTAAGAAAAGTTTTGGGTCGCGCCTCATTAAATTACGAAGAACTGAACACAATACTCTGTGACTGTGAAAATGTTGTCAATTCGAGACCGATAACATACATCTCCGAAGATAATCGCGATCCCGAACCTTTAACTCCACTGATGTTCCTTCAAGAACTGCCTACATCCGGTGTCCCAGATATAGATGCATTAGACTCCCAAGATCTTAACAGACGAGCAAGATATCGTCAAAGAATAAGAAATGATCTGCGAAACCGATTTAGAACGGAGTACTTAGGACAGCTGCGGCAACAGTCTATGAAGAAGAATTCCAAACCTTTGCAAATAGGAGACATCGTTCTTCTGGAAGATACCAACAAAAGACGTCTTCACTGGCCTTTAGCCAAAATAATTGATATATTTCACGGAAAAGACAAAATAGCAAGATTGGCCAAAGTCCAAACAGAAAATGGCATTTTCCTCCGTCCTTTCCAACGCCTGTTTCCTTTGGAAATTGATGCAGCTAGCGATTCCCCATCAGATAACAGAATTCAGCAAAAAGTGAACTTTAATCTCCCTAATGAACAACGAAAGGTTACTCCAGAAATCGATCAGACTAGAATCAGTGTAGAAAAGAACCAACACAGTGACAGAGATATCTCTCCTGTGGTTACCAGAAGTGGACGACTAGTGAAACCGCCTCTGAGACTCCAATCTGGACTTCTAAATTGTTGAGTTCCTCCCATGGATCACAACTCAAGGTGGGAGGATGTTGCGAAATCAAGCAACTCCTCTTACCACTTACCCTTTGAAACAAGAACAAAAAACGCACCTGCAGTGTGTTACGTCAGACCTACTGCGCAAGAGCGGACAGAACTTGTTTTCCTTTTTTCCTGTGAGAATTGACTCAGATTTAGATTAGAACAGAAACTAGATATGAACGTAGAGAAAAGAAAATAACTTTTAAAAAAGAAAACTTTAATACTCGAATTGTAATATAATGTAAATAATTTGTGTTTTGTGAGTGTCTAAGCAAGTTGTGTACGTTTTCAATAATGTTTAATGTAATACAGTTTTATTTACTTCGAAGATTCAAGACTTATTATTTGGATGTCGTCTTATTTAATGCATAGAATCCCCGGCTATTTCTCCTTAAGCGAAGGAAAGAACAGGTAGGACATTTAACTTTTATTTTATGATTGTATAAGTTGAAAGCTTTTTATTAGATAATAAGATTAATAAGAAAATTAGAAACAGAGAATAAGATCAGTAGTAATAGGGACATTAAAATACAATTGTAAACACAGTCAACCGAAAAGACCCATTTGCTAATGCTAATTCTATGGAAGAACTTTTTCATTTTGTTTAGAGGTTTTTTTAATGAGATCACTTTCATCTTCAGAATGTTTTCGAAAGTGAAAGCATCCTCATAAATAAAAATGTGCTAACAAAATAAATTAGTCGCTGGGGGCCACCGTAATACTTACCCATCATGGATATACATAATCTAAAATATGAAAATAAAACATGTGATACATGTTAAGCATTGTATCATGTTACTCTTATTCATCATTTAATTTACTCGGACACCCTTAAATATAATTAATATAATCCCTTAAGCTAATATTACTTTTTGTTGCTTTAAAATATCTCAATTTGTTGATTTTTTGTAAACAAATAAACACTATTGGTTTACAATGAAAGTCTGTGGGAATTCGGCAAAATATTAGAGATACTGCCAATTTGGCGACCATTTTGGTCGCCAAATTTGGCGATATATCGTCATGTTGGCGAAAACTTGGCGGTAGTTGGCGACAGAACAGGGTCCCTCCTATGATAAACCCCGTTGTAGATAGGGATATGCATTAAATGCTTGACATTTACAATAAGCCATTATTGGCATTTAGTCTTATAGTTTGGCAATAGTTTTTTGGTCGGCGGGATAATCGAGTAGTACCGAATTGCGTAAAGGAAACATCCTTGTAACTCGAAAAATTATAACCATATTAAGTAATAGTTTACTGCGTCGGATTAAGCGTCTCATTTCCAATTAAAATATATCTTTCAATTGAAATTTGAATGAAATACACGGCCATGAAAAATCGAAGAGTGTGAAAAATAGGATTACAAATATCTCAGCAACTAATTATCCGATCTACTCCATTCTTTATGCAAAATTTATGTTTTTTTTATAGGTTTTTATATTTACTCCTTCAAATAAACAATTTCGAAAATTTTTGAATACCTTCTATCAGAACGAATATTTTGAAAGTCCGAAAAAAATAGTTTCGGATAATCGAGGTTACTGAAATTCAATAGGCTTCTTTCAATTATTACTTCCTAAGTACAAACCAAATTTCAAGTTTCTATCTCAATTTGTTCGGGAGATTGAGAGTTTACAGAAAATTCCAATTTAGCAAGTATATATCTACCCTATATACAGGGTGTCCGGTCTCAACGGTGTCCAATGGCTAAATCCTAAATCGTTAGTCATAGACATATAGTTCCAATTACAAAAATGTTTTAAATCAGGTAAAGAAATATTTTAAAAGCGATTTGGGTCAATAAAAACATTTTTTTTTTAAATTACGAAATTTAAATTTTTATACGGTCCCCCGGTCCTATAAGTTATATTTAGTAAAATTTTCCTTTTACACTGACAAGTAATACAAAAAAGTCCCGTTATTCTACGATTAAAATTGACCGAGTAATAGCTGTTTAAAGTTGGAACATATTTTTTGCTGCATATTGGGGGTCATTTACAAATTTAGTCGAAATATAATTTCATCAGATATATTAAAAAATGGTTGAGAGTAAAATTAACATTGCACTATAAATTTGAAATCTTTAATCATTCTAACATATTAATGCAAAATATACACTTTGTAATAAACATTTAAGAAGAAAGAAAAAACAGAATTTTTGTTAAATAAAATGATTCTAAATTAACAGCCTCTATTCTTTAATAAATGATACGTATTTTAAAATATTATTAGATTACACTAGCCTGCAAAAGTTAGGTTATGTCATGTTTTTTAGCTTTTGATAATTGATTCTTATGTATTCTGTACCGCTGAATTCGAAATTGACCTTCATTTTTAACCATCACATCAGGATTTTTCGCAAATTGCAAATTTCAAAGTTAAAAAGATCAAAATTAAAATTGAATCTCCTCCCTCATCTCATCGGACCACTCAGCTGTTTAGCTGTAGGAATCCCAGGATAAGCAAAAATATTAAATAAAAAAGAAAAGTTTTACATATGTTTTATAGTATGAGATTTTCGCTATATTTTAACTTACACATTTACGATTTGCAAAAAAATTCGAACGTGATGGTTAGAAATGAAAGTCATTTCCAGATTCAGTGCTAAAAAGTACGTAAAAATAAATTACTAAAAGTTAAAAAACACAGCCATTTCCTCTACTTTATAGTATCCTATTTTTGTTATTCTTTAAATTTGACAATTTATGTTTTGCGAAATATCCAACATGATGGTTAAAAATTAAGGTAATTTTCGGATTCAGTGCTAAAAAATACATAAAAGTTAAAAAAACCCAACAATCGCAGTCTTGTATTATCTAATCTAAAACTTTTTTCTTAAACACCTTGGCAGAAATCTATCCGAAAGTTTTTTTTGTTATACTGTAAAATAAGTATAAATGGTAACCACCAAAAATCATAATAATATTAGATTGTTATCGGATTTGCGCCAGTATGTAAAATGTAATCTCGATCGGATATTTGAAATTAAGTACAAATTCACAAATTCGTGTACAAATTTTGAACTGGAAAAACATACATACAATCGTTGAAGTAACATAAAAACTTAAAAAAATAACATAATTTTTGTTAAAAGAAATCATAAAAGAAACAGTCTCAAATCCTGACAAAATAAAACATATGTTATTTTAGCCAATCTGAAACTTAATAAATGTTAACTTAATCGTAATACTTGTACGATTTTTTTCAAAGCGCAGATACACATGAAATAAGACCTTCGAATACTTTAAGCACTTGATATGTGACCCCGCAGAGCCAAGCCGAACTCGTTTGTTTTCAGAGCAGAAAAGTGGCATAAGTCATGCATTTTTAAAGTTTCATAACTCGCTCAGTTTTAGAGTGATGTGAATGAGACTTTTTTTGTCTTACTTGTCAGTGCAATAGGAATATTTTACTAAATATAACTTATAGGACCGGGGGACCGTATAAAAATTTAAATTTCGTAATTTTTTAAGAAATGTTTTTATTGACCCAAATTGCTTTTAAAATATTTCTTTACCTGATTTAAAACATTCTTGTAATTGGAACTATATGCCTATGACTAACGGTTTAGGAATTAGCCATTGGACACCGTTGAGAACGGACACCCTGTATATGAAATTCTAATGAAACGAATTTATGAAACGGATATTATTAAACGACTGAATTGAAACGAATTTATGTAACGATTCTATGAAACGACTGATTAAACAACTGATTATGTTTCATGGCGATTTCTCCTAAAATATAGAATACTTTGCGATGAAATTAACACGAAAAATTCGCATTGATCCGCAGATCATGTTTCACGGCGATTTCTCCTAAAATATGGAATACTTTGCCATGAAATTAACACAAAAAATCCATATTGATCCACAGATCTCAGAACTGGTATTAGAATTTGTAAATTCGAATTAGTTTTCGAAATATTAATTTTTTCTCATTTTATATACTTTTCTCTAATGATGGCAACTCAAATTAAAATCATAACAGATAGTTTTTTCATAATTTAGAAAAGGTTATTATTTTAAACTAATTTGGCGAGCAGTTTGGCCTCCCTTAAATGTATGCTAAGAAATATATCATGTTATTTTTATTCATAATTCAATTTGTATTTCAATATCATTTTATTTAATAAAAAAATTTATTTTAAAACTGAAACATTAAAAATAAACGCCTTTCACTTCTTTCTTTTTTTTTAAACGAAACTAAAAGTAAAATATTCGGCACAGATGTCATATACGCAACGCTGTACCTAATTGGCGCCAAAATGGTGTTATTTTGCCTGACATGGTAACCCGCCTAATGTTGCTTATTTATTAATAAATGTTTATTTGAAAGTATTTTCTCTTTATTTACAAGAAATGTTATAAATTGTCTTGTTTTATAGTTATTAATTAAACTTTCTTTTATTTATTGTTATTTCATTTTAAAAATAACCGAAACTAATTTAAAAATACATATGTAACTGGTATTCGAAAACGAGACTTTCGCCAAATTGTCGTGAAAAACTGCACGCCAAACCCGGTGTGTATATGACAACACAACAAATCATGACATTTAATTTCAACTTCAAAGCAATGTTTTAATGGTACTACTTCTCCCGTCGACCAATTTCGGCAAATTATATAAATCGCCAAACCACTCGCCAAATTATACAAATTCACATAATATTTTATTTTAAATAACGAAAGAACAAATAAATTAGTATAACATTAATAAAAGTACAAATAAAACGTCAAAATAAAACTCACTTGATGGCGTAAACACGTTAACTTCCTTAAAGTCAAGTGAATGTGACATTTACGATCAACAATTATTGGCATGTAATCTTATAGCTTGGCGACAGATTTTAGCTATAACAGGGAACAGATTGTGAATCAAACACGAAAACAGCCATTGGATGTCTTAACAGCAACTGATTATAAATTAATTTTTTGCAATCAAAGGGAATTGAATGGAAACCCATTTACAGGGAGATCGCTACATGTGTTTTCAGTATAATTCAATATTCTCTAATATTTTTTAAAAACGATCAGATTAGCATGCTTTTAGATTCGGCAGTGTCTGAACGGGGGTTGGCGAGCTTAGCTTGCAAGGGACAGAGTCCCCTAGTTGTATATAATATTCCTAACGTAGAAGCAGTTAAGGGATCTCAGGAGTGTTACTTTTTACCCGACGACGGTGCAACTTAGTAACATGTCACATTTCATTTTTTTTCTCAGTCTCTATAAAATATAAATGCATAAAATTGTTACTATGGACAACATAATATCTCTTCTATTTAAAGTATTTTTTTTTTAAATTCTATATTGAAATTTTATTTTATTTTTTTATTTTTAATTTCGATAAAAAAAAATAAAAACTGTTTTTTGACTTGCGTGCACTGGGCGCAAGACTGTAGCAAAACTATTGATTCAAGAGCCCCCAGAAATAGTGATAATGAGGTAAAACTAATGTATCTTGAACGTCTACTTCATTTGTAAGCAATTTATTTATTTATTTAATTTGGAATTTAAATTTAAATTATAAAATTTTGAAAAAAACATTCTTTTATAGAAAAATTGTCAATTTAAAAAAAATCAATGCAATTATAATACTAAACTTTAGGTATAAGTTATTCTTTACCTTAAAAAGAAGATATGTACCAAGTTTCATACAAATTGCTTTATTAGTTTGTGAAAAATGTTGCGCGCAGTACATGTAAGTCAAAAATCAATTTTATTTTTTATCAAAATTAAACACACACACACACACAAAAGAAAAATATCAGTACAGAATACTAAAAATTTATTTTAAATAGAAGAGGTATTAAGTTGTCTATATTAAAAATGTTATGTATTTATGTTTTATAGAGACTGTGAAAAAAAATTAAATGTGACATGTTGCTAAATTGCACCGCCAGGTAAAAAGTTCGACTCCTGAGACCCCTTAAATTTTTACTTTTAAGGCAGAATTTCCTTATAAACAGATTCGTTCCCAAAAGATTTACTAAAAAAAAAAAATGTGAAGTATAATCGCTACAGAAAGCGAACAAAATAAATGCTGTTTTAAACAGTATTCCGCTCAGTCAGGTGGATTTGCAAGGTATTCTTATTGGAAAGAACTGTACACATTTTCGCTTAAGGGAACGGTGGCCGTTATTATTACTTTTGTTTTATCACAGAGATGTAAAAATTTGTGCAAATATACATTTTTTTTTTCTTTTTTTACCCGACTGCCAAGAAGTGTTATGTGTTTCACGCGTATCTATGTATGTGGATTTCTTTATACCCTCGAAACATCCCAACGGCTGGATGGAGTTTAATGAATGATGTATCTATCGATTTGTCTTCACCGTCCGATGATTATAGAGTAGTTTTTGTTTTTATAAATTCAAAATGGCAGCCGTAAAGTACAAAATGGCGATAGAGACGAAAAAAATTACGCACCCTGTTGAGTGGCATATCATTGGATAGATCCAGTGATGAGATTGCTCCGCTTTTTTGCATACCATTAAATATTAGAGAAAATGTTGTTCTATTAAATTGCCGTATTTTTCGATAAAATAAAATAAAATTTTCGCTAAGATTATACTGGTATGAATAAAAGCGGAGAAATCTCTTCCCTGGATAGGTCTTTCAAAATGAAGACGATGTTTCAATGACTATTTTACAGTCAGAAGCTCCGTTTAAATATGACACAACCTGGAAGTTGTGTAGGTAGAATGTCTAGCTTTACTGCAACTCTAACCTTCATAAATATCTATAGGTCTCATCAAAACAGTGTTTATAGATAGGAACTAACAATTAAACACAATTTAAAAATCATCAATAATAAAAATAATAATAATAATAATAGGTAAGTAATATAAAAAATAGTTTCACATTGATGGAAATAATTAATTAGTTCGATTTTTACGCAGTCGGATTTTTTTATTTTTGATATTTAATTTTTACTTGATAAATAAAAGTTTTAAAACGAAATTTTAAAATGTTCCATGCATCATAATTTTATAGATATTTATTTGAGTTTGCATTTTTATTATGTAAAATACTATTACAAACAAATGTGTGCATCGGTTTTTTAATCCCTTAAATAGTTAACGTTTTAGACATTTTTTTTTCCTGAATTCGATATTGATTTTCATCAAAATTTTGCCTTTTAATAAACTAAAAATCAGATTTAATTATCTTAATGAGGTCGAATTTTAAAAGGCAAGCACACATTCTTTGTAAGCAATAACAGAATTCTTCTCTATCAATTTCATGAATTTTGATTTAAAATTATGAAGCATGGAGCATTTGAAAATTTTAAAAACGTTGAAAAAAATGTTTTGAGAAGAACAGATTCAACCTCTTCAGTTCCGAAGCTAAAATAATAATACAATTGCTTATTCACTGTTTTTTTCCAAACAAAATGACATCGTAAATGACTGAAAAAATATATTTTCTGAAATTGATCCTTTAGGCGCTTAGTATTTAGGTTCAAAAATATGGATCTAAAATTACAAACCCCCTTAAAACATCTATTTAATAACCATTAACCTAAATGAACGCAATTACAAATTTAAGAGTTTTAAACAAGTAAATAATCTACAAATACTCAAAACGTTTTATTGAAAAAGATTTCAGTTAAATACTTATGAAAATTTCTCACTTTCTCAGCCCTACTGTCTTTTGGTCATTTTTAGATGAAAATAACATTTATTTTATGTGGGAATCAGCTTAGATGCTGCCATTTATTCGTTTGCTTTGAACGCAATAGACATTCAGCTATTAAGAAATGATGTGAAAATGTAAAAAAAATCGGACATTTTAATTTTTATAAGGAAAAGAACAGAGCCCCCCCCCCCCCCCTATGGGGACCCAGGGACCGAAGAGGTTAAAGTACACTATATGGCCATTAATGACCGGCAACTTTCAATTTTAGACATTTTGTCGAATATTTAGAAATATACTTGACAGATTCTTCTGGAATTGCAGGATTAAAACGAACAGGTATGACCTCATACTTAGCAATGTCGATTTGATAAAGGGGACAATTAGGGGGGCAACAAAAAGCAAAGAAAATAAATAAGACTTTGGATCACCCTGTAAAATAAAATGCACGAAATGATCTACCGCTGCAGAATATAAATAAACAGACATTGCGTAATATGTGTATTCATTTGTGTAAGAATAGCACGTATATTAATAGAGATATAGCGATTTATTTAAAAAAAAAAATTCTTGCATGTTTTTTGCTTATAATATGCTGGGTTTTCAACCAAATTTAACGCCGGTTTCAGAAAAATTAACAAAATATAGTAAAAACAATATAGTGCAATTGGAATATAAAAATAATAAAGATTTTAGGAAATATGAGCAGTTGTATGAAATAATTTTTATCTGCGCATGCGCGAACGATAACAAGAATAATTTTACATAATTTAATAGCCAACCCTATGGAGCAACTTGTTAAAAAAAATCTAGTCAAATATCGTGAAAATTCAGAAAGATATTGGCGTTAGAGAGAGCAAATTTTTAGTTGTTCTCTAAAATTAGCTGAATGATAAGGGATTTTCCACAAGTTGTCATTTTTTATTAACTGACTTTCAGAAAAAAATTAGTATTTAGAGATTATCAACGAGTAGATTTGGAAAAAATGCTTCGATTTTGATACTTCTTGTTATCATGGTATATGCTCGTTTTGGTGATTATCCAAGAGGAACTAAAGCATCAATAAAAAATGAAAAGTAAAAAGAATTTAAAATTAAAATTGACAACTTGTGGACAATCCCTTTTCATTCAGTTAGTTTTTCCAAGCAACTAAAAATTAGCTCACTTTAACGCCGATATCTTTCTGAATTTTTACGATATTTGACTGGATTTTTTTAGTAAGTTGCTACCTAGTGTTGACTGTTAAATTATGTAAAACGATCCTTGTTATCGTTCGCGCATGCGCAGATAAAAATTATTTCATACAACTGCTCATATTTCCTAAAATATTTAATATATTTATATTCCAGTTGCACTATATTGTGCTTACTACATTTTGTCAATTTTTCTAAAACTGGCTTTAAATTTGGTTGGAAACCCCGCATGTTATAAGCAAAAACAAAAAGGAATTTTTTTTTATTTAAAAAAATCGCTATATCTCTATTAATATACGTGCTATTTTTACACAAATGAATACAAATATTGCACAATGTCTGTTTATTTGTATTCTGTAGCCATAGATCATTTCGTGCACTTTATTTTACAGGGTGATCCCAAGTATTATTTTTTTCTTCGATTTTTTGTTGGCCCCCTAATCGTCCCTCTTGTTAAATCGACATTGATAAATGTGAGGTCATACCTGTTCTTTTTAATCTTGAAATTCCAGAAGAAACTGGCAAGTATATTTCTAAGTATTCCACAAAATGTCTAAAATTGAAAGTTGCCGGTCATTAATGGCCATATAGTGCATATTAAAGGACCGAGAAATTGTTTGACTACGAAATTCAAACACTCGTAACTTTGTGAAAAATAATCGCACCTGCATGAGGTTTTTCGCAAATGGCTCAGAACAAACTGGGAAATAATAATATGCACAAAAATAATTTTCGATTTTTGAGTACATTTCTTCTCCAATAAAGGTCAACGGTCACCTTAAAGATAGATTCCGTATCAGCAAGATGTACTGTATTAAGTTCCACAGGATGCACACTAATGAATAGCATGAGACTAAAATAGTAATAAAAATCAACTGTGCATAAGGAAAAATGGGGACATTGTGATTAATGAAAAATGGACGCAGTGCCCTGAAAAAAATTCTGCCACTGGCGCCCAGAAAATAAATTTTGGCTTCAAAAAAGATAGTTCCATGTCATCCTTATAAATTATTGTTCATTTTGCTAGAGAATTCTAGTTATCCCTACTAATATTCAAGGGCATTTTCTTATATTATCGTGTACAAACTTATTTAAAAATCTCTGACAATAAATGCGAACATAAGAATTGAATTTTAGTAACTATAATTCTAGTTTATGAATGAATTAATTCTAGAAATCAAGCGATAATTTCTCGCATTTCAAACGTTTCATAATATAATGTATCGTTTCATCGCAAAGAAAACTATAGGCTAGAGATTCTCGATCATTTCACCTATTCACTTTATTTTTTTACCTAATTCGCATAACTCCTAAATCTATATTCTAATTTATGGATTTAGAAAATGACTACCTATTCGTTCTAGATGAAGGCGGTACATTTTTCTTTTCAGTGTGGTTATGCGGGGCAGGTCTTGAAATCCCTAAAAATCGGGAAATCTTGGAATAGTATTCGGGCGAATGAATATAAACCTCTGGCTTCAAGAGGAATTTATTTAACACGTTGAGTGTCAAGTCAGTCACCGGTGACCGACACTGAGATTTCCGTTTAGGCCGCGTCAGTCATCGGTGACCGACACTTATAGATTGTATAACGGGAATCATTTTTCGTGGCCCAAACGAAAAGACAGACAAAATAGACTTGGCATTCAACGTGTTAAACATACGACATTTTATCGTTGGAGCAATTTCGTCGCTTATAAAAGAGGAATTCCGTCCGCAATAACCCATGAAATGCTGAGAAAATTGGCGTAATGATTTGACTTCAACTTCGTTTGCCTATTTAGACAGATGCATATGAGTGGGATAAGGCCTACCAGCGCCACGGAATACGGGAAGAGGCATTGATTTTCGTGTTACTGCACAAAACGAGTTTGCCCACACTGTAAAAAAAAAAAAAAATAATGCCAGTTTTCCGGTAGGAATCGGAAAAATAGTTGCCCGTATCGTATCGGAATAATTTCCAACCCAGCTCGGAATAAAATCCGTAATATCGGAATAAAATCCGTAAAATCGGAATAAAATCCGTAAAATACCGTTTTACTGACTATTTCCTTATTTTTACGGAATTTATTCCGAGCTGGGTCGGCAATTATTTCGGTACGATAAGGACAACTATTTTTCAGATTCCTTCCGGAAAACTGGCATTATTTTTTTACAGTGTGGGCAAACTCATATTGTGCAGTAACACGAAGATCAATGCCTCTTTCCGTATTCCGTGGCGCTGGTAGGCCTAATCCCACTCATATGCAGTATTTTTTTTTACAGTGCATATACCGAGGGTAAATTAGGGAGAACAAGGCAGTCAGTGTTTCGAACAGCTGGAGGTTGCTCTGTTAACGACTCCGGACTTGATGTAATTAGTATTTTGAGCTGTTAGCACGTGGCGAAAGTGAAGTTATGGTAAAGCCAAAAGTTTGTCATATCGTTTTCTCTTGTGGAGGTGTTACGTAATTAATTTAACTGTACGTAATCTACTTCTTGTTATTTAATTAATTTTTTTTTTGTTGTTTAATTTAATTTAGTTTTAATTTAGGTGTTTTATGAACTGTAGTAATGTTTTCGAGAATTTTCCCTACCCAGTCGAGTGCAGATACTACAAACCGTACAATACTAATATAGAGCATCATTAACATTACTCATGAAAGTTTTTAAAGGTATCATTAAACAATAAAAATATTTTTATTTAAATTTGATGCATAAATTTAGAGAAATTTGGAAACATTCTTTAAGTTATTTATATTATTCTTTAATTATATTTTTTTTTGTCTCATTTTTAAAATATTAGTATTTTTGTAAAACAAATCTAATTTTACAAAATACATTTATATTATAATAAATAAAATGCATTAAATCAGGTTATATTATTTAAAAACATCATTTACAGGAAGAGAAATAGTAATTGTTGTTTATTCATGCCACCGAACGACTTAACCTTTTACATCCTAAATTACGATTTCATGAAAATTTCATCTTCTAAAGCATCTTTCGTGAATTTTTCAAACTACATTAGAAGATTTACGCGATCATTTAATAAATTTTAGAAGGATTTTGCCAATTAAAATTAATTAATTAAATTTGAATTTTTCGGGATTTTGTGCATTATCCACTCAAATCTTTTTTTTAAATCTTTTTTTTTTTTTAGATTTTTATAGAATTAGGAAATCTACAAATAGATTATAAATGCTCTCACAATAGAAATATCGAAATATTTCCTAACTCAAACTCTCTTTCCTCCCCCCCCCCCCCCCAAATCTTTCAACTTCAAGAAAGATGAAAAGATCCAAATTGAAAAGAAATCATCTTTTTAAAAATATTTTTGTTTTGTGCAACCAATAAGGCTTTTGGAAGAAGATAAAGTTAAGTGCGATAACTCAGTCTAAACTGTATTGCTACTAATCGATGTATTAAATTAATTTTTTAAAGAGTTATTTTAGTGAGACTTTAAAGTACCGCCGACGTATAAAGTGTTGAAAGCAGAAAAGAAAGCAATTCAGTAAAAAATCTAAACATTTAAAAGCATTTAGATATCTTATAATATATATATTTAAAGAAATTCTTTTTTTTAATTACTCGATAAATTTATAATGTAAACAAAATGCAATTACATTATGGATAATGTCGCAAATTTCTTTCTTATCTGTTAATATAAATATTATACGTTAAATAAGTTTAATTTTAACAGAAAAAAGTGACATTTCTTACAAACAATATAAAATGTACCGAAATATCTCAGAGGAATAAACACAAATATACTTTTTTTTATTTAAAAGTCTAATTAAACTTTTAACTGCTGATTTATAATTAATATTAAAGTTCATTCTTAAGAGAATGAAATTTTCTCGAATAATATACTTTAATATTTAAAATATATAAAAACAAATTTTGCATTTCTAAATCGTAATATAGTTTATCAAAATAAATAAAAAGTAACACTTTTAGATGTTAAATATCTCTAAGGTAATAAATAAACATGAGTGGGCTTTAACATAATATCATTAATGTTTTATGTGGACATGAAATTTATAGCGTAGGCGTATTTTGTTTATAAAATATAGATCTTTTCTTTTTAATTTTTATGAAATAAATTATGGAGTTTCATTTTGCTTGAAAATAGAGAAGTATCCAAAGTGTTATGATGATAAAATTGGATGATAAAATTTTGTTTCGTGATTTGGAAGTTAGAAGTATCCGTGATGTTTTTAACAAGTCACTAAAAAAATAGATTTTTATATTTATGTATAAACAATCGTTTTGTGTTGGTCACGTATCGCTTTTGAAAGTGTAAAAGCAATTGCATCGCTTAATTGCAGTATAAGAAAGTGAGATATTATTAAAAAAGAAAAATTACAAATTTTGAGACTATATTATACTATCCGGTAGAGCAAAATGAGGAACTTGGATAGATGTTTGCGTATTCGATACCACCCCGGTCTGGGGTGGTTAGGGAACGTTTTCCGTGTTTTTCTATACGAGAACTATAATTCTTCTCTATCGCATTAAAAGTCCTAACTGAAGGAACTTCTATTATAGCAATATGTCCAACACTGCCCCTCTTCTTTCCGATAAAATCAACACAGAACCGTTCCAGGATCAAAGAATCCGAAATCGGCGTTGAATCCGAGGCGACAGCAAATCCCACCAGACGGAGGAACATGCTATTCATCATTATCATGCCACCCTGGGAGCAAAAGGTAACCAACCACCACCTGCGAACTTCTTTCGAAGGACCACTACAAGACTTGTCTCCAAGCACAGGCAACGCTGGTAGACCATGGCAGCAACAGTGAGCGCCCATGCATCAAAGCAGAGATCGCTTACAGGGAGGACTCTGAAAAAGTTAACCAAATTCTCGTTACGCACGAGAAACCCCAAAAAATCTAGTGGGGACAGCACATCTCCACCGTAACTTCAGAATGGTGACCAACGAGATGCAGCAGTGATCTGTTCGATGAAAACTCTATTCCCGGACACCTTACACACTTAGCACTAGAAAGACGGGAATTTTTACTCATTTTTTATAAAAATAGTTAATACCAGAATTTTTATTTAAATCAGTTTAACTTACTTCATCAACCCTTTTTCCCTTTGTGTCTTTTAAACTTATTTTATAAAAGAATTTCCGGTTCGAACCGAAATATATCCATATGGTTGGAGCCAAAATGTCCCCTCATCATCATTCTAGTATTAAGTGGCTGAGTAAAAAACACAGAGTAGGGCGGACACTATCCTCGCTAACCGGATAGTGAGTAGCAGCATTCGATTTTTGGCACTGTCCTATAATCCCTTATAATCCCTTTTGCTAGACTTTTCCCCCTTTCTGGTAAAACGTGTGTTCTTTCTTTTAGTTGCACTTGAAAAGATTACACTAGATTGAGCAAAAAGTTCTGGGAAATTTGTGAAAGTTGCGTTTTTATACGCAAATTAACAACAAAAGCAACAAAGATAATTCTTTAAAGTAGGGACCATTATAGTCCACGACATTCTGCCACCGTTCTGCTAGATTCCGGATTTGCTGGCTAAGTTTGTCGCCTTTACCAACACTTTCATCCTCATTAATCTCATAGACGGCTTTCAGAATCGTTAGGCCTTTTCTCTAATAATGCCGAGTCAACACACGCAAATCATACTGTTCAATAGGCATTTTGAAGCCAATGTTCGTCAACTCCTATAAATACACCACTAGTACTCCTATATATGATACAAATTCTGGTAACTACTAGATTAAAAATTTCTCAGAACTTTTTGCTCAACCTAATAAAACACACTGCTCAAAGCACTTTTATCAGTTTCAATACCTGAGATTAATTATTAAATGTTTGATACTCTATGCTTGATTGACTCATTTCCAAACAAAATTCAATCTGCCTGTTATTCTAAACATTCATATATATTCATTCGATTCAAGAAAAAGGAAGTTATTTGACATTAACGCAACTGATTTGCCTTTTCTGATTATTTTATTGTAACTTTTGAATAAATAATTATAATTTAACAAACTCTATTGCATTATATTTTTGATTAATTTATCTTTCGATTGGTATAGACCTTTTTGGTATTACGAAAACAAATTGTAATGCTATGAGCCTCCAAACCACAAGAAAGCATTTTTTCCAATAGTTTTCCATAATTTTCGCCATTAGTGTACTTATAAAAACATTTTGAGACTTGTACACTTTCGAGAAGATAAGGAATAGAATGGTCAAATAGTGTCCGTGTCATTTAAAATTTATTGATATGAATAGTTCTTTCTGTCATTTCAGTTGAAGAAAGAACACTAGAAATATACTGATTATAATTTCAATTTTTCAAATTACGTATATTTTCCTTTCTTCCTGTTTCTTTTTCTGTATTCTTTAAAAAAAATTATTTTCGTGAAAATTTTTAAGCGACGAATGTCAATAATCTCTGTAGTTGTTTCATGACCAATTTTATGAAAGACTTAAAGTAATAAGAAAAAAGAAAGATTTAGAGTGACCCCGTGTTGCGAAATGGCTTCTGCCTTGCGTTGGGGAGAAATCTACATAAAACTTATTCATAATCTAAACTGTCGAGAAATATATTTCGTAGCAATAAAATGATTTCAAGAAAAAACATATTTCGTTGTAATTATAGGTGATTCCTTTAAAATAATTAATCTTGATGGTATTTTAAATTTATTTATTACAGCACAGCACGACGACGACACATAAGAACATTTAACATTCAACATTTAAATAACATCATAAATACCGACAATATGATAAATACATATCCCAACCAAGCACATATATATTCTGATCATTTCGAAAATATATATTCAAGCATCACAATTAAATCACACTTGTTCATATAAATATTTATAATTCCGAGAAAACATTTTTTCCCGACCAAAGAGAATTCGATTTTTTTACTTACTAGAAAAATTCTAGCATCAAGCTAGCGTCGCTCTTTCTACATGTACTAATCCACGTGATCTGGGCTATTTTTGTAGATTTCTCCCCAACGCAAGGCAGAAGCCATTTCGCAACACCCCGCTTTATTTGATCAAATAAAGTCTGTGCTACGGGAGTTTTATTTATTTTTCCTTGCTTTTAAGTTTTAGAAGTAAACTAACATGATTTATACAACCCTTAATAAATGTCCTATAACGAACAAAAATTAAATCCGCTGAAATTAAATAACAACAAAATTAATAAATAAATAGTTTTCTTAACTGCCATTTTCCCAGTGGTTGGTCAGGCAAAAGAAGTCAATCGAAAATCTAAAAATTAATTTTTAAAATATCATCTTCGGGCTGTGATCAACAATAATTTCTATAAAAACATTAGCTGAAATAAGCAAGAGGAATGTGGATTATTTTAACGTACCGTAATTGTCTCCAACTAATCAAAAACCAAATGTTTACCCTTTGTAATAAAAAAGTTCATAAAATGGCTTCTATTACATCAGACAGTTGACAACAATGTGACAACAGGTGCACTAACATTCAAACAAATATATTATGTCTAGTACCACGTGTAAAATCATTTCCATCTGAAGTAACGCAATATTTAAAAAAAAATGACGAAATATTAGAAGAGTATCAACTACTAGCAGTGTCCCACTATATACAATATGCATCAAAAGTTGGGTGAATGGATGGATATCTCATAAATAAGGTGAGTTAAAAACGCGTCCCTGCGCATGCGCGGATAGAGACCAATGGAAGAACGGCAGTAGCAAGAAGCGCAAGAAATCAAGGCAGAATAATCTGCTATGGGCACTCGAACGCTGTAATGTTTGAAAACTCGCGTCATATTGAAATGGAGCAACGAATAAACACGACGTTTTGCTTCAAATTGGGAAAAACCGCCACAGAAACGCATGCTATGTTGATCTAGGTGTCCGGAACAGACGCAATGAGCAAAAAATGCGGTTACGACTGGTTTAAGTGATCTTGTACCATTTAAACGCGATGAAAATTGACGAAAAAATTCATAGCTTGAATTAGTTTATCTTCAAAACATTTTTATGTATTAACATGAAATTTAGGATATTGATTAAACATATTGTGCTTTCTAATATGCTACCATTAGAAATTTATCATCCTTTTACAGAATGTGTGTATTGTTTAAATCAAAATAGGCCTTTTTTTACTTCATAAGTGATTACGCGCATAGTATCTTTAGAAAGTATGTATGGATTGTCACGAAATTTGGTAAAGATACTAAACAAATATGCGTGTTTAAAATGATCCTCTTTTAAGAATTTAGAATGGTGATATTTTTTATGACTATTTTTATTCAGTAAAAATATAAAATTTTTATTTTTTTTTACTAAAATATTTTTTTATATAGTTAATGAAATAATATCGCCTAAGAGTAAATTATTTTAAACATACATATTTATTTAGTACTAGCGAACTTGCCCGGCGTTGCCCGGGTACGTCAAAAAACAGCAGGAATTACGAAAAAACTCTGAAAATCACAATAAGATATCGCGAAAAAATTTTTAATCGCTTCTCAAATTCTGAAAAGAGAAAAAATATATATATATTATGTTCGAAGATTGCAAGTTGATTCCTTTCACTAATGTGGAAAAATAGTAGCAAATCGCTAAAATACACTAAAAATCACATATAAAATTCCCGAAAAATTCGAAAATTGCTATACGAAATCCGAATAAACTTTATTGAAATGAGGGCAGAATGTACTTTAGGTCAAAAATGGAATGTTAAAAAATTGCAGCAGATCGCGAAGAAACGTAAAAATTGCATTAAAAATCACAAAAAGTTCAAGAATCACGAAAGTCAAAATTTACTATAATTGGATAAAAGTTTCAAATCACTCACACACAAACTTCTTTCTTTATTATTATAGAATAGATATTAGTTTTTATTGCATTAAAATATCTCAATTTGTTGATTTTCTGTAAGCAAGTAATCCATATTGGTTTACAATGGAAGCCTATGGGAATTTGGCGAAATATTAGAGATATCGCCAAGTTGGCGTCACTTTTGGCGACTCATTTCGGTCGCCAAATTTGGCGATATACCGCCAAGAACTGTGTCCCTGTACAGTAACCTCCATATAGGTATGGAAATGCATTAAATGCTGTTCAATAATTGCATAAAAAATTCGCTAAAAATTTAAAAATCGCTGCATGAATTCCAAACAAACTTTTTTGAAAAGGGAACAAAATTTACTATATTGGGTTAAAAGAAAGAAACCATATTCTTCTCACTTATATGGAAAAAATCGCCTCAAAACTTAAAAAAGTGCTAAAAATCGCATAAAAAATTAAATAAAAAACAATCTAATCAAAAAATCGAAAATCGGGCTTCGAGGTGCAAAACTTCATATATAGACGTACCTTTCCTCCAAATTTTGTAGCTCTACGTGCAGCGGTCTCTTCAGAACACCGTCGACACACTCACTCACTCACACACAAACTTCTTTCTTTATTATTATAGATCTTTACAAAATTTCATGACAATCCATACATGCTTTCTCAAGGTATCATGCCCGCAATGACTTATGGCGTAAAAAAAGCTATTTTGATTTCAACAATACACAAATTCTGTAAAAACCTAATAAATTTCTAATGGTTGTATATTACAAAGCACAATCTGTTTAATCAACAGTCAAAGTTTTAGGTTTATACACAAAAAGGTTTTGAGGATAGACTAATTCAAACTTTGCATTTTTTTGTTAATTTTCGTGGCGTTTAAAAGACGATTTCGGGAGAGAAAGGAAACCGCGGATGACGAACCACGTTCAGGTCGACCCTGAACAAGTGTGACGACAGACAAGATCGAGCGGGTGTGACAGATGCTGTTAAAAAATCACCTACTGTCTTTACGATGGATATCGGAGGAATTGGGAATCCGCAAAGACAGTGTTAGCATCATCATCCATCACGTTTGAGATCTGTGATTCGGTAGATCGCAAAATAGGCTTTCGCTGACATTCCAGCAGCTTTATCAACGATGTCATAAGTGTATTGTGACCAGCGGATGTTACTTTGAGGGCGATTCAAAGTATTTTGTCCCCATGTGTTGTTTTATTTGTTTTATAGTTCCATTCACCGAACTTTTTAGACGCTCCTTGTATTTCAAAATTTTTAGAAAAAAAGGACGAGCGAAATCTATATCAACTTTTCACACCACTCTACAATCCTCTATATGGAAATAAATCACATGGTCCTTTAAAATCCATACGAAAGATAAGTAATGTGTTGAAAAAAGAAATTTAGAAAATAGAAAGAATAGACAATGTCGAGGTGTTATTCTGTTTTTTTATACAACGGTCTTGATAAATAAACGCAATTTAGTAATTACAACACACTGATTACAAAAAAAACAAAAAAAACAACAAAAAAAAAACACAGTCTGTTTTGATCAGTTTCCTGTACAATCTAGCAGGCAACCTTCAGAAACCCTTTCCATGGAAAAACTATTTTATTTTTCGAAAGAAGAGAGCAATAGATTTAAAATAGTGGTGGCCCCCCATACTCCTCCATAGCTTTGGAAGTCCTCTTAGTTTAAAGATCAGAGTTGAAATGTCTCACAAGGAGAGGGCCAACCTTGTTAATCACAGATTTTGATTATTTTAATATATGTTGTAGGGTAGACACCCCTTAGTGTCAGGTTCAACGGATTTTATCCAATGCCCCTTAGTTCTTGAAAAACCAGGGGGTCTAATATTAGTAGACAACTTAAATACTTACTTCGCAGCAAAAATGACAGGTTAATCGTAGCTCAGTTGGCATAGCGTTTGCCGGCTGATCCGGGGGCCCGGGTTCAATACCTGAATGCGCTGCATTTGTTTTTCTCATTTTTTGTTTTATAAATATAGTTATAATTATAATTTAATAATTTCAATTAAAATTTTTAACACCAAACATTAATTATAATGTTAACAAACTTAAATTTATCATTTCTTATTTGTAAACTATCATTTCTCATCCACTAAAGAGGTTTAAAAAGAAATTGGATCTATTATTGAATGATAAAAATTCCAAAATCGTGACAAATTCTGTTGTGGTGCCATCTAGTTATGATAAAAAAAAGTAATATTCAAATAAACTAAAAGCAGAAAAAGATAAAGGGGAAAGCAAAATAATTGAAAGCGCAAGCATACTTATTACAAATTTAAAAATCTTTAATCTGCAAAAAATCGGTTGTAATTTAATTCTGATGCTAATTTTTAATATGATTATGCTTGTTACTTTAAAAACAGAATAATAGTATTATCTCATTGACTTCCTTTGTTAAAGCAATGCGTAAATGATGTTTCTTTAAAATCACGAATTGACACAATTGCTCAATACCATTGCAACGATAAAGAATATATGAAATACATTTTGAAAGTGATTTAAAAAAAATAATAACAGTTTTATGATGTTTTATTACAACTATTCAGTTAAAAGTAAAAAATTAAATAGGTTAAAATTATAATTGATATACAATATTAAAAATTTTAATTGACAGTGACATTATTAAGTTATACTTACAAGTAAATTTATAAAACAAAAAATGAGAAAAACAAACGTAGCGCATTCAGGTATCGAACCCGAGCCCGCCAATCAGCCGGTTAACACCATACCAACTGAGCTACGACTGACCTATCATTGTTGTAGCAAAGTAAGTATTTAAGTTGTGCACTAATATTAGACTCCCCGGTTTCTCAAGAACTAAGGAGCATTGGATAAAATCCGTTGAACCTGACACTAAAGGGCCTCTACCCTACAACATATATTAAAATAATCAAAATCTGTGATTAACAAGGTTGGCCCTCTCCTTGTCAGTCTGCGTAAGCTAATACGCCAAGCATACATACGTGTTAAGCTAATACGTCAATCAAAAATTATCAGTGAGACTGGGAGCGATTTTAAAATTTGAACGAGATCATCGCCAAGTAATGAATCCGCATTTCACTATCTGTTAAAAAGTGAAATAAAAAAGCAAACCAGAAGTCTAACAGATAATTAATGAATAATATCTACTTGTAGACAAATGTAAAAATGCAATTTATGGGTCTCTAAATTAGCTGTCTGATTTTAGATTGCGTAAACAAACTTATAAGAAACGGCGTTTATCTAATAAAAAATTAATAAAACAATAATTTTTGCGGATATAAAGATTCGCTTAAATTAGAAATAAAGAGGTGACCTTTTTTAATGTTAGCGTTTAACACAAGAAAGGCAAATAAATTTATAAAAAGGATCAATTTTGAATTAAAATATAACTCCAATATATGGCCTCGCCATAGACAGACAGTAAGGCAGAAATAAAGTAATGAAAATCGAACTATCATCGCAGTAGCTCTTAAATAATAAAGGAAAAAACGCATATTTACGTCATTTTCGCCCATTTATACTTGTAACTGTTTTCTAAAAAATGCAAAATTCTTCTTTTTCTATTGTTACTTTGTAGATATTAACTTATGAAATAATACATAGAATAATATAAGAACTTTTTTTTTCAGATACACATATTATCGAACTCGAATCATATAAACTATAGAGTTTGTTAGAGGACATAGAAAATTTTTATTTACAGTTCGACCTCAAAAAAGTGTTATAACACTAAAACATTGTCTTTGCGTATTTATTCAAATAATACATCTGATTTAGGGTTATTCTTATTATAGGAAAAGTGACACAATTCTAATAGAAAAAGCTGTGTTTGATTTAAAAGTATTTCTATCGTGAATTTCTCTATACCTATTTCTACCAAAAGGTTGAAATAGTTTTGCGTTTGAATGCAAACCTTTGCATTTGAATGCAAACAATTGCCAACACTGTTTGGATTTCAAATTATCAGTTAAATACAGATAATTTGAGCAATATATTTATTAATACATTGATGCGTATATATTAGAGATTATTTAATCAGGTTCTAGCTTAATTCAGCAATCTAAAAAATATAAATATGCATAAATGCAATCAAACATGATTTACGTCAACAGGAACAACGATAAAAAAAATATTATCTTCTTTATTTTTTCAAGTTTTTTTAGAAAATCAAATGTCTTAATATAATTAACTCAACAAACCTTCAATCTCATGCATAGATATTCAATCTTTGTAACAACAACAACAGTAATCATAAAAACAGCAGTGTAATAAAATTCTTTTCTTATTCAATACCACGGTTTTTACACGAATGAAAACGAAGTTCATATGTATTGAACTCACTACCAGAATTAGAGAACAAAACGCGTTATTAAATTTTTTAGAACTAGTCACTGCAATGATCTATGCTAAAATACAATACGGAGGAAAACAGGCGAAAATCAAATTTATGCAGCAACTCCTGCATTTTCCGTTACAATTGAAATCGGGATTCTCTAATATGATTATAACTGATATGGTGCTGTAAAATTGTATTGATATTTATATGTAAAATTGTTTAAAATTAGATGGTATGAAATCCTTTGAAATTAGAAACTATGAAATACTTAAGGCGTCAAAAGATACCTCATGGTAGATATAGGTATATCATATGCATATTTTTAGGTGAGTTCGTAATTATATAAATACGTAGCACCTATAGTCGTACTTCAGTCCACTTGTCCGCATATAACAGATAAAAAAACTACACAATCGAGTGGTCTGAAATTTTAAATATATAATTTTTGCGCAATTTTGTTGAGTCATTTCAACTTTTACGAAAATTGGATGTATAGTTTAATTACAGGGACAGTCAAATTTTTCCGTTATATTACGGCCAATGGGAATAAATTATTGCAAGTGCATTTTTATAATGTTACAGCCTTCCGAATGGTCTGAAATTTTAAATATATAATTGCTGTACAATTTTGTCGAGTCCTTTCAAATTTTATGAAAATCGGATGTGTAGTTTAATAACAGGGACAGTCAAAAGTTTTCCGTTACATTACGGCTTAGGAAAAATTTATTGCAAGCGCATTTTAAAGATTTTACAGCCTTTCGAACAGAATTAAATGGATATGCACTTATGAAGTGCACTAAAATATATATTCAGTACAATATGCGGTTTTAAAAAATATTTATAAACTAGTTATAGTACGAACGCACCTCATTTGCCACGTTTGACGAGCAATTTCTAGCTTGTTATATCAAGGATGAGCTGGAGGAAAATAATATCGCTGAATTAATTTAACAACTATTGTACGAAAAGTCAAAAGATTAATTGTGGAGAAATGACTAAACTTACAAGGAAGGTCTTACTGGGCATACTCAGAATATTTTGAAAAAAAAAATACCAATTAAACTACTTATGTATGTAATAAAGGATCCGTCAGATTTAGCGGCGGAATTACAATAGAAAGTCTGTAAAAAAATCAAATGCTTTCGAGTATTTGGCGCGAAAAGACGAAAGCGTCACGCGGTTTGGCGAGCAGTACTTTTCTTCGTCGAAAGCAAACGATTTTAATGCACCTGAAAAATGTTTGTTAATAGATTTTTAGAATGCGCGTAAAAAGTATTTAATAAATTTAAACACAAACAATGAGAGAGTTTAATAAATACATGTTTTCGTATTACATATTTATGTTGCTTGTTATTTAATTTTATTACTTTAAAAATAATTTCATACATAAAAAATACTTTCATATATTTAAGCGTATTCCAAAATAAAGGCAAGATTTATTTACCAGTTATTCATTTCAATATCAAAGAATTCGTCGTTTCCATAGCAACAAAATTGAATCGACAGTGCTCGATT
The DNA here is from genome assembly GCA_963932465.1 of Maratus speciosus. Classification (NCBI taxonomy): domain Eukaryota; kingdom Metazoa; phylum Arthropoda; class Arachnida; order Araneae; family Salticidae; genus Maratus; species Maratus speciosus. Next base: position 103,890,442 of record OZ010795.1, on the reverse strand, counting down.
GGATTTAATTTTGAGATAGTGAAACAATTTTATTTTATTTTTATTTTGTTTTAATTCCTAAAATTTGACATTTAACTTTCATTATAAATGTATATATATATATACATATGACAAAACTATAGTTAAATTAAACTAAAACTGACAAAACGAATGTTATTTACATTAAATTTTTTTAAACAAGATCAATATGAAACATTTTTCTCTTAAAGAGTATCCGACATAAAAAAAGTAATTTTCGTAATTTCATTTCATCGCCAATCGATGATAAATTGCCAAATAAACGAAATGTTCATTATTTTTTTTACGAACGTTCTATCGAGGTTCCACCAAAAAAAATTTATAAACATATATATCCACATGAAAAGAACGCTCTGTAATTTTTTCAGATTTTCCTGAATATGCCCGTATGGAGACCTTCCTTGTTAGCGAATAACTTTAAGTTAAAATCTGAAAGGTATTTTTTGACACCCTCTAGGTAGAAATAGTGTTAATTTGATGTAGGGTAAATCTAGGATAGATGGCCATATAGGGGAGATGGCCAGTCTAAATATTTCCAAAACTTGATCATAGATTGCAACATAAACATTATTCTAGATTAAAATTAACACAATTATATTCTAAATGGTAAACAAATCATATTAGATGTAAATTTCCAACTGGGCGAAAAATGTCCGGACCAGGATTCGAATCCGGGACCCCCTTTAGCCAGCTAACCTCCCGGGATCCGGGAAGTTAGCTGGGTGAAAAAGCTCGACCAGAATCGTCCGGGATAGCTCAGATGGCAGAGCACTGGCGGCTTCAGCCAGGAAGTCCCGGCTTCGAATCCTGGTCCGGACCTTTTTCGCCCAATTGGAAATTTACATCTAAAATAAACATTATTCGTAAGAAATAGTTCAACGCGTTTTGTTATTGCAACGTGCAGTTGTGTTTTTCGATTATAAAAAGTAAGTTTAATTTTAATGTTTATTTAATTTAGTGGTTGAATATATTTTTTGACTTAGGTATCTCAATGCTTTGCAGTACGTACGTTATATATATTACGGCGAAAACCCGGAACCTGGCCAATACGCCGGAAATTGGCCGTCCAGTTCGCAAACTGGCCGAGGTTTCTGGCCAAAACCCGAAATACATGAAATGAACAGCATATTTCGGGTTTTGACCGGCCAATTCGCAAACTAGCCGAAAAGTCTTGGCCAATATACGATGTGTTCGGAAATTGGTATCCACAGCCAGTAATGTGTTTCTTTTAGCTTTTATGCAGCCTTGCATATGATCTACAAACCTGGTAATATACTACAAATAAATTAAATTTTAAAAACCTATTATAGCTGAAAACGCACATCAAGCAATAATGGCTCATAGCCAATCCAATAACCAAATTATTTGAGTGGCTCTGTAAATAAACGACAAGTTCTACCTAGTCAATAATCTGTAGAAAACACTTTGTACAGCATATTAGTAATGCATAACAGTTTCACCATGTTTGAAGTAGTGTAACGTCATTAAAACTCCTATAAAGATTTTTTCACATGTATCATAATTCTTTACCGGAATGTTTTGGGGCGTCCCTATGCAAGAACTATAATGACTATTTAATCAATACTGTACAAAAAAAAAAATAAATAAATAAAAAAATAAATAAAAATAAATAAAAATATTGCTCACCACATGTGGGAAGCATGTGAATTTTATAATGTTTGAAATAGAGTGACATCATTTAAGTGCACTAAAAATGATGTTTTACCATTCACTGCAATGTATCGAAATACTTTTGAGTGTCTCTGTAAACAAACTATAATTGCTACTTATTTCATACACTTTAGATAACAGTTCGTTTTCCATCTTAATGATGCATACCAATTTTATTATAATTGAGATAATGTAACAACAATAATATACACCAGAAAAACTTTTCTCATTGATGATATTGTAACGAAATACTTTTGCGTGTCGCTGTAAATTAACCAAAAACAGTACACACTACGCTTTCAATACGGAAATTAATTTATAAACCTAAATAATATAACAATTACAAGTCAATCCGACACTTTACTCGAGTTAGAGCACGAACAGGCAGACGACCAGACAAATTGAATACATAAACTCTTTTAGTTATATGTTAGAAAGGGATAAAAAGTAAACTGGCCGACCGCTTATGGCCACTTCACGAATTGGCCGGCCAACTCCCAAATTGGGCAGTCAGTTTAAAGCATTGTTAGCCAGTTCACGAATTGGCTGGTCAGTTCGGGTTTTGGCCAATTTCGGCTACTGGCTGTAACATATATATTTTTTACTATATGAACTTTTAAGGCACGTTTATAATCTAATCTTTACTTCTAAGCATAAAACAAAGACGTACAGTCGTGGGAAAAAAAAGTAAACACCCCCTACTAACTTCTCAACAAATCATCGTAGAAGAAAGTTACTGGTATCGAACGATTGGAAATAAAGTCTACTTTTAAATGATGTATATAAAATTTTCTTAGGGGGTCATCTACATATTAAAACGAATCCAAACTTCATTTTTTTCAATGGCAATATCCAATTTTAACGAGATATTTCAAATCTTCGGTTCAAACTATGCCTAGACACCAAATTTCAAGTCATTTGAATGATAAGTTTTTGAATTATAAACATTCAAAATTTAGTGCTTCTAATGTTAAATTACATTTTCATATTTTTATTTATATCTCCCGAAATTATGCTCCTAATGTGCTATTTTTTTTTGTAGTAATAATACTAATATACCCAAACATAAATAAGCTGAATTTGCAATTTTTATAATTTTATGATATGAATTATGAATTATGAAATTAATATTCGAAAAAATTATGAATTGCAACCTACAATGTTTTTGATGGATTTAGATTTATTAAGTTCTGCTTTATGGAGATTCAAAAATTTCACATTTTTCTTCCAAGTAGTTTTCAAATTATGCTTAAAAAACGCCAAAATGATGGTTTAAGGTCCATCTATGATGGAAGTGAGTAGACATTTTGAAATTTATTCTGCTGTACTGTAATCTAACACGCTTCATTGACTCCATGAGTGGAGCTGAAGGTGCCTTGATCAAGGAAGGGGCTCTCTTGGTTAACAATCCAGTACGGAACTTCAATTTGGACACGGCCCTTAAAACACGCTCGTTTTAAAATAATTAATTTCTCGGATACTTATGGTACGAATTGCATAAAAATTCGTTTTTAGGCTAATTGAAGGGTGTAGAGTTCATTTATGTTGTCAGAATTTGGCATTGCTATTGAAAAAAAAACAAAGTTATGGTTCGTTTTAATATGTAGATGGCCCCCTAAGCAAATTTTTCATACATCATTTAAAAGTAGACTTTATTTCCAATCGTTCGGTACCAGTAACTTTCTTCTACGATAATTTGTTGAGGAGTTAGTAGGGGGTGTTTACTTTTTTCTTTCCACGACTGTACAATGACTATTGATGATTTAAATTGGGCAACGTTTATATGTTTATAAATATAAAACATATATAAACGTTTATATATTTATAAATATAAAATAAAAAACGTTTATATGTTACGTTTTTATGTTTATAAATATATTAATTGATATAATTGTTTAAATTTTAACTAATATAAATATTTTAATAATAAGACCTAAGGATTTATTTGTTTCAGAAAATATTGAAAAACGTCGGAAACTTTCGTAACAGAAATTGATAGTTAATAAATAAACTAAATTAACGTAATAAACTTAAAATTAACGCGAGGAAAAAAACACGACACTTCCAGCAGCGAAGAAAACGAAATAGATTATCAGATTCTACAGAATCCGAGTAAATAGAATTAGATCAGGATCACTGTGTTGGTTGTGCAAAACAACATAATATCACATCCAAAAAGAATGTCTGGATACAATGCATAAGGTACCTGAAGTAGTTTCATGAAACGTGTACAAATTATCAAGACCTTTGCCAAACATGTGGTAAGATGTTACGAAAAGTGAAGTATTGAAATTGTACTTCAAATTTTGATTATTCGAGTTTTATTCACTCATTTTCCATCATATAACTGCATCTTTACATATTACTATATGTTTTTCATGATTAACTATATGAAATATGTTATTGTTATTATTTTTTTTTTTGGCTATTTAATTCCATTTTTTCTTACTTGTGTAAGATAACCAACTCTCCATGGCTTGAAGGAGAGATGGCCATCTGCCATTTTAATTTCAATTTTGTTTAACACTTTTTGTTTTCAATATTTAATTATTTTTAGCATAAAATATGATGATTATATGTATTAGAATTTTAAATATGTATAAATATTTCTTGTATTTACATTCTAAGAATTTTTATTTCAATCTTTATAAACTGTGGCCATCTATCCTAGAGTTATCCTACATAGTTATATACTGTTTCCTTAAAATACATTTTTTTTATTAAACACATAAGGTAGGCATGCCAAAGGTGGCCAACATTCCTAAGGTAGCCCCCTCCCTAACAAAAGTAGATTTAATTTCATTTTTAATCACAAAATGGCGCTACTGCATTGTAAATCATGTATCTGCAGTGTACATGGCTGAATTTGAAGATATCACCGCCAATGTAGACGGTGGTTCCAATTTTCAGGAGTGTTCGTTCTAATTTCCAGGTAGGAAGACATTTTAATTTACATGTGTTTAAAATCTTAGAAAATTGATTTAAGATGCGTTTTCTGAAAGTTTATTATTTCTCTTTAACCACATTTACTTTAATTTTAATAATTTTATCAGATTAATAGTTTTACGTCGTGCAATTTTTGACCATGTGGATCTCCCCAAGGTATCCCGACAACTTAGGAAACAAATATGGAAATCAATGTAGTAAGGGTAATTTTAAAACTTTCTTCCTATATATCTCAAAAAATGAATTACCATTTATTAACACTTTCATCAGACTTCTCCAGCAATTTGCACACAATTCAGAACAATCAGAAATTCCCCCAAAGAAGTCACCAATTCCCAGAAGAAAAGCCCTCAACTACGGTGAACAAAAAAGTGGTTCAAATACTTTTCTAGTCAGACAATAAGACAGTTTAGATGAAAAACTCGAAATATATCAAAAGAAAGTATTGTCAGAGCATAATACTAAGAATTATAATGAGAAAATAAACAAACAATTCGGTAGACTGTCAAAAGAGGCTTTCAAAACACTAATGCTACCATGTCTGGCACAAGTTATTACTAGGCAAAAATAACCTGGTTTTATCATTTATGCAAGAAAGACAAAATAATAGAACGAGATTATGTAATCAATTCTTCCAATAAGTGAGTGTGAGGTACTTACTAAATAAAACAAAATCGAAAATTCCAGTTGCACTTTGTACATGGAATCCGATTACAAAGGTACATCTTGAAAAATGCTTATTAGCCTCCGGTACGGTATGCTATTTCTTTCTCCCAGCTTATTTTATGTCCAAAAATAACGTTACCTTAGGTAAAACAAAGCATTACGATTAAATACTCTTTAGCAATTTTTAAAACTTCTAAGCATTGCACATTTTCAATTTTTATACCGTCGTCTTGGGAAAAAAATGTTCTTTTAAATGCATTTTCTTTGAAAACTGTATCTCCATTTATTTTTGAAATATTATTATTTTTTTTTTGTAGTTTTTGGAGCCATTTGCTTAATATTGGCAACGGAAGTACGCCATTTCTCTGGAAAGTAAAGAAAAAAATGTTTTAAAATAATAATTATATATTTTTATTACCATTTTCTCGTAACAACCGAAAAAAAATGTAATTAAAATATGTGCTATTTTGAAAAAAATATAGACAAATGATTTATGTTAAAACAATGGAGCTATTATATACTATATTTAATTGTAAGTATCTATGAATCATTAGATTTTGTGCATTATTTCGCGATAGGGATGTGCTATGCATGCTTTACTGTAGATGTTTAAGAGTAGATCGTAAATGTGGAATTCTTAAGCGGATGCTAATGACGTCATTTTACATAAAATAAAACGTGTGCTTTAAGTCGTAAAATTGAAATATGTTTTGTACTGCAGTAGAGTCCCGTTTAACCAATTTATTTTCTTCTGATGGACTGATGGCTTCTATTATTATGAAACAGCCATTATAAATGAAGTGTTAGGTGAAGATAAAAAAGCGGCCGTAAAAAAAAAAAAAAAAAAAAAAAAAAGGCCATCCCCCTCCCCCCATTTTGATAAGAAAATCAGAATTCTAACTTTTTAAGGCTGCTCTTTCATCTTCACCTAACACTTCATTTATAATGGCTGTTTCATAATAATAGAAGGCATCAGTCCATCAGAAGAAAATGAAGTAATGGATATTCCGGGGCAACACTAAATTCTGAAATAGCAGAATTCCTGTTTTCTAGTTGTAAAATTTTCCTTATAATTAAATACTTAAATTTAATTGAACATCGTAATACTTTTATAGAAGTAAAAATAGTTCGCCGAGTATTTTTCACATTTTTAAAATGATTTCAATATATGGGCCACCATTCGAACACCATGACCCAAAGGTGATCCTCAAACTACAATTTTGAAATTGTATCATAAAAATAATTAATTTTTATTTTACAAAGAAAAGTATACCAGAAATGTGTTAGAGATCAGTATAAAATAAAATAAAATAATCAGCCAGATACACCTAACCAGAAAATAATAAAAAATCCTCAAAGCTTAACTATGGCCACCTTTGTCTTCGCCACCATAGTATATAAAATCGGTTTTCTTCCGTATATGGAATAAAGGTTAGTTTAGTTATAATAATAGTTAGTTAAGCTGCCAACTCTATGCCAACTGAGCTATACAGATAATGACTGTCCCGTACGGATATGAGTATCTGGCCTGTTATCTGAAACAGCTCAAGAGAACAAATCTCGGGTAATGGAACTCTAAGAAAACATTCGGTATGTAATTATGCTTCTTGAACTAAACACAATTATTTTAGTTGTTAAATAAATCATACGAGTTGAAATTTTCCAAATGAGTGAAACAAGAGGTGAAATAGTATATTTATGCACTCCTGTTACAATGGCTGGCAAAGAAATGTTACCGAGGGAAATAATTCTGTAAAAAGGTAAACGTAAAAAATAAGCTTTCCTTCGTGTTATCTATCGATCGACAATTTGTCAAGCATTTTTTTTTTTTTTTTTTTTTTTTCTTTGGCGTTTGGGACACGAGGATGGCAACATTACACCTCACGAGAAAAACGAAACATATGAAAATGAACTTTAGAAAATACTTTTTGAGATAGTGAATACTTATATTTTTTAAAGTGAAACGGATCTTTGAGAGCAAGAACATACTTACCTTGGGCATTTTTATTACTATTATTATTACTATTATTATTACTATTATTATTGTTAATATTATTATTATTTGCATTTCTATTCAGGCTACGGATATGGCAATTTTAATCTGTATAAAAATATGTAAATATAAAAATGATCTTTAGAAAATATTGATTATTAAAATGTATAATTTTTTAAATGAAAACATAATTTTTTAATGAACGGCTCCTTTCAAAGCAAAAAAGGACCTTCTATCCGTGTATTTTTTTATTTTATTGTTTTTGTTTTTGTATTTTTATCCGGATTACGGGGTCGCCTATTTAAACTTAAAAAAAATGAAAATATGTAAAAGACATTTCAAAATTATATGTATTTTGTAATAGTATATACATTTAAAAATTTTTAACGAAAATATCGCAATCACGAAGATACAGGTTAGTTGTAGGTGTTTTTTCTTTTCTTCATTTCATACGAGACACGCCGTTCGAGGTTTTAAAAGGCACAGGAAACGAAAAATGAAAAAGAACCGCAGATTTTTTTGGAAATAGTAAATATTTATATTTTTTTAAATAAAAAGTACCGTGAGTACCTAAAAGGTACCGCTAATCCCCATGCTTTTTTAAAAAATTTACTTTGGGAAACGAGCGATCGCGATTTCAAACTGTAGGAAAATGAATATTCTCTTCTGCAATTTATATTATTGTAAAATCACATTTTCCCCGGATATGAGTGTGGAGGTTATACCTCTGGCAAACTGAGGTCAATCGAAGCTCGTTCAAAAGCGTTCGCTGGGAGTTTTTAATTAATATCTCGGCCAAATATCAAAAGATGAAAAAAATTGAGCCTCATGAACCTGTCTTCGTCTAAACGAACAAAATTTTCTGATACACTTAGTTCAGAATTATTACTTGCGCTATGACTCCCTAGCCATCGCTAACAAATGAACGATACTCATACACAGGCAAACATTTTTTTCTTTTTTAACTAACCCCTTGATACCCAGATCGCTTTTTTCAAGTACGGTGGTATATCTATCGTTTAGTGTGAAACTGTATTTGCAGCACTGATCAGCCAGATGATTTTTTATTTAAGTATTCCGAATTCCCACCAGTAAGTTTTAACAGTTATTTTTGCTTTACAAGATCATACATATATTCCATAAATAACATAAAATAAAATTACTATTCAAAATTTCCTGCTCTGAATTTAATATTTCTAATTAAAAAATCTACCAGATGCGGCAACACTGATTTTTATATTCCTCATGGACGTATGCGATGTACGCCTGGTAGATATCTACGATAAAATCAGGACGTACAATGCGTACGTCCTGAATGTTAAGAGGTTAAAATAGATTAACATTAGAACCAAAAATACGTTTTACTATTATGTAATGTAAAGCTTTTGAAATACACAAAGAGTGCAACATTAAATTTGGATATAAACGTAAGAGTAATCATTCTCAAATTTGCATTTACCAAAACGTAATAACACTTTTATTAGCGCGAAAAGGATTCTATCAGAATAATTTCTATAAGCGCACCATTTTTATCACGAAAAATTTACTAGAGATTTTATACTTAATAAATTTTCCGCAACGAACTCAGAGTATATTTTAAAATCTTCCTTAATAACTCTTCGAAACATGTTAATCTAGGCATACTTATCATTTATACTTTAAATAATGTTTTAAAATTTATTTAAGAGCAAATCTGAAACATGAAATATGAACATCATTACTTCTTCCGTACTAACTAATGAATTCGGGATTGGTGGTAATTACTTTGTGAAGGTGTTTACATTAAATCGTACTTAATTTTTAATCAATGTTCTGATATCAACAAAGAGATATATTAAAAAGAAATGTAATTTTCATTTTGCACAAAAATTTGTATTTGGGTGCGAAATATAAATTTTAAATTCTCATTCTGTTATGACGAATATATGTAATAAATTAAAACATATATTTTTAATTAAAAACAGTATGTGAAATAAATATAAGAAAATGAATTAATAAATTACACATCTCTTATGTATAAAAAAAGAAATAATATTTACTAAAATCAACTTTTCAAAAGTAAAAAAAAAATCCAAGTTTAAGTGGAAAGAAAAAAGTGGGTGAAATTCGTAGCTAAAAAATGCTGTGATATCAGATTTCCTAGCTGATATTATGGTACGTATTAAATGTTTTTCATTAAATAAGTAACCATATATAAGTCAAATTCCTACGTATATGTTGATAGAAATTGACTTCTACTAAACTAAATACTCGTACATCATAATGGCCAGACAACTATATTGGAAAGTGTTTTAAATAATTTGAAAATAAGAACAAACATGAAAATGAATAAATTACTTCCAGAAATTTATTTTGCTCATTCCCGAAAAAAATGCAAATGCAAATAAAAATACGCCAACATGCCTCTCTTTTCTCCAACATATAAAGTAAACAAAAATATATCTTCCCGATTTAGAACCATATCAGCTTATGGGTTATATTTTTATACGTTTTTGTAGTGCAAATAGCATTTTCGCGTTTACTAAGAAAGAGGGAAATCTGGAAAATATTCATTTGAATTTACAAATGAGCATAATTCAATGAACAAATTTCATTTATTTAATAAAACAAATAGTCTTAAAAATACAAAAATCTTAATTTTCAGTGGTATCATTAAATATCTTAAAAACAATTGTTGAAAAGATTGGAAAAAGGTAAAATGATTATTATTTTTTTACGACTGAAACGCAATTTACATTTGTTCACTAAAGGAACAGGAAAGAAACTTGAAAATGAATAAATATTTCCAGAAATTTCTTTTAATCGTTCTCGCAAAGAATGCAAATGAAAATAAAAAAGCATTAAAATGATACTTTTCTCCAATATGTAAGTAAACAAAAATATTTCTTCCCTATTTAGAAACATATCATCTGATGAGTTATATTTTTATACGTTTTTGTAGTACAAATAGCATTTTCGCGTTTACTAAGAAACAAGGAAATCTGGAAAATATTAATTTGAATTTACAAATGAACATAATTCAGTCAAAAATTTCATTTATTTATTAAAACAAATAGTGTTAAAAATACAGAACTCTCAATTTTTAGTGGTATCATTAAACATTTTCAAAACAATTATTGAAAAATATTGAAAAATGGTAAAATGATTATTATTTTTTTATGTCTGAAACGCAATTTATATTTGGTCAGTAAAAGAACAGGAAAGAAACTTTAAACAAATAACGCGAGGAATTATTTTTTAAATGAGTTTTTCTAATTTTAGATTTGCATAACTGTGATTTCCTTAATTTCAGGGCAAAGATAATATAAATAGATAGCATAAATAAATTATAGATTAAAAATTTAAAATACTTGAAAACGGTATTTTGGGAAATATGTCATTTATCATTATAATCTCTTACTGTATACGAGAGACAAAATAAAACTATTCCCCAAACCGTAAAAAGTGAAAATAAACAAAACAATATAACTCGTTCCAATCCATTTTTGAACCACAAGAGAAATGAAAATGAAAATCAAATTGTACTTAAATCCCACTTTTCTCTAAGGTGTATGGAAAGAAATCCAACTTTGATTTAAAAGCAGGCTAGTGTATGAATTATATTGTTGCAGTTTTGATACAATACAAATAAAATTTTCATAACATCATACTACGATAACTATGAAAATAATGAGAAATATTCAGCGGAATGTTTCTCCGAATAAGACAGACAATAAATTTAAATTTATTTTATAAAAGAAATAGATTTAAAAAGATTTAACAAATAAAAGAAAATAAAATCACAATTTTTATATCAATGTTTTCGATGCAATAAAAAGTTAAAAAGAGTTTATTTGTAATAAAATTTATAACTAGCAAACTCAATGAAAATTGTTTGATTTTTTCAAATGCGCGAAAAAAGTGTGATTGTTTATTTATATTTCACACATTATTTATTAAATTAAAAGGTTTTACTGTCATTCTTTGCTGTTTTGATATTGGCCGTCATCTTTGAAACGGCCAAAGCCGCTGTAACTTCATAAAAATATTTAAATTCGAACCAGAAATCTCTTAATAAAATAACTGAATTACGTACTTATTTAGAAATAAGGTACACTTCTCAAAAAAAAAAAAAATGATAAAAGTTCCTTAAATATATAATATAACCACTAGCGAAAATATACAATACAGTAAAGCCCCGATTATCCGCGAGCGGATGATCCGCGGTGCGGTTTATCCACGAAGCAATTTTTTTTTTTTTTTTTTTTTTTTTTTTCAAGTCAATAGCAAGGAAAATACAATGAGCCCTACTATTAAATATACACAGAAAAATCAATGTATTCGAAAGCCATAGAAGAATATTTCTAGTTTCGGTTGCCATGTTTGAAATATCAGATATAAAGTCTTGATGTCTTTTCTTGATTTTATTAACCCCCTAACCGCCGAGCAAAAGGGCAAAATTGTAATGTTTTTTTATCTTAATTTTTTTTATTTAAAAAAAGGTGATTTTTTAAAAAGACATAAAAAATTTAATTAGATATAAGAATATAAGCCTTGAGAGTATTACTCATAACAAAATGTTTTAAAACTGCATTATATTTCTAGAATTATATTAATTTAAATATTGATTCTATTGCCGTGAAACCTGCAGCTTAGTGAACGGATATTTCAGTTCGCGGCGGTGGAAAGGTTAACCAAAGGTAAACACAGAAATTAAAATATTTTACAATTAAATAACACTTTTATGATAAATTCCAGGAGAGCATATCAAGAATAACTTCATTTTTGAGATAAAAATTATTCCATACTAAAAGAAAAATAATACTTTACAATTTAGAATAAAGAAAAGGTGTTTCCAAAACAAGAAGCAAAAACAAGAGACTGATTAAAAAAAAAAAAAATGTAACTAACCTATTTTTGTACAGTGTGTACGGCATTGTTTCTTGTTTACTGTACTTTATTTTAGTGATTTAGACGTAAAGCAAAGGTTTCTGCTGTTCTGTGCACATGTATGTATTTTAAACGTTTTATTATGTTTTTTGTACACTAAAACATAGTTTTTATGTTAAATTTTCTTTTCCTTTTCTTTTTTCGTGTTTGCATTCCATTTTCAGTTTTTTTCGGGTTATCCGCGATTTTTGTTATCCGCGGTGCCCTTGCCACCCAATTCCGTGGATAATCGTGTCTGTACTGTAATCTCTTTCGAGTTATCCATGATTCCGAAAAAGATTTATTATCATTAGACATCTCATGATCCAATATATTTTTAAGATTTAAAGGATAATTTATGGAAACAAACCTTACTTTTGCTGACAAAGATTTTCGGAACCATTTCCGATTAGTTTTTGAAATGTATTATTCGATTTTTCAAAACGGAATAGCGCTGTTTAAGATGTTAATTATGTCTCCATTAAACATTTTAAGCTGCGTAATTGATTTTATACATGCAAGAATAACAAAATAATAATAATAATAAAAAGCAATTTAACAAATTACACCGACCATTTGGAAAATGATTTTTTCGAAGACTAAAATTTAAGACATAAAAAATCGCACGTACGTAATGTAAATCATACATTACGTACGCCATGAATTAAACATTAATAGTGTTATTGCACGTAAAAATAGCAAGCGATGAAAATCGCCTGTGACTCGTCAGATTTCCTGAAACTTACGTATTATCCACCTAAAACTTACGTATTATACAAGCCTTTAATTGGCTGTTAGGAAAAAGGCTTTTCCATCGACTAATTTTAAGTGAAATTTCATTCTTAAACTTCTAAACATCCCACAGTATTACTTTTTACACCGTTTTATAGTGAAAAAAATGTACTTTTAAATGCATATTGTTTGAAAGCTGTATCTCAATTTGTTTCTGAGTTATAAATTTTTTTTTTGTAGTTTTTATTACTTTTTTGTCATAGTGGCAACAGAAGTATCCATCTCTGTTGAAAGTAAAGGGAAAATATAGATTATTGTATATATCAATCAGAAAACGAATAAAATGCGGATTAAACCAATAAAACGCTTCAGATATGTTTTTGATTTCCTACCTTGACAGATAATAATAACCATTTTTCAAAATGGTTAATAATATTAATTTGAATGTTATAAATGCTTTCAAAATTGAATATGGGTACGCAGTGAGGCTAAATCCGTTATTTCGTATGTAAATATCTTCCTTTTAATCGAATTAAAACATTTCTTTTTGTTTAGAGGCATAATAATTTTATTTCACCACTATCTCAAATAAAATACCGGGAACCGACCGCACGGGAAATTTCGCCCGTGACATCTATAATACATACATGTTATACAACAACGTGTTTATGTATATGGTATTTTATGTATGATATAATAGGTAACATATACATATAAACAATAGGGTAACTCTGGGATAGATGGCCATAGTTTTTAAAGATTGAAATAAAAATCCTTAAAATGGTAAAACAAGAAATATATATGTATATTTAAATTCTTATACATACAACTATCATACTTTATTCAAAAAATAATTAAATATTGAAAACAAAAAGATTTAAACAAAACTGAAATTAAAATGGCAGATGGCCATCTTACACAAGAAAGAAAAAGTGAAATTAAATAGCAAAAAAATAACGTATTTCATATCGTTAATGATGAAAAACAAATAGCAGTTTGTAAAGATGCAGTTATATGATGGAAAATGAGTGAATAAAACTCGAATAAACAAAATTTGAAGTATAATTTCAATACTTAGTTTTCGTAAAATCTTACCACATGTTTGGCAAAGGTCTTGATAATTTATACACGTTTCATGGAACCACTTCAGGTACCTTGTGCATTGTATCCAGACATTTTTTGCTTTTTTTCGATGTGTTATTATATTATTTTGCACAACCAACACAGTGATCCTAATCCAATTCTATTTACTCGGATTCTGTAGAATCTGTTAATTTTAAATCTATTTCGTTTTCTTCGCTACTGGAAGTGTCGTGTTTTTTTTTTTCTTCTCGCCTTAATTTTAGTTTTATTGCGTTAATTTAGTTTATTTATTAATTTTATCAGTTTCTGTTATGAATGTTTCCAACATTTTTCAATATTTTCTGAAACAAATAAATCGTTAGGTCTTATTATATTATTATTACTATTAAAATATTTATATTAGTTAAAATTTAAACAATTATTTCAATTAATATATTTATAAACATAAACGTTATATATTTATTTTAAATTTAATTATATTTAATTAAAATCATCACTCCGTATAATTTTGAAATATTGATCTCTCCTCGATTGTCTGCTCGGTGACCATCTCTCCTCGATTTCATGCGGCCATCTCTCATAAAATTGAAGGACTGATGGCCGCCCAATTTAAAGCATCAATAGCAATTGTACATCTTTGTTTTATGCTTAGAATAAAGATTAGATTATATACGTGCCTTAAAATTCTATATAGTAAAAAATATATATAACGTACATACTGCAAAACATTCACATACCCAAGTCAAAAAAAAAAAAAAAAAATCAAACCGCTAAATTAAATAAACATTGAAATTACACTTACTTTTTATAATCGAAAAACACAACTGTACGTCTCAATAAATAAACTCGTTGAACTATTTCATACGAATGAAGTTTATGTTGTAATCTATGATAACGTTTTGGAAATATTTCGACTGGCCATCTCTCCTCTATGGCCATATATCCTAGAGTTACCCTATATAACAACAAATTTGTTGAAAACGAAAATCATTTTATGTTAAGTTTAATACTAATAAGTTATTGTGTATGCATATAAAACATATTTGTTGCATATGAAAATAACTTAATGTTAATATTAGTGCTATTAATTTATCATGGCTGACTGTAACACATAGTTGTTGAATATGGAGATAATTTAATTTAATTTTTATTGTTGATGTTAATGTTAACGCAACAAATATATTATGTATTTGTTGAATATGGAGTTTAATAGTAAATGTAATGTTAATTCTAATGCTATTAATTTATCGTGTATGTCAAAAAATATATTTGTTGAAAATAGAAATAATTTTATCTTAATTTTATGTTAAGTTTAATGCTAATAATTTTTCGTGTATGTATATAAAACATATTTATTGAATATGAAAATACATTGATGTTAATATTAATGCTATTAAGTTATTATGTAGGAGTATAAAACATAGTTGTTGCATATGGAAATAATTTAATGTTAATTTGAATGTTAATGCTAATGCTATTAATTTATTATGAATGTCTATAAAACATATCTCCTGAATATGAAAATAATTTAAAATTAATTTTAATATTAATGTTAATACTTGTAAATTAATAAGTATATCTTTAAAACAACATTTGCTGGATATAAAAATAATTACTTGGGAATGGATAGCATTCGAATAACCTACATTCAGGGCTTAGGAAATTGATTAATATACTGTAACAGCTAGGAGAGTTTTCGATAATCAGTGACGGCAATAGAAACTTTGTTTCTATAAATGCTTCTTTAACTCTCGAAAAAATATTGATTTCTGTGGTTTCTAGTAAACAAGTAAGAAAAAATCATGCGTCAAGCATAGATTATGAAACACTTTCCAAAACACTCAGAATAATGTAACAAAACTGCACTGTTTAAAAAATAAAAATATTACGTCTAACTCAACCATATGGAAACGCATAATACATTTCAGAACCCAATTTCAGCTGTTCCCATCCCATACGGAAAATTACGTGAATTGCAGCCCTGCATATGATTTATAGATTTGAATCTATTATCTGCATGCAAGCCAAAATTTAGTTCACTTAAGAGCTACATATACTTCAGTTGAAAATTTACCTTCAGGAATTTCCTCCAATAATGAGAACGGTGCGTGAATACTTTTGTGCAGCCCTGTATTTGAGGTATAGAATTTATATATAATGAGTAAGATGCAAAAAATTAATTAAATTTAAAAGCGCATACCGAATTTTAAACTGTGCACTCCACAAATTATTACTCAAAGACAGTACTGTACTGTAACCGATTTATTTTGTGTGTCCCTGTAAATAAATAAAAAATCCTATGAATGGCCTGTTCTAACGTGATCGTAGTGAAATTTAGTGATTTATATCAGTTTCAATACATTTGAAATAGCATAATGTCATTAAAATACTCTGCAAACGATTTTTCCCCATACACCATAATGTAATGGAATACTTTTGAGTGCCCCTGTAAATGAACGATTAATCCTACATACTTCATATACAATACCAATAATGCTTTGGTGACCCTAAATAGCCTTTATCAATTTCATGAATATCCGAGTACATTTACGTGAGTTAGAGCGTGGACAGTCGGACAGACGGCCACACGGCCAGACAAACCAAATGCATAAACACTTTTCAACTTTGTTGGAAAGTGTTAAAAAGAATGCTTATTATCTTTGGTAATCCGAAAGAGGTTATTTTAGATTTCAATAAGTGGTTATATTTCTTTTTTCTAGTTTAAGAAACGTGTTTTTTTTTTTTTTTACAGTGTAAATATTTAAGTTAAATAGTTTTAAAAAAAAATTGAATCAAAGTATATTTGTACGACTTGAGTTAAATTTCCGGGCATTTTAATGTTAAACACAGGGACAGGTAAAACAATAAAAGTACAGTTACTGAAAAGTACTGAAAAAGTCATACGTGAAAAACACTTGAAGATAGTAAAAGAAAAAAAGAAACAAAAACGGAAATAAACTTTTATTTTAGAAATGGAAAGTATGTGCGTTATAATTTTTTAGAGTTGAAGGTGATTTTATGGCGTCAAGCACAAGACAGTATCACTTAGAAAATGAATAACTTCTGACCTGTAACTCACCAAGGGGTTGTCGAGATTCTAAATCATTTAGTGAAACCACAGATTTTCTTTAGTACAAGAAGGTAGGACATAAGGGAAATTTTAAATGAAATACATTTTTAAATAAAAGAAGTTGAATTAATATATATTTTCTTCTATTCTCATATAAGGAAATGACAAAATTATCAAAATATTATGAAAATGAGAAACATAATGCTGTAATTTTACTGTTTTTTGTCCTTTATTTATTAGATATCCCATAATTTTTATTATACCATCTCTCAATGGTTTTAAAAATAGCTGAAAACTTAGCATCATTTTTTTTCAAAAACATGTTCTAAGAAAATCTGTTATTGATTCAAAAATGTATACGATAAAGTCTTGTATTGTTGTATTTCTCATTTATAAAATTTTTAAAACATTTATCAAAAAATATAAAATTAAAAAAAAATGATAAAGAAAATTTAATGACATTCTATTCATTCTGAAAACAGCTATCGCAGAAATCATGAAAAACAGAGCATAGCAGCAGCATAAGCTGTTGTGCGGTATACACACGTTTTCAAAGTTTAATAATTAATGGTATGTATTGCAATGGAAATTTATCGTAGAAAAAAATGATCTAATGCCAGTAACATGTATTGCATTTTGTTCCTGAAATATGATTGGTTGATTATGTCACTTTTAAATATGGTTCTTTTGTTAGATTTTAAGTACAATAACACTTTTATTTGCTATCACATTTCGATATTTCGACCTTATATCTATAATTATATATTTCATTAATTCATTTGGAAAACACCATTAAAGTAAATAATTTACTTCCAGAGGATGATAAACATATTTTTTTTTTCTAAAGAAAGTGAAATTGGGAATAACAATATGCTTAAATCCGAATTTTCTCT
The DNA here is from genome assembly GCA_963932465.1 of Maratus speciosus. Classification (NCBI taxonomy): domain Eukaryota; kingdom Metazoa; phylum Arthropoda; class Arachnida; order Araneae; family Salticidae; genus Maratus; species Maratus speciosus. The sequence continues at coordinate 103,872,462 of OZ010795.1, read as the reverse complement.
AACATATTTTTTAAAAACACTTATTATAATTTTGGCAAAAATGAATTATTATCGACTTACAACGGAATATTTCACAAATTAATCTAAAGAATATTGGCACGCTGAAACTGATTCATGTGCATTGTTTTCAATTATAGACAAGCAATTTTTCATTAATAAAACAAATAAGTTTAAGGAGTTTGAAATGAGAAATATGAAAGTAATGAACATTTTTATTAAAGTGATTTCTTTAATTTTGACGAGATTTTATTTGTAATTTAAATTTAGAGTTCAATTTTCAGATTGTGTTTTCTAAGTAAAGATAATTGGTTTAACCATGTTTCTCATGTTTTCTGTTTACAACATATTTTTTTATAAATCATTTTTCCTTCTCTAGAAAATGGCAATTGACGTAGAAATACATTTCAATCAAAATTTAATGAGAAATATTTGTAAAAAGTCTTCAAAAGCATATTAGATTACGAATTTACATTAACTTATGTATTATATAATCAACTTGCGCTTCGAAGAAAATAAAAATTATTTTGTAGCTTAATCTTAATATTGTAGAAATATTTAAAATTATTCATTTGTAGTTTATTTTAAAATTTTAGAGAAGAAAGAAATTTCACTTGTTCAATGAAACAAACTTTTCAAGAAGCTTATGCTAACTAACATAGGAGAAATGACATTTTTTTTTTTTTTTCTTTACTTGACATAATCATAGTTTCATAAGGGTTTATTTTAATGAAAAATTAATTAAAAATGTAAACTAAAAATATGGTAGAATTTTTAATCCAATTAAATAAACGGAGAATCGTTTACAATGGAAGAAAGAACTAGTATACAATGAGTGTGCGTATAATAAATGTCTTTAAATTATTCATTTTATATTTAATGGATAATTTATTATAAGGGGAACAATCGTGAAATTATAATAATAAGGGGATCTTGTAATGTATAGTTTGTGTTTTTGTTTGTGATCTTTGTGTTTATCGCAAGGGTCATTAACCTTCGGACATAAAATGTTTCACGCGCTGTAGTCCAGATAAATCGTAGAATCCGTAGATAATGATAGATAGCAGAATAATCTATTCATGAGTATAATAAGAAACGCATGTGAGGAAAATTTTAGATATTATTTAAATTTATTTATTTCGACAAAGTATCTATTTATTTATACCTATTTATTTAGTTAATAAGAAAAACTTATAAAGAAATATCAACATCTTTTAAATTATGGTCATTTGTAATGGTGTTAAGCGTTATATACCTCTAGGTAGTCTAAATATTAGGAAAGAAATTGTAAAATCTGAAGAAATGGATATGTGGTAGGTTAGTACTCGTAAAACTAATTCTAATGTATTCTAATAGTATGTATTATTGGAATTTTTAACACATTTTTTCAGACTTTGTAAATAAATTTTCCTCGGTAAATCATGAGTTTATTTATTAATCGCGCTGAATCTTGCTTCAAACACTCTTAATATATGTATACCCATCATAGACACGTTTAATGACATTTTAAATTTTATTGCATGGCAACTATAGTGCTAGAATGATGAGCATTATTAAATTTCGAAAGCCAAATTATAGTTACGGAACTTTGCGTTAATTGCTTTGCAAATCCCGTTAGTTTATTTCGCTGATGCGTCTTAATTTTTAATCATTCATACGGTATTAGCTAACCAGATATAATAAGTGGAAATCCGATCCTTGTTTTTTAAGCCTTTTTTTTACGTTGCATTTAAACTATATTTTATTTTAATTTTCTAATGTTTAATAGAATTGCACAGTAAAAGAGAAAATATTATCAATAGAAATTAAACATTTGGTTATATAAAAAGTTGATGTTAACATGCTTTTTCACTTGCGTTTTTTAACTTTTAGTATATTATAAGTTTGGTTTAATAATAATAAATGATTTTCTTATACGAAGCATTTGTATTTTTTAAAGGCGAATTAAATTACCTTAACTCTAAATATTTACTCGTAAAAATGATTCCAAAAAATGCTACCAATATTTATTATTCTAAATCTTTAGTACATTTTATTATACTTTGCAAATAAATTTTCTTTGATAAACCCTGAGTATATTTATTAATCGCGCTTAATTACACTTCAAACATTGTTAATCTACGTATACCCATCATACGCACGTTAAACGAGCTTTTAAAGTTTATTTAATGGAAAATATAGTGCTTGAATGATGAAAATGATTAAATTTTCAAAGCTAAATTATAGTTACGACGCTTTGTGTTAATTACTTTGCAAATCCCTCTACTTTATTTCATCGATGCGTCTTAACTTTTAACCATTAATTCGTTATTACTAAACATTGAAATAATAAATGGAAAAGTAATCCTTGTTTTCTTAAATTTTTTATATATTGCATTTAAAATGCTTTTAAAAAACTGCTAATGCATAAAAGTGGATAGTAAAAACGTAAATATGCGAAACTAGAATAAAATAAATAATAAACTGAAAATGCTGGAAAATTAATTAAAATAGTTGCAAATTGCATTAAATGTAAGCATATATATAATATATATAAATATTATACAGATATCATAAAATAAAATTTCATACTTAAAGTAACTTTTTGAGATCAGTTAAAATTAAATGTTTCTTTCCTGGTAATGTTTTAGATCCAATTCTTAGTGATCTATGAGATAAAAATAAAATTGTGTGTCTTAGTTACTTTTACATATCAGTTAAAATTAAATGTTTTTTTTTTTCCTGGTAATGTTTTAGAACCGATTCTAAGTGATCTATGAGATAAATGTAAAATTTTTATAGCCTGTGGTCTATAAAAGCACACAGGCTGTCAAAGCCTGTGAGATAATATGCCCGCAGGTTCTGTATGTACGTAAGGCATGTATATTACGTAACGCGATAACTCTTGACAGAAACATCCGATTTGCTTCAAAAAAATTTCTAGGTATATTCTGATAAGGTGCTTCCCTGATTAGCTTTGGGAGTTCTTTGGTTAACTATAAAGGGGGAACAGGGGTTATCCAATCTTAATTTGGATAAAACGGTTTTTCATGCAGAATTATCCAATTTGCTTCAAATTTGGTATACCGGTTTATTATGATAAGGCACTTCCCGATTAGATTTCGAAGTCCATTGTTTATGTATAAAGGGGGAAACGAGGTAGGGGGATCAATCACCCCTTAATTTACATAAATTTGTTTTTCATGCAGAATTATCCGATTTGCTTCAGATTTAGTATACCGGTTTATTCTGATAAGGCGCTGCCCTGATATTAGTTTTGGAGGTTTATTGGTTAAGTAAAAAGGGGGGGAAATGGAACAACAAATCCCCACCTTAATTTAGCTAAATGGGTTTTCTGTCGATTTCTTTATTTTTCGAAGGACATTATTCTTTGAAATAAGAGTATAATTATACAATTAGTATAAACAGCCCGTGAGCTCAATGCCATCAGTTTAACTGGGTACTTTTCTTTTGATTAAAATTTAGAATGCCTTTATTCTGTTTCGACATATGCATAAAGAAAGTAAAACTTACAGGCATAAATCAATTTGAAAACAATGAAAACGTACTATTTTAATTTTCCCATATGCAGTAGATCTTTATAAAGCAAACTTAAAAATCCGAGTTTGCACGTTCTATATTATTTTGTGTTATATAAATCACATTTCATACATCATTAAAATTACCTTGTAAACATGACCAAATACATCTGAAACATGTCAAAATACAATTAAGTATCTTTATCTTCCATTCCTTGTTACTAGGGGTTGTGCAGATTATAAATTGTTGCATAATATTCATCATTCTGCACGTTGTTAAATATATTTTATAAACTTGGTCCAAATATGCTTGTACCAAATAATTCATTGTATCGCTAATTTTCAATTTGTATTGTGATAATAAAAATTGTTTCATTAAAAAGCTCTGATTTAAGAAGTGAAAGAATGAACGAAGGTCTCAAATTTAGACCTCTAGATCAGCGGTTCCCAACGTGGGGCGTACGCCCCACTGGGGGGCAATTTCATCCTTTAAGGGGAAATTTTCAAATTTGTAAATCCCCTATTCGCTGACCCTTTCTTTTGGAAGAGTAAATTTTTAGACTAAAAATAAAAGTAATACATGCAAAATTTAACAATGAATAAGTTTTTTTGTTGAATTTTAAAATGATCCAAATCAAAATGTTTAAAGAGTAATCTATGCCAGAATAATTATATGAACAATGTATAAGGATTTATTATCAGCCCCTCCTTCCTTTTTTACTTTTAAAAATACTTATATTTTTTCCGTTTAATTATTTATTTTACAACTTTTCTTAGTCATTTATCGAATGAGCTATTTTTATCTATTCGCTAGAAAATTCACCTCTATGATAATGTTAAAAATGTTATATTAATAGTTATTGTTATATTAAAAGTTATATAAAACTCTGTTAGACTTATTTCGGGGAATTGAGTTAACTTTTCAAATTTTACGAGACATATGTGTGTGAGGAAGGGGGCGTCATCATGATTTTACAGATGCTTCGGTGGGGCGTAGGCAAGAAAAGGTTGGGAACCACTGCTCTAGACAGAGGAAATTTGTGGTAATGCAGGTGTTTTATAATTGCAAAATTCATTGTTTACGTCTGAGAATATGTGATTTACCCTCATAGCATGCATGGTCACAGTGACGTCGTTGTGACGTCACTGTGAGTCACTGTGGTCACGTCACATCTGTGACCGAAATGCCACCACTCAGTGATGTCACATTGTGAATGAGATGTGAACTTCTTAGAAAACTTTAAAAAATTACAAAAAATCTTCAAAACATGTTGTTACTGTAAAATTTTATTTTTCTGGCAATAAAAAAGAATTGTTATGTCACTGCATGTAACGTAGGTCACGACACACTCACAAAAAAAAATTGTAATAAATTCTAAAAAATTGTAACCCATATTGTAAGTCACAGTGTGAGAAAAATATGAACTTCAAAAATCTTTGAAAATGAAGAGAAATGTTTTAAAAAGGCCCGCGTTACAGCGGCATAAGGAATGAAAATATATTAGTGGGTAGCAAGTAGTAAATTCAGACACGAAAAGATGGTGGGAGGGGGGGGGGGCATATAAAGGAAAATGCACGGTACAAGTATCAACAAACTAGATTTCCATGCTATATTTTATCAATTTGATATCTAAGAGTGTGAAAGTATACTTTTTTCCTGATTTCAATTTTATCTAGTATTGCAATTTAATATAATAATCCTTCTCTTATTCTTATTATTATAAAAGTGTTTCTCGGAAAAATGGTACGTGCTGGAGCAATTTGGATAACATATTCAGAATTAGGAATATTAAATATATACACTTTACATATTTAGTTTGCAGGAAGGAAAATTTTTAATTTATTTTTACCGACCACTGGTATTCGAAACACTTTTGTGGCTTCAAACTAAAAAATTTCTATTATAGTTAAGTCTGCAGCTTTTAATGAGCACGTAGAAATAGTCTTCAGAGTTTAGTCATACATACATTTCTTGCTTTATAATTTGCATTCAAGTCATATTTTTTCCTGTTAGTGTACCTATTTTAAGTAACTATTTTTTAAAAAAATTCTACTTCTTTCAGACTTTTAAATTAAAATTAGCATTTTCCGAATAAATAAAAGTAATACAAAATTTATGCAAAACCCATGATATAATTTATTATTCGTATTTCAAATTTGTGTTTTAGAGATATGACTCTAAAAAAAAGTTATTTTACGAATTGTTTTATTTTACAGGAAATTAACATGAAAAGAATGACGATTGACAAAGAAATTTTTTTATCCTCGATATTTATTTATATCTTTTTATTTTTTAGGAAGATATTTTGTATTTGTGTGAAAAAATCTTTACTTAGAAAAAGGGAGGGGGGGGGGTAAAACTGATAAAAAGAAAAGGTAAAATACATTGGAAAATTCTTCAAATACAAAAATTTAAATACAGACAGTCTCATAAAATGATTGCACATATAAGTTCCATATCTGTTTATATAAAAGGAAATAAACTCACACCTGCCCCAAATCGTCTGCCACGATACCGTAGGGTAAACAGAGAACTTTTTGTTCTAACAGATGCGGTAAGTTACTAGTCTAAAATGTAAGCTTTTGCGTGTGCTTTTTTTAATGGAAGAAAAAGACGTCGCCATTTTCGGATACACACGGATATTAATAATTAATTTATGGAGCTCAAAAAGTAAGTCTTTTTTAATTTAAATTGTTTGTTCCTGTTTTGTATATTTGGTGAGATGAGTTAAATAGTTTTATATTATACCTATAGAAATAGACTGTTCTGAGATTGTTTTTCAGATTAGAAATTAACATTATACTGAATGGGAAATGCCGTTTTACATACTATAGTAGTGAAACTTTTGAAAGACTTTTTTTCATTGCTAATAATATTTTAAATTATTATTTAAAATCCTAAATCTTCATATCAATGTTTTCAGATTTAACATTTGCCAAAATTATAAAATAATAGGAATTCCTTGTAACATATGGAGAGATTTTTGAGAAATTGTTAAATCTAATAATACATATAATTCATCTATTGTACTTTGTTGTTGTTTAATAGTACAATTATAAATACTAATTATATAGTGTTTTTCAAATTGGTATATTTATTTTTTTAAATTGTATGTAAGCACGTTTTTGCTGTTCGTGATTTTAATCAAACATTTAATTGTAGACATTCAGAATCAGTTATTAAATTTTCTTCGATTGTAAACTCATTTTCTACGTTTTCGATACACGTTCGATACTTCGCATTAAAAAATAAAATATGACAATTAAGCATTGAAATAAAGTGTTTTTCATGCCTGATAACAAGTTTATAGATTAAACTGCTTTACTGTACTTTTTAAAATTTGATATTTATAATATTTATAAAAAAATATTTAATTTATGATATTTATAAAAGTTGATATTGTACTGTTCATTAGCGATAATTGCTCGAAATGCATTTTTAATTATAATATGGGCTTTTATGATCCACTATATTTAAGCATAGTATATGGTGTATATAAAAGCTATAATTCATATACAAGGCTACACAAAAGTATACGTAAGAGTTAAGGGGTATGGGCGCAAATTGCTTAAAGGTGTTTTTTAGATGAGTTATGGATTTTTATGTTGAACTGCATTTAATTTACTAAGAAATGTTTGTAGAATATGGATAAAATGATACACAGGGTCACGCAGGGAAATGGATATATGGCCGTCTATAAATTATAATTTCTGGAAATGTGATTTCAGCAGTTTTAAGAGTGTTTTAATTTGAATTAAATTTTAACTAAATAGTGGCGTGTAATAAAGATTCTAGGTAAACTACAGGGTTGTTCAAAAGTATTCAAGTATGTTTTTATGTATTAGTATAAATTTTTGAATGAGAATTTCAACCTGTTATGCATTTTCTTCCTAAACTAAATTTTCACATTATATACTAGTATATATCAACCTACAGATTAAATACAGGGCTATTCAAAAGAATTGGAAAACATATTTGGCTATGAACGGTAACTGCTGAAATCAGTTTTTCAAATGTTTTATGCGTTTTCTAAAATATTTGCTTAGTTATCTTATTTACGTTATTTCCTTAAATTACGATGTCTAGTTAAAGCATTCAGGAAGCGTTGGAAAGTGCTTTATAATCTATGCTTAACGCATGATTTTTCTTACTTGTTTTTTTTTTCTATTTTCCAGATCAGTCATTTCCTATAAATCATACAAAAATCTATTTAGCTCATATTAACAAAGTACAATATACACGGGGATAAAAAATTTAAATAAATATGGCTTATCTTATTCTTATTTAAATAGGAAATGTATTAATATCCGTTAGACTCCATGTTCGTATTTAATAAAATAATAACAAATCACAACACACAAAACATTCTTCATATAAAGCTTGAACTCAAGATCAAGCTTATAACTTAATAAAAAAGGACGCCAGTTGATAAGCATTGTTTTTTTTTTTCAGTGTAAAAATTAAAAGTATTTTAGAAGAATAGGACTCCAAAATAGCGATACATTGCTAAAAAGTACGGTAAAAAGATAATATTGTATATTTCAAACAAAACTTTATTTTAAAATTCATCACAGCGTTTATAACAAGAATCATCACAGTATTAATGCTTGGAAATTTTTCCAGAGAGAAACATTCGCCTTGCAAACAATATTTCAAATGGACATCAAATTTCAAATTGATTGCTTAAAAGGCGCAAAAGCCAACATAGTGAAAAAAATTCCATAACGGTACTTGAATCCGGGCCATCAGTATAGCGCACTGACATTCTACTGACTAAACCACATGGAACGAGACCCAGCCTGGAAAATTTCTTACTAGTACATGTTGGCAAGGCTACAAACGCAGCACAAGATGGAATATTTATCATGACCCACCGACATGGGGCAAACACGAAACTTAATTAAATCCAGCAGCGATTCAAACTATATGAATACTTGGAAATTTTTCCCAGAGAGAAACATTCGCCTTGCATACAATATTTCAAATGAAAATCAAATTTCAAATTAAAATTGCATTTTAAGCAATTAATTTGAAATTTGATTTTTATTTGAAACATTGTATGCAAGGCGAATGGTTCTCTATGGAAAAATTTCCAAGTATTTATATAGTTTCAATCGATGCTGGATTTAATTAAGTTTCGTGTTTACCCGATGTTGGCGGCTCACGATAAATATTCCATCTCTTGCTGCGTTTGTAGCTTTGCCAACATGTACTAGTAAGAAATTTTCCAGGCTGGGTCTCGTTCCATGTGGTTTAGTCTTTAGAATGTCAGTGCGCTACACTGATGGCCCGGATTCGAGTCCCGGCTTGGAATCTTTTTCTCTATGTTGGCCTTTGCCCTTTTAAGCAATTAATTTGAAATTTGATTTTCATTTGAAATCATCACATTGTTTATGACAAGTTCGTCACAAATGACACATATTTCACAAATTAGTCACAGTGTGACGTCAAAGCATTGTCGCTGTCGTCACAGGTTAGTCTCAAAGTTAATGCCGAAATAGTCACAAATGACACACTTTTCACAAATTTGTCACACCGTGACTTCACAGAGTGGTCACAATGTGACGTCACAAACGACCTCTAAAACGGCCATAACGACCTCGCATTCTAGTCACTATGACGTCACATCAACGTCACGTGACGTCACATCGACGGTCACAAAATCACAGTATGACTTCACAACGACGTCGCCGTGACGTCACCATGCCTTACGGGTATATATAGAACTAGAAAGATTGCCCGTCAAAAATGGCGGAAAATGAGATATAAAGACACATACAACACACTGTGGTGCAGATAGTGCAAAATAATAGAGAATTCGATACTTTTGCACTATAGGTGCCTCGGCGTTTTTTTAAAAGCTTGGCGGAATTCGGGCATCAGAAAGTGAGATTTATTGCCAAATGCTATAAGCATCTATGAAAACAGACTTGATGAATTTTTTTGTTGTAATATGTATTTTAATTAAATGTATATTACTGTTATTTTTATGTACAAATTACTTTTGTTTCTGAATAAAGTTAGATAAATGGCTTCTTTATGTAAAATAAATTGTATAATTATTGAAAAAAATGCATGTGTATATGAAATGAAACAGTGAATAGGTTGTGAGAAAATATGTTGCCAAATTTTCTTCTTCGCCAAGGCAGTTTTCTCTATTTAGCCATGGATCCTATACAGGAATTGTAATGAGACTTTAATTTCTGTATCCGGCTATGCAAAGCACATTAAAATCCGGCAGTTAGGCGCTCAGATAGTACAGATAATACAGAGCCGTCTGGTGGAGGGTGTTTAATTAGTAGCATCGGGAGGAAGATGTAAAGACGTACTTTTTCGTTCACTTTAAATTCTCACCCATGGATTAAAAAAAAACCTTAAATGCACAGAGTTTAAATTAAATTGCGGTGAACTCGATTATGAAAGATTAATGGGTTTCAACGAGAATTTCGCCAAATTAGCTAGCTACAGACAAGTTGGCTTCGTATAACTGCATTTCGCCAAATTTGGTGATACTTTGCCACGTTTGTCGAAATTTGGCGCTATTTTGGTAACCCTGCTATTAGTATTTTTCAACAATTACTCATTGCTGAAGTTTGATACCGATTTATCTTTAGGAAGTCTAACAGGGCCGCGATCAATGAGGCGATACACCCGGAATTGTGAGGAACACACAGAGAATTGGATTTTATATAAATAGATTGCATTATATAGAACTGCGTTATAAATATCTTCTTCTTTATCTTCATTTTAATCAATTTCAAAGTGTCAGTAAAATAAATTACTTTTACAGTTTCGTAAGCATAGAAGCAAAGAAATGTTATTCTTTATAAAGAAATGAAATTGTGAATAACAAATCCTTTGAATTTCAAATTTTCTGTTGTCTGATTCACAAGAATATAAATTCAAGATTTTTAGTTACATTTATAGTATTATTTCATTACAAAGTTCTCACAACATCTCTTTCCATAATCATTGGATGCGTATTGAAGAATTAGCGGTATTAATATCGTCATTAATAACTTTTTTAGCATAACATTACTGTCATATTTTTTTTATACATTTCTTACATGTAAAGGTTCAGACAGAATTTATGAATTTTTAGTATGCATTTTACGTATACGCGAAGTTCTTAACTCTTACAGAAAATTTACTATAAAATTAAGGAAAATATTTCGATATATACGACTTTTTCCTCAAACGTTTATTGTCTGTGTGATATTTATGCGTTGAATGCAAGTGAATTTCCATTCTAATGTACTTTTAAATATATATTTTTATATATTTAAAATTTTAGAAAATGTAATGTGTAAATTTTCTGACTCACATATTCGATTTAAAACAAGCACATAATATGTTTGAAATTTTGGAATTTAGGAAATTAAGGAAAATAATCTGAAATATAAATTGATTTTTACTCGATTATTTCTCTTAAACGTCACGAATAAATTTTCGAGAATTTCATAAATAATAAATATAAATTTAAAAAAAGGAAAACAGCAAAAACTTTATCAGATATCCCACAAGAGATTTTTAAAAGAATATTTAAACATGCATCACGATTCCCTGTAAAATATTTCCGTACAATATTACAAAATGCTTAAACGTGCAAGACCTTTTACGGAACATGAAATGGATATCTTGTTAACACTTTCCAACATAGTTGATGTATGTCCACGCTCTAACTCTCGTATAGATACTCGGATATTCATACAATTGATATATGTTAATGATGCTTACATGGCATGTTCGGTATTAAATATAAAGGTGGCAGCATTAATTGTTCCTTTACAAGGGCGCTCAAAAGAATTCTGTTACATTATGATCAAAAATGAAAAATCGTTTGCAGTGTATTTTAATTAAATTAGGATTCATTAAATTTGAATTTATAGGGATTTTGTGCACTATTTATAACCCCACTCAAATCTTTTATTTTACATATTTTTCTTAGTATGTTGTAGAATTAGGAAATGTACAAATATAATGCTCTTACAATATAAATATAGAAATATTTCCGAATTGATAATTCCCCACCCCCCGCCCCCAACGCCAAAAATGCTTAAAAGATGCAAAGCAAAAGAAATCATCCTTTTAAAAATATTTTTGCTTTCTATAACCAATAATGCTTTTGGAACAAGATAAAGTAATGTATCTATAACTCATTCTAAACAGTATTACTACTAATCGATGTATTAAATGAATTTTATAACAAGTTATTTTAATGGTAGGGGAGGTAGGGGAGGTATGATACACTTTTTTTTTACTAATTTTTTGCAACCCTTAGAAAGCTATTTTTAAACAAATTTTTCGTTTTTTCTTATAAAGTGACATTTTATTCATTTATTAAAAATATTGTGAATTTAAAAAATAGTCGTTCAAAAAATGCATCCCAATTATTTTTAATGGCTACTATTGTATCAAATCTCCCCATTACTGAGGAGGATTGATACACTAGCAAGGGAGGTTTGATACATTGTTATGTAAATTGAAAAAAAAAATGCAGACAATTCAATTTATGCGTCATACAATTTTTTATGTTAAATCTTGAAATATTTAAGTAAAATTTGAAACGGAATGGCATTGACATATTTTTGTTTCAGAAATGTTTTTTACAAAAATATTCAGACTATTGCTATTATTTAAACAATCCTATTAACACACTTTTTAGAAAATAAATAATGAAAAAAACCCCTAGAGATCTAGCTGCAAGGAAAAATGAAGTAAACATTGCTGATTTGCAAACAATTTAACATAAATTTACCACATTTAAGATTCATTTAACCCTCCCAGGGGCAAAGCATTTTAAATGCTAAAGTGTTGAATAAATGAATGGCACCGGAATTTACCAACAAATTTAATTAGAAATAAGAAAAGGGATATATTTCACTTTCACACTAAATGGAAAATATTTTACCAAAATGCTGGTGCCAATGTGGCGTTTGGGAATTAAAATTAAGTGGTTTCATAAACATACCACCACCCCTGAAATGGTTAAAAGATAAACTAATATAAGTAAAATCGGGTAGATTTAACGTTTTTTCAATTTGCCCTTCGTAAATTATAGAAACATTTTCCCTTTCAGGCCATTTAAACTTTTTCCCTTCTACATGACGAGCAAAGTGAACTAACCATCTATCAACGCACTGCTTTTCTATGTAACCTACATAACATATATGAATAGTCTCTTTGTTCTTCCTTACCAATTTCAGTAGCTCTTGCTGTAAAACAATAATGAATATTACAGTCCTATATTAGTTTGGAAACTTAAAAAGACTATTAAATTTCAAATATACAATTGTATCATTTCTCCCCAGTACTAATGTATCATTTCTCCCTATTATGCCTTATTGGATTTTCAATCACTTTGTACAAATGCAGTTGCAAAATGGTAATTTACTTTCTAGTAAAACTAATCCTAACAATGTGCTTTATAAATTAAAAAAATGACAAGATATTATCTTCACAATAATAAGAGTTATGAAAGAAAATCAGTCAATGAAAAAATTTACATTGACATTCCAAAAACTTTCAAAATTAAAAGAAAAGAAAAGTTGTCAGTTCTTCACTGATTAGTCAAGGTACTGATGGCTTCAGCAAATAAAAGAAGCCTTCACATGTGTTAGAATTGCTGTTAATGCAATTTGTAGAGAAAAATTGTCAATGTATCAACCCTCCCTATGTATCAAACCTCCCCTACCTCCCCTACTTATAAGTATCATCAGTAGATAAAGTGTTAAAGTAGAGTTTTATTTAAAATACAATTTTATCTTATCCGGAACTGTATTTGTATAGGAAAACGTAAATCAAAATTAAAGTAAAAAAATTGTTGCTGTTTTTTTTTTCTTATAGAGAAAGTATGTGTGAATATTTTGGTATCTTCTTAAAACATTCATGCGGTAGTCATTATTTGAAAATGAGTGAATAATAATAAAAAAAAATAATAGAACCAGAATGTTTATTATCGAAAGAAATCAGATATATACCACACGGAATAAAGTTACATATTAATGTATAAAACTTCTGTGTGATGGGATCGCTCCGAATGCCGCGCGAGTGGCGAAAGTTGCCAAAATGAAAGCATGAGCAGAGCAATACGCACCGAAAGACCTCCAAGAGAAGGGGAAAGAATGCTCTATGGACCAGGCATCGCAGATTGATGGTAAGCTGAGATTTTCATCGTTTTAACGTACTTGAAATGCGTTTTTATCAAAACATTGTTTTTCAAACTTTCCTCCATCATATCTCGAGAACGGTTTGACCGATTCACTTAAAATTTATAGAGTAGACGCACGGAATGAACTAGGAAAATCCAAAAATTCCGAATATTTAAATTTTTTCATAAGAAAAAAAATATATATATCATGTAATTTGCAATTTTTTTCTCAGACGTCTGCCAAAAACTCAATTTTCAATATTTTCAAATGATTCTAGTTCATTCGATGCATTTAGGTTTACAGATTAAAACGCCGTTTTTTTTTTTCTTTCAGAGAAGCCAATCAGCCGAAATCGTGGAGGAAGTGAGCGTCCTTTTTTTGGAAGCAGGTATCTTCAGAGTGGTGTAACTTACGTTCTAATAAAGATTTTTGCTTGAAATTTGTTTTACATATTCTTGAAATAGCAATAAATGTATAATAAAAAGACTCAAAGTTCTATTTTTTCATTTGTCATAAAAAAAAAAAAAAATCCCCAAAAATGCTTAAAATACAGGCCGTCACACAGGGGAACCCTCTTAAAATTACTTTGTACAAAAAATGATTGCAACGAAGGTAAGAGTGTCATTCGTCAGAGAACATTGTGATTAGGAATATGTATATGCCGGGTGTCCTGAAATGTAGTAACTTATTTTAAAATTCAATAACTCGCAAACGGTAACAGATGTTAAATAAATTCTTGTAGGAGTGTGATGTATGATGCCAGGAATTTTTTTACTATTATTCCAAGTTTTAGTTTCATATATGAGTCTTAGATTGTGTTGCAAGTTGTAGACGATCTATCAAGGCAGAAATAGAAATAATTCAACAATGCTAGGAATTATGGAGGTCATCCAAATGAAGTGGGTCATTTGTCTATATAATTTTGTTTTTAGGAACCAATTTTGAACACAGTTCGTATCACTTGGATATCGTTGGTGTCGGATTCGGATTCAAAAATAATATCTTACAGAATCCTCCACACTATGTTCAGAATCGGGCTCTAAAAACAAGATGATGCAGGCGAATGATACCCACTCCATATGTTTTATTTCACCTCCACTGTTCCAACCATTGCTATTTCTGCATCGATTTAGCGCCTACAGCTTGAAATGCCATCGATTGCTCACATTTGATACTAAAACCGGGAATCACTGTAAAAGTCTATTAGCATTATACATTATTCTCCTACAACAAATTCTTTAACAACAACTGTCACCGTTTGCAAGTTCTTGAATTTTAAAATCAGTCAGTTCATTTCGTATATAATCTGAATCGTTATTTTTCATGAATGGGATAATTTCAAAATGCAGTTGTGAATTCAATGTTGATGCAAAGGAGAGTATTGCATCACATCGGACAATGAGATTTTACTCAATTTCAATTCGACATCAGTTCGGGTTGATTGCAATTTCTTTTTGCTTTACGTCGAGTTCATTAAACCTTTAAATAGCGAATCTTTTTTTTTCATTCAATTTTTAAAAGAAAACCCAGTTGTTTAGCTAAAATAATAATTAAAAAGAAGTTTGTATAATAAAAACAATTGTTTTGTAGTACATTTATAAAATTAAAATAATTACCGTATATTTCCGAGTATAAGCCAAGAATTTTGGGGCAATTTTTTTACTCCAAAGTAGGGGGTCGGCTTATACATGAGTCTGAGAAAATTTCCAAAATTGATATTCTAACATAAAAAAGATGATAAATATTTTTATATTTACCATCAAACATACAAAATACTTGCAAATGCTTAAAAAATGCTTTAATACTGCATTATTTTACAATAGAAAAGTCACCAATCTTATTTCACTATAACTAAGTCATTATCAGAATTTTCAAGCAACTCCTTAAAATCACATTCTTTCATTGGTACATTAGGATGAATACTGCCAGTTTATAATTTATCATCATCGCCATCTCCTTCAAAAATGGCATTATCCCCAGTTTCATCCAATGCATTACTGACGCGAAATTTTTTTGAAAGATCGGAGGATCATTCCTTATGGTAATTCAACCCAAGATTCTTCCACCCATTTAAAGATGGTGACGATGTCAACTATTTTTTTTAAATTAACGCAATTTGTCACACTGTATCAACAGATGACAGACATTCAGTCAATTTCAAACGGATCTTGTCTTTAAATGGCTTAGTTATGCAAACTTCCAACGGAACCCAATTAACCCTTTAAGACCGGAAGATATTTGGCAGAAATGAAAAGTTCTGTTTGTTTCCCTAATTAATAGGATCATATTTAATTGAAAAAGTATTAAAAAAATAACCGATGCCAGATTATGCAGGATCCAAGCTAGTATGTAAGTGCAAGTTCGACTTTAAATCGCAGAAAAAGAGGAATTTTTTTTTACTTTTTCTTTAGAATCACCTACACAATTGTTTAGGTCAGGTCTTAAAGGATTAAACAGGTTTGGCAGTGCGCTAAACCAGCATAGGAGAGATGAATAATTTCGGTGAGCGCATTTTTACTATTTAACGTTTCTATTAGTTTTCTGTCAATGAATTTTTCACCATCATTTTTTAACATCGACTTATGTACGTGTTTAAGATTTTGGATGATTTTTCACTAAAAAGCCATGCATTTGGCTTATACACGGATCGGCTTCTACACGTGCTGAACACTATTTAGCAATAGTCTGTTTCCGCAACGTTTCGTTTAAGAAACAGAACATTTTGCGTAATTTGATGATATTGATTTACAAATATATTTTTATAAAATATAGTTATGAAACTACAATTGTAATAATTATATATATGCGTAATATAGGAATGGAGATTCCTATAAAAATTATTGATTTAATTATAAATATTAAATATGTATTTTTAAAAATTGTTTCATTTTGAAATACATGTAAGATTTCGTGTATGTAAGTTTGGATCCCAACAAATAACAAAAGTAAAATCCGGACTAGACGTTCTGACGTCGTAGCATGACTGCTAAAAGAAAAGACGATTTATTACAGGATATCGTAAATGCATAAATGTGTCAGAATATGTTTATGACCCACCTAGATTTTATGGGTATGAACTTTTAACACAGGAGGATGTATAATTAAATAAGCATATGCGTGGGACAGTGCGGACTCGAATTTCATAGGTCGAGCCAAGCACCCTGCAAAATGATCCCACGGCCAATAAAAAGGGGGATCTTTAAAATTGATCCGCCTACCACCAAGGTATGAATTTTTGTTTTAAAAAATTTGTAGAAGTTAGTCTAAAAAAATATTCGGAAGATGTAGGTCATATCCTAACAGCACTAGCTGAGCTACGGAAAAGATGAGGATGGATCCTAGATGGATGAGTTAACTCGATAGTGCCAACCGGAACGAGAATGGATGCTGCTCGATGCCCTTTCTGGTGTTACTGCTAAAAGCCATTCCTTTTGCCGCAACATTGAGAAGATGCCTCGTCCAATATCGGAATATAATCCCGTTCCCTTCGACAGCTCTGGAGTCCGATGAGTAAAAGCAACTGAATCATCTAATACAAGGTACATCTCTAAATTTTTCTATTACCACATTTTTATTACCCATTATCAGTATTTTTGAAGATTGAAAATATAACGGTATTGTGGTTACGTGGGATCCAAACGAATTAAGATAAGTTTTATAAGTAATGTAATTAAAATGTGAAATTTGAAATTCGAATTATTTAAAATGAGAAAATAAGATAAGATTATTTTGTTAGAGTTCGAAAATTCAGGTATAAACTAAAACTATGAAAAGCAGTCTCAAATTCTGCTTATATTCTTTTAGTAAAATAATATGTGTATGTAAATATTTTAAGTTTAATTTAATGTACATAAAATTATTTAGTCAAGAGATAAATCTCTGTTATTCTTTAGTGTTAAAAATTTAATGTGTGTCATTTTCCTTTCAGCTTTGTTTAAGCATAATTCATAGGTGGAAGAGCACTCGTAAAAATTCACAACGCAAGCTTTTTCTTTATATTTTGTAATTAATTAATTAGTTGATTAAACTTCAGTAAGCGAATGTTTATTTAATTTTAGGTAATGATTCGCGTTGCTCTTTCACTATAATTAAAGGTTAATTTACGATCACTTGTGTATGACAATTATTTCGGTATATGTAAATTATACCAAGTACTATGTGGTAGCATGGTTGGATAAGTTTGAATAATAAAATTTATAGTGTGAACTAGACAAGTTATAATTAGGTGTAAATATCTGTCCAGGAAAACGGAAATATGCAGTAATTAATTTTCTATCATTTTGGATTTCGGGTCGTATCGAAGATTAGACATCGTGGCACAGGATGAGGCTGAGAATGAATAAAAATTTTATTGTCAACTTCATGTAAGATTTCGCGTTCATTTGAAAAGTAAAATTTCACGTCAAATTTCAAACACGTCACTGGTGAAGTCTGTGATGTACATAATAATACTATGCTTTCAATATTAATTGCAGATATATTTTAAATATATAAGCTATTAAATCTATAATTATTAAAATTCTCATAAGCCCCAAGTGCTATTCCTTTCTTCTAGCAAATAAAGTGTCATCCAAAAAATTAAGGTCAGTGGGACTCCTAAAAATAATGTTCCGTTGTATAAGCCAGCCGTAAAATAAAGCAGATGTATCATTGTATTCTTAAATACTCTACTGCAATTTTTTAAACTTCTAATCATCGCACATTTTCAATTTTTATACCGTCGTATTGGAAAAAAAAGTACTAAATGCAATTTGTCTGAAAACTTCATCTCCATTCATTTTTGATATATTGATTTTTTTGTATTTTTTAGCATCATTTGTTTAATTTTGGCAACTCAAGTACTCCATAAAAGTAAAAGAAAAATAGTTGCAAAATAGCAATTATATCTTTTTGTTGCCGTTTTCTCATAAAAACTGAAAAAAATGTACTTAGAATGCTTGCTATTTTGAAAAAATATAAATGAATGATTTCTGGTAAAACATGGAGCTATTATAAACTAAATTTAATTGTATGTAGCTATATTAATATTACAAATAAATGAAGGCATATCAAACATTAGATAGCCGATTTTTTTTGTCGAGTTTCTGGAATGACATCTCTTTTTGAGGATTTGTGTGTTATTCAGCGATAGTGACGTCCTATGCGCACTTCGCTGTAGATGTTGTTTAATACTGGATCGCAAATGGGGAATTCTTCAGCGGATGCGGATGACGTCATTTTATATGAAATAAAAGCGTGTGTTTTAAGTCTTAAACTGAAATATGTTTTATACTATATATATATATATATATATATATATATACATATATATTTTTATTCATCGGTGGCGACACTAAATTCTGAAAAAGCAGAATTCCTGTTTTCTAGTATTATTATTGTGTTTTATACATAATGTACTTCATATACAAAAGTATGTTCATATACAAAAATAGAAAAAATAGTTTCTTTACACTAAATATATTGTGTAAATATTGAAAACATTGAAGTGCGTATTTTTATTTTATTTTTTTGTGCTTAAAATATTTTATTGTTGTACAGCCAGTTCGCATATTTTAGCGACAGTGATAGGGAAATATAATTAACTCGATTTGTTTTATCTCGTGTAAAAATGCCTTACAACTAATTTATTAACTTATAATTTAGTTTAAAAATATTATAAAATGTTATATTGTTATCGAAAACTAAATGAACAAATATATTTTGTAATCCTAGCCCAACAGAAATTGAGTGAAATATCGATTACAAAGTTAATCTTTATATACATGAACCAAGTTAAATCGATTAGAAAATTCCATTTTTACATACATGAACCAAGTTAAATAAAAGAGAGTAAAAAGAAAGCATTGGGATGTCTTTAAATATATATATACAAAGTATGTCCATAATTAAACGACCCTAATTTAAAATTGCCTACATACGAAACTATTGGTCAGAAAGTTGTGAAATTTTGTGACGGACATAATAAAGAAATGGGAATTTGCTTGAGCGAAACCAAAAATTTTAGTTCAAAATTTCGCCACAAGACAGCGTTTTATATAAATTACACACTTAGCCACCGCCCACTGAATACTAGGCCAGAGCTCTGAGAAAAAAAATGGCGGCTGTCGTAGGAAAACTTTTTTTTTCAGAGTTTGCAGGGTCCGTTCAATTCGAACACCAATAATTTTTAAAAGTTTTTACGCTTTATTTTTTCCAGGAAGCGGTCTTTATATTTATCTTATTTAATCTGATAAAAATAAAGTGTAAAAACTTTTTTAAATGTGTAATACTTTATAAAATGCCCTCTAGTGACGAAACTTTGAACTAAATTTTTTTTTCGCTCGAACAAATTCCCATTTTCTTATTATGTCCGTCACAAAATTTCACAACTTTCTGACCAATAGTTTCGTGTCTAGACAACTTTAAAACAGGGTCGTTTAATTATGAACACTCTGTATATTACGTGAGCTTTTTGTGTTTATATTTGTTGCGAAATCACGTAACTCCTCTTACCCCTTACCCCTTGAATAAAAACAAAAACAAAACGCAGCTGCAGTGTGTTACGTCAGACCGAATGATCCTACTGCGCAAGAGCAGACAGAACTTGTTTTCCTTTTTCTGTGAGAATTGACTGAGATTTAGAACAGAATAGAAACCAGATATGTACGTAAATGAAAAGAAAATAACTTTAAAAAGAAACTTTAATACTCGAATTGTTACGTGTATATAATGTTTGTTTTGTGAGTGTCTAAGCATGTTGTGTACGTCTCTTCATGAATGTTTAATGTGATACAGTTTTTTTGGTTTCGAAGATTCAAGATTTATTATTTCGATGTTCTGTCATTTACTTCATCGTATGCCCGGCTATTTCCCCTTATGCAAAGGAAAGAACAGGCTTTTATTTTATGATTGTATAAGTTGAAAGCTTTTTATTAGATAATAAGATTAATGAGAAAATTAGAAACAGAGAATAAGATCAGTAGTAACAATATTATCTTGAATTATTAAATTTTATTCATATAAAAGCATCTTACTTAATGAGACTGAACTGCAAAGGAATGCGTGCATTAAAATTGGTCATTAAATTTTTGATTCGAAATATATCTCATTCAATGTGAGTTGTGTGTTTCCCATTTATGCCTAGAGTCACATTTTTGGGATGCTTCGAATTTTAATAAATTTGTATAATTTTCTTCTTCTGCAAAACATGAAAATTGTATTAAATTATTATCTATGAATAGCTTTATCTGTTACTGAGAGATGAGAGCATAAGATGGATATTTATTTGCTTAATCCTTAAATGTCGGGTGTTGCTTTTCGGCAACATACCCAATTTAGGCTCTAAAATACAATTAGAAAAATATTGAATCTATAATACCTAATGTTGCCAATAAAATACATTCTGAAAATATTATTAAATCAATTTTCAACATGTAGATGGCGACACTTGCGCTGTTTAAGAATAAAGATAGATTTATTTTTTCAATTGTTGCTACTTGTTCTTTTTGTTTTGTTTGGAAGCTTGCGAAATACCCCATTTTGTTCTGCAGTGAGCAAGTAAAATTTATTTCTTATTATAGTTCCTAAAATTCTCGTGTGTTTAACATTATAGAATTTTATCAAGGAAAATTATTTTTTCAAATAGAGACCAGTATTGTCGATTAGTAACAAACTGTTTTTTAGCAGTAAACCATACTTAAAACAAAATAAGATTTTTTTAAGTATTTTTCCCATAATTTATTTAAAAAATTAAAGCCAACAAACATTATTACAATGATTTTTGAAAAATCAGGCATTTTGAGAGTTAAATGAAGGTTTTTCCGGAGTTCATAGATTTTTCATATTGTTCAAGATGGCGAAATTTAAAAAATGAGTTTATTTGTATTTTTTTCTATCCTGTATCCAAATAAATAATTCTAATCTTAGCTTGTAGATTTCTGTAAAATGCGTTCTTTTTTTAATTGTGAAATTGTATGTTCAAGCCTATTTTTTATGCATTTTTGTAACTTGCAAAATATAGGGTGCTAGGCACGAATGGGTACATATTTTCATTACCATTTTGGGGACAATTATTTATGTAAAGTCTTTTTGAAGATAATTATAAATTAAATTGTTTTTAATCCTCAAATATGATTATTCTTATTTTATTATTATTAATACGGATAATGTTATTAGTCTCTGTAAAGAAATAAATATATTTTTTCGTAGTTCATAAAAATACTAATTATAATACATAATACTCAATTTAAAAGCTTATTTTACATAAATTTAGTGAAAACATATAATTATGCATATTATACTATTATAAATGTTATGCATATTCCTATATTTAGTACGCCTACATTTTATCAAGTAAATTCAAAACTGTTTTAGTGTAATTTGTTTAGTATTTTTAGGGTTTCGTTCATCTGACGAAACCCTATTCGTCTTGCTCCTCTGTCTGTCTGTCACAGAGCCCGTTCTCAGAAACTATATATATTAGAGACTTGAAATTTTTCATACTTATAGCTAAACACCTCAAATCAAACGACAAATCCTATAATTTCAAAGAAATCTTATAAACCCTCTGGGGCTCTAACTTGTGTATTTTAAGCTTTTCTTTCTAACTCAGTCCCTAATTAAGTTGAAGACTTGAAATTTTTCAAAATTATAGCTAAACGCTTTCGATCAAATGACAAATCATAAAATTTCGAAAAAACCTTATATTTAATACTCTGGTCGCTAACTTTTGTATTTTAAGCTTTTTTTTTCTAACTCATCTCCTAATTAAGTTGAAGACTTGAAATTTTGCATAATTATAGCTAAAGACTTGCGATCAAACGACAAATCATAAAATTTCGAAAAAATCTTATATTTAACCCTCTGGCCTCTAACTGGTATATTTTAAGCTTTTTTTTTTTTTTTTTCTAACTCAGCCCCTAATTAAGTTGAAGACTTAAAATTTTGCATAATTATCGCTAAACACTTGCAATCACACGAAAAATCATAAAATTTCGAATATATCTTATATTTAACCCTCAGGGCTCTAACTTGTGTATTTTATGTAATTTTTCTAACTCAGGCCCTAATTAAGTTGGAGACATGAAATTTTGCATACTTATAGCAGAACACTTTCATACACATGAAAATTCATATCACATGAAAATTCATAATCACATGAAATTCATAAAAATTTCAAAAAGTCTTATATTATTTAACTTGTATATTTTCAACAATTTTTCTAACTCAGCCCCTAATTACGTTGGAGACTTGAAAATTTGCATACTTATAGCAGAACACTTGCTATCACGAAAAATGATAAAATTTTCAAAAAGTCTGATATTATTTACCCCTCTGTGCTCTAACTTGTGTATTTTAAGCAATTTTTTATCCTTCCCCTCCATTTCAGCCGGGGGGCACTTTTTAAACTTTTGCTGACACCCCTTTGACCACTCTTTCATATTATGCACCATACACTTACATCTTTTAGTTCAATTTTTTACCGCCAGGGGGGCGCCTACCTATCACGGGTACTATGGGCCCGATTCCCTCGACTAATATATCTACGGATAGGTAAAATGGAGTTTCGTTCGGATAGAGGTTTTTGTAGAATAGAGTGCGCCCCCTTGTTGCTAAATGTGCAACTAAGAGATTTTGCAAAAGCATAAATTGTTTTGAAAGGAATATTAAACGAAATCCTCTGTGCGATCTTTGATCACACTTACCCACTTGTTTCAGTTCATTTTGTGACATTTTAAGGTGATTTTACCAACAAATTTGAGAAAACCAAAATTCAGGCACAAATAGGTTTTTTTTTTAAAAAAAGGATACTAATAATAATTTTTAAAAACAAACATTTAAAACTTTCATAATTTTTTTATAACATGGAGTATTTTGATAAAATAAATGATTAGCATTTATAAATAAAATAGCATTGAAGTGTTTCATAAATTTTGACAATAAATTTCTATTTCCTCTTTCAGAACAATTTTGTCAATTCAAAATTGGCGTAAACAATAAAAAGAACAAGCTTTGAAAAGCTATTAATTAAAGAGATTATTGCATTCAAATTCATGACTACCAAAAGATTAAATATAATCGTGAATACAATTGTGAAAGGAAAAGTGAACAAAGGAATATGTCTGTGGGTATTGTGCCAAGGTAATAGATGGCGTACTGAAAAGTTTCCCTCTACGCCCAATTTGGTCATTAAATGTGCCTTGTGCATAGGAAAGTTTCTTTTATAAGTTGGAAAATTATTACACGTACGTTAAATTAATATTCATAACCCATTCTCTGTTGTTAAAACATTTTATTAAAAGTTTTTTTTTATACTAATATTTTATTGTAAATATTTCATGACAAAACATTTTTAAACTAAAAAAAAATTTTTTTTAAGAATTATAAAAAAAAGAGTGAAAATACAACTCATCATCTGGAAATACAAAAAAAATAGATTTATTGAGAACAGTGGAAACTACAAAACAAAAGTACGTTGTACATGATTTGTTTTAAATGAAAAGAATCGTCGAAATTCCAACTTTAATTATTTATAAACACCCCAAACCACTCAATATATATAGACACGTTGATTTTTCTGCAATTAGTCAAAACCAATAATTTAAAAAAAATTTAAATGTGAAAATTGCGACTGGTAACCAAAACTTTCTGGTTTTCAAGAAAAATACTGTCGTTGATCCAAAAAATAATTTTTATAAATAAAGTAAATACTTTAGAAAATGGCGAATTTTCGCACCATTAGCAGGGAAAGAATCAAATTATATTAGTGTTACGGCTTGCCTTGACGCTGTTTTGAACGAACATCCTTGCGCGTTCCAACATACTTTTGTGTTTGCCGTTTGGCAACAACAGTCTTTATCGTTTGTTGTTGTCGTTCGCACGTCGAATGTTCTTATGGAAAAAAACCGCATTTATTGAGCTATTTCGTTAGCTAAAATGACCATGGGGTCATTATTGTTAGTAATAACGACTATTATAGTATTGATGTAGCATACTTATACAAATTATGTCTTTAATTCGAGTGGTATTGTCCACGAAAACAATATAGCAGTATGTTTCGTAACTGACTACGGTGTCAATCCTAATACAAGTTCCTGTATATATCTCTCTATTCTAAAAAAAAGTAACTACCGCTGTCACCGCCGCCGCCGCCGCCGCCGGTTTTGAATTTTTTGTGACCGTCTTTCTTTGTTAATATTAAGAAAAATACTCCATACAAAAATATGAAAATCGGTGGTTTTATACAGAAATGTCTGATAAACACGCTGATGCAGACAGTTTTCAAATCGAAGAATTATTTTAAGAGATATTTAATGCTAAAGTTGCACAAAATCGTTCCACTAAAAAAATTTTATAGCAGCAAAAACTATACATGGCAGTGTAATCATTTTTAAATCATTTTATGCGTTGGAATTTACCGGAGTGCAGATTGCATTAATTTTTTTTATTTTGACTAATTTTTTGAGGCTTTATTTCTATTTTAAATTCAAATTTTCAGCATTTCTAGAGATATTTTTTACATTATTTTAGAAAATGGTATTAATTTATACTGTTGCCAAATGTATAAACAGCGCAAACAATAATGTTTGCTTCAAATTAAAAATTTATTTGCACGTGATTATTATAAACAGAAAAAATCATTTGGAATTAGAATTAAATAATTATGTACAAAAAGCAGGAACTTATTAAAAATTACGTCATAAAAAGTATACACGTGAATTTTAAAAGATAAAGGATATTGTAAAATAATAACTTCATTAATGCGTTAGAAGTCTTAAATAGGAGAAATTACGTTACATTTACGTCACATTATAGTTATTACATAAAATGAACACAAAATAATATTGCAAAACAGTTTAAATTTAGAAATTGCGCTAGACATTTATTTGATATTTTGAGAGGATCTTTTCAACTATTTTTGTTAGGAAAGCGCAAATAATATTTCATTTCTAACAGAAGTATTTTCCTGTGAATATTTAAAAGAGAAAGGATAGCTTGGTAAAAATTACGTCAGATTAAAAACGATTAATTTAAAATGTCTCATTTAAAAGGACTTTCTTTTCGCTTTGTTAAAAAATACCAGGAGACAAAGACTCTGTTTCCTTAATTCCTTTTATATTAGCTTATTTTGAAATGTTGTTATACGTGTCTACGTCATCAAGTTATTTTTATTTCGAAGTTTTATTTGTATTTTTATTAATGTTGTACCAATTTATTTGTTCTTTCGTTATTTAAAATAAAAATTATGTCAATTTGTATAATTTGGCGAAATGGGTCGACGGGATAGTCAAGTAGTACCGCAGCGGATTTGGCGTTAAAATTCCCCAATCAAAGAGAAATGAATAGAAATTCGTTTATAGGGAGATCGCCACTGTTTTTTAAATTATAATTCAATCTTTCGAATTCTTTTTAAAGCCGATCAAATTAGCATGCATTTAGAGTCTGCGATGTCTGGACGGGGGTTGGCGAGCGTAGCTCGTATGGGGCCAAACCCCCTAATGTATATAAAAAGAACTGTTTGTTATTAGACTCTCTTCGTATTATTTGACTATCTTCGCATTTATATTTGAACTAGTTACAGTCCATTATCAATTTATATACACGCACAACTAGTCTGTGACGGCCGCCGTGTTTCTCATACCTGAGCATTTTCATTGGTTCATATATTCATAGGTGTAAACTCAGAGCAAGAAACTATGTTGCAAAAAAAGCTTTATTCTCTGAATTTTAGAGTTGGATTTATCGCTGTCTTTCAAATTTTTAATTAAGTACAGAACGTCGAAATGATTAGTAGTCTCCATGTTTTCTGTAAGATAAAATATTAAAAGATTTGTTGCAGTTTTTTTTCATAGACAATATATTATCAATGAACAATTTTATGAACTTATTAAAAGTTCATTAAGAGATTTCAAATTAGAAAATTATTAGCAAGGAACATTGATGCAAACAGCTTTATTCTGTGACTTTTAGAATTCAGTTATAACGATCTATGGCAAGGCCATATATTTGTGTTATATTTACATACAAAATTATTCCTTTTTCTAAATTTATTTTCCTTTCTTCTGTTTAAAGCTATCATTCAAAAATGATTTCTCTTTATTTCTAAATTAAGTTGAATCATTATCCCCGCATAAATATTCTTTATTGATATTTTATTAGATAAACGCTGCTTCTTAGAAATCTGTTTACATAATCTAAAGATCATAAATTTAATTTAAGCTTTCTGCGCCTCGTATAAACATTAAAAGTCCCATAAATTGCATTTTCGCATCTGCCTGCGAATAGATATTTCTCATTAAATTATCCTCACCGTTATACTTCTGTAAGTAATAATAGGTTTGCCTATTTCACTTTTTAATAGATAGCCAAATGTAGAGTCACTTCTTGACGATCATCTCGTTCAAATTTTAATAACGCTCCAAAGCTAACCGATATTTTGTGATTCGCGTATTGGCTCAACACACATGTATTCTTGGCGTATTAAATTACGCAGATAGAAAAAGACTTCGCCTCTGAGTGTCATCGTAAGAGGACCTCCAAAGTTTTGCTGAGTATGGGCGGCCACCACTAAAAGCCTTCTGTTTCGTACAACTAGCAAAAGCCATGCTTTATTTGGATTCGCGAAGCATTCTTTTCGACCAGTAAGTGTACGTTTTCTGGGCATTTTTTATAATAGAACCTTATTTTATAATACATTCCATAAATTGTTTATAAATGGCAAACATATTAAAAATAAAAATAATTGTAATTATTTCTTAATAGTAAATATGGTTCATTTGTTTAAATTTTCAATCTTCGAGTTTGAATAACAATTTATATAACGAATTTAACAATTAATTTTATTTGTTTACATTTCTTTTGTTTCTGCTTTACAAATAAAAAAAAATCATAATATAATTCTTTTAAAATGCGTAAGTATCATCTGTGTAAATGATTTCACATAAGAATAAATTGTGTATTTGAATTCTTAACGCCGAAAAGTACTTTTATAATTGAATGTAAATAATTGAATTTTCACAAATTTTAATTCATTAAAAATATGCTATAATTTTCATAAAGGTATTTTAAAAATTTCATAAAAGAAGTCGTGAAACTAATTAATCATGATTCTATCTATATTCAGTAACTCCATAATTTATTTTTTTCTTCAGAAAATATACGTGTTTCATTTTTTATTTGAAAAAAAAATGTGTCCGTAATGGAAAAACATGTAAAATAAATTAATTAAAATAATAATTTTTTAAAGATTATTATGTAAAAAAATAATATTGTGCAAATCTGGAGATCATAATTTATTTTTATGTTCAATTTCAAATCAAAATACTGAATAGTTTTTTTTTTTTTTTTTGTTTTTTTTTTTTTATGTGTACGACAAAATGTAAGTTGTGTATGTGTAGCCTAATAGAGGATTCGTTTCGCTCATCCCAATAAAGTTTTTTAATGGAAATATTTACTGAATTGCCTAGTAGACATTTACAGGAAACGCATCATAGCTAACTGGGGTTTGCTTTGGACTCCAGCGTGTCGTACTCATCAAAACTATGCAACACCCCCCCCCCCCCCCAAACCCCTCTAACGCCATCTTACTATCGTTCGGGTTTTTATTCAGAAACTGAATTTCGTAAGATACTGTAATCTTCTCAAGGGTTGCAAGAAAATAATGTACATAATAAATGACTTTTTCTTGCCTATTTTCTTTTAGCTCTTATTGATATTGAGCAAAACAATGAATTTTTAAATATGTATAATCAGTTACAGGGTGCGTATAGCTTTTAAAAAATTTCGCTAAAATTACTATCCTAATATACCAGAACGATTTTACAAGGTGTGGAATAAAACGAGGTGTCTGCAAAGCCTGCGATTTAAATATTAAAAGGATTTTTTTTTATGTCTAAATTATTGGCGCAAGAATTCTTGAAAATTCCAAAACTTTTACACCATATAATTATCGAACTTAAAAAATCATAGACAAGGAATTGTAATGTGAATAACTTTATTCTCAGACTTATAAAATTGCAAATAAAATTATAGCTTAAATTATTTTTCACGAGCATAACGTGATCGCTCAGAATTTAATTTCATGTACTGTATATCGTAATGATCAATGATCACCGCAACGGTTACCATAAAATTAATTGCCAAATACAGAGGGTGTTAACACATTTTTCTAACGATTTTGGAAAAATAAATATATAAACAAAGATAAGAATTTAATTTTCTGAGATGTTTAGTCTGTTTGCCATTTTTTTCAATTCCTACTATTAGCTCACACTCTCCCTATATTTATTTATTAATACAGGGTGTCAGCTCTCAACGGTGTCCAATGGCTAATTTCTAAACCGTAAGTCATAGACATATAGTTCCAATTAGAAAAATGCTTTAAATCAGGTAAAGAAATATTTTAAAAGCGATTTGGGTCAATAAAACATTTCTTAAAAAAATTCGAAATTTAAATTTTTATACGGCCCTTCGGTCCTATAAGTTATATTTAGTAAAATTTTCCTATTACACTGACAAGTAAGACAAAAAAAAGTCCCGTTCATGTAACACTAAAATTGTGCGAGTTACAAAACTTTAAAAATGCATGACTTATGCCACTTTTCTGCTCTGAAAACAAATGAGTTCGGCTTGGCTTTGAGGGGTCACATTCCAAGTGCTTCAAGTATTCGAAGATCTCCTTTCATGTGTATCTGCGCTTTGAAAAAAATCGTACAAGTATTACGATTAAGTTAACATTTATTAAGTTTCAGATTGGCTGAAATAACATATGTTTTATTTTGTCAAGATTTGAGACTGTTTCTTTTATGATTTCTTTTAATAAAATTATGTTATTTTTATAAAGTTTTATGTTACTTCAACGATCTTATGTATGTTTTTTCAGTTCAAAAATTGTATTCGAGATTTGACCCACTCTCAAATATCCGATCGAGATTACGTTTTACATACTGGCGCAAATCCGATAACAATGTAATATTATTATGATTTTCGGTGGTTACCATTTATACTTATATTACAGGATAACACAAACAATTTCGGATAGATTACCGCCAAGAAGTTTAAGAAAAAGTTTTATATTAGATAATAAAAGACGGAGATTGTTGGGTTTTTTAACTTTTATGTATTTTTTAGCACTGAATCCGAAAATTGCCTTAATTTTTAACCATCATGTCAGGATATTTCGCAAATCTTAAACTGTCGAATTTAAATAAAATCAAAATCGGTTACTATAAAGTAGAGGAGATGGTTGCATTTTTTTAACTTTTGATAATTTATTTTTACGTACTTTTAAGCACTAAATCTGAAAATGACTTTCATTTTCATTTTATTCAATTATTTATTCGACGTTTTTGCTTTTCTTGGGATTCTTACAGATGAGTGGTGTGATGAGATGGGGGAGGAGATTAAATTTTAACTTTGAACTTTTTAACATTGAAATTTACAATTTGCGAAAAATCCTGATGTGATGGCTAAAAATGAAGGTCAATTTCGGATTCAGCGGCACAGAATACATAAGAATCAATTACCAAAAGCTAAAAAACATGAAATAACCCAACTTTTACAGGCTAGTGTAATCTAATAATATTTTAAAATACGTATCATTTTGTAAAGATTTGAGGCTGTTAATTTAGCATCATTTTATTTAACAAAAATTCTGTTTTTTTTTCTTTCTTCTTAAATGTTTATTACAAATTGTATATTTTACATTAATATGTCAGAATGATTAAAGATTACAAATTTATATTGCAATGTTAATTTTACTCTCAACCATTTTTTAATATATCTGACGAAATCGTATTTCGACTGAATTTGTGAATGACCCCCGAATTGCAGCAAAAAATATGCTCCAACTTTAAACAGGTATTACTCGGTCAATTTTAATCTTAGAACAACGGGACTTTTTTGTATTATTTGTCAGTGTAAAAGGAAAATTTTACTAATATAACTTATAGGACCGGGGGACCGTATAAAAATTTAAATTTCGTAATTTTTTAAGAAATGTTTTTATTGAGACAAATCGCTTTTAAAATGTTTCTTTACCTGATTTTAAACATTTTTGTAATTGGAACTATGTGTCTATGACTAACGGTTTAGGAATTAGCAATTGGACACCGTTGAGACCGGACACCCTGTATATCTTGTTCAAATTTTCAATCGTTAATAAAATGCTTATTATTCATCCAATCAAGTTCAATTAATTTTTTTTAAATTGTAGTGGATGACACTTGATGTTATTCCAGTTTTTTTTCAAATATTAATTAATTAATTAAATTAAATTAATTAATTTTCAATAATCGAGAGAGCCCTCTTCTTGATCAAGGCATTTTAATCGCCACTCAGGAGGAAAGAAGAATGGGAGAAAAAAAATTCTCTTATTGACCTAAGTAAGAATTGACTTATTTCTTTTTTTTTATTACTTGTTAATTATCCTATTATATTTTGATTTCCGATATAAGAGAGCTTTTCTTAAAATATCAAGGTTATTTTTGTTACAAGGTTACTACTCCATGATCTTACAGAACTTATGATTTATTCAACAATGAAGATTGTTTGGGTAAAACGATTGAATTTCGTCTTTGAAAACAGGTGTTAAAACATGATTCTGGTAGTAATACGAGTTAAGATTGATATTCTTTCTACTTTCTTTCTTTTAAGGGGTCTCATATCTTTTAAAATCTGCATAGGCAGTTCAAAAGTGAGGTGGTTTCGAGTTATCATAACTTTGTAAATACATATTGGAATTACATAAAACTTCTCCATATTTAAGGTTAAAAAAAGCATAAGGTTTTATAAAATATAAAAACAAACACTTATAATATAATATAATATAATATAATGTAATATAATATAATATAATATAATATAATATAATATAATATAATATAATATAATATAATATAATATAATATAATGCAATATAATATAATATTATATAATATAATATAATGCAATATAATATAATATAAGGGGCCATCCACAAATGTTGTCACGCTTGGAGGGGGGGAGGGGGTTAATGAAATTGTGACAGTTTGTGACAAGGGGGTGGGAGGGGGTAAGAAGAAGTGTGAAATCACACATTTTGCATAAAATAAAAGCATTAAAAATCAGCAGATTAAATTTTTAAGTTATTTTGAAATTAAAGTATTTTGTTTTCTTACAGTAAAGATAACATTTAAAGCCAAATATATTAAATTCCATTTCAAATTCCAAAATGCTACTGTTTTTAATTGTTCTTTTAATTAATATTTTATTACTATTGTATATTATGTTTTTTGTTGTAAATATTAATCTTATTTCATACAAAATAAGTACATGAATCATTTTTATTATTATGCTCACAAATGTCGTTAAAACACATAGTTAAAAGTTTCAAAATAAAATTTGAAATATGATCTATAACATAGTACTTTGAATTTGAACTGCAAGTATATGTTTATAATATAGCGTGACATGTGACGAGAGGGGGGCGGTGAGGGGGTATGGTGAAATGTGACACTTTGTGACAAATAAGGGAGGTGAGGTCAAAAATATTGAAAAAAAGTGTGACATCATATATGGATGACCCCTAATATAATAAAAAATACAGTTCAGTTAATATTGCAAGTTTTTTCACATAGTATGTCGCTATCCGGGCGATAACTTAATTTCGAACAGATATATGAACATAAAACTTATGTTAAAATTAACTTTAAATTCTGCTTTATAGAATGAATTAATGGTATATAAATTCTTTGATAGAATATATTTTAAAAACTGAATTGAATTTGAAAAATGAAAAAAAAAATTAATTAATGATTAAAAAAGAATGAAAATATTTACATATCTCAATAGTATTAATTCATTCTATAAAATATAGGTTTGAGCTATTTTTAACATAATTTGTATGTGTATATATGGTTTTGCGTTTTTAACTAATAACTCACCCAACTGGTTCTTACACATGAACACCAAAGCGGTCTGTAAATGCGATTTTATTTAACTCCAAATATATGCGAGCCATCACACAGCTTACTACATTCTATCATTTTTCACATCCCACAACAACAAGAAGCAAAACAGAATAAACACAAGTAAGAAAAAATCATGCGTCAAGCATAGATGATGAAACACTGTCCAACACATTCTGAATAATGTAACAAAACTGCACCGTTTAAAAACTTAAAATATTACATCTAATTCAACCATATGGAAACGCATAATACATTTCAAAACCAAATTTCAGCTGTTTCCATCCACAATCGGAAATTATACGAATTTTTTCAGCTGCCCTGTATAGGATATATAGATTTGAATCTATTAACTACATGCATGCTAAAATTTAGTTCACGTAAGAGATACATATACTTCATTTGAAAATTTACCTTCAGCAATTTCCACTAATAAAGAGAACGGTGTGTGAATACTTTTGTGCAGCCCTGTATTTGAGGTATAGAATTTATATATAACGAGTAAGATGCAAAAATTAATTAAGCGCATACCAAATTTAAACCGTACACTCCAGCAATTATTGCTCAAAGATAGTACTGTACTGTAACCGATTTCTTTTGTGTGTCCCTGTAAATGACTAAAAAAATGCTATGAATGCCCTATTCTAACGTGAGCGTAGTGAAATTCAGTGATTTATAGCAATTTCAATACATTTGAAATAGCATAATGTCATTAAAATACTCTGCAAACGATTTTTTCTCCATATACCATAATGTAATGGAATACTTTTGTGTGATCCTGTAAATGAACGATTAATCCTACATTTTTCATATACAATACCAAACATGCTTTGGTGAGCCTAAATAACCTTTATCAATTTCATGAAAATCCGAGTATATTTACGGGAGTTAGAGCGTGGACAGACAAACCGAATGCATAAAAACTTTTCAACTTTGTTGGAAAGTATTAATAAGGTCTTGCCACACGCGGAAAGAAAGAACAAGAAACTTACATGGATTCGGAGCCCACGAAACCAAGGAATATGCAGCAAACAATACTTCCATAAACAATATATCTCTTGTAAATTAAGTTATTGCGCGGATTGTGAAATACCACATGAAAAAAAATTGCAATATTAACTGAAATATATTTTTTTATAATATTATAAGTGTTTATTTTTACAATTTATAAAGCCTTAAATATGGATTAAATATATTACAGATATTTGAGTAATTTCAATATGAATTTAGAAGGTTATGAGAACTTAAAATTACATCCCTTTTGCACTGGCGACTGAGATTTTAAAAAGGCATGAGACCGCTTAAGTTGCCATTATAAGAGATTCCAGCAATAACCATAAAACCTTTTGCAAAACTTGCCTTGTTTTCTTAAAACAAAAATTTTAAGTCTTTTCTCCTCTTTTTTGGTAGTAGAAAGATATTTTTCTGTTAAAATAGGATAAATGTAACCAAGCTTCATCAATTGCTATTATATTTCCATTTTTTACCTGTCCAATAACTTTAAGCAATAAATTAACTTTACAAATGGTCCATTTTGGAACGGCAGATTCACGTTTTTTTACTTTATAAAAACATCACAACATTCAACAATGCTTCATCAAAACACATTACTAAATAATTCTGAAAGGGGTTTCCTGTCAATATGTATATCAGTGAACGTCGAGCGTCGAGTGTTTTCTCCGTCAATTTTCATCTCCTTGACAAAGGCTTAAGTTTAGCCGAAAGCGCTTGGAGGAGCATTTTATCATTTTAACATCTAGTGTATTTTTAATTTTGGAAAACATTTGTATATATTTTATCAAACCTATTTAGTAATGTATTTTGATGAAGCATTTTTGAATGTTTTCATGTTTTTATACAAAATATTTTCAGGCATATAGTCGCATTGGGAGATTTATGCATGGAGGACATGGAGAACATTCATGCGCATTGGGAGATTAACATTATGTTCTTTGTTTGTTTTGATTAGCTTTAAATCAGATTTTATAACTTATTTCCAGTTGTTATAGAGAAGTTCGCATATTTTGCGATGACACTTCTCTCGGTTAGATTTTCTTTTAAAACTTCAGATGCCATTTTAGATATAACTAGGGGATTCAACCAAGACTTCGCGGGATACAGGATATAGATGAAAATCATGTTTTTCTAACTCTAATAGATTTTTCATATTTAATATATACATGTATTTCATATTTCCTAGATTGTCCATTAATAACACCAAAAAACATTTTTATATAGAAAAATAACAATAATGTGTTCAAATAAAGTTTTGAAATTTATTCAAAGATTACTTTTGTAGTAACCATTTCAGCTGTTCAAGAGCGTAATTCGATTACATGTCTATTAAATTTGTGTTTTATTAATATTATATTATTTAAGGGAAAACGGATTTATATTTACAATAATTTAACCCTATTCCGAATTGATGCCATTACATTTTTTTCATTTAAATTTAAATCATTGAGAAAGTCAAACTCGTTACTAAAATTTGTGAACACCGCCTGTATTTTATATATTCTCGGTCCATTGATTTTTTTCAGTGGTTTATTATTGAACAGTTCGTATTCAGTTTACCTACTTATAATTATATGCCTGTAGCTTTTCGTGCAAGCTAAAAGTTGTTCATTTAGGACGTCAGACATAACTGAATGAAATTGACTGCCAGTGTTGCCAGTGGTCTACATTTTTTTAATTCAAATTTCTTGATTGGCACCACTTTTCTCAAATGGTAAAATTGTTTTCGCCTTAATTGTTTCGCCCCTTGTTTTCGCCTTATCTAATACAGGTTAACGTCAAAAATACGGCATTCAGAAATCCGGTAACTTCAAAAATCCGGTATCAAAGTCATTTTTTTCCTCTCTTTTTTAGGGTTTCGTTCATCTGACGAAACCCTATTCGTCTTGTCCCTCTGTCTCTCTGTCTGTCTGTGTGTCTGTCTGTCCGTCACAGTGCCCGTTTTCAGAAACTATATATGTTGGAGACTTGGAATTTTGCATACTTATAGCTGAACACCTCACATCAAACGGCAAATCATAAAATTTTGAAAAAATCTTATATTTAACCCTCTGGGCTTTAACTTGTGTATTTTAAGCTTTTTTTTTTCTAACTGATCCCCTAATTATGTTGAAGACTTGGAATTTTGCAAAATTATAGCTAAACACTTGCGATCAAACGACAAATCATAAAATTTCGAAAAAGTCTTATATTTAACCCTCTGGCTCTAACTGGTGTACTTTAGCTATTTTTTTCTAATTCAGCCCTTAAGTTGAAGACTTGAAATTTTGCATAATTATAGCTAAACACTTGCGATCACACGAGAAATCGTAAAATTTTCAAAAAGTCATATATTTACCCCTCCGGTCTCTGACTTGTGTATTTTAAGCAAATTTTCTAACACAGGCCCTAATTAAGTTGGAGTCGTGAAATTTTGCATACTTGTAACAGAACACTTTCGATCACACGAAAAATCATAAAAATTTCAAAAAGTCTTATATTATTTACCCATCCGGGATCTAACTTGTATATTTTAAGCAATTTTTCTGGCTCAGCCCCTAATTAAGTTAAAAAACTTGAAATTTTGCATATCTATAGCAGAGCACTTGCGATCGCACGAAAAATCATAAAATTTTCAAAAAGTCTTACATTAATTACCTCCGGGTTCTAACTTGTTTAAGCAATTTTTATCCTCGCCCCTTTTCACCCGGGGGGCACTTGTCTAATCTTTCCCGAAACCCTTTTTGCCCCTCTTTCACATCATGCACCATAGGCTTACATATTTTAGTTCCACTTTTTATCTCCAGGGGTGCCTACCAATATCGGGTGCTATGGGATCGATTCCCCGACTAATATATCTACTGAGATGTTGTAAAATGGAGTTTCGTTCCGATAGACGTTTGTTTAGAATAGAGTGCGCCCTCTCGTTGCGAAATGTGTAACTAACATATTTTAAAAAATGATAAAGTGTTTTGAAAGAAATATTAAACGAAATCCTCTGTGCGAACTGTGATCACACTTACCCACTTATTATACACTTCGAACTTACGGGAGAAAGAAATATAGCAATTATTTGCAAATTAAAAACTTCGAGTTCGAAAGTAAAAGGGCGAAAAATAAATAATTGTCAAAGAAGAATGCGCGTCTTCTTCATATGTCAGACCCGATTAGTTCCTTAAACAAATGAAAGTACAAGAAAACTCGGAACTGAGAATATATGGCCACAATAGAACCGCCAATAAAACTAATAGCAGCTCAAGGGACGATATCGAGACCGAAGTATAGCAGCGACAGAAGAAAAAGTATCACTGAAAAAATGCATAAATTTGACAGGGCAATTAATGTCTTCTTTAAAGAAACAAGACTGTATTTCCGAAATAGATATTCTTTACTTGTATATAAAATACAAGAAAAACTTGTTAAAGAGCGGCCAAAAAATTGAAGCAAGTATCATTAATTGTTATATGAGAAGGAAATGACTTTACCGTTTATGTAGATTTTATTTTAAAATTATTATTTTCTAGCAAACACCGCGGCTTTGCTCGCGTAATATTTGAAATATGCCAAGTGATATTTATATGTCTAATTTTTATGCAAAAATAAAACAGAGCCATGTTAAAGCAAGGTCTGTCACCATCAATTTACAACCATTACTTTTGAAATCGATTTGATACTTCCCAAAATTGAGTAGAAATCACTATTTAGAATGTTTTTTAGAACCCTCTTCGCGCATTATTA
This sequence comes from Maratus speciosus, assembly GCA_963932465.1. NCBI lineage: Eukaryota > Metazoa > Arthropoda > Arachnida > Araneae > Salticidae > Maratus > Maratus speciosus. Next base: position 103,835,141 of record OZ010795.1, on the reverse strand, counting down.
CTCCTTTTAAATTTCGAATTTTTTAAGAACTGTCCTTAGAAATCTTTTATATCTAATAAGTAGCTAATATTTCAAATCTCATATTTCTAGGCCCTTCCGTAACGCAAAAATTGCATTTTTAGAACGTTTCTTGCTCCTGCACCCCCTTTGGGGTAGTGGCACCGACATAAAATATAGCCTATCTTGGAGCAAGAGATGTCACCATCATTTTGACACCATTATTTTTTTAAATCGGTTTGGTACTTTTTGAGATTGTGTAGCAACCACCATTTAGAACTTTTTTAGAACGCTGGTTGTGCATTTTCAACCCTTTTAAATTTCGAATTTTTTAATAACTGTTCTTAGAAATATTTCATATCTAATAAGTAACTAATATTTCAAATTTCATATTTCTACGCCCTTCAGTAATGCAAAAACCGTAATTTAGAACATTTTTTTGCTCCTGCACCTCCTTTGGGGTAGCGGCACCGACATAAAATATAGCCTATTTTAGAGCAAGGGTTGTCACCATCATTTTGACACCATTATTTTTTGAATCGGTTTGGTATTTCCTGAGATTGTGTAGAAACTGCTCTTTAGACCGTTTTTTAGAACGCGTTTTGCGAATTTTCACCTCTTTTAAATTTCGAATTGTTTAGAGAATGTTCTTAGATATCATTTATATCTTACAAGTAATTACCATTCTAAATTTCATGATTCTAGGCCCTTCCATAACACACAAATTGCATTTTTAGAACTTTTTTTGCTTCTGCATCCCCTTTGGGTTAGTGGCATCGACATAAAGTACAGCATATGTTGGGCTAACACCATCAGTTTGATACCTTAACTTTTGAAATTGGTTCGGTAGCTCCAGAGATTACCTCTAACATACAAACAATTTTTACTTCTTTATAATATTAGTGTAGATAACATAGAAAATATCAATTAAAGTAAGAATTATTTTACATTTATTTTTTTCCATTTTTTGTCACATAATTATCACTTGGTTATGTGTTAAATTAGGAATAAAGATGCCATTAGGAATATTGGAGATTATTTTCATATTGCTTCAGAAATCCAGAATTTTCAAAAATCCGGTTTAGACTCGGTCCCAACGATGCCGGATTTTTGAGGTTATACTGTATGCCATTAAATAAGGTGAATTTTACTATTTCAAAAAAGTGGTGGAAATCAAGAAATCTGAATTTTAAAAAAAGTAGCCCACTGGCATCACTATTGACTGCATGAAAAAAGATGAAAAATCTTTAGGAACGCGCACAATTTTCTTATATCAAAAGTGTGTGTTGTACACAGGAATATTTAAATAAAATAATTTATTTTAAATTAGTGAAGTATTTTGTGTTTATCTGATAATTTTTAACATAAAACGAAAGTATTGTAATCGAAAAATTTTGGACTCTCGGTTTTCGACGAATTTACACGTTTTAGCGGAGAGCGATCCCAAAAAACATATTTATATAAAATGTCTGTCTGTTCGTCTGTCCGTGTGACCGTATGTCGAAAAAGAATTGCCGAAAGTGGGCGCTTTAATAGCGATTTTCGCGCTATTTTCATTAATGTACCATTGAAAAATATATAAAGTTATGCATAGAATTGAACCATTTTTTATGTATATTTTTGGCTATGTCCAGCAAGCGCTACTTCAATTTGAAAATATTTCGCCGGAAGACAGCGATGTAATAGACATTTTCATTATTGTACCATCGTAAAGTGTAGGAAGTTATACATAGAAATTAACAAATTGTTTTGTGCATGTTTTTGGCTATGGCCAGCAGGTCCTCTTTGAATTTAGAAATATTTCGCGGGAAAGGGGCGCAGTGATAGCGCTTTTTGTATAATCTTATCAATTTTCCCTAGTCCTATTGCCCATTTGCCACTCGTGCAGTGACGAGAACTCGCGTTCTGCTAAACTAGCTATTCGCAATCAGCTGATGACAACAGAATAAGGAAAAACTATAGATTTTAATAAATATCATGATCTAGTATAACTTGTTTTTACCCCGATTAATTGACTGAAGCAGAAATTTAAGATAAAAATCAAAGTTGGTATTGTATTGAAATAATAAGTATTAGCATGTGTAACTATTTTTTGAAATATTAGGATGTATGAGATAGAAAAAAGTTTTGGAATTGGCCCATCCAACTAGTTTATTTTATATTAAAGTAAAAGTATTAAGTTCAACAATTCATAAGAATAACAAAAAATATACATTTAAACATAATAACAAGGTTAGTTGAAACATAACAATGAATCACTTCTTCTCGCAAAGAAACCTCCTCTTCCACTGAGGCTAGGTGCCATCAGATATGACTCATGCTCCTGAAATGGGCATAGACGGATGCACCAGATAGTCAGCTATTATAAAATATGCGTTTTACAGTTTTTGAGCAAATTTAAATTTTTGCATTTTTGGCCAGGTTTTTGCCTCAAATACTCCACTGTGGGTGTATACATTCCCGCTCACGCGTGTTATTCTTTTATGATACGTTATCCAAAAACATGTTTTTCTTAATTCATATATATATATTAAATGTGGGTGAATTCAATAACGACAACTTTTATATTTATCTTTTTATATGCGAAATCTCTCATTATTTAAATGAGAATATGAATTATTTCTGGAAATGTCTTAGGAGTTTTTATGTAAGAGTAAATACCATAGGCTGTTTGGCTTGGTTTTGTTTGTGGCAACCGATTATCTGCACGAGGTATATAGGCCCAAAGGGGGTGTGTCCTCCTTGGGGATCTTTCTAAGGGAACCTAACCCGTATTTACGTAAGTATATCAACGGTTCGAAGAAAATCACGGAAAACTCCGAAAGATTAGGCCGACCGGCGCGATTGTGTTAGAACCCAGCACATCCAGTCTACCAGCTTTCAGAGCCGAACCTCTCGGACAATGGTAGGCGCACATAGCCGGAGTTTCAAATATCTAAAAAACGTGCTTTTATGTGGCCGAGGCGTAAAAAAGGTTCCTAAAAATATAAAAAACAAATAAATAGTGATTCAAAACATAAGCTTCACTTCTTTAATAACAAATCTAAAATATTTTATAATCTATTATCTGTTTGCGCAAGCAAAGTATTTAAACAACTGACGCATCAGCACCAACAGGAAAAATTACGTATGTGGTAAATAATACAAATAATTCCAAAAACATGACTAAAAATTCTTCTTTAGTGATTGATATTAGATTGATTAGAGATCTTTTGTTGTATGGATATTTTTTCGAAGCTGTCATTAATCGTCCAACTTCTAAATTCTTTCTATTAATAAAATGCTTTAGAATTTCTTGAAAACATTTCGATGCATCATCCTTTGTTGGTCTCATCTTATGAAGACAATTCAAGATGATGTATTGCAAATATCGCGAAAATTAATTGAATAGCTAGAAAATACATTCACTGTAGGCTTGCATGGCGTCCATGCAATTATAGGAACGTGCGCATTGCATTTTTTCCACAACAATCAGACAACAGATATTTCTGCGGGGGAAAAGTTATTGGTTTTCATTAACGAAATGAAGGAAATGTTAAAATATCGCAAATAATTTAATTTTTACATTGGCTAAATTTTGTTTTAAAATAGTAATTTTCTCAGGTAATATATATATATATATCTTGAAAACATTGAATATTTTTACGACTATAAAAAAATGATGTCAGTAAATTTCAGTGTTTTCTAAATTTTGTTAATTTTTATTGGAGATATTTATTATACTATAAGTTGTGTTACTAACCAGAAGTGATATTTAATACTCTTGAATACAAATTTATTGAACAATATATTACAAAAATCGATTTTGAACGATTGATCGATCAGCTCGATCCATCATGTTATATAATTAAACAATCATTTTGTCGCATATCTATACTAATATTATAAGAAAATAAAGTTTATTTGTTTCTTTCTTTTTTTCTTTGTTCGAGGTAATATCTGGAGTTACCGAACCGATTTCAAAAGTAATGGTGTTAGTCTCTGTTCAAACATAGGCTATATCTTATTTCCACGTCACAAGAAAGTCCAAGAGCAAAAAACGCTCTAAAAAGGCGATTGTTGTGTTACTGAAGAGCCTAGAAGCATGAAATTATGAATGGTAGTTACTTCAAATAAATCGAATAGATAGAAACTTTAACGTCTTTAATGGATAGAATCGTAATAAATTTTGTATTCTTGCAATAATTTATTACGATTTATCTCTTTGCATAAAAGTGCAACAGCTATTGCACTAAGATCTGAATAATTAAAAAAACTAGTTATATTACGAACGCACCTTATTTTCCACGTTTTACATACAATTTACGACTTTTTTTCAACAGAATAAAACGATTTCTTACAAAAGTTTAATGCTTTTACGAACATCAGAAAACAAATCATGACAGTATGACAGTAAAATGCAATTTTATCTTTTTATCTCATGATATAATTTAATCTGCATTATTTTTCTCATCTAATGTTATATTTATAGATAGCATAGTGTTTAATAGATTTAAAGATATTGTTGGAAAATGTAGTCGTAAAAATACAGAATAGTTTTAGAAAAAGAATTGTCTAAATTGAAACTTCCTTTTTGTGTCATGTAGAAGCAATAAAGATTACGTAGACGTAGACCCATGCAGATAAAAAAGAGTGAACATACGCAGCAAGGAAGTCTCCAATAATAAATTTGTAAAATAAGATAGAATAAAATTTTGATGGAAATAGTCATAAAAGACCTTTTCTTTATGTTAAAAAAGAATGTTAGAAAATTGTTAAAATTACTCTATATGATAACTTTATAGAAATATTGTAGTGGTAAGATAAAAGTTTTTCTAACTAGATATTTGAAATGTGTACGAATAAAAATTGGATGATGACATCAGTTAAAACCTAATACAGTTGTTTCTACATAGACACCTTATGCCGGAAAAAAGCGATATTAGTTCGTAAATGATATCAAATAAAGGATCAAGGTCCATAAGCCGCGTTTTTGGCCCATGAAATAGACTAAAATCCGATTATGTTATACTGACTTAATTATTTTACTTTTTAATATTAGAAGGTATATATTGTACGATTTTAACAATAGATTTTGTATTTTGTTTGGATTTATATGACTTACACAAGTTCAAAATTCGTGTAATTCGTAGTTTTGTTGAAAAATACGCAATTTCCGTTATTTTTACCTCTATTATTTGTATGAGCGAAATCGTGAAACACTTTCTTTTTTCATATATTATAAAACACATCAAAATATGTTAAAATAAAGGTGTTACAAAGCTGCCCTGAAAATATTAAAAATTGAGAATAAATTGAGGAAAAAATAGTTGAAATTGCGTATTTTTTTTCATCAAAACTACACTGTAAATTAAAATGTTTGAAATTCAGACACCTAAGTGTTTGAAACGGGGTGTTCAATTTTCAGACATTTTAAAATATCTTAATTTTTCAGGCACTTTTTGCGTCTGAATTTCATACACTTCAAACGTCTGAATCGCATCCATTTTTTTGTAAGCATCATATGTAGCCTTGTTTGACCACGCTGAATCCTGGAAAAATATTCGGCTGTGGTCCTCCCCCCCCCCCCCCCCCCCAACCCCATACGGCCTAATTTTTTTTAGTGCTCCCAATTTTTGTATGCAATTTTCGTAAAGCTGATAATTTAAATCTTTTACGACATTGTACTGACTACAATCAATACTTTTAATTTCAGGAGTCGAACAAGATTAAAAACAAAAAATATTTATCTAAATATTAGATTTCAATCTTTTATCTTATTTTGCTTAACAAGTTGAAAATATTGATTATAATCAGTAAAATTTCGAAACAAGTTTAAAATATAAGCATTACAAATATTGCACATCAAATTTGGGGACACTAAACTCGTAAGGTGCTGGGGCACTGCCGAGTATGCCCGTGCTTTAATCAAGAAGTTCTTTATAAAAAATAAAGCAACCCTGCATTCTGGCTATCTAAATAGAGACGTCCGGTATTCGGGAGTATTCATTGTGGAGGTTAATGGACATTCCTGAATAGCGGACACCTCTATTTAACGAATATTTTTATAATTCGCAAAGCATAGATATTTGTATATTTTTACCTCACAAAAGCAAACATCTTCGATTATTGGACAAATTCCGCGGTCCCTAAGTGTCCGCTATTAAGGGCTTTTAAGGTACATATATATATGTTATAATCTTGTCCTACTCTAAAAGTTCAAAATACTTATTATACTCGGTTGAATGTTGAAAGAGATTTAAAATATTAGATGTACGAAAATTGCGAATAAAATCCCCCCCCCCCACCCTCCAAAAAAAACTGAAAATTCATATAATTAAAAAATTAGATTTTTTAAAAATTTATATTGTCACATAGGCAATTTTACATATGTATCAGATGATAATCACAACAGCTATTCAATTATGAGTAAAAATATAAATATTCTACTTTAATAATATTGAGAAAAAAATTACTTCGGTATTTTGTTAAATATATTTTGTGTTTTTAATCTTGTCCTACTCTAAAAGTTCAAAACTTTCATTATAATCAATGCCGAAGAAGATTTAATGTATCAGATTTACGAAAACTACATACAAAATCCGCCCCCCCCCCCAAACCTCCCCGGAAAAAAGGAAAATTCTTATCATTTAAAAATTACATTTAAAAAAATTATATTGCTACATGGGCAAGTTTTTATGTAGATCAGAGGATAATTACAAAAGCTATGCGACTATCAATAAAAATAAATTTTCTATAATAATAACATGAAGGAAAATTAATTTATAGTTTCCAAACTTCTTTTGTCTTAAATATATATCTTAACATCTAATTGTCATTATTTTATTTTTCGTATAAGTGCACATGAATAAAGTTATAAAAACCCCAATTTTAAGTACAAAATCTAGTAGCTTTTTATTTTTTCCATTATAAATTTCAAATTACTTTTTTTACTAAAAATAATCAAAAAATCAATATTAGATTTGATTTCAAATCAAATACATATGTATATTTTAGTCGCAGTATTAAAATTACTGGAGCAGATAATAGATGAGTCATTATATGAGAGTCATTTGTGATGATAACGTCATTATATTTTCATGCACTTTATTTATCTTATTTTTTAATCGGCGGTTTTGCGCTAGGAAGAAAGAAGGTATAAGAATATCTTTTTTTGAACTTTGAACTTTGAAAGGGGTGTCGCTTTGAGACCTATAGTGGATAGGGTGTTGTCTCAAATGATCCATAAAACAAGAAACCACTAATAGAGGACAGTAACCAAAGCTAGAAGTGATCTATACTTTTCAGAAACCGAAGAGTCTAAGACCGAAAGTTGCTTGACTGGTAAAATGCATTAAAAAAACATCATAATTACGAAAGCAATTTGAATACAAAATAGTACTGTCCCCACATGAAGCACGATGAACAGGATAACGAGAGCATGGCAACAATATATGTTCCAAGGAGTCAGTCACCTGCCAACTACTACAATATGCATCATCTACCAAACCAAAACGAAAAAGGAGGGCAGGCGTGATCAGCATTCTACAAAGCAGACGGGTAATCAGCTCATCTTCGCGGCGATCTTGCAGCTCAGGCGTGGGTTTGTTTGACAGATGGAATCTCAGATGATCCTGAGATGCTTAGTTTATACTGACGGCTAAATTCCTGGTAGTTACGCTGTCTTTGATATCGGATACGATATGGCGAAATCCAGTTAAGCATAACATCTGCATCGGTTACATCTTTAGCCAGTCTATCAGCTCTTTCGTTAAGGGAGATACCACGATGGCCCGGTACCTAACATATTCTAATCTTCGGGTTGAACCCAGCAGCTCTCTGGATTTTATTGAACAACCACAAGATAACACTGGAAGATTTGTTGGAAACTGTTTGCAGCGCCATGAGTACCGATAGACTGTCTGTGAGAAGGATAGTGAGGCGATTCGAGTGACCCAGTTCGTCGAGAGCAGTACCAATAGCAATAGCCTCTGCAGTAAAGATGGAATTTACTGGATGGATTCTGTAGCTAAACTGGGTGATCGCAGTGCACCCTGCAATGGCAGTGATAGAAGAAGACTTAGAAGCACCCGTGGCCATAACAAACCAAGAATCAAGAAAACTCTGGATAAAATCATTATGTAGAAGGACAATAACAGTACTGTCTAGATATTTTCTCTGAAATGGTAGGTCATCAAGTGAAAACTGAATTTTATCATGAATGCACGGAAGAGGAATCTGAAAACTGATCAGATATTCCAGCTGACCATCGATGTCTTCAAGAACATTCGCTATGCCGGGCATACTGCCAGCTATTGACTGGAGGTTATCTTCAGAAAAATCCCATAGAGGAGACCAGTTACTCAGAGAATAAAAGAGTTAATCCAGAAACAAAAAGCGAGTGAGCTGAATCTACCAAAAAGAGGACGAATGTCTGCATGCTTTCGAAGAATGAGGTTAGGAACCCATTTGGGTAGCCCGAGAGCCTTTCTGATAGCAGTGGTTTGTAAAACTTCCAGACTCTTGAATATGGTTTCCCTAGCTGTATTTAAGATTGCAGCGCCATATTCAATCATACTTCGGATAGAGGAGATAGCCAAAATAAGTAGATGATAATATTGAGCCACGTAACGAGTTTGTGAGAGAGCCTTCAGGATATTCATTCTATTTATTGCTTTCTTCCGCAAGTAATCCACGTACTTTACGGAACCCTCCGCGTCGAGTCACATAAAAACCCAGGAATTTTATTTCATCTGTCCAAGCAATTAGGCCATTGTTTATGCTAAAGTCGAAGCTACAACCACCTTGTCTTCTAGATAGATTTATAGCGTGACACTTGTCAGGGCATATCGATAATTTCTAGTAGAGGCGCCAACGTGCAATCAATCGGAGAGCCTCTTGGAGTCTGTTATGGAAAGCAGTCAAGCAGTCAAGACATCGGAGCAATAAATGAAAATGTCGTCCGCATACACAAGGTATTTAATACCTAGGCCATCTAAAACTTAAAAATTCATGTAAAAAGATGGTGAACAGTGTTGGGCTCAAGACTACCCCTTGAGGGCCTCACACCTCTGCCCATGGAGCGTGACGTCTAAAAGTAACCTCTCCAGAGTGCTTTGATGTTTCTACCGAGCAAGAACTTGTGAAGCCAGTTGAGAATCTGCTTGGTTATTCCAATCTGGGCGCACTTTAACATTAATTCATCCACGTACCAGAATCATAAGCAGCCTGCACATAAAGGGAAATCCCCAAAATAATGTTTTTCTCTCTCTTTGCTTGCGTGATGTCATGATGCAACCAGAGCCATCGCGAAGACTTTTTATTGGTGGGGGAGAGGACTTTAAATTGCCAAGTCAAATTTCAGTATTTGCCAACTAGTTTTATAACTTTGCCAAGTTACCACAATTAGAAAATGTAACATAGTTCTCATTCGTAAAAAGTTTAATAATATTCCCAATTAGATTTGTAATTTTTGTAAAGTCTGTCTGAAATAGAAAATGTATTATAGTTTACAATAAAGTTTTACACAAATTCACCAACTAAGTTTGTAAATTTGCCAAGTGTAACAGCATTCACGAACGTTTGAAAGGGGAGGCTCCCCCTATCCCCCCCCCTTAGCGAGGCCACTGGATGCAGCATCCTTAAGTTGGTATGGCTGTCTATGAACGGTTGGAAACCGAGATGCCTATGACTCTGCACATTATTTTCCAGAATATGATGACTTATACTCTTGGGTACCACTCTCTCACAAATCTTACAAGAGACTGACGTCAACGCAATGGGGCGATATGATGCAACATCTCTCTTCTGTTTGAGAATCGGTAGGATAATTGCTGATGTCCACGAAGGGGAGATGCCACCTGAACTCCAGATCTTGTTATGAAATTGAAGAAGATGATTCAGAGAATTTTCATTTGAACCCTTGAAAAAAGCTGAACTAATCCTATCATCACACGGAGACGTGGTCTTTGTACAGCGAATGGCCTCCCTGAGCTCCGAAAGCAGAAAAGAACTGTTACTTTTATCATTATCAGTATTTCTGTAGTCCAAAGGAAGGGGTTCGTGATCAACTGTCTCACTAAAATGATAAGCAAAGATTTCACCTTGCATGGATGCGTCCGTAATTAACGAGTCTTCCTGATAAAGACAGAAGTGCGCATCCGAGGAAGAAAGGACCGATTTCTAATTTTCCTGAACGTTTTATAGAGGAATTCCGGGGTTTTAGCGTTCTAGCACACAGAATTCCAAAAAGGCCCTTAGCCCTTTACACCACCTGGCGAAGTTCAGCAGCCACTCTTCTATATTTCACCCACATATCCATCGATACAGATAGTCGAGCCATCCATTGTAGAAACTTTTTCTGTTTATGCAGATTATTGCACCGAGCCGACCTACAGGCCGGGACGCCTCTAGGCGATGAACTGCGAGAGAACTTATGCTCATTCATTATCAGGCGGTCTCATTGAAGGAGTTATAATCTAATCCAGGGAAAGCGGGAAGAACTGCAAAGAAACAACGGTCGCCCATAAACTCATTTACAGAACCACTATCAGCAAGGTTGATACTAACAGAAATCACAGAAATCACCCACTCGTGGACAGCCAACCTTGCGGTATAGGAGCTAAATATCCACGAGGGGGAAAAAAACCCATATCCCCCATCCCACGAACCCCCCAGACACCGAAGCGGGCCCAGAGGCCTCAGCAGGATAGAAGACCCCTCTTTTTTGAAATTTCACTTAGGATGTAGTACAATCTTCTCACAAGAGATACCCAATGTTGCATAAGCTGGGCGAGCCCAAATTAAACAATGTTTTGAAACTTTGGATCTTGTATGTATGGATATTACAGATCATCAATCAGTTATTGTGAAAACTTACTTGTGAGTAAAAAGAATATGATTTATTTAAGGTTTAATAGAAATAGCTTAAAAGCTTGAAATCTTGAAGCCTGAAATTTAAAATTAGAAATTTAAAAAACTAATTCATCAAGGAGATCAGCATTAAATCTTAAAAAGTCATAGAAGTTTTGATAAATCTTAATAAATTCTTAATACAACTAAATAAGTAATCCATTTAGGATAAAATAAATAATTAAATCAATGCAAGAATTTGAAAAATAATTAAATTAGATATTAAACTTGCTGAATTTAATTATGTTCCTGAGTGATGACCTGTTAAACAAATTTGAGATATAGATCATTGATTATTATTAATTTTAGAGTTCTAAATTCGAAAGTCTTTGTATTTCACAGTTCATAAAGTTTGTTTCACAATTTTGAATCATTATATTTTACAGATCTAAGGATTATATTTCATAGTTCGTAGGCATTATTTTACAATCCAGAGCACTATAAATTTGAAGATTTAATTCACAGTTTGAGGATTTAGATCACAGTTTGAAGATTTAGTCATATATTTCACTATTTTGGATCAAAGATATTATATTTCTTTGTTCTTGGGCATTATTTTACTGAGCAAGGCACTACAGCTTTCTGTTTGAAGACATATTTTACAATTTGAAGACATATTTCACAGTTTGAAGATTTGAAAACATATTTCACAGTTTTTAGACATACTTCATTTTTCACAGTTTTAAAATTTAAAGATTTGACGATTTTGTCAAAGTTCAGAAATTTAGTCTTTTTGCAAATCAAGATATTACTTAACTATTTTCTGAATAATCTTGGTTGTTTAAGTCATTTTATTATTTTCTATAATATTCCATGACACTGTTTATAAAATCTTTTTTATGAAGGAATAATGTTTATTGAGAATATTGTAGTTTTCATTTAGCGCTGAAAAATTTGCTGGATCCAGTAAAATTTTTTGGAAGTTTCTCCTTAAGGTTTTGCTTTTATTGAATTTGAAATGATTAGGTAAAATAGAGCAATTCCCAAAAATATAATGTTGTACTGTTCCTCTAGCTTTGGTGCAGGAGCACATGTCCGAATTTAATTTGCCGATTTTATGTAAAAATGCAGGAAAACTGCCATGGCCACTAATATAATAGACTGACGATCTTGAAATGCAGATAAATTCTTTGTTTACTTTATCTAGAATTTTGTATGTATCACGTCCTTTTTCTGAGTGTTTCCAGATGTCTTGCCAGTCAAGGATAATTTTCTCCCGTATATAATTTTTTATTATTGAATCTGGGTATGGTATATATTGAATTTCATCGTAGTGGTCGTGTTTAATTGCGTTTTTAGCCAAGGTGTCTGCACGTTCGTTCCCAACAGTTCCTATATGAGCTTTTATCCATGCTATATTTATTAATTTTTGCGGGATTTTTTGAATTTCTGTATAAATCTGTCTTATGATTATATATCTTGGGAAAATAATTTTGAGGGCATCTAATGAAGATCTGCTGTCTGTCAATATAAGAACTGATGTGAATCTGGAGGTTGAAAACCATTCTATAGAATTTAATATTGCTTTAAGCTCTGCCTGATAGATTGAATTATGAGGATTTAGCCGTGCAGCACTATCATGGATAAAAGCATCGTTTAACATTACTGTAAAGGCACATGATGTCCCCTGCTCCATTAAAGAGCCATCTGTATATATCTTTAATTTGTTGTTACGAATCTGTGACTCCGTTATTTCTTCTATTATATTCAGGTTATTGATTTTGTAGTAATCCGGAAAATCAAACGTACTTTCCTTCAACATTAAATTATCCTTATTTATTTTCATTGATTGAAGTATTAAATTTCTTTTTCCCATTTTTGTCTGGTATGCCATGAATTCATTCTGGATTTTCGTAATGATTGGTGGTATGCCTGTTAAAACATTTAATGCTTCGTGTGAGATACTTCTGTAGGTTTTGATGACACTCATTAAACTCATTCTTTGTATTGTCTTTAATGTTCTAATACCACGACTGTTTAAATTAGGGAACCAAATTTCATGTGCATACAACATTTGTCTTTCCACTACCGTCGTATACCACATCTTTTTTTATTTTTGGATTAATTCCTTTCTGGTAATTTCCCAGAAATTTGAAGCTGGTCACGAACTGAGATATTCTTGCCTTTAAATCTTCTAAGTGAATTTGAAATTTTAATTTTTGGTCAAAGATAATTCCTAAGTATGGTAGTGATTTTTCAATTTTAATTGTTTTATTTTTTAATTTAAAAATTGGATGTCTGTTATTTAATAGATTTCTTCCAAGGAGTATGGCTTTTGTTTTTTCTTGTGAGATGTTCAGGTTTAGCCTGTTACAAATTTCTTCAAAACTTCGGATCTTATCGTTAGCATCTTTTTCCAAGCCAGTTCTTGTATTTCCCTTTACTAAGACCACGAAGTCATCTGCATAGACTACTAGTTCAGGAAATTTTTTAAGTAGTTCCTTAATAATGAAATCTGCCACTATTAACAAAAGAAGCGGGCCTAAACATGAACCCTGCGGGCATCCCTTGAAACTGCGAATCCACTGAATGAAATCAAAATTGTTTGCTCCAATAAATCTTTCACTTATATAGTTTATGAGTGAATTTTTTAAATATCTAGGTAGTTCTGAATCTTCAATCAGTTCCGAGATCATATTCCAATCTATTGAATCAAAAGCTCCTTGGATATCAAATGATATTAGTCCTACATATTTATTTTGCTGGAGAAGTTCCATTATTTGATCTTTTACTGATTGTAATGCTGTTAGTGTGCTTCTCTTCTCTCTGAAGCCATGTTGCTGGTTTGCTAAGAGATTTCTGTTTTCTAGATAAGTTTGTGTACGAATTTTTATCACTCTTTCTAACACCTTACCCATCATTGGGAGTAAGGTTATTGGTCTGTATGACTTTGGAATTCTTGGGTCTTTATTTTTCTTTCGAAAGAATATAACTACACCTTTCTTCCACGCCGTTGGAAAATGGCCAATCTGAAGACATTTATTGTAAAGGAGTAGCATCAGTTTTGGATATCGTTTAGTTAGATTCTTTATTATTTTTATGTCAATTCTATCATACCCTGGTGCTTTTTTAGGATTTTGTTGGCTGATAACATATTTGAGTTCCCTCATATTGATTTTAATTTTGTCAAAATCTTCATTTGTAATAGGGTCCCGATTTATTCTCGAGTGGATTTGCTCTGTATCTGGATTCCCAAAATGATGATAGATTAGATTTTGTTGTATATCAAGAAATGAGTCCTCTGTTGCTGATGTTTCTAGTGTTGTGTGGATTAAATCGGTATTTTTTAGGTATTTTCCCTTCATTATTTTGAAAGCTGTGCCATATACACTTGTGGTTTGTTGACATAATGAATACCATGAGTCTTGTTTAGCTTTCTTGATATGTAGTTTGTATTCAGCCAATGGTTTTTTATATTCTTTCCTGTACTGTTGATTTTCTAAGTCTCTTCGAAATCGTTTATGTAGTGCGTTAAGTCTACTACGCTCAATTTTGAGTTTGTCTGTGTACCAGTTGATATTTAGGTCTCTTTTTTGATTTTTCTTTTTAAATGTCAAATTCATTAAATTTTCCATGTGTATTTGGAAGTTGTTTACCCATGTATCTAACTCCTCAGGAGTTGATGTTTCTTGAAGTGTTGTCCATAATTCTTCTTCCTTTTTATCAAATTCTTTGTTGAATTTTTTAAAAGTTTCATATTTGGTTTTAAATCTGTACAGATTTCGTAAGAGAGGTTCTAATTTCAATGTGAAGTTTATGTATCTGTGATCACTTAATGATGGAAAGTCCACTTCTACTGCCCAAAAGTCGAGTAAGTCCTTCGTACTTAATCCACATAATGTAAGATCAGGGTTACCTTTCTTCTTTCCCAAGAAAAAAGTTTTTTCTGCTTGTGGGTCATTCACTATTGTTAGATCTCTATTTGCAAGATAATCTAGTAGGATTTCACCTTTTGCGTTATTTCTGCTGTAACCCCAGGCCCTCAGATTGGCATTAAAGTCGCCTCCTAATACTAGATTAGTACAATTGTGAATGATATTTGACCAGTCCTCAAAATCTTTAGCTAGATCTCCTTTCGGCTTTGAGTATTGCGAAGCAAATTTAAAATTTTCTAACTTCGTTGTTCCATTTATAAATACACTATTATCTGTATGCAGAATCTTATTATGTACAAATAAGGGGTTGGCGATCAATATTCCCGCTGTTTTTAATGTTGATTGATATAAAGCCCAAGAAATCGGGAGACCAGTAAAAGAGTTTTTGCTTCTATGGTAGTCCTGGATTAGTGCTATGTCAATATTGTTCTGGTTCATGTATTTAATTAATTGAAAATTTGCTGCACGACAATTATTTAAGTTTATTTGGGTTACTTTTATATCTTGTTGATGTAATGGTGTACCACCAAAGAAGTACGTTGATTGTGATGATGAAGCTTGGTTTTGATTATAAGTGACTCTATCGGCGACTGGGAGGCAAAGCCTCCCTTGTATATTTTGGATATGTATAATTATGGTTCTTTCTGTTCGAGTTTTCGAAGGTTCGCATTGTTATAGTTCTTGTTTCTCCGTATCTATCCTTTACTTCATCCTCTTTATATTTTATCTGATTATCACTTCTTCCATATCTGTTATTTGTATATTCTTTACTTTTTGTATAATTGTTGTCATATTTATTGTCATTTTCATATCTATTTCCTCTAATTCTGTTTTCAGAAGGTTGGTTTCCAATATGTTGGTCTTCTCTCTTATAGTTTCTTCTTGACATTTTTTCAATTTCGTCTTTGTTTTCTCTTGTCAGAGTCTTCATATTTCGAAAGATTTCTTTTGATTTGTAGTATTCTTTCAGTCTTTTGTCTTTTTCATATTGGAAAATAGGACATTGTGGTGAATATGCTGGGTGATTGACTTCGTTTTTATTGTATCTTATACAATTTATACATTTTGTTACTTTGTCTTCGCATCCACTAGTTTCATGTTTCCCCGAGCACTTGGCACACCTTGTCCGAAATTCGCACTGTGATTTGACATGGTTATTAAGTTCTTGACAGTTTGTGCATCGCATTACTCTGATATAAAATTCAACTCTAAAGACTTCATAAAAGAGTTTTACTTTACCCATTTTTACCATTTTCCTACAGCCGGCTGCTGGCGCTTCGACTACCCAATTGTTGTACGATGTTTTCTGAATTTCTATTGATTTAAGTATGTATAAACGTTTCTAAATATTTTCTTTTAGTTAATTCATCTTCTAACTCTTCTTTAGTGATGTCTTTATTTATTTTCAGTAGTAATATTTTCATCGTTCTTTTTTCCGGATGTATGATTGTAAAGTTGTCTTGTTTATTTTCTAGTAACTTAGATATTGTGTCTATTTCTTTTTCTGAGGATTTTAGCTCTATATTATTATTCGTGGTTTTTCTTATATTCTTGATTTCCGGAGGTTTGTCTGATTTTTTAGCCTCTTCTCGTATTATTTTTGAGACTTGTGAAATTTCCATATTCTCGTTCGGTATCAGAATGAGTTTTTTAATTTTTTTTGTTTGCATCATTGGTTCTTGACGTGACCTTTCATTTTGAGGGTGTAATGCTTTTATTATTTCATCTATTTTTTTAGTTTGATCTTTAAACTGCTTCTCCATGTTTTCTAACAGATGTTTCCTTAACTGTTCAGTTTGGTTCTCTTGAGATTCATAATATATAGATTGTAAGGTTTCTGTTTGTTTTTCACAGTATTGTTGTAGTTTATGAAGTTTCCCTTGCGTTTCGAATTTATATTGTTCCTGGTATGTCTGGAACGATGTGAACTTATTCTTCGAATTTCGTACTGTTTCTAATTCATTTAGGATTTTATCATGGTAACTGTTTAAGGTTTCAGTGAGGTCTTGTGTGATTGAGAATATTGTTTTAATTGTTGCCGTTACTTCTATTGTTATTTTCTGCATGTCTAGCTGAAGAGTTGATTGTTGTTTCGGTGAGGTACTGTTTTGTTTCTTGTAGATTCTTAGAAAATTTGTTACGTCTTTGTCATTCCAAGTTTTACGTCCATGTCTAATGAACTCTTTTTCGAGTAATTTGTGTCCTCTTGTTATTTCTTGTTTCGAATTGTCTAATTCCTCGTTTTCTTCGTCATCACTCCCTGCAGAAACTAATGAGTACTCATTTTGTGAATCCTCTGTTTGTGTTGATTCGTCTGATTTCCTTTTATCTTCATATTGCTTTAGTTCGTTTAAATACTCCTCTATTTGTTCCTTTTTGAGAAGCAATTCTTGCTCCTTTGTTTCCAATTCTTCTTTCTTTTTCTTTATTTGTTGGTCTAACTCTTCTAATTTTCTTGTTTTGATTTTTAATTCCTTTTCTGATTTCTTATGTTTATCTTCTAGCTGGTTTATTTTCTTTCTTGCAGAGTAACTGTCCGTCCTAAGTGTGTGGATCATGCTTGGTGTAGATTCCAATATCACGTCTTCTTCCTCTATCAAGGAATTTGAGGTATTCTTTCCAGTATCAGAATCTTCTAGTTTGTTGATTTTTGAATTTTCTATTTCTTTACTCAATAAGTTATATTCGTGTGTAATAAAATCTATGTCTTAATTCCTCGTGGAAGTCATTCTTCAATTTTTGTAGGGTATTTTTTTTTGTCTGTTTGTTTCTTTTTATAGAGATCTGCGGTCTGAGTGAGACCTCTAAGCAGTGGGTCCTCTTCATCAAAAGTTTCACTATCTTTATCTGTCTGGTTTTCATCTTTGTCATCTACTGTAAGAATATCTGATTTGTTGGACATCAACTTGATTTTCTGCTCCAGGGCATTTTGATAATTTCTGGCTTCTTTATCGCTGCCTGACACCTTACGTTGATAAAACCTTTCCATCAAATCGTACAGTTGAAAAATACTAACGTCATATTTTTGCACATATTTGTATTTATACAGTAGCCTCTCTCTTGATGGTGGCAGGGAGCAACCGAAGTTTTTCTCGGACATAATGAAGCTTCTTTGTTTTTCTTCAACAGATATAAGCACGTGTTCGTCTACTTTCCTCAGCGGACCAAATTAATGAAAATTTCTATCCCTAAGAATTAGATTCTTGAGAGGTAAAAAAAAAAAAAAAATATATATATATATATATATATATATAGTTGCTATTTAAATACTATTATTAGAAAGCAGGTTGAGGAATCACCAGCCGCCCACCATATATCATTGAAAGAAAGGTAGTTAGGAAAGATAAAAGAAAAACCAATGGTCTAGACCATTGAAAATAACTAAGAAAAAACAATTTGGAATATTGGGCAATTTAGAATATTAAAATAAATTTAAAAAAAATAAATAAAAAAATAATAATTAAATAAATGATAGAAAAAATTAATGCTAAATAGAAAAAGAAAATGGGGTACATGTTGCCACGACTTCCCATGCACACGGTCACGTGTCAGCCTGAGACCGACCAGGCTAATTCAGTAATATAATTCAATAATATAGCTCATAGCTGCTATGTTGTAATATTTGTTATTTTATACAGTTTGATTATAATGATGATAAAATAAGTAATAATAATGAATAGAATAATAGAATATAATAAATGAACAATATATATATACAGTATATACAAAGCATTATGATTGGTGCAATTTGTTTAAATAATTAATTACAACATATATACAATTTGTTCCTTTACAAGTCGCAACTCGCACCTTACTGACGAGAATTATTGCAGCATACTACAGTGAATTCATAATTTTATGGTCACTCTTTGTTATAGTCTAGACCACCTTAGCACTGCCTACAATTTCAAATTTCTGAAACTGTCTGAATTTATAGCAGAGCCCAAAGCGTTAGAGAGTTTATTTAGTTGAGGAGTTGGTGGTCAGGTGCCATTTGTACAATTATATGCAGTATTCAAATTTAAAATTTACTTACCTCTATTCATGTGAAAGGGCCGTGCAGCGCCTGTTGAAGATCACCCACCTTGGACAGTCACATGGTCCATTCTAATAATGTAAGCTTGATTATAAGTTCCTTTTTAAATAATCAACTTTTTGTTCAAAAATCTAGAGAAATTTCGTGCTTTTTCGGAAATTTAAGTGAGGGTGTGTGGGGGGGGGGGGACAGGTCAAGCTCGTAAGGACTTTCAGTTTGATAGATCACATGGATGGTCTAAGATAATTAGGTAAAAAACAGCCATTGTTAACCCTTTCAGGCACCAACGACGATATTGGTAAAACTGAATGTACTTGCTTAAAATGATATAACTAGATGATTCCAATAAAGAAAAAAGTTAGAAAAGTATATAAACTTGCTGATCTCCTTAATTCCCTCTTAAAAAGCTCCCCTTTAAGTTAGCAAAAAACCAATTGCATATTCAGACTCCTCGTGAAAAGTTCTCATATCAGGTGACTTTCCTAAGTCTCGACCTCATATTAAAAGTGCTGTAATTTACTGAGTTATTAAGCTTTTAATTTTTTTTGTATAAAAATGCCCGAGACTTTATGGACATGCCTCATAGGGCTTAGTTGTTTTGAAATCCAGTCTGCATTTTCCATGACCTTTAAAATGAGGTATTATTTATGTGGGTTAATCCTATAACTTACATTTTTCAATAAAACCAGACAAAACTTTATGAACGTGCCTCGTAGCTCATAGATTTGGTAATTTTCAGTCCGGATTTTTTTTTTATTATTACCTACATTTTAAGGTATTATTTGTGGGGGTTTGAATTTTTTTTTTATTGATATTTTTATTAACATAGGAAAATTAATTAATTAATTAAGATTAAACAAAACAAAATGACAGAGTTTATAACAGTAATATTTATGTTTTCTTTACATAAGCCCTCAACATTATCCTTGTGACCTAAAATGGTCGTACACCTCTAAAGTTTTCTATTATGATTTACTTTTTACTTAATTCCATTAACCAGAAACAAAATGGCCATAATTGCATTGGGAAACAAAATGGCCGAACTATTTAACTATATTTGTCTTATCTGTTTTCTCTTTAACCTTACTCCATCTCAGAACAGCCTATAGGCGTCAGTTTACTAAATTAATATTTCACTCTATCATTACCTGAAAATTCTTTGAAGAAACAAAATTGCGGAATAGAAAAGTTAACTTAAAATGAGGTTGTGTCTATATTTTAACAGTAGCTCACCCCTTAAGACTAAAAAGAAGCACAGGAAGATCATATCCTTACATTTACAAAATTACTGGTATTGCTACCTATCAAAATAAAACTCCATAAAGAAATCCCCATTGAAAACCGATGGGAACTCTTTTGACATTACGGGACGTTAAAGGGCCAACTGGATATATCCAAAAAGCCCTGCATTACCCCTTAAGACTTCAATTATGAAGTTATTGTGGTGAAAATTCCTCTTAGAGGAAGCTGGCAACATATTAATAAGTCTAACTACTAATGTTTATTGCAGGTAGAACTCGGTGTCGGATAATATCCGAGATGTTTACAATTTAGACCAATCAGCAGATATTAACGTCTTCACAGACTACTCTGGCAGACCAGCTGCGATGAACCGAAAACAATTTTCAAAATACAACTTAACATATATATTTAGCTAAAACCAGTGTATTGAAACGAGAAACCACCAACCTCTCAATCACACGAAAGGATAAATTTTTACAATTTTCAAATGCAAATTAAAAATACTTATAGTTATAGGAAAATAATAAAACTTATACCGCTAAAAAGCATAGACTTTTAACTTTCCGAAGAGTATAAATTTAAAGCATTAATGATAAGAAAAAGTGGTGCAAAAAGTGTTTGAAAAATGTACACAAAACTCATAACGCTATGGGAAATGGGGTCAGAACAAATTTTTTCACGACACTTTTCAAGAATTTTTTAAAAATATAAAAACACTATATATAATGATATAATTGGCATGTAAAGAAAGCTTATACTTTACTGTACGCAAAACTGGTATAAGTTTTTTAAAAATAAGTGTCGGAAAGTTGAATTATAGCCTTATGAATTTTTTTTTTCTTTTCCCTTCTTTTTTTCCTTTATCTGCTAGAAAAATCCCATAGGAATACATGGGATAGTGCTAACGCCAATTTCCCAAAACAGTTCTTTTTAAAACGCTCAGCAAATAATTAAAAGTTGTCGAAAACTAAATAAAAATGATATTAAAAGAAAGATAAAACTCCAATTGAGCTAAAAATACCGATTATGAAACAAAATGAACAAGATTTAAGTGTTTTCAAAGCATGAGAATTTCGTTGTTTACGTAATGTTAAGTCTATGGAAAATTGACGCTTAAGAAAAAAAAAAAAAAAAAGACAACATTCAAACACTTAGTTTATATATAAAACTTGTTGAAAACTTAAAAATAAAGGAAGATAAATGAACTACGAACATTTCTGAAGGTAACACACGAAAGAATTTTGAGAATACGATAAGATATATATATGTAATTAGCGCTTGAAAATTGTCACTTTTGGCACAAAAATGAAAATGGCTCTATGAACACTAAAAAGTGAATCTTACATTTTTACTTATAACTATATATACATATGTAATAGAGGGACATACTATATACCAAATTGAAGATAAGATTCTGTAGAATATGAAATATACATTATTTATCAAAATCGGTTTAGTTAAACACATGTAATAGGCATAGGAATTTCGCACATATTTTCGAAACCGAAAGTCATGTAGCAAAAAAGAGAGAGAAATTAATTAAACATAACTTCGGTTCTAGTGCACATAGCAACATGTAATTGGTACCAAATTAAAAAACATAAAGAGAGAAAAAGAATGATATATAGTAGGATATGCTAGCTTACCCCGTTCCCAAGAAATTAAGCGATCATCAGGAGCAAAATTTTGCCGATGCTACCCATAGAGAATACAGTAGTTAGGGTTGATACTAACAGAGGACCATTTGTTGTTTACTGCAATAGCCAGCCCACCACCTGGGCGAACCACTCTCTCATACCTGTAGAAATTTTTCTCAGGAAGCGAAACGATTTATCCGGAGACAAGAAAGATTCTTGGAAAACCAAAACGTCGACCGTAGAAAAAGGGGGGTGCCTTAGCCTGGGAAGTTTATTCTTCAGGCTACGACAGATCCTTTGAATTATATTTATGCCCATATGTAAAAAAGAGAACCAGTAAAACAGGAAACAGAAGCAAAATGATAAACAACATATAAACTACCCACGCGAGTTACAATTCGCAATCGCCAGCCAACAAAACATAAAAGAAAACAGTCCAACATTTGTGACCAACCAAAAAGAAAAGAGAAAAAACGAACCGCTAAAACTTCTTTTTTATCCTTTGTCATCATTTTTATGATGACGTTTCCGCCCAGGATGCAAATCACTAACCTCCGCAATAAATTTCATAATGATGCTACTAAGAGTGTTAATAGAGTCCAATACTTTTTTCTGAATGCTTGGAGGAAATTTCTACCAAAACTCGTACTAAGTTGTTTGTCCTAGTTTCAATGATTTTCTGGAATTCTTCATAATTCGATTTTTTAACTCTGGCAACCTGCACTGTAAAAACATACGACCAGTTTTTCTGTAGGAATCGGAAAAATAGTTGCCCTTATCGTACCGGAAAAATTTCCGACCCAGCTCGGAATAAAATCCGTAAAATACCGTTTTATTGACTATTTACTTTTTTTTAAAGATTTTATTCTGAGCTGGGTCGGAAATTTTTCCGGTACAATAAGGGCAACTATTTTTCTGATTCCTACAGGAAAACTGGTCGGATTTTTTTTTTTTTTTTTTTTTTTTTTTTTACAGTGAGGGCATAAGATCCGGTACCCGGCTTCTGAAAGAATCCTCTACGGGCCTCAACAAACGATAGAAAGTTTCTAGTTTTAAACTGCAAGAACTCCGACTCTTTGGAGCAGGATGGACAATGTAAGTAATCCGCTCTATGCCCCCCCCCCCCACAGTTTGAGAATCTGACTGGGGATATACATGGTCCCCTGTGCAAAGTACCACATGTAACACAAATTTGATTTGAAGTACACTTTCCAGATGGGGGGCAAAATTTATAACACTTGCTGCATTGGCGTTGTCTATCCACAAACTGACGTATAGAATAAATAGAGCTCCAAAGCTTTATTTCCGCTAATAAATTAGTGCCAAGTGAAGTAACCAGAACCGGAGACATCGTGTACTGCGAATCCTTCCGAATAAATCTTCCTAGTTCCAAAATTTTGATAGAGTTGGTTTCCGCTATTTCTTGGCTTAACTCGGGCAAAGGGGTATTCACAGGGATATTGAAGATATTCCAGTTATTTTTCCACACAATTCATATTCTAATTGTCACACCTAAAAACTCTGATGAATTGCGAATTTCAAAAGCGCAGTCTACGTTTTTCATACTGAATATTATGCAGCCGTTCCTTGTGTAGCGGACATTTTCAATATCAGTCACTTGTGTAATTTTCCTTTTAATTTCAGCTTGCACCCCCCTAAGGTCTCGGTGCGGGATAGCTTTGGAGTCGGTACTTTGAATGGAAATATTAAAGGCCTTACCCCCACTTGCAGCCACCCAATGCAGAAGTAAATCCAATGAAGCCGACGAGAGAGCCATATTACTATTATTACCGTCGCTAACCAAGTTGTTTTCGGTAATTTCCATCGACTCTATGTTAACCACCGGAGGGTGCTTGGATATTTCGCCATTCACAATATTAAACGACAAACTTGACATGGTGCTTTCCGCAGCCCATCCTGACATAACTACAACGCACAAGATAGAAATAATTCAGAAACAGTAGCAAAAAGCAACTCAAAAAGGATTACACCAGTAGTAGACAGCGATATAAGATAATACTTAAAAAACACAACCCCAAAATATCACCAACAAACACACCTTGACGCAATACCGGTAAACGCACGTGCAACACGAAGAGCTCACCAACTCACACGACAGCCCTATGATTTTTTTATCAAGAAGATCTTTCCTTTTTTTTCACTTGTGGTCTTTGCGTGTGAGATAAGCATTAGCCATTGAAACTGAGAACTAAAACAAGAGAACGAATTCAATTTAAAATGTTATTCTTTTAGTGATATTGCTCTTTAAATTTGTGAAAAAAAATGAGAATTTAAGAATACATAATTTGTAATAAAAGAAAACGTCATAACTTGAAAAATATATACTTCTAGAATTAATGTTTTTTTTTTTTTTTTTTTTTTTTTTTTTTTGCAAACAGATTCCAAAATACAGTAAACTCTCTGTAAGGCGGACTCTGTGTAAGACTGAAATCTGTCTAACTCGGAAAGATTTTCAAGTCTCTGTGAATCCATAGACAGAGAGTAAAATTTGCCTAAGGTGGAATATTGTCTACAACGGAAAATTTTCTAGCCTTACCCAGGGTTTACTGTAATTAAATTTCATCCAAGATTTTGTTAAGTACTATAAATAAAATCCTAAAGGACACTAATTTTAGTACTATTAAGAAATTATGACACTTACTTGGAACCGCTGTTGTAAGAGGTAAAAAAAAAAATTCTCGATTTTTTCTCTACAGCAGTGAGTGAGAAAAGCATCATTTTAGAATGAAATCCCTTAATATATCCGGCTAGCCATATTTAAAGAATGAAATGTTTCATCCTCAAAACATAACCCGCCAGACAAAAGTTTCCTGTTTTTGCCAGCTTCGACAGGACGAAGACGAATAATACAATATTATTGATATAAATTAATTCAAATTAACACTAAATCCATTGCACACGCTTTATAGAGGATGTAATATTCAAGTGTTGTCTACTTCTGTGTCTTTCCCGACTTTATATTGACGTCAGCTTATAAGAAACATTTGGTCTCAAGCACACACGCCAGATGTCTGCATTCAATAAATAAATAAACTAACTGAAAACGAATTAAAATCACACAATTTCGCATTCCGCAAAAAACGAATTACAATAGACGCGTACATAAAAACAAAGTTTCAGCTTCAATTACAACGTATACCAAATTCTAACGAAAGACATCTAAAACGCATGAGCAACTGAGAGTCCCCCCTGGTGGTTATTACGTAGGAAGAACGGAAGAATCAAAACATCTTAAATTAAGACATGTTTGACGCAACGAAGTGACTTAAAATAAGACGTTTGCGCATATTTTAGACACTATACTCAGTTTGTTTACACCAAGATCATAGTAAGACACTTATGTGTCTTAAATTAAGCCATCTATAATGTCTTAATTTTTGGATTAAGACACTTAAGTGTCTAAAATTCTTTTTCAGTCACATATGTGTCAAAATTTAAGACGCCTCTATTTGCAGTGTACGAATTATACAAACTTTGAGCTTGTATAATTCATACAAATCCGAACAAAATACAAAAACTATTGCTAGAATCGTACAATATATAACTTAGAATATTAAAAAGTGAAATAATTAAGTCAGTATAATATAATCGAATTTTAGCCAATTTCATGGGCTATAAACGCCGCTTATGGACCCTGATCATTTTGTGAACACTTTTGGAACATTGTTTCATTTCCAAGTGCATAAATTACTTGTTTTAACTAAAATAAATAAATATTTAATAAAATGAGGTCCCGTGTACGAATAGTACACAATAAAAAAAAAAAAAGAAATTTTTTTCTTAATCAAACAGCAAAGGTTTACGAAAAGTTAGATAACCTCTTCAGAGTTATCCACGATTAGCGTTCCTTTACCTTCCAAAAACTCAGAATCCCACGAATTTCCGATGTTTAATGAAGAATTTCTGAAACAAAGTTTATTTTGCCACTTATAATTTTCGGAATAATTCTAGCAGTTTTACATAGTGTTAATTAATTTTCTTCTCCCTGATATTGTATTTTCAGATTCTATCGATACTCAGGTAAACGCTTAAGATGACAGTGGACATTAAAAATAAATCCTTCAATCTTGAATGGATCCATTTGAAAAATGCAAGAGTTGTTAATCGTAAGCTCAAATAGTTATATCCAAAATTTTGTGTGAAAATAATAAAAAGCTTTTAAATTATTCAATATTTAATTTTTTTAAAAATAAAAAATAATTGACAGATTTTAAAATGTCCCATGGGCATTATTTTTGTATAAAATACGAAAATATTTTTTATGAAATACATATTAGATATTACAATGGATGATGGCATGAATTTTAAAAGTTCGCCGAATGTATAACCAGAAAAAATGTATTTTTATAATTATGCTTTGTTTTATTCTAAAACAGTAGCTATATATTTTCATATGTATATAAATTTCAACATTAAAATACCCCTAAAAGATAACTTTTTTATACTAACATTTTTTTAGTATTCTATAACGGATATACGGTATAAATTTCAAAAGAATTTGGTAATTAGGAATGCGAATGGAAGGTTTCAAAAGATAGAAATACGCAAAATTTTCAATTTTGAGAAATCAGCATTTTAAGTAAAAAACGTATATAAATATATACAGTTTTTTACAAATATAAAATCTTATATCTCCTCAAAGACGCATCAGAGTTTTAAAAAAATCTTTGAAACAGATAAATTTGAGCATCTATTTTCAAAATTCTAAAAAAAAAAAAAAATTGTCCAATTTCGCGATTTTAAAGTCCACTGTCACCTTAAGCAGTGTAACAGATTTTATGCAAATTCAAGAACAACAAAATAGTGTTAATAATAATGTTAATAGAATTGCTGTTAAGTGTCGATGTTTTTATGTTGAACATGGAAATGATTACTCGAGAATAGATAACATCCAAAATAACGATGTTTTGGTTTGAGAAAACGGATAAATGTGGGATGTAATTCCTTCCACAATTAAGTCCTCTCTATTTAGTTTTGAGATCCGGTTAACGATACTCTAGCGATTGGTGAAAACGCATGCGCGGTAGAGCTAACCTTCGGCAAGACAGACGCTCATTGCGAGCGGGAACTGAAGTGAGATGGGGAAGAAAAGAACATTAGAACATTCGAGTGTTTTGGCGGTGAATGTGAGATATGCGGAAGAATGTGAAATAGAGGTAAAAAAGAAGAAATAGATGTGTGCACGAAGATAAATTAAGATATATTAATAATTATGTAAATAGTATTTTCTTGTATATATCCTATAAATAAGTATTCTTCGATATAATTGTTGTAAAGGGAAAGTGTCTCCTACTTCTGGCATCAAAGTAGCATTTTATTATGTCAGCAATTATAATTCTCCATATTAATATACTGTAAAAAACTACTTGGAAACATTTTCGAAAATTGATCGCAGAAAAAAATACATTTTTTGAGAAATGCTGGTACTACTTGATTATCCCGTCGACCGAAAAACTATCGCCAACCTAGATGATTAAATGCGAATAATGGCTGATCGTAAATGTCACATTCAGTTGACATTAAACACGTTACATGTGTTTGATACCTCATCAAGTGATTTTTATTTGCATTTTTTTATTTGCGTTTTATTTGCATTTTTAATAATGTTTTACTAATTCGTTTGTTCTTTCGTTATTTAAAATAAAAATAGTGTCAATTTGTATAATTTGGCAAGTTGTCTGGTGGTTAATACAATTTGGCAAAATTGGTCGACAGGATAATCAAGTAATACCGAAACGCTTCTTTAAATCTCGGAAATCTATTAGTTTACAAAGCTTTTGAAGATAAAACGAATAATTTCATGAATCGTTGGTAACTCGGAAAAGGTTATATTATACTTTCTTAAAGCATCTTGCAAAATCAAGAAATATTTCTCTTTTTTTCAATGTAGATTTATATGTAAATTAAATAGCTTAATTTTAGACCAGGTCATAACACCATGCGATGCATAATCGTAACTGAGGCAATTAAGAGGTACAAGGAGCAATATTATTGCATAAAGAATCCTGTTTACTCCATAACTTTGGTTTTCAGAGAACTGCCATTGGCAGTAACATACATGGCATGAATTTCCGGATTCATAAAACATCCCTTTTGAAATCCACGCTAGAATGTCGATGCATGCGAAAAATCAGCGCTTTATATGTTTATCCCTCTCGCTGCGCAACCTGAGAGCTTCTCGGGCAACGTAAAAGCAGCAAAATTTGCGCAACCCGAGATTTCATCGGGAATGCATTTTCTCCGTCTAATTAACCCCCGTTGATCATTCCCGCCAGTTACTTTTTATTGTAAATTTTGCCTTATCTAATCGGAGCATTTTCCCGATTAAATCAGACGAAAATTTTTGTTTTAAAAACCGGTGGTAAAAAAAATAAAAATTCTTAAAAGACCCTCGTCGCGAGGAAATTAAGTACGTAATTTTCGAAGCTATTTTGGTAAAACAATTACGCAGGGAGAGGGTTAATGAAAGTGCCATCTAACTGTAGATCAGCTGTTCTAGGGGAGGGTAGTACACAGTGAGACGAAAATTATTATTACTTAACGAATGGCAACGATTTTTATTCTTTTGAAAAATTTTTTACTACATCTTTAAGCTACAAAAATACACTATACATTAATGTATAAATGGTTTCAAAAAAGTTATTTATAAAAGCACAGAAGTAGAATAACGGAGTACCAAAAATTGTCTCACTGTGTACCACAAGTGGTACACAGTGAGACAATGTATATATTTTCATAAATCATACATTTTTACACTCTATCAATAATTTTCTGCAGTTTATGACTTCTAATTAATATTTCTAGATTATTATTTTTTTAAATATGAGCCTTGGGTGAACAATGGCAGACATTGGGCTACCTTCATGCAAATTTTCAGCCTCTTACGTTTAGTAGATTTCACTAGCCATCACACGACCCCCCCCACACACACACACACACACAAACACACTCAGATAGCGAGAGAGAGAAAAAAACCTTCTTCTATTAATAAATAACTTTTTTTTTTACGTCAGAACAACATAGTAGATACACAATGAGACACGTCTCACTGTGTACCACAACTGTGCGTCTCACTGTGTACTTTCGTTACGTTGTAACAAAATGGATGCCATATCTGTTTCATCATCAATTTCACAGCTGTGAATGCTTGTGTAGTTTTGTCGACATAGTTTATCATTAGATATAACTAGGTTTGGTTAAGTAAATATACGGTATAATGAAAGAAATAAACTCTAAAATGGGCGTTTATGTAACTTTAACCCCTGTAAAATAAATAATTACCTACTATTTTGTTAAACGAGTCACCGGAGTGCCGAAACTACATCCACGTGTTGCATAAGATGAGGTGGTTCAATGTGTGTTCCAGCTAAGAGAAAAAGTTATAACAACGGCTGCTGTCTCACAATGTACCATGTCTCACTGTGTACTCCCCTACCCTACGTCTTAAATTGCATGACGAAAATTGTTTGTTTATATGTGTTATATTAAACCTTAAAAATTTTCCCAGCGAGTCTTGATTTTCAGTCAATTTCTCTGAATGAAACTCGGACTAATTTACAACTCCACCTCCTTCCACACTTCTTCACTTGAGCTTTGTTGTTTGTCATATAAAGTTGGCTGAAAGGCAAAAAAAGAGAACTCCATGAATTTTAATCTCCAAGTCACCACACAAAAATAAAATTCTAACAATTCCACTGTAAACCTTGTCGTCTTTACAAATTCTATTAAAAATAGTCTCAGATGGTTGCTTTGTATATAAATTTTACCGCGTTCTAGAACACCTGATGAAAGGATTTCTGAGTGCAAAGACACATAAGTTTTATAATAATAGTTTTTGAGATAAATTTAAAAACTTTCTAAAATTCCTTGAAATATATTTTTAGATTTATTTATCTATTTTAATACAGTTGACCATTCTTACTTTTTAAAAATATTTAAAAATATAATAAAAAGATCAAAAGAATGAAATGGAGGTAACCGTTTTGATTTATGAAAAGAAAATAATTCTAAATGCAATATTAATAAACGAAATAATTAACAAATGTAAACTCTTAAAAGAACTATATATTTTCCCTGATTGGGGAAAATTTTTCGCTTATCAGCCTGGAATAAAACAATCGAACTGAAGTGGCTACGGTGTAATTATTCGTGCATGATAGTAGAATCTTTATCAAGTGTTAACGGAAATATATGTAATGAAGTGAATTGCATGAAACATAAATTTGATATTTCGCAAGACATGATTTGATAAACAATTAATATGATATTTTGCCCTCAATTCGGCTAAAATAATCTCTAAACCTACTTCTGCACACGAACTTAACATCCTTGAATCATTTCATATCTATCAAAATTTTGCAACTATTGTTAATTGTCAATTCTCTATTCCTCTATTATCAGACTTTTGAAAATACTATATAAAAGCCTCTTTTTCTTAATTTCTTCTAGCAGTTATTAAATTTCAGATTCTTTTCTAATGCTATTTTCCCATTGGTTGTTAGACGTAATCTCCTGTTTTCCTATTGGCCAATAACCCATTCACTTGAATCAGCTTCTCTCCTACATATTGGAGAAAAATTTCTGTCGTTCTTTCCACTGGAGACTGTTATACTTAATGCTACTGAAACTAGTATGCTCCAAAATTTAAAGCTCTGGCGCTATCAACATTGTTTTCTATTTCTGTTTATATTACATGATTTGATATTTTACAAAGACACGATTTCATATTTTGCAAAGACATGATTTCATATTTTACAAAGACACGATTTCATATTTTGCAAAGACATGATTTCATATTTTGCAAGACATGAATCGTAATCATATTAGGCTTCATGTCATGCAAGATAAAAATTTCTTTAATCATGCCCACCGGTTCGAATTGACTGTTTATCTATCTAAAATTCTAAGCGGATTTAAGTTTCTTATATCCATGTGTCCTTGTACACATATGATGTAAAATTTATATTTTATCAAATTGTCTGTAAAACATATTTTTATATTTTATTTAGAATTTATTATAAATTTATTCGGAAAGTTTTCTTTTACAGCAAGTAAATTTCATTAAAACATGCATATTAAAAGGAATATTATCCTTTTATGATCCGACGTTTTATTTCTGGTACTGTTTAAGAAAATTAAATATAACGTTTATTTAGTTCGTCTATGATTAAAAGTAAATTTTGTTTATTATATAAAATACTTTAAGAGATTACATTTATAAAGCACAAGGAAACAGCCAGCGGTAAATATATTTTTTAAGTGATTATTTTCTCAAACATTTATATAGATGTAGCCTTTAAAAAAAATCTCTGCCGGCCTGGCCTACAGGCGGAGGTAGATTTCGAAGTTAAGTATACTAATTTCACCAACAAAAGCTAAATCATGATTAGATACAAATCCATTTTAACAGTTTTATCTGGCCGCTTTTGACGAGTTTTTATTTCATTTTTATATAATAACTGGTTTTATCAGAATCATGTTAGGGCGGTATTAAAAAAAGTCCTTCCGGCCAGTGCCGGGAGGAAGAGGTAGCTTTCATATTCCTTATTTTAAAAAAGGCAACTTATATCATTCAAACACACGAAGCTCAATTTAGTGGAAACCGAATATAGGAGATTCAATACAAATTTTTATATAATAGCTGGTTTTATCAGAATCATGTTAAGGCGGTATTAAAAAAAATACTTTTCTATGCTAAAAAACTCGAAGTTTTCTGGCACATTTTCAGATTAATTTTTAATAGAAAAAATATGAAACTTTCTGACATGATTTTTGAAGAGATTTATAAGCGACATATGTTTTTATTTTTCTTTCAATTCATTAAAACTTGATTAATAAACAATTAGTTTCTCAGTAGGACAATATTTTTCGTTTCTAACACAATCGCTTCGGGAAATTCTGTTCAAGATGCCCACTTTGACATCATTTTTTGAAATATATTCAGCCTCTATCAAAAAATGGATCATTACGGTACATTATAAAGTTTCTGAATAAGAGAATCTACCAATTGGGTGCGTTTGAGAGCAAAAATGAATTTAAAAATGAGTCAGAAAATAAGCAGTTTGGATGTGAATACACACTTAATGATTTTTTTTTCAACCGCTATGTATTTTTAATTTGTTTTTGCTGCAAGAATTGGTTCTGTCAAAAACTTATCTATATAAATGTTGAAGACAATATTAAGAAGATATAAGGTAAATTCATAGGGATTTTATACCTTGTGAATTGACGGAGTTATGGGAATTTTTCTTCTTAACCCCCCCCCTCCCCTCCTTTTTTTGTTTTCGTTTTTATTTTATTTTTTTGCGGTACGAATTGATCCTATCAAAAACTTGTCAATGTAAAAGTTGTAGATAATATAATGCACATTTTTAATAAATTTAATTGGATTCGATACCTTGAGAACTGATGAAGTTATGAATTTTTTTCTCCCTAAAACCCCATTTTTTTCACCCCTTGAGCTCATTCTTAATTTTATCAAAAATCTGTGATACATAAATTTTTGGCCCTTTCTTCAGAAGTAATAAAAACTTTAAACTGATTTCATATGCACAAAAATTAAGAAGTTATGGGTTTTTTTCGGTTTTCACAAAACCCCTCCCTATTTCCATCCCCTTTGTCCGATTTTGCCCATTAACGAACTTGACTGAGATTTCATGACCCTTGATTTTATGTATCAATTTTGAAGATATTTGTGCAGAATTGTGGAAGTTATCGTGTCCAGACGAAAGGGATATATATATATATATATATATATATATATATATATATATATATATATATATATATATATATATATATATATATATATATATATATATATATATATATATAGATAGATAGATAGATAGATAGATAGATAGATAGATAGATAGATAGATAGATAGATAGATAAATTTTTTTACTGAGGGTGGTTTTGGATTCTATGGGTCAAGATCGGTGTAGATCTGGAAAAAGTTTTCAGAAATTCCAACATACGAACGATCCGAATAGGTAGTATGTCATACGAAATCTACCTAAAAATGTTATTTGCAACATTTGCAACTACAAAAACCTTTCTGTTTAAATATAGCGCCACACTATATTTATTTAAAATGCTCGTATCACAATGGTAGGATTTCTGTATGAGTATTTATTTTTATAATTCCATTTATTCTTGTAAATATTTTACAAAGATCTATAACTATCGATTTATTAAACCAGGTATGCAATTAGCAGTGTAAATAGCCTGTGGGCTCAATACCATCAGTTTAACTGGACACATTTATTTTAATTTATTATATTTTTCCGTATAATCCACTTATACAGAAAGTTGAAAAATAATTAACTGAGCCATTTTAGTGACTTTGATTTATCTAGGAAACTCTGATGTCATTTGAGCAAACAGGTGCTATTGGGTATCATTGAACTCATTTTATCTTTTTCCTTACAATTTCATTGATAAGATTTTTTAATTAAATTTAATTATTAATAAAACAATGTGTTTTAGCTAAATGTAACTGTACTACGTCAAAAACCTTTTAGAAATCTTTAGAATGATATCCCATTCATAATTGTGCGTTTTTTATTTTTTAAAAACGGGTTATAAATATTAAAAATAACGTATATGATCAGGTGTCGTAGTCGTAAAGAAAGCAGAGAGTATACGCTATGGGCACATGGTATACGGTAGAGTGATGCATGTTCATGGTTAGGGTTTATGCTATAGTTTTATTTGAGAAACTGAGGGCGTACGGAACTTCTGAAAAAATCCGGAAGGTATAAGGCGTATACCTCTATATACCCTCCTGTATATGATAATGCTTTAAGGAAGAATAATTTTTTAAAACTCTAAGTAATTATTATCAAAAGCGATTTTTTTTTTATACTGTATCAATAATGTCATGATAATTTTTAACGAAATACCGATGTATTGACTTTATGTTTTGGACAGAAGCTATTATTGCGTAAAGACAAAGCATATATAGAACAGGATTTGCTGTTTTCTCAATAAAACGAATGGAACGAGCTCTACTATTGTTAGTGTTAATAATCTCTGTTACACTTGTTCTGACGAAGAAAGACAAAAATGAATATAATATATGTGATATTGCTTTACTGAAGAATAAATAAAAAAAACTCTATGTAATTATTATTAAAAGCGATTTTTTTCCATTTATGCTGTATCAATAATGTCATTATAATTATTAACAAAATACTGATGTATTGACGTATTTTTTTGGGACAGATGATGTTATTATTTAGAAACAAAATTTCTATAAAACAGATTTTTTTTTTTTAAATTATAAAACTAATCGAATCAGTTCTACTGTTGTCAAAATCAATACTCTCTGCTACAATTCCTCGGATGGAAAGAGACAAAAGTGAAAATAAGATATATGATAATGTTATATTGAAGCATAATTTTTTTAAAACTCTATGTAGTAATAATAATTACAAGCTTTTTTTTCATTTATACTTTATCAATAATTTCATATTAATTTTTTACAAAATTTCAATCCATTGACTTTCTTTTTCTTTTTTATTTTGACAGGTGATATTAATATATATAGAGACAAAACATGTTTAGAACAGGATTTGCTATTTTCTGAATAAAACGAATAGAACCAGGTCTCCTGTTCTCAGGATTAATACTCTCTGCTACGCTTCATCTAACGAAGAGAGACAAAGATAAATTACTTTCTCTCGGAACTATAGTTGTGTTCTGTACTCATCTTATGGAGGGAAAATTGGGAATGACTCCACTCGAATTTCCGAACGTTTGATTTGTTTTATAAGAATAAAAGAAAAAGATTACAAAAATGCAAAATACGAACTTTAAAATGCTAACTGGTTTACTTAAGGACACAGTTTACCTTAAAATTGGTCAAAAAGTCGATTTTTCTTTTTACGCTTTCGTTAATCTGACGATACCGTATTCGTCTCGTTCCTATGTCTGTCTGTCTGTCCGTCACAGAACCCGTTCTCAGAAACTATACATGTTGGAGACTTTAATTTTTGCATACTTATAGGTGAACACCTCACATCAAACGCGAATCATAAAATTTTGAAAAAGTCTTATATTTAACCATCTGGGCTCTAAATTATGTATTTTAAATTTGTTTTTCTAACTGAGCCCCTAATTAAGTTGAAGACTTGAATTTTTTCATAATTATAGCTGAACACTTACGATCACACGACAAATCAGAAAAATTTCAAAAAGTCTTATATTTACCCCTCCGGTCTCTAACTTGTGTATTTTAAGCAATTTTTCTAACCTCCCCCCATTGCATCCGATGGGTACTTTTCTAACTTTTGCCGACACCCCTTTGACCACTCTTTCATATTATGTACATAGCCTTACATCTTATAGTTCCACTTTTTACAACCAGGGGGCGACTTCCTATCTCGGGTGCTATGGGCCCGATCCCCTCGACTAATATATCTACGGATAGGTTGTAAAACGGAATTTCGTTCGGATGCAGGTTTGTGTAGAATAGAGTGCGCCCACTGGTTTCGCAGTGTGGAACTAACAAATTATGCAAAAGGATAAAGCGTTTTGAAAGGAATATTAAACGAAACCCTCTCTGCGATCTTACCCACTTGTTTGATATTAAGTGAAAGCCTGTTTAATTTTGAATATTTTGATTCCTCATTTTTACGCATACGGTAACTATATCGCGATATATTGTAAATTTTGTTAATAGACCCAGCGCAATTGCCCACGCAAATTAAAAATTTAACTGTTTTTTCTCCATGTTTCAATTTTTTCACTTTTATGTTTTAAAAATACTAAGGCTTTTTTTTTTTTTTTTTTTTTTTTTTTTTGTATTTGAGTTAGAGATTTAAAGTTTTTTGTACATGTTCTTTATTTTATATGTGATAAATCTGCGCATGGATATAGCCTTCAGGTTTTTTGTTATTTTTTTCAAAATAAAAGTACATGGTGCGTTAGATTTCATCGTTTTACACTATATATATCCGTAAAAAAGTTATATAAAATGTAATATTTGATGTATCTAAAAATCCATGAGCTGTCTTGTGTAATACACATTTGAAAATCTAAAAAAATGGGCTAAAATATAAATATTTAAAAAGTAGTAAGGATTTTAAAAATTTCAAATTTTTGTTAACTTGTTTAAATTTTTTAATTAAAGATGCAGTTAATTTTTTTGTGCACTTTTAGTTGAACATTGGAATGCAGTGAGTTCACAATGTGAATCGTATTTTTAAAAATAAACAAAATTGTTGAAAAGGTAAACTGTCCCCCTAATGAGGCACAGATTTTTAAAAACTGTAATTACTTTTAAAAGAGATTTTTTTTCATTTATACTGTATCAATAATGTCATCTTAATTTTTAGGAACATACCGCGTATTGATTATTTCTAATTACTAAAAGGTGTAAGATTGATATTTTACAAAGAGTAAAATAATTTTATTTCAAGTTTTATTTATGTCAACAGTCAAATAAATCTATTTTACGATTTTTAAAGCTTTACTCTTACACCTTTTAACAATTAGAATAGTATATTATTGCAAGGTGTTAATTTCTTATATATTTACCATGTGTTTATTGCTGAAAACTGGGAATTTATAAGTCCCGTTAGAGGACGTCGCGAGTTCCTCTGGATTGAAGATGTGAAGTGAACGGAATAGAGAATAATGTTGTTGTGAATTAAGATGGCGACCAGAGTATTCGCTCATCTTATTGTGATTTAAATAAATATTGATACAGTCCAAGAAATAGTTGTGTTTAATGATTAAAGTTCAACATTTTGTGGTCGCACGAGCTCGAAGAATCCCTATCGATAAGTAGTTTATTTCGTCAATATATCGTGTTCATAAAAATCTTCGAACATTTGTGTCTATGTTTTGTGAACATTATTCAAAAATAATTAAGTGTTGTTAATATCGGCATTGGATACGATTTAAACGTGGTACGTTCTGACCTCTTTATTGCTTGATTATAATTACTATTTGTTCTGATATATTATTTAAATATAGAATCTATTTTAAAAGAAAAAAATTATTGAAATCCAACGTAACTAAGGCTGCAAATGAGCTCACGAATAAAAGTGGTTTGGATAATTTGAGTTGGAACTTTACGAGAAAAAATCGTCTGTGTTCGAAAAAGAATTTCAAGAGATATTTAGGAAAATTTTTCAACTTTGTGACGATAAAGATATATCTGAGCAACAATCTGTTCAAGAGAATATAGACAAAATATGTTTAATTGTAAAAATAAAATTATGCGAATTAGCTCAAGTATTAACGAAACGCGAAGAAACTGTTAGCGAAACAATCCGCTTGCCTAAATTAAACCTTTCAACATTTAGTGGGCAATTACATGAGTGGTTATCATTTAGATACATTTTTATTTCTAGTATTCATAATAATTCAGCTTTATCAGCTTCGCAAAAACTTTCTTATTTGAAATTATCACTACATGCTGATCCTTTAAGGATCATTCAGCCGATACCAGTTACTGATGCTAATTATGCGATAGCATGAAATCTTTTAGAAGATAGATTTTCGAATAAACGAGATCAAGTATTTGCGCATTTAAAGCGTTTTATGTCTTTTCCCTTCATTCAATTTGACAATCCGTCTTCTATTTTAAAATTAGTGGACAATGTAACTGAATGCATTATGTCATTAGAAGTTCTCGAGCAAAAAATAGAGGGATTTTCAGACACAATATTTGCATACGTGTTAATTCAGAAATTAGATTCTTCTTGTAAGCTTTGGTGGGAACAAGAATTCAAAAAGTATGAATTGCCGAAAATCAAAGAGTTGATTTCCTTTTTAAAAAATCATGCTAGAACTTTGGAAACTTCTAAAACAAACATTAACAGCGTTAGTAAAAAAAAAAAAAAAGCAAGCAAAAGAAAAAGCGACATCGTTTCGCACTAGTGCAAAGAATTCAAAGTGCATTTGCTGCAAAAATGATTCACATTCATTATTTAGATGCAATGTATTTCAGAAGATAACTGTCAATGACTGCATTGAATTTGTAAAAAGAAACAAAATATGTTTAAACTGTTTATCAAATTCAAACCATTCTGCGAGAAACTGTACATCTAATTATTCGTTTGCGAATTTCTCTAAACGGCATTCATCTCTCCTTCACATGCAAAGAGATAAAATAAATAATTCTCCACCAGTGGAGTTCAGTCAGCAGTCAGGAGGCTCAGATATGATTGCAAATTCATCTGCTCCCACCCAGGATGAAAAATACAGCTTAAATCCCGAAGCTAAGTGTTTTGAAAATAGGAACAGTGATTTCGTAGGCATTTCTGTAAATAATTCGTGTCAAACGAAAAAAACCACCATTTTATCTACTGGTTTAATTAATATTGAGAATGTGTCTGACGAATTTATACTTGCACGCGCATTAATAGATGTCGGCTCAAATTACTCATATATTTCTGATAAGTTTTCAAAATTATTAGGAATTAGAAGGGAGAAATTTAATGTTTCTGTTTCATGTTTGAATGATTCTCAAGTAAGTGTCAAATGGAAAATTAGGTCCACTGTATCGAATAAGGCTGATTATAAGAGAACAATAGATTTTTTGATTAATCCAAAAATAACAAACCTTATACCAGGGCATTATTTTAGATTTTCATTTTCCGAGCTGGCTAAAGATGTCAGATTGGCAGATCAAAAATTAAATGAACCTAATAAAATAGATGTTTTGTTAGGGACTGAATGTTTCTATGAATTATTGCGAACTAGTCAAATTCGCTTAAGAAGTTCTAACGTCATTTTGCAGAATACCATATTTGGGTACGTGGTGGGAAGTTGCATCTCTGATTCAAATACTGATAATAATGATAATTATTGTGGATTAATTTGCAATGTAGAAGAATAATTAAGCAAATTTTTCGATTTAGAATCGATTGAAATTAGATATGATCCTTACTGTAATGATGAAGATAAGGAATTGGGGATTTTTACAGAAACAGTTTCCTGTAAAGGTAATCGTTACGAAGTTGTCCTTCCGTGGAAAAAGGATTGGATAAATTTGAACGACAACTATGAAGTCTCTGAGAAACGATTTAAATATTTAATTAATAAAATGCAAAACGATGATAATTTGTTTTCTCATTATAAAGAGATTTTGAAAGAATATATTGATTGTGATATTATTGAAAAGGTGTTAGATTCAACTGTACCAGACAGACCCATATTCTATTTGCCACATCGAGCAGTTTTTTGAAAAGATAGTGTCACCACGAAAACACGCATTGTGCTAGTTCTCACGATGTAGCTCAATTTTCTTTAAACGATTGTCTGTGGCCCGGTATCAATTTAAATCCTAGTATTTTTCAGTTGCTCGTTAATTTTAGATTGAATAAAATAGGAATTTTAACGGATGTGGAGAAATCATTTCTTCAAATTTCATTATTAGAAAAAGACAGAGATGCTGTCAGATTTCTCTTTGTAGAAGTTACCGAAGATCTGTCAGATAAAGTGTCTGATAATTTGAAAATTCAAGTGTATGGTTTTAAACGTTTACTTTTTAGATAAAATGCTAGCCCATTTCTCCTACCTGCCACAATAAAAGAGCATATACGAAAATTTAAGGATCAATATCCAGACTCTTTTGAAATCCTCGATACTTGTCTTTATGTCAATGATCTGGTGAGTGGTGCCGATAATATTGAAGAAGCTTTGAAGATTTCATATGAAGCTAAGATAATCGTGAATCAAGCTAGTTTCAATTTGAGGAAATGGTTAACAAATAACAAATCGTCAAGGAAGCTGAAAACATTTTGATTAGAGTATCACAAAAATGTTTATGTAGTAAAAAGGCTGTGAGAGGAAATCTTAATATTTTAAATCCCTTTATAGATGATAAGGGAATCTTACGTTTTGGCGGAAGGCTCAACAAAGCTTCCGTATCTTATGAGCAGAAACATTCGGCTATTTTGCCAAAAAATTCTAAATTAAGTAAGATTTATCTTACTACTATGCATAAGCACCTTTTTCATGTTAGTACCCAAGGACTCTTGAATTCTATTAGATTAAAATTTTGGTCTCTAGGACGTAGAAATTTGGCAAGAAAAACGGTGCATTCTTGTGTTACTTGTTTTAAGGTAAAACGAACCCCATGTTCTCAGCTAATGCGTGAATTACCTTATGAAAGAATTAATGAGTCAAAAGTATTTAATTGTACCGATTTAGATCTATGTCGTCCATTTTATGTAACCAATAAAAATCAACGCAAGGGTTCATTGAACAAAATATTTATTTGTGTTTACATATGTTTTGTAACTCGAGCCATTCATCTTGACCTTCTCTCAAATTTAACCTCAGATGCTCTGATTGCCACTCTTAAGCGTTTTATGGCTAGACTTGGAAAATGTTCAAAGATTTTTACGGATAATGCTAGGAATTTCGTGGGGGCAAATTCTAAGCTGAAAAACTTTTACAAAATGATACATTTTTCAGATGAAATTTTAGAAAATTATTTAATTATGAAGCGTTTGAAACAAAATAGTTATTAAATTATTGTATATTTTGATTTTTTGTTATGTTCTGTATACCTGTTTGCTGTAGAAAATTTTATGTAAATTTCTATGTAAATCTATTTTATTGTAAAATTCTCAGATATTGAAATTTGTAGATTTCAATCCGAGGAGAATGTTTGTTGCTGAAAACTTAGAATTTATATGTCCCGTAAGAGGGCGTCGCGAGTTCCTCTGGATTGAAAATGTGAAGTGAACGCAATAGAGAATAATGTTGCTGTGAAGTAAGATGACGACCAGAGTGTTCTCTCATCGCATTGTGATTTAAATAAATATTGATACAGTCCAACAAATAGTTGTATTTAATGAGTAAAGTTTAACACCAT
This sequence comes from Maratus speciosus, assembly GCA_963932465.1. Lineage (NCBI taxonomy): Eukaryota > Metazoa > Arthropoda > Arachnida > Araneae > Salticidae > Maratus > Maratus speciosus. Next base: position 103,794,604 of record OZ010795.1, on the reverse strand, counting down.
GTATTTACTATATTTGTTTATTTATTTATTTTTTTTTTTGATAGAGGATATTAGTATGTAGAGACAATCATCAATAGATCAGGATATGCTGTTTTCTGAATAAAACGAATAGAACCAGTTCTCATGTTTTTAGGATTAGTATCCTCTGCTACAATTCATCTGACGAAGAGAGACAAAAATTATTTACATGCTCTCGGAACTATAGTTGTGTTATGTACTGATTTTGTGGAGGGAAAATTGGGAACTTCGGATCATTAGATTTGTTTCCAGAGAGTAAAAAGAAAAGAAAAAGATTATAAAATACAAAATATGAACTTTAAAAACTTCACTGTTTTACTTAAGGGGATAGTTTACCTTAAAATTGGTCAAAAAGTTCATTTTTTAGAGTTCCGTACTTAAAAACTAAAAACGGAACCATTATAAGATCACTCCTGTGTCTGTCTGTCTGTCACAGCCATTTTACTCTTAAACAATGGAATGTTGAAAAATCAAATTGGGGAAAGTAATAAAGACTATTGACTCACATATTTACAGATTATTAAACATTCACAAATGTATTTAGTAAAAATGTAGAGGGGTAATTAAGTTACTTGAAAAAAAATCTTTACATTACATATCGTGTAAAAGCTTCCGTAACGCTGAACTAAAAAAAGTATTTCTATTAATTTTAGGTGTTATATTTTTAGAGATTTCGCCGAAAATGTAATCCGAAAATATGTCTCCAACCCATCTATTTCCGAATCTAATAAAACTAAAATTATGCAAAAATTAGAAATAGTAGACATCAATGTAAACCTTGCAATTAACCGTTACACACAAATTTCGATTTGCGGCCATTTAGCAAAGGTGTTGAGTAGCGCTGGAGGTACCCATCGCCATCGTAGCAGAAGTATAGAAACATTGTTGATATTGATTTTCGAAAACAACCGTCTATAATTAGCCGAGATATTAACACTTAAAGACACGAACTGTTTGGATAGACATAATGACAGAGGCGGCCTACACTATGTACCATCGGTTTTCAATTTTAAAGCCAAGATAACAACTGTTAATGATATATTTGTGTAATGCAATGCCCAGTAGCAGTATAAAAGCAATAAACGTCAGAGGGTTAAAAACAGACTAATTTAATTGGAATTAAACACATAAATACTTGGTATTCGCGACAAGTTTGCATTGAGTGGATCTCACAATACTTTTCCCGTGTCTTTAAAAGTTAATTAAATGCATATCTGGAAAAATGTGGCATAGACCAAGGCGGTGTTGTAACTTTGCGACTTCTTTTCGAAGTGCACCTAGCACGATGCCAAGTTTAAACTTTGAACATGTGTTTGAAACAGTTCTATTTTCCTTATTTAAATGCAGAATTCGCAACAAGCACTTACAATGAAATAAGGAGAAGATCTTTATACACAAATACTTGTATTAAAATGAAAGGGCATGTTATTTCTCCTTCTTTTTGGGTTCGACATAATTGTTAGTACATAGGGGAGACTGGGGAGTGTTGACAATGGGGAAGGCTTGATCCATCCTTCAGTTTTTATATTTAAAAGAATTTCAGTGCTTTGCCAACAGGTGGCGCCCAAAGCTACTGAAAAGCTCCTGAAATGCTTAAACAATAGTCTGTTTCATGAAGATAATTGAAAAAGGTACGGAAATCTCAATTGTGGAGAGTTTCCAGCTTAAAAATTGTTTTTTTTTTTTTTTTTTTTTTTCAAAAACATTTTGTAGAATTTTCTCAGATAAAATGTATCATAGAAATTTATGTAAGTAGGTTTTAAATAATCCAGAAATCTTGAGCTTTCAATCCATTACAGGCATAAAGATTGTACAGTAAATTACGCTAAACATAACCATGTGCTATACTTTAAAAAATGGCTGTTTGGGGACGCTTGACTCAATGAATGCGGGAAGAGTTGACTAGATATTCAAAACTTCATAATTAAATATTTTTGGAAATCTTTTTATTCCACATTGTACTTAATGATGGGTTATTAGTTAAATTTCTAAAAGAATGTAAAATTATTCTGCTACATTATAATTGGGTGATAGAAAAGAAAATGTTTATAACTGATTAAATGAATGGGTGAAAAATTGCTATAGAAGCAAGAAAAAATTTAGTGAAATATAAATTGGAAAGTGTATAGGAACTTTTATTTCATTTAAATAGTATCCACAGTAGGTAAATAGACAAAATGGAAAAGACTAAAAAGGATGAAAGCTGCAGCCTTAAGAAATGTTATGTATTCATTCCTCTGCAGAAGAACATAATATTGATCAAACCACTTTAGGAAGGTATATAGACAAATTTCACCAAGATGAGCACAGTGAGATGAAGCCAAATTATGTGGCATCTAGTGTTGCCGGGTCGAGGGGCACAAAATGTGGGTGTTTAAAACGGAATTTTTCTCTTGTGTCTTGAATTCAGTCTAAGCAGGTTTGTTACACATCATACTTTTTCAAATATTTTTTAATAATAATTAAACCATATAGCATAAAGTTATTCTACCTTTTAAAACAGATTTTATTTCATTTCTCTTAACAAATATTTCAATAGAAAATAAAGTGGGTCAAGGCTCCCACACTATTAAAAAAATCTGTAATGTTACTATAGTTTTTCTAGGAAACTGGGATTCCTAGAACTTTTTATGTAACGACAACAACAAAGATTCATGTAACATAAACACTTTTGCACCGAAAATAAAAAAAAAAATCTGTAGGGTTACTAAGAAATTTTTAGGAAACTGGGATGCCTAGAACTTTTCATGTAAATGCAAGCAGGGTTACAGATAAATTTTAGTAAGATTATTGCAATTTTAGCAGATTCATTTGTAATGTTACAGATTTCTGTAGCTTTATAAAAACTAGTTTTGTAGATTTGCAGCTTTTTTTGTACAGTTACAGATGAAAGTTTAGTAAGCATGTAACTTTACATCTGCAGAATTACAGATTTTTTTTTCAGTGCATATGTGGGGACATTTGATCCATTATTTTCTCATGTTTAAAATCGATAATTTTTCAAGTTTCTTATTAGTACACTGTAAAAAAAAAAAAAATTACTAAATTTTTTCTGGGAAACTGGGATTCCTAGAAATTTTTATGTAACCGCAACAACAACAACAACAAAAAAATCCTGTAACAGACAGTAATTTTTGTTGTTGCAGTACACATTAATTTTATTTTGATAATTGATTGAATAACGAATAAAATGATATATGAAATTTTATTCTAGGTTGAATATTTAAAAGATAAAGAAACATTTTGTAAAAAAAAATGGGTCAACCAACCCCAATCTGTCCTATGATATGTCTAAAATGCATATATGTTGTTAATTTAGAAAGCAACCAATTCAATTTTAAATATTTTTAAAGTACTTTCTAAAGTCTTCTTTGTATTTGTTTCTCTTTAGCTATTACTTTGATGATTTTTGAATGCTACTATCCAGGGAAATTTTTGAATTTTAGGAATTTTGTGGGAAAAAACGAATTAAACAAATTCTCAAAAAAAAGTGTTGTGTACATGACATAAGAAACTTCTCAAGTTTTCAATTATAGTTGTATGGCTCTTATAATTGTATTATTTATATAACTATTGCTAAAATGTTTGTTTTTCATATATTAATAAAGTAAAATAAGTGCATCTGTGCAGTAATTGTTTGTTTTAATTTGTTTTTCCTGTTATTAAGTGTATATTTTTCTTTATAAAATCTTTTAAAACATAAGATTTAAAAGAGGGTTAAGTTGTATAAAACACTCGATTGTTTGTAAGTATTATATTGAAAATAATTTCTTGACGAGTTTTATATTTATTTTCTTTTTAATTTATTCCATTGTTTTATAGAAGAAATTAAGTTGATGGTTTTTAGTATTTAGTATATGATTACTGAAATTATAAGCGATTTACAGATTTGTAGTTTCTATGATATAAACTTAAATGCTGCATGTTAATCAAAAATCGTCTAAATATTGATAATTTGAATAGTGGAGTGTAGCAATATTTGGACCGCCGCTTTAAATGGACTGTTGCCATTCTGTCGTTAATTACAGAAAGAGATGCCATCTACCGCTTAAATGCTATTCATCAGTCTGACGGCATTTATAATTAAAAGAAGCAACCCCCTACCACGTGCTCTTTTCAGACAATTAAAAAAAAACTAAAATTAGCTGTTTTGATCTAATTTTTCCCTACTAAACGTAAGTGAACACTTTAAAACTATGGTAATTTGTTATGTTTTCATATACATATCTAAATTCATCTTTTGATTGCGCATATTTTTAAGGGGTTTTGTTTGATTTCGTTTTTGTTCTTAGTCTTGAGATTATCTATTATAAAAAAAAATGGCGCAGTTGCCTAAATTGGACTGATTTATGGTATACGATCATAAATTTGAAAAGTAAGTAATGAATTTCTACGTCTGTACGCCTTGAACACTTTTTTTTTCATTTTTAATACTTTATAATGGATTACAGTCTCCATACAAGTTTTTAAATATTTTAGTTTTCATATCTTGATCAATTTCGTTATACAGTTTATGCCTATATAAACATGAAAATATTTTACATGCTTATGCAACAAATTTTGTTTCCAATTTCTTTTATTTTGTTATGTATTTGTATTTATTTTCTTTGAATTCGTTATTCCTACGGCGTATTTGATTCACAGAGTTCAATTCAAACATTTTTCCTGGAGGATATTTGCGGCTCCATTAGGAAGGGGAGCAGAGTTTTTACAGTTCTGGAGGGTGGAATTACACTTTTTTGCCATTAAAACGCATAAAATCTCAAACCTTACGGGGGGAGTGGTTACTTTAAGGAAACCGGAGGGGGACCCCTGAATGCAGCACTTTTTGAATATATAATGTTTTGCGTTCAAGTAATCGTAGCGTATTTTTTTCAACAGAGCATGTTGTTTTTAACACGTTCACGCCGGCGCGGTGGGTCACACTCGACTGTATCAGAGCTGCCCAGTCTCCGGCTTTTTGGATACCAGTATTTTAATACAGAAAATATTGTTTTATTTAATTAGAACAATTGGGAGGTTTAAAGGAATAACATTTTCTCTAAAATATCAGTGTAATGCAAAAAGCCGGAGACTTGACAACTCTGAGACAATTGAGTGTGACCCACCGCGCCGGCGTGAACGTGTTAAACACTTTTTTAATATTACTGAAAGATGTTGATAACGACACTTACAAACTGTCTGGAAGAAAAACACCCGCGACAGCAAAAACTGTTAAAGATATAGGAAACAAAAAGGAGAGAGTCAATTGTGAAGAAATTGACCTGCAAGAAGGTTACTGTTACATATCCCCCCCCCCCCAAAAAAAAGCCAAAAAATCGTGAGAAATGTTATCTCCCTTGCTAATTTAGTTAAATCAAAGCACAGAAGGAGAAAAATAACAGTTGTGTTAACATCTTCGCCATATAAAGTAAACCTTGAAATGAAAAATAAACAAACAAACAAACAAACAAACGGCAAAAAGGAAGCTCTCACAGCACAAAAGCAATTGGAACATCAAGTTTTAAAAAGTGGGCGTAATTCACTTAGAAAGAAAATGATGGAAGGGAAGAACTACAAACATAATGTAAAGAAAACTTCTGTTGCAAAAAAAAAAAAGTCTAATGATTCAAAATCTAAAAAGAAAATCTAGACATTGATGATTGGTTTTGCCTAGTTTTTAAGAAAAATAAAATATCAGAAATGATTAAATCTTCAGATTACCAAATACGATATCATGTTGTGTGCGCTGCAATAAAAAATGAATAAATAAAATTCATGTGTAAGCTTTGCATCACTTCTTACATGATATTCAAGTAACTGGTAATTGGTTCCATTATTTATATTCTTAATTACTGATAACTTTGATTTATATTTTGATTACATTTTGATTTCAAACAATTACTCTTATTTTCAGATATTTGATTTCATTATGTTTCATGGCTGTTATTTTGTTTGATTGTTTCATTAATCTCAAACTTTGCTTTTATTAAATTAGTTATATTCCCTAGTCATTAAAACAATCTGATATTGTTTGGTCCAATTTAGGAGACTGGGGGGGGGGGGGGGTCCAACTTAGGCGACCAGTTGCTGAATTTGGACCACTTTTGACAAATTTTTAAATTAAAATAAAACAAAATATTTTCAAAATGAAATTCATATAAAGATTTATTTAGTTAGTAGATGAATAGATTGACCTCGTGTAGTTGACGTTTTGCAGATATTCCAAAAATTAAGTGAGTTACACCTGAAAATATGTGAAGTGGTCCAAATTCGGCTACCCTTCCCTATTTCAGTATTACGGAATTTTCATAATTCGCATTTCACTTTAAATTCTCTGGGGAAAAATCACTTATTTGAACATTTTGCAACGCTGTATGCAAGGATATTATTATGACATAACAATTTTATTATTAGTTAATAAATACTCTTTTATGAAAATATAAACTTAGACTACCCAACAAACACAGAGCTATCGGTAAGAGATAGAACGACTGCGGTTTGCTGATTCTGGCGGTAACGGCACGGTATCAGGTTGCTGATATCATTTCCAACACTTTTGTGGTCCCCCGGGCAATAGTCGGTCCGTTGGGCCGGCATGATCGGCGAGACTGCCGGCAGGATACTATGCCGGCTGCAGCCCGACTAGCAGCATAAATTGAAAAAAAAAATCTTTTTGATGGCGCCATCTATTAGCCATCTTGACATGTGTCTTTGTCAATATTTCAAGGGAGCATATTGCGTCGTTGGAACAGGTTGGTTTTAATCCGAGGACCCCTGGGACAGAAGGCAAAAGCCTTAACTACTCAGCCACTGAGGTTTGCTGCGGGGATGATTCTTATGGGGTAATACGGGGAGGACTTACGGGGTTTCTTTAAGTGATGGCTTGTTGTTGTGGATAGATCGTAGATGGGAAAATTGGAATTCTGAAGTGTTTTAAAGTTCTTTTTTTGTAATTGTCTTATCCGAATTTATTTAAAAGTTAATTTTGTATTTAAATGAATGAAATAAATATTTTAGTGAACTAGTTAAAGCAAACGAATTGTTTTTTTTTTATAAATTTAAAAATTATTAAATATGTAATGAAATTAATTATTTTTAGAGGTTTTGTTCAGTTAATAAAATTTTCTTATTAGTTATTATAATATAATTACATGCGTTGCGTTAATTTATAAAACATATTTTTACTTTCTTCTATTTTTAAACGAAGAAAGTATTGGATTCATGGAAAATTTCGACTTCCGGTTTTCGACGGATTTACACGTTTTAGGGGTCAGAGATTCCGAAAAGCATGTTTTTGCAAAATGTCTGTCTGCGAGTCTGTGGTTCTGTGAGTCTATCTGTCTGTATGTGACACAAATTTTGTGGGCACTCTATCTCAAGAACTAATGCACGGAATTTAATAAAAAATTATATTCCTACTGGGATTTAAATTTTTATTAAATTCCGGGAGGGACTACTGTCCCTAATTTAAAATTGGTGCTGATTAGTTTTTGGTGTAAATCGCCCCTCAGGTGGCGCTGCTATGCTGCATTTTTCGCAATTTCCGCAATAGCTCTATCTCAATAGCTAATGCACGAATTTTCATCAAACTTCAGACTCAGGTATACCTTGATATCAATTGGTGCTGTTTATGTTTTGGTGTAAATCACTCCACAGGTGGCGCTGCTATGCTACATTTTTTCAGAATTTCGGCTGTAGCTCTATTTCAAGAACTAATGCACGAATTTTCATCTTTTTGAAATTCAGATATACTTTCATATGAATTGGTAATAAATTGATGTAATTTCTTCTACTATTTAAATGATTTAATTGACGTGATTTATACAGAAGAAAGTTTTGTGATGGCCACAACATACTAGTTTTAACATGGAAAAACTTATTTTAATAAATAAAGTTGGAAATTAATCACTTTAATTAAAATTTAAATTAGAATAAGAATTCATTATCTGCCATTTGATGATTTAAAGTAGAATATATTTTTAATGATAATGTAGCAATATTTGTTCTTTTACTTATGAGCATTTTTTAATCTTAAAATAAAATAGAAATATTATTTTTTTTTTTTCGTTTAGTAAATAATTTTTTAGAAGGGAGAAATTTCGGAATCTTTCTTTTAAATTTTAATGGTAAAAAGATGTGTAGATTTTTTTTTTATCTTTTTATAGCTTGTAAAATAATTTTAAAAGTTTTTTAATAATTTGATTTTTAAATAAAATAAAAAACTTAGCTATAATTTTTAAAATGAATATATAATTGGAAATTAATTTGAATTAACTTATGAAGTATTTTTCTTTTCTTTCTCGATTAAGTTTATAATGAATAATAATTTTAAGGAGCGATTTAAAAAAATCTTTTGATAATTCAAAAAATTGTAAATCCTTTTAAAAATGAATTCAAAGCATTTTTAAAAATAAATAAACATATGCTTTTTTGACAATTTTTATGTTCATCACTATTACAATTTTATGTGAAATATATAACTCTTATCAAAACTGAAACTGATACAAAATTATAAATAAAAGAAAAAAATTTCGGCTAAGACTAAAAATTCCGAATTCGGACCGATGTTGGTATTCATCTAATCGTACTACTATCAGATATCACATATCGGTCCTGCGTCACTTGCTGGTATAAGTCGCTTGCCGATATGTAACAATAAGGGGACCAATTACAGTAACCGGGAGTCGAAAAAGCAGATTCTTAAGTTTCAGTTGCCGATATGCTGCCGAATCTTCCCCGAAACCACTGTGCCGATGCCGACAGTTAACCGACACTGCCGGCTGCGGTTCGATCGTGTGCCGAAAGGTATGTGTTTGCTGGGTACATTGGGAAAATTTTGAAAAAAAAAACCTTTTTACTTTCATTTTTGTTGAAATCTAAGAGCAGAAATTCTTTCACAATATCTCACATGCAGAACAGAAATACATATTTCGATAGTCGAATTTTTCAAATAAATATTTGCAAAGAAAATGGTTCTGCAATCTATTGATAGATTTTACAAATATTATTGACTTCATGTGAGATTTATATGTAATAAAGAAATAAAAATGAAATATACATTTAACTCTCTGTATTATTTTAGAATACTACGTCATATAGTGTTCTCATGCATAGGAGTGTTTACCTTGGTAGTATACATACTGTATATTCATCTACAGGTATTCAACTAATTACCAGGGAGGCAACGTCACATTATTGTAACCAATTTCAGCGTCAAAAACTGGTATTTCTATAGAATAGATGGTCCGCATAGAGAAATTGCCAGTTAGATGGCGAACCAGCAAGGAGTGTTGCCATAGCAACATTGCACACCAGATTATAATGTGAAGTGAATGATAATCAGATTACTGATGATGTCTCTGACTCAGAGTAACACCAATAATCAAGTTGGATATTCACTTCACATGTAAGTGACGGGTGCGGTGTTGTTATGTCTAACATCCGATGATGCACCAGCTGGATAGTAGTTTCGCTTCTTGTATTATTTAATTTTTGCTCAGAGGGAAAATTTGATCCTGAATTTTGATCAGCAAAACCACACTTGTAATATGCCATTCCTGCCGATATGAAAATTATGAGAAATGGCGAAATTTAAAACAAATGAAATGAAATGTGTTTTCAACCTAACCTGCAAGAGCATTGATTGCAGGTATTAATAAAAGCTTTATTCAAGATTCACCTGCAAAATAGTTCCTTACATTCAATATTGTGCAAAAATGGATAAGATAAATTGTTTTGTAGAAATGCATTATCCCCTAATCCGTACATTTGCAAATAAATACGAAACATCATTCAAAGTTATATTTAAAGGATTAAATATAATTAATTTTACAAAACTAAAACCAACTTTAATTCTTTTAAGTATGAATTAATATTCGCAAACATTGTCAAAATATGAGGAAATTGACTTTAATCTGCTGTTAAAGAGGATTTATATTATTAATTAGAAATAAATATAAAACATTATTCAAAATAATATTTTAAGAATTAAATATTATCAATTTTAGAACACTGAATTCGAGGAGGATTCTTTCAATTGAGAATTAATATTCATTAGCATTGTGAAAGTATTAAGGGATTTCAAGCATTAATAACAACTTTCTTTAAAATACAACACGCATACAACACCTACTGCAATTAAATATCTCTTTAAAAATGGTGCAGATGTAATTTTTTTTCTATAAGTATGTTATCCATTAGGCCAAGCACATTTACAAATATGTACAGAACATCAATCATACATGTGCTTTGGGGATTAATGTTAAATTCCATCAAATAAATGAAATTTCTATCTATTAATTTTATAACTAAGATGAATTATTGAAAATAGCTTCTAAGAGATTTCAAACATCACTAAGAAATTTCCGTAAGTAATAACAGGTGTATAACAGCTCCAGCAATTTAATATCTCTAGAAATAGTGCATGTACAGGTTTTCTTTATAAATACGTTATCTCTTAGCCATACTTTTACAAAAATGTACGGAATATCAATCCTACATATATTTAGGGATTAAGTGTTAAATTCTAGCAGACAAATGAGCGTTTTTTGCAATATCAATTAACTTTCTAATGTGAATTATTATAAATATCTTTCAAACATCACTAACAACTTTTCTTAAAAAACAACAGGTATACAACACCTCCTGCAATTTATTTCTTTGGAATGATGCAGGCACAATTTTTCTCTATAAGTACGTTATCCGTTAGGCTATTCGCATTTACAAATATGTACAGAACATCAATCATATATGTGCTTTAAGGATTAAATGTGAAATGCTATCAAACGAATGAAATTTTTAGACTGTGGAATTTAGAAGACAGTTTTATTGACTGCTGCTACTCCCAACACAGCATTTAATATAAATTGCTCATAGAATTTTCACAGACGGCAATTCTGAGTTCCTTCTTCATGCAAACGTTTTATTTATTATTTGAAATGTTTCGCATCGTTATTGCCAAAATGAATTTCGTAAATTTTAAAAAATAAAAGGTTTGGAGACGTCCAAAAAAATAGATCTTTTTACAAATTGAACTTCTTCTTTATATTTTGTGTTAGATAATTGACATTAATTATGAAAACTATGTAATTTTCTGTTTATTGCACATGTGAAATTAGTCCTTTGTATCACCGAGTTCCATATCCGCAAAATACCATAAAGTCATTGTTATTTGTACTGGGGATTTTCAGAAGACAGTTTTTTTATTGCTGATATCTCCCAACACAGCATTTAATATAAATTGCTCATAGAATTCTCAACAAACGCAATTATGAGTTCCTTCTACCTGCAAAAGTTTTATTTATCATTTGAGCAGTTTTGCATCGTTATTGCCAAAATGAACTTCATAAATTTTATAAAATTAAAAGGTCTGGAGACGTCGAAAAAAATACATTTTTTACAAATGTAACTTCGTATAATTTATAATTTTGTATTTGAAAATTGACACTATTTATGAAATCTGTGTAAAATTCTGCTTACTGCAGATGTGAAAAGAATACCTTTTAGTTGACAATTTTTATGTTTATATCTTAAATTTCCTTAACTATTTTTTACATGCTTAAATTGACGTATTCAGAGTTAATAATTTTTAAGTCGGACTTGTTGAGTTTGAAAGGGTTAAATGATACTTCAAAATACATGGGAATTGTTTAACTTTGAACTAAAATTTTTGAAATTGTAGTAAATATTTTTAAACCAAGCTTTTCGATAGTTCTTAACCCCTTGTATGAAAAAATACGCATGCAACTAATGTACTTTTAATTTCTATTTCTACATTTTTATTAATTAGCTTATTGAAAACGTTACAAAATCTTTCATACATAGGTACATGTTGCGAGTTTTTGATATGTGTTTTATATATTTCTACCCATACATAACCATACTCCTTTACTGTAGGTGATTTAAGTACAGTAAAAACATTTAATTACGATAAAGTATACTGTTAAAAATCTGTACAATTTGCTACATCGTCACTCCACCGCTTTTATAGAATATCTCTATTCTGACCATTGAGAATGCTCCATGATACAGTGAAGTAACCGTTTTCTATAAAAGCGATGGAGTGACGATGCAATAAATGGTACAGATTTTTAACAGTGTAGTGCAGCAAAAATATTTAGGTACAGTATACGAGTACCGTAAAAACATTTAAATACCGCAAAAGATTACAGTAAAATGTTAAAATACAGTAAAAAGCCGATCATAGCAATCCCACATACCACGTAACACAACTACTCATTCACTGTAGATGATATAAGTACAGTAAAAATGTAACATAAAAACATTTAAGTTCAGTAAAGAAATTCAGCAAAGGCGTACAGTAAAAACATTTAAGTACAGTAAAAGAGCAAAGTGAAAACATTTAAATACATCAAAAGCCGAACATAAAAATTAATTACGATAAAGGAGTGCAGTAAAAACATTTAGGTATAGCATACGAGTACAATGAAAACATTTAAATGCAGTAAAATATTATAGAAAAAAAGTTAAAATGCAGAACAAAGCCGAGCATAAAAATTCCACATTACACATATTATAACTACTTCTTTATTGTAGCTGATTTAAGTACAGTAAATAAGTAAAGTAAAAACATTTAAGTAGAATAAAGGAGTGCAGTAAAAAAATTAAATACTGTATATGTTTACAGTAAGAACAGTAAAACACAGTAAAAAGGCGATCATAAACGCTCCACATTCCGCATGTGAGAAATATTGCAGAACTTTACTGTGTAGAACTACATTTAAATGCCGTAAAATGCCGAACATAAAAATTTCTTGTTCCATATAACATAAATATTCATTTACTGTAGCTGTTTTAAGTACAGTAAAGAAATGCAGCAAACTTATTTAAGTACAGTAAAGAAGTTCAGTAAACACATTTATGTATAGTTAAAGAATATAGTAAAGAATTTAAAAACGGTAAAGTGGTACAGTAAAAACATATGTGTGCAGTAAAAAGCTAAGAATTATAAGTTTACATAATCATTATATATCATAACTACTCCTTTACTATAGCTGGTTTAAGTTCAGTAAAGGGGTACAATAAAAATTCTTTTAGAAAAAAAAGATCCTAATTGGTGAGTTAGCCAGTGTTGCACCAGATTTTTTCAAAAATTATTTTACTATTTACATGTACATTAAGGTGAATGTACGCTGTACATTAACTGTTTTGAAGTTATCTGTAACTATGGTTAAGTTAAAATACTAAGATTCTAATACTTCTTGAAATAATGAGGCATTATTTTTTTAATATTAAATAGTTTTAGTTATTAAATTAAAAGATTTTCATAGTTTTTAATATTTAAATGTTAAATGTGAATAAGATTTTTGGTATAATTTAGTACCACATCTTAGCGTTTTAAATATATGTTACCATTTAAAAAAAAATTGCAACGAAAATCATTTACATCAATTCTATCGAAATTTAATATTCATTACGAAACATCTGCTTCCATCGGATCTTCAATTACTTTAATTATCTTAAATAATTAAATTATGGTAGCTAATGGTTATTAGTATGAAATGTTCATTTTGAATTTTAATTATATTTCATATTTCCTTAATTTTTAATGAGATATTTGCCTTTACAGAAATTATCAAGAGACATAAAATTTATTGATTCTCTTACAAAAGTTCAATCATCTTCTTTTAGATGTAATTTTACGTCTCACATTTTTCTTTATAAGGAATAAATGAGGGCATGAAAAAAGTCAATAAGTTAATTATTAAATTAAGTTAAATAATGCTATAAAAAGTGATAGAGTATCTTTATTAAGACTTACGATCGTTTCATCGCACAATCGGCGACATTTTAAAAATCAATCATAATAGAAAATATTTTCACATAACTTAAAAACAATAATATAGTAAACAATGTCACGAGACATGAAGCATAATGAAAATATTGCAACCATAAAATAAAATAAAAATTAAATTAGCTATTTGGCCAGATTATGCAGCGAAGAACCTTTACAGATTGAATTTAAAAATAGAAAGTTAATTTATCCTTCAAGATTTTATTTACCATCCATAGTCCGAGAATCAATAAAAATATTTTTACGCAACGAGAATATTTGCAATGATTCTGTGTCCCTTGATTTACCTAGAATTTGGAAAGAGATACTAAGTAATTGTAGAAACAATAGTAAAAATTAATCCACACTCGCAAATAGCCAAGTTAATTTTATTTTATTTTATGTTTTGCAATGTTTTCAGTATGCTTGATGGCTCGTGACATTGTTTATTATGTTGTTTTTAAATTATGTGAAAATTAATCCACGCTCGCAAATAGCTAATTTAATTTTTATTTTATTTTATGGTTGCAATATTTTCATTATGCTTCATGTCTCGTGACATTGTTTACTATATTATTGTTTTTAAGTTATGTGAAAATATTTTCTATTATGATTGATTTTGAAAATGTTGCCGATTGTGCGGTGAAACGATCATAAGTCTTAATAAAGATATTCTATCACTTTTTATAGCATTATTTAACTTAATTTGTTTATAAGTGATTATTATACATGTTTTTATAGTAAGTTAATTATTCTTTCATTAAATGATATTTCAGAATAAATGTAAAAAAAATGGATTATCGAAATTTCTCATGTTGTCGTTATAAAGTTATATATTTTTTAAGTAGTTCATTGCGTCGGCTTTTAAATTTTGCAATCCAAGTATGTTTTTAATTAAGTCATGATAAATTGCTTTTTCAGATAGTTTGCCTTACATGTGGTTGGCCTATAGTATAAGCATAAGATCCACCTTTAAACATGCTGCTAAAAAAAAAGTTAAAAGAAGTTTTAAATATTAAACTACTTAAAATAGTGCTATATACACATATATATAAGACATATACGCTAAAATTAAACAACATTGTAAAGTGGAAACGGGAGACAATAAACATGTTAAAATGAAAAGACAGATATCACACCATGAAACAAAAAGAAATTAGCTAAAACTGGTATAGACTCGAATTATTCGAAGATTGTACTTTCCTCATCGGTACCAGAGTAATTTCTTGGGTAAACGGTCGGATTCAATCGCTTCATCTGAATAACGTACCAGTTGGGAATTTTTAACATTAGACACTGGTGAACAAGACTTATTGCTTGTTCGATTTCTTAAATGTTTTCCACTATAGAGAGACTTGACCCTCTCACTGAAAACCCAGTCTTAATGCGTTCACTAAGGTCCAGGTTACACTTTAATATAAGCATTATTTAAAGTAGTATAATTCTATTGATTAATCAATTCATCGGAAGGAGGCATAAGTTAACAGGGCCATTACACGCGACTTATCTCGAGGCTGCCGTTGAAGTGTTTAAAGGAAATTTTTATACATTGAACAAGGATTATATTCCTATTCGTAATTAAGTTTTTTTAATATAATGTTGAAAGAATCATCTTTATTTAGCATATAAAACGAAGTACAGTCGTGGAAAAAAAAGTAAACCCCCCTTACTAACCTATAGAAAATTATCGTAGACGAAAGTTACTGGTACCACACGATTGGTAATAAAGTCTACTTTTAAATGATACATATAGCATTTGCTTAGGTGGCCATCTACATAATAAAACAAACCATAGTTTTGTTTTTTCAATAGCAGCGCACAATTCTGACAGCATAAATGAACTCTACACCCTTTAATTAACTTAAAAACAAATTTTTTTGCAATTCGTACGTTAAGTTTACGAGAAATTAATTATTTTAAAACGAACGTATTTCAGGAGATGTATCCAAATAGAAGTTCGGTACTCGATTGTTGACCGAGTTAGCCCATATCTTGATCAAGGCATCTTAAGCGCCCCTTAAGCAGTCACTGAAGATTGCTAGATTACAGGATAGCATAAGAAATTTCAAAATATCTATTCACTTCTATCATAGACGGACCCTTAAACCATCATTTTGCCGTTTTTTAAGCATAATTTGAAAACTTCTAGGAAGAAAAATGTAAAATTTTGTATTTCCATAATTCAGGACTTAATAAATCTAAATCCATCAAAAAATTGTATGTTGCAATTCATAATTTTTTCGAATATTAATTTCATAATTCATATCATAAAATTATAAAAAATGCAAATTCAACGTACTTATGGTTGAGTATTTTAGTATTATTGCAACACAAAAAAATAGCACATTAGGAATATAAATTCAGGAGATATTAATAAATATATGAAAATGTAATATAATATTAGAAACACTAAATTTTGAATGTTTATAATTCAAAAACTTATCATTGAAATGACTTGAAAATTGGTGTCTAGGCGTAGTTTGAACCGAAGATTTGAAATATCTTGTTAAAATTGGGTATTGCTATTGAAAAAAAATTAAGTTTGAGTTTGTTTTATGTAGATGTCCCCCTAAGAAAATTTTATATGCATCATTTAAAAGTACACTTTATTTCCAATCGTTCGGTACCAGTAACTTTCTTCTTCGATAATTTGTTGAGGAGTTAATGGGGGGGGGGGGGGTACTTTTTTTAACGACTGCACAAAAGAAAAACAATATTACAATTTTGCCCTTCTGGTAGATTGTCTGAGTGTTTTAAAATGAAGTTTTGTTTTTATTTCACTGTGCACATGATTTTTCTTTTCTTTGTTGCATTAGAGTAATATTGGGTTTTAGTGATTTGCTTGCAGAAGGAACAGAAGTGTATTGTGTCTTATATTTAGTTTGATCTATTGTGCCAGGCTGTGACGGTGATCATTGTCTGAAGGTGAACGCTAATGTTTAAAACGATACAAGTACTCTATTGTGACAGGCTGTGATGAGAATGGTAAGTGTGTGGATTGCGACGTACCTACTGACCTGCAACAAATGTGCGTATCACGGCATTTTTTAACAGTACTAAATAACGGGACGGATGTATCAATTGATGTTGAAGGTGGTGTTTGGGTGACTGTGTTGCTTACTAATTTGGAAGATTTTTTAACATACTAATGTATGAAACACCAGCAGATGTTTTTTTTTATTCTACATGCACGCGTGCATTAGATTAAGAAGATATATTGAGTAATTTTAGCAGCCAGTACCTTTTTTTCACGTATCAAATTTGGACAAAAAATGGGAATATACAGCTTATTTACCTTGAAACCTGGTACAACACTCAGGATTTCCTTAAAAATTAGTGCTAATGCCGATATCTGCACAACGTGCACAAATGGCGTATCTATGACTCGTTAATTTAGCTTGGCCGTAACGTTGGCATTGCAGACATCGCAAAGTGTTAGGGATTTAAGGATGCGCCCAGTTAAAATAGAATGATTTCATTCTTGATGGTAGAGTTAAATTATTAAAAGTCAGCATAATTTGCTACCTATTCCATTTGACGTACAGGTTATCACCACACATCGATACATTTTGATCTTTCACATTTTCGATAGAGTACAAAATATCAGGTGCACAAATTAGACGTCGCATAACATTCAGAGTTGTATAGATCTTGACAGATACTGAGAACGAATAGATTTATTTACAGTTTCAAAGTAACATTGATTGGTTCACTCATGAAATCTCCATCAGGAAATCCTTCGATTGCTGTTTTTTTATTGGGAGAAAAACTCCATTAACGGATTGAAAAGTTTTTGCAACGAGAAATGGTGAAGTGTTCTCAAATGAACTATAAGAAACACTGCTGGTGAGTTTAATAATAAAAAATGCTTGAAAAATGGTTTTGTGCAGTTAGTTGCTCAGGGGGCAACATGAGAAAAAGTAAAGTAAAACGAAATACCATAATAATAATGAAATCCATCCGCAATTAGAAGGAAATGAATTCCTACCCCGACCACAACACAACACCTTCGTACCCAAGAAGGGAATGCACATTTATACACCAGTGCTACGCAGGATCTTTACGCTCACAAGACAGTCCAATATCTCTCTACTCTCGTAACAGTATAACTCGTAAGTGGCAAGCTTACTTGATCCTTACAAGTGAAAAGTAAGCTGACCAACCTATAGAGCCAATGTTGCATACACTGTGCACCTTCCGTCTACCCCAAGCAAAGGTCAAAACAGTGTGTTGATGTACTTCAACTACAAGTATCGCCTTTAATAAGAGAAAAGGTCTTCTCTCACAGCAAACACGCCGGTGATTTTTAATTTTCCAGATATAGATATGTTGTATAGGTTTAAAAAGAATAGCTCTTCTCTATAAAGAGTAATCCGAAATTAGAGTGAAATAAAGGGTTGAGGAAATGCATATTTCAGACATGTATATCGTTAAGACGATTAGAGCTTCTGAGCTAATGAGCGAGCGTCATCATCACGGTTACAAACACGCCCATATGATTTGATTGACAGTGAACACGTGGACGATCGATCATGTGTGTTTATTATTTACATTGGCTCCTGTGAAAGTGAAAGATTTATTTTAATTTCAGAATGACTTTGGATTTTATTTATTTCAATTAGAAGTTATACTTATGTTGGACTATGTATTTAAATTTTGTTTCAGTCGATGTTTAGTCCTGTTATATTACGTGTGATTAAAGTTAGCAGGGGAAAAAAATCTTAGACAGAGAGCTTTAAATAATTCAGTTACGATTTATTTAATGGATAAATAGATTTAAAAAAGAGAACTTTTTGCAATGTTTGATGTGTTTTGCAGTCACTTCAGTCAGGTGCTCTTCAATTTCATCGAGTTAATTGGGTTGCAATTTACAACATCACATCATAAAGTGCATCATTAGTGCATTCCTTTTACTTTTTACTATGCATTATATTATTTTTCTTTTGATGCTTATTTTTATAAATTTAAATTATTTTTTAATTGAAGCTGTAAAAAAAATTTCAATTTTAGAAATTCGCCTGATTTACTAAGCCTAACTGTGGCAGCGCATAGACGGCCACTGATTTTTTTCATGACGCTGGACGTTCGTACATCACTTTTTATTAATCCAAATCATACAAGCATTTACAGGTTACATTACATCTTACATTTAAAATAAGATACATAGAATTTAACAGGATAAACAGAACCTGCAACAATAGAACAATCTAGTCCTTTAAACAATGTTCCAATACCCCCAACAAACTTGTTAGGAGCTCTAAAAATCATTCTCATTAGTTTATTTAGCTAAATATGAATCAATATCATTTTGATCTGAAGTAGATATATTCGTGTTTTCAAACATATGTGTATTACACTAACGATGAACTGTAACAGGTGCACGATAAAAAAAAAGTACATTTAAGTCCATTTACATACATTTTATGAGCATAAGAACTTCTTCAAAAATAACATTCATTTTACATCCTTTAAATTTAAAAACAACCTAATAAAAATAAACAGATAGGAGGTTTGCCAGACGTTTTTTGTTGTGAAACCGAAGGAAAACTCTTCTATTTGACAGTGGGCGGAGTAACTCAATCAGCGTGCTGTAATCGTCTCCGCGATGTATATGTCTGAAATATGCGGAGGAAATATAACAAATAGCAAAGCTAGCTCAGGAACACCTAGTCGTGAAACCAGTAAATATATAAAAAAAGTATCCTCCTAGTGTTAATTACCTTACAGAAATCACAATTTGTATTAAATTGGATAAACATTTTTTAATTAAAAAAAATAATTAACAGTGACTTTTATTTAAGGCTATCTTGAAAGATACTTATCTATAAAATGAGGGATATCGTTACTTTACGCGATTATTTTAATATATTTATCGTATTACAGAAAGAGACAGTGTACAATAGGTTATATTTGGAACTAAAACAAGAAAGTGAAGTAAAGAAAATCACCGCCTTCACACATTAATATCCTGGAAGGAAATATTGAGTAGCTGCGCTATTTATTTGTTAATTTTGTTAATTTATTTATTTGTTGAATTTTCAAAACTTTCAGTTCATGGACAAGATGCAAAGAAAAATGGTGTATAATATTTGGAAACAGTTTACAATCGCAATCAACAAGTGCCATATAATTTAAATAAAAGATAAATCTTGCCAGGAGAATTTAATAATTTGTCGATAAAAAATTATAGTAATTTTCATATTTTTATGCATGTAGCTACGAAAAATATCTTAGATATTTAAAATGAGAAAAAAATTATGTTTACTCGACATATCTTCAAATTTTCACAGAGCTTTCATTAAAGTCATTTGTTTACAGTAATAAACTTTTTAAGATACACTGCATAGGTTCATTGTCGTCATATGTAAAGCAATATATTTTCTACTTGTCAACTCTGCTAATCTTACTTGAATTTGAAAACGGGTATTGTACATGTTATCCGAATTTAAGACCGCCCCACCAGTGGCGAGAGGTTCTGCTCTCGAAGCTGGTAGACGGGAGGTGCTGGGTTCAATCCCAATCGCGCCCGTCGGCCTAATCGTTCGGAATTTTCGTGGTTTTCTTCGAGCCTTGGTTTTCCAAGCGTACATACGGATTAGGTTCCCTTAGAAAGAACACCACGGAGGGCACCCCCCCCCCTTTGGGCCTATATTCTTCGTGATGATAATTGGTCGTCATAAACACAACCAACCAACCAACCGAATTTAAGACCGTATTTCCTCAAATCTATTTAAGTCAATCTCAAGGTTAAGGTATCTTATACTTCTGATTACATGCTCTTATGTAAAAAAAGACAAGATTAAATTCCTGCCTATCTCTTGAAAATTTAATAAGGAATTTTTAAACGATGTGTATATAATTGCTATTTATAAATTTGGCTTATAGATTCAAATTTCGAATATTATAATAAACATTTCACACTTAATAACTTTAGTACTATATTACTCATTTTTTGCAAAACTACGAAATCAGTAAATAAATGGGGAGTATTATTGGGATTGGCAACATAACAAAAATTCACTTTAGTGTTTGATGGCGAATAAATATTTACTGACAAATACTTCTTTACGATGTTTTATCAATAAATATAAAAGATGATGAAAAAGTTTCTTTTTGCCTGTATTTTGCATCAATTAACTACAGTGCTAAATTGCCTATTTTCTCTAACAAAAGGATTTACTTTTACTGTGTTTAACTAGGGTGATTCTTGCTTCTATAATGCAGGTTCTACGTTTGAAAGCGTAAATAGGCAAATATTTTTAGAATCTCCAAAAACTTTAAATATTTTAGAATAAGCGCTAGTAAATTTCCGAGTGAAATAAAAGTAACCTCTAAGGTATAAATTTATTTTCTAAAGTTATCTTTGCAAAAATATATCAAACGTTTTTGAACATTCTACACATATTTAGAAATGGAAATTAAATTTTCAAGATAAAATTTTAAAGCTTAAATCTGAAGAATAACAAGCATGAAGTATTTTTATCATGTTTTATTTAGCGCTGGAGCAACATATATATTTCAAGCTTTTTTATTGTTATATTTTAGAACTTTGGATTAACTCGTACGTATAAAGAATGATTTGCTATGCGTTAGTATCTTCAAATATTTAGAATATTTATGATGAAAAATATGCTGAAAATATCAGAAAAGAACATAACTTTTTGCATAATTATTTATATTTCGGAGTTATGTATTGCATATAGTCCGTGAATCTATAATTTCTATTTAAAAGACATTTTTAAATAAATATAGGAGTAAGATAAGAATGTGGAACCCCTTTTTTAAGTAAGCAGAAAATACTTTTATAACCTCTTCAAATCCGAAGGTAAAATAACACTGCGAATACACATATATTTTGCACAAACAAAAAGACATCATAGATGACAGAAGGAGTCCTTTTTCTGAAATTGATACTTTAGGGGGCTGGTAATTTAGATTCACAAATATGGATCTAAAATTACTAAAACCCATAAAATATCGATTTAATTATTCATAACCCAAGTTACGCAGTGACAAATTGAAGGCTTTTAATTAACTGGAGGATTTACAAATCTTCAAATTTTTTTCGTGTAAAGCGTTTAAGTTAATTAATTATAAAATTTTCTTACTTTCTTAAACACACTGTCTGGAATACATTTTTCAAACTCAGATTTATTTTATGAGGAATTAAGCATCAGTGCTGCCATTTATTGGTTTTGTTCCAAAGCCAAAAACATTCAGTTATATAGAGGTAAAGTAAAAATGTAAAAAAATCAAATAGTTTATATCCTCTTTGATTTGGAAGTATCACGTGTGATACTTCAGTACTGAGTATGTTAAATATTAAAATCCTACAAATGACTTTATCAACCACAAAGTGATAAACTCGGGCTTCCCGGGTTACTGAATATAGGTGAAAACCACCATTTGTGTTATTTCTGATGTTAACATCCTTCTTTCTCTGCCTGTACTAAAGGCACAGCGATAACCGTGGTATCTTTTAAAAGATTCTGATGCGACTGTTCAGGTAGTGTTGTACTTATACATCGCTAAAACGCGTTGTTTGATTTAAAAAAAAAAAAAAAAAAAAAAAAGGCAGTCAATAAAAAATCAATTAAATAACGTATCAGCAAGTAATCGCAAAGATTGCGACCAGAAAGTCTCGCACGGGTCTACTTTTTTATGCAATAATTTAAATAGATAAATTAGATAATTATAGATAAATTAATAAATAAGTAGAGTAATAGATAAATAGTTTTAATATATTTTTGTTACATTTAATATATAGTGGAATTCAACAGAAAAGTTTCATTTTGAAGTGAGGGAATCAAATTTATAATATAGTTAATTTAAGGGAACGATTGGAAACTTTAATATTTTTATGTCCTATAAAAAAGACCTAGTTATCAGACATTGTACATATCTGCTCACAAACTAAGTTAAATATTCTTATTGTCTTTGTAATATTATAATGTTACGTCAGTTACGCAATTAAAATTACGTCAGTTACATATGTAAACACCATTTTCTTCTTTTTTATTGTTCAAAAATTAATTTAAATAATATTATTATAATTTATCATTACTTAGTGTTGTTAAGAACATAAAATCACTTTTTGAAACTTGATACATTTGATAATTCTTACACTTTAATGAAGGCAGAAAATATATTTGTGTATTTTATGTTACATCAGTTAAAGAACTTTGAAATCCAACTGTTTGGACTAAAACAGAAAATGAAATAATCTGCTGGCATTTGGGTATTAAGTCCTTAATATGGAATATTTCAAATTACAAACAAATTGGTATTATTTAGTAGTAGCCTTTATTAGTAAATTTTCTGCATGGTTTGGAAAACAATAATTAGTCACCAAGTGTTACGCCAGTTACGATGGAATTGATATATATCTATACTTTTTGAATGCTCACTAACAATACCAAAAATCATATTTATATGGATAATAGCAATAATGCGTTTAAATAAAATTTTGAAACGTATTCAAATTTATATATTTATATTGGCGTCGCGTCAGGAGTTAAAGCCGAAGAAATCACTATTCACAATCAGCTTTTTTTTATTCTGTTCATTTCAGTGGTTTAAGCGCGAAATTCGGTTACATGCTTTGTGTTATATATATATTATTGTTGATGAATGTTTTAATTTAGTTATGTAATATAAGTTGAAAGCAAATGATGATCTATATATATTAATTTAAGAGCAAACAGATTTATCTTCCTTAATCGTCGGCCCGCGATAGAGATAGATTTTGAAAAAAAAAAACATGCTTTAAAATTATTTAAAAATAAAGAATTTGCGATACAGTTTTAAAACGAATTCCATTTGAAAGTACATTTATATTTTCTATTAGAGGGATGAACATTTGAAAATTTGCGGTATTTTGAAGTTTAAAAAAATACAATGAAATGCAATAAAAGTTAAATTTCATCGTCTACTGTTGCCACCGTCAAAATAACGTCAGCTGCTTTTGAAACACAACAGTTCATACCCAGACGGTATTTAAAAGAACCATTAAAAAAATCACAGAAAATTTATTTAATGCATGAATTGGCATTAATTGATACAATTTAAGAGAAGTTATATATTACTATACTTTATCAAGTTTCTTAAGCATTATTAGTTGTACAATTCGCGTCAAAAGCAAATTTTTAAATCCCGTGTGGCAGTTTTAGATATTGGCTATTAAAGTAAAAAGTCTGATATAATAGTAATATTTATTATATATGTTTAAAATTTATTTAAATGTTTACAACTACACTACAAATTAAAGAACATTTCATTTACGATATATATTTCTATATAAATCTTGATATATCAGGATATGCAGAGGCCGAATATGACCTTCATATGACAGGAGACAAGCAAACTGCAATTTCCTTTCCCGAAATTATACTGACGACTAATATTTGAGCTCTCTTGAGCTATTGAACCAAAATACACAAGTTGACCGAGTCCTTAATTGATCCTACACAATATAGTCTAGGAAATCGTCTGGTTTAATATTACAAAGCCAGCATATGTCCCACCTTCTCCCATACAATGAAATATACTATAGCGTATTTACAACGAAAAAGACATTCTTGAAAATTAAGTTGGGAAAAGCATATTTTCCTTTTTGGCGAAATATGCGTCCGAAATAGGTATAGAATTGTCAATACCTGAAAATTTCGATTTTTCTAAAAGAAAAAGTTAAAGAGCAACATTGTCTAGAGATTTTAAAACAAACCACACTAACAAGGAGAGGATCTGAGATTAGAAGAACAGAATGCGGTGACACTTATGCATTATTAGAGTATAGTCAATAGATAAACATATGACAAGGATAAAGTGCAATAAGCAGAAATATCGTTAAAAAATCCACAAAATCGCTAAATTTTGACTCTTTTGTACTAAATCGGATAAATTACACACATTTCTGAGCGGTCGGATGGTACAATTGACCGAGCACCTGACTTCTAATTTTCTTTCTCGGGACTATGTCAGTTCGATACCTCGACAAAGATTTTCTTTCCCACAGACAAAATAACTATTAATTACTTTCAAGCTGCAATTTAAAAAACAAATATAATTATTCAATTTTAAGCTAAACATAAATGAAAACATGCTTCTGCGCGCACACTTAGATGCTTATTTATTTACAGAGAAGTTGAAATTTTATAGCAGTTTTATAGAGCTAATGAAAGTTTAAAAGAAATAATGATAATAAAAATTACATAATTTGAATTTCCCAGACGGCAAAATTTTTATTTATTTTTCTTTTTTATTTATGATCTTTTATACGAATAAACATCTATTCTTCTGAGCGAAATAAATTAAAATGTGCTACATAGAATTGAAATATGGTATTTTAATTTTTCTAATACCTAACAATTTAAAAAATTTATAATGTTTCGATTTTTTTTAATTAAAAAAAATATATATAGGTTTTTTTTTAATCTCGGGATCTTATGTTTTGAATTAGAATAACTGTTTTCGACACTAAAAAGTCTTTTCATGGGCATTAATATTTATCAATTACGTAGATTTGAAGGAGGTTTTTAGCAAAACATGTACACTATTGAAAATAAACATGGTGGGTTCAGAATTTTTACTCTTGTTTGTGTTAATGTTTTAACAGCTGCAGATAGAGTCAGCACGACATTTTGTTTTTAAAGCTTTTCAGGTAACAGACGGACTTCTTTAGTGTAGTGTCGTAATTAAAATAAAAAAACGCGTCTAGTGAAGAAGTTTCTCAATTTATAAATATTGAAGAATGCATTTCAGAAGACTCAATTCATAGCAAAAAAACACTTTTGGGGGTATTCAATCCACAAAGTTCGAAGAGAGAAAAATTAGAAGTCTGTCGCTCTGCTAACTGTACCATCCGTCCGCCCTGAGATGTGGGTAATTTGTCCGATTATGTACTAAAGCGTCAAAATTGTATGAATTTGGGGCTCATTTTTAAGACCCCCCATTCATATTGCACTTTATCCTTGTCATATGTTTATCTGTTGACTATACTCTATCAATGCAGAAAGGGTCGTCGCATTCTGTGTCCCCGACCTCGATTGCTCTCCTTGTAAGAAAATACTACAATTATGCTAGTTATGCGCGAGGTGCTCTTTATGTAAAAAATGATTCTAAATATACTTTAAAGGATTTTTCCCGAAACATCACTTTTTTTAAAATGGTACACAAAATATCTCCTCAATGGATGAAATGATTTTTTTTATATATAATGAAAGTTTATGTATTTCCGGTGAAGAAGACAGATGCTATTATAAAATTTGTTTTGTTTATTTTTGACAATTTCCTACAAAGTTAAGAAGATTTTATGAATTCGGTTTGTCTAGCTGTCGGTGTGCCCCGCTATAATCTTCATAAATATTCTCGTGCTGCCATGTTTTTTTATGTGATATTAACGGTTACTGTATAATTTTTTGTATTAAAAATTAAGTGTGTTATAGTTCGTTTACAAGGTTACACAAAAAAATTTCGTTACATTATCCCAACAAACACACGATTTCTGGCCGTATGGCGGTTTCGTCGCGGTCAACGTGAGTTAAGGCCATTTGTAGCCAAACAATACTGTGCCGTAAGTGAGGCGCCACTAATTACGGCAGCTATCGCGGGGAAAGATTACGGATCGGCAGCAAGAAAACTCTTGGGTTTATTTTGCCCGCAAATCATTCAGGGCCGGTTTCAGGCAAGCATGTAATGGTCCATCATCGTTTAGAAAGTAGAGGGATAATATTACCCAACTCGCATAATTATTTAAGGAGAGGGAATGAATATTTTTCCTCAAATTTTTTAAGTAAGCTTAATTATTTTAAATGTGGGTTTTAGTAAAAATATAGATACCTTATGATTTATATTTAAAGCAGTAAAATGGATTAGTTTTTTTAATTTAGTTTTAAAATATTTTTATAAATAATAAAATAATATTTCCAAAATATGCTTCAATATCTTAAGATATGCAGATTATACAAAACATCTACTAGAGATTTCATGATAAATCTGAATTTATTTATATTTTTTTCAAGTTCCATGAAAAAATATTTGCTATAAATAAAAGGAAAAACGTCACTTTGATTATTCGAACAAGTACTTATTGTTGAATGTGAGAGAGAAAATTTTCTCTCTATAGAAAATGTTCTCTCTATAAATAAAAGGGGGGAGGGGAAATTAATCTGTTTCTAAAGCATAAATTTTTAATACCGTTTGAAATATATTTTCATGTAAAATAAAATACTTGAAGATTTAAAGATCTGGATTCAATGTAATAGAAAAAATAGATAAAATTCCTTGCCTCTATTGAATTCTAATGATTTATGCATATCAAGCATAAGCATGCTGTTCAAGGGCATGTCTAATGACAAATAGAGGTCAAGATTTCTGCTGTGTCATCAACACTCATTGTCACTCTTTAGTATTTAGTGTTGTCTGTAGAGTTGACTGTTCATTTCGACTTTGTTCTGAGTCTGTTTGTACAAGGATAAATTGATCAATATTTAGTGGATCTTTGAGGCAAAGCGAATGAAGGATACTATATAACCGCTTACTTTGAGGTGGGAATGGACTTTTAAAGTACTGTAAATCTGAATATTTTGTTTGTCTAATCATTAAATCAGTTTAATTCGAAATATTTCTGTGTCCTTATATTGCGCACATTTTTATAAAAGAATTATATAAAATAAGTTAAATATTAACATTATTAGTTGTATTTGTGTTTATACAAAATTAGGAAAAAAATTCCCTATATCTTATTATTTTTTGAAAAATTCCATTCAGTTGTATCATCCAAACCATTTTCCCATTAAAATCCATTCGGATTTGATTTTATGATTTTTGTTTCCGATTTTTGAAGTTGTATAAAGTAATTTTAAAAATTGTGAATTATTTATATCACTTTCTTCATTTCTCACATTCACATTCTTCTAGTTTATTTAAAATAAATTGATTTAATATCATAATTATTTTTTTAAATGTGACTTTGAAAAGAAGGATTTTTTCCCACTCTGATATGGGATAGTAATTTGTTCTCAAAGAAACTATCATTACATTAAACAACTGAATAATTTTAATCTCAGAAAAATTAGTGTAAGAGAAAAATTCATTAAAATACTCAATAAATTTTGATATAGCTGAAAATAATTTTCAGAAAAAGAAAGTTAGAATACATATTTCAATCTTCGTTTTTTTTTAAATTATAATTTATCACAATTTTACAGTCTGATTATTAAACTTTATTAGGAAAATCTAATGTTATCTCATATTAAACAAAAAAAAAAAAAAATATGAGAACGATAAAGGATTATAAAAAGAATTGTCATTCGGGACATATATAAACATAAAACTGCATTTCTTCTTCTTATTATTATTTTTTAATAATAATTTTGTGAAAATTTGTGTTCATAAAAGGAAAATGGTTAAAAAATATTTCACTTGTTTCTTTATTATGATTTAATAAGGCTTTAATGTATGGGCATAAAAAATTGATAACAGACTTACCAGTAAGTGTAAAAAAAAAATCACAAACATAAATTCATTCTGTTTTTACACAACATTACATACATTATTTACGCATAAATTCCAAATTTGTTCTATAAAGAATATTTGTTGGATGATTGTTTAAATGTTAAAGTGTTTTTGCGAGAAAAACAATACATGAATTATCATTTAGGTTCATTTTGCAAGAAAAAAAAAATATTTACTTATCTTGAATTTTGTCGAAAATTTTTAAAGACAATGCGAATTAATTAATTAGTTTATTTTTTCAATGAATAATTTTAAATATATATGAAAAATTGATCAAATTTTCTTTGTTAACTATAAATATAGTTCTTGCAGCTGTTTAGGAATATCAACATTGCTAAAAGCTAAATCATAACCATAAAAAAAGAAATGTTTTTTAGAAGAATGTCTATAAAAATATTTAAGGTTGAATATTATTGGACGTTCATTTACTAACAGCAAAATTGAAATTTGTTTTGTTCGAAGGGGATTAGCAGATAAAGCTCATTTACTCCTCCATTAGGATTATTAATTTCTAACTGTTTTGATAAAATTTAGGATTTAAATGCATTATTTTCTATACAATTTATTTATTTATAATTATTATTATTGTTTAACTTTTAATAAGAAGCTTTTATAACTTAATATATGTTAGAGTAAAACATGTATAAAAGTCAGGCTATTATTATGAGCGCTTACCTGTTCCAAATTTTGCACAGTATATTTAAACTGTTTTCAGATAAACATTACAAAACCAGCAAATTTAGATTCTAATTTTTATCAAAATATTTTTAAAAAGAAAAAATTCTGGTTCTGCCAAAAAAAAGCCTCATTTACTGAGCTATTCTGGTGTGTGTGGGGGGGTGGCTTAAACAGTATGATTCTGGCCAGCTTCAGGCTAGTTTTCATGCATGGTAACCAATGGTGGCATGAATGTGTCTAGATTCCGGCTTGCATTCATTAAAGATGTCCATTGATGGCATAAATGTGGCTCGCTTCCGGCTTGTATTCGTTAATGATGCCCATTGATGGCATCAGTGTGTCCGGCTTGTGGCTAGTTTTTATTAAAAATGACCCTTAATGGCATAGCTGTAGCAAGCTTTTATTCATGAATGTCATTAAATGTATAATTGAGGCCAGTTTGCGGCTAAATATCAGTTTTAGATGACCGTTAATGGCGCTTTTGTGGGCAACGTATTGCGCTTGCGACCAATTTTCTTCTGGCCTTATTGTGTCCGTTTAACACCTTTTTTAAAGAGCCGTTACGGCCAATGATAGCGGCCCATATCAGACACTTTTGGCCAAGTCTAACGTTTCCTTCAGTGATTCACAAATTGAGTGTTTGTTGGGTATCAAATGTAGGAAAAATCGTTTCATATCTATTTTTATAGTATTATAATGCTTCGATAATAAAGAAATTGATATGAAGCACTGAGGTCAACAACAACATGCTTTCTTAGGGCATATGAATAAGTAGCATTAATATTTCGTTTATAGTGAAAAATAATTATATCTATATGAAATAAATTGTTTGTAAAGTATTCTAATGATGTTATGAGACTGAAAACAAAAAGTTATCACTAAGCGTGTACTACAGCAGTTATTTATAGATTATGTGTGAGTAGCATTTATAGTTTATTTACAGGGAAGCACAAAAGAATTCTGTTATAAAACGGATTATGATACAGTTTATTGTATATATATATTTTTTTTTAATAATATTCTGTTAGTGTTGGAAAATATCTCTAATCTACGCCTGTTACATGGTCTTTTTGTTCTTGCTTATAAACAAAACAAAATTAGATTTTTTGTCGAAAAGTTATACATTAAATTTGACTTAAAAAATAAAATATTTTAAAAAGATTTGGTCAAAGTCTATGCAATTAAATTTACACATATTGACATATTTTTTGGTTTTATTGATTTCAGATAAAACAATCCAGAAAAACGTCGGTTACCATGGAACGCTACACGCCAAAATGAAAACAAAAACGTGAGTTTTTCAATAAAAGTTAATATTTTTTTTCTAAAAAATAAAGATATGTGTTTTTTAGGCAAAAAGCACCTCTTTGCCTTCGACCGTCCAACTAGTCCTCCATGATTCCATGCGTTTGGAAACATAAAAATAAAATGGGAAACCTACCAATCAACAACTGAAATTGGGTCGGCAGGTGGTTCCCACAAAGATATGGCTTAGCTTATCAGTTGTATTTTAATATGCTAATTGAGTTTTAACTGATCCTGGAATTTCAGGTGTGAACTCGACGCAGTGATCGTTTGTGTAGCCGCTGTCTGCACCACATCATTGACTCACTTGGTTAAAAAATGAATTATGTAAATATATAAGTTTATTCGTTCTTTGTCGCTTTCAAAAGAGATATTTCTTAATTGTATGCTGTTGCTCTTTTATTTGTTTGTTTATTTAATTACATTTCCAAGGTCATTAAGCTCAAGTAGTTTGAGGGTTTTATCAGTACCATAAAATCCATTGTAAAACGCATATCTACAATTTGAAACTGTATTTTTCTATTTTTAGGTATATTTGCCGTACAACGCGCACCCTTTTCTTAACAAAGAAACCTCAAATACGTACGCATGTTATGCTCATATCTTTTGAAGACATTTATTCCAAGGATTTTCATAGGCACTGTAATTGTATACTCAAGTAACTCGCAATATGTGGATGTTAGAAGATTAAAAAAAAAACAATTACAAAAGGTGACCAAATGCGTCATGCGAGGCTGGAAACAGTAGGTAAGAAGACAATAAAAACTTGGAATGTAATTAAACCTGACGTATTTCAAAATTCATTTAAAAGGTGTAGGATATCTGACAATCTAGGAAGAACGGAAGATGATTACTTATTTATGGATCAGAGAGACGGTAATGGTGAATATGAAACAGAATTTCGATGACGTGCTTGAAGATATAGAAGATGTATATGACGAAATTTTCATGCTACCAGATAATGAAAAACTTTAATTCTATAAGGTAATTTAATTTCTTTTAAATAAACAGTATTTACGGTACATGTAGAAGAATTTTTTTATACTCATCTTCTCCTAATTTTTAAATCTATCATTTTTATATATTGCGTATAACTCGCACCCGTAAATTTCAATCTTATTTTTGATATTAAAGGCGCGCGTTATACTCCGGATTTTACGTTAATTAAGATAGAACTTTTTTTGTTGTCTGAAAATAATATTTGGAAAAAAAAATAGCTACTTAAATATTGCCTGGGAAAGGTGATAAATTGCCAAAAATGGTTGACACTTGCCAACCTTGTTTATCGTAGCACTCACGCTCAAAATATTAATTTTACAGATATTTATTACAGATACATTACTTTTTAAAAAATGGTTAATAATATTAATTTAGTACCAAAATTAATAACTGGTAAATAATATAATTAATAAGAAAGAATTAGAAATAAAATAAGAAATGATCTATGTACCATTAATTCTAAAACATTAATTTACTACTAACTGCAACTACTACTAACTTTACTTTAAACTGCATTTACTAAATGCATAGCATTAGGTTTACAGTTCATAACAGCAAAATATATCATTGTAACACGATACATAGTGTATAGAGTATACATACATGTACAGAATATAAATAGAGTATATTAGTATGGTATTTTATCATATAAATAATTGCTAGTCGATAAAAGAACTTCAGGTGACATTTTGTTTCCCGGTGGGAATATTTCTGCAATAGCCTTTAATTTCGGATCGAAAACATTTTTTTTCTTGTTTACTATGTAGAAAATAAGGGTTATTGTATTTAGTATTATTGGCGCAATGATTGGCAGATGAATCTGACCTAACTCGGATAAATAGCGAATACCGAAAAATATCTGGTGTTTCAAAAGTCGGAGAAAAAAATAAAACACGTTAAAAAAAACTAAGAATTAAGGGATTCGCTATTTGTAGTCAACGTATTACTGGATTTTGTATGGCATGAAAAATATTTTTCGAAGCTTTCTCGACAGTTGGGAACGTTGGTGTAGGCCATGTAGTCGTAACACTCAGTAAAAAAAAAAGTTAAACGTTTGATATATGAAAATTTAACACAACGACAAACAAAAATACACATTAAGGGGATTCCCCCGTGTGGCGGTCTGTATTTTAATCATTTTTTGAGAGTTTTCTTTTACGACAAATGAAAAAATAGAACTTTGAATTTTTTATATCCATTTATTGCAATTTCAAGAACATGTAAAAGAAATTTCAAGCAAAAATCTTTATTAGAACGTAAGTTACACCACTCTGAAGACACATGCCTCCAAATAAAAGACGCTCACTTCCTCCACGATTTCGGCTGATTGGCTTATCTGAAAGAAAAAAAAAACAACGTTTAAATTTTGTAAGCCTAAATGCATAGAATGAACTAGAATCATTTGAAAATATTGAAAATTGCGTTTTTGGCAGACTTCTGAAAGAAAAATTTCAAATTTCATGATTTTTTTTTTCGTTACGAAAAAAAAAAAAAAAAAAAAAAAAAATAGAATTTCGGAATTTTCCGATGATCCTAGTTCAGTCCGTGAGTCTACATGTGCTGAGTTTACTCTATAATTCTGTCAAACCGTTCTCGAAATAAGATGGAAGAAAGTTTGAAAACAAGTTTTGATAAAAACGCGTTTAAAATTTCAAGTACTGTTAAAACGATGAAAATATCAACTTACCATCTATCTGCAATGCCTGATATATAATAGAGCATTCCGCTCTTCCCCTATTAATTTTTCCCCCTGTTAATATAATATAAATGTGCCAATTTCCATTTTTGATTCGAGAAAAATAAAGAATTTGTTGCACATCTTTATCTTTTCCACTGTACAGTTCTTTTGTACTTTTTTATACCTTTCTTCTGAACGTTAATTTAATTTCATGGTTGTTGCTTTACTTGATTAGAGTAAGAAGTTTTCTACTCTTTCATACGTTTAGTTTTTGTAAAAGAAAGTTATATCGAAAATAATGCAGAAAATCTTTGTTTCGATTGCTGCATTGTATTATATAATCTGAATAAAAATAAGGATATTTTGTTACATTTCTAAGGAACAAAATAGCCCTATATCTGCATTTTGGACTTTTTAATCACCTTTGGCGCACTATTAAAGAAGAAAATATACGCAAAATGGATATTTGTACAAAATATTTGCATCTACCGAATTTCGCCTTTTTTCTTATTTTCATTAATAAATCTTGATTTTCAATTTTTTTCTTAAGTGAACTCATGATGTTAAAAGTAATACAAAATAATTTGCTCTATCCTATTTAGAAAGCAATGTGAAACAGTCGAAGCTAAATATTTTTTAATATGGTTATTTCCTGGATCATTTACCTAAGAGTAACATTTATCCTAATAAAAAAAATTTTATACGAAAAATTTGGAACTACAAAAGACTTTTCTGTTACAGATAGAATCACAATACATTTCTTTACACTGTTCTTATATGAATTGTGAGATTTCATGAACAGTAATTTTTGTTATATATATAAACTCGGTTTATGGCGTCGAAGGATCTACAAGAGTCTTTTTCCGTTTTTTCCGGTCAAGGGTCCATTTGGATATAATATGTATTAATAAACAAATATGTATTTTATATTCTAACTATACTTAATTTGCCCTCTATAGGTAAATTTAGATAGATTAAGAAATAACGAAACATTTTGTAGGTTTATTAATAATTTATTTTACCGAATTTCATGATTTGCAGAATACTCTGATAAGCTCTTATTCGCATCAGATACACTGCAAATAGAGGCGTCTTAAATTCAGACACATATGTGACTGAAAAAGAAATTCAGACACTTAAGTGTCTGAATATGAAATTTCAGACATCATAAGTGTCTGAATTTAAGACCCTTAAGTGTCTTACTGTGATCATGGTATAAATGAACTGAGAAAAATGTCTGAATAATGATCATGTGTCTGAAATTAAGACATGTAGAAATTCAGACACTTATATGTCTGAATGTAATACAATTGTATCATATGTATGATGAAACGACGATTGTATATGAGGACCCTGCGGCTAAAGAATATAAGTGAAAAAATTTAGATTTGGAATAAATTGAATTTAACGATTAACATCAATAGTAAGTGACTGACTTAAAATATGAAGCTGTTGCTAATTTCATAGCGGTCTTTCAATTCTTATTTCAATAACTGTGGAAGGAAAGTGAAGTACAATATATTTTTTAAATTTTAAGTACAGATTAAAGAGGTTAAGTAGTTTATAGAGCTTAAGTAGTTGACCTCCAGAATGCAACACATAATTAGGAAATCTCTTATATTTTGCGTTTTAGTTTAGCAAACAAGGCAGGGGACTTCAGGCACATCTGTCCAACGTTTCCCCTCCCTATATTTTTCTTCTGAGAGCAATCATAAAAGAAATAGCCTTATTTCCAGATAGCCTGTATACTGATCTCAGTTTTTTCAATTTTGTCACTTATAGCCTTTCGCTTCTGGTGTCCTCATATGAAATTGTATCGCAATATATCTGACAGCACCGTCAGAAAACGTTTTCGAATGGATGAAATGCTTTGCCATCCACTAAATTTGGTATTAGTGTATAAAATAAGCAACTTAATTTGACCATGGGGACGTCTGCCAAAATTGTAAATGCCCGTTTACTAACTTTCGAACTAAATTATTTTTAGTGCAAAAGTACAAGCTAAAGAAACTTTTCCCAAAATATAAATTTCTCAAAAACTACTTCCACTCATAGGTATGCTCATGGCTCACTCATAGGCCGTTCCCTAAATACAAAGAGATATAATTGTTCTTAGAAAAAAATGTAGAAAGAGGAGAGGATGGACAGATGTGTCTGGAGTCCCCTACCTAGTTCGCCTAACTAAAACGCAAAATATAAATATGAAATAAGCTAAACCAAGAATCTTTTGTGAGAACACCTTGTACAAGATAATTTTTATATAAAAGGAATATAAAAAAATTAACAAGTAAGAAGTATTAAATATTAAATAGATGTATAAAAATAAATTTCTAACAATATTTTTCAAAATGCAGAACATTTCTTTCCCTCTAGTGGAAGGTAAGGGGTGCCCTTCTGAACACCCCTCATCTAAGATAAATTTTAAATATACGAACGTCAAAAGGAAATATTTAAAAATTGATTTCTATTAGTGGTTTAGGAAGAGAGGGGGGGGGGGCGGTGCTCCTCTTACGAAAATTTCTGAGTTCTTTTTTCTCTTAGTGTTCAATTATGTAATCATTTCGAAGAATAAATGTTATTTTTTTAACTAGCGTTACGACGATTTTTTTAATTTATAATATGTTTTTTACCCTCTTACTGAAAGAATAAAATCTGTAATAATTATATTCATATAATTTATAAGTGTAAACATTGCGAAAAACGCCAAATAAAGAAAATAAAATGCTTCTGATTTCTTCTTATACAACGTTCCACTTTTCCCGCTGATAAAAAAAAAAAAAGTTTTAACAACTTATCATACTGTAACCCGTAGACTGACGTAATGAATAAAGCCATCTGTTTCCAATGGAAATGCTGACTCGCAGCTTTTTTTTACTTTGAGAAGCGAATCTGTGTTGTGAGTCCGGAGTCCGTTGTCGTATTCAAATTTAAACGTTCTTCAACAGTTCGCGTCTTTGACCGGTCCGGATTTTTTACTGTGAAAAATGTTGTCATTATGTTATTACTGCGGCTGCGTTATTAGTGGAAGCGTTATATTTAGAAGTTTCTTGCATTCTGGATGGCTGGAGGGATCTTATGTGCTTCATATATGGATATAACGACTGAAATTACATCCGGATAACTCTACAAATAGTTCCCAACAGAGACAGTATTACTTTTCATTGCTTTTCGTCAAGAATATAGTTACTCATCTCGTTAAACAAGAAAACTAACCCCAGACCTACAAACTAGTCCCGCGGGCTCTGTTTTCAGAATGGAAAATTTCCATTATTTTAACAGGGCTAGCAGGATATAGGAAGGGGTTTTCTTCCAAAAAGAAGCAAGTTTTTGTCTCTCTTTCACTATGACAGTTATTTTAAATCAAGTCATATCGATATCAGTAAGTGTTTTTGATATTTTGTTTACAGTACCACATAAAATGTTGCATGAAATATAACTTATGTTTGAATTTGTTTGCGAAAAAAAAAACAGCTAATTCTAGAAATATATATTTTTACATACTTGTAATTCTAGAACTGCAGGTCCAGAATTATATATTATATTTTTTGTGTGAGTGTAGGCTAATTTGATTATGTAAAAACATCAGTAATATTATGTAAAAAATTGGTTAACTTAGAATGTCTATAAAAATAAAGCAAAAACGTAAAATTGTCGAAACTTTTGTTGAAGAAGAAATACTTTGTTTGGATTTAAAAGAAGTAAAAAAAAAAAAAAAGGTTGTTTTTTAAAAGGTTAATTTAGCGTTTTGATGAACATGTTGAATTCCTTGTAACGTTTTCTATCGCAGTTATAACCACATTTTATTTTAAACTTACTTTTAAATTAATTGTTTGTTCGCTATGAAGGATGTGCAATTCACTCGAAGTTTAATATTTGATAAAAATTGGAACATTAACAAACATCTATCGTGATTTATTTTTTATATAATTAGAGATGTATAATTTTCGAGGAAAACCTTTTTAGCCAAAAATCTGTTTTTGGCAAAATTGATTTGTGTTTTGAAATCCGATTTGTCAAAACTTTTTTGTGTCACCTTAAATATATATATAGATATATATTCTGCATGATATTATTTGGTTTCAAAGCAATTTTTAATTATATGGCACACCCGTATATTCTCTAAACTATACAGTTGAAAGGAAAATATTACTGCAATTTTGTGATTATTATATGTAAAATCAGTTTTCGAAATTTTCCTTTTTTAATAGCACATTGTATAGAATATAAATTATTTACAGCTATAATTCCATTTCCTCAAAAAAAAAAAAAAAAAATCATTATTTACTTTGATTTTTTTGTTCAAAATTTTAAATTTTGGATTTGCAAAACATGAGAAATTGAAAACTAAGCTTATTTTATTTTAAGGCTGTTCTCAAATCCAAAAGGGCAACTTTATGACGCAAGTTTTAATTTATTTTTGTTGGGAAATGAATGAAACTGGCTGGTGTTGTTCAGAAACTATGTTATCGAACTGTTTTCTCCGTTTTTTTTTTTTTTTTTTTTTTCTTTCAAACGCAACAGGTCTTTCAGAAAATAGTGTCCAAGTGGGCGTTTTGAATCGAATTTCTGCGTGAAAGAAGAATAACCACTCAAGAAAGGGCGAAAAACGTGTTTGTCATGTGATCAAAATCGCTTATAACTCAATAGGTAATTTATGGATCAAAGAATGGAAAACACAGTTCGATTCCATGCTCAGGCTTTCCAATTTTATACCTTTCCGTTAAAAAATGAATTTGTAAATGTGTCAAAACGTTTTGTGCTTGTTGAGCAGAGCAGTTGAGAACAGCTTTAAGTTAAAAGGTTATTACAAGTTTAAAATGGAAATTAGAAAACAGCTAGAGTTTTGTATATTTCCATGCATAACTACATTTCGCACAAAAAATTGCGGTTTTCCTCAAAGTTCATTTATACAAACAAGGCAAAAAAAAAATGTATATTTAGGCAAAATAGGTTTTGAAACTAGAAGTGACTTTTCCTGTATGTTATTATATATGTGTGTGTGTGTGAACATGAAAACAAATCATAGAAGCATTAAAATGAAGCTATCGTGAAATTCTGAATATTTTATAATTAAATTCTCAACTTTTCTTATGGTAAATAAACCCCTCTTAAAAAAAAAAAAAAAAAAAAAAATCGAATTTACTCTTTAAATGAAGAGTTTCATACTCAATTTTTTTAAATATTGGGTTCTCATATACTGCAAATTTTGGGGGATTTAGTATTAGATTTTATTTAACACGGAAATAAAAATGCAAAAAATGCTTAAACTGGGAATTGCACTGGGAATATGTTATTTAAATAGGAAAAAATTGAACTACAAAGCAGGGATGGAATTCTTTCTGAAGGAGTGAATTCTTTTTTATAAATGGGAATAATTTGTTACCATAAAGCGGAGCTGATTACAGCATGGGCAAACTGGGCTGTTTCTATGGGCCTTTAGCTTTACGGGCCCCTAAATTCTGTATAAAATTTCCATAAAGCTGATATTTTAGGTTTGTTTTGATCTTATGCTTATTTTAATAAATATTTTGTACTTTTAGAACATGATTAGGTTAAAGAAAATGATATATTTATCCAAATATGTATTTGACGGCATCGAATAGGCTTCATTTTTTTTTTTCCTTTTGTAACAGTATACGAAGGCAGTGGGGGAAGAGGGCGAATGAATACTAGGTCTTCGGACTAGAATTAATCCGAAGTTCACTAAAAGTAATAAACATTTTTGATGCCGTAGGGAATATATATCACATAAATGCATATTTATATATATATATATACATATAATTATCCTATTCTAAAACTACAAAATACTGATTACAATCCTCATAAGGTCAAAACTGATTTAAAATATCAGCTTTATTGTATCCAATTGTATATAATAATATGTATATAATAATAATTGTATATAATAATAGGTATCCAATTTGGGGTAGAAGCACCCCATTTTTCCCACGCTGCAATCAGCTCTGCTTTATGGTAACAAAGTATTCCCATTTATAAAAAATGATTCAATGTGGTCAAACATGGTTGCGTATATGGCTTAGAAAGAAAAGTGGTCAAATATGGCTTCATATTGGCCAAAAAAAAAGGGGGAGGGTTCAAAGATGGCCGCAATTAAGACATATGAAATGTCTGAAATTCAGACGTAAGAAGTGTCTGAAAAATTTAAGACATTTTAAAACGTCTTAAAATTGAACACTCTTGTTTCAGACACTTAAGTGTCTGAAATTCAGACACAAGAAGTGTCTGAAAATTTTAAGACATTTTAAAACGTCTGAAAATTGAACACTGCGTTTCAGACACTTAAATGTCTGAATTTCAGACATTTCAGTTTACAGTGTACAGTCATTCTGAGATCGTTACCATCATATCTCACGGGACCTATCATTATATATGCGCGATGCATGTGTTTGCAGTTTATTTCTAGAATTAGTCAGTATACCCAAACTACCCTATATTAAAAAAAAGAATTATATGCTAAATAAAGCTATTAAATATTAAAATTGTAAGTCAAATTATTGCATATAAATATACTGTAAACATATGTAAATGAGAAAGCTGTAGACGATGTGGTTTCGTAATAATGCGCTATTGAAATACAGTCGTGGAAAAAAAAGTAAACACCCCCTACTAACTCCTCAACAAATTATCGTAGAAGAAAGTGACTGGTACAGAACGATTGAAAATAAAGTCTACTTTTAAATGATGTATATAAAATTTGCTTAGGGGGGCACCTACATATTAAAACGAACCCTAACTTTGCTTTTTTCAATAGCAGTACCCAATTCTGACAGCATAAATGAACTCTACACCCTTCAATTAGCCAAAAAACGAATTTTTATGCAATTCGTACCATAAGTTTTCGAGAAATTAATTATTTTAAAACGAGCGTATTTTAAGGGCTGTATCCAAATTGAAGTTCCGTACTGGATTGTTAACCCAGAGAGCCGCTTCCTTGATCAAGGCACCTTAAGCGCCACTCAAGGAGTCAATGAAGCTATGTTAGATTACAGTACGGCAGAATAAATTTTAAAATGTCTACTCACTTCCATCATAGACGGCCCCTTAAACCATCATTTTGCCGTTTTTTAAGCTTAATTTGAAAACTACTTGGAAGAAAAATGTGAAATTTTTGAATTTCCATAAAGCAGGACTTAATAAATCTAAATCCATCCAAAAAATTGTAGGTTGCAATTCATAATTTTTTCGAATATTAATTTCATAATTCATAATTCATATCATAAAATTATAAAATTTGCAAATTCAGCTTATTTATGTTTGGGTATATTAGTATTATTACCACAAAAAAATAGCACATTAGGAGCATAAATTCGAGAGATATAAATAAAAATATGAAAATATAATTTAACATTAGAAGCACTAAATTTTGAATGTTTATAATTCAAAAACTTATCATTCAAATGACTTGAAATTTGGTGTCTAGGCATAGTTTGAACCGAAGATTTGAAATATCTCGTTAAAATTGGGCATTGCTATTGAAATAAATGAAGTTAGGATTCGTTTTAATATGTAGATGACCCCTAAGAAAATTTTATATACATCATTTAAAAGTAGACTTTATTTCCAATCGTTCGGTACTAGTCACGTTCTTCTATGATGATTTGTTGAGGAGTTAGCAGGGGGTGTTTACTTTTTTTTTCCCCACGACTGTACATACTTCTGCTCACTGACTTGTAATAAAAATCCAGTTGAACTTATTCTCTACAGGAAACCTTGATTATCTAAAATATTTTTCACACTGAATCAACTAGAAATATGATATAACCATACAATTAAATCTATACATTATATTATTAAATCTATTATACCATTTATCTCAAATAATTCAAAAAAGCTAATGTTAGGTTTTATAAAACTAAATTACAATTATACTCAAATTACCCCGTTATACACAATTTACCTCGTCAGTGGATATCATTTTATATAATTTCAGATAACAAGAAAAGCACCATATAATATTTTGATTCTGTGAAGCAAATAAGAAAATTAAAAGTGAAAATTAAAAAAAAAAAAAAAAAGAAATATCAAATTATACGTACCTATTTTATTCTAAAGTGAGCTACAAAATCACATAAAATAAATGCAGAAAGAAACAATGATTAAGGGAAATAAATAGTAATGACTTTTGGCTTCTTGTTTCCAACATAAAATACAGAGATATATTTCTGAATTCAAGAAGTAAAATATTATTTAGTTTTTTTGTCAGTCTCGCTTAGATAATTGCTTTTTTCACTTTGGTATTGTGTGCTATAATTTTATGGTAGTTTCGCTAGTTGATTAAGGCTCAAGATAATACGCAGTGTCTTATATTACTGATTCCATAAATATATTTATTCTGTGTGAAAAAAGACGAAACTTTGCTGTTTTGTTTTTCATTACAGTGCATTACACTTCCAGTCATTTTTATTACAGTTTATTTTTCACTACAGTGTTTTTTACAGTCTAGCCCACACTTAAAAAATAAAGCTTTTTAATCTGCGAAAATATAAGATAGTTCGTACGAAAATATATAACAATCTCTTCCGAATTGTCCAGGATTCAGAAAATTGTTTTTATTATTAGAAACGTCAGAATAGGAATATTTTCGAGAGTTAAAGAAGTATTTATAAAAACAAAATTTCTTTTGTTGCAACTGATTTTCAGAAATGTTTTCGAGTTTATTTATATAATGTATTAATCCGTTTTCTTTAACCTTTAACTAATGTCACGCGGTCTCCCAGACCCCGCGACTCCCAGCTGTAAACACTTTTACAGATTTTTACTTTTCTGTACTGAAGTTAAATAATACGAATAAAAAACTTTTTTCATGCAATTTAATTCACATGCTCTTAAGAGAAGTACAACGGTATTGTTAGGGCAAAATTTAAGTAAATTCAACCATTTTAATTATTTTTTTTATTCGTTTTATTCGAAGGGTCTGAGAGACTGGATCACATCAGTTGTGTGACAAATTTTAGTCACATCAGTTAAAGGTTAACCAGAACTTCTGTTCTTCGGATGCTAACCATTCTCAATGCTTATACATTATCAGATGCGTACCTGAATTTATACGTGCAAGAGTAACAAAATAACATTAATATGAATATTACCCTTAATATTTTTAATTTATCCTGTGTCTGTAAAAAAAAGTTTTTAGGCGCATAAGTAATTACATAAATACGTAGCTCCTATAGTGGTCGTCTAATCCTCTATCTGTCCGTCCGTCCGCATATAACAGCGCAAAAACTACCGAACCGAATCTTTTGAAATTTAAAATATGTAACTGCTGCATAATTTTGTTGAGTCATTTC
This sequence comes from Maratus speciosus, assembly GCA_963932465.1. Classification (NCBI taxonomy): domain Eukaryota; kingdom Metazoa; phylum Arthropoda; class Arachnida; order Araneae; family Salticidae; genus Maratus; species Maratus speciosus. Next base: position 103,752,327 of record OZ010795.1, on the reverse strand, counting down.
AAATCTTATGAAAATCGGATGTATAGTTCAATTACAGGGACAGTCAGAAGTATTTTGTTATATTACGACCAATGGGAAAAAATAGATTCAGATGCATTTCAAGGTTATTACACCATTTCGAACATAATGAAATTGATGTACATTTATGAAGTGCACTAAAATATATTTTTTTTTCAGAATATGCAGTACAAAGGATATTTATTATTCATTTACAGCGTCGCACAAAAGTATTCCGTTACATAACATACGTTTGTAACAGTAACTTGCTTAATTAATTTCTGAATAATAAAAAAGAAAAACATGGCATTTACAAGTGTAACTGGCGTAACTTTTACTGCGTAACTGACGTAACATTATGACTTTACAAAGCGCATAATGGTACATAACTTAGTTTGTAAACAGTAATTTACAATGCCTTTTTATTAGGATTTTATTATAGAATATTAAAATATTAAGTTCTCCAATCATATCATTAAATTAAACATATTATAAGTTTTATACCCCCCCCCTCAAAATAATGATTTTCTCTGTAATTTCCCATAAAGAACGCTTTTTGTATTGGAGGGATGGAACATGGAAATGGTTATTGCATTTTTTTGTTCGTGGTTATAATTTATATTCCCAGATTAAGAAATATTTGTATTCTCTTACATTCAAGAGGGTATTATTTGAAATAAAGTATTGTAACAGATAGTGGAGTGAGATAAATTCCAACGTGGTGCACATATTCTTCATAACGCACTATTGTTTATGCTTGCGTTTATGTTAGTGAGAGAGTTTGTTGTCTGCGCAGAAAAAAAAAATAGCTCTTTAAGGGAACAGTATACCTTTTCAACAATTTTGTTTATTTTGAAAAATATAGTTCAAGTGGGGAACTCACTGCATTCTGATGTTCAACAAAAAGTACATTTTGAAAAAAAATTAACTGCATATTTAATTAAAAATTTTAAAAGTTTTTAAAAATTCTTACTATTTTTTTAAATATAGATATTTTGTCAATTTTTTTAAAGATTTTAAAATGTGTCACTTTAAAGAAAATAACTGCATATTTAATAAAAAATTTTAAAAAGTTTAAAAAAATTCATTTTTATAAAATTCGTACACTGTAAAAAAAAAAAATAATGCCAGTTTTCCGGTAGGAATCGGAGAAATAGTTGCCCTTATCGTTCCGGAATTAATTCCAACCCACCTCGGAGTAAAATCCGTAAAATCGGAATAAAATCCATAAAATACCGTATTACTGACTATTTCCTTACTAGCCGCCTCTGGCGACCAGTTTGGTCTCCTTTAAATGTATGCTATGCATTGCAACATGTTACTTTTATTCATAATTTAACTTATATGCTTAATTCTGCACCAAATCGAGAGATTCTGATAGAGAACTCAAGTACACTTCGCGATCATCGCAGCATTTCGATATTTTTAGTTGTATTTTTTTTTTCGGAAAACCGCTAGTTCACTTAGACATTTATGCTTCTTGTTCGTTTGCTTATCAGTTGAAATACGTTCACTAATGAGAAGATTCTTTAATCCTATTAAGTAATCTTCCGTAATTGGGTCCCTAGCCAATTGGCATATTTTAGCTAATAGGATTTAGTCAATGATATTTTTTGTGAAAAGCCCTTAATAATACCCACATTTACATTAAGACAATATTGTTAATAATATATTTTTAAAGTTGTTCTCTATCATCCCGTCGATCACTTCCTATGAAAAAAAAAAAACTATCGCCAAACGCCCAATAAAATAAATGGACACCTACAGTTAAAACGGTTGAAACTGATCTATTGTACTAATGCATCATCATATTTTTTGAATGTTTGTACTCTTTTAATATCATGACGTCTGCGTTTAATGATGTAATTGATATTTTAATTAGAGAAAAACTAATAAATCCGTAAAACATCATTAAAAATAAGGATAAATATCGAATTAAAAATCACTTCATGACGTAACAAACACGTGAACGAATCTGACGTTAAGATCATTCATTTTTGTTAAGTGTTTAATTATTGTTTTGTGTTATTTTAGATTGCTTCAATATTAGTTAACATTTTTAATGCTCTTATTTAATAAAAGTATATTAAATCAGTGTTTTGAATGCGATATTGACAAAGGTAAATATGATTGGCTATTAACAATAATCTACGGTGATCTATCCTCATGGCAGGGATAGTACATAAACATCAAACTATTTGACTATACGATTTGAAATGTCATTCATTAAATATTATTACATGAGTTGAGTTTGTTTTTGACGAAAATGTCGTGAAAGAAGTTGAATTGTATGGCAGTTTACCTAACAGAATGAGATGCTGAACTTTAATTGGCTTAAAGGCGTGAATTATTTTTGCACAAAATTCATTGTTGCAGAGCTTGCTGTGTGAATGATTACCTCCATAAATTAATATTTTTTTCGCTCAATGAAGAACGAATCTTTTGTGTTTACTTTGGTGGAAACAGATATTAGACTGTCAATGTCATTTCAATTGAAGTTATCTCAGATTTGAATACGATCTTTCTAAAAGTGTAACTTTTATGCAGTTATCATGTTGCAATTATCATGTTGCAAACTGTTGATGGCAGCCAAATGCTTTGCGCTTTATAATAATAACCTATATAATATTTGGCGACTTATCACCTGCGCCTGGCTAATATTAAAGTGCTGAATTGGCCGCTTGGCTTATTAAAAGTGAAGCGGGTAGCCCGGAACTAATGATGACAGTCACATGACTTAAGCTTTTATTATATAGATTTTTACGGATTTTATTCCAAGCTGGGTCGGAAATTATTTCGGTACGATAAAGGCAACTATTTTTCCGATTCCTACTGGAAAACTGGCAGTATTTGTTTTTACAGTGTACTACTTTTTAAAATATTGGTATTTTTGTCAATTTTTTAAAAATTTTAAAATGCGTATTACATATGAATGCGCATGAATTTTTAGATACATCTAATATTATATTTAATATAATTTTTTTACTGATATATATACACTGTAAAAAAACAAATCCGACCAGTTTTCCTGTCAGAATCGGAAAATTAATTGCCCTTATCGTACCGGAAAAATTTTCGACCCAGATCGGAATAAAATCCGTAAAAAAAAGGAAATAGTCAATAAAACGTTATTTTACGGATTTTATTCCGATTTTACGGATTTTACTCCGAACTGGGTCGGAAATATTTCCGGTACGATAAGGGCAACTATTTTTCCGATTCCTACCGGAAAACTGGCATTACTTTTTTTTACAGTGTAGTGTAAAACGATGAAATCAAACATATCTGCATATACTTAACTTTAAAAAAAAATAACAAAAAAACTAAAGGCTAATTCCTTGCGCAGAATTATCACATATGTCATAAAGAATATGTGCAAAAAAGTTTAAATCTCTACTTCAAATACTAAAAAAAAAAAAAAAACCTTTGCATTTTTAATACATGAAGGTGTAAAAAATATGAGAATAGAGAGAAAGCCATTTAAAATTTTCATTTGAGCAGGCAATTGTACTGGGTGTGCTAACAAATTTTACAATATCTCGCGATATAATTGCCGAATGTGTAAAAATGAAGTGTCAAAATATTCACAATTAAACAGGCTTTCATTTAATGTTGTTTAAAAAAATCTATTTTTGATCAATTTTGAGGTAAACTGTCCCCTTTAACCCCTTAACTGTGTGGCCCGAACTGGATTCGGGCAAGAACACTTTGCTTGCTTCGTTATTAAAAGCATTTTGATACCACTAATTTGTAACTGTAAATTTATCTTTATTGATTGTCAGATATTTTTTGATTAAGTAAGGTAAATATTTTAGTATGGAACAGTGGTTTCCAGCCCATTTTTAATTTTTTTTTTAAGAAAACAAATGTCACTGTTAAGGGGTTAAGGACGAAGAAAGGCTTACCATCACTAGAATTTGAAGCTTCAATTTAAAGGAAACTTCTGATATAGCAGGCATTATCATCTCTGATCCATTAAAAGTTAGCCAAAAACACGTATCGATGATATTGAATAGCATTTAAGAAGTTTGTACAGAGGGTGGCAACACACTATAGTAATAGTTAGGATTTTTATGCTACAGCTGTAACATTTATTGTACAGACGATAAATTTTGTCTTGACGATCCTGCGCAAGACGTTAGATGATAAGACATTTGAAACATTACCTTCTTGGCCATCCAATATTTAACAACTAAGAAAGCAATTTTTTGAAGTTGAAGATTCTGCTTTATTTTCCCGTGTATTTTATGTTTCAGTTTTGTGTAGTAGGCTTTTCTCTCCTCCATTAGTTGTAAATTTCTTTTTTAGATATCAAATCTTGTTTTAAGGGGTCTTGTACCTTTTAAACGCGTCGAAAATTAACGAAAAACTTCAAAGTTTGAATTAGTCTATCTTCAAAACCTTTCTCTGTATCAACATGAAATTTTGGATATTGTTTAAACAGATTATACTTTTAATATTCTACCGTTAGAAATTTATTAGCCTTTTACAGAATTTGTGTATTGTTGAAATCAAAATAGGTTTTTTTTTTTTTTTTTTTTTTTTTTTTTCTCCAGAAGTCATTGCGCGCATGATATCTTGAGAATGTATGTCTGAATGAATAAATGTATGGATTGTCATGAAGTTTGGTAAAGATACTAAACAAATATATGTGTTTTATATGAACTACTTTTAAGTATTTACAATGGTAATATTTTTAGTTATGACTATTTTTATTCATTAAAAATACAAAAATTTTATTTTTTTTTTACAAAAAGATTTTGTTTATATTGTTAATTAAATAATTTTCACCTAACAGTAGTTCATTTTAAACCCACATATATGTTTAGTATCTTTACCAAACTTCATGACAATCTATACATACTTTCTCAAGATATCATGCGCGCAATGACTTATGGAGTAAAAAAAAAAAAAAAAGAGCTATTTTGATTTCAACAATACACAAATTCTGTAAAAGACTGATAAATTTCTAATGACAGAATATTACAAAGCACAATCTGTTTAATCCATATACAAAATTTCATGTTTATAAATAAAAAGGTTTTGAAGATAGACTAATTCAAACTTTGAATTTTTTCGTTAAATTTCATCGCGTTTAAAAGGTACTAGACCCCTTAAGGGAATCATGAGATTTAATTCACTCATACCTATTACCATCTAATATAGCGTTTCAAACATCTGAAGATGAAGATTTACTTTTTTGAGTATTTTATCTTTCAGTCTTTGACCTTAACTTATTCAAATGTAAAAGGAATGAAACAAAAAACGAATAGTTTTAAACTCTTTAGAATTAAAATAAATAATTAAAAATAGTTATTCAATTAAGACCACATTTAAAAAAAAGCAACCGTAATTGTTCATCATAAATATCAACATTCGATTAAAGTACAGATAACATTTGTAAAGTTAAATATAAAATAGCTGATATCGGTGAATTTTCCCCTTAGGAGCTACAGAAGAGATTTAAATACTTTTCTATGGCTTTATCAGAATTTAAATTATGAGTGGATCATTAGGCGAGAAATTAGAATAAATAATACAATAGCTATGCAAAGCTGAATTTTTTTTTCCAGGATTTATGATTTTTTTTTTTAAATTAATGTAACTATTGAGGTTTTTGGGGGAGGAGCTGTTCTTGTTGTTTTAAAATGATTAATTTATAGTTTAATGTCTGCCAAAATTATTAAAACAATTTTTGAAATCGTTTCATTAGCTCTCGAGAAAGAGATACAGTCGTAAAAAAGAGAACATCCCATACTATTTTCTTACCACGTGAGAAGAACTATTCGACGAAGATTCTGTTTATGTTATAAATAGGAAAGCAATTTTTAAGAGGTTGTTTGTTGCATATCACAAATTACATCAACTTTGACCACCTACCTTAAACACCTAATTTTGACACATATTTTTTTTTCAGTTTTACTGATCAACACAATTCAGAAACTGGTATAGTTTCTTTTTTTTCTGATATCTTCGTATAGAAGAAACGTTCCAGGGTTTTATTCATAACTTTCAGAAAATAAAATGAACATTGTTTCTACCGGTGTTGAACGACTTCTTTCTTTTAAAAGACTTCGATTTACGGTTTTGCATTTGTGATTTTTAGATTTTAAAAATTGCAAATGATTTTTGGTACACTGAAGACTCTTTTATGCTTATTAGATTCAAAAACTACGTGCAAAATAAGCATAAATCAAAATTTTTAAAAAGTGTCATTTGACACCGGTATAAATTGTGTTAAAGTATTTCAACGAAAAGTATAAAAGCATTTAATTAGTCGCTAGTAAAAGTATACGCAAAAATTTTAAACATTTAATAAACATATTTTACTTATATAAAAAAAAAATCCGCAAAATTATTCCGGTAAATGTCATTGATTTTTGTTTTCGTCAATGTTTTGATACTACCCAGGTAAAAAAGTCAGCAAGAAACCTTAAAAAAAAATCTTCAGGGAAACTGAAGGTATTTGGAACTAAAATTACCTTCAGCTTACCTTTAGGTAAAAAACATGTATTTTCCCTTAACCTTCTGAGTTCCAAATACCTGCTGTTTTCCTTCAGGTAAAAAACCTGTTATTTCCCTTCACCGATTTTGGCAGAAATATCTGCAGTTTTCCTTTAGGTATAAAAGCTGTATCTTCTCTTTACATTATATCGTTGCACCTGCATGCGGACAGCCTTCTGTGCAAATTAGCATCAGATCAATGCATAATAATGATTACATATCCAGTTCGACATTGATTTGATACATATTAATAAACTAAACATATTAATAAAACATATATACATATTAATAAAAAAAACTTCAAATACTCAAATGGAATTAAAAATTTGTGAAGTTGGTTGATTTAACATTAGCTTTTGGGGGTATCATGTCATGGCTTTGTATAGGCTCGTTTCTGGAAATCAACTATGCTTATAATAAATTAATTGCATGAATAGTGTTGGCAAAATTTAGAAAAGTGCCCCTTCTGTGCAGCAAAGTGGGGGGGGGGCATTGAATGTGCATAACATGAATAAGTGGTCACATGCCTTTCGAAAGATATATCACATGAGGGGTGTCAGCAAAATTTAGAAAAGTGTCCCGGGGAGGGGGGGGAAAGCACCAAAGGTGCGTAACATGAATAAGTGGTAACAGGACTTTCGAACGATATGTCACATGATGTGTCAGCAAAATTTAGAAAAGTGCCCCCCTCCCGGGGGGGGGGGGGGCAAAGTAGGGGGCAGGGGCATTAGAGGTGCATAACATGAATAAGTGGTCAAAGGCCTTTTGAGCGATATGTCACATGACGGGTGTTGGCAAAATTTAGAAAAATGCCCCCGAGGGGGGGCAATAGAGGTGCATAACATGAATAAGTGGTCACAGGTCTTTCCAACAATATGTGACATGAGGGGTGTCAGCAAAATTTAGAAAAGTGCCCCCCGGGGGGCAAAGTGGGTGGAGGGTCATTAGAGGTGCATAACATGAATAAGTGGTCACAGGCCTTTTGAACGATATGTCACATCAGGGATGTCAGTAAAATTTAGAAAAGTGCCCCCCCGGTGGGGCAAAGTGGGGGGGGGGAAGGGCATAACATGATTAAGTGGTCACAGACCTTTTGAACGATATGTCACATGAGAGGTGCCGGCAAAATTTAGAAAAGTGCCCCCCCCCCGGGGGGGGGGGCAAAGTGGAAAGAGGGGCATTAGAGATGCATAGCATGAATAAGTGGTCACAGACCTTTCCAACGATATGTCACATGAGGGGTGTCAGCAAAATTTAGAAAAGTCCCCCCTGGGGGGAAAAAGTGGGGGGGGGGGGGCAGAGGCATTAGAGGTGCATAACATGAATAAGTGGTCAAAGACCTTTTGAACGATATGTCACATCAGGGATGTCAGTAAAATTTAGAAAAGTGCCCCCCCGGTGGGGCAAAGTGTGGGGGGGAAGGGCATAACATGATTAAGTGGTCACAGACCTTTTGAACGATATGTCACATGAGAGGTGCCGGCAAAATTTAGAAAAGTGCCCCCCCGGGGGGGCAAAGTGGAAAGAGGGGCATTAGAGATGCACAGCATGAATAAGTGGTCACAGACCTTTCCAACGATATGTCACATGAGGGGTGTCAGCAAAATTTAGAAAAGTGCCCCCCCAGGGGGGCAAAGTGGGTGGAGGGTCATTAGAGGTGCATAACATGAATAAGTGGTCATAGGCCTTTTGAACGATATGTCACGTCAGGGATGTCAGCAAAATTTTGAAAAGTGCCCCCCCCCGGTGGGGCAAAGTGGGGGGGAGGGGCATAACATGAATAAGTGGTCACAGACCTTTTGAACGATATGTCACATGAGAGGTGCCAGCAAAATTTAGAAAAGTGCCCCTCCCAGGGGGGAGCAATGTGGCAGCATGGATATCGGATGTGTATAACATGAATAAGTGGTCACAGGCCGTTCCAACTGTATGTTACACGATAGGGACAGGTGTTGGTAAAAGTTAGAAAAGTGCCGCACTTTGGGCTTTAGTATTGTGCCCCCCCCCCACCCCTTTGAAATTTTTATATATTACAAATAATATTTATCGGAAACCTCCGATGAAAATGCTGCAATTTCAAGAAAAGTCCGAAAAGTAAGAGATAATGAAATCCCCCAAATCAGAATATGCTTATAAATGCGACGTACATCGCAGAACAACGGATTTCACTGCAGAACATTTCAAATTTTCATTTTCAAGAAAATTCACCATTCAATGTAGGAAAAATCGCAAAATTTGTCACTCATTGGTTAGAAAAAAAAATCACCAAATTCTCTAATCGTTCATTTAAAAAGTAAAGATGAAAATAAGCAATCGCCAGTCGCCACTCAACGAGTAAATGTGAAAAACTGACGATTAAAAATATGGAAAGTACCAGCCAAACGCAAGATTTTCCAAAAGGAATTTCGTAAAAGAATTGGGAAAGAAAAAAATGTGAATTTTGTCAAAAGATCGCGAAAAAACACATTTCGTCAGAGGATTACGAAAAAAAAAATGTAAATTTCATGAAAGGATCACCAAAAAAACGAATTGTATCAAAGAATCGCAAAAAAGCGAGAATTTTGTCAAAAAATCACAATAAAAACAGCACATTTCGTCAAAGGATCGTGGAAAAACCCGAATTTCATCAAAGGATCGCAAAGAATCCGAAATTTCGTCAAAGGATTGTCGAATAAATGCAAATATGGTCAGTGGATTGCGGAAAAAAACAAAAATATCGTCAATACATCGCAGAAAAAAAAAAAAACCAATTTCGTCAAAGAATCGCAAAAAACCCACACATTTCATCAAACGATCTCTGAAAATCCAAAAACACAAAATTCGTCAATAAACACAAATTTAGTTAAAGGATCCCGGGGGGGGGGGGGGGGGGATGAGAATTTCGAAAAAAAAAAACCCCGAGAATTTTGCCAAAGAATTGCAAAAACGAATGTCAATTTTGTGAAAAGATCGTGAAAAAAACGCACATTTTGTCAAAAGAACGCCAAAGAAACGAAAACATTGCCAATAGATCCGGAAAAAATGTGAATTCCGTTAAAGTATATGGAAAAAATGCATAATTAGTACCAGGAGGGATCCCCTACCAACCCTCCCTTTACATTTCAGAAAATTTGCTGCAAATTTCAGATTTTTTAAACCTATTTTTTTCAATTTTGAATCATACCTACTACTCAGTGGATAAACATACCTAAAATATACCCATAAATTAAATATTCAGTGACATAAATGTACTTACTGGCTACTAAAGAAATTATTCTCACTCGCTAGTAACTGGCTACTAAATAAAGTCAACCTACCGGCCAGTGGCTACTAAGCAAAATTCCTTATTTTCATCTTTATTAAAAAGATTGTGAAATTCATCAATGGGTCGCGAGAAAAACTCGTACAGTTCATCAGTCATGGAGAACAAACCATGAAATTCTTCAGCCTGTTGTGGAAAAACATACAAAATTCGACGAACAGTTGCGAGAAAAAATCCATGATTTTTGCTAATCAGTTGCAGGTAAAAAACTTTGTCAGTGCACCGCCAGAAAAAACCCACGATCTTCTCTAATCGGTTGCAAGAAAAAGTCTCAAAATTCACCTATGTTAAAAGAAAAAATCCAGAAAATTGCAAATCGGTCGTGGCTAAAAAAAAATCGCGGAATTCGTCAGTAGATCGACGGAAGAAACTGCAAAATTCGTACATCAGTAGCGGAAAAAAACTCTCTCCAATCGGCCTCAAGATATACTTACTGGTTCAAGAGAGATATAGCAAAATTTAAAAATCAGTCACCGGTAAAAAAAAAAAAAGCGAAATTCGTCAGTAGATCAGAGAAAAAATGGAAATTCGTCGATCAGCCATGCAAAAAAACCCCTCGAGATTTGGCCAATCAGTTGAAAAAAAGACACAGTTTATCATTCGACTGTGAAAAAATATCACAATTTTCACTGATCTGTCACGAGTAGAATGCGAAATTCGTCGATCGGTAGCAGAAAAAAATATTATCGTTCGCAAAAAAGAGAGAAAAAATTTGCTGTCAGACGTGGAGGGTATACAGAGGTAAATGTCGTATACCTTCTGGTTCTTTTTCAATAACACTGCTTAACTTCCGTTTCTCAAAAAAGCTATTGTATATACACTCTAAGGTATACCAGAGTTTCCCGTAGACAGTGTCAGGAGGGTGCTGCACCCTGCCTGCCCTTAGGTTTACAAAACAGCAGCCCTCTTACCCCTGATGGAAAACATTAGCACCCTTGTTGCCCCCAGCTGAAAAAAGTGCCTTTACTCCTTTCTTTATTCAAAAATTTACTTGCATAGTAAAAATTGCCTCATTGCTGTCTTTAAAATAGCGTCCTGTCTATTAAATATTAAAAGTAATTTTAAAAATCAAAAGGATGCCTTTAAAAATTAAAAAAAGTGTCCTTAAAAATCCAAAACATGCCTTTCGGAATCCAAAAGTGCCCTTTTCCTACAAGAAGCACCCTGCCCTTTTTTAAACATGGGAGAAACTCTGAATATACCCTCTTTTTTTTTTTTTTTTTACGTTTACATCGCTGCATACGAGTGCCCTTTTTTCTAGAAGTTTACTGTAGAAAAAACGGGCCAGTGCCCATCAGGTACAGATTTTTTTAATAAAGGACACACTTTTACCTTGTAAAGAAACGAAAAAAAAAAAACAAAAAAAAACAATATTTGGAACTGGCTTGTTTAATGTTCCCATTTCTCAACAGAATTTTTTGATATTTTCCCACGACTGATTGAAATTTGTCAATTGTCCTCTCAAGCAACAGACGAATGTCACAATTTCTTTCTCCCGTAATCAAATGAAGAATTTTGCTAATTTTTAAACATTAAGTTTCATCATTAGGTCAGGGGGAAGCATCATAAACTTGTCAACTGGTCATATGAAAAAGAAAAAAACCCCAAGAAATTTATCAGTCAGTAAAGGGTTAAAAAAAATCACACAGTTCTTTGATTGTCATGGGGGGGAAAAATTATTTAATTCATCCATTGATCGCATGAAAAAAAAATGTTTTGTTAGTAAGTTGTGGGGGGAAAATATGGAAATTTATCAACTTTTTATCAGAAAAAACGAGATCTGTTGATCAGCTTAGGTAAGGGAGGGGGGGGGGGGGGTGATCGGCAAAATTCATAAACCGACTGTTATGTATATATATATTCAGTTCCGCTAGTTGCTCGCAAGAAAAAATGCAATATTTGCCAATCAGTACAAGTAAAATACCCCAAAATTCGTCAATTGGTTACAAGAAAAAATTGCAAAATTCTTCATTCAGTCATCAGGGGGGAAAAAAAAATCTGAGAAATTCACCAGTAATCATTTGACATTGGGGGGGAAAAAAAAAGAGAAATTCTTCAGTGTGTTGCTTTAAAATATTGTGAAATTTGTCAATCTGCTATGGAAAAAATAATGAAATGTAGCGGACAATCAATCGTGAGAAAAAAATCATGAGATTCTTCATTCGGTTGCAGAAAAATAGCGAAAAATCGCTAAATTAATCACATTAAGTGACAATTGAATATTATCGTTGAATAATAATTATTGAACATCAATGTAAACAAAAAAGAATGCATAATTATATAAATTCACCAGTCAGTTACGATGAAAAAATCACATTGTTCTTCAGTTGTAGCAGGGAAAAAATTGCTTAATTCACCCAGCGATCACATGAAAAAAAAAAATAAGAAAAAGAAAAACCTCACAAGTTTACCAATTGGGTGCAAGAAAAAATGCAACATTTAAATGCAAATTGGTAGAAATAAAATATTGCAAAATTCATCAATTGGTTGCGGGAAAAAATTGCAAAAATTCTCCTGCACTCATCTGAAAAAAATATTGCTTTAAATTTCTCTTTAACTGTTTTTTCATGAAAAAATTACTTTATTTAAAATAATTATACACATGTAAAATTATTTTTGGTACTTTTTGGTTAGCCGGGCACCAGTGTTATATATACATATATATTGTAATATATAACACTAGCGCCCGGCTAATCGAAAAGTACCTTATTTTTTCTATATTTCATATTCTACATAATAAATTAATCTACAATATATAAAATCTTTAATTATTTGGTACTTTTCGGTTAGCTGGGCGCCAGTGTTATATATATGTGTATATATATGCATTTATATACGCAATATATGTATGTATATATAACACTGGCAAACAGCTAACCGAAAAGTACCAATTATTTTTATGAGTCGAATATTGCAGCCAAAGATATTGAGCCCTGCTAAATGATTTGCAAGAGACATTACACCTTCACTGTGCATTATTAATCAAGCAGTTATGTTCCTAAAAAGATTATAGCTGCTCAATTTATAAAGGAAACTAAATCAGGTACTTACTAGTAAAATTTGTATTCCAATACATGGATCTATTAACTTGGGTCCTTTAAAGGACCCTTCACAAAATTTTATCACCTCAAAACAAGGAACCTTCATCAAACTTTTCACCTGCAAACAGGATCTTTCACAAAACATTCCCACCTTCAAACTGAACTTTTTACAAGTTTAATTATTTAGGAGTAAAATCAGTCTTTCACTTTTAAACATAATGGAAATATATGAATATATTTTTCGCTATTATTTAAAAAAATAGTGAAATTTATCTTTAGTTGTACACGAAAATTTCTTATGAAAAGTTTTCCCCATACCACAGCATTTCTAAATTAATGTGGCGATATTTTTTACCGAACATGATTCTTGTCGAATGCGTATTGAATACAAAGTGCCGAATATCAATATTAATATTAAAAAGAAGTGTAATACAGCCCTCTTACGCTATATATATATCAACTTAAAAATTAGTTAAAATTTGACTACTATACTGTTGAAAAACTCCCTGCAAAAAGAAAAAAGTACAACAACAACACGACAACGTGACGATTAGTCCCGCTAATTTTCCGAATGGCGGTTAAAACGTAAACACACGGTCTCAGAGTTGAGTTGGGTACTTCCTTCTCATTCTCCCGTGACATGGAGTCAGAAATAGAGCTCTGTAATCAAAAATCAAATGTTCCAACGAAAATTTGAAATAAATAAATTAATACAAATTATACATTTTTCATTTGTTTTTGAAGAAGTAATTTTTATAAAAACTGGAAGTCACGCCTGATAGAGAATAAGGGCAAATTATGCATGCAATAACCCCACCTATATTTTTCAGCTTTAATCGTAGACGCCACCAAAATGAGGAGAGGGGGGGGGAGGGTCCCTTCCCCTCCATTGATTTTGAAATTTAAGTGACTACAGTGAAACCTCCCTGTGTGACCACCTCCATTAACCAACCACCTCTCAGAACGACTATTTTTATCATGGAACGAAATTTATTCCTATAGGCTCAATACTAATTTTACCTCATTCAGAGACCATCCCAGTTGAACTCCCTCCATAAGCGACCAATTTGTTTGAAGAAAATGAAACAAATTCAGTTTTCTCCTGGTCGCTTGAAGAGGGTTTTATTAGAAAAATAATTCCGGAGAGCGCATTATTCATCAAACTTCTAAACTAAATTTAGATTTTTTTTTATTATTATTCCGGTAACTTTTAAGTGTTTAAACCCCTTTATGCCTTTTTTAGGCAATGAATTTAATTCTGATGACAAATTAAGAATGACGGTCAATAAACTCCCTTGCCCTATTCTGTCAGGAAACTCTCAAAGAAATAGATAATAATAGATACAAATTAATGAAATCTTCATTATTTATTGCTCCCCCCCCCCCAAAAAAAAAGCATTTATTTTCTGAACTTCGAAAGGACTTGGTTGGATAAGTTATAAAAGATAAAACCGTATTCATTTTTTAAACTTTGTAGTAATTAACTTATGTTTTGATACTTAAATTTTTAATTTTTTTCTTAATGTGAAAGATAAATGTTAGTAACATTGTTATCTTTTTTCAACAATTAAAATCTAGATTTAAACATAACCTCCATTAAGAGACCACCTCTCGGAGTGACCAATTTTTATTGGAGCGGAACGTGGTCGCTTTAAGGAGAGGTTTTACTGTAATTAGCTTTTGTTTTGATACTTAAATTTTTATATTTTTTCTTAATGTGAAAGATAAATGTTAGTAACATTGTTATATTTTTTCAACAATTAAAATCTAGATTTAAGCATAACCTCCATTAAGAGACCACCTCTCAGAGCGACCAATTTTTATTGGAACGGAACGTGGTCGCTTTAGGGAGGTTTTACTGGACATCATTTTTTTATGTTTTCAAAAACAATATAAAATTTATTATTAACGAGTAACTAAATTAAAAGAGCCTCTTTTATTTTAGCAAATATATGTAGATAGTGTAATATAGTAGATGTAATATAGATTGTATGTGCAAAATTCTTAGTTCCTCTTTTTTAAAGAGCTGTTGTTGGTGTGTTTTATGACGGTCAATTATCTACACTTGGGATATGGGCCCAAAGGGGAGGGGAGGGGGTGCTCTGGCGTCTTTCTAAGAGAAAGCAAGGAAATCCAAGGTTCGAAGAAAACCACGGAAAACTTCGAACGATTAGGCCGACGGGCGTGATTGGAATCGAAACCAGCACCTCTCGTCTACTAGCTTTGAGAGCAGAACCTCTCGGCCACTGGTGGGGCGGTTTTAAAGAGGAACTATGACTGTCGCGCTTGGATGAAAGAGCGGCATAGTGGGAGGGGTGAGTGCCATTGTTCCTTCTGTATTTTGAAATTTAATTAACTAAAATTTCTTTTTTTTTTGACAGATTTAGAAAAACGCAGTAAAATTTATTCTTTTAGGAAAACTTAAAATGAAAAACTAAATAAGACATTTACAGAAAGGGGGTGGGGGAAATTGGGGCCCCATTATCCATCGTTAGATACTAAAATTTAACTAAAATATATTTTTGTGCGTGTTTGAATACGATTTTAAATATTAATGAAAGGGGTTTTGAAATAATTTGGAGATTTTTTTTAGGGGACAATTTTTGTTGATTGAAATTTTTGTATGCGTTAGAGTTTGAGGGAATATTTTTACTAGTGGTAATTTAAGAGAAATTTATGAAAAATTTTAGAATAAAAAGGAGACTTTGAAATAATTTCGTGATTATTATTTTATTTATAGAGGGGGATATTCTGAGATTGAAATTTTTGAGCGTGTTAGAGTTGAGGTGATATTGTTCCTGGTTATAATTTTAGAAAAAATTGTGACAAATTTAAGGTCAAAAAGGGCTTCGAAATAACTTTGTGATTTGTTTTTCTTTTTAGGGGGAATTTTCTGAGATTAAAATTTTTGAGCGTGTTAGAGGTAATGTTACTTGTAATAATTTCAGAAGTTAAAATTTTTTTATTGTACGGATGGAAGACTTGTCATTGACTTAATGATTGGACTTAATGATTTCCGTGTATTATCTAAAATATTAATTTAGAAATTTATTAAAATTATTAATGAGGAAACACAGGCATATCAAAATCTTAGATACCATAATGTGCAATAATAAAACTTTCAAGTAAAACCTTCATATTACCTGCATGAGAAACAGTTTTCATTTTCCCTGAAAATATCTCAAGCGATTTCACGAAAATTTTCTAAGTCATTGAAGATAATTTGGAGGTGATAACTTACAGAAATAAACCTGTATGAAATCTTTTAAAAAGCGGTATACTTCTCTTAAGAGAACCTTTAGTTTTCATTTTCCTTAAAGATACCCGCTGAAACCTTCAAAATGGCTGCAACATCTCAAAAATTTTAAAGGTTTGTGTCTGATTTTTTTACCTGGGTAGGTGTTTAAAAATGATGTATAGTTGCACATTCATGTTTTGACGATTGTGATATGTATTTATAAAAGATAACGTCACAATTCATAGTTTTTAAATATGAATTTATTAATAATTTTCATAATAAAAATATGATTTCGAATAAAAGAAGTGCCTGTAATATGTTTGTGCATAATCATTTTTATTCGCTAAGAAAAGCAAATTCATGTGCAAGATTCCTGATTAAAATATAAATTATGTCACGTGCATGTAACATTTGTATACTCAAACTTTTATAATTTGTAACTCTATGAAGAGAAACAAATTTATAAACTATACCTTTTTGAGGCTGTTTTGAACCAAGAATCTCATAAACATTGTTAAAAATTTGGGTTTACCTTCGGAAAAATGAAAGTTATTTAAAATTTTAATATGCAAGCGATTTCAACCTCAAGAATTACATTTATATTGGGAAAGTAGACGCAATTTTATTTCTAATGGTACTTCTAATCCCAGTAGCGTAGTAGTCAGCGCGCATGTCTGCCACGCTACAGGCCGCGAGTTCGGCTCCCGGCAGAGCAAGGTTCACTCAACCTTTCATCCTTTCGGGGTAGATAAAATGCGTACCAAGCTTGCTTGGGAACTAAACACCAAGGGCCTCGCGTTAGGCTGACCAATCGGCCGGGGCACATGCTGCACAGCACCTAAGAGCCCAGGGTCAAGTAAACAGAGTTGATCACTGTAGGCCCTGATCCTACATGGATCGTAGAGCCACAGGTTTAGTTTATTTTTAGGTACCTCTTGCATCTTTCGGTAACAACATAAGATAAACGCAGCCGTAGTGGGCCACGTAAAGACATTTATCTGATTATTATTAAAGTGTTACTGAATTCATAAACATATATATTTTTTAGCCTAATACTAACCTTCATGTATCAGAAAATACATTCAAATTTTCAAAATATATTCTTCGAGGAAAATGAAAAATAAAAAAAATTACATTCCTTTATGCTCCAGTAGTGGGTTTAGTCAATATTTGATGCATGAATCTTTATGTATTTGCCTTATCCAACAAATAATTTACAATCTAATAGAGTACATCAACACTACCTTAATTTAAAATAAAACATAACTATAAAAAAGCAATGTTTTAAATAAAAACTTATCTCTTAATAAAATCTCTATTAATTCTAAAAAAATGTTGTTTTTGAAGGCACTCTAGATAATAAATAAATGTGCTATCAGAAAAAAAAAAATATTCAGTTTATGGGAAGTTGACATTGAACACGTTAAACGCGACGCCGGTACCAAGGGACCGGCGGTATAAAATTATAAAAATAACTAGGGGGCTCTGACCCTGCAAGCTACGCTCGCCAACCCCCGTTCAGACACTGCAGAATCTATAAGCACTCTAATCTGATCGGTTTCAAAAAGATTAGAGAAGATTGAATTATACTGAAAAAACCTGTAGCGATCTCCCTGTAAACGGGTTTCCATTCAATTCCCTTTGATTGCAAAAAATTAAGGTAGAATCAGTTGCTGTTAAGACATCCAATGGTTGTTTTCGTGTTTGGTTAAAGAAGATCAGTTAAACATTTGAAAAGAAGCTAAAATAAAATGAATAAAGTAAACAGAGTCTTTGTCTCTCGGTATTTTTAACAGCGTTATAAAACGATTGACATACTACAATTTACTACAATTACTAAAAATTGCTGCTTTAACCCCTTCAAGGGCGGTAGTTCATTTTTGGACCACTTAATTTTAATTCTTAAATGCCACATTAGCACCAGAATATTGGGAAGAAAATTTCCCTTTTATTAAGTAAGTGAACAAAAACATTTTTGTATATCGAAATTTGTTTGTAAATTCTGGTGACATTCAGTGATTTCAAAATTTTACGAATAGAAGTGCCTTGTCCATGAAAGGGCTAAATTCATATTAATGTATTTATTATTTTAAAGTTTCCTTTCCCTTTTAATATTCACGTGTAAATACAATTTTGAAGACTAGAATTGAAAACAATCTCTATAATAATAGCCTGAGTCATGTGACTATCATCAACAGCTCCCTTCGCTTTTTATATTCCAGGCGGCCATTTTGGTACTTTCATTTTAGCCAGCCACATGTGTGATAAGTCGCCTAATATTAATCTATCGCAATTATTTCATTTATATTATAATAGTCCAAGTCATCTAACTGCCATAAACAACAGGCTGATTCCTTCGCTTTTCATAAGAAAGGTTTCCATTTTGATTAAAGAATCAAAATCATTTTTTCGAATAAAACTACATAAAAGTTGCCATGAACACAAAGAATTCCTGGTACTTTTATGTTAGCCGAGGTGAAAATCTCGTTAATAGCTTTCTTTTAACTTGCCAGTTAGCATTTTTTTTATTTTTCCAGTGGTAAATTAAAACGGTGCTAATTGGTGATCCCATCGACCAAAAATCTGTCGCCAAACTATAAGATTAAATGCCAATAATGGTTGATCGTAAATGTCACCTTCACTTGACTTTAAGGAAGTTACACATGTTCACGTCATCAAGTGATTTTTATTTCGACGTTTTAATTGTATTTTTATTAATGTTATACTAATTTATTTGTTCTTTTGTTATTTAAAAAAAAAATATGTCAATTTGTATAATTTGGCTATTTATATATTTTGGTGAAATTGGTCGACGGGAGAAGTAATAACATTAAAACGTTGCTTTGAAGTGGAAATTAAATCTCATGATTTTGTTGCATTGTCACATACGCACCGGGTTTGGCGTGATTTTTTTACGACAATTTGGCGAAAACCTCGTTTTCAAATACCTGTTACATATGTATTTTTAAATTATTTTCTGTTATTTTTAAAATGAAATAACAATAAATTTAGAAAAAATTTAATTAATAACTATAGAACAAAACAATTTATAACATTTTTTTGTAAATAAAAATGAAATAAATTCAAATAAACATTATTAATAAATAAGCAACAATAGCCGGGTTACCATGACAGGCAAAATAAAGCCATTTTGGCGCCAATTAGGTACCCCGTTGCGTATATGACATCTGTGTCTAATATTTTTCTTTTCGTTTCGTTTAAAAAAAAGAATGAAGTAAAAGCCATTTATTTTAAAGGTTTCAATTTTAAATGAAAGTTTTGGACTAAATAAAATGATAATGAAATACAAATTTAATTATGAATAAAAGCAACATGATGCATTTCTTAGCATACATTTAAGGGAGGCCAAAATCGTCGCCAGATTAATTTAAAATAACCTTTTCTAAAATATGAAAAAAAATATCTGTTACGATTAAAATTTGAGTTGCCATCATTAGAAAAATGTATTTTAAATTAGAAAAAAAAAAGATATTTCGAAAACTAATTCGAATTTTAAAATTCTAATACCAGTTTTGAGATCTGTGGATCAATACGGATTTTTGGTGTTAATTTCATCGCATAGTATTCCATATTTTAGGAGAAATCGCCATGAAACGTAATCAGTTGTTTAATCAGTCGTTTCATAGAATCGTTACATAAATTCTTTTCAATTCAGTCGTTCGTTAGTATTTTATATATATAGAGTAGATATATTATATAATTTGAAAAACATTTTTCACTTTTTTAATGAATTTTATTAAAACATTTCAAACATAAAAAGGGTTTTCCTTCACAAGAATTACAAAAATATATTGCTGTAATTCTCGGTAAATCCCCTGAGACATTAAAAAAATTTGAAAAAATAACGGCTTTACTGTTTTTTTTTTTTTTTTTTTCATTGTACTTGAAAAACAAAAAACAATTTGCGTGTTTTCACAATTTCTGTGTATGCTGTCCCTTAAACGGAAATTAATTTAAAATTAGTGTAGCGTTTAAGGGGACAAGGGACCTTAAAATATTTTTTTTTATTTTTTGTAAATTTCACTTTAAATATTATTCAAGGGTACATTATATGCATTATGCCATGCATTTATCACAAAAAAATTTAAAAAAAAAATTTATTTTTGAGAAAAAAATGGAATCTTACGCGTTGTCTTAGAAATCTTCGAAATGCCCCCTGCGTCTTCCATATCAATGAAAATCCCCAATACTTTTTATAAAAGTTTGGTTTATATATATAAACAAAATAGAGCATCGAATTTTATATATTTCAATTTAAAGGTAAAAAAAAAAAATTGAAAAATTTTGAAATTTTTTCGAAAAAATTTCAAAATTTCAAAGTTTTTCAATTTTTTCATTATTTTTTGTAAATTTCATCCTAAATATTATTTAAAGGTACATTATATGCATTATGGCATGCATTTATCACAAAAAAATGTAAAAAGAATTTTATTTTTGAGAAAAAAATGGAATTTTACGCATCGTCTTGAAAATCTTCGAAATGCCCCCTGCGCGTCCCATATCAATAAAAATCCCCAATATTTTTTATAAAAGTTTGATTTATATATATAAATAAAATAGAGCATCGAATTTTATATATTTGAATTTAAAGGTAAAAAAAAAATGAAAATTTGAAAATTTTTGAAATTTTTTCGAAAAAATTTCAAAATTTTTAATTATTTTTTTTTTTACCTTTAAATTCAAATATTTAAAATCCGATGCTCTATTTTATTTATATATATAAAACAAACTTTTATAAAAAATATTGGGGATTTTCATTGATATGGAGAACGCAGGGGGCATTTCGAAGATTTCTAAAACGACGCGTAAAATTCCATTTTTTCTCAAAAATAATTTTTTTTTATTTTTTTTTTTGTGCTAAATACATGCCATAATGAATATAATGTACCCTTGAATAACATTTAGGTGAAATTTACAAAAAATAAAAAAAAAATATTTTTAAGGATTTTAAGGTCCCTTGTCCCCTTAACGTGTTAAGGTGTTAGTCAATCAGATTTCTTTCGGTCTTTTATCAGAATGCATTTTGAGCTTGTTTTTAAACTTAAAATTTAGTGGTCCACTACTGGTACGCGGCCCGCAGTAGGTGTATTTAACTTAACATGTTTCATTTTTTTTTTTTTTTTTTTTTTTTTTTTTTTTATTTTGTTGACGTCTGTAAAACAAAGCACCACCCTGTTCGTGTATAATTCTTTTTTTTTTTCAGAATGGAGTAATTATGGTTTTTCTTTTCTATTAATTATAGAAAGATCATTTATACTCTGATGATCAGGGATCGTTATGTAAATCCCAATAAATATAAACTTGTATAGAGAACACAATGAATACTTAAGATTAAGCAGAATAATTGAAGTATATGTTAGCATTATTTAATTTAAAAAATGTATTATAAATTTAATAATAGCCGTAGACGCGGGATAAAATAATATCGTGCATCCAAATATATCCACAGTAAAAAAAGGAAAAATATTTAATGAAACATCTACATTAGAGATGAGTTCGGGCTCGTTTTTTGGAGCCCGAGGCCGACGATTTTAAATCCGAGCCCGCCCGAGCCCGAAAGGTTTTTTGTCATCAGAACCCGAGCCCGCCCGAGCCCGATACCACTCTTTACCGATACATCTTTAACTATAATCGATTCCTTTCTCAGAACAGTCTTCCGTGATTGACGTGAACCAGAAAATCAATGTAAATTACAAAATTGACACCGTTATCTTAAAGGTCAGATGCCTTTATATTAAAAGAAGAAGCACTGACTGATTGCTTCCTATCGGAATAATAAAGTAATTATATTTACTTACGAAGCAAAGTGATCTCGTAAATCTACTACAGAGTCCATAGCATGAGCAGAGTTCATGGCAAATAGATATAATACCCAGTAAAGTTATTTTCATATGAAGAATGATTATGACTCATGCGCAAATATAAGATTAAATAATTTGCAAACCTCAAGCTAATTCTGGTCTGCTAAAAATCGAAGAAAACATTCTCTTTGTGTTAGATAACTAAATAAAAAATAAATAAACGATCGGATTAAAAAATATCTTCTGTCAGAAACGAAAATCCTAATAAAAACAAATTCATTGCTTGTGTTTGTTTTGATTGGCGCCATATTAATTGATCGTCGTCGAAAATGCCGTACACATAAATCTGAAAACATCACAAATTTTCTTTTGAAACAGCAATCAAATACTAAAATAAATAAACACGATTTTAGTTACCCCTTCATTTTGATCTCAATAACATTGAAAAGACTTGAAAAGTAATTTTAAACGGGGAAAAAGGTTCTTTCAATCTTTTCTATACATAAATAAATATAGTTTTCCGGTTTCAGAAAGAACGAGCACGAGCCCGAAGGCCAGAATAAAAATAGAGCCCGAGCCCGTGTCGGGCCCGGGCTCGGGCTTTCGGACTCGGGCTGAGCCCGTCTCATCTCTAATCTACATAGCTTTTATAGAACTTCACTGGTAAGAATCTGCAGCCCGAGTATGTAATAGAAAAAACTTTTGCTGAATAGCCTTTAAATAAAATAAAATAAAAATAAAACTTTTCAAACTTCATATTATGTGGTTTATGGACTTTAAATATTTTGAAAAACTGTTAATCTTTTAAAATTCAAGCAAAAAAAAAAATCAGCAAAATGGAACAATACGGAAATTTTTAAAAGAAACTGTATTTTTGAAGTAAATTGAAAACATTCTCAAAGGATTCGTAGAATCTTGTTGAAAAGAAGCAATAATTTCCGATTCCTTTGAGAATTTAAATACGTATGCATTTTCGTAACTCACAATAAAAGTTTCAAAATTCTTTTTTCAGAGAAAAAGATGATAATTACTTTCAGAAAAGCAACTATAAAAATGAACATTATATAGCATTTTCTAATTGAAAAATATATTATTCGTAGAGTTAAATAAACATTAAGGGAAAAAATCTTTACCATAATTCAAGATATAAATATTATAAAAATTTTGCCTTGATAATTACTGGTTTCCCAATTGCTTGCAATGCTATAAAATTCCCCGTAGAATAACATGCAGACGTTATACTTTCAGTAATTCATGCTTAGAACTATCTTATTGTTTTTATATAGAAACTCACTTTGAAATATACTGAAAATAGTAAAAAGCATATGTTTAAGATGCGACAGAGTAATTAAGGTGCATTTTGGCTTTTTTTAAAAAAATTATAAAGATGGGATACAGATATCGCATATAATAACAGTAGACAGTGTGATAAAAATTGATCACGTGAAAAATTGCCTTTTTAATAACAAAGGCATTAAACGAAAGATTTACTTTCCTAAGTTAAAATAAGCATTTGGGCTTGTGATAACTATATACCCATTAATTATTTTGTATTTTTAAAAGCTTTACTCTCAATTACTCCTATTATTATTTTGATGAATTTAACATATATACATATTAAATGTATCTATTAAAAAAAAGATTTTCATATTTTTCTTATGAAAATCATCTGATAAGAGTTTCATTCTGTTTATGTTTTTAACGGAAAATCAAAAGTGGAATATAGATAAATTTGAGAGCTTTTAAATATTTTAATCTTTCAAAACCCCTTTCGAAATTCTTATCCTTAAAAACAGCAGAGAAAAGTCACAAACTGGAAAAATACGCACCAATTCAAAAAATTAGAATAATTCTTTTCATTTGTATTTGGAATTGCATTTAGCTTTATTTCAGTGGAGTACAATTTAAAAAGAACAACAGTTGATGTTTTAATAAATTTCCATGTTATTAACGAAAATTAAAGCATTAAAGCAGTATTTTAATGACTAACATTTTGAAAAAAAAAATCTGAATAACGGACAAAAGCCAAAAAAACTACTCAGGGAGATCATGAAAGCTAAAGAGCATTACTGAAAAAAGTTTTAGAAGTGTAAGTTATTTGCATCGAAAGTGGGAAGAACACGGTGTTGATGTGAGTAAATCTACAACTCTAATACCTCTTCATAAACTTGTATTTCAATCTCGTGTACCAAAGATAAAGCCCTTCCTGACTATTAAACAGAAACGAGAGAGAGAGAAGTAGTACAAAAAAAGACTTTTATGCATTCTGGATGATCGGAAAAAGATATTGTTTAGTGATGAGAGTGTGTTTTGCGTAACATATGGTGATCAAGGTGTTCGTGTATGGCGAACGAAGCAATAAGCATATGAACGATCAGTGAAATTTGCAGCCAGTGTAATTGTATGGGCTTGCATGACTGCAGATGATCCTGGAAGGTCATGTATCGTTAACGAAAGTATTAATTCTGAGATATATCGAGACATCCTTGAGCATTTCATGATCCCATCCTTGGAAAATCAGTGTGATGATGATTTTATTTTCCAACATGATTTAGCACCTTCACACAGGTCGGTGTGCACCAAGAAATGGCTTTTCCAACACCAAATTAACGTATTTTCCTGGCCGGCTAATTCATCGGATTTAAATCCAATAGAGAGTCTGTGGGAAATAATGAAGAAAAGACTGCAAGAGACTGCAAAAAAACCAAGTTGAGCTTCTTTCCAGCTTCTTTCCTAGGTAAAGCGAGTTAGTGCTATTATAAAATGTAAAGGAGATGCTACAAAATATTAAAGAATAGCTACTTTTCCCCCTTTTTAACACTATTATTTACAATGCATTATTCAAATATTTTAAACCAGGTAAATGGTTATTCTAATATTTTGATTTTTTTCAAGTGTGAATAATTATTTTCATTTTTGAATTTTATCTTCTATGCTAAAATATTCTACAAACAATGTAGATGCTTACAATATTAAGTATTATTCAGTATTACTTTTAGTATAAGCGATACATAAAAAAATATTTTCACAATTCTTTGTTTGTCTGTTATTCCAGTTTTTTGACTTGGAGCTGTTTATAAATTTTAAAAAAGTATATAAAGTTTTTGAAGTAAGTTGAAACCATTCTCGCTGGAATCAGAAAATATTGCTTATTTGTAACTCAAATAAAATCTGTTAAAAAAATTATAACTCACAATTTTTTCGAAAGTTTTGGTTGGTTGTGTGTAGATTGTACTATCATCTATTGCATATCACTCACTATACACATCCATGCCTAAATTGGAATTCGAAGCAGGAATATCCTGTCCAGCAGACAGACAACTAATCACTAGGCGAGCAGGCGGGCTTTAATAAAGTTCTAAAAATTGAAAAAAATATAAATAATACCCGCGAAAAAACTATGAAAATTGTCTTTAATTAAATTGAAAACACTCTCATTGGAATAGAAAAATACGAGGGAGTATCAATAGGTTTTTGCCCTCACATAGAAAGAATTGTGTAAAATTTATGAAATTTCTACATTGTATTAGTCCTTTTCTATGTGGTCACCGTTCACAGTAACACATTTCTGTAAACGGTATTTCAAAAGGATGGGGAGGATGTATCCAGGAGGCGCGGTAGTAGACCCAAAGGGGGGGAGGGGCATTTTTATAACTTTTGCCAACCCACATATGTGACATATTGTTGGAAAGGACTGTGATCACTTATTCACGTTATGCGAACCCCCCCCCCCCCCGAGGCCCTCCCCACATATTCGCACCGCGGGAGGATGATTGTTGTCCGAAAAATTTAGAAAAGTGCCCCCTGGAGGGCAAATTGGAAAGAGGGGCTCAAGATGTGCATAACACGAATAAGCGGTCACAGGTCTTTCCAACAATATGTCACATGTGGGAGTCGGTAAAAGTTAGAAAAATGCCCACCTTTGGGTCTACTATCGCTCCTGGAATACATCCCCCCCCCCCTCTTTTTGAAACATCGTTCGCAGAAATGTGTTCCTGTGCACAGTGACTATATAGAAAAGGACGTATGCAATGTAGCAATTTCATAAATGTTACTCAATTATTTCTATGTGAGGGCGAAAACTTGCTGATACCCTCTCGTATAGGGTGAAACCCCCAGTAATCTTAAGGATTCTTGTTTATTCAAATCACTATTACGAAATTTTAAATCCATTTTATATCTACCTTTCTTATTGAAAGGATAGTAGAGATACATTGCAAAATTATTATTGACAGACTTTGAAAAAGTATGCATTCTGTTATTAAAAATATTAAATGTACATATATATTAAGACAAACTTGAACACAATTAATACAATAACCCAACAGGAGTGAAAAATTAGCCGAAGCCAGGATTCGAATATGGGTCAACAGCGTACCGAGTTGTTGCTTTTGTCACTAAGCTACCCTGCCGATATCCTAAAACGGCAATTTCTCACTAATAAACCCTGTTGGGGAACGTCATCGGCCGGCAACAGCACGGTATGGATGAAACATTTAATATTCTATAGATCTAGAACATATATGCACACACATAAATTAATGTCTGAATGTATTTATTTAATGATTAAAGGTACATATATATTAAGACAGACTTGAACATAATTAATACAATAACCCAATAGGAGTGAAAAATTAGCCGTGGCTAGGATTCGAACCTGGATCCACAGCGTCCGGCAAAGATATCGGGCAGGGTAGCCTAGTGGTAAAAGCAACAGCTCGGTACGCTGTGGACCCAGGTTCGAATCCTGGCCCCGGCTAATTTTTCATTCCTGTTGGGTTATTGTATTAATTGTGTTCAAGTCTGTCTTAATATATATGTACCTTTAATCATTAAATAAATACATTCAGACGTTAATTTATGTGTGTGCTTTACTATTATTAAAAGTTAATTTTTTCATAAATATGGTGCAAAAATCCCCTAAATGAACCAACCCTCTTTTGTAAAACCCATAACTGACACAAAGTGAACCAGTGTCAGACAATTCACTTGCAAATTTAAATAAAAAGTTAGTTGAAGGAATTTATTCTTTAAAAATATTTACTTTTTACTATAAAATTAATTCTTAAACCTTATATATATATATATATATATATATATATCATACAACAGATACACGTGTCTTTTTTCATGTTTTAAATTAATATTAATGCAAATATTCAATAACTGACAGTGGATTTCAGACGCTTGTAGAAAAACTTAAGTTTTATTGGTATTTTCTACAAGATAAACTAAATTTATTATTATTATTATTATTTTGAGTTCAAATAATAGATAAATATTATAGAATATATAATTTCAATTTACATTCATATAACGGATATCTAACTCATCAGTCAGAGACGGGAGAAATCAAATTCCTGAAACCAATAACTGGTATCCCTATTCAGCTAAATTAAAGAAATTTTCACTTTAAATCAGGATTATTGAAATGCTTGTCGATGCCAATGTTTTTTAATCCTGTCAGTTAATATCCTTAACCTATCATAGCCATCTTTTAACTTATTTATACAAGTGCAACTTTTTAAAATGTTCAATATGGTTGCCTTAGAAATATATTTAAAAAACATTATTTCAGAAATAAGATGGTTGCCTCAAAATGGCACTTTTTGTGTTCACAAAAGTTCCTCCGTCATTGAATATGTTCTTGCCTTACTAGTGGTGAATACATTGACTTCAAAATGAAAACTAGTTTGATGTGCCAATTCCAAAACTTTCTTCTATCTAGTACATCTTAATATTTCAAAATGTAGTTATAAATGTCAACCCTTTAATATTATCAGCCCAATATTATACCAACTTTGACTTTCATCTTAAATTTCTGCTTCAGTCAGTTACTCGAAGTATAAACGAGTAAATATCGATCATGATATTTATGAAAATCAATTGTTTTCTGTTATTCTGTTGTACATCAGCTGTTCGCGAATAGCCGGCTTATCAGGATGCGAAGTTCCCGTCACTTTACGAGCTACCGGTGTACAATAGAACTATGAAAAATCAAGAAAATTATACAGATATCGCTATTACAGTGCTCCCTTTCAGCGGGATATTTCCAAATTCAAGGAGGACCTGCTTGGCATAGCCAAAAACATACACAAAAGATTTGGTTCAATTCTATGCATAACTTCATACACTTTTTGATGGTACAATGGCGTCACACGGCCATACGGAAATATGAACACACGGACAGAAACAGAAATCACCCACTCGTGGACAGCCAACCTTGCGGTATAGGAGCTAAATGTCCACGAGGGGAAAAACCGATATCCACCTTCCCAGGAAACCCCCAGACACCAGACGGGCCCGAAGGCCTCAGCAGGTAGGAAGACACCCCTCAATTGAAATTTCAATTAAAATTGTACAATCATATCACAAGAGCTACTCAATGTTGCTTAAGCTGGGCGAGCCCAAATAAAACAATATTTTGGATTTTTAAGATATTACATATATTACAGATCATCAATCAGTTATTAAAATAGGAATACTTGAAAGTAGCCAATTTAAAATTTTAATGAAGAATTAAAATACTATCGTTAATGTTAATTAAATTTAATTAAATTAGCTAAAAGATTTCTTAAAAATTTATACTAATCCATATTAGTGCCTAATAGGACTTAATAAAACAAAGTTAGTTGAGACGAAATTGATTGAAATCTGAAAAATAAGTAAATCTGAGCGAAACTTTGAATGATATTTAAATGAAATAATAGTCTTGTTAAATTTAATTATGATTCTGAGTGGTGACCTGTTAAGCAAGTTTGAGATATTAATTATAATTAATTTTAAAGTTCTCGATAGCTTAATATGTTGAATAGTCTATGCATTTCACAGTTCAGTAAAGTATATGTCACATTTTTGAGTCATTATATTTTGCAGTTCAAAGTCATTATATTTCATAGTTCATAGTATGATTTTTACAGTTCTAAACACTGTAGATTTTAGTTTGAAGATAAAATTCACAGTCTGAAGATTTAGTCCAAAGTTCAGGAATATAAACTTTTTACAAATCAAGGTGTTATTTAATTAGGCGATGTTTAATACTTTTATGAATGATCTTGATAGTTAATAGGTGGCACTGTTTATAGAATCTTTTTTATGAAGTAGTAGTGTTTATTAAGAATATTGTAATTTTCATTTAGCGCTGAAAAGTTTGCTGGATCCAGTAGAGTCTTCTGGAAGTTTATCCTTAAGGTTTTGTTTTTATTAAATTTGAAATGATTAGGTAGGAGAGAGCATTTCCCAAAAATATAGTGTTGTACTGTTCCTCGGCCTTTAGTGCAGGAGCATATGTCCGAATTTAATTTGCCTTTTTTGTAGAGAAATACAGGAAAACTGCCATGGCCACTAATGTAATAAACTGATGATCTTGAAGTACAGATAAATTCTTTGTTAAGTTGGTTAAGAATTTTATATGTATCTCGTCCTTCTACTGAATGTTTCCAGATATCCTGCCAGTCTTGGATAATTTTTTCCCGTATATATTTTTTAATTACTGAACCTAGGTATGGTACATGTCGAATTTCATCACAGTGGTCGTGTTCAATTGCATTTTTTGCCAAGGTGTCTGCGCGCTCATTCCCAACTGTTTCTATAAGAGCCTTTGTCCATGCTATATTTATAGATTTCTGCGGGATTTTTTGTAGTTCTGTATAAATCTGTCTTATTATTTTGTTTCTTGGGAAGATAATTTTGAGGGCATCTAGTGAGGATCTGCTGTCTGTTAGAATTAAAACTGATGTAAATCTAGAGGTCGAAAACCATTCTATTGAATTTAGTATTGCTTTAAGTTCTGCCTGATAGATTGAATTGAGAGGGTTTAAGCGCGCTGCACTGTCGTGGATAAAAAGTATCTTCTAACATGACTGTAAAGGCGCATGAAGTTTTCCTGTTTCATTAAAGAGCCATCAGTATATATCTTTAATTTATTGCTGCGAATTTCTGTTTCCGTTATTTCTTCTAGTATATTTAGGTTATTAATTTTGCAATAGTCTGGAAAATCGAACGTACTTTCCTTCAGCATTAAATTATCTTTATTTATTTTCGTTGATTGAATTATTAAATTTCTTTTTCCCATTTTTGTCTGATATGCCATGAATTCGTTCTGGATTTTTGTGATGATTGGTGGTACTCCTGTTAAAACATTTAGTGCTTCGTGTGAGTTGCTTCTGTAAGTTTTGATAACATTCATTAAACTCATTCTTTGTATTGTTTTCAGAGATCTGATCCACGACTGTTTAAATTAGGGAACCATATTTCATGTGCATACAAGATTTGTCTTTCAACAACCGTTGTGTACCACATCTTTTTTATTTTGGATTTATTCCTTTTTGGTGATTTCCCAGGAATTTGAAACTAGTAACAAACTGAGATATTCTTGCTTTTAAATTTAACAGATGAATTTAAAATTTTAATTTTTGATCAAAGATTATTCCTAAGTATGGTAATGATTTCTCTAGTTTGATTGTTTTATTTTTTAATTTAAAAATTGGATGTCTGTTATTTAAAAGGTTTCTTCCAAAGAGTATTGCTTTTGTTTTTTCTTGTGAAATGTTCAGATTTAATCTGTTACATATTTCTTCAAAATTACGGATTTTTTCATTAGCATCCTTTTCTAAGTCGGTTCTTGAATTTCCTTTTATTAATACCACAAAGTCATCTACATAAACCACTAGTTCTGGGAACTTTTTAAGTAGTTCCTTAATGATGAAGTCTGCTACTATTAACCATAATAGCGGGCCTAAACATGAACCCTGCGGGCATCCCCTGAAACTCCGAAGCCATTGAATGAAACTAAAGTTGTTTGCTTCGATGAATCTATCACTTATATAGTTAATAAGTAAATTTTTTAGGTATCTAGGTAGTTCTGATTCTTCGATTAGTCCCGAGATCATATTCCAGTCTATTGAATCAAAAGCTCCTTGTATGTCAAAAGATATTAATCCTACGTATTTATTGTTCTAGAGAAGTTCCATTATTAGGTCTTTTACAGATTGCAGTGCCGTTAGTGTGCTTCTCTTTTCTTTGAAGCCATGTTGTTGGTTTGCTAAGAGATTACTATTTTCTAAATATGTTTGTTTACGTATTTTTATTATTCTCTCTAACACCTTACCCATCATTGGGAGTAAGGTAATTGGTCTGTAGGAATTTGGATTTCTTGGGTCTTTATTTTTCTTCCTGAAAAATATCACTACTCCCTTCTTCCACGCCATTGGAAAATGGCCTATTCGAAGACATTTATTATAAAGGAGTTGCATCAATTTTGGATATCTTTTAGTTAGATTCTTTATAATTTTAATGTCGATTCTATCATATCCTGGAGCTTTTTTAGGATTTTGCTGACTGATGACATATTTAAGTTCTCTCATGTTGATTTTAATTTTGTCAAATTCTTCATTTGGAATTAGATCCCGATTAATTCTCGAGTGTATTTGCTCTGTATCTGGGTTTCCAAAATGATGATAGATTAGATTTTGTTGTATGTCAATAAATGAGTCCTCAATTGTTGAAGTTTCTAGTATGGTATGTATTAAATCCGTATTTTTAGATATTTACCTTTCATTAGTTTAAAGGCAGTGCCATATACCCTTGTGGTTTGTTGGCAGAATGAATACCATGAGTCCTGTTTAGCTTTTTTAATTTGTATAAATTTGTTTTAATTTGTTTAATTTGTATTCGGCTAGTGCCTTTTTACATTCCTTCCTGTATTGCTGATTGTCTGTGTCTCTTCGAGATCTTTTGTGTAGTGCATTTAGTCTACTTCGTTCAATTTTGAGTTTGTCCGTGTACCAGTTGATATTTAGGTCTCTTTTTTTATTTTTATTTTTTAATGTTGAGTTCATTATACTAGTCATATGTTCCTGGAAATTATTGACCCATGTATCTAGATCTTCTGGAGATGATGTATCTTGAAGTGTTGTCCTTAATTCTTCTTCCTTTTTATCAAATTCTTTGTTAAATTTTTTAAAAGTTTCATATTTGGTTTTAAATCTGTAAAGGTTTCGTAGGAGAGGTTCCAACTGCAATGTGAAGTTTATATATCTGTGATCACTGAGTGATGGAAAATTCACTTCTATTGACCAAGAATCAAGAAGGTCTTTAAATCAAGGTGTACTTGATTCACATAATGTTAGGTCCGGATTACCTTTCTTCTTACCTAAGATGAAGGTGTTTTCTGCTTGTGGGTCGTTGACTATTGTTAAATCTCGATTTGCAAGATAATCTAGTAGGATTTCACCTCTTGCGTTATTTCTGCTATAGCCCCATGCTCTCAGGTTGTCGTTAAAATTGCCTCCCAATACTAAGTTAGTACAATTATGAATGGGTTTGGCCAGTCGTCTAAATCTTTAGCTAGATCTCCCTTTGGCTTGGAGTATTGCGAGGCAAATTTAAAATTTTCTAACTTCGTTATTAAATTTATAAATACACTGTTATCTGTTTGTAGGATTTTGTTATGCACAAATAAAGGGTTGGAGATAATTATTCCCGCTGTATTTAATGTTGATTGATATAAAGCCCAAGAAATCGGGAGACCCGTAAAAGAATTTTTGCTTCTGTGGTAATCCTGGATTAGTGCTATGTCGACATTGTTCTGATTCATGTATTTAATTAGTTGAAAGTTTGCTGCACGGCAATTATTTAAGTTTATTTGTGTTACTTTTATGTTTTGTTGATGTAAAGGTGCACCACCAAAGAAGTAAGCTGATTGCATTGATGGAGTTTGATTTTGATTGTGGGTGCCTCTAGCTATTTTAATCTGTGTGCTTGAATCAACCTTTTCGCCTCTATAGGCTGTGGGGAGACTCTGCCTCCCTTTTTCTGAATGATGAGTTGATATAAACATCACTATATTTGACTGTTCTTTTATCTGTTGTTTTGTAGTTCTTACTATACTCTCTTCTTCTGGTATTTTCTTCTACTTGTCTACTTCTTTCATTATCCCTTTCCCTTGGGTCTTCAGTTGATGGTCTTTGATATCTGTTATCAATAAAGTACTTACGACTATTGTTTGAAAGGAAATTTTGTGTTTGTGGTTTTGACTTATAATGGACTTGTAGGCGTCTTCATTTTTCATATTGAAAAATTGGGCATTGGGGTGAATACGCCGGGTGATTAAAGTCTTCCTTGTTATATCTTAAGCAATTTATGCATTTCTTTATATTTTCTTCAAACTCGCTTGTTAGATGTTTCCCTGAGCAATTCGCACAACATGATTTGAATTCACATTGTGATTTGGTGTGGTTGCTTAATTCTTGGCAGTTTGTGCATCTCAGCACTCGTATGTAGAATTCAGCCTTGATTAGTTCAGAAAATAATTTTATTTTGCCTGTTTTGACAATTTTCCTGCATTCACCCGCCGGTGCTTCTATTATCCAGTTATTGAATGTTGAATTGGGGATTTCTAAAGATTTAAAGATTGTGAATGAATTTAAGTACTTCCTTTTAGATAGTTCTTCTTCCAGTTCTCCTTTGTGAATTCTTTGTTTATTCTCAGTAGAAAAATCAATTTGGAATAATGGACAAATTGGAATATAAAAATAAATTAAATGAAAACAAATAAATGATAGGAGAAAAATTATGCCAATGAAAAATAATATGGGGGAGATGTCGCCACGACTTCCCATGCTCACTGTTACTGCTCAACCCACAAGCTGGCTAATTAAGATGACTTAAGGTACTTATGAATTTAAATAATGAAATTTTTATGAATTAGTACAGAATAATAATAAATTGTTGTTAATAAAAGTAATGATAATATATAAAATATGCAATATATATACATTATATACGACGGACACATCGACATACGGACAGAATGACATTTTCTGAAACAGGTTTTTGGGGATCTCTGACCACTAAAACTTGTAAATCCGCCGAATACCGGAAGTCGAAAATAATTTTGATTATAACACATTCTTCTATTGAAGATAGAAGAAAGTAATAAGGGTCTAAGTTACGAAAAGATAACATTAGTTTGCAGAACTTTGTAAGAAAATGCTTATTTGAATTAGATTTTTGTTGAAGCGTTAGTTACTGGGTAGATGTCAATAACTGGGGGTTTCAAACTAGTTATACCACCCGGGGGTTTCACTAAAATATTATCCTTTCATGACTGAAATTCTAAATTTCGCTATTTTTTCAAAAATTGGTAGGTTGGTTGTTGCCGCTATATTTTGCACAGAAGGCTAAACAGATCTAAATTTTCATTCAAAGTTGAATCCGGCCCACTACATGCAATCATGTCTGCTATAGGATTCGAAATTGGTTCTAAATTTTAAAAGTCTTCCTGCAATGGACAAAAAGTATAATTAATATACTACAGGGTAGGGCAAAGTAAGTGCACCAGCATAAAACACAGAAAAGGACAGGCAATGCTAGTCCGCTAACCTGTCTACAGCAGATGTTGAAAATGAGCACCATTCATCTCTTGGCACATTTGGACTTGGGCACGGGTCACCAAGTTGAAGAAGGCAGTGGAACGGAGTTGTGGAATTGCTGCAATCTCATCAAAAATGATCTGCTGCAGTTCTTGAAACTATGAGTAATGTTGCGATACACCTTAGACTTGAGGATTCCCCACAAAAATGTAATCTCACAGTGACAGATCAGGTGACCTGAGTGGTCAGCTAGTATCGAGACAAGACTGACCTCTGCTAACAACTCTGTCAGAAGTGAAGATTGTGTAGATAGACACCCGGATCTTCACCTTTGCACTGATAACATATGCACTGACACAGCCCGCACTAAGATCTGAACAGGTTTCGATCACATGGTATGCGTACGCGTGGTGTGTGCGCCCAATATTCACGTCCAATCGTATCCACTCGTCCGGGACACTTTTATTAGCCCCACCCTGTAGAAAGAACTATGAACATTTCCTTTATATAGGATTTACCAAAGGGAAAATAAGAAAAAAAATGTGGATTTAAATACATATTTTTAAAATAATTCAGAAATACAATTTTCAGAAATTACAAAATTTTACTTTTATGTTATTACTAGCCCGAATAATATTGATCAGTTTCGTAATTACTTCCAAGAGCTTCGATACAATTCCCAAGAGAAAAGTATATAGACTTTCTGATAATAATGTTTCAAAAAGGCCTTGTTGCTTCACCAGAATCGGCAGACTGGAGGATACCAGACTCGGCAGACTGGTGGATACCAGACTCGGCAGACTGGAGGATACCAGACTCGGCAGACTGGTGGATACCAGACTCGGCAGACTGGAGGATACCAGACTCGGCAGACTGGTGGATACCAGACTCGGCAGACTGGAGGATACCAGACTCGGCAGGCTGGTGGATACCAGACTCGGCAGACTGGTGGATACCAGACTCGGCAGACTGGTGGATACAAGACTCGGCGGACTGGAGGATCCCAAACTCGGCGGACTGGAAGATCCCAAACTCGTCAGAATGGCAATCCCCAGACACACCGGAATAGTGGTCCCCAGACACACCAGAATTGTGGTCCCCAGACACACCGGAAAAGTGGCCCCCAGACATACCGGAATAGTGGTCCCCAGACAAACCGGAATAGTGGTCCCCAGACACACCGGAATAGTGGTCCCCAGACACACCGGAATAGTGGTCCCCAGACAAACCGGAATAGTGGTCCCCAGACACACCGGAATAGTGGTCCCCAGACACACCGGAAAAGTGGTCCCCAGACACACCGGAATAGTGGTCCCCAGACAAACCGGAATAGTGGTCCCCAGACACACCGGGATAGTGGTCCCCAGACTTGCCAGACTAGAGAAACCCAGATTCGTCGGACTGGAGGATACTTCAGTCCATCCCAGACTCGGTAGACTTGTATGATCCCAGATGCATCAGACTCAAGGATCCCAGACTCGGCAGACTGGAACGTATCAGACTCGGCAGACTGGTGGATACCAGACTCGGCAGAATGGTGGATACCAGACTCGGCAGACTTGTGAATAGCAGACTCGGCAGACTGGCGGATACCAGACTCGGCAGACTGGTGGATACCAGACTCGGCAGACTGGAGGATACCAGACTCGGCAGGCTGGTGGATACCAGACTCGGCAGACTGGTGGATACCAGACTCGGCAGACTGGAGGATACCAGACTCGGCAGGCTGGTGGAAACCAGACTCGGCAGACTGGTGGATACCAGACTCGGCAGACTGGAGGATCCCAAACTCGGCGGACTGGAAGATCCCAAACTCGTCAGAATGGCAATCCCCAGACACACCGGAATAGTGGTCCCCAGACACACCAGAATTGTGGTCCCCAGACACACCGGAAAAGTGGCCCCCAGACATACCGGAATAGTGGTCCCCAGACAAACCGGAATAGTGGTCCCCAGACACACCGGAATAGTGGTCCCCAGACACACCGGAATAGTGGTCCCCAGACAAACCGGAATAGTGGTCCCCAGACACACCGGAATAGTGGTCCCCAGACACACCGGAAAAGTGGTCCCCAGACACACCGGAATAGTGGTCCCCAGACAAACCGGAATAGTGGTCCCCAGACACACCGGGATAGTGGTCCCCAGACTTGCCAGACTAGAGAAACCCAGATTCGTCGGACTGGAGGATACTTCAGTCCATCCCAGACTCGGTAGACTTGTATGATCCCAGATGCATCAGACTCAAGGATCCCAGACTCGGCAGACTGGAACGTATCAGACTCGGCAGACTGGTGGATACCAGACTCGGCAGACTGGAGGATACCAGACTCGGCAGACTGGAGGATACCAGACTCGGCAGACTGGTGGATACCAGACTCGGCAGACTGGAGGATACCAGACTCGGCAGACTGGTGGATACCAGACTCGGCAGACTGGAGGATACCAGACTCGGCAGGCTGGTGGATACCAGACTCGGCAGACTGGTGGATACCAGACTCGGCAGACTGGTGGATACAAGACTCGGCGGACTGGAGGATCCCAAACTCGGCGGACTGGAAGATCCCAAACTCGTCAGAATGGCAATCCCCAGACACACCGGAATAGTGGTCCCCAGACACACCAGAATTGTGGTCCCCAGACACACCGGAAAAGTGGCCCCCAGACATACCGGAATAGTGGTCCCCAGACAAACCGGAATAGTGGTCCCCAGACACACCGGAATAGTGGTCCCCAGACACACCGGAATAGTGGTCCCCAGACAAACCGGAATAGTGGTCCCCAGACACACCGGAATAGTGGTCCCCAGACACACCGGAAAAGTGGTCCCCAGACACACCGGAATAGTGGTCCCCAGACAAACCGGAATAGTGGTCCCCAGACACACCGGGATAGTGGTCCCCAGACTTGCCAGACTAGAGAAACCCAGATTCGTCGGACTGGAGGATACTTCAGTCCATCCCAGACTCGGTAGACTTGTATGATCCCAGATGCATCAGACTCAAGGATCCCAGACTCGGCAGACTGGAACGTATCAGACTCGGCAGACTGGTGGATACCAGACTCGGCAGAATGGTGGATACCAGACTCGGCAGACTTGTGAATAGCAGACTCGGCAGACTGGCGGATACCAGACTCGGCAGACTGGTGGATACCAGACTCGGCAGACTGGAGGATACCAGACTCGGCAGACTGGAGGATACCAGACTCGGCAGACTGGTGGATACCAGACTCGGCAGACTGGAGGATACCAGACTCGGCAGGCTGGTGGAAACCAGACTCGGCAGACTGGTGGATACCAGACTCGGCAGACTGGTGGATACCAGACTCGGCGGACTGGAGGATCCCAAACTCGGCGGACTGGAAGATCCCAAACTCGTCAGAATGGCAATCCCCAGACACACCGGAATAGTGGTCCCCAGACACACCAGAATTGTGGCCCCCAGACACACCGGAAAAGTGGTCCCCAGACATACTGGAATAGTGGTCCCCAGACAAACCGGAATAGTGGTCCCCAGACACACCGGAATAGTGGTCCCCAGACACACCGGAAAACTGGTCCCCAGACACACCGGAATAGTGGTCCCCAGACAAACCGGAATAGTGGTCCCCAGACACACCGGAATAGTGGTCCTCAGACACACCGGAAAAGTGGCCCCCAGACACACCGGAATAGTGGTCCCCAGACAAACCGGAATAGTGGCCCCCAGACACACCGGAATAGTGGTTCCCAGACACAACGGAATGGTGGTCCCCAGACACGCCGGACTAGAGAAACCCAGACTCGCGGACTAGAGAAACCCAGATTCGTCGGACTGGCAGTCACAATAATCGCCTAACTGCCGATTCCCAGAATCGGTGGAATAGCGGTCCCCCAGACTCTCCTTACAGGTAATTTCCAAATTCGGTGCAATTGCGGTCGCCAGACTTCTTGGAATGTTTGTCTCCAGTCACAGCACAATTCATCCCAGACATGATGTGCTGGAGGATCCCAGACTCGGTAGACTTGGATGATCCAAGACGCATCAAACTCAAGGATCCCAGACTCGGCAGACTGGAAGATATCAGACTCGGCAGACTAGTGGTTACCAGACTCGGAAGACTGGAGGATACCTGACTCGGCAGACTGGTGGATACCAGACTCGGCAGACTGGAGGATACCAGACTCGGCAGACTGGTGGATACCAGACTCGGCAGACCGGAGGATACCAGACTCGGCAGGCTGGCGGATACCAGACTCGGCAGACCGGTGGATACCAGACTCGGCAGACTGGTGGATACCAGACTCGGCGGACTGGAAGATCCCAAACTCGTCAGAATGGCAATCCCCAGACACACCGGAATAGTGGTCCCCAGACACACCAGAATTGTGGTCCCCAGACACACCGGAAAAGTGGTCCCCAGACATACCGGAATAGTGGTCCCCAGACAAACCGGAATAGTGGTCCCCAGACACACCGGAATAGTGGTCCCCAGACACACCGGAAAAGTGGTCCCCAGACACACCGAAATAGTGGTCCCCAGACACACCGGAATAGTGGTCCCCAGACTTGCCAGACTGGAGAAACCCAGATTCGTCGGACTGGCGGTCACTAGATTCGCCTGACTGCCGATTCCCAGAATCGGTGGAATAGCGGTCCCCCAGACTCTCCTTACACGTAATTTCCAAATTCGGTGCAATGGCGGTCCAGAGACTTTTTGGAATGTTTGTCTCCAGACACGGCACACTTCATCCTAGACGTGGTGTACTGGAGGATCCCAGACTCGGTGGATTTGGATGATATCAGACTCGAGGATCCCAGACTCGGCAGACTGGAGGAATCCACACTCGGAAGACTGGAGGATACCAGACTCGACTGACTGGTGGATACCAGACTCGGCAGACTGGTGGATAACACACTCGGCAGACTGGTGGATACCAGACTCGCTGGACTGGAGGATCCCAAACTCGGCAGAATGGCAATCCCCAGACTCGTCAGAATGGTGGTCCCCAGACACACCGCAATAGTGGTCCCCAGACACACCGGAATAGTGGTCCCCAGACACAACGGAATGGTGGTCCCCAGACACGCCGGACTAGAGAAACCCAGACTCGCGGACTAGAGAAACCAAGATTCGTCGGACTGGCAGTCACAATAATCGCCTAACTGCCGATTCCCAGAATCGGTGGAATAGCGGTCCCCCAGACTTTCCTTACAGGTAATTTCCAAATTCGGTGCAATTGCGGTCGCCAGACTTCTTGGAATGTTTGTCTCCAGTCACGGCACAATTCATCCCAGGCATGATGTGCTGGAGGATCCCAGACTCGGTAGACTTGGATGATCCAAGACGCATCAAACTCAAGGATCCAAGACTCGGCAGACTGGAAGATATCAGACTCGGCAGACTAGTGGTTACCAGACTCGGCAGACTGGTGGATACCAGACTCGGCAGACTGGATGATATCAGACTCGGCAGACTGGTGGGTACCAGACTCGGCAGACTGGAGGATACCAGACTCGGCAGACTGGTGGATACCAGACTTGGCAGACTGGAGGATACCAGACTCGGCAGACTGGTGGATACCAGACTCGGCAGACCGGAGGATACCAGACTCGGCAGGCTGGCGGATACCAGACTCGGCAGACCGGTGGATACCAGACTCGGCAGACTGGTGGATACCAGACTCGGCGGACTGGAGGATCCCGAACTCGGCGGACTGGAAGATCCCAAACTCGTCAGAATGGCAATCCCCAGACACACCGGAATAGTGGTCCCCAGACACACCAGAATTGTGGTCCCCAGACACACCGGAAAATTGGTCCCCAGACATACCGGAATAGTGGTCCCCAGATAAACCGGAATAGTGGTCCCCAGACACACCGGAATAGTGGTCCGCAGACACTCCGGAAAACTGGTCCCCAGACACAGCGGAATAGTGGTCCCCAGACAAACCGGAATAGTGGTCCCCAGACACACCGGAATAGTGGTCCCCTGACACACCGGAAAACTGGTCCCCAGACACACCGGAATAGTGGTCCCAAGACAAACCGGAATAGTGGTCCCCAGACACACCGGAATAGTGGTCCCCAGACACACCGGAATAGTCGTCCCCAGACTTGCCAGACTAGAGAAACCCAGATTCGTCGGACTGGCGGTCACAAGATTCGCCTGACTGCCGATTCCCAGAATCGGTGGAATAGCGGTCCCCCAGACTCTCCTTACAGGTAATTTCCAAATTCGGTGCAATGGCGGTCCCCAGACTTTTTGGAATGTTTGTCTCCAGACACGGCACACTTCATCCTAGACGTGGTGTGCTGGAGGATCCCAGACTCGGTAGACTTGTATGATCCCAGATGCATCAAACTCAAGGATCCGAGACTCGGCAGACTGGAACGTATCAGACTTGGCAGACTGGTGGATACCAGACTCGGCAGACTGGTGGATACCAGACTCGGCAGACTGGAGGATACCAGACTCGGCAGACTGGAGGATACCAGACTCGGCAGGCTGGTGGAAACCAGACTCGGCAGACTGGTGGATACCAGACTCGGCGGACTGGAGGATCCCAAACTCGGCGGACTGGAAGATCCCAAACTTGTTAGAATGGCAATCCCCAGACACACCGGAATAGTGGTGTCAGACACACCAGAATTGTGGCCCCCAGACACACCGGAAAAGTGGTCCCCAGACATACCGGAATAGTGGTCCCCAGACAAACCGGAATAGTGGTCCCCAGACACACCGGAATAGTGGTCCCCAGACACACCGGAAAAATGGTCCCGAGACACACCGGAATAGTGGTCCCCAGACAAACCGGAATAGTGGTCCCCAGACACACCAGAATAGTGGTCCCCAGACACACCGGAAAAGTGGTCCCCAGACACACCGGAATAGTGGTCCCCAGACACCCCTGAATAGTGGTCCCCAGACACAACGGAATAGTGGTCCCCAGACACAACGGAATAGTAGTCCCCAGACAAACCGGAATAGTGGTCCCCAGACATACCGGAATAGTGGTCCCCAGACAAACCGGAATAGTGGTCCCCAGCCACACCGGAATAGTGGTCCCGGGACACACCGGAATAGTGGTCCCCAGACAAACCGGGATAGTGGTCCCCAGACACACCGGAATTGTGGTCCCCAGACACACCGGAAAAGTGGTCCCCCTCGGCAGACACACCAGAATTGTGGTCCCCAGACACACCGGAAAAGTGGTCCCCAGACATACCGGAATAGTGGTCCCCAGACAAACCGGAATAGTGGTCCCCAGCCACACCGGAATAGTGGTCCCAGGACACACCGGAATAGTGGTCCCCACACAAACCGGAATAGTGGTCCCCAGACACACCGGAATAGTGGTCCCCAGACACACCGGACTAGAGAAACCCAGACTCGCGGACTAGAGAAACCCAGATTCGTCGGACTGGCAGTCACAATAATCGCCTAACTGCCGATTCCCAGAATAGGTGGAATAGCGGTCCCCCAGACTCTCCTTACAGGTAATTTCCAAATTCGGTGCAATAGCGGTCCCCAGACTTTTTGGAATGTTTGTCTCCAGACACGGCACAATTCATCC
Organism: Maratus speciosus; assembly: GCA_963932465.1. Lineage (NCBI taxonomy): Eukaryota > Metazoa > Arthropoda > Arachnida > Araneae > Salticidae > Maratus > Maratus speciosus. Next base: position 103,710,492 of record OZ010795.1, on the reverse strand, counting down.
CAGACGTGGTGTGCTGGAGGATCCCAGACTCGGTAGACTTGTATGATCCCAGACGCATCAGACTCAAGGATCCCAGACTCGGCAGACTGGAACGTATCAGACTCGGCAGACTGGTGGATACCAGACTCGGCAGACTGGAGGATAGCAGACACGGCAGACTGGTGGATACCAAACTCGGCAGACTGGAGGATACCAGACTCGGCTGACTGGTGGATACCAGACTCGGCAGACTGGAGGATACCAGATTCGGCAGGCTGGTGGATACCAGACTCGGCAGACTGGTGGATACAAGACTCGGCGGACTGGAGGATCCCAAACTCGGCGGACTGGAAGATCCCAAACTCGTCAGAATGGCAATCCCCAGACACACCGGAATAGTGGTCCCCAGACACACCAGAATTGTGGTCCCCAGACACACCGGAAAAGTGGTCCCCAGACATACCGGAATAGTGGTCCCCAGACAAACCGGAATAGTGGTCCCCAGCCACACCGGAATAGTGGTCCCCAGACACACCGGAATAGTGGTCCCCAGACAAACCGGAATAGTGGTCCCCAGACACACCGGAATAGTGGTCCCCAGACACACCGGAAAAGTGGTCCCCAGACACCGGAATAGTGGTCCCCAGACAAACCGGAATAGTGGTCCCCAGACACACCGGAATAGTGGTCCCCAGACAAACCGGAATAGTGGTCCCCAGACACACCGGAATAGTGGTTCCCAGACACAACGGAATGGTGGTCCCCAGACACGCCGGACTAGAGAAACCCAGATTCGTCGGACTGGAGGATACTTCTGTCCATCCCAGACTCGGTAGACTTGTATGATCCCAGATGCATCAGACTCAAGGATCCCAGACTCGGCAGACTGGAACGTATCAGACTCGGCAGACTGGTGGATACCAGACTCGGCAGACTGGTGGATACCAGACTCGGCAGACTGGAGGATACCAGACTCGGCAGACTGGTGGATACCAGACTCGGCAGACTGGAGGATACCAGACTCGGCAGACTGGAGGATACCAGACTCGGCAGGCTGGTGGAAACCAGACTCGGCAGACTGGTGGATACCAGACTCGGCAGACTGGTGGATACCAGACTCGGCGGACTGGAGGATCCCAAACTCGGCGGACTGGAAGATCCCAAACTCGTCAGAATGGCAATCCCCAGACACACCGGAATAGTGGTCCCCAGACACACCAGATTTGTGGCCCCAGACACACCGGAAAAGTGGTCCCCAGACATACTGGAATAGTGGTCCCCAGACAAACCGGAATAGTGGTCCCCAGACACACCGGAATAGTGGTCCCCAGACTCACCAGAATTGTGGCCCCCAGACACACCGGAAAAGTGGTCCCCAGACATACTGGAATAGTGCTCCCCAGACAAACCGGAATAGTGGTCCCCAGACACACCGGAATAGTGGTCCCCAGACACACCGGAAAACTGGTCCCCAGACACACCGGAATAGTGGTCCCCAGACACACCGGAATAGTGGTCCCCAGACACACCGGAATAGTGGTCCCCAGACACACCGGAAAAGTGGTCCCCAGATACACCGGAATAGTGGTCCCCAGACAAACCGGAATAGTGGTCCCCAGACACACCGGAATAGTGGTTCCCAGACACAACGGAATGTTGGTCCCCAGACACGCCGGACTAGAGAAACCCAGACTCGCGGACTAGAGAAACCCAGATTCGTCGGACTGGCAGTCACAATAATCGCCTAACTGCCGATTCCCAGAATCGGTGGAATAGCGGTCCCCCACACTCTCCTTACAGGTAATTTCCAAATTCGGTGCAATAGCGGTCCCCAGACATCTTGGAATGTTTGTCTCCAGACACGGCACAATTCATCCCAGACGTGGTGTGCTGGAGGATCCCAGACACGGCAGACTGGAGGATACCAGACTCGGCAGACTGGTGGATACCAGACTCGGCAGACTGGAGGATCCCAAACTCGGCGGACTGGAAGATCCCAAACTCGTCAGAATGGCAATCCCCAGACACACCGGAATAGTGGTCCCCAGACACACCAGAATTGTGGTCCCCAGACACACCGGAAAAGTGGTCCCCAGACATACCGGAATAGTGGTCCCCAGACAAACCGGAATAGTGGTCCCCAGCACACCGGAATAGTGGTCCCCAGACACACCGGAATAGTGGTCCCCAGACAAACCGGAATAGTGGTCCCCAGACACACCGGAATAGTGGTCCCCACACACACCGGAAAAGTGGTCCCCAGACACCGGAATAGTGGTCCCCAGACAAACCGGAATAGTGGTCCCCAGACACACCGGAATAGTGGTCCCCAGACAAAGCGGAATAGTGGTCCCCAGACACACCGGAATAGTGGTTCCCAGACACAACGGAATGGTGGTCCCCAGACACGCCGACTAGAGAAACCCAGATTCGTCGGACTGGAGGATACTTCTGTCCATCCCAGACTCGGTAGACTTGTATGATCCCAGATGAATCAGACTAAAGGATCCCAGACTCGGCAGACTGGAACGTATCAGACTCGGCAGACTGGTGGATACCAAACTCGGTAGACTGGCGGATACCAGACTCGGCAGACTGGTGGATACCAGACTCGGCAGGCTCGAGGAAACCAGACTCGGCAGACTGGTGGACACCAGACTCGGTAGACTGGCGGATACCAGACTCGGCAGACTGGTGGATACCAGACTCGGCAGGCTGGTGGAAAACAGACTCGGCAGACTGGTGGATACCAGACTCGGCAGACTGGTGGATACCAGACTCGGCAGACTGGTGGATACCAGACTCGGCAGACTGGTGGATCCCAGACTCGGCAGACTGGAACGTATCAGACTCGGCAGACTGGTGGATACCAGACTCGGTAGACTGGCGGATACCAGACTCGGCAGACTGGTGGATACCAGACTCGGCAGACTGGAGGATACCAGACTCGGCAGACTGGAGGATACCAGACTCGGCAGGCTGGTGGAAACCAGACTCGGCAGACTGGTGGATACCAGACTCGGCAGACTGGTGGATACCAGACTCGGCGGACTGGAGGATCCCAAACTCGGCGGACTGGAAGATCCCAAACTCGTCAGAATGGCAATCCCCAGACACACCGGAATAGTGGTCCCCAGACACACCAGATTTGTGGCCCCCAGACACACCGGAAAAGTGGTCCCCAGACATACTGGAATAGTGGTCCCCAGACAAACCGGAATAGTGGTCCCCAGACACACTGGAATAGTGGTCCCCAGACTCACCAGAATTGTGGCCCCCAGACACACCGGAAAAGTGGTCCCCAGACATACTGGAATAGTGGTCCCCAGACAAACCGGAATAGTGGTCCCCAGACACACCGGAATAGTGGTCCCCAGACACACCGGAAAACTGGTCCCCAGACACACCGGAATAGTGGTCTCCAGACAAACCGGAATAGTGGTCCCCAGACACACCGGAATAGTGGTCCCCAGACACACCGGAAAAGTGGTCCCCAGACACACCGGAATAGTGGTCCCCAGACAAACCGGAATAGTGGTCCCCAGACACACCGGAATAGTGGTTCCCAGACACAACGGAATGGTGGTCCCCAGACACGCCGGACTATAGAAACCCAGACTCGCGGACTAGAGAAACCCAGATTCGTCGGACTGGCAGTCACAATAATCGCCTAACTGCCGATTCCCAGAATCGGTGGAATAGCGGTCCCCCAGACTCTCCTTACAGGTAATTTCCAAATTCGGTGCAATAGCGGTCCCCAGACATCTTGGAATGTTTGTCTCCAGACACGGCACAATTCATCCCAGACGTGGTGTGCTGGAGGATCCCAGACTCGGCAGACTGGAGGATACCAGACTCGGCAGACTGGTGGATACCAGACTCGGCAGACTGGAGGATCCCAAACTCGGCGGACTGGAAGATCCCAAACTCGTCAGAATGGCAATCCCCAGACACACCGGAATAGTGGTCCCCAGACACACCAGAATTGTGGTCCCCAGACACACCGGAAAAGTGGTCCCCATACATACCGGAATAGTGGTCCCCAGACAAACCGGAATAGTGGTCCCCAGACACACCGGAATAGTGGTCCCCAGACACACCGGAATAGTGGTCCCCAGACAAACCGGAATAGTGGTCCCCAGACACACCGGAATAGTGGTCCCCAGACACACCGGAAAAGTGGTCCCCAGACACCGGAATAGTGGTCCCCAGACAAACCGGAATAGTGGTCCCCAGACACACCGGAATAGTGGTCCCCAGACAAACCGGAATAGTGGTCCCCAGACACACCGGAATAGTGGTTCCCAGACACAACGGAATGGTGGTCCCCAGACACGCCGGACTAGAGAAACCCAGATTCGTCGGACTGGAGGAAACTTCTGTCCATCCCAGACTCGGTAGACTTGTATGATACCATATGCATCAGACTCAAGGATCCCAGACTCGGCAGACTGGAACGTATCAGACTCGGCAGACTGGTGGATACCAAACTCGGTAGACTGGCGGATACCAGACTCGGCAGACTGGTGGATACCAGACTCGGCAGGCTGGTGGAAACCAGACTCGGCAGACTGGTGGATACCAGACTCGGCAGACTGGTGGATACCAGACTCGGCAGACTGGTGGATACCAGACTCGGCAGACTGGTGGATACCAGAATCGGCAGACTGGAGGATACCAGACTCGGCAGACTGGTGGATACCAGACTCGGCAGACTGGAGGATACCAGACTCGGCAGACTGGTGGATACCAGACTCGGCAGACTGGAGGATTCCAGACTCGGCAGACTGGTGGATACCAGACTCGGCAGACTGGAGGATACCAGACTCGGCAGACTGGTGGATACCAGACTCGGCAGACTGGTGGATACAAGACTCGGCGGACTGGAGGATCCCAAACTCGGCGGACTGGAAGATCCCAAACTCGTCAGAATGGCAATCGCCAGACACACCGGAATAGTGGTCCCCAGACACACCAGAATTGTGGCCCCCAGACACCCCGGAAAAGTGGTCCCCAGACACACCAGAATTGTGGCCCCCAGACACCCCGGAAAAGTGGTCCCCAGACATACTGGAATAGTGGTCCCCAGACAAACCGGAATAGTGGTCCCCAGACACACCGGAAGAGTGGTCCCCAGACACACCGGAAAACTGGTCCCCAGACACACCGGAATAGTGGTCCCCAGACAAACCGGAATAGTGGTCCCCAGACACACCGGAATAGTGGTCCCCAGACACACCGGAAAAGTGGTCCCCAGACACACCGGAATAGTGGTCCCCAGACAAACCGGAATAGTGGTCCCCAGACACACCGGAATAGTGGTTCCCAGACACAACGGAATGGTGGTCCCCAGACACGCCGGACTAGAGAAACCCAGACTCGCGGACTAGAGAAACCCAGATTCGTCGGACTGGCAGTCACAATAATCGCCTAACTGCCGATTCCCAGAATCGGTGGAATAGCGGTCCCCCAGACTCTCCTTACAGGTAATTTCCAAATTCGGTGCAATAGCGGTCCCCAGACATCTTGGAATGTTTGTCTCCAGACACGGCACAATTCATCCCAGACGTGGTGTGCTGGAGGATCCCAGACTCGGCAGACTGGAGGATACCAGACTCGGCAGACTGGTGGATACCAGACTCGGCAGACTGGAGGATCCCAAACTCGGCGGACTGGAAGATCCCAAACTCGTCAGAATGGCAATCCCCAGACACACCGGAATAGTGGTCCCCAGACACACCAGAATTGTGGTCCCCAGACACACCGGAAAAGTGGTCCCCAGACATACCGGAATAGTGGTCCCCAGACAAACCGGAATAGTGGTCCCCAGCCACACCGGAATAGTGGTCCCCAGACACACCGGAATAGTGGTCCCCAGACAAACCGGAATAGTGGTCCCCAGACACACCGGAATAGTGGTCCCCAGACACACCGGAAAAGTTGTCCCCAGACACCGGAATAGTGGTCCCCAGACAAACCGGAATAGTGGTCCCCAGACACACCGGAATAGTGGTCCCCAGACAAACCGGAATAGTGGTCCCCAGACACACCGGAATAGTGGTTCCCAGACACAACGGAATGGTGGTCCCCAGACACGCCGGACTAGAGAAACCCAGATTCGTCGGACTGGAGGAAACTTCTGTCCATCCCAGACTCGGTAGACTTGTATGATCCCAGATGCATCAGACTCAAGGATCCCAGACTCGGCAGACTGGAACGTATCAGACTCGGCAGACTGGTGGATACCAAACTCGGTAGACTGGCGGATACCAGACTCGGCAGACTGGTGGATACCAGACTCGGCAGGCTGGTAGAAACCAGACTCGGCAGACTGGTGGATACCAGACTCGGCAGACTGGTGGATACCAGACTCGGCAGACTGGTGGATACCAGACTCGGCAGACTGGTGGATACCAGAATCGGCAGACTGGAGGATACCAGACTCGGCAGACTGGTGGATACCAGACTCGGCAGACTGGAGGATACCAGACTCGGCAGACTGGTGGATACCAGACTCGGAAGAACTGGAGGATTCGAGACTCGGCAGACTGGTGGATACCAGACTCGGCAGACTGGAGGATACCAGACACGGCAGACTGGTGGATACCAGACTCGGCAGACTGGTGGATACAAGACTCGGCGGACTGGAGGATCCCAAACTCGGCGGACTGGAAGATCCCAAACTCGTCAGAATGGCAATCGCCAGACACACCGGAATAGTGGTCCCCAGACACACCAGAATTGTGGCCCCCAGACACCCCGGAAAAGTGGTCCCCAGACATACTGGAATAGTGGTCCCCAGACAAACCGGAATAGTGGTCCCCAGACACACCGGAATAGTGGTCCCCAGACACACCGGAAAACTGGTCCCCAGACACACCGGAATAGTGGTCCCCAGACAAACCGGAATAGTGGTCCCCAGACACACCGGAATAGTGGTCCCCAGACACACCGGAAAAGTGGTCCCCAGACACACCGGAATAGTGGTCCCCAAACAAACCGGAATAGTGGCCCCCAGACACACCGGAATAGTGGTTCCCAGACACAACGGAATGGTGGTCCCCAGACACGCCGGACTAGAGAAACCCAGACTCGCGGACTAGAGAAACCCAGATTCGTCGGACTGGCAGTCACAATAATCGCCTAACTGCCGATTCCCAGAATCGGTGGAATAGCGGTCCCCCAGACTCTCCTTACAGGTAATTTCCAAATTCGGTGCAATTGCGGTCGCCAGACTTCTTGGAATGTTTGTCTCCAGTCACGGCACAATTCATCCCAGACATGATGTGCTGGAGGATCCCAGACTCGGTAGACTTGGATGATCCAAGACGCATCAAACTCAAGGATCCCAGACTCGGCAGACTGGAAGATATCAGACTCGGCAGACTAGTGGTTACCAGACTCGGAAGACTGGAGGATACCTGACTCGGCAGACTGGTGGATACCAGACTCGGCAGACTGGAGGATACCAGACTCGGCAGACTGGTGGATACCAGACTCGGCAGACCGGAGGATACCAGACTCGGCAGGCTGGCGGATACCAGACTCGGCAGACCGGTGGATACCAGACTCGGCAGACTGGTGGATACCAGACTCGGCGGACTGGAAGATCCCAAACTCGTCAGAATGGCAATCCCCAGACACACCGGAATAGTGGTCCCCAGACACACCAGAATTGTGGTCCCCAGACACACCGGAAAATTGGTCCCCAGACATACCGGAATAGTGGTCCCCAGATAAACCGGAATAGTGGTCCCCAGACACACCGGAATAGTGGTCCGCAGACACTCCGGAAAACTGGTCCCCAGACACACCGGAATAGTGGTCCCCAGACAAACCGGAATAGTGGTCCCCAGACACACCGGAATAGTGGTCCCCTGACACACCGGAAAAGTGGTCCCCAGACACACCGGAATAGTGGTCCCCAGACAAACCGGAATAGTGGTCCCCAGACACACCGGAATAGTGGTTCCCAGACACAACGGAATGGTGGTCCCCAGACACGCCGGACTATAGAAACCCAGACTCGCGGACTAGAGAAACCCAGATTCGTCGGACTGGCAGTCACAATAATCGCCTAACTGCCGATTCCCAGAATCGGTGGAATAGCGGTCCCCCAGACTCTCCTTACAGGTAATTTCCAAATTCGGTGCAATAGCGGTCCCCAGACATCTTGGAATGTTTGTCTCCAGACACGGCACAATTCATCCCAGACGTGGTGTGCTGGAGGATCCCAGACTCGGCAGACTGGAGGATACCAGACTCGGCAGACTGGTGGATACCAGACTCGGCAGACTGGAGGATCCCAAACTCGGCGGACTGGAAGATCCCAAACTCGTCAGAATGGCAATCCCCAGACACACCGGAATAGTGGTCCCCAGACACACCAGAATTGTGGTCCCCAGACACACCGGAAAAGTGGTCCCCATACATACCGGAATAGTGGTCCCCAGACAAACCGGAATAGTGGTCCCCAGACACACCGGAATAGTGGTCCCCAGACACACCGGAATAGTGGTCCCCAGACAAACCGGAATAGTGGTCCCCAGACACACCGGAATAGTGGTCCCCAGACACACCGGAAAAGTGGTCCCCAGACACCGGAATAGTGGTCCCCAGACAAACCGGAATAGTGGTCCCCAGACACACCGGAATAGTGGTCCCCAGACAAACCGGAATAGTGGTCCCCAGACACACCGGAATAGTGGTTCCCAGACACAACGGAATGGTGGTCCCCAGACACGCCGGACTAGAGAAACCCAGATTCGTCGGACTGGAGGAAACTTCTGTCCATCCCAGACTCGGTAGACTTGTATGATACCATATGCATCAGACTCAAGGATCCCAGACTCGGCAGACTGGAACGTATCAGACTCGGCAGACTGGTGGATACCAAACTCGGTAGACTGGCGGATACCAGACTCGGCAGACTGGTGGATACCAGACTCGGCAGGCTGGTGGAAACCAGACTCGGCAGACTGGTGGATACCAGACTCGGCAGACTGGTGGATACCAGACTCGGCAGACTGGTGGATACCAGACTCGGCAGACTGGTGGATACCAGAATCGGCAGACTGGAGGATACCAGACTCGGCAGACTGGTGGATACCAGACTCGGCAGACTGGAGGATACCAGACTCGGCAGACTGGTGGATACCAGACTCGGCAGACTGGAGGATTCCAGACTCGGCAGACTGGTGGATACCAGACTCGGCAGACTGGAGGATACCAGACTCGGCAGACTGGTGGATACCAGACTCGGCAGACTGGTGGATACAAGACTCGGCGGACTGGAGGATCCCAAACTCGGCGGACTGGAAGATCCCAAACTCGTCAGAATGGCAATCGCCAGACACACCGGAATAGTGGTCCCCAGACACACCAGAATTGTGGCCCCCAGACACCCCGGAAAAGTGGTCCCCAGACACACCAGAATTGTGGCCCCCAGACACCCCGGAAAAGTGGTCCCCAGACATACTGGAATAGTGGTCCCCAGACAAACCGGAATAGTGGTCCCCAGACACACCGGAAGAGTGGTCCCCAGACACACCGGAAAACTGGTCCCCAGACACACCGGAATAGTGGTCCCCAGACAAACCGGAATAGTGGTCCCCAGACACACCGGAATAGTGGTCCCCAGACACACCGGAAAAGTGGTCCCCAGACACACCGGAATAGTGGTCCCCAGACAAACCGGAATAGTGGTCCCCAGACACACCGGAATAGTGGTTCCCAGACACAACGGAATGGTGGTCCCCAGACACGCCGGACTAGAGAAACCCAGACTCGCGGACTAGAGAAACCCAGATTCGTCGGACTGGCAGTCACAATAATCGCCTAACTGCCGATTCCCAGAATCGGTGGAATAGCGGTCCCCCAGACTCTCCTTACAGGTAATTTCCAAATTCGGTGCAATAGCGGTCCCCAGACATCTTGGAATGTTTGTCTCCAGACACGGCACAATTCATCCCAGACGTGGTGTGCTGGAGGATCCCAGACTCGGCAGACTGGAGGATACCAGACTCGGCAGACTGGTGGATACCAGACTCGGCAGACTGGAGGATCCCAAACTCGGCGGACTGGAAGATCCCAAACTCGTCAGAATGGCAATCCCCAGACACACCGGAATAGTGGTCCCCAGACACACCAGAATTGTGGTCCCCAGACACACCGGAAAAGTGGTCCCCAGACATACCGGAATAGTGGTCCCCAGACAAACCGGAATAGTGGTCCCCAGCCACACCGGAATAGTGGTCCCCAGACACACCGGAATAGTGGTCCCCAGACAAACCGGAATAGTGGTCCCCAGACACACCGGAATAGTGGTCCCCAGACACACCGGAAAAGTTGTCCCCAGACACCGGAATAGTGGTCCCCAGACAAACCGGAATAGTGGTCCCCAGACACACCGGAATAGTGGTCCCCAGACAAACCGGAATAGTGGTCCCCAGACACACCGGAATAGTGGTTCCCAGACACAACGGAATGGTGGTCCCCAGACACGCCGGACTAGAGAAACCCAGATTCGTCGGACTGGAGGAAACTTCTGTCCATCCCAGACTCGGTAGACTTGTATGATCCCAGATGCATCAGACTCAAGGATCCCAGACTCGGCAGACTGGAACGTATCAGACTCGGCAGACTGGTGGATACCAAACTCGGTAGACTGGCGGATACCAGACTCGGCAGACTGGTGGATACCAGACTCGGCAGGCTGGTAGAAACCAGACTCGGCAGACTGGTGGATACCAGACTCGGCAGACTGGTGGATACCAGACTCGGCAGACTGGTGGATACCAGACTCGGCAGACTGGTGGATACCAGAATCGGCAGACTGGAGGATACCAGACTCGGCAGACTGGTGGATACCAGACTCGGCAGACTGGAGGATACCAGACTCGGCAGACTGGTGGATACCAGACTCGGAAGAACTGGAGGATTCGAGACTCGGCAGACTGGTGGATACCAGACTCGGCAGACTGGAGGATACCAGACACGGCAGACTGGTGGATACCAGACTCGGCAGACTGGTGGATACAAGACTCGGCGGACTGGAGGATCCCAAACTCGGCGGACTGGAAGATCCCAAACTCGTCAGAATGGCAATCGCCAGACACACCGGAATAGTGGTCCCCAGACACACCAGAATTGTGGCCCCCAGACACCCCGGAAAAGTGGTCCCCAGACATACTGGAATAGTGGTCCCCAGACAAACCGGAATAGTGGTCCCCAGACACACCGGAATAGTGGTCCCCAGACACACCGGAAAACTGGTCCCCAGACACACCGGAATAGTGGTCCCCAGACAAACCGGAATAGTGGTCCCCAGACACACCGGAATAGTGGTCCCCAGACACACCGGAAAAGTGGTCCCCAGACACACCGGAATAGTGGTCCCCAAACAAACCGGAATAGTGGCCCCCAGACACACCGGAATAGTGGTTCCCAGACACAACGGAATGGTGGTCCCCAGACACGCCGGACTAGAGAAACCCAGACTCGCGGACTAGAGAAACCCAGATTCGTCGGACTGGCAGTCACAATAATCGCCTAACTGCCGATTCCCAGAATCGGTGGAATAGCGGTCCCCCAGACTCTCCTTACAGGTAATTTCCAAATTCGGTGCAATTGCGGTCGCCAGACTTCTTGGAATGTTTGTCTCCAGTCACGGCACAATTCATCCCAGACATGATGTGCTGGAGGATCCCAGACTCGGTAGACTTGGATGATCCAAGACGCATCAAACTCAAGGATCCCAGACTCGGCAGACTGGAAGATATCAGACTCGGCAGACTAGTGGTTACCAGACTCGGAAGACTGGAGGATACCTGACTCGGCAGACTGGTGGATACCAGACTCGGCAGACTGGAGGATACCAGACTCGGCAGACTGGTGGATACCAGACTCGGCAGACCGGAGGATACCAGACTCGGCAGGCTGGCGGATACCAGACTCGGCAGACCGGTGGATACCAGACTCGGCAGACTGGTGGATACCAGACTCGGCGGACTGGAAGATCCCAAACTCGTCAGAATGGCAATCCCCAGACACACCGGAATAGTGGTCCCCAGACACACCAGAATTGTGGTCCCCAGACACACCGGAAAATTGGTCCCCAGACATACCGGAATAGTGGTCCCCAGATAAACCGGAATAGTGGTCCCCAGACACACCGGAATAGTGGTCCGCAGACACTCCGGAAAACTGGTCCCCAGACACACCGGAATAGTGGTCCCCAGACAAACCGGAATAGTGGTCCCCAGACACACCGGAATAGTGGTCCCCTGACACACCGGAAAAGTGGTCCCCAGACACACCGGAATAGTGGTCCCAAGACAAACCGGAATAGTGGTCCCCAGACACACCGGAATAGTGGTCCCAGACACACCGGAATAGTCGTCCCCAGACTTGCCAGACTAGAGAAACCCAGATTCGTCGGACTGGCGGTCACAAGATTCGCCTGACTGCCGATTCCCAGAATCGGTGGAATAGCGGTCCCCCAGACTCTCCTTACAGGTAATTTCCAAATTCGGTGCAATGGCGGTCCCCAGACTTTTTGGAATGTTTGTCTCCAGACACGGCACACTTCATCCTAGACGTGGTGTGCTGGAGGATCCCAGACTCGGTAGACTTGTATGATCCCAGATGCATCAAACTCAAGGATCCGAGACTCGGCAGACTGGAACGTATCAGACTTGGCAGACTGGTGGATACCAGACTCGGCAGACTGGTGGATACCAGACTCGGCAGACTGGTGGATACCAGACTCGGCAGACTTGTGGATACCAGACTCGGCAGACTGGAGGATACCAGACTCGGCAGACTGGAGGATACCAGACTCGGCAGGCTGGTGGAAACCAGACTCGGCAGACTGGTGGATACCAGACTCGGCAGACTGGTAGATACCAGACTCGGCGGACTGGAGGATCCCAAACTCAGCGGACTGGAAGATCCCAAACTTGTTAGAATGGCAATCCCCAGACACACCGGAATAGTGGTGTCAGACACACCAGAATTGTGGCCCCCAGACACACCGGAAAAGTGGTCCCCAGACATACCGGAATAGTGGTCCCCAGACAAACCGGAATAGTGGTCCCCAGACACACCGGAATAGTGGTCCCCAGACACACCGGAAAAATGGTCCCGAGACACACCGGAATAGTGGTCCCCAGACAAACCGGAATAGTGGTCCCCAGACACACCAGAATAGTGGTCCCCAGACACACCGGAAAAGTGGTACCCAGACACACCGGAATAGTGGTCCCCAGACACCCCTGAATAGTGGTCCCCAGACACACCGGAATAGTGGTCCCCAGACACAACGGAACAGTGGTCCCCAGACAAACCGGAATAGTGGTCCCCAGACATACCGGAATAGTGGTCCCCAGACAAACCGGAATAGTGGTCCCCAGCCACACCGGAATAGTGGTCCCAGGACACACCGGAATAGTGGTCCCCAGACAAACCGGAATAGTGGTCCCCAGACACACCGGAATTGTGGTCCCCAGACACACCGGAAAAGTGGTCCCCCTCGGCAGACACACCAGAATTGTGGTCCCCAGACACACCGGAAAAGTGGTCCCCAGACATACCGGAATAGTGGTCCCCAGACAAACCGGAATAGTGGTCCCCAGCCACACCGGAATAGTGGTCCCAGGACACACCGGAATAGTGGTCCCCAGACAAACCGGAATAGTGTTCCCCAGACACACCGGAATAGTGGTCCCCAGACACACCGGACTAGAGAAACCCAGACTCGCGGACTAGAGAAACCCAGATTCGTCGGACTGGCAGTCACAATAATCGCCTAACTGCCGATTCCCAGAATAGGTGGAATAGCGGTCCCCCAGACTCTCCTTACAGGTAATTTCCAAATTCGGTGCAATAGCGGTCCCCAGACTTCTTGGAATGTTTGTCTCCAGACACGGCACAATTCATCCCAGACGTGGTGTGCTGGAGGATCCCAGACTCGGTAGACTTGTATGATCCCAGACGCATCAGACTCAAGGATCCCAGACTCGGCAGACTGGAACGTATCAGACTCGGCAGACTGGTGGATACCAGACTCGGCAGACTGGAGGATAGCAGACACGGCAGACTGGTGGATACCAAACTCGGCAGACTGGAGGATACCAGACTCGGCTGACTGGTGGATACCAGACTCGGCAGACTGGAGGATACCAGATTCGGCAGGCTGGTGGATACCAGACTCGGCAGACTGGTGGATACCAGACTCGGCAGACTGGTGGATACAAGACTCGGCGGACTGGAGGATCCCAAACTCGGCGGACTGGAAGATCCCAAACTCGTCAGAATGGCAATCCCCAGACACACCGGAATAGTGGTCCCCAGACACACCAGAATTGTGGTCCCCAGACACACCGGAAAAGTGGTCCCCAGACATACCGGAATAGTGGTCCCCAGACAAACCGGAATAGTGGTCCCCAGCCACACCGGAATAGTGGTCCCCAGACACACCGGAATAGTGGTCCCCAGACAAACCGGAATAGTGGTCCCCAGACACACCGGAATAGTGGTCCCCAGACACACCGGAAAAGTGGTCCCCAGACACCGGAATAGTGGTCCCCAGACAAACCGGAATAGTGGTCCCCAGACACACCGGAATAGTGGTCCCCAGACAAACCGGAATAGTGGTCCCCAGACACACCGGAATAGTGGTTCCCAGACACAACGGAATGGTGGTCCCCAGACACGCCGGACTAGAGAAACCCAGATTCGTCGGACTGGAGGATACTTCTGTCCATCCCAGACTCGGTAGACTTGTATGATCCCAGATGCATCAGACTCAAGGATCCCAGACTCGGCAGACTGGAACGTATCAGACTCGGCAGACTGGTGGATACCAGACTCGGCAGACTGGTGGATACCAGACTCGGCAGACTGGAGGATACCAGACTCGGCAGACTGGTGGATACCAGACTCGGCAGACTGGAGGATACCAGACTCGGCAGACTGGAGGATACCAGACTCGGCAGGCTGGTGGAAACCAGACTCGGCAGACTGGTGGATACCAGACTCGGCAGACTGGTGGATACCAGACTCGGCGGACTGGAGGATCCCAAACTCGGCGGACTGGAAGATCCCAAACTCGTCAGAATGGCAATCCCCAGACACACCGGAATAGTGGTCCCCAGACACACCAGATTTGTGGCCCCAGACACACCGGAAAAGTGGTCCCCAGACATACTGGAATAGTGGTCCCCAGACAAACCGGAATAGTGGTCCCCAGACACACCGGAATAGTGGTCCCCAGACTCACCAGAATTGTGGCCCCCAGACACACCGGAAAAGTGGTCCCCAGACATACTGGAATAGTGGTCCCCAGACAAACCGGAATAGTGGTCCCCAGACACACCGGAATAGTGGTCCCCAGACACACCGGAAAACTGGTCCCCAGACACACCGGAAAACTGGTCCCCAGACACACCGGAATAGTGGTCCCCAGACAAACCGGAATAGTGGTCCCCAGACACACCGGAATAGTGGTCCCCAGACACACCGGAAAAGTGGTCCCCAGATACACCGGAATAGTGGTCCCCAGACAAACCGGAATAGTGGTCCCCAGACACACCGGAATAGTGGTTCCCAGACACAACGGAATGGTGGTCCCCAGACACGCCGGACTAGAGAAACCCAGACTCGCGGACTAGAGAAACCCAGATTCGTCGGACTGGCAGTCACAATAATCGCCTAACTGCCGATTCCCAGAATCGGTGGAATAGCGGTCCCCCAGACTCTCCTTACAGGTAATTTCCAAATTCGGTGCAATAGCGGTCCCCAGACATCTTGGAATGTTTGTCTCCAGACACGGCACAATTCATCCCAGACGTGGTGTGCTGGAGGATCCCAGACTCGGCAGACTGGAGGATACCAGACTCGGCAGACTGGTGGATACCAGACTCGGCAGACTGGAGGATCCCAAACTCGGCGGACTGGAAGATCCCAAACTCGTCAGAATGGCAATCCCCAGACACACCGGAATAGTGGTCCCCAGACACACCAGAATTGTGGTCCCCAGACACACCGGAAAAGTGGTCCCCAGACATACCGGAATAGTGGTCCCCAGACAAACCGGAATAGTGGTCCCCAGCACACCGGAATAGTGGTCCCCAGACACACCGGAATAGTGGTCCCCAGACAAACCGGAATAGTGGTCCCCAGACACACCGGAATAGTGGTCCCCAGACACACCGGAAAAGTGGACCCCAGACACCGGAATAGTGGTCCCCAGACAAACCGGAATAGTGGTCCCCAGACACACCGGAATAGTGGTCCCCAGACACACCGGACTAGAGAAACCCAGACTCGCGGACTAGAGAAACCCAGATTCGTCGGACTGGCAGTCACAATAATCGCCTAACTGCCGATTCCCAGAATAGGTGGAATAGCGGTCCCCCAGACTCTCCTTACAGGTAATTTCCAAATTCGGTGCAATAGCGGTCCCCAGACTTCTTGGAATGTTTGTCTCCAGACACGGCACAATTCATCCCAGACGTGGTGTGCTGGAGGATCCCAGACTCGGTAGACTTGTATGATCCCAGACGCATCAGACTCAAGGATCCCAGACTCGGCAGACTGGAACGTATCAGACTCGGCAGACTGGTGGATACCAGACTCGGCAGACTGGAGGATAGCAGACACGGCAGACTGGTGGATACCAAACTCGGCAGACTGGAGGATACCAGACTCGGCTGACTGGTGGATACCAGACTCGGCAGACTGGAGGATACCAGATTCGGCAGGCTGGTGGATACCAGACTCGGCAGACTGGTGGATACCAGACTCGGCAGACTGGTGGATACAAGACTCGGCGGACTGGAGGATCCCAAACTCGGCGGACTGGAAGATCCCAAACTCGTCAGAATGGCAATCCCCAGACACACCGGAATAGTGGTCCCCAGACACACCAGAATTGTGGTCCCCAGACACACCGGAAAAGTGGTCCCCAGACATACCGGAATAGTGGTCCCCAGACAAACCGGAATAGTGGTCCCCAGCCACACCGGAATAGTGGTCCCCAGACACACCGGAATAGTGGTCCCCAGACAAACCGGAATAGTGGTCCCCAGACACACCGGAATAGTGGTCCCCAGACACACCGGAAAAGTGGTCCCCAGACACCGGAATAGTGGTCCCCAGACAAACCGGAATAGTGGTCCCCAGACACACCGGAATAGTGGTCCCCAGACAAACCGGAATAGTGGTCCCCAGACACACCGGAATAGTGGTTCCCAGACACAACGGAATGGTGGTCCCCAGACACGCCGGACTAGAGAAACCCAGATTCGTCGGACTGGAGGATACTTCTGTCCATCCCAGACTCGGTAGACTTGTATGATCCCAGATGCATCAGACTCAAGGATCCCAGACTCGGCAGACTGGAACGTATCAGACTCGGCAGACTGGTGGATACCAGACTCGGCAGACTGGTGGATACCAGACTCGGCAGACTGGAGGATACCAGACTCGGCAGACTGGTGGATACCAGACTCGGCAGACTGGAGGATACCAGACTCGGCAGACTGGAGGATACCAGACTCGGCAGGCTGGTGGAAACCAGACTCGGCAGACTGGTGGATACCAGACTCGGCAGACTGGTGGATACCAGACTCGGCGGACTGGAGGATCCCAAACTCGGCGGACTGGAAGATCCCAAACTCGTCAGAATGGCAATCCCCAGACACACCGGAATAGTGGTCCCCAGACACACCAGATTTGTGGCCCCAGACACACCGGAAAAGTGGTCCCCAGACATACTGGAATAGTGGTCCCCAGACAAACCGGAATAGTGGTCCCCAGACACACCGGAATAGTGGTCCCCAGACTCACCAGAATTGTGGCCCCCAGACACACCGGAAAAGTGGTCCCCAGACATACTGGAATAGTGGTCCCCAGACAAACCGGAATAGTGGTCCCCAGACACACCGGAATAGTGGTCCCCAGACACACCGGAAAACTGGTCCCCAGACACACCGGAAAACTGGTCCCCAGACACACCGGAATAGTGGTCCCCAGACAAACCGGAATAGTGGTCCCCAGACACACCGGAATAGTGGTCCCCAGACACACCGGAAAAGTGGTCCCCAGATACACCGGAATAGTGGTCCCCAGACAAACCGGAATAGTGGTCCCCAGACACACCGGAATAGTGGTTCCCAGACACAACGGAATGGTGGTCCCCAGACACGCCGGACTAGAGAAACCCAGACTCGCGGACTAGAGAAACCCAGATTCGTCGGACTGGCAGTCACAATAATCGCCTAACTGCCGATTCCCAGAATCGGTGGAATAGCGGTCCCCCAGACTCTCCTTACAGGTAATTTCCAAATTCGGTGCAATAGCGGTCCCCAGACATCTTGGAATGTTTGTCTCCAGACACGGCACAATTCATCCCAGACGTGGTGTGCTGGAGGATCCCAGACTCGGCAGACTGGAGGATACCAGACTCGGCAGACTGGTGGATACCAGACTCGGCAGACTGGAGGATCCCAAACTCGGCGGACTGGAAGATCCCAAACTCGTCAGAATGGCAATCCCCAGACACACCGGAATAGTGGTCCCCAGACACACCAGAATTGTGGTCCCCAGACACACCGGAAAAGTGGTCCCCAGACATACCGGAATAGTGGTCCCCAGACAAACCGGAATAGTGGTCCCCAGCACACCGGAATAGTGGTCCCCAGACACACCGGAATAGTGGTCCCCAGACAAACCGGAATAGTGGTCCCCAGACACACCGGAATAGTGGTCCCCAGACACACCGGAAAAGTGGACCCCAGACACCGGAATAGTGGTCCCCAGACAAACCGGAATAGTGGTCCCCAGACACACCGGAATAGTGGTCCCCAGACACACCGGACTAGAGAAACCCAGACTCGCGGACTAGAGAAACCCAGATTCGTCGGACTGGCAGTCACAATAATCGCCTAACTGCCGATTCCCAGAATAGGTGGAATAGCGGTCCCCCAGACTCTCCTTACAGGTAATTTCCAAATTCGGTGCAATAGCGGTCCCCAGACTTCTTGGAATGTTTGTCTCCAGACACGGCACAATTCATCCCAGACGTGGTGTGCTGGAGGATCCCAGACTCGGTAGACTTGTATGATCCCAGACGCATCAGACTCAAGGATCCCAGACTCGGCAGACTGGAACGTATCAGACTCGGCAGACTGGTGGATACCAGACTCGGCAGACTGGAGGATAGCAGACACGGCAGACTGGTGGATACCAAACTCGGCAGACTGGAGGATACCAGACTCGGCTGACTGGTGGATACCAGACTCGGCAGACTGGAGGATACCAGATTCGGCAGGCTGGTGGATACCAGACTCGGCAGACTGGTGGATACCAGACTCGGCAGACTGGTGGATACAAGACTCGGCGGACTGGAGGATCCCAAACTCGGCGGACTGGAAGATCCCAAACTCGTCAGAATGGCAATCCCCAGACACACCGGAATAGTGGTCCCCAGACACACCAGAATTGTGGTCCCCAGACACACCGGAAAAGTGGTCCCCAGACATACCGGAATAGTGGTCCCCAGACAAACCGGAATAGTGGTCCCCAGCCACACCGGAATAGTGGTCCCCAGACACACCGGAATAGTGGTCCCCAGACAAACCGGAATAGTGGTCCCCAGACACACCGGAATAGTGGTCCCCAGACACACCGGAAAAGTGGTCCCCAGACACCGGAATAGTGGTCCCCAGACAAACCGGAATAGTGGTCCCCAGACACACCGGAATAGTGGTCCCCAGACAAACCGGAATAGTGGTCCCCAGACACACCGGAATAGTGGTTCCCAGACACAACGGAATGGTGGTCCCCAGACACGCCGGACTAGAGAAACCCAGATTCGTCGGACTGGAGGATACTTCTGTCCATCCCAGACTCGGTAGACTTGTATGATCCCAGATGCATCAGACTCAAGGATCCCAGACTCGGCAGACTGGAACGTATCAGACTCGGCAGACTGGTGGATACCAGACTCGGCAGACTGGTGGATACCAGACTCGGCAGACTGGAGGATACCAGACTCGGCAGACTGGTGGATACCAGACTCGGCAGACTGGAGGATACCAGACTCGGCAGACTGGAGGATACCAGACTCGGCAGGCTGGTGGAAACCAGACTCGGCAGACTGGTGGATACCAGACTCGGCAGACTGGTGGATACCAGACTCGGCGGACTGGAGGATCCCAAACTCGGCGGACTGGAAGATCCCAAACTCGTCAGAATGGCAATCCCCAGACACACCGGAATAGTGGTCCCCAGACACACCAGATTTGTGGCCCCAGACACACCGGAAAAGTGGTCCCCAGACATACTGGAATAGTGGTCCCCAGACAAACCGGAATAGTGGTCCCCAGACACACCGGAATAGTGGTCCCCAGACTCACCAGAATTGTGGCCCCCAGACACACCGGAAAAGTGGTCCCCAGACATACTGGAATAGTGGTCCCCAGACAAACCGGAATAGTGGTCCCCAGACACACCGGAATAGTGGTCCCCAGACACACCGGAAAACTGGTCCCCAGACACACCGGAAAACTGGTCCCCAGACACACCGGAATAGTGGTCCCCAGACAAACCGGAATAGTGGTCCCCAGACACACCGGAATAGTGGTCCCCAGACACACCGGAAAAGTGGTCCCCAGATACACCGGAATAGTGGTCCCCAGACAAACCGGAATAGTGGTCCCCAGACACACCGGAATAGTGGTTCCCAGACACAACGGAATGGTGGTCCCCAGACACGCCGGACTAGAGAAACCCAGACTCGCGGACTAGAGAAACCCAGATTCGTCGGACTGGCAGTCACAATAATCGCCTAACTGCCGATTCCCAGAATCGGTGGAATAGCGGTCCCCCAGACTCTCCTTACAGGTAATTTCCAAATTCGGTGCAATAGCGGTCCCCAGACATCTTGGAATGTTTGTCTCCAGACACGGCACAATTCATCCCAGACGTGGTGTGCTGGAGGATCCCAGACTCGGCAGACTGGAGGATACCAGACTCGGCAGACTGGTGGATACCAGACTCGGCAGACTGGAGGATCCCAAACTCGGCGGACTGGAAGATCCCAAACTCGTCAGAATGGCAATCCCCAGACACACCGGAATAGTGGTCCCCAGACACACCAGAATTGTGGTCCCCAGACACACCGGAAAAGTGGTCCCCAGACATACCGGAATAGTGGTCCCCAGACAAACCGGAATAGTGGTCCCCAGCACACCGGAATAGTGGTCCCCAGACACACCGGAATAGTGGTCCCCAGACAAACCGGAATAGTGGTCCCCAGACACACCGGAATAGTGGTCCCCAGACACACCGGAAAAGTGGACCCCAGACACCGGAATAGTGGTCCCCAGACAAACCGGAATAGTGGTCCCCAGACACACCGGAATAGTGGTCCCCAGACACACCGGACTAGAGAAACCCAGACTCGCGGACTAGAGAAACCCAGATTCGTCGGACTGGCAGTCACAATAATCGCCTAACTGCCGATTCCCAGAATAGGTGGAATAGCGGTCCCCCAGACTCTCCTTACAGGTAATTTCCAAATTCGGTGCAATAGCGGTCCCCAGACTTCTTGGAATGTTTGTCTCCAGACACGGCACAATTCATCCCAGACGTGGTGTGCTGGAGGATCCCAGACTCGGTAGACTTGTATGATCCCAGACGCATCAGACTCAAGGATCCCAGACTCGGCAGACTGGAACGTATCAGACTCGGCAGACTGGTGGATACCAGACTCGGCAGACTGGAGGATAGCAGACACGGCAGACTGGTGGATACCAAACTCGGCAGACTGGAGGATACCAGACTCGGCTGACTGGTGGATACCAGACTCGGCAGACTGGAGGATACCAGATTCGGCAGGCTGGTGGATACCAGACTCGGCAGACTGGTGGATACCAGACTCGGCAGACTGGTGGATACAAGACTCGGCGGACTGGAGGATCCCAAACTCGGCGGACTGGAAGATCCCAAACTCGTCAGAATGGCAATCCCCAGACACACCGGAATAGTGGTCCCCAGACACACCAGAATTGTGGTCCCCAGACACACCGGAAAAGTGGTCCCCAGACATACCGGAATAGTGGTCCCCAGACAAACCGGAATAGTGGTCCCCAGCCACACCGGAATAGTGGTCCCCAGACACACCGGAATAGTGGTCCCCAGACAAACCGGAATAGTGGTCCCCAGACACACCGGAATAGTGGTCCCCAGACACACCGGAAAAGTGGTCCCCAGACACCGGAATAGTGGTCCCCAGACAAACCGGAATAGTGGTCCCCAGACACACCGGAATAGTGGTCCCCAGACAAACCGGAATAGTGGTCCCCAGACACACCGGAATAGTGGTTCCCAGACACAACGGAATGGTGGTCCCCAGACACGCCGGACTAGAGAAACCCAGATTCGTCGGACTGGAGGATACTTCTGTCCATCCCAGACTCGGTAGACTTGTATGATCCCAGATGCATCAGACTCAAGGATCCCAGACTCGGCAGACTGGAACGTATCAGACTCGGCAGACTGGTGGATACCAGACTCGGCAGACTGGTGGATACCAGACTCGGCAGACTGGAGGATACCAGACTCGGCAGACTGGTGGATACCAGACTCGGCAGACTGGAGGATACCAGACTCGGCAGACTGGAGGATACCAGACTCGGCAGGCTGGTGGAAACCAGACTCGGCAGACTGGTGGATACCAGACTCGGCAGACTGGTGGATACCAGACTCGGCGGACTGGAGGATCCCAAACTCGGCGGACTGGAAGATCCCAAACTCGTCAGAATGGCAATCCCCAGACACACCGGAATAGTGGTCCCCAGACACACCAGATTTGTGGCCCCAGACACACCGGAAAAGTGGTCCCCAGACATACTGGAATAGTGGTCCCCAGACAAACCGGAATAGTGGTCCCCAGACACACCGGAATAGTGGTCCCCAGACTCACCAGAATTGTGGCCCCCAGACACACCGGAAAAGTGGTCCCCAGACATACTGGAATAGTGGTCCCCAGACAAACCGGAATAGTGGTCCCCAGACACACCGGAATAGTGGTCCCCAGACACACCGGAAAACTGGTCCCCAGACACACCGGAAAACTGGTCCCCAGACACACCGGAATAGTGGTCCCCAGACAAACCGGAATAGTGGTCCCCAGACACACCGGAATAGTGGTCCCCAGACACACCGGAAAAGTGGTCCCCAGATACACCGGAATAGTGGTCCCCAGACAAACCGGAATAGTGGTCCCCAGACACACCGGAATAGTGGTTCCCAGACACAACGGAATGGTGGTCCCCAGACACGCCGGACTAGAGAAACCCAGACTCGCGGACTAGAGAAACCCAGATTCGTCGGACTGGCAGTCACAATAATCGCCTAACTGCCGATTCCCAGAATCGGTGGAATAGCGGTCCCCCAGACTCTCCTTACAGGTAATTTCCAAATTCGGTGCAATAGCGGTCCCCAGACATCTTGGAATGTTTGTCTCCAGACACGGCACAATTCATCCCAGACGTGGTGTGCTGGAGGATCCCAGACTCGGCAGACTGGAGGATACCAGACTCGGCAGACTGGTGGATACCAGACTCGGCAGACTGGAGGATCCCAAACTCGGCGGACTGGAAGATCCCAAACTCGTCAGAATGGCAATCCCCAGACACACCGGAATAGTGGTCCCCAGACACACCAGAATTGTGGTCCCCAGACACACCGGAAAAGTGGTCCCCAGACATACCGGAATAGTGGTCCCCAGACAAACCGGAATAGTGGTCCCCAGCACACCGGAATAGTGGTCCCCAGACACACCGGAATAGTGGTCCCCAGACAAACCGGAATAGTGGTCCCCAGACACACCGGAATAGTGGTCCCCAGACACACCGGAAAAGTGGACCCCAGACACCGGAATAGTGGTCCCCAGACAAACCGGAATAGTGGTCCCCAGACACACCGGAATAGTGGTCCCCAGACAAACCGGAATAGTGGTCCCCAGACACACCGGAATAGTGGTTCCCAGACACAACGGAATGGTGGTCCCCAGACACGCCGACTAGAGAAACCCAGATTCGTCGGACTGGAGGATACTTCTGTCCATCCCAGACTCGGTAGACTTGTATGATCCCAGATGCATCAGACTAAAGGATCCCAGACTCGGCAGACTGGAACGTATCAGACTCGGCAGACTGGTGGATACCAAACTCGGTAGACTGGCGGATACCAGACTCGGCAGACTGGTGGATACCAGACTCGGCAGGCTGGAGGAAACCAGACTCGGCAGACTGGTGGATACCAGACTCGGTAGACTGGCGGATACCAGACTCGGCAGACTGGTGGATACCAGACTCGGCAGGCTGGTGGAAACCAGACTCGGCAGACTGGTGGATACCAGACTCGGCAGACTGGTGGATACCAGACTCGGCAGACTGGTGGATACCAGACTCGGCAGACTGGTGGATCCCAGACTCGGCAGACTGGAACGTATCAGACTCGGCAGACTGGTGGATACCAGACTCGGTAGACTGGCGAATACCAGACTCGGCAGACTGGTGGATACCAGACTCGGCAGACTGGAGGATACCAGACTCGGCAGACTGGAGGATACCAGACTCGGCAGGCTGGTGGAAACCAGACTCGGCAGACTGGTGGATACCAGACTCGGCAGACTGGTGGATACCAGACTCGGCGGACTGGAGGATCCCAAACTCGGCGGACTGGAAGATCCCAAACTCGTCAGAATGGCAATCCCCAGACACACCGGAATAGTGGTCCCCAGACACACCAGATTTGTGGCCCCCAGACACACCGGAAAAGTGGTCCCCAGACATACTGGAATAGTGGTCCCCAGACAAACCGGAATAGTGGTCCCCAGACACACTGGAATAGTGGTCCCCAGACTCACCAGAATTGTGGCCCCCAGACACACCGGAAAAGTGGTCCCCAGACATACTGGAATAGTGGTCCCCAGACAAACCGGAATAGTGGTCCCCAGACACACCGGAATAGTGGTCCCCAGACACACCGGAAAACTGGTCCCCAGACACACCGGAATAGTGGTCTCCAGACAAACCGGAATAGTGGTCCCCAGACACACCGGAATAGTGGTCCCCAGACACACCGGAAAAGTGGTCCCCAGACACACCGGAATAGTGGTCCCCAGACAAACCGGAATAGTGGTCCCCAGACACACCGGAATAGTGGTTCCCAGACGCAACGGAATGGTGGTCCCCAGACACGCCGGACTAGAGAAACCCAGACTCGCGGACTAGAGAAACCCAGATTCGTCGGACTGGCAGTCACAATAATCGCCTAACTGCCGATTCCCAGAATCGGTGGAATAGCGGTCCCCCAGACTCTCCTTACAGGTAATTTCCAAATTCGGTGCAATAGCGGTCCCCAGACATCTTGGAATGTTTGTCTCCAGACACGGCACAATTCATCCCAGACGTGGTGTGCTGGAGGATCCCAGACTCGGCAGACTGGAGGATACCAGACTCGGCAGACTGGTGGATACCAGACTCGGCAGACTGGAGGATCCCAAACTCGGCGGACTGGAAGATCCCAAACTCGTCAGAATGGCAATCCCCAGACACACCGGAATAGTGGTCCCCAGACACACCAGAATTGTGGTCCCCAGACACACCGGAAAAGTGGTCCCCAGACATACCGGAATAGTGGTCCCCAGACAAACCGGAATAGTGGTCCCCAGCCACACCGGAATAGTGGTCCCCAGACACACCGGAATAGTGGTCCCCAGACAAACCGGAATAGTGGTCCCCAGACACACCGGAATAGTGGTCCCCAGACACACCGGAAAAGTGGTCCCCAGACACCGGAATAGTGGTCCCCAGACAAACCGGAATAGTGGTCCCCAGACACACCGGAATAGTGGTCCCCAGACAAACCGGAATAGTGGTCCCCAGACACACCGGAATAGTGGTTCCCAGACACAACGGAATGGTGGTCCCCAGACACGCCGGACTAGAGAAACCCAGATTCGTCGGACTGGAGGAAACTTCTGTCCATCCCAGACTCGGTAGACTTGTATGATCCCAGATGCATCAGACTCAAGGATCCCAGACTCGGCAGACTGGAACGTATCAGACTCGGCAGACTGGTGGATACCAAACTCGGTAGACTGGCGGATACCAGACTCGGCAGACTGGTGGATACCAGACTCGGCAGGCTGGTGGAAACCAGACTCGGCAGACTGGTGGATACCAGACTCGGCAGACTGGTGGATACCAGACTCGGCAGACTGGTGGATACCAGACTCGGCAGACTGGTGGATACCAGAATCGGCAGACTGGAGGATACCAGACTCGGCAGACTGGTGGATACCAGACTCGGCAGACTGGAGGATACCAGACTCGGCAGACTGGTGGATACCAGACTCGGCAGACTGGAGGATTCCAGACTCGGCAGACTGGTGGATACCAGACTCGGCAGACTGGAGGATACCAGACTCGGCAGACTGGTGGATACAAGACTCGGCGGACTGGAGGATCCCAAACTCGGCGGACTGGAAGATCCCAAACTCGTCAGAATGGCAATCGCCAGACACACCGGAATAGTGGTCCCCAGACACACCAGAATTGTGGCCCCCAGACACCCTGGAAAAGTGGTCCCCAGACATACTGGAATAGTGGTCCCCAGACAAACCGGAATAGTGGTCCCCAGACACACCGGAATAGTGGTCCCCAGACACACCGGAAAACTGGTCCCCAGACACACCGGAATAGTGGTCCCCAGACAAACCGGAATAGTGGTCCCCAGACAAACCGGAATAGTTGTCCCCAGACACACCGGAATAGTGGTTCCCAGACACAACGGAATGGTGGTCCCCAGACACGCCGGACTAGAGAAACCCAGACTCGCGGACTAGAGAAACCCAGATTCGTCGGACTGGCAGTCACAATAATCGCCTAACTGCCGATTCCCAGAATCGGTGGAATAGCGGTCCCCCAGACTCTCCTTACAGGTAATTTCCAAATTCGGTGCAATAGCGGTCCCCAGACATCTTGGAATGTTTGTCTCCAGACACGGCACAATTCATCCCAGACGTGGTGTGCTGGAGGATCCCAGACTCGGTAGACTTGTATGATCCCAGACGCATCAGACTCAAGGATCCCAGACTCGGCAGACTGGAACGTATCAGACTCGGCAGACTGGTGGATACCAGACTCGGCAGACTGGTGGATACCAGACTCGGCAGACTTGTGGATACCAGAATCGGCAGACTGGAGGATACCAGACTCGGCAGACTGGTGGATACCAGACTCGGCAGACTGGAGGATACCAGACTCGGCAGACTGGTGGATACCACACTCGGCAGACTGGAGGATTCCAGACTCGGCAGACTGGTGGATACCAGACTCGGCAGACTGGAGGATACCAGACTCGGCAGACTGGTGGATACCAGACTCGGCAGACTGGTGGATACAAGACTCGGCGGACTGGAGGATCCCAAACTCGGCGGACTGGAAGATCCCAAACTCGTCAGAATGGCAATCCCCAGACACACCGGAATAGTGGTCCCCAGACACACCAGAATTGTGGTCCCCAGACACACCGGAAAAGTGGTCCCCAGACAAACCGGAATAGTGGTCCCCAGACAAACCGGAATAGTGGTCCCCAGACACACCGGAATAGTGGTCCCCAGACACACCGGAATAGTGGTCCCCAGACAAACCGGAATAGTGGTCCCCAGACACACCGGAATAGTGGTCCCCAGACACACCGGAAAAGTGGTCCCCAGACACACCGAAATAGTGGTCCCCAGACAAACCGGAATAGTGGTCCCCAGACACACCGGAATAGTGGTCCCCAGACTTGCCAGACTAGTGAAACCCAGATTCGTCGGACTTGAGGATACTTCAGTCCATCCCATACTCGGTAGACTTGTATGATCCCAGATGCATCAGACTCAAGGATCCCAGACTCGGCAGACTGGAACGTATCAGACTCGGCAGACTGGTGGATACCAGACTCGGCAATCTGGTGGATACCAGACTCGGCAGACTGGAGGATACCAGACTCGGCAGACTGGTGGATACCAGACTCGGCAGACTGGAGGATACCAGACTCGGCAGACTGGAGGATACCAGACTCGGCAGGCTGGTGGAAACCAGACTCGGCAGACTGGTGGATACCAGACTCGGCAGACTGGTGGATACCAGACTCGGCGGACTGGAGGATCCCAAACTCGGCGGACTGGAAGATCCCAAACTCGTCAGAATGGCAATCCCCAGACACACCGGAATAGTGGTCCCCAGACACACCAGATTTGTGGCCCCAGACACACCGGAAAAGTGGTCCCCAGACATACTGGAATAGTGGTCCCCAGACAAACCGGAATAGTGGTCCCCAGACACACCGGAATAGTGGTCCCCAGACTCACCAGAATTGTGGCCCCCAGACACACCGGAAAAGTGGTCCCCAGACATACTGGAATAGTGGTCCCCAGACAAACCGGAATAGTGGTCCCCAGACACACCGGAATAGTGGTCCCCAGACACACCGGAAAACTGGTCCCCAGACACACCGGAATAGTGGTCCCCAGACAAACCGGAATAGTGGTCCCCAGACACACCGGAATAGTGGTCCCCAGACACACCGGAAAAGTGGTCCCCAGATACACCGGAATAGTGGTCCCCAGACAAACCGGAATAGTGGTCCCCAGACACACCGGAATAGTGGTTCCCAGACACAACGGAATGGTGGTCCCCAGACACGCCGGACTAGAGAAACCCAGACTCGCGGACTAGAGAAACCCAGATTCGTCGGACTGGCAGTCACAATAATCGCCTAACTGCCGATTCCCAGAATCGGTGGAATAGCGGTCCCCCAGACTCTCCTTACAGGTAATTTCCAAATTCGGTGCAATAGCGGTCCCCAGACATCTTGGAATGTTTGTCTCCAGACACGGCACAATTCATCCCAGACGTGGTGTGCTGGAGGATCCCAGACTCGGCAGACTGGAGGATACCAGACTCGGCAGACTGGTGGATACCAGACTCGGCAGACTAGAGGATCCCAAACTCGGCGGACTGGAAGATCCCAAACTCGTCAGAATGGCAATCCCCAGACACACCGGAATAGTGGTCCCCAGACACACCAGAATTGTGGTCCCCAGACACACCGGAAAAGTGGTCCCCAGACATACCGGAATAGTGGTCCCCAGACAAACCGGAATAGTGGTCCCCAGCACACCGGAATAGTGGTCCCCAGACACACCGGAATAGTGGTCCCCAGACAAACCGGAATAGTGGTCCCCAGACACACCGGAATAGTGGTCCCCAGACACACCGGAAAAGTGGTCCCCAGACACCGGAATAGTGGTCCCCAGACAAACCGGAATAGTGGTCCCCAGACACACCGGAATAGTGGTCCCCAGACAAACCGGAATAGTGGTCCCCAGACACACCGGAATAGTGGTTCCCAGACACAACGTAATGGTGGTCCCCAGACACGCCGACTAGAGAAACCCAGATTCGTCGGACTGGAGGATACTTCTGTCCATCCCAGACTCGGTAGACTTGTATGATCCCAGATGCATCAGACTAAAGGATCCCAGACTCGGCAGACTGGAACGTATCAGACTCGGCAGACTGGTGGATACCAAACTCGGTAGACTGGCGGATACCAGACTCGGCAGACTGGTGGATACCAGACTCGGCAGGCTGGAGGAAACCAGACTCGGCAGACTGGTGGATACCAGACTCGGTAGACTGGCGGATACCAGACTCGGCAGACTGGTGGATACCAGACTCGGCAGGCTGGTGGAAACCAGACTCGGCAGACTGGTGGATACCAGACTCGGCAGACTGGTGGATACCAGACTCGGCAGACTGGTGGATACCAGACTCGGCAGACTGGTGGATCCCAGACTCGGCAGACTGGAACGTATCAGACTCGGCAGACTGGTGGATACCAGACTCGGTAGACTGGCGGATACCAGACTCGGCAGACTGGTGGATACCAGACTCGGCAGACTGGAGGATACCAGACTCGGCAGACTGGAGGATACCAGACTCGGCAGGCTGGTGGAAACCAGACTCGGCAGACTGGTGGATACCAGACTCGGCAGACTGGTGGATACCAGACTCGGCGGACTGGAGGATCCCAAACTCGGCGGACTGGAAGATCCCAAACTCGTCAGAATGGCAATCCCCAGACACACCGGAATAGTGGTCCCCAGACACACCAGATTTGTGGCCCCCAGACACACCGGAAAAGTGGTCCCCAGACATACTGGAATAGTGGTCCCCAGACAAACCGGAATAGTGGTCCCCAGACACACTGGAATAGTGGTCCCCAGACTCACCAGAATTGTGGCCCCCAGACACACCGGAAAAGTGGTCCCCAGACATACTGGAATAGTGGTCCCCAGACAAACCGGAATAGTGGTCCCCAGACACACCGGAATAGTGGTCCCCAGACACACCGGAAAACTGGTCCCCAGACACACCGGAATAGTGGTTCCCAGACACAACGGAATGGTGGTCCCCAGACACGCCGGACTAGAGAAACCCAGACTCGCGGACTAGAGAAACCCAGATACGTCGGACTGGCAGTCACAATAATCGCCTAACTGCCGATTCCCAGAATCGGTGGAATAGCGGTCCCCCAGACTCTCCTTACAGGTAATTTCCAAATTCGGTGCAATAGCGGTCCCCAGACATCTTGGAATGTTTGTCTCCAGACACGGCACAATTCATCCCAGACGTGGTGTGCTGGAGGATCCCAGACTCGGCAGACTGGAGGATACCAGACTCGGCAGACTGGTGGATACCAGACTCGGCAGACTGGAGGATCCCAAACTCGGCGGACTGGAAGATCCCAAACTCGTCAGAATGGCAATCCCCAGATACACCGGAATAGTGGTCCCCAGACACACCAGAATTGTGGTCCCCAGACACACCGGAAAAGTGGTCCCCAGACATACCGGAATAGTGGTCCCCAGACAAACCGGAATAGTGGTCCCCAGCCACACCGGAATAGTGGTCCCCAGACACACCGGAATAGTGGTCCCCAGACAAACCGGAATAGTGGTCCCCAGACACACCGGAATAGTGGTCCCCAGACACACCGGAAAAGTGGTCCCCAGACACCGGAATAGTGGTCCCCAGACAAACCGGAATAGTGGTCCCCAGACACACCGGAATAGTGGTCCCCAGACAAACCGGAATATTGGTCCCCAGACACACCGGAATAGTGGTTCCCAGACACAACGGAATGGTGGTCCCCAGACACGCCGGACTAGAGAAACCCAGATTCGTCGGACTGGAGGAAACTTCTGTCCATCCCAGACTCGGTAGACTTGTATGATCCCAGATGCATCAGACTCAAGGATCCCAGACTCGGCAGACTGGAACGTATCAGACTCGGCAGACTGGTGGATACCAAACTCGGTAGACTGGCGGATACCAGACTCGGCAGACTGGTGGATACCAGACTCGGCAGGCTGATGGAAACCAGACTCGGCAGACTGGTGGATACCAGACTCGGCAGACTGGTGGATACCAGACTCGGCAGACTGGTGGATACCAGACTCGGCAGACTGGTGGATACCAGAATCGGCAGACTGGAGGATACCAGACTCGGCAGACTGGTGGATACCAGACTCGGCAGACTGGAGGATACCAGACTCGGCAGATTGGTGGATACCAGACTCGGCAGACTGGAGGATTCCAGACTCGGCAGACTGGTGGATACCAGACTCGGCAGACTGGAGGATACCAGACTCGGCAGACTGGTGGATACCAGACTCGGCAGACTGGTGGATACAAGACTCGGCGGACTGGAGGATCCCAAACTCGGCGGACTGGAAGATCCCAAACTCGTCAGAATGGCAATCGCCAGACACACCGGAATAGTGGTCCCCAGACACACCAGAATTGTGGCCCCCAGACACCCCGGAAAAGTGGTCCCCAGACATACTGGAATAGTGGTCCCCAGACATACTGGAATAGTGGTCCCCAGACAAACCGGAATAGTGGTCCCCAGACACACCGGAATAGTGATCCCCAGACACACCGGAAAACTGGTCCCCAGACACACCGGAATAGTGGTCCCCAGACAAACCGGAATAGTGGTCCCCAGACACACCGGAATAGTGGTCCCCAGACACACCGGAAAAGTGGTCCCCAGACACACCGGAATAGTGGTCCCCAGACAAACCGGAATAGTGGTCCCCAGACACACCGGAATAGTGGTTCCCAGACACAACGGAATGGTGGTCCCCAGACACGCCGGACTAGAGAAACCCAGACTCGCGGACTAGAGAAACCCAGATTCGTCGGACTGGCAGTCACAATAATCGCCTAACTGCCGATTCCCAGAATCGGTGGAATAGCGGTCCCCCAGACTCTCCTTACAGGTAATTTCCAAATTCGGTGCAATAGCGGTCCCCAGACATCTTGGAATGTTTGTCTCCAGACACGGCACAATTCATCCCAGACGTGGTGTGCTGGAGGATCCCAGACTCGGTAGACTTGTATGATCCCAGACGCATCAGACTCAAGGATCCCAGACTCGGCAGACTGGAACGTATCAGACTCGGCAGACTGGTGGATACCAGACTCGGCAGACTGGTGGATACCAGACTCGGCAGACTGGTGGATACCAGACTCGGCAGACTGGAGGATACCAGACTCGGCAGACTGGTGGATACCACACTCGGCAGACTGGAGGATTCCAGACTCGGCAGACTGGTGGATACCAGACTCGGCAGACTGGAGGATACCAGACTCGGCAGACTGGTGGATACCAGACTCGGCAGACTGGTGGATACAAGACTCGGCGGACTGGAGGATCCCAAACTCGGCGGACTGGAAGATCCCAAACTCGTCAGAATGGCAATCCCCAGACACACCGGAATAGTGGTCCCCAGACACACCAGAATTGTGGTCTCCAGACACACCGGAAAAGTGGTCCCCAGACAAACCGGAATAGTGGTCCCCAGACACACCGGAATAGTGGTCCCCAGACACACCGGAATAGTGGTCCCCAGACAAACCGGAATAGTGGTCCCCAGACACACCGGAATAGTGGTCCCCAGACACACCGGAAAAGTGGTCCCCAGACACACCGAAATAGTGGTCCCCAGACAAACCGGAATAGTGGTCCCCAGACACACCGGAATAGTGGTCCCCAGACTTGCCAGACTAGTGAAACCCAGATTCGTCGGACTTGAGGATACTTCAGTCCATCCCATACTCGGTAGACTTGTATGATGCCAGATGCATCAGACTCAAGGATCCCAGACTCGGCAGACTGGAACGTATCAGACTCGGCAGACTGGTGGATACCAGACTCGGCAGACTGGTGGATACCAGACTCGGCAGACTGGTGGATACCAGACTCGGCAGACTGGTGGATACCAGAATCGGCAGACTGGAGGATACCAGACTCGGCAGACTGGTGGATACCAGACTCGGCAGACTGGAGGATACCAGACTCGGCAGACTGGTGGATACCAGACTCGGCAGACTGGAGGATTCCAGACTCGGCAGACTGGTGGATACCAGACTCGGCAGACTGGAGGATACCAGACTCGGCAGACTGGTGGATACCAGACTCGGCAGACTGGTGGATACAAGACTCGGCGGACTGGAGGATCCCAAACTCGGCGGACTGGAAGATCCCAAACTCGTCAGAATGGCAATCCCCAGACACACCGGAATAGTGGTCCCCAGACACTCCAGAATTGTGGCCCCCAGACACCCCGGAAAAGTGGTCCCCAGACATACTGGAATAGTGGTCCCCAGACAAACCGGAATAGTGGTCCCCAGACACACCGGAATAGTGGTCCCAAGACACACCGGAAAACTGGTCCCCAGACACACCGGAATAGTGGTCCCCAGACAAACCGGAATAGTGGTCCCCAGACACACCGGAATAGTGGTCCCCAGACACACCGGAAAAGTGGTCCCCAGACACACCGGAATAGTGGTCCCCAGACAAACCGGAATAGTGGTCCCCAGACACACCGGAATAGTGGTTCCCAGACACAACGGAATGGTGGTCCCCAGACACGCCGGACTAGAGAAACCCAGACTCGCGGACTAGAGAAACCCAGATTCGTCGGACTGGCAGTCACAATAATCGCCTAACTGCCGATTCCCAGAATCGGTGGAATAGCGGTCCCCCAGACTCTCCTTACAGGTAATTTCCAAATTCGGTGCAATAGCGGTCCCCAGACATCTTGGAATGTTTGTCTCCAGACACGGCACAATTCATCCCAGACGTGGTGTGCTGGAGGATCCGAGACTCGGTGAATTGTATGATCCCAGACGCATCAGACTCAAGGATCCCAGACTCGGCAGACTGGAACGTATCAGACTCGGCAGACTGGTGGATACCAGACTCGGCAGACTGGTGGATACCAGACTCGGCAGACTTGTGGATACCAGAATCGGCAGACAGGAGGATACCAGACTCGGCAGACTGGTGGATACCAGACTCGGCAGACTGGAGGATACCAGACTCGGCAGACTGGTGGATACCACACTCGGCAGACTGGAGGATTCCAGACTCGGCAGACTGGTGGATACCAGACTCGGCAGACTGGAGGATACCAGACTCGGCAGACTGGTGGATACCAGACTCGGCAGACTGGTGGATACAAGACTCGGCGGACTGGAGGATCCCAAACTCGGCGGAATGGAAGATCCCAAACTCGTCAGAATGGCAATCCCCAGACACACCGGAATAGTGGTCCCCAGACACACCAGAATTGTGGTCCCCAGACACACCGGAAAAGTGGTCCCCAGACAAACCGGAATAGTGGTCCCCAGACAAACCGGAATAGTGGTCCCCAGACACACCGGAATTGTGGTCCCCAGACACACCGGAATAGTGGTCCCCAGACAAACCCGAATAGTGGTCCCCAGACACACCGGAATAGTGGTCCCCAGACACACCGGAAAAGTGGTCCCCAGACACACCGAAATAGTGTTCCCCAGACAAACCGGAATAGTGGTCCCCAGACACACCGGAATAGTGGTCCCCAGACTTGCCAGACTAGTGAAACCCAGATTCGTCGGACTTGAGGATACTTCAGTCCATCCCATTCTCGGTAGACTTGTATGATGCCAGATGCATCAGACTCAAGGATCCCAGACTCGGCAGACTGGAACGTATCAGAATCGGCAGACTGGTGGATACCAGACTCGGCAGACTGGTGGATACCAGACTCGGCAGACTGGCGGATACCAGACTCGGCAGACTGGCGGATACCAGACTCGGCAGACTGGTGGATACCAGACTCGGCAGACTGGAGGATACCAGACTCGGCAGACTGCTGGATACCAGACTCGGAAGACTGGAGGATACCAGACTCGGCAGACTGGTGGATACCAGACTCGGCAGACTGGAGGATACCAGACTCGGCAGGCTGGTGGATACCATACTCGGCAGTCTGGTGGATACCAGACTCGGCAGACTGGTGGATACCAGACTCGGCGGACTGGAGGATCTCAAACTCGGCGGACTGGAAGATCCCAAACTCGTCAGAATGGCAATCCCCAGACACACCGGAATAGTGGTCCCCAGACACACCAGAATTGTGGCCCCCCGACACACCGGAAAAGTGGTCCCCAGACATACTGGAATAGTGGTCCCCAGACAAACCGGAATAGTGGTCCCCAGACACACCGGAATAGTGGTCCCCAGACACACCGGAAAACTGGTCCCCAGACACACCGGAATAGTGGTCCCCAGACAAACCGGAATAGTGGTCCCCAGACACACCGGAACAGTGGTCCCCAGACACACCGGAAAAGTGGTCCCCAGACACACCGGAATAGTGGTCCCCAGACAAACCGGAATAGTGGTCCCCAGACACACCGGAATAGTGGTTCCCAGACACAACGGAATGGAGGTCCCCAGACACGCCGGACTAGAGAAACCCAGACTCGCGGACTAGAGAAACCCAGATTCGTCGGACTGGCAGTCACAATAATCGCCAAACTGCCGATTCCCAGAATCGGTGGAATAGCGGTCCCCCAGACTCTCCTTACAGGTAATTTCCAAATTCGGTGCAATAGCGGTCCCCAGACTTCTCGGAATGTTTGTCTGCAGACACGGCACAATTCATCCCATACGTGGTGTGCTGGAGGATCCCAGACTCGGTAGACTTGTATGATCCCAGACGCATCAGACTCAAGGATCCCAGACTCGGCAGACTGGAAAGTATCAGACTCGGCAGACTGGTGGATACCAGACTCGGCAGACTGGTGGATACCAGACTCGGCAGACTGGTGGATACCAAACTCGGCAGACTGGAGGATACCAGACTCGGCAGACTGGTGGATACCAGGCTCGGCAGACTGGAGGATACCAGACTCGGCAGACTGGTGGATACCAGACTCGGCAGACTGGAGGATACCAGCCTCGGCAGACTGGTGGATACCAGACTCGGCAGACTGGAGGATACCAGACTCGGCAGACTGGTGGATACAAGACTCGGCGGACTGGAGGATCCCAAACTCGGCGGACTGGAAGATCCCAAACACGTCAGAATGGCAATCCCGAGACACACCGGAATAGTGGTCCCCAGACACACCAGAATTGTGGTCCCCAGACACACCGGAAAAGTGGTCCCCAGACAGACCGGAATAGTGGTCCCCAGACAAACCGGAATGTGGTCCCCAGACACACCGGAATAGTGGTCCCCAGACACACCGTAATAGTGGTCCCCAGACAAACCGGAATAGTGGGGTCCCCAGACACACGGGAATAGTGGTCCCCAGACACACCGGAAAAGTGGTCCCCAGACACAACGGAATAGTGGTCCCCAGACAAACCGGAATAGTGGTCCCCAGACAAACTTGAATAGTGGTCCCCAGACACACCGGAATAGTGGTCCCCAGACTTGCCAGACTAGAGAAACCCAGATTCGTCGGACTGGCGGTCACAAGATTCGCCTGACTGCCGATTCCCAGAATCGGTGGAATAGCGGTCCCCCATACTCACCTTACATGTAATTTCCAAATTCGGTGCAATGGCGGTCCCCAGACTTTTTGGAATGCTTGTCTCCAGACACGGCACACTTCATCCTAGACGTGGTGTGCTGGAGGATCCCAGATTCGGTGGATTTGGATGATATCAGACTCGAGGATCCCAGACTCGTCAGACTGGAGGAATCCACACTCGGAAGACTGGAGGATACCAGACTCGACTGACTGGTTGATACCAGACTCGGCAGACTGGTGGATAACACACTCGGCAGACTGGTGGATACCAGACTCGCTGTACTGGAGGATCCCAAACTCGGCAAAATTGCAATCCCCAGACTCGTCAGAATGGTGGTTCCCAAACACACCGCAATAGTGGTCCCCAGACACACCGCAATAGTGGTCCCCAGACACACCGGAATAGTGGTCCCCAGACACAACGGAATGGTGGTCCCCAGACACGCCGGACTAGAGAAACCCAGACTCGCGGACTAGAGAAACCCAGATTCGTCGGACTGGCAGTCACAATAATCGCCTAACTGCCGATTCCCAGAATCGGTGGAATAGCGGTCCCCCAGACTCTCCTTACAGGTAATTTCCATATTCGGTGCAATTGCGGTCGCCAGACTTCTTGGAATGTTTGTCTCCAGTCACGGCACAATTCATCCCAGACGTGGTGTGCTGGAGGATCCCAGACTCGGTAGACTTGTATGATCCCAGATGCATCAAACTCAAGGATCCGAGACTCGGCAGACTGGAACGTATCAGACTTGGCAGACTGGTGGATACCAGACTCGGCAGACTGGTGGATACCAGACTCGGCAGACTGGAGGATACCAGACTCGGCAGACTGGTGGATACCAGACTCGGCAGACTGGAGGATACCAGACTCGGCAGACTGGAGGATACCAGACTCGGCAGGCTGGTGGAAACCAGACTCGGCAGACTGGTGGATACCAGACTCGGCAGACTGGTGGATACCAGACTCGGCGGACTGGAGGATCCCAAACTCGGCGGACTGGAAGATCCCAAACTCGTCAGAATGGCAATCCCCAGACACACCGGAATAGTGGTCCCCAGACACACCAGATTTGTGGCCCCAGACACACCGGAAAAGTGGTCCCCAGACATACTGGAATAGTGGTCCCCAGACAAACCGGAATAGTGGTCCCCAGACACACCGGAATAGTGGTCCCCAGACTCACCAGAATTGTGGCCCCCAGACACACCGGAAAAGTGGTCCCCAGACATACTGGAATAGTGGTCCCCAGACAAACCGGAATAGTGGTCCCCAGACACACCGGAATAGTGGTCCCCAGACACACCGGAAAACTGGTCCCCAGACACACCGGAATAGTGGTCCCCAGACAAACCGGAATAGTGGTCCCCAGACACACCGGAATAGTGGTCCCCAGACACACCGGAAAAGTGGTCCCCAGATACACCGGAATAGTGGTCCCCAGACAAACCGGAATAGTGGTCCCCAGACACACCGGAATAGTGGTTCCCAGACACAACGGAATGGTGGTCCCCAGACACGCCGGACTAGAGAAACCCAGACTCGCGGACTAGAGAAACCCAGATTCGTCGGACTGGCAGTCACAATAATCGCCTAACTGCCGATTCCCAGAATCGGTGGAATAGCGGTCCCCCAGACTCTCCTTACAGGTAATTTCCAAATTCGGTGCAATAGCGGTCCCCAGACATCTTGGAATGTTTGTCTCCAGACACGGCACAATTCATCCCAGACGTGGTGTGCTGGAGGATCCGAGACTCGGTGAATTGTATGATCCCAGACGCATCAGACTCAAGGATCCCAGACTCGGCAGACTGGAACGTATCAGACTCGGCAGACTGGTGGATACCAGACTCGGCAGACTGGTGGATACCAGACTCGGCAGACTTGTGGATACCAGAATCGGCAGACAGGAGGATACCAGACTCGGCAGACTGGTGGATACCAGACTCGGCAGACTGGAGGATACCAGACTCGGCAGACTGGTGGATACCACACTCGGCAGACTGGAGGATTCCAGACTCGGCAGACTGGTGGATACCAGACTCGGCAGACTGGAGGATACCAGACTCGGCAGACTGGTGGATACCAGACTCGGCAGACTGGTGGATACAAGACTCGGCGGACTGGAGGATCCCAAACTCGGCGGAATGGAAGATCCCAAACTCGTCAGAATGGCAATCCCCAGACACACCGGAATAGTGGTCCCCAGACACACCAGAATTGTGGTCCCCAGACACACCGGAAAAGTGGTCCCCAGACAAACCGGAATAGTGGTCCCCAGACAAACCGGAATAGTGGTCCCCAGACACACCGGAATTGTGGTCCCCAGACACACCGGAATAGTGGTCCCCAGACAAACCCGAATAGTGGTCCCCAGACACACCGGAATAGTGGTCCCCAGACACACCGGAAAAGTGGTCCCCAGACACACCGAAATAGTGTTCCCCAGACAAACCGGAATAGTGGTCCCCAGACACACCGGAATAGTGGTCCCCAGACTTGCCAGACTAGTGAAACCCAGATTCGTCGGACTTGAGGATACTTCAGTCCATCCCATTCTCGGTAGACTTGTATGATGCCAGATGCATCAGACTCAAGGATCCCAGACTCGGCAGACTGGAACGTATCAGAATCGGCAGACTGGTGGATACCAGACTCGGCAGACTGGTGGATACCAGACTCGGCAGACTGGCGGATACCAGACTCGGCAGACTGGCGGATACCAGACTCGGCAGACTGGTGGATACCAGACTCGGCAGACTGGAGGATACCAGACTCGGCAGACTGCTGGATACCAGACTCGGAAGACTGGAGGATACCAGACTCGGCAGACTGGTGGATACCAGACTCGGCAGACTGGAGGATACCAGACTCGGCAGGCTGGTGGATACCATACTCGGCAGTCTGGTGGATACCAGACTCGGCAGACTGGTGGATACCAGACTCGGCGGACTGGAGGATCTCAAACTCGGCGGACTGGAAGATCCCAAACTCGTCAGAATGGCAATCCCCAGACACACCGGAATAGTGGTCCCCAGACACACCAGAATTGTGGCCCCCCGACACACCGGAAAAGTGGTCCCCAGACATACTGGAATAGTGGTCCCCAGACAAACCGGAATAGTGGTCCCCAGACACACCGGAATAGTGGTCCCCAGACACACCGGAAAACTGGTCCCCAGACACACCGGAATAGTGGTCCCCAGACAAACCGGAATAGTGGTCCCCAGACACACCGGAACAGTGGTCCCCAGACACACCGGAAAAGTGGTCCCCAGACACACCGGAATAGTGGTCCCCAGACAAACCGGAATAGTGGTCCCCAGACACACCGGAATAGTGGTTCCCAGACACAACGGAATGGAGGTCCCCAGACACGCCGGACTAGAGAAACCCAGACTCGCGGACTAGAGAAACCCAGATTCGTCGGACTGGCAGTCACAATAATCGCCAAACTGCCGATTCCCAGAATCGGTGGAATAGCGGTCCCCCAGACTCTCCTTACAGGTAATTTCCAAATTCGGTGCAATAGCGGTCCCCAGACTTCTCGGAATGTTTGTCTGCAGACACGGCACAATTCATCCCATACGTGGTGTGCTGGAGGATCCCAGACTCGGTAGACTTGTATGATCCCAGACGCATCAGACTCAAGGATCCCAGACTCGGCAGACTGGAAAGTATCAGACTCGGCAGACTGGTGGATACCAGACTCGGCAGACTCTAGGATACCAGACTCGGCAGACTGGTGGATACCAAACTCGGCAGACTGGAGGATACCAGACTCGGCAGACTGGTGGATACCAGGCTCGGCAGACTGGAGGATACCAGACTCGGCAGACTGGTGGATACCAGACTCGGCAGACTGGAGGATACCAGCCTCGGCAGACTGGTGGATACCAGACTCGGCAGACTGGAGGATACCAGACTCGGCAGACTGGTGGATACAAGACTCGGCGGACTGGAGGATCCCAAACTCGGCGGACTGGAAGATCCCAAACACGTCAGAATGGCAATCCCGAGACACACCGGAATAGTGGTCCCCAGACACACCAGAATTGTGGTCCCCAGACACACCGGAAAAGTGGTCCCCAGACAAACCGGAATAGTGGTCCCCAGACACACCGGAATAGTGGTCCCCAGACACACCGGAAAAGTGGTCCCCAGATACACCGGAATAGTGGTCCCCAGACAAACCGGAATAGTGGTCCCCAGACACACCGGAATAGTGGTTCCCAGACACAACGGAATGGTGGTCCCCAGACACGCCGGACTAGAGAAACCCAGACTCGCGGACTAGAGAAACCCAGATTCGTCGGACTGGCAGTCACAATAATCGCCTAACTGCCGATTCCCAGAATCGGTGGAATAGCGGTCCCCCAGACTCTCCTTACAGGTAATTTCCAAATTCGGTGCAATAGCGGTCCCCAGACATCT
The DNA here is from genome assembly GCA_963932465.1 of Maratus speciosus. NCBI lineage: Eukaryota > Metazoa > Arthropoda > Arachnida > Araneae > Salticidae > Maratus > Maratus speciosus. Next base: position 103,669,062 of record OZ010795.1, on the reverse strand, counting down.
TGGAATGTTTGTCTCCAGACACGGCACAATTCATCCCAGACGTGGTGTGCTGGAGGATCCGAGACTCGGTGAATTGTATGATCCCAGACGCATCAGACTCAAGGATCCCAGACTCGGCAGACTGGAACGTATCAGACTCGGCAGACTGGTGGATACCAGACTCGGCAGACTGGTGGATACCAGACTCGGCAGACTTGTGGATACCAGAATCGGCAGACAGGAGGATACCAGACTCGGCAGACTGGTGGATACCAGACTCGGCAGACTGGAGGATACCAGACTCGGCAGACTGGTGGATACCACACTCGGCAGACTGGAGGATTCCAGACTCGGCAGACTGGTGGATACCAGACTCGGCAGACTGGAGGATACCAGACTCGGCAGACTGGTGGATACCAGACTCGGCAGACTGGTGGATACAAGACTCGGCGGACTGGAGGATCCCAAACTCGGCGGAATGGAAGATCCCAAACTCGTCAGAATGGCAATCCCCAGACACACCGGAATAGTGGTCCCCAGACACACCAGAATTGTGGTCCCCAGACACACCGGAAAAGTGGTCCCCAGACAAACCGGAATAGTGGTCCCCAGACAAACCGGAATAGTGGTCCCCAGACACACCGGAATTGTGGTCCCCAGACACACCGGAATAGTGGTCCCCAGACAAACCCGAATAGTGGTCCCCAGACACACCGGAATAGTGGTCCCCAGACACACCGGAAAAGTGGTCCCCAGACACACCGAAATAGTGTTCCCCAGACAAACCGGAATAGTGGTCCCCAGACACACCGGAATAGTGGTCCCCAGACTTGCCAGACTAGTGAAACCCAGATTCGTCGGACTTGAGGATACTTCAGTCCATCCCATTCTCGGTAGACTTGTATGATGCCAGATGCATCAGACTCAAGGATCCCAGACTCGGCAGACTGGAACGTATCAGAATCGGCAGACTGGTGGATACCAGACTCGGCAGACTGGTGGATACCAGACTCGGCAGACTGGCGGATACCAGACTCGGCAGACTGGCGGATACCAGACTCGGCAGACTGGTGGATACCAGACTCGGCAGACTGGAGGATACCAGACTCGGCAGACTGCTGGATACCAGACTCGGAAGACTGGAGGATACCAGACTCGGCAGACTGGTGGATACCAGACTCGGCAGACTGGAGGATACCAGACTCGGCAGGCTGGTGGATACCATACTCGGCAGTCTGGTGGATACCAGACTCGGCAGACTGGTGGATACCAGACTCGGCGGACTGGAGGATCTCAAACTCGGCGGACTGGAAGATCCCAAACTCGTCAGAATGGCAATCCCCAGACACATCGGAATAGTGGTCCCCAGACACACCAGAATTGTGGCCCCCCGACACACCGGAAAAGTGGTCCCCAGACATACTGGAATAGTGGTCCCCAGACAAACCGGAATAGTGGTCCCCAGACACACCGGAATAGTGGTCCCCAGACACACCGGAAAACTGGTCCCCAGACACACCGGAATAGTGGTCCCCAGACAAACCGGAATAGTGGTCCCCAGACACACCGGAACAGTGGCCCCCAGACACACCGGAAAAGTGGTCCCCAGACACACCGGAATAGTGGTCCCCAGACAAACCGGAATAGTGGTCCCCAGACACACCGGAATAGTGGTTCCCAGACACAACGGAATGGAGGTCCCCAGACACGCCGGACTAGAGAAACCCAGACTCGCGGACTAGAGAAACCCAGATTCGTCGGACTGGCAGTCACAATAATCGCCAAACTGCCGATTCCCAGAATCGGTGGAATAGCGGTCCCCCAGACTCTCCTTACAGGTAATTTCCAAATTCGGTGCAATAGCGGTCCCCAGACTTCTCGGAATGTTTGTCTGCAGACACGGCACAATTCATCCCATACGTGGTGTGCTGGAGGATCCCAGACTCGGTAGACTTGTATGATCCCAGACGCATCAGACTCAAGGATCCCAGACTCGGCAGACTGGAAAGTATCAGACTCGGCAGACTGGTGGATACCAGACTCGGCAGACTGGTGGATACCAGACTCGGCAGACTGGTGGATACCAAACTCGGCAGACTGGAGGATACCAGACTCGGCAGACTGGTGGATACCAGGCTCGGCAGACTGGAGGATACCAGACTCGGCAGACTGGTGGATACCAGACTCGGCAGACTGGAGGATACCAGCCTCGGCAGACTGGTGGATACCAGACTCGGCAGACTGGAGGATACCAGACTCGGCAGACTGGTGGATACAAGACTCGGCGGACTGGAGGATCCCAAACTCGGCGGACTGGAAGATCCCAAACACGTCAGAATGGCAATCCCGAGACACACCGGAATAGTGGTCCCCAGACACACCAGAATTGTGGTCCCCAGACACACCGGAAAAGTGGTCCCCAGACAGACCGGAATAGTGGTCCCCAGACAAACCGGAATGTGGTCCCCAGACACACCGGAATAGTGGTCCCCAGACACACCGTAATAGTGGTCCCCAGACAAACCGGAATAGTGGGGTCCCCAGACACACGGGAATAGTGGTCCCCAGACACACCGGAAAAGTGGTCCCCAGACACAACGGAATAGTGGTCCCCAGACAAACCGGAATAGTGGTCCCCAGACAAACTTGAATAGTGGTCCCCAGACACACCGGAATAGTGGTCCCCAGACTTGCCAGACTAGAGAAACCCAGATTCGTCGGACTGGCGGTCACAAGATTCGCCTGACTGCCGATTCCCAGAATCGGTGGAATAGCGGTCCCCCATACTCACCTTACATGTAATTTCCAAATTCGGTGCAATGGCGGTCCCCAGACTTTTTGGAATGCTTGTCTCCAGACACGGCACACTTCATCCTAGACGTGGTGTGCTGGAGGATCCCAGATTCGGTGGATTTGGATGATATCAGACTCGAGGATCCCAGACTCGTCAGACTGGAGGAATCCACACTCGGAAGACTGGAGGATACCAGACTCGACTGACTGGTTGATACCAGACTCGGCAGACTGGTGGATAACACACTCGGCAGACTGGTGGATACCAGACTCGCTGTACTGGAGGATCCCAAACTCGGCAAAATTGCAATCCCCAGACTCGTCAGAATGGTGGTTCCCAAACACACCGCAATAGTGGTCCCCAGACACACCGCAATAGTGGTCCCCAGACACACCGGAATAGTGGTCCCCAGACACAACGGAATGGTGGTCCCCAGACACGCCGGACTAGAGAAACCCAGACTCGCGGACTAGAGAAACCCAGATTCGTCGGACTGGCAGTCACAATAATCGCCTAACTGCCGATTCCCAGAATCGGTGGAATAGCGGTCCCCCAGACTCTCCTTACAGGTAATTTCCATATTCGGTGCAATTGCGGTCGCCAGACTTCTTGGAATGTTTGTCTCCAGTCACGGCACAATTCATCCCAGACGTGGTGTGCTGGAGGATCCCAGACTCGGTAGACTTGTATGATCCCAGATGCATCAAACTCAAGGATCCGAGACTCGGCAGACTGGAACGTATCAGACTTGGCAGACTGGTGGATACCAGACTCGGCAGACTGGTGGATACCAGACTCGGCAGACTGGAGGATACCAGACTCGGCAGACTGGTGGATACCAGACTCGGCAGACTGGAGGATACCAGACTCGGCAGACTGGAGGATACCAGACTCGGCAGGCTGGTGGAAACCAGACTCGGCAGACTGGTGGATACCAGACTCGGCAGACTGGTGGATACCCGACTCGGCGGACTGGAGGATCCCAAACTCGGCGGACTGGAAGATCCCAAACTCGTCAGAATGGCAATCCCCAGACACACCGGAATAGTGGTCCCCAGACACACCAGATTTGTGGCCCCAGACACACCGGAAAAGTGGTCCCCAGACATACTGGAATAGTGGTCCCCAGACAAACCGGAATAGTGGTCCCCAGACACACCGGAATAGTGGTCCCCAGACTCACCAGAATTGTGGCCCCCAGACACACCGGAAAAGTGGTCCCCAGACATACTGGAATAGTGGTCCCCAGACAAACCGGAATAGTGGTCCCCAGACACACCGGAATAGTGGTCCCCAGACACACCGGAAAACTGGTCCCCAGACACACCGGAATAGTGGTCCCCAGACAAACCGGAATAGTGGTCCCCAGACACACCGGAATAGTGGTCCCCAGACACACCGGAAAAGTGGTCCCCAGATACACCGGAATAGTGGTCCCCAGACAAACCGGAATAGTGGTCCCCAGACACACCGGAATAGTGGTTCCCAGACACAACGGAATGGTGGTCCCCAGACACGCCGGACTAGAGAAACCCAGACTCGCGGACTAGAGAAACCCAGATTCGTCGGACTGGCAGTCACAATAATCGCCTAACTGCCGATTCCCAGAATCGGTGGAATAGCGGTCCCCCAGACTCTCCTTACAGGTAATTTCCAAATTCGGTGCAATAGCGGTCCCCAGACATCTTGGAATGTTTGTCTCCAGACACGGCACAATTCATCCCAGACGTGGTGTGCTGGAGGATCCCAGACTCGGCAGACTGGAGGATACCAGACTCGGCAGACTGGTGGATACCAGACTCGGCAGACTGGAGGATCCCAAACTCGGCGGACTGGAAGATCCCAAACTCGTCAGAATGGCAATCCCCAGACACACCGGAATAGTGGTCCCCAGACACACCAGAATTGTGGTCCCCAGACACACCGGAAAAGTGGTCCCCAGACATACCGGAATAGTGGTCCCCAGACAAACCGGAATAGTGGTCCCCAGCACACCGGAATAGTGGTCCCCAGACACACCGGAATAGTGGTCCCCAGACAAACCGGAATAGTGGTCCCCAGACACACCGGAATAGTGGTCCCCAGACACACCGGAAAAGTGGTCCCCAGACACCGGAATAGTGGTCCCCAGACAAACCGGAATAGTGGTCCCCAGACACACCGGAATAGTGGTCCCCAGACAAACCGGAATAGTGGTCCCCAGACACACCGGAATAGTGGTTCCCAGACACAACGTAATGGTGGTCCCCAGACACGCCGACTAGAGAAACCCAGATTCGTCGGACTGGAGGATACTTCTGTCCATCCCAGACTCGGTAGACTTGTATGATCCCAGATGCATCAGACTAAAGGATCCCAGACTCGGCAGACTGGAACGTATCAGACTCGGCAGACTGGTGGATACCAAACTCGGCAGACTGGTGGATACCAGACTCGGCAGGCTGGAGGAAACCAGACTCGGCAGACTGGTGGATACCAGACTCGGTAGACTGGCGGATACCAGACTCGGCAGACTGGTGGATACCAGACTCGGCAGGCTGGTGGAAACCAGACTCGGCAGACTGGTGGATACCAGACTCGGCAGACTGGTGGATACCAGACTCGGCAGACTGGTGGATACCAGACTCGGCAGACTGGTGGATCCCAGACTCGGCAGACTGGAACGTATCAGACTCGGCAGACTGGTGGATACCAGACTCGGTAGACTGGCGGATACCAGACTCGGCAGACTGGTGGATACCAGACTCGGCAGACTGGAGGATACCAGACTCGGCAGACTGGAGGATACCAGACTCGGCAGGCTGGTGGAAACCAGACTCGGCAGACTGGTGGATACCAGACTCGGCAGACTGGTGGATACCAGACTCGGCGGACTGGAGGATCCCAAACTCGGCGGACTGGAAGATCCCAAACTCGTCAGAATGGCAATCCCCAGACACACCGGAATAGTGGTCCCCAGACACACCAGATTTGTGGCCCCCAGACACACCGGAAAAGTGGTCCCCAGACATACTGGAATAGTGGTCCCCAGACAAACCGGAATAGTGGTCCCCAGACACACTGGAATAGTGGTCCCCAGACTCACCAGAATTGTGGCCCCCAGACACACCGGAAAAGTGGTCCCCAGACATACTGGAATAGTGGTCCCCAGACAAACCGGAATAGTGGTCCCCAGACACACCGGAATAGTGGTCCCCAGACACACCGGAAAACTGGTCCCCAGACACACCGGAATAGTGGTTCCCAGACACAACGGAATGGTGGTCCCCAGACACGCCGGACTAGAGAAACCCAGACTCGCGGACTAGAGAAACCCAGATACGTCGGACTGGCAGTCACAATAATCGCCTAACTGCCGATTCCCAGAATCGGTGGAATAGCGGTCCCCCAGACTCTCCTTACAGGTAATTTCCAAATTCGGTGCAATAGCGGTCCCCAGACATCTTGGAATGTTTGTCTCCAGACACGGCACAATTCATCCCAGACGTGGTGTGCTGGAGGATCCCAGACTCGGCAGACTGGAGGATACCAGACTCGGCAGACTGGTGGATACCAGACTCGGCAGACTGGAGGATCCCAAACTCGGCGGACTGGAAGATCCCAAACTCGTCAGAATGGCAATCCCCAGACACACCGGAATAGTGGTCCCCAGACACACCAGAATTGTGGTCCCCAGACACACCGGAAAAGTGGTCCCCAGACATACCGGAATAGTGGTCCCCAGACAAACCGGAATAGTGGTCCCCAGCCACACCGGAATAGTGGTCCCCAGACACACCGGAATAGTGGTCCCCAGACAAACCGGAATAGTGGTCCCCAGACACACCGGAATAGTGGTCCCCAGACACACCGGAAAAGTGGTCCCCAGACACCGGAATAGTGGTCCCCAGACAAACCGGAATAGTGGTCCCCAGACACACCGGAATAGTGGTCCCCAGACAAACCGGAATATTGGTCCCCAGACACACCGGAATAGTGGTTCCCAGACACAACGGAATGGTGGTCCCCAGACACGCCGGACTAGAGAAACCCAGATTCGTCGGACTGGAGGAAACTTCTGTCCATCCCAGACTCGGTAGACTTGTATGATCCCAGATGCATCAGACTCAAGGATCCCAGACTCGGCAGACTGGAACGTATCAGACTCGGCAGACTGGTGGATACCAAACTCGGTAGACTGGCGGATACCAGACTCGGCAGACTGGTGGATACCAGACTCGGCAGGCTGATGGAAACCAGACTCGGCAGACTGGTGGATACCAGACTCGGCAGACTGGTGGATACCAGACTCGGCAGACTGGTGGATACCAGACTCGGCAGACTGGTGGATACCAGAATCGGCAGACTGGAGGATACCAGACTCGGCAGACTGGTGGATACCAGACTCGGCAGACTGGAGGATACCAGACTCGGCAGATTGGTGGATACCAGACTCGGCAGACTGGAGGATTCCAGACTCGGCAGACTGGTGGATACCAGACTCGGCAGACTGGAGGATACCAGACTCGGCAGACTGGTGGATACCAGACTCGGCAGACTGGTGGATACAAGACTCGGCGGACTGGAGGATCCCAAACTCGGCGGACTGGAAGATCCCAAACTCGTCAGAATGGCAATCGCCAGACACACCGGAATAGTGGTCCCCAGACACACCAGAATTGTGGCCCCCAGACACCCCGGAAAAGTGGTCCCCAGACATACTGGAATAGTGGTCCCCAGACATACTGGAATAGTGGTCCCCAGACAAACCGGAATAGTGGTCCCCAGACACACCGGAATAGTGATCCCCAGACACACCGGAAAACTGGTCCCCAGACACACCGGAATAGTGGTCCCCAGACAAACCGGAATAGTGGTCCCCAGACACACCGGAATAGTGGTCCCCAGACACACCGGAAAAGTGGTCCCCAGACACACCGGAATAGTGGTCCCCAGACAAACCGGAATAGTGGTCCCCAGACACACCGGAATAGTGGTTCCCAGACACAACGGAATGGTGGTCCCCAGACACGCCGGACTAGAGAAACCCAGACTCGCGGACTAGAGAAACCCAGATTCGTCGGACTGGCAGTCACAATAATCGCCTAACTGCCGATTCCCAGAATCGGTGGAATAGCGGTCCCCCAGACTCTCCTTACAGGTAATTTCCAAATTCGGTGCAATAGCGGTCCCCAGACATCTTGGAATGTTTGTCTCCAGACACGGCACAATTCATCCCAGACGTGGTGTGCTGGAGGATCCCAGACTCGGTAGACTTGTATGATCCCAGACGCATCAGACTCAAGGATCCCAGACTCGGCAGACTGGAACGTATCAGACTCGGCAGACTGGTGGATACCAGACTCGGCAGACTGGTGGATACCAGACTCGGCAGACTGGTGGATACCAGACTCGGCAGACTGGAGGATACCAGACTCGGCAGACTGGTGGATACCACACTCGGCAGACTGGAGGATTCCAGACTCGGCAGACTGGTGGATACCAGACTCGGCAGACTGGAGGATACCAGACTCGGCAGACTGGTGGATACCAGACTCGGCAGACTGGTGGATACAAGACTCGGCGGACTGGAGGATCCCAAACTCGGCGGACTGGAAGATCCCAAACTCGTCAGAATGGCAATCCCCAGACACACCGGAATAGTGGTCCCCAGACACACCAGAATTGTGGTCTCCAGACACACCGGAAAAGTGGTCCCCAGACAAACCGGAATAGTGGTCCCCAGACACACCGGAATAGTGGTCCCCAGACACACCGGAATAGTGGTCCCCAGACAAACCGGAATAGTGGTCCCCAGACACACCGGAATAGTGGTCCCCAGACACACCGGAAAAGTGGTCCCCAGACACACCGAAATAGTGGTCCCCAGACAAACCGGAATAGTGGTCCCCAGACACACCGGAATAGTGGTCCCCAGACTTGCCAGACTAGTGAAACCCAGATTCGTCGGACTTGAGGATACTTCAGTCCATCCCATACTCGGTAGACTTGTATGATGCCAGATGCATCAGACTCAAGGATCCCAGACTCGGCAGACTGGAACGTATCAGACTCGGCAGACTGGTGGATACCAGACTCGGCAGACTGGTGGATACCAGACTCGGCAGACTGGTGGATACCAGACTCGGCAGACTGGTGGATACCAGAATCGGCAGACTGGAGGATACCAGACTCGGCAGACTGGTGGATACCAGACTCGGCAGACTGGAGGATACCAGACTCGGCAGACTGGTGGATACCAGACTCGGCAGACTGGAGGATTCCAGACTCGGCAGACTGGTGGATACCAGACTCGGCAGACTGGAGGATACCAGACTCGGCAGACTGGTGGATACCAGACTCGGCAGACTGGTGGATACAAGACTCGGCGGACTGGAGGATCCCAAACTCGGCGGACTGGAAGATCCCAAACTCGTCAGAATGGCAATCCCCAGACACACCGGAATAGTGGTCCCCAGACACTCCAGAATTGTGGCCCCCAGACACCCCGGAAAAGTGGTCCCCAGACATACTGGAATAGTGGTCCCCAGACAAACCGGAATAGTGGTCCCCAGACACACCGGAATAGTGGTCCCAAGACACACCGGAAAACTGGTCCCCAGACACACCGGAATAGTGGTCCCCAGACAAACCGGAATAGTGGTCCCCAGACACACCGGAATAGTGGTCCCCAGACACACCGGAAAAGTGGTCCCCAGACACACCGGAATAGTGGTCCCCAGACAAACCGGAATAGTGGTCCCCAGACACACCGGAATAGTGGTTCCCAGACACAACGGAATGGTGGTCCCCAGACACGCCGGACTAGAGAAACCCAGACTCGCGGACTAGAGAAACCCAGATTCGTCGGACTGGCAGTCACAATAATCGCCTAACTGCCGATTCCCAGAATCGGTGGAATAGCGGTCCCCCAGACTCTCCTTACAGGTAATTTCCAAATTCGGTGCAATAGCGGTCCCCAGACATCTTGGAATGTTTGTCTCCAGACACGGCACAATTCATCCCAGACGTGGTGTGCTGGAGGATCCGAGACTCGGTAGACTTGTATGATCCCAGACGCATCAGACTCAAGGATCCCAGACTCGGCAGACTGGAACGTATCAGACTCGGCAGACTGGTGGATACCAGACTCGGCAGACTGGTGGATACCAGACTCGGCAGACTTGTGGATACCAGAATCGGCAGACAGGAGGATACCAGACTCGGCAGACTGGTGGATACCAGACTCGGCAGACTGGAGGATACCAGACTCGGCAGACTGGTGGATACCACACTCGGCAGACTGGAGGATTCCAGACTCGGCAGACTGGTGGATACCAGACTCGGCAGACTGGAGGATACCAGACTCGGCAGACTGGTGGATACCAGACTCGGCAGACTGGTGGATACAAGACTCGGCGGACTGGAGGATCCCAAACTCGGCGGAATGGAAGATCCCAAACTCGTCAGAATGGCAATCCCCAGACACACCGGAATAGTGGTCCCCAGACACACCAGAATTGTGGTCCCCAGACACACCGGAAAAGTGGTCCCCAGACAAACCGGAATAGTGGTCCCCAGACAAACCGGAATAGTGGTCCCCAGACACACCGGAATTGTGGTCCCCAGACACACCGGAATAGTGGTCCCCAGACAAACCCGAATAGTGGTCCCCAGACACACCGGAATAGTGGTCCCCAGACACACCGGAAAAGTGGTCCCCAGACACACCGAAATAGTGGTCCCCAGACAAACCGGAATAGTGGTCCCCAGACACACCGGAATAGTGGTCCCCAGACTTGCCAGACTAGTGAAACCCAGATTCGTCGGACTTGAGGATACTTCAGTCCATCCCATTCTCGGTAGACTTGTATGATGCCAGACGCATCAGACTCAAGGATCCCAGACTCGGCAGACTGGAACGTATCAGAATCGGCAGACTGGTGGATACCAGACTCGGCAGACTGGTGGATACCAGACTCGGCAGACTGGCGGATACCAGACTCGGCAGACTGGCGGATACCAGACTCGGCAGACTGGTGGATACCAGACTCGGCAGACTGGAGGATACCAGACTCGGCAGACTGCTGGATACCAGACTCGGAAGACTGGAGGATACCAGACTCGGCAGACTGGTGGATACCAGACTCGGCAGACTGGAGGATACCAGACTCGGCAGGCTGGTGGATACCATACTCGGCAGTCTGGTGGATACCAGACTCGGCAGACTGGTGGATACCAGACTCGGCGGACTGGAGGATCTCAAACTCGGCGGACTGGAAGATCCCAAACTCGTCAGAATGGCAATCCCCAGACACACCGGAATAGTGGTCCCCAGACACACCAGAATTGTGGCCCCCCGACACACCGGAAAAGTGGTCCCCAGACATACTGGAATAGTGGTCCCCAGACAAACCGGAATAGTGGTCCCCAGACACACCGGAATAGTGGTCCCCAGACACACCGGAAAACTGGTCCCCAGACACACCGGAATAGTGGTCCCCAGACAAACCGGAATAGTGGTCCCCAGACACACCGGAACAGTGGTCCCCAGACACACCGGAAAAGTGGTCCCCAGACACACCGGAATAGTGGTCCCCAGACAAACCGGAATAGTGGTCCCCAGACACACCGGAATAGTGGTTCCCAGACACAACGGAATGGAGGTCCCCAGACACGCCGGACTAGAGAAACCCAGACTCGCGGACTAGAGAAACCCAGATTCGTCGGACTGGCAGTCACAATAATCGCCAAACTGCCGATTCCCAGAATCGGTGGAATAGCGGTCCCCCAGACTCTCCTTACAGGTAATTTCCAAATTCGGTGCAATAGCGGTCCCCAGACTTCTCGGAATGTTTGTCTGCAGACACGGCACAATTCATCCCATACGTGGTGTGCTGGAGGATCCCAGACTCGGTAGACTTGTATGATCCCAGACGCATCAGACTCAAGGATCCCAGACTCGGCAGACTGGAAAGTATCAGACTCGGCAGACTGGTGGATACCAGACTCGGCAGACTGGTGGATACCAGACTCGGCAGACTGGTGGATACCAAACTCGGCAGACTGGAGGATACCAGACTCGGCAGACTGGTGGATACCAGGCTCGGCAGACTGGAGGATACCAGACTCGGCAGACTGGTGGATACCAGACTCGGCAGACTGGAGGATACCAGCCTCGGCAGACTGGTGGATACCAGACTCGGCAGACTGGAGGATACCAGACTCGGCAGACTGGTGGATACAAGACTCGGCGGACTGGAGGATCCCAAACTCGGCGGACTGGAAGATCCCAAACACGTCAGAATGGCAATCCCGAGACACACCGGAATAGTGGTCCCCAGACACACCAGAATTGTGGTCCCCAGACACACCGGAAAAGTGGTCCCCAGACAGACCGGAATAGTGGTCCCCAGACAAACCGGAATGTGGTCCCCAGACACACCGGAATAGTGGTCCCCAGACACACCGTAATAGTGGTCCCCAGACAAACCGGAATAGTGGGGTCCCCAGACACACGGGAATAGTGGTCCCCAGACACACCGGAAAAGTGGTCCCCAGACACAACGGAATAGTGGTCCCCAGACAAACCGGAATAGTGGTCCCCAGACAAACTTGAATAGTGGTCCCCAGACACACCGGAATAGTGGTCCCCAGACTTGCCAGACTAGAGAAACCCAGATTCGTCGGACTGGCGGTCACAAGATTCGCCTGACTGCCGATTCCCAGAATCGGTGGAATAGCGGTCCCCCATACTCACCTTACATGTAATTTCCAAATTCGGTGCAATGGAGGTCCCCAGACTTTTTGGAATGCTTGTCTCCAGACACGGCACACTTCATCCTAGACGTGGTGTGCTGGAGGATCCCAGATTCGGTGGATTTGGATGATATCAGACTCGAGGATCCCAGACTCGTCAGACTGGAGGAATCCACACTCGGAAGACTGGAGGATACCAGACTCGACTGACTGGTTGATACCAGACTCGGCAGACTGGTGGATAACACACTCGGCAGACTGGTGGATACCAGACTCGCTGTACTGGAGGATCCCAAACTCGGCAAAATTGCAATCCCCAGACTCGTCAGAATGGTGGTTCCCAAACACACCGCAATAGTGGTCCCCAGACACACCGCAATAGTGGTCCCCAGACACACCGGAATAGTGGTCCCCAGACACAACGGAATGGTGGTCCCCAGACACGCCGGACTAGAGAAACCCAGACTCGCGGACTAGAGAAACCCAGATTCGTCGGACTGGCAGTCACAATAATCGCCTAACTGCCGATTCCCAGAATCGGTGGAATAGCGGTCCCCCAGACTCTCCTTACAGGTAATTTCCATATTCGGTGCAATTGCGGTCGCCAGACTTCTTGGAATGTTTGTCTCCAGTCACGGCACAATTCATCCCAGACGTGGTGTGCTGGAGGATCCCAGACTCGGTAGACTTGTATGATCCCAGATGCATCAAACTCAAGGATCCGAGACTCGGCAGACTGGAACGTATCAGACTTGGCAGACTGGTGGATACCAGACTCGGCAGACTGGTGGATACCAGACTCGGCAGACTGGTGGATACCAGACTCGGCAGACTTGTGGATACCAGACTCGGCAGACTGGAGGATACCAGACTCGGCAGACTGGAGGATACCAGACTCGGCAGGCTGGTGGAAACCAGACTCGGCAGACTGGTGGATACCAGACTCGGCAGACTGGTAGATACCAGACTCGGCGGACTGGAGGATCCCAAACTCGGCGGACTGGAAGATCCCAAACTTGTTAGAATGGCAATCCCCAGACACACCGGAATAGTGGTGTCAGACACACCAGAATTGTGGCCCCCAGACACACCGGAAAAGTGGTCCCCAGACATACCGGAATAGTGGTCCCCAGACAAACCGGAATAGTGGTCCCCAGACACACCGGAATAGTGGTCCCCAGACACACCGGAAAAATGGTCCCCAGACACACCGGAATAGTGGTCCCCAGACAAAACGGAATAGTGGTCCCCAGACACACCAGAATAGTGGTCCCCAGACACACCGGAAAAGTGGTCCCCAGACACACCGGAATAGTGGTCCCCAGACACCCCTGAATAGTGGTCCCCAGACACACCGGATTAGTGGTCCCCAGACACAACGGAATAGTGGTCCCCAGACAAACCGGAATAGTGGTCCCCAGACATACCGGAATAGTGGTCCCCAGACAAACCGGAATAGTGGTCCCCAGCCACACCGGAATAGTGGTCCCAGGACACACCGGAATAGTGGTCCCCAGACAAACCGGAATAGTGGTCCCCAGACACACCGGAATAGTGGTCCCCAGACACACCGGAAAAGTGGTCCCCCTCGGCAGACACACCAGAATTGTGGTCCCCAGACACACCGGAAAAGTGGTCCCCAGACATACCGGAATAGTGGTCCCCAGACAAACCGGAATAGTGGTCCCCAGCCACACCGGAATAGTGGTCCCAGGACACACCGGAATAGTGGTCCCCAGACAAACCGGAATAGTGGTCCCCAGACACACCGGAATAGTGGTCCCCAGACACACCGGACTAGAGAAACCCAGACTCGCGGACTAGAGAAACCCAGATTCGTCGGACTGGCAGTCACAATAATCGCCTAACTGCCGATTCCCAGAATAGGTGGAATAGCGGTCCCCCAGACTCTCCTTACAGGTAATTTCCAAATTCGGTGCAATAGCGGTCCCCAGACTTCTTGGAATGTTTGTCTCCAGACACGGCACAATTCATCCCAGACGTGGTGTGCTGGAGGATCCCAGACTCGGTAGACTTGTATGATCCCAGACGCATCAGACTCAAGGATCCCAGACTCGGCAGACTGGAACGTATCAGACTCGGCAGACTGGTGGATACCAGACTCGGCAGACTGGAGGATAGCAGACACGGCAGACTGGTGGATACCAAACTCGGCAGACTGGAGGATACCAGACTCGGCTGACTGGTGGATACCAGACTCGGCAGACTGGAGGATACCAGATTCGGCAGGCTGGTGGATACCAGACTCGGCAGACTGGTGGATACAAGACTCGGCGGACTGGAGGATCCCAAACTCGGCGGACTGGAAGATCCCAAACTCGTCAGAATGGCATTCCCCAGACACACCGGAATAGTGGTCCCCAGACACACCAGAATTGTGGTCCCCAGACACACCGGAAAAGTGGTCCCCAGACATACCGGAATAGTGGTCCCCAGACAAACCGGAATAGTGGTCCCCAGCCACACCGGAATAGTGGTCCCCAGACACACCGGAATAGTGGTCCCCAGACAAACCGGAATAGTGGTCCCCAGACACACCGGAATAGTGGTCCCCAGACACACCGGAAAAGTGGTCCCCAGACACCGGAATAGTGGTCCCCAGACAAACCGGAATAGTGGTCCCCAGACACACCGGAATAGTGGTCCCCAGACAAACCAGAATAGTGGTCCCCAGACACACCGGAATAGTGGTTCCCAGACACAACGGAATGGTGGTCCCCAGACACGCCGGACTAGAGAAACCCAGATTCGTCTGACTGGAGGATACTACTACCAGACTCGGTAGACTTGTATGATCCCAGATGCATCAGACTCAAGGATCCCAGACTCGGCAGACTGGAACGTATCAGACTCGGCAGACTGGTGGATACCAGACTCGGCAGACTGGTGGATACCAGACTCGGCAGACTGGAGGATACCAGACTCGGCAGACTGGTGGATACCAGACTCGGCAGACTGGAGGATACCAGACTCGGCAGACTGGAGGATACCAGACTCGGCAGGCTGGTGGAAACCAGACTCGGCAGACTGGTGGATACCAGACTCGGCAGACTGGTGGATACCAGACTCGGCGGACTGGAGGATCCCAAACTCGGCGGACTGGAAGATCCCAAACTCGTCAGAATGGCAATCCCCAGACACACCGGAATAGTGGTCCCCAGACACACCAGATTTGTGGCCCCAGACACACCGGAAAAGTGGTCCCCAGACATACTGGAATAGTGGTCCCCAGACAAACCGGAATAGTGGTCCCCAGACACACCGGAATAGTGGTCCCCAGACTCACCAGAATTGTGGCCCCCAGACACACCGGAAAAGTGGTCCCCAGACATACTGGAATAGTGGTCCCCAGACAAACCGGAATAGTGGTCCCCAGACACACCGGAATAGTGGTCCCCAGACACACCGGAAAACTGGTCCCCAGACACACCGGAATAGTGGTCCCCAGACAAACCGGAATAGTGGTCCCCAGACACACCGGAATAGTGGTCCCCAGACACACCGGAAAAGTGGTCCCCAGATACACCGGAATATTGGTCCCCAGACAAACCGGAATAGTGGTCCCCAGACACACCGGAATAGTGGTTCCCAGACACAACGGAATGGTGGTCCCCAGACACGCCGGACTAGAGAAACCCAGACTCGCGGACTAGAGAAACCCAGATTCGTCGGACTGGCAGTCACAATAATCGCCTAACTGCCGATTCCCAGAATCGGTGGAATAGCGGTCCCCCAGACTCTCCTTACAGGTAATTTCCAAATTCGGTGCAATAGCGGTCCCCAGACATCTTGGAATGTTTGTCTCCAGACACGGCACAATTCATCCCAGACGTGGTGTGCTGGAGGATCCCAGACTCGGCAGACTGGAGGATACCAGACTCGGCAGACTGGTGGATACCAGACTCGGCAGACTGGAGGATCCCAAACTCGGCGGACTGGAAGATCCCAAACTCGTCAGAATGGCAATCCCCAGACACACCGGAATAGTGGTCCCCAGACACACCAGAATTGTGGTCCCCAGACACACCGAAAAGTGGTCCCCAGACATACCGGAATAGTGGTCCCCAGACAAACCGGAATAGTGGTCCCCAGCACACCGGAATAGTGGTCCCCAGACACACCGGAATAGTGGTCCCCAGACAAACCGGAATAGTGGTCCCCAGACACACCGGAATAGTGGTTCCCAGACACAACGGAATGGTGGTCCCCAGACACGCCGACTAGAGAAACCCAGATTCGTCGGACTGGAGGATACTTCTGTCCATCCCAGACTCGGTAGACTTGTATGATCCCAGATGCATCAGACTAAAGGATCCCAGACTCGGCAGACTGGAACGTATCAGACTCGGCAGACTGGTGGATACCAAACTCGGTAGACTGTCGGATACCAGACTCGGCAGACTGGGGGATACCAGACTCGGCAGGCTGGAGGAAACCAGACTCGGCAGACTGGTGGATACCAGACTCGGTAGACTGGCGGATACCAGACTCGGCAGACTGGTGGATACCAGACTCGGCAGGCTGGTGGAAACCAGACTCGGCAGACTGGTGGATACCAGACTCGGCAGACTGGTGGATACCAGACTCGGCAGACTGGTGGATACCAGACTCGGCAGACTGGTGGATCCCAGACTCGGCAGACTGGAACGTATCAGACTCGGCAGACTGGTGGATACCAGACTCGGTAGACTGGCGGATACCAGACTCGGCAGACTGGTGGATACCAGACTCGGCAGACTGGAGGATACCAGACTCGGCAGACTGGAGGATACCAGACTCGGCAGGCTGGTGGAAACCAGACTCGGCAGACTGGTGGATACCAGACTCGGCAGACTGGTGGATACCAGACTCGGCGGACTGGAGGATCCCAAACTCGGCGGACTGGAAGATCCCAAACTCGTCAGAATGGCAATCCCCAGACACACCGGAATAGTGGTCCCCAGACACACCAGATTTGTGGCCCCCAGACACACCGGAAAAGTGGTCCCCAGACATACTGGAATAGTGGTCCCCAGACAAACCGGAATAGTGGTCCCCAGACACACCGGAATAGTGGTCCCCAGACTCACCAGAATTGTGGCCCCCAGACACACCGGAAAAGTGGTCCCCAGACATACTGGAATAGTGGTCCCCAGACAAACCGGAATAGTGGTCCCCAGACACACCGGAATAGTGGTCCCCAGACACACCGGAAAACTGGTCCCCAGACACACCGGAATAGTGGTCTCCAGACAAACCGGAATAGTGGTCCCCAGACACACCGGAATAGTGGTCCCCAGACACACCGGAAAAGTGGTCCCCAGACACACCGGAATAGTGGTCCCCAGACAAACCGGAATAGTGGTCCCCAGACACACCGGAATAGTGGTTCCCAGACACAACGGAATGGTGGTCCCCAGACACGCCGGACTAGAGAAACCCAGACTCGCGGACTAGAGAAACCCAGATTCGTCGGACTGGCAGTCACAATAATCGCCTAACTGCCGATTCCCAGAATCGGTGGAATAGCGGTCCCCCAGACTCTCCTTACAGGTAATTTCCAAATTCGGTGCAATAGCGGTCCCCAGACATCTTGGAATGTTTGTCTCCAGACACGGCACAATTCATCCCAGACGTGGTGTGCTGGAGGATCCCAGACTCGGCAGACTGGAGGATACCAGACTCGGCAGACTGGTGGATACCAGACTCGGCAGACTGGAGGATCCCAAACTCGGCGGACTGGAAGATCCCAAACTCGTCAGAATGGCAATCCCCAGACACACCGGAATAGTGGTCCCCAGACACACCAGAATTGTGGTCCCCAGACACACCGGAAAAGTGGTCCCCAGACATACCGGAATAGTGGTCCCCAGACAAACCGGAATAGTGGTCCCCAGCCACACCGGAATAGTGGTCCCCAGACACACCGGAATAGTGGTCCCCAGACAAACCGGAATAGTGGTCCCCAGACACACCGGAATAGTGGTCCCCAGACACACCGGAAAAGTGGTCCCCAGACACCGGAATAGTGGTCCCCAGACAAACCGGAATAGTGGTCCCCAGACACACCGGAATAGTGGTCCCCAGACAAACCGGAATAGTGGTCCCCAGACACACCGGAATAGTGGTTCCCAGACACAACGGAATGGTGGTCCCCAGACACGCCGGACTAGAGAAACCCAGATTCGTCGGACTGGAGGAAACTTCTGTCCATCCCAGACTCGGTAGACTTGTATGATCCCAGATGCATCAGACTCAAGGATCCCAGACTCGGCAGACTGGAACGTATCAGACTCGGCAGACTGGTGGATACCAAACTCGGTAGACTGGCGGATACCAGACTCGGCAGACTGGTGGATACCAGACTCGGCAGACTGGTGGATACCAGACTCGGCAGACTGGAGGATACCAGACTCGGCAGACTGGTGGATACCAGACTCGGCAGACTGGAGGATTCCAGACTCGGCAGACTGGTGGATACCAGACTCGGCAGAGTGGAGGATACCAGACTCGGCAGACTGGTGGATACCAGACTCGGCAGACTGGTGGATACAAGACTCGGCGGACTGGAGGATACCAGACTCGGCAGAGTGGAGGATACCAGACTCGGCAGACTGGTGGATACCAGACTCGGCAGACTGGTGGATACAAGACTCGGCGGACTGGAGGATCCCAAACTCGGCGGACTGGAAGATCCCAAACTCGTCAGAATGGCAATCCCCAGACACACCGGAATAGTGGTCCCCAGACACACCAGAATTGTGGTCCCCAGACACACCGGAAAAGTGGTCCCCAGACAAACCGGAATAGTGGTCCCCAGACAAACCGGAATAGTGGTCCCCTGACACACCGGAATAGTGGTCCCCAGACACACCGGAATAGTGGTCCCCAGACAAACCGGAATAGTGGTCCCCAGACACACCGGAATAGTGGTCCCCAGACACACCGGAAAAGTGGTCCCCAGACACACCGAAATAGTGGTCCCCAGACAAACCGGAATAGTGGTCCCCAGACACACCGGAATAGTGGTCCCCAGACTTGCCAGACTAGTGAAACCCAGATTCGTCGGACTTGAGGATACTTCAGTCCATCCCATACTCGGTAGACTTGTATGATGCCAGATGCATCAGACTCAAGGATCCCAGACTCGGCAGACTGGAACGTATCAGAATCGGCAGACTGGTGGATACCAGACTCGGCAGACTGGTGGATACCAGACTCGGCAGACTTGTGGATACCAGACTCGGCAGACTGGCGGATACCAGACTCGGCAGACTGGTGGATACCAGACTCGGCAGACTGGAGGATACCAGACTCGGCAGACTGCTGGATACCAGACTCGGAAGACTGGAGGATACCAGACTCGGCAGACTGGTGGATACCAGACTCGGCAGACTGGAGGATACCAGACTCGGCAGGCTGGTGGATACCATACTCGGCAGTCTGGTGGATACCAGACTCGGCAGACTGGTGGATACCAGACTCGGCGGACTGGAGGATCTCAAACTCGGCGGACTGGAAGATCCCAAACTCGTCAGAATGGCAATCCCCAGACACACCGGAATAGTGGTCCCCAGACACACCAGAATTGTGGCCCCCAGACACACCGGAAAAGTGGTCCCCAGACATACTGGAATAGTGGTCCCCAGACAAACCGGAATAGTGGTCCCCAGACACACCGGAATAGTGGTCCCCAGACACACCGGAAAACTGGTCCCCAGACACACCGGAATAGTGGTCCCCAGACAAACCGGAATAGTGGTCCCCAGACACACCGGAATAGTGGTCCCCAGACACACCGGAAAAGTGGTCCCCAGACACACCGGAATAGTGGTCCCCAGACAAACCGGAATAGTGGTCCCCAGACACACCGGAATAGTGGTTCCCAGACACAACGGAATGGAGGTCCCCAGACACGCCGGACTAGAGAAACCCAGACTCGCGGACTAGAGAAACCCAGATTCGTCGGACTGGCAGTCACAATAATCGCCAAACTGCCGATTCCCAGAATCGGTGGAATAGCGGTCCCCCAGACTCTCCTTACAGGTAATTTCCAAATTCGGTGCAATAGCGGTCCCCAGACTTCTCGGAATGTTTGTCTGCAGACACGGCACAATTCATCCCAGACGTGGTGTGCTGGAGGATCCCAGACTCGGTAGACTTGTATGATCCCAGACGCATCAGACTCAAGGATCCCAGACTCGGCAGACTGGAAAGTATCAGACTCGGCAGACTGGTCGATACCAGACTCGGCAGACTGGTGGATACCAGACTCGGCAGACTGGTGGATACCAAACTCGGCAGACTGGAGGATACCAGACTCGGCAGACTGGTGGATACCAGGCTCGGCAGACTGGAGGATACCAGACTCGGCAGACTGGTGGATACCAGACTCGGCAGGCTGGAGGATACCAGCCTCGGCAGACTGGTGGATACCAGACTCGGCAGACTGGAGGATACCAGACTCGGCAGACTGGTGGATACAAGACTCGGCGGACTGGAGGATCCCAAACTCGGCGGACTGGAAGATCCCAAACACGTCAGTATGGCAATCCCCAGACACACCGGAATAGTGGTCCCCAGACACACCAGAATTGTGGTCCCCAGACACACCGGAAAAGTGGTCCCCAGACAGACCGGAATAGTGGTCCCCAGACAAACCGGAATAGTGGTCCCCAGACACACCGGAATAGTGGTCCCCAGACACACCGTAATAGTGGTCCCCAGACAAACCGGAATAGTGGTCCCCAGACACACGGGAATAGTGGTCCCCAGACACACCGGAAAAGTGGTCCCCAGACACAACGGAATAGTGGTCCCCAGACAAACCGGAATAGTGGTCCCCAGACAAACTTGAATAGTGGTCCCCAGACACACCGGAATAGTGGTCCCCAGACTTGCCAGACTAGAGAAACCCAGATTCGTCGGACTGGCGGTCACAAGATTCGCCTGACTGCCGATTCCCAGAATCGGTGGAATAGCGGTCCCCCATACTCACCTTACATGTAATTTCCAAATTCGGTGCAATGGCGGTCCCCAGACTTTTTGGAATGCTTGTCTCCAGACACGGCACACTTCATCCTAGACGTGGTGTGCTGGAGGATCCCAGATTCGGTGGATTTGGATGATATCAGACTCGAGGATCCCAGACTCGTCAGACTGGAGGAATCCACACTCGGAAGACTGGAGGATACCAGACTCGACTGACTGGTTGATACCAGACTCGGCAGACTGGTGGATAACACACTCGGCAGACTGGTGGATACCAGACTCGCTGTACTGGAGGATCCCAAACTCGGCAAAATTGCAATCCCCAGACTCGTCAGAATGGTGGTTCCCAAACACACCGCAATAGTGGTCCCCAGACACACCGCAATAGTGGTCCCCAGACACACCGGAATAGTGGTCCCCAGACACAACGGAATGGTGGTCCCCAGACACGCCGGACTAGAGAAACCCAGACTCGCGGACTAGAGAAACCCAGATTCGTCGGACTGGCAGTCACAATAATCGCCTAACTGCCGATTCCCAGAATCGGTGGAATAGCGGTCCCCCAGACTCTCCTTACAGGTAATTTCCATATTCGGTGCAATTGCGGTCGCCAGACTTCTTGGAATGTTTGTCTCCAGTCACGGCACAATTCATCCCAGACGTGGTGTGCTGGAGGATCCCAGACTCGGTGGATTTGGATGAAATCAGACTGGAGGAATCCAGACTCGGCAGACTGGTGGATACCAGACTCGGCAGACTGGAGGATACCAGACTCGGCAGACTGGTGGATACCAGACTCGGCAGACTGGTGGATACAAGACTCGGCGGACTGGAGGATCCCAAACTCGGCGGACTGGAAGATCCCAAACTCGTCAGAATGGCAATCCCCAGACACACCGGAATAGTGGTCCCCAGACACACCAGAATTGTGGTCCCCAGACACACCGGAAAAGTGGTCCCCAGACAAACCGGAATAGTGGTCCCCAGACAAACCGGAATAGTGGTCCCCAGACACACCGGAATAGTGGTCCCCAGACACACCGGAATAGTGGTCCCCAGACAAACCGGAATAGTGGTCCCCAGACACACCGGAATAGTGGTCCCCAGACACACCGGAAAAGTGGTCCCCAGACACACCGAAATAGTGGTCCCCAGACAAACCGGAATAGTGGTCCCCAGACACACCGGAATAGTGGTCCCCAGACTTGCCAGACTAGTGAAACCCAGATTCGTCGGACTTGAGGATACTTCAGTCCATCCCATACTCGGTAGACTTGTATGATGCCAGATGCATCAGACTCAAGGATCCCAGACTCGGCAGACTGGAACGTATCAGACTCGGCAGACTGGTGGATACCAGACTCGGCAGACTGGTGGATACCAGACTCGGCAGACTGTTGGATACCAGACTCGGCAGACTGGTGGATACCAGAATCGGCAGACTGGAGGATACCAGACTCGGCAGACTGGTGGATACCAGACTCGGCAGACTGGAGGATACCAGACTCGGCAGACTGGTGGATACCAGACTCGGCAGACTGGAGGATTCCAGACTCGGCAGACTGGTGGATACCAGACTCGGCAGACTGGAGGATACCAGACTCGGCAGACTGGTGGATACCAGACTCGGCAGACTGGTGGATACAAGACTCGGCTGACTGGAGGATCCCAAACTCGGCGGACTGGAAGATCCCAAACTCGTCAGAATGGCAATCCCCAGACACACCGGAATAGTGGTCCCCAGACACACCAGAATTGTGGCCCCCAGACACCCCGGAAAAGTGGTCCCCAGACATACTGGAATAGTGGTCCCCAGACAAACCGGAATAGTGGTCCCCAGACACACCGGAATAGTGGTCCCCAGACACACCGGAAAACTGGTCCCCAGACACACCGGAATAGTGGTCCCCAGACAAACCGGAATAGTGGTCCCCAGACACACCGGAATAGTGGTCCCCAGACACACCGGAAAAGTGGTCCCCAGACACACCGGAATAGTGGTCCCCAGACAAACCGGAATAGTGGTCCCCAGACACACCGGAATAGTGGTTCCCAGACACAACGGAATGGTGTTCCCCAGACACGCCGGACTAGAGAAACCCAGACTCGCGGACTAGAGAAACCCAGATTCGTCGGACTGGCAGTCACAATAATCGCCTAACTGCCGATTCCCAGAATCGGTGGAATAGCGGTCCCCCAGACTCTCCTTACAGGTAATTTCCAAATTCGGTGCAATAGCGGTCCCCAGACATCTTGGAATGTTTGTCTCCAGACACGGCACAATTCATCCCAGACGTGGTGTGCTGGAGGATCCCAGACTCGGTAGACTTGTATGATCCCAGACGCATCAGACTCAAGGATCCCAGACTCGGCAGACTGGAACGTATCAGACTCGGCAGACTGGTGGATACCAGACTCGGCAGACTGGTGGATACCAGACTCGGCAGACTTGTGGATACCAGAATCGGCAGACTGGAGGATACCAGACTCGGCAGACTGGTGGATACCAGACTCGGCAGACTGGAGGATACCAGACTCGGCAGACTGGTGGATACCACACTCGGCAGACAGGAGAATTCCAGACTCGGCAGACTGGTGGATACCAGACTCGGCAGACTGGAGGATACCAGACTCGGCAGACTGGTGGATACCAGACTCGGCAGACTGGTGGATACAAGACTCGGCGGACTGGAGGATCCCAAACTCGGCGGACTGGAAGATCCCAAACTCGTCAGAATGGCAATCCCCAGACACACCGGAATAGTGGTCCCCAGACACACCAGAATTGTGGTCCCCAGACACACCGGAAAAGTGGTCCCCAGACAAACCGGAATAGTGGTCCCCAGACAAACCGGAATAGTGGTCACCAGACACACCGGAATAGTGGTCCCCAGACACACCGGAATAGTGGTCCCCAGACAAACCGGAATAGTGGTCCCCAGACACACCGGAACAGTGGTCCCCAGACACACCGGAAAAGTGGTCCCCAGACACACCGAAATAGTGGTCCCCAGACAAACCGGAATAGTGGTCCCCAGACACACCGGAATAGTGGTCCCCAGACTTGCCAGACTAGTGAAACCCAGATTCGTCGGACTTGAGGATACTTCAGTCCATCCCATACTCGGTAGACTTGTATGATGCCAGATGCATCAGACTCAAGGATCCCAGACTCGGCAGACTGGAACGTAGCAGAATCGGCAGACTGGTGGATACCAGACTCGGCAGACTGGTGGATACCAGACTCGGCAGACTTGTGGATACCAGACTCGGCAGACTGGCGGATACCAGACTCGGCAGACTGGAACGTATCAGAATCGGCAGACTGGTGGATACCAGACTCGGCAGACTGGTGGATACCAGACTCGGCAGACTGGAGGATACCAGACTCGGCAGACTGCTGGATACCAGACACGGAAGACTGGAGGATACCAGACTCGGCAGACTGGTGGATACCAGACTCGGCAGACTGGAGGATACCAGACTCGGCAGGCTGGTGGATACCATACTCGGCAGTCTGGTGGATACCAGACTCGGCAGACTGGTGGATACCAGACTCGGCGGACTGGAGGATCTCAAACTCGGCGGACTGGAAGATCCCAAACTCGTCAGAATGGTAATCCCCAGACACACCGGAATAGTGGTCCCCAGACACACCAGAATTGTGGCCCCCAGACACACCGGAAAAGTGGTCCCCAGACATACTGGAATAGTGGTCCCCAGACAAACCGGAATAGTGGTCCCCAGACACACCGGAATAGTGGTCCCCAGACACACCGGAAAACTGGTCCCCAGACACACCGGAATAGTGGTCCCCAGACAAACCGGAATAGTGGTCCCCAGACACACCGGAATAGTGGTCCCCAGACACACCGGAAAAGTGGTCCCCAGACACACCGGAATAGTGGTCCCCAGACAAACCGAAATAGTGGTCCCCAGACACACCGGAATAGTGGTTCCCAGACACAACGGAATGGAGGTCCCCAGACACGCCGGACTAGAGAAACCCAGACTCGCGGACTAGAGAAACCCAGATTCGTCGGACTGGCAGTCACAATAATCGCCAAACTGCCGATTCCCAGAATCGGTGGAATAGCGGTCCCCCAGACTCTCCTTACAGGTAATTTCCAAATTCGGTGCAATAGCGGTCCCCAGACTTCTCGGAATGTTTGTCTGCAGACACGGCACAATTCATCCCAGACGTGGTGTGCTGGAGGATCCCAGACTCGGTAGACTTGTATGATCCCAGACGTATCAGACTCAAGGATCCCAGACTCGGCAGACTGGAAAGTATCAGACTCGGCAGACTGGTGGATACCAGACTCGGCAGACTGGTGGATACCAGACTCGGCAGACTGGTGGATACCAAACTCGGCAGACTGGAGGATACCAGACTCGGCAGACTGGTGGATACCAGGCTCGGCAGACTGGAGGATACCAGACTCGGCAGACTGGTGGATACCAGACTCGGCAGACTGGAGGATACCAGCCTCGGCAGACTGGTGGATACCAGACTCGGCAGACTGGAGGATACCAGACTCGGCAGACTGGTGGATACAAGACTCGGCGGACTGGAGGATCCCAAACTCGGCGGACTGGAAGATCCCAAACACGTCAGAATGGCAATCCCCAGACACACCGGAATAGTGGTCCCCAGACACACCAGAATTGTGGTCCCCAGACACACCGGAAAAGTGGTCCCCAGACAGACCGGAATAGTGGTCCCCAGACAAACCGGAATAGTGGTCCCCAGACACACCGGAATAGTGGTCCCCAGACACACCGTAATAGTGGTCCCCAGACAAACCGGAATAGTGGTCCCCAGACACACGGGAATAGTGGTCCCCAGACACACCGGAAAAGTGGTCCCCAGACACAACGGAATAGTGGTCCTCAGAAAAACCGGAATAGTGGTCGTCAGACAAACTTGAATAGTGGTCCCCAGACACACCGGAATAGTGGTCCCCAGACTTGCCAGACTATAGAAACCCAGATTCGTCGGACTGGCGGTCACAAGATTCGCCTGACTGCCGATTCCCAGAATCGGTGGAATAGCGGTCCCCCATACTCACCTTACAGGTAATTTCCAAATTCGGTGCAATGGCGGTCCCCAGACTTTTTGGAATGTTTGTCTCCAGACACGGCACACTTCATCCTAGACGTGGTGTGCTGGAGGATCCCAGACTCGGTGGATTTGGATGATATCAGACTCGAGGATCCCAGACTCGTCAGACTGGAGGAATCCACACTCGGAAGACTGGAGGATACCAGACTCGACTGACTGGTTGATACCAGACTCGGCAGACTGGTGGATAACACACTCGGCAGACTGGTGGATACCAGACTCGCTGTACTGGAGGATCCCAAACTCGGCAAAATTGCAATCCCCAGACTCGTCAGAATGGTGGTTCCCAAACACACCGCAATAGTGGTCCCCAGACACACCGCAATAGTGGTCCCCAGACACACCGGAATAGTGGTCCCCAGACACAACGGAATGGTGGTCCCCAGACACGCCGGACTAGAGAAACCCAGACTCGCGGACTAGAGAAACCCAGATTCGTCGGACTGGCAGTCACAATAATCGCCTAACTGCCGATTCCCAGAATCGGTGGAATAGCGGTCCCCCAGACTCTCCTTACAGGTAATTTCCATATTCGGTGCAATTGCGGTCGCCAGACTTCTTGGAATGTTTGTCTCCAGTCACGGCACAATTCATCCCAGACGTGGTGTGCTGGAGGATCCCAGACTTGGTAGACTTGGATGATCCCAGACGCATCAAACTCAAGGATCCCAGACTCGGCAGACTGGAAGATATCAGACTCGGCAGACTGGAACGTATCAGACTCGGCAGACTGGTGGATACCAGACTCGGCAGACTGGCGGATACCAGACTCGGCAGACTGGTGGATACCAGACTCGGCAGACTGGAGGATACCAGACTCGGCAGACTGGAGGATACCAGACTCGGCAGACTGGTGGATACCAGACTCGGCAGACTGGAGGATACAAGACTCGGCAGGCTGGTGGAAACCAGACTCGGCAGACTGGTGGATACCAGACTCGGCAGACTGGTGGATACCAGACTCGGCGGACTGGAGGATCCCAAACTCGGCGGACTGGAAGATCCCAAACTCGTCAGAATGGCAATCCCCAGACACACCGGAATAGTGGTCCCCAGACACACCAGAATTGTGGCCCCCAGACACACCGGAAAAGTGGTCCCCAGATATACTGGAATGATGGTCCCCAGACAAACCGGAATAGTGGTCCCCAGACACACCGGAAAAGTGGTCCCCAGACACACCGGAATAGTGGTCCCCAGACAAACCGGAATAGTGGTCCCCAGACACACCGGAATAGTGGTTCCCAGACACAACGGAATGGTGGTCCCCAGACGCGCCGGACTAGAGAAACCCAGACTCGCGGACTAGAGAAACCCAGATTCGTCGGACTGGCAGTCACAATAATCGCCTAACTGCCGATTCCCAGAATCGGTGGAATAGCGGTCCCCCAGACTCTCCTTACAGGTAATTTCCAAATTCGGTGCAATAGCGGTCCCCAGACTTCTTGGAATGTTTGTCTCCAGACACGGCACAATTCATCCCAGACGTGGTGTGCTGGAGGATCCCAGACTCGGTAGACTTGTATGATCCCAGACGCATCAGACTCAAGGATCCCAGACTCGGCAGACTGGAACGTATCAGACTCGGCAGACTGGTGGATACCAGACTCGGCAATCTTGTGGATACCAGAATCGGCAGACTGGAGGATACCAGACTCGGCAGACTGGTGGATACCAGTCTCGGCAGACTGGAGGATACCAGACTCGGCAGACTGTTGGATACCAGACTCGGCGGACTGGTGGATACAAGACTCGGCGGACTGGAGGATCCCAAACTCGGCGGACTGGAAGATCCCAAACTCGTCAGAATGGCAATCCCCAGACACACCGGAATAGTGGTCCCCAGACACACCAGAATTGTGGTCCCCTGACACACCGGAAAAGTGGTCCCCAGACAGACCGGAATAGTGGTCCCCAGACAAACCGGAATAGTGATCCCCAGACACACCGGAATAGTGGTCCCCAGACACACCGTAATAGTGGTCCCCAGACAAACCGGAATAGTGGTCCCCAGACAAACCGGAATAGTGGTCCCCAGACACACCGGAATAGTGGTCCCCAGACACACCGGAAAAGTGGTCCTCAGACAAACCGGAATAGTGGTCCCCAGACACACCGGAATAGTGGTCCCCAGACACACCGGAAAAGTGGTCCCCAGACACACCGGAATATTGGTCCCCAGACAAACCGGAAGAGTGGTCCCCAGACTTGCCAGACTAGAGAAACCCAGATTCGTCGGACTGGAGGATACTTCAGTCCATCCCATACTCGGTAGACTTGTATGATCCCAGATGCATGAGACTCAAGGATCCCAGACTCGGCAGACTGGAACGTATCAGACTCGGCAGACTGGTGGATACCAGACTCGGCAGACTGGTGGATACCAGACTCGGTAGACTTGTGGATACCAGACTCGGCAGACTGGCGGATACCAGACTCGGCAGACTGGTGGATACTAGACTCGGCAGACTGGAGGATACCAGACTCGGCAGACTGGTGGATACCAGACTCGGCAGACTGGAGGATACCAGACTCGGCAGACTGGTGGATACCAGACTCGGCAGGCTGGTGGATACCAGACTCGGCAGACTGGTGGATACCAGACTCGGCAGACTGGTGGATACCAGACTCGGCGGACTGGAGGATCTCAAACTCGGCGGACTGGAAGATCCCAAACTCGTCAGAATGGCAATCCCCAGACACACCGGAATAGTGGTCCCCAGACACACCAGAATTGTGGCCCCCAGACACACCGGAAAAGTGGTCCCCAGACATACTGGAATAGTGGTGCCGAGACAAACCGGAATAGTGGTCCCCAGACACACCGGAATAGTGGTCCCCAGACACACCGGAAAACTGGTCCCCAGACACACCGGAATAGTGGTCCCCAGACAAACCGGAATAGTGGTCCGCAGACACACCGGAATAGTGGTCCCCAGACACAACGGAAAAGTGGTCCCCAGACACACCGGAATAGTGGTCCCCAGACCAACCGGAATAGTGGTCCCCAGACACACCGGAATAGTGGTTCCCAGACACAACGGAATGGTGGTCCCCAGACACGCCGGACTAGAGAAACCCAGACTCGCGGACTAGAGAAACCCAGATTCGTCGGACTGGCAGTCACAATAATCGCCTAACTGCCGATTCCTAGAATCGGTGGAATAGCGGTCCCCCAGACTCTCCTTACAGGTAATTTCCAAATTCGGTGCAATAGCGGTCCCCAGACTTCTCGGAATGTTTGTCTGCAGACACGGCACAATTCATCCCAGACGTGGTGTGCTGGAGGATCCCAGACTCGGTAGACTTGTATGATCCCAGACGCATCAGACTCAAGGATCCCAGACTCGGCAGACTGGAAAGTATCAGACTCGGCAGACTGGTGGATACCAGACTCGGCAGACTGGTGGATACCAGACTCGGCAGACTGGTGGATACCAGACTCGGCAGACTGGAGGATACCAGACTCGGCAGACTGGTGGATACCAGACTCGGCAGACTGGAGGATACCAGACTCGGCAGACTGGTGGATACCAGACTCGGCAGACTGGAGTATACCAGACTCGGCAGACTGGTGGATACCAGACTCGGCAGACTGGAGGATACCAGACTCGGCAGACTGGTGGAGACCAGACTCGGCAGACTGGTGGATACAAGACTCGGCGGACTGGAGGATCCCAAACTCGGCGGACTGGAAGATCCCAAACTCGTCAGAATGGCAATCCCCAGACACACCGGAATAGTGGTCCCCAGACACACCAGAATTGTGGTCCCCAGACACACCGGAAATGTGGTCCCCAGACAGACCGTAATAGTGGTCCCCAGACAAACCGGAATAGTGGTCCCCAGACACACCGGAATAGTGGTCCCCAGACACACCGTAATAGTGGTCCCCAGATAAACCGGAATAGTGGTCCCCAGACACACGGGAATAGTGGTCCCCAGACACACCGGAAAAGTGGTCCCCAGACACACCGGAATAGTGGTCCCCAGACAAACCGGAATAGTGGTCCCCAGACACACCGGAATAGTGGTCCCCAGACTTGCCAGACTAGAGAAACCCAGATTCGTCTGACTGGCGGTCACAAGATTCGCCTGACTGCCGATTCCCAGAATCGGTGGAATAGCGGTCCCCCAGACTCACCTTACAGGTAATTTCCAAATTCGGTGCAATGGCTGTCCCCAGACTTTTTGGAATGTTTGTCTCCAGACACGGCACACTTCATCCTAGACGTGGTGTGCTGGAGGATCCCAGACTCGGTGGATTTGGATGATATCAGACTCGAGGATCCCAGACTCGTCAGACTGGAGGAATCCACACTCGGAAGACTGGAGGATACCAGACTCGACTGACTGGTGGATAACACACTCGGCAGACTGGTGGATACCAGACTCGCTGTACTGGAGGATCCCAAACTCGGCAGAATGGCAATCCCCAGACTCGTCAGAATGGTGGTCCCCAGACACACCGCAATAGTGGTCCCCAGACACACCGGAATATTGGTCCCCAGACACAACGGAATGGTGGTCCCCAGACACGCCGGACTAGAGAAACCCAGACTCGCGGACTAGAGAAACCCAGATTCGTCGGACTGGCAGTCACAATAATCGCCTAACTGCCGATTCCCAGAATCGGTGGAATAGCGGTCCCCCAGACTCTCCTTACAGGTAATTTCCAAATTCGGTGCAATTGCGGTCGCCAGACTTCTTGGAATGTTTGTCTCCAGTCACGGCACAATTCATCCGAGACGTGGTGTGCTGGAGGATCCCAGACTCGGTAGACTTGGATGATCCCAGACGCATCAAACTCAAGGATCCCAGACTCGGCAGACTGGAAGATATCAGACTCGGCAGACTGGTGGTTACCAGACTCGGCAGACTGGTGGTTACCAGACTCGGCAGACTGGTGGTTACCAGACTCGGCAGACTGGTGGATACCAGACTCGGCAGACTGGAAGATATCAGACTCGGCAGAGTGGTGGATACCAGACTCGGCAGACTGGAGGATACCAGACTCGGCAGACTGGTGGATACCAGACTCGGCAGACTGGAGGATACCAGACTCGGCAGGCTGGTGGATACCAGACTCGGCAGACTGGTGGATACCAGACTCGGCAGACTGGTGGATACCAGACTCGGCGGACTGGAAGATCCCAAACTCGGCGGACTGGAGGATCCCAAACTCGTCAGAATGGCAATCCCCAGACACACCGGAATAGTGGTCTCCAGACACACCAGAATTGTGGTCCCCAGACACACCGGAAAAGTGGTCCCCAGACATACCGGAATAGTGGTCCCCAGACAAACCGGAATAGTGGTCCCCAGACACACCGGAATAGTGGTCCCCAGACACACCGGAATAGTGGTCCCCAGACACACCGGAAAAGTGGTCCCCAGACACACCGGAATAGTGGTCCCCAGACAAACCGGAATAGTGGTCCCCAGACACACCGGAATCGTGGTCCCCAGACTTGCCAGACTAGAGAATCCCAGATTCGTCGGACTGGCAGTCACAATAATCGCCTAACTGCCGAATCCCAGAATCGGTGGAATAGCGGTCCCCCAGACTCTCCTTACAGGTAATTTCCAAATTCGGTGCAATAGCGGTCCCCAGACTTCTCGGAATGTTTGTCTGCAGACACGGCACAATTCATCCCAGACGTGTTGTGCTGGAGGATCCCAGACTCGGCAGACTGGAACGTATCAGACTCGGCAGACTGGTGGATACCAGACTCGGCAGACTGGTGGATACCAGACTCGGCAGACTTGTGGATACCAGACTCGGCAGGCTGGAGGATACCAGACTCGGCAGACTGGAGGATCCCAAACTCGGCAGAATGGCAATCCCCAGACTCAGTAGAATGCAATCCCTAGACTCGTCAGAATGGTGGCCCCCAGGCACACCGGAATAGTGGTCCCCAGACACACCGGAATAGTGGTCCCCAGACACTCCGGAATAGTGGTCCCCAGACTCGCCGGACTAGAGAAACTCAGACTCGCGGACTAGAGAAACCCAGATTCTTCGGACTGGCAGTCACAAGATTCACCTGACTGCCGATTCCCAGAATCGGTGGAATAGCGGTCCCCCAGACTCTCCTTACAGGTAATTTCAAAATTCGGTGCAATGGCGGTCGCCAGACTTTTTGGAATGTTTGTCTCCAGTCACGGCACAATTCATCCCAGACGTGGTGTGCTGGAGGATCCCAGACTCGGCAGACTGGAAGATATCAGACTCGGCAGACTGGTGGATACCACACTCGGCAGACTGGAGGATACCAGACTCGGCAGACTGGTGGATACCAGACTCGGTAGACTGGTGGATATGCGCATTGATGGGATTTATGCGCATGTTAGGCTTAACATGGTTGCCAGAACACTTCACTCTTCGGGGTTGCCTTATGGATAAACGCCAACAAAACATCGCCGAGAAGTCCAAGATGGCGGCCGCGGGAACATATAACATCTTAGCAAAAAAGATTTCCTGTAATAACTGCCGCAGTGACTGATAGTAATCTATTACTCGTAACGTCTACTATTGGATGCAATACATAAATATTGGTTACGGCGTAGTCTAGATATCGAAATTGTCTCAAACTTTAAAGTTTCTAAAGCTAACATCAAATTGTAACATCATATTTGTCTTTTTTTTTTGCAAATATTACCTAACAGGAACTCATTCGATGAGGTAGTTTTGAATTAGAATAATTCAGGTTTAAAGCTTAGAACCCCTATGCTAAATTATTACTTTCTTCTGTCTTTACAAGAAGAAAGTATTGGATTCTCGAAAATTTTCGAATTCCGGTTTTCGACGGATTTACACGTTTTAGGCGTCAGAGAACCCGAAAAACATGTTTTTACAAAATGTCTGTCTGTGTGTGTGTGACACAAATTTTGTGGTCGCTCTATCTCAAGAACTAACGAAAGTGGTTTAATAAAAATTTATATTCAGTTAGTCCCTGATATAAATTGGTGCTGATTAGTTTTTGATGTTAATCGCTCTACAGGTGGCACTGCTATGCAGCATTTTTCACGATTTCCAGAAGAGCTCAATCTCCAGAACTAATGCATGGATTTTCATCAAACTTCAGAATCAGTTAGACCTTGACAGGAATTGACGTTTAATATATTTTGGTGTAAATCGCTCAACAGGTGGCGCTGCTATGCTGCATTTTTGTGATATCCGCAATAGCCCTATCTCAAGCATTAATGCTTTGATTTTCAACAATCTTCAGATTCAGGTATACCTTGATATGAATAACTGCTGTTTATATTTTGGTGCAAATTGCTCAACAGGTGGCGCTGCTATACTGTCTTTTTCAGAATTTCCACTATAGCTCTATCTAAGTGACTAATACGCGAAATTTCATCAAACTTCAGATTCACGTATACTTTGATATCAATTAGTGATGTTTATGTTTTGGTGTAAATCGCTTTACAGGTGGCGCTGCTATGCTACATTTTTCAGAATTTCCGCTATAGCTCTATCTCAAGAACTAATGTACTAATTTTCATCAAATTTCAAATTCAGATATAAATCATTTTTTTATTGTGAATAATTAAAATAAATTAATTGTAACATATTAATTTTTGTAACAGAGATCAATTTCTAGAAGCTTCAAAAAAAGAAAATCTCGTTACAATCATGTTTAACCCTTAAATGCGCGATTTTTTATTTTGTTTCGAAAAAATTATATATGATTCTCTGAAAGGTTTATTACATAGGAAAAATAATGAAAAAAATCAAAGATGCATTTTTCATATAATACGTCAATCTTTTCTTCCGTTGCACATCTGTAATACGAGTAAAAACTACTGTCGTGTGGCTGTTTTACCCTAAAATATAAATATTTTAAGAAGTATGTCTCCAAATACCTTATTTTATATAATTATTTATTTTGTAAAACTTAAACTTTAACCCTTTAATTCCCATGATAGAATACGTTCTAAATAATACGTAGTTCAGAGAATCTGACTTTACACCAGAAAGATTCAGTGGTTAAATTTCGCTTTATTTAAATACGGAATGCCTGTTATTAATGAAAGCAGATATTGTTGTTTTAATTTTCTGGTGTGAATTTGGAATATACGAAATAAAAAAAATCTGTTAAATTCAAAACACTGTTGTTTGCATATATGCATAGCTGCGCACTAGAAGGTTAAAAAGCTACCCACTTTGCAATGTGTTTGCCAATGATTCAAATGAATTTAATTTTAATTCTTCCAAATTTCAGTCCCATATAAACTAATCATATCTTCCAAACTTCATTTCTAAACTACTTGACCGAATGTTTTCCCGTTTAGAACTTCAATCCTGCATAATTCCTAAACTACCTTGACTGAACGATTTTGCAGTTTGGTATCTAAAAGTGCAATTTAAACTATCATGTAAAAATTGCATTAGTAAAGTTTGAACAATTTCTATAAAATTAGAGTTGCAAAAAACCCATAGTTTTTGAGGGACGGGAATAAGCTATAGGTGCAAATTCACGGTTGCCAGTCGCCACGTGGCGACTATTTATTTATTTATTTATTTTTTGCTTTGGCGACTAACTTTCGACATCTAAGTCGCCATTCTACTTCTAGGGATGCCCCTTTTTTGCCAGATGGTTTTCGGATTATTATTTCTTTTTTAACCAATCACTGGATTATGTCTCCTCCATAACCCCACGATGTTTACCGCCTTTCTTTTTTTCTTACTGTCCGTAATTAAAAAAAATATCATTAAACATGCACGCCACATTTCCGCGGAATCGTAAATTTATTGTTTCCTTCTAAAAAACTGCAATGTCCACGGAAGTGGTGGAGTCCTGTAAAAAAAGGTGGGGGGACACTCATAGTTTCGAACATTATGGTCTGTATCACCCATAGGACAAACTTTATTTTGAATCTTGCTTTTTATTTTCAACTGCAGTGAAAAATAATTGAAAAATTAAATTTTTATTTTAAAATTAAAAATGTAAATTTAAATTACTTTAATTAAAGTTTTTTTTAGCTGTTGGACAATAAATAGAAGATATTATATAGAATTCAAAATTTTAAAACCTTATTTCATGTCTGAAAATTTTTCTAATAGAATTCGTAATCCAGTATCACTAATTCAAGCAACGAAATTTTTATTAGAATTTGTTTTGTGTTATTTATTTTGTAAATATTTATAGAATAACTGTTTTCCACTGAGAATATTGAGAATTGTAGCATTTTTACTTTATGGTCCGGAATAGTGTAAGGAATTTATTGTAAAAATGACAAGGGAAAATAAGACTATGAAATTTTGGTATATTGTTATTTTTTGAAGTCCGCTGAATCCATTTTGCCTATTTTTACAACAATTCTCTGTATATGTGCACATGCATGTGCGTGTGCTGGTCGTTCCTTTTAGACTCCCAAAGTCTGTTTTTACCATGAGTAAATATGTGTGTGTTTGAATATCATAACTTTCAAACGGTGTTTTCAACTGAGCTCAAATTTTGCAAGTATATGTTATACATGATGAATAGACTATTTAATATGCTGAAACAATTTGAAACTCTCCAAACTCTATTTTGGAGTAATTCGACACTTTTTTTGCATCTAGAGAATTTTAAAACCATTTCTTGACCAAAAGTAACAAATAAGTACTGTTTATATAAGAAAAATTATCAAAAAACGCGACCAATGCCGAAAATAATAGATAAATAATGCTTTTTATTGGCCCAAAGAATACTCAGATGCTGGCCCAAATCTAATTTTTTTTTAAAATATGAATTTTAAAGAGGGGAAATAGATAAATATCCTTTTACAGAACATTTCCAAAAATTGCGTTTCATCATGATTTCTGTAGAAAAACTGGAAATATAAACTTTAAATTAAAAACTAGGTTACTTCTATTGTCTAAATGCAATAACGGTGTGAAATGCAGAAAGATCATTCTAAAATTTCAGTTTCATCACGATTTTTCAAGAAACTTAAAACATGGCAATTTTACTTTTAGGACTTATATGCTCGCTTAATTTTTTTTACTTTGAAATGATGAATTGATGGGTTTAGTTATGAAATGGGCTGAAAATAAAAATTGACTATTTTTTTTTTTTTTTTTTTTTCTTGAGTTTATGTACTTAAAAGACTACATGTATACAAAGAAAAATAATTTATATGTATGCACAATGGCCAAATGAATTAACTTAAAAAGGCATATTTTAAAACTGTAAGAGAAGATTTAGATATTTACAAAAAAAAGGCCGATCAAATAATGAAACATATATAAATTAAACCACAAGAAAATAAATATAAATTACATTAATATAAAATAAATAAGAAAAATATGCTATGAAGCCGAATTAAAAATTACTAACCTGAGAAAAGTGTTTTTGCTTGATTCATTCAGAAGATTTATAAAAGGATACATAAAAGATTTAGATTTTAATATTTTCAAAGATACATTTAAAAATTCATAGCTCAAATGAATTAAAATCAATTGCTAAATGTAGTTGAAAAAAAATTACAACCTTTGATATGATATAAGATAATGATTGCAGAATCTTTAGAGTATACTGTATTAGAATTCGGCTTCGTAGCAGCAGCAGCAAAAGGCCATGGCCTTTCGCCAGCAAGTTACCTTGGATTTTTTCCACCAAGACCGCTTAGAAGGCTGGGGTGTAGGAGCTTCATCCGCTTCTTCCGTTCCTGATTACACTGGAGCTAGGCATTTCCAAGTGGCTTGTCCGCCATCCAAAGAGGAAGCTACTCCCAAATAAAAATTCACATTTGGGCACTGAATCCAAACTTGGTATCTTTTGGCGTCAGTGAATCCATCTGTAAAATAAGAAGAAAGAGATATACAGCGATTAATATCCATTTTTTCAAGAGCAATTAATAATTCAACATTCAAACCTGAAAACATTTTTGGAACTGAATTTGAAACCTAATTCTATTCTTTATTGAATTTATTGCTGCACGCGATGATAATTCAAACAATTAAACATCGTTACATAATAATGTTTAATTGTTTGTTTTAAAAAAAAATACGCTATAATTTTTTGCGTTAATAACGCTCCAACAATGCCTAATTGTTTGATCGTCAAATTTTGAGTATTGAGATATATTTCACACATGTTTTGGTTTTGTTGCCAGTGCAGAAAATTAAATTTCAAACGAAAACAGTGACAACAATGAGAATAAATAAAAGCAATTTCAAGCGTGATGAGCAGTTCATTAAAATGATATCGTTTTTCTTTATTTATGTTTTTATTTATTACGTATGTCTGTATTTATTAAAATATTTTACTAAGATTGCTATCTTAGTAAGATATTTTAATAAATAAAGACACGCGTTTTCTTTTCACTACACCAGTTTCATCAGCTGGAGCATTATTATTCCGTTCTTTTAAGGTTATAAAACAATGAATGTAATTCAATGTTTGTGATTTCCGCAATAGCCCTATCTCAAGAATTAATGCTTGGATTTTCATCAAACTTCAGATTCATGTATACCTTGATATCAATTAGTGCTGTTTATGTTTTGGTGTAAATCGCTCTACAGGCGGCGCTACTATTCTACATTTTTCAGAATTTCCGCTATAGCTCTATCTCAAGAACTAATGTACGAATTTTCATCAAGTTTGAAATTCAGATATACTCTGATATGAATTGGTTCTAAATTTATGTAATATCTTGTATTATTTAAATGATTTTATTGACGTGATTTATATAGAAGAAAGTTTTGTGATGGCCACAGCATACTAGCTTTTTTTTTAAGTTGCAAAGCAGTTTGCTATGCGGGTAGTTTATCCAGCACAGCTAAATAACATAGTTGGCGGAATGAGCTGTAGTTTATTATTCGTACATTTGAAGCTTCTAGAAATCAATCGCTGTTAATAGAGGATAGGCTACAATTTTTATTTTCGCTGAAAATTAATTTAATCTTTTTTATTATTATTAATTAAAAGAAATTAATTGTAACATATTAATTTTTGTAACAGAGATCAATTTCTAGAAGATTCAAAAAAGCAAATCCCGTTACAATCATGCTTAACACTTAAATGCGCTATTTTGTATTTTTTTTTTTTTCGAAAAAAACATATATGATTTTCTGAAAGGCTTGTTACACAGGAAAAATAATGAAAAAAATCAGAGATGCATTTTTCATATAATACGTCAATCTTTTCTTCTGTTGCACATCTGTAATACAAATAAAAACTACTGTCGTGAAGAAGTATGTCTCCAAATACCTTATTTTATATAATTATTTATTTTGTAAAACTTAACATTTAACCCTTTAATTCCCATGATAGAATACGTTCTAAAAAATACGTAGTTCAGAGAATCTGACTTTACACCAGAAAGTTTCAGTGGTTAATTTCGCTTTATTTAAATACGGAATGTCTGTTATTAATTAAAGCAGATATTGCTATTTTAATTTTCTGGTGTGAATTAAGAATATACTAATTAAAAAAATCTATTAAATTCAAAACACTGTTGTTTGCATATATGCAAAGCTGCGCACTATAAAGGGTTAAAAAACTACCCACTTTCCAATATGTTTTGCAATGATTAAAATGAATTTAATTTTAATTCTTCCAAATTTCAGTCCTATATAAACTAATCCTATCTTCCAAACTTCATTTCTAAACTACTTGACCGAATGTTTTCCCGTTTAGAACTTCAATCCTGCATAATTCCCAAACTACCTTGACTGAACGATTTTGCAGTTTGGTATCTAAAAGTGCAATTTACCGAAGAATCCAACTATCATGTAAAAATTGTGTTGGTAAAGTTTGAACAATTTCTATAAAATTAGAGTTGCAAAAACCCCATAGTTTTTGAGGGACGGGAATAAGCTATAGGTGCAAATTCACGGTTGCCAGTCGCCACGTGGCGACTATTTATTTTTTTTTTTTTACTTTGGCGACTAACTTTCGACATCTAAGTCGCCATTCTATTTATAGGGATGCCCCTTTTTTGCCAGATGGTTTTCGGATTATTATTTTTTTTTCTTATCAATCACTGGATTGTCTCCTCCATGACCCAGCGATATTTACTGCCTTTCTTTTTTTCTTTCTGTCCGTAATTAAAAAATATGATTAAACATGCACGCCACATTTCCGCGGAATCGTAAATTTATTTTGTTTCCTTCTAAAAAACTGCAATGTCCGCGGAAGTGGTGGAGTCCTGTAAAAAAATGTGGGGGGACAGCTAGGGTGGTCACAAGAAATCAATTTTCGAATTTTTTCGGGGGGAACCCCCTAAAAAGTTGCTAATTGACTAGAAAATGAGATTGGGTAAGTTGCAGCTCATTTGGAGAATATTAACCCGTGTCTCATAAGGTTTAATTTTGAAAAAAATGTGATTTTTCGCAAAAAAATGCTGTTTTTCCTTCATGAAATGAATACAATTGAACCTAGAAATATAATGCAGGTCTCATTTTATAGAAAAAAGTTTTGCTTTGGAGAACCACACACCATATTTTTAAAAAGATGTATAGATTTAAAAATATGCGCATTTTTCAGGACCAGACTTCACTCGAATCCTAAAAATTGACTTTTTATGAAAAAGCGAAAAAAAAAATTGTAACATTCCATTTCATCTGCTTTCCACCTTTTGTTTTTCTTTTTTTCGTTTTGTGAAGTCCAATAAAGTGTTTGATTAAAAAAAAAATTCCAAAGAAAAGGAAAAAATGTCGAATTTTAAACTGAAAGAATTTTTTTAAAAAGGGAGGGCAAAGGAAGTACAGAAATGAGAGCAAATAATGCTCAATTGCATTTTATTATTAAAGTTGTGTTACAAGAAAGGAGGCATAATAAAGAAAATAAATTATTTTCCCTTACAACTGTCACGTTAACCCTTTCCGGCACAGAAAAATTCTGTTCGTAAAAGGATGAAATGATTGTCTAACCCGGAATTTATAAACGACATTTTTAGAAATTAAAATCACACTACTTTAACCTTTCATTGTAAAAGCAAAATTTTATTAAAATATTCTTCGTGCCGTTTGTAAGTTTGGAATTAAAATTAGGTGGTCCCGGCGTGGGACACCGTGCCGGAAAGGATTGAAATGGTAATGGTTTAGATAAGGTGGCTTATGTTGACTTTTTTTACCAAAGTATTATCTAAAAATGAAAATGCAACTTGATCCGAGTTAAGATACCAAAGGCGGTTTGTCATTTTAGCAAGTGCTTTGTCTGTAACCTATTTATCAAATTTTCTGTAGAGAACAAGTGATTTTATTATTTGCAGGTCTTGAATTGGGGGCTAAAGTGGCAGTGGAAATATTGAAGCACGCTTTTGCATAAATATTGATAAAAAATAAAAAAAGATCTCTGATACCTTCTTTTTCTAAATTTGTTATTGAAAGATGATCCCTGAAACAATATATTTTAAGAGAAGGAATGGCCTGTGCCTCCATCCATCTGACATGATTAAAAGTACCAGGTGCTTTGAAAAAAAGTCTTTTGCAGGAAGGAGTTCTATAAAAATTAAACAAAGTTGGATAAACTCTTTATAATCATCCATGAGCTGTTAATTTTTAAGAGTTCTTGTAAGAAAATTTGAAATTTCTTCTGAATTAACTATTTACACCTAGTATTTCATCTTCAGTAACATTTGTATAGTTACTCTGGTTTAATTTAGACCACCCAATCAGAATTGTTTTTTTTAAATATCTGGCTGAGGGGCAGTGATTGTGCCCATTTTACAATCAAGAACAGCTTTCTAAATTATGCTGGGGGCATGGTAAATACAGAAGACTTTTCCTTTAACAATTGCTATAGAAAAATGCAGGTTAACTCTGAGGCGACCTGTGTTTACTGCAGTTGTATCAAAAAATATTGCCTGGATTTTACCAACTTCCGCCCACTCTTCAACTGCTGAAAACACAGCTTTCGCCTGAATTATTCCGATACTATTTTCAAGTTGAGGAACTCGTAGTAACTGTTCTTCATCCCCACAACTAATTAAAACTTTTATCCACTCTACATTTTCTTTATTCCAAAAATGGTGAAGCAGTTTTCCACCCCAGTGAACAACAGTTCCCTCTAAAAGGGAATTTTAAAATCTGATTTTGTTGAGCTCAGTTTTTTGTTTACGAAACAGTTATTTGCAGAGTCGATGTCTGTGGTTAGCTAGTGGATGTATTCTAAATCTAGCAGCTTCTCTGGCGTTCAGTTCATTTTGCGAATATTATAAAATAAAATACATAAAACTTGACAATTACTTAGCTCCTTACTGTCGATGATTTGATGAGACATGTGGCCAATTTAAAAAATCTTACATTTCTGCCAGCATATCAAGAGGGGGGAAGGGGTTTTACAGAATTTTTCGTCAATTCTAAAAATAGATAACCATAACAGATAACAAAAACAGCCTTGTAATAAAAAGAGAAATTCAGAGGTGCAACTGCAACACAAACCGAGAAACTCTTTCTTACTAGACACAGAACTAGATAACTAATAATCAATTATAATTCGTGAAATATTTTAAAAGTTATAAAAATTGTTCACTTATTTTTGCCTATTAATAAAAATGATACAAAAAAATTATCAAAAGTAATAAAATTTTTAATTTGTCATTTTTTACCTATGTTTCAAAAATGCAGAGTTTGAGGGTATGTTTCACTAGATGTCATGAAAAATACTAAATGTTCATTAAATATAAGTTTTCATGAGAGTAAAAGTTCAAGGCAACAACAGTTTCTATGAAATAAAACAAGAATCAGGTTTCTAAGACAAATATTTTTCGCGTAAGGAAAGAAAAACGACAATTTTTTGCCAAAAATTGAAATTTTCAAGAATTCAACCTCGATGAGGCACGGGTTAATATTATTTATTTGAGCTGAAACTTTGCCAATCTCATTTTCTAACTAATTGGCAACTTTTAGGAGGGTCCCCCCAAAGAAAACGTTAAAAAAAATTTTCCCCATGTTGCTTGTGACCACCCTAGGGGACACTAATAGTTTCGAACATTATGGTCTGTATCACCCATTGGACAAACTTTATTTTGAATCTTGCTTTTCATTTTCATCTGCAGTGAAAAATAAATGAAAAATTAAATTTTTATTTTAAAATTAAAAATGTAAATTTAAATTACTTTAATTAAAGTTTTTTTAGCTGCTGGACATTAAATAGAAGATATTATATAGAATTCAAAAATTAAAAACCTTATTTCATGTCAGAAAATTTTTTTAATAGAATTCGTAATTCAGTATCACTAATTCAAGCAACGAAATTTTTATTAGAATTTGTTTTGCGTTATTTATTTTGTAAATATTTATAGAATAACTGTTTTCCACTGAGAATATTGAGAATTGTTGCATTTTTACTTTATGGTCCGAAATAGTGTAAGGAATTTATTGTAAAAATGACAAGGAAAAATAAGATTATGAAATTTCTTGTATATCGTTATTTTTTGAAGTCCGCTGAATCCCTTTTGCCTATTTTTACAACAATTGTCTGTGTATGTGCACATGCATGTGCGTGTGCTGGTCGTTCCTTTTAGACTCCCAAAGTCTGTTTTTACCATGAGTCAATATGTGTGTGTTTGAATATCATAACGTTCAAACGGTGTTTTCAACTGAGCTCAAATTTTGCAAGTATATGTTATACATGATGAATAGACTATTTAATATGCTGAAACAATTTGAAACTCTCCAAACTCTATTTTGGAGTAATTCGACACTTTTTTTGCATCTAGAGAATTTTAAAACCATTTCTTGACCAAAAGTAACAAATAAGTACTGTTTATATAAGAAAAATTATCAAAAAATGCGACCAATGCCGAAAATAATAGATAAATAATGCTTTTTATTGGCCCAAAGAATACTCAGATGCTGGCCCAAATCTAA
Organism: Maratus speciosus; assembly: GCA_963932465.1. Classification (NCBI taxonomy): domain Eukaryota; kingdom Metazoa; phylum Arthropoda; class Arachnida; order Araneae; family Salticidae; genus Maratus; species Maratus speciosus. The sequence goes on along the minus strand of OZ010795.1, from coordinate 103,625,622 downwards.
TTTTTTTTTTTAAATATGAATTTTAAAGAGGGGAAATAGATAAATATCCTTTTACAGAACATTTCCAAAAATTGCGTTTCATCATGATTTCTGTAGAAAAACTGGAAATATAAACTTTAAATTAAAAACTAGGTTACTTCTATTGTCTAAATGCAATAACGGTGTGAAATGCAGAAAGATCATTCTAAAATTTCAGTTTCATCACGATTTTTCAAGAAACTTAAAACATGGCAATTTTACTTTTAGGACTTATATGCTCGCTTAATTTTTTTTTACTTTGAAATGATGAATTGATGGGTTTAGTTATGAAATGGGCTGAAAATAAAAATTGACTATTTTTTTTTTTTTTTTTTTTTTTCTTGAGTTTATGTACTTAAAAGACTACATGTATACAAAGAAAAATAATTTATATGTATGCACAATGGCCAAATGAATTAACTTAAAAAGGTATATTTTAAAACTGTAAGAGAAGATTTAGATATTTACAAAAAAAAGGCCGATCAAATAATGAAACATATATAAATTAAACCACAAGAAAATAAATATAAATTACATTAATATAAAATAAATAAGAAAAATATGCTATGAAGCCGAATTAAAAATTACTAACCTGAGAAAAGTGTTTTTGCTTGATTCATTCAGAAGATTTATAAAAGGATACATAAAAGATTTAGATTTTAATATTTTCAAAGATACATTTAAAAATTCATAGCTCAAATGAATTAAAATCAATTGCTAAATGTAGTTGAAAAAAAATTACAACCTTTGATATGATATAAGATAATGATTGCAGAATCTTTAGAGTATACTGTATTAGAATTCGGCTTCGTAGCAGCAGCAGCAAAAGGCCATGGCCTTTCGCCAGCAAGTTACCTTGGATTTTTTCCACCAAGACCGCTTAGGAGGCTGGGGTGTAGGAGCTTCATCCGCTTCTTCCGTTCCTGATTACACTGGAGCTAGGCATTTCCAAGTGGCTTGTCCGCCATCCAAAGAGGAAGCTACTCCCAAATAAAAATTCACATTTGGGCACTGAATCCAAACTTGGTATCTTTTGGCGTCAGTGAATCCATCTGTAAAATAAGAAGAAAGAGATATACAGCGATTAATATCCATTTTTTCAAGAGCAATTAATAATTCAACATTCAAACCTGAAAACATTTTTGGAACTGAATTTGAAACCTAATTCTATTCTTTATTGAATTTATTGCTGCACGCGATGATAATTCAAACAATTAAACATCGTTACATAATAATGTTTAATTGTTTGTTTTAAAAAAAATACGCTATAATTTTTTGCGTTAATAACGCTCCAACAATGCCTAATTGTTTGATCGTCAAATTTTGAGTATTGAGATATATTTCACACATGTTTTGGTTTTGTTGCCAGTGCAGAAAATTAAATTTCAAACGAAAACAGTGACAACAATGAGAATAAATAAAAACAATTTCAAGCGTGATGAGCAGTTCATTAAAATGATATCGTTTTTCTTTATTTATGTTTTTATTTATTACGTATGTCTGTATTTATTAAAATATTTTACTAAGATTGCTATCTTAGTAAGATATTTTAATAAATAAAGACACGCGTTTTCTTTTCACTACACCAGTTTCATCAGCTGGAGCATTATTATTCCGTTCTTTTAAGGTTATAAAACAATGAATGTAATTCAATGTTTGTGATTTCCGCAATAGCCCTATCTCAAGAATTAATGCTTGGATTTTCATCAAACTTCAGATTCATGTATACCTTGATATCAATTAGTGCTGTTTATGTTTTGGTGTAAATCGCTCTACAGGCGGCGCTACTATTCTACATTTTTCAGAATTTCCGCTATAGCTCTATCTCAAGAACTAATGTACGAATTTTCATCAAGTTTGAAATTCAGATATACTCTGATATGAATTGGTTCTAAATTTATGTAATATCTTGTATTATTTAAATGATTTTATTGACGTGATTTATATAGAAGAAAGTTTTGTGATGGCCACAGCATACTAGCTTTTTTTTTAAGTTGCAAAGCAGTTTGCTATGCGGGTAGTTTATCCAGCACAGCTAAATAACATAGTTGGCGGAATGAGCTGTAGTTTATTTTTCGTACATTTGAAGCTTCTAGAAATCAATCGCTGTTAATAGAGGATAGGCTACAATTTTTATTTTCGCTGAAAATTAATTTAATCTTTTTTATTATTATTAATTAAAATAAATTAATTGTAACATATTAATTTTTGTAACAGAGATCAATTTCTAGAAGATTCAAAAAAGCAAATCCCGTTACAATCATGCTTAACACTTAAATGCGCTATTTTGTATTTTTTTTGTATTTTTTTTTTTTTCGAAAAAAAACATATATGATTTTCTGAAAGGCTTGTTACACAGGAAAAATAATGAAAAAAATCAGAGATGCATTTTTCATATAATACGTCAATCTTTTCTTCTGTTGCACATCTGTAATACAAATAAAAACTACTGTCGTGAAGAAGTATGTCTCCAAATACCTTATTTTATATAATTATTTATTTTGTAAAACTTAACATTTAACCCTTTAATTCCCATGATAGAATACGTTCTAAAAAATACGTAGTTCAGAGAATCTGACTTTACACCAGAAAGTTTCAGTGGTTAATTTCGCTTTATTTAAATACGGAATGTCTGTTATTAATTAAAGCAGATATTGCTATTTTAATTTTCTGGTGTGAATTAAGAATATACTAATTAAAAAAATCTATTAAATTCAAAACACTGTTGTTTGCATATATGCAAAGCTGCGCACTATAAAGGGTTAAAAATCTACCCACTTTCCAATATGTTTTGCAATGATTAAAATGAATTTAATTTTAATTCTTCCAAATTTCAGTCCTATATAAACTAATCCTATCTTCCAAACTTCATTTCTAAACTACTTGACCGAATGTTTTCCCGTTTAGAACTTCAATCCTGCATAATTCCCAAACTACCTTGACTGAACGATTTTGCAGTTTGGTATCTAAAAGTGCAATTTACCGAAGAATCCAACTATCATGTAAAAATTGTGTTGGTAAAGTTTGAACAATTTCTATAAAATTAGAGTTGCAAAAACCCCATAGTTTTTGAGGGACGGGAATAAGCTATAGGTGCAAATTCACGGTTGCCAGTCGCCACGTGGCGACTATTTATTTTTATTTTTTTACTTTGGCGACTAACTTTCGACATCTAAGTCGCCATTCTATTTATAGGGATGCCCCTTTTTTGCCAGATGGTTTTCGGATTATTATTTTTTTTCTTATCAATCACTGGATTGTCTCCTCCATGACCCAGCGATATTTACTGCCTTTCTTTTTTTCTTTCTGTCCGTAATTAAAAAATATGATTAAACATGCACGCCACATTTCCGCGGAATCGTAAATTTATTTTGTTTCCTTCTAAAAAACTGCAATGTCCGCGGAAGTGGTGGAGTCCTGTAAAAAAATGTGGGGGGACAGCTAGGGTGGTCACAAGAAATCAATTTTCGAATTTTTTCGGGGGGAACCCCCTAAAAAGTTGCTAATTGACTAGAAAATGAGATTGGGTAAGTTGCAGCTCATTCGGAGAATATTAACCCGTGTCTCATAAGGTTTAATTTTGAAAAAAATGTGATTTTTCGCAAAAAAATGCTGTTTTTCCTTCATGAAATGAATACAATTGAACCTAGAAATATAATGCAGGTCTCATTTTATAGAAAAAAGTTTTGCTTTGGAGAACCACACACCATTTTTTTAAAAAGATGTATAGATTTAAAAATATGCGCATTTTTCAGGACCAGACTTCACTCGAATCCTAAAAATTGACTTTTTATGAAAAAGCGAAAAAAAAAAATTGTAACATTCCATTTCATCTGCTTTCCACCTTTTGTTTTTCTTTTTTTCGTTTTGTGAAGTCCAATAAAGTGTTTGATTAAAAAAAAAATTCCAAAGAAAAGGAAAAAATGTCGAATTTTAAACTGAAAGAATTTTTTTAAAAAGGGAGGGCAAAGGAAGTACAGAAATGAGAGCAAATAATGCTCAATTGCATTTTATTATTAAAGTTGTGTTACAAGAAAGGAGGCATAATAAAGAAAATAAATTATTTTCCCTTACAACTGTCACGTTAACCCTTTCCGGCACAGAAAAATTCTGTTCGTAAAAGGATGAAATGATTGTCTAACCCGGAATTTATAAACGACATTTTTAGAAATTAAAATCACACTACTTTAACCTTTCATTGTAAAAGCAAAATTTTATTAAAATATTCTTCGTGCCGTTTGTAAGTTTGGAATTAAAATTAGGTGGTCCCGGCGTGGGACACCGTGCCGGAAAGGATTGAAATGGTAATGGTTTAGATAAGGTGGCTTATGTTGACTTTTTTTACCAAAGTATTATCTAAAAATGAAAATGCAACTTGATCCGAGTTAAGATACCAAAGGCGGTTTGTCATTTTAGCAAGTGCTTTGTCTGTAACCTATTTATCAAATTTTCTGTAGAGAACAAGTGATTTTATTATTTGCAGGTCTTGAATTGGGGGCTAAAGTGGCAGTGGAAATATTGAAGCACGCTTTTGCATAAATATTGATAAAAAATAAAAAAAGATCTCTGATACCTTCTTTTTCTAAATTTGTTATTGAAAGATGATCCCTGAAACAATATATTTTAAGAGAAGGAATGGCCTGTGCCTCCATCCATCTGACATGATTAAAAGTACCAGGTGCTTTGAAAAAAAGTCTTTTGCAGGAAGGAGTTCTATAAAAATTAAACAAAGTTGGATAAACTCTTTATAATCATCCATGAGCTGTTAATTTTTAAGAGTTCTTGTAAGAAAATTTGAAATTTCTTCTGAATTAACTATTTACACCTAGTATTTCATCTTCAGTAACATTTGTATAGTTACTCTGGTTTAATTTAGACCACCCAATCAGAATTGTTTTTTTTAAATATCTGGCTGAGGGGCAGTGATTGTGCCCATTTTACAATCAAGAACAGCTTTCTAAATTATGCTGGGGGCATGGTAAATACAGAAGACTTTTCCTTTAACAATTGCTATAGAAAAATGCAGGTTAACTCTGAGGCGACCTGTGTTTACTGCAGTTGTATCAAAAAATATTGCCTGGATTTTACCAACTTCCGCCCACTCTTCAACTGCTGAAAACACAGCTTTCGCCTGAATTATTCCGATACTATTTTCAAGTTGAGGAACTCGTAGTAACTGTTCTTCATCCCCACAACTAATTAAAACTTTTATCCACTCTACATTTTCTTTATTCCAAAAATGGTGAAGCAGTTTTCCACCCCAGTGAACAACAGTTCCCTCTAAAAGGGAATTTTAAAATCTGATTTTGTTGAGCTCAGTTTTTTGTTTACGAAACAGTTATTTGCAGAGTCGATGTCTGTGGTTAGCTAGTGGATGTATTCTAAATCTAGCAGCTTCTCTGGCGTTCAGTTCATTTTGCGAATATTATAAAATAAAATACATAAAACTTGACAATTACTTAGCTCCTTACTGTCGATGATTTGATGAGACATGTGGCCAATTTAAAAAATCTTACATTTCTGCCAGCATATCAAGAGGGGGGAAGGGGTTTTACAGAATTTTTCGTCAATTCTAAAAATAGATAACCATAACAGATAACAAAAACAGCCTTGTAATAAAAAGAGAAATTCAGAGGTGCAACTGCAACACAAACCGAGAAACTCTTTCTTACTAGACACAGAACTAGATAACTAATAATCAATTATAATTCGTGAAATATTTTAAAAGTTATAAAAATTGTTCACTTATTTTTGCCTATTAATAAAAATGATACAAAAAAATTATCAAAAGTAATAAAATTTTTAATTTGTCATTTTTTACCTATGTTTCAAAAATGCAGAGTTTGAGGGTATGTTTCACTAGATGTCATGAAAAATACTAAATGTTCATTAAATATAAGTTTTCATGAGAGTAAAAGTTCAAGGCAACAACAGTTTCTATGAAATAAAACAAGAATCAGGTTTCTAAGACAAATATTTTTCACGTAAGGAAAGAAAAACGACAATTTTTTTGCCAAAAATTGAAATTTTCAAGAATTCAACCTCGATGAGGCACGGGTTAATATTATTTATTTGAGCTGAAACTTTGCCAATCTCATTTTCTAACTAATTGGCAACTTTTAGGAGGGTCCCCCCAAAGAAAACGTTAAAAAAAATTTTCCCCATGTTGCTTGTGACCACCCTAGGGGACACTAATAGTTTCGAACATTATGGTCTGTATCACCCATTGGACAAACTTTATTTTGAATCTTGCTTTTCATTTTCATCTGCAGTGAAAAATAAATGAAAAATTAAATTTTTATTTTAAAATTAAAAATGTAAATTTAAATTACTTTAATTAAAGTTTTTTTAGCTGCTGGACATTAAATAGAAGATATTATATAGAATTCAAAAATTTAAAACCTTATTTCATGTCAGAAAATTTTTTTAATAGAATTCGTAATTCAGTATCACTAATTCAAGCAACGAAATTTTTATTAGAATTTGTTTTGCGTTATTTATTTTGTAAATATTTATAGAATAACTGTTTTCCACTGAGAATATTGAGAATTGTTGCATTTTTACTTTATGGTCCGAAATAGTGTAAGGAATTTATTGTAAAAATGACAAGGAAAAATAAGATTATGAAATTTCTTGTATATCGTTATTTTTTGAAGTCCGCTGAATCCCTTTTGCCTATTTTTACAACAATTGTCTGTGTATGTGCACATGCATGTGCGTGTGCTGGTCGTTCCTTTTAGACTCCCAAAGTCTGTTTTTACCATGAGTCAATATGTGTGTGTTTGAATATCATAACGTTCAAACGGTGTTTTCAACTGAGCTCAAATTTTGCAAGTATATGTTATACATGATGAATAGACTAGTATTTAATATGCTGAAACAATTTGAAACTGTCCAAACTCTAATTTTGGAGTAATTCGACACTTTTTTTGCATCTAGACAATTTTAAAACCATTTCTTGACCAAAAGTAACAAATAAGTACTGTTTATATAAGAAAAATTATCAAAAAATGCGACCAATGCCGAAAATAGTAGATAAATAATGATTTTTATTGGCCCAAAGAATACTCAGATGCTGGCCCAAATCTATTTTTTTTTTAAATATGAATTTTAAAGAGGGGAAATAGATAAATATCCTTTTACAGAACATTTCCTAAAATTGCGTTTCATCATGATTTCTGTAGAAAAACTGGAGATATAAACTTTAAATTAAAAACTATGTTACTTCTATTGTCTAAATGCAATAACGGTGTGAAATACAGAAAGATCATTCTAAAATTTCAATTTCATCACGATTTCTCAAGAAACTTAAAACATGGCACTTTTACTTTCAGGACTTATATTCTCGCTTAATTTTTTTTTTTTTTTTTTTTTTTTTTCACTTTGAAATGATGAATTGATGGGTTTAGTGCAAGTGGGCTGAAAATAAAAATTGGCTATTTTTCTTTTGTTTTGTTTCTTGAGTTTATGTACTTAAAAGTCTACATGTATACAAAGAAAAATAATTTATATGTATGCACAATGGCCAAATGAATTAACTTAAAAAGGCATATTTTAAAACTGTAAGAGAAGATTTAGATATTTACAAAAAAAGGCCGATCAAATAATAAAACATATATAAATTAAACCACAAGAAAATAAATATAAATTACATTAATATAAAATAAATAAGAAAAATATGCTACGAAGCCGAATTAAAAATTATTAACCTGAGAAAAGTGTTTTTGCATGATTCATTCAGAAGATTTATAAAAGGATACATAAAAGATTTAGATTTTAAGATTTTCAAAGATACAATTTAAAAATTTATAGCTCAAATGAATTAAAATCAATTGCTAAATACAGTTTAAAAAAAAATTACAACCTTTGATATGATATAAGATAATGAGGAACAGATGTCATATTCGCCCCATATTGGCGCGATTTTTTTCTGTCGCCAATATCATATAGGCAATAGGTACTTAACTTGCGCCAAAGTGTCGTTATTTTGCTTGATGCGGTAACCCGGATTATGTTGTTTATGCTGTTGATGTTTTCGCCAAATTGGCAACCGAAAAAAATCGCGCCAATATGGGGCGAATATGACATCTGTTCCGATAATGATTGCAATCTTTAGATTATACTGTATTAGAATTTGGCTTCGTAGTAACAGTAGCAAAAAGCCAAGGCCTTTCGCCACCAAGTTACCTTGGATTTTTTTCCACCAAGACCGCTTAGGAGGCTGGGGTGAAGAAGCTTCGTCCGCTTCTTCCGTCCCTCCTCGCACTGGAGCCAGACGTTTCCAATGGCTTGTCCGACATCCAAAGAGGAAGCTATACTCCCAAATAGAAATTCACATTTGGACACTGAATCCATTAATATCCATTTTTTCAAGCGCAATTAATAATTCAACATTTATACCTGAAAACATTTTTGGAACTGAATTTGAAACCTAATTCTATTCTTTATTAAATTTATTGCTGTACGCGATGATGATTCAAACAATTAAACATTGTTATATAATAATGTTTAATTGTCTGTTTAAAAAAAAAATTTGCGCGATAATTTTTTTCGTTAATAACGCTCCAACAATGCCTAATTGATTGATCGTCAAATTTTGGGTATTGAGATATATTTTACACGTGTTTTGGTTTTGTTGCCAGTGCAGAAAATTAAATTTCAAACAAAAACAGAGAGAACAATGAGAATAAATAAAAACAATTTCAAGCGTGATGAGCAGTTCATTAAAATGACGTTGTTTTTCAGCACTCTTAGTAAAATGTTTTAATAAATAAAAACACGCGTTTTCTTCCCTACGTCAGTTTCGTCAGCTGGAGCATTATTATTCCGTTCTTTTAAGGTTATAAAACAATGAATGTAATTCATGAAACATGTGTTACTTAATTTACATCTATCGTATCAACTGTAATTCTGCAAAACTCTCGATTCAGATTATTTTTATTACATTTTTGTTTGTTTTTGAACGTAATAAGATCTTACGGATAGTTATTTCTTTTCTTTTTCTCCTTTTTTTTCTTTTACAAATTTTCGTTTAATCTGCATATTTCAAGCACTGGCACTTACTCAATTTTAAGGACAATACAAGCTACTTAAAAAAAAAAAAAAACAAGACAGGACAAACTTGACGGGTGTGTTCAATCGCATGATTTTCTTTGGTTTTTTCTGAGAAAAATTTGTCTCGAATCGCACATACACTATTCTCACATTAACGATAGTTGCTACGTAAAAATTTTATTTTTGTAATCTTTGCACTCCATTTCTACTAGAAAGACGCTAAAATTGGAAATGCAGATGAATCAAAACATGATAGTGTAGAAGGTAGCCCTACTGTTTTGCAAACAGATTTAGCGTCAACGATTTTTGTATTTGTATTTTGCAGATAGTGAAATTGGCGTACCAGCAGGAAGGGAGGCTTTGCAATAGCAACATCACATAGTCTACTCTAAGCCGAAATGAAAGGTGTACTGATTACGTAACCATATAGACTTCTAATATCACCTCCGTAATTCCTCCTCTAATAAGGTAGCGGACCGTAATAAGCATATTCAGTTGACCTTAAATAAAAGATAATCGATATCCTCAACAATATTAGTGACAAAGAACTCTAAAATATTTACAAATGCGTTTTTAGAAGGGTTCCAGTTATGTAGCTGACGGAAAATACTTAGAGAATGCTTAGTCAGTTATTATTTTATTAAATTATGTTTCTAAGTTGTAAAACTGTATTGTCTCTACATGATCACAGCCCATGTAGCTTTTTATTTAAATATTCTTGCAATGCATTTTCTTCTTTTTATACTTGTTATGTTAATATTTAATTTTGTTCTGAAAATGCTATCACCATTATGCATACACTTCCAATTTTCCCTTTTGAAATAATATTCAAATGGTTTTAAAAAATTGTATGTCAGCTTTCTTTTTTCATTTTTTAATTTATTTTAAAAGTACAGGCAAGTAGTTTTTTTAATGATTTAGTTGTAGTAGAAACAAAATTTTTCTAACTGACAAATTTTGAATTGTTTGAGTTGCATAATTTTTTTTCAATTGTACGCATTTTTTTTTTAATTAACGAGAAGATAATTTCATTGCCAATAATATTTTAAGATTATTGTATTATCTTATTTTAAACATTTTTTATAATTTACATTCCCTATTTATCTCCAACAGGTAAAAATTAAAATGCGTATCAATTTTTATGGTACATCCTGTATATCGGCCAAGATATTAATTATTCACAAATGTTTGTGAAATTAATTTTAGAGCAATAAAGTGTGAGGGAAAAGCATCGTGTAGCATTTTTATCAAAAATAAAATTCTGTTCAGTCATCAAGCAATAACTGCCTATAAGTGGTAATGTATTCATTGGAATTATTTTGAGAAATATGTCGAAATAGAAATAAAGTGATAGAAAAGTGAGATATAGAAGTTAATTATCATATGCGCATTACATAACACTCTAAAATTTAAACCAGCTGCAAAACTCATTTCAAGAAATATCCGGTAATAGATGGTAGTGTCTTTGATATATATATATATATTGTGTGTGTGTGTGTGCGTGTGATCCTGCATATAAATATCATTTACATACCACTCAGGTAATTAATGTTTTATTCAGCATAATATAAAAAATATACATAAAATTAAACACATAAAAATGCAGAGCTCCCAAATGGTCCTCTTCTCCTCCCCCCTCCCAAATCCCTTTTTAGAATAAACTCCCCTTTTAAAAAAACTCCACTTCGAATAGTTTTTGGTAGCTGAAAAAAAAAATGCCAAAAGAATTAACAATGCGGAAAAATCGTCGCAAAAAACTCTAAAAATCGTTAAAAGTTCAAACATCGTAGGAAATAAGACTTACTATAGTGGGCTAAAGCAGTGTGACCGGAATTCTTTTACGAATGTCAAAAAATCGCCACGGAATGCGGGAAAACATTAAACTCACTGAAAATCGCATTAAAAATTCAAAAAGCGAAGAGGACAAAATTTACTACATTAAACTAACAGAATATTGAAACCGAATGCAAAAATTTGCCGCAAAACACAAAAAATTCAAAAATTGTATAAAAAATTAGCAAAAATTTAAAAAAAATATGCTGTACGAATCGGAAAAAAAAAATTAGTGAAAAGGGGATAAAATATATTAAATTGCACTAAAAGGTAGGAACCGGATTCCTTTTACGAATGTCAAAAAATTGTCGCAGAATTAAAAATCGTATTAAAAAAATGCGAAAGATTAAAAAATTGCTGTGTGAATTCCGGATAAGCTTTATTGAAAAGAGGACAACATTTACTATAATGGACTTTAAATTTAAACAAGATTATTTATACTAATGTGGAAAAATCACCGTCAAATGCATAAAAATCTCTAAAAATTCAAAAAAATTCACCCCGGGCGCCGTTTTTTCTTCGCACGGCCCTGGGTACTTATAAGCACCGCCAGTAGATAAAGGTTTAAAACATCGTTACCGGAATTCTTTCACAAATGTCAAAATCGCCACGGACAGAAAAAAACTCCGCTAAAAATTCAAATCTGAGGATGCAGTCACAAAAGGGCAGTTTCTATTACATTAGGGCTAAGAATTTGAAATCGAATTGTTTTTTCGAATGTCATAAGATTGAAACAAAACACGAAAAAAAGCTGAAATTCCCATAAAAAATTCACAAAAAAGAAATCGCTGTACAAATTCTAAAGTATTGAAAAGGTTAAAGTATTGAAAGGGGACTAAAATGTGTTGGGAGCTCTGATAATGTAGTCTGGCAATTTGATGGATTTTTAATGTGTGGCCTTGTAAAAGTTTTGTAAATGTTTCACATATACCACTTTCCATAGTACCGTTTCCATCTTTTCCATGCATTTAAAATGATATAATTACCGTTAATACACTGCTCAAAACAATTAGCGGAGCGCATAGTTTTAACGAAATTACGCAAATATTTACACCGATAAGTAACATAAAATAAAACATCCATAATTTAAAGTGTTGTAGAAAACAGTTAAAGAAAACTTTACATGTAAATTAAAGTTTATGACGTCAAAAACTAGAAAAAGGAGATAAGTGCAGAAATCGGGATTTTTCAGAAACGTCTGTTTCACTGCCTCATTTGTAAAATTCAATTGTTCAGCTTCTGTTTTGAGAAAAGTATTTTTGTACTCTAAAGTAATTTAACGACCGTATTTGAACACAATCTTTTAAGAGTATCTCAAATTGAGATGGTATTGAGATTCTCAATGGATCAGATTTACATCATCTACAAAAAAATTTAAACATTCGGACGGGTAGAAATATTTTTTACAAAAAATGATGTGTGAAATCTCGACGAAATCAGTGAAAACCTGAGTGTTTCGTCGCGGTTTCGCTCGCTTTTGGTGCGCATAGACTCCACAAATCAAATTGCGCAGAAAGTAAAGTTCCAAATAGCATATACTTTCATTTCAATATTTTTTCATTTAAAAATACAAATTCAGATAAAATAGATTTAAAGATATAAAATCATACAAATTTCAGGTTAATTTAAGGGTCATTCACTACGGGCTCGGGGCTCGGGCAACGCTGTTATTCGAATAAACGGTACTTTGCTTTGACACGGAATGTTCCCTGTTATCGCTGATCAATAGCTAATACTTAAATCGTCAGATTTAGATATATACTTCCAACTTCACATTTTTTAATATTGTTCTTTACATCTTAGAAGTTATTTAAATGAAAGTAGTTATTTTCATATAAATGTAACAAATCCAAAATTTTGGTGAGTTCCTCAAGTCCTATAAGTTATATTTAGAAAAATATTTTTACAGCTTTAACAAATGAAAAGACATTGTGTGATCTAAACTTGCCGAATCATGATACTTTGTATTTTACGAATTTCCAGCGTTGTCTGGCCTAGTTTTTTGTATTAAGAAATGGTAAAAATTCCTAAATGTCATAACTCGAGAAGTTTTGGTCGTGCAAAAATTTGTCTTACTTGCTATAGCATGGATAATATTTTTCTAAATGTGTTATATACAACTTTAGGTCATGAACATGGCTTAATTCTCAAACTTACATTTCTGATATTTTAATATTATATTGTTTTCAATATAATATAAAATTTATTCAATATAATATATAATTTTATCTTAATTTGCGCCGAAGCCCACCTGAGCCGAGCTCCGGCATTTCCCTGTTTTAAGTAAATATTTAAATATTGGTCAGAATTTGCAGGAGCTCATAAATACAAGGCTGCGGAGCCCAGTGCAATAGTGCTTCCGAAAAATCAAAGCCTAAATCCCCCTTTCCTTCCCATCTCCAAGCTTTTGCGTTCTTTTTCATCAAAACAGTTATACGTGACGTAAGGAGATGTTTCAACTAAATTTTCATATCAGTTTTTGGGCTTGGGCTAGCTCAAGCTCAATCTGAATTACTTTCAAAATTTTATTTATTCGTGTATGGGGGGAGGGGGGGAGGAGGGAATCCTCCTTAAAAATTACGTATTCTATTTTAGTTCAAATCATTTTAATGCTATTTCGGTCAAAATAAAGAGAAACAGGAATCGTATATTTCTATCCTATTAGCAAATGTATGTCTGGTATTGATGGCGACGACGTATTGATATGGCGCCATCGAGAGACTGAACAATAAATTTTCTTACAGTTCAATTTTCTTTTGTGACATTACGAAATTAATTTTTAATTGTCTGGTTTATTATATTTTTTGATTTAGATATCGAACCTGAAAAGAATATTTTCAGTTTTTAGTCAATGGGCATCAGCTTGAGGATTTGTTTGTTTGAGGTTTTTAGGCTTCTATTTTGTACGAGTATAAAAATCACGTTAGTGATTTCTCTGTTTATTTTGTAACATGAACGATGTCCATGCTAAGGCTCTGCATCCAGATGTACGAAGTTTACTTTCATTTGAAAGTAGAAATAATTGCCATGTATCGTTCTGATAGAAAGCAATCGAACAGTGTTACCTCTTTTCTATAAGCATCTAATTTTTCCGATAACGGTGTCAAAATTTTTATTTAATCTGATTTTCAGTAGCAAACCACGAAAGATTGTTATGCGGAAGGAATCGATTATAGTTTAAGGTGAGCATATTCTATAGGAAATTGAAAAACGCTGTTCCATTCTTCAGCATGTAAATCTTAATTTCTGTAAATTTCATTCATTTTTTTTTTAATAAAAATGCATAGTTGCGAACTATTCCTTTTTTGTGTTGACACTATTTCTGAATCATAATCCTTATCATATTTAATCGCATAGTTATTCAATTGACTTTAAAATTAGACAAAGATTTCTAATCGAAAGTAATGATAACTAAAAAACAGAAATAGTTGGCAACTAAGTATATGCAGATAGATATATTTAAATTTTTTATTTTGCTAAAGAAAAAAAATGCTTTAAAATTTTCAAATAATGTATGAAATATAAATATGAAGATTGGAGTGACCGGGTTGGGAAGGGGGGGAGTGGGAGAGCATGGTACGGTTGTTAACATTGCTGAATATTAGGTACTTTTTTTGCTAGAAATTAATTCCTGATTGCTTTGAAGCGTTTTCTGATAGAAATTATGATCAAGGTTTCATGATTGCCGAATATTTATTAACGTCCTTTTATAGGGAAACATGTTTCAAGATTTTCTTCACTGTACCAAAGGATCAAAGTTTTTTTTAACAATGTTCTCATAATATTGGAAAGTGTTTCATAATCTATGTGTGATACTTCATTTTTCTTTCATTTTTGTACATCAAAAATCATTCGGGCAGCGAACCGGTTGTTAAATTATTTGAATCCCACCACTGCTTACAATTTTATTTTGTGTGTGAAAGTTTCTTTAAACTGCTCGCTCTCTGCCTCGCAGTTTTCCTTTTATATTATCTATGGAGTTCAACTCGTTGATCTCTTTTATTTTGGCGGTTGATAAGGCTGGAAATTTGATGCATATGTATTTAAAATATTTGTTTTCTTTTGGTAAGACTTTGACAAATTGCTTTGACAGATTTTCGCTATTTTTTCACTTTTTAAATTAAAAATTTACGATTTGCGAAAAATCCTGACGTGATGGTTAAATTCAAAGGTAAATTTCAGATTCAGCGCTAAAAATTATATAAAAATCAATTATCAAAAGTTAAAAAATACACCCATCAAATCTATTCTATAGTTTCAGGTTTTCGCTTTTTTTTTCACTTTTTTCTTTGGAAAGTGCGATTTCTAAAATATCCTGGCGTGATGATTAAAAATGAGGTCATTTTCGAATTCAGAGCTAAAAAATACAGAAAAATTAATTATCAAAGGTTAAAAATCACGGCCATTTATTCTATTGTTTCAGATTTTCACTTTTTTTATTAACGTTTTATCTTTGAAATGCGCTATTTTAAAACATGCTGGCGTGATCGTTAAAAATGAAGGCCATTTTCGTATTCAGTATTACAATATACATAAAAATCAATTAACACAATTTAAAAAACACAACTGTCGCAGGCTTGTGTTATGTTTAAAGGAGGTTTCATTGCTTCGCATATAAAAACGGATATAAATTGAAACTTTATATAGAAAAGATGAAATATATATAAAGTTAAACAAAGAAATTAAAATCATTTTAGATTTCTTAAATTCTAACATTAGGATATAAATTTCGAAAATAATGACAACAGACATACTGAAAGAAATTTAATATTATGCATCTAAATATATGTTTTGAATTTAAACCTTCTGTAAAAAAATTACCCCAATCACTACGGATTTAAGTTAACGCAGTATAGGTTGTTTCATTGGGTTTCTTTTGCAAAGTACAGCAACTCGCTTTAGTGGAACGTACTTTCACAAGAACTGTGATAAAATATCCATAAGAAACGATATAGAAGTGATATCCCCGATAAAATCATTTCGCATTTAAAAGCAAACACGATTAGGGAAGACGCAGTATATTTTAGATCAAACATGGTAACTGAAGCGCTGTTTGGATTTCCTTAATTCTACAAATGGAATATGAATGTTTAAAAAACAGTAAACAATGTGATAAAAGTTTTTGATATGCATCTTTGCATTCAGAATTATAATCAAAAAACATTTAGTGAAATACGTTATTATTTGCATTCCTTACTGCGTAGTGAAACAAAAGCAGCAGATACAGACATAACGAAAAAAATTCTGAAAAGAAGAACCGATTATAGTATTTATGTGTAATGTACTCATTGATAATTGTGCTTAGCATGCCAATACTAATTATAAAAAGCCGAATGATATAGAATTTTTTTTCAATACTTTAATAGCAACTCTATAAAAAATTTGCTATCCCTCACATTAAAATATAAACATTAAAAGAAAACTTATTTAATATGACTCATAACGAGAGAACCAACCCTGGTAATCACATATTTTGATTATTTATATACATGTTGTAGGATAGAGGCCCCTTAGTCTCAGGTTCAATGGATTTTATACAACGCTCCTTAGTTCTCGCGAAACAGGGTGTCTAATCTTATTACAAAACTGAAATACTTAGTTTATAACAATATTAATGCGTTGCTCAAAGCTCGGTCGATACGGCGTCTGTTCGCTGTTACGAGGGCTCTGGTTCGATACCGGAACGTGCTTAATTTCATTTTCAATTTTTTTGTTTTATAAATATACCTGTAATTATAATTTAGTAATCTCAATAAAAAATTTTAATATTGTACATTAATTATAATGTGAACATATTTAAATTTTTATTTAGCGTTTTTGATTTTTAAACCATTCTTAAATATTTCTCATCATTTAAAGAAATTTTTTTGAAAAAAAAAGGATCCATTATTGGCTAGTAAAAA
This sequence comes from Maratus speciosus, assembly GCA_963932465.1. NCBI lineage: Eukaryota > Metazoa > Arthropoda > Arachnida > Araneae > Salticidae > Maratus > Maratus speciosus. The sequence goes on along the minus strand of OZ010795.1, from coordinate 103,608,814 downwards.
TTCAAAATTCGTTACAAATCCTACCATATTTGCTATCGAATTATAGAATTTTTCTCCCATCGCAATAGAAACAGACGATATTTCAGATGCTGGTTTATTTGATAGAAAACCATTATTTTGTAATAAAATTTTAGAATTCTTTAACGGATTTGTGACATCACTTTTCTGATTTTAATCGCATCCTGACACTTTTGACTTGACAAGATTGATCTTTCTGAACAACAATTTGCTTCTTCCTTTTTTATACAAATATAAACTGTTATAGGTTGATACACACTTGTTTGATAAAGATTTCAAACAGAAACCAATTAACTGAAGCAAACTAAAAAAGAAGTAACCAAAGGCTGTTATGGCGCCTTTTAGTTATAATAAAATATAACTTTTACAAATAGAATAAAAATAAACAATTAAATATAAAAAATCAGAAAACCCGATTGCGTAAAACGGGAACTAATTAATTACTTATCATCAATGTGAAACTATTTTTTTTTCTATTCCTACTATTAGCTCACACTCTCTCTATATATCTCGTGTTCAATCGTTTTAAATTACTTTTCAATCGTTAATAAAATACTTATTATTCATCCAATCAAGCTCAAATATTTTTTTTAACTTGTAGTGGATGACACTTGAGGTTATACCAGTTTTTTCTCAAATATTAATTAATTAATTAAATTTAATTAATTAATTTTCAATAATCGAGAGAGCCCACTTCTTGATAAAGGTATTTTAAGACCGAGAGAGCCCTCTTCTTGATCAAGGCATTTTAAGCGCCACTCAAGCGGAAAGAAGAATGGGAGAAAAAAATTCTTTTATTGATCTAAGTAGGAATTGACTTAAGATATTTTTTTATATTACTTGTTTATATTACTTTCCTATTTTTTTTATTTATTTACTTGTACTGATGACGTTTCAGTTGTGTTTAATTGTTAGTTCCTATCTATAAACTCTGTTTTGATGAGGTCTATAGATGTCTATGATGAGTTGCAGTAAAGCTAGAGATCCTACACTGTAAAAAAATCCGAAGAGTTTTCCTGTAGGAATCAGAAAAATAGTTGCCCTTATCGTACCGGAAAAATTTCCGACCCAGCTCGGAATAAAATCCGTAAAAAAAAGAAACATTCATTAAAACGGTATTTTTTTTATTTTATTCAGATTTTATGGATTTTTTACCTATTTTACGGATTTTATTCCGAGCTGGATAGGAAAATTTTCCGGTACGATAAGGGCAACTATTTTTTCGATTCCTACAGGAAAGCTAGTCAGATTATTTTTACAGTGTACATACACAGCTTCCAGGTTGTATAATATTTTAACGGAGCTTCTGATTGTAAAATAATCAATGAAACATCGTCTTCATTTTGAAAGACATATTCAATGATATGCCACTCAATAGGGTGTGTAATTTTTTCGTATCTACCGCCATTTTGTATTTTACGGCCATCATTTTAAATTTATAAAAACAAAACCTATCTTATAATCATTGGAGGTTTAAGACGAATGGATAGAGACCTCATTCATTAAAATCCATCCAGTCGTTGGGATGTTTCGGGGGTATAAAGAAATCCACATATACAGATACGCTGAAACATATAACACTTCTTTTCTGTCGAGTAATTAAAATAGCAAGAAGATAAATCAGAAAGGAAAATAATTGAAAGCATAAGAAAACATATTACAAATTTAAAAATCTTTAATAATCAAAAAAATATGTTGTAGTTTAATTCGCATGCTAATTTTTAATATAATTATGCTCCTTACTTTAAAAACAGAGTAGCATTATCCTCCTTTTTGACTTCCCTTACTAGGGCAATACCTAAATAATGTTTCTATAAAATCACGAATTAACACGATTGTTCAATATCATTGCAACGACAAAGAATATATGATACACATTTTAAAAGTCATTAAAAAAAAATACCAGTTTTATGCTGTTTTGTAAAACGATTAATTACAAAAAGAAAAATAAGTTTTCATTAGTAAGAAAACATATTACAAATTTAAAAATGTTTAATAATCAAAAAAATATGTTCTAATTGAATTCGTATGCTAATTTTTAATATAATTATGCTTCCTACTTTAAAAACAGAGTAGCATTATCCTGCTTTTTGACTTCCCTTATTAGGGCAATATCTAAATAATGTTTCTTTAAAATCACGAATTAACACGATTGTTTAATATCACTGCATCGATAAAGAATATACGAAATACATTTTAAAAGTCATTAAAAAAAAAAAAAAAAAAAAAAAAAACAGTTTTAAGCTGTTTTGTAAAACGATTTAGTTACAAATAGAAAAATAAGTTTTCATTTATTTACAATATTATTTTATTTTTTTTTATTTGCAACTAAATCGTTTTAAAAGTTTTTTTAAAAATTATAATTGATACACAATTTTTAATTAAGAATGACATTATTAAATTATAAATACAAGTATATTTATAAAACAAAAAAATGGGAAAATTAAATGTAGCAAGTTCCGGTATCGAACCCGAGTTATCGGAACTGTAAACAGAGACCCTACCGACCGAGCTATGACCAACGTAGTTATTCTGTTACAAAGTAAGTATTTCAGTTGTTTTATAATGTTAGACCCCCCTGTTTCTTGAGAACTAATGAGCATTGTACAAAATCCGTTGAACCCGAGACTAAGGGGCATTTTCTCTACAACATATATACACATAATCAAAATATGTCATTACCAGGGTTGGCTCTCTCCTTGTAAGACAAAAATAAGACAATTTATGTTCAAAAGTGAAACAGGAAAAAATCTCAAAATGCTAAAATTAATTTATAAAAAATCAAATAAATTACGTATTTTCAATAAAATGAAACCATCAAACTTAGTACATTTAAAAGGCATATAAATACATTTATTCTGTTCCACATGTTTCATCGTTCAAATGGTGACTTTTCAATATATATAATGATATAAATATTTCCGCAATTTTTTAAAATGAAACTGGTAAACAAAAATCACGAGATCACATATAAAACGAAATCAAGTGCACTAATAAAAATGGACATATGTGAACGTGAAATATTTCTGTTATTTGTTTTTGATTATGCAAAGCACCTCTTTTTAAATTTTAGTTAACCGTATGGAACCTGAATCATTGCATATATTCTCACAGCGTAAAATGTTTTCTACTGATTCTTGTATCATGGCTGGGAAATAAATTCTTCCTGGATATCTTATTTCTTATTTTTAATTTCTTCTATCTTTACAAGAAGAAAGTATTGGGTTCATGAAAATTTTCGACTTTTGGTTTTTAACGGATTTATACGTTTTAGAAGTTCCTGAGCGCGATTTGACTGTTTTTAGAAAATATCTGTTTGTCTGTCTATGGTAAAAATTCTGTGGGATCTTTATCTCAAGAACTAATGCACGGAATTTGATAAAATGTTAGATTTAGTAAGTCCTTGACATAAATTCGTGCTGATTAGTTTTGGAGTAAATCGAACAACAGATGGCGGTGGTATATGGTATTTTGCACGATTTCCGAAATAGCTCTATTTTAATTACAAATGCACAGATTTTCATCAAACTTCAGATTGAGTTAGTCATAGCTACACTGTAAAAAAAAATCTGTAAAATTACTAAAGTTTTTCTAGGAAACTGGGATTCCTAGAACTTTTTATGTAACGGCAACAAGAAAAATTCCTGTAACAGCGTCTGTTACAGGAATTTTTCATGTTACCGTTGTTGCCAAAAACTTTTGAATACTTTTTCATGAAATTTTCAAAACATATGTTTTATATTAATCTGTATAAACTGAACCTAAAATTTCGTTTTTATTGTTCAAAAAATATTTTTAAAGTAATTATAATGTTCAAATTTTCATTTTCTATTAGCTAAATACAACTTTGTATTAAAAATATAAAAATGCTTTAAATACAAATTTATTTAGGTTCAGGGTAATTATTACAATCTGAAGTATGAGTAGGCGCTAAAATTTTTATTCTAGTTACAATATTTATTTTCTAATCGTGCCCGTAAGCTGTTATATCCATATTCTGCTTATCAAATGTCTGACTGTTTGGAGTACCCTGTAAATGCTAATTCTTTATTTTGCAAATTTTTAAATACAAAAAGTCCTTCCGGCCAGTGCCGGGAGGAAGAGGTAGCTTTCATATTCCTTATTTTTAAAAAGCCAACTTATATTATTAAAACACACGAAGCTCAATTAAGTGGAAACCGAATGTAGGAGATTCAATACTAATTTTTATCAATACTAAATCATTATGAATGAGAATTTCGCGAAATTAGTCAGCTTTATCCAAGTTGCTTTTATTTAAAGTCACTCATATTTTGCTGCCAAATTCGGCGATTTCTTAAAGTGCCTGCCATTTTAAGACAACATGGTAGATGAGGCTAACCAGTGAACTTGGTCGAGACCTTAGTAATTGCTGTGCACCATGCTCACTCATATCGGAATCGGTTGATATATACGAGTGCTGTCGCAGGCAAAAAATCAGATTTTTCAAAATGTCACCCACTTTAGAAATTGAAACTGCTATATCTGAGCCATTTTTTAAGATAAAGACAAGAAAAAAATGCTCCTGAATTCTTATATCAAGGTCAAATACTTAAGAAAGAAACCTTTTTCAATTTCTAATTTTTTTGCACCTCACTTTAAATATAATTTTTTTTTAATTTAATGGCCGCCATTTTGAAACAAGATGGCTGATGAAGCTGGCCAGCGAACTTGGTAGAGATATTGATGTATACTATCCACATGCCTTCTTCCATCGAAATAGGCGAATACGTGTGGTATCGCGTGACAAATACAAGATCGTTTCAACGTGTTAGCCATGATAGAAATTCAAAGTGCTATAATTCAACCACTTTTTAAGATGTAAACAAAAGAACAAATTTTCAGAAACAAAAACTGCTCCAGAATCTTTGTATCAAGGCCAAACACATAAAAAAAATCTTTTTCATTTTCCAATTTTTTAATACCTCATTTTAAATTTTAAATTACATTTATTTTTAAAAATGGCAACCCTTTTGAAACAAGATGGCGAATGAAGCTGGCCAACGAACTCGGTCGAGACATTGGTATGTACTATGTACAGACCAAGTTACATTCAAATCGGTTCATAAATACGCCTGTTATCGCGTGACAAAAATCAGGTCGTTTTAAAATGTCAGCCACAATAGAAATTCAAAATGTTATAACTCAGCCATTTTTTTAGATGTAGACGAAACAAAACCTGTTCCGGAATCTTTATATTAAGGTCCAACACATACAAAAAAAAATCTTTTTCATTTTCCAATTTTTTGGTATCTCATTTTAAATTTAATTTTTAAAAATTTTTTTTAAATGGCCACCATTTTGAAACAAGATGGCGAATGAAGCTGGTCAACGAACTCGGTTGAGTTATTTTTATGTACTATGTACACACCAAGGTACATCCAAATCGGTTCATAAATACGTCTGTTATCACGTGGCAAAAATCAGGACGTTTCAAAATGTCAGCCACGCTAGAAATTCAAAATGCTATAACTCAGCCATTTTTTAAGATATAGACAAAACAAAAACTGCTCCCGAATCTTTTTATCAAGGTCAAACACACAAGAAAAAAAATATTTTTTCAATTTTCAATTTTTTACTACCACATTTCAAATTTAAATTTTTCTTAAAAATTTAAATGGCCGCCATTTTTAAACAAGATGGCGGATGAAGCTGGTCAACGAACTCGTTCGAGACATTGGTCTGTACTATGTATAAACGAAGTTACATCCGAATCGGTTCATAAATACGCCTTTTATCGAGTGACAAAATTCAGGACGTTTCAAAATGTCAGCTTCGCTAGAAATTCAAAATGCTATAACTCAGCCATTTTTTAAGATATAGACAAAACAAAAACTGCTACGGAGTCTTTGTATAAAGATCAAATACATAAGAAAAAAATATATTTCCATTTTCAATTTTTTGGTACCACATTTCAAATTTAAAATTTTTTAAAAATTTTTAAATGGTCGCCATTTTGAAACAAAATGGCGGATGAAGCTGGCCAACGAACTCGGTCGAGACATTGGTATGTACTATGTACACACCAAATTACATCCAAATCGGTTCATAAATACGAGAGTTACAGTGTGACATAGGTCAGATATATATATATATATATATATATATATATATATATATATATATATATATATATATATATATATATTGATATATATATATATAAATTTTGAACGGAGGGTGGTTTCGGGTCTGGGGTCATGATCGATGAAAATATACCAAAATTTTTTGAAATCGCTTTCCTCCGAACGGCTGCAATAGGTAGCTTTTTGTAAAGAAAGCTACCTAAAAATGAAAGAACGTACTTATATCTTTAATCTCAATAAAAATTACGTTTTAAAATTTTATACATTTTATAATATTAAATTTTGAATATGGTCTCTTTTTTTTCATTTTTTCCAATTTTTGAGATCCCTGAGACCCCTTAATTAGAATGAATTCATAAATACTATGGGATTCGCGACAATTTGCATTGAATGGCTCTTTCAATGCGCCTCGAGTGGCTTTAAAAGTTATCTAAAAACCTATCTGGAAAAAGCGGCAACGACCAATGCGACATTGCATATTTGTGACCTCCTTTCGAAGCGCGATTAGCAAAATGCCAAATGTGTACTGTGAACGAATGTTTTGTTTTAGCTTCACTTTAGAAAGAAAGGTTATTAGTATGATGAATTAAGTTTTATGAAATGACAAATGAAGCTTAAGTATGCATTTCTTTTATTGTCAGTACCGAATTAAGTTCATTATTAAGAGATTAAAATAATATTAAAATAGTCGGATGTGTCAATCCTAAAACTTTCTTCTATCTCATACATGTCTATACTTCCTGATAAATGCTGAACAGCAGCGCCACCGGTTAGGCGATTTATACCAAAATCGAATCAGGGACAACTTTCGGGAACTTCTAATTGAATTTGAAGTTTGGTGAAAATTCGTGCATTAGTTTTTGAGATAGAGCTATTACTGAAATCGTGAAAAGTTCTGAGTTACAGTGGCACCGCTTGGGCAATTTACACCAAAAACTTATCAGGACCAGTTCATATCAGGAACTAACTGAATCTAAAGTTTGATGAAAATTCATGCATTAGTTCTTGAGATATATCTGAAATCGGGAAAACTGCAGCATAGTAGCGCTACCTGTTGGGCAATTTACACCAAAAAGTTATCAGCACCAATTTATATCAGGGACTAAATCAATCTAAAGTTTTAAATTCCGTTCAATAGTTTTTAAGACAGAGCGTCCACAATATTTGTGTCACACACAGATAGACTCATAGACAGACATTTTGTAAAAACATGTTTTTCATTACCTCTGTACCCTAAAAAGTATACATCCGTTGAAAACCGGAATTCGAAAATTTTCTCGAATCCAATACTTTCTTCTTGTAAAGATAGAAGAAAGTAAAAATGAGTTATACAGAATAGCTGTATTTGATATTTTTTAGGTTCCATATCTCTTTGAACTTTCATGGTATATCCATTTAAATTTTTCTAGTATATACTGTTATACCCAACCCTACTTTGCATAATTTTTTACAAGGTGTTAGTATTCTTTTAGCAACGATTTTTTTAATAATACAATTAATAATTCATACATTTATTGTACGGAACCCTCTGTGCGCGAGTAATACTCGCACTTGACCGTTTATTTAATAATGGAAATGTTAGTGGAACCAAGAAAAGTGGCTCAATGTAGTCCCAGTTGACGGCGCAATTTTTATCATCTGTATTCTTCAAATATTATCCCATTATATATGCGTGTTTGAAAATGCCACATAAAAAAAATCTTTAAAGAAAAGAAATTTTTAATAATTACTTTCAACGAAATAAGAATAAAATTTTATAATTATTAGAAATTCATAAGTGTGAAAACCGCGCTAACAACCTTGCGGTTTTGTTATGTCAAATAACAAACTTGGAACCTGAAAATTTATTAGAAAAAGTATTTTATTACGTGTGTTGTACGCAATAAAATGTTTCGCAACAATGCCTGCATCATCTTTATAGTCACCTATGACTGCCCAATCTGGGGTTCTGCTTGTAAAACTTGCATGGATCAACTATCCCTATTCCACTATAAACAGCTAAGATACATTTGAAATGGTTCCAGATACCTTCAATTTTCCACTATTTATAAGTGAACTCAAAACCCATTCTCTTATTAACCGGATTAAATTTCTTTCCAGAACATTCCATTGTCAAATTTACAAAACACCAAATGAAATAGTCTACGAACAACCAAATTATGTTATTTTCAGTCCATCTAAACTCGAAAGACACAGTTACACAACAGTATTAGAAGAGTAGTGAGATATTCAGCTAATACCAGATTACGTATCCAGCGATTTCTGGAGTTCCATTACCTGAGATTTATTCTGTTGAGCTGAACCAGGATTCAGACCAGGTGCTATAATAATTAAGGTTAGCAGGGTGAAAAAGTTCCACCAGATTCGTCCGGGATAGCTAGATGGTAAAGCATTGGAGGCTTCAGCCAGGAGATCCCTGGTTCGAATCCTGGTTCGGACATTTTTCGCCCAGTTGGAAATTTACTACATCTAATTCAGCTAATACTTATACTTGCTTCTTTTCTTTCTCATTTTTTAACAAAAACATTCTATTTTACTTTACTTCTGTAAAGTTTGTCAGAGTAAATTTAATCTCTTATATACTTAAATTTATGGCAATGAAAATTTTTCCATTTTTTAGAAGGAGTTACACAGTTTTACTTAACATCTTGCATTTTTGTTTTGTAAGATTATAAGGAATTTTTACACAGTTTTGAACTGTGTAAACCTTTAATTTTATCTTGTACTTTATCATTTTTAGATGTGTTCGTAATTATATAAATACGTAGCACCTATATTCGTCAATCAGCCCGTCTGTCTGTCCGTCCGCATATAACAGCGCAAAAACTACCCAACCTAATCTTTTGAAATTTACAATATATAATTGATGCATAATTTTGTCGAGTCATTTCAAATTTTATGAAAATCGGATGTATACTTTAATTACAGGGACAATCAAATATTTTTCTTTACATTACGATCAATGGGAAAAATTATAGCAAGTGCATTTTAATGATGTTATGGCCTTTCGAACAGAATGAAATCGATAGGCACTTATGAAGTGCACTAAAATATACATTCGGTACAATATGCGGTGCAAAATATATTCATAAAACTAGTTATAGCACGAACGCGCCTCATTTGCCACGTTTGACGAGCAATTTCCAACTTGTATTATTTTAAGTCTTTATTCTATCACTTTAATTTTTAGACATATATTTATTGACTTCTCTTAAACTCGACAAAGTCTCGTCTTTATGATATTAAGACATATCTTTACATTTTTATGGCTATCATTTTAAATTTTTATTATACTACATTATAGGACTATGGGTAGACATTTTTGTTATGGCTCCTCTAAGATGTGGATCATAATTTCTCATCATCAGGCAGTCAAGTTTCCTGGAAGTTGGAATCCTATCAAAGCATCACCTGTTCACCTTCCACTTAATTAATATGTCTTGTTCAATGTATATTAATTTGATTGGAAAAGAAACAGAAAGTTAGGAGCATGTAAAATTATAAAAATCTACAGATTTAAATACATGTTCAGAAGAAAAATTCTATTCAACAAAATGCAATGTTTACAAACGACAAAATTTTACTTTTATATTTTTACTAACCTAAAATATCCCACAACTAAGAAACTAGTTTTCTAATTACATGCAAGATCCTCGAAAAATTCCCGGTAGAAAAATAGTTGTAGATGTAACACTTTGGGGAAATTATGTTTAAAGAAGATATCATTGTTTTGCATAAAGACATTAATTTAGAAACAGGCTGAAACTAATATAAAGAATGTAAAATATATTTAAGATTAAACGGAGTAATTAAAGTGCATCATTTACTTCTTAATTCTAAAGATGGTATATCGGTTTTTAGAAAAAACAATACGATATGCGATAAAGTTTAATATCATGTGCAAACACATTTTCCAAATAAAAAACAATAAAATATTTACCCAACTAACTGTGTTGTAATTTTACAACAGCGTAGGATATTTTCCTACGAAAATTCTTTAAAAGTGCAACAACTCGCATTTGTGTAACATAGTATCGAATGAAATGTGGCAAAATTCTCAAAAGATAAATATGTAGACGTATTTTTTTAATAAATTATGATTAATGAAAGTTTCATTTATAAAAACCAACTTCGAAATAAACTGAAATAGTAAAGACCAAGTACACCAAAGGTGTATTGAAAGTACAGTTCAGTATTCTATAATTCTAAATAGTCTATAAATCGAAAATTGGAAACGCTATAACAATTAACTATAATGAAAAGTCCTATTCAAAATATAAAAGCTTTCAGAAAATCATTTAGATCACTAAAAAAGCAGAAAAAGAATAACATAGCTTTTTTAATAGGATAATTTAATAAACAATCAAATTTAAAAAATGAGAAAACCCGACTGCGTAAAAAGCGAACTAATTAATTATTTCTCATCAATGTGAAACTATTTTTTTTAAATTCCAACTATTAGTTCACACTCTCGTTATATATATATCTTGTTAAAATTTTAAATCGTTAATAAAATACTTATTATTCATCCAATCAAGCTCAAATAAATTTTTTAAAACTTGTAGTGGATAACACTTGATGTCAATCCAGTTTTTTTAAAATATTAATTCATTAATTAAATTATATTAATTAATTTTCAATAATCGAGAGAGCTCTCTTCTTAATCAAGGTATTTTAAGCCCTCTTCTTGATCAAAGCGTTTCAAGCGCCACTCAAGCGGAAAGAAGAAGCGGAGAAAAAAATTATTTTATTGACCTAAGTAAGAATTGACTTAAAATATATTTTTTTATATTACTTACCTATTTTTTTATATATTTATATTGATGCCTTTTAAGTTGTATTTAATTGTTAGTTCCTATCTATAAACACTGTTTTGATGAGGTATATAGTTGTCTGTGATGATTAGAGTTGTAGTAAAGCTAGAGATCCACAATATATACACAACTTCTAGGATGTATAATATTTTAACGGAGCTTCTGACTGTAAAATAGTCAATGAAACATCGTCTTCATTTTGAAAGACCTATTCAATGATATGCCACTCAATAGGGTACGTAAATTTTTTCCATATCTACCGCCATTTTGTATTTTACGACCGTCATTTAGAATTTATAAAAACAAAACCTAGCCTATAACCATCGGGCGGTTAAGACAAATTGATAGAGACCTCATTCATTAAAATCCATCCAGCCGTTGGGATGTTTCGATGGTATAAAGAAATCCACTAACACAGATACGGGTGAAACACCTAACCCTTCTTTTCAGTCGGGTAAAAAAACTAATAGCTTGCTTTTGTGTAAGATATTCATTTACTATTTTATCTTACACTGCTCAAAAGAATTAGGGGATATTAAGATTTTTTATAAAAGTGCGGATAAGGAAATGTTTTGCTGACTGTTATATAAGCGGCTCACAACCATATAGTAGACCAAAACCACCTAAGGGGGTCCGGGACACAAAAATCTTTAAATTTTGCAAAAACATTTTATTTCATAAAAAATTTCTCTGTTTTTTCCTGCTTAAAATGATATTTAAATCATGTTTCTATCTGAATTAGAACAAAAAAATATTAATTTTTTCGTTTTGGTTTGTTTTCAAAATCTAAGCTTTCAAGCAATGGCTGTCATGGAAATGACTTCTTGTAAAAATGCGTTTTTCTTCATGATATGTTTATCACCATTTCTTATATTTAAATTCTTATAACTCAAGAACCGTTAAAGATACAGAGTTCAAACTTGGAACATATCTTTTTTAATTGTTTTACTTTAGTTTTGATTCAGGATATTTAAAAAAAAATATTTACTTTTAAAAATAGGATTTTTTTATAAAAAGTTGCAACATTTTTTTTTATTTTTTTTTATAAATTAATATTTTTAAAAATGCTGAATCAAAATTAAAATTTATATATTTCTGTTTATTTAAGTGAAAAAGATTGAAATTCTATAAATAATATTTCGAGTTATAACGATTTTAAATGACCCCACTTTTTTAATAAATTTTAAATTTAATTTTTTTTTTAAATTCTGAGAAGTTTTATCATGTGATTTTGTTTACAGATGATAAGGTTAACCATCACAAAAAAATTTCTGAATTTTATCTCAATAAATAAAAATTATTTTAAAATGTGTCCCGGACCCCCCTTAGAAAAAATGAGATAGTTCTAGTAGAAGGTGCAGTGAACTGTGTTTTATCTGCTGCATAGTGCACCAAGTCTGTAGGTCACATACTTTCTCATACATTGCATCTGTGTCCAGAGTTGGTTAAGTAATACAAGAAACCTTCACAACCATACTGAATCAAGTCCATTCATCAGTGTACTACTGTTTAATCTGTGGTCCATTCTTTTCTAAATCTTGCCTCATTGCTAACAAAAGACGTTGTAGTTAAAATAGGTAGCGATTTAAAACTTCTGATGAAAAATAAACGTTCGTGAATCATCAGATTGAAAAAGTAATATTGATGAATAAAAAGTAATATAGTTTTTGATGACTCCCCCCTCCTTCCTCTCGGCAAACAAACAGTAAACATACCAACAACGTCTTTCTTAAAAAAATACTTGAAAAAACCTTTAATCACATAGTTCGATCTTCGGCCTAGAGAGTAATGTATGACAAAGAATAAGAGCCTCGTAAAAGAGAAATTCTATTACAAAATCTTTAGTACAAAGTTTAATTTACACTTTAACCCATTAAGCGCCGCTATATTAAGCACGTTAAATAAATAAAGTTTATTTATATATTATATATATATAAGTTGCCCCTATGATAAAGCAGTTGAAATTTTTTTAATAACGGTAACCGTTTAGAATGCATAACATGTTCCCGTAGCGGGAGCGTTGGCGTCTAATGGGTGTTGAACCTTCCTCTGAACTGCAAAGAAACGCGTGTTATTTTCTCCTGCCATAATGCAATTGCGATTAGAAAATTTAATAAAACTTCATTTTTAGGCATGATGCAAACAAATAAACAAATATATAAACAATTACTAAAAATATATGGATTAAAAATTTTATATTAATATTCATAAATCACTTTCATTCAAATTTTTTAACGAATATTCAAAGTATTTGAAATATAACGTCACTCTTTCTTTTTTATTATTTCCCTACACATTGTCTATGCAACTTGAAAGGAATAACTCAGATATAACATTATGTTGTAATAAACACTACACGCACATATGTATAAATTTTTTTTACACCTAGATTTCTGGCATATACTTATATTATAATATAGTTGTTTTCATCGACACGTAACTGATATATATATAACTCTATATATTCCTAAATGATGTTTTGAATTTTCTTTATTACCTGTTTCAAATAAAGTAGTTGCTTTACAAATGAAAATTGAGACATCTCTTATTTCAATATAATAAATGCTTTCCACGTTACTATTACCAAACATCGATTTTCAAATTATTTAAAAATATATATATATTATCTCTTTAATAAGATGCCTGCATATATTTAAAAATCGATCTACAACAGTATCGCCGTTAGTACAATTAATATAACATGAAACAATTTAAAATTTTCGTAATCCTTCTTTTACTTTTTTTATATTGTATATGAATCTACCTATGGATTTAAGTTTCAAAAGTAGCTGCCAACTACTACTGTAGTATATCTTAATTTATGGTCAAATTTACTGTTACAAGAAATTACCAAAATTCTTTTTTAATGTTTCAGTAATAACTTACTTCCATGCAAAACTCAATCTTTTATTTTTGCATCTTGCATTTTAATTGTAATTTAAAGATTGTTTTTTTCTGCGGATGAACATCATAAAGGTAAATTTTAAGGGGGTTTTTGTTCACAGTTGTTCTGTTTTTCCGTATAATATTACGAATCCACATTCAAGCGAACTGACATACACTGCTTTTCATAGTTGGTTGGTTGGTTGGTTGATTTGTGACGGCCGATTATCTACACTAGGGATATAAGCCCAAGGGGGAGTGCCCTTTGTGGGGGGTCTTTCTAAGGGAACCTAACCCGTATTAACGCATGTAAATCCATGGCTCGAAGAAAACCACGAAAACTCCGAACGATTAGGCCGACGGGCGCGATTGAGATCGAACCCAGTACTTCCCGTCTACCAGTTTCGAGAGCAGAACCTCTCAGCCACTGATGGGGCACTGCTTTTCATTAAAAATCAATATAAAATGTTCCTCTCTTTATGAAAGCGCGCTTGCAGACAAAGGGATGGGAATGTAACTACCAGCCGCCAACGCTCCCGTTGTGGGAACATACGAAAGAAACCTTTCTAATATTGCTTTAAATCAATATATTTACTTCGTATTAGAAATTTATTATTAGATGATCTGTTGGCTTTAAATATTCACTGCACTTGTAAAAACTAAAGAATTTACTTTTTTCATTTTACTAATTTTACTTGAGGAAGTCTAAAAACCAAAAATTCTCTTTTTTTAAAAATCTGCAAAAAATAGTAAATATATATATATCATTCTGAAAATATATGTATACTACACGCCATACTATTAACTTTTCGGCACAAATGCATTTTTTAAATAATTCAAAAATATGTTGAGGGGAAAAATAACAAATTGTTGTTCCCGCAACGGGAGCGTTGGCGTTTAATGGGTTTTAAGCCGCCAAATACTGATACACGTAAATTATGTGATGACATATCAAACAAGCTTTCGACATAAAATGATGAAAACACTAGAAAAAGTCTTGAAACCGAACTAGAGCTCCGAGAAGCTAAACAAGCTAGAGAGAAAATGAAAACTGATAAGCCTCAGATGAAACATACTGCTGTACATTCGACTTGCAGAAATCACTTCCCTTTCCCAATAGAGTGGGAGCTGGCAGCACAGACAATCCCCTCATCGAGTTCACGGATGAAAATCTAGGATTAGTTAAATCTTGATTCGCATATTAAAACGCTATCGGTTTGAAATTTACCCATGGAAATTTCACAACCATACAGGATCAAGTTCTAATTTTTTTTTAAAACGTATAAATTTACAATAGAAATATAATTTTGTCATTTGTAAACGTTGGGCCCTATAAAAATGACACTTTAATTTGAATATGGTCATATATAATCCTTATAAATCACTTCACCTGAATTAATTATTTATTAAGAACTTTAAAGCGTTATTATTCACAATTGAGAAAAATGGACTTGGTCTACTATGGTTGCGAGCCCCTCAAATGATCTACATGTGCTGTAAGGTACGTGAAAAGAAAAATGGTCAACGAACATGCGATAATTAAATGTTTATTTGTCGATTGGCAAAAAATGCGCAATTGATGCATATTATACGAACATACAGAAAATGTGATTTAGCACATACTAATGAGTTTGAATAAGGGGTATGGTTCGCTTTGACTGAAACCAATGTCACATATCTACTGGAATCAATGAGGTTATCAAAGCGACATTGAGGTAATCTCTTCCATTCCAGTAGAAGAGAGTTTTCTAACTGCTGCATTGTTTGTAGGGGTAATCAACGACCAATATCCCTTCTCCCTGGAATGCCCCAAACATGTCTGTGGAATATTCTGGCTAATCCATTCGAAATATTCCTTCGTCTAAAAGGAAATTGTCCACTAGTCGAGCACGATGTGACCTGGCGTTATTGGTCATGAGAAACAATCAATCTCCGATTGCTGCAGCGTAAGGTACCACAATGCGTCTGAAGATATCATCTCTATATCGCTGAGCCGTCAGTACTCCATTCCTAGTAATGTACAGGTTGCTACGGCCATTGATAGACACACCGGCCCAGACCTCACTCAGCATCTGTCAAATAGCACACTTTCGTGCACAAATGCAGCATTGAGTGCCACGTTCTCTCGAGATCATAATAAGCCTATTGTCAGGTTGTACACGAAAGCGAGACTCGTGCGTAAAGAGCACGTTGCACCATCACCGCGTCCTCATCTGAGATGATCTTGTGCCCACTTCTGCGTGCAGCAGTATAGCCCTTTGTTAAAGAAACACAAACCCTATGTCTGCGAGCATACAAAACCAACATGATGGAGTCGGTTTCGAACAGTTTGAGTCGAAACTCTGGTACCAGTGGCTTTCTGAAGGTGCTATTTTAATAGAATGACGTTCATACTGCGGTTTTTTGTGGCAGTTAAATTTAAATACCGATCCCCATCTTCTTCTGTTCTTCGGTTGACATTTCTAGTTTCCAAAAATCGATTCCATAGTCTGGAAATGACACTTTGTAAAGCTTTGAACTCTTCCGCTACATTAGATTAGCTATACTCGTCCCTAAACAATCGATGGTCCCCAGGCTGTCAATTCAGCTATGTCATGTTATTGAGACATAGTATTCACTCTACGGAACATTTAATAAGTATCAATTGTCTTTCATCTTCTCCTTATAAACAGCTTTTCACTCCTTATCTAGAATGCGTCTTTTTCTACGTCACAGACAAAATTTGCATATTCCCAACTTTGTAAACGTTATAAGATTCATTTTAACTTCTTTCCTTTCATTTGTGTTAAAAGAGTTGTTGATTCTATGGTCGTAAACTCACACATATCCCCTAATTATTTTGAGCAGTATATGTATAAATGCATAGCAAAAAGTAAGTTTTATTCGATAAACTCTGGTGCGATACTTGAATAGGTGCAGCCTTACACAAGAAAATTTTCTAGGAACGTTTCTGGGAAATAATCGACAAATGCTCCTCAGAATTTTCCAGAATCGTTTCGTGAAATATGCGAAAATTCACGGAAGTTCTATGCACATACTTTTGGTGTAAATTTTTATGAGGTACGTTTCAAGAATAGTAAACCATAATTCACCAGGAAGATTTATTTGGCAACCATCTGCCTATTACTGACTATGAACGTTCTACTGCTCTCGCTAAATAAAAATAAAAAGATTTATAAAGAACGCTCCCAAAAAATTAAAACCAAACGAACACAATGAAACGGATTTTATCAAAAATAAGTAGAAGTAGAAATCTCGATGTAAGATCGAAATTTTTCATGGTGTGGAATTTCATTATCCAAAATAAAAGACTCAGAGTTTTCAGTATGAATTCACATTTTATTAGAATTTTTAATTTACTGAATTCTCATTGCAGTAATTTCATTTTTTTCTAGCAAACGGAAACGATGGATCAATGTTGTGTTTGAAATGTATGCTAAATATTATTGGATGAATTAAAATTTGTTACATTAATTAAAATTAAATTGGAATACATTGCATTTATTATAGTTAGAATTTCACTAAAGTTGTCTGTTAGCAAAATATTCACATTTTTATAGTCTGACACAGCTGGCATGTGTATGTGTGTATATTCCCGGAGCCATGTGCTCAGTGTTGCCAGATTGGGGACTTAATTAAGATTATTAGACTAATTAAGATTATTTGACTGTTACCCCCTTTTTAAAATGGTATAATTCGCCTTATGTTTCAGAAAATTAATCTATTTCTAAATAGGCCGAATATTTCTATTAAAAAAAATAGTGACAATCAACAATCTGGGCACACTGCATGTGCTTTAAATCAAGTAAACGATCGCAGATTAACTTTTCCTGTATTGTGACGCTATGTGTAAGTATATGTATAATACATGTAGGAACAGAGAAAATTCGCAATCTGGTCCACAGCCAACAGACATATTTTAGTGAATCCATATTAGCGCACATTGTTGTAACTCTCATTCATTTGGAACGACATTCTTGCAGTATAATTATGACGTCAGCGCACATATTATATATATAAAATATGTGGAAATATATGGCACATATATATTTCCACTCACAAAGCTGCATTCATATATTTTGTCAGGAAACCTACACCCTTTGGAAACCTTTGAATGGCCCCACATTTCGTTCTGCAGAAAGTCACTTCAACTCACTATAAAATATCGCTGTAAAAAGTGTTATATCATTTTAAACGTTTTAAAGATGGAACAGAGTGCATTCCAATAATTCTTTATTCGTAATATGGAGCGTAACGTCTTAAAAATACTGACGAAAATACTACATTCTTAAATTCTATTCAAAACAGCTAACCGGAAAACTCTGCTTGCATTCATTACGTTCAAAATTCAGACCTAAAATACAAGATGCGTTCCAAATCCATTTCCTCCAGTAACTAACAAGCAACTACACAACCCAGTTACCTAATTATCATATTATTGTAAAACAAATCGAGACAATTAGATTACCGGAAATTCATAAATATTTGCGAAATTTAAAGAAATCAGAGGTAGGAATACGCACAAATGTTAAAATTCAGGAAACCACGAGCGCACGCGAATTCTCAAAATTTATGCATAATTTATTGACCATTATTTTATCCTTATAAATGAGTAGCTAGACATTTAAGACTCGACATTCTTCTACACATAGTAGCTAGGAGCTAGACATTCTGCTACATATTTAAGATCACAAATGAAAAACAAATTTCATACAAAAAACACCGAACTTACTGAAATTTACTGTAGATTTTTACTTATATTTATTACTAAATGACTTATTTTTACAAAAAAAAAAATAATTAACTGAAGTAATAAACTTCATTTACATGGCAATATCGAACAATAAAAGAATAATAAAAATGACAATATAAACCTCATGGCATTTGTGTCAGAAATAACCCTAATGAAACCACTCATCTCTAAAAGTATGCTTCATTAAAGCGACTTGGCTGAATAAAAAATACTGAAGCATCGTCATCAGAACGCTTCTTTTATTAGACTATCCTTTTAATTAACAAAAAATTATCAAGACTTAATCTTTCACAATAATAAAACAACTAGAGAAATATGCCATTTTCTCTTTAAAATATTTCAGAATAACCTCGAAGGAAAATATTGAATAATTTCAAAATGCACAACACGCACGTCTTAAAATACGTATACAAAAAATCGAATATTCTCAGATGAATTAATTTTCATCTAAAAATATTCTAATTTTCCATGCTTGATATACAAGTTCTTCTTGATAGCAAAACCATTCTTGGTTAAAAGATTGATTTACAGAAAATTAAATTTTATATTATAATGTAGATTATAATATAAACAATTCTATTATATTAAATTGTAGATGGTTTTTAGGTTTAATTATTCTTACTTTTAATAATTAATTGAAACCTACTGCTTTTTTCTTAATCTTATTGGATTTTTTGCTATTAATAATACAATTTTACGATATAAATTTAATAATATTAATTTAGTGACATTACCCGACAATCTATTCAGATGCAAAAACTATATTTTAAAAGAACTTATATAATAATTAAATTACTTTGTTTTTATTATAATTGCAGTTTCATTATATACAATTTTATTGGATTATAATTGTACTGTATTGTATAATATGGAAAAGGCCTAATTTAATGACTGGAGCAGATGTTCTATGCTGCATACTCAAATGCTTTTAAACTCTTTTCAAGATAGATGAGAAGTGTTGAACTATTATGAATTGCATAAATATTGTTACAATACTGAGTTCTCTAAATGATATTATCTGATTACCTATTCACATTCTGTCATGCATTGGAAAAGCATTTATATTATAATTAACTTACTATGTTTTAATTATAATTATAATTTGTAATATTTTAAATGCAATTGTTAACAGTAATTGCAAGTTTAATTGTAATGGGTTATTTTATTATATTGCAACTGTTTTGTATTGTATTCTATAAAATTGATTGAGTATAATTTAAAAGAAATCCTTCTATAGTTATTTGCTTTCTTTAAATATTCGGAATAGGTCTCAAGGTAAATGTTCTATACTGCGCATTCAAAATCTTTTTAGTACTTACCAACATGGTTGAAAAGTCATAATGAATGCGGTTTGTCTGTCTGCTGCCATATGAATTTTCAAACTTAACTAATATTCGCTTTATTATATAAATTGCGTAGTTTCTATAGATTATATATAGAACTGCACGGAAGATTTGACATAATATCGGATATGGAAATCAATTTCTGAAAATGGATTTTTTTTTTTTTTTTTAGCGTTTTTCAAATTGTTTATAATACATCTTATTTCCCTGTGTAACAAAAAATTCCTAATAATATCATATGTAGTAAAGTGCTTCATAATATATGCCTGATGCATGATTTTTCGTTCTTGTTAAATAAATTATGCAGATTGTATATTACGTTTCCTTTTAAAAACTTTTATTTACAATCAATGTTTTTAATGATAATATTGTATAAGAAATTCGCATTTCTATATAATATGGTTTCGATACTTTTGAAATGAATTTCATACTTTCGAAATTATTAATTTTCAAGAAAAGCTAATAATTATGCGACACAAAAAATAATCACAGTAATATATTTAATCCTGAGATTAATATATATTTGTATTAAAGTTTGTGACATAATTCCAAAATTTGTCCAACATCACATTTATTTTCTTGAAAGAAGACTTCTTTCCCCCCATTTCTCCGAATAGTTTTTGGTTCTAGGTTATTCTTTTAGGTTATTCAAGATTTTATGCCGTTATATAACGGTTAATGGTTTCTTTTAACACTATAAATTTTAGCCCTACATATTCCTTAAGTCATAGGTACCTACAATGTCTTTATTTTTACTTTATCTGAATATTGAATAAAAAATACAAGATATTTCTATACTCAATGAAAAAAATATAAATATTAATTTTGTTTAAAAGGACTGTAATGCAATAAGATTCTGTCACAAACAAGTTACAAATCATCAAAAATGAAAACGTCACAAATTCTTAACAGTTCCCAAAGCAGTTGAAAACATTTTATAGTTTCGTATTAATATGTATCACCGGCTGGTCGTCTGTTCGCAATAGAATCGTACACGGGTCAGGTTGAAACCGACTCATACCAAAAATGTCTGCATAAAGTCAACCGGATCACGACCCAAACGCGAAAAATTCAATGCCGAAACCTAAGTGAAAAAAAATTAATCCATAGTCTAATACAATTTTGGAGAAAGTTTCTACAATTATATCTATAATGAATTTTATCTTTTTTGTAAAAAATGAACACAAATACATTAATAATAGTCAAATATATTTTCTTTTTCATTTGAAAATATTCAGGACTTTCTTTTGAAAAATAGGTTCAACCCGAAATCGATCCGAAAGAGACAAAATCTAATGACCGGATCACAAAACATTTAACCCTTTGAGGGGTACCGATATATATTATATACCATCTACGATTAATAAAGTTTTACACCAAAAAAAATTTTATTACATTTTACTTTTCTAACTTTGGTGGGAAAAAGCCGTAATATTGCTTTTACTTATTTTGAAATAGAATTTTTCAAAGATTCCGGTGTGAGTTCAACATTACAGGAACACAATCACTTGCCCCTCAAGGTGTTAAAGCCATCCTGAACCGATCGCGACCTGTGACGAGTAAAGAAATATTATGCAGTTCCGCTGTAACATTTGATATTCATGAAACTGATATATCTTTTCGATTTAAACTACAGCATGTTCCTTACTGAAAATTAAGTGCATAGCATTTATAATTATTTTAAAGGGGCGCTCAAAAGAGATCCCTTATATTATTATCTATGGTACGTAATTATTTGAAACATATTTTATTTATATTAAACGGCTTCAAGCATTACAAAATTGATGTGCATTATTTATATTCACAACAACTTGTTTTCTACAGAAAATTTATATGCGTACCATTTATTTTTCATTTACAGGGAAACTGGAAGACTTGGACTTCATTAGTGTTTACAAGAAGTAATTGTTTGAAGCTTGAAGTTGTATGAAGTTGTATGTTGCGTTTAATGAAATTGATATACCTTCTTATAATACTCGATAAAATATTCCGTACGGAAAAGAAGCACTTAATATTTAGGGATCTTTTAAAAGATCACACAAGAGCATTCAGATACATTATTGCATATGAATCATAATTTCAGGAAGTGAGCTTTTAATTCTTTTGAGAATTTTTTTTTAATTGGGCTAATTTTATCGTACTATATGGTATGACCGATAATAACTAAATTCATACTCTGAGTTAAACAAAAAACATGTGGGTACATTACCAGTTGTGGAGGTAATTTCCAAAGATAAGTTTTAATTTTAATTATTTAATTGGCAGTTGAACTGCATTTTAGTTCACTATGTTGAATGTTCATAATTCTATAGATAATCTACAGTCGTATAGAGAGTACTGTATGAAAAACAGAGAATTCCTTACAGTTTTGTATCTGAAACATTACAGTCTAATTGCTAAAAATAGGTTTCCAACAATGTTGAATTATCCTCATTGTTTATTTAAAATTTACATACTGCAAAAAAGGATTGAGAGAAATTAAAAAATATTTTTGATTTTACAAAATCTTAGAAAAATAGTTTGTTTCAGATATTCTCAGTTAAATACACTATTTGTTTTTACAAAACTACGATTTTTGGAATCTGAGGAAACAACACAGAAGCGTCAGAAAAATTAAATTTCTTGACACATAACACGTTGCGGAAATTATATGAAATAATTTTTCTTTAGAAAATATTATTTTGTAAATTGGATATTTTTAATGAATTTTTCTGCAGTTTCGTAACAAAACTACTTTTTCTAATTATAAAAATATACTCATGCGGAAAGTGTAGCAGGTATTACAAATTAATAACTTCTTTCTGTCGTACGAAATATAATAACCGAGAAGTTTTCTGTTATAAAATGCAATTAACTTCGACTTTACTGAACTTATCAAAGAAAGAAAAATCAGATTTTTCTAATATTGTGAAGGTGATGCTTTATTTCGCTTAGTTTGACTGGTTTTCAGAAAAACATAGAAAATGTTTTCAGATTTTTTTTTTCTCTTTTAATTGATTCTCGCTGAACCTAAGAAGTAGTTTTCAAGAATCTCTTATAATCCTTTTTGGAACTAAAAAGCTTAAAAAGAACTAGTATCTAATCACTAATATTTCTTTTCTTTTATATTTTCAGTTATATCCGTATTTTGAGTTGATACTTGAGTTATTCCGTTATATCCTGAACAGGAGCTCACATTTTAGCTTACCATTTGTCTGGAGTGTTTATTCATCATAGATTCAAGCATCGGGTTTGAGGTTTTTGAGGGGTTTTACGGATTAAATAGGTCGCAAAAGCTCTGGTCTTTTAACCCCTTGCTTTTTTCACTTGTACGAAGTACGTTAAATCAATTTCATTTGTTGCTGTCGGTATTATGTATGTACTTATTCTACATTTAATGCCACAATAATCGCAGAAAAAGCGTTAGTTGTGCACTAAATTCTAGATTGAGAATACTGTTCTTTTTATTCTGAAGTGTCTGAAATCCCGCGTTTATCTCACATGTTTTGCAGAACTTACCGAATTTTTATCTTTTAGTGCTTTACTTTTGGCATCCCTGATCGCCTGATATTTTTTTTTTTTTTTTTTTTTTTTTTTTTTTTTTTAAGCAGAAGATAGAAGTGTAAGTAAAAGTAATTGTAGTAGCTCATATTGTAAATATTTGCAAAATAATGAAGTTTTTTACATGCAGAAAAGTGTCCATAATTTTTTTCTTACGTTTTCATCTAGGAAAAAAAAAACATAAAAGATAGAACTGTTAATTTTTTGTAAATGCTGTTTTTTAACCTAGTTAAAAATTTTAATCTTAAACACATTTCCCTACTTATAATTGAAAAAATATATATCAATAAAAAATTTTAAAACGTTAAAAATAAATAAATAAGATGTAATTAAACTAACCATCTGAAGCTATGTGCATTAGGAAGCAAAATGATTTGTCAGTAACGAAAAAATTGAAAAAATGTTTGGATGAAATTTGGATTAAAAATAAACAAATAAGATGTGCTTAAACGAATCATCTGAAGCAATGTCTAGTATGAAGCAAAATGGATCTGTCAGTAACGATTAATTATTTAAAATTTACAGCAAATTGTCCTATCATTTTCCGCTTTTTATATCTAACTTTTATTTAACCGTAATTTTAATCGATTGTGACCAGTGAGACCGCTTCATAATTCGGCCAAATCTAACTCTATCTCCAATAAATACTTTTTCATTCAAAACATTTTCTCTGATTTTTCAAAAATAAATTATAAAACTTTATTATTTGAGATTATGATTGATATCTTTCCCAGAAAAATCTTCTTTGGTGTCGTTGGTGAGCAATTTAAAAAATACTTTAAATGTAAAAAATATGATCTATTAAGATTTGTGCAATCATTAAATAAAATTTGTAAAGGTATCGTAAATTAAAATTAATAAACTAAATACGCCATCGTATGTTTATTTTCGTAATATCTATTCTCAAATCGTTTCTTTAAAATATTATTTTCAGTTTTTTCTAGGATTTCAAAATGTATAAATACATATAGCCTTAAATAAAAATATGAAAATTTTGAAAATTTTCCACTTAATATCTTACAAAAACAAGGGAGCAGAACAACTTTAATCGGAAAAGAAATTCATTAGAATATCTTTGTTTTGTACAAAAAATAATACATTTAGAATATGATAAAGTATCTGAATCTCCTTCGTAATTGTATTGCAGCTAATCAATGGGTTTATCTAACATGATACTTAAAAGTAGTGTCGAAGAGTAAAGGGAACATAAAATTCTTCGAAACATTTTAGCAAAAAAAGTTTATTACAGTATTTAAAAAAATATTAAATTATGGAGAAGAGTGGGTTGATTACTTATAGCGTTAAAATTTTCGGCAAACTGTCGTGTAATCTGACAGTTGCGTTGCCAAATTCGACAGACAAATTCAGAAGGATTATGTAAGCATCTTGAGGATGAAAAATTACTATAGAACATGGGGTGGCAAACTACGCATTTTATCAAATACATTGGATGTTGTACCGTAACTTAATTTGAGTTGAAAGTATTAACTTTCAGAAAACTGAAGTATAATATTTTAGTAAAACTTTTAATAGAAATTTGTTGTAAATATGATAACATCAGTTCATACGGTTTCATCGATTGCTTGAAAATCGTACATAAAACAAGGTATGTATCTTTGTATTTTTATTACAATGTTTTCATTTTTCTCAACATTATTACCCTCAACCCAAGTTCAGTTATGATTAAACACCCTGTATTTATGACCCCACGTTCTATGGCATTCTTTCATCCTTTTGATACCTGCTATTACCCCTCTGAATTTGTCGGTCGAATGCAGCAACAGCCTGTGGAAAACTGTTACAGAATCGTAAATTATCTCTATCTGACCAATGAGAATGCTTCAAATTAATTGTTTAGTAAAAAGGTTTTTATAAAAACGGTCGAATGCCTGGATAGTTTTCTGAATTTCTTAACAGTTTATCTACACGACGCTTTAATAATAGTTAAGGCGAATACCAAAATCATATTTCTCTTTTAGTTAAAATCAACAATCTTTGTGAAACAAATAATTCACATTCCTTATTCTATAAATGTTAAATATTTTCTAAAAATTTCACAAAGATAAATATAACACAATTCTCTGAGAAAAAGAAAATTCCATCCACAAATATAAATCTCCCGAAAAATATCATCATGGGTTCATTATTTAACACCGCTGTGATCATTAATTTTCAGTTACAATTTGCATTTTAGATGACTCGTAAATCTTCAATATGAATTACTAAGAAACAAATCTTTTACATAAAATCAGAAAATAACGTAAACATATTAATAAATATCAAGGACATTTTTGTCTAAAGAAGTATAAGAAATGTTTAGTCAAATTAAATGTGCGTAACAAAACACAAAAAATAGTAAAAAAAAATGGCAAAATGTGATATTTTCTTTTGATATTATTAATTTATAATAAAAAACTAGACAATATCAAGACATAAATACATCCGTTTACACCTAATGTCAAAGCAAATAAACTGAACATTAACACAAAGAAAGAAAACGTAAATTGGGTGGGTGTAGTTTATTTAAATATTTATTCATGTTTGTTGTTCAATGTACTTTATATAAGGATATTTTTACAAGAAGAATCAAGTGTGTCTATTTATTCAATTTATGTAATGGATGACTATTGATGTATAACTGATCTTTTACATGACGCATAATAGTTAATTCCGAAAGACAAATGAAGATAATACTTGAGTCACAGTGCAATACTATAAGCAGATAAAGCAACTTTTAAAGCAATAGAACTTTTTAACAGATTGTAGACTAGTTTTGGTAGAATACCGTCATCAGTGCAAGTATAATGGAATTTCGCACATAGATATAGTGGTTACGCGGATTCTAGTGGTAGGTTTATTGACCAATAGAATTGCAGAAAGTTACAAGAACATAGGAAATTTTATTTGGAAATGAACTGGTAAAGCAGGAAAAATGCTTATAGAAAATAGGAAAAAAGGGCTTTATATAATATTTCTAACAATCTGACGACGAGGAAATAGAGAAGTCAAAATTAAGAATATGTTTATGATTTTTCCAAGTATGAAGTTCTCCAAGAAAGTTGGGTTAAAGTTTAGAAGTGGGATTAGAGATAAGTTTAATTAAAGTCAAAGGTGTGGTTCATCTTCCGGCAGTGTTTTGCTACAGCTGATTTGAAGAAGAAACTAAAAAATAAATAATAGCTAAATATTGGCAAGAGATGAACCCTGTTTTTGACTTTAACGCAGATAAAGTTATCTCTAAACCCACTTCTATGCTAGAATTTACTTTCTAGAAGCATTTCATATCTATAAAAATCATAAAAATATTGTTAATCGAGACTGCTAATTCTCCATTGTCAGCCTGATGAGAATATTATATAAAAAAGCTCATTTTTTTATTTCTAATAGTGTTTTTCCACATAGTTCCCTTCCCTACACAAGTTTCTATTGGAAGTTCTCTGTCAGTTGCTGTAATTCAATTGGCCAATAAACCTATCCCTCGAATCCTCTTCTCATTTACATATATTGGCGAAATTCCACCATTCTTTGTATTGTTAGCGGTATTCTGCATTCTACCGAAACTAGTCTTCAATTAGTTAAAAGGCCTGGTGCTTTAAACGTTTTTTTATCTACCCTTCCGTATACAGCAGAAATAATAAAAATTTGTGAGAAATCGGGAAAGGGTTCGAACTTCTAGGACTATATAAAAGTCAGAAGAGCGTGAATTCGAATTTAAGATTTGTGTAAGAGGGGTATAGTATCTACCGTTTTAGAAATTTAATTACTACTTTAGACCACTGGGGGTAAAAATGACTTTTGTAGTGATTCTGTATTAAATTAACACTCATTTAAATCCCCTTTTAAGAAACATAAATCAAAATCATTTAATAATCTATAAAATGTATAACATATTATTGTATAAATTGCAATATCAGTGCGCTTCCGAAATAGGTTCGTCCGGTGAAATTCAGAAGTGAGCCAGCATATAAATGTGAAACAAATAAAATAAAAATTAAATACACGTTATTTATGTCAAAAATATATTCCAAGTATTAACAAGAAAGAACACTCAAGCGTCAAGCATAGATTATGAAACACTTCCCAGCACATTCAGAATAATATAACAAAACTTCATAGTTTAATAAGTTAGAAAATTGTCTATATCAACCACATGAAAACTCATAACACAGTTGAAAACCCAATTTCAGCTGTTCCTATCTACAATCGGAAAATTATCCGAATACTTTGAGCAGCACTGTATATGATTAAATGAGACAAATTTAAAAGCGCAACCGAAATTTAAAACGCACTTCAGCAATTATTACTCAAAGACAGTATTGTAATCGATTTCTTTTGTGTGTCCCTGTAAATGAACGGCAAATGCTATGAATACCCTATTCTGTCGTAATCATCTTGTAGTGAAATTCAGTTATTTATATCAGTTTCAATGCATTTGAAACAGCGTGATGTCATTAAAATACCATGCAAACAGTTTTTCCCCATATACCATAATGTAATAGAATTCTTTTGGGTAGGCCTGTAAATGAAATATTAATCCAAGTTACTTCTTATGCAATACCAAATATGATTAGGTGACCCTAAATATGAATTGTCAATTGCATGAAAATCAGAGTATATTTACGGGAGTTAGAGTGTGGACAAAAGAACAGACGGCCATACGGACAGACAAACGAATGCATAAACACTTTTCAACTTTGTTGGAAAGTATTAAAAATGGAAGAAATCCGACGTAAAATTAAACAAGATAGATTTGAGAAGACCAGGGGCACAACACGTTATTGAAAAAAAAATAGCCTTCTTTGAAGAAGCATTTAATAACCAAAAAAGGAAATACAAGGGCATTCAGATATAAATTATAATAGAAGTGGGTTCCTTTATCCCAATGATTCAACATCTAAAATTCTGCAGCGAGTCGGCCTATAAGTGTATAACAAATAAAAGATAAATTAAAAATATGTTTAATAATCTTTTTATTATACGTTATATATTTAATATATATAACGTTATTATATATGTTAATAACGTTTATAATATTTAAATAACGTTTTTCCTAAGCATGTTAAATAGATTTTATCCATATTTAAGCAGATATTCAACTAAGATAAATACAGGATGTTTTAAAATATTAATGAACATTTTTAAAATTCATAAATAAGTAAACATTGGGAGTTATTGAAGTTATTCTTTCTGAAGATTGATGTGTGAAGTTGGATGTTTCTGTAATCGCATTCTTGTTTTAGTTTAACCCGTAACTAAAGACATGAATTTCCTTACGTGGTCAGAGACATAGAGTCAAAATGATTCCAATGTTATTTTTCTTTTTTGTCTTTTGTAAACAACATTGGAATTTATTTTGGAAAGGCAATATAGTCTGAATTGGGATCCAAAATATTAAAAATAATTATATTAAAACTGTTAAATGTTATAATATTAATTGTTGAAAATATAATATAAGAAAAACCTAAACAACCTTTTAATGAGTACTTTTTTCGTTTAGATATCATGGGATGACACTAATGTTAATAATTGTTAGAATTAAACAAACAAAAATGAAGAATACAATATTTAAAAATATTACCTTAAGAATATTTCTTTACTATTTTTGCTTTTTACATCATTCAAATGCAGCTGAGGAATACGGTTACGAAACATTGTCCGCATACTGCATGTTTATCAGAATGGCATAGAGTAGATGTTTTCCTTTTTAACTTTTTGGGGTTAATGGTATAGTGTTTTGTAGTAGGTAATTTCCAACTGCTATCTGCTTGTACTTTTTCCTCTTAGTCCAAGAACTGATCAACATTTTAGGGAAGGTATTTGAGGCACCCTGAAAATTTGTGCAACACTTCTTTTGTAATGGCTGAATACAAAATCGAATGTCTGGCTGAAGGATCGTGGCCCCAAAACTGTGCCAGACACGTGTCAAGTGCCACTTTTTGACTACCGAAAAAAAGTATTTGAGGCACGCTGATTTTGAGGCAGAATAATATTTATGCTTAGAAAAAAGTATTTTGAAAATGACAGACACTTTAATCGGCCCAAAATCTGTGCCAGACACGTGTCAAGTGCCATTTTGCCAAAAATGGCTCAAATACCTTTTTTGGGTAGTCAAAAAATGGCACTTGGCACGTGTCTGGCACAGTTTTGGGGCCGACTAAAGTGTCTGTTATTTTCAAAATATTTTTTTCTAAGTATAAATATTATTTTGTCTCAATCTCAGCGTGCCTCAAATGCCTTTTTTGGGTAGTCAAAAATGGCACTTGACACGTGTCTGGCACAGTTTTTGGTCCACGATCTTTCAGCCAGACATTCAATTTTGTATTCGGCCATTACAAAAGAAGTGTTGCACAAATTTTCAGGGTGCCTCAAATACCTACTCAAAAATGTTCAACAGCTCTCCTACTATCTTCTTTATCAAGTATATACGCAATTGAAAATCTCACTTCCTGTCGAAGACGGGGTTTTGTTAACCTCCTTTCTAACTCTTTACTGGCAAGATGCTTTGCGAGGTTCTTTATAAAATCTAGCCTTGACTCTTTTCTATAGTCTCGTATGGCCTGGTAAATAATAAATGTGTTAACTGCACTTATATCCCTAAGGCGAAAAAATATAGCCATTGGCCACCTTCTGGTTCTTCGACCTGTAAAATATATGACACATTTTTCATACAAGGTATAAACACCAGATTTGGTATTATTATAAAAAGCGATAATTTCCGGCTTATTGATGCCTGTATCTTGGGATTTTGATGAGTTCATAGACATACAGCTCTAGCAGTACAGCTTTGACTTTTTTTGGAACATATGATACCAAGATTAAATCCTTCGAAAAGCCATAAATTGAACCCCCGACTATTCTGCTTCTGTTTGGAAGGAATTCTTTAGGTATTTCTGTCTTTTTTTCAACGTTCCAACATAGGTTAAGTTTTTTCCTTCAAAACTTTTAGAAGCTCATCTGATGAAAACCATTTGTCTGATGTTATATTCCTGTTTGGGCCTTCAATACAAGCAGACAAGCGCATAACTGCCTGTGTTGGTTTTTGCAACATTTTATCTTCTTCTGAAAGTGCCATACAATCAGAGTTTTTACCACAATATATATAGCCACTGAAGAAGTAATTGTTTCTGGTATCAGTTAAAGCTGTTATTTTCAATCCATGTTTACATGGCTTATTAGGCATGTACATCTTGAATTTACTCCTTCCTCTAAAACTAACAAGCATCTCATCGATACATGCTAAAGTGCCAATACTGTAAACTGACTGAGAGTTTGGGATTAATTTTTCGAAAATCTCTGATATTAATGCCACTGGATTTTCACATAATCGTTTTTCTCTCGTATTTGGGTCATCAAATGTCAAGCATTGGAGTAGAACTGCAAAGCGTTTCACGTTCATGATACACCAGAAAATGTCTCAACGAGTGCCATCTGTTGCAAAACAGTGAACTTAGATCCTCATGTTTGATTTAAAAGCAGCTGTGTAAAACAGTAGACCCATAAATCTGCGTAATTCACTATATCCAAATCACGCAAATCTGACTTCTCTTGATTTTCATAGTTTTGCCTAATTGCAGCAAGTTTAAGATTTGTATATTTCACAATCATATGCAATATGTCGGTCGAGAAATTGTAGGTCCAGGCTTCATTTTCAGTCAACGATATCCGTTGAAAATTGGGACGGATTCTGGGCAGCTTCAAAACAATATTGTGCTGAGGAGTCCGGGAATGCGAACTCACTAACGGCTTCTTAGACCACTTGAATCTATTTTCCCCTTTCCCATAGAAATAATTTTCCATGTCAACCATGTCGTCTTCCTCT
The DNA here is from genome assembly GCA_963932465.1 of Maratus speciosus. NCBI lineage: Eukaryota > Metazoa > Arthropoda > Arachnida > Araneae > Salticidae > Maratus > Maratus speciosus. Next base: position 103,577,540 of record OZ010795.1, on the reverse strand, counting down.
TCTGAATTTACGTCCGAATTTTCTTCACTTTCTTGTTCGCTTTCTTCTTCATGATCGCTTATGTATCGTTATGTATGATCGTTTCTGTATCGCTAATATGAGAGTCATCTTCCGACACTTCGCATTCTTCAAACCACTGCATTACAGTTTTTTTCAAAATCTGGATCACATGGCCGAATATTTTTCCTGGAAGGTCCTGGTTGAGTATTATCCATTTCCTTTTTAACAACAATATATTATTCTAGACAAAGGAAGCGAATTGCAATGCTAAATACGTAGAAATCTACGGGTGCGTTATATATTTTTTCAGTCACAGTTTCAGAGGCGTGGAGTCAATCAGACTCCATAAATAGGAATGAAAACTTTGAAAATGAATAACTGGGATATAGGCGTGTGTTCAAACTTGGACTTCTGCTAACATACTGTTAAAATATCTACTTGAAGGTACTGAAGAGATGATTGTATTCAAGGACAAAAAACCACGTGATAATCAGAGCCAATGCACAACGCGCAGTCTTCTTGACTCCCGTCTCCAGTTACGGGTTAAAATATCACTGACAGATGGCTATATGCTGTCTTAGAAAGATTAAACTGTTTCAGTTTGCCTAGCTGTTGAAACACCAAACAAAAACTTTGCGTTTAGAAATTACAAGGTTATTTCACATAGCATTACAGTTATACAGAGAATCTACAGTTATGGCCATTGGAGCGCCATCTATTGGTGATATTTGAAATGAAAATAACGAAATGTCATAAAAATTTACACGTTACGACGTATATGACACATGAGATATATACGTAGATTATTTTAAACAACATTGCAATTATAGACATTGAAGCGCCACCTATCGGTGCTATTTGGAATGAAAACAACGAAACGTCATGAAAACGTTAAATCCATATTTAATGATCTTTTATCAAAATAAAGTATTAGGAATAGAGTTTGTAGAATAAATATAAAAAGAAAAATTTTAAATTAAAAAATATACATTAAACATAATCACTCGACCCATGTATAAAATCTGCCACCTCCGAAAAGCGAACACATTGGGAATGCTAAATTTGCCAATTATTAGGCGATATTCTTTATTTAGATATAAAAACATACAAAAAGTGTTCTCAAAATAGCGGTGCTCGCTATTTGAGAATTACAGAGGTTTCACTGCATTAAGAAAATTAGAAAGCAATAATCGTACATTTTCTTCTGAGAAAGTTATTTCCGTCCCTTCATTCACCTTCCCGCACTCCCTAAAAAATCCTTACTTTTGACATAAATTTTCGATTTGAGTGATTATTTAACATATATCTCAAATATATTAAGCGAATAATAATTTTGTCAAAACTTTCTTTCAATGGCATCGAAAAATCAAGATTCTTCCTTAATGCCTTGGTTTGGTATACCACCATAATGATTCTCGGAGATAATTTATCAAGTTTATGGATGCAGTAAATGAAAATCATTTTTAAAAGTAGAAAATCAACTTGCCCTAGAATGTCATATTTTCGTTTTCTAAAACTTATTTTAAAAGAAAACTTCTTATTTGCGGTGGCAACTAAGTGAAGAATCTTTTTAAAATTTAACATACGATCTGAAGATAATTTAAAATGAATTTAACCCTTAATCGGAAACGAGAAAATCTCGTGCACAAACAGAAACGTGCCGTCTGTGAGACTGCTAAAATTTAAAAGCTGCTATATAATTCTAAAAAGAAAATAACTCTTAATAATTTACCAAATAGTGAACTTAAACATTTAATTAAGATAAAACACTCATACTACAATATATATTAAAACACACATATACACATAAATAACACCTGCATTCAACAGTTAAAGGTATATATAAATATTATACAGACATACACACAATAAATACAATAAACCCAACTGGAGTGAAAAATTAGCCAGAGACAGGAATCGAACCCGGGACCACAGTATACAAGACTGCTTAAACATTAAACATTTGATGTTTAATAGTAATGCATTAACAGGACCAATTTATAACTATAACAGCAGAAAAATAAGTTTTGAATGTCGGAGACACAAAATATTTTAAAATTACATATTATTGTTCAAATATTACATTTTATATTCATAATAATTAAATACATGCAAATATTTTTATGTATTTCAGTATAATTTGAATTTAGAAAAAAAATATTAAGCAGCAAAATTAACAAAACATTTAATAGTAAATATTTGAGCATGTTCTAAAATCTGCATTTTTTATGCATTTCCTGACACTGTTGAGTCACTTTTGTGTTCAGAATTTATATATTCATGATTTGTAATACTTTCAACTTCGCTTATGTCACTTTTAACTTTACTAAACCATCGCAAAATAGTTTCTTCATAGTCTTTATCACCATAGCGTACCAGCTTTGACGACGCCGCCATTTCAATATCCCTGAGCAAAAAATTACATAAACGGAAACACAAAGTCTAACAGGCTGCGTTGAAAATAAAATAGTTTTTATTTCAATAACGAAAAATGCGCAAGTGTTGCAAATGGGTGGGGAGGCAGATGACCAATAGCGTAAAGATCAGATTGTGTGATAAGATTGAGGATGCTTTATTTTTGATTAAAAGGTAGATCTACCAAGGCAAGGCAAGTGTAAAGGGGCAACCATCTTACAGACGGTATGTTTCCAGTTAAGTGCTAAAAATATTGAGATCAATCAGAAAGTCCTAAAAGATCTTTACCTCGAAAGAGAATTAAAGGAAATTATTTATATTTTAGTATAGAATTAAATACTAACCTAGATAACTAATTATAAATATTGGAAGTATGTCGAACTATCTGAATATATTAAACTATTAATGTAAAGATCACATTATAAGTGACGATTTCAGGGAAATTCCCATGAATATTGAATAAAGATATTTTTCCAACTTGAAATTCATTTTAACACATCCAAAAACATTTCGTTTTCGACTTTTTAAGAAAATGAGACTTACAATCACTACCAATTTAAAAGCTGCATTATCATTAATATCATTGTCACTTGTTGAAACGGTTTTGGCGTAGTTTTGGGAATAAGGAGTCAAGATTAGTTGGCAAATGTTAAAGAACATGAGAGTTCAAATGCTGTAAACCACAACGTAACTTCTTAAAATATAATTCCACTCGAAAATGTATTTATTAATTTTGTATTGATACTGTTTTTGGCATCATTAAATTAATCGGAAGATATCACCCTAAATCAGGCGTGTTGAATACTTGGAACTGTGGTTAAAAAAGAATTTATAAGTATTCAAAATGATGAAGTTTAAAATATAACCGGTTCCAGAGTGGCTGATTACTGACGGATAAAACTTCCACCAGTAAATGTTAACAGAAATTTCCACCTTATTTAAATGCCTTATTAATGAAAATAAATTGGCATAATTAACGTAAAAATTTTATTATTTTTTACTGGCGGTAGTCAGGACCTGAGGTTCTACGGTATAGTAACAACATGAACAACCCTTCTGTCAATGTTAATGAAAGAGGTTATCGAAGGAGAAGAATTCCATCAGAATTTACAAATAGTAGTTTTACATGAATAAGGCGTTTAAGTAAAGCGAACATTTCTATTCATATTTACTAAGTCTGGTGTAATAAACAGCAGCCGCCATCTTGTGACTATATACCCACCAACTCAACTTAAACCTAATAGACAATGCACTAAGGTAAAGTGTGCTAATTTCGTTCTCTTTCCTAATTTCGTCCTCCATTACTTCTCCACTTCCCCGAAAGTGGTGCCACTTACCACGCAAGGCACAAGGAACGGAAAGTAAAAGGACACAATAATGAAAGTTTCGTTGTTAAGAACCATACATGTATTATAGATGCCGGATTTTCTATTTTTAGAAGACCTGAGTTGTTATTATGTAATATGTAGAACGTTATTTACTGTACTATATGTAGTTATTTCTTATTCATTGCAGGTATTCTACGTAGGTAAGATGCTAATAGTGGCATATAGTGCGTTTTACGACGTTCAGTTATCTTAGAAGAACTGAAGCTCCGTCATATTGGGAAGTAGCGTGGTTCAAATTTCATCTCCCTTGGAGTTCTTATTTTCATCCCGGTGACGAAATTAAGAACGCTTTTTTATGCAGTTATTTCAAAATGAAAATGAAGTTTAAAACCTCTTCAGACCCCAGGGTTTATTATTATATTTTTTTGTACTTCAGTTATGAATTTATATTAACAAACTAAGAAGGATTGAAAAGCGAAAAAAATTAAAATGTATTTTTAGCACATAAAATTCGATGATACACGGGGACTCAATAAATGCATTTTTTGACAATTTGTCAACATGCTTTATTTTACTTTTTTTTTTTTTTTTGCATTGCATTGCATTGCATTGGAAAATCAACGCAAAACATCAACTAATTATACATTTCATAATTTTTTATTTCAAATTGACTCTACAAATGGTATCTTAACGTACTGAAAAACTATTTACGTTTCGTTTTTGTACATTTCGTGCATTTTTGCTGCAAGCCATTTTTATATTACATGTATCTCGCAAAAAAAACGAGTGTAAGAAACAAATTGCTATTTTGTTTAGTTCTGCTATCTGTAAGGCTCCATAAACACCAATTTCCCTTTTTTTTACAATATTTATATACGTGAAAAAAAATTGTAAAGATGTGTATCCTATAGGATACATCGGGTCTGAGGAGGTTAATATAAAATAAAATAATAAGTGTAATAAAATAAAGAAAAAGAAAATTAAAAATGTCTAAACTAAAATTCAAAATGAAAATAATCTTTTACTTAAAAAAAAATCCCTGCCAGCCCGGCCTACAGGCGAAGGTAGATTTCGAAGTTAAGTATTTCTGGTTTTATCAGAATCATGTTAAGGCGGTATTTTAAAAAAAATTTCATGCTCAACAACTCGAAATTTTCTGGCACATTTTAAGATTCATTAAAAAAAAAAAAAAAAAAAAAAAAAAAAAACTTACTGACGTGATTTTTGAAAATATTTATAAGCGACATGTATTTTTATTTTTCTTTCAATTAATTGAAACTTGATTAATAAACAATAATTTTTCCAGTAGGGCAATATTTTTCGTTTCTAACGCAATCGCTTCGGGAAATTCTGTTTAAAATGCCCACTTTGACATAATTTTTTGAAATATATTCTGCCTTATCAAAAAACCGATCATTACGGTACATTATATCGTTTCTGAAGAAGCGAATCTATTAATTGGATGCGTTTAAGAGCAAAAATGAATTAAAAAAAGAGTAAGAAAATAAGCAGTTTGGATTTGTATACACCCTTAATAAGATGATTTTTTTCTTCAACGGCTATGTATTTTTAATTTTTTTTTGCTGTGAGAATTGATCCTATTAAAAACTTGTCTGTATAAATGTTGAAGACAATATTAACAAGATATATGATAAATTCATGGGGATTTTATATCTTGTGAATTGACGGAGTTATGGAAATTTTCTTCTTCACCCCCCTTTTTTGTTTTTGTTTTTGATTTCGTTTTCGTTTTTAATTTTTTTTTCCGGTACGAATTGGTCCTATCAAAATCTTGTGAATATAAAAGTTGTAGATAATATTAAGGATATGTATAATAAAATTAATTAGATTTGATATCTGGAGAATTGACGAAGTTAGGAATTTTTTTCTCCCCAAAACCGTATTTTTTGCGCCCCTTGAGCCCATTTTTAATTTTATCAAAAATCTATGATACATAAATTTTTTGGTCCTATTTTTAGAAGTAATAAAAACTTTAAACTGATTTGGTATGCACAAAAATTAAGAAGTTAATGGGGTTTTTTCGGTTTTCACAAAACCCCTCCCTATTTCCATCCGCTTGGTCCGATTTTGCCCATTTACGAACCTGACCGAGATTTTATGCCCCTTGATTTTATTTATCAGTTTGTAAGAGATTTGTGCAGAATTGTGGAAGTTATCGTGTCCAGAAGAAAGTGATGTGTGTATATATATATATATATATATATATATACACACACACACACATATATATATATACACACACACACACACACACAGATATATATATAAAGTTTTTTACTGAGAGTGGTTTTGGGTTCTAGGGGTCATGATCGGTGTAGATCTGTAAAACTTTTTCAGAAATTCCAACGTAGGAACGTCGCCAATATGTAGTATTTCATACGAAATCAACCTAAAAATACTTTATAAAATACTTTTATTTTTATTAAAAGAATAAAAGTATTGTATCTCTTGATCGCTGCAAATGGGAATACAGAAGTAGTGGGATAAAGCCCAGATGAAGTTGGTTGTTGAAGCTGTATGCAGTAAGGTTGGTTGGTTGGTTGTATTTATGTCGGCCAATTATCTGCACGTGGGATATAGGCCCTAAAGGGGGGGGGTGCCTTCCGTGGAGGTCTTTCTAAGGGAACCTAACCCGTATTAACGCTTGGAGAACCAAGGCTCGAAGAAAACCACGAAAACTCCGAACGATTAGGCCGACGGGAGCGATTGGGATCGAACCCAGCACCTCCCGTCTACCAGCTTCGAGAGCAGAACCTCTCGGCCACTGGTGGGGCTGTATGCAGTAAGGAGATGGGCCATAAATCTGCCGGTAGACATTACATTTAACACGCCCATTCTCGTCTGAGACAAAATGGCAGGGACTAAGTTTTTGCGCTGTTGTATGAAGCGACACACGAAATTCTCTGTTCGAAAATTTCAATCATTATATCTCGCTTGCATTCAGGAGTTCACAGAACAAAATGACATACTGACATTTTCTTTACAAAATCATAATTAGAGAACATAAAATTCGACCCGACGAAAGTGTACAATGTTGAAGAAACTGACTTCATTATTTTCCGGCACAAAGCCCAATAAATTGTAGAAATTAAAGGAAAGAAAAACGTCCATAAAGTATCGTCTACACTGTTAAAACTTTCTGTAAAAACGAAACTCTGTAAATTTATACTAATTCTAGGTTATATGCATTCGATTGAGTTTCTCGGTATAAGACTCACTGTAAATTTACATTAGTTCTCGGTTAAACGCAGTCGATTGAGTTTCTCAGTCAAGAGTCTATGTAAATTTACACTAGTTCTCGGTTAAATGCATTCGATTGAGTTTCTCGGTCTTAGTTTTACAGACATTTCCCTTATCTTGTATCTACAGTTTAACTTCAAAAATCCGGCATCAAAACCATCTTTCCCTTCCTTTTTCTTTTATAAATTTAAGTTATGGGAGAAGAAAAATAGCAATTATTTATGAATTAAAAACTTCAAAATCAAAAGTAAAAAAGCCAAAAAAAAAAAAAAAAAAAGGAATATTTGACCTTTTCTTTTGTCAGAGGCGATTATTTTCTGAACAAATTTTCTCAGAGCTACACCGCTGCTTAGCAAAAGGAACAACTATGGGGACAACTTTGGCAAATACATAGCACAATATATGGTTATACGAATTTTCGGGAACAGCGACGTCAATGATGAGGAAGGATTACAGACTTTCAGATTTCCCGTGAAAAGACCTCAATTTATGAGCTGGTTGAACACGCAAAATCTTAAAATTGCATTAAGTGTCTAAAAGAGCGATATAGATGATTGGCTAAGTATTGAAGAAAATGCATCATGAACGGACAAGCGAGATTGCTGACGCTGTGCTAAATAGAATCGCCGACAATGCTAGTAGGAAATCAGAACGAGAATGAACAACCGGCTGAAGAAAAGGTGCCACTAGAAAAATGCATAAATTTTGACTGGAGAATTAATGTATGCTTTAGAGAAATAAGGCTGTATGCTTTAGAGAAATAAGGCTGTATTTCCAAAACAGACAGTTTTCATATATATATGTAGGATTTAAATTTAAACATACTTTATTTTCTTTATGACGTACATGATAAACAAATTAACTGATGCTCTGGTATTTTTATTATCCATAATTTGAAAGCACGAGTAATGAAAATTCACAGTCACGAGATCAAGGTTTGGACATATTCAAAAATTAGAAAAGAGTCAGTCTAAAAAATAATGTTGTGCATGAAGCAGCGGCTCATTAGATGCCAAGGAAGGTATTGTTAAGCCTAATCAAATTATTCGTAAGAAATATGTTGTAAGTTTTAAGTAAGAAAGGTGCTGTATTTAGAAAAGTATCAACGAAGTGATGTAAAGTTACCCTTATAGAATTGTATTAAAGTGTACGTATCGTGATTCAAACGTCTACTTATTTAAATTATCTATATATTAACATTTTACAAACAATAACTTCTACAAATTTGGGGGCTCGATGCCGGGATTTTAAGCGACTAGGAATAAATAGTAAAATATTAATCGAAGAGAAATTGTTGTCAATCGCCAGTGTCAAAAAATGGATTGTGAATGAACAAGGCAAGTGTGTAAAAACCGTAGTCATATTTATCCAAGTACAACTTTGAAAAACATGGTATCCTTAAATAAAGCTAAAAGAATTGATCTAATAGATCTCTGTGAGGAATGCGGAATTCAACCACCAGAAAAACCGACAATCCATGTCCTAATAAAGCTAATTAAAAACTGGGAAGATTACGATGAAGATTTTATAAAGGACCGCCTAGAAGTAATTGTGGCAGCTAGAAAAGCGGAATCGGAACTTGAAGAAAAGAAACTGAAAATGGAAATGGAAGAGAGAAAATGGAGAATAGAATTGGAAGAAAAAGATCGCGAAAGAGAATTTGAGATTAAGAAAATACAACTACAAGAAAATTCAAGACAGCACATCGATGTGGACACAAGGACAAATTCAGGTAAGCAATAGGAATTGCTTAGATTATTAACAAAATACGATAGTACAAATGATATTAGTTTATACTTGGCTATGTATGAAAGGCAAATGGCGCAAACGGGCATTGATAAAAAAGAATGGGTCAACTATTTAATTAACCTAATGCCATTAGATGTGATTAATATAATAACCAGGGAGAGTGAACCCGAAATGCAGGATTATGACTATATAAAACGTATTCTTTTAAAACGGTACAAACTATCGCCAGAAGAGTTTAGGCTGAAATTTTTCTCACTCAAAAAAAGAGCCATCGGCTAATTGGCGCGATTTCGCTTATGAGATCAAGGTATATTTTAAACAATGGATCGACGGCCTTGAAATAGATAGCTTTGAGGAATTATCGGAATTAATTGTAGTTAATCAAATTAGGCATAATTTACCTGCGGAAACAAAGACACATTTTGCAGAGGAATTGTTAATAATAAAAAAGATAGACGAATTAGTAAATAAATTAGATATTTACGAAACGGCACGAAGGGTTTGCAGTAAACAAGCTATAAGGAATATAAGTGGGAGTTTTGAGGATAAACGATCGAGAGTGGCTGACTACGCCAATTCGAAAAGGCGCCAAGTTGACAATAGGCACAATGTGAACCATGGAAGAAACGAGGCACATATAATATGTTATAATTGTGGCAGACCTGATCACGTGAGTAAGAATTGTACCATGGGAAGTAAAACACAACAAAATTATTCAAATTATAACCCGCAACGTAATCAAAATTGGCGAGAAACGAAATACCAAGATTGGAGCCAAAACACGCAAAGAAAAGTAGTTAATACGGGCACGTTAAATGGAAAGAAAGGAAGAATCCTGAATATTCAAGGAATAAAAACAAACATAATAATCGATACAGGGAGTGATATTTCAATCGCCAATTCAAGATATCATACGGCAATAAACGCGCCAAAGTTAACCAGCGACAGTATATCTATATCGGGCTTAGGTGGAGAAGAGATTAAACCAACGGGTTATTTCTTGCATAAAGTTTATGTAGATGGTATAGAAATACAAGATAAATTTTACGTAGTACAAGAAACTGACTATGATTTAATAATAGGTAGAAAAGCAGTCGAAGGCTTGACGTTAAAAGTAATGGAAGATGTTGTTAAAATAGTAAACGACAATTCAGTTCGAGTAGGATACATTAAAATTAATGATGTCCTTTCCAAAACAGATGAAGTAGCCGCATCAAGTATAGATAACCATAATCGAGCTTGGGAAGATATGGTTAATATCAACTACGTAAATGCCGAGGTGGATTTGACTCATATTACAAATTTAACTAACAGAGAAAAAATACGAGAATTTATAGAATCATACAAACCAAATAAAACAAAGGATACTGGGTTAAAAATGAAAATACTATTAGCGGATGAAAAACCTATCTGTGAACGACCAAGAAGGTTACCTCTAGTGGAACAGGAAATAATCAGTAAGCAAATACAACAGTGGTTGGAAGATGGGATCATTAGACGAAGTTATTCAGATTTTGCGGCCCCAGTAGTCCTGAGTAAGAAAAAAGATGGATCACACCGGTTATGTATTGATTATCGGAAAATATTAAAAGATCGCTATCCACTACCGTTAATTGAGGATGTGATCGACAAATTGCAGAAGGCAAAAGTATTTACGACATTAGATCTCAAAAACGGCTTTTTCCACGTCGAAATTGATGAAAACAGTCGTAAATATACAGCTTTTGTAACACATGAAGGAGAATACGAATTTTTACGTTGCCCATTCGGATTGTGCATATCAGGTAATCAATTTCAAAGATATGTAAACACAGTATTCCAAGATTTACTACGAGAAGGCACTATCATTGTATATATGGATGACTTTGTCATTCCCTCAGATGATGAAGAAGATGGAATAAAGAAGCTGAAACGAGTATTAGAAGTAGCATCAGCGTATGGTTTAGAAATTAACTTCAAAAAGTGCCAATTCCTTAAAAAGAAAATAGAGTTCTTGGGTTATATAATTGAAAATGGGACCATAAAACCGTCCGAAGCGAAAACAAAAGCTGTGCAAAATTTCCCTAAACCAACTACAACAAAACAATTACAATCCTTTTTAGGTTTAACAGGATACTTCAGAAAGTTTATCCCGAATTACGCCAAAATCGCCAAGCCTCTGAGTGATTTATTAAGGAAAACAAATTGTTTCAAATTTGAAAGAGAGCAGCTTGGAGCTTTCAATGAGTTAAAGAGAATACTATCAACAAAACCAGTTCTTCAATTATATAAACAAGGATCCACACTAGAACTCCATACTGACGCAAGCAGTCAAGGATTTGGCGCAGTTTTATTACAGAAAGAAGATGATGGAAAATTTCATCCATTACAATACATGAGCAAGAAAACTTCACCACAACAGGAGAAATATTCAAGTTATGAACTTGAAGTATTAGCCATAATAGAAGCTCTTAAGAAATTCAGAAATTACCTAATGGGAAATAAATTCAAGATAGTAACGGACTGCGCTGCGTTCCAGAAAACATTAAACAAAAGAGATTTAACACCTAAGGTAGCAAGATGGGCATTGCTCATCGAGGAATACAACTACGAGATAGAACATAGAGCAGCAACAAGAATGAAACATGTAGATGCATTAAGCCGAAACGTCCCGACAACACAATCAGTATTAGTGATAACAAGATCGCAAGGAGAAATAACGAAAAGAATCGCAATAGCGCAAAGGCTAGATGAATCTATACAATGCATCAAGTCGCTTATTAAAAATGGACCGTCCGATAATTACTTAGTAAAAGATGATGTATTATGCAGATTCGAGAATGGAAAAGAAATATTGGTGGTGCCGGAAGAGATGCAACGAGAAATTATACGAAAAATTCATGAAAGAGGACACTTTGCTATATCAAAAACGGAAGATCTAGTGAAGCAAGAATTTTACATAGCTGGATTAAGGAAGAAAGTAGAGACAATAATCGCGAACTGTGTTGATTGTATCTTATATAATAGAAAGCAGGGAAAAGCTGAAGGTTTTCTAAACCCTATACCAAAAGGAGACAAACCATTGGAAACCTATCACATCGATCACATAGGTCCATTACCTCTCACAAATAAAAAATATCAATATATTTTCACCGTAGTAGATGCATTTACGAAGTTCGCATGGTTTTACCCAGTGAAATCAAAGTAGGCCAAGGAAGTAATAGAGAAATTGGAACTACAGCAAACAACTTTCGGGAACCCAGCTAGAATTATAACCGATAAAGGAAAAGCTTTTACTGAAAGCGAGTTCAAGGAATATTGTACAAAGGAAAGAATTGAACCTCTAGAGATAACAACTGGGATGCCAAGAGGAAATGGACAGGTGGAAAGAATACACAGAGTGATGATATCCGTTTTGTCAAAATTATCTAGTGATGATGAATCCAAGTGGTATAAGTATGTACCAAAATTACAAAGAATTATCAATAGCACAGTAACACGAAGCACCAAGTATAGTCCTTTTGAATTAATGACAGGAGTTAAAATGAAGGACAGTAACATGCAGAACATAAAAAAAATTTTGGAAGAAGAATTTACCGAATGTATGATGGAAGAACGCGAAGACATGAGAGAAGAAGCAAAGAAAAATATACTCAAAATACAAGAAGAAAACAAGGTACAGTTTGATAAGAAAAGAAAAGAGCCACGAAAATACAAAATAGGAGATATCGTCGCCATAAAGAGGACGCAATTTGGCAATACTATCAAACTTAAAGAAAAATATTTGGGGCCATATGAGATAACTGCAGCCAAGAATCATGATCGGTATGAAGTAAAGAAAGTAGGAGATCATGAAGGTCCAGGGAAGACGTCAACCGGGGCCGAATACATGAAGCCGTGGTCTATGGGTTAAACTCCTGGACGAGTCGGATAGATTAAATATACGTGTATGTGTATTGAACCTATAATCAAAATTTTATGTGAAAGAAAAATGTATAAAAGTCTCAAGAGTGTAGCTGTTTAAACATAAAAAAGAAATAATAAGCCAAGATGATGATGTCGGGACGCCATCATGTCAGGATGACCGATTTGTAGGATTTAAATTTAAACATACTTTATTTTCTTTATGACGTACATGATAAACAAATTAACTGATGCTCTGGTATTTTTATTATCCATAATTTGAAAGCACGAGTAATGAAAATTCACAATCACGAGATCAAGGTTTGGACATATTCAAAAATTAGAAAAGAGTCAGTCTAAAAAATAATGTTGTGCATGAAGCAGCGGCTCATTAGATGCCAAGGAAGGTATTGTTAAGCCTAATCAAATTATTCGTAAGAAATATGTTGTAAGTTTTAAGTAAGAAAGGTGCTGTATTTAGAAAAGTATCAACGAAGTGATGTAAAGTTACCCTTATAGAATTGTATTAAAGTGTACGTATTGTGATTCAAACGTCTACTTATTTAAATTATCTATATATTAACATTTTACAAACAATAACTTCTACATATATATATATATATATATATATAACACCTTGTTAAAGAACGGCCAAAAAAATTGAAACAAACAAAGTTGACATCGATGTTTCCGAAATTACAAGAGAAGAAATAATTTCACTCTTTATTAGATTTTTTTCCCTGTAGCATAGAAAATATTAATTAAAGTAAGTTTTTTTTTATATACTATTTAATTCTCTTTTTCGTACATAATTATCAGTTAAATTATGGCTAAAGGCACCATTAAGAATATAGTACTGCTTTTGATATTCCGAGTTACTACTTTTAATATTCCTTCAAAAATCCGGAATTTTAAAAAATCCGACATATTCTCTGCCCTGATGATGCCGGATTTTTGAAGTTATTAGGATTGAAGATACTGTAACTCCCTGTAGAGATTCCCATGTCTTTCAATCAAATTTAGATAGATCAGAGAAATAGTCGAAGCTAAATATTTTGAGAATTGGTAATTTTCTTAATCATTTTCATAGTTATAATTTTTCTTTAAAAAAAAAGTTACATGCATCATTTTCAACTGCAAAAACCTTTCCATTTACAGAGAAGATCATTATACATTTAAATACATTGCTTTTATAAGAATTGTGATATGACCATAAAAGTATTTTTAGTTAATTAATCTGATTATTTTTGTAAATATTTTGCAAAAAAAAAAAATATATAACTACCGATATATTTAACCAGTTTTAATGAAAAAATACACCTAAATTTCACATTATTATTATTTAAAAATTCCCTTATATATTCAGATATTAAAGAAAATAATTATTGAAAAGAAGCAATTTTTTGATAAATAATTCCATAAATAAGTGATTAAAATATTAAATTTGATTTAACAAAATAATAGCTATTATGTATCGGTCCAAACTGAATTAAAATAAACCGTTTAAGAAATTTTCTAACGAATATATTTGAAGCGAAAATTTGAAAAGCACAGTTACAATAGATTTCTACCCGCTTCATTATAAAAAACATCCTTTGAACGTAATAGCAACAGCTCCTATGGCGCAATCAGTAAGGTGTTTGGCTTAGATGCGTTATGTTCCCTCAGCTGTTCTTTTGAATTGTTTGGCGATTTTTTGTTGGCGTGTTGGCGATGTTTACAGATATGGCAACCTCGATAAGTGGAACCCCGTGTGACGTGTGTATTCTGATATATTGTGTTCTGGCAACCCCTGAGAAGTGGTGGATTTTGTGGATGTATTTTGATATCGTGTTGTATAGTTTAGTCTTTTCATTTTTATGTTAAATTTATTGGATGTATTTGACTGACTATGGTTTTTGTAATCCGTTTAAATGCTTTTGCTGAAGTAATTAAGAAATATGAGGAAATTTTGAGAAGAAAAGTAGGTTTGTTTATTGTGTCTCAATGCGTATATTTAAAAATGCTACACCGGGAGAACTGCTGAATGCAAAGATGTTTTTTTTCGGTTAATGTGCGCGAAGCGCTCATACAAGATTACTGATTGCCACTTTAGCGAATTTTGTTTATTATTTACATTTTATTTTCGTTAAGCGAAACATACGTATAAACCGGTGCTTGGCGACATTTACTACTTGGCGGAAAAAAAGATTTTCACGCCAAGAAAAATTCCAAGATGGCGGCCGTGGGAACTTATGACATCTGTTCCAGGTGTTTTTCTCCTACCCAGAAGTCTCGGGTTCAAACCCCGACCTCTGACAAGATTACTGATTCTTTGTGTTGATATTGGATGGGCATTACTCACATTCTCGTAACTTGACTGTCATTGAACTTGCAATTGAGAATGGCGTTATAATCGTGTGTTTACCTTCCCATTCAATAGTAAAACTGTAGCCTCTCGATATCGCGTTTATATTTCCCTTTAAGGCGTTTTATTCTGAAGCAATGGAAAATTGGCTGTGAAACCATACTGGTAGAAAAACTGGGAACCTACAAATTGCACAACTTTCCAATAGAGACAAAGAGTGTGCTGCTGTTATTAAAAATGCTGTCAATGGATTAGAAAAGAGGAGCATCATGTGATTTAACTACAACATTTTTGAAGATGAAGATTTTTTGGTGAAACCTCTCCATCTGGCGAAATTTTCATGGTAGCTGATCCTCCTGGACCATCATCAAGAGGACAGGTTCAACTGACTGTTGGTGCCATCAGCCATCTAAAGAGATCAAGGAAAGTGCCACTGATCACACCAGTAACTTCTGTCCGAAGAGTTTCAGCAACATTGATCACTGTATCATCCCCTAATACCAAGTGAAAGATTCCAAGTGAAGTGTGTTCAAATTATACTAAAATTTAATTTCTTACTACATACGCGAGTCTATTAATAAGTGTTTGCCTCACATAGAAATAATTAAGGGAAAATTTTAAGATTTTCTAATGTCTTCCACCCTTTTTTTACATTCTATTTTATAACAGTACGAGATTCAGTTTTATCCATTTTTCAACACTCATAAAACTACCTTTATCCAAAGCAATACCAAATCGATTACTGCTTAACAGAACAGTAGCTAATTTGACTTTGGTGGCGTTTG
This sequence comes from Maratus speciosus, assembly GCA_963932465.1. Classification (NCBI taxonomy): domain Eukaryota; kingdom Metazoa; phylum Arthropoda; class Arachnida; order Araneae; family Salticidae; genus Maratus; species Maratus speciosus. The sequence continues at coordinate 103,561,773 of OZ010795.1, read as the reverse complement.
ATGCGTATATTTTATTCTAACTGATGCTGGCATCTGTGATTCATTTCCAGAACTTCTCAAATCACCCTCGTATTAACCCTTTCAGGAACCAGGCAGTTCTATTCTTAAAATGATGAATTGAGTGATTGACACCAGAATTTAGTAACAAATTCATTTCAAAATAAGCAAAAGCTTTTCTTCGTGTACTTAAAAAAAGGAAATTTTTCCTCCCAATATTCTGGGGCTAATGTGGCATTTAGGAATTAAAATTAAGTGGTCCAAAAATAAACCACCGCTCTTGAAGGGGTTAAATTATGTAAAATCCCATCTCATAGAATATGAGGTATAGTTTTCATGGAAATCGTTAAAAACACATCACAGCAGATCTAACTGTTGAGCAAGATACGCCAAACCAAATCAGTTCCAACTTATGTCAAGGTCTAACTGAATATGAACTTTGATGATATTCCGTGGGACGGGTCTTCAGATAGCCAGGCCAAAATGATTATGTTACACACAGACTAACAGAGAGGCAGACATTTAAAAAAAAATGAAATCGTTTTCATGCGTTCAAAACGTGTGAATCCAACAAAAAAAAGAGAAGTCGAAAATTTTTGCTACTCCAACACTTTATCTATATGTATATAGAAGAAAACCAAAATGTTTGTTTCTGTGTGCTCCATCACTTCTAAAATTTCGTACACAATCTTTCGAAACAACCTGTATAATTTGCATTTTTTTTTTTTTTTTAATAATTAAATGCCTAGTGAAAGAAAACTTTACCTAGAATCTTTCGTTAAATCTATCACAGAAAAAATCTGTATTTGTACGACATTTACGTCGCAGTGATTATTTATTTATTTTGAGAACTGCACTTTACTTAGAAATGCTGGAATAAATAGATTTGTATCTAAGAGTCAGCATGTTTGTTTCTAACTTTAGTTCGGAAAAAAATTAGTTCCGTTTTTCCGATAAGAAGCAAAAGTTTTCGTCAGATGAAGGTAAAAGAAATTAAATGATATGTTTTTAGATTGCAAAGTTGTATTTTTTTAAATTTAGTCTTTTGTTAAATAAACTTTTAACTGATATATCAAATCAAAACTTTTTCGTTCTATCAATGCAATAGTTATATTGAAATTCGTAAAATAAGACACGCTAAAATATTTCTTTTGTTTGTTTAAACTTTCTGATAATTTGCACTACATTTTTCATTAATTTTTAAAAGGATTAATATTTTTTTATTAAGAAAAACTAAAAAAAGTATTGAAAAAATATATTTATGCTAATGTGACATAAAAAACCAGCAAGTAAAGGGATATATTTTTCATTTTGAATGTTTAGATTTTAAAAATTTGCTGCTTTTCATTATTATTATTATATGAACTATTGATTTTGAAAGTAGAAAAAGTTCATTTTGTAAAAAATATGGACTTGACGCCTGTTAAAATTAAATCTTATTACAGAGATACAAAAGACAAATTTATTGCAAAGTAATATTTATATTTTTAATCAGTTCAAAATAAATGTATTTTAACATCAGTATAAATATGTTACAAAACATTTATTTAGTAAACGACCCCAACTTTGAAAATCAACGGCTCATAAGATATTGTAAGGTAGTCATTAGTAGTATATTAACCATCTTTATCACAGATTTGCATATGTGCAACATATCCAAAAGTTAATGTTAGCTATAGATTGGGCCTAAAAAGGCCATTTTATTTATTGCTGATATCTCCAAACACATAAATTAATATGAATTGTTTATTAGAATTCTCAATACATGACCATATTGAGCAATTTTTTCATATCAAAATTGTATTTACCGTTATAGCAGTTTAGCATCGTTAATGCTAAAATGAACTTCGTAAATTTTGTAATATTTAAAAGTCTGAAGACGTCAGAAACTAGATATTTTACAAAAAAAAAAATGTTCGCTTACTTTACTATTTTGTATTAGAGAATTGAAAATATTTATGAAAAATGTGTAATTTTCTGTTTTCTGCAGATATTAAAAAAACACTTTTTATTAAATATTTTATTTTTATTTTTATGTTCTATCTTTTTAAAATTATTTTTTACATTGTAAAAATTATGTTTTCTAACGTCTGAGCAACCAATTTTCAAATCGGAGTAGTTGAGTTACAAAGGGTTAATTAACTGGGCAGACCTACTCTAGTCTTTTCTGTTAACCAGAAGAGTATGTACAAAGATTTTCTTTTCCTTTTTATGTAGATTACACCTGATTACAATACATTTTTCTTTTCGCCGTTATATATAGGTATATATAGGTATTCCGTTTTAAGGTAAATATTTTTTTTTTTAATTTTTATCATAGAAATATAAAATTTTGTGCATATATACATTTCATCATAAGTATATAAAACATCTTAAAAGAAATTTACAAACTTATTATAATTTTAAGATAAAAAATAAAATTAAAATTTTAAAATGAAATTTTTAATGCTCCAGTCGTCATAATTTTTGAGATATGTCCTTACTTTTCCATTTTAATCCCTTAAAACTCTATCACAGACAAATCAAAGCATCGAATTTTTAATCTCTTGTATAGATAATTTTTTAGATTTTTTTAATTCTGAATTTCATATCGATTTTCATCAAACTTTTGCCTATTATAATATATTAAAAATCAAACTTAATTATCTTAATGAAGTCGAATTTCAAAATGCGTGCTTAGTTTCTTTCTAAACAGTATCAGTATTCATCCTGATTAATTTCATGAATTTTGATCAAAAATTACGACACCCGAAGAATTTGAAAAATCTAAAAACTTTAAAAAATCCGTTTTGAGAAAACAGTTTTAAAGTATATTAAAGGGCAGAAAAATTATTTGTGTACAAAATTCAAACGCTTGTAACTTTGCAAAAAAATGTCACAGCTGCATGCGGCTTTTCGCAAATGGCCCAGAACAAAATGAAGAATAATCATATGCATAAAAATAATTTTCGATTTTTCAGTCGATTTTTGCACAAATGAAGGCCCACGGTCCCCTTAAGTATAAAAAACAAATATTCATTATAGCTGACCACGAACTGCTACTGAATAATAAACAATGATACAATAAAGAATATATTATAATTGATCAGACAAAGTAAAAATTACATAAATACATTTAATACAATTAAAAAGCAAACGTTTCGAGCTAAATTTTAGCCCCTCATCAGTGCAATAAATAACATTCATATGACAGAAAACTATATATCATGTTTACAGTTAAAAAATATGATATATATAAAAACATGATATATAGTTTTCTGTCATTCGAATGTTATTTATTGCACTGATGAGGGGCTAAAATTTAGCTCGAAATGTTTGCTTTTTAATTGTATTAAATGTATTTATGTAATTTTTACTTGTATGTCTGATGAATTGTAGGGTCAATCCATTTCAAGTGGTCCAGCACTGGTTGCTCGACCATTTTTAAAAAATCTGAAATTTTTTGTACAACAACCCTAACATGATGGAAGTTTAAAATGACTATTATTTTAATTTTATTAATTTTTGTTTGTGCATGGAGGCCATCTTTGTTTCATCGTCTGCAGCAATTTTCTCACAAGAAAGGTTTACGGAATTGTAAATAATTCATCGTTTGTTTATCCAATTCAAGTGCGGATTAAAGCAATTTGTACAGCTAAAAATTTGGTAATGGAGTAGGTTCCGAAACTAACTGCTTATTGGTAAAATTTAAGCATAAAGTTTCAGTTTTTTACAAAATTTGTCCGTTTACAAGAGGAAATTTTTCTAGCAAGGAAAACTGTCAACATGACATAATTATTTTTATAAATAGGCCGAAAGAACTTGTACTCATACGCCGAGTTCCAGATCTGGGACTTGCTTTCTCTTCGCAAAAAAAAAATTCCAAATTTTTCAAAAATGACAAAAATCGCACTTTTCAGACTTTGATATCTCTGGTGGGGCACGAGATAAAAATCTGAATTTTTTTTAATAAGAGTATTGTTTGGTAGTGTTATACACAAGAAATTTCAGGATGGAGATTTGACTACAAGCTGAGATATGCAAGGGCAACATGACAAAACAATACTGCCAAACTATTGTTTTGTCCTAGTCACAGCTAAGTACTTATCTCAGAGTATAATTTAAATTTATTTTTTAGATTATCTTTAAATAATAGTAACAGAAAACCACTACCATTTTAGGTATTTTTGGAAGAGTGATTTGGCGCTTTAAAGTGAGTTAATGATACCATTTAATAATATAAACCGGGGGGCGGCTGATCAGATCATCATGTAATCGAGTTGACAGTTGAAATTCCAGAATTAGTCAGAAATCGATTAGCGTATAAAGTTGAAACTGATCTGCCAAGTCATATTCTAGGGACAACCAACTGCAGACCCGATTTAGCGGTTGATCGGTAGGTTTACCATTGTGTTTTCCTGTAGCCAAAGCTATGAAAACATGGAAGACTGGCAGAAGGAAAACACAATGGTAAACCTACCAGTTAACTACTGAAATAGAGTTTGCAGGCATTTTCCACCAAGATATGACCTGACAAACCAGTTGCTTTGTAATATGTTAATCAAGTTCTATCACATCCTGAGATTTCAGCCGCCAACTCAATGAGGTGATGGTTTATGCAGGCACATCCGGTCTAATAGTTTTAAGGCTGTTATTGCGAGACAGACAGACATACAGAAAGCATCAAATATTATGCATCCTCACAGTAAAGCTCCAGTTTGCGTTTCGACAAATAAGCTACTTATCCTATTACAAATATTGCGTAACCAACCCGGTCAATTACAAAACGTACTGCCCGTTGTACTGAATATAAATACAAACCATTATTAATTGAAAAATCGTAACAGATTTCTTACATATATGTATTTTTAGATTGTTCCGTTATAGCACCAAAAAGCATTCTCAAACGAAAAATATTAATCATGTATTCTATTGATGTTTTTAAATTTATGAAGGGACCATATGGTATAAGAAACATGAAAAGGTTAATAAACAATAAAATTGCAAACGATTTCACTGTTCAGAGCAGTCTTTTTGAATCTAAGAATTCAAGTTCTTATGTATATATTTCGATTGCATGCATGCCAAATTTGTGTTTTATTTATTTATTTACTCATGACGTTTTAAGTGTTTATGATTCGGTTTGTCTGGCCGACTGCCCACGCCCTAACTCTCGTATATATACTCGGATTGCCCTGAAATTTTTTATGTTATTAACTTTTACCCTAGCACGAAATCTATTTTAAATGAAGTTTCTAACAAGATTAGGTTATTTACAGGGACAGTCAAAAGTATTACGTTACATTACGGTCAATGGGAAAAAATCGTTTCAGACGAATTATAACGATGTTACATCCTTTCAAACATAATTAAATTGATATGCATGTATGAAGTGCACTAAAATATGCATTCTGTAGAATATGCGGTGCAAAAAATATTTATTATTTATTTACAGTGCCACAGAAAAGAATTCTGTTGCATAATGGTATAGAGCGGAGTTGTTTGCGGCGTATTTTAATTATATTAATCTATTTCATGTATAATAAAATTGGTACACGTCGCTCAGGCTTACTATAAGTTATTTCATGCATAATACGAAGTGCATAGCATTTACAGAGACACACAAAATATTTCAAATAGTATAATCTATCCGAAGTACTGTATATTAGCGATGACGGCAGGAAATGCATGTTTAACACTTTCCAACAAAGTTGTTTTCGTTTAGCAATCTATGTTACTGGTGGGTACAATTTTAAATGTCAGTTAGTTTATTCAGTTGTTTATGTTTGTTTTGATAATGTTACATGTGATGTGTTCAGAATTTAATTGTTTTAGTATGTATTGGTAATCCGTGATTGAATATTATTATATTTTTTATAAATTTAAGTAATGTAAACAATGTATAGTCATAGCTAGTTTCCAAATGTATGTCTAATGGAAGTTTAAACGGGCCATCAGTAATAAATAGCGTGATGTTTTGGTAAGACATACTTTACTGATGGATGTTTTAGGTATTCCATCAGTTTGTCTGTGGCCTGAACCAGCTCTGCGAAGTCTGTGGGTGTAAAATATCCCCCCCCCCAATAAAAAAACCCCGGAAAATTGCATGTTTTGGTAAAAAAAAAGAAAATTTAAGATAGAGTTTTATGTCCCTGAAGCGGCCACAGTTGTGATGACCTTTATGCTTGCTCTTATTGAAATGGAGCATATTGTAATAATTTCTCCAGCTATCCTACACTTTTCAATTATAGACTTAATCAACCATTCATCAAAAGGGTGTTTAGAGAATACATTCGACTGATATATATTAGTGCTATCGATCTTATATGACTGTTTATGATTTAGTTCACGCATATAATATGTTTTTTGTGTAGTAATGGAATTTTATTATATTTAATATCTGTTAAAAATGCTTAGTGCAGACTGTTTAAAATTGGCTGTAATGTTCAATATTTAGAAAAGAAAAATTTCCTATCAAGAGTAACATTTTGGTAAGGATATTATACTGTAATGTATTGAGAGGATACTGCACTTTTAAAATTTTTATTCATTTGAAAGTTTAATATTTCTTTTTACAGAAAATTTTCTTCTACAGGGTTATTTAAATTTTCATAAGTTTCATATTTCACTAACATTTTCAGTTTTCCTCACTCATTGTGTGACATTTTAATGTGATATGTTGAAATGTGTATGTGTCACACTTGCATGTTTAACTCTTTATGTTATTCAAAATTGATATATATTACTCTATGTTCATAATATCTATCATCTATACCTTTTCTTTCGTACTTACTGTTGTCCTCGTGGTTGTTTCATTTAGGTAAGTTATCCGGTATAGAGGAATTTGGTTGGTACTGGTTTGTGTTGCAAGATGGATTCTTTTCAGGTAATGTTAATTTGCCCAGCAGTTCGGTTGTGTCTTATTATGATTAATTTTAAGGATTGTGGTTAAATTAAGGATGGTTGGTAACAGAAAGGCTCGGGAGGTAGTGAATGCTGATGCAGTTCTTGTAGTTGCAGTACAGGTATGCATAGGCGTAGAGTTATATGGGCCCGTGGGGTTCGGGCCCCTCCAATAATTTTTTCAGATGGGCTATATTTTTTTACACCAACTGACATGGAAAAAAAACTCAGATTTTGCAATTTCATATAATTTACAAAAGTTTTTAGCGTTTAATGTTTTCGATGGTTAATTGTTCTTTCTCTAAATTCGCTATTTACTTTTATTATTAATAAACAAGCAAAACAACTGGAAAATTTTAGCGTGGCGTATGGGAACACTCTCCATGGCGGATTTTTCTTCCTTCTTTGGACACTGGGCTAATCTTTCTGGGAAGAATTTCATTGTCTGATTCGGCGTCATAGACATAGAGCAATAAATTCACGTTTTTAATGGACAATAAATGGTGTCCGATATGATCTGATTAGAGCACAGATAAGATGGTTCGCCGTTTCCCGAACCTACAAAGAAAGTGGCTCCAATTTTCGAGCTTTAAAGAACTCGGGAGGGAGGGGGCAGAGAGTTACGTTTTGTTGCAAATGATGAAACTAGAAGCCGGGAAGAATCACCAGGGTCTCCAAAGCATACAATATAAAGGGAGAAATTCTTTGTCTCTAAATCATGCTAAAGCTCATATTTATTTAAATAGTAAAAAAATATCAAGCGGCCTCTCTATAGTAAATGACGATTCACCAGGATCTATTAATAATAAACAGTACATATTCAGTCCGAGCAAGAAACCCTTTCTCAGGCCCATTTTCTTTTATTAATATCAGGCTGAGCTGGAACCGGGTCTAATTTTTTTTTTTCGGTAAACCCGGGTCAGGTCTAAACTTCATTTTTTCCCGTGCTATTTCGGACCGACATTTGGTTCGATTTTCGTAACATTTTTTAACTTTTCGATGTTCATATGAAAATATCTGTCTGTACATGCGCATTCATGGTAAACACAGTAGTGCCGCTTTTTCGTATGCAAACATATATCATTTAAATTATACATTTATACACTAACAAGCTGACATGACTGGCGTCGTCCGGTCTGTCGAAAAATAGTACGAAACACGAAAAAACTAAAAAAGATCGTAATAAAAAATCGCGAAAAATTTAAAAAAAAAAAGCTGCATGAATTCCAAATAAATTTAAATGAAAAGAAAACAAAATTTAATATTTTCGGCTAGAAGATAACCGGATTCCTTTTACTAATTTGGAAAAATTGTAGCAAATCGCGAAAAAACACTAAAAATCGCCAAAAATTCAAAAATCGCAGATGACAAAATTCTGTTGTTATGGGCTAAAAGATTAAAACAGGATTCCTTTTACGAATGTAGAAATCGCCGCGGAATGCGAAAAATCTTTGAATAATGCATAAACATTCGTAAAAAATTTTTAAAACGCTGTAGTATTTCGAATAAACTTTATTGAAAATGTAACAAAATTTATTATATTGGGCTAAATGTTTGACACCCACAGATGTCAAAAGATAGCAGCAGAACGCTAAATATTGCATTAAAAATCGATAAAAATCAAAAATCGCAGAGGAAAAAATTACTACAGCGTGTTACAAGTTTGAAAAGAATTTCTTTTATAAACGTAAAAAAAAAGGCACGAAACGCGTAAAAACGCTAAAAATCGTGTTTAAATGCGTTTTTTTTTTGTTTTTTTTTTCAGAATTTGCGGAGGAGAAAATTTGCTATATTAAGCTGAAAATTTGAAACCGAAAAAATATTATGAATGCCAAAAACGCAAACAAATGCAAAAAAGAGCATTAAAAATTCAAAAATCGATAAGAACACAATTTACTATGGTGGAATAAAAAGTGTAAACCGGAATTCTTTCATGAATGTAAAAAAAAAAAAAAAATCTCAACGGAATGCAAAAAATCGTATTAAAAATCGCTCAAAGTGAACAAAGTTTACTATATTAGGCTAAAAGTTTAAAACCGAATTCCTTTTACCAATGTAAGAAAGTCACTGCGGAACGCGAAAAAACGCTGAAATTTGCATCAAAAAGCGCTAAAAATTCCATAAGTCGCAAAGGCCAAAAATTTCTATAAGTGCTCTAAAACATTTTAACCGGAATTCTTTCACGAGTGTCAAAACTCGTTGCGAAAAATCGCAGAAGCTCGCATTAAAAATCGAATTAAAAATTCAAAAATTTCGGAGGACAAAATTTACTGTATAAGGCTAAAAAATTGAAACCAAATTCCTTTTAGCACTATAAAAAAATCGCTGCGAAACACGAAATAACGCTAAAAATCGCATGCGAATATTTGCGAAAAATTAAAAAAATGCTGTACGAATTCCGAATAAACTTTTTTTGAAAAGAGGACAAAATGTACTATATTATACGCTAAAAGATTGAAATCGGATTTATTTTAATAATTTTTAAAAAATCGCCCGAACCGTAAAAAAAAAGTTAAAAATTGCATTAAAAATTTATTGAAAAAGTCTAATCAAAAAGTCTGAAATCGGGCTTTGGGGTGCATAACTAAATACACAGGGGTACCTTCATACCAAATTTTGTAGCCCTCCGTGCAGCGGTTTTTTCAGAACATAGCCGACAGGCAGACAAACTTCTTTCCTATAGACTAGCTGACCCGTCCCGCGTTGCCCGGGCCCGTGATAATAACCTTTAATAAAGAACAAATTTGAATGATTTTATACCTTTAATCCGATGTTGTCCGACTTTATATTTTTAAATGAAAAAATCTCATAAAAATTTTGACCTTTAATGGTAAAAGTGCTCGTAAGAAGTCATTTTCTGTTTTTCACGTACGATCGTTTCATAATTTTTTTTTTAATAGTTTCTTTTGGTCCGAACTTTTTAAATTTTTTATCGTTATAACTATAACCGTTTCTCAGTCCGGGTAAAAATTTCGTAAAAAAATATTGATATCTACTTCTAAAAGAAATATGTTTTCTTCTCCCTTTTTATTTTCTTCTGTCTTTGCAAGAATTGGATTCAAGAAAATTTTCGAATTCTGGTTTTCGACGGATTTACACGTTTTAGCGGTCACAGATCCCGAAAAACGTGTTTTTACAAAATGTCTATCTGCAAATCTGTCTGTGAGTTTGTAAGTGACACAAATTTTGTGGGCGCTCTATCTCAAGAACTAATGCACGGAATTTAATAAACTTTACGTTCAATTAGTCCCTGATATACATTGGTGCTGAATGGTTGTTGGTGAAAATCGCCCTATATCTCAAGAACTAATGAACTGATTTTCATAAAACATCAGATTCTGTTAGTCCTTGATATTGTTTGGGGCTGATTAATTTTTGTGTAATTTGTTCAATAGGTGACGCTGCTATGATGCATTATTCACTATTTCCGCAATAGCTATATCTCAAGAACTAATGATAAGATTTTCATCAAACTTCAGATTCAGTTATATTTTGATATTATTTCGTGCTGATTACGTTTTCGTGTAAATCGTCCAACAGGTATCTGTGCTATGCTACATTTTTCACGATTTCCGCAATAGCTCTTTCTCAAAAACTAATGCACGTATTTTCATCAAACTTCAGATTAAGTTAGTCCGTGACACTACTTTTTGGTGTAAATTGGCCAACAGATTTCGCTGCGATACAGAATTTTTCATGATTTTCGTAATAGCTCTATCTTAAAAACTAATGCACAAATTTTCATCAAACGTCAAATTCAGTTAGATGTTGATCTATGTTGTTCTTTATTACATTTTGGTGTAAATCGCGCAATAAGTGGCGCTGCTATGCTCCGTTTTTCACGATTTCCGCAATTGTTCTGCCTCAAAAACTAATACACGGAATTTAATCAGACTTCATATTCTGTTACCACATTCAGATAAATCGATCTTTTTTAAGACTTGGGTATATACAGCGCGACAGGTGTCGCTTTTATGCTCTTTGAGCTGAGAATTTTTCTTGCAGACATCTAAGAAGGTGGATGCCAAAATTCTATTGTTTGTTTCAAAGATGCGATGCTTATATCTCCTTTTAAAATGAACACAATTTAATGAACCTGTATCTTTAGAATCCTTATGATGGAGATGAGCATATATGCTGCTCATGACAATCTATAGATTGTCATTTAATTTTGGCACTGTGATAATGAATTTTGAAGTATTAACATGTATGAGATAGAAGAAAGTTTAGGGATTGTCACATCCGACTAGTTTTTCTTGTGTTCACGTCGGGTTCTGTAACATAACAAAAATAAAAAATAGTTTTCGTCGCCCAAACTGTTCGAAATTTTAATATGTTATAAATATAACTGTACCCGAATACTCTATAATATTTCATGAAAAATATGCATATTTAATAATGAAAACGTGTGTCGAAGCAAAGTGAAACCGCGTTGAAACCGATTTCGGGCTTTTCCGTCGAAATTTTCTAAGATTTTATTTTTTTTTTTTTTAAATACGTCTACTCGCGTTCGAACATTACGAAATTTTTGTAATAAATGTAAAATCCAGTCTGTCGAAATGCGCTAAAAAGATTGTGGAAAAAAGATAGTCTAGTCACGGTGAGGCGCGAAATGACCTGCGGTCGCGAATTTGTTTAAAGAACTAAAATTAATCTTTTAGAAAACCGATTGCCCCGGCGACTAGAAGAAGATCTTAGCTTTAAATACGTATTTTTTGTGAATCGTTATCTCTAAAATTGAGCCCTGAGAAAGCGTTGGTGAAAGGGATAAAAAGTCAATTGAGAAATACCTTTTTCAAAAAAAATTTCAAAGAGTTAAGAACCATATATTTTTAACTGATTGCTTTGTTTGAGACGTAAAAGTACGAACTATAAGAATATGTCGTCCGTTTTTCCGCATTTTAAACGGCACGGCTGATGAGCATTAAAACAAAACGGCAAAAAAAAGTATTTAGTTCTCCCTTCCTTTCCACTCGAAAAGCAGGTTCTGTTCTAGCACAAGCGCGCCTCCGCCATTTTTCAAAAAAAGATCTCTTTTTTGATGAGTTTTTAATTAATATCTCGGCTAATTATCAAAAAATTAAAAATGTGATCCTCAGGGGCATGCATACCTGCATTGATTTTCAGACCTCTGCGGGTAGTAGATTTTCCTAGACATCCACAATAAACACACACAAAAAGCGATCTTGTCTTTTATTATTAAATATATAGATAATTATGATATATGTAGAGTAAAACCTGCTAAAACAGAACCTGTCTATGGCATAATCCTGCTTTAAATGGAAACTTTTCTTGCTCAAAAAGGAAAGATTGCAGAAAATTTTACTTAATTGCCCAGAAACCTGTATTAAACGGAATATTGTTTCGGTCGCTTACGGTTGCTTTTACACAGGTTTTACTGTATGGATACAAGGTTATATGGATATAAGGTTAGCTTGTGTAAACGGAACCTGTCTATAACGAAATCTTGTCTAATGGCAAACATTTCATAATCTCGTCGAAAGGAACACTTTGAATTTTTACCTGCTAAGACAGACGAAAACCTGTATAAAACGGAAACTTTCAGCGATTATTTGTAATTTTGTCTTGGCAGGTTTTACTATTTTTGTATTCATTATTTAGTAAATTAATTTCCGGTTCCAGGGGGTGCAGACACCCCACCCTTGTCTCAGCCACTGGCTGAGCCCCTCCAATAATTTTGAAAACTCTACGCCTATGCAGGTATGTATCTATGAGATTGATTTGTTTTCATTGTGGAACTCAGTTTGTAAACATGTCGTTGTTTGATAATTTTGCAGCTTTGTTTTGTGATGAGGATGAGACTAGCAGATGTGTTCATATCATTTTCTTAAACTGGCTTGTGGCGTGCCATCAGGTTAATTATCTTGTGATTTGTTGGATTTTGATAAGTTTATGACCATATTAGGTTTCTTTTTTCGCATGATGTGTTTCTGTTGGTTTTTAGTAACAAAAAAAGTATTTTTTGGTGTGAGAATAAAAATATTTCTTTTCGCCCACCGTGGGGAATTATGTTATAGCAGGTGTGTGACATATTTTTCTTTTAGTTTCGGCTAGTTTAGTTAAATATAATCATAGTTATAATAGTGTGTAACAATATCTTATGTTTGATTCCTCCCCCTCCTTTTTTGTATTCATTTAAAGAAATATCATTTTATGTTAGATAAGTTTGATTTCACTTTTAATTTTGTCCAGCTTCCGCCCCCCCCTCCTTTATTGTTATAATAACAATGTAAGTCAGTCAAAAACATGCATAATCATATTTACATACTCATTAAATTATATTAATACATTTAAGGACTAATTTTATTACTTTTATGAAAGAAATATAAGAATCCAAATGGGACATTTTACTAGTTTTGTTGCTCATAGCAGAATATTTGCCTGATTTTCAGTTTCACATAGAAATAATCGGAGCGAAAATTATTAGTGGAAGGTGCGAGTCAGAACGGCCCCACACGTTGTCGATTTTTCCCAGGACTACACGTTTTATGGCTTGTTTATTGTTATCGTAAATGACCTTTAAATCTTGCTGTAGTGTGCATGTAGTAGCTATCCTTTATCTATGGGAACTTATATGCCAGAGCGGTGCAATAGTTGGTAGAACAGGCTTGTTTACGTAAAGTTAGAGGTTCGACACACGCTGGACCTAATAGGGGTTATAAAACTTAGCCTCTCCAGCCGGGTTTAAGCGGTTGTTTAGATTGCGAAATGTTTACGACCTATCAAACTACCCCTTATGACAACTGTTTCGTACCAAGTGGTGTGGATCGGAGGTAGGCGATATTGCGGGGGTGTCCCTGATTCTAGGGAACAGGCTTTTAAGCCAGTGATAGAGAAGGCTCGATTCTAAATTTTGTTTTTGGAAGGGTCGTAATATTTTCGGATGTTTTGGATCTGTTGGTTGGTCAGGGCTTTTTCAGAGGATGAGTGGTTAATGAGTAGGCGGGGATTTACGGGCGTACGGTTGACGATGAAAAAAAATAAGAAGGTCTAAGACTCTCTTCTTTTTTCGTAAAAAATATTGAGAACAAAATTTCGAGTTGAAAAGGATGAGCTAAATTTTGGGTCCCGGAGATTACCGAAAGGAAGACTGTCGTCGATCCTAGCTGTGATGTAAGGGGAAGCTTACAGTAAAGCTATGAACCGTGTGAGGACAGCGTTTCGTACGAGAATCCGAATTCTTGTGGCAGTTCGCCTGGTTCATGCAGCGGCGAGACCGCGACATGCGTTTCGTGTAGCGGCGAATATATCAGCGGTTTGCTGACCATGTAGCGGCGAAGAATTCTTAAAGCTCGTTGTGATCTAATCCTCATGCGGTGGGAGTTTCATTGCATCCGGGTACCTAAAGACGAGGCGAGTACCTGAACAACTATGACGAGGAATCGCTGTGCCGAAGAAGCAGAGATCTCTATCGACGTGGTTCGAGAAACAGACCGCGATGTGAGCCTGTGGAATCCGTCCCTCAAAAGGTGAATGTTAACAAGTGAACTGAAAGTAAAAAAAAAAAAAAAAACTATATTTGTTAACCTGACCATTATGTCTCCACAGATGGATGCAAAAATGTTGAAAAAAAAAAAAAAACCGCAACCATCGAGAAAAGTGGTGAATACTGACTCTTTTTAAAGTGTATTTTAGGAGGAATTGTGTTTTAAAGTGTATTATGTTAGTGTATTATATAGAAGAATACCTCGTAACAGAATACCACTTGTGGTAACATATGTGACATTTGTTTTGTGCATGTCGTGAATACTATCGAGCACGTTATAAAGAAATAATGAAGTGGTTTAAAGTTTATGTCATAAAATAAGTAATATGTGTTGATACTGTCATTTGATGAGGAATTTAGGATAGAATTTAATCTTTTGACATCTCATAATAAAACTGTTTTGTTAATTTTTATCCTTTTACTTATTTTAGTAGTTTCATAAGGTAATATCATGGTAATATCATTTTATTTCACCTAGCACTTTAACGGAGTAGTCTGTATGAAATTAATATTCTGTTCACTTACACAAGTTGCATAGCACTTAAGTTATCTAAAAATAAAAAAATAAAATAAAATAAAAATATTTGTTGTGATTACATGAGTTTCACTCATAACAAAGCTTTAGGTGGAAGCGTAAGAAAAGTCTTTAACGTATAGGTCAAAATTGGGAAATTTCATTAGCGGCCATTGGCCAGTACGACTAATTTTTTAAGTGGCCACTTTTTTTAAACTAGCGGCCACTTTTTTATTTCAAAATGCTAAACAGTAAAATTTATATAAGTATTAATCTAAAACTGAGTAGTCCAAATGAATATGTTAATATAAATATATTGGAACAAAAAAAAAGTAGAATCCTTGAGAAAATGCAAGAAAATTTTATTATCTCCTTGTAAAAAAAGTGGCCGGAAGATGGCCGCTGATAGACAATTTTTTACTAGCCACTTTTTTTCCTTTACTGGCCCTGTGGCCGGTGGCTAGTGCTAATTTTGACCTTTACTTTTACGGTCTAATTATTGAGTAGTGATTCATGATTAGTATGTTTTAATTTAAATTACACAACGCGCCTTTTCTCATTAAAAGGATTAATAAAGCTAATAAAGCTGTACGATCATATTGGATGCTTCGTGGGGTTTTGACATCCAATAACAATGTTTCTACCATTTCGATTCCTCTAGCTCTAAATTTATTGAAACACACTAATGAGGGATGTCAAGATCTCATTGAAGTATAGTGGGTTCCTCCTGTAACTTTGTTTTAGTTTTCAAAATATTTCATATTCTTTGTAAAAGTGTAAAATTGCGATCTGAAAGTTTTGCTTTAAATTCTTGTTAACTATGATTAATTAGACGGGATTCAGTTTTCCAGTTTTGGCTCTTGTGATTAGATATTAATACTTAAGTAAATAAATAAGTAAATGTGATCGATTTGGTTACTTAAACACAGGAGTAACCAACAACATAATTAACCCTCTAGCATAAAGATTATCTGAAGAATTCTAAATAAAAATTTAAGCCCATAAATTTTGTTTAAAATATCTTCCTCGGGCAACGTAAGAGTAGCAAAATTTGCGCAACCCGAGATTTTCTCGGGGTTCATTTTTTTCCACTGGCTGCTATTTTTTAATTCAACTTGGACCACTTTTTAAATACAAAAAAATTCCATATAGACTTTAACAGCATTTACAAGGAAATACAGAGCGGATCCAAATCATACTTTCACCGGCCGTTAGGCCTAGGCTACCCTCCCCCCCCCTATTTTTATACTAACAACTGCTCCTACTATTCCACTTTACTATCCTGCTATGTATATATATAAAACTTATAAAAAACTATAAAAAATTATAAAATTTATTTAAAAAATCTTACAAAAAAATCTAAAAAATTTTAGAAAATACAAAAAATATATCTTGTTGTTGTAATGCTATATTTAAACTTTCTTTTAGACTCTTCCTTTTATTTTTCACTTTTATTGAGCTCATTTTCCCATCCATTCCCCAGTTAGTTTTTTACTTTTATGCCCTCGCTGCTACCAGCAATGAATTTTGTTTAACCATTTAATCTGCACCATCTTATGTGAAGGAGATGTGAGGCAAGTGGCCCCAGGCTCCTCGACCAAATCGTCTAGTATCTAACAAGGAAATATACTTCAAAATTGATTTTCTTAAAATAGCGGTGCGCGAAAATAAAAATTGTCTCTAGTGACAGTCCTGATTTAGCATGATTTAAATGTTTAATTATCGATTCAGGTTTGGGTTAAAAAAGACTCGTTTACAAAAAAAAAAGGTTGCATATATAAACTCTGAAAATTTATAGATTTGAAATATGTAATAAAAAAATGAGTAATTTTTGAAACTTTTTTAAATAAAAAATTACGCAGCGAGAGGGTTAATGTTTTTTTTTCATTAAAGTTGCTATTGTCACAATAATAAGAACTGTTGGAGATGATGCAATTGAAACAAATATATTTGATCAGTCAACATTTACTTTAAAATAATTTATTACATTATTTTTGCGTGCATTTAATATAATTATAATATATCCATGTAAGCAAGTACCCAAAGCAATTGTCGGTCAACATCAACATGACAGTATTTTTTAAGGCATTTCATAAAAATTCCCCATAGTTTTTCTAAGAAAATCCCATTTAATTTCTTAAATGGAACCATACGTTTTCACACACATATTGTCAGGAGGGATAATTATGACTACTTTTTACATTTTCAACATTGTTATTTATTTTTGCTTATTTCTACTTGTAAAAGTGGTGTTTTTAGTACATAGGAAGTAACTTTGAATCTTTAAGAATACCTTTTAAAAGTTTTAATTTTCATAGCTGTTTTTTTTTTTTTTTTAAGTGAAAAGGATGGTTATAATTATCCCACAAAAAACTCACAATCACATAAGTTTGGGGGTAATTAAGACTACTAGAGGGGAAATTATGACCACTATATTTTCCCTTTATACTTCCCAATACAGATTTATTTGGCGTAATTGAGACCACTTTGAACTCCATAGTGACAAATCCGTTTATGAAAAATTTTGATAGACAGTTTGAAATTGCTATTCGGATCTCAAAAAGGCTTCAGAGTAGTGATAAAAAATATTTAAGATGAAATATACATTATGAGGTTAATATCTAAACTTGAAACAAAATTTTACCTTACACAGTTTTCTCCAATATGACGGCGGTCAAAATTACCCCACCTGACCCAACAAAAAAACATCCTAGAACGGAAATGCAGGTAATTTTTGATTTTCAAATTCATATACATTTCACAGTTTCTAGCGCACACTCATAAGTCTTACAAAATTTAGAAACTGTGCAAAAATTTCTGAGTTTTCTGTGAAACGAAAAATAATATTAAATACACATTATCTGAAGAATTCTAAATAAAAATTTAAGGCCATAAATTTTGTTTAAAATAACTTCTGAATATTTGTAGGCAAAGCAATATTTATCTGAAGCCTGATGATCTTTAAAATTTAAAACTCACGCTGAATTATTAATGAAGTGAAAATATGTGTTTATTGAAGAGCCTTCAACAAAAATGCAGAATATTTCACAAAATTAAATCAAAAATAGTTTTATTGTTTTTGCAAAGAATGTTAATAATGCATATTTCGTCTCCTATCATTAATTTTCTTTGTTATTTTTATTTGGTGAATTTCAAGAATTTTAAAAATTTTGATAAAACTCTATATTTCTGTTTTATTTAAATTTAATGCATAATATTAACATTTACGCAACTACACGTCTGTAGAAAATAGATATTCTATATTTTTATTTGTTTTATTTTAAACATTTTTGTTTTGTTTTGTTTCGTTTTAAATTTCAATATATACTTAAATTGTTTTCTAAATAAATTTAATTTATTTGATAGTATAGTTTTATATTTTTTGAGTGCAATAGTTAGTACTGTTTTGTCTAAAATCTTCAGTTAAAGTACCAGAACCGTTTAAGGGGTCTCAGGACTCTTAAAGCTTTAAAATTTTCGAAATTTTAATTTTTTTAGATGTTAAAATCCTATCTTTTCTGAACATTTTGATATAATTGTTTCCTTGAAATTCCTATTACAATTGAAGTTGTGGCTATTACATTTATACACGTTCAATAGCTGAAGCGTCGTTTTGGAAACTTTGAAGCCATTTTTCTCCAAATGACATTTTTAGGCATAACGCGCACGATATCTAAAAAACTTATGAATATTTATATGAATTTTTCAAAACATATGTTTCATGTTAGTCTGTATAAACTGAACCTAAAATTTCCTTTTTATTGTTCAAAACAATATTTTTTTAGGTGATTGTACTGTTGAAATTTTCTTAATTTTGCATTAGATAAATACAACTTTGTATTAAAAATATAAAAAAGCTTTAAATACAAATTTATTTAGGTTCAGGGTAATTATTATAATTTGTAGTATAAGTAGGTACCAAAATTTTCATTCTAGTTGCAACACTTACCTTGTAATCGTGCGCGTAAGCTGTTATGCCGATTTTCTGCTCGAAAAAAGTCTAAATGTTTGGAGCCCCCTGTAAATGCTAATTCTGCATCTTATTATTTTTTTAAATAAATGAAATGAAAGAACCTACTTATATATTTTATTCCAATTAAAATTGTATCTTAAAATCAAATACATTTTACGATATTAAATATTGAAAATGGTCTTTTTTTTTCATTTTTTCCAATTTTAAGAGTCCTGAGATCCCTTAAAATTAAAAAAAACTAGTTTTACTATTATTACTATTATTGGTACTAGGCAATTAAACCCGGACATCCCGGGTTACAGAATCTAAGGGAAAACAAATTTTTACATTAATTTATTTTTATTTTTTGATTGCCCTATAAATTTTGTATTCAAATAAAATTATAAAATTTATTGTTTTTTTTTTTCATATTAGTTAATAGCCGAAAAAAATCTCATTACTTACATCAGTTAAAGATTTCGTTACTTACAGCAGTACTTTTTAATTCTGATCCTTTCTGTTCTTTAAGCTCGTAGTTTAAATGGATAACATGTCTGTTAAATTTCTGTTTTCATTATTTTACTTTATTGGTGGAGTTTTAACCTTGTTATGAGATATTATACGGAAACAAAGGGTAACTATTATATTAAGTCATTGACAAACTGATTTATCATGTTCGTCTGCACCGATATATATTTATATAAAAAAAATGCAAATTATTTTAAAAACCACCAAAAAATGAGTAAATTGCGATACATTTTCCAAAGAATTTGCAATACATTTTTAAACAAATTGCATTTATTAGTAATTTTTTTCTCTATTCGACGGTAAATTTCTGTTTTAATTATTTTATTTTATTGGTGGAGTTTTAGCCTTGTTATGAGATATTATACGGAAACAAAGGGTAACTATTATATTAAGTCATTGACAAACTGATTTATCATATTCGTCTGCACCGCTATATATTTATATATATATAAAAAAAATCGCAAATTATTTTAAAAACCACCAAAAAATGAGTAAATTGCGATACATTTTCCAAAGAATTTGCAATACATTTTTAAACAAATTGCATTTATTAGTAATTTTTTTTCTCTATTCGACGGTAAATTTCTGTTTTAATTATTTTACTTTATTGGTGGAGTTTTAACCTTGTTATGAGATATTATACGGAAACAAAGGGTAACTATTATATTAAGTCATTGACAAACTGATTTATCATATTCGTCTACACCGCTATAAATTTATATAAAAAAAAAAATCAAAAATTGCAAATTATTGTAAAAACCACAAAAAAATGAGTAAATTGAGATACATTTTCCAAAGAATATGCAGTACATTTTTAAACAAATTGAATTTATTAGTAAATTTTTTTCTCTATTCGACGGTGCAAAAATTGAAAATGTGAGATATTTAGAATTAAAACAATATATGCTGTAATAGCAAAATTTTATTGCCTGCTGTTGCCAAAATGAAAATGACGTCAGTTTTACGGATGGAAACGTTTGTTATTTATAATATACACTGTACAAAAAAAAAAAAAAAAAAAAAAAAAAAAAAAAAAAAAAAAAAAAAAACGACATTTTTACAGTACAAATTACTGCTCATCTCGCGCACAAACTCGATCAGAGTGAATGTGCTGCATCTTTCTTTGGTTTCCTGACTGTATTAACATGGAAACTACATTAGTTGCGTAAAATTAACAGCACAATGTGCTGGCAATTTGGACGCCAGCAGTTTGTGCTGTAAAAAATGCGTCCAAATTGCAGTACATTGTGCTGTTAATTTTACGCAACTAATGTATTCCCCATGTTAATATAGTCAGGAAACCAAAGAAAGATACAGCACATTCACTGTGATCGAGTTTATTCTGGCAAATCTACAGTGGTTTTTTTACAGTGTAGATAATGTTTGCATCTTTAAGAATGCCATATAGTTGGTCCGATAGTAAAATTATGATTGTAACATCAGCAAATATAGCATCGAACCGATTGGCGATATTTCAGCGACGGCAAATCTATAAACTCCAGTTGTCTCGAAACACTGTTTTCAGAGATTTTGCCACGATAACTTTTAAGACGTCAACGGACTTGTAAACTTCAGTTTTTTTTCCTTAAATCAAAGGAAATTAATCTACAAACTGCGCCTGAAAGATAAACAAATATACAAGTTTTTGCCAAGTTGTATCAAAATACATGGTCATTTTTCATGGCTTTTTAATTTTTATTGTAGTTTATTTACGTTATTTTTTTCAAATGACGAGTCTCAAATACACTGTAAAAAATTCATGTAACGTTACTCCATAAACTTGGTGTCAATACTGCCTGAAAATTTATGGAGTAATTTAACTTATATAATGGGCAATTTAAACTGATATAACAGGTGTAGTATTACACTTAGTGTAACGTAACACCAGTTATATCTGTTAAATTACTCAATAAAATAGAACAGCAAGGCTGCCACCAATTTTATGGGATAACATTACATACATTTTTTATAGTGTATGAACCCCGGACGTCAAAACTGGTGGCAAAATGCATGAAAAAGATACAATCTAAATTAATTACAAGCTTACTAATCCATGGTCGATTTTCTTTCATTCAAACGTTTTTGGTCTTATTGATCATTAACACAACAAAGAACTAGTTAAAAAATAGTAAATATACTGTAAAAGAACACTATATCGTAATAGAACACTGTATTGTAAAAGAACATTACAATAAAATGTTTTCTTTTGATAATTCTTCATGTATGTCCTGCCATGAAAGAATAAACTTGACTTTTTCAATGGCACTAAATTTATTTTTTAAATATTTAATAGATATTTTTTTTTAAGAATTTTTATAAAATTATTAATGCGTAGCAATTTTTGGTAGCCTAGAAATGATAAAAATATCATTTATTTTTTCTTATTTAATTGTATTTTATGTTAAAAATGTTTAACTGTTGTAATAAGTAATTTGTTGTATTATATAAGATCCAATTTTGATATGAAACTACATTAAAACGAGCAATTATTGTTTGGTGGAACCGATAAAAAATTAACTTTTAATAAAACTTCAGATGAAAGCTTTATTTTTTAATTAAAAGTAAGTTTTAGTAAAAGTAAAAATAAGGGCATTTCCAATCAAAAGTAGAATTTTCGGAAGAAGAATAAAAGGTTATAAGTAAAAGAAATAGCCATTTTTTAATGCATATTAGATATATTAACCGGATATATTGCCATTATTTTTAATTTAACACCCATGCAGAATTATTAATGAAGGAAAAATATGTGTCTTATGAAAAGTTTTCTCTTAAAATGATGTTGTAAAATAAAAACCTAATTAGAAAACTTTTTGTGAAGAATTTTAGAAAAGCGCAAATCAGAATGTGTATTATTTTACTTCTTATTTTTTCAGTCAATGAATATTAATTTAAAATGGGAGTATAGAAAAGAAAAAATTAATTTATCCATATTTTATTACAGTTATTAAAAAAATCATAGATAAATAAAATTACAAAATGTTTTAAAGTTTATGCTTTCAGTTTTGTAAATAAGTTATCATTTTCTTTCCTAAGCTTTATTTTCACTTTTAATTTTATCCTTAAAATATTTTTAAAGTAAATTTTAATTAAGGGGTTTCAGCACTCTTAAAATTAGAAAAAAAAGAAGAAAAAAGACCATTTCCAACATTTAATATCTTGAAATGTATTTGATTTGAAGACACAATTTTAGTTGAAATAAAATATATAAATATGCCTTTCATTTCCTGTATTTAAAAAATGGCAAGATGCAGAATTAGCATTTATAAGGGGCTCCAAACTATCAGATATTTGACGAGCAGAAAATCGGCATAACAGCTTACGCGCAGGATTACAAAATATATTTTGCAACTAAAATGAAAATTTTGGCACTTATATATACTTCAGATTGTAATAATTACCCCGAACCTAAATAAATGTGTAGTTAAAGCACTTTTATGTTTTAAATAGAAAGTTGTATTTAGCTAATGCTAAATCTAGAAAATTTCAAGAGTATAATCATCTAAAAAAATATTTTTTTGAACAATAAAAAGAAACTGTTATGTTCAGTTTATACAGATTAACATGAAACATGTGTTTTGAAAGTTTCATGAAAAAAAGTCACAAGTTTTTGAGATATCGTGCTCATTATGCTCAAAATAGTCATTCAGAGAAAGATGACTTCAAAGTTTCGGAAAGGCCACTTCAGCTATTAGGTGGTATAATTCTAAAAGCCAAAACTTCTATTCTAATGCGAATTTCAAGGAAACAATTACATCAAAATGTTCTTAAAAGACATTAGTTTAATAGCTAAAAAATTAAAATTTCGAAAGTATTAAAGCTTTAAGAGCCCTGAAGCGTTTTTTACTGTATGCTTTACATACCACGTTTTACCGTATGCTATAAATAAGATATTTTATAAATGACCAGCATATCTAAATAAATTTTACATAAAGATTTTTAAAAAAATTACAGAGAAAAGTTTCATTTTAGCGCTACAAATTTTATTAAAAATGCTTCAAGATACAGCTATTTGTAATGAGACATTGTTGTTTGCGATAAATAATTTTTTTTTCGATCAAGTGTTTAAATGTTGTAAACGCGATTAATTTATTAGACTTTGCTTTTGACACAAAGATACTTAGCAAACAAGTCTTTTAATACAAGATTTTCTTTTAAAAAGTGTGTTTGATCAAAATCTTTTCCTCCTCTTTTTTAGAGAAAGCCAGTATTTAAACAAATAACATGTGTTGACTCTTTATGCTCGTACGGCTCTTTTGAGTACCACTAAAGAAAAGTTAATACTAGCAGGCTTTGCCCGCTACGCTATCCGTTTCTCCAAACGAACTTTGAATTAAATGAAATATATTATCAGGGAATTTGATTTTGCGTTTTAAAATATATTGGACCTTTACCTGGTGAGTACTTCCACACCGCTGAAAACGATATAAATGCCATTACGCTATTATATTTTCTAATTTGTCTCCTTTAATTTGAGCTGTTAAGGACCAACTCTTTTAGATAATTAATAACAGTAGGATTTGGGGGAAAACGACACAATCACATGCAATGAAACAAAAGATAACTGAAAAATGATCTAATTAAAAATGCAAGTCCTATCACATTCCCTCCTATAGAAAGTTTTAAAAAGGATAATCTTTCATAATCGGATTCACCTTATTATATAACTTTCCCCACAATTCTAAAATCAAGCAAAGAAAACAATATGCAATATACTAAGCCCTTCCCCCAAAAACATCTAATTAAAAGTGCAAGCTCCATCAAAATCGTTTCGGCAGAACTCATGGTATAAGCAACAGGAACTAAATATCATTTTGTAACGATGTATTTTTGAAGTTTGATAGTTTTTAACACCATTTTCACTTTAAGTAATACCATAAAATTATATACCAACGGAAAGATAATTTAATGAATAATGTAACGCAATAAATTCCATCAAGGAATGTATATTAGAATAGCAGCTAAAAAAAGGAGAATGAATCATATCGAAAAAATTATATATACAAGAATTATCACAATTTCAGTTAATATTTAGTTGGGTAACCTTTATTCGTAATTATGACTTTACAACGTCTTCCCATGGAGTGAACTAATCAATGGTTTCAGTTATGAAGCTGGTATAATGTGAAACAAAGGTTGAATTACTTCTTCTATTAATTGAATTTCCTTGCTGGATTGCTTTTGTGCAACTCTTTTCTTTATTCTGCTCCATAGATTTTCAATTGGGTTGAGCTCAAGGCTATTCCAAGGCCATTCCATCATGGAACTGAATCCTGTTGAAATATCACTGCTTCATTATTTTGGAAAAGATCATGTGCGAAAAGCTTAAGTTAAATATTTCATTTATGTATTTTGCGGTATTTATATTCCCATTGATAACACGAATTCTTCCAAAAACCTTCTAATGTCAAACAACGCCATTTCATAACACCGAGTGAATGTTTCATAGTGTGTGTAATTCTGAGATGCAAATTTTATCCCTTTCTTCTCCTTAAGTATTTTATGTGAATGCTACCAAATAGCATGATTTTGGCTTCGTCATAACACTGTCCCATTGTTCCGCTGTCCAATTAACATGAGCTTTAGTCTAGTTTAATCTTTCAACCTTTTTTATCGAAATAAAAATGACTTTTTTGTGGAATTCTAGAGTTTTAACTAAATATTGGCAGTCATCGCCGACCAGACCTTACACTCAACATTATATTGGTTTGTGTCATTTTACCTTGTACATATCCAGATGATTTTTGTTTGTCACCTAAGCATAATATTCCATTTCTTCTATCACCACTTGCTGTTGCAAACTTTTTCCTGTATTTAGCAGTTTGATTTTGTAGTGATATAGTCTTCTTATATCGCTTCGAACATTTAGAAATGACACTTTTGGTTGCATTTCCACCACTTTGCCTTCTAATTCTTTCATAACTGTAACTTTTTTCACTTAATAATACTATTTTACATCGCGTTCTAGGTTACCTACCAATAATTTACAATAAAGAGATCAAACCTTACAATAACGAGATGTAAATAGACATTTATAAAATCTGTTCTAATGAAAAACGTACCTAAATTTTATTTTATTATTATATATTGTTTTTAATAAATCTTAAATAAAACGGAAGATAATTATTGATGGGATGCAATTTATTAATTCAAATTTTTAGTAATATTTTGTGCACAAAACTAAAAGAAATAGTACACAAACTAAAGCAGATTAATTTTATTTTGAAAAAATGTAAATAATTCTGATTAAGAATATTTTTTGGTCCTTCATTATACTATTTAACAGTTAAATGCACCTGATAGAATGTCTCCTAGCTTATTGAAGGACTTCTTTTTTAAAAAGAAGAAATTATGATGCTATTATTAGTTAAAGCTTGTTTTTTCATAAAATAAATAATGTGAACATTAAAAAGTTCCACAGTCTTACTTAAAAGGCGACTAATGTAATGAAAAAGATGTCACAAGTTTAAAATATACATTTTATTTAAAAATTCTTAGTACTTTCAAGACTTCCAGGCTCATCATCCTTATTATTATTTTATTATTATTTTATGTTGAATCAGGGTGAAACATTGCGTTTCGTCTTGTGATATAATTTGCTTGTTTTTTCTTTAAACACATTGCTGGAGATTGTATATTTAATAGAAATTTAATATAAATTAATCTTGATTTTATAAAAGTGGATTTCAACAGAAGTAAAATAGTAATGTAAAGTGTAAAATTTTTGGGTTAATCGATAAACGAGAATACTAAAGAAATGCATGAAGTGAAAATAATTTTTAAAAGAGTACTGATTTTTTGAAAATAAAATAGTGCACACAATTGAAGAGCTAAGTGGAAGAACATGTTAAGGGAACGTCCACTGTTACTCTTGTGACCATTCGTGCGGTTTTTTACTAATACTTGTAATTATTTTACTATAAAATATAATTAAGATAAAAAGTGATATAACCAGTAAAATACTATTGAGCTCCACTCATTTAATATATATCTAATTATGTAACAAAAAGCATTTCCCTTGTCTATATAATCAAACAAAATTTTGTTACTCTTGTGACCAGAGTGTCACAAGAGTCATTTAATATATACATAAGTAATTTTTTTTGTTATAAATTAGATATATGTTTGTGTGTGGAACACAGTGGTATTTAGCTGGTTTATCAATTTTTATCTTACTTATATTTTGTAATAAAATAATTGGAATTAGATATGAACATTTTCTCTAATTATCACAAGAATAACGAATGAACGTTCCCTTAAGTAACAAAAATTACATTTCAAGAAATTTGAGGTAAAAGTTTTTGCTGTAAATTTTAATGATTTATTTTCTGTTTGATACCATGTGTTTAAAATATTAACAGGTATGGTAGTAAACTTTATCAGAAAAACTCATTCATATTTAATTTTCAAATATTAAAAATTATTAATATTATTGACATTATTCAATATTAAAATATTAAATATTAATGAATAATCTCTGAAATCTTCAAAACTAAATAGAATCTTAGTATTTTAGCTTCACCATGTGATAGGATACTCATAACGCTTTCATTTAAAAGATTAAAAAAAAATAGAAAATGTAGCATAACATGTTCATCCAACACATCTCTTCAATTACTTGTGTGTTTGTTCACTTATAAGGTATGAAAAATGTAGGTAGTGGAGATATGATACAGTTTTTTTATAATTTTTAATAAGCCTTAGAAAGCTTTTTTAAACAAAGTTTATTTGTTTTCTTGTAAAGTAAAATTTTATTTATTTACCGAAAATATAGAGATTTAAAACATAATCATTCAATATATATATATATATATACCAGTTATAACAACATGCATAATAATCACTTATAAACTGATTAAGCTAAATAATGCTATAAAAATTTATAAAATATCTTTATTTAAATTGACGAACGTTTCATCGTACAAACGGCAACATTTTCAAAATCATTGATGATAGAAATAATTTCACAAAATTAAAAAAAAAACAATAACTTGGTAAGCAATGTCATCATGCATAATGAAAATCAGTGCAAACATAAAGTAAAATGAAATTGGATATTTGTGAGAGTGGAATAATTTTTACTATTATTACTAAAATTGCATAATATCTAATTCCAAATTTTACGTAATCAAGTTCATGTGGTAACATGAACTTGATAATAATACATAATCATACATAATCAGTGTCCACTTGATTTACCTAAAATTTGGAAAGAGACGCTATGCGATTTTATAAAAACTAGGGAATTGTACCCGGGCTTCCCGTGTTACAGAATATAGGTGAAAGACAAATTTTTAATTGAAAACAAATATTTTTTTACATGCAATATGTTTTTTAGATTGTCCACTAAAAATAAAAACGAATTTTTCATATGAAAAATATTAATTATACAATCAAACTTTTGAAATTTATCAAAAGCGATATTTTCGTATTAGCAGCATGCTAAGAGTTATTAGCTCAAGATTTTTCTGCTTACGGCATCCTTTTATTTTCTGATGATTTCAGAGCTTTAAACGCGTAGTTCAATGACATGTCTGTTAAATTTGTGTTTTATTTATATTATTTTATTTATTTAATCAGAGAGGAAGTTTTATTTTTGTATACGGAATATTAGTCGTAATAAAATTATGAACTCTTTATATTAGTTTAAGGGCAACTGGATTAATCTTTCTTAATCGAGTTCCACGCGATAGAGATAAAAATAAAAATTAACCCCTCATACCAACAATCAAACTTTTAAAAAAATTGGTATTTTTATTTGATCATTTTAAAATCATTTTAACTCAAAACGTGAAGTCACGATTGTCAGCAAATCTTTGCATGTGCACAATCACACTTTTAACTCAAGATTGTAATTTCAGTAACTAAGTAGAATGAATTTTGAACAAAAACTTGGGGAACCTGAAATTATTTTAAACCTCGAATTATTGCCAAGATCTACTTTGATTGCTTGTCTAACTCGGCAAAACGAATTCATCGAAGAAATAATCATCAAGTTTTTTAACATAATTCCCTACTTTTCGTACAAAAACATGCACACTGTATGTTACTGCTCCTCCATAAAATCATTCTAAATGTTTATAAAACATTACGTTTTATCAATGTGCGTTTTCATCTGTGAAGAATTTCAAAGCAGCCGGGGTGAAAATGACGCACTTCTACAAAACATATTTCAGTTTTAAGAACTAAAATGCACTTTTAAAAAATATATAAAATGACTTCAAATGCATCCGCTAAAGCATCCCATTTTTACGATCCCGTCTTAAACAACATTTATAGAACGGTATGCAAATAACATCACTATCGCGGAATAATACACAAATCCAGCAGAAAGCAATGGCGTCATTTAAGAAGCTCGACAAAACAATCTCCGGTATTTAATGATTTATATGACTTCTTTTTTTTTGTTTATAATAGCTCCATGTTTTATCAGAAGTCATTCATTTATATTTTTTCAAAATTCGGAAAATGTAATTACACACGGATTAATAAAATTGCATTCTTTCAGATTTTTGATACGAATTAAGTAAATAGGAAGAAAATAAGTCACACAAATATTCTTTAAAATACATTTTTGTTAAGAGAAAGTGTTGTATCATTTGTAAAGTTAAATTTCAATAAATTAAAAATCATTTAATTGATAAATAAAAACGAAATAAAGCCAAAACTCACCGGGTTTTATAAAAAACGATATTCTTTAAATAGCACGTATTTTAATTTCCTTTTTTTCAGTTTTTATGTGAAAATGGAAAGAAAAAGATACAGCAATCTATTTTCCATGGAGGAAAGAGATAGATGGAGATGCAGTCAGGTGGCTGGGTGTGACGCAAAAAAAGTAACCCTAAAATCCACTACAGTAGGCCCAAACACATGCATATTCTTTCACGAAAAAAAGAAGAAAATTTTTAGTAATACAGTTTTTAATTCAAAATGTACTAGAATGCTTTAAAATAAGCAGATCACTTTCATTTAGAGCAAAAAATGCATGGGTGATGTCAAAAAATGCAGTCGCTGTTCCATGAGCGCGTTTTGTTTGGGACGAGTCAAAGCATTTATATTTGAGCGATAACGCGCATCATATTGCAAACCGTTTTTAAGGACATACTGTATCTCCAACTATCTCTTTCCTCCGTGACTTCCTTTTTTTTGCCCTTTACTTTCAACAGAAATGAAGCACTTCCGTTGCCACGATTACAAAAAATGTAATAAAAACTACAAAAAGTTAATATCTTAAATTAATTGAGATACAGCTTTCAAACATATTGCATTTAAAAGAACACTTTTTTCCTTATACGACGGTGTAAAAATTTAAAATGAGCGATGCTTAGAAGTTTAAAATTTTTGCAGTAGGGAAAATTGCAAAACCAAAATTTTATTTGAAATTTCAAAGTGTTGCCATTCGCAAAATGACATATGCGTTACGCAAAGATATATTTGTCCTTTATAATATAGATAGATAGCAAAACGTAATCCATGCTCAATATAATTATTATTATTATATGCGCCATTGTTTGGGCGATTGATTTATCTGGAATGGAACGGATGATAGGTAAGTACCGGGTGTCCCAAAAAGGACTGACTGATTTTAAAATTCAATAACTTGCAAACGGTGACAGATATTTAAAAAATTCTTGCAGGAGGGTTATGCATAAGGTCAAAAGTTTTATTACAGTGATTTTCGATTTTAGTTCGAATTACAAACAATAGATGGCGCTGTAAGCAATAGTCGCTAAATACAGGCTCGATTTCTGGTCCTTTCTCTTGTTCCATGCTGAAAAAGGAGATGGAAATGTATTATCCGGGCCACGAAGTACCAAAAATGGAGCCTGAATTCAGCGTCTATTGATCGCAGCGCCATCTATTGTTTGTAATTCGAACTAAAATTGAAAATCGCTGTAAAAAAACTTTTGACCTTATGCATAAACCTCCTGCAAGAATTTTTTAAATATCTGTCACCGTTTGCAAGTTATTGAATTTTAAAATCAGTCAGTCCTTTTTGGGACACCCGGTAGTTAAATACTCTTTCGCATATAGAACAATTATGACATTCCAAACTTTAACAAAATAGGTAAATAATTATTTAATTCTTTTAGTACGAAATAATAATTCCACTTTTCTAAGCAAAATTATTTGCATTCATATTTTTGAATTAATAAGAAATGTTTGTAAGCACAGAAAAGTGTTTTAATCAATCATAATTATGTATGAAATATTTCTTGCGTGTCACATGAAAACACAGAGTAAATAATGTTTGTAATTTTCTTTGGATAACTGAATAATGATGATAAATTATATTCCGTATAGAATTTTTTTGTTAAAGTTATATGCTTAACATACTAAAATAATTTAATGTTTATCCTGGTGTATTTTTAGGAATGTAATGTTCATTTTTGGAAGGGATATTTTGTTGTAATAAAGTGCGTTTTTTACCCATTCGACCATGATTTAATTTGGAGACAGATAAAAAATAAATTGCAGATTAAATAACCTTGAATTGGCATAAATAACTATAATATGAAGTATTATATCATTTCGATAATTAGTAAACTAATTAAAAAGTGTTCTAATAATAGGACACCAGGCCCGAAATTACGCAAAATGGACAATTTTATTTTGTGTGCACATTTACAATTATGTAATATATAAAGGACATGAGAATGAATAAAATGAGTTTATTTCATATTAAATCCTTTAAAACAATTTCCCTGTGCGTTAAAATATAAAAATATATCATTTTTTCACAAAAACGTGTACTTATACATGTACAACCTTCCATTTTGCATCTCTGGTGCTTTTCCTTCCTTTCAGTCATATGGTTCCTTCCATCAAATCTAATATCTTTAGAAGGCCTATCAGCAGTATTCATTTTGTTCTTTGGCAAAACAGAGCTTCTTGATGACAGCCTTCCACGTTTGATACGGATTAGCGACTGTTCTTTGAGTGATAGAGCTTCTTCTATTTCAAATGTGAAATCCAATAAATCCATTTGATCTTACAAAGGAACTTCCAAGCATTTTGCATAATTTGTATACTCTAAAAAAGAATTAATAATGGGCGTACTAAAATAATGCTATATTACTCGAAATGTCCATTTTTTAGGTGCGTTAGTAATTATATAAATACGTAGCACCTATAGTCGTCG
This sequence comes from Maratus speciosus, assembly GCA_963932465.1. Taxonomy (NCBI): domain Eukaryota; kingdom Metazoa; phylum Arthropoda; class Arachnida; order Araneae; family Salticidae; genus Maratus; species Maratus speciosus. The sequence goes on along the minus strand of OZ010795.1, from coordinate 103,530,254 downwards.
TTCAGTCCGTCTGTCTGTCCGTCTGTCTGTCCGCCCGTCCGCATATAACAGAGCAAAAACTACCCAACCGAATGGTCTGAAATTTTAAATATATGATTGTTGTAAAATTTTGTCGAACCATTTCAAATTTTATGAAAATCGGATGTATAGTTAAATTACAGGGACAGTCAAAATTTTTCTTTACATTACGGCCAATGTGAAAAATTATTGCACGTGCATTTTAATGATGTTAAAGCTTTCCGAATGGTCTCAAATTTTAAACATATAATTATTGCGACATTTTGTCGAGCCATTTCAAATTTTAGGAAAATCGGATGTATAGTTTAATTACAGGGACAGTCAAAAGTTTTTCTTTACATTAAAGCCAATGGGAAAAATTATTGCAAGTGCATTTTAATGATGTTACAGCTTTCCGAATGGGCTGAAATTTTAAATATATAATTGCTGCAAAATTTTGTCTGAAAATCGGATGCATAGCTTAATTACAGGGACAGTCAAAAGTTTTCCGTTACATTAAGGGGAATGAGAAAAAATTATTGCAAGTGCATTTTAATGATGTTACAGACTATGCACTTATGAATTGCAAATAAATACACATTCAGTACAATATGGGGTGCAAAAAATAATTATAAAACTAGTTATAGTACGAACGCACCTCATTTGCCACGTTTGACGAGCAATTTCCAACTTGTTACAGTTTATAGCAGTTCAATACAATGACGGTAAGAAGTTATCTTTGTCGACTCCCCCCCCCCCCCCCCTCATTATTTTATTGTCGAACTTCACAACTTCTGGCCTATATACATCAATATAAGTGGAATCTTTTTTGCTCCATCGCATTATCTGACAGAAATGTAGATGCTAGTGTCACAACTTTATTGTCATACCACTTTACAACAACGGTTTTACCATATTTGCTGGCACAAGTGCCACAAGTACCGCGTCCATATTTTTTAAATTCGGCATCGCTTTTTAATGGACAGTTTTTCAGCCTATTTTTGCGCACAAAGCTGGCAGCAATAAAATCAAGTCGCTGCACTGTAAAAACAAAAACGGACTAAAATACGGAAATTGTATTGGCAATTGAGACGCCAGTATTTCCGTATTTTAACAGAAAAATTTCCCCGCAAATTCCAGAAAACAGAAATTTTTCTGTAATTTACGGGGGGGAGGGGGGGATTTTCCGTTAAAATACGGACATTGTTCTGGCGTCCCGATTGCCAGTACAATGTCCGTATTTTAGTCCGTTTAGGTTTACAGTGTAGTGCTTGAAAAGTATCGTATGTGTCTTAAAGGGACTTGGCTCAAGATATCTCACATATCTTTTAAGTCCGTTCATAAATATATGGCCAATTATTTGCACTTGAAACGCATCGCCACACGACTGATTTCGAAAGAGCTCAATTTTCTCTTATTGTTCTGCAAGAGTTTTTGGCCAAAAACGCAACTAATGTCATCAACCGAGGACATAACACGCCTGGTATGGCCTCGTGTGACATCTTTCTGTTCACGAAGCTAAAATTGTCCTTTCCAGGAAAATGTTTTTAGTCAACTGAGGACGTAAGAGAAAATTCGCAGAAGGAGCTAAAGGCCATACACCAATTTACCTATCGAAAAGTATGGAAGATTGGGATCAGTGCTTGCATAGTTGTATTGAAATCCGTTGGGTCTATTTTGAAGATGACAAAATAAATTTTTATGAAAAAAATATTTTTTTTGTGTGTTTTATATAGCAATTCTGGATACTTTTTACACACACTTTGTTAGCCCCAAGGACTCATGTCCTAATACTAGAACAATTTTTTTTTCTTATTTATAGTGTGACTTATCATTATTTTCTAAATTAGATGACCAATTTTGGTAGAAAAGGCCTTAATTTATAAAATATAATTTCCAAACTGTCATTAAATTATTATTAGTATTTTTATTGAGAAGGTTAAAAATGTGTGCTTGCGCTTTGCCGGTAAACTGGTAGAAGCCTCCATTTTATTGCTTATTGAGGCATGTGCTGCCATGTGTGATCACAAATGAGATTAAATTGTTAATCTACAATATATTATTAGTAGGACACTGGTTTTTAAACTTAAAATTCTTAAAAATGAATAATTTAGAGCAATGTAAAAATGTGTTCTAATAGTAGGACGCCAGGGCCGAAGGGGTTAAGCATCAGCTTAATACACTGCTGGGAAATATTAAAGATACACGTATAAAAACCCAGATAAGTAGAATGATTTTGCAGCTAAAAATATGGAACTTACAGAAAATCATTATTTTGTCATGCATCAAATACAGTTGAAATGCACAATATCCTACGTATATGAAAAAATAAATTTAAATACTAATATAGGTAATGTGATAGAAAGAGAGGTATGGAAAATACTATTATACAATTATTTGAAGATATGAAGAAATATCTTATAAAGTATGAGGGCATCTTTAACCAAAATTCAAGCGTCAAAGCTACACAAGCTTATTCCCCTCCTTCCATTCTCCCAATTAAACTCCATTTCTAAGAATCTATCAAATTTCTTCTCAACGACATGTTTTCCCACTTTCCAAATGCGAATGCGAAAGTTTTATTGAATATGCATATTCCTGTGTAGAGAATACCATTATACTAAGTAAAAACGATCACCTTGAATTACCAACGTATTCATGGGCATCACTTAATAGAATCAATATTAAATGTAATTTTGTAGTGGTACCTTTATTTTTTCAGCCAATGTATATGGAAACAGATTTAAAATTACATTCATAAATTATTTCTTAATTAATGACAAAGGTAATTTTTTACTTAAAAAAGATTTAAAATGGATTGCTAACAACAAATAACACTGAATATTTAAGAAAACTGTTATTTTTTTATTTCAAAACTTTAATGTAGTTTAAATAAACTAAACGTAATATATCAGTGCATATTAAGTAGTCCCATGCAATTAGTTAAATAACATACAGGAACTGTATATAATATTAGACATAATGATATCCGAGAAAAAAAGAACATTAAACACCTCATAGGACAACTGCACTCAAATACTAACCAGAACCACATGTGTCAGATCATTTTGTGAACTTTTCACTTCTAAATGGTGACTTCAATTTCTCTTTTGTAAGTGTATATCTATATTTCAGTGTGTAGCACGTACTTAACATAATGCCTCTTTTGGACCCTATTATACCTCCCTTAAAAGTGGTTCTATTCACAACCTTTTTTTCTCTAAACTTATTAGATTCTCAATTTACTACATGTACTACAAAAAAAAATTCTCAGACTTCAGCTTCTACCAGATTTGAATATTGATTTCCTCCATGGGGACCTCGATGCAGTTTCTTTAAAAATGATCCGATTTACTTGCTAGTTTCTTTAACATAGTTATAGGGTCCTATGACTACTTTGTAATCTACTAAAAGCTCCTTTATTACCGCAATTACCACCCTTTTTGAATACCAATCTTCATTTTTGGCATCAACTTATGTTTACTCACTACAGCCGCAAATTAAAAATCGTGTCACTGTTAAAGATAAATGGTTAACTTTAAAGGAATTAAATATCGTGTTATTATTAAAGGTCATTTGTAAAATTTACAGGATAGGGTAACTTCCATCGCTTGGGGGGAGGGGGCATTTCTTCCGCGTGCTCTATGGGCCCAATTTCAAAGTAATTAAAATCATTCAAGTTATCATTCAACTTAGTTTACAATTCAGCTACTTTCGTGCTATGAAAGTTTATCTTATACTTCAGTTATCAACATTTTGAAACATTAACGGTGCATTCTTTACTCAGGTTCTATGGAACCGATTATTATGGAGTTTGGCTCATTCAACTTAGCTTTCGATTGTCTCCGGCAAGTGCGGAACACTTCCGATACACTCTGCCTTAGGTAGTGGGAACACATGTCACAGGTTTGTTCGGAAAGAGGTTTACTGGAAACACTTTAGACGCTGCTGAAGGCAGTGGAACCATAGGCACGTAGTCATGGGAGGGGCTAAGGAAGCTGAAGCCCTTCCCGAAAGTTTAACTCTTTATTGGGCAAGTCAATTCTGTGGCTGAAATGTTGAAAAGATTCACGGTCACCAGAATCTACAAACAAACTTATTTAAAAATAAAAAGCGGCTTTTCACTGCTTGCATTATAGAAACAAAATATTTTACTAAAAATTGCGATGCGAATCAATCAGTTTTCAATCAAAATTAAGTAGTAAGTATATTACCATTGCCCGATAAAGGATTAAAAAGACTTTGCAACGTTATCTCTTATTATAATAAAAATTGACAATCTTTTTCTTGTTTCTATCTTCCAATACATTAAACTACATACTTTTTTAGTTTCAGAATATTTTTTTAGGTTTACCCCAGTAAATGACTTGTCCGCCGAACATGCAATGTTATGATGAACTACAAATAGGTGACAAAATAATATGAACACCCATGAAAAGGTATGGTCCATTTCAAAGGACCAGAACGCGCATGTCACTTTGCACTCAATTCTGCCACCTAGTGGTTATGAAAGGAAGGTATCAGTCGCTCAACATGAGTCATAGGTGTTGCATGCGCTTACCATACGCTCTGGAAAACTCAGTAATGACTGACTTATCAGAGTTCGAAAAAGGAATGATTGTTGGAATGCGGTGCGCTGGTTGCTCCGTGACGGAAACAGCCAATTATTTGGAGCGTGCAAAGAGAACTGTGTCAACCGTTATGACAGCGTACAAGAAATGCGGTAAATTGTCGTCTGCGAAGTACAACAGTGGACAGAAAAGAAAGCTTTCTGAGAGAGATAAAAGAGAATTGGCCCCCATAGCGGTCAGAAAGCGCAGGAAATCTTTATCCCAGATAGCGTCATATATAAATAGTCATCTCCAGAATCCATTTCAGCAAGAACTGCCCAAAGGGAACTTCATGCTTCGAACATTTATGGAAGAGTTGCAATTCGTACGCCATCGCTATCATAGGTGCTCGTATTATTTTGTCACCCATATGTAAGTCTTGACTTGTCTAAATGCGTCGCACAGGCGTATGATGGAGCGGCCAGTATGGCTGGTTATTTTAGTGATGTTCAGTCTAGAACTCGTCAGAAATGTCCAAAAATTAGAGGCGTCTATTGTGCAAGTCAACGGTTATTTTTTTCCTTATTCAACAGCATGTTGATTCCTACTATCCGAAACTGTCTTGGAGCTATTGATGACGTCTTCTAAACTGAAATAAAGATCCTAAGACAAACGTTTAAGCAGACAACACGTGCAAATACTCAAATTACATCCGCTGAAGAATATTACATGGTCACGATCTTTATTCACTGTGTAGAAAGTCTTACTCAAAATTTGAATGACTTATTTAAAATTTGAATCACTGATTCATTTCAACTGAAGACATTTTAACAGATATCTAAGTACTTCTTTCAGGATTTGCTTCGCTGGAAAAAGCAAGCATATCAGAGAATCTCTCTAAATATTTTTACTATAAAGCGGCAACGTCGCAAGCGAAAGCTAAATATGAAATATGGTGAAAGAGAATTGCTAATGTTCACATAAACAAGAGTACTGTAATACACCGTATTACAATACGATCAAAAGCTTTCTGACAGTCTTGGCTACAATCCCGGTAATAATGTCCAGTGCTGAAAGATCATTTTCGACAATGAAAGGAATTAAGTCTTTGCCTCGAAGCGTTATGGCCAATGAGAGACTAAATAGCCTTGCAATGATTTCCATTCATTGGAAAATTATAGTAAATCCTGATAAGATAATTAGCCTCCTGGATAAGAAGAAGTCTTGAAGATTGCTTCTGTAGCACTAGTAAACTTATTGTACCAAGTGTACAGCATTTATAATTATTCTAATTCTAATCAAAGAATGTGAAATATAAATATAAGTTTTATGATTACATATATCTGTAGCAACTAATTTTTCTTTGGAAAAGATAATATGTATAATTAATTTCACCTATGAGTTAATCATTTTAACATCATGTGCTTGTAATGCGAGACACTCACATGATAATGTTAATCATGTGCTTTAAATCTATTCAATTCACTTGTTCGCATTTCAATATTTTTTTAAGTTTTTCTCTTAATGATAGATGAGGGTCATCTCAAAGATTGTCAGTTTGTGCTTTTATATTTTGTTGTAGTTTTCACCTAAAATTACTTCCAGTTTCCGAACCGGTTTGGAAACTGGTAGTGCTGTTGAAAACAAATTGTAACATAAATCGAAAAACTACGAAATAACAATTTTTAATATGGACATCAAGTATCCATGCAGAAATAAACCTTAGGTTAACCCTTGTTTATTTTTTATTTACGCTTTAAATTATGGATATTACGGCTGTTAGATCAGAAAAAATTCCAAGATTAAGCCCCCTCCGAATGGAAATCATGGCTACGAACCAGCTGAACTAGATTAATTTAAAAGATTTCCCAAAGATATAAAATCATACAAACTTGAGTTCTGTTTAAGGTTATTATAACGGGCTGCGGGCAACGCTGGGCGAGTCACCTAGTGATTATTATACAAGAAAGATTGCACATTTACTATTTTACGATAAAAGTGAGACTTATGTAAATCCTTTTCCCTATGTGACTGTTTTAAACCTTTTAACAGTACATTAAATACATACACACACACACACACACATATATATATATATATATATAAACGTAAAGCACAGTAATCACCAACAAAAAACAAAATAAATTCATGTGAAATGTGCCAAACAGCTGCAGTAAAACACATAAATTAAATATAAACCAGCATAAGATTATATTTAGCCTGAACCAGCGCCCCCCCCCCCCTCACAGAGGAAGAAGAACAAGAAAAATAACTATGTAAACCTTAAAACATTAACAAAAACTAGGAAAAGATAGGCTGCGGCCTCATCGGCAGTGGGTTATGTTTCAAAAGCAGCCGAGGATTCGATAAAATATGCATTAGTGGCAGTGGGTTTCGGCCAGAACAGTGATAGCAAAATCAAATGTTAAACATTCGATAGCTATTATTACATGCTCCCCCACCGGACCCTACGCCAACAATATTAAATGAATGCCTCACCTGGAACACAGTAAACGATGATAAAAATATGTTCGTTGAAAAAAACCACACTCAACCAACTTAGCCACATTGCCACAACCCAAATATAAAACATAAAACAAACTAAACAGGGCAGAATCCAACATCCAATCAACCAATCCTAATTCTTTCCAGGTCTGTTGCCAATCGACACAGCACATCATCATAAAACCGTCCTTGAAAAGGCTTTAGGAAATATGAGTCATTCACTGACGTCGAAAAGCAATCGATCAGTAATGAAGAAAATCTGCAAAATCTGAATATTTTTTTATAAAAATTAAAGTTATATTGTTTTTGTAATATAGATTACTTTTAAAATGGAACAATTCTTTTTTAAACAGATGTTTATCTGTACAAATTTTAACATGTTCAAAACTTTTTTAAGTAAATCTTGAACATGTTAAAATACAAGTATAAAGACAGTAATTGTTTCTGGATTATTTCAAATAGCTTCGAAATTGCTGAAAAATTAAAAAGCAATAGTATTAATTCTATCAAAACATATGATTTTGAAAACTTATTTACTACTATTCCTATTAATAGTTTAAAGGAGGCACTTTTAAAGACAGCGGAGCTGGTTTTAGATGTTACAGATTTCAACTCTAACTTGTTTAATAAATTATGTCGTTTTTGCCTTTACAACAATTATGTTTATACGGGTTCTAAAATATACTTGCAAATCAATGGAATTGGTATGGGTACTAGTTACTCATCTACAGCTGCTAACTTATTTTTATTTTTTTATGAGTTTCAGTACAGTATTAATAAAGCCAGTTCCTGGCTTACAGATACATAGACGACTTGATCGTCTTAAACTTCAATAATGATTTTAATGAAATTTCTCAAGAAATTTATCCTGATTCCCTGACACTAAAGAAAACAAATAATAATGGTTTGAGGCTGATTACCTTGATTTAAAAATAATTTTAGAAGGTAACAAAGTACATATTTCAATTTACAATAAACGTAATAGTTTTCATTTTCAGGTTAATCAACTTGTTCACTGGTCCTCCAATATTTACAAACGTATATATATTAATATAATTATTAGTCAAATATTTCGATTTTTTAAAATTTGTACAGATAAACATCTGTTTAAAAAAGAATTGTTTCATTTTAAAAGTAATCTATATTACAAAAACAATATACCTTTAATTTTTATAAAAACATATTCAGATTTTGCAGATTTTCTTCATTACTGATCGATTGCTTTTCGAAGTCAGTGAATGACACATATTTCCTAAAGCCTTTTCAAGGACGGTTTTATGATGATGTGCTGTGTCGATTGGCAACAGACCTGGAAAGAATTAGGGTTGTTTGATTGGATGTTGGATTCTGCTCTGTTTAGTTTGTTTTATGTTTTATATTTGGGTTGTGGCAATGTGGCTAAGTTGATTAAGTGTGGTTTTTTTCAACGAACATATTTTTAGCATCTTTTACTGTGTTCCAGGTGAGGCATTCATTTAATATTGTTGGCGTAGGGTCCGGTGGTGGAGCATGTGATAATAGCTATCGAATGTTTAACATTTGATTTTGCTATCACTGTTCTGGCCGAAAGCCACTGCCACTAATGCATATTTTATCGAATGCTCGGCTGCTTTTGAAACATAACCCACTGCCGATGAGGACGCAGGCTATCTTTTCCTAGTCTATATTATAAAGGACAAACATATCTGTGCGTAACGCATACGTCATTTTGCGAATGGCAGCACTTTGAAATTTGAAATAAAATTTTGGCTTTGCAATTTTCTCTACTGCAAATTTTTAAACTTCTAAACATCGCACATTTTAAATTTTTACACCGTCGTATAAGGACAAAAATGCTCTTTTAAATGCAATTTGTTTGAAAACTGTATCACAATTTATTTTTGAGATATTAATTTTTTTGTAATTTTTGATACCATTTTTCTTATCGTGGCAACAAAAGTACCTCATTTCATTGAAAATCATTGAAAGTAAACGGAAAATAGTCGAAAATAGGAGATACTGTATCTTTCTGTTGCCATTTTCTCATAAAACCTAAAAAAAAAGTTGAAATTAAAATATGGGCTATGTCAAGAATATTGTCTGTTATTCTGTGATAATGACGTCATATGCACACTTTTCTATAGACGAAGTTTAAAACTGGATTGTAAAAGTGGATTGCTTTAGCGGATGCAAATGACGTCATTTTATAAAAAAGCGTGTATTTTATTTCTTAAACTTGAATTATGTTTTGTAGAAGTGCGTCATTTTCACAGCCCTGCTGCTTTGAAATTCTTCACAGGTGAAAATGCTTCACATTTAAAAATAATGTAATCGAAATCACACACTGATAAAACGCAATGTTTTACAAAAATTTAGAGTATCTTTATAAAGTATATTTTTCAATCTTCTGACCATTTTCAATTTTCGTCGCATAGAGAAAAAAATTACTTTCAAATGCAATTTGTTTAAAAACTTTACCTTAATTGACTGATGTATTATATTTTCTAAAATAATTTTTAAGCATGATTTTTTTAAAGTTTATCTTATCACGTGCCGGTTTCAATACATAATAATAATAAACATTTTTCACATAAAGCAACAAACATTTTTCAGCATTTGTTTCTGACTATTTTTGCATAACGAAATTAATACTTCCTTTATAAACAAATAAAAGAATATTAAAAAAACCACCAATCTAACATATTTGTGAAAGACAAATTAACGAAATTAATATACTTCTTTTATAAACAAATAAAAGAATAATATTGAAAAAACAACAAATCTTAACATATTTATAATCGTACAATTTAAATTTTTAGATCACCAAATAGGATTTTTTTTTTAATGGAATAACTTTGCAAAGTCCATCTCAGTTTACTGATTGTCTATAGTTTTAAAAACAATTTTTAAGCATGAAATATTTTTTAATTTATCTATATCGCGCGGAGCTCGATTACGAAAGATTAATCCATTTGCCCTTAAAACAAAATACAGACTTCATCATTTTCTTACGGCTAATATCCATTAAAAAAATTCCCTATGAATAAATAAATAAAATAATATAAATAAAACACAAATTTACCAGACATGTATAAGCTCTAAAATTATCATAATATAAAAGGATGCCATAAGTAGCAAAATCTTGGCAAATAACTCTTAGCATGCGGCTAATAAGAAAATATCGCTTTTGACAAATTTCAAAAATTTATTTGATTGTGTAATTCGTATTTTCCATATGAAAAATACTTTTTTAATGTAAGTTGTCAATCTAAAAATATTATGGAATATAAAAAAATTATTAGTTTTCAATTAAAAAAAATGATTTCACCTATATTCTTTAACCCGGGAAGCCCGGGTACGTTCCCCTAGTTTTTGTTAATGTTTTAAGGTTTACATAGTTATTTTTCTTGTTCTTCTTGTTCTGTGAGGGGGGGGGGGGTGCGCTGGTTCAGGCTAAATATAATCTTATACTGGTTTATATATATATATATATATATATATATATATAATACGTGTATGAAGGTTTTCATTTAGATCTTTTTAAATATTTTTTATATTTTGCAAATCTTACTTGTTAGAGTTATTATTAAATGCTATACTAAGTTTTTTAGGAAAGTGTTTCTAACGATTTTGTATCTCCATTAAATATTAGGTAATCAAACAAAATATATTTTATCAAAGTATCGTTCAAAACTGACTTGGACAAAAAACAGGACTCTTCTTAAGATTAGAACACTAAATATAACGAACGTACTCCCAAATTCTTTATAACTGAGTAACATTTTTTCACACCTTTCTCTAGAGATATCTTGTGTTGTCATTTCTGTTTAAGCTAATATATGTGATATTTTTATTTTGCTATTTGGAAAAACGTATGGTGCGAAAACATTTTTTATGCAGCAAAACATTTATAATAGAAACATTATAGACTTTTTACTTTCTTCTATCTTTACAAGAAGAAAATATTGGATCCGTTAAAATTTTTCGAATTCTGATTTTCGACGGATTTACACATTTTAGATGTCGGAGATCCGGAAAAACATGCTTTTACAAAATGTCTATTTGTGAGTCTGCCTGTCTGTATGTATTATGTGAAACAAATTTTGTGAGCGCGCTATCTCATCTCAAGACTTTTCCAACGGAATTCAATAAAACTTTAGATTAAGTTAGCCCCTGATATACGTTGGGGCTGATTACTTTTTGGTGTAAATATCCCGACAGGTGACGCTGATATATTGCATTTTTTACGATTTCAGCAATAGATAAACTAATTTTCATAAAACTTCAGATTTAATTAGTCCGTGATATAATTTGATACTTGTAACGTTTTAGTGTAAATCAACCAACAGGTGGCGCTGCTATGCTGTATTGTTAATAATTATGAAAATAGCTCTATCTCAAGAACAAATGACGAATTTTCATCAAAATTCAGATTAAATTAGTCCCTGATATAAATTATTGCTGTTTAGTTTTTGGTGTAAAACGCGCAACAGGTGGCACTGCTATGCTGCATTTTGCACGATTTCTGTAATAGCTGTATCTCAAGACCTATTGCGTGAACTTTCAACAAACTTCAGATTCAGTCAGTCCCTGATATATGTAGATCATGATTAGTTTTTTGTATAAACTGCCCAGTAGGTGACGCTGCTATGCATAATTTTTGACAGTTTTCGCAATATTTTTATCTCAATAACTAATGCACGGATTTTCATCAAACTTCAGATTCCGTTAGAAGGTTACATAAGTTGTTACGGATTAGATTTTGGTGTAAATCACTTAATCGGTGGCGCTGCTATTCTGCATTTTTCAGGAAGTATTAACATGCATGAGGAAGGATCGCCACTTCCGACTAGTTTAATCATCTAATTATCCTTTAACCCTTTTGGAACCAGCGCCTTTTACACAAATTATATTCGGTTGACTCCACTTTTTTTTTATATATATAAAAGTTACCTTTACTTAAATAATCACGAAAATGCTCTAATTAAAGAAAGCAAATACAATAAACTCTCTCTAAGGCGGAAATCTGTCTAACTCGGAAAGATTTTCAAGTCCCTGCGAATCCATAGAAAAAGAGTTAAGTTTCTCTTAGGCGGAATATTGTCTACTACGGAAAATTTTCTCGGTCCCGTTCGATTCCGTCTTAGACAGAGTTTACTGTATTACATTCCTATTTTACGGGTGCGAAAAACAAGGTCAGTATGCTCTTTTAGAAGGTTCATATATGCACCCATGGTAACGAACGAGTAGTATATATATAACCTATCTGGCCCACCTATTACATTTTCAAAAATAGACACATTTTAAAATCTGAATATCTTTTTTATATCAATCAATCAAATTTAAATATCAAAACATTCATTTTATATCGAAAATTATGATCTATTTAAAATTTCCCCAATTCCCAATTCTCATATTTTAAACAAATTTCTCACTTTTACTCAAGACAGAAATTTATTCACTTTTTAAGATAAGAAAAAGCATTAAAAATATTATCACATTTTAAAACGAAATCATTTCTAAAAATAATAAAACAGTTTTAAGTATAAAAATATGCATATCTGATTATAGAAATCAAAAATGAATTTTTATTTAAATTTGTTAAAGAATAAAATAGGGCATTGATCTTATATCATAAGACACATTAAGAAAACAACCATAGCTGTTGATTCAGATCTTCCAAAAGTCATCAGGAAAATTTTCAAATGTAGCTAATATGTAACGTATAATACACTTAAATATATATAGAAATAAAAGAATAAAAAATAGAGTTTTTAGTTAATAAATGAACGTAAATTTCTTTGAGAATGTAATGATACTTTGTTAACATAAAGTGTTAAAAATAAAATTCAGATTCCAAATTAAATTTATTATAAATAGCGGATCTGCTAATTCATTTATAAAATCTTCTAATACACTGCTCAAAACAATTAAAGGATATTGCAGTTTTAGGTGGATTTTGTATCTGGTAAACTGTTTAGCTGATTGATACATGGTCGACAGACATAGTAGGTTATATGAGAATAAATTACACATGTTTGGCAGAAAAAAATGTATTTTATTGCGCATTTGTGTACTAAAGGAAAAAAACACAATTTGTGCATATGAGAAAAAAAAGAATAAGAAAAGGTGTTTTCTTCAAAGAAAATCATTTTCAGGAGTGGGTATGGTTTCCACGGGCGGCCAGCAACGTTGAACATCTTTGAGGCATGGACTCAATGAGGCTATTAATGACGAGTTGGGGTATTCTGCCCCACTCTTCCAGAAGAGCTCTTTCCAGTTCTTGGAGAGTTTGTGGGGGTTGTTGGCGGCCAGAAACTCGTCTTCCTAGAGCGTCCCAAACGTGCTCGATTGGATTCATGTCTGGAGAACACGCTGGCCATTCCATTCGAACGATTCCTTCCTCGAAAAGGAAATCCTCCACCAGGTTTGCACGATGTGGCCTGCAGTTATCGTCCATTAAAATGAAGTTATCTCCGATTGCTGCAGCGTAAGGGACTACAATAGGTCTGAGGATCTCATCCCTATATCGGCGACCAGTCAGAGCTCCATCTCGAATGATGTAGAGGTCAGTGCGCCCGTCAATAGAGATGCCACCATACACCAACACTCCCCCACCGCCAAATCTGACACTTTCGTGCACGAACGCAGGATTATTCCTACTGCCACGGTCCCTCCAGATGAAAATACGCCTATTATCCGGATGCACAGAAAAACGGGACTCGTCAGAAAACAGAATATTGCTCCATTCATTTCTCCTCCAGTTGACATGCTCGGTTGCCCACTCCCTGCGGTCGCGACGATGCCCTGATGTTAATCTAACACATACCATCGGTCGGCGAGCATACAGACCTACAGCACGGAGCCGGTTTCGGACAGTCTGAGTTGAAATCGTGGTGCCTGTAGCCGAGCGAAGGTGTTGTTGGAGAACAGTAGCGTTCATGGTTCGGTGTCTCCGAGCTGTTAACGCTAAATACCGATCTTCATTGGGCGTTGTTGCCCGTCTACGACCTTGCCCTGGTCTTCGGCCTGCACATCCACTCTCCAAAAAACGGTTCCAGATCCTAGAAATGACACTTTGTGACACTCCAATGGCTTGCGCTACTTCGGTTTGAGTTTGGCTCCCTTCTAACCTACCAACAATTCTCAAAGCTTCTGAATCTGTCAAATGACTTCGCTGAGACATCGTACTCATCGAAACAAAGCAATCACTGAATGCCGATCATCCTTGTCTTCATTCTCTTTTATCCAGTTGAAAGTCAAATTTCATTCGCTGCCGCTGAAGCGACGTTTTTTACGTCGAACTCAAAATTTGCATACTCCACAGTTTGAAAACCAGAAAAATTTGCATTTGTGATTCTCTTCTTCTATTTTCGGCAAAAAAAATTCGTTTATATCTTTATTTTATATAAAACTTCAAATATCCTTTAATTGTTTTGAGCAGTGTATATTAATAAAAAAGAGAGTTTTTTGTTTTTAAATGGACATAAATTTCTTTGAGAAAGTTGACGAATTTCTTTTATTGGAAAACAAACGGATTTCTCCAGAACCGATTCCAGATATATATAATCAAATTAAAAACTTTGAAATAGAGTATGATTCTGACGGGGAGGTTTATATCTATAAGAATTCGAATAGATTTTTAAAACAACGGTATAACTCGTGTTTAAGTAGATTTAACTTAATGAAAAGAAAATACAATCTAAATTTTACAACGGTATCAAAAGAAATGATTAACAAATTTGTAGATTTTGTCAATTATAAAAAATCGATAAATTATTTGTTTAAAAAAAAAAAAAATGTGAATATTTTAATATTCCTCATGAATTGTCAGGGAAATTTGAAAAGATATATGAAATAATATGGGCAGAGTTTTTAGATTCATACCTTAATAATGGCAGTGAGATATAAAGTTTTACATAAATTTGTACAACAACGTCATAAAAAATCACGTGGCAAAGATTGCCACGTATTAAAAAGCTTTAAAAATCTAGATTGATGAAAAATTAATTTTATAGGTAAAATTAAAAAGCAGACAACTTTGAATATATATGTTGTAATAACAACATTATAATTCTTGCATTGTGTTTTCTGATAAGAATTTCAGTTAATTTTTCATAAAGCTTTGAATTACACCAATCAATTTTGTCGCTGTGTTCATTAATAAATTCCTCAGTTAAATCTTGATGTTTAAAAATTTCATTCCAGTCTAAGACATCTTTTCATTCCACCATAGTACTTTCTGTTAATTTTTGATGCCTCGGTATCAAAGTCATGTTTAATTTATCAGAATGATTTATAATAAAACTATCACTTAATTTTTGAAATCCGGACAGTTTATTCCAATCTAATGCATCGGTAAATTCTAAAATAAAACTCACTGAAAGTTGTTGATATCTTGAAATGATAGGCCACTTAACCAAATCAGCATTTTCTCTTATAAAATTCTCTGAAAGTGTTTGATATCCTGAAATATTATCCCAGTTTACCCTATCTTTGAATTCACTAATAAAATGTTCAGACAATATTTTATATCTTGAAATTAAATCCCAATCGACAAGATTTTGAAATCTTCTTATCAATTCTTCGTTTAATTTTTCTTCATTTGAAGCGACAAACCAATTTCCGTCACCCATTTATTAGAGAAGTAATTTTTCAATGTGCATGTATGGTTTTGTGTCATTATAATTAGCAAGTATTAATGATAATTTAGTATATCATTACGTTTTCCACGTAGAATACAGGTTATTGAATATTTAAGTGGCATTTCATTAAAAAAAATAACAGAATCATTCATTTTCAGTTCTATCGCCGTTTTAATACCTTCAATAGTAATTTATCCGCTTAGATTAAATGAAAATGAACTAGAAAAACATAAGTTGTTTTATATGAAAGATCATTATTGTTGGATAAAAAACATGAATAATTTACTTAGATCACAAATTACTACTAATCAGATATTTTTATGTGATGAATGCTTAATTTTCTTTTATCCTAAAGAAAAATTAAAGATATATGAGGAGGATTGTAAAATTACTGTTATGATTATAATGCCGATAAAAGATGAAATCATTCAATTTAAAAATTATGAAGAGAAACAGAGAGTACCATTTACTATATATGCTGATTTCTAATGTAGTTTATCTAAAATTGATGATGAAAAGATATCATCTACTATGAAATATCAAAAACATGTACCTGATATGTTTTGTTATTATATCAAATATAAAAATGAATATTATAAGCCACCAGTCGTTTATACAGGAGCTGATGCAGTTGAAAAGTTTGTATCAATGTTGACGGAAGATACTATAAAAATTAAAGAATTTATTAAAGAAAAGCTGATAAATATGAAAGACTTAAACCTATGATAGATTTCGATGAAAATTATTGTAAAAGAACTAATATTTGTCATATATGTGAGAAACCTCTTGGGAAAAAAGGTCAAAATTCATTCATATTTAGATGGAAAATACAGGGGTCCCGCTCATGTTAATTGCAATTTAAATTATAGAATTCCAAAATTTATTCCAGTAAAAATCCATAATTTATCAGGTTATGATGCTCATTTGTTTATAAAAGAACTTGGAGTTTCACAGCCTAAATTAGATTCTATAGCTAACACGGAAGAAAAATAGGGGAGAGTAGCCATATTTGGACCGCCGATTTAATTGGACCGTTGCCATTCTGACGTTAATTACAGGAAAAGACACCATCTACCGCTGAAATCCTACTCATCAGAATGACGTCATTTAGTAATTTAAAAGTCAAAAGTAATTTAAAGGTCATACATCATTCTTAAAAATTAAGTGACTTAATCACTGTCGAGCGTATCTCTATGCATACAAAATTAGTGTTCTTTGTAAGCTGAAATCAACAAGTAGATGACTGTACACCTAAATTCCTTATATGTGACTAGCAATTCTTTAATTTTCTGTATGGATATATTCTGTTGCCTGTTCTCTTTAAATTAATTAAAAAATAGCATGG
Organism: Maratus speciosus; assembly: GCA_963932465.1. NCBI lineage: Eukaryota > Metazoa > Arthropoda > Arachnida > Araneae > Salticidae > Maratus > Maratus speciosus. The sequence goes on along the minus strand of OZ010795.1, from coordinate 103,513,233 downwards.
TAAGTAATATATATATAACATATGATTAATAAATAACGGCATATGTATTTGTACGTATATAGAAAGTGGCACGAAATGTGATCACATCATAAAAAATATGTCAAGTAACAGCATCACTATCTTATACTATACTAGCAAACCCCACGGCTTTGCTCGCGTAATAGTTGAAATATGCTAAGTGATATTTGTATGACTATTTTTATTAGAAAAACACTTTTTAAAATAATTCAAAAATTACGAATTAAGCCAAAGTTTGGCTAAACTTCGTTATAAAACTACAATAGACAGAAATAAGATTCTAATTAATAAGACAAACTACAGCTAATTCTAAATGAATGATAATTTAGAAAGTATTTTGAGATTTTTATGCTCATTTCATACGCTCATTTCAGTATGCATTTGAAGTTTTGATTTTTTTAGAAACCATCTTTACACATTTATATCTTAAAATTAACCATCATGTCAAATTCCAAGCTTCTTGTTTAACAGACTACCACCTCTGTGTTGTTAGTCGCACCAACATAAAATGCCGAAACAGAGTTGAAATAGAATGTTTCGAAAAATGTTGAAACAGAGACTGTCACCATTAATTTGCCAATATTAACCTTGAAATCGGTTGGTATTTCCTAATATTCTATGGAAAACAGAATTTAGATGTTTTTAAAGGCTTTCTTGATGTTTCTGCCAACCAAGTGGTAGTGACACCGGCATAAAATATAGCCGTATATGATCAGGGACTATTACCCTTGATTCGCAACAAATAACTTTTGTAATCGGTTTATCATTTCCTGAGATTCCATAGAAATCGTAATTTAGGATTCTTATGAAACGTAATTTAGGACTCTTATAATTAAGAATGCTTTTCGCACCTTCTCTTCGCTCCACTTCTTCTTAATTTCGAATTTATTTTTGACTGTTCTTAGAGGACATTTATATTTTATAAGTAACTACCGTGCTATATTTAAAGTTTCTAGCCTCTTCAGTACCGCAGAAATCTCAATTTAGAAAGATTTTTCCTCCTGCAACTCTCACCCGTTTTAAATTTCAAATTTTTAAGAAATTATTCTCAGAGAACATTTACATCTCATAAATACCATGCCGAATTTCAAGTTGCTAGACCCGTCAGTATCACAAAAATCACAATTTAGAACGTTTTTTAAAATACAAACACAAGGTGGTAATGACGCCGACATGAAATAGAGCCTACATTGGAGCAAAGGCTATCATCATATTTCTAACCATTACTTTTGAAAATGTTTAGGTACTTTCTGAGATTGCGTAGAAATCGCCATTTAGAACGTTTTTTAGAGCTTTTTTTGTCCATTTTCACCACTTTTAAATTTCGAATTAATTTGGAAATGTTCTTAGAGATCATTTATATCTTATAAGTAACTACCATGCCAAATTTCAAGCTGCTAGCCGCTGCTGTATTACAAAAAACGTAATTTAGATCGTTTTTTGCTCCTGCACCCCCTTTGGGGTAATGGCACCAACATGAAATACAGTCTACGTTGGAGCGAGGGATGTCACCATCGTTTTCACACCATTATTTTTTTAATCGGTTTGGTACTTCTTGCGATTGCGCAGAAATTGCAATTTAGAAAGCTTTTTAAAACGCTTTTGGCTCATTTTCACCCCTTTTAAATTTAGATTTTATAGCAAATGTTCATAGAGATAATTTTTATCTTATAAATAACTGCCCTGCCTAATTTCATGATTCTAAGTCCTTGAATGACACAAAAATCGCAATTTAATTTTTTTTTTTTTTTTTTTTTTTGCTTCTGCAACATCTAGGTGGTAGTGACACCGACATGAAATAGAGCCTACGTCGGAGCAAGGGCTGTCATCATCAATTCCCAACCATTACTTTTGAAATCGGTTGGGTACTTTCTTAGATTGCGTACAAATCGCAATTTAGAACGTTTTTTAGAACGCTTTTCGCGCATTTTCACCCCTTTTTAAATTTCGAATTCTTAAAGAAATGTTCTTATGTTAATGTTAATGTTCACCCCATTTATATTATATAAGTAACTAGCATGCCTAATTTCAAGTTGCTAGCACCTGCAGTATTACAAAAAGCGCAATTTAGAACGTTTTTTCTCCTGCTCCCTCTTTGGGATAGTGGCACCGACATAAAATATTGACTATGTTGGAGCGAAAGCTGTCTCCATTGTTTTCACACCATTATTTTTTTTAATGAATCGGTACTTTCTGAGATTGCCTATAAATCGCAATTTAGAACGTTTTTTAGAACGATTTTTGCACATTTTCACCCCTTTTAAATTCAGAATTTTTTAAGAAATGTTCTTTGAGATCATTTATACCATACAAGTAACTACCATTCCAAATTTCATGTTTATTGGCCCTTTAGTAACACAAAAATCGCATTTTTGAACGTTTTTTGCTCCTGCACTCCCTTTTGGGCAGTGGCACGGACATAAGATACATCCTATGTTCTAAATGGGACTAAAATCATCATTTTGATATCATTACTTTTGGAATCGGCTTGGTAGTTCCATATAACCTCCTACAAATTAACAAACAAACTTTACTTCTTTATAATATTAGTATAGATAGATTACGTAACAAATATAAAATAAAATACTGTATTGTTAGTTTTTAAATAAGTTATAATTACATAGTTTTAGAATTACATAGTTCTATTTTATACTTACATAGGTAAATATAAAGTTAAATTGTGTAAAATGTTGTATCTTTTACATAGCAGCATTATTTTTTTCTATTAATTATGTAAATTGAATCAACATTTATCAAAATAAAAGAAAAAAAGACGATAAAAGCAATATGTAATTTCAGAAAAGTAGAAAAAAACTCATCAAATTAAGAATTGTCATTTTTATCTAAATGTTTGTTGAACTTAAGTATAACAAAAAAAGGTAACAAAATGAATATATATAAAATAATTGTAATAGAAAACATCTAATTTTGTTAAAAAACCTTTTTCAGAAAAATACTAACCTCCATTTTATTTAAAGCAGAAAAAACATTTTCGGGAAAAGTTTTTTTTTACACTTCGGATATTAATTTCATTTAGTCATTCGTATTTATTTTTAAAAAACCTTTCAGTTAATTAGATAAATGAATATGACAGTTGTGTTATTTAAATAATAATAGTTGAAAAACACATTCAGTGCGTTTATTTATTTATTTATTTTATTTTGTATATTTTTTAAAAGATCAATGAAGTCATACACAAATTCATTATGCAACTTTAAAATTCTGCTAAAAAAAAAAAAAAAAAACCCGCAAAAAACTTTTTATTGTTTTTTTTTTTTTTTTTTTTTTTTTTTTTTTTTTTTTTTTTTTTTTGCTTTATTAACTTAAGAATATTTTCAAAACACTTAAAAAAATTATAACATAACATAACATATGTCATAAGATATAAGATATGTCATAATTATAAACTTTTTGTTTAACATAAATAAATTAAAAATATTAACAAAATAAAGAGACAAAACATTGTAAACGAAATAGCCGATTCTATTAAAAAACAACCAACAATTTATTTAAGGAAAAAAAAAAACCAAGTTTTTCTTTTCCTTTGGGTAAAAAAAAAAAATAAAAAAAAAAAAAAATGTTTATTTTATTTTATTTTATTTTTTATTGTTCCTTTTGTGTTTCTGTTTCCTTTTCAACATTTTGATTTTTCGAAACCTTTTAGTTCAGTAGATAAATGATTGTTTAAGTTTCGTTGTTAAAATTGCGCTAACTAAGAAATAAATACAACATCTTAGTTTATTTACATTTTTTTCACAGCCATTTTTTTCTAGAAAACTCGCTGAACTTACGTTGGTATAAAATTTCAAGATTTTGTTAAAAAGAGAAAAAGAAAGAAAAGCGCTTTCGGTGATTTGTAGAACAGATTGTGCGCATTTTATATTAAAGTATCAGAACTACCCGGTTTCGCCCGTGTCAATTATAAGGAGCCTTCTAGGTAAAATAAATTAAAACGAAATAATACGGCAATTACAATAACTGAAATTTGTACATTCCCATCCAAAAATCGTCAAAAAGACAATAAAAAAACATGGCGCTATTGTCTCGCAACCATAGTAAAATCGCTGAGCTTTAATAACAGAATGCGCGTTTTCTTTAGAGGGTGTAAGAGAAAAATATGCGATTTTCCTGACAATATGAAAAAAAATCCACCAAATCGCGCAGCATTTAGTAAAATTCTCGTTTGTATAGTATACAGTCCCTGGCCAAATTATTAGACGCACCATAACATTTTATAGAAAACGTTAATTATCAGGTGATACTGTACAGCTGTATTGTTTTTTACGAAATACAATGTATATATTTACTATATTATTAATCACGTAAGTATCTGTAACACTAATAAAACATCACCATTATAGAAAAAATATGTATTTATCAACTCTTGAACAAAAATGAAGAAAATGTAATGAAAAGTTTATATTTTGTTGATCCACCTTTAGCCGCTTCGAGAGATTTAATTCTGCGCGGCTTGCTATCGATGCAAGACTGTACTGTCTTCTACATTTGAGGATGATGATTCCACACATGAATGATCTGTTCTAAGAGCTGAATTTTGTTTGTAATCACAACTTTAGCCACTTCTCTTTTCATGAGTTCCCACACGTTTTCAATTGGGTTCATATCGGGGCTATTACCCGGCCAATTCAACAGAGGGATACTTTGCTGTACTACAAAAGCTTTAACAGACCGTGCTGTGTGGCAGGGAGCTCCATCTTGCATGAAAATGAAAGGTTCCCATTTGGAAACCATAATCTGCGGAGCTGCGGAATCAACCGATTTTGTAAGACGTCTTTGTAGTGATCTTGCCTCATTGTACCATTTACCACGTACAGACGTCCAGTACCCTTGCTGCTGATGACTGACCAAATCATGATTTTTGTAGGGTGTTTAACAGTCTGGACGGCACAGTCAGGATAGAACTTTTCACCAGGACGACGACGCACAAACTGAGCTTTATTCTGCAAAATTTCAAATGTGATTTCATCACTGAAGCAAACCTGTCAAAAACAGAAAAAAATACAAACATCTGTGCGGATCTTGCGTCATTGCATAGAAAATGATATTGAATGTATGACTAATGATGAAATTATAATAACTTACCGGTCTCCAGATGTCCACATCTTTATCACGCCGCTGTTTCGCCCACTTCAGACGCTTTGCTTTCATTGCAGCTGTTAACTTGGGCTTCCTGGCGGGGTGGCAGTCCTTAAAACCTATTTCTGTTATTTTTCTGTGAACAGTGCGCTCAGAAACATTCACGTTAGCATCCTGGAGTTGCGATTTTATCATTTTTGTGGTAGCCAATCTGTTTACCATATGCATTTTCTTTAAACATCTCTCTGACCTTGGAGTGAAAATGGGCTTTCTGCCACATCTTTGCTTTCGTTTTGGGCTCAAATCGTCCCCTGCTTCAATTTTGTTCTTTATGTACACTAGCTTCAATCTTCGTGATATTTCGCGGTTTGAAAAACTTTTAGCCTCCACGAGGGCCTTCAATTCAGCTTTTTTACGAGGTGACAGATCACCTGCTTTACCCATACTGAAAATGTTCCACGTGCTTATTTAAACACTGCACACACACAAAACCCAACTAACTACGTAGCATAAAACTTTGAAGCAAATAAACCAAGCGCATAATGCCACAGAAACACGTCCTGAACTAACGCACTAGCGAACGCCGGTTTGAACTGGCTGCAACCGGTTTCCACTTGTTTCCATCAGTGTACCCATTGGTTCACATTGTGTTGCCGTACGTTAAAAGTAAATACCAATAGGGAGTATATAACAAATCTCCTATATAAAAATTAATTAAATCTATGATTAAATATAACACAACTGCTTATAAACTTCGTCGAAAACATGTATTTCGTAAAAAACAACGGTGCGTCTAATAATTTGGCCAGGGACTGTATATCTACATTATAAAGTAAAAACACTATATCAGTGTCCATAAATTGTGCCCCAGAAATTGTAACCCATAAATTTTTCCTTTACTCCAATTTTTCTAACTTCTAAACATCACACAATTTCATTTTTTTACAATGTCGAATAGAAAAAAGCTCTTTCAAATGTAATTTGTTTGAAAATTGTATCTCAATTTTCTAATTTTAATGGATTTTAACGTAATTTTCAAGCATGAATATTTTTTAAAGGTGCGTGCAACCCGATTACGAAAGATGAACCCTATTACTCTCAATGCAATATTATAAAGAAAAGACATGCCTAAGAGTAACGATGGTATCAAATTTTCGGTGGCAACAACCTAACACAAAAATAGGTTGGTTGTGTTTATGACGGCCAATTATCAACACGAGGGATATGGGCCATAAGGAGGGGGTAGAGTGCCTTTCGTGGGCTCTTTCTAAGGGAACATAACCCGTATTAACACTTGGAAATCCAAGGTTCGAAGAAAACCAGGAAAACTTCGAACGATTAGGCCGATGGGCGCGATTGGGTTCGAACCCAGCATTTCTCGTCTACCAGCTTCGGGAGCTGAACCTCTCGGCCACTGATGGGGCCCTAACACACCAATAAATTTCCCTTTTACGGCAATTTAACCTCTCAACATCGCACATTCGATTGTTCCAACGTCTTATAGGAAACAAAAGTACTTTCAGTAATATTTGTTTGTAATGTTTATCTCAATTTAGAGATTTTTCATGGATTTTAAAGTAATTTTCAAGCATGAATTAAAAAAAAAATGCTTGCAACCCTGTTACAAAATATTAACTCAATTGTTCAAAAACATTGTAAATAATTCATAATTTGTTTGTTTTCGTGTAATATTCAATAACTAAATTGACAAACGTGATTAAAACGCCAAAAATAAAATAAAATAAAACACGAATTTAACAGATATCAAATCAAATTACTCAAAATAATCTAATAAGTATATAAAACGCAAATGGAAATTTCTTTCCGGGTGACTATAACTTCAATACTTCAGAACGAATTTCCATGCGACTTGCACTATTAGTTTTTCAGCGAAGATTTTAGTGCGTAACATACTGTTTTTTGTTGCTTAGTCATAGAATTATAGGGGAAAGTTATATAATCATGTGAACCCAACTATGAAAGATTAGTCTTATTACCTGAAAGAAAAAGTTCAGAACTATTTTTTTCTCTATAAGTACACTGTAAAAAAGATTTCCCTTACTTTACGCCAAAAAGGGTGGCAACTAAGTTACCACACTAAGTGGTGTAATGAAATTCCATTTATAAATTGGTGTATTGAGCCACCAGCTATCAAATGGTGTAAACAAACACCACTTTTAGTGGCAACTTAGTTGCCACCATTTTTGGTGTAAAGTCACGCTACTGCTTATCTGGTGTAAAGTCACATTACTACTTATTTGGTTTGCACTTTAACAGTAAAATAAAAAACAATTTAAAGATTACATTTTAAATCTAATGCAACCATAATTTACAATAAATAGTTTCACACAAAGAGGCTGCTAAACATTGTTTTAACTGCGATATTTTATTATCTCAATTAAACATTTATTTTAAACATTTTAGTTTTAGTAAACAACAAAATTTCCTCACAAATCATTCGTTCGTTACATCTCGACTTATGTCACTTGTACTTGACTCTTTTTCTTAAAAACGCAGCGTAGGCCTGACTGGTTTTCGAATAAATAGTCTAAGCAAATTAAAATAAACATACCATAAACACAATTAAACATTGCAAATTGTACAAAAATGAGATACAGAGAGCTAAAAACCACCAACCTCTCAAGCGCTAAATGGAGCCTCTAGAGTTTACGGGCCGAAGCATCACCGGCATATTTAGGTACACTTTGGGTACACGCCTGCTTCTTGGCGACTTTAGAGCCTTGTTTGCGATTTCAAGAAAGTTGTTTATCACATATTATTTGAACTAAGTCGATGTATGCACAAAAAGAAAAGTTCTTCTATTATTAAAGGTCGTACGGTCCTTGAAAATCTTTACGTTTTTCAAAAGTAATTTTTCGTCCTTAAAGTCCTTTTTATACAAATTCTGCAAAAATTCCTTAATTTCAAACTCTTATTTCTTAATCAGATGTGAAACTCTTCTGCATTTCAGTGAATTTCCGATTTTAAAAAATTCAACTAAATCCCTCTTTTTTCGAAATTTTCTTCGCCCCCTTTTGCTTCTCTCTCCCTCCACCCCCCCCGCTCAAAAGTGCTCAAAGTATAAAAATCCTTTTTTTTAAAAACTTTTCTACTCTATTTATTATTTTATTGTAACATTATGATCATACAAATTTCGTTAAAATTTAATCTAAATTCCTCTATCCCAAAATTTTGCTTCCCTCTCTACCCCCCTCCCCCCTCCTCACAATACCCAGTATAGTTTAAAATTTTTAAAACTGTAATTTTTTAAAACTTTGTTTTTGCTATATCTGTCATTTTATTAAAACAATAAATAAATAACCAATCATATATTTTTTCATCCCCCGCCACCGAAATTCACGTTTTCCCTCCTCCCTCTCCCCCTGATAAAAAGAACACAAAATTTAAAGACTTTAAATGTCATTTTTTTTTGTTCTATGTACAAATGTTTAGTAAAGTAAATAAATAACAAGTCATCTAATAATCTCTCCCCCCTTTGAAAATTTTTTTTCTTCCCCTTTGCCCCTCCCCCTGCTCATAAAGTTTAAAATCTTTAAAAGTATTCTTTTTTTCTGCTGTTTGTTCCTTTATTGTAATAATGAGTAATTGATCATCTAAAATCCTCCCTCTATCTAATATGGCCGCTTTCCCTTTAGCCACCCCCTCCCTTATTCCTAGCACAAAAAATTTTAAATCTTTAAAGTGTTTAATTTTGATTTTTTTTTTCTGTATAATTTTAAATCTTTAGTAGCAATTGTTAATAAGTCATCTAATGAACTTACTACCCCCTCCCCCATAAAATTCTGTTTCTCCCTTAATCCCCCCCCCTACTCACAAAATTAAAAATCTTCAAACGTTTTTAATTTTTAAATCTTTCTTTGCTCTATTTATTACTTTATTGTAACAATAATAATAAATAATCATTTAACATCCTCCCATCACCTGAAATTACCTCTCCCCCGGTCTTTCCTACCATGCAAAACTTAGTCTTCAAAACTGTAATATTTCTTTCTGCCCCATTTGTGAGTCGATAAATAGCTAATCACCCTCATCCTCCCGCCACAAAAATAAATAAATAAAATTACCCTTTCCCCTTCTTCCTAAGCTTACAAAGTTTAAAATCTTTTAAACTTTAAAATTTTTCTCCTACACCAGTGTTTTCAATGGACAAAACGTTACCATTCCGGGCAAAGACATCAGGCTTTTCTAATTTTATTATTATTATTTTGGATAATTGGTAGAGATGCGACACCGCGAAAAAGAAAAACCGGTCGCCACGTGATCACAATTGCTCATAACTCGATATATAATTTATTTATTAGAAAATAGAAATCTCATTTTTATTCAAAACCCCTTCAGTAATTAGAGCTGCTAGTTTTATGTCTTTACGTTTAAAAATGAATAAGAAAATGTGTCAAAGTTATTTTGGGTAAGTGGTAGAGCTCTTAAACTCAAATTCCTAAACATCAACAAGATTGCAAGATTGCAGATTATTTGATGAACAAGTATTTACATGTTGCGTAGTTAAAGCTACTAAGTGAAATTTGCCATTTACATCTCTTCTTTTTACATTAACTCACTGTTTATATTAATAGTTGATTAATTTATGAAACCCTCCTAAAATATTTAAAATATATATATAAGCAAATTATTCCGTATTATAATTTTCTGAATCTGTAAAGTAATAGTAATAATAATAATAAACTGTTTAACCTATTTATGAAATTTTTAGAGAATTAAAAAAGTGCAGAAAGACAAAATTATACAAACATTCCTTAAATAAAAATAATTCTCATAAAATTCAGATGCCGATTTTCTCCTTCGTTTCAATAAACAATTTGATATTTAAAACTGTAATTTAAATAAAATATATTGTACAGGTTTTATAGAAAAATAAACCCAGTAATCTAACACCCCCCCCCCCCTCGCAAACAAAAGTAAGAAAATCTGTACCTCTCCAACACATGAAGTTGAGAATTTTTTTTTTTTTTTTTTTTGCTCTATTTGTGACATTGCAGTGACAAAAAATAAATAATTAATGGGATTAATAAGAAAATAAATATATAATAATATATAATAATTCAAAATCTTGTAAATATTGATTAATAACTCTCAAAAGTTTGAAAAAATGAAGAGTATAAATAATCATTGTCTCTTATGTATATTTATACACTTGTGTAAATATTATAAACATAAATAAAGAATTAAATTTTAAGAATTACGCGTTTTAACACACTTTTAAATTTGGCGCTTTCATAAATCCCGCCATTTATCTCGACGACAGTTGGTTATCCACTTTCTTCTTTTTGTATTTTCTTCGGGAAATTTGAACATTTGTGTCCTTTTCTTAGAATGGTTTGAACAATTCATCACACAGCAACCTCCCATCGTAAATTTCGCAACTAATTATAGCGTGTAATTTATAAAAAAATGGCTGTCTAAATGTAGCACCGTTGTTCTGAGTTTACATAGAAGTGAATGGGCACTGGGTACATATGGCAAACCCAAAGGCACATCAATGGCGGGTACTTCAGCTCGTATCCTAGTAGCCCTAGCGCTAAAGAACAATTTTATCACTTTTAAAATGCAAATTAAAAATACTTAACGGCATAATTAATTAATAAACACTACATCGTTAGAAAGCTTAAAGTTTAAGCTTTTAAAAGATACTAATAGTTAAGAAAAATGATACGGTTTAAATAGTTATAAAGGTGCAAAACAAAGTAAACAAAACGCGTAACGCTATGGGAAAGGGGTCTGAGACAAAAATTTTTATACCAAATTTCATGCATTTTTTAAACATATCTAAGCTCAACCCAGGAATATACGGAGGATAGCGGAGCAAAGACCGTATTTTATAGAACATAAAACAAGTATTAGTTTTTCAAAATAATTAATAAAAAGTTGAAAACAAGCTATGTTAAAATATGTAAACAACAGTAAAAATCCCATGTATTTCTAGGGACGAGGGCTAACTGGAAAATCGAAAAATGTCAACTTTTGAAACGCTCAGCAAATACACAAGAGTGTTCAAAACTTTTAAAACTAGATAGAATCTTGAAGCTTAAGCTTTAAATGAGCTGAATATCACATTATTTTTTCATAAAAAGTTAGGTTTTGTAGTTAAAAAAGCTTAAGATTATCGTTGTTGAAGTAATGTATTTCCTATGGGAAAACGGAAGTCGTACTCCTAAAAACGATACTTTTTAAAATGGCTCGCAAATAGTTAAAACTTATTGAAAACTTAAAATTCTTGGTTAAAAAATAATTTACGATCTTTAATTTAGTTGAATCGAAACATTATTTTAAAGTTAATAAGCGGAATTCATTGTATACTGAGCGTCTCAAAAGTGACAAAAATGCCAAAATTTGAAAATGGCACCAATACACTGTAAAAGTAGGTTGACTTCATATACTCATAAAATTATAAATATAGCAGCTAGAGATACATAGTAGGTATAAAAAAGTTGGAAAATGATTGTAGTATATACATTAAAAAGGAATTTTTCAAAAATATGAAGTTAAGCATAAGTTTTAAGTTCTTACCCTATTCCGAAGAAATTAGCCAAAGAAGACGAGCATTTTTTCCGCGATGCTTCAGTGGTAAGAGCTGTCAAGGAACCGTTCAGCTCGGGTACTGCAACAGAAGCTGGTTAACTGCTTTTTATTTAGTGATTATTACTGAGAAACATTTTCGAACAAAATCTGAGCCCTGGAACAAGGCTATACAAACAGATTTCAAAATGGCGGACTGAATCATATGTCATTTAAAAACTTTACACTTGAACTGGTGTTCGGTTTCCACAATTTCTTTAAAAGATTAAAATTAAACCGTTTTGAGTGTATCAAGACACTTTATTCGGTGTTTCCACCAAACTTAGAGTATATTTCAACCGTTTTGAGTGTATCATGACACTTTATTCGCTGTTTACATCAAACTTAGAATATATTTAATCCTCATTTGGCATTTCATAAACTCAAATTAAGCGTAACTATAGTCTCTTTTTTTACAGTGAAATGACGGGTTAGTCTTCTGTGCGCTAGTTGGCGTATTCGTATTTTAATGAGTGTGCCTCACATCTATTACGGCATGCATTTTTTTTAACAATATAGAATGATTTGTTTTAAGCGAATATCTGGCATGCAACTCGATTAGGAAATACTAACTTGCAATAATGCTTAAGGTAGTTCTCGAATTCCCTGCTCAACAACGCGAAACTTTCTGACTAATTAAACGTAAAGGCTTAAAATTTGTGGGCCTGGCTATTAAAGCGATTTGGAAATGACATGAGTTTCCCTTACTTGATAAATAAATTTCTTATCGAGTTATGAGCAATTGTGGTCACGTGACGACTGGTTTTTCTCTTTATCGCGGTGTTGCGTCCGAAATTCAGTTCAAGGCACCAAAGGAAAAATCTTACTCCTTTACCAAAAATGGAAACTATCTTTCGATTACATAGTTTTTGAATAAGAACTCCTGTCAATTTCATGCGTTTCCGAACAAAAATGAATTAAAAAATGTGTCAGAAAGTTGATCGTTTGGACTTGGGAATAGCTTTAATTTTATGAACAGCCTTAACTTGACGTTTATGAAAAAACTCACATTTGTCGTTTTAATTTTGGAACTAGCAAAATTTAAATTCAGAAAAAGGATGTTCTTTTGACACATTGTGGTAATGTTTTTAACTTTTAAAATTAAAATACATGTTTTCTTTGGCACGCGTAACGGAAGTATAAGCTTTCTCACAATACGTTGGAAAATAATAATACGGGGATACAAAAAAACAAGTTGGAAATTGCTCGTCAAACGTCGCAAATGAGGTGCGTTCGTACTATAACTAGTTTTAGAATTATTTTTTGCACACCATATGTATGTGTATGACTGATATATATGTATGTATATGTACTGAATGTATAATTTTTGCACTTCATAAAGTGCATACTCTGTAGCATCATTAAAATGCACTTCCAATATTTTTTTCCCTTTCCCTGTAATGTAACGGAGCACTTTTGACTGTCCCTGTCATTAAACTATACATTCAATTTTCCTAAAATTTGAAATGGCTCGACAAAATTTTGCAACAACTATATCTTTAAAAGTTCAGACCATTCGGAAGGCTGTAACATCACTAAAATTCACTTGCAATAATTTTTTCCATTGGTCGTAATGTAAAGAAAAATGTTGACTGTCCCTGTAATTAAACTATACATCCGATTTTCCTAAAATTTTAAATGGCTCGACAAAATTTTGCAACAATTATATCTTTAAAATTTCAGACCATTTGGAAGGCTTTAACATCATTAAAATGCATTTGCAATAATTTTTCCCATTGGCCGTAATGTAAAGAAAAACTTTTGACTGTCCTGTAATTAAACTATACATCCGATTTTCATAAAATTTGAAATGACTCGACAAAATTTTGCAACAATCCTATATTTAAAATTTCAGACCATTCGGCTGGGTAGTTTTTGCTCTGTTATATGCGGACAGACAGACGGACGGACTGAACGACCACTATAGGTGCTACGTTTTTATATAGTTACGGAAGCACCTAAAAAGGCATATCTGAATATCTATACATCTACTGGAAAATCATTCATAATAGTGCTCACTGTTAATTGCATAAATTGCACCGATTTGGCGCTATAAATATTTTTTTTTGTGATAGCCTTTTAATAGTACCTACATTCAAATTAACGTAATTTACTAACTTCATTCATATTTGACGCAATGATTGGCTAAGAATAACAGTCGCTAGGTAACGGAGAAAAGTAAAAGAAAAAAAATTAAATATGCATCCTGTAAAATAAGAAATTTAATTTAAAAAATGATTTATATTATTGGAATACATGTATAAATTTCCACAAAACGTTATACACGCATATTTAAAAATCTGACAAATATATTCACAAAAATTTTAAATAATAGGAATGATTAAAAACCTTTATTTGGAAATTTTAGTATCCATAATATTATATCCAATATATTATATTAAAAAGTCTTAAACGTAACCATAGATTTTTCCAAATTTAATGTTAAAATACTTTTATTGCTTCAAACTTCCTAATGACATAACTCAATGGGAAGTTTTCGATATTTGTAACATGCTGATTTCGGTATTCAATTTTATTTCTACTGAATCTCATTTAAAATAAGAAATTCTCCTTAATTTTGATTTTAAAATGAATTTCGTGTATCAATAAAGATGAGATTCATCAATTTTTTTTTATCACATTCTAAATTTTTATGATATCAAGCAGAAAAAATGCACCGACCTTTTCATTTAAACAATGTTAAATCATCTTAATTACTTCTTCAAACTTTTCATATTTTTTTATTCACGTGAATTATATAAATGCTGAATATTGTACTTTTAATGCATAAAAATATTTTAAGGCTTTGCTAGCGGAAGAATGTGATCACAGTCCTGAAAAGGAACATGTGATGAAAGCAGAAGAGACTGTAATCTCTGTTGCGTGATCATTATTCCAAATCGATACCAGAATTTTTTTTTAAGTAGGTTTCTTTTATACAGGGTGACTCAGGATTATTGTGATAAAATTTAAGGGGAGATAGGGACATTGCAAGGATTCAGATTTGCATAGAACCGATGTCGGAAATGCTTTCCTGGCGCGGTAGTGACGACACAAAACATAAGAAAGATATGGCACGGATAAAAGGAGAAAACACGTTTACTATCCTTAGTACAGCACAAAAAAACAAAACAAAAAAAAAACAAAAAAAAAAACTTTAAACAAACAGCGATCGTCAACAATGCAGGCATTCGAAATTACAACCACAGGCTGTGACGCATGGGAGCGCATCTCCGGCACATGGAAGTTCTAATTGTTGTGGTTACTTACAACCACTGCCATATTTTTATTTAATTTGATTTAGAAAACATTTTTATTAATATATTATTCATTTAATTTTCGCATTCTAAAATTATTTTAATTCCTTCTTTTTTTTTTTCAAAATTCCCCTGTAAGCTTTTCTTCCTTGCGTAACATTTCGTTTCATTTTAAAATCATAAACATAGTTTTAAAATGAAACGAAATGTTATGCAAGGAAGAAAAGCTTACAAGGGAATTTTGAAAAAAAGGAAGGAATTAAAATAATTTTAGAATTTGAATATTAAATGAATAATAGATTAATAAAAATGATAGAAGGTTAAGTATAATATCGTAAAGTTATTTTTAAAATACTGAAATTCTATTGAAAATCCAATAATTATTTCTCGTGATAAATCAGTATAGTGTTAGTTACATTGTTCTGTGGCCACAAAAGACCACCCTGACATAACAGTCATTAATTAAAATAATTCTGTATTTATTTCTCATATATTTTATAATCAAGAACAAAAAAATAAAAGCAAAAGCATTACCTGTACTGACCTTAAACGGAGAAAAAACAGTAGTAGACTCATTAATGAAAGGAAAATGCACAGACGATAATCATCAACGAGAATATATTTATTTTTGATGAAACTCTCTTGATAAAAAAAATCATATATGTAAAGGCCAACTCTTATTTTTAGCTGCACCTTTTTCATGATGAAAAATACACAAATCAATTTTTTATGAGCTGTTATATTCGATAAAAATATAATAATTTTTCTCCTGGCTCCTGGTGGAGGGACATGTCTAAAAAGGCAAGGCTCTTATATGATTTTTCAGCAATCGAATTCTGCGACTTCTAACGAAAGCATCATTTGAATGAAAAAAATAATGATACAGCCAATCAGCAGGATTTCTATCCACATATTACTGAAGAATCAATATTACAGGAACTGATAAAAGATCTCGCCACAAAACACAAGGAACTATGCAGACGATCACACAATCTTAAAAAATATATTCTTTCACTTTTACCATTTTGGCTGTACACACAAGATCTGTTTATTTTTGCAGAAAGGCGAGGGCCTGCCACCCATTTCTGCGCTTGTTGTCAGAACTCTAATAATAGCGCGCAAGCTCTGCGTAGAAGAAGAGGAAAGGGTTTGCTATAATACTTGAAACATGCCAATTTGGCAGGAACAAAGATAGCAGAGCCTTGCGTTGGCACAATTCGCAATGCTAAAGAATATGAAAAACTGCTTTAAATTAGAGGGAAATTTATAGATTTCATTAAGATAAGATGCCAAATAGTAGTAAAGTGTTACAAATTTTGAAATTACGTGTTAAACTGATTTAAATATGATTGGCTAGAGGCGGGGCTACTAAGAGGAAATTACCTCAGAAAAAGAAGGTTATGGAATGTTCCAGAGAAATCTTTTACAGGAAGTACAGATTTAAAAACTATGTTTATGATTTTGAAATAAAACGAAATGTTACGCAAAGAAGAAAAGCTTACATGGAAGTTTGAAAAAAAGGAAGGAATTAAAATAATTTTAGAATGCGAATATTAAATGAATAATGGATTAATAAAAATATTTTCTAAATCAAATCAAATAAAAATATGCCAGTGGTTGTAAGTAACCACAACACTAGTGTTCTCGAAAATACCGGCAGTGTCCCGGACTTAAACAGCAGCTGCCACGATGCGTGCAACTTGTTCCTCAGCCCTTTCCAACATTGTCCTGGCATTTTTGCAGCACTAAAAAAAATAAACACGTTTTCTCTCCCTGTTCATGTCTCTTCTTTCTTCTAATTTGTGTCGTTGCTACTGCGCCTGGAAAGCGTTTCCAAACATGGGTTGCTATGCAAATCTGAATCCTTGTGATGCCCCCCCCTCCCCCCCTTAATGTTTGTCCCAATAATCCTGGGGCACCATATATATTTTTTTTTTCACGGAACATTTGTCACTTTATACAGCAAAAATAACTATTCAAACATTCACGTGAGAATACGGAATTTCTGAATAAAAAATCTCCCAGATTTTACAACACGGCAGATAAGTTATCAGGTTAAATCGTGAAATTTCAGATTTTGAAAGTAATTACAGATTCCAAATAATCCTGGGGCACCCTGTATATTTTTTTTCACAGAACATCTGTCACTTTATACAGAAAAAATAACTATTCAAACTTTCACATGAGAATACGGAATTTCTGAATAAAAAATCTCCCAGATTTTATAACACGGCAGATAAGTTATCATAGGTTATCCTTGTAATAATCGTGAAATTTCAGATATTGAAAGTAATTACCGAGAGCATAGGGACGTTTTCCAATGAAATAAGTACTCCCGCGCTTATTATTTGCCTAGCAGTGATTCAGAAGGATGTTATAAAAATGATTCAATGTGGAATAACTTGATTTGGCGCTACACGTTCGAAAACACTAAAAATGACGCCCGCCTACAAAATATTAATAACGCTAATAGAAATCGCTATAAAACTAAAACGCTTGAAACTAAAATTCAAACACTATTTAACCAATTTTCTACGTAATATTTTTTATAAGGGAAAAAAAAACAGAACAGAGAACCACAATTTTCATCGCATATTTTTAAATTAATGCATACTCTACTAGTCAATCAAATATCTAATGCTTTACTCTAAATATAAATTTTTTAAAATATAGTTTAGGAAATCAAACTGAAAGTTTAACAAGTCTGTAACTATCTACTACGTATAGAAAATGTAAATTAGTATTTCGTTCCGGCCCTTATAACTTGAATTTTGCTGAATAGATTTTGAAAGGATTTGCACTGTTAGTTAGATAATTCTTAAGGAAAAGTTTTAGAATATAATATATAGTTCTAAGTTGCTTAGTTAGACAATTATCAGAAAAGTTGCGCAATTAGCTGTACTTGATTATAAAAAATTAGTCCTTTTTAACAAGTTCAACTGGACAGATTTGATGAAAATTGCACTATACGTTAGATAATTTTTTCAGGGATGGTTTTATTATGTTGCATTTCATTCTACATTACTTGGTTATAGAGCAATTAGGCATAGTAACATAATCACGTGAAGCCGATTATGAAAGATTAGTCTTTTTTTAAAAAAATTACTGAATGTATTGCAATAGACCTTGCATATGCAATAGACCTTGCACTGTTAGTTAGACAAATTTTAGGGACGGTTTTAGAATATTGCATATCGTTCTATCGCTCTTTGCAAATCCTACTGTAAATGTTCAGCTAAAAGAGTTTGTAGTTGAATGCCTAAATATTGTCTTACACATTAGAATGTATATTAGCGCAATGGCGTTCGTACCATTTTTCAGCAATGCGGGAGGATATTCCAGGTAAAGGTCCACATTCCTTTAAAACACAAGCTAAAGCTCACCGATATATTTCGTTGATTCAAGGGAATATAAACATAAAAACAGGTTTAAAAAGTTGTTCCCAAGTATTGAATACGATGAAAGAAAAAGCTCCCATTTCCGTCAGGAGACATAACTGTGTTGTCTCAGCCTATATGAATGCTCAGTTTAAATATTTTAAATCGAAAAAAAATTCTTTGTGTTTTTATAGCTAAATGGAATACGTAAAGCGTAAAATCAAAGTGGTTTTTGATACAAGTTTGCACTTAAGATAACCATTATTACAGATTCGATTATCGCAATAGCAGCGCCATCTGTAGACAAAACTTTATTTAAATTACTGAATATCAAATTAGGATCTGAATACCAAACAATGTGTAAGGATTTATCATTATTTAAATTCCTATTCCTTTTGATACTTACACTAAATTCTATAAGAATAACGAATAATTTTCTTTTCAAAGAATTTTTTTTAAAACTTTTTATATAATGTTTGTTCTAAAATGGACTGACTGTTTTTGAAACTCAATAACTTGCATATGGGGACAGCTATTAAAGATTCTTGCAGGAAGGTTATGTAAGATATCAGGATTTTATTTGTTACTTCAATTTCCCGTTTTAAGTATAAATAGCAGCAATAGATGGCGCTGCAATCAATAGGTGCTCACTCGAGGGCAAAAACCGGAATCATTCAACATTGATGCGAACGAAGGAAGTAGCATATGGAGTGGGTGGCATTCGCCTGTAACATACCACCTCTTTCTTTGGGCCCGATTCTGAAGTTAGTCAGAATGATAATCAATCAATATGTTTAATTTACTTCGTTCACATAAATGCTGAGTTTTTTACGTTCTGGCTCTCGATTGAGCACCTATTACTTACAATACCATCTATCGCTGCTATTTGGAATTAAAATCGGGAATCGCAGTGAAAAAACTCCTAGTCCAAGAACTGTTAAACATTTTAGGGAAGGTATTTGAGGCACCCTGAAAATTTGTGCAACGCTTCTTTTGTAATGACTGAATACAAAATCGAATGTCTGGCTGAAGGATCGTGACCCAAAAACTGTGCCAGACACGTGTCAAGTGCCATTTTTTTTTGACTATTTAAAAAAGGTATTTGAGGCACGCTGAGATTGAGACAGAATAATATTTATACTTAGAAAAAAAATATTTTGAAAACGACAGACACTTTAGTCGGCCCAAAAACTGTGCCAGACACGTGCCAAGTGCCATTTTTTGACTACCCAAAAAAGATATTTGAGGCACGCTGAGATTGAGACAGAATAATATTTATGCTTAGAAAAAAATATTTTGAAAATGACAGACACTTTAGTCGGCACAAAAACTGTGCCAGACACGTGTCAAGTGCCATTTTTTGTCTGGCACAGTTTTTGGGCCACGATCCTTCAGCGTGACATTCGATTTTGTATTCAGGCATTACAAAAGAAGTGTTGCACAAATTTTCAGGGTGCCTCAAATACCTACTCAAAAATGTTCAACAGCTCTCCTACTATCCTGGCATCTTACATAAACATCCTTTAAGAACTATTTTAATAGCTGTCACAATTTGTAAGTTATTGGATTTTAAAATTTGTTAGTTTATTTTAAGACGCCCAGTATTTTCACGCCGTAATTAATCTATATTTATTTGTAATATCATTTTCGGTAAAAACTAAAGAAACTTAAAAAAAATATATATATATTACAATTTATTGATAGTCACTTATTTAGAGACATCGACATTTGAATTTTTAAGGGGGGTGAGTGAGATTAGCGATGAATTAACTTGAATATTTAAATTACGTTACAAAATTTTTGCAATTACCTGAAAGGCTCCAGAATTTTCAGTTTATATGACTTTAAGACAACCTAAGTTGACAAGCAGTTCCACGGTATTGTTGAGTTAATCTAAATTAAATTTCGCTGCATTAGATTAAATTAAATTAAATAAACTCCTTGATTTCGCAAAGAGAGCAACGATGATAGGCACAGAACTTTAACTAAATGAGTCAGCAAAACAGTTGACTTCTAAAAATGTGCTCTTTGTTTCATTTGTAACTGCGTACACAAGCAAAAACAAGAGGCAACAGCTATGCGCGATTGAATGCTATTAAGTAAATTTGGTGGCACTATTTAACCGTGCACGAAAATAAAGAAGCATAATAACTTTCTGAAAACGACGCGAAAATTCTCAAAATGCGTCCCTTGAAAATTAAAAAATAAGCATATGAAAGAAAAAGAATATTCCATAATGGAATGATTTTTGGTACGCAGAAAACTGAGATACTAGGCGTGGAATATTTTTTGATGGAAATAAGTAAATAAGTATAAATTAAAGAGACAAATATACGTTATATATATATATATATATACACTGCTCAAAAAAATTAGGCGAGCAAGCAAAAAAAGTGAAGAAAACAGTGCAAGACAGCCATGTATAGGCATAAAATGGATAGTACACGCGTATCAAATCGCAATACAGAAAAAAAGACGCAAAAAAATTGTAAGGGAGCATTTATTCTTTGAAAAGATGAAAAGAACATGAAAAGATGGTTTAGGGCAACAATTTGATTTCATGTAAATGATTAAAAAAATTATTGTTTAGAAAGGATGCAAGATTTTTAATATTGCGTGAGGTCTCCTCGAGAAGCTAAGACTGCTTCACACCTGTTTCCATGGATGCGATGAGGTTATCGATAAGACTTTGGGGAGTACTGTTCCAATGTTCAAGAATTGCAATCTCCAAGTCCCGGAAAGTAAAAGGAGCCCTTGGTCACGCAGCAATGCGTCGCCTGAGTATGTCCCAAACATGCTCGATCGGATTTAGGTCAGGAGAGCATGCTGGTTATTCCATACGCTGTATTGTTTTAGCTTCAAGCATTTTTTCCACAAGACGAACTGTATAAAGTCTGTCATTATCATGCATGAAAAAAAAAAAGAAATCACTAATTACTGCAACATAAAGTACGACTTGAGGTTTCAGTATTTCGTCTGTATTACTTCGGACCGTCAAAGTGCCATTCCGAATTATATGCAGGACCGCACGTCCACATATGCCGATTCCAGCCAATCGCCTCGTCTGTAATGTGATTTTTCACGAGCGAATGTGGGATTATTTTGAGTGCGTCTTTCTATCCATGCCAAAACACATCAGATGTCACTTCCAGACTGAATCGGGACTCGTCTGTAAACAGAATTTGACTCCAACAACGTTGCCTCTAAACTCGATGTTCAGTTTCCCACCTTCTTTGTGCCGCACAGTGGCTTGAGGTCAACGGAATACAGACCATTGACTTACGTGCATAGAGGCAACCCTGATGAAGCCTATTTCGGACTGTTTGGCTGGACACCTTTGTCCTGTGGCCAAGAACAACAGTGTTAGCAGCTGAATAGCATTGCCCATTCCGTCTCGACGAGCTGTTAACAGGATATACCGAACAGCAGTTTCTGTGTTAGTATATTTTCGACCTTGCACTTATCGATGACAACCATTCCATGTGTGTTGGAGTCGATTCCACAGTCTTTCACGGACACCTCTTGCGACTCCAACAGCGTCCACTACACTTCGTTGTGTTTCCACAAATTCAAGTGTCCCGATAACACTCCAAGCCATGGATTGCGGTAAATCATGTTGTTGTGACATTTTCAAGCCACCCTTTCTCGAAACACAAGCTGGACAATTGAATTTTACAAATAAAGCAGTGAAACAGACGTTTCTGTAAAATCCCGATTTCTGCACTTACCTCCTTTTTCTAGTTTTTGACGTCATAAACTTTAATTTACATGTGAAGTTTTCTTTATCTGTTTTCTACAGCACTTTAAATTATGGATGTTTTAATTTACGTTACTTGTCGCTGTAAATATTTGTGTAATTTCGTTAAAACAATGTGCTGCCATAATTGTTTTGATCAGTGTATATTGACATACACAGATTTTCACACCATAATTAAAAATATACATTTATACATCCATCATTAATTTATTGAATTTATATATATATATACATGACATGCGTGTATAACATTTGTATGAGAACTGTCGCTTAACATTTACTGACTCAATACATAAATACAAATGATAAAATTTAAATATATGAATATACAGGGATGAGAGCGTTCCGACCCAAGTGACTGTTTGCTACCACTAAATTTTAATGGTATTTCTCGCTTTATTTAATGACAGAATTTCTGAGATTTAATAAAGCAAAGAATACTATTAAAATTTCCTGGTGAAAATCAGTCATTTGGGTCGGAGCGCTCTCATTCCTGTATATATAATATGCGTGCATATTATATATCGAGATAAAATGTGCCATTACACAGTGCAACAAAAATCGATGAATTATTGCTCTTGGCATAAAATTGTATAATTCATAAGGAAATAAGTGTATTTAGCAAGAATATGGCAATAAAAACTGATTTGGCTAAGTGTTTCTATGTTTTTTGCGCTAAATAGCTACATGTATGCACTATTACCACTATCTCCACATATATTGCGTGTTGTTCTATTAGACTTCTTTGCAGTGTTGGGCAGAATTTGATTACAAAGTAATGAAAGTACAGATAAAAATACATTACAATCTCCTCAGAATGCAATTGTAATGCACTACAAATACACTGATGTCCAAAATTAAGGAACAATCACAAAATGCTAATTTTCAAGTACGCGAATACTCAAAAGGAAATAATATAATTCGAATAATTACTATATCTACAGCACAGCTAGTACATATAGCATCTCATTCATGCCACACATGGTCATAAGTGTCACAGTCACTACGGTGAAGCAAAAAAATAGGAAATTCCATACATCTCATTATGAGTCTCAAATGATCACTATATGTGACTCCACTGAGACGTCACTGTGACTGCTGCTTTTTTGACGAATCACCATGTGACTTTACAATGTAGTTATATTGTGACTCTCATGTGACTGTCATCTGCAGACTCAATTTCAAAGTCATCGCGAACGCTGCATTCTGATAAGTTACCAAATAATGTCACATTAAAGTCACATGATGACTTTCAGGTGACAGAGAGACTACTGTGAAGTCACCATTGTGCTCTTTTGTGAAATTCCACCATGTGTGTATAATATCATATTATTTGGTGACTTATCATAATGCAACGTTTATAATGACTTTGAAATTGAGTCTAAAAATGACAGTCACATGAGAGTCACAATGTAACTATATTGTAAAGTCATCTGGTGACTCGTCACAAAGTAGCAGTCACATTGACGTCTCAGTGGAGTCACATATAGTGATCATTTGAGACTCATAATGAGACGTGTGGAATTTCCTATTTTTTGTTTACCGTAGTGACTGTGACACTTGTGACACTTGTGACCATGTGTGACATAAATGAGATGCTATATGGACTAGCTATGCTGTAGTGATAGTAATTATTTGAATTATATTATTTCCTTTTGAGTATTCGCTTATTTAAAAATTAGCATTTTGTGACTGGTCCTTAATTTTGGACACCAGTGTATGTGATGCACTAAAAAGTAATTTCAATTACGCTTCCGAAATGTATAATCTGATAATCGTGTAATCGATTACAAATCAATTCTCATTTTATCTTTTAAAATGTAATTTGCATACTTGCCAACATTCCTTTAATCTTCCGTAAAATCTGAGTTAAATTTACTCAGGTTAAATACGTTTCGAACTAGAAATTTACTAAAGAAATTATATTATATAGTTTTTATAGAGAAACACAATTTTAAATATATAATGACACATCAAATAAATTTTCTGGTTAGTAACGCGTATAACCTGGGTCAATTTAACTCACATTTTAAGGAAGTTTAGTTGAATGTTGACAAGTATGAATTAGATTAATTTGTAATGGATTACGAGATGATTCGTATTACATTTGTAATTGTATAATTCAATTAACCTGTAATCAATTACAAGATGATTCAGAATCGATTTTTAATTATATAATCCAATTACCTGTAATTGATTACAAGATGATTCCAATTACTTTTTAATTTTAAAATCCAGTTAACTGTTAATCGATTATAGGTAAATTCTAATTATATCTTTATATATGTAATTTAGATTACTAAAATTTACTGACTGGTAAAAAATATGCCCCTCCCCTTTCCGTTCATAAAGATGACTTTTACCGTACAAAATATGAGTGTCCTACGATAATTACAGTTTGAGTTCTAAGTGTTTTAAGTTACTAACCCTTTTATTTCTGATACTCTAAAATATTGGGGTGAAGGATCATATATAAATACAGTCTCAAGAACAGTTGGAATAAAATCTAATTAGAAATTTTACTGTTTCCATTACACGTAATTGTAACTAAAATTTCTTAGTTACACCAATGTAATGATAATTATAATCATCTCAAGTACATTTGAAAAGAAATCAATAATCTAAATTTACTATTCACATTACACGTAATTGTAACTAAAATTTTACAGTTATAGCATTACCGCACCGTATTGAAAATCATAACCTTCTGTATTATAGTTACAATCTTATCTTAATAAAAATTTGCCATTAAAATTACACATAATTCTAATTATATATGGTCAATTATAATTACAATTATATAATGAAAATCATAGCATTTATAGTTACAACTACAATGCCAATTGAATTTCAAATTTAAATTATAATTACACAAAAACGTAATTATAATTTTTTCAATTATTCTTACAATGATATAATGTGATGCAAAGTGTGATATAATGTCCTAGCATTTATAGTTAAGATTACAATACTAATTTAATTTCAAATTCAAATTATAATTATAATTACATGTAATCGTAATTATAGTTTCCTCAATTATAATTACAATTATATAATGATAATCATAGCCTTCATAGTTACGGTTACAATGTTAATTGGATCTCAAATTCTGATTATAATTAACTTGTAATTGAAGTTATAATCCCTTACATGTCATTACATTGTAATCAGATAACAAATTAATCAGATTACGAATTTGCCCAACTCTGCTTCTTTTTCCATAAATTCAATCAGAAGTAACAAATGCAAACATATTTATCAAAAATAATAACTGTAATGCTGATATAATTAAAATTATGTAGTCTAATATCTGTCTATCTATCTATCTATCTATCTATCTATCTATCTATCTATCTATCTATCTATATATATATATATATATATATATATTTCTGTTATATTTAACTGTGAGATCTGTAGAGTTTCATAAAAAAGAGAGATAGAGAGACAGAGAAGATTCTGCATTTCTTAATAACAGAATATTCGCACTTAAAAAGGCAATTTGCCAATCGATTAGGAAGTATTTCATCTTTCATTTTATAATTAAAAAACCAACAAAAGCGTGCTCTCATATTGAAATTTTTACAAACTTTGAGATTTTCAACATTAAGATCTAATTTAGACATCATATCTGGATTCTCCAGTGCATTTTATCTTCAGATTACAAAACAAGTAGTCATTCGTTGAATAATTCAATTCCCAATTTAGCAATTATGAAGGTTTAAAGATCGTACCTCATAAATTTAAATTTATCCGTAACTGTCGCAAATCAGATTGCAATGTAGGTTGTTTTTTAAGCTTAAATCAAAAACTATCTGACAGAATGAGTTGTAATTTTTAATTGCATATTTTAAACTTCTAAAATTTGATTTCTGTTTAAAAATTTATGTAATTCAATTTTTTTCGAATATTGATTTTAAATAGTATGTGCTTATTACATTTTGTACGTTGGCATTTCCAACGTAACAGCTGCTAAAAAAAATATCACTTTTTTACACTGTTATTAAATAAAACTAATACAAACATTGAAAAATCAACTTTTTTTATATTTAAGATATACATACTAAAAATAATACCGAAAAATGCAAATATTTAATATCACGCTATATTTACTAAGAATGAAAATGTAAAAAAAACAAAAAATGAATTTGTTCAACCAAAATGTAAGTTGAATTTTTTTTTTCATATTTTTGTTAAGTAACCTGTTATTAATCTGTTACAGTTTATTAAAATAACATGTAATATTTTCTAGTTTTATTATTATGCACATGTGCTGGTATAAAATTATCTAGAATTATAAAAATTAGGTTCATATGTATGTTTCCGATGGCTATTCATCCTTTTAATATTTTTAGAAATTAATTATAAATTAATAAATTATCACATCATATAGAGTGTGTCTGCAGTGTGTTTAACCTGACCGACCTTTATTTTGGTCCTAGATGCATACTTCCAATTACAAAAATGGTTTAAATAAGGTAAATAATTATTTTTAAAGCGATTTGGGTCAACAAAAACATTTATTAAAAAATTTCGAAATTTAAATTCTTATACGGTTCCCCGGTTCTATAAGTTACATTTAGTAAAATTTTCCTGTTACACTGACAAGTAAGACAAAAAAAAAAGACCCGTTATTCTACGGTTTAAATCGACCGAGTAATAACTGTTTAAAATTTGAGCATATTTCTTGCTGCAAATCAGGAGTCATTCACAAATTTAGTGGAAAGATAATTTCGTCAGATATATTAAAAAAATGGTTGAGAGTAAAATAAACATTGCAATATAAATTTGAAATCTTTAATCATTCTGACATATTAATGCAAAATATACAATTTGTACTAAACATATAAAGAGAAAAAAATAACAGAATTTTTGTTAAATAAAATGATGAAAATTAATAGTTTTAGTTTTTGATAGTTGATTCTCAATTCTTCTGTACCGCTGAATTCGAAATTTACCATCATTTTTTATCATCACGTAACGATGTTTTGCAAATCGTAAATTTTAAAGTTAAAAAAAAAAAGAAAAAAATAGCGAACATTTGATACTATAAAATAGCAGTCATTGCTGTGTTTTTAACGTTTGATAATTTCTTTTTATATAATTTTTTACCGCTGAATCTGTAAATGGCCTTCATTTCTAACCACCACGTCAGCATTTTTCGCAAATTGTAAATTTCAAAGTTAAAATATTCAAAGTTAAAATTGAACCTCCTCACTCACCTCATCGAACCCCTCAGCTATTTAGCTGTAAGAATCCCAGTATAAGCCAAAAAATTTAATAAATTATTGCATTAAATAAAATAATTAAAACTGAAAAAATATATCTAAAAAATATATATGTTTTATAGTATCATATTTTCGCTATATTTCAACTTTGACATTTACGATTGGCAAAAAAATTCTAACGTGATAGTTAAAAATGAAGGTCATTTTCAGATTCAGTGCTAAAAAGTGCATAAAAATCAATTATTAACAGTTAAAAAATACAGTCATCTCTATTTTATAGTATCCGATTTTTGTTATTTTTTAACTTTCACAGTTTATGATTTGCGAGCAATCCTGACATGATGGTTAAAAATTAAGGACATTTTCGGATTCAGTGCTAAAAAATACATAAAAGTTTAGAAACACAATTATCGCACTCTTGTGTTACCTAATCTAAAACTTTTTCTTAAACTTCTTGGCGATAATCTATCCGAATTTTTTGTGTTATCCTGCAAAATAATTATAAATGGAAATCATCGAAAATCATAATATTAGATTGTCATCGGATTTATGCCAGTATGTAAAATTTAATCTCGACCAGATATTTGAAAGTGAGTTAAAGTTCGAGTAAAAATTTTGAACTGGAAAAACATGCACACGATTGTTAAAGTTAAATAAAACTTACAAAAATAACATATTTTTTGTTAAAAGAAATCATGAAAAGAAACAGTCTCATATCGTTACAAAATAAAACATATGTTAAAATACAATTATTTTAGTCAATCTGAAACTTAATAAAAGTTAAAACATCGCTTGTACGATTTTTTCCAAAGCGCAGATACACGTGAAATAAGTTCTTCGAATACTTTAAGCACTTGGTATATGATCCCTCAAAGCATGGCGGAATTCATCTGTCTTCAGATGCAGTAAAGTGTTATAAGTCATGCATTTTTAAAGTTTCACAACTCGGCGATTTTAGTGTTATTAAAACGGGACTTTTTTTGTCTTA
Source organism: Maratus speciosus (assembly GCA_963932465.1). Classification (NCBI taxonomy): domain Eukaryota; kingdom Metazoa; phylum Arthropoda; class Arachnida; order Araneae; family Salticidae; genus Maratus; species Maratus speciosus. The sequence goes on along the minus strand of OZ010795.1, from coordinate 103,484,917 downwards.
CTTGTCAGTGTAATAGGAAAATTTTACTAAATATAACTTATAGGACCGGGGGACCGTGTAAAAATTTTAATTTCGTAATTTTTTAAGAGATGTTTTTCTTGACCCAAATCGCTTTAAAAATAATTCTTTACCTTATTTAAACCATTTTTGTAATTGGAAATATGCATCTAGGACCAACGGTTGCAAAAATAAAGGTCGGCCAGGTTATACGTGGACACACTGTATATGATATGACATTTTATTAATTTATAATTAATTTCTAAAAATATTAAAAGGTTGCATAGCCATCGGAAACATACATATGAACGTAATTTTTATAATTCTAGATAATTTTACTCCAGCACATATGCATAATAATAAAACTAGAAAATATTACATGTTATTTTAATAAACTGTAACAGATTAATAACAGGTTACTTAACAAAAATATAAAATTAGATCAGATTATACGTGGACACACTGCATATCTACCCTATATATATAATCCTAATGAAACGAATTTATGAATCGGATTTCATAAAACGGCTGAAATGAAACGAATTTATGAAACGATTCTATGAAACGACTGATTAAACAACTGATTGTGTTTCATGGCGAATTCTCCTAAAATATAGAATACTTTTTGATAAAAATATCACCAAAAATCCATATTGATCCACAGATCTCAAAAATGGTATTAGAATTTTTAAATTCGAATTAGGTTTTGAAATGTTAATTTTTTTCAAATTTTATATACCTTTCTCTAATGATGGCAACTCAAATTTTAATCATAACAGATATATTTCTTCATATTTTAGAAAAAGTTATTATTTTAAACTAATTTGGCGACCAGTTTGGCCTCCCTTAAATGTATGCTAAGAAATGTATTCGTGTTACTTTTATTCATAATTCAATTTGTATTTCATTATCATTTTATTTAATACAGAACTTTCATTTAAAACTGAAACATTTAAAGTAAATGGCATTCACTTCTTTCTTTTTTTTTTTAAACCAAACGAAAAAAAAAAATAGGCACATATGTCATATACGCAAAGCTGTACCTAATTGGCGCCAAAATGGCGTTATTTTGCCTGACCTGATAACCCGGCTATTGTAGCTTATTTGTTAATACATGTTTATTTGAATTTATTTTCTTTTTATTTACAAAAAAAAATGTTAAAAATTGTTTTGTTCTATAGTTATTAATTAAACTTTTTTTATTTATTGTTATTTCATTTTAAAAAATAACAGAAAATAATTTAAAAATACATATGTAACTGGTATTCGAAAACGAGGCTTGCACCAAATTGTCGTACAAATAAATGCACGCCAAACCCGGTGCATATATGACAATATACAACAAATCATGATACTTAATTTCAAATTCAAAGCAATGCTTTAGTGGTATTACTTCTCCCGTCGACTAATTTCGCCAAATTATATAAATCGCCAAAACACTCGCCAAATTATACGAATTGACATTTTTTTTATTTTAAATAAGGAAAGAACAAATAAATTAGTATATCATTAATAAAAGTACAAATAAAACGTCGAAATAAAAATCACTCGATGGCGTAAACTCGTGTAACTTCCTTAAAGTCAAGTGAATGTGACATTTACGATCAACTATTATTGGCATTTAATCTTGTAGTTCGGTGACAGATTTTAGATATAACAGGCAACAGATTGTGAATCAAACACGAAAACAATGTTTTCAATCCACTGCTGGACTTAGGTCTCCCCCAGATTTTTCGAATGTTTCCTGTCTAGTGCTTTAGTCATCCAATTTACACCGGCTACTTTTCTGATTTCATCACTCCATCTTCCATGAGGTCGTCTTCTTGGCCGTTTTACACCTCTGGGATACCACAGTAGGGTGTTTGTGCTCCATGTATTGTCTTGTCTTCTTGCAATGTGCCGAGCCCATTTCCATTTTAGCCGTTCAATTCTTTCAATGATGTCAAAAACACCCGTCTGACTTCTTATCCAGGTTATTCTTTCTCTATATCTTCTAATTATACCTAGCATACATCTTTCTATACTTCTCTGTGTTGTTTGTAATCTTTGTACTATCCGTTTTGTTAGCGTCCATAGTTCTGCTCCATAAGTTAGCACAGGCAAAACACATTGGTTAAATACCTTTCTTTTCAAACAAAGGGCATGTTACTTATCAGAGTAATATTATTCTTGCCAAAAGCACTCCATCCATTTCTTATTCTTCTATTGATTTCATTCATGATACTATTATTCGATGATATTTCCTCCCCAAAATACACATAACTTTGCACTTCTTTTATATCAATGTTGTTGTAGACGATTTTCTTTTGTTGTAGACCAAACATTGGATCTCTTAACAACAACTGATTCTGCCTTAAATTTTTGCAATCAAAGGGAATGGAATGGAATGGAAACCCGTTTAAAGGGAGCTCGCTACAGTTTTTTTTTTCAGTATAATTCAATCTTCTCTAATCTTTTTAAAAGCGATCAGATTAGCGTGCTTTTAGATTCTGCAGTGTCTGAACGGTGGTTGGCGAGCGTAGCTTGCAGGGGCAGAGACCCCTAGTATATATATAAAAGGGTAAATGCCCTGGAGAAGATGGAATTACAATCGACCTTATCAAAGAAGGAGAAGAATTTGCAAAAATGCTATCCTTACTGTTTTACAAATGTCTAAAGAAGTCAAATGCACCAGAAGATCGGAATAATATTGTGATGGTGCTACTTTACAAGAAAGGAGGGAAGGAAAACATTAAAAACTACCGTCCGATTAGCTTACTATCAGTGATTTATAAAATTTTCACCAAAGTTTTAACGACAAGACTTAAATAAGCTCTGGACTCAGCTCAAGCTAGAGAACAAGCAGGATTTCGAAGTGGATTCAGCACAATGGATCATATCCAAACGGTAAGGGAAATCATAGAAAAAAAGAAAAGGGATGTAATTTACCTCTCTGCCTTGCCTTTATTGATTATGAAAAAGCATTTGATTCGGTCTACACATCAGCAGTAGTAGAATATCTGGAGGAAATTGGTATAGACAAACCTTACCTGAATATTTTAAAGAAGACTTACACGAAAGCAACAGCAACCATCCGCTTGGACAAAGGAAAAGCAAAGATCAAGCTTGGAAGAGGTACACCATTTCACCTAAGCTTTTTACTGCTGTCTTAGAAAATATTTTCAAGAAGATGGACTGGAAAAACAAAGGGATTGGAATAAACGGGGAATATTTAAGTCATCTCCGATTCGCTGACAACATATTAATTTTCAGTAATAGTCCTGAAGAACTGAAAATTACGCTAAAAGATTTGGCAAAAGCTAGCATTAATGATGTGGGATTAAAAATAAACTTGCAAAATACTAAGGTGATGATCACTTCATTTGCATCAAAAAAGAAAATCGTCTACAACAACATTGATATTAAAGAAGTGCAAAGTTATATGTATTTTGGGGAGGAAATATCATCGAATAATAGAATCATGAATGAAATCAATAGAAGAATAAGAAATGGATGGAGTGCTTTTGGCAAGAACAATATTACTCTGATAACTAACATGCCCTTTGTTTGAAAAGAAAGGTATTTAACCAATGTGTTTTGCCTTTACTAACTTATGGAGCAGAACTATGGACGCTAACAAAACGGATGGTACAAAGATTACAAACAACACAGAGAAGTATAGAAAGATGTATGCTAGGTATAACTAGAAGATATAGAAAAAGAATAACCTGGATAAGAAGTCAGACGCATGTTTTTGACATCATTGAAAGAATTGAACGGCTAAAATGGAAATGGGCTCGGCACATTGCAAGAAGACAAGACAACACATCGAGCACAAACACCCTACAGTGGTATCTCAGAGGTGTAAAACGGCCAAGAAGACGACCTCATGTAAGATGGAGTGATGAAATCAGAAAAGTAGTCGGTGTAAATTGGATGACTAAAGCACTAGACAGGAAACATTCGAAAAATCTGGGGGAGACCTAAATCCAGCAGTGCATTGAAAACGGTTGATGATGATAATGATGATATATATATATAATATCATAATAGCATAATAATAATATCATATTGTTCGCAATTTATTTTTATTAAGGTTCAACTGGTTTGACCATACTTGTTACAAAAAAGTAATATTAAATCTGGAACCAACTGAGTGCGCAATGTTTAAACTTGGCATTGTGCGAAGTGCGCTTCGAAATGATGTTGCAACGCCACCTTGGTCTGTACTGTATTTCTCTAGACAGGTTTTTAATCAGTATCTCGGCTAATAACAGACATTTAAAAAAAAATCATTATCAACACCCAGGGTTCGGTAGATATATATATTGATACATATTTTGATATATATCCAATATTTATTTCCAAAATATCATGAGTTTGACATTTTCATATATTTCATAATTATTTTTAAAATAGTGTGTATGATATTTTCATTTATTTGATATTTATTTACATATTAAAATGGGTTTTCAGTTAGTCCACCACACATTATAAATTACCAAAATTTCTCTGTAACTTTTACAATTGTATACGAGTTGAAACGACAATGGACATAATGATGTACGAATAAACGTTCACTAAAATTTGCAGAATGGCAGTGAAGATGCAAGAATGAAACATTTCAAAGTCTAAAAAATAGAAAATAATTTATAAATAAAAAATAAAGAGATGTTACATGCATATATATTTAAAAGTTATTTCGATAGGTGGCAGCACCGAGTACATCATCCCTTAGCAAAAAATGACATAGGATTTTTTATGGAAACATATGGTTTTATATGGAAAATCATAAAAATTTTATGGCATTATATGGAAACATACTGTATCCATATGGTAAACATTCTTCATTCTATGGTATTCCATAGCAAAGTGTATGGTAAAATTATAGGGTAATGAAATTTACCATATATTCAATGGTGTTCCATAGCATGATGTATGGTAAAATTATAGGGTAATGAAATTTACCATATATTCAATGGTGTTCCATAGCATGATGTATGGTAAAATCTTGTAATAATTGCTTGTACCATAAACTGTATGGTATACCATAGCATGATGTATGGTAAAATCATGTGATAATTGCTTGTACCATAAACTGTATGGTATACCATAGCATGATGTATGGTACACCATAGCATGATGAATGGTAAAATCATATGGTAATTGCTTGTACCAAAATTATATGGTATTCCATAGCATGATGTATGGTAAAATCATATGGTAATTACTTGTATCATAAATTGTATGGTATTTCAAAGCATGGTGCATGGTAGAATCTTAAAATTAGGGATGCACCGAATATTCGGTATCCCGCCTATTGGGCCATGTTACCGAATATTCGGTTAGGCCGAATATCAAACTATTTCGTATGCCGAATATTTGGCTTGGCCGAATATAAGAGATTTCGGTATACCGAATATTCGGCCAGACCGAATATTTAAAAAGCCTTAAAAAATTTTTTTTTAAACCGTAAAACAACTTCTATTTTTAACTATCAGTTAATAATGATATTTAGAATAATTAGAAATAAAACTATATTTAAATAAAACAGAATGCTTTTACATTTTTTACTTGCTATTTAAAAAGTATCACGTAAGAAAATTAACCAATAATGAAGATTTATTTAACTTTTTAATACTTTGAAACTCTGAAATTTAAACTTATTCGGCAAGCCGAATATTCGGAATTCGGTTTACATGTTGGCCGAATATTCGGTATTCGGCCAAAATCACTATTCGGTGCATGCCTACTTAAAATATACAATACCTTTTGAAAGTTGATAATATATTGATTTTTTGTAACTATAGTACAAAAAAAGTTGTGTTAAAAAGCCGTATGCTAATTCGCGACCTTGTATCTGATTTGGATAAACACCAGTGTTGAATTCAGGGGGTGGCCGGGGCACCCCCCACCCCCGGAGCAATGAGATGTTCGCTCCCACTCCCGGGAGATTTGAGATTTTGTGTTTTCAATGAAAAACACAAAATGAAATTCAATTTCAAAAAATGAAATTTCCCCCTGGAACTGTATAATGCCCCTCCCTCGGAACCACAAAAATCCCTCCCGGAGAAAAGTGCCTGAATTCAACACTGATAAAGACCGCTACTCATACATTTAGATTTGGAGAATGGCAACGCCTGCCATCGCCATGCTTATTTTGTTTACCTCTCACTCCGTAGCGTCGCTTGTACCGCGTCATGTTTATTAACCTCTTCGCGACGGGAGCCTTTTACGAAATGTTTATTACTTTGCTACCGGTTTTAAAAAACAGAAGTTTGTGCCTATTCAAATCGGGAAAATGCTCAGATTAAATAAGGCAAATTTTACAGTAAAATTTTACTGGTGAGGATAAACGAGGATCCTTAGGCCTATTTCCGGCACGTATACGTGTCGCTCGTCCCCAAGGGGCTAAGAGCAAATACGCAGTAATTCCATCAAAGCATCTGGCTACATAATTACTGGACATATTCAGGTATTTATTTATCTGTTTTTTACCTTATTTGATCTTAATTTTACTTATATAACGTTTGTCATAACAATATTCTTATGTTTGTTAGATTGTTATACATTTTCTTACACGTGATACGCTGAAATGAAAGTGGATTTTAAGTTTGTCACTGCAACATTATTGATTGCCCGAACAATTTTAAAATTTTTAATGTACTGTATATTTACAAGCATAAAGATATTCAAAATGTTTGTAAACAACCTTCTATGACATAAATCTGCAATAAAACTTTTTACATAAGCTTATGTAAAAAGTTTTATTTTTATTGCAGAACCGCTTTATATGCCGAAACGCTAATCTTTATGTATGTACATATAGTGTATATATGAAGATTAGCGTTTCTGTAAAGTTCTGAAACTCTTAATTAATAGTATCAATTTTATTAATCTAATCTAATTTCATAAAAAATTTTTATTATCGAAGTTTATAAAAATAATTACAGAGAAACCACGATTTGAGCTGGAGTAACAGTTTTTTTCAGTTTTGAATTAGATGATCTTCAATTTTGTCATATTGAAAAAAAACAAAAAAAAAAAACATTCAGAATAGTGTTTTACCTATTAAGTTTTCATGTTATCTGCATTATGTTTTAGTTTTTAATTCATATAAAATATAATATTTACAAACCCTGAAACCTAAACTATATTTGGCAATTTATCGATTTATTACCTGTTACCGGCTAATGGAAACATGCCTTAAAAATGTATTAATTTAAAATGAAGTTCTAAGAATATTAAAATGATGTTGTAGACATGTTCCTAATGTGTTGGAATTGTGTACATATTTTGTGTTATTCTAGCACGCAAGAAAGTGCAAAATTGATTGCAAAATTTCATCGTTACATACATAAGCCAAGTAAAATTAGAATGCAATTAAAATGTACTTATAATATTATATTTACTTTGGTGAAGGTAGTTTAATTACACTCAGTAAATGGTTGTACTATAATTCCTTTTCCAATTATGAATGTCTACTCAAGGTTTTCTTCAGCATTTTTGCTAAATGACTACTCACAGGTATTTTAGCCTTTTCTTTGGTGAAGAGGGAGGGGTGGGGGGTATTCTTATGAATTTTGATAATTTAAATTTAAAGCTGCAAATTCATGTTAGTGTAGGTATTACTTAACTACTAACATTTACATAAAAATTCAAAATTTACTTTTTCAGATTTTCTTTTCTGTTTGGATTTTTCGTTAAGTTTTATTAACATATTTTTGAAAACCTTTTGCAGTGTAAAAAAAAAAAAAAAAAAAGAAAGAAACACAGCTTAAAACCTGTATCAACTGTCAGTATCGGATATCTGATCATGTGTCAGTGAGGTTTGAAAAACGTCATTGCATTATGAATCAATTGTAATAGTATTAAATATGGGGAAAAAGGGCTGCCTGGAGGGAATATAATAAAATAGGGGCACATTGCTTTCCAAAATGGCACTCTTTTGCCCTGTTCATAAAGCATATTTTGAGATGGTTTATTTAGTGTTCCCTTTTAGTAGAATTTTATAATATTTTTCTGAACGACTGGTGAATTTTGCGACATATTCGTGCATACAATCGAAGAATTTCACGATATTTTCCTGTGACCATTCAACGAATTTTGCAATTTTTTTTTTTTTTTTGACAGTTGACAACACTTAAAATTTTCTGGATTTGTCCCTGCGACTTACTGGTGAAATTTGCAGGATGCAAATGAAAATTGTGTGCATTTTTTAAACGATATATGGACAGATAGATTTTTCATTTTATTTTTTTTTTTACGACAATTTGATCTAAGAATTTCTTTTTTTTTTTCCCTTGTGTTTGATTGACAAATTATTTTTTTTCCCTCTTGCGACCAATTGAAAAATTTCAGATTCCCCCCCCCACTCTTCCTTAGCCAATTAGCAGATTTCATTATTTTTTTTGCCTCGCTGGATTGATGAAATTCATACTTTTTTTTACATCCGAGATCGATGTATTTTGCTAGGAAATTAACAGAAAAGGTACATCAAAAAGAGCAGTAAGGATCAACGGGCACATATGTAGTTTGAATAGGGCTACAGGACATATAAAGTGGACAAGTCAAAGAAGGTCCACTATGCACTGTGCTTGGCCATAGTGTTAACTCTAGGTAAAGGAAATTTTCTTCTGGTGAATCGATAAATGTCATGTAGATAACTGATTTCTTCATTAGTGCAATATAATTGTAGGAGCCTACAATTATATTGCACTAATGAAGAAATCAGTTATCTACATGACATTTATCGATTCACCAGAAGAAAATTTATACTTTAAAGCCCTTTAAAGTATAAATTTTATTTTAACGAAAGCAATTAGAACTTTTAAATGAAGCATTTTGTTTTAATAGAATGCAAAAGCAAAATAAGGTTAATTAAATATAACTTTTATATTGTGTGTTGAGTAAATTTATGTTTTTTTATAAATATGTGTTTTAGAAAAAATTTGTGAAAGTAAATTTGTTTTTTATAATGTTTGTCATGTTTTACATTTTTTGTTTGTAGCTGATGTCTGCTTTGGATATTCAGAAAATTAGTAAATGCCCCCCGAAGAAACATTGATTAAGAAATGGAAAGCTGATGCTGTTGATTGTATGAGAGATTATTTAAAGAGGACTGAGCGTTTTAGCCCCATGAAAAAATCATATGGTATGAGATTCTTATTTAATTTTTTCATTTGCATGTTGATTTATTTATGACAATATAATATATTAAGCTAAGTGATCCTGCTATATTTATCAAATCATTGGGACTCTAATAGCTCATAATTTGATTTTGGGGGGAGAAAAAGGAGGGGAGGGATGTGAACTTTTTTTGTAAGGTACTTTCAATTTGAATGAATAAAAACTTCAATTAGATGTACTTACAAAAATGTTTATTTAAGGGAAATAATGCCCTTTTAAAATACTTTACACTGCTCCTTTTGGCAACAAATTATTTCAGTCGCACAATGCATTTTTCCCCCCTTTACATTTTTTTCCCGCATTCTCATACCTTAGATTAAATAATGATACAGATGTGAAAACACGAGAAAATTTGAAAAAACCAACAGTAGTTTTTTTTAAGTGTGCCCGTGATTTAAATCAATATGGGTTTCTTTTAATCATTGATTTAAATCAACTTAAAAAAACATTTCAAATTTACGTCAAGATATTTTGTGATAAATATTAAGTTTTGCCATATGAATGCATTGTAAATTTAAACGGTGGGAAAGGCTGAGAACTAAAAATCTGTTTTTTTTTTAAAAAATTTCACTTAAATGAAATATCACATTTAAAAATAAAAATTCTAAATTAAAAATAATCTCAGCTAACACGTTCTATTGTACACACTGAATACATTGTGAAAAATATTAAACAATTAATGCATATAATGTATAGTTACCTATTGGAAAACATTTAAACCTTATGCGATTTTTTTTAATACAAAAAAAAAAAAAATGGAGATTTTCTGCAAGAATATAGAACACTTTGGAATAATTAAATATATGTCCTTCAAAAGTATTTTTATTCCTATTAATGTAGAGATTTCATTTTGTCCTTGTGAACATACAATTTGTTAAAATAATTTATTTATGGACAGATTTGGAAAATAAAAATAAGGGTTTTACGGTTAGTAATCTGAAATATGTTTATATATTTTTTTTAAATATAATTTTAAGTACTTATAAATGCAAACTAATTAATAACTAACTTCTTAAGTTTTTAAAATGTATATATATCTGATTTAAAATGTTTTAAATTAAAATCAAATAAATCCAATGTTGATATTCACACTAAATTCTGTAATCGCTTAGAAACTCATGAAACTGAAAAATTAGTGTGTGTGTGTGTGTGTTTTCGAACATTTTAATAACAAATATAATAATTTTTCAGACCCATTGAAATTTATAATACACTATATGGCCAAAGGTGACTGGTCACTTGCAATTTTAGACGTTTTGTTAAATATCTAGAAAAATACATACAAGAATTAACCTGAAACTGCAGATGTGTAAACAGTATAGTATAGGTCGTATATTTCCATGAAGATTTTTTTCCCAAAACCCTAAAGGGGGCCGTCAACAAATTGAAAAAGAACGAATATCTTTTGGATAACCCTGTAAAATATAATGTAGCAAAAGCATTCAAACTCAAGATTATTAATAAGTGGCTTATTGTAATATACTGTGTTCATTTTTATGAGGATAGCATTTATACTCATAGAGAAATTAAGGTTTTTATAAAAACAGCCCCAAATTTCGCCAAGTTTTTTGCTTATAATTTGCAGAGTTCTTAATATAAAAAAAAGTTCTTTTTCAGAAAATATGACAAACAACATTGTACACAATACCCTGCAATCAGAATGAAAAAAAAAATAATTGTATGAAAATTGAGCAGGTTTACTAAATAATGCTTCACTGCGCATGCTTGAACGTAATAAAAATATAATTTGCATAATGTGTTAGCTAAATGTATAGACCAACTTTTGTGAAAGTCTTAAAAACATAGTTTGAAAAGATTGATAATAATCGTTTATAGAATGAGCTCAAAATCCATTATTCATAAAAGGAAGCAAAAAGATGAGGGGCTGTATCCAAATACAATAATACATACAATATTGTGTATGCTGTATTGGCACTAATCAATGAGTATATGGATACAACGCCTCATCTTTTTGCTTCATTTTGGGAACAACAGATTTTGAGCTTATTCTATAAACGATTATTATCAGACTTTTCAAACTATGTTTTTGAGACTTTTACAAAAGTTTCTCTATACATTTAGCTAACACAATATGCACGTTATATTTTGATTCCAGTCGCGCAAGCGCAGTGAAACATTTTTTAGTAAACCTGTTCATTTTTCATCCAATTTCTATTATTTTTTAAATTCTGATTGCTGGTTATTGTGTACAATATCGTTCGTCATATTTTCTGAAAAGAACTTCTTTTTATATTAAGAACTCTGCAAATTATAAGCAAAAAACTTGGCGAAATTTGGGACTGTTTTTATAAAAAACCTTAATTTCTCTATGAGTATACATGCTATCCTCATAAAAATGAACACAGTATATTACAATAAGCCACTTATTAATAATCTCGAGTTTAAACGCTTTTGTTCCATTAGTTTTTACAGGGTTATCAAATATATTCGTTCTTTTTCAATTTGTTGACGGTCCCCCATGGTGTTTCGGGAAAAAATCTTCGCGGAAATATATGACCTATACTATACTGTTTATACACCTGCAGTTTCAGGTTAATTCCTCATGTATTTTTCTAGATATATAACAAAACGTCTAAAATCACAAGTGACCGGTCACTTTTGGCCAAATAGTGTATATAAATGATCATCTTTATGTGTGTGTAATACATGCTCCAGTTTCATTAAATAAATATTGTGGTATGTATTCCAGAATGTTGTATATAAATCTAGAATAGATATGTTTAAAAGAATAAGTAGTACAAAAGTCCCAAATCCCCTGCCCCACCCTGACTGAAAAACATTGTTTTTTCCATTTTCCTCCTCCCTTTCCCCCCTCTTGTGGTAACTGAAAGCTAAAAGAAAAAAATCAAGTAATTTTCAGTTTTCTTCTTCTTCTTTTTTTTTTTTTTTTACAATAATGTTGGCTAATTTGGCTGGGCACAGTGCCCGGCAGCCCTTTAAACATATTTTATTTTAAAAGGATTAAATTAAAATCAAATAAATCCAACGTTGATTCACACTAAATTCTGTAATCGCTTAGAAACTCATAAAACTGAAAAACTAGTGTGTGTGTGTGTGTTTTCGACCATTTTAATAACAAACATAATAATTTTTCAGACCCATTGAAATTTATAATATATAAATGATCATCTTTATGTGTGTGTAATACATGCTCCAGTTTCATTAAATAAATATTGTGGTATGTATTCCAGAATGTTGTATATAATCTAGAATGGATATGTTTAAAAGAATAAGTAGTGCAAAATTCCTGTATACTGTACAAAAGTCCCAAATCCCCTGTCCCACCCTGACTGAAAGACATTGTTTTTTCCATTGTCCCCCCTCCCCCCCTTTGGGTAACTGAAAGCTAAAAAAAAAAATAATCCAGTAATTTTCAGTTTTTTTTTCTTTTTTTTTTTTTTTTTTACAATAATGTTGGCTAATTTGGCTGGATACAGCGCCCCGCAGCCCTTTAAAAATATTTTATTTTAAAAGGATTAAATTAAAATCAAATAAATCCAACGTTGATATTCATACTAAATTCTGTAATTGCTTAGAAACTCATAAAACTGAAAAATTAGTGTGTGTGTGTGTTTTCGAACATTTCAATAACAAACATAATAATTTTTCAGACCCATTGAAATTTATAATATATAAATGATCATCTTTATGTGTGTGTAATACATGCTCCAGTTTCATTAAATAAATATTGTAGTATGTATTCCAAAATGTTGTATAGCATATAATCTAGAATAGATATGTTTAAAAGAATACTTAAGTAGTACAAAATTCCTGTATACTGTACAAGAGTCCCAAATCCCCTGCCCCCCCCCCCCCTTGGGTAACTGAAAGCTAAAAGAAAAAAAAATCAAGTAATTTTCAGTTTTTTTCTTCTTTTTTTTTTTACAGTAATATTGACTGTTGGCTAATTTGGCTAGGCACAGTGCCCGGCAGCCCTTTAAAAAAATTTTGTTTTAAAAGGATTAAATTAAAATCAAATAAATCCAACATCGATATTCACACTAAATTCTGTAATCGCTTAGAAACTCATAAGACTGAAAAATTAGTGTGTGTGTTTATTTTTTCGAACATTTTAATAACAAACATAATAATTTTTCAGACCCATTGAAATTTATAATATATAAATGATCATCTTTATGTGTGTGTAATACATGCTCCAGTTTCATTAAATAAATATTGTAGTATGTATTCCAGAATGTTGTATGTAATCTAGAATAGATATGTTTAAAAGAATACTTTAGTACAAAATTCCTCTATACTGTACAAAAGTCCCAAATCCCCTGCCCCACCCTGACTGAAAAACATTGTTTTTTCCATTCTCCTCCTCCCCCCCTTTGTGTAACTCAAAGCTAAAAAAAAAAAATTCAAGCAATTTTCAGTTTTTTACAATAATGTTGACTGTTGGCTAATTTGGCTGGGCACAGTACTCGGCAGCCCTTTAAAAATATTTTATTTTGAAAGGAACCCCTTCTCCCGTTTCTTGTACAATTGAAAGCTAAGAATTTTTTTCTTCAAACTTTCAAACGATTTTCAGTGCTTTTTAAAAATAGTGACTGTTTCTAAAAATAGTTGACTGTAGACTGTTTTGACAAGGCTTAGCACCTGGCAACCCTTATTAAATATTTTGCACAACCAACAACACTTACTGCTCTTTTTGGCAAAAAAAATTTTTCAGTCGCACAATGTAGGCTTTTTTTCTTTTTTTCTTTTTTTTTTGTGACCGACTGATAAATTTTGAGATTTTTCTTTGCAACCGATTAATGAATTTCATGGTTTTATCCTGTGACAGATAGATAAAATTCACCATTCCTCCCCCTACCCATTCAGCTAAAAAGTTTTATTGTCTTTTCCTTTGCCCCTCACCCTCCCTTGTGCAGCTGAAAGCTATTTTTTTTTTTCAAAATTTCAAACGATTTTCAATGTTTTTTTCAATACTGACTGTATCCAATTTGAACAATTTTTTGTACTTTTCAGTTAACCACGTGCCAGTGTTATATTTACATATAAAGCAGAGTCGAGTGTCAGTATTGTTGTTCCTGCATCTCTTAAGCCTGGCTGTTCGACCAGGAGGTTCCAAGTTTACTCCCTGATGTGGACAGCGAGGACAATTTCGAGCTTAGCCCAAGGCATCTGAAATGGGCCTGGAGTTAGTGATGCGCCCAGTCCCTGCATGTAAATATATCAGTTATTTGCAGCCTGTTTTTTTTTTTTCCCCTAGAAAAAACCTATGTTTATACACCACTATTTTCTGTTAATAATTAATTTTTTTCTTATTTTTATTCATTTCATTCCAATGTTTATTTATATATATCTCTGTGAATTTTATTTTTAAATAAATGTGTGCAGTAGCACTTTGAAAACTTAAAATTTGTTTGTTTATTTATTAACAAATTTTTAATTTTCAGATTTTAATTGAGTTTTAGCTTGTAAAATATATTTAGTCTCCCTTAATGTATGTATCATGCTACTTTTATTCAAGAACTCTGTTTTTTTATGTTAGCCAAATGCAGGTAATAAATTGCCAAACATTTTTACCATCGCATTTTTTCGTATTTCATTAGTATAATTTAAAATATAATCCTTTCACTAATTTTATTTAAAATACATAACTTAAAGAGTGAAATATTTAAAATTCATGACTTTCACTTATTTCTTTAAAAAAAAAGAGAGAGAAAAAGTAATAAATTTCATAAACCATGATATTTAATTTCAATATCAAAAGCATTGGTTTAATTTAGCACACGAAAAATCTGGCAAGTTATAAAATGCTATTGGCGAGATTTTCGCCTGCCTAACATAAAGGTACTAAGAATTCATTGCGATCACGGCAACTTTTATGTACTTTTATTCAAAAAAATATTTTTTATATTAGAAATAATCGCCTTGCACATGGAAAGCAAAAGGGTCAGCCCACTCCCGCTGGAGTCATGCGATGTTCGAATGCACCAATGCAAGTGTATAAAAAGAGCATTACGTCACTCTAGCAGTCTGTAAAAAAAAGACACTTGGGATGCACTGTGGTAGCCTGTCTTTTTCATTTGCCTCGGATAAAGGGCAGGGGGTCAATCCTGCTTTGACTGTAAATAGATCTCACACTTGAAAGCTGTAAATTGTGCATGTATCGAGTGTTTCTGGAATCAAGTTCTGCTTAGTCAGACGTAATCGAACCCCTAGTCATAGTATGTTTATCATACGAATTGAATATTTCCAACTGAGTGAAAAAATGCCCAGGCCGGGAATCGAACCCAGATCCTTAGCTTACAAGACCAATGCTTTACCTTTTAAGCTAACTGGGCTAACAACCAGCCAGCATATTTCGCTCAGAAAACTTTATTGGTAGTAACATCTGGTCTGTCATGTAGCTCAACAGAATAAACCGCAGGTATGGAACTCCATATAAACAATGGATATGTAGATGAACTATTATTTTAACACAATCAAACTGATTTGTAAAGTTATCATATGAATTGAATATTTCCAATTGAGCGAAAAAATGCCCAAGCCGTAAATTGAACCCAGATCTTTGACTTGCAAACAAATGCCGGCCTGGGCATTTTTTCGCTCGGTTGGAAATATTCAATTTGTATGATAACTTTACTAATCAGTTTGATTGTATAAAAATAATAGTTCATAGTATGTTTGCTTTTCTTGCATAAAAACTGCTGAGCGGCTGCATAATGTCGCACAAGGCAGGCTCTTTTTTTCTTTGTGACCAACTGATAAATTTGGAGATTTTTCTTTGCAACCGAGTAATGAATTTCATGGCTTTATCCTGTGGCAGATAGATACTTCCCCTTCCCATTCAACTGAATTTTTTTTTTTTTTTTTTTTTTTTACCTTTGCCCTTTTGCGACTGAAAGCTAAGATTCTTTTTTTCTTCTGTTTTTCAAAATTTCAAATAATTTTCAGTTTTTATTAGCAATACTGTTGACTGTAGTCCAATTTGGCAGAGCGGGTGGTACTTTTCTGTTATACGGAATCCATTGTCGCCAAGCATAATAGTTGGCGCAAAATGAAAATCACGTGAAGCATTGTCGATAGTAAAGTGAACCTGGCAGAGATGTCATATATGCACCGGGTACTTAACTGGCGCCAAAGTGTCGTTATTTTGCTTGATATGGTAACCGGATACAGATGATATGGTAACAAGTTTTTTCACCGGAAAAAAATCGTGCCAGTATGGGGCATATATGATATCTGTGGCGTGAGCCTTTTAATTATATAACATTTGAAAATTATAGACTTTTACAAACTATGGCATGTCTATATGTATATGGTGTATGGTATATGATGTCTATATATGTTTACGGTATATGATGGCATATATTACAAACTATGGCAATACGTCACATGGTTTACAATAAAAATCCTTTTCGCGATCAAGGTTGAAATAATTGGTGCATCCGTATAACGGAAAAGTTCCGAGCGGAGCGCTAGGCAGCTGTTTTTAAATATTTTACACATCTGATAACCGTTACCGCCCCTTTTTGGCAACAATTTTTGGTACTTTTCAGTTAACCAGGTGCCAGTGTTATATATACACATATACATGTGTATATATATATATATATATATAATGTATATATATATATGTACTTATATGTTTATGTGGTCGTTGTCGTCAATGAAGGATTTCTTATGCTGCTCAAAACATAAATTTAAATTAATAAACACATTTATTTG
This sequence comes from Maratus speciosus, assembly GCA_963932465.1. Taxonomy (NCBI): domain Eukaryota; kingdom Metazoa; phylum Arthropoda; class Arachnida; order Araneae; family Salticidae; genus Maratus; species Maratus speciosus. The sequence continues at coordinate 103,468,048 of OZ010795.1, read as the reverse complement.
ATGAAATTATTTAATAAAGTTATTGAAGCTATGGCATATTGGAATTTAGTTGATTACAAGATGTATTTTAATGTTTGTGCATGTACTAAATTTTAAAATTCATTTTTTTAATAAATTTCAACGGTATCGATTATTTCAAAATGCTCCATGTGCATAATTTTTTCTCTGATTCCTTTGAAAATTTCTATGGCTGTTTGTCCTTATATATTTCATAAAACTGTGCATAATTTTTTAAAACTAAATATAATTTCAAAAGTTAAAAGCAACTAATTGCAGCAATACGATGCAAAAATCCTGAAAATTTCATAAAACTAAGATTTTTTTAAAAACTTGTATATTAAAAATAGATAAAATTTGATGCACAGTTTCATTTATATATATAAATCAATCTTGCAGTAAAAATATTGGTGATTTTAATTGCTGTGAAATGTGCATAGAACAGTTCGAAAAATTCTTCGTAACACTACGAATTTTTTCATCAACGAATGATTTCTTATGTTCTTTATTTTTCTCAAAACAAATTTAAATTATATAAACGCATTAATTTGATGAAATTATTGAATAAACTTATTGAAACTGTGATGATATGTGAATTTAGTCAATTAGAAGGCATATTTTAATATTTCTGTCTTCATTAAGCCTTAAAATTAATTTTTCTCAGTATAAAAATTTAGGCGATATTATTAATTCAAAATGTTCCATGAGCATAATTTTTCCTCCAATTGCTTTGAAATTTTTTATAGCTATTTGTCATTATATATGTCATAAAACTGTGCATGATTTTTTGAAAATAAATATAATTGTAAAAGTTAAAGGTAGTTAATTATAGAAATATGGTGCAAAAATGCTCAAAATTAAAAAAAAATTCAGAAAATATCTTTTTCTAACCTTTATATTCAAATATATAAAATTTGATGCACAGTTTTATTTATGTGTATAAACCAAACTTGTATAAAAAATATTGGGGATTTTCATTGATATGGAATGGGCATGGGGCATTTTGAAAAGTTCTCCATAACATCTAAAATATTACAAAAAATTCCTTTTTTTTTTTTTTTTTTTTTAAATAAAATTGTTTTTTAATTTTTTTTTTGATAAATGTATCCCATAATGCATATAATGTAACCTTGAATAATATTTAAAGGGAAATTTACAAAAAATAAAAAAAGGATTTAAAAGAATTAGCTTCAAAAGTTCCTGGCTGTTTTTTACCGTTTTCTTGAGTGTAACTCTCTTAATTTTACTTGGAATTTCATAAATCAGACATCATTTTAAAGCATTAATTGCGTACTAACTAATTACTTCCGCACTCCCTCCCATATTGCTCCCTTTTTATTTGATAATTATCAATACCATATGATTTTATTCTAAAACACCATAGATTATGCTATATAAATGCCATAAGATTTCACTTTTAAAACACCATAGATTCCACCAATTCCATAAGATTTCTTTCAGAAACCCCATACAAATGCCATAGGATTTCATCCCTAAAACTCATTAGACGTTTACCGTACAGTGCCATAAAAATTGCCATACAAATGGCCATCCCACTAACTCCTTAGACATTTACCATACAGTGTCATAAAAATTACCATACAAATGCCATCCCAAAAACTCCTTCGACATTTACCATACAGTGCCATAAAAAATTACCATATGTACCATTTCCATGCCATCGTTTCTATGGTTTTCCATAGGATATTTTTTACCTTAGGCAAAAAGCCATAAGATTTCACTTATGGTTTTTTGTATAGTTTTTTTATGGTAATTCTATGTCATTTTTTGCTAAGGGATGTATCATTTCTACATAGTCGATTCTTCAATTATTTTAATGCACTCAACTGATTGGAAAAAATTCATATGAGTCGTAATTTTTTGAACAAAGTGAAAATGTATAGACTTATTTTTTATTCTTGTGGTCTTAATTTAATATTCATTAATGGTTATTAATGATGGCTGTAAAAAAAAAAAAAAAAAAAAAAAAAAACAAAGAAAAAAAAAAAAAACATGGTTTTGGCATATGCCCACGGACTTGCTTCACTTTTAGAAGCAATGATTTGTTTAAAACACGGATTTTCTTTGTACGGAATGCAATCTAATTTTTTTAATAAATATTTTATTAAACATTTGGAAAAATGGTTATTGTTCTCGTCAGGGTAGGAAATCAAAAGCATATATGAAGGTTTTCATTGGTTTAATCCGCATTTTATTCGTTTTCTGATTGGTCTATACAGTAATCTGTATTTCTCTTTACTTTCAACAGAGATGGATACCTTCTGTTGCCACTATGACAAAAAAGTAATAAAAACTACAAAAAAAAATTAATAACTCAGAAACAAATTGAGATACAGCTTTCAAACAAATTGCATTTTAAAATACATTTTTTTCTCTATCCGACGGTGTAAAAAGTAATATTGTAGGATGTTTAGAAGTTTAAGAATGAAATTTCATTTAAAATTGGTAGTCAGATTTCTTGGAAATCTGACGATGGAAAAGCCTTTTCCCGAACAGCCAATGAAATGCTTGGAAAATACATAAGTTTCAGGTGGATAATAACTAATGAAAATAAAAGAAAATGAATAACAATTTCTGCCAAAGAGTTAATTTTAATTTGTAAGATTTTCACGTGCAAAAGAAAAATGGAATAAGCCAATTAAAAATTAAAAAAAAAAGATAAATAGGACAGGAATGAATACATATAGATATTTCACACCAAATACGAGTCGCAGGCGATTTTTGTCGCTTTGAATTTTTACGTGTAATAACAGTATTAATGTTTAATTCATGGCGTACGCAATGTATGATCAACTTCCATGCGATTTTTTATCTCTTAAATTTTATTCTTTGAAAAAAATCTTTTTCCAAATGGTCGTTGTAATTTATTAAATTGCTTTTTTTTTCAGTATTTATTTATTTTTTAGAAAAGACACAATAAAAAAAATAATTTGATAGGGAAAAGTAGAAGAAAAAATCAGTAAGTTATATGCCCATAAGGGTCATTTTCAAAATTTGCCCATGTTTTGGAATAACAAAGTCAATTTTTTTAGAAATAATCAGAAAGTTTTAATTTTTTATGAATAATTACTTCATAAACGTTAATATACAAGCATCAGCAGAGAATAAATTATTAGGTTAAGCAAAAAGTTCTGGGAAATTTTTAACCTGAATTTGTATCGTATTGTTACCAGAATTTGTATCGTATATAGGAGTACTAGTGGTACAGTTCAGGCGTGGCTCTATCCAATTATGGCCTCTTTTGATCTTTGCAATACTTTTTCAACCGTCGATTTGAATCATTTAATGATGTTGAACATGCATGTCAAGAGTTTTTCGATCCCAAGGAACTGCCATGGTAGTACTTCCAGCAAATCTGGAATCCGGCAGAACGATGGAATTGTTTCTTTTGTTGTTAATTTACAACGCATAACAACGCAACTTTCACAAATTTCCCAGAACATATTGCCCAACCTAGTACTAATTTAACATTTTTAAACTAATTTTTAAATTTTAATGAACTTCGTAATGACATAAGTAAGCACAATAATGACAAATTAAGCAAAATGTTTTTATTTTTCCCAGGCATAAATGGCAGCCATTATATCTTCTGGCCCATACAATGATTTTCTATTTCTCATATAATAAAAGCAGATTAAGAAATAAAAGTCCATTTAATTATCAATTAGAAGTCGGTACGGTAACGACGTACATAATAATACTCACCAAAACATTCAAAGTCTTTTCTTGTTTTATTGAAACTATAAAACTATTTACTCTATTCATCTAAACCAGATATCAAGGTGACTTTTAAGGAGCATTTTTGCCTCGATAAAAAAGGCATGTGCCGCCCTCTAAAAAATTCAAGATGAACTTTTTTTCAGAAGCGTGGCAATGACATTTTTCCTTAGGCCATGGTTTAAAATAATTATTAAGAATTATAGATACGTTTAATTAATGAAAATAAATATATTTTTTAAATTAGTAGCATCTTAATAAATAAAAATGTATTAAAAAAATTATAACCATTTTTTTAAATATAACTTAGTCAAATCTTTACCTAATAAATTGTTTGTTGGGATATCCAATGTTGTAATAACATTTTAATTACAAAAGTTATAATTCTTATTTTTAAATGTTTTATAAATAATAATATATCTGTAAATTATCATCAAAAAACACGATACTTAAAATGCAATAACTAAAATTATGATATTTAATTATTTTTCTGCGGAAATGTGAAAGAATAGTAAAACACGACACTTATTGAAAGTCGCTCCATTATTTTTTTCATAATTTAAACCTCGGGGATTTTTAAAGTATTCACGACGAAATTATCATTTTGCTTGTTAATACTACGCATTATAACAAATAATTTTCTTCAAATTGGACTCACCACACTTTTAAAATCATCGAACTTGAAATAGCGTAGGAATTTGAGAACCATATTAAATAATTATTTCTTTTACAAAAAATTCTGAACCTTTGGTACAAAATGAACCTCTAAGTCAACTAAACTCATCAACATGAAATGCTCTTTATTCCGTATAAATTAAAAATTAATTAATCTTCTATATTTATGATAATGCTAATAAATTTTCTGTCAAAGTCTGTCCCTTAATGAAACCATTCATCAATAATCAAGAAGTGCTAGAAAACGTGAGGATTGTATAAAAAAGGTGAGGCATCATCAGCAGATTCATTATTCTTTCTGGCATTTTTTTTAATTAATGAACATATCAAGAATACAAGAACTCCAGAAGAAAACTAGACAAAAGAATATGCATTTTTTTTTTTAAATCAAGGAACATGCCAAAATAAATTTTATGCAACATTTTATAATTTTGAGTTCGGAGTTTCACATATAGTCCATAAAATTTTACAAATACAGAACAATTTGAGAGAAGAAAATATTTCAGTTTTTTTAAATAAATTTTGCAAAAATAAACTTTTTCCTTTTACTACCTTATATAATACTAGGGGGCTCGGCCCAGTGAGAACTACGCCGCTAAACCCCGTTTAGTCTTCACAGCGTCTAAAAAAATAGTAATGTGCCCTATTTAAAAGATATTACTAGGTTACAGAAGAATGATTGATATTATCACTATGACGATGGCTATCTTCTTTAATCGAGTTGTTATGCTTTTCCGATTGAACGGGTTATTTTTTGGTTACCATGGCCTCATTCATCGCTGTCGTAACAACTGATGGCTGTTTTAGGAATTTATAAGTAAGACACATTTGAAAATGAGATTATATAAAATGGTTTTTATAAAAAAAAAGGCGTTATCTTTCTGGCTGCAATAACGACGCTATGGACTTTTTCCTTCCTTTAGTTTCGAGGTTAGAAAACCCGTCTCCTTTAGAATAGCTTTCAGAACCACGGTATTGAAAAGCATTGAATTTTGGAAATTTTAATCTTATATTTTATGTTTTGATCGAGTTTTAGATATTTTTAGGAACAGGTACAGCTTATTCATGAATTCTTTTCTTTATGTTAATACACCATTATGCATATTTCACAATGTAGATTGTTTATATTAATTAATAAGAATATTAGAATTCACTAAAATTTATTTATCGAATAGTAATTCATACAAAATAAAACGAAAGTATTTTGAACACATATTTAGCTGTATTTACGCTGCATCAAGTGATGTAATGTAGAAACAGATTTGCTAGTTGTGCTGCTTTTATACTTTTATAAAATGTGGCGTCACATCAAAACTCGCCGGAATGTAAATAATTTCAAATGTATCGTTTTAATATATGACTTAATTTTTACTATTAAGTGCATTTCTCATGTAATAATTTATTTATTTTAAACATTTTTTCACTTTTAAGATTTACGGGTATATATGTTATTTAACTCAAAACTGTTTCGAATTATTATTATTATTCGAGCTTTTTAAACATGACCCAATATTCACCATTAAAAGTTTTTCACATGTAATAATTTAATTATCTTTAAATATCCCGAAATTTAATGTTTGGAAATTCTTCATATGATGAAATTATCACCTTTAACTGTGATTCGCGTGTAATAATTTTATTATTTTAAAGTTTCTTACCTTTTTTAATATTTAAGTGTAAATATTTTGACATAAGTTTCCATATTTTCTACTTTTAACATGTGATCATTTAATCCTTTTAATATTTTCTTTCTGTTTTTGATAATTTCGCGTTTCAATTTCGATTTGAAAAGGACGTTAAAATGTAAGTCTAATTTTTATTTACTTTTTTAATTTTCCTGAAAAATATAATTTAATCACAATATTGTTTCACTATCGATTGAAATAAAAGATAATTTCAATTTCAGTTTGAAAATGATGAAAAAGAAGAAATCTAATAATCCGTATCGTTTTTCCCTGTTATCCTAATTTTCAACAAAAGTGGAATAATTTAGTTACCATCATTACAGAAATTTAATTAGAGTTAGAAAAAAAAATTAATCCTCGAAAACTAATTCAAATTAAAAAAATTTTAATCCCAGTTTGACACTTTTGGATCAATACATATAATTGGCGTTAATTTCACAGTCAAACGTTACATATTTTAGGAGAAATAGCCGTGAAACATAATCAGTCGTTATCATAAAATCGTTTCATAAAATTGTTTCATAAATATTGTTTTATTAGGATTTTTCATATATAGGAGAGATGTAGATACAGATATTTATTTAAAATCTGTAAGAAAGATTTAAAACAATAAATAGGACAGTTTTATTCCGCATTTGCAGAAGAACACTTGTGAATTATCTGAAATTTTTTAACAAAAGATATTTTACAATATTATTTTTTAATACTTATTTAGACACTTAAAATAAACCTTTGACATCTGCATCCTGTAAAGTACTAAAAAAATTGTAATACTTAGATTTAAAAATACCTTTGTATGCTTTTAAGAAATTAATTAAATAAATCACCTTGTAAATTTTATTTAAACTAGGGAATATGTAAATTATTTATTTTAATTAATAAGTTTACATAAAATTTCTAATATTTTTTACCGAACAGTAATTCGTACAAAGTAAATGGAGAGTATTTTGTGCATGCATTTATCTGTATTTATGCTGCATCAAGGGATGGAATACATAAAAAAATTGCTAGCTGCGTGTTTTTTACGCTATATAATTCGAAATGTGACGTCACAGGAATATTATCCATAAGAAAATAGTTTTAAATGCATCGGTTTAATATATGACGTAATTTTCACTAATAAATGCGCTTCACATAAATAATTTAATTATTTTAAAGTTTTTTTCTCTTTTGAGATTCTCGCGTAAATACATAATTTAATTTAAAAGTATTTGGGGAAATCATTATTTTAACATTTTAAATATGAACTAATTTTCATTTTGAAATGTTTAATTTAATTATTTTAAATGTTATATTAAATGTTTGTAATGTAATGTAATTATATTAAAATTATGTAAATGTAATTATATTAACTGTTTAGTTTAATTATTTTAGACATTTTACGTATGACGATATTTAATATTTGGGCATTTTGCATATGACGTAATTGTCACCAGTTTCACGTGTAATAATTTAATTATTTTAAAGGTTTTGTTACTTTTTTAATATTCATGTGTAAATACAATATTTATAACATAATTTTTCCTATTTCCTGCTTTTAATACGTAATCATTTAATTATTATTTTGAACTTTGACATCTGTTTTTATTATCACGTGAAATCACGTATATATATATTATCTGAGATTAAATATAATTATATGCGCTGTTTTCCAAATTGGCATCAATATAAAACTAGTCGTTGCGTGCCACCGTAATACTTACCAATCATGGATATGCATAACATAAAATATGAAAATAAAACATGTGTAGACTACTTATAAAACGCGTTGCAATTTCAAAATAAAAACTACTTGATTATCCAGTGAACCAATTTCGACAAATTATGTAAATCACCGAACTACTCGCCAAATTATACAAATTGGCATAATTTTTATTTCAAATAACGAAGGAACAAACAAATTAGTAAAATATTAATACAAATATAAATAAAACGTAGTATTAAAAATCACTTCATGATGTAACAAACATGTGTAACGTGTTTATCCCATTTTCGGCCAAAGGTGCATAAACGCAAAAATTTCAATAAATATTTTTTTATTAACACTGGGACGAATATTTATCACTAATTTTATCTTCTGCTATTTTTAAAAGTTCTGGAGACATCTGTAAAATAGCAGTAATTGAATTGGAGTAAACATTTTCCGTTGAGAAATTTTCAAAATACGCTAGCCTTTTAAAATTGGACGGATATTGACAGATTCTACATTTTGAAAATGCATACTTACTCCACTTGAGATTAATCATATGTTTTTATAATGGATTAAAGTTACAAGTTTTGCAAATTAAATAATTTAACAAAAACCTAATTTGCAGAACAAATTAAAAAAACAAAATTTATTTCCCGAATTGTTTAAGCCCGAGAAGGGCCAGATATTAAGATATTTCATTCAATTCGTTCTACATTTAATTTTAAATTTTTGTAACAAATAAGCTAAACCAATTGAACATCAAAAAATAAAAATGAAATGCATACAATATAATACTTTAAACACCTATATACTTAGATTCCGTTCAAATGAAATCGAAATAAATCTTAGACTTTATTTTAAAGTTTTGTATTTTGCATGTATCTTATCATATTATGTACAATCGTCATAAATATAATGCAAAATCTGTAGTACAAATATTTACACCTTAAAAATGGAAAATGGTATATAGGTGTTTAAAGTATTATATTGTATGAATTTCATTTTTATTTTTTAATGTTCAATTCGTTTAACTTATTTGTTACAAAATGTTAACATTAAATGGAGAACGAATTGAATGAAATATCTTAATATCTGCCCCTTCTCGGGCTTAAACAATTTGGGAAATAAATTTTGTTTTTTTTATTTGTTCTGCAAATTAGGTTTTTGTTAAATATGTCAAGTTTTTTAATAACTACTGCATTCAGACGAACGCATTTCAAAATTAATGGAGGGTATCATCATCAGGTTTTGATTTGTGCGATATCGCATCACAATTTGTGATGCAATTTACCTATGTATAATTCAAAATATTTCACCAGTGCAGTAATGCAGATTGCTGTAGTTTGGTAAAAAAAATTAGAATCTGAACTTAAAAAATCTGCTTGAAAATGTCATTTTTATTTACACTATGAAGTCATATTCATCTTCTTTTTAATTCTTAAAAAAAAAAAAAAAAAAAAAAAAAAAAAAACTATTTCAGTTTTTTCAGTTTCATGTTTCACGTGGAAATCATTCAACTAAAAATAGGCAAATTATTATTAAGGGTTTTGAATTGTTTACAAAAATGAAGGAAAAATGTTAAATTTTATTAGAAAATGTCCGTTGATTCTCAATGAAAAAAGCGAAATTTGGAATTATTAAGAAAAATGTTCGATTAATGTAAATAAAAATGAGCCCATGTTACTCTCTAGATTATAATCCACCTATATGCAAAGGCATTTTATGATCCGTTTTGACCCTGACGTCTGGGAAATGTTTTTACACTTTGAATTCATAATATTATTAGAATTAGCAAAGAATTAAAAATGAGTGGCATCAGGGACAATAAGGTGGGAAGAAAAAATGAAAAAGTTATGATCTCCATAGGCTTTTCTGTGTTAAATTAACATTGAGAAGTGACACTGGAAATAAATAAGTATTGCGCTGCCATAAAAATTTAAAACAATTATTAATTTTAAATTTAATGGCGCTTAACGCATCATTGACCGAATGCATGAAAATGCCAAATGCATTTTATTTCTCAAATAAAATATTATTTTTCATGCACGATTTTTTTTTGTCTTAATGAATGTAATTTAAGCATATTTCAATGAAAATAATACCACATTTTATAAAATTTCTATGCTTGGCCTTAAATGGGTTAATATGAAGTGAATGTGATATGTACGATAAACCATTATTGGCAATTAATCTTATAGTTTGGCGATAGTTTTTTGGTTTACGGCATAATCAGATAGTACCGAATTGCGTAAAAGAAACATTATTCTAACTCCAAAAATGATAATCATATTAGCTAACAGATTACTGGGTCGGATTAAGCGTCTCATTTCCAATTAAAATATATCTTTGTATTGAAGTTTGATTGAAATATAGGTCATGAAAAATCGAAGAGTGTGGAAAATATGATTAAAAATATATCGGTAACTAATTATCCGATTGACTTAATTTTTTATGCAAAATTTATGTTTTTTCATTGTCTTTTATATTCATTCCTTAAAACAAACAATTTCGAAAATTTTTATATACCTTTTATCAGAACGAATAATTCGAGAGTCCGAAAAAAATAGCTCCGTATAATCGAGGTTACTGATATTCAGCAGGCTTCTACCCATTATTACATACTAAATACACAACAAATTTCAAGTCTCTATCTCAATTTGTTCGGGAAACAGAGTGTTTACAGACACACAGACGCACAGACAGACGGATGGCAATTTTTTTTCTTCTAAAAATATCTTTTTCGTAATTTCCAGTATCTGAAATGTGTAAATCCGTCAATTTTTTTTTCGATTTTAAAACGATTACAAGACTTACCCTATACTACGTATGATGAATAAGTAATAAATAGTCAAATGCGAGTATTAGTCGCGCAAGAGGTTTCGTATAATAAATATACGAATAAATTTGTATAATATAGTTACTATATTATACAAAACAATCGTTGCTATATGAATAATAAGATATTGTAAAAAACTATACAATGTTGGGTTGGGTATAGCTGTATGTACTAGAAAAATATAAATGGATATACCGTGACAGTTCAGAGAGATATGAAGCCTAAATAGTATCAAATTTTGCTATTCTGTATAACTTTTTTTTTAAATCTTATCCTAATATTTTTATGATGAACTTAATTGGGTGCTAATAATAAAAGTAGTGCATAATTATATTTCATTTGGCCATTTTTAAACCCAAATTCAGCGTAGTAATAATCTATTTTTTGTATAGTGTATCCAAAACAAAATCATTACTCAAAGTTTAAACTTGGCATTGTGCTAAACGCGCTTCGAAAAGAGGTTGGAAAGTTGCAACGCCACCTTTGTCAGTGCCGCGTTTTTCCAGATAGATTTTTAACTAACCTTTGAGTACACGGTTGGCGTATTGTGAAAACCACGCAATCCAAACTAGTCGTGAATCCAATAGTAATTATATAGTTAATGCTAATTAAATTAGTCTGTTTAAAAAAGTTTGAACGTTTATTGCTTTTATACTACTACACTGTAAAAAAAAAATCTGTAGTTCTACAGATGTAAAGTTACATGCTTACTAAACTTTCACCTGTAACTGTACGAAAAAAGCTGCAAATCTACAAAACTAGTTTTTGTAAAGCTACAAAAATCTGTAACTTTACAAATGAATCTGCTAAAATTTCAGCAATCTTACTAAACTTTTATTTGTAACCCTGGCTGCAGTTACATGAAAAGTTCTCGGAATCCCAGTTTCCAAAAAAATTCTTAGTAACCTTACAGATTTTTTGATTTTCGGCGCAAAAGTGTGTCTGTTACATGAAATTTTATTGTTGCCGTTACATGAAAAGTTCTAGGAATCCCAGTTTCCTAGAAAAACCTTAGTAACTTCACATATTTTTTTTTTACAGCGTACTGAGCATTACATTACACAAATATATCATTAAAAGTTGTAATCTAGGCTTCAAAAACCGATGGCGCATTGAAGTACTACGCCCGTGTTTTTATGTATGGGCTAATTACCGACATATTTTTCGAAAATCATTATCAAGAATCCTTTTATACTTTCGTGACGATAAGTACCTCCAGTGCCCCCCAACTCCTTTGCTGAACACCCACAAATCGAAATTTGTGTGTAACGAAAAAATACAATTATCTGAAAAACTATGCAAGCTAAGGTAATCGCAATAGTTTTCCTACAAAGTTTAAATTAACTTCTACTACCTGTATTTTTTGTCATAATTTTAGTTTCAGTAGATTCGGAAATAGAGGGGTGTGTGTGGACTTATTTTGGCACAACATTTTCGATTATATCTCTGAATATATGATACCTAATAATAAAAGAAATTTAAATATTAGTTCAGTGTCATGAAAGCTTTCACAAGATACACTACACGATATACAAAGGAACGATTTTTTTTCAAGTTGCATAATTTGCCCCTGTACATGTTTTCTAAATATATTTGTGAATGGTTAATACCCTTAAATATGTGGGTCAATAGCCCTTATTACTTCAGCCAATTTTAACTTTCCACGTTCCACAGTTTACAAAAAAAAGTGGTTGTGATAGACGGACAGTTGGACACAGGATTGGTCTTATAATGATTCTGTTTTTTTTTACTTTTTAAGTACGGAACACTAAAAATGTATCTTTATATGATGCAAATTTGAATATAAAATTGAAAAAAATCCATACAATATTAGTCCAATTTAAAAAATAAGCGATGTCTGCACACCACAAGTTTATGAAGTAAATCCGTAATATATATATATATATAATAATTAAATTCCTATGCATAGTTTTTGCTGCTATAAAACTTTTTTAATGGAAAGAATTTTACTTTCCTTAACAATTAATAGCTCTTAAAATAATTCTTCTGTTTAAAAACTGTCTGATTTAGCGTGTTTAGGAAACATTTCTCTATAATACTACTCATTTTGATATTTTTGTATGCAGTAGTTTTCATAATATTAGCGAAGAAACATCTCCGGTCCCATGAAATTCATTTACGGCAGCATTGACAGAGTTAATTACTTTTTTTTTACCCGACTGCCAAGAAGGGTTATGTCTTTCACGCGTATCTGGGTATGTGGATTTGTTTATACCCCCGAAACATCCCAACGGCTGGATGGATTTTAATGAATGAGGTCTCTATCGATTCGTCTTAACCGTCCGAAGGTTATAGGTTTTGTTTCTATAAATTCAAAATGGTTGTCATAAAATACAAAATGGTGATAGACACCCTATTCAGTGGCATATCATTGGATAGGTCTTTCGAAATGAAAGCGATGTTTCATTGACTATTTTACAGTCAGAAGCTTCGTTTAAATATTCCACAACCTGGAAGTTGTGTAGGTTGGATCTCTAGCTTTACTGCGACTCTAACCCTCATAGACATCTATAGGCTTCATCAAAACTGTATTTAGAGATAGGAACTAACAATTAAACACAACTTAAAAGTCATCAATACAAATAAATAAAAAAAAAATAAGTAAGTAATATAAAAAAAAATAGTTTCGCATTGATGAGAAATTAGTTCGCTTTTTACGCAGTCGAGTTTTTTGATTTTTTAAATTTATTTTATTTATTTGAGTAGAGATATTGATCTATCTAACATTTTGTAAAGGCCTATTTTTTCATTTTTCTTCTCTTTACTTATTGTTATTGAATCACAAAACAAGTTTTTGCTGTTACAAAATAACAGATATTTTTAACAAACATTCACTATGTATATAAAAAGCATATCAATAAACATATTAAAAAGCATATCAATAAGCGTATTTAAAATAGTAAGCGCACTGATTAACTTCAACTGTATATGAAATGTTTTGTATATATTTAAAATAAATTTCCTTAATTTATTATATCTCAAAATTATAATTTAAATATTTCTTTAGTGCTTTATTTCTATAGATACAAAAACATTTGAATTTACATTTTAAACTCTTTCAGTTTTCGAAAAATGATTAAAAATACAAGAAACTATGATTCATAATTCAATTCACATTTTCTTTTAAAGTGTTCAATTTTTTTTCTCAACTTTTATTTTCAAATAGTATATTCTTATCTCAATTCTTATTTTCAAATAGTATCAGAAAAATAATACAATCGTAACATAATCTTGTATGTAAGGCGATGTAATTAAATAACAATGTATGTTCCATGAATTTTTGTAAATGTGAAATAACAGATAACAAAAGAAACATTTGAAGCATTTTAATTCAATATTTTAAAAGAATTTTATTATGATTTCAATAATATTCATAAATTATTCTTTTCGGAAAAGTAAATGCATTTCTTTTAATTAATATCGAGAAATTTTGTAATTAAAGTTTCAAAGACTTGTTAAGTTATTTGTGCGCGTTTCTAAATTCACTAAAAAAGTATTATCAGGAAAAATTTTGTATCTCTTACAATTTTTATTTTTCTGAATAAAACTGAAAAACAGACTCTTTAATTTGAATATACCGGGTGTCCCAAAAAGGACTGACTGATTTTAAAATTCAATAACTTCCAAACGGTGACAGGTATTAAAAAAATTCTTGCAGGAGGGTTATGCATAAAGTCAAAAGTTTTTTTACAGTGATTTTCGATTTTAGTTCGAATTACAAACAACAGATGGCGCTGCGATCAATAGAGGCTCAATTCAGGCTCGATTTTTGGTACTTCGTGGCCCGGATAATACATTTCCATCTCCTTTTTCTCCATGGAACAACAGAAAGGACCAAAAATCGAGCCTGTATTTAGCGACTATTGCTTACAGCGCCATCTATTGTTTGTAATTCGAACTAAAATCGAAAATCACTGTAATAAAACTTTTGACTTTATGCATAACCCTCCTGCAAGAATTTTTTTAATATCTGTCACCGTTTGGAAGTTATTGAATTTTAAAATCAGTCAGTCCTTTTTGGGACACCCAGTACTATTGAATCAGTTCAAACGAAACTGGTTAAAAAAGAGTTTTTTAGAGTTTTATTGTGGTTTGAAAATATCTTTAAAAGAACAGTTTATCTCATTTATATTACTTTATAAAGTTGATATAAAAACAACTAAAATAAAAGATAGTATTAGAAAAACGAATGTTCCAAATATTATATATATCCGAAATATTTCATTTCACAAAAGTCCTTTAAATTAAACAAATACTAGATAGTGCGCGTCAAAATTTGACGGTAAATAACTTGAATGTTTCATTAAAAAAATTCTTGAATTTTTAATTAGTTGTTTTTAAATTAATTATTGAAGGACGAATTTCTATATTGCATCAGGGATTCCTATTTCTTTAAGGCGATAGATGGTGCTTTCAGTTTAACCTATTCATTTAAGTGAAATAATTTTAAGTTTATAATTTACAACTAATTACGCTCGCTTTTTTTCAGACATTTACCTAAAAATACCGGGTACAGAATTTATTTTTACTTGAGACGGCCTCAATTTTTTTTTCTAACTAACAATATTTATTTTTACTTATTTATTTATTAGAACTACACTGTAAAAAAACACTGTAGATTTGCCAGCACAATGTGCTGGCAATTCGGAACCCAGCAGTTTGCGCTGTTAATTTTACGCAACTACTGTTATTTTTCATTATTATATAGTCAAGAATCCAAAGAAAGTTACAGCACATTCGACTGTGATAGGGTTTGAGCGCGAGATAAACAGTAGTTTGTGATGTAAAAATGTTTTTTTTTCCCTTTTTTACAGTGTACACGACCATTAAAAGCTGCCATGAATTTTATTTTTATCTTCATTCTCTAAAAACCGTAAATTTGAAACTTGATGCATATAACGATTTACAATAAATATTTTTTATTACTTGAATTTTATTTTACATTTTTATACATTTTTTAAAATATTAAAACTAGATATCAAGGTAATTTTTTATAGCTCTTATACGAATATTTGTGTTTTTGCGTTTTTTAAGCAAATGAAAGAAAAACTTTTCTTTCTGACACTTATATATATTCTTGATAATGGTCAGAAAATATAACGAAAATTGTAGATCAGCTCAGTTTATTTAATTGATAATTACAAGCAAAATATTTTAACTTAAATATTTTAAATATAAAATCATTATCCTTCAACTCGTTTTCTTTCCTTGTAAATTGAAGAGGTTTGAAAAATGGTTGCCGCATACGCAATTTCTTGAATGTGAATTCTGATCTTACAGAAATAGTTTTGCCTTTTAATATTTATAACTTATTTTTTCAAAGAAGCAGTTACAACTTAACATGCTAGATTCCCAATCTCCGTGTGTAACTCAATTCATAAGACGGATCACCAGCCATAACTTTTAGCCTCAAATCACTGTGTTTATATTCTGTGTATAATATGACCAAAACAATATGACACCCCCGAAATAAATCGTATCTAGCTCTTAATATCGACACCATAAATTTTTGAATTGTTAACAATACTGAAAGAAACAAATAATATTAATTTTGAGAAAGAAAGAAAAACTTGTTTACAGTATGATCAAATAGCAGACGAACTTAAAATAACTTCTTCCTGTGATGTGATAGTTCAACTGAGTGAGCATCTTTGCGCATATGCAACGAGTCACTCCAAAGGCAGACTTGTACTTATGTACTGCACATGCGCAACAGTAGAACTTTAAAATTACGGCTAATTAATAAAATATTTGTACAAACGAATGTACGATAACAAATTTGTGACCAAAAATTTTTCATTTGAAAAAAGATTGGTGTGATTTGATACAGTAGTTTTTTCCCACGAGCTGTCGAAAGAAAACGCTTAGCGTTTTAAATATATAGATCTTTAAAAGAAGTTTAAATAAATCTCATGTAAACTCTTTTAGTGCATTTCAATTTCAAACAGAAAGAAATTTATATATATATATGATTGACGTTAAATAAAAAATGCTTGCTGTAGAATATGATGCGCATAACAGATATCGTTCATTTACAGGGACACGCAAAAGCTTTCTGTTACAATACTAACTATTGGCAATTAAAACTGCGTTGGTACGCGTTTTTATTTTTAACTAAATTTTACATACTACGTGATGTGCATAATTTTTATATATCATATACAGGTCTATACAAAATAATTCGTAAATTGCCTATGACCATAAATTGGTTAAGGGTGTTTTTAACAGAGGTTATGCATTTTCCAGGTGAACTTTATTTGGTACGCTAAGTGATATTTGTAGCATACAAATAAATTTATATACGGGGATACGCAAAGAATTGAATACATTGCTGTCTATGAATGGTAATTGCTGAAACTTTGTTTTAAGTTGTGGCGTTTTCCTGAATTAAATTTTAGTTTAATAGGAGGAGTGCATAAAAACCTGTAATTAATATGCTGGATAGCAAAAATTATTTGAGTACATTTCCGCCTATTAGTGAAAATTACTGAAAGTTAATTTATGACTGTGTTATTCATTTTGTAACTAAGCTGCATTTTAGCACACTAGTGTATTTGGAGATTTATATTACATAATATACAGATTTATAATACAACATAGATATTTATTTTTCTAAATTCTCACCAAGTAATGTTTGAGAAGTGGGCCCATATGTCGTTACATTCAAACCCACAAAATTAATCTGCTATTCAAAAGCAAGCAGTGCTAAGTGGCATAAAATATGGTTTTATGCTCTAACCAAAAATTTGAACAAAAACACGTTTGATTCATCCCCAGTAATTAAAATTCGCTAGACTCTTACAGTTTTTCACTGTGAGTTGGTACAGAATAAGCTGTTTTTGTATAAATTTGCATTTGAGTTCGAGAAGTGTGTTCCTCGACTTTTTTAAAAAGCTTTTACTTTAGACTTTATCCCGCTTAAATTTTATTATGGAATCTTTAAAACCTTTACGATAAACTGTGTTCCTATTTTAATTTTAAAAGAAGACGAAACTTTATTGTACCCATAAGTTCTCCATGCATCCTACAGGGTGCGTGTCTTTTTTTCTTTTTTTGCCCAGAAATACTAGAAAAACTAATATTCCCCAAAATATTCGTCAGGAACACAACTGGTTACTGAGAAAATTTATGAAGGTGTATTATATTACAAACATTTCCTTTTATAACCTAACAATGCGTGCAGCGGAAGCACAAACCGTCTCATCGAGTTCGGGGCTGAAATTAAACAATTAGATAGAATTCGATTAGTATATTAAAATGGAGTTGGACTGCTAAGACATATCTTGGTGGAAATCCCCTCTAGCACGAATTTATGTGATTGATTTAGTTGGTTCCCATTGAGTTTACCAATGAAATTTCTGCATCCGATAGCATGTTAGAATAAAAACTGGTTTGTCAGTAGGACCAAAAAGGGATAAAGGGATGGGGGAATTTCATTGGAAAAATCAATGAGGGTGTACTAAAATCAAACACTAAATACGGTCTATAGGTGGTTTCCATCAAGATATGAATTGGCAGACCAGTGCCATTTTAATATGCTAATCGAGTTCAAATTCTGGCTTTTGAGCCTCGAATGCAATAAGCTGATAGTTTTTGCAACCGCTACCCGGTCTATGAAGATTTTTATAATTTTTTAGTCATACTGCAAAATATCAACACAAATATAAATACATTTTACAACACTTTTTGTCACCAAATTAACAACACATTAATGTGTTGTGAATTAGAAAAATTCATATACAAAATATTTTTTGTGTTGTGATGGTTTTCTGAACATGTTGCTAAAGTGTTGCTATCGAGAAATGTTTTCTTAATATGTTGCAAAGGTGTTGCTATCTAAAAATATGTTCTAAAACTAGTGTTGTTAATTGCGTTGAAATCGTGTTGATGCAAATATTTTCTTACAATAGTGTTTTGCTGCACAACACTTTGTCACCAAATTAACAACGCATTGTTTACGCCACACAATATAGAACACTATAAAACAACACATGTGAAACACTTTTAAAACACATTCTACATTGTGCCTTTAAAATAACACACACACGTACTTAAAACATACTATTTATTAAACATTTATAACACAAATTTAAAAATGAATGTTTTGAAAACACATTTTCTTTAGCAACAATTTTTGCACAACCTTTTTATTTGGCACAACACATTCGCAACACATTCACGACACAATTGAAAATTATTTTAGTGAGAAGGGTTAATTATTATCTTCAGTTAGTGTTGGAAAAAGTGTTTCACGAATTTGCAGTGCACCTTCGTTCCCTTTTCATTAATAAACTTTAATTTTGTCAAGATTTTTCTTTAACCTGATATATAAAAAGTACGTACCAACATTGTTTCACAGTGTAATCATAATTGGTTTGTTTTCGAATACTTATATATGAAAACAGTGAAAGAAATATTGCTCAAGTGTCCAGTGCATATTACAACAACTGTACGATAACAAAAACACCAATTTGTATAGTACATATAATTGTGTACTATACAATAACTTATCTGTGTACTAGAATAAGCAAATAAAAACAAAAACAAATATTAAAATTCCACCTAGTTGTCTTTTTTAGAGGCTAAGTGAAAGAAATTTAAAATTCTATAAGAATCATAAAAAACTAAAAATAGTAAATTTCCTAAAGTTGTCTCATTTAGGTGGTAAAGGACTAAAATCTTCCGGTAGATCTGGCAGATCTGGTCGATTTCGAAACTGAACAGCTACTATTAAATTTAGTCTCTGTTTTGAAAGGAAGTTGACATATCAAAGAATTACATTGGGGAAACTTTGAAGAAAATGAATACATTCAAACATAGCGAAATTTACAATCTTCATGATTCTATAGCTTATAAATTATCCTAACACCAGGTTATAAATCATAAAATGTATCTTTTTTCATATCAAACTTCATGTAGAAGATCTTTTTTGCAATCCCGAAATTCTAATAATACTCAAACAGCTTTTTACATAAACGGTGAAACGTTCCAGAAGAAACAACATTCTTTTATTTATGTATTATTATTATTATTTTGCTATCTTCGTCTATTGTCAGGGTCCTTACATCAACATAAGAAGGTTCCTGAAGTAAAGACATTCTTCTACTTTTTGTAATTTTGCAATATTCATGAAATGTGAGGGTCAAATATAAAAAGTGTAAAGTTTCAGAATCAAAAGAGATCGCTTACTTATTTAGAATATATTTTGTAATCATTTTTGAAATCTTGAAATCTATTTTTGACACACTTTCGTCGAACCAATTTTCTCGATCGTTGCACACAAGTTGATTGTTGAGAATAATTTGCTAATCATGTACTGCCAGGGGCATACATCAATAGGGAGAGGTTCCAGAAGCAAAAACCTTCTTTTACTTTTTTGCAATCTACTTTGTAATCTTCGATTATTATCAGGACAATATATAAAAAGAGAGAGGTTCCAGAAACAAAAGCATTCTTTTCCATTTTGCAATCTTTTTTGAAAAAAAAAAAAAATCATCTATTACGAAGGCTGTTCATGCAAAGGAATCGGTTGTAGAAACTAAAAAATATTTTTCTTTCTTCAATTTATTTTCGTATATATTTCTGTGCTATCCCTAATCCGAATAGGAAAACATTTTTATATGTTTTTAATAATTTACAATATTTAACTAACCGATTTTGTTCAATCTTTCTGCACTGTTGGTACTTCACAGTTGATAATAACGTATATTTAGCGATTATCTGGACCATAACTTAATTGGGTCAGAGTCCAAGTTTGTAATTCTATTTTACTTTTTTATTTGAACATATCTAACAAACCGTTTTGTTCAAATTTTATATATAAGTTCAGTGTTGATGACGATGCATGTTCTTTGCATTGAATTTTGGATTTTAAAAGTTAGCCAGGAATATTCTATTATATTCGAATTCGAATCCACTTATTCTAAAAATTATGGAGAAAAATATTTTAATATTTACATAGTTTTTCTGTGTACTAATCTATAAATAAACAGTTTCTTTAAAAGCACAAACTAATATTTGATATCATAAAAAGGTATTGGTGTCATGGAACAAAGCAACACATCTAAAAATAAACTTATCAACAACAAGTTATTTATTTTAAGATCAGAACAGGCGTGTTCAAAGGGCGCATGCGCTCTATATAAAGGCGTTTTGCTTATTAGCCTGGACAAACGTGTTTTCATGTCTATTTATTGTTTATTTATGATTTATTTTGTCATTTTATGCAAAAATATTTCAGATAAGCAAGCAGCTGAAATTTGATCAGTTTCGAGAACTTCAACTTCAATGTTTAATATGGTTTATCTCTATTTTCAAGTTCTATTTTTACTACATTGTACTTTTCTCGGTTATCTTTTCGACTCCAAAAGCATAAACAGGTAAATTTCCCTTTCTAACAACCGACAAATTTTATTTTTTGAAGACTTATCATTATTTTATTTAACTTCCGAAGTGATGCATCGTAATTATTCAAAGATCAAACATTTAAGAATTCTCTCGATCAAAGACATTGTTTTAGAAACTGTTTCCCTTTTTAAATATTCTCAAGCTTTCCCTTAACTAAAGTACACCACTTTATTCACGCATTTCTCTTTTCAAAAGTTCAAATTGAAATAGGATTACCTAACATGTTAGTGCGTTTCTTTTATGTAAACAGGTAAATAAAATATCTGACATTTCCGTAAACTTCTTACAATTCAATAAATGTACTTGATAGAATTTTTTATCAGCTTCAAAGCAATATATTATTAACAGATTTTGTCTTCGATTTTTTCAAAGACCTAATTAAAAAAAAATCTTTCACATTCTTCTTTGTATTCAGTAATCCAGACAATGATTAACTTAACACAATAAAAATTCTTTCGTTTTTTTTATTCTACACGCCAATTTTATAAACATCTTTAAAAAAAAAATAAACATGCGAAAGTGTAAAAAGAAAAGTATTTACACGCTTTTTTTTTTAGCATAGCTTGTTACATGTATGTAAAGATAGATTTTTTTTAAATAGCTTTTTCATCCACTTCTTGATATGCTACACTTCTAGAAAGTATGCATAGATCTGTGCTCCTTGTGACAATACAATATTTTCATATTTTAATAACCTAACTCTTAACCGGAAACATGCCGTCTGTGAGATGGTTGCGTCCACATATCTACCCTTTACACAAAAAGGAACGCGTGCCCAATCTTATCACACAAAATAATCCTTACGCTACTCGTCCTCTGCCTCCCCCACCCATTTGAAACGCCTGCGCACATCTAGTTATTGAAAGAAAAAACAAATATTTTCAACGCAGTCTGTGAGACAGCATGTTTCCGTTTATGTAATTTTTTTGCTCTGGGGTATTGATATGGAGGAGCCGTCAAAGCGGGTACGCTACAGTGATAAAAAAGACTGAAGAAACGGTTTTGAGATCGTTTGATGAAGTAGTAAGTGATATAAACGATGTTGAAAGTATTTCAGATGATGACTATATAAATTCTGAACACGAAAGTGACTCTACATTGTCAAAAATGCCTAAAAAATGTAGATATTTAGAATATGCTGCAATATTTACTATTAAATGTTTTGTTAATTTTACTGCTTAATATTTTTTTTTCTAATTCATATCGTGCCGAAATATATAAAAATATTAGCATTTATTTAATTATTATGACGAAAATTTTATATTTTGAACAATAATGTGTAATTTTAAAATATTTTCTGTCTCCGACATTCAAAACTTATTTTTATGAGGTCATATTAAAAAATTTCTCCTGTTAATGCATTACTATTAAATATTAAGTGTTTAAGTTCATTATTTGGTAAATTATTAAGAGTTATTTTCCATTTAAAATTTTATAGCAATTTTTTTTTAATTTAGCAGTCTCACAAAATGCACGTATCCGTTTGTGCAAGGGATTTTAATGTTTCCGGTTAAGGGTTAAGTTTAATAACTTAACTTTTAAATAAAATTTCAGCATAAATAAAAATGTATTCAATAATCCAGGCAACCATTAACTTAACACAGTAAGGTTCCTTTCCTTTTATTTTATTCTATATGCCAGTTTTATAAGAATAAGTTTTAAAAATAGAAAAATAAACATGCAAAAATGTAAAGAGTAAATTTTTCACACTCTTTTATTTCACATAACTTGTTTCATATATGTAAAGATAGAATTTTTAAATCATTTTTTTCATCCACTTCCTGATGTGCTAGAGTCCTAGAAATTATGTAGCATTCTCTGATCCTGATGGCAATACAAAATTTTTATGTTTTACTAACTTAAGTATCTGTACATAATTAATTTCATATAAATTTTGAACATAATTAAAAATTAATTCACTAATCCAGACAATGATTAACTTAACACAAGTAAGATTCCTTCCTTTTCATTTATTCTATAAGACAGTTTCATAAGTATCAACTTTAAAAATAGAAAAATAAACGTTCGAAAGTGTAAAGAGTAAATGTTTTACACGTTTTTATTTAACACTCGCAGAACTACCCGGCTTTGCCCGTGTCAGTAATAAGGGGCCTCCCGGGATAAAATAAATTAAAATGAAATAATACGGAAATCACAATAGTTGAGGTTTGTGCAATCCAGTCCACAAATCGTTAAAAAGCCAATCAGAAAACATGAAGTTGTTGTCTCGCAACCATAATAAAATCTATGAGTTTTAATATCAGGTTGCGCGTTTTTTTTGGTGAGTGTAACAGGAAAACATAATACAATGCAATACCAGACAATACAAAAGCAAATCCACCAAAGGGCGGAGCATTTAGTGAAATTCTACCTTAGACGGCATCTATCCACATTATAAAGTAAAAATATAGAAATGAGTAACGCTGGCATTATACTGGTGATGGCAACGACATAACCCATAAGTTTTGCTTTTACGAAAATTTTTCTTAACATCTGAACATCACACAATTTCGTTTTTTACACTGTCAAATAGAAAAAAAAATTCAAATGAAATTTATTTGAAAATTGTATTTCAATTATCTCAGTTTAATGGATTTTAAAGTAGTTTTCAAGCATGGATATTTTTAAATGTGCATGCAGCCCATTAACGAAAGTTATAATTGTTTGCTCTTAATGCAATATTATAAAGAAAAGACCATAGAGAAGAAATATGGGTGGAGTGTGCTTTCCGTAGAGAATTCCCTTGAAAAGCGGCATCAACATGACCAGCCCTACTTATGTAAAGGTTTCCAGATTTCGCTCATTATCGCTTGCTTGGCAATTTGTAAATTATTGCCGGTCGTGAGGAAAAAAAAATACTCAGCATTTACATTATGCATGTGAAGTAGTGCAAAAATATAAACGAAGTAAAACAAAGCAACTTAAAATCTGTTTTAAATTAGTAAAAGAAGATTCTCACTTTAATTTAACGATACGGTAATTTGTTTATTTTCTTTTCGCAAACATATGCTAGCCATTGGCGGTAAAAGTCACGTGACTATTGTAAACACGTGACTATTATGTTGGTTCCACTTTAGGATTACCAAAGCACTCTCTCCCCCTATCTCTTCTCTATGGAAAAGACATGTCTATGACTAACGCTAGCATCATATTTTTTGTGGCAAAAATCTAACCCAACCATAAATTTCGCTTTTACTGGAATTTTATCTCTAAACATCGCACATTCGATTATTCCAACGTCTAAAAGAAAACAAAGTATTTTCAGTAATTTGTTTGAAAAGTTTATATCGATTTACAGATATTTATGTATTTAAAAAAAAATTAAAGCTTGAATTTTTTAAAATATGCTTTTAAACGAGTTACAAAAGATTAACTTAACTGCTCAAAAACATTGAAATAATTTAGTATTTGTTTCTTTTCATGTAATATTCTATAACTAAATTGGACAATTTCAGTATTTGTTTGTTTTCGTGTAATATTCTATAACTAAATTGGCAATCGAAATTAAAACACCAAAAATAAAATAAAAGAAAACACGAATTTAACAAATATCAGGTCGAAATACGTAAAATAATCTATTATGTATATAAAATGCAATTGAGAATTTTGTCAGGCTGCTTACAACTTGGATTATTCTGAAATAATTTCAATTCTATATCAATACATGGAAATTATTCCAGAGAGAAACATTCACCTTGCATGCAACATTTCAAACGAAAATCAAATTTCAAAGTAATTGCTTAAGAGGCGCAAAGGCCAACATAGTGAAAAAGATTCCATGCCGGGACTCGCACCCGGGCCATCAGTATAGCGCACTGACGTTCTACCGACTAAACCACATGAATCGATTCCCACACTGGAAAATTTCTCACTATTATATGTTGGCAAGGCTACAAACGCAACACAAGATGGAATATTTATCGTGAGCCACTGACATAGGGCAAACACGAAACATAATTAAATCCAGCATCGATAGAAACTATATATATAGTTTTCATTATCCATATTAATACTATAAACAAATGAAGGCATAAAAGTCATTAGATACCTGATTTGTTTGTCGAGTTTCTTGAATGATGACATCGCTTTTTGTTGGGTTTCTGTATTTTTCAGCGATAAGGACGTCATATGCATAGTTTTCTGTCGATGTTGTTTAAGACTAGATCGTAAATGTGGAATTCTTCAGCATATGCAAATGATGTCATTTTAAATAAAATAAAAGCGTGAATATATAAAGGCATTATCTAATACACAGGCGTGGAATACATAGGCGCAAATATATATACGTATTTTATATAGCGTAAAAATATCTTCATTTATATTTTTTTTCCCTCGGGGTGACACTAAATTCTGAAAAAGCAGAATTCCTGTTTTCTAGTTGTTTTATTTTTCCTTTTAACGCAGTAAGAAAATTTGAATAGAACTATGAAACATTATGGTTTTCAAAATTAATTAATTTCAGTTTGTGAAAATTAACTGAACATTCACAAGTAGAAATAAACTTTGTGAACAGTTATAAACTTTGTGAACATTTAAGCAAACTAGGATAATATTGATATATCTATTCTCCTCAATAGTGTATTATCGGAAAGACAGTTAATAAAACTGTAATAATACTTTTTCTTTACTAGTCGATTATTTTCCAATATTTTGTAGCACACAATAAACCACAAATAAGTCATACCGAACTGAATCATTTCCGTTTTGATCTCTGAATGAAATGGAGATACATAGAATTGATTTTCTTATCAGGAGAAAAATAAAACTTTATCAATTTATTTTCTTTTAGTTCTTCGTGATAGAGACAGAATAAAAAAGATTGCTTTCTAATGATTTTTTTCCCAGTTTCATTTTGGTTTAAATATTAAAAGTTTTGTAAGGAATATAATGTTAAATATATGAAAAAGTTGGCCCTTTTTGTAGTATAACATGAAATACATTATTAAAGTCGTGAATTATCACTTTGCTAACTAAGCGTAAACCAACAAAGAGAAAAATGTCCTGGGAAAAGGAGACTGGGCTCATTTGCATCTCATGTTGTGTCGCAAGATTGTATGCTCATATAGACTATTCCATCTAAAAGCTGCAGTAGCAGACTTACTGACTTATGTGAGTGTGAAATGCCAAGCTGGGCATCGTCCTCGTGGCTTAAATGGTAGAGGACTTGAGCGCTATTCCAGGGGTCGGGTTCGATTCCCGAATTGGACATTTTTCACTCTGTTGGTTTACGCTTAGTTAGCAAAAAGATAATTCAAGTCTTTAATATTCAATAATTTCAAGAGTAATTTCACTGCTGAGAAGTAGTTGAGGAATTAATTAAAATTGTATATTCACCGATGTTGGGTTTATTTGCGTCTCATGTTAAGCCGCAAGATTGTGTGCTCATGAAGATTTCTCCATTTTGTAGCTGCGGTAGCAGTCTTACCGACTTATGTGTGTGAGAGATGAAAAGCTGGGCAACGTCCACATGGCTTAAATGGTAGAGCACTGGAGCGCTATTCGAGGGGTCCGGGTTCGATTCCCGGCTTGGACATTTTTCAGACTGTTGGTTTGTGTTTAGTTAGCAAAGTGATAATTCACGCCTTTAACCCCCTCGCTGCGTAAGTAATTCTTCGCGATGAGCGTCTTTTACAGAATTTTTAATCTTTTATCGCCGGTTCTTTAAAGCAGAAATTTTTGACTATCGTAGTCGGGGAAAATGTCCTGATTAAATCAGACAAGTTTTTCGCTAAAACATAACTGGTGGGAACAATCAAATAGGATTAATTAGACGAGAAAATGCATGCCCGAGTATTTCTTGGGCTGTGCTGCGAGAGGGTTAATATTCAATAATTTCAAGCATAATTTCACTGCTGAGAAGTAGTTGAGGAATTTATTAAAAATGAAATATGTTATTGTATACATTATATGTTTAATGTTACTTTATTTCCAATAAAAATACTGAGAAAATGATTTTGCTGTAAGAGCAGTTAAATACATTTACTATTATTTGAAAAATGTAATTTTTAGTTTAAATTTTCCTTTTAGACCTGCCAGTTCAAAACCACCACTATAAATTTAGTGTTACCAAAAATTTAATTGTTTGGATAATATTAAATAACTTATTACTTCATCGATCATTTGCATATGCGAGAATCTTAACAAATTGATCGTCTAACGGGAAATTTTCCTTGTATCTTTTGCTTCAAATTTGGTGATATTTCACCAAGTATGGACAATTAAAAAAATTATATGTGTGTGGTATAAATACTCTAATATATGAACAATAATATTTACTTCTATACTAATCGGACAATTTTTTGTAAAGTTAAAAAGAAAAACGGGCTGATTTTTATCATTCTACTTCGAATAACACGTTAATATCTCGAAGTAAGTTAATAAAACAGTGAGAATGATTATTCAGTTCTGGGTAACTCTTTTTCAATATATTTTATCACACAATAAAATACGAATACATAAAACGGATGTTAATCATTTCCATTTCGATCCCTAAAGGAAATGTAGATACATGGAATAGGATTTTCTTATCTGCGTAGGAATAAAATCTTATCAATTGATTTTCTCTTCGTCCTTCGTAATGAACTCGCACTAATAATAATAACAATAATAATAATAATAATAATAATTTATAAAAGGATAAAATTCTGGTGATAATTTTTCACAGTTTCATTTTTAGTCTAATGATAAAAAGCTTTGTTAAAAAATAAAATGCTTAAAATCTCTAAGGAACAGCACAATTTAGTTTAAATATTAACAAATATTTGCATTTTACTGCAACATATATTGCAATTAATGTGATGGCAAAATCAAAATATTGTTTTTAATTAGGATAGCGGGTGTGTGACTGTGTGGGAACCATGTTTAAAAAAATTATATACTTACTTATTTTCAAATTATACAATATTTTGGCTACTTATTATGAGATAGTAAAATACAATCTTTCCGTCATATTTCACAAACTTGGTTATTTAAAAACTGCTAAAACATTAAAATATATTTTAGTACTCAATTAACCTTAAGAGGGCAATTGGGTACTAGATCAGTAACTTTATGACCTGAGTTCTAATTTGTTTAACCCTTTCGAGGGCGGTGGTATGCTTATGAAACCACTTAATTCTAATTCCAAAATGCTACAATGGCACCAGAATTTAGGTATAAACGTTTATTATATATGTGAAAAATAGCTTTTTCTTATTTTAAAATAAATTTGAACGTAAATTCCAGTGTCATTCATTCATTTCAACATTTAGCAATGGACGTTCTATGCCCTTGAAAGAGTTAAGAAAGTGAGTGTTAAAAACAAAACCAAAAGTGATGCATTAAAACTGCTGTTACCCATATCAAAAATGTTTTAGCCGATTTAAGAGGTCTCAGGACTCTTAAAGCTTCAAAATTTTGGAAAAATTATTTTTTTAAGATTTTAAACTCTTATCTTTTCTGAACGTTGTGATATAATTGAAGAGCTAAGTGGAAGAACATGTTAAGTAGCAAAAATTACATTTGAAGAAATTTGAAGTGAAAGTTTTTGCTGTAAATTTTAATGATTTATTTTCTATTTGATACCATGTGTTTAAAATATTAACAGGTATGGTACTAAACTCTCTCAGGAAAACTTATTCATATTGAATTTTCAAACATTAAAAATTATTAATATTATTGACATTATTGAATATTAAAATATTAAATATTAATGAATAATCTCTTAAATCTTCAAGACTAAATGGAATCTTAGTACTTTAGGTTCACCATGTGATAAGATACATCATAATGCTTTCATCCGGAAGATATTTTTGTTAGAAAATGTAGCATAACATATTCATCCACTCAGCTCTTCAATTGTTTACTTGAAATTCTCTTTAGAAAAGAAGTTATGGTTTTTAGAATTATACCCGATCAATAGCTAAAGTGGCGTTTCCGAAGTTATGAAGTCATTTTTCTCCAAAAGACGGTTTTGGGCATAACGCACAGGATATCTCAAAAACTTACAAATCTTTTTTCATACAATTTTCAAAACATATTTTTCATGTCAGCCTGCATAAACGATACCTAAATTTTCTTTTTATTGTTCAAAAAATATTTTTTAGGTGATTATGCTATTAAAAATTTCAAAATTGTGTATTAGATAATACAACTTTGTATTAAAAATATAAAAATCCTTTAAATACAAAGTTATTTAGGTTCAGGGTAATTATTAAAATCTGAAGTATAAGTAGGCACCAAAATTTGCTTTCTAGTTGCAATATTTATTTTGTAATCCTGCGCGCAAGCTGTTATATCACTTTTTTGTTCGTCAAATGTCTGACAGTTTGGATTCACCTGCAAATGCTAATTCTGCATCTTCATATTTTTTAAATTCATGAAATGAAAGATCATACTTATATCTTTCATCTCAATAAAAATTGTGTTTTAACACTTAGACTCCCACAGGGATACTATGTCCCAGTGCAACTTAAAAAATTACACATCAGTACATGAAACGCTTGAAAAACCATGTCTGCTTGTCCCACTGGTCACTCACGTTCATTTGGGATCGTAGTGGACCGTTTGCTTGGTAGATGGTAGCCCAAGACAAGGCTTTAGCATGTTTTATTTAAAATATCCCACACAAACAAATTGGTAGTCATGGGGTTAAAATCATATGCATTTTAAGATATTAAATGTTGAAAATGGTTATTTTTTTCATTTTTTTCCCCAATTTTACAAGGAGAGGATCCGAGGTTGGTGTCACCGAATGCGGTGAACATTTGTATATCGATATAGTATAGTTATTATATGTATAGTACAGTCGATAAAGTATAGTTATTATGTTATATATATGACCGCCATAAAGCGCAACCAACAGGTGTCTTGAGAAAATGAGTCTTAAAGTTTAAGCTACAGTTTAGAATCGGATAAATTTCTTTCTTTGGCAAACGGTACAGTAGCATGGTCGGTCGCATGGGGGATTTGAGATTTTTAAATCCGGGTTCAAATCCGGCTCGGACTTGTTTTTCGGAACTAAAATTTTTATCAATTATTTTCGTACCGAAATATAAAAAATATGCATAATAATTGAAATTTACGAAAACATGAAATGTCTAATGTTTATAATGTGTGTGAAAGATAAGTTTTGTAGCATATAAGTGCTTTTTTAACTACGAAATTTTGTATGTAATTAAAATATGTAATGAAAAAAAACACCCAGCATGTTTATCTATCTATAGACCAGAATTTTTTTGTTGTCATTTAAAATTATTTACAGTTATTTCAATAAATATCTAAAATTTTTAACAGAAAAATAAATTAAAATAAGTGAACTTATACATTATTTTCATTTTGTTTCCTCATTCAAACACTTTAACTATTTCGTGGTTTATTAAAAATTTGCTTTTATATTTTTAATATGATTTTTGTAAAGCCTGGTATTCTTGATATTTAATTAGAATAAGCATCTACTTAGTGATTTCTTTCGGAAATCAATTTTTTTCTTCTTTAATATTTTTATATAATGCAGATTAATTATATAAATACAATTTTAACTGTGAATCTGTGCATGCTTATATATTTAATGAAAAGTAAAGATAAAATAAATAAATAATAATAATAACAAACTAAAAAAAGTCAATTGGAACTTTTAGACAATAAAATTAAACTAATTTTAAAATTTATTTACTGTTATTTAAATAAATAAACCACTATTATTCACAGTGAAATAAATGTATCGTTTTATAGGATGTTTAGTTTTTTAACTTTTCATTTTTTTAAATTTTGGATTCTTATCATTATAATTAGATTAACTGTGTTTCTGCTTCTAAAAAGATATTGAATTGCTGAAAATAGCTACTACGTTGGTAATAATTACAAAATCAAAAATCCGAAATAAAAAAGAGTCATATTAAGAATTTAAAAAAGTGTATTAAAAAATCATCGGATATTCAAAATACTTTCATATAGAAAGAAAATTAAAATAATATAATTATTCCCGCATTTATATCACGCATTTTAATTTATTTCTCCGTGAAAAACAGTAGATTATTCATTGAAATAACTGTAAATAATTTTAAATAACAGCAAAAAATTTCTGGTCTATAGCCATATAAATATTTGGACTTTTTAATCATTTGGAAAAATGGTTATTGTTCTCGTCAGGGTAGGAAATCAAAAGCATATCTGAAGGTTTTTATTGGTTTAATCCGCATTTCATTGGTTTTCTGATTGGTCTACACAGTAAACTGTATTTACCTTTACTTTCAACAGAGATGGATACCTTCTGCTGCCACTATGACAAAAAAATAATAAAAACTACAAAAAAATAATAATAACTCAGAAACAAATTGAGATACAGCTTTCAAACAAACAGCATTTAAAAGTACATTTTTTCTCTATACGACGGTGTAAAAAGTAATAGTGTCGGATGTTTAGAAGTTTAAGAATGAAATTTCATTTAAAATGGGTCGTCAGATTTCTTGGAAATCTGACGATGGAAAAGCCTTTTCCCGAACAGCCAATGAAATTCTTAGATAATACGTAAGTTTCAGGTGGATAATAACTAATTAAAATGAAAGAAAATGAATAACAATTTCTGCCAAAGTGTTAATTTTAATTTGTAAGATTTTCACGTGCAAAAGAAAAATGGAATACGCCAATTAAAAATAAAAAATAAAGATAAATAGGGCAGGGATGAATACATATAAATATTTCACACCTAATACGAGTCGCAGGCGATTTTTGTCGCTTGGAATTTTTACGTGTAATAACACTATTAATGTTTAATTCATGGCGTACATAATGTATGTTCAACTCCGTGCGATTTTTTATGTCTTAAATTTTAGTCTTTGAAAAAATCATTTTCCAAATGGTCGTTGTAATTTGTTAAATTGCTTTTTATTAATTAATTAATTTTTTTAAACTTTTTATTATATATTAAAACATGCGAAATTTCGTTGTTAAAAAAGCACTCATATGCTACAAAACATACATTTCATTAACATTTTCCGTAAATTTTAATTATTATACATATTTTTTCAATTGCGGTTCGAAAATGATTGATAAAAATTTTCGTTCCGAAAAACAAACCTAGCCGGATTTCAACTCTGGTAGAAAAATCTCAAATCCCACATGGTACCGACCATGCTACTGAACCGCTTGCCAAAGAAGGGAATTTATCCGATTACAAACTGTAGCTTAAACTTTGCGAGTTACTTTCTTAAGACCCCATTGATGGTTACGCTTTATGACGGTCATATACTAACAATACTTTATCGATACACAAATGTTCATCGCATTCGATGAAACCAACCTCGGACCCCCTCCTTGTTAGTTCTGAGACTCCTTAAGATATTTTTTTTTCTCTTCTGAGAAAATCTTACAAACCAAAGCAGTATACAAATACTTAAATCACAACATTATTGTTAAAAGAATTCGATTTTTTTTTTTTTTTTTTACCTGAACATGAAATAAAAGTTACAGGATCTAACTTCTTTGTAAAGACAATTTTCGGTAAAATAGTTATTGTTGAAGCTATTAAAATTACCCAGATAATTTAAATGCTTTTTATGATATTTTCTAAGTGAAAAGTTTTAAAAATATGTTTTTCTGTCAAAACAAATTCCAGGCTAAAATTTCTAGCAGGAGGTACCCACATATGGATTTCAGACTTTACAGGATTACAAACAATCATTATAAATAAACAGGATTAGCGTTAAAATTAATATATATATATATATATTGAATGGATACATTAAATTACCTGGCTGAAAATATTTAAATAAGAATAGATATCATCTAAAAAAGTGATATTTTAGTTCAAGCAAACGGATTACTGCACTGAAAAACTACGACGGAAAGGTTTCCGAAAAGCAGTTGCAGCAAAACAAATTGTTTCCATGAATGATTCTTCAAATCTCGAAAATACATTACATTTTGAGATTACAAATGATAAATAACGCTTTTTGTAATCAAGGGAAACCCAAAGGGATTTTGGTATATTTTCGTTCATTATTATATTTTGTTTTCGTAAATTAAGATTTTTTTTCTTTAGTGTGGATATGGTCGTTGTAAATATTTAATTATAATTACAAGCCATGTATTTTCTATTTTTAATTTCTTCCATCTTCAATCGAAGGAAGTATTGTAATCGAAATTTTTTTCGACTTCCGGTTTTCGACGGATTTACGCGTTTTAGGGCTCTGAGATCCCCAAAAATATGTTTATAGAAAATGTCGGTCTGTCCCTATGTCTGTCGTCATTGTACCACAAAAAGTGTATGAAGTTATGCATAGATTTTAACCATTTTTTTTTAACCATTTGGAAAAGTGGTTATTGTCCTCATCAGGGTAGAAATCAAAAGCATATCTGAAGCTTTTTATTGGTTTAATCCGCATTTTATTCGTTTTCTGATTGGTCTATACAGTAATCTGTATTTCCTTTTAGTTTCAACAGAGATGGATACTACTGTTGCCACTATGACAAAGAAGTAATAAGAACTGCAAAAAAAAAAATAATAACTCAGAAAGAAATTGAGATACAGCTTTCAAACAAATTGCATTTAAAAGTACATTTTTTCTCTATACGACACGGTAAAAAGTAATATTGTGGGATGTTTAGAAGTTTAAGAATGAAATTTCCTTTAAAATTGGTCGTCAGATTTCTTAGAAATCTGACTATGGAAAAGCCTTTTCCCGAACAGACAATGAAATGCTTGGATAATACGCAAGTTTCAGGTGGATAAATACGTATTTTTTTGAGA
Organism: Maratus speciosus; assembly: GCA_963932465.1. Taxonomy (NCBI): domain Eukaryota; kingdom Metazoa; phylum Arthropoda; class Arachnida; order Araneae; family Salticidae; genus Maratus; species Maratus speciosus. Next base: position 103,434,272 of record OZ010795.1, on the reverse strand, counting down.
AATCTGACGGGTCGCAGGCGATTTTTGTCGCTTGCAATTTATAGGTGTAATAACACTATTAATGTTTAATTCATGGCGTACGTAATGTATGATCAACTCCGTGCGATTTTTTATGTGTTAAATTTTAGTCTTCGAAAAAATCATTTTCCAAATGGTCGTTGTAATTTTAGGTAGCTTTCTTTACAAAAAAGCTACCTATTGCAGCCGTTCGGAGGAAAGCGATTTCAAAAAATTTTGGTATATTTTCATCGATCATGACCCCCAGACCCCGAAACCACCCTCCGTTCAAAATTGATATATATATATATATATATATATATATATATATATATATATATATCTGACCTATGTCACACTGTAACTCCCGTAATTATGAACCGATTTCGATGTAATTCGGTGTGTACATAGTACATACCAATGTCTCGACCGAGTTCGTTGGCCAGCTTCATCCGCCATTTTGTTTCAAAATGGCGGCCATTTAAAATTTTTAAAAAAATTTTAAACTTAAAATGTGGTACCAAAAAATTAAAAATGAAAAAATATTTTTTTCTTATGTATTTGACCTTTATACAAAGATTCCGGAGCAGTTTTTGTTTCGTCTATATCTTAAAAAATGGCTGAGTTATAGTATTTTGAATTTCTAGCGTGGCTGACATTTTGAAACGTCCTGAATTTTGTCACGCGATAAAAGGCGTATTTATGAACCGATTTGGATGTAATTCGGTGTGTACATAGTACATACCAATCTCTCGACCGAGTTCGTTGGCCAGCTTCATCCGCCATTTTGTTTCAAAATGGCGGCCATTTAAAATTTTTTTAAAAATTTAAAATTTGAAATGTGGTACCAAAAAATTGAAAATGGAAAAATATTTTTTTCTTATGTATTTGACCTTTATACAAAGATTTCGGAGCAGTTTTTGTTTCGTCTATATCTTAAAAAATGGCTGAGTTATAGCATTTTGAATTTCTAGCGTGGCTGACATTTTGAAACGTCCTGAATTTTGTCACGCGATAAAAGGCGTATTTATGAACCGATTTGAATGTAACTTCGTTTATACATAGTACATACCAATATCTCGACCGGGTTCGTTGGCCAGCTTCACCCGCCATCTTGTTTTAAAATGGCGGCTATTTAAATTTTTAAGAAAAATTTAAGTTTGAAATGTGGTACCAAAAATTGAAAATTGAAAAAATATTTTCTTCTTATGTGTTTGACCTTAATACAAAGATTCCGGAACAGTTTTTGTTTCGTCTATATCTAAACAAATGACTGAGTTATAGCATTTTGAATTTCTGTTGTGGCTGACATTTTAAAACGACCTGATTTTTGTCACGCGATAACATGCGTATTTATGAACCTATTTGGATGTAACTTGGTCTGTACATAGTACATACCAATGTCTCGACCGACTTCGTTGGCCAGCTTCATTCGCCATCTTGTTTCAAAAGGGTTGCCATTTAAAAAAAAAAAAATTAAATTTAAAATTCAAAATGAGGTATTAAAAAATTGGAAAATGAAAAATATTTTTTTTATGTGTTTGGCCTTGATAGAAAGATTCCGGAGCAGTTTTTGTTTCTGAAAATTTGTTCTTTTGTTGATATCTTAAAAAATGGTTGATTTATAGCACTTTGAATTTCTAGCATGGCTAACATTTTGAAACGATCTTGTATTTGTCACGCGATAACACACGTATTCGCCTATTTCGATGCAAGAAGAAATGTGGATAGTATACATCAACACCTCGACCAAGTTCGCTGGCCAGATTCATCAGCCATCTTGTTTCAAAATGGTGGCCATTAAATTGAAAAAAATATATATATTTAAAGTGAGGTGCAAAAAAATTAGAAATTGAAAAAGGTTTCTTTCTTAAGTATTTGATCTTGATATAAGGATTCAGGAGCATTTTTTGTTTGTCTTTACCTTAAAAAGTGACTCAGATATAGCAGTTTCAATTTCTATTGTGGGTGACATTTTGAAAAATCTGATTGTTTGCATGATATAAGTTGGCTTTTTTTAAATAAGGGTTATGAAAGCTACCTCTTCCTCCCGGCACTGGCCGGAAGGACTTTTTTAAATTGCTTTTTTTTTCGTTTTCGGCTATGGCAAGCAGGTCCTCCCTTAATTTGGAAAAAATCCGCTGGAAGGGAGTACTGTAACAGCGATTTTGACGTCATTTTTGTGCGACTTTGAACATTTTACCATCGGAAAATTTTAGAAGTCATGCATAGAATTGAACCAAATGTTTTGTGTATGTTTTTGGCCATAGAAATAACGTTCTCCCTGAATTTGAAAATATTCCGGCAAAAGGGGGCACTATAATAGTGATTTTTGTGTAATTATCTTGATTCTTCGTAGTTCTATTCTACACCGGCGGCTCGTGAATCGACGGGAACTTCCCGTTTTTTCTCCGATTCATTAACTGAAGCAGAAATTTAAGACGAAAGTCAAAGTTGGTATAGTATTGAATTAATAAAAAATGAAGTATTGACATTTATAACGACATTTTGAAATATTAAAAAATATGAGATAGAAGAAAATTGTGGGATTGGCACATCCAACTTGTTATGTAAAATATTACTGAATTGGATAAATCTTCTTGAAATATTTTTCTACAAGAATTTTCTGTTGATCGATAAAGACTAATCTAGTTGAATAATTCCTGATTGTAATTTCTAGTGGAATTGAAATTATTACTTCATCAGGGTCCTTGTTCGTAGTACTAAATTTGTCACGTTCTTAAAAAAACATAATGGGATTAAAACTCATTATTTTTTTCTGCAGGTTGAGCACTTCTGAATTGTTCCCATTTTCCTCAAATATTTCGTTGATATGGGAACGTTCATTGTTACTCTTGTGACCATTAGAGCAAACTTTCACAAATACTTCCAATTATTTTATTACAAAATATAATTAAAGCAAAAATTGATATAACCAGTTAAATACAGTTATATTCTACTCGCATAAAATATATCTAAATTGTAACAAAAAGCATTTCCCTTGTCTATATAATCAATCAAAATTGTGTTACTCTTGTGACCAGAGTGTCACAAGAGTCATTTAATATATACATAAGTAAAATGCTTTTTGTTTCAAATTAGATATATGTTTGTGTGTAGAAGACAGAGGTATTTAGCTGGTTATATCAATTTTTAGCTTAATTATATTTTGTAATAAAATAATTGGTATTATATATGAAAATTTGCTCCAATTATCACAAGAGTAACGAATGGACGTTCTCATATGTGCCCTGTCCGCTCACTTGAATCTAACTTACAAAAATAATATATTCTTATATGAAATAAAAGGACGGAACGAATCACAGTTTTACCTTTTTAATGCCAATACTCATTGGAAAGAGATCTTAAAAAATAAAGCTTTTCAGAACTCGGTTTTTACTTTAATAGTTTAGGAACTTTTGTTTACAACACTCTTCCTAAAACTAATATATTACTGTAGCACGAAATCATAACGGATTTCTCTAGAACTTTGTCGAATAGATGATATTATTACTACTAATTGTCGACAGTTTTTAAAAGATTTTTATCTGAAGTTAATTAAATGGAATGGACGTTGTTCACATGAGGCCACTTTTCCCTTATTATATGGTTTTACTAATAAAAGTAAAATATATAAAGGCTATTTTATACTAATTTAATATAAAGACTATTTCATATATTTCATTTTTAGCTTATTCTATAAATTTAAACTTGCATAACAAATATTTTCTATTAATATTTTTCAGATCGTAAAATCACAAATAAATAAAATCTGTCCAAAACTATTTCTTTGTGATCTATGAAGGAGATCAGCTTAGAAGTAAAATATCAAATACTTTTCGTTACGTTCTTCGTAATAAAGGGAAAAAACGCTCTCTAATGCTTTTTTTTTTTTTTTTTTTTTTGTCGGTTTCATTTATGATTTAAAAACACTAAGTTTTGTAAGAAATACTAAGCTGCTGACCTAAATTAAATTCCACCATTTTTATTTTATATAATTGGATGGTTTTATTTATTATAACAATTTAAAATGAAAAGAAAACCATAATTTAGAAATTTTGATGATTTCAATGAAAATTTACAGTGTCATTGAAAAATAATGCCTAGATTTTAAATAACTGTCACAAAAAACTATGAAAGGTAATTTATTGGTTTTAGTCTTAAAATTTGCGGCAAAAAATAAATATTTTTTTCATACCTTAGTATGTATCAACATGAGCACCGTTCGGTGTGCACCAGGAGAAAATGTGTGCAATGTGAGCACCAGGAGCAGTTTGACCTGGATAAGTTATCCGAAAAAGCTGCTGTACACTGACTATTGACTTTGACTCCACATGCCAAATCACGCACTGTGCTTTTTTTTGCATGGTGAACATCGTACTGTGCTTTTTGTTGCACGGTCAACATCGTACTGAATAGCTGCAGTCTGGCGCGTCTGCTGACCTTGACGACTGCGCAACTAATCCGCGCATACCACAGACACGCAAACGAATTCTGGTGAACTAAAATCAAACTTGCATTCACCAGTTATCCTGTAGTGAAAGAATTACTCATTTAACATAAAAAGTTTTGATGTTATGATTTTTTTAAATCTAGGCATTATTTTTCGATGACCCTGTATTTCATTTTTGTTTCACAAAAGATTACATATTGCTACAAATTACGGAAAAAGTATTTAATCATTTATAACAAAGCCCTCCAGATCATAAGTAGAAACGATAAAGTTGGAAATATATCAACGGTTGGTCGCCGGTAGTACGGTCATCTATAACATAAAATGACTAAACGTATCTTAATCTCCGTTTAAAGTGGAATTTGACCCACTAAAAATGCCCATTCCTGAGTCGGGATTCGAACGTGGCACCGTTCCCTAACCACTAGACAAGTAGGTGTGCGACAAACATGAACAGAAACTTGAATTAAACATAGAATTTCTATATTGTCCCGTTAAAACAAACACCGTATAATGTTAACTACCAAAACGGAAACCTGCCAAAAACGAAATTTTTCTCGTTCCCTTGAGATTATGCCTTAGTTAGTTTTACTGTATCTAAATACCATTATAATTAGTTCGAGAATGGCTTTTTTTGTTTAAATTAAAATTTTGTGCTTCTAAATAAAGTTATTTATCATAATCCTTATTCAGTTAAATTTATTTCTTACATTTTAAAAATTTTCTGAAAGGTTTGATATTTTCTCTTTCTTAATTTATACATTTCTGCTTCGAAAAAGATTTTCGAAAACTGTATAAAGCATACGAAAATATAGTAATCAAATTCGTTATTTAACACAGACTTGGCCATTAATTTTCAAATGCAATTTGCCCTTAAGATAACTCGTAAATCTCCAATATAAATTACCACGTAAAATGTCTTTTTCATAAACACATGAGACCTTGCGTGGAAATTATTAAAAATCATAACGCTGTTTTCTACAAATAAATGAAAAAGAATATTCTGCTAAAATTTTACGGGGAAACATAAGAACAATATTTCAAAATGTCAAAGAGATTTTGTAACTGTTTGGTTTTCCTGCCATTCACCTGCATTTTGAAAGTTAAAAAATAATTTTTATGCAAATAACATCATCTACTAAAGAGATACCGAAATATATATATTTTTTTCTTCGGGAACAAAATAAGATTTTGACATGCATCTTTTTATACGTATAAATATCATAAAATATGATTACATAAATATGAAGTTCAGCTTATAAACCGGAAGAATAAGGTGTCGTCATGCTTAGCTGCTTATGGAAAAGCAGATTAATAAACCGAGACTTATTTCTGTTTTGTTGTCTCAAAAGCATAACTTAGTATTCAGCATTGTTTTTAGAAGTAAAAAATACGCTCCTCTGTCTGCATCTTCTGATTTTAACGTTAAAGTTAGGGAAAACATTTAAATAATAATATTTCCGATTTCAAAAATCTTCTTTCGGCTGATATGAAAAGTTATTGCAATGGATGTAAATTTTATATAACGACAATTTTACGCCAAAAAAGATGTATATTTATGTTTGATTCAAAATAGTATTTATATGTAGGTATATACACACACATGCATACATCGTTTACAGCTCCAGCCAAATTTGTCTTCTTTTATTAGTGAAAGTAAAATTTCTCCAAGGGTCTGTTAATTTATATATCTACTCTCTATATATAACATCCTAATGAAACGAATTTATGAAGCAGATATTATGAAACGACTGAATTGTAACGAATTTATGAAACGATTCTACGAAATGACTGATTAAACAACTGATGATACAACAACTTCATTATTGTACCATCGAAAAGTGTATGAAGTTATGCCTAGAATTGAACCAATTTTTCTTGTGTGTGTATGTGTTTGGCTATGACAAGTAGGTCCTACCTGAATTTGAAAAAAGTCCGCCGGAAAGGGTCGCTGTGATAGCGATTTTTGTATAATTTTCTCGAATGTTCATAGTTCTATTTTCGATCGGCTACTCATGCAGCGACGGGAACTCGCGTCCTGCTAAGCCAGCTATTCGCAAACAGCTGATGTACAATAGAATAAGGAAAAACTATTAATTTTAATAAATATCATGATATAGATTAACTCGTTTTTATTCCAATTAATTGACTGAAGCAGAAATTTAAGACGAAAATGAAAGTTGTTATAGTATTGAACTAATAATATTGAAGTATTAACATCTGTTAACTACTTTTTGAATTATGAAATAGAAGAAAGCTTTGGGATTGGCACATCCAACTAGTTTTAGTCTTTTACGATATTTTAAAAATATATATTACGTATTCAATATAAGTTTATAGCTCTTTCCAATGTAGTTGAAAAGTGATATTCCTTCATCTTGCTGTCTATCCATAAACTATTTTTTGTAAATATGGATTTCCACAAAAATGATAGTTGTTGTTGAGGATTGCTACAACAGCGTCACCAACCAGTTGTCTGCGGATACCCCACCCCACCTTCCCCGCGTTGTCCGCAGAAAAATCTTGACACTTGCATTTGTATGTTTTATTAATAATAAACTAATAATACAATATTCCAAGAAATTCATTCACAGAAAAATCTATAAAAATGGAAGCGCTGGGGATCGAACAAAAAATCCGTTTTAGACAAGCTTCCATCTTAGCAGGTGTAACTGGAGTGTTGAAATTAGGCACTTTTTTTCGGAAGAGATTACTGATGCTCCCGGAGTTGTAGACAGTATTGAGCGGTTGGGTATTGCACTTCTAAACTTTAATAAACACAAAATTACAAAGCTTCCGGGAGAGACATTTCGATTGCTCAGGGGAGAAGCCTCATTGTATGGTATTCTTTTCAAAAAGACCATGAAATGCTCTCTTGTAAGACAGGATTTTGTTATAGACAGGTTCCATTTACACAGGTTTTACAGAATTTATGGAATTTTAGAGGATTTAAAATTTAATATAAAGAAGGCCCTGGTAATTACGTTAATAACGTTATTCATTTACAAAACAGGTAACCCTCTCACAACTAAATATCAATATATTTTCACTAATTTTTATTTTACACATGCTTCAAAAACAGTTTGGACAATAGGAAAAAAAAATTCTCTTTACCAGCATCTTACCAGTAAATAATATCAACAGTTTTCCACGAATCTTGTGTACTGGCTTTGAAACCCTTATATTTTTGACTCATAAAAATTTCAAAGAGTTTGGATAATAAGGATAATATGTTTTTTAAATATTGAATGTCTGATGAGAAAAAAATCCGTGCCCTTTAAAATTAGAAATCCGCTATTTTTTGTTGAAACACGGAAAATTATATAACATCCTTTAAAGAGAGCACATTTTAATTTTACTTTGCCGTATTCGGTATAAATATTGCGGAGCCTCCGATACGAAGTTCGTTTAGAAATATTTTTGTTTAAAAGTATTAAAAAAAAAACGAATTAAAGATATAAACTAATACAAATTTAAGATTAATATTATCACATCACGGGCAACGTCGGGCTGGTCAGCAAGTATCACACAAATAAAAACCATTATGAAAATATATGTCAACATAATTCACTATTATGGTCTCCATTCGACCTCTATTCTCTAACACAATCAAAGAAACATTTTTATGCTTAAATGCGATAAAGTTGCAATTATTTTTATTCTGACCCCACGATAGCAAATAACGTTTTCTGTTTTCTATAAAGACAAGGGATATTTCAGAAAAAAGTGCAAAACGTGTTATAAGTCACTTTTTGAGGCTAGAAAATGTCATCTGAGACACAATCGTTTAAAGCTCATGATTCGATGCATTTGTCAAAAAATGAAAAATGCTTTTCGATTCTAAACTACTTCAATAATTTTGCCTGCGAATGTCATGCTTTACATTTAAAAATAAGTCCGCGGACACATTATAAAGTTTCGCAAAGTCGAGCGAACAAAACTATTTTTTATTGTTTTTAAATTATAGCTATAAATTAAAGAAATACTAAATAAAAATTAGTATTTCAGCTTAAAAATATTAATGCTCGTTTAGTATTTTTGTTAATTTTTCAATTCATATTTCCGTTTCACAATGTTACATTTATTTCCCCCTTTTTATACAGAAAATGTGCGACTGATTTGGATATTTATATCGCATATACAGAAAGGAACAAAACAACTAAGAAGTAGAATAAATAACGTAGGGGCGAGGAAGCACCAGAAGAAATAAACACTTTTTGCACTTATAAAAAGGATGATTAATTTCTGTAATATTCACATTGCTAAATTACATTTATGTCATTTAATTAACATAAAATATTCAAATAATAAAATATTAAATTCAAATAGACATACATGACATTTACAATGTAATTTTAAAACCCCCTTTACTCTGAAATACCCTTTCTAGATATTGCAATTCTGTGTGACACTGATTGATTTTACAAACTTTTATAATTTGCAACAGTGTAAAGAAAGCTGTTAAAGAATATTTTCCACTTTTGTTCAAAAGCCCCCAAAAGCAACTTAGTGAAGTTAACAATGAAAAAAACCACATGATTGTAACACACGATAGTTTCATATTTTATACAATCTGTCCTGTCAAGCCATAAAATAGGTAGCCAACTTCAAGTGAAAATCCATACCTTTAGTTTCCCGCCTTACCTGATAACAATAAATTTCACGTATGACAGCTGTACAAAGAAACCGATTTTCGCGGACATCGGTTAATCAGTTTGAGGAAAAGAGTTAAGAGGATAATCTCTAAAACCTATTATTCTCTAAAGTCTGTAGTTTGACTGTTTCGGGAGATGCTATGGTAAATTTCTACAAAGCAACAAAACGAAAAATGTCCTACAGCTCTTGGAATGAAAGAACAAAAAAGTCACCACAAATGAATTTTTCGTTTAAATTGTTTTTTTTTATTGGGAAGTTTTAGGGATGAGTGTCTGTTAGTTAGGTTACAGTCTACGCTGCCCAGTCAATTCTGCTAGGACGGGCAAATATTTCTCCAGGTCGGGCAGTGCCCGACCTGGCCCCCACCTATCTACAGGCCTGGGTCCCGGGTTCGAATCCTGGCTCTGGCTAATTTTTCACTCCAGTTGGGTTTATTGTATTTATTGTTTGTATGTCTGTATAATATTTATATATATATTATAAATTGTTGGTACTTCTTAGTTATCCTGTCGACAAAATTCGCCAAATTATATAAACCGCCAAACCATTCGCCAAATTATACAAATTGACATAAGTTTTATTTTAAATAACGAAAGAACAAATAAATTAGTAAAATATTAATAACTTTAGAAATAAAACGTCGAATTAATGGTTTTATTGTCCATTATTGGCATTTATTCTTACAATTAATTAATTAATGGCAAACCATTATTGGCATTTAATCTTACAATTTGGCGACGGTAAATTGGTCGATGAGATAACTAAGAAGTGCCAAATTGTTTTGTTCTATAGTTATTAATTAAACTTTTTTTAGTTATTGTTATTTCATTTTATAAATGACAGAAAATAATTTAAAAATACATACGTAACTGGTATTCGAAAACGAGGCTTTCGCCAAATTGTCGTAAAAAAACACGCCAAAACCGGTGCGTATATGACAATACAACAAATCATGACATTTAATTTCAACTTCAAAGCAACGTTTTATTGGTACAACTTCTCCCGTCGACCAATTTCGCCTAATTATACAAATTGACATAATTTTTTATTTTAAATAACGAAAGAACAAATAAATTAGTATAACATTAATAAAAATATAGTACTTTTCCGTTATACGGACACCATTGTCGGCAAGCGTAATAGTTAGCGCAAAATGAAAATCACGTAAATTGTAACATTTGAAAAATAAAAGAAGAAACATTGTCGATAGTAAAGTGAGCATTTTGAAAATTTAACATTTGAAAATTACAGACTTTTACGAAATATTTTATTAAATCAAAAATACATACTTAAAATAAGTGAACAGATAATTGTTATACAATAAAGTAAGGTAATAAAGCTCATATAAAACTACTAGTACAAAGTTAAAAATATCTTTTAGCATTGCAGTAAACATTTCATTAACCAACGATCAGGGTTGAAAAAAATTGGCGCTTTAGCATACATTTTGGCATGGTGTCCATATAACGGAAAAGTACCAAAAATACAAATAAAACGTCGAAATAAAAATCACCTGATGGCTTAAACACGTGTAACTTCTTTAAAGTCAAGTGATTGTGACATTTTCGGTGAACCATTATTGGCATTTAATCTTACAGTTTGGCGACAGATTTTAGATATAACAGGCAGCAGGTCGTGAAACAAACACGAAAACAATCATTGACTCTCTTAACAACTGATTCTGCCTTAAATTTTTGCAATAAAAGGGCATTGAATGGAAAGTACCGTACTTAAGGCACGTAAGTACTGAAACCCTTTTACAGGGAGATCGCTACAGGTTTTTTCAGTATGATTCAACCTTCTCTAATCTTTTAAAAAGCGATCAGATTAGCGTGCTTTTAGTTTCTGCAGTGTCTGAACGGGGGTTGGCGAGCGTAGCTTGCAGGGGACAGAGCCCCGTAGTAAGAATATAAATTTTACTAGTTCAAAATTTTTAGTATACTGCTTTTACATATATTTGTGTATTGTTAAACTACTTATAGTATATATAACTACATAAATGAAAATTTACTTCCAAATTTCTAAAGTAATATACTTAAATATAACATTTATAGGTTAGACGAAACATTTAAATCTATAGAAAATTATGCATATAAAATTTTATATATTTAATTGATGCACAAAATTAGTCTATTTGATTTTCATCTTCGATATATTTAGACAATATTTTCATCAATTCACCTCACCTTTTATCTAAAATTCAAACAATATACGATAGGGAAATTTTTCAAATATTTATTTAATGAATTTGAATATTTAATTAATAAATTTTCTTGCCGTTATGTACATTAGAAATGAGCCATGTATCAGTTTTTCATTTGACAGAGGCATTTTTTAAATAAAATTTTGGACTAGAAATACTTTGTTTATAAAGGAATTTTACTCAGCTTAACAATAATTTGCTTTTTGACATAATTTATGTCAAAATAATGTGTCATAATTTATATGTGTAGGGATTTAGAATTTCAGATTTAAGCCATTTCGAGCAATCTACTTCATCCTCCACGCATTTATATTAACTAAGTTATTCAATCCAGTAGCTAAACCATTAAATTTTGTTTAGTTCATGTAGTATATTGAAAATTAAGGGGAAGGAAAAATCTATGTATGAGGGAAATAAAATCAAGAATTTCAAAATATTTGATATGATAGTGGCAACAGCGCAGCTTATTTGCTATTGGCTGCTTGTTTACAATCACAATATGTGTCTTTTGATAGGAAGTTCAAGATAAATTAATATCGCAAATAAGAGCGTGACGTGAAAAGTTACCTATTTAGAAGCATATGATAAAGATTTTCGACTGTATTTAAAATTAAATTGCATGATTTGCAGCAAAGAACATGTGCTATGACAATATTTTGCCCCGCCTTTCCATTAAAAGGAGAGCGTGATGAAACAAGTTTTGTTAGTAAGTGTACGTTACGTATTAGAGGAAACTCTATTAAATATTTGACATGATTACAATAAATTTTTAAATTAGATAAAAAAGTAAATCTATAAGTAATATATATTTTCTCTTCCCCATCCTCTATTACACATTCACTTAATCATCTGAAGTTTACTATAACTATGTACTTATATTTACCAAATCTGGTAATTTATCACTCTGTCAGTAGATTATTATTTTGGCGAAATTTAAAAAGAAAACAGGAAAAGGAAAAAATAAGAGATACAAACATAAATTTCGAAATATCTGACGGGAAACTTTCGAAAATAATGTATTAGTGGCTTCACTGGGTGATAATTCTTTTATAATTAAAACGAAGTTTAACGCGTATACCTAAAACTACGCAGATGGTATATTAATTTTTTTAATCTGGCTAGTTAATTTGGATGTATTTTCAACTTTATTGCAGACAAAAGCAGTTAAAAATTGAATAAGAAAAATATATGTGAAAATGAAAATAGAAGTGAGAGAAAAAAATAAGCAACGTTCAAAGTTGTATTTCATTTGTATAAAACCCATCCATTTTAAATAATTATCGATAATAATAATCCGTAAACAAAATTTGACAAAAAAATGCGTATTTGGACAATTCAGATGGACAATTCAGGCTGATTTATTGCTTTTTTGAAGATAGAAAAACTTTTCTATAAAGAATTTTTCTGTATTTTGTTATGTCCGAAAGTAACGTACGTAACAAAGCATTTGATTTTATTATTATTATTACTGGATAACAAAAAGTTAATTATACATATATATATATATATGTATACAGACACATTTACTGCATTCTTAGTCTTAAGAATTTTTTAAATACTAAGATCAACACCCAAAATCTGTAACGTACGTGCGATAAAATGTCCAAAATTTGTAACGCACACAACTGCTAATTACATGCTTTAATAATTAATTTTCCAGAATAGTTGCTGTCTTTTAATGTTTGTGTTTAATTTTGTAGACATACTATTACAAATATTTATATATTATATTTTTAGACAAAAAAAAAAAAAAAAATTGGCCTTAAATTTGAAAATTTTAAAAATTACATATAGTTAACGTTTAATGATCCCACCTTTTGAGAATCTCCCATGTATTATGGCATGCATTTATCACAAAAAAATAAAATAAAAAAAAAATTCTTTTTCAGAAAAAAATGGAATTTTACGCGTCGTCTTAGAAATCATCGAAATGCCCTCTGCGCGTTCAATATCATTGAAAATCCCGAATATTTTTTTTTTATAAAAGTTTGGTTTATATATATAAATAAAACTCTGCATCAAATTTTATATATTTGAATATAAAAGTATAAAATAAAATTCAATTTTTTTTAATTTTTTCGAAAAAATTTCAAAAATTTTCATTTTTCTAAAATAATTAAAGCAAAATTAAAAATAATAAATATTGAAATATAAAACACTCAGTCAAAATTTAAATTAACACATATATATTGGGTTATATATTATTATTAATTATATATATATATATATCCAAAAACCAAACCAAAAATTTGAAACTACGGAACTGATCCAACAATAAATAAACTAAACCAAACCAAATGACAACTACAAAATAACTAAAAACAACTAACTTTAAAAACAACATACTTTAAAAACAACATACTCTAAAAACGGCAAACTTTAAAAACATTCAAACTAAAACCAGAAGAAATTGAAACCATGGAGACAGGCCGGCATGCACTTGCGACATGCAACTGCGGGGTTAAAACCAGTTTTTATGTGCACAACGCTCCCCAAACAACCTGTCAAGACCAAAAAGAAAAAACTAACAAATCGAATGAGCTGCCTAGACCCATCGAAAACCAACAACTGAACATGAAACCCCAAACAATCGTGCACGCAAACCCTGAACAGTCAAAGCCACGGTTACTCCTCTCTTCGCATCCACATTACCTCTAAATCTCTGCGATAAGTCTTACACTTTACGAAATTTCGTAGCAGACTCTTCAAAAATCTCTCAGGATAGCCATGGTGCAATGTCAGAATATACCAATTGTAAAGTTCTTCAATTTTTTCCCCAGTATTTGATGTCAATCTATCTATACGGTTTAACCCGTTAATAAAAATATTTCTATATATTGAGATATGCACATTTGATCCAAAATTTAAGATTTTTATAGTTTCAAAGTTAAAGCTTTTTCGTTTATCATATATATCTGTTTTTATCTCACCATTTTTTATCTCGATATTAATGTCTAAATAGTTGACCATGTTTTTACTTTTTGACTCCAATTTCAAATTTAAACCTCTAGGATAGCAATCAAATTTTTCTTTTTTCACATCATTGCATCTGACTATTAAAACGTCATCAATGTAACGAAAGCACTTCATATCCTCATTTATATCAATTTGTTCCTCATACATATATAAGTAGATATCGGCTAAAATCGAACTACAACATCCCCCCATTGGAATACCTCTAACTTGTTTGTAAACAATTTTCCCGTCATATAAGTAGTTCTCACTCACTACAAAGTTAAACAAATTAGTAAACCATTCCTGTCCGATATTTGAGGAATTATATTTACTAAAAAACTCCATAATTTTTATTTTAAGATTGTCCAAATCTATACTATTATACAAATCTTCAAAATCATACGCAGTTAAACTTGAAATGTTTTTCATTAGATTTAAATGTTTAATTAACTCAAAGCTGTTTTTTATTATACAAGCCGGTTTATCTTTCAATACTTCATCAAAAATCTCTTTTAATAATTTCAACAATTTTTTATTACAATTTTCCAAATATGAACCGAAACCACATGTAATAGCTCTAAAAGCAACCGAATCTTTATGAAACTTTGGAACCATTACCAAATATGGAAAGCTAGTACTATTTTGCTTTATTTTAATTTTTTTATAATATGCTTTTACTCTATTACTAATAAATAATATATATATATATATAATTAACATATATCTATAACATATATATATAACATATATATATTGGGAATACACTAGACGCTGCCGAAGGCATTGGGCCTCGGGACTAATTTCATTTGAAACACTCCATACCACCAAAGACAGTGGGGCTACGGAACTAGGTTCATTTGAAATATTTTTCAAATCTATAAAATCATTACAAAATTGAGTTTTCTTTAAGGCATTTAAGACATAAAAATCTCATCTTTAAGGCGTTTAAAGCATTTAAGGCGTTTCTTGAAGGTTTTTAATAACGGGCCTGAGTAATGCCGGGCCGACCAGCTACTATTTATACTAAAGTATGGACATTAGTTCTTGCCACATGTTCATATTTTTCAGAATATTTGGTTTATTTTAGCTTCTACTTACTTAACAGGTTTAAATAATATTTTACTGATGATTTTATAACATATCTTGATTTTTGAATGCTATAGTTTCTTAATTTTTCTTTATTTTTTAAAAAATGACTTTAAATCAGTTATGAAAGACTGGCTTATGCCTTTTTTCTCATTATATTATCTCTTTTAGTATAAGAATATTAGATTTCAGCTGCATTTAAACTCATTTGAGAATTTCTAACAAAGTTATTGCTTCTTAACAATTTTTGCTATCATGAAAAACGCTTTTATACATTTTACAATTACTATTTAAAGCCAAGCACACCAGCTATTGCCTCTCATTAAATAAACAATACGGTGGAGTGAAAAAAACGAAAATCGGAAAATCAAAATGTAATACCACTCAAAAATTGTGTATGGTCCTCAATAATAAAACTACGCAGTTTTTTCGAAATCCAATTTTATCTTCCGCTGCCCCCGGGCACGCCAATTTTCACAAAACTCGTCAAAAACACCTTGTAGATGTTATACATAAAAATAAGATCATGCTGGAAAACAAAAATGTCATACAGCGGAAAGGTTGTGTATAGTACGTAGTAATATGCCTGGGCAGTTTTTTTCTAAATCAAGTTTTATCTTCCGGTGGCTCGGGAGCCCACAATTTTTGCGAAACTCGTCAAAAATGCCTTATACAACTGATAAATAGACATAAATATAAAGTTGGAAAATAAAAATGTCATACCACGGAAAAGTCGCGTATGACACGTAGTAATATACCTGCACAGTTTTTTTCGAAATCGCATAATATCTTCCAAAGACCCGGTCATTCGAAATTTTGAAAAAAAATGACATAAATATCTTTTTATCTGTGTTACATTATAATAGAATGCATGACACAAGCAGCAAGAGTGCAATAAAAACATTTTATCTGTGAATAGTACACAAATAATTAAAGTTCAAGAATGAAAAACAAACATTTAAATCTGTTAAAAATGTTCAAAAAAATTAAAGTTCAATTAAATCAGTCCGTGCTCTTCAAAACAACTATCTAAATATTCGAAATGTTTTGGTTTAGTGTTTATTGTTGGTCTTGTTGGAGCTTTGTAACCTTAAAATTTGACTTAATCTCAAAATATGGCATAATGGATCTTATGAATCCATCCATGTTGCTTGCACAACAAACAGTCACGGCAGTTTCAGTGATCACATTGACACACCTTTCTACAATTTGAGTGCTCCATGGAAACTCAGCAAACGAAAGGATATCTTCACGATCACGTTTGTCAATGCACATTTTTAAATCATCGCATGAGAGATTATTTAAAAAGGTGGTTCTGTACCTTCTACCCTATCCTAATGAATCAGATCAATGTAATCTGCTGCGCTAAAATTGATTGCAGGAACTTGGAACTGCCTAACTTCTCCACTTGTGTTCACACTTCGTGCTTTAAGGATTCTACGAAATCCTAGTTCGCGGATGTGCCTCTGATCATCAGTTACCATGCCATGCCGCTCAACAGATTTTCCGGAAGGGTAAAAATGGTATTGCGCTGGATTACTGGTTCAATTATTAACTACCTGAGGCATATCCATGGAAAAATAAACAATTTCCCAAAGATTGATGGCACTTAATTGCAAACCGTACACGTGCGTACACCTTGACTACAAATTCCGTCAATATCTGCAGATTTAACGTTGGAAAATGAGTTCCCACATAGAGTCTCAA
The DNA here is from genome assembly GCA_963932465.1 of Maratus speciosus. Taxonomy (NCBI): domain Eukaryota; kingdom Metazoa; phylum Arthropoda; class Arachnida; order Araneae; family Salticidae; genus Maratus; species Maratus speciosus. Next base: position 103,417,215 of record OZ010795.1, on the reverse strand, counting down.
AATTCTGTTGGTGGTGATAACCCATCTGCTTTGTGATAGTCTACCGTGAAATCTGTTTGCAAGGTCTTCCGAACAACTTCCTTTCTTAATAGATAGGATGACTTTCTTCATGTATTTCTGATCAGTACTGAGATCTTCAATAACTGTTTCGAAGTTATAATTACTCTCGAATAGTCTGTAAAGAAACGATGAGAAGGGATTCACATTTGTCCAATATTTTTGCAATAGACCCACTATAACTGTATGGTCCCCTATTGCATCCGTCTAGCACGAACTGATTTAATAGATCTTAAATTTTTTGAACACTTTTAAAAGATTTAAATGTTTGTTTTCATTCTCGAGCTTTAATTGTTTGCATACTTTTCACAGATAAAATGTTTGTGTTGCACTCTTGTTTCTTGAGTGGTACATTCTATAATACATGTACAACAGATAAAAGGAAATTTACGTCCTTTTTTGTCGAAGTATCGAATGATCGGGTCCCTGGAAGACATTATGCGATTTCGAAAAAAAAACTGTGCAGGCATATTACTATATACAATAAGCAATTTTTCAGCTCTATGACATTTTTATTTTTCAATTTTATGTATATTTCGATTTATAAGTGGTACAAGGCATTTATGTGGAATTTCGCAAAAACTAGGGGGGGGGGGGACCCGGGCCACTGGAAGATAAAACTTGATTTCGAAAAAACTATGTAGGCATATTACTACGTACCATACACAACGTTTCCACGGTATGACATTTTTGTTTTCCAACTTTATTTTTATTTATAAATTCTACAAGGTGTTTTTGACGAGTTTGGCAAAAATTGGGGGTCCCGGGGGAACCGGAAGATAAAACTTGATTTCGAGAAAACTGCACAGTTTTATTACTGTGAACCATGCACAACTTTTGCGCCGCGGTATCACATTTTGATTATCCGATTTTCGGTTTTTTCACCCCACCCTAATACACAATGATCTAGAAATGTATGACAGTTATAAATATAACGCGAATGAATTATTCTCTTCCATACTGCCCGAAAAAAAGATATGTTCAGAAGACACAAAAATAAAGTAAAAGATAAAGTAAACTGAAATGCTACACATAGATTGCCAGAAATTGTAAACACAATATATTTCAAAATATAAAATTATAAACTTTAAAATGCAACGCTGACTTAATATATATATATATATATATATTATTGCAGAATTCTTACATCAAAACAAAACAAACACAATTAACATAAAAATAAAATAATAATAAGTCATTGTATTCAGAAACTTTCTAAATAAATGTGCATTTGAAAAAATTCTAATTATATTTAAAGATTTATTTAAAAATGAATATGAGAAAATGCAAAGAATAGATATTTTAATGTAATTTATGAAATAAAAAAAAAATTCACATGAGTTCAGTTTTTAACGTACATAAATACAGATTTTAACACATATAATAAGTAAAGTAAACAAATATTCTGAAATAACACATCAAGTTACAAAAATTATTCTTCCCGCATTTAAGTAAAAGGACATTTTTATAAAAAAAAAAAAAAAAAAAAAAAGCATTTTAACAAATTACAACGACCATTTGTCAAGTGATTTTTTCAAAGACTAAAATTTAAGGCATAAAAAATCGCACGGAGTTGATCATACATTACGTACGCCATGAATTAAACATTAATAGTGTTATTACACGTAAAAATTGCAAGCGACAAAAATCGCCTGCGACTCGTCAGATTTCCTGAAACATACGTATTATCCACCTGGAACTTACGTATTATCCAAGAATTTCATTGGTTGTTCGGGAAAAGGCCTTTTCCGTCGTAGAAATCTGACGTCCATTTTTAAATGAAATTTCATTCTTAAACTTCTAAACATCCCACAATATTACTTTTTACACCGTCGTATAGAGAAAAAAAATGTACTTTTAAATGCAATTTGTTTGAAAGCTGTATCTCAATTTGTTTCTGAGTTATTATTTTTTTTTTTTTGTAGTTTTTATTACTTTTTTGTCATAGTGGCAACAGAAGTATCCATCTCTGTTGAAAGTAAAGGGAAATACAGATTACTGTATAGACCAATCAGAAAAGAAATAAAATGAGGATTAAATCAATAAAAAGCTTCAGATATGTTTTTGATTTCCTACCCTGATGAGGACAATAATCATTTTTCCAAATGGTTAAACACCTTGTACAGTGCATTCTTTATTTTATATAGTTCAAGTTCTGTGATAAAAACTTGATAATTAACTTTTCTTTCATGTATATGAAAATAATAATCTTTTTCTAATTAATTTTATTATGATAGTTTTAAAAACATTAATTTTGTAGAAAAAAAAATAGTATTACAAATTCTTTTTTCTCCTCAAATTCGCTGCGAGATTTTCTTTTCTTTTTATTTATTTTTTTATTAATTAAAATAAATCAGTTGGTTAAAATTTCTGAAACACTAATTGCTAATTTCTAAATAACTGGGAAATTTCGGTTGTTTTCAAATTTAATATAAGACAAAAAAAAAAAAAAAAAAAAAAAAAAAAAAAAAAAAAAAAAAATTCAAACATTTCTTAATTTTATTAGTCGGAATTTATGCAAGGGATAATTTTCGAGAAGTCCTATTACAATCTTCACAATCAGTTTTTTTAAACATTTTAAAGTTAAAGATCAAACTGTAGTGATTAAAAAAAATAATCTAACATTTAAAAAATTTTTGTACTTTGGAAAAAATTCAATACGCGTATCTTAAACAGAATTTTTTTTAAGAAAACTTAATTTTCTATTTAAATTTTTATTCATTTTTATATGTCCCAATGTCATAAATTGTATAATAATAAATAGGTTTCGTGTAAAAAAATATTTATTGAGCAAAAATATAGTAAATTATTTAAATATATATATTTAATTGAACCCATTAATATATTAACGATCCTTTCATTTATGTATGCTAGAAAAGCCTATTATTTTTTACATGCTTTCTGCGGAAGTGCCGTAAAATAAAAAAGATCATGTTCAATTTCATGGGAGATTTCCTCAAGCAAATATTGAAATACTTAATCGTGTGTTCTCCTCGATAACACTTTTTTAGTCACGGAAAATGCTAATTATACTTAAACGATGGCCACACCCGCATTTGATGTACTAAATGTGTTAGAAAAAAGAGTAAATGTTTTAATGTTCCGGAAATTATTTTCTTTTGCTGCATATGTGATATTAAGAATCCTACCCCCGCTTATTAATTTCTTAAAGGTTGTGTTGTATTTCTGCTATTCAATTATTTTTCTATTTTACATTCTGTAAGAAGTAGTGGAATTCTATGTGAAACGCATAAATACAAAATTATGGTTTCTAAAAATATAACTTTACAAATTTTGAAATAAGAGAAATAAAATAATGCGTAGAAAAGATGCATTTTTATCTTTAATTCTTTTTTTACTAGAACTATGTAAAAGTTTCATTTTCGTAAAGTTTTAAAAGTATGCTATAGTAAAAAAAGAATTATTCTTATTATACGAAATATCATTCTTCTTTGTGACATGTCATTTTTAGAGGAATCTAGCATAAATAAAATACTTTCACAGTATATAGTCGTACCTAAAAATTTTCTTCCGATTTTATGCAGAAAAGTACCCCATTTTTATTACCTTTTTTCCGGAAAAAACAACGTTGCCTTCCAAAAGTTTAAAATTTTTATGACTGTTTTGAAATTCTGTCTGAGTCATACAGGATGTATAAAATACACTAGTGTGGAACTTAAAAATCTATCTATAATTTTTCGAAATGTAAAAAATTCCTAAAATAGTCGTGTAACGAATGTAAAATAATGAAGAAAGATTGTTATCTCACTATTGGAGTATCAAACGTAGCATTTTCTTTATATGCAATTGTTTTAATTAATATCTGATAGGATTACTTTCTCTAACCAAATTTTCCGAAATTTTAATAAGCTATCCTTTGTTTCATTACATTTTTAAAAATTTGCAGCAAAGTGTCAAGTTATTTGACAGGTTTTATGGAAAACACTAACCGTACTTTACATAACCTTACAGTACATAACCGTAATTTAACTTTATTCTAACCTTAATATGCGCAATAATTTGGTCAGAATACAGTGAAATTACGGTTATGTAACCGTTTTTTATAGAAACAAATGAAGGACTGGATAGTTTGCTGCCAATTTTTAACCGTGGATTAATTTATATACAGTAATGTATGGTTTATAGTTTTATCTTCTGTGACTGTTGCTTTATGACTTTCCTTCATATATTTCTTCATAGCTCAGAAAATTTTACTTCCCAATTTTTTGTAGGTACATTCACCTTAACTTTGTTAAACATCTGTAGCAAATTGTCCAGTCTTTCGACCGTTTTTAAAAATTACGGTTACTTGTCCGTAATATAAAGCTTATCTGACCATTTTATTGAACAAATTATGGCCACAATAGAGATAAACTAGTAAATCTGCAGATCAGGAGCCTCAACGTCAGCTCTGCAAGTCATTGTTTTTAGACACACTTTGGTAATAGTCAATTTCCTGCAAACCGCAATTTAAAGTTTTCAAATTATGTAATTATTTATAAGAATAAAAAATACGAAGTTTTCAGACATTAGAAGCATTAAATTAAAAACGTTGTTATGGAAGGATATATTGAAATTTTCATGAGCTGCTAATTCTGGTATTTTTTTAAATAATAAAGTAGATTTCTTCAGGGGGCTAACCCCTGTGGTCTTATTAATTTACATATGCAACATTTTATTGATTGCGCTAATGGTTATCTCAAATCGTAGATTTCTTTTCACACTTCCGAGCCTTATTTTTCAATACTGGTGGACAGAAAATGATTTACATTGACGCAATTATATTAAACGTTTAGGTTTTATGAATGAACATGTAATTTCCCTTAAACATAAAATAATTTCCATTCATATTATCTGAAATGAGGCGGCATTAAGAAGTAACACTCCTCAAAAAATATTTTTTCAGGCAATGTAGTTAATGCTTGGTTTTTAAGAGTGGAAATATTTATTTCCCGATACAATGACGTAATTTTCGACAGCGATAATTTTACGGTGTATAATTTTGATATTTATTATATATTTGCTTTTCAAAAGTTTTTTTTTTTTCCTCATTGGAACTTTCGATTAAAAATTAACATTTCTGTTAGCTGTGTGTAGACGATAAACCATGAGATATTAGTAACATTTTTTTAATAAGAAGAATTAATATCATAACACAAGCCCCTTTTATTTCAACCTCAAAACGTATTCGTTTTATTTTTGATATATGAGATCAAATTCACCTTCTTTTCGTGTTTTCGCTTTATTCCTAATATGAAGGCGTATTCATGTCTATTTTTTATTTCATTTTCCTCTTGCGCATGAAAATCTTTCAAATAAAAATTAACTGTTTAGGATAAATTTTTATTCCGGGATCGACTTTTCTTGGCAACAGTTTAAAAAAAAAAAATGATTGTTAAATTTCATAGCAAAATGTCGATTTATTCCTTATGAAAATAATGAACTTTTTAATTTAAAAGAAAAATATTTGAACAAAATAAATAGAACATAGTCTTTCTGTATTTCTTGGATAAATTTCATCTATATCTAAAGACACAAAGGCATTAATTCGTCCCTTTTGACTTTGATTTGACTTCAAGAAATTACACATACTTTCACATTTACGATAGTTTTAGGTGTAGTTCATTGCTAGGTAACAGTTAAAAGAAAATAAAAACAATGAAATATGTGCTTAAAAAGTAAATTTATATATAAAAAAAATATTTTATATTACTGGAACACATATATAAAATCCCCCATAAGTTATACACCGAATTTAATAACTCTGACAAATGTATACACAAAATTTCAAACTAATATGAATAATGTATGGTTCTAATTAGGAAATTTCATCATCCTTAATTTACAATTTAAATCCTTCAATCATATGAGCCATTTCCTTTCAACAAATAACAAGTTGGAAATTGCTCGTCAAAGGTGGCAAATGAGGTGCGTTCGTACTATAACTAGTTTTATAATTATTTTTTACACCCCATATTGTACTGAATGCATGATTTTTTGCACTTCATAAAGTGCATAGTCTGTAGCATCATTAAAATGCACTTGCAATAACTTTTTTCCCATTCCCCGTAATGTAACGGAACACTTTTGACTGTCCCTGTAATTAAACTATACATGCGATTTTCCTAAAATTGGAAATGGCTCGACAAAATTTTGCAACAATTATATATTTAAAATTTCAGACCATTCGGAAGGCTGTAACATCATTAAAATGAAACTTGCAATAATTTTTCCCATTGGCCGTAGTGTAAAGAAAAACTTTTGACTGTCCCTGTAATTAAACTATACATCCGATTTTCATAAAATTTGAAATGGCTCGACAAAATTTTGCAACAATCATATATTTCAAATTTGAGACCAATCGGTTGGGTAGTTTTTGCTCTGTTATATGCGGACAGACAGACAGACAGACGGACGGACGGACGGAGGGACGGACTGAACGACGACTATAGGTGCTACGTATTTATATAACTACGAACGCACCTAAAAATGGAAAAATCATCTGAATTGCTATAGGAAAGCATTAAGTCGCAAAATAAAATGTTCTACATATTCCGAACGAATGAACCAAATTTAACCAAAACTATACAGCTAAAACCGGGGATTTCCCCAACATGCATCCTTAATTTTAAGCTAATCGGATGCTTTTTACGGCAGTTATCGCGGAACAGACAGACAGACAGGCAAACGGAAACCAAAACTTTTCGTGTCTTCACACTGTTAAAAATTTTGCAGCATTCTGGCAGTTCATTCGACCGTTTTTTTCAAAAACGGTTTCATAACCATAATTTAACTATATTCTGACCATAAAATGGCCAATAATTTGGTCAGAATAGTGTTAAAATTACAGTTGTGTAACCGTTTTCGAAAAAAAAAATGGTCAAATGACCTGTCAGGATGCTGCAAATTTTTAAAAGTGCACAGTAAGCCTTCACTGACGTTTCGGCAATTACGGTTATGTAAACGCTTTATAAAGAAACAGTCGAATAACTGGACAGTTAGTTACAATTTTTTTACAGTGTAAGAAGACAACAGCTTTGAAAGTTTTAGAGGTTGTTTCCGTTAAAGTACTTTGACACACTTGTACAAAATTTAAACAACTTTTCTTCAACAAAGTGTGTATAGAATATAGCTCGACAGAAAATCAGGCTTGAAGGTTATATGCAGCGCACTGTTAAAATGTTGCAACAAACTGCCCAGTTATTTGACTGTTTTTATAGAAAACGGTTACATAACCTTAATTTAATTTTATTCTGACCATAATATGGAGATTAATGCGGTCAGAATAGAGTTTAATTACGTTTATTTAACTATTTCCTATAAAAACGGTAAAATGACTGTACAGTTTGCTGAAAATTGTTAACAATGTATCTACGGTAAGTAGAAACATGCACTATTAAAAATTTTCCAGCATTCTGGCAGGTCATTCGACCGTTTTTTGACAAAACGGTTTCATAACCATTATTTAACTGTATTCTGACCATAAAATGGCCAATAATATGGTCATAATAGTAACAACCGTAATTGGACACATTCTGACCATATTATTGGCCATTTTATGGTCATAATATAGTTAAATTACGGTTATGAAACCGTTTTTTCAAAAAAAAACGGTCGAATGTCTGAACAGAATGCTGCAAATGTTTAACAGTATAGCTTAGGATATGGACATTATGAAATTAATCAAAACTGCAATAAACAAGAAAATATTGATTCACATCAACATTTTAGTTTTGCTTTTTTAAAGAAAATACATAAATTTTAATTTGTATGTGCTTTTCTTTCCCCTTAGCACAGGATAATAGTCACATAACTTAACAGTATAGAATAGTTTTTTTTTAATATTCAGACAAATAGTTTATAATTAAAATGAACAAATATCTGAACAAAATTTACATTCTTTAAATAACAAAATGTAAGCAGCATTTCAAATAAGTCGGAAATTCTGAAATTTGTGTAAAAAAATAAACATGCATAATCTTAATAAACTATATAATAATAAAGCATTTAACAGACATTTTCACCTTTGTTGTAAATGTGATAACACCAAACAAAAGTGGTAGAAGTTTGCATTATATGCGCCAGCAGTATGCATTTGACGGCCCACATTTCGGACTGAGATTATGAGTTCATACGATATCATCGATTGCTTGAGCAACATGTTTTTCCATAGCTTTTCGTGACGTTACCACATTTCACACAAAACAAGGTACATATCGTTGCTTTTTCATCGCAATATTTTTATTCTTCTCGAAATTAAGACCGTCGATCAGAGTTTAGCTAGGATCAAACACCCTGCATTTATGACTAAATAAGTGGTTTGCGACCCCATGATCTTTGGCAATTTTTCATCTTCTTGATGCCTATTATCACCCATCTGAATGTGTCGGTCGAATTATGGGATACCCTGTATAACTCCCGTCACAAATTGCGGAATGTTGATCTCTGTTTCATTATCATAAAACTTCATACAAACAAACGGCATGGAGATTTTATAATTGAAGGGCTTGTAACGTAGAAAAGTACATTTAAAAAATGACACATGCAAATACAAAGAATGAAGATATATTTTTTACACAATATTTAATTTCTGAAATAGTTTAATACATTATTTAGTTTATTATAATAAAGTAAGTAAATGTACTCACTCCAAAGTTAATACTGTCGGAAATAAAAATTTATTTATACTTCCATATTTTCCGACAATAAGCCATCGAATTTCTAAAATCTTATTAAATTTGGCTTCAAGGTAGTCCTCCTTTTAACAAAATTCAATTCACAAATCTGAAACATCCAATTGAGAGTTTTTCACATTGAAGTATTTACAAGAAATCTTGCGAATGCAATAAAATGTACATTAGTCAAACGAAACGACCCTTTAAGGTCCGTTTACTCCTGTTAAAAATGGTGACATCAAACGTTCCGCTATTGCTAATCACTGCTGGTACAACGATCATAATTTTAAATTTTCCGAAGCCTCAATAATACAGAAATGCTCTTAAATTTGCGATCTTGATTTTGGGAATCCTATCACACATGGAAAAATTCAAACAGCTTAGTAAACGATTTTTCCAGCACGTCCAATTTTTCAAAGATATGGTTGCAATTTCTTTAATTCATCCTGTTCCCATCCCCACCCCCATTTTTTTCTCCTCTTTGTTTGAACTCTCCCGGAACACCTGGGCAATTTTGATTGGTCTCCCTGTGTGCGCGTGAGACCAACTCCGTGGTTGTTTGTAAACGGTGAGTTTCATTTTGCCGTTGACGGTCAAAATGTGATGTACCTCTCTCTGGCTCTCTCTCCCCCACTCTTTTCTTCCACAGTTTTAATTTAATTTAGCTTTAATTTTTAAGATCTGATGATGAAGTCTTAGAGGCTTCGAAATAGCTATATGCGTTTTAAACTTACTTATATTTGTGCTTTGTAAAGTTGGTTCTCTCTTTTTAATAAAACAGCGTGAAGATTTTATTACTGAAAGGCTTGCATCATTGAAAAGTGCATTTAAAAAAGGACAAAGGCAAATATAAAGGATGAGGATATATTTTTTTACAGAATATTCAATTTTTGAAATAGTTCAATGACCAATAAAGGCTCCAATTCCAACATTTTGAAACGACAAGACATTTTGAAACCAAGACATTTTGAAACGATCTGATTTTTGTCACGCGATAACACGCGTGTTTATGAACCGATTAGGATATGGCAAGGCATTTGCATAGTACATAGCAATCTCTCGGCCGAGTTCGTTTGCTAACTTCATCTGCCATCTTGTTTCATAATGGCGGCCGTTTAAAAATTAAACAAAAATAATTAAAATGAGGTACAAAAAAATTAGAAATTGAAAAAGATTTTTTTCTTATGTGTTTCAGCTTGTTACAAAGATTCCGGATCATTTTTTGTTTTGCCTTTATCTAAAAAAAAAAGGCCGAGATATAACAGTTTGAATTTCGAATGTGTGCGACATTTTGAAAAATCTGACTTTTTGCCTGCAACAGCACTCGTATATATCAACCGATTTAGATATGAGTGAGCATGTGTACAGGAATTACTAAGGTCTCGACCAAGTTCTTTGGTGAGCTTTGTTGCACCCATTATGTTATTTTAAAATGGCGGGCTATCACCGATAATTCGGGTTAATATAATTATTAATATAATTCGGGATATTACCGAATTTGGCGTCAAAATATAAATCACTTTAATAAAACCAGCTTTGATAACGCTGACTAATTTCGCGAAATTCTCATTCATATTCAATATTGACAAAAATTAGTATTTAATTTTCTATAATCGGGTTCCACTAATTAGAGCTCCGTGTGTTTGAATAATATAAACTGGCTTTTAAAAAATAAGGAATATGAAAGCTACCTCTTCCTCCCGGCACTGGCCGGAAGGACTTTTTTTCAGTATTTCTCTTTTGTCTGCAATAGTGGGAATAATCTGATTGCCACTATTTTGAAGAAATTTCATAAAGTCTTTTAAAATTAAATTATAAAAATGGAAATATTTTTAAAAATAACTGATGCGGGCGCATCTGCAAATGGAAAAATTTCAATTAAAAAATAAGTAGGAAAATCGGTTCTCTAGAAAACTCAGTAATGACAAAGTAACAGCCTTGTGTTTTAAATATATAAATGGCACGGTTCGAATCGGAATGGTTATCTACACTTTCCTACCCTTGGATTTTATACAAGTAGATGATCAAAATGAAGATGTTTTTTATCAAACTTTTGTTTCAACGAAAATTTTGAATACTTGTTGCATTAAAATATGTCAAACTAACAACATTTTTTGAGTAAATGAAACTGTTTCCAATTCTATGTCCCATTAAAATTGAAGTTTGTGTATAATGCAAGAATAGACTTGATTGCATTTAACAAATGCGCACCCTGTGGAAATATTTTAGCGAAAAAAAAAAAAAAATCTAGGTTTTATAAAAGATGCAATCAATCCATTTCCAATTCTTCCAATAATATTTCTGTTCACTTGCATCTTTATTCCTTTGTGGTATATCATTAGAAAAGCACTTTCAATCATAAAATGTAATCTAGTTAATGTAAATCTCTTTTTATATTAAGCTGAAGGAGATCACTCATTATCTTCTTATCAATATCGCGATCATGTAAGACAATTATTGTACTCAAATGCTCACCACGCCCGATAACAACTTATTGAACAACGTTAGGAAAGTGCCGGTTAAATCATTGTTTCTTTGGCATAATTCCCATCAGTTAGTTTACCAATGCTTAGTCAGAATGTAATTTGGTTTTCCCTTTCTAGAAAAGATAGTTCCTTATATCTGTGAATTATATCTATCGAAAGTTTCATATTCCTTATATCTGTGCCGTGATATAGAACATTTTTTATTCGTAGAAAGTAATATTATTATTTGTCAGTAAATATGAAGATTCTTTGTGTTATTACATAACTACGAACTTCTTATTTGTTACCAATATAATGAAAAAAAAAAAAAAAAACTACAAACTTATTTAATCGCAGTGTTTGCCAATTAAATAAAGCAAAATTTAATATTAAATTTTATTGGTCAAGAAAGCGTAAATGCTGTTTGCGATGCGCTGGCAATGCAATTAAATAGCACCATTAAAAATGAGATTAATAAAATATTATCTGTTGAATGGGTAATTTTGTGTTATATGCGAACAGATGGACAGACAGACGACGGACGACAAGACGACGACAATAGTTGCTACGTATTTATATAATTACGAACGCACCTAAAAAAGACAAAAGTTCAATAATATACGAAAATACAGTATAACTACGAACGAAAATATAAAATAAACTCTTTCGGGTAAGTGAGTATGATTCCGAAGTATGAGTTACGAGTATGATTCCGAAAAGCCTTCTTTATCCTTAGAAATATCAGAAACCAATATAGTATTTATTACATATTATATATTACCAATATATTTAAATTTAAGCATTTAAAAAAATTTCCTCTTTCTTCCACTATTTTATGGTATATTAATCAGTTTTCTGCAACCGGTATATCGAATTTTAGGGAACTATTAATTCTAAATTAAATCTTAGTTGAATTTTTACACATACAAGAGCAACTAAATAATATTAAATTTAATATTAATATTGTGCTGTTAATTTGACTATTTTGCTGTAAAAGATAATTGTTGAGCATATAAGCGTTTACTTGACAATGCCCGGGAACAGGGCAAGTTTACGCATTAAGTGGGGCACATTTATGCATATTATAAGTGATACCAAGGAGTAAGTGAAATAAATATTTAATCAAATTGAAATGTTTTATTTATAACTTAAAAACGCTGTTTAAAAAAAAAGGAGAGAGAATTAAAGAACATTTTATGGGCTAAACTGAAAACATAGGGCTTATTGATAATTAAAAACAGAAACTATTTAGTTATCTTCATCATCACTGTTAATAATTTTTTTAAACAAAAAATAAAGTATTTCCTTTTGCACACTTGTCATCGGACCACCTTTGCATCTAAGACATTGAACCCAGTCTTGACCTTTTTTGGTTTTGTATGATTTCAAACAATAAATACATACACACTTTTCATCTTCGTCGTCAGATTTATTCCCTATTTTCTTTATTCCAGGGTGTACAAACTTTCTTCTTTTGCAGTTTTTGGTTTCAAACTTCTTTGTTTGCTGTCTTCTCATTCTGTTTCCATAGAAACTAGTAAATTTTTACGTAAGTTCTTCTTTTTGAAGGTGCGTAAACGTTCCCCGATATCAATGCATAAACGTGCCCCGCCGCCCTGTTTGTATTTATTTTTAACGCGCAACGAAAAATAATTTACATTTCTGTTCATACAAAGACAGTTCTCAAAAAAGGATACAATTCTGCTAATGTCCATATATTTGTTTATTCTTAACTAAGTATTATTAGTTCGCAACAAATTTCAATAAGTTCAACACATAATTTACTCACCTTGACAGGAAACAGATTATTCCTTCCTCATGCAAGACCGAAGCTCAACTGACGCTCAAAAATCTATGAGAATACACACTTGGGAGCAGCATCAATCTGTCATGACTGGTGGCGCGCCAGTTATAACTCGTTTCGGGAAAAGTGCACTACGGAAACGTGCCCCGGTCTACCCTACAATAAATTAGACATACAGCTTTCTGAAACACGTCAAAACATTAGAATGAAATTTAGCTTGTTTTAAAATATTAGAATATTTTATTTTACGTAACAGTATTACCTTATGAGTATGAAGTAAATGGTAGTTAATATTTTGTAGCATCCTCTTTAGCTTTCACAACAGCGTACAATCGATCTTGCATACTATATACAAGGTGTTTACAAAAATTTCTATCAATATTATCCCAAATAGACTTTATGCGTGCCACTAACTCAGTTTTACTTGAAGGAGGATTTTTTATATTATTTCTTACATTATACACCATAAGTTTTCGATGGGATTAAGGTCTGGTGAGTATGGTGGCCAAGGGCGTAACTTAATGTTGCTTGGCGGAGGCAATTCTTAGTTGACGCCGAGGTATGCGGTGACGCTAAATCTTGCTGAAAGATGAATCATCTTCAAATAAGTTTTCTGATGATGGAAAAATGTAATATTCCAAAATTTCTTGATATATCTGAGGGTTAATCTTTTCGAAGACGATACATAACTTTTCAGGTCCTTCTGCATTCATGCAACCACAAAACATGGCCCTAGCAGCAAATTTTACGAAACGTTTGAGGCATTCTTTATCAAATGCTTCTTACTTCATTCTCCAAACCCGAATACCTTGATTACCATATGAAACACAAAACATACTTTCATCACAAAATAATATATTTTTTTCAATCTTCTTCGCTCCATAAACGTCTTGATTTAAATCAAATCAAACTTATACGCTTTTGTTTTGCAATCATGAGAGGTTTTGTTTTCGATACACAAGATCAAAACTTAAAATTATGGAGACGTCTTAATATTGTCGTTGTAGAAACTTCAACTCCTTCTTCTTTCCATTTTCGGTGCAAGAATCGCACACTTTTGAAATGGTTTTTCTTAACTATACGCTTCAGTTTCTTGTCATCTCTAGCAGATGTTTTTAGTTTCCGGCCGCCATTTCGGCGATTAATTTGAAACTTTCCATTTTTTGACTATTGTGTTACTATTTTACTAACGCTTGATGGCAAATAGTGTAAATAATTCGCTATATAACATTGATTTTTACCGTGCCGAAACAAATGAACAATGCGAAGTTTAATAGATTCAGGAATCTCACTCACATGATCCATTTTAAGACTAAAAAGCAAACAAACTGCAAAAAGAATACTGATTTTAAATAAAATCGTCTGAATTTAATCAATGATGCCACCAGTTATGAATTGATAATTAAAAGAGAATTAATGTGAAATATTCTAATATTTTGAACCACTTGAATAAATATTCTAATATTTTGACTTTTCAAAATAACTTTTTTTCCAATTAATCTTTTCAAAAATGATATAAATTTTAAGACAATAAATAAGTTTAATCACCAATAAGTTCGTAATAAAAATATCAAATTACCAAACGATATTTTGAATTTGTTAAAGAAAAGTAATTATTCTAATATTTTGAATATGAGCTGTAGTACGATTTCAAAAAACTGATAAATGCACTCTGAAAACTATTCTTAAACGTTTCCGAAAATCAGTTGCTGCAAAAGAAACTTTGTTTTTTAAATTCTTCATTAAATCTTGAAAATATATTGCTTTTTGTGACGTCTAATGATACGAACGCTTTTCGGAATCGTGTGTAACCCTTTAGATGTTATTGTATAACTTCGTTCATAGTTATATTATACTTTCCTGAACTAAGAGACGTGTGTTTGTTTCATTTTACAGAGTTGTATTTTTGCTATTAATATGTATTTTAGTAATATTAAGAAATTAATGTATTTTTTCTGACACGTTTTGGTCTTTGTTTACTTTGTATTCGTGGGCAGCCCCTCTACATGGTCCTGACTCGGCCGCTTAACTGCAGAAAATGACTGGGAGACTGGAAATGTATGCAGCAGCGTTTCCGATCCACAGGGCATATAGATCAGTTTTATGTGACGTCAAAAATCGACCATTGGAGGGCAAAAAACCGTTGAACGGCAGTTGTGATTGGAAGCTGGGAGGATTATGCGCGCGGCTAGAGGTCAACCGGGCAATTGTGATTGGCCGATAAAACGTTCATCAGTTTATTGCAACTTCCTTATACATGGTCGAATCATATCCTTCTCGACAGCGGTCAAGGAGAATGGATCGCAAGTGCTCCAAGATCCTGCCATTACCCCGGTGATTGAGACAAGGTGACATGGCAAGTTACGAGGCGGCGTTCCACAAGCCGATCCCATTGCCGACCACGGTCAATTACTGACCCTGGGAATAGGCTAGCTAATGGCATAGGACCATGGCTACCGATTTTCTGGAGCAAAGACCGTGCAAGAACTGTATCTGTACCACAAGGCTCATTGACGCCATAATGTATCTACGGTAAGTAGAAACATGCACTATTAAAAATTTTCCAGCATTCTGGCAGGTCATTCGACCATTTTTTGACAAAACGGTTTCATAACCATTATTTAACTCTATTCTGACCATAAAATGGCCAATAATATGGTCATAATGGTAACAACCGTAATTTGACACATTCTGACCATATTATTGGCCATTTTATGGTCATAATATAGTTAAATTACGGTTATGAAACCGTTTTTTCAAAAAAACGGTCGAATGTCTGAACAGAATGCTGCAAATGTTTAACAGTATAGCTTAGGATATGGACATTATGAAATTAATCAAAACTGCAATAAACAAGAAAATATTGATTCACATCAACATTTCAGTTTTGCTTTTTTAAAGAAAATACATAAATTTTAATTTGTATGTGCTTTTCTTTCCCCTTAGCACAAGATAATAGTCACATAACTTAACAGTATAGAATAGTTTTTTTTTTAATATTCAGACAAATAGTTTATAATTAAAATGAACAAATATCTGAACAAAATTTACATTCTTTAAATAACAAAATGTAAGCAGCATTTCAAATAAGTCGGAAATTCTGAAATTTGTGTAAAAAAATAAGCATGCATAATCTTAATAAACTATATAATAATAAAGCATTTAACAGACATTTTCACCTTTGTTGTAAATGTGATAACACCAAACAAAAGTGGTAGAAGTTTGCATTATATGCGCCAGCAGTATGCATTTGACGGCCCACATTTCGGACTGAGATTATGAGTTCATACGATATCATCGATTGCTTGAGCAACATGTTTTTCCATAGCTTTTCGTGACGTTACCACATTTCACACAAAACAAGGTACATATCGTTGCTTTTTCATCGCAATATTTTTATTCTTCTCGAAATTAAGACCGTCGATCAGAGTTTAGCTAGGATCAAACACCCTGCATTTATGACTAAATAAGTGGTTTGCGACCCCATGATCTTTGGCAATTTTTCATCTTCTTGATGCCTATTATCACCCATCTGAATGTGTCGGTCGAATTATGGGATACCCTGTATAACTCCCGTCACAAATTGCGGAATGTTGATCTCTGTTTCATTATCATAAAACTTCATACAAACAAACGGCATGGAGATTTTATAATTGAAGGGCTTGTAACGTAGAAAAGTACATTTAAAAAATGACACATGCAAATACAAAGAATGAAGATATATTTTTTACACAATATTTAATTTCTGAAATAGTTTAATACATTATTTAGTTTATTATAATAAAGTAAGTAAATGTACTCACTCCAAAGTTAATACTGTCGGAAATAAAAATTTATTTATACTTCCATATTTTCCGACAATAAGCCATCGAATTTCTAAAATCTTATTAAATTTGGCTTCAAGGTAGTCCTCCTTTTAACAAAATTCAATTCACAAATCTGAAACATCCAATTGAGAGTTTTTCACATTGAAGTATTTACAAGAAATCTTGCGAATGCAATAAAATGTACATTAGTCAAACGAAACGACCCTTTAAGGTCCGTTTACTCCTGTTAAAAATGGTGACATCAAACGTTCCGCTATTGCTAATCACTGCTGGTACAACGATCATAATTTTAAATTTTCCGAAGCCTCAATAATACAGAAATGCTCTTAAATTTGCGATCTTGATTTTGGGAATCCTATCACACATGGAAAAATTCAAACAGCTTAGTAAACGATTTTTCCAGCACGTCCAATTTTTCAAAGATATGGTTGCAATTTCTTTAATTCATCCTGTTCCCATCCCCACCCCCATTTTTTTCTCCTCTTTGTTTGAACTCTCCCGGAACACCTGGGCAATTTTGATTGGTCTCCCTGTGTGCGCGTGAGACCAACTCCGTGGTTGTTTGTAAACGGTGAGTTTCATTTTGCCGTTGACGGTCAAAATGTGATGTACCTCTCTCTGGCTCTCTCTCCCCCACTCTTTTCTTCCACAGTTTTAATTTAATTTAGCTTTAATTTTTAAGATCTGATGATGAAGTCTTAGAGGCTTCGAAATAGCTATATGCGTTTTAAACTTACTTATATTTGTGCTTTGTAAAGTTGGTTCTCTCTTTTTAATAAAACAGCGTGAAGATTTTATTACTGAAAGGCTTGCATCATTGAAAAGTGCATTTAAAAAAGGACAAAGGCAAATATAAAGGATGAGGATATATTTTTTTACAGAATATTCAATTTTTGAAATAGTTCAATGACCAATAAAGGCTCCAATTCCAACATTTTGAAACGACAAGACATTTTGAAACCAAGACATTTTGAAACGATCTGATTTTTGTCACGCGATAACACGCGTGTTTATGAACCGATTAGGATATGGCAAGGCATTTGCATAGTACATAGCAATCTCTCGGCCGAGTTCGTTTGCTAACTTCATCTGCCATCTTGTTTCATAATGGCGGCCGTTTAAAAATTAAACAAAAATAATTAAAATGAGGTACAAAAAAATTAGAAATTGAAAAAGATTTTTTTTCTTATGTGTTTCAGCTTGTTACAAAGATTCCGGATCATTTTTTGTTTTGCCTTTATCTAAAAAAAAAAGGCCGAGATATAACAGTTTGAATTTCGAATGTGTGCGACATTTTGAAAAATCTGACTTTTTGCCTGCAACAGCACTCGTATATATCAACCGATTTAGATATGAGTGAGCATGTGCACAGGAATTACTAAGGTCTCGACCAAGTTCTTTGGTGAGCTTTGTTGCACCCATTATGTTATTTTAAAATGGCGGGCTATCACCGATAATTCGGGTTAATATAATTATTAATATAATTCGGGATATTACCGAATTTGGCGTCAAAATATAAATCACTTTAATAAAACCAGCTTTGATAACGCTGACTAATTTCGCGAAATTCTCATTCATATTCAATATTGACAAAAATTAGTATTTAATTTTCTATAATCGGGTTCCACTAATTAGAGCTCCGTGTGTTTGAATAATATAAACTGGCTTTTAAAAAATAAGGAATATGAAAGCTACCTCTTCCTCCCGGCACTGGCCGGAAGGACTTTTTTTCAGTATTTCTCTTTTGTCTGCAATAGTGGGAATAATCTGATTGCCACTATTTTGAAGAAATTTCATAAAGTCTTTTAAAATTAAATTATAAAAATGGAAATATTTTTAAAAATAACTGATGCGGGCGCATCTGCAAATGGAAAAATTTCAATTAAAAAATAAGTAGGAAAATCGGTTCTCTAGAAAACTCAGTAATGACAAAGTAACAGCCTTGTGTTTTAAATATATAAATGGCACGGTTCGAATCGGAATGGTTATCTACACTTTCCTACCCTTGGATTTTATACAAGTAGATGATCAAAATGAAGATGTTTTTTATCAAACTTTTGTTTCAACGAAAATTTTGAATACTTGTTGCATTAAAATATGTCAAACTAACAACATTTTTTGAGTAAATGAAACTGTTTCCAATTCTATGTCCCATTAAAATTGAAGTTTGTGTATAATGCAAGAATAGACTTGATTGCATTTAACAAATGCGCACCCTGTGGAAATATTTTAGCGAAAAAAAAAAAAATCTAGGTTTTATAAAAGATGCAATCAATCCATTTCCAATTCTTCCAATAATATTTCTGTTCACTTGCATCTTTATTCCTTTGTGGTATATCATTAGAAAAGCACTTTCAATCATAAAATGTAATCTAGTTAATGTAAATCTCTTTTTATATTAAGCTGAAGGAGATCACTCATTATCTTCTTATCAATATCGCGATCATGTAAGACAATTATTGTACTCAAATGCTCACCACGCCCGATAACAACTTATTGAACAACGTTAGGAAAGTGCCGGTTAAATCATTGTTTCTTTGGCATAATTCCCATCAGTTAGTTTACCAATGCTTAGTCAGAATGTAATTTGGTTTTCCCTTTCTAGAAAAGATAGTTCCTTATATCTGTGAATTATATCTATCGAAAGTTTCATATTCCTTATATCTGTGCCGTGATATAGAACATTTTTTATTCGTAGAAAGTAATATTATTATTTGTCAGTAAATATGAAGATTCTTTGTGTTATTACATAACTACGAACTTCTTATTTGTTACCAATATAATGAAAAAAAAAAAACTACAAACTTATTTAATCGCAGTGTTTGCCAATTAAATAAAGCAAAATTTAATATTAAATTTTATTGGTCAAGAAAGCGTAAATGCTGTTTGCGATGCGCTGGCAATGCATTTAAATAGCACCATTAAAAATGAGATTAATAAAATATTATCTGTTGAATGGGTAATTTTGTGTTATATGCGAACAGATGGACAGACAGACGACGGACGACAAGACGACGACAATAGTTGCTACGTATTTATATAATTACGAACGCACCTAAAAAAGACAAAAGTGCAATAATATACGAAAATACAGTATAACTACGAACGAAAATATAAAATAAACTCTTTCGGGTAAGTGAGTATGATTCCGAAGTATGAGTTACGAGTATGATTCCGAAAAGCCTTCTTTATCCTTAGAAATATCAGAAACCAATATAGTATTTATTACATATTATATATTACCAATATATTTAAATTTAAGCATTTAAAAAAATTTCCTCTTTCTTCCACTATTTTATGGTATATTAATCAGTTTTCTGCAACCGGTATATCGAATTTTAGGGAACTATTAATTCTAAATTAAATCTTAGTTGAATTTTTACACATACAAGAGCAACTAAATAATATTAAATTTAATATTAATATTGTGCTGTTAATTTGACTATTTTGCTGTAAAAGATAATTGTTGAGCATATAAGCGTTTACTTGACAATGCTAAAAACATATACAGCTCATATTCAAAATATTAGAATTGACAAAAAGTAATAAGAAAAAATTTATTTTTCATTTATTTATTTTTGGTACTAAGTAAATGCAATTAAGTTTCTTATAAATTAAATCTGGAATGTTTAGAGAAGATCTTAACATTTACAAAATGTAAAATATAGTAGGGTAGACCGGTGCATATTTACACGGATTTTTTTCAATGAATTTTCTAATTTGTATGTTTCAACTTAGGAAATTTTAGACATTGTGGTTTTATAAAGCAGTTAATAGAATCAAAATTTGTGCATTCAGTTGTTGCCCTATTTGTGTTTTTAACCGTAAAAAATTTTTTTTAGGTCCAAGTCCTCTGCGTAAACTTGCCCCGGGAACAGGGCAAGTTTACGCATTAAGTGGGGCACATTTATGCATATTATAAGTGATACCAAGGAGTAAGTGAAATAAATATTTAATCAAATTGAAATGTTTTATTTATAACTTAAAAACGCTGTTTAAAAAAAAAGGAGAGAGAATTAAAGAACATTTTATGGGCTAAACTGAAAACATAGGGCTTATTGATAATTAAAAACAGAAACTATTTAGTTATCTTCATCATCACTGTTAATAATTTTTTTAAACAAAAAATAAAGTATTTCCTTTTGCACACTTGTCATCGGACCACCTTTGCATCTAAGACATTGAACCCAGTCTTGACCTTTTTTGGTTTTGTATGATTTCAAACAATAAATACATACACACTTTTCATCTTCGTCGTCAGATTTATTCCCTATTTTCTTTATTCCAGGGTGTACAAATTTTCTTCTTTTGCAGTTTTTGGTTTCAAACTTCTTTGTTTGCTGTCTTCTCATTCTGTTTCCATAGAAACTAGTAAATTTTTACGTAAGTTCTTCTTTTTGAAGGTGCGTAAACGTTCCCCGATATCAATGCATAAACGTGCCCCGCCGCCCTGTTTGTATTTATTTTTAACGCGCAACGAAAAATAATTTACATTTCTGTTCATACAAAGACAGTTCTCAAAAAAGGATACAATTCTGCTAATGTCCATATATTTGTTTATTCTTAACTAAGTATTATTAGTTCGCAACAAATTTCAATAAGTTCAACACATAATTTACTCACCTTGACAGGAAACAGATTATTCCTTCCTCATGCAAGACCGAAGCTCAACTGACGCTCAAAAATCTATGAGAATACACACTTGGGAGCAGCATCAATCTGTCATGACTGGTGGCGCGCCAGTTATAACTCGTTTCGGGAAAAGTGCACTACGGAAACGTGCCCCGGTCTACCCTACAATAAATTAGACATACAGCTTTCTGAAACACGTCAAAACATTAGAATGAAATTTAGCTTGTTTTAAAATATTAGAATATTTTATTTTACGTAACAGTATTACCTTATGAGTATGAAGTAAATGGTAGTTAATATTTTGTAGCATCCTCTTTAGCTTTCACAACAGCGTACAATCGATCTTGCATACTATATACAAGGTGTTTACAAAAATTTCTATCAATATTATCCCAAATAGACTTTATGCGTGCCACTAACTCAGTTTTACTTGAAGGAGGATTTTTTATATTATTTCTTACATTATACACCATAAGTTTTCGATGGGATTAAGGTCTGGTGAGTATGGTGGCCAAGGGCGTAACTTAATGTTGCTTGGCGGAGGCAATTCTTAGTTGACGCCGAGGTATGCGGTGACGCTAAATCTTGCTGAAAGATGAATCATCTTCAAATAAGTTTTCTGATGATGGAAAAATGTAATATTCCAAAATTTCTTGATATATCTGAGGGTTAATCTTTTCGAAGACGATACATAACTTTCCAGGTCCTTCTGCATTCATGCAACCACAAAACATGGCCCTAGCAGCAAATTTTACGAAACGTTTGAGGCATTCTTTATCAAATGCTTCTTACTTCATTCTCCAAACCCGAATACCTTGATTACCATATGAAACACAAAACATACTTTCATCACAAAATAATATATTTTTTTCAATCTTCTTCGCTCCATAAACGTCTTGATTTAAATCAAATCAAACTTATACGCTTTTGTTTTGCAATCATGAGAGGTTTTGTTTTCGATACACAAGATCAAAACTTAAAATTATGGAGACGTCTTAATATTGTCGATGTAGAAACTTCAACTCCTTCTTCTTTCCATTTTCGGTGCAAGAATCGCACACTTTTGAAATGGTTTTTCTTAACTATACGCTTCAGTTTCTTGTCATCTCTAGCAGATGTTTTTAGTTTCCGGCCGCCATTTCGGCGATTAATTTGAAACTTTCCATTTTTTTACTATTGTGTTACTATTTTACTAACGCTTGATGGCAAATAGTGTAAATAATTCGCTATATAACATTGATTTTTACCGTGCCGAAACAAATGAACAATGCGAAGTTTAATAGATTCAGGAATCTCACTCACATGATCCATTTTAAGACTAAAAAGCAAACAAACTGCAAAAAGAATACTGATTTTAAATAAAATCGTCTGAATTTAATCAATGATGCCACCAGTTATGAATTGATAATTAAAAGAGAATTAATGTGAAATATTCTAATATTTTGAACCACTTGAATAAATATTCTAATATTTTGACTTTTCAAAATAACTTTTTTTCCAATTAATCTTTTCAAAAATGATATAAATTTTAAGACAATAAATAAGTTTAATCACCAATAAGTTCGTAATAAAAATATCAAATTACCAAACGATATTTTGAATTTGTTAAAGAAAAGTAATTATTCTAATATTTTGAATATGAGCTGTAGTACGATTTCAAAAAACTGATAAATGCACTCTGAAAACTATTCTTAAACGTTTCCGAAAATCAGTTGCTGCAAAAGAAACTTTGTTTTTTAAATTCTTCATTAAATCTTGAAAATATATTGCTTTTTGTGACGTCTAATGATACGGACGCTTTTCGGAATCGTGTGTAACCCTTTAGATGTTATTGTATAACTTCGTTCATAGTTATATTATACTTTCCTGAACTAAGAGACGTGTGTTTGTTTCATTTTACAGAGTTGTATTTTTGCTATTAATATGTATTTTAGTAATATTAAGATATTAATGTATTTTTTCTGACACGTTTTGGTCTTTGTTTACTTTGTATTCGTGGGCAGCCCCTCTACATGGTCCTGACTCGGCCGCTTAACTGCAGAAAATGACTGGGAGACTGGAAATGTATGCAGCAGCGTTTCCGATCCACAGGGCATATAGATCAGTTTTATGTGACGTCAAAAATCGACCATTGGAGGGCAAAAAACCGTTGAACGGCAGTTGTGATTGGAAGCTGGGAGGATTATGCGCGCGGCTAGAGGTCAACCGGGCAATTGTGATTGGCCGATAAAACGTTCATCAGTTTATTGCAACTTCCTTATACATGGTCGAATCATATCCTTCTCGACAGCGGTCAAGGAGAATGGATCGCAAGTGCTCCAAGATCCTGCCATTACCCCGGTGATTGAGACAAGGTGACATGGCAAGTTACGAGGCGGCGTTCCACAAGTCGATCCCATTGCCGACCACGGTCAATTACTGACCCTGGGAATAGGCTAGCTAATGGCATAGGACCATGGCTACCGATTTTCTGGAGCAAAGACCGTGTAAGAACTGTATCTGTACCACAAGGCTCATTGACTCCATAATGTCGACCGCGGCGTGGAAGGAGGCTTGACGAAACCTTCGATTTTGACGGTCGGTGGAAGTTATAGACAGCAGCGAGGCACAGCAATGTTCTCGAAACTAACCTTCCTTTTTTTAACCCCTAACGGAGCTTTCCATGACCCTCTGGGATGCTACTGGCCCCTACGGTTTCGCGGTAGCGAACCACGTGGCTGCGAGGTACTGTGTAGCACAGATTAGAGAAAACATGCGTAGGTTTCCTGATTTTGAAGGTTCCAATACTTGTAAGAAGGGAATTTCTTCCGTACTTGCGGAAGGACAAAAAAAGTGTTCGATAATTCTCGGAATGACCGATTGAACAGAAAAAAATGGCATGAAAACAAAATGTTGTACTTCCCAAAAATAAAGTCGACGGACCAGTTACACAGGCAACAGGACCGAGCTGAGACCGGTTCCGGAGTCTTTCTTATCTCAGCTTCTCAGTAATTGGGCAGATATTCCGAGGCCGGGGCCAAGATTCTCCGACCCTGTAGCCTCAATCCTAAGCGATGCATTGTCTATTCTCTCAGAGAAAGATCTTTCGTATCACTTTAGGGCTGACGAGCTGCCCGAATCTCCACATTCTTATCATTATTGATGAAAAATTCCATTCCTCATAATTGGATTCGTTCTTCTTAGTTCTGATAAATTAATACTCCTAAGGCGAACCTTTTGGTCCTGCGTTCGGTCCTGCGCAAATTTACTAGAAAGGGGTCATTTATTTTTTAAGATTATCATACAAATCTCTCGTTTAAAATGAAAATTTGAACACCTTTTTAAATAAAATTAGATGGAATCTTTGCAGCTAATATTTCTCTAGTAGACTTATTTCAACCTTCTCAATAGAGAATATTCAAGAGGAATTTACTAGAAGTTTGTTTGTTCTAAAATGTATTAAAATTAAAAGTTAAATAAATTTCTTTATATTCCTTTTTTACAATATATGTAGAAATACCTTATCTAAGTGAAACATAATAAATATTTTTTACCCAAATAAAATATACAATGTACTGAAAATGTCACTAAAAATGAAAAAATTTAGTAGTTAAAAAATATTGTCTTTCAAAATAAATTTCCAATAGATATTTTTGTTCAGTTAACGTTAAAAAAAATTTTTTTTGCGCCATATTTTTCTCATTTTATGGCATATTTTTTAAAATCTTTGTATAGCATAATTAATAAATTGAAAAATAGTAAATCGTTCTTACTGAAGCAAAATATGAAATGATTAAAAAGTATATTTAATTATTCTGGAAATATATGGTTTAATCTAATAATACGTCAAATATTCATTAATTTACATTTTTACAGTGCAAAAATCTATCTGTTTTACAAAATATATTTGCAGAAGTATCTTAAAATATCAGATATCCTCTTCTATCTCATGGACATTATCCTCCTGCAAATATTGAAATAATTAATGGTGTGTTTTCCTTGTATAACACACTTTCAGTCACGGAAAATGATCATAACACTTAAACGAAATACCACACCCGAGAAAAATGTATCAAAGGCGTCATAAAAAGAAAGTTAATTCTATATTATTTTGGCAATTACTTCCTTTGGAGACACGTGCAATTTATTTAAAAAAAAAATTCCTCTATTTTAATGGTTGATTATTAATTTTTTCAGCTATTTTCCATCTATGATGCTTCGATACTTTTGTTCTATAGCTTCTTACTTTCTTCTGTCTTCAATAGAAGAAAGCATTGTACTGGAATTTTTTTTTTTTACTTCCGGTTTTCGACGGATTTACTGTTCTGACGGATCTGTCTGTCCGTGTGTCTGTCGCCATTGTACCATCAAAAAGTGTATGAAGTTATGCATAGAATTGAATCAAATTTTTAAAAAACGTTTTTGGCTATAGCAAGCAGGTCTTCCCTTAATTTGGAAAAAAAAAATCGGCCGGTAGGGGCGCTGTAATAGCGATTTTTGTGGCATTTGGAATATTGTACCATCAAAAAACGTATGAAGTTATGCATAGAATTCAACCAATTTTTTTTAAACTTATAAGAGGCACTATAATAGCAATTTTAGTGTAATTTTCTTAATTTTTCGTAGTTTATTGTACACCCGTTCCTCGTGAATTAGCCGGCTATTCGCGAACAGCTGATATACAACAGAATAACGAAAAACTATTGATTTTAATAAATGTCACGGTCAAGATTAACTCGTTTTTACTCAGATTAATTGACTGATGCAGAAATTTAAGATAAAAGTCAAAGTTGATATAGTATTGAACAAATAAAAATGAAATATTGACATTTGTAACAGCATTTAATAGTAACAATTAATTGAATCAAACATGAAATATATAAATATAAAATTTTGGTTACATTATATATTATTCAAAATTTTGGAATAAGTCGAAATTGAAAAATTTTTAAAAATACATTTTTTCGGTAACTTCTTTTTATCGACACTGTGAAAAAGTTTTATTTCTCAGAAGTATTAAAGTAAGTTACAAAAAAAAAGAGAATTATTCAGGTCCCACAAAATCTCATTCTTCTTTGCGAAATGTCATGCTTTGGACCCAAACATAAATAACATATTTTTACAATATAGCGTCGTCTCTGATCATTTTCTCCCGATTTAATGCAGAAAGAATAAAATATTTTTATTGTAACTTGTTTTCAGTGAAAGTATGATACCCACTTAAAGTTTGGTTTTTAGAGAGTTTTGAAATTTTTTTCAGTCTTACGGAAGTATAAAATATAGTAGTAGTGTAGAACTCGAAAGAATATATCGAATACATCGAACTGAAGATATATTAATGTATAAAATAGAATGTGACGAATACAAAATACTATGTTCTGCGATGTTTAGAAGTTAAAAAATAATAAGGGCAAATTTTAAAAAATGTGAAGAAAAGACATATTTTCCATTACTTTCTTTTTGTGATACAATGTAAAAGAATTATTTCTCAAACTTATTAAAGTATGTTATAAAAAATAAAAATAAAAAGAATTGTCCGGATCTCTAAAAAATCTCATTTTTCTTAGCGAAATATCATGTTAAAGGAAACAACATAAATAAAATATTTCTACAATATAGTGTGGTTTCTGAACCCTTTTTTCCGATTTTATGCAGAAAGAATACAATACTTTTATTGTATTTTCATTTCAGAGAAACAACGATATCCACTTAAAGTTTGGTTTTTGTAGAGTTTTGAAAATGTTTTTATCATGCAGAAGTTAAAAAAAAAATAATAGTAGTGTAGAGCTGAAAATATATAGGATATATCCAAATAATTATATATTAATGTATAAAATATAATTTAAAGGATATATATTAATACCTTGAGTAAACAAGTATAGCTTTTCTTTGAGTTTAGAAGTAAATAATGTTATTGTGTTTCCTGTGATCAAACTACCTGCTATTATTAATGGTATGTATATCAATGTTTCCGTTAGATTCATTATTAATTAATTCAGAATGGTTTAATGTTTATTCATGTATTTTCTACTGTATACGAGATCTGTAAATGCTACCTATCCGACCCCGCGCGTATGTTCAAGGGGGATTAGGGTCCCATTCTCGCTAGGTAACTTAATTTCTTTTGTGCCAAGGGTCGGATACTTATCAGACAGGCCACGCATGAATCATTTTGCTTTACGATTTTGCTTCATTACGTCTGAGTTACATGTTTATGGGTAAGTTACATGTTCATGTGTAAGTTACGTGTTAATGGGTAAGTTACCTATTCATAGTGTAAGTTCATGGGTAAGAAAAAAAATACAAAATTTTTACATCCCAAAATTTTTAGCACAGTGTACTTTTAAGATGTCGAAATCGTTAAAAGATTTAAAGGTATTTATTTAAAAAAAAATTTGATTGAGTTGTGCAAAACGTTAATATAATATGTAAAAGATGTTTTCTTTATATTTTTAAAAAAATAAAATAACTAGAGTTAATTTTTAACTTTTGGGAGTCGTATGTAAATGCATTTTTTTTCATTGAACGCAAAACAATTCTCACATAATTAAACCGTACAGTATAATTTTCTTTCAAAATTTTGACGAGCAGTTTTTGATTAAAACGAATTAATGTCGAAACAAAAATCGATAATTCGATACAAAATTCGATTCTTTCGATAATAAAAAGAAGTAAATATTTAAAGACGTCAGGAATTCCAAAACTTTTTAAAAAGATAAGCAATCATAATTTTATGAATATTAACTGAAAGATTAGAATTTATGTTCATTTTGTGTACATTTATTTATTTTACAGTTCAAATTTATGAACAATTCCATCTATACATTATTAAAATAATAAGCGCTATCTACAAAGTAACAGATTTCCATAAAATGTGTACGTGAATGAACGCATTCGAATTGTATTTATAATGTTTTCATAAATGCTTTTAAATCACATCTTTTGCTTTAAGGCAAACTTTTGAATTCGGTTTTTATAAAATATAACAAAATTACTAAATTTCTTGAGTTACTAAAACAGTTTTTGATTTTTTTCACGAGTTAATAGTGTAATGTATCGATAATTTAAGAACCGATTAGGTTGCATTCAACTACAGTGCAACTTATGGAAATATTTTGGTAAAAAACTAATTTTTCTACAGTTCTTTAAAATTCCAAGTTTTTCAAAAAATATTTTTCGGATTCTCACAACATATTCTCTGTTTACATTAATGGTTTATCATATATCATTAGAAAATAACATTTATTCATTAAATATAAACTAGTTATTGTAACTATTTTTTATATTAAGCTGCTGGAGAACAATCATTATCTTTTTATCAATATCGAGATCATGTAAGACAGCTATTGTACTCAAATGCTCACCACACCCAATAACAATGAATGATAGGCGTTGAAAGATGTGTCTATTGGAACATAGTATTTTTGGCATAATTCCCATTCTTAAGCTTACTAATGCTTTGTCAGAATGTAATTTAGATTTTACAATCTAGAAATGATAGCTATTTCATACATGGTATAGAAAGCGCTTCTATGCGTAGAAAGAGATGATATTTGTCAGTAAATACGAGGCATAACTATAGAAATGTATTTGTAAAATCCTCATAAATTAATACAAATGTTCTATTTTCGCTTCTTTCTAACACATGTCTACTCACGTGCAATACAAAATTATATCATTGAAAAGTACCTTAATTCACAACATTTAATCTCGTCAATGTAAATTGTGTTTCTGTTTAGCTCGGGAAGATTGCTCATTACCTTCTCGTCAATATCGGGAACGTGATATACAGGGCCATTGTACTCAAATTATTACCATGCCCGTATCTATGTGTAATATGCATTTAGTGGGGGTGTTGGTTTGATCATTATATAGTTGGGATGTTTTCCATCCTTTTGTTTGCTAATGGTGAGAAAAAATATAATTTGTTATATTTTTTCGATTTGGAAATCATGAGTTTCTCTATGTTCCACGTTAAAATGCCTGCAGGTTAGACAAAAATAATTAATTTTGACATTGTATGAATAGAGCTACTTCTTCAATTCACTAAATCGTTAAAACTATTACAGATGATAATATATCTACCGATTTTGCTATAAAATTATTTTTTTCATTCCAGAATATGACATATTGAGAATATGTTTCAAAGACTAGTTTTAAAATTTTGCAGAGTTCCAGAATGATTTTAAGTCTTCTTTTCCCACTATAGAAGGTTTTATTTCGGGCCAAAATATCAGTGAAAGAAGAAGAGTTCCCTTTCTACTTATAATAAAATCTGGGAGCAGAAAACTGTCGAAACCATACCGGTGCGAACAATTCTGGTCTGTAAATAGACCGTAGCTAACCTCCATGTTAGGCTCAATGAAAAATATATCCTAGCATATGACGGCTAAATGATAATTTGTTCTACTTGAAATCATGTCTGTTCAGCATATTTTCACATAAGTCATGCGTATCATATCCATTTATAATGTATTAACTTCTAAATTAAAATTAAGCTATTATAAACATAGAAATCAGATCTAAACAAACGGTACAGTTGCCATTCAGATTCAAATTTCAGCAAATCTACAAACAAATGGATGACTCTTTGAAGGCTTCTTTAAAAAAAATACAGGTTAACGCCGATGCTAGTCTTAAAATATTTGTAATAGTATATTAAAACCTTTAAATATTTTAACTTTGTTTAAAACCTTCAAAAACTATCCAATTAAGATCTAAATTTAAGGATCAAATAATCAACAACAAACAACAAGTTCCAAATTAAAAAGAACGAATAACTATCACCATCTGGTAGAGAAAAGACATAACTTTCGCTCTAAAAATGTCCGTGCAAGCACATTGCATTACACATATTTTTAATTTATTCAGAATCATTATTCTTTTGTACAATTTCAGATTACCTGTAACATTTGTTTTCTGTCTTACATGACAAATTTAAAATTATCCGAATTTGAATATCTAAAACTTTCAAATGCATTTACAATAACGAATTACTATTTCATGGCACTGTAGCATTATTTAAAGGGAAATTAACCCTTTATGTACTGAATTATGATTTCATGGAAATTTCATCTTTTAAAATATTTTTCGTGATTTTTTTAAACAAAATTAGAAGATTTACATAATCATTTAATAAATTTTAGAAGGATTTTAGAAGGATAGAAGGATTTAGAAGGATTTATTAAATTTGAATTTATAGGGATTTTGTGCAATATTTATAACTCCAGTCAAATCTTTTATTTTAAGTATTTTTCTTAGTATTTTGTAGAAATTAGGAAATCGGAATTAGGAATTAGCGAATCTACAAATATAATGTTCTTAGAATAGAAATATAAAAATATTTCTGAGTTGAAAAATCCCTCTCCCCACCCCACCTCCATCGCCAAGAAAATTGAAGATATGCAAAGGCCAAAGAAATCATCCTTTAAAAAATATTTTTGTTTTGTGTAACCCATAATGCTTTTGGAACAAGATAAAGTAATGCATCTATAACACTAATCGATGTATTGAATTAATTTTATAACAAGTTATTTTAATGGTACTTATACACTATGACGCAAAAGTTTAGACAATGAAGAAATTCTTACATACTTTGAAAAATATTTATTCAATTTTCAAATCACTGCTTGAAATTAATGTGCTGTACATATAAACAATATTTATAACAAAGAAAGGTGGAATTGTGCATATTGCAATAAATTAAATGGTAACAAAAATAAACTGCTGTCTCAAAAGTTTAGACACAAATTAAATAAAATCGAAATAAACAATTTTTAAAACCTGGTTGCGTATCCATGCTTATGTATTACGTCATATACACGAGATTGCATGGAAGAAACTAAATCTTGCATAGTTTGTGGATCGATATCGTACCATGCATTCTCAATAGATGTCTTAAGTTCCTTTTCAGAAGAGTATTGTCTAGCGTTGCTATAAACTTTGCGACACATGATGCTCCAAAGGTTTTCTATAGGGTTAAGATCTGGGCTACATGCTGGCCAGTCGAGAACTCTTATATTATGGGAATTAAACCAAGATTTTGAATGTTTTGCAGTGTGAATTGAAGCATTGTCTTGCTGAAATTCCCACTGAGGACCCCCTATAGCTCAGCAAATGGCAGTAGGTTTTCTTCTAATGTCTGTGTATAATGCTGTGAAGTTTGACGACCACTGGTGAAGGTCAGAGATACTTGTCCATTATAGCAAAAGGCTGCCCAAACCATCACCGAACCCCCTCCTTGTCTGCGACTAAAAAAACGTCGAGGTTCCTTCCGCAAGTCATGCCAATACGATAAACAACCATCTGGACCATCCAGATTCCACTTTTTTTCATCGCTAAATATGACTGACTGCCATTTCTCTCCATATGACATATGCTTTCGAGCCCACATAAGTCTTTGTAACTTATGATATGGTTTCAGAGCTGGTTTCTTCTGCATTTTGCTATAAACGATTGTTCCTTTTTCCAAAATTCGTCTACGAATCGTATCCTTTGATACAGAGAGTCCCGATGAGTTTTGAACTCCACGTACGCTCATTTGTTGAGTACTCGCTAGTCTTTGTATCAGGCGATCCTCTCGTACATTTGTCACACGTGGCCTCCCAGACCGACATTTTGCTTTATATTCGGAACCACTCGATAAAACTCGATAAATAGATTTTTTTGACCTATTAATAATAGCAGAAATTTCAGAAGCGCTCTTCCCTTCACCTTTCAACTGCCAAATCCTTGAAACCTCATTCACTTGAATTTCTTTAGCTCTCGGCATGTCGACTATGAAGCACAATCGTTTGCAGAACTTAAGTACTCCAAATTTGTGACATCATCGATTCTAAATTTGCATATGCCAGCGAATATTCAAAGAAATTTAGAATAGTGTCTAAACTTTTGCGACAAGCACATTTGAATTTTTATGAAAAAAATTAGTATTATAGCAAATAAAACGACTGTCTTTTGTACATAGCATTTTAAATCAGTTTTTGAATATATTTACAGGTTTTTGTAATTCTGACGTCATAATTCTACATTTTAAAGCTGAATGACGTCATTGTCTAAACTTTTGCGTCATAGTGTAAGTACCGTCAGTAGATAAAGGGTTAAAGGGACAATTTTTTCTGTACCGAAGGCTGCGAGCAGCGCCTCTGTAGGCCGTGTTAATTCCCAATACATTAAGAGCTTATGTTTCTTGCTAATTCTTTTGGCGTCAACTTTCTGTTGTAATCGTACTTTTTTTTTTACAATGCATTTCATCAGATTTGAAGACATTGCGAGTAAAATGAATATTTCTTATCGATACAACATATTTTAATTATCTTGCACATAAAATTATGAATTTTAACATAGTTTGTAACGAAAAAAAAGTGCCGCTAAAAAAGAAATTTTTAATGTAGGGGGAACCTAAATAAGCATTTCCGTCATAGAATGTGTAGCTGGGAAATGGCGCGTTTAAGCGCGGGTGACTAAATTGTAATTTACATAACTTCTTTGTTCTAATCCTAAAAAATCAAAGGATAATACTTTTTGATTAACAAAATGCATGAAGCATCTTTTTTTTCTTTTTTAAGTCAGAAAAATATTTTTTAAACTATTGTTTTGAAGATTTATCATTTACTTTCCGTCATTTTTCCGCATAGAATGTCTAGCTGAAAATGGCGCATTTAAGCGCTGGTAGCTAAATTGTAGTTTACATAATTTCTTTGCTCTAATCATAACAAATCAAAGGATAATACTTTTTGATTAACAAAATGTATGAGGCATCTTTTTTTTTTAAGTCAGAAAAATATTTTTTTTAACTATTGTTTTGAAGATTTATCATTCACTTTCCTTCATCTTTGACAGGGATTATATACTAGTTTTCAATATTATTTGAGGTTTACGGCGATATTTCGCTTTTATCCACAGGTTTATATATTTTTAATCTAACATTTAAAACTATTCTGACATCAAAAATGCCTTGAGCTATATTGCATTTCTACATTTTTTTATACTTTATATTTGCTAACTATTTAAAGTAGATAATACAATTTATTAAATTAGTTGTTCCTAAACAAAGATTTGAGTGAATTTTTTAGAATACATTCCGAAATGCAGAAATTACAAGCATAATTGAAATTTTGGAAGTGAGATATTTATTAAAACATAATCCTCTGCAAACAAAGTTAGATAAATGAAAAGTGTTATAAAAACTCTGTTTGATAAGTTTAGCCCTAATTTTTGGTAAATCGAAAGCATACAACTAGAATTTTTTTAGAAATACTTTTGGATCAAATACAACAAAAAATAAAGTGTTTAATGTAATGCAATTATAAAAACATGTATAATGATCACTTATAAACAGATTAAGTAAAATAATGCTATAAAATTGATAAAATATCTTTATTAAGATTGACGATTGTTTCGTCGCACCAACGGCGACATTTTCAAAATCCTTCACGATAGAAAATATTTTCACATAATTTAAAAAACAATAAACATAGTAAACAATGTCACGAGACATGATGCATAAAGGAAAATATATATAATATATATATATTTATATAGGTATAACAAGTAGAAAACTTAAAACCAGAATCAAAGAACATATAGCAGACATAAAATACAACAGAAGAACCACAGCTTTGGCCAGATTATGCAGCGAAGAACCTTTACGGATCGATTTTTAAAATATCAAGTTAATTTATACATCAAGATTGTATTTACCATCCATAATCCGACAATCAATAGAGATATTTTTACGCAACAAGAATATTTGCAATGATTCAGCGTCCCTAGATTTACCTAAAATTTGGAAAGAGATGTTATGTAATTTTAGTAACAACAGTAAAAATTATTTCACGCTCGCAAATAGCCAAGATAACTTTATTTTTATTTTATGTTTTGCAATGTTTTCATTATGCATGTTGTCTCGTGACATTATTTACCGTGTTTTTGTTTTGTTAAATTATATGAAAATTAATCCACGCTCACAAATAACTAATTTAATTTTAATTTAATTTTATGTTTGCAATGTTTTCCTTTTTGCATCATGTCTCGTGACATTGTTTATTATGTTTATTGTTTTTTAAATTATGTGGAAATATTTTCTTTCGTGAATGATTTTGAAAATGTCGCCGTTGGTGCGACGAACCGATCGTCAATATTAATAAAGAAATTTTATCACATTTATAGCATTATTTTACTTAATCTGTAATGCATTTAATTTGTAGCTAAAATGTATAGGAAAGAGACAGATAATTAAATGTGAGAAAAGGAAAAAAGGCCACATTTAATCTGCAATATAAACATAGTTTCAGATAGTCTCAAAATGTTCTTGTGATAAAACCAGCTTCTCAGATTAAAGTATTCGACAACCTCCTGTTTAACAGAGCTTTAAAAATTGTTAGCAAGAATTTTCAAATTTCTAAGAGAAAAAAAAATATAAAAACGAATTTATAAGATTTGAAAATTATAAAAGTTGTAGAATGATCTTATGGTCTCACAATAAAATGAGCATGTCATTTTAAACGAGAATTTCCGTAAATTGAAGAAGGTGAACCATTAAGACAGTTAGCATCAAAACTGACTTAATATTTGCTAAAAAAGAAAAAAAATACATTTACAAGGCAAATAAATACCTTTATTTATTCATTATTATTTATTTATTTATTTGCCTTGTAAATGTATTTTTATCACTTTTATCAAATAATAAGTTAGTTTTAATGTTTCAAGTGATTTTCATACACAGTTTTATAGAAAATTGGCATGTTTTGAATTTGGTTGCCTTTACTTATTTATTGAATTAGATACAAAAAATCCTTCAAAGTGAAGTAGTTTTTGCCTTTGTAAAGGTTTCCTAAAAAGTAAATAAATAAACGTATTTTTGCTGAAATTTTCTTCCGTATTTCATAAATTCACAACCTAACTAGTATGTTGTGGCCATCACAAAACTTTCTTCTATCTCATACATGTCAATACTTCAAAATTCACTATCTCAGTGCCAAATTAAATAGCAATCTGTGTTCATCATGAGAATTCTAAAAATATGAAATTCCGTGCATTAGTTCTCGAGGTATGACTGTCACTGAAATCGTGTAAATCCAGCAAAATGCAGCATAGCAGCGCCACCTATTGGGTTATTTACACCAGAATCAAATTATCACCAACGTATGTCAACGTCTAACTGAATATGAAGTTTGAGGAAAATTCGTGCATTAGTTCTTGAGATAGAGGTATTGCGCAAATCATGACAAATGCAGCATAGAAGCGCCACCTGTTGAGCGATTTGCACCAACACATAATCAGCAGCAATATTAATCAAGTTATAGTTAAATCTGAAGTTTGATGAAAATTCGTGAAAATTAGTTCTTGAGATAGAGCTATTGAGGAAATAGTTCAAAATTCAGCACAGCAGCGCCACTTATTGGGCGATATAAACCAACACATAGTCAGCATCATTCCATATAAAGGACTAACAAAATCCGAAGTTTGATGAAAATATGTGCATTAGTTCTTGAGATAGAGCTACTGAAAAAATAGTGTAAATCCTGCAAAATGCAGCATAGCAGCGCCACCTGTTGGGCGATTTACACCAAAACGTAAACAGCATCCACTCATGTCAAGGACTAACGGAATCTGAAGTCTTATAAAAATCCGTGCATTAGTTTTTGAGATAGAGCTTTTGCGGAAATCCTGCAAAATGCTACATAGCAGCGCCACCTGCAGGGCGATTTACACAAAAAACTAATCAGCACCAATCTATATCAGGGACTACATGAATATAAATTTTTATTAAATTCCGTGCATTAGTTCTTGAGATAGAGCGCCCACAAAATTTGTATCACATACAGACAGACAGACTCATAGAACGACATTTTGTAAAAACATGTTTTTTAGGTTGGGTTGGGTTGATTTTTGACGGCCAATTATCTACACGAGGGATATAGGCCCGGGGGAAGAGCCCTCCGTGGGGGTCTTTCTAAGGGAACCTAATCCGTATTAACGCATGGAAGATCCACGGCTCGAAGAAAACCACGAAAACTCCGAACGATTAGGCCGACGGGCGCGATTGGGATCGAACCCAGCACCTCCCGTCTACCAGCTTCGAGAGCAGAACCTCTCGGCCACTGGTGGGGCCATGTTTTTTGAAATCTCTGACACATAAAACGTGTAAATCCGTCGAAAACTGGAATTCGAAAATTTTCATGAAACCAATACTTTCTTCTTATAAAGTTAGAAGAAAGTAAAAATAAATAGTTTCTAGATTCAATTTTAGGATAATTAAATAGTTAGTAATATAATAAAGTTTTTTTTTACAATGCTGTTTCAGTCAAAATAATATATCATTATTTGACTCGCCTAAAAGAAAGGTGCGGCTACATGTAAAATGAAATATGAAATTAATTCTATTATCAAATGTAATCTCACATTATTCTTTATTTCAAAAATAGTTTGAATGATTGTTGTTCACATAAGTCATTAAAAAATATATTTTTAAAAAGCTGCTGACTTGTAAAATCCAATAACTCAAAGAAGAAGTAAACATGAAAAGCTTAAATTTAATTGACTTAATGTCAGTGAAGGTTTACTGTGGAGACACGAAAAGTTTTGGTTTCCGTTAGTCTGTTAGTCTGTCTGACTGTTCCGCTATAACTGCCGCAAAAAAGCATCCGATTAACTTGGAATTAAGTGGGTATGTAGGTGAGGTACCCGAAATTAGCTGTATAGTTTTTCGTTATATTTGGTTCATTCGTTCGGAAAATATAGAATATTTTATTTCTCACAATGATGCTTTTCTACGGCAATTCAGACAATTTTTCCATTTTCATTTGTTGAAAGGAAATGGCTCATATGATTGAAGGATTTAAATGGTAAATTATGGATGATGAAATTTCCTAATTGGAATCATACATTATTCATATTATATTAGATGTAAATTTCCAACTGGGCGAAAAATGTCCGGACCAGGATTCGAACCCGGGACCTCCTGGCTGAAGCCGCCAGTGCTCTGCCATCTGAGCTATCCCGGACGATTCTGATCGAACCTTTTCACAGTGTAATTTCGTATCCAGCGATTTCTGGAGTTCCATTACCTGAGATTTATTCTGTTGAGCTGAACCAGGTTTCAGACCAGATGCTGTAATCATCAAGGTTAGCTGGGTGAAAATGTTCGACCAGAATCGTCCGGGATAGCTCAGATGGTAGAGCACTGGCGGCTTCAGCCAGGAGGTCGCGGGTTCGAATCCTGGTCCGGACATTTTTCGCCCAGTTGGAAATTTACATCTAATATGCTTTGTTTACCAATTAGAATAATTGTGTTAATATTAATCTAGTATTATTCATATTAGTTTGAAATTTTCTCTATACATTTGTCAGAGTTTTTAAATTCGGTGTATAACTTATGGAGGGATTTTATGTATGCGTTCTAATAATAATATTTTTTCTTTTATAAATTTACTTCTTAAGAATGTACACATTTCATTGTTTTAATTTTCTTTTAACTGTTGCCTAGCAACGGAATTACACCTATAAATATCGTAGATGAGAAGGTATGTGTAATTGTTTGAAGTCAAATGAACGTCAAAAAGGGATGAATTAATCCCCTTTTGTCTTTACAAAATATAGATGGATTTTATCCCAGAAATAAAGGCAGGCTATGTTCTATTTATTTTGTTCAAATATATTTATTACAAATTAAAAAGTTCATTATTTTCATAAGGAATAAATTGACATTTTTCAATCAAATACATAAATATACAAAGACATAAATATATGTCTCCATATTAGAAATAAAGCGAAAATACGAAAAGAAGATGAATTTAACCTCATATATCAAAAACAAAACGAATATGCTTTGAGGTTGAAATAAAAGAACCTTGTGTTATGATATTAATTCTTAATTTAAAAAAAAATACCAATATCTCACGGTTTATCGTCTGCACACGAATAACAGAAAAGTTTAATTTTTAATCGAAAATTTCAATAAGAAAAAGACTTTTGAAAAGCAAATAGATAGCAAATGTCAAAATTATGCACCGAAAAATTATCTCTGTCGAAAATGACGTCATTGTATCGGGAAATAAATATTTTCATTCTTAAAAGCCAAAACATTAACTAGATTGCCTGAATAAATATATTTCTACAAGTGTTACTTCCTAAAGCAGCCTCATTTCGGAAAATATGAATGAAAATTATTTTATTTTTAAAAGGAAATTACTTTTTCGTTAATAAAACATAAATTTTTAATATAATTGCGTCAATGTAAATTATCTTCTGTTCACCGATATTAAAAAATAAGGCTCGGAAGTGTAAAAATCAATTTAAGATTTACGCTAACAACTAGCACAATGAGAAAAATGTAACATATGGAAATTTAATGAGGCCACGGGGGTTCAGGGGGGCTCCGCCCCCGTGAAGAAATCTACTTTTTTATCTAAAAAAAAAAAACGGTCAAGTGCGAGCATTACTCGCGCACAGAGGGTTCCGTAGAATAAATATATGAATTTGTAATTGTATTATAAAAAGAAAAAAAAAAGTTGCTAAAAGAATACTAAGACTTTGTAAAAAACTATACAACGTAGGGTTGGGTATAACTGTATATATTAGAAAAGTGTA
Source organism: Maratus speciosus (assembly GCA_963932465.1). Taxonomy (NCBI): domain Eukaryota; kingdom Metazoa; phylum Arthropoda; class Arachnida; order Araneae; family Salticidae; genus Maratus; species Maratus speciosus. Next base: position 103,378,184 of record OZ010795.1, on the reverse strand, counting down.
AATGGGTATACCATGAAAGTTCAAAAAGAGGCCCTAGAGCCCAAATAAATATATGAGGGTCTTGGTCTAGGGGGAAGAGTCCAAGACACAATTTTAAAATTATGCAACATGAAGGTGAGAAATTTAGGGTGTAAAAAATGCATAGTACACAAAAAGTTCAAGGGCCCCGGATCGGGCCCTACAGGAACCTAAAGTACCCCAGGATTTTAACTGGAATATAGAAACTGGAGAATAACTAAATGAAGCATGGTTCCAAAAATCATTATCGGATGAAGAGGTGAAATTTATCAATTTACGGTGCAAAAGCTTCAAGGGACCTTGTACCGGGCCCCAAGGGGGAAGGGATTTAATTGGCTTGCAGTTTGGTATAAATACACCTTTTTGTAATTTTTAATCTAATATGAGGACGCTAGAACTATGGTAAAGAAAATTGCAAGGAATTCGGATAATTTTTAAAGAAGATGCACCAAGGACCCCAAGAAGGCGATTTATATTCAAAATTGGTGGTGGTTGAAGGCTGGAATATTTTTTTTTGTCGTTAGCTGGAGAACCTAAGATGTTGTTAGAAAAAAAAAGCTAGTGAATCGGACTATTTTTAAAGGAGTTACAAGTGGGGGCACAAAAGGGCCCAACTGATAGTTGAGAACAGGGTCCTAACATGAAAACATGTTACAACGTTTTAGTGCTTAGCGTTTTAGATCTTCGATTAGTCAAGATTAAGCATAGGTATGAATTAATCATAAGAATATAATTTGAAAGAAATGGGCAAAAAATTGGGGAAATGCTTAAAAAAAGGGCCTAGGGTCCCAATAAAAATATGTGAGTGGTGGTCTAAGCAGAAGAGCTCAAGACTCAACTTTAAAATTACGCACTGCGAAGGTGAGAAAATTAGGGTGTGAAAAACGCATGGCATACAAAAAATTTTACGGGCCCTGGATCGGGCCCTAATTGACCCTAGTCGGGCCCATTTTCTTAACTGGAATGTAGAAACGGGAGAATAACTAAATAGAGAAAGCATTCGAAAAATGAAGATCGGATACAAAGGAAGCAATTTATTAACAATTTAGTGCACTAAAACTTTAAAAGGCCCTGTATCGGGCTCCTTGCAAGGCTTCCAGTGTCTTAACTGAAATGTAGAAATGGAGTAGAAACTGAAAGGAGAATTCACTCCCAAAACGATGAAGATTGGATAGAAAAGAGGCATGTAATTAACAATTTATTGCACTAAAACTTCAAGGGGCTCTGTACCGGGCTCCTTACATGGGTGCCAGGGTCTTAAATGAAATGTAGAAATGGGCAGAAACTGAAAGAAGAATTCACCCCAAAAACAAAGAAGATCGGATGGAAAAGAGGCATGTTATTAAAAATTTAGAGCACTAAAACTTCAAGGGGCTCTGTACCGGGCACCTTGCAAGGGTACCAGGGTCTTAACTGAAATGTAGAAATGGGGCAGAAACTGAAAGGAGAATTCACCTCCAAAACGAAGAAGATCGGATAGAAAAGAGGCATGTTATTAACAATTTAGTGCACTAAAACTTCAAGGGGCTCTGTACCGGGCTCCTTACATGGGTGCCAGGGTCTTAAATGAAATGTAGAAATGGGCAGAAACTGAAAGAAGAATTCACCCCAAAAACAAAGAAGATCGGATGGAAAAGAGGCATGTTATTAAAAATTTAGAGCACTAAAACTTCAAGGGGCCCTGTACTGGGCCCCTTGCAAGGGTGCCAGGGTCTTAACTGAAATGTAGAAATGGAGCAGAAACTAAAAGTAGAATTCAACCCAAAAACGACGAAGATCGAATAGAAAAAAGGCATGTTATTAACAATTTAGTGTATAAAAAATTAAAGGGGCCCCAGGGGCCCCGGTCCTTAAAAAAATAAAAATTTGAGCCTCAGGTGCATCAAGACCTATCTTGGGCTATTCACGTCTAAATTTTCAGACTTCTACGTGTAGTAGTTTTTGCTAACCATCGCACACACATACAGAGCGATTTGTTCTTTTATTAGTATAGATATAATTACGTAATTTGAAAACTTTAAATTGCGGTTTGCAGGGAGTTGAATATTCCCAAAATTGTGTTTAAAAATAATGACTTTCAGAGCTGACATTGAGGCTCCTGATCTGCAGATTTACTAGTAGTTCAAATTCTGAAATGTACGTTAGTTTCAGAATCAGATGAAATACACTGTTCTCTGTAAGAATTTATTTATTTCAAGTTATTGCATCATATATGGAAGAGTATCATGCAAAACAATTCTTATTATTCTATTTTTATATTGTAGTGTATTACATTTAGCGTTTGCTTGTTTATATTTATTTATTAACTAAATCATGATAAACCGTCAAAGTAAAGTGAAGTATTTTTGCACTTCTTAAGACTTCCTAAAGAAAGTGTTGAGTAGTTCTGCTTCAGTTCTTTGATAAATTCACAAAGTAGAATTACATGCTTCTCTACAAATGTTGCGGGGGAAAAATTCAATAATATGAAACGAATTTTTTTATTTCAATGTGATTTCACTGGCTGCAATTTATCGTTCTATGAATCAGTGAATCGGTGAACGGTTTCTTTTAAACTAAAAAATGTCTTATTTATTGTCAGTATACAATATTCTTTCAATATCCCGGATAAAAAAAACACAGTTTGTGGAATAGAAGAATTTTTAGTCCCCGGTATGCTATTTCTTTCTCCCACCTGTTAATATGTCGTCTCCAAAAAATAACGTTACATTACAGAAGCCAGCCGTAAAACAAAGCAGTACGATTAAATACTCTACTGCAATTTTTTAAACTTCTAAGCATAGCACATTTTAATTTTTATACCGTCGTATTGAAAAATAAATACTTTTAAATGCAATTTGTTTGAAAACTGTATCTCCTTTTATTTTTGAGATATCTATTCTTTTTTTGTAGTTTTTAGCATCATTTGTTTAATTTTGTCCACTTAAGTACTCCATTTCTGTAGACAGTAAAGGGAAAATAGATGAAAAATAGCAATTATATCTTTTTGTTGCCATTTTCTCATAAAAACTGAAAAAAAAATGTAATTAAAATTGGAAAAAGTATAAATGAATGATTTCTGATAAAATATACAGCTATTATAAACTAAATTAAATTTTAAGTATCTATATTAATATTACAAACAAATGACATCATGTAAATCGCAAGATAGCCGATTTTTTTTTTTTTTTTTTTTTTGGTCCAGTTTCTTGATTGACGATTTTTTTTTCTAGTGTATTATTCAGCGCTAGTCACGTCCTATGCATATTTGACTGTAGATGTTGTTTAAGACTGGATCGTAAATGAGGAATTCTTTAGCGGATGCGGATGACGTCATTTTATATAAAATAAAAGCGTGTGTTTGGAGTCTTAAAACTGAACTATCTATATTTATATACATACATATTTTTTTTCATCGTCGCGACACTAAATTCAGAAAAAGCAGAAATGTTGTTTTCTATTTTACTCCTTCTTTAATAAAAAACTTTAATTTAAAAGCGACTGAATAGGACATTTAAATAACTCCAAGAGAGAGCAATCGTGATAACTAATATTTAAACGTATATACAATACAGGTACGGGGATGAGAGCACTCAGACATAAATAAAGACATAATAAAGACTCTAAATTCAGAAAAAGCAGACATCCTGTTTTCTATTTTACTCCTTCTTTAATAAAAAAACTTTAAATTAAAAGCAACTGAATAGGACATTTAAATAACTCAAAAAGAGAAGAACCGTAATAACTAATATTTAAAAGTATATACAATACAGGTACAGGGATGAGAGCACTCAGACACAAAATACTGCTTGCTACCACGAAATTTGAATGGTATTTCTTTCCTTATTTAATGACACATTTTCTGAGATTTACTAAAGCAAAGAGTACTATTAAAATTTAGCGGTGAAAATTTGGGTAGGAGCGCTCTCATCTTTGTATATAGTTATGAAAATAATGTGTTATATACAAATAGATGAAATTTTATGTTCTCACTATAAAACGTTTAAATTCAACTTAGAATACCAATGCAAAGAAGTTGCTCATTGTTTTTATAATGCTATGGTGTTTAGTGTCATATTTTGCTTTTCTCTTCGGGTAAGTGTTTTTTGAATCTGATACAAAAAAAAAAAAAAAAAGAAAAAAGAAAAAAAAATGTCCAGTGCGATATCTATATGTTTTAAAATCTCTTCTTATGCTATTATAGTTTCTAATAGGGTGCCCGTACATAAGAATGGCGACATACGGGACATAAAATTTTCTTGGTAGATTTGATTTTGGACAAAAAGAATCTGCAAGCACCTTCTCTATCCTGACTCGTCTAATTGAACTCGTCCAGGCAATTATCACAAAGTTATGGATGTAGTTTTACAATAGTTTAGAGAAAACATTCTGTTTCAGCACAATCTAACAAGTGAAAATTAAATTTGAAAAATCGAAACACCCGGCTGCGTAAAAAGAAAACTAATGAATTATTTCTCATCAATGTGAAAATATTTTTTTTTTTATTACTTACCTATTTTTTTTTATTTACTTGTACTGATGACTTTTAAGTTGTGTTTCATTGTTAGTTCCTATCTATAAACACTGTTTTGATGAGGCCTATGAAGTTTAGAGTTGCAGTAAAGCTAGAGATCCTATCGACATAACTTCCAGGTTGTGTAATATTTAAACGGTCGTCTGACTGTAAAATAGTCTACGAAACATCGTCTTCATTTAGAAAGACCTATACAATGATATTCCACTCAATAGGGTGCGTAATTTTTTTTTTTTTCGTATCTACCGCCATTTTTTTATTTTACGACCTCCATTTTGAATTCATGAAAACAAAACCTAGTCTGTAACCATCAGGCTGTTAAGACGAATCGATAGAGACCTCATTCAGTAAAATGCATCCTGCTGTTGTGATGTTTCAAGGGTATAAAGAAATCCACATACCGAGATACGCGTCAAACACATAACCCTTATTGGCAGTCGGGTAAAAATACACTCTCTGCGTATGTGGCCACTCTCATATCGAGGAACCTTATTTGTTAAGGGGACAAGGGACGTTAAAATATTTTTTTTTTATTTCACCTTAAATATTTTCCAAGGGTAGATTATATGCATTTATATGCATGCGTTTATCACAAAAAAAAAAAAATATTTTTTTTTTTTTTTTTTTTTTTTTGAGAAATAAAATGGAATTTTCGAAATGCCCCCTGCGCATTCCATATCACTGAAAATCCCCAATATTTTTTTAAAAAGTTTGTTTTTTATATATAAATAAAATAGAGCATCGAATTTTATATATTTGAATTTAAAGGTTAAAAAAATGAAAACTTTTGAAATTTTTTCGAAAAAATTTCCAAATTTCCAAATTTTTCATTTTTATTTTGTAAATTTCATCTTAAATATTATTCAAGGGTACATTATATGCTTTATGGCATGCATTTATCACAATAAAATTTAAAAAAAAAAATTATTTTTGAGAAAAAAAATGGAATTTTACACGTCTTCGAAATGCCCCCTGCGCGTTCCATATCAATGAAAATCCCCAATATTTTTGATAAAAATTTGATTTATATATATAAATAAAAAAGAGCACCGAATTTTATGTATTTAAATTTAAAGGTAAAAAAAAAATAATAAAAAATTTTGAATTTTTTTCAAAAAAATTCCAAAATTTTTCTTTTTTTTTTTTTTTTTTTGTAAATTTTATCTTAAATATTACTCAAAGGTACATTATATGCATTATGGCATGCATTTATCACAAAAAAATAAAAATTAATTTATTTTTATGAAAAAAATGGAATTTTACGTGTCATCTTAGAAATCTTCGAAATGCCCCCTGCGTGTTCCATATCAATGAAAATCCCCAATATTTTTTATAAAAGTTTGATTTATATATATAAATAAAATAGAGCATCGAATTTTATATATTTGAATTTAAAAGTTTAAAAAAAAATTGAAAAATTTTGAAATTTTTGAAATTTTTTTTAAATTGTCATGTTACCGTGCAAATAGAGTAAATATGTATAAATATGTTTAATATTTCAATTTATAAACTAATTAATCAAACAGCCTGTTCTGATGTTTTTAGCATAATTGAAATACATGTAAAATATATACTTGATTTAAAATGCTCATTCATAAAAGGTAAACAAATAGGAAAAAGTGAAAAAAATATCAAATAAAATTGTCTTACTCAACATTCTAGTCTTGATATTTACGAATTCATGAAAAAAAAATGTCATATAGGATTACAGTGAAATACAGAAACTTGTAAACGTATTTTGCAGTTATATTTCTTGTTGAAAGCTTTTTCGAAAACTCACATATATTGGAGAGAGTACATATATCAAAATATACAATGCATTACGAATGAAATGTTACATTGTACTACATATAGGAAACTTTTGAGAAATGACGCGAAGAAAATATAAAATTTGGAACATATAACGTAAAGGTACTTTTACTATTTAGAGACACATTATAGCACTTCTAGCATCTTCATAATATTTAACGAGTTAAAAAATTACTTAAAATTTAAACATATAATGAATTTAAAAAAAAATATTTATATTTAAAGTACATTCCATTTAAATATATTTCAAGTATAAAATATAAAAATAAGATACAAACAATGAAAAAATGTACAGTCGTGGAAGCAAAGTAAATACCCCTATTAACTCCTCAAAAAATTATCTTAGAAGAAAGTTACTGGTACCGGACGAGTAGAAATAAAATCTAATTTTAAATGATGTGTATAATATTTGCTTAGGCGGCCATCTACACATTAAAACGAGTCCAAACTTCTTTTCTTTCAATGGCAATACCCAATTTTAATGAGATATTTCAAATTTTCGGTTCAAACTATGCCTAGACACCAAATTTCAAGGCATTTGAATGATAAATTTTTGAATTATAAACATTCAAAATGTAGTGTTTCTAATGTTAAATTACATTTTCATATTTTCATTAATATCTCCTGAAATTATACTCCGAACGTGCTATTTTTTTGTGTAGTAATAATAATAAAATACGCAAACATAAATACTTTGAATTTGCAATTTTTATAATTTTATTATATGAATATGAATTATGAAATTAATATTCGAAAAAATTATGAATTGCAACCTGCAATTTTGTTGATGGATTTAAATTTATTATTGTTTTACGGAAATCCAAAATTTCACGTTTTTCTTCCAAGTATTTTTCCAATTATGCTTTAAAAACCGCAAACTGATGGTTTAAGAGGCCGTCTATGATAGAAGTGACTAGATATTTTGAAATTTCTTATGCTATCCTGTAATCTAGCAGTCTTCGATGACTGCTTGAGTGGCGTTTAGGATGCCTTGATGCCTTTGAGAATGGGGTCCTCTCGATCAACAATCGAGTCTCGAACTTCAATTTGGATACAGCCCCTAAAATACGCTCGTTTTAAAACAATTAATTTCTCGGAAACTAACCGTACGAATTGCATAAACATTTGTTTTTCTGCTAATTGAAAGGTGTAGAGTTCATTTATGCTGCCAGAATTGTGTACTGCTATTGAAAAATCAAAGTTCTTGTTCGTTTGAATATGTAGTTGACCCACTAAGCAAATTTTATATGCATCATTTAAAAGTAGACTTTATTACCAATCGTGTAGTACCAGTAACTTTCTTCTATGATATTTTTTTGCACAGTTAGTAAGAGGTGTTTACCCTTTTTTTCCACGACTGTACAGTCGTTGAAAAAAAGTAAACACCCTCTACTAACTCTGCAACTAATTATAATAGAAGAAAGTTACTGGTACCAATGAACAGGAAATAAAGAGATAATAAATGATGTATATAAAATTTGCTTTCGCAACCATCTACAAATCCAAACCAGACCAAATAGTTTTTTTTAATGGCAACACCCAATTTTGACAATATATTTTAAATCTTCGGTTCAAACTATGCCTAGAAACGAAATTTCTAGTCATTTGAATGATAAGATTTTTAATTATAAACATTCATAATTTAGAGTTTCTAATATTAAATTACAATTTCATATTTTTATTAATATCTGCAGAAATTATAATCCTAATGTTTTTAATTTTGTGTGTGTTCATAATACTAAAAAACCCAATCATAAATATATGGAATTTGTAATTTAAAAATTAAAAAAAATTATAATATGAATTATGAATTACGAAATTAATATTCGAAAAAAATTATGAATTGCAATCTACAATTTTTTTTGATAGATTTATATTTATTACGTCCTGCATCATGCAAAATCTCAATTTCCAATTTTCCTTTCAAGTAATTTTCGAATTATCATTTAAAAAGGTTAAAATGATTGTTTAAGGATGTGCTGAAAATCTCAGGTCTATGATGTGCTGAAAAGCATAATTTGAAAAAATATATTTTACTCATTTTACTGAAATATCTGGGCTGGAAATACTTGAAATATACTAAGCGAGTGAAATGGTCATATTGATAAGAAATAATACATTAATAGAAGTGACAAAATAATTCTGTAGCACTTCAATAATCTAATACCGAACTTTAATTTTGATACAGCCCCTAAAACAGGATCATTTTAACCCTTAAATGCTGGGTGTTGCTTTTCGGCAACGTACCCAATTTAGGCTTCTAAAATATTAGAATAATTTTGAAGCTATAATGTCTAATGTTGCCAATAAAATACATTCTGAAAATATTATTAAATCGATTTTCAACATGTAGATGGCAAAACTTGTTCTGTTAAATTAATAAAGATAGATTTATTTTTTCAATTGTTGCTACATGTTCTTTTTTTTTGTTTGGAAGCTTTCGAAATACCTTATTTTGTTCTGCACACTGAAAATAGAGCCGTCTTAAATTTAGACACGTATGTGACTGAAAAAGAATTTTAGACACTTAAGTGTCTTAATCTGAAAATTAACACATTATAGATGTCTTAATTTAAGATACATAAATGTCTTACTTTGATCATGATGCAAACGAACTGAGAACAGTGTCTAAAATATCCACAAACATCTTATTTTAAGACACTTCGTTGCTTCAAACATGTCTTAATTTAAGACGTTTTGGTTCTTCCGACGCAATAACCAGCAGGGAGCACTCTCAGTTGCGCATGCGTTTTAGATGTCTTTCGTTCAAATTAGTATACGTTGTAGTTCAAACTGAAAGTTTGTTTTTATGTACGCGTGTATTTTAATTCATTTTTGTGCGGAATGTGAAGTTCTATGATTTTAATTCGTGTTCATTTAGTTTATATATAAATTGAATACATACATCTGACGTGTGTGCTTGACACCAAATGTCTCTCTTATAACCTGTCGTCGATATAAGATAGTGATAGACACGCAAGCAAACAACACTTGAAGATTACACCCGGGAACTCTACAAAGCGTGTGCAATGGACTAAGTGCTAATTTGTATTGTATCAATAATATTGTGTTATTAGCCCCTTCGGGACGGGAGCCTTTTACGAAATTTTTAATCTTTTGTCACCGTTTTTTAAAAACAGAAATTTGTGTCTTCTTGAATCGAGAAAATGCTCTGATTAGATAAGGCAAATTTTACAGTAACATTTTACTGGTGAGGAAAAACAAGGATTCTGAGTGTTTCATGCGGCACGTATACGTGTCGCTCGTCCCCAAGGGGTTAGTCATCGTCCTGTTAAAGCTGGCAAGGAAGAAAAAAGAAAAAAAGAAAGAAAGAACCTTTTCTCTGGCGGGTTATATTTTGAGGATGAAACATTTCATTCTTTAAATATGTCTAGTCGGATATATTATGGGATTTTCTTATAAAATGATGGAAGTCTTTCTCCCGCACTGTGGTTGTTTTTAAAATTCCAAATCGAGAAATTTTTCTTACCTCTTGCAAACAGCGATTGAAGTAAGTGTTATAATGTCTTTATAGTACTAAAATTAGTGTCCTTTATGATTTTATTTATTGTACTAAATAAAATCTTGCATGGAATTCAATTAGTTTTAAATCTGTTTGCAAAAAAAAAACCACTAATTCTAAAAGTATATATTTTTAAATTTATGACGTTGCCTTTTATTACAAATTATATATTCAATGGCAGTTTTTAGTTTCAATGGTTAATGCTTATCTCGCAGTAAACGACGACCACAAGAAAATAAAGGAAAAAAAAACTCTGAAAGATCACCTAGTGCTATATCTTACTTCCTGGGATAAAGCTGCAGATTCAAAAAAGATAAATAAAGTACATGAGACTCGTCTATTATGTGAAGCTGCCAGTGAAAATATACATATGTATTTGATTTGTAATCAACTCTAATATTGATTTTTTAATTATTTTTAATAAAAAAAGTAATTTAAAATTTATAATGGGAAAAATTAACAAGCTATAACTAGATTTTGCACTTAAAATAACTTTATTTATATGCACTTATACGAAAAATACAAAAATGACAGTTAGATATTACTATATGTATTTAAGATGAAAAAAGTTTGGAAACAATAAGTTATTTTTTCTTCCATGTTATTAATATAGAATATGTATTTATTTATTTTTATTGATAGTTGAATAGCTTTTGTGATTAGCCTCTGATCTACATAAAAACACGTGGCAATACATAATTTTTTTTAAAAATGTAATTATTAAATGATAAGGATTTTCATTTTTTTTTCGGGGAGAGGGTGGGATTTTGTATGAAATTTTCGTAAAGCTGATATTTTAAATCTTGCACTGATTATAATGAAAGTTTTGAACTTTTAGAGTAGTACAAAATTAAAAACGCAAATATATTTAACAAAATACCGAAGTAATTTTTTTTTTCAATGTTATTGAAGTAGAATATTTATTATTATTTTTTTATACATATTTAAATAGCTGTTGTGATTATCATCTGATATACATGTAAAATTGTCTATGTGGCGATATAATATTTTTAAAAATCTTATTTTAAATTATATGAATTTTCATTTTATTTATTTTATTTTATTTTGCGGGGGGGGGGGGGGGTTAAAATTTTCGTACATCTGATATTTTAAATCTTTTTCAACATTCAATCGAGTATAATACATATTTTTAACTTTTAGATTAGGACAAGATTATAAAAAAATATATATATTTATCCACGTACCTTAAAAGGTCTTAATAGCGGATACTTCGGGATCGCGGAATTTGTCCGATAAACGGAGATGTCTGTTTTTGTGAGGTAAAAAAAAAAAAAAAAAATACAAATATGTATATCTTGCGGATTTAAAAAGTATTCGTTAAATAGAGGTGTCCGCTATTCGGGAATGTCCAACGGATACTCCCGAATACCGGACATCTCAATTTAGATACCCATAATACAGGGTTGCATTTTTTGCAAAAAAACTTCTTGATTAAAGCATGGGCATTGCCCCGTCCCCCTACGATTGTAGTGTCCCCAAATTTGATGTGCAATATTTGTAAAGCTTATATTTTAAATCTGTTTCGAAATTGTACTGATTATAATCAATATTTTTAACTTTAAAAGTAAAATAAGATTACAAAAAAAATTAATGAAAAAAAAATCTAATATTTAGATAAATATTTTTTGTTTTTAATTTTGTTCTACTCCTGAAGTTCAAGATATTAATTATAATCAGTACAATGTCAAAGATTTAAATTATCAGTTTAACGAAAATTGCATACCAAAATTGGGAGCACCAAAAAAATCAGGCTGTATGGGCATGAAAGGGGCAGGACCACAGCCAAACATTGTTCTAGGATTCAACGTGGTCAAACATGGCTATGTACAATGCTTACAAAAAAATGGATGCGATTCAGATGTTTCAAGTGTCTGAAATTCAGACGCAAAAAGTGTCTGGAAATTGAACACTCCGTTTCAGACACTTAAGTGTTTGAATTTTAGACATTTTAACTTACAGTGCAGTGAGCGAGCAAGTAAAATTCATTTCTTATCATAGTCCCTAAAATTCTTGTGTGTTTAATATTATAGAATTTTATGGAGGAAAATTATTTTTTCAGTTAAAGACCAGTATTGCCGATTAGTAACAAACAGTTTTTTAGCCGTAAACCATACTTAAACAAAATATGATTTTTTAAAGTATTTTTCCCATGATTTATTTTTAAAATGACAGCTGAAAAACATTATTAAAATGATTTTTGAAAATTCGGGCATTTACGGGTTAAAATAATTAATTTCTTGGAAACTAATAGTACGAATTTCAGAAAAATTTGGATTTAGGCTAATAAAAGCATGTAGAATTTATTTATGGAGTCAAACTTGAGTATTGACATTGAAAAAACAAAGTTTGGGTTCCTTTTGATATGTAGATGGCCCCCTAAGCAAATTTTATATACGTTATTTAAAAGTAGACTTTATTTCCAATCGATTGGTTCCTGTAACTTTCTTTTACGATAATTTGTTGTAGATTTAGAAGGGGTATTTACTTTTTTTCCACTAACTAAACCAAATATAAGATACTTCTAATAACACAAACAATCATAATTCGCTTCAAGATAAGCAGTTTTTATGTAGGATATATAGTTACAAAAAATATGGTTACAATACACGCAGTTAAAAATACAGGTTACATCATTATAAGCTAAACCTTTCACTGACAACTAAATATTGCTGTTTTTTAGTCTTTTATATTAAATTGGAATGATTATTATAGAATTTAATATTCATTCGAAAGTGCTTAATTCCTTAATTGTAAGTAATGATTTCTTCTATATGTTTAATAACATTTTTGACATTGGAGTTTTGATATTAGAGATCCAAAAAGATGTCATATTATATTACATTGAAATACAGAAATGTGGAAACATTTCTAAGAGTCATATTTCTTTTTGAAATATTTTTGCAAAAATCTGAGACAGTGAAAAGTACATCTGTCAAAATACACGCTATATACGAAAAAAAAAAACGTTACTTTTTATGTAAAACACTTCTTCGATACCAGAAAAAGATAAAATATTGAACACCTTAGTTTTACTTCTTATAAACACATCTTATACTTTTTGTAATATTTATGATGAACATTTAACAATAAATATATGAACAAAGAAATTCCTTTAATATTATTACATAAAATTTACAGAATTCAGATTTTACAATACGTTCTCAATTACCCTTGAACGTTCAATCGCTAGTTTACAAAAATTCGAAGAAGGTACCCTTCGATAGTTTTGATAATAAATATGCACAGATGTTACTTTAAATACATTATAATACAAAACGTCACCGGTCACTTTCGATGTTAGATGTTTTCTCTTACATTTTAGGATATACATCAGGAATTCTTCTGGAACTTTATGAAAATATAGAACATGTTTCACCTAAAATATTTAACTAATGTTTAATTACGAAAACTACAGGGACCACAATTACAGGACCACCAAAAATTGACTGTAAAAAAAATCTATTATCAATCCTCCCCCCTCCCCCCCCCTCTCCTTCACAAAAAAATCATGATATGCTCTGCAGCAATAGCAGTGACTATGTGAGTCTCCAACAACATCATTGTTCATTTGTGTCAGAATAGCATGAATATACCTTATCGTGAATATATATCATCCATTTCTGACGTTTTTAGTCCGACGTGATTGTAGATTTATGGAGTTTTCAAAAATTCAAGATATTTTCACATGTTTTTTGTTTATACACTGTAAAAAAAAAAAAAAAAAATGCAGATTTGCCAGCACAAACTGCTGGCGTCCGAATTGCCAGTACATTCTGCTGTTAATTTTACGCACCTACTGTATGTTTCATGTTTATATAGTCAAGAAAACAAAGAAAGCTACAGCACATTCGACTGTGATCGAGTTTGAGCGCGAGATGAACAGTACTTTGTATCGTAAAAATGTCGCTTTTTTTCAGTGCAGCAGGATTTTCAACTACATTTAATATCAATTTTCAGGAATCTTGATAGTTAAAGCGATGTATCGGGTGGTCTATAGGTTGGTTCTTGCTTTTTTTTTTTATTATGAAAGAAGACGCCCTTTTTATGAATGAAAATCGAAATTCTTTATCGAACATGGAAGGCCTGTATCATTTATGTATAGAATACAATATCGCACATGTGGGCACCGCGGCTCCACTTGCTTGCCATAATCCGAACATCAAATTTTTCGACGACGCACGTTTCCCAGATTGAGCAGATCCATGGGCAAAATTTCAGCCCGGACGTCACGTTTGAGATCTTGGGTTGTGCGGGGGGGGGGGGGGGGGGAGCACTGGCGTACACTTTACTTTTCTGAAACTCCCAAAGAAAATAATACATTGGGGTTAAAATGCACGATCTTGGTGGCCAATTAACATCATAATTCCTTGAAATTACGCGATCTGAAATTACTTGAAATTCCTTGAAATTACTCGTTCAATAAGTTGATGGTTTGATGACAGTGTGTGCCGTTGCACCGTCTTGTCATACAAATGACTTGCATAATTACAAATGGTATACATTTGGCAGTTCATACAAGCATAACACATGACAGCCGATGCAAATAACCTGTGAGATATTCACTGTTCAAAGAAGAACCAACAGATAGAACACAATATAGTACAATAAAAATATAAATATATTGAATATTGTAACTATGAAATATGAACATTTCTATGATTTTTTAAATGTGCATGGGAAAACGATAAGCTAATTTTCATTTCAAAATTATCAGTCAACTATATAGCTGAGCTCATATAAAAAGGCCAGTTGAATATCGTCAAAAGTCAAAGAGATATAGATGATGTAATAAACTTAAATTCAGTAGATAAAAATGGGTTTTGCGCAAAATGTTTTATTTTCTTTTATTATTATTATTTTCTGTTGATACTTACTTCCCTTTTTACGAAACATAGGAATCAACAGGTTCGCACAATAACGATAATATCAATAATAATAATAATACTAATTATTATTATTTTCAAAATCAAAGCACAAAAGCTGCACTTGAACATACATTCAATAAATATACCCCTAGGTGTTTTGTTTCTATTGCACTTTATCAATTTTACTGAAATTGGAGTTAAATTTGGTTAAATAGAACTGCATAACGAACCGAAAACATATCAGGGAATTTCTTGAATTTTTAAAAGAAAACTTTATATATCCATGAATATGCGTTCCTTTCTTTCACAAAAGAACAAAAATATCGTAAAGGATTTCATTGTTTGTTCCGCAATTGCGTTCGCGATTAAATCTTCGCTGGAAAATATAGGTTAAGCACGTTTTTTTTTCATTCCTAAAGTTTCAGGACAATTTGTTATGTATTATAGAAGATATTGGACAAAAATCTAAAATCTAAAGTGTTCGATGGCTTTTTACCGTGTAGTATATTACAATGAGATACTTGAAAAATTGGGCTGTTAGCGAGGAATTCATCATGTGTTTAGCGATTTAATATTTGTACTAAATTTTGGCAATGTGTTGCAAAATTTCTCATACGTAGCGTCAAATTGCAGACAAAGCGAAAAACTATTAACCTTTGAGTTAAATATATAATTAAAATCGTGTTTCTCAGTAAAGATAATTTCAGGTAATTAAAATATCATTACTTTGTTTTCCTTTTTATTAATAATTTTATTTATAAACTCTTTAAAGTTTACTTAATTATACTTTGTATGATATTTATAATTTCGTACATTCTTAAGGGTTTTCAAAGCTTTTAATTTTCGAAATTTTGTATGTTGCAATCCTATCTTTTACTGAATATTTTAATATAATAGTTATTTTTAAATTCTCATTAGAACAGAAATTATGACTTTTAGAATTATAACCGGTCAGTAGCAGAAGCGGCGTTTAGTAGCAGAAGCGGCTCAGTAGCAGAAACATTGATGTCATTTTTCTAAAAATGACGGTTTTGGGAATAACGCGCTGGATATCTCAAAAAAAAAATTTCATAAAATTTTCAAAATATATATTTTGTTAGTCTGTATAAGCGGAACGTAAAATTTCTTTCTTATTGTTAAAAATAATTTTTTTAGGAGATTATACTGTTGAAATTTTCGAAATTTTATAATAGGTAACTACAACTTTGTATTAAAACATAAAAATACATTAAATACAAATTTATTTAGGCTCAGGGTAACTATTATAATTTGAGGTATAATTATGCACAAAAATTTTCATTTTACTTGCAAAATTTATTTTGTAATCCTGTACGTCAGCTGTCATACCAATTTTCTGCTCGAAAAATGTCTGACAGTCTGAAGCCCCCTATAAATATTAATCCTGCATCGTGTAATTTTTTTAACTTATGAAATGAAATATCGTACTTATATCTTTCATTTCTCTAAAGATTGTGTTTTAAAATCATACACATTTTAAGATACTAAATGTTGAAAATGGTCTTTTTTATGTTTTCCAATTTTAAGAGTCCTCAGACTCTTTAAATGTTATATTTGATTGCCTGAAATTTAAATAAATTTAATCTTTAAACACATAACAATAAAAAAAAATTGAATTATTTCTTGCCTGAGTTAGAAACTTACTTCACACCTGTTAATTACGATTTTATTGTTTTGACTATTCTAAAAACTTGATTGAGTAATCAGAATTTCCTTTTTTTTGTATGAATTCGATTGTATATGGTATAACATGAAATGCAAATCTGTGTTATTTTATATATAACTAGATTAAGTTAAAATAAATTTCGGAGACAAAAGATAGCATTGAAATTTCAATAAACTAGCTATAAAGAAAAATAAAAGCCATATATCCTAAACAGCAACTTCGTTAAATTATAATAAGAAATTTTGCATTGCATATGGAGGTCTAAATCTGAAATTAAAATCAGAATAAAATAAATCAAAATAATGAAGAAAACAATACCTCAAAATAGAGAGCTTTAAGAAAATAATAAATCAAAATCAAGATCTTTAAGCGATTGTGCTTTCAAAATCTCGGAACATAAATATATTTTTTTTTAGAAATAGTAGTTTTTAAATATCACATTTCAAATACCATTAATTTTACCTTACAATATATATTCTTTTAATTTACTCGTTAATTTATAATCTAAATGAAGCACGAAGAAATGTGTTTTTTGTTAGAGAAATACTTGATAAATTATTCAGAGCGAAAAACAGACAAATAATTTATTATTTTTGACGTTATATGCAATATTAAAAGAGACTAGTAACATTTTTTTGTCATGTTCATTAATTAGCATAAAAAAAAAAAAATACACGTTTTATTTTTCTACTAACATTTAGAAAATATCTTATACTGAGAGAATGGAAATACATTTTGCTTCACAGAATTTGAAAATAGTATTACTGACATACAAAACAAATGATGAACTCAAGTAATTTATTTAAAACTTTATTAGCTTTGGTTGAGGTTGAAATATCGACATGGAACATATAGCCAGTTTAAGGATATTTTGTTGATATTTCTAGAAGTTGCTTCAAATCGTGAACAACAATTATCGTTACAAATTTATCACTCGATAAAATGTGAAAAAATATATATAATTTCAAACAAACATATAATTACTAAACAAATGGATTATGACACCAGATTAATTTTAACACAATTTTTTCTAAATGACAATTAAATTATATGAGAAACGTAATTGCATATCCAGCTTTTTCTGGAGTTTCGTTACCTGCGATTTATTCTGATGAGCTGATGAAGATATCAAACTAGTTGCTATAAACTATAAGGTTAGCTGATTGGATTAGTTTCTCCAGATTAGTCCGTAGTAGCACAGATGGTTCAGCATTGGTAGCTCCAGCCAACAAATCCCTGGTTCGAATCCTGATCCGGACATTTTTGGCTCAGTTGGAAATTTGTATCTCGTATAAATGGGTTATGGCTTGAAGCTCTTAAATTTCCTAGTTAAATCACCAGATATTAGGATAAGTGGTTTTTTATGGTAACATATTAAAAGCTACGTGTACAGTAACAAGGTGGATCATACCATTGGATTCTAAACGGATTTTATTAAAATTTTCAATAATGTGAATGTTTGAAATTTATTAGAATTTCAAAAATTCCTGTGGATATGCCGCAGCGTTCTTGTAAATAAATAAGGCTCCGTTATGCATTCATTGGACCGATTCAGATGCTACGAAAGTAATAAAACATAAAAAGAACCACGTGACCGCAACAAAGACAGCGCAGTCCGTAGGATACGTCCGTTTGATCCTTAAGAATATTTCTCATACATTACAAACATCTTCCCAACAAACAGTTTAGTTAGAAATAAAAGTTTATATGCTGCTGTCATTTTGTAAAAGCTGTTCTTTTTTATTTCATCTTTATTGATTGTAAAAGAAGAAATTTTTATTATCATTCAACATGGATTAGTTTATACGGTCTTAGTTTTGCAATATGTGTTTACTCACATTAACTAAAATGGTCTACTGAGTGTTCAGATATTTATCCGAGAAATTCGGAGCGTTGTTATGGGCTAACAACAAGAACAAAATTTTCCATGGGAGATTTTTTTCGCAAGCATTTATTTAGTCAGAAATACAGGGTGTTTTCACACTAAACGTACCGGCATTTTTTTATACCTATTCCTAGGTAGGTCAAATGACCCCTATATAAAGAGTCATATATTTTACGACGTTATGTGAAAAATAAACCAGTTCATATACTTTGATATATGAATAAACATTTTTTTTTTCGAAATAATTATTATAAATTGTTTATGTATTAAAGTAAAAAATTATAATTGCGCAAACATTTTAAGAAAAATTAATTATTTCAAGAAATTAGAAAATTAAATGAACAAACATTGTGCAAATTTGTTTTATGTTCACTACATATTTCTAAGATTATTTCGTTCTCGATATAACCTGAAATGTTTAAATTAGAATCACACACGGAGTAAAGTCAATTTCTAATTATACCGTAAGCAGGATGTTTCGGTCCCGCCATTGCGGTCCCGCCGTTTCGGTCCCGAGACATTTCGGTCCCTGGCCATTTCGGTCCCTGGCCATTTCGGTCCCGAGAGATTTCGGTCCCGAGACCTTTCGGTCCCAAGAGATTTCGGTCCCGAGACATTTCGGTCACAAGACATTTCGGTCCGTAACCATTTCGGTCCCTTGCCATTTCGGTCCCTTCTCCAGCAAGCTGAAATTTTATGGACTTGAAATAGGTGACATAATTTTATAGGGGACATTGCAGAGTTTTTTAAATAAAGGGCTTAAAATTTTAGTAACAGCTCGCACAATTTTCGCATAGTAAATATTTTAAAAAGCAGGGGGGAGGGATTGACATTTTCTATATTTTAGTGTATTATAAGTATGAGGTCCTGATAAATTATAACATTTATAACTCGCTAATTAAATTATCGCAAAACACTCATATTTTGTATGGTAAACGTAATCTTTATAAAAGGAGGGACATTTTCGGATTTTTTAACCGAGCGCCCTGAATTTTAGTATAACCCGAATATAAGGACTTGAAAACGCAAACACTTATAACACAAATCAAACTTGTCGCAGCCCAAACAAATTTCGTATGATAATCGTAATCGTTTTAAAAAACCGGGGAGGGGGGCTCTGTTGACTTTTTTTATATTTTAGTGTATCATAAGTATAAGGTCCTGATAAATTAAAATATTTATAATTCGATCTATAATTATCGCAAAACACTCATATTTTGTATGGTAAACGTGATCTTTATAAAAGGAGGGATATTATTGGATTTTTTTAACTGAACTCTCGAAATTTTAGTATAACCCGAATATAAGGGCCCGAAATCCGCAAACGCTTATAACTCGGATACAAATTGTAGCACCCCATGCAAATTTCATATTTTAGAAGAAACCTTTTTTGGAGTGGGTGGAAGGGGGAGTTCTGTGGATTCTTTATAGAAGCTCCTCATATTTTAGTCTATAATATATATAAAGTCCAGACAATTTAAAAACATTTATAAGTCAAGCTTTAATTTTCATATGCAAATGGCCATGCACTGCACATATTCAAAGTTTCTGCACATATTCTAAATTTATGTAGAATGGCATTTCAGTTACTCATGCAATCAAGATAACAGTGTGAAAAGTATAAAAAACATCGAGAAATGCTGTTCTTTTCAAAACATTCATATTTCTTCAAAGAATGAAAGTAATTATGTGGGAGGTCCGGTCCACGGTTGAACTCGGGAGCGAAAAGGCTATTGTATGGAAAGGGGATTTGTATCTGACATTTGTATAAATATGACAAACTGTTAAGACGGGCGTTCACAATTGATTGGCATGCAGAATTTTCGTTGAGAAAGGGATAATAGTATTTAGATGCTACTTTATTAGTATTTCAAATAATATACCAACACCATCAAAAAAAGTTTTAAAAATTCCCGGCACCGGGTTTTGATTTGCTATTTGATTAATATCATACTGTATTTTATTAATTGGTTAATATCATCTTAGAAAAATTAAAATCATTCATAGTTAAATTGTTAAATAAAAAAATTCTCAAAAATTAAATTGTTTTTATTAAAGGTATTTATTAATAACAATTCAAAATAATTTAAACTATTAATTGTTTATATAACTAATTTATCAATTACTTGTTTAAAAAGTATTACATGAACTATATAATAGTTATTTTAGGGTAAATGCAAATATATTTTTTTAAATTTCGCTTATTATAAAGTTATTAACTTCATTGGGGTGTATAAAAATGATAAGGATTCTGAAGATAAATATGTTTTTTATTTATTTATTGCTTAATTTTAAATATTTTTCTTGCTCTTTAATTATAATTAATTAATATCTTGCTTTCTGCGAATTGTAAACTATAACAGTGCTTAAATAAAAAACTAAAATCTGCATCTGAAAAATGATGTCACCTAACACTGTTAAAAATTATTTTTATGTATTTGTACGATGTTGCATTGTTATTATTGTTATTATTATTATGTTTAATTAATTAATGATTACTTAGACTTTATGTTTTTGGCTGATTTTTCAAAAAAATTCTATTTTATTTTTTTGAAAATAATAAATGAGAAATTTTGAATGAAAGCTTTAA
The DNA here is from genome assembly GCA_963932465.1 of Maratus speciosus. Lineage (NCBI taxonomy): Eukaryota > Metazoa > Arthropoda > Arachnida > Araneae > Salticidae > Maratus > Maratus speciosus. The sequence continues at coordinate 103,357,276 of OZ010795.1, read as the reverse complement.
GTGATGAATAATTGCTATTAATTAATTCTCAAAACTGTTAGTAATTTTAGTATAAAAATTAAATTGATATTTTATTAAATATATATATTTTTTAATTTAATGTATCCTTAATTTATTAAATTAATAACATTATTAATATACATTACAAATTTCTACTTTAAAATAAAATCGATACATAATATATTTTTATATTCAATTTACCATTATATTTTATAATAGTTATAAACTGAAATTTATCCTTTACATGTTTATTTTTATATTTAAAGTTACCGAAATGTAAAACTATTAATATAATTATTAATAAAAGTAAAATAGAAATATATTATTATTTTTCTGGGAAAGTGGGAGGAAAAGGGTAGTATAAAAAATAAATAAATAAAAGCTTAGTTTTGTCAGTTAAAATTTACAAATAAATTTAATTAAAATAATAGTTACATTATTATATAAAATTAAAAATAATAATCTTATTACAAAGAAATAGGCCCAGATTCAATAAAATTAGCTCACAAAAATCGTCTTCAAAAGGTGAGAAGACTTAAAAAATTGCAAGCAATAATTATTAAAAAAAAAAAAAAAGAAGTGGTGGTTGGAGTTTTCTGAAAACAAAATATTTTTCATCTCACGCCTAGTTAGCAAATCACTATAGTTTTCCCAATGTTTATAATGGTAAAGTAGCTTCTGAAAACAAATTTATAAGATGCAACTTTGTATTATAAAAATAATAAGAAAAATTATATTTGTGCTTCAATAAATATATCTCATTTCTGAATTATTAAAGGAGAGGGTGTAGAGGGGTGATTTGAGGAAATATTTGCATATAATAGGTTATAAGTGTCTAATTGAATTATTGAAGACATTTATGATTAATCTAATTGGAAGAAGAAAAAAAAACACAGTTTAATTATTTAATTATTGATAATTTAAACGTTCTAAAAAATTTATGAAAACAAGTAAAAAATCATTTATGGCAGTTTATAGTATATATAAAATACATAATAATAATAATTATTAATAAAATTTAAAAAATCCATTCTGTTAAATAATAATAGTTAGAAAAAAAAGAGTGTCCCCTGTAAAATTATGTCACATTGTTCAATCAAACAAATTTTCAGCTTGCTGTGATTTCATAATCACGAGTTATAAAAGTTTAAATTTATCGGATTGTTATATTCAGCTTTTTATAAAATTTGAAGGAGGGTGATTTTTTTAAAAGGCCCCAAATAATGTTCAAATTGCAGCGTTTGGAGGGCCCGCGACAATTAGAATCCGAGTTATATGGTGGTGAGCACCAAAATAGCAAAGGTCCGAAATGGTTAAGGACCGAAATGGCCTGGGACCGAAATGGCCAGAGACCGAAATGTCTCGGGACCAAAATGGCCAGGGACCGAAATGTCTCGGGACCGAAATGACCAGGGGCCGAAATGTCTCGGGACCGAAATGGCCAGGGACAGAAATGTCTCGGGACCGAAATGACCAGGGGCCGAAATGTCTCGGGACCGAAATGGCCAGGGACAGAAATGTCTCGGGACCGAAATGTCTCGGGACCGAAATGTCTCGGGACCGAAAAGGCTGGACCGAAATGGCGGAACCGAAATGTCGTGTATCCAATTATACCATTACACATTAACCCTTTCGAGGACGGTGTCCACATTCTCAACGCCATGAACTGATATATCCGTTCTCTAAGCTGCATGTTTCACCGCAATAGAAGCATAATTTAAATGAATATAATTCTACAGATATCATCTTGTTTTGACACATTAAGTTATGATTAATATTCTCAAGGATTGCATTACAAATTGTAATACAATTTTTGACATCATGTTGGAAAATTTATATCTTTTTAGCATATTAAAATAATTACAGAGAAATCAACATTACAATTTTATCTGTTTGCTCAGCGGTCAGGGGGTTAAAAAAGGCCACCTAATTTTAATTCCAAAATTGATATTCGGCACCAAGAATATTTAATTAAATTTTTCCTTTTATAATGTACGTGAAAATAAGCAAGGTCGTATTTCCTAATAATTCGTTTATAAATTCTGGTGTCAGTCCATTATTTCATCAGTTTATAAACAGAATTACGCCGCGTCGGAAAGATTTAACAGGTATAATCTAATACAGTAGAATAATTGCTATAATAGCGAAAATGTGCAATTTAATATAGTTCTTACAAAATAAAATATTTATATCGTTATTATTTCTCAATAATTTATTCAGGGGTCAAATGACCCCTTGCGGTAGTTAAGCCTAAAATATGTTTTTTAGGCAAAACGTAGTTCGGAGATGAGGCATTTTAAGGAATAATAATGGTCATATATTTTAATAATAGTCGTGAAGTATAAAGAAATTTCGTATTGCTTTAGTTTCAGAAATTTAAAAAATAAATCAAAAAGGCTAATATGACCCCTCGCGGTAGCTTTAGTGTTAAGTAAATTGAACTCAAGCTGGCGGCAATAATTTTGAGATACTAAAAATGTTGCAATGAAGATATAAATATATGTACCTTGCTTTGTATAAAATGTGATAACATCACGAAAAGTTCTAGAAAATATGTGTTTTCACGCAATCGATGATATCGTATGAACAATCGCGGTCAAAATTTTGAGCGTCAAGTGAATACTGGCGTTGCATAAAATAGCTTACCATAAATACAGACGGGTGACAAAATATTACAAACACGTATGACACCAATGAAGTATGAATTGCAACTCTTTCATAAATTTTCGAAGCGAAGAACGTCCCTTTGGACAGTTCTTGCTGAAATGGATTCCGGAGATGACTATTTATATATGACGCTATCTGGGTTAAAGATTGCCTGCGCTTTCTGACTGCTATGGGTGCCAATTCTCTTTTATCCCTCTCAGAAAGCTTTCTTTTCCGTCCACTGTTGTACTTCGCAGACGACAATTTACCGCATTTCGTGTACGCTGTCATAACTGTTGACACAGTACTACTTGCACGCCCCAAATAATTGCCTGTTTCCGTCAAGGAGAAACCAGTGCACCACATTCCAACAATCATCCCTTTTTCGAACTCTGACAAGTCAGTCATTACTGAGTTTTCCAGAGTGTATGCTAAGCGCATGCAACACCTATGACTGATGTTGAGCGACTGATACCTTACCTTGCATAACCACTAGGTGACAGGATTGAGTACAAAGTGACATGCGCGTTCTGGTCCTTTGAAATGGACCATACCTTTTTCATGGGTGTTCGTATTATTTTATCACCCATCTGTAGTTCTATCACTTTTTTGATGTTATCACATTTTCAACACAGGCGAGCATGTCTACTAAAACTTTCATTAAAATATACTTCAGTTTCTTAAAAGTCATTATCGTCAAATTGATTATTATAGAACACCAAGCATTTTTGATTAAATAGGTTGTTTGCGACACCATGTTCCATTCTACTTTTTGTTCCTCTTGATCTCAGCTAACGACACCCTGAGATTCTTGATGAATATTTAAACATCCGGTAGATTTCGACCAATACTGAAGACATTATTTCGGAATGTTACCGTAACGTAGGGGGGGGGGGGGCTTATATTATGCTAATATTATAAATATTTCGCCGATGCTATGTCAATATTCTAAATTAATAGAAATCAAAAAAGATATTCCTGCAATATTGATGTTAGTAAGCGGATAATTTTAATGAAATGAAAATATTCCTTCATCATTAATTTGGGCTTTCCAAAACTTCAAAATTGCATGTAATAATTTGTATATATTTAATCGTTTATAAATTTTATGTGATACTTTAAACATAAATAATCAGCAAAAATATTTGAAGCTAATTAAATTTCAAATTCGTTTTGAAAAAAAATGCAATTATTTGATAAACTGAACATTATTTAAGTTTGACATATAGTTTCAGAATAAACGAAGAATTATTTTTCTTTGTAATTATGCAAATTAGCACAAAAAGTAACTGTGGCACTTAAATTGACTTCTTTGTTTGTCTCTACTTTTTACGGGTTTTTTTTAACATGTCTTTTTCACACAAATCTTGGAATCGCACTTCCTCTGCTAGAGCAGACCTAATTTTAAATGGTGGATTGTATTTCTGGTGAAAAAAAAAAATCTGCTACTTACAGGGGGCAAAAACTTTTATCTAATAAGATGAAATAAACTTCATCAGGTAGTTAATCATGATCATCTAAATATCATTGATTGCTTCAGCAACAAGCTGATGTTCTTCGGCTGCATCCTGGCATGGTTGATAAATACGCCATCTTTCAGTAGCACACCGGCTGTGAATGCATGTGAGTTTGATTCTCACGAGGATGTTGATTAATTTTTTTCTTGACAATAAGCTGTAATTACGAATGCATATCCAATTTATTTTATTTTTTAACAAACTCATAAAAAATCATTCACATTTTAATTTATTCATTTTAAATTAATCCTTAAATGCGTGATTTTTCAAAAATCATTGTAATAATGTTTTTCGGCTTTCATTTTTTAAATAAATAATGGGAAAAATACTTTTACAAATCATATTTTGTTTTAAGTATTGTTTACGGCTAAAAAACAGTTTGTTACTAATCGGCAATACTTGTCTTTAATTGAAAAGGTAATTTTCCTTGATAAAATTCTATAATATTAAACACACAAGAATTTTAGGAAATATAATAAGAAATAAATTTTACTTGCTCAATGCAGAACAAAATAGGGTATTTCGCAAGCTTCCAAACAAAACAAAAAGAACAAGTAGCAACAACTGAAAAAATAAATCTATCTTTATTCTTAAACAGCACAAGTGCTGCCATCTACGTGTTGAAAATCTATATAATAATATTTTCAGAATGTATGTCATTGGCAACATTAGGCATTATAGCTTCAATATTACTATAATAGTACTTTAGAGCATAAATTGGGTATGTTCCTGAAAAGCAACACCCGGCATTTAAGGGTGAAGTATTTATTTCAATCGTTTGTTCTTCAACATTTTTAATGCTTTATAAAAAAAAAACTTGTCTATAAAATATTTTTTACATGTAAATGTTATCATTAGAAATTATAATTACAGTAGAATTACAGTATAATATATATATATAACGATAACAATACGCTTATTTTATGTTTCCAATAACTACATCAAATGTGAAGTGTTTCTAAATTTCTGTACAAAATGCTAATTCTCTTAAAGACAAACAACTTCTTAATAGGAAAATATGCTGGCAATCTACCTTACATATAAAAATGCATGTTACTTTAAAATGAGCTGAACCTCTCATAAACATCTAAATATTACTGTGTTTTCGTCGTGTATTATATTTAGCTGGAATGCATAATGAAGAATTTGATGCTCCTTTTATAGACCTTCATTCATTAATGGTAAGAGATAATTTCAACTACACATGCCTAAAAAAGTTTTCTTACGTTGCAGTTTTGATATTTATAGGCCCAAAAGAAACATGTTTATGATATAAAACTAAAATATAAAAATGTGAAAAGACACTTTATCGTCATATTTCTTTTTGAATATTTTTCAGAAGAGTCTGAAATAGTGAAGAGTACATATATCTTCATTCATTAATGGTAAGAGATAATTTCAAAAACACATGCCTAATAAAGTTTTCTTACATTGTAGTTTTGATATTTATAGGTCCAAAAGAAACATCGTATGATGTAAAACTGAAATATAGAAATGTGAAAAGATACTTTACAATCATATTTCTTTTTGAATGTCTTTCAGAAGAGTCTGAGATAGTGAAGAGAACATGTACCTGATATGTCATATTTTATGTAAAATATTACTTAGATATAAGAGAAGTCCAAAAGAAACTAGGTCCAAAAGAAACATATCGTATCATATTAAACTGAAATATAGAAATGTGAAAAGATACTTTACAGTCATATTTTTTTTTTTTAATGTTTTTCATATGACTCTGAGATAGTGAAAAGTACATATACCTGACGTCATATTTTACGTATGATACAACTTAGATACAAGAAAAGTCCGAAATAAACATGTCGGATCATATTAAACTGAAATGTAGAAATGTGAAAAGATACTTTACAGTCGTATTTATTTTTGAATGTTTTTCAGAAGAGTCTGAGATAGTGAAGAGTACATATACCTGATATGTCATAATTTATGTAAGATACTCTTTAGATACAAGAGAACCATAAAATATAGAACTCTTAAGGTACTGGCAATGTTATTTACACACACAAAAAAAAGATTTTAGCACTTATAATTTCTTTTTATGGAAACTTTAATATATACAGTAGCACACAAAAGTATTATGACAACATTATATTTTGTCTTATTTTATTTAATATAAAAATGTAAAAGAAAATATGTTCCCTATAATTGAGAACTCTATGACTGCAGTTATTCAAATGTATCAAGTTTCAACTTGTTTGTTTACATTCGGCGCCACCGAAGAAATATTATTTCTCCTTAGCTCAAAAGTATTTTGACAATTAGTTTGAATTTAATTGTTGAAGTTGCCAGTGGCACTAAAGCTTCGATTAGAGTTTATATTGATTTATTGTAATTATTTTAAATGCCGAAATTAAAAAAATATTGAAGTGATTCTAGAAAATATTAAACCAGAATTTTGGTTAAAAAATATTCAGTTTGTTATGTGTGTGAAATATAGATTTTTCCTATTTACAAATAAATTTGCTTTCGAATTCCGGTGTCGATCATTAACTTCAACACTTTAGCAATAGTATTGCTTTGCCCCTGAAAGGGTTATGCCGTTTTAGAATTACAAATCTAGCTTTCCTGTTCTTAGTAGATAATAAACGTGTTTTTGCTGGTCTTCTGTCATGTAAACCATAGAGGTTTAGGAGTCGTTTGACTGATGAAACGTGTACGTCTATTCCGTAATTTTCTTTCAGTTCGTTTTTTATTATTACAACGGACTAACGACAATCATTTGTAGATATCATTTTTATAATACAGCCAACATTGCAAGTTGTTTTTTCAGTTGGTCACTTTGAGGCTTATTTTAGACGTATTTCTGTTTATTAAAAATTTTATTCCATTTAATAACAATGTGCCAAGACACGTTAAAAAACGAGCTAATTCTGCTTGCAGTCTACCTTTCTTATGTGCATTTACAGCGTCTTTTCTAGACTCACTTCAATATTTTTTACATTTCTGCATTTAAAAATAATCACAATAAGTCACTATAAACACTAATCGAAGGTATAGCGCCACTGACACCTTCAACAATTAAATGCAAACTAATTGTCAAAATACTTTTGAGCTAAGGAGGAGTCACATTTCTTCGGTGGCGCCGAATGTAAACAAACAAGTTGAAACTTGACACATTTGAATAACTGCAATCATAGTGTTCTCAATTATAGGGAATATATTTTCTTTTACATTTGTATATTAAATAAAATAAGAGAGAATATAAGGTTATTAAAATACTTTTGAGCGCTACTGTATATCTGAAGAGGAAATTTCTTTTAATATTTCTGAAATTCTTTAATTATGGTATAACATTTTCACACACAAAAATATCCCTGTAAAGATATGGGCAGAGGCCGGCAGCTACCCCGTAAAGAAAAAATCCATATCCAATTACCAATCCGTATTTTTGCTAACAGATGGGATAGAACTGTAAAAATATGTGGATTTCCCTTAATTTTCTAAGTATCTAACGGATAAGGCCGCTTATCATATCCAGACCGTTTTTCCTCACATAAGGCTTTTGCCGTGAAAATTGAAGGGCAAACGCTCATAAATTTACAGTTATTTCTGAGAGTGTAGATAATTTTTACAGATAAAATAGTGCAAGTTGAGCTCCGATAAAACATACTTTACGCAAAAAAATAAATAGCTAATACTTATAAATCCTCAAAAGTTATTTGTACAAATAATAATTCAAAAGGAAAACAATACATTTTTCAAAATTTTTTGAATGTCCAATCTATAATATATAAAAAATAAAAAGTATACTCAACAATGTTTGGTGGTAAATAATCGCAAACGTTACTTTTAGTACACTATATAGCTCAAAAGTCATCGAACACTTTAGATTTTAAATGTCATCTCAAATGTCCTGAGGAATACTTGATAAAATAATCTGTAACTTTAATAAAAAAAAAAAGAACATAATTAGACTCATATTTTTAGCCAAGATTTAATCCCGAAGGAAGGAGACCAGCTACAAATTGAAGAAAATAAATTATTTTCCACCTGTCTGTAAAACACAGATGCTTGAAATGCTCTGTATGTGTGCCACATGACTATGTGAGCTTTATTTGTTAAAATATGAGCATTTGTATGAAATAATTTTTAACTATGCATGTTCATACGATAACAAAATTTTTTATAACAACAGGTATAATAATCACTTATAAACAGATTAAGTTAAATAATGCTATAAAAAGGGATAAAATATCTTTATTAAGATTGACGATCGTTTCATCGCACAAACAGCGACATTTTCAAAATCATTTACGATAGAAAATATTTTAACATAATTTAATGACATAGTTTGTTGTCTCGTGACATTGTTTACAATGTTTATTGTTTTTAAATTATGGAAAAATATTTTCTATCGTACATGATTTTTAAAATATTTCCATTTGTACGATGAAATGATTGTCAATCTTAATAAAGATATTTTATTACTTTTTATAGCATTATTTAACTTACAAAAATTTATTACATAATTTAATAGTACACTATATAGGATACCTCATTTAAAAGGACTAGTTGAGCATCAGGAAAAGTCAGAATCATGACCAAGATATAGTGAACTCAATTTCAGTTGCTTTATAAAAGCAATTGGATTAAAATGTATTTTTCACGAATATTAATTTTGTAGTATTTTTTTATTTTAATTTTTTGTTGATCTTTATTTCTTCGTGAAGAACAATCCGAACGAGACCGTTTTCAACAAAAATATTAATATTAATGTTAATAATAATAATAATAATAATAATAATAATAATAATAATAATTAGAATCAAAACATCAGTCCAAAACTTGACAGGAGATATACTAATTTCGGACAGGATCGCTATACTCATTTGTTGAAAGTCAGATAACAAAAAATGGCAATTATTTAAAAAAAACTTTCTCATTCGGCAACTTTCATAAAGCAACTGAAATTCAACTCATTACGGTTAGCTTTCTGAATTTTCACAACATTGTACATGCCTTTTATGTGACTTAATCTATATATTTCATTACTAAATTAAGTAAATAAAAATGTTTTATTTTCCGCATGTGCAGATAAAAATGATTCAATACAACTGAACACATTTAAGTAGGTTTGAATTCTACTGCATATTTTCAAATTTCCCGAAACTGGCCATAAAATTTGTTGAAACATCCTGCATTCTCTAAACATAAAACTCCAAGAAAGTCTTTGAAATTTCAAAAGAAACTTTTATATCTCCATGAATATATGTTCTTTTCTTACGCATGTGAACAATAATGTTGTACAGTACCAACATGGTCATGTGCTTTAGTTACATATCATTTCAAACTTTTTATTTAAAGGGGTGATCACAAGTATTATTATTGTTTTAACTAATTATGAAACACTACACAGACTTGAATACATTAAAAAAAGTAATTAAATTAAATGTATACATAAAAACATTTAATTAAAAGCAAAAACATACAAAGTATACGCTTCTCTATGCATCACATAGCCTCATCAGTTCTAACATAAAAAATAACAGAACATCGAACACGCTCTGGACTCAGTGAAAGTGAAAGTTATTCTTTTAAAAACAAGAAATATTCATTCGGATTCGTTCAAGATATATGGGTATAGCTTAGTGAGCCATCCTTCCATGAAAAATTTGTAATGGTAATCGGTGGCTCCCTTAGCTATACAAACCGGGTGTCCCAAAAATAACTGAAGGATTTTAAAATTCAATAACTTGCAAACGGTGATAGATACTAAAAAATTCTTGCAGGGGGGTTATGTATGATGTGAGGAGTTTTTTTTACTGTGATTCTTGATTTTAGTTCGACTTTGAAACAATAGATGGCGCTGAGAGCAGTAGGTGCTCAGTCCAGATCCGATTTTTGGTACTTCGTGATACATTCAATACCTTTTATTCGCCTTTTTTCGCATGGAAGAAGAGAGAGGCCAAAAAATCGAGTCTTAATTTAGCGGTTATTACTTGCAGTGCTACCTATCGATGCTATTGGAAACTAAAAATTGGAATCACAGCATAAAAACTCCGGACATCTTACATAACCCTCATGCAAGAATTTTTTTAATATCTGTCACCGTTTGCAAGTTATTGAATTTTAAAATCCATCAGTCATTTTTGGGGCACCCAGTATATCCCCTGAATGAATCAGCTTCAATTTTCAATGAATATTTCTTGTTTAAAAAAAATAACTTTGCCTATGACTGAGTCCAGAGCGCGTTGTATGTTCTGTTATTATTGAAGTTAGTACTGATGAGGCTATGCGATGCATAGCGAAACGTCTACTTTATATGTTTTTCTTTTTAATTAAATGTTTTTATGAATATTTTTAATTTAATTGTTTTTTTAAATGTGTTCAAATCTGTCTAATGCTTCATAATTAGTTTAAATAGTAATTTAATTCGGACTTTCGGTATGTGTATCTTAAAAAGGTATTATTTTTATTCAACTTATTGTTGGTCGCCTAATTACCTACGCGATTAAACCTCTGATGAAATGTGTCATGTCAAGCACATTTTTTTTTCTGAAATTAAGGATGAATTCTCCAAGTATTCTATAAGATTTTAGACAAAACGTCTAAATATGAAAGTTCTCCGGGGATTTTTGGCCATAAACTATACGTTACAACGAGAATTTGGCGTAAGTGGTCAGTTAGCTAGTGATTCCTCATATTTATGTCGATTTAGATTTTGTATTTACCTCTTATTTCTCTCTCCTGTCAATATGACGGGATGAGTTGTCGTTGTCTATTTCTCGCGCCCATGATATTGCCGGGTTTGAGATTTAAAACCGGAAAAATCTTCTTCAACCAGAAAAATTTAACTGACATCTCTGTGTGAAGCCTTGGAAAATTCGTGTTCGCGTTTGGTTTTGTACGATCCGTGTTGATGTAAATTATGGATTCTGATAAATCAATCGTTTTTTTTATGATAATTTGATTTTAATTAATTGTTAGCATTTAATGTATTTATATTACTTTAAATATTATTTGCAAACATTTTTTAAGTAGTAAAAATTTAAAAAATAAGGATCTTATTCGTATTAATATGTATCGTATAAAACAAACATTAAGGTGCAAAATTCCCGCATGATGGCTTTTCGACAAATGTGAATTTGTTCTATAATATCTGTTTTTTTAGCTTCAAACATACAACTTATTACATATTTTATTTAGAAATCTTATAATTACTGAATTTCTGCAATTAAAAAAGGTAGTTTTTTTGTGGCGTTTAGAAATATTAAGCAATCCTTAACGGTTAAATTTGTAAAATGTTAAACATTCATTGGCATTTAAAAATACCCAATATTTCATGTATAGAGACACATAGAAAAATTTTTCTCCAATAAAAGACACAACTAAGCGTTCATTTAACTGTATGAATAAACGCGTTTTGCTCTTTAACGATAATTTTGCGCAATTAAAAATTTTATTACTTTATTTTTCTTTTTATTAATAATTTCCTTTGTAAAATTTGTAAAATATCTTAATTATAGTTTGTATCAATATTAACAGTTTTATGAATAAATTTATAATTCTTAAATGTTATTTTGTCTTGTTTTATATTTAATTAAACTGTAACCCTAAACACATAAAAATAAAAGCAGGTTTTTGACATAAATAAAATCTATAACAATATAAAAAGATTTCGAGAAAAGGAGTTGAATTTCTAATATGAATTATCATAAGCTTGAGTTTAAAAATTACTTGGCAGTTGCAATTTAGGATTTTTTTTAAATAATCTATTAATGTGCTTCAGTAAACTGATCTTAGAAATTGAAATAATTGAAGAGTGTACCTTTCTTAACGTTATTAAATTTTCAACCATTTTTCCTCTTATTGTGTGAAATAAACATTGTTTTTTAAATGAATTCTACTGCTAATATGAAATGTAATTTATGCTTTATTTTACATTTTTATACATTAAATTTGAAAATAATACTGACATGGCAGAAAAATATCGAAATATGGAAGCACTAATTACAAATAAATCATAAAAACTATTAATTATGAATAAGAAGTTTTGTATTTTGATACACAGATCTAAACCTGAAAATAAAACTAGAAAGAAAAAATAATAAATATAATGAATAAAATATAAAATCAAAATCGTGATCTTTCATCATTTTTCCCCCAAGATTTTGAAAAGTAAAAGTTTTTTTTTAAATAGTATTTTTTTAATTATCAAATCCCCATTACAATTAATTTTAGCTCACAATGTACCTGTATTAATGTACTCGTAAATTAAGAATATAAATGAAACACGACGAAATGTATTTTTGGTGTAAAAATTCTTGATAAATTACTTAGAGCGAAAATAAAAAGACAAATAACATAATAAGCTATGCAAGTTTTAAAAAAGCTAATACAAATTTTACATCTCTTTCATTAATTAACATTTAAAAAAGAGCATAAATGATTTCTTTTTGACTAACAGTTACTGTGTTTCGCTAAAAAAATAAAGAGTATCTTGTTGCATACAATTTTATTTCTTACTAGCATAAAAACAAATGATCAACACAAATCATTTATTTAAAAGTTTATTAACTTTCTAAAAAGTCCCGTTAATATTTGTAGAAGTTGCATCAAGTGAAACATACATAATGAACGAGAATTAACTTTACAAATTTGAAACTCGATAAAATGTGAAAAAAAAGAGGACACATTTTTTTTCTTGCTTATGCAGCGATAACATATACATTTTATTTGCGAGCAAACTGTATTTAAAGCAAACAAGGATTTGTATACTATTTTTAAACATATGTGTAATGTCTAAACCAACAGATTTGGCGTGTTGTTTCTACGTCTTGCCTAGACAGATCACTACATACCAGACTAAGTGAGCTTTTATAGGAACATGTCAAAAGTTATTTGTACAGTAATCCACCGGAGAACATCATTCAATTGTAAACAGAATCCCAGATACAATTCTAAACATTCATGTAGATAAAGGCATATGCAAAGGATAAGATACAAATTTACAGAGATAAAATAAACAAATTACACCACCATGACATTAAAAAACATACAGCCGTTTCAAAGATATCCAGATCCGTCCATCTGTGTGAAAATAAGAATAATATATACAGGATGTCTAGAAATTAGTTTGGCAATTTCGTAAGTTAAGAACTTCCGAAATATTAAATGAAATTAACTAGTTGAAAGTCAGACTAGTAGTAATATTGCACAAGTTTATTCATAGATGGCATTAGCTGTCATAACTGACGCTATCGCTTAGCGAGCGGAAGTGCTATTCAATGGTCATCACGATCACAAGACCTTTCACCGCTTGATTTCGGTGTATGGGCGTTTTGTAAAGGATCAAGTGTACAAGCCGCCACTTCCTACATCCATTCCTGAACTAAAATCATGAGTCTGCGCTGCAATTAATTTGATCGACGGAAACATGCTGACATATCTGTGACAAGAAATGATTTACCGACGGGACATTTGCAGAGTCACGAAAGAAAGTCACGTCGAACATTTGTGATAATGGTAAATTTTAACTGTTTATTTTTTTTTCTTATAACAATATGTAATTTAATTTGTTTCCTGTCAATTCCATTCAGTAAATCATTCTTTTTGCCGAACTAATTTGTAGACACCATGTATACACATGTACATATATATATATATATATATATATATATATAACATAAAACAAAAAATTAACATTATATTAGATTTACCTTTTAAATATTCTCTAATGGTAAAATAACTAAATAAAATATCACCGATACAGTTTGCTTTGTCTATATTTTGAGGCAGTACTGGAGAAACTACTGTTAATTATTACTCTAAATTTGGGTTTTTGCATTTATTTATTACATCGTTATGCTATAAATGTTTTTCATTTCTAATCTCAGTAGTTTGAACAAATAGGCACAAACCAATATATAACCAATATTGATGATCGTGACCAAATAGTTTAAATTTAATGTAAATAATCCGTCAATGTTAATTTCGGTTATAAAAAATTTCATTTGCATTTAATATTTGTCTTTGCTATGTTGTGAATTATAAATATTATGTGATAGTTAACACAAAATAACGCAATCACTAAATATCTTTTCATAAAACATATTAATCCTCTCCTACATAATCAAATTAAACATTTTAGTTTAACATTGCAAGAAATTTTATACACTTGTAAAAACAGTTAGCATTTCTTCTTAAAATAAATATTGCAAATTTATATTTTTCACTAGCAAATTAAATATACACCATTGCCCTCACTTTTAAATTAATTATTCAAATTTACAAATTCCAAAATAATGCCCAGCGGCAAAATCTCTCGAGATGAAAAAAGTCGACGCATCAATGATATTTTTTAATGTCTCGCCGAAGAACCACGATAGTTGTTCAATTTTCAAGAGAGAGATATTTTTAGTAAGTAAAACAAACCTGAAAATAAACATTTTTAACTTCGAAAATAAGTTCATTTGTATAATCATAATAACTAATTTTAAATATTCTCGTGTCAATTTAATCAAGTTTCTGAAAATTGAAACAAAACATGTTTCAGAACAATAAACGATATAAATTGAGGGGAGATATATTAAGGGGCAATTTACATTTTAAACAATTATGTTTATTTTTTAAAAAAGGTTTAATTGGTGAACTCATTGCATTCCAATGTTCAACGAAATGTACATTTTGAAAGAAAAATTAACTGCATGTTTAATTAAGATTTTTTAAAAAATTACAAATATTTGAATTTGTTTAAATCCTTACAATTTTTTAAAATATTAATATATTTTCTCAATTTTTTACTCCAGTGCACAAAATAATCCAGTGCACTGTTACTTATTTTACAATATCATAAATTAAGCCGATCATGGATACGTCCCCCCCCCCCCAAAAAAAAAAAAAAAAAAAAAAAAAAAAAATCCTTCAACATGTAACAAAAAATGCAGGCAATAACAGACATTACCAATTCGTTGAAAAAAACGTGGTACAGTCGTGGAAAAAAAAAGTAAACACCTCCTACTAACTCCTCAACAAATTATCGTAGAAGAAAGTTACTGATACCGAACGATTGGAAATAAAGTCTACTTTTAAATGATGTACATAAAATTTGCTTATAGGGACATCTACATATTAAAACGAACCCAAACTTTTTTTTTTAATGGCAATACCCAATTTTAACAAGATATTGCAAATCTTCGGTTCAAACTATGCCTAGGCTCCAAATTTCAAGTCATTTGGGTAAGTTTTTGAATTATAAACATTCAAAATTTAGTGGTTCTAAATTTAAATTACATTTCATATTTTCATTAATATCTCCTGAAATTATACTCCTAATGCGCTAAATTTTTGTGTAGCAATAATACTAAAATACCAAAAAATAAATACGTTGAATTGGCAATTTTTATAGTTTTATAATATGAATTATGAAATTAATATTCGAAAAAATTGTGAATTGAAACCTACAATTTTTTTGATGGATTTATTAAGTCCTGCTTTAAGGAAATCCAAAATTTCACATTTTCCCCAAGTAGTTTTCAAATTATGGTTAAAAAACGGCAAAATGATGGTTTAAGGAGCCGTCTTAAGGAGAGAGCAAGATAGTTTGAAATGCTTATGCTATTCTGTAATCTAGCAGTCTTCAATGAGTGCTTGAGTGGCGCTTAAGATGCCTCAACCAAGAATGGGGCTCTCTCGGTCAACAATCGAGTAACGTACTTCAATTTGGATACAGTCCCTAAAATACGCTCGTTTTAAAATAATTAATTTCTCAGAAATTTGTCGTACAAATTGCATAAAAATTTGTTTTTAGGCTAATTGAAGGGTGTAGAGTTAATTTATGCTTTCAGAATTGCGTACTGCGATTGAAAAAAAAAAACAAAGTTATGGTTCGTTTTAATATGTAGAGCAAATTTTATATACATCATTTAAAAGTAGACTTTATTACCAATCGTGCGGTACCAGTAAAGTTTTTCTACAATAATTTTTTGCAGAGTTAGTAAAAGGTGTTTACTTTTATTTCCCACGAGTGTACATATATGTACATACCGTATGCAATATCTTTTGCCTTATTTATAAAACCAGTTAACGTATCATTTACAACTGAGCTCACATGCTCATCTGCAAGCATGATTTTGAATATAGTATTATTATTATTATTAGTAGTAGTAGTATTATATATTAATTTTATTAATTTCTTATCTCGCTTCTTTTGTAAAATATTATTTTAAAAAAAAGCTCATTTACCATTTCATTTCAAATGTAGAATTTTTCTGCTGCATCGTTAATGTAATCTTAATTTATATAATAATCTTTTAATTTTCCATTGATTCGTGTTTTTTTTTGTTGTTTTTGTTGTTGTTGCTGTTGTTTTAAATATTGTGAGACATACTGTAAAAAAATTAAATTAAAAGTTAGTTATTTAAATAATTATTGATAAATTATATGTTTCATTATCAGAATATCGTAAAACATTTTTCGAACCACACAACACTTTACTTTTTTACTTTTAGAGTTTTTTTTAAGTAAGTATTATTCTAAAATTCATGAATGTGAACTAGAAGTTCTTTCTTTATCAAGTTATTTAATCAATTTTGTGTGATAGTAATGCTGATAAGTATGTATATGAGAACTTTGGAAGGTTTTTGAGTAATATCTAATTCTTTGAAATCCATCTACGACGTATATTAAATGTCCTAATGTGAACGCATTTAGCAT
Organism: Maratus speciosus; assembly: GCA_963932465.1. Lineage (NCBI taxonomy): Eukaryota > Metazoa > Arthropoda > Arachnida > Araneae > Salticidae > Maratus > Maratus speciosus. The sequence goes on along the minus strand of OZ010795.1, from coordinate 103,340,441 downwards.
AAATATTTTATAGCTTGTGAACTTCCTTGCATTTATTTAATTTCTAGAAGTATTAGACTGCGCTGCTTTTCACTACTCTGAATCTTTATAAATGCACTGAGTTAATACAGGAAAACTATCTCCTCTATAATCTTCTTACTTGTCATTTTTAGTATTTTTGAAAAATTAATTATTCTTTCATTAAGTGATTTTTCGATTATGTTCTTTGAAATTAAATATAGTACAATCTTGAACATAAAATAAATGATTTTCTTTGTCTCGAAACTGTTTTCGAGATGAAATGAAAATATTAGGGGGACCAAAAAGACTAGAAACGATAGGAATTGAATATTGAAGTTTGATTGTGGATCGTGGAACCATGTAATTAATTTCGAATATTACTTTTTTTATGTATTTATTTATTTTTACAGAAAACAGTATAAGTTAAATTGCAGAAGACAGTAAAAAAGGGTTTACTATTGTACAACTAAATTAATCTTATGGGTAGTTACATGCATACTTGTCGGTATTCGAGAATTTAAAAAATATATATATTATCTTTTAAAATATACTAATGTTGTTTACTATATTAATTGTGATTTTCTTGTTTTTTAGGGTTTTCCAAATGCCGTTATTGGTAAATTTTATGTTTTTTCAAATACATTTTTTTGAGGGGGCGGGCAAAGATAATACTTGTATGTACTTATATACCTTAAATAACTGTGAAAAGTTTTGATTCTAGTACTTTAAATCTGTATTCCACGTATGCCAAATATTACCACGCGAACGCATTTAACAATATTTTATACCTCGTAAAATTGCATGCATCTATTTCAGTTTCAGAGGTGTTATAAAGGCAAAATTATACTTCTTTGAGTTTTCATAAATGTTCTTATTGTTTTGTGAAAATTTGTTTTCAAAAATAATGTTACGTCACTGCCGGTGTTTTTAAAAAGTTATCCATTTCAAAGGGTCTCTGGACTCTTAAAATTGGAAAAAATGAAAAAAAAAAACCATTTTCAACATTTAATATCTTAAAACGTATTTGATTTAAGGCACAATTTTAATTGGAATAAAACATAAAAGTATGTTCTTTCATTTCATGTATTTAAAAAAATATAAGATGCAGAATTAGCATTTACAGGGGGCTCCAAACTGTTAGACATTTTTCGAGCAAAAAATCGCCATAACAGCCTACACGCACGATTACAAACTAAGTGTTGCAACTAGAATGAAAATTTTGGTAGCTACTTATACTTCAGATTGTAATAATTACCCTGAACCTAAATAAATTTGTATTTAAAGCTTTTTATATTTTTAATACAAAGATGTATTTAGCTAATGCAAAATTAAGAAAATTTCAACAGTATAATCACCTAAAAAATATTGTTTTGAACAATAAAAAGGAAATTTTAGGTTCAGTGTATACAGACTAACATGAAACATATATTTTGAAAATTTCATGAAAAAATATTCATAACTTTTTGAGATATCGTGCGTGTTATGCCCAAAAACGTCATTTGGAGAAAAATGGCTTCAAAGTTTCCGAAACGATACTTCAGCTATTGAATGTGTATAAATGTAACAGCCATAACTTCAGTTCTAATAGGAATTTCAAGGAAACAATTATATCAAAATGTTCAGAAAAGATAGGAGTTTAACATCTAAAAAAATTAAAATTTCGAAAATTTTAAAGCTTTAAGAGTCCTGAGACCCCTTAATACACTGTAAAGCTGCAGGTTAGAAACTGAATAAAAATGTGTAATATGAAATAAATTATTTTCTTTGTACCTAAAATAGTAAAATTTCGGTGTAAATTAATTCATTTTCTGAAGACTTTATCAAAGTAGTTGCAAGTCACCAAAACGACGACAATCTTTGAGAGACACTATTTCCAGGCTGAGATGGCATATTCTGATACAGCATTGCTAAGGTATTCCTTCATTACTACAGTATTCACATTCACAGTACATTCATTACTACAGTATGCATTTCTCCTAAAACCATAATTTTCCAAAAAAGTTTGGAAAGCTATGATTTTTACAATAAAGGTTAAATTCTCAACGTAAGTAGGAAATATTAAGTCCTCTTCAGGAAAGTTGAATTTTGGCAAATTAAACACTCACCTTGAAAATTAATCCAACTTGCTTTTCAACATTACAGATTTATATGCATCAAAATTATGTTATAATTGTCTCTAAATGTCTCTTTATATGATTATTTTTAAGATTTGCCTTCCACGTGTACCCTTTAAGCGTCCTGCAGAATTTTACATTTATGTTTAACGATACATAAAATACTAGCTAAGATAAGTACTGGTATAGGAGTTTTTATTTGATAATGTTACATATTTAGTTATCTTATTCACTTGAAAAAATTAGCATTATATATCGATTTTGTGTTAAATCAAACTTTAATTCCAAATGTTACGTGACAGAAAAACACGGCTAGGACGCTTAAAGGATTAAAAATTATGCGAATACGCATATACCGGTAATATTTTTTACCTTATGAAAGATCATGCAGCGTTTTAATTTCTGGAGCTATTGAAATACAAAAGGTTGAATCATGCCTCTTTATACTTTACCATATGTTCTTACTGATTCTCGTGAGCTTAATTCTTAATTGTCTTCTTAAAAGATATTTTCGAGATGAATTGTTTCTTTGTCAGGATCACGTTTATTGTATACATAAATATTTACGTATGTCAGTCACGTTATGGGCAATTTAAGCACACCTATGACGATATGTCAGATTATTTATATCTCCCTTAAGAAAATAAAGACGGTTATAAAGTATGTTTCTAAAATTTGTTATATGTCAATCACAGGACTGTGTATCTTTTTATTTTTATGAAAAAGAAAATTATATTCTATATTATGTGCAATTTTATAATATATCGTCTATAGTTATAAATAATTACAGGATAGTATTCAATTTTTCAAATGTGACAATTCATTTTCGTGTATATTTAATGCTGATACAGGGATTAAAAGAATATTGGGAACTTTGCATTTAATTACTTTTAAGACTGGTCTACTTCATATATTAAATGTTACCATGCAAATACAGGTAACAGAAATATTTTATACCTTGTGACTTTCCATGTATTTGTTTTATTTCTAGAACAGCGAAAGACTAAATCACCCTTCTTTGAATCTTAATAAATGCTCTTACTGATACGTGCAAAACTTGTTCTTAATAATCCTCTTATATGCCACCTCGAGGATTTTTGAAAATTAATTATTCTTACGCTCGGTTATTCTTTCAGCTAGTTTTCATTCTTAGAAATTCAATATAAATAATTAATAATATAAATAATGTTTTCTGTTTATGTTTAATGGAGATAAATAAATGTATGCATAGTACAAATAAAATACGTTTAATCACGGTTATATTTTGCATATTTATATAGTGGTAAATACTTATATTGTTTAAAAAAGTGAAGTCGAATCTTTTTTTTTTTAAGCAATAATGCATTTTAATTTAGTCAAAATAACATCTGACATGATAAGTTATTTATAGATTCAACATTCTGTGTTTCAATATTCTATTTAATTTTTTAAAAATATATTTTTTGGTGTAAAATTCCCCACAAAATCCATATAAAGCTATATTTTTGGAAATAAATTATTCTTATGCTGTTTTTTTAAATTATTTATACGTCACGCATGCATATACAAATGGCATTCCATAAAAACTGAGAGTTATTTTTTTACTTAGTGGCAACACCGCGAAACTAAATAATAAAACTGCAGGCAATTCTTTCAAACTGTTAAATGTACGTTTATAAATATTCTAAACGATGCAGACGATTTTATTTTCCTAGATTCGTGCTTGTTTAAAGAACTGTTTTTATTTGCCCTACTGAAATGAAGGTGAGTGGTTTAAAATTAAATAAAAAAGAAAAGTGCCCAGCTAAACTGATGGCATTGAGCTCACAGACTATTCACACTAATTGTATATTATACTCTTATTTTAAAGAATAACGCCGCTCAAAAAAATAAGTGAAGGGGAATTAGCCCCCGTTTCCCCCTTTATACTTAACCAGTGAACCTCCAAATCTAATCAGGGAAGCTCCTTATCATAATAAACCGGTATACCAAATTTGAAGCAAATCGAATAATCTTGCAAAGAAAAAACATTTACCTAAATTAAGGGGGTGGACTAACCCCCCTTTATCCTTAACCAATGAATCGCCAAAAAGAATCAGGGAAGCTCCTTAACAGAATAAACCGGTATACCAACTTCGGAGCAAATCGAATCATTCTGCATGAAAAACCCATTTATCTAAATTAAGAGGGGCAGGCTAACCTCTTTTTTCCCCTTTTCCCTTAACCAATGAACCCCAAAACTAATCAGGGAAGTTCCTTAACATAATAAACCGGTATACCAAATTCGGAGCAAATCGAATCATTCTGCATGAAAAACACATTATCTGAATTAAGGGGGGTGGACTAACCCTGTTTTCCCCCCCTTTATCCTTAGCCAATGAACCCCCAAAACTAATCAGGGAAGTTCCTTAACATAATAAACCGGTATACCAAATTCGGAGCAAATCGAATCATTCTGCATGATAAACACATTTATCTGAATTAAGGGGGGGTGGACTAACCCCGTTTTTCCCCCTTTATCCTTAACCAATGAACTCCCAAAACTAATCAGGGAAGTTCCTTAACATAATAAACCGGTATACCAAATTCGGAGCAAATCGAATCATTCTGCATGAAAAACACATTATCTGAATTAAGGGGGGTGGACTAACCCTGTTTCCCCCCCCTTTATCCTTAGCCAATGAACCCCCAAAACTAATCAGGGAAGTTCCTTAACATAATAAACCGGTATACCAAATTCGGAGCAAATCGAATCATTCTGCATGATAAACACATTTATCTGAATTAAGGGGGGGTGGACTAACCCCGTTTTTCCCCCTTTATCCTTAACCAATGAACTCCCAAAACTAATCAGGGAAGTTCCTTAACATAATAAACCGGTATACCAAATTCGGAGCAAATCGAAACATTCTGCATGAAAAAGCCATTTATCTGAATTAAGGGGTGGACTAACCCCTCTTTTCCCCCTTTATCCTTAACCAATGAACCCCCAAAACTAATCAGGGAAGTTCCTTAACATAATAAACCGGTATACCAAATTCGGAGCAAATTCAATGATTCTGCATGAAAAACCCAATTATCTGAATTAAGGGGGGTGGACTAACCCCGTTTTTCCCCCTTTACCCTTAACCAATGAACTCCCAAAACTAATCAGGGAAGTTCCTTAACATAATAAACCGCTATACCAAATTCGGAGCAAATTCAATGATTCTGCATGATAAACACATTTATCTGAATTAAGGGGGGGTGGACTAACCCCGTTTTTCCCCCTTTATCCTTAACCAATGAACTCCCAAAACTAATCAGGGAAGTTCCTTAACATAATAAACCGGTATACCAAATTCGGAGCAAATCGAATCATTCTGCATGAAAAACACATTATCTGAATTAAGGGGGGTGGACTAACCCTGTTTCCCCCCCCTTTATCCTTAGCCAATGAACCCCCAAAACTAATCAGGGAAGTTCCTTAACATAATAAACCGGTATACCAAATTCGGAGCAAATCGAATCATTCTGCATGATAAACACATTTATCTGAATTAAGGGGGGGTGGACTAACCCCGTTTTTCCCCCTTTATCCTTAACCAATGAACTCCCAAAACTAATCAGGGAAGTTCCTTAACATAATAAACCGGTATACCAAATTCGGAGCAAATCGAAACATTCTGCATGAAAAAGCCATTTATCTGAATTAAGGGGTGGACTAACCCCTCTTTTCCCCCTTTATCCTTAACCAATGAACCCCCAAAACTAATCAGGGAAGTTCCTTAACATAATAAACCGGTATACCAAATTCGGAGCAAATTCAATGATTCTGCATGAAAAACCCAATTATCTGAATTAAGGGGGGTGGACTAACCCCGTTTTTCCCCCTTTACCCTTAACCAATGAACTCCCAAAACTAATCAGGGAAGTTCCTTAACATAATAAACCGCTATACCAAATTCGGAGCAAATCGAATCATTCTGCATGAAAAACACATTTATCTGAATTAAGGGGGGTGGACTAACCCCGTTTTTCCCCCCTTTATCCTTAACCAATGAACTCCCAAAACTAATCAGGGAAGTTCTTTAACATAATAAACCGGTATACCAAATTCGGAGCAAATCGAATCATTCTGCATGAAAAACCCATTTATCTGAATTAAAGGGGGGGGGGTGGACTAACCCCGTTTTCCCCCCCCCCCCGTCTTTATCCTTAACCAATGAACTCCCAAAACTAATCAGGGAAGCGCCTTATCACAGTGAACCTAGGAAAAAATTTTGAAGCAAATCGGATGTTTCTATCAAGAGTTATCGCGTTACGTACATACATACATACGTACGTACGTACATACATACATACATACAGAACGGGCGGGCACATTAGCTCTCAGGCTTTGATAGCCTGTGAGCTAAAAAACGAAATGCGTTGTGCTATAGTTTAGACAAAACAGCTGCCGAGACAGATAAGTTAATGAACGAAACTTATAGGAATGTTTTGGTAAGTCTACGAGTTTTAGATGGCATGGTGATTTAAAAAAAGGACGTTTGTCAACAGAATTAGCTCCTAAGCCTTGTCGACCGGAAAGTGTTGTGGATGATCGAAATGTTAACACTATGTGGGTCATCTTGCAAGAAAACAGGCGAATGACATATGAGGAGATAGCGCATCAGCTAACATTTCGAAAACGTCGATATTTCGCATTCTGTGCAACATTTTACAGCTTCGCCATGTTTGTTCCAGATGGGTCCCTCATCACTTTACTAAAGAACAAATGCAAACAGGAGTGGAAACATATGCTTCAAAATGATCCGAATTTCCTAAATACTGTAATAATAATTGGTGAAAATTGGGTGAGTCTTTTTAATCCCCTTAACAAGTCCACAACAAATGTGTGGAAACACACTGATTCCGAAAAATATTCGCTAAACCAAATCTGCTGGAAAGGTCATGATAATTATTTTCTTTGATCATAAACGTGTAATCTGCTGATGCATTATATGTTTGAAAAAAACTGACTGTAATTATGATGAATTTTAAGTGAATCTTTTACGTGCAAGTATACGTATAATCAGTTTTATATTATCACTTCTACATTTAAACTTAATTTTTATATACGGGTGTTATATAATTTCTTATCTTAAAATTTCTTTTTGTCTCTCTAGAAATGCTTTTATAAAATCATATTTTATTATCCAGGTAAGGTCAGTACGTGTAAATTTCAATAAGTACATAAATTATTTTGAGCGTTAATGCTTGTTGAAATAAAGTAATATAACTCAAGCACTGACGCTTAACCTGTTTATTTGAAAATAGTGATACGGGTAGTTTTCTCCAAAGGATTTATTATGGGGACTATTAGTGAATATGAAATTTGATGAAATTCCGTACATTAGTTCATGAAAAATAACTATCGCTAAAATGGGGTAAATTTGGAGAAATTCAGCATGGCAGCGCAATCTATTGGGAGATTTATGCAAAAACTGAGTCAGAAACAACTAATTTCAAAGTCTTCCTGAATCTGCAGTTTGATGAAAATACGTGCATTAGTTCCTGAGATAGAGATATTGCGAAAAGTGTGAAAAATGCTGCATACCAGCGCCAGCTGTTGCTCGATTTACAATAAATCCTAATCAGCAATAACTTTTGTCAACATCTAACTATCTAACTGAATCTGAAGTTTGATGAATGTCTGTCCATTAGTTCTTGAGATAGAGTTATTGAGAAAATCGTGAAAAATGCCGCATAGGAGCGCCACCTGTTGTGCGATTTATCATAAAAACTAATCAGCACTAACAATTTGTATCAAAGTATAACGAAATCTAAAGTTTTATCAAATTCCATCCATTAGTTCTTTAGATAGAATGCCCAAAAATTTTTTGGCATATACAAAGAGACTCGCAGACAGACTCATTAGAGGGACAATTTGTAACTTGTGTGGGTGTGCAGTGACGTAGCCAGGATTTTGTTTCGGGGGAGGGCTCCAGAATTTTTCCTTCAGTTATAGATATAGTAAAATCTGTCAAGATGAAATCGTAAATATTCGTGGGAAATTCCGTTTTACACAGGTTTTCGTGTTATCAGTGTATTTGTATAGTATTCTTTTCCGTAGCACTATGGAACATTTCTGTTTAAGACAGAATTCCGTTATAGGCAGGTTCCATTTTTACAAGTTTTGTGTATTTATTTAAATATACTTGTCATATGAATAGAATAAATCTTGTCAAAAATAGTAATTGTCTATAACAGAATCCTGTCTTTAACGGAAGCGTTACATGGTCTTAATATCAATTGCGATACAATTAAATTTGCTGAAAACCTGTCTGAAATGCCATTTTCATCGTTCTTTAGTGAAACCTGTGAAAGCTGAATCTTTTTATAACGGAATCCTGTCTCAAACGGAAGAGTTTCAGAATCTCTGCGAAACGAACAATAGATCTTATTGAGGTAGTGTATCTCAGAAGCATAATTAATTGCACTTATTTACATGGGAGCCTGCCTAAAATGGAGCTTTTTACCAGTCCCTTGCAATCTTGTCTTGACTGTGTATGTATAATAGAAGTACTTCCCGTAACTTTAAGAATTTAGGTATATCCTTATTTAATTTCTTAATTTAAAAAAAAAGCATGTATAAAAAATATAAGGCCAATCTCTTTAACTGCAACTAATAGTACATTGAAGTTACATTAATATTTACCAGTGAAAACGATTCACTATGATGTAAATAGCTGAGCACATACTGAAGAGTTAAATTTAATTAACCCATTCGCTGTCATCCACGAGTATACTCGTGGCTTTAATTTATTAATTACTTTGTCATCACTATTTTAGAATAAAAAAAAATGCCTCATTTATTAGCAGAAATTTCGCTGTATTAGTGAGGCGAAATTTACCTTTCTGAATTTGTGGTGGCAAACGACTTTCAACAAAAAATTCGAAATTTCTTACTTTTACTTTTCTTAGTTTTGCCAGCGAATGGTATAAATCAAGTTTCATATTACATAACATTTGCCTACAATAAAGTTAGGATCAAGTGGTTAAGTTTAAAACAGCAATTTCCATGTATAATTTCTTGCCATTGAATTAAGAACTTGTGATGTAATAGATATTGGATAATGATTTCACATAAGTGTCGGTCGCATGAGCCATTCATGCGATCCGCCAGCTTCCAATGGGAGTTTTTGAGATAACCCAGATAGCATGAACATTAGCAGCAAGTTTGATTTTTTTCTGATATTATCTTGTCATGACAAATTTGAATTGAGAAATTCGTAGCAAATCTCCCGCAAGGTATACTATCACCCACTTGCATGAGTAGTTTGTTGTGAAACTGATGGAAAGACTGTCTTTAATTCAAGAAAGTGACGAAAGCAAAAAATCCCTCTGTTGAGAGAATAGACAAGCAGCACATACGCAGAAATTGCAGAAATTTTATTCGGTAGGCACCGCTTTTTCTAAACGCTATACTTATTAAATACCAAAAAATGCTCGAAATGAAAAATATAAATATTAACTAAAGTTGTTTATGGTGATAAAACCGATGCATGCACCTTCTGACGGCACTTTCACATCAATAGACATGATCAGGTCTGTGGACCCCTTCGAAGGGGTTAAACTTATAGTGTGGTGACATGGAAAGATTACTACTTTGCTGTAATTTTGCAGTATTTTAGATTACTTGTTTGCCGTTAGTTTGCAATAAATTTGATACAGCATGAATTTAACTTGCACAACAAGTTAGCTGCAAGTTCAAAGTGTGGTGACTTCGGCGTTTGCGTTTTCTTGCTCCAGTCTTGTTATGAATTTTCAGTCTTGTCATACTGAGCTTACTGCAACTTTGCTGGTTTTCAAAGCAAGACTATTGCAAATTTTCTGCAAACTAAAAATGCTATGTGGGAAGGTTTTAACTTTAATTAAAAGATCTTGCATTTTCCGCTACAGAAACTAGTAATGTAAGAAGCACACACATCAAATAAAGTTCATGCTAAAAGAAGCAGTTTTGCTACAATTGTCTTATTCAGCCATAATTCTTTTGGGTTTCCATGTTTCATGTCTCGCCACTTTTGACACCATATTCGATCTAATAGTTTCTTCCGATATCTGGTCGTCTTTAAGGAAGTTAAATTTTTCTAATAAGTTTATTTGTGATGGCTTAGCCCTTTTTTGGAAGTATTAGAACGTGTAAAAAAGGGTTCATGGTGGTTTCTGTTTTTGTACTTCACAGCAAATTTATTTTAGATGGTTCGAAACTGTTTTAGAACATTCTCCGAGTTCCAGTAATCTTAGGACTTTGGTACGTTGATTAGCTTCAATTTATGCTTTTGATTTCTCATTATTAAAGATAAAATGTCACCCAAGATCTATTCCATACACAGAACTCTTATTAACACCATGAAATTTCTTGAAGAAATGTTAAACTGAGCTTTCGCAAATAGTAATTGGGTTCAAAGGTAATGTTGAATCCAGACATTTGTTTTCCTGGTAGGATTTATGCAGCTTTGGAAGGGATACTTAGGTGTTCCGTGAAAGGGAGTAGTATCCTTCTAGACCATTAATAAGCATAAAATCCCGAATCTTCCGATTGCACCCTTAAACAACTTGACATGAGGATCAAGAACCCCATCTTTGTATATTTCAGCATTCACAGTTGCTCTGGTAAAAATGTGTCGGTCACTGCGTTCCATTCAAAATGATGTCCGTCCATACCTTGATTCCACGACATTTGTATCGATGCCTTTCACGGATGTCTGCAGCCTTATTTTGTGTGATTTTCTCCCTCCATATGGTAACACGTGTGTAGTAACTCTCTCAACAAAATCGGGATTCATCGGCAAAGAGAACTCAGCTCCAGTCCGTGGTACTCCATTGACGATGATCTCTGCACCACTTTAACCGGGCGCATTTCGCTACCGGGGTTAGTGGAACACAAATCATAGGTTTCCTTGCATGCAGCGTGTCACTCACAGTAAACCAGGATAGTCGCATTCTTGTTGCTGCAGCTAACTCCCTGCAATCTGAATTGACGTCAATTGCATATTTCTTTTAGCAATCGTTGGCAAATTACAGTCCTGAGAGCCCATTGTAGCGCGTTTCTACCTTGCCTTGGTTGTCTGTGGACATTATACCAGTGTCTTTAAACCGTTTCCAAGATTCTTGACATGACGCTTTTGTCTATTTTTAAGTCTTTACAGACCCCTAAGTGTGTTCGTCCTGCTTCCATTCTCTCTATCGCACGCAGTTTCTCAAAATCGGTCAAAAGTTGAGGCTGAAAATTTAGCATATTTTTCTGTAGCGAAAATGTTAATCCCATTGGACTACATGAAAACGTTGACATTGAGTTACTTTTCTGTAAGTTCCCTTAATAGAATTAACATAAAGCACCTTTTTATGGTTGTTCCTTTAATTCTTCTCGCCAATGTATTTTGAAAGTGGTAACAAATAACCAGTACAAAAATAAAGTTACTTTTATTAATTGCAGGCGGCTGATTTAAAGTAATTCTTAATATTGTCCGTTATAAAGTGAACAAAGATAAGGTTCACGAAACTCAACCAATGTACCGTTATTGCGTTTGTATAAACTAGTTCTTTCCCATAAGTATCCCAATCGAAGTCCAAGATAAAGAAGTTTTACGTTTAATCTAGTTACAGTAAATTTGTGTAAACGGAATAGCAGGTATACTTGCATAGTTATCCTTTCGTCCCGGGACATTAAAATGTTTTTATTTATGAGTGGATTCCGTGTTTTCAGAAAACCTGCCAAGAAGGATTCGCAATTGGAACAATTTTCATTTCAGATAGTTTTCAAACGTTAGCAAGCACAAATATAGTATTGTGTTATTTTCGTCGATTCTTGAATTGTTTTCCTTTGAGATCTTTCATCTTACGTGCATTAGTTCATCTTTACAGATTTTCCTGTAATAGATTTATGCTCTTCAGAGGTGGTGTTATAGCAGCGGTTTCCAAGATGGGGTAGCGTACCCCTGGGGGTACGTGGCGGGCCTGCTGGGGTTATGTGAAAATAATATCGGTAATGGCGGAAGTCAAAAATTGTTAGGAATATCAATGTAATTTGCATTGATTTAATATATGGTTGTGATAAGAAGATTACTAATGAAAAAAGCATGTTTACGTTATCTCCTTGAGTAGAGGATGGGAAGGGGCGCGTGTTTTTGAGAAATAGAGGTACTCCGAAATGAAAAACCTAAGAAAGGGGTAAGTGGAAAGAAAAAGTTTTGGAAGTGAGTACGTTTTCGCAGTTTTAAGGGATACTCTGAAAACGCAAAGTGTTTATAACGGAAACCTGCCTAAAATGAAAAAGTTCATAGTCTCAAAGAAAGACATACTTTGAATTAGATCTTCTAAGACGAACACCTCTCTAAAGCGGAATTTTTTATAGATTGTTTGTGATTCTGTCTTAGCAGTTTCTACTCTTGTATCCATGATTCTGTAAACCAGTTCTACTTTCGGGGGGGGGGGGGGGGGTCCCCCCTCTTGGCTACGCCACTGGGGGTGTGCCAATCCCAACACTTTCTTCTATCTCATACATGTTAATTCTTCAAAATACGCTATCACAGCGCTAAAATTAAACGACGATTTATGCCGATCATGAGGATTCTGAAGGCACAAGTACAGGAAAAAAAAGGAAACACCCCCTACTAACTCCTCAATAAATTATCGTAGAAGAAAGTTACTGGTACCGAACGATTGGAAATAAAGTCTACTTTTAAATGATGTATATAAAATTTGCTTAGTGGGCCATCTACATAGTATAACGAAAAGCAACCTTTGTTATCTTCAATAGTAGTACACAATTCTGACAGCATAAATGAACTCTACACTAGGGTGGAGTGTAGAGTAAAAATTTTTGAATTCAAAATCGGCCCAGTGTGCGAAAGTTACGTATTGTATTGCGTATTATGTAAAAAAAAATTCTGCCCCCGGAATTGATATCTTTATGCGCTCCAAGGGCGCGAAATTCCCGAACTTTAGCTAAATTACGCTAATATTCTTGAATTTTAATAGCTATTAAAAAAAATTAATTTGCTATTGGCCCATTGTGAATACAATGATATTATGTCCCCTTACCATATGTAAAAAGTTTCAAATCCCTTGAACATAATCTTCATGCGTCCCAAGGGACGCAAAATCCCCGAATTTTAGCTAAATTACGCTAATTTTCCTGAATTTTAATAGCTATTAAAAAAAACTAATTTGTTTTTGACCCATTGTGGATACAATGCTATTATGACCCCTTACCATATGTAAATGTTTCAAATCCCTTGAACATGATCTTCATGCGCCCTAACAGGGTTAAATCATTATGAAATCTGACAAAATTTGATTTATTACAGGTTTACGTGAAGCTATTATTAAATAATAAAAATCAATATATACATAAATGTTTGACATTTTTATTAATTTCAACCACAATATGATATAATATATGGTCCTTATCCATGATTACATTTAACTCCTCAGTTTTAATAAGCAAATGATAATTATAATACGTAAGAGTAATACGAGTCTTTAAATACTTTCAGTTTGTACTTTGTAATCGCATTTTGTATCAAAAGTCTTTATTCTAGAACATGACTCAATTTGAGTCCCAATTTATCCTTCCCTTCTTTCATATCTACATACAGATTCAAAGGGCTATATTACTAATTTAATAGTTTTCTCAGTTACTTGTGTGTGACACGGCAATTTTAACAGGTTTAAAAGAATTTCAGTGACCGCACTTAGTGCATCATTCTTGAACCTTTAAATTTCTTCTGACCCCAATCTCCTGGTAATTGGAGTCTCCATTCACTTTTTCACATCTCTCTCTAATCTTTGATTTCCATCTATTAAATTGACATAGTCTGCTGCTGTAAAATCTATTTTTGGAACCCTAAACTTATTTTTATTCCTGTTTTGTAGCGGTCTTCTCTGCTAGCTCTCATTGTTTTCTACTTTTATTCGTCCAACTACGAGTTCCCTACTGTGCTTCCTATCATCTGCTAACATAGTAAGAAGTTTTCCTCATGAGCGAAATAGTTGTTTCTCTGGATCAGAACGTTAATAATATCCCCCAAATCAGACTCCATATACATGTAATTATTATAAACAGAACTTCAATATAAACAGAAACGGGCGCTTGTAACAGTGATATGTGTTCTTCTTTTCTTAGGATGATTCGAAATAATTTCCTATTTTTTCTTGAAAAAACGTATTGTCCTTAAGGTCATAAAGAAAACATTGCAGTTAATAAAAAAATCCACTGTGATGATGACATCTCCTGCCTTAACGTCTCACGTTCGAAGCTTACTTTATTTCAAAAGTATCAGCATCAGCATCGTGGATGATGTCAAAGCCAGCAGCAAAGTCATCTACAAAACAGGAATTTCAAGAAGATTGCGGTTCCAAAAATAAATTCTGAAGCAAAAGGCTGTGTCAATTGATGAGAATCAAAAATTAGAAAGGGATGTGAAAGGACGAATGGAGACTGCAATTACCCGCAGATTGGGGACAGAAGAAATTGAAAGGTTCAAGTATGGTGCAAAAACGAGCGTATTTTAGGGTCTGTATCCAAATTGAAGTCCGGTACTCGATTGTTGACCGAGAGAGCGGCCTTCTTGATCAAAGCACCACTCGAGCGTTCGTCGAAGACTTATAGATTACAGGATAGCATAAGAAATTTCAAAATATCTTGTCACTTCTGTCATAGACGGCCCCTTAAACCATCATTTTGCCGTTTTATAACCATAACTTGAAAACTACTTGGAAGAAAAATGTGAAATTTTGGATTCCCATAAAGCTGAACGTAATAAATCTAAATCCATCAAAAAAATTGTAGGTTGCAATTCATAATTTTTTCGAGTTTTAATTCCATAATTCATACCATAAAATTATAAAAATCGCAAATTCAACGTATTTATGTTTGGGTATTTTAGTATTACTGCTGCACAAAAATTTAGCACATTCGGAGTATAATTTCAGGAGATATAAATAAAAATATGAAAATGTAATTTAACATTAGAAGCACTAAATTTTGAATGTTTATAATTCAAAAACTTATCATTCAAATGACTTGAAATTTGGTGTCTAGGCATAGTTTGAACCGAAAATTTGAAATATCTTATTAAAATAGAGTATTGCCATTGAAAGAAATGAAGTTTGGGTTGTTTTTAATATGTAGATGGCCCCCTAAGTAAATTTTATATACATCATTTAAAAGCAGACTATATTTCCAATCGTTCGGTACCAGTAAGGCTCTTCTACGATAATTTGTACAGGAGTTATCAGGGGTTGTTTACTTTTTTTCCACGACTGTACATTGAATTGGATGCTTTTAAAAAGACATACTATAAGCATCACATATTTTTTTAAAAATCAATGATTTTCGGCACCCACAACCTTAGATATCATCAAAATTCCCAACCCAAAGCGGATAAGAGCTACACATGCCCTGCTGTATACAGTCAAGTGTCTCTCTATTTATGTAAAAGCGCAACAGAATAAGATTTTTGAATAAATTTTGTGCATTACTTTTTCAGATAAAGCTATCGCGAAAATCGTGAATGAGGCAGCATAGCATCCCCATCTGCTATATGATTAACATGAAAACCTAATCAGCACCAACGTAGGTCTAAGTATATCGTAATATGAAGTTTGATTAAATTACGAGCATTAGTTCTTGGGATATTACTACCCTTTAAAGTCGTGTAAATCCTGAAAAATACAACATGGCAACGCTCCCTGTTGGGTGATTTACACCAAAACCTAATCAGAAACAATTTATTTCAAGGTGTAACTGAATCTGAAGTTGATAAATACTTATCTGTGCATCAGTTCTCTAGACATAGCTATTGCTGTGTGAAAAATGCAGCATAGTAGTGCCCCCTATTGCTGGATTAACACCAAAACCTAATCCGCAACAACATATGTTAACGTTTAACTGGATCTGAAGTTTGATGAAATCTTTGCATTATTTATTGAGATAGAACTACTGCGGCAAATCGTGAAAAGTGCACCATAGCAGCGCTACCTAGCGGGCGACTTTTGTCAAAAACAAATCAGCACCAATTTATATCAAGGTATAACCGAATCTAAAGTTTTTAGAGATTCCGTGCATTAGTTCTGGAGATAAAGCACATAAAATGGTTGTGCCACATAAAGACAGACTCACATTTCACGAACAGACTTACGTATAGATATTTTCTAAAAATAATCAAATCGTGTTCAGGACTTTCTAAAATCTATATAACCTTCAAAAACCGGAAATCGAATTTTTCACGAATCCAATATCTTCTTCTTATAAAGATAGAACAAAGTAAAAATGAAACATTATTTAAACAATCTTTTTAAGATTTCTATACTGATTTCTGAATCTAATATCATAAATTAATACAATTAAATTATTAATTGATAAAAGCGTATTTTTTAAATATTACACGCTTCATTATTATTCATTATTACTGTACTTTCATATGTTATTACTTTTCTATTTAGATCTTAAAATGTTTTATGGATACAGTTTCTCAAAAATTTGGCGACTGTGTTTTGACGCATAATTAAATCACTTCTAACTTTCTTCTATCTTTATAAGAAGAATTGAATTCGTTGAAAATCTGCCAAAATCTGTCCGCCTGTGTGTATGTAATACAAATTTTGTGGGCGCTCTATTTCAAAAACTGATGCACGTAATTTAATAAATTTTTTGATTTAGCTAGACCAAGATATAAATTGAATCGGACATTTCAAAAACCACATAAGTCAAGATTTTTCCGAATATACTTTTTTTGACGCAAATGCTTCCTTAAGGGTGATGACATGGGTAATAACCACGTAAGTCAGTGTATTACTTCCTCTTCAAATAGTACCTTCCAATTTCCGTTCATTACTTAAACTACATATGTCAGCCACTTAAGTGGTTTTTATATACAATACCATATGACGTTAAGTCATGACATTCGATTTTATGCACAATCTACCACAACCATACACACAAATGTAAATTTTTTTCATGGAAACTATGGGCTCATGTTTTTGGTATAAAATATCTTAAAACAGATAAATCCATATTTTACATGCACCATGAAGGCATTGCTAACAAACGAGCAAATGAGGTTTGCTCTGTGTTGTTGCATTATATTGGAAATAATAGTAGATCAAGCATTTACAAGCATTAATAGGAATTTATGTCGGTTTTCCTATGGTTACTCTGGGCAAAATAATATCAACAAGATGTTGAGATTTATGTTGGCTTTGACTGACTGCAGACGATTTTTAAAATATATATAAGTATTTTCTCGTACTTGGTCATTCGTTTTTATCAAATTATCGAAATTTTGGTGTCATAAAAAAGTATGTACTAAAGCATGATCGTATCTATGTCCGAGAGGAATACATTGATTTTTTTCCGAACTCCAGTTGAACATTTACAGTCAAAGAACTCAAAACTGAAGATGCTTTGGGCTTCAATAAACAGTAGCTGACTTTATATAAAAAACATAATTTTCCAACAGAATCGTACGGTAAAAGTGTTCCAAAAGAACAAAAAGATTGCTCCTTCGATATACAAGCGCTTTCACTATGATTCTGATAAAAAAAAGGCACTACCATAGCCTAGGAATTTATCGAATTTGTTCAAGATATTAAAGATTCATTTATCTTGATGAAAAAACTTTCAAGCCCTGTGTCACTTCCATCAGCCAAAGCCTAATTTGCAGCTAAAGTGTCAATTAATCGTAAAAAAATAGACGATTTAAAACGAGTTCAGTATAGCATTCTGAAGAGCAGATGCCATTTTATGAAAACACATTTCTCTGATCAACTACCAAAGTTAAAGATATTCCGACTGAGAATGAGGAAGCATATCATTACGCACCATAATGATATTAAAATGCAACAATATTCCTGTATACGTATTATCTACATTAATTTTGATTAAAAATATGTTTAATATGACTGTTGTGTTCAAGATAAAAAAAAAAAAAACAACTAACCCTGTTTCTGGCTAAAACAACATAAGTCATGAACAGTTTTTCTGTTTTTCTTTTGTTAATTATTAATAAATTATTTTAAAAATTCGATATTTACAAATGTTGATGTCCAAACTCTATAATTAGCCCAAAAATTTTGATAAAAAATCGTTTACTTGTGAACAATATAGTTTTTTTTCTATTTCTAAAAACTTGTGATTCTGTGACTTATGTGTTTATTGAAATGACCGATTCAATTGGTGATGATTAGGTTTTGTTGAAAATCCCGCAACGGTGCGCTGCTAGGTTGCATTTATCAGGATTTACAAGATTTTAATGATATTAAAAGATAAAGCACGGAATTTGATCAAACTCCATATTCCGTTGGACCTTAACGAAAGTTGGTGCTGATTAGGTTGTAGGGTAAATCATCTTTTTGTGAAAATCGCCCAACAGGTGTTGCTGCTGTGGTGCGTTCTTCATGATTTTCGTGATAGGTACGTCTCAAAAACTAATGCACGGAATGTAATCTAACTTCAAATTCTCGTGTCTCACTAATCTAACTTCATATTAAAAAAATGATAGTTGTTCAAAAGGAAATATCAACTGAACTTCAAATAAATAATTTGGCAAAACATTAAAATTATGCAAAATTTCATAAATGAACAGGTTTATTGAAAGTAAAAGTATTATTTTCATCACATTCTATGATATCTGATAAATTCTATAATATATAGAACACGTTCCTGTATTTTTTGACACATGTATATCTTTTTTTTTTTTTTTTTTGGCCAATGCTACGGAATTTCATCCCATTATGCAGCGTTCTCTATAGATAATGATATTCAGAGGTCGAACGACAATTAGTAGTTTTTAGCCACAAGAACGGAATTTTCTAATTTTATGTGTCTCATTTCACAGATATTTTACAATTTTATACACTTTTTAATTACATAATGAGCTCGAAAAAAATAATAAACAAGTTCTCATAGAACATGTTTCATGTCATTTTTCTTCAGTTACATTTTCGTTTCATAACAAGAAATTAAAATCATGCGTCAACCATAAATTATGAAACAGTTTCCAAAACTTCAAAAATACTTTAACAAAACTTAGATGTTTAATAAGGTAAACAAGGTACAAAAATATACATTTTACACAGCATATAACAAAATTAAAAACAGATTTCAACAATTACAGCCCATAGTGGGAAAGGAAATCTAATTATCTTGTCTGGCTCTGTATATGATACATAGATTTCTACAGATTCAACATAGCATGCTAAAATTTAGTTTAGTAAGAAAATGCATAACATAATTCGAAATTCACCTTCAGCAATTTCTCCCAATAGATGGAAACGTACTTGAATTTATTTGGCCACTGTACATTACGTACAGATTTTTATACATACCACATACCGGGTGTCCCAAAAATGAGGCATGATTTTAAAATTCAATAACTCGCAAACACTGACAGATATTAAAAAAATTCTTGCAGGAGGGTTATGTACGACGTGAAGAGATTTTTGACAGTGATTCTTTATTTTAGTTCGAATTTCAAATAATAGATGGCGCTAAGGGGCACTGAGATAGCGCTGAGCAATAGGTGCTCAGTCCAGACACGATTTTAGGTACTTTGGGATCCATTCAATACATTTAAATCTCCTTTTACGCATGGAAGAAGAGAGAGGCCAAAAAATCGAGCCTGGATTTAACGGTTATTGCTTGCAGTGCCATCTATCGATACTGCTTGTAACTAAAACTCAGAATCGCAGCATGCAACTCCTGTCATGTTACATAATACTCCTGCAAGAAATTTTTTTAATATCTGTCACCGTTTGCAAGCTATTGAATTTTTAAATCATCGGTTATTTTTGGGACATCCGGTATTAAGCTAATCTGCAATTCAGACTCAAACATGCTTAAAAAAACCAAAATCACCCTTCCAGGAATTACTATACATAGGTGACCATGTGCCCAGTTTTTTACTTAGCCCTGTTTAGTATTTTATTTATATGCTACAAACATATCTTAAAACATTAAAATTAGTTGAGCTTCAAAATGTATAAAAAACACCATTAATCAATTCAATTTCATTTTCAGTAATGTTTATGAACTGTTTTGCGTAGCTCTTATCCGATGTATAGAATTTATGTACGTCATACAATATGCAAAAATTGAGTTAACACGTTGAGTGCCACGATGACAGACACTGAAGCGCTGAAAATTTAAATTGTTTAAAGTAATTTTCAAGAAAGTATAATCCTGTAATAAATAAAAGGTAGATAAATTTTAAATATTTGTTCAGTAATTATTTAAAACAATGTATATTTTTCAGTTTTGTATCCTATTTTAGACGTCAGCCATCGGTGAATAACGCATTTTAAACGGAACGTTCGCTGTCAGCCACCGGTGGCTGACGTGGCGCTTAACGTGTCAAAAATGCATATCATAACTGAAACGCACTTTCAGCAATCATCCCTAACCGACACTACATGAGATACACTATTGTATGGAAATCGTTTTTGAGTCCCTGTAATTACGCAATGTACATCATATTCTACTGCAATCGTCTTGTAGCAAACCTCAGTAATATATATCAATTTCATCATGCTTCAAATAATCCAACATAATTGAAATACGGGGAAAAAAGATTTTCCAAGTACACCATTATTCAACCGAATTCTTTTGTGTGACTCTGTAAATGAACGATAATGCTTTCGACCCTATATTTTAGAAAAACGCATATATAAGTACACCTCAGAAATCCATATTGATTTCATTATGTTTGTAACAGAGTAGCATCATTTGAATGCGCCGCAAACGATTTTAATTCGTAGATCTTAATATAACGGAATCTATATATATATTACGCTAACGTACGTGGCACAGAAATCGCGATTATTTGTTACTGTCTAATGGCAACGCCCGAGAAACGCATGTCATTGGTTATTGTGAAAAGTCCTTTGGCAATATTTAGGGCGATCGGGTTTATTTATATTTACATTTCGCCGTAGAGGAAAGAGCTTCATGATGTTTCCCTCTTTCGCTGAAATTATAGAGCTTCAAAATATCATTTGAAATGCCCGTAAAAGATCTCGGCGAATGCTTGAAAGTGAAGAATAAGCCGAATTAAGAACAGAAAATCGAAATAGATTGAATCGGAAATAAAGTTAAACACAGAGTATAAGCGATCGCTAAAATAGGCTTAATAACCGCAGAGTGCACGCGTTGCTTCTGAAATCCAAATTATTGATTTAAACGTTCCGAAGGGGGGCATAACTGTGGAACTGTGAGTAAAACGTGCAATTTCTGCAAAGCACTATATTGGAAATGCGAATTAATCAGCAGCAAGAAATTTAAAAATGCTGTCATGACGTTAAGTAATTTTGTTTACCCCCTCTGTACGGATCTGCGATAGGAATTTCAGGTTCATTTAAAAATATTATTACGGGCCCACCAGAAGTAAGATACAATAAAACCCGCTTAGACGGAAACGACCAGTGATAAATTCCGTTTTATGCAGGTTATTTAAATTGAACAAAGCATAATAACATTTTTGGGGAGAGAGGGAAGCTGGAACTTTTTTTTTTGTTTATTGCAGGATTCCATTAGAAACAGGCTCTATTAGAAAATAAATTTGCTGGATGGTACTTTTTAAACGATTCTATATAGTAATATTTGCTTACAATTTTATTATTTTTTTTTCAATTATTACAGTTTATGTTGCATTTGTAATTGCTTTTTCATCCAAAGATTTTAAATAAAAAATTAAATTATTGAAAATATAATTAACTTTTAATTGAATTCATCAATTAATTTGGAATAAAAAAAGCATGAGACATATAAAAATGAAAAAACTTAACATGTGAATTTACACAACTTTGGAACTGAACAAGAGTCGGGCCCTGGTAATTCCCCCTCCCCACTCCCCTCTGTACGCACCTGCGATAAAAATTTCAGATCCATTTAATAATATTATTAAGGCCCGGGCAACGCCGGGAGGGTCAGCTAGTATTTTTGAGTTTTCCTACGCGTACTGTAAATGCTAAACACAATATATTCTATATTAACCTTTTTCTAGTGCAACCTAATAATGTATTTAAATTTCATTATGTTTAAAGTATTGTAACACTATTAAAATACACCACAAATGATTTTTCCCCATGGACCATAATGAAACGGAATATCTTTGAAGGCCCTGTAAATGAACTACGAAGGGTAAACAATTCCTTTTCAATACCGAATATTCTATGGTAAATCTCAATAACGTATATCAATTACATGGAAATCCGAGTATTATTACGCGAGTTAGAGAACAGACAGACAGACAGAGCGACAGACACATCCAATTCATCAACAATTTTCAACTATAGCCAAACAGCACCGAAAACTGGCGAAATGAAACTATTAAAATAATAAAGCTTTGTAGAAATTAACCATAAAATAAAACAAAACACAGGACGCGTTTCGAGCTAAAAATATAACAGCTCGTCATCAGCTTCAATAAACACGTGTCGAAACGGGACAAGGTCAAAATAATCTTTTGTGACCTTGTCCCGTTTCGAACATGTGCTTATTGAAGCTGATGACGAGCTGTTATATTTGTTATCTCTAAACGCGTTCTGTGTTTTGTTTTATTTTATGGTTAATTTCTACAAAGCTTTATTATTTTAATAATTTTCAACTATGTTAGAAATAGTTAAAAATGTGTTTAAGATTGTATTCAGAAGACAAGAAATAATAAATCAAAAGAAAAAATGCACAGCATTTTGTTAGTTATTTCGGGCTTTTAATTACTATTAAGTTACATATAACAATTAAGTCATGAATGTGTCTACAATAGAAAATGAAAAGGATGCATTTATAAAAGTATAATAAAAGGCGGAACGTTTTCATCAAACGGGATTTACCCCAAAAAATTTTTATAGTTATAACTTTTAAATCTGACAAGACATTTACCATAAAGAATTATCAAATAAAAGTAGAATTAGCGACTGGAATCTTTTATCTAACGAGCTTTTCTTCTATAGAAATAAAGAAGAGGATAAAGCATTCTATTGAACTAATAGCTTATGCAGTCACTTTTATTAGCACAATCAGAAAATATCATATCCTGAAGAGGATATCAGTTAGAATTATATCATGAATGAACAAAAAATCTAGGAAAAGTTTCTTCGTTAAATTTGATTAAGGAACTGAAATGGTTAAAGTTGATAGGTTAAAGTTCATTCATTCTATAAGAGAATTTTTTATTATGTAAATGACTAATTTCAAGAAATTTGATTATGTACAGTCGTGTAAAAAATAGTAAACACCCCCTGCTAACTCCGCAACTAATTATAACAGAAAACTTTACAGGGACCAAACGATTGGGTAAGAAGTCTACTTTTAAATGAAGTATATAAGATTTGCTTAGGGGGCTATCTACAAATCAAAATCCGACCAAACTTTGTGTTTTCCAATGGTAATACCCAAAGTTCTTGAATTATAATCATTCAAAATTTTAAACTTCTAATGTTAAATTACATTTTCATATTTTTATTAATATCTCCTGAAATTATTAACGTAATGTGATTTTTTTCATTAATACTAAATAACTAATAATAATAAATAATAAATAATAATTAATACTAAGAAACCTAAACATAAATACATTGAATTTGTAATTTAAAAAAATAATATTAATTATGAAATAGGAAATTAATATTCTAAAAAAAATATGAACTACAACCTACAATTTTTTTTATAGATTTACATTTATTATGTCCTGCTTTATGGAAATTCGCAATTTACATTTTTTCTTCTTTTTCGAATTATGAGTAAAAAATGTCAAAATGACGGTTTAAGGGGCCACCTGTGATGTCCAAAAAAGCATAATTTGAAAAATATGTATATTTTACTCATTATATATGTAATCTCATTATATATGTATAATACTCATAATATATTTTACCCATTGTAATAAAACATTTGGGATGACAATAGTCGAAACATATTAAGTGAGTGATATTCTCATATTGGGAAGAAATAATGCATTAACCCTTTATGTACTGATCTATGAATTCATGAAAATTTTATCTTCTAAAGCATTTTTCGTGAATTTTTGAAACTGCATTACAAGATTTACATAATCATTTAATAAATTGTAGAAGGGTTTCAGAAGGATTGAAGGATTTAGAAGTATTAATTCAATTTAAACTTGTAGGGATTTTGTGCAACATTTCTAACTCCACTCAAATCTTTTATTTTAAATATTTTTCTTGGTATTTTGTAGAATTAGGAAATGTACAAATATAATGTTCTTGCAATAGAAAGATAGAAATATTTCCGAATTGAAAAGTCCCCCCCCCTCCCCCAAAGCCAAGGAAGCTCAAAAGATGCAAAGGCAAATTAAATCATCCTTTAAAAAATATATATATATATATTTTTTTGGTGTAACCAATAATGTTTTTATAACAAGATAACGTAATGCATCTATAACTCATTCTAAACTATATTAATACTAATCGATGTATTAAATGAATTTTATAACAAGTTATTTTAATGGTACTTTTAAGTACCGTCAGTAGATAAAAGGTTAATAGAAGTGACATAGACATTCAGTAGCATTTTAAACATGGAGTACCGAACTTCAATTTTGATACATCTCATAAAATAGGCTCATTCTAAAATATTTAATTTATCGGAGAATAATCGTACGAATTTCATGGAAATTTGGATTGAGACTAATTGAAGGGTGTAGAATCTATTTATGGTGTCAAAGTTGTGTATTGGTATAGAAAAAAACTAAGTTTGGGTTTGTTTGGATATATAGATGCCCCCCCCCCCTCCAAGCAAATTTGATATACATCATTTAAAATTAGACTTTATTTTCAATCGTTTCTTTCAATCGTTATTTTCAATCGTTCAATTTTCTTTTGCAATAAATTTTGCAGAGTTAGTAGTGGGTGTTTTCTTTTTTTTCCCATGACTGTACATTAGGGTGTATCGATTTTTAACTTTTTTTTGTTTCCAAATTCCAAGTTGATAAAAAGTTGCTACTAGACACCACAACTTACCACAAAAAATTTTGGATTTTTAAAAAAAATGTTTAGGTCTCCCGCACAAGGCCTAAAGTTTAGAAATTTTACTTAAAAAGTAAATTTTTACAAAAATTTAAAAAAAAACCTAAAACACTTTTTTTCTAAATTGCAAGTTAAAATTCCACTAACAATAAGCACAAAAAACGATAGAAAATGTATTTCAAAAACTTAGCACAACATTTAGGTCTCCCGCACAAGGCCTTAAAGTCGTAAATTTCAGCCAATTTTTGAACATTTTTCAGTGCTTTGATATTTGCGTTGTTGCTGGTTTAAAAATTAAATGTAACTAAAGCCTCGTTAGGCTTGATTGGAATTGTTGAAATAAGTGAAATAATAAATCACATTTCAATACGTCAAGCGTCAACGTGAAGCGATGGGGTGGGGGAAGGCCAGACTGTCGCGCCGCGGTGACGCGACACCTATGAATCACCGCGCAGACTTGTCAGTAGTCGTCTGCCCGCGAGCGAGCATTACGGTTGTGTTTTAGTGATATAGTCTTGTTGTAAGAATCAATTGAGTGAGTGTTGTTGTTGTTCATTATGAGTACAAAACCGCATCTAACTGGACAAACTACCGACAGGCCGGTTATCGGGCAACCTATTGATGTGAGTGAGTTTAATGTTCTGCCAACCAAGATGGATCTTTTGAAGTATTTTGAGTGGGTACGCATTGAAATGAAACAATAGGGAATACATCAGCCTGCAAAGAAGGTAATTGCGTTAAGAGTTGCTTTAAAACTTGAGGAAATATGGAAAAGAGCTTCAATTCCTGTTTGTGGCATCAAAAACACAATATTTATGGTTTTAAAACTGCATGAGTAGCTTGAGAAAATTAAAAAGTGTTCAAGGACTAAAAGGAAGTATCCTAACTCCTAGAAAGATGCAGTAACTAGCTTTCAGTCAAAAACTGAAACTGCATTGTTTGATATTTGTACTTGCAAATGTGACCTCAGCAATTGTATTTGCTCTATTGACAAAAAAGTCCCGGCACTAGAACACTAGTTTTTGCTCGACCAACGTGGTCCTAGATTGATGTCAATTGCAGAGTGTGACAAAAACGAGACTAAAAAGCTTAAAAAGTGATTAGAAAGAAAATCTAGGTCACAAGCTTTAATGCAGGTAGTTGTAAAAAAGACTGAGGATGAAAACTTAAAATCTGTTGATAACATTGATTCTGGTGATAGTACAGATGATTCAATGTCTCACACATCATGTCAAGATAGTGATTTTGAAATAAATGTACTTGATACGAGTCAAAAAAGTGTTTCAAGTGTAGAAGTAAAACAAGAACTGCCACAACGCTTGTCTTTGTTTTCACGAGCTTGTGACCGCAGGGGCATTTCTAGTAGAGCTGGAGCTCAGTTAGCTACTGCACTTTTGCGAGACTTAAATGTCGTTACTGCGGAGAACCAAGAAGCAGTAATCGACAAATCAAAAGTAGCACTTGAAAGACTTAAGTCTTGTAAAGAAGTAAGCTCAACTCGAACCTCCGATCTATTGGCCATTTACTTTGATGGTCGTAAAGATGAAACCATAACAAAAGAAATTGTAGCTGGTAAAAGTGTCCGAAAATCTTTAATGGAAGAACACATATCTATTGTTGAAGAACCTGGATCCAAGTATTTCGGTCATGTAACTCCCATAAATGGAACAGGAAAGGAAATAGTTACGTCACTTGTAAAGTATTGTGAAGAAAAAACTGTCCATCTTAAAAAACTAAAAGCTATTGGTTGTGATGGTACGGCAGCAAACACAGGCACTGTAAATGAGTTATCACCTTATTTGAAAATAAAAAACAACAGCCACTGCAGGCAGTTGTGTGTCTACTACATTTGAATGAATTACCATTTAGAAAAATTATGGTTGCTCTTGATGGGTCAACTTCTGGACCAACCACATTTAGTGGGCCTATTGGTAAACAACTTCTAAGCCGCCAACATCTGGATGTTGTCAATTTTGTTTCAATTGAAATCGATATACCAGAAGTTGATCTTAAAGAGTTGAGCACAGACCAAAAGTATCTGTACTAAATATCCAAAGCCGTATCAACAGGCACATGTACAGAAGAGTTGGCCAGACGAATCCCCGGAAACATCTCGCACGCCAGGTGGCTTACCCTGGTAAATCTAATCCTTCGTTTGTATGTAGCCATGGATGATCCGACCCCTGAGCTGAGAAAGCTTGCAGAGTTCATAATAAAAGTCTACATACCATCATGGTTCTCAATTAAGTGCAATCCCAAAATCCCGCAGGATTCCATTATTTTTTTTAAATGATTCATTTGAGAAATTACTTGGAAGACGAGCTAAAACATGTCGTCCATGCAACGTTACAGAGAAACGCATTCATGGCTCACCCAGAGCATGTTTTAATAGCTATGTTGCTTCATGAACGAAAACATATTAGAGTCTTGGCTTATAAGAGAATCCAGAAAGCTCGTGAAACAGAAAAGAAAGAGGTAAGGATATTTAACCCCCCTCAGATAAATTTTAATGCTAAAGACTATATAGATATGATTGACTGGCAAACCACTTCAATAACCGAACCCCCTCTTGTTACCGATATGAGCCTAGAAGAGTTACAGTTAATTGTGGAAACGGGAAAATGTGGCAGGGTTGAATTTACAATTCCTTCTCACAATCAAGCTGTGGAACGAATTGTGAAACAAGTCACAGAAGCTTCAAAGCGAGTGTGTGGGATCATCGAAAGAGATGGTTTCATTCGTGCCAGACTGGAAGACCGTAAAGAGCTACCTACGTTCGAGACCAAGAGCCAGTACAAAACCTCAGTGAAGGATTAAAATGTAAGTAAGTGTTTTTTGTACTTCTTTGATTTTTAATGTTTTTAAATAACTTCTTTATCTTACTGTCTTCCATATAATATTTGAAATTCATTGGGGATCATTTCTATAATTTTGTAAAAAATCTGTAGGCCTACGTAAATACTGTATATAACTTTCGTTTCAGGTTTTGAAGACAAGATGAAAGGACGAATATTTAAAACAAGTCAGTTAATTTGAAATAGAACAAAAAAACTGCGCTCATGTTCTATGAAAATACATCAGCAACATTTTGTACTTATATACTACATTTTGTTCCACGTTATAATATTTTATACATTTGTAATAAACAATAGTAATCACAAATAATGATAGAGTTTATTTCAACACCTTTATCAAACAATTTACATCGTTAAACTATCTTTTTTAAGGTATACAACATTTATATATTATTTATGTAGTATGTATATATATATATGTATATAGCACATTATGTTTTAAATGCGTTCGTCGGACCCAGAATTCTGCACCATAAATAAACTAAGTATAACCATAAAACATACAAGAAATTTAAACAGATATAACCTGAACAAGAAAAAACAACAAAAGGCTGTGGCCTCTTCAGCGGTGGGCATTTTAGAAAGCACAGCAATGTTTCAGATTAATTACAATTTACAACAAACTATTATTCAGTAGTGGCAGTGGGTTTCGGCCAGAGTGTCGCAAAGGTATGTTGTAAAAGGTATTTTGTAGTATAAAAGGTATTTTGTAGTATAAAACGTCATTACAAACATTATTTTCTTTAGTAATAATAATTTATAGTTGAAAGTACTAAGATATTATAGTAATTTAACATCTTTTTAAATATTGTCTCATCCTTTAAGTAGTTTTGCACCTAGTGTAAGTTTAACATTAACTTTTTAAAGATGAATTAAGCATTTCTATTTGTTTATTTACTTCATATGACGTCATTCATATAGAAAATTTCAGCCATGTGCAGAAATGTGACACTATAAAGTCCAAAAACGTTCCAAAAAGTCTTAGCTTCGACGTTACACGAACGTTTAGGTAAATAAATCCTAGAGCGGTTTGAAAGCTCTCAGAGAGAAACTTCAACTACTTGAAAAGCAGAATGCTTAAATAGACCAGCCGATGGGGCTGTGAGGGATTCTCGATTTTAATCTTCAACACGAGAGAGCTCTCCAAACTTCGCTGACGAAGCGTTGTGTTCGTCCGGTTAAACTCGAAAGGACTGCGTCAAAAAGGATTCTTGGCGGTCGACATTCGAAAACGACAATTAAAATATAGTACGGGGCAGTACTCAGGGATTTTCCCATTTAGCCTAAAAACGGGCAGAGTAGTATACCAGCCTACAAGACTGTCTTTTTAAAATTTACCTCTGAAATGTATTGTGAAAATGTCTGCTGTGTTGTTACGTGTTGTAAATAAAATAGTGTTTACTTGTGTCTGTCATCCTTCACTAAAACAAAACAGCATGAATATTAACACATGAGGCTGCTGACATTACATAATAATTGGAAGATGCATAGTAAAAGTTAAAAATAACAAGCGTTATTGAACTGAAATGTAGTTTATATAAAAGTTTGAATTTTAAGGGGACACAGTACCTTTTAAACTACTTTTTCAATTTTGAATAATACTGTGATATACTTAAATATAATATCACTACAGATATTAGGTTCTATAAAGAAAATATAATTTCATATAATTTCTAAAGAAAAATCTTGTAGAACAGCCTATTTAAATAAAATTTAAATTTAAAAAAAATAAAAAATAAATTTTAAAATCCCTACTACTTTTTTAAAAATGAATATTTAGGCTTCAATTTTTTTCCATATTCCTTAGATTATTTTACATAACACTGTGCATGGATTTTTAGATGTATGGAATATTACATTTAATATCAATCTTTTCCTGTTTTGTATAGTAAATAATCAAGAAAAAATAATTGAAATTCCTAAAGAAAAAAAAAATAACTATAACCTTGAATATTAAATCCATGCACAATTTTATGTAGTATGTTTGTAGGATTATGGAAAAAAAATTGAAGCAAAAATATTCATATTTAAAAAAGTAGTAGGGATTAAATTTTTTTTATTTTTTTTTAAATTTAAATTTTAGTTAAATAGGCTGTTCTACAAGATTTTTTTTTTGAAATTATATGAAATTATATTTGCTTCATAGTACCTAATATCTGTAGTGACATTATATTTAAGTATATTACAGTATTATTCAAAATCGAAAAAGTAGTTTAAAAGGTACTGTGTCCCCTTAAAATTTTCCAAAATATTTGGTATAATACAAGGTGGCCATAATTAAACTGACAGTACTCAGAGTTTTCTGTAGCGCAGCCTAACTGAGAAAATGACGCCAGATTTTGTAAGACGATTAAACAAAACGGGGGACGAAGGATTCCGTGAAAAAAAAAATAGTTCCAAAAGTCAACGCTAGGGGAATATGTTGCGCTGTGTAACAGAAAAGATAGTTTTAAAAAATTCAGAATCAATACTGAAATAAAATTACCTTTTATTTTGTATATTTAGCGATTTTAGTATTGATTCTGCATTTTTTAAAACTCTCTTTTGTGTTACACAGCGCCGCATATTCCCCTAAAGGTGACTTTTGGAACTAAATTTTTTTTCGCGGAATCCTGCGTCTTGTTTAATCTTCTTACAAAATTTGGTGTCATTCTCTCAATTAGGTCGCGCTACAGGACACTCTGAGTACTGTCATTTAATTATGGCCACCTTGTATATTGAAATATGAAACTAAAAGTATTAAACGGAATCCTTTACTGAGCTTTCACTTATTCAGTTGAAGAGGGAAAGAAATCCCTTCACTACGTTGAAAGCGTATGGAATCATTTTGCTTAATCAGATAGCACAATATTCTATAGATATTATCTGTCAAAATTACATCATTAAGAAAGAAAAAAAATTACGGAAGTTTTCTTGTTAAAAGTGGATTAAAGAATTCATAAGATTAAAATTGATTAAGCAGTCTTTTAGGTTAAAGTGAACTAACTCACCCTTAAAGAATATATCTTATTACAATAAGAAGGATACATGTTTGAAAATTTAAATAATTGAGTACATATTATTTATATTTTAGAATTAAAGAAGAAAATATCACTGAATATTAAAGTGAGCATGAATCATAAGATGAAGTTTAACCTTTTCAGGGACAAAAATATTCTGATCGTAAAATGATTAAATAATGAACTGGCAACAGAATTTACAAACGAATTTTTCAGAAAATTAAAACCTGTTCTAGTACATTTTCATTATAATAGCAAAATTTTATTAAAATTTTCTTGGTGCCGTTTGTCAGTTTTGAAATTAAAATTAGGTGGTCACACTGTGTGACACTTGAAAAGGTTAATTTTTATTAAAATGTAATATATATACAAATATGATATTACTTACTTAGAGGAAGTGATGTTGTTATCTATTGTGTAAAAACTTATTTACAAAAATAACAATTTAAAATTTATCTCATACACAAAAAATATTATGTAATATACTACAATGATTTTAAATATTTTTGTCATAAATTTATTATATTTAAATAATTATTATTACAATAATATGTAAACAATATTTAAATAGGTAATTGAAAAAAAATTAAAGAAACACACACAGTAAAAAAATTTTGGTAAATTTTACCAGTTACATTTCTATGTTATAAAGATGGTTTTGAAATTGTAAAAGTGAAATCAGCAAACAACTAACAATATAGCATAAATAAAAAAAGTATTTACAAATTTGTAAATTTATTCCAACTTTGATTAATGGTAAACTAAACAAGTAACATATAAACGAGCTTATAATGGAGAATAAGTCAAAAATGCATGAATAGTGTTAGAATTGGCAACGTAACGTTCCCACAAACGTAATTTCAACAAAAAGTAGTTTATAGTAGTATTCTAACTTTTAAATCTGACAATTTATTTCCTATAAAGTATTACATCAGTCAAATATAATTGAAGTCTGGAAATGTTTATTGAATGATTCTATAGAAATAAAGATTGGAAGAAATCATACTATTGCACTGAAGGCTTATATAATAATTTTTATTAGCAAAATCAGAAAATATCATATTCTAAAAACACTCTGAGCGAGTTAAAACATTAGGGGAAAAATGTCAAATAAGATTTTCTTCGTTAAGATTGATTAAGGAGATATTAAGCAGTTCATTAGGTTCAAGTTAATTCATCCTTAAAGATTATTTTTTATTATATTAAGGACTGTTGAATTTTTAATGGTTAAAGAGACATTGTACTCTGAAAATTTTTAAGATTTTAATGGATTCACTTGAATTTTTTGCAGCGTTCTTGAGAACTGGATAAAATATTTACGCACAAAATTTGAGTTTGAAATATTAAAATTATTTTTAATTTTTGAATTTTAAATATTTTAATTAGTGCAAAAGTTGACATATTTCAAACATTCTACTTTTATTTTTTGCATAAAATAGGACAATATTTATTTATGACATACTTTTAATGTATAACAGTGCAAGTTGGTATGAATTGTAAAAGTTCCCTAAATGTATAAAACATTTCTTTTTTATAATTATGCTTTGTTTTTTTCTAGAAAAATAGCTCTATATTTCCATATGCACATAAATTTCAAGATTAAAATACTCTTTAAATTTTTAAGATACACATACATTTTAAGATCTGAATTAAAATATTTGAACTAATTATGAAACACTAGACAGACTTCACTACATTCGAAAAAGGAATTAAATTAAAAATATACATAAAAACCTTTATTAAGAAACAAAAACATACAAAGTAGACGTTTCGCCATGCAAGAACAGCCTAATCAGTACTACACTGTAAAAAACCTTCCGTAAAAATATGGAAATTGTACTGGCAAACGAGACGCCAGTACTATTTCCGTATTTTAACGGAAAATCTTTTGGTAAATTCCAGAAAATTTTCCATTTTTTCACAAAATATTTCCGGTTTTAATTTTCATATTTCCGTATTTAAAAATTTTAGTTTGAAAGACAAAAAAT
Source organism: Maratus speciosus (assembly GCA_963932465.1). Lineage (NCBI taxonomy): Eukaryota > Metazoa > Arthropoda > Arachnida > Araneae > Salticidae > Maratus > Maratus speciosus. Next base: position 103,307,496 of record OZ010795.1, on the reverse strand, counting down.
AATTTTTCAAAGACACTTACATCTTTATGATTTTCATTCTTCAATTTTCAAGGAAACGTTAACATCAAGGTGAGAACACCTACACTTAATTCAAACAACAGTGAAGAAATAATACTTACCCACCACGGGAATCGAACTAGGGAACCGTCCTTTTCCAGCTTGCTGCACTTTACCCTTACGCTAAGGTAACACAAGCTACGTTTTCAAATATATTTACTTATTTCAAATGAATTTTATAATGCAAAGGCAATATGTTAAGGGACAAGAGGACAAGGGACTTATCTTCGTACCTATGATATTTTTCTATTGAGTATGCATGTTCTGAATGTTTTACATATTTTCTTTCCCTAATTTCGAATTTTTAGCTTTTTAATTTCATGCTTTATAAAACATAAATTTTAGCCTTTAAAATATTTCATGCATGAAAGAATGTATTAAGAGTAATTTTTCCCTCTCCTTTGCAAGACTTTTAAAATTTTATTGTAATAATATTCATATTCATTTAATTAAATAATTATCTATTTTTGAAAGGATAGTAACATTTTTTTTCAAACATGTACTTTAACAAATTATTTATGTGACGATGTACTGTAAACTCAATAAAGATAATTATTAAAATTAATTTCCTTTATTGCTTGTTATAACTTAGATAAACGTCAATTTCATAATAATTTTCTTATTAAATTTCAGATATGTTTTAAGTTTTATATGCGAATCTGTTAGAGCGAATAGATTAAAAAATCTTAAAATTAAAACTACATTTTTTTTCATTTTAAAACATCCAACAGAGACTTAAAAAAAAATAATAATACAAGTTTGCTATAAATAAATCAAACTTTATTTTAAAATCATAGTAAAAAACAAACTAACATTTGATTTTCAGTGGTCTCAAATTTAAAAAGAATTAATAAGATTTTATTTTGTTTTAAATATCGTAGAAATACGTTAGCTTTTTATATAAAAAAAAGAGAAAAGAAAAGAAAAGAAAGAAAGAAAAGAAAGAAAGAAAAGTACTTGAAAACCCATAAAAATAACACTATTTAGTCAATATTGCGGAATCATTGGATATATTTTAAATATTGAGCCACATTTAGCCAATAATGGTGTTACATTGAAAATAATATTAGTGTAAGACAAGTATATACAACAGTTAATTACTTCGCTTTCCAAACACAGCAGTTATTTCTAAACATCATTTATGGAACTTGTACTGTTTTGATAAAGATGCAGAAATATTCTGTAAAATTTATGTAAAACTTTCTGGATTTATACGGTTTATAATCACAAAATGTCAATTTACGGAAATTGTACTGTTTTTTAGAAAAAGGAAACTATTCCGTGAAATTTTATGGAAAAACTCGTGTATATTGACGGATTTGTTTTACAGTGTAACATCAACAATAAAGAACATCTAACACGCTCTGGACACAGTCAATGTTAAAGTTATTCTTTTAAAAACACGAAACATTAATTCGGAATCAAGCCTGATTCGTTCAGTATGTAACATTATAGCGTAGTGAATCAATTATCCATGATTAGTCTATAATGATAAGCGTTACAGTTATTTTTCAAAATTAATGAATTCTCAAAAGATGGGGTGTGGTCCATCTCAAAAGCATGTTCTACTAATCTCGAATTTAATGTACGATTTTTAAATGCGCCTATATGATCTTTAACTCCAACTCTATTGATCTTCCAGTCTCACCTCTATATACGTTCTGTGTTTATATAAAAAAGAACTAAATTTATTCGACGTTTAAAAAAAACTCCAATTTTAAATGATTTCAAAACAGATGACAAACAAAAATATCAAGTTTGAACCGTTGAAAAAGGTGGTGGTTGTGTGTGTGTGTGTGGGGGGGGGGGGTAGGAGAGTGCTTTCATAAATTCTAAAGTTTTCATGAAAATAATTTTTATCAGATTTTTGGTGTAATCGTTATTCTTTAAATCTTCATAACTTATATTTCTTTCGATTTCAAAGATTTCAGTACTACTACAGTACTTTATAGCTCTAAATGCTAAAGATTTTATAATGAAGATCTTATAGCTAAGTGGACAATTTGAATTAAAATTAGTATACTGACCCGTTGATGTTGGTTTCCTGTAGACTGAAGTTGAAATTAATTGAAAATAATGTCATTTTTTCTTTTAATAAAACTCTCCAAAACTGGTAACTTGCCATTAACTTCACGCTCGAGAGTAAATTTAAAAGGTTCTGCTATCAAGTTCGCTGTTAAAAACATGTCATTCAAATCACTATCTCTAGCTACTATGTAAATGTCATCCAAGTATCTTCTACAAAATCTTAGTCCGGGACCAAGTTCGTTAGTGATATTTAATTCAATTGTTTGCAACACTATTTCGGCAACCACAATAACCATAACCGAAAGGGGGGAGGCCATAGAGGTAGAATGGATGTGAGGTTATTTCGGGGTGCTGTAGACCCGGGCTTCATGTTTATGGATAATAATGCGAAGCCACACAGAGTTCATATTATTGTTGATTTTCTCGAAGAAGAGGATATTCGCCGTTTGAATTGGTCCTCGAGGTTTCCGTACTTCAGTACTATTGAACATGTTTGGGATAGTCTAGAAATAGTCATTGTACAACATAAGCCCCCTTCCAGGACCCGCAAGGGGTTAAAAACCGCTCTTTGGAAGAATGGGCTTTGTTGCCACAAACATTTATTGACACCCTCTTAAGCAGTATGTGAGCTCGTTGTGAGGCTTGTATAGCAGTGCACGGTGGTCACAAGCCATATTAGACAAACTTTTCTCGAGATAAATTCTTTTCTCTGATTCATGATTTAACACTTTTTGATATACCACGTACCTTAATTCACAATTAAAATCTTTTCGTATTATAATGTTGCTAGATTTCTTTCTCCCGTTGTAATATACCTCTGCACCAAATTTCGTGGTGACACAGTTCATCAGTTTCACAGATTTTATGTTTGTGACCTTAATATTGGACATGAGTGTATTTTAAAAAGCGTGGCTTAATGCCAAATTAATTTCATCGCTGTAACTTTTCCTTTGCAAATATCTAAATTTTAATTTAAACTTTTGTTTATATAACTGTTGTTTGTATAAATAATTAATACCTTTTTGACCGAGCTTCCCTCATATTGTAATGTTATTATTTATTATAATAACATTTAATTTATATGTAATAATAATAGTCTTTCCAATACAATTTACTTCTTCTTGTATACGAAAATAACCAAATGGCTTGCTCGCTCTAAATATTTTGTATATTTATTTTAAAAAATGCGAAAGAATGAATAGGTTGCTAGAAAATAGGCATGAAAAATTTACTTCTCTCTCCAAACTCATTTTCCGTACCTTGCCAAAGCCGCTGTAGTGAAATAGTACCAATTTCATTTGAAATACAAAAAAGAAAAAAAAGAAATTATACCATAAATCAAAATATTTTATTTAAACATCAAAGAATTGTTTTTAATTAGCACATACGAAATATAAAAGATGCTATTTGTGATATGAAAAATGCTATTCGAGAGATTATCACCAAATGTCAAATCCTATGTTATTAAGACCTTTTCCCCTTGAAATAGAAAAAAAATCAAGAATTATCTTCCTCTTTGATAATGTGCTTTATTGTACTTTAATATATGTGCGTGCGTATTTTCTTTACTCCATGTGCTCTAATCCGATTATCTACGAAAACATCCAGCCGATGAAAATGACGCACACTAAATTTCTATGAGGTATGTACTTGAATGGTGCTTTTTCATCAGTTATTTAAATATAATTTTTAAACGGTTCGAAATCTTTATAAAAGTGAGTAGGCTATTCTCATGGGTGCGTTCTGTGACAATTGGAAATGAAATCCGACAAATATTTTTTAAATTACGACATACAATTATTTTTTAACAGATTTATTACCATACAATTTGCAGTGCAGTTTTCCAATCCAGAATCTTAAATCCATTATATTATAACTAATAACTTTTGACAACATATTGCTCGCCCGAGCTCTTTGAAACGCATAATTTTATTAATTGTAATTTTAATTTTTTATCTTTGTAATTACATATTTAGAATGAAATAACATATAATCCATACTTATGATATTATCTTAAATGCAAACAAAATCTGGAATTTCGTTCGGTTTCCAAATTACTAAATATGAATAACATCTGTAATTGTGTTAAATACATATCTTGTTGAAGCATGTCATTAACTAAATCCATTGATAAATAAAGGAACAAAAGAAATACAATTTAAAAGTTTTGATCCGGAAATTAAAAACATAAAATTATTTAAAATGAAAGACAAGTAGTGACCTATAAGTTATTGATGTGATGATTTAAGAAATTTTATTTACGGAAGAATCATGTTACAGATATAACATTCAGTATTTCTTTTATCAAAAACAGAAAAAAACAAAGACTTGTCAAAAATTGCTGGAGAAATCGAAGTGATTTAAACGTTAAATTAGGGAACATATTCTCAGGGCATACATAAATTGCTATTAAATTAAAGGAAAAAGGCGACCTTTCGAAACTTAAAAAAGAAAAAAAAACCTTATTAAAGAACTAATATGTTCTTATTACAGTTTTGAAACAGATTATTAAATAAAGTTTATAAGCTTTTATTATAAGATAATTCACTAGCACGTGTATTTATTACAAAATTGTTGAGTGATAGAGTGAAACCCAAAGTTATTGGCATTGACACTTCAGCAAAAATCTAACTCAATTAAGTATTTTTGTATGAAATTCCGCAATGTAATGCTATCTAGCGGTAACTTCTTTGGCTAGACTGTTATGACTTATTTTTTAGTTACTCGTTTTTCAAAAAGGAATGGTGAGAGTTACTTGATTTACCTATTCACTATATTTTTGATAAAAATTGGTATTTGATTAAAAAAAGTACAGTTTGTCAAAATTTTGTTGACAATATTTTTTAAATATATCTCTACTATACTTTAAAACAAAGATAAGTATAAAATAAATTATAGCTTTGTAATAGTGATTTTAACAAGAAAGAACCTTTAAAAGGTCTCAGGTCTTTTAAAGATTCAAAATTTTCGAAATTTTAATTTTTATAGACGCTAAACTCCTATTTCTTCTGAACATTTTAATGTAATTGTTTCCTTGAAAATTCCCGTTAGAACAGACGTTATGGCTTTTAGAATTATACCCGCTGAATACCTGAAGTAGCGTTTCCGAAACTTTGAAGTCATTTTTCTCAAAATGATGTTTTTGGGGATAAGGCGCACGATATCTCAGAAACTTCTGAATATTTTTTCATGAAATTTCCAAACATGTGTTTCATGTCAGTCTATATAAACTGAACCTAAAAGTTTTCTTTTTATTGTTCAAAAAAATATTTATTTATGTTTATTATACGGTTGAAATTTTTCAAAATTTTGTATTAGCTAAATACCACTTTGTATTCAAAATATAAAAATACTTTAAATACAAATTTATTTAGTTTCAAGGTACTTATTGCAATCTGAAGAATAACTAGGCATCAAAATTTCCATTCTAGTTGTAATATTTATTTTGTAATCCTGCACGTAAGATGTTACACCAATTTTCTGCTCGTGAAATCTCTGACAGTTTGCAGCCCCTTATAAATGCTAATTCGGCTTCTAGAAAATTTTTTTAATTCATGAAATAAAAGAACATACTTATATCTTTCATGTCAAAAAAAAATTATGTTTTAAAATCATATACATTTGAAGATATTAAATGTTGAAAATGGTCTTTTTTTTCAAATTTGAAGAGTCCATTAAAGTGTCCGTTGTTGGAGGTTTCACTCTAAGGTTTTTTTTATTTTAAAGTATTACATTAGATTGAGTATTAAATTAATTTTTGATAATTAATAAAAAAATTATTAGAGCACATTTATTCTCATGAGATATAGCATGGATACTCTGAGATTCTTTAAATTATATCATTTTATAATGCAGTTTATTTTATTTTTTCATTAAAGAAATGCCTTGAAACCTTTTTCAACAAAGCATAATAATTATATATTTTTTTAATTACGTAATACTTCAATGAAAAAAGCTTAAACGTTAACTAAAATATTACCGAATAACATAATTGGGGAGAAAATATTATAATAAAGATAGTAGTTTGTTTGCCCATCTCTCTCTCTGAGTATGTCGTTTATTCTGACGAGATCGCTGCGCCTACGAGATTTAATAGAAAGGTACATTTATGTCTGAAGTTATGCATACAACTAGAATCCAGTTTTAGGGGTTTTTAATTATAAGCCGAGACATCAGCCGAGAAATCTCAAATTAGAAAAAAAATGAAATATAGAAAATAAAAAACGGATTTTTGTGGAGATATCTGGTTTACTACAGCTAAGAGATGAATTATTTAATCAAATTTAACATTCAGTATTTTTACATTCGAAAATAAGAATAAAACGCAAACTGCTAGAAAGTTTTTTAGGAAAAATCAAACAGCGGGATTTAAGCTTTTAATTAGAAAACCTACTCCTAAATCATAGTTAAACTTTTATTCAATTAGAAGAAATAGTTTACTGTTTGTAACTGAAAAAAAAAGTACGGATGTGACGAATATTTTTTTACTACAGTTTCATATTCGTAAGGGAGTAAAAACAACACAGCAAATTCGTTTGTCTAAATTTTTTTATCTTACCGAAATGTGAGAAGTTCTTTGAAAAAGTTTTAAAGAAAAGTATAAAGATCAAAATGAAAGGATTAAGTTACGTTTTACCGAAATGAAGTTACTAACAGTTTTTAAAAGTTTGCGTATAGAGTTACATGCTAAATCCTTTTGCTCTCATGTCAAAACACCTAAAATGAAAAGCTGAGCAAACACAAATCCTTTTAAGAAAAATTTTTCTAGTATGCGCTATGCCTATATTTCTATTACGAAACAAGTTCTTTCATAACACTTGCAGAAGATTTGAAAATATATTTGAAAAAAAAAATCATGAAAATATAATATTATTTAAATTTTGGTTTTTCATTTAGTTCTGCGAAATTTGAGATATAATTCTGAAAAATGTAATCGAGTAAAAATTTAGAAAATGATAAAAATATAAACCACAAATTCATCATAAATTAAATAAATTTTCGAATTCAATTTTTTCCGTAAAATTTAAGAAGTTTCTTTTGAATATATTGTATTTTTTACTCTTTTTAATCTAAAGCGTTTTACCTTATTATAATAAGAAAATGATCCTTATAGTCTAGATATGAGACATTATTTTAAAATGCGCTTGATATAAAATAAATTTTTCTTGTTATTTAGTTGCCAATAAAAACTTCTCATATATTAAATGAACCATAAATCTAAGAATAAACCTTAAACAAACGCAAATTTCCTCGTAATTTCACATATGCACATCAAGCGTCACATTCCACAAAGCGACCGGGCGGCAACTCTGCCTTCTGATTGGTTGAACGAACGGCAATTGTTTGGTTACTTTCGTAGACTAGTTATGCCGCCTATAAATACAGGGATATATGGGAAGTAAAAACGCGCTAAAATATAGTTACACAAATATAGTTTATTATTATTATTATTATTTACTAAGGTTTAAATTTTAATTGTAGTCAGAAATTAGGCGTTTACGTGCATCTACAATTTATCTATAAGACATTCATTTAAATTGCATGTCATCTATAAGCAATACTGCTTTACGCTTCAAAATATTCAGAACAAAACCTTTTTTTAATCATATTAGATGTAAATTTCCAACTGGGCGAAAAATGTCCTGACCAGGATTCGAACCAGGGATCTCCTTGCTGAAGCCGCCAGTGCCCTGCCATCTGAGCTATCACGGACGAATCTGGAGGAACTTTTTCGCCCAGCTAACGTTAATGATTATAGCATCTGGTCTGAAACCTGGTTCAGCTCACCAGAATAAATCTCATGTAATGGAACTCCAAAAATCGCTAGATACGAAATTACACTAGATTAATTTTAACACAATTATTCCAATTGGTAAATAAATCATATTAGATGTAAATTTCCAACTGGGCGAAAAATGTCCGGACAAGGATATTTTTAATGTTTTAAACTTCTCCAGAAATTACATTTTAAATATAATTGTACTGCCCTAACATATGATTCTGGCAAATGAAATTCTTGATGAAGATAGAAATATTTAGTACATTGAAAGTAGTATATTAAAAATAATAGTCTTCTCGTTAAAAAACAAACTAAAAAAACACTTTCATTACTAACTACTTTTATTACTTATTAAACCATCATAAAAATTTCACACCACCACTTAAGCGATTATTATTATTATTATCATTATTATTATTATTATTAACCATTTGGAAAAATGGTTATTGTTCTCGGTCAAGGTAGGAAATCAAAAACATATCTGAAGCTTTTTATTAGTTGAATCCACATTTTATTCGTTTTCTGATTGGTCTGTACAGTAATCTGTATTTTCCCTTTACTTCCAACAGAGATGGATACTTATGTTGCCACTATGACAAAAAAGTAATAATAACTACAAAAAAATTAATAACCCAGAAACAAATTGAGATACAACTTTCAAACAAACTGCATTTAAAAGTACATTTTTTTCTCTATATGACGGTGTAAAAAGTAATATTGTGGGATGTTTAGAAGTTTAAGAATGAAATTTCATTTCAAATTGGTCCAGGAATATTAATGTTTAATCCATGGCTTACGTAATGTATGACCAGCTTCGTAGAAGTTTAAAAATTTACAGTACCGAAAAATTTAATCCAAGGCGTACGTAATGTATGTTCAACTCTGTGCGATTTTTTATGTCTTAAATTTTAGTCTTTGAAAAAATCATTTTCCAAATGGTCGTTGTATTTTTTTAAATTGCATTTTATTATTATTATTATTGTTGTTGTTATTATTATTAGCTTGTATTCAAATTGACATCATCTACTTTACTTCCTCCCCTCTTACCTCCTTTATTTATTTCATGTCACTTATTTTATTAGCTGGTTTAATTTCATATAGCAGTTCTGCCATCTATTGAGTAATTTCTTAAATAATAATGCGCTAGTTTTTCTAATTATTGTATACACTTTAATGAATTTTTTGCGTGTTGAGTTTGTAGTCAGAAACTAGTCGTTTATCTGAAATTACATGCTACCTTTAAGGAATGCAGGTTTATGTCTCAAAATATTCTGATTAAAACAAAATGGTTTAAAGTAAAACATCTGCAGTGAATATTTTCTTTAAATTATTTTTAAAAACATAATTGTAATGGACTAACGTATGATTTAAGAAGATTAAATTCTCCATGAAGATAGAATTATTTAACATTAAAAAAAGTACTTTTATATGTTCCAAAAATTTAGCTTTTCTCATTAAAGAAAATATTAAGAAAAAGAAAAGAAAACTTTCTACTTAAATGACAATATCATGTTATCAGCTAAGCCGTTGTTATCTTTATCTTGTAAGTAAATTATCTCCACTTTAGCTGCCTACTATATCCTCTTTTATTTATTGTACGTCATTTATTTTATTAGTTGCTACCATTACTTCATTAATTATTTCAAAATTATCTTGCTTTGATTTATTTGACCCCCCAGTGCCTTATGCACAATTACAATTTTAGACCCTTTCTCCTTGAAAGCCATTCTTCCCCAACTTTGAAAGTCAGGATGGCTCTTAGAATTAAACTATTATTGACAAAAAAGGTCCATGGAAAAAATCGTGTCATATCTGTTAATGCTCCCTCTGTTTTGTTTTTTATTATTTATAAGGAGCCTATTCAAAGGCAAGGCAGTAGTTAAGGAAAAGGAGTGCTGGGGTTCAAACCCCTTGCAAAAATTATTCACTTACATTTATCAATATAGACCAGACACGAAAGATTAGAACGTTATATAAACAACAAGGTAATTTTTCCTCTGAAACATACGTTCTTTCAATAATTTAAAAATCGAAATCAGATGGAAAAAAATCTATTAACTCACCACAGAAATTTCTAAAATCACATTTCTGCCATAGCGCAAACCTAAACTAAAAAAAAAAAAATTAACCCGTGCATTTATCAGTAGCGACGGGATTTGTTCAACCTATCAGAAGTCCAGATCAGAAGAACCTATCAGTATTATCGTCGGTCGCTTTGTGGATGTGCATATGTGAAATACGCACTCAAAACTCACCCTAAAGAATCAAAATTCAACTCGAAACTAATCCTAGCCCGATCCGCAATAAAAAAAAAGAAAAATAGCGTTTAGTCGACCCAACATGAACATGATGTTTAGCTGAATTTTGGTAAATCGGGTTATCCAAACCCATGAAGAGATTTATTGTACAGTCAGTGCTATATTTAAATTTTTTCAAATTTTCATGAAATATTAAATCATTAGTCTTCATAAATTACTACAGTTTACTTCATTTGGTAATTTATAACACGGTATTTCTCTTTGAATGAAATGGATATTAACTTTTCGAACGATGCGTCCCATTAAACTGAAATTAGCGGAAAGTTATAGCAATTAATGCAAGATGTGGAAACAAACTTGTTATGCTTAACGAAACCTAGAGTATTATTGCAGCAATTTTCGGTGACTGCTAATTCAACTAAAATGTACGTGTTAATAAGATACTTTTAAATTTATATGCTCATGTAAGCGAAATCTTGTTTTGGAAGTTAAGAATTTTGCAATAATTTGATCAATCTTCCTGTATTTGAAATGTTCTAAGATGTCTTTTATTAATTTCATTTTATGTACTTATAATTAGAATTGATAAAATAAGTAACTTTATTTAAAAAAATTCTAAAATGCAATTCTTTACTTTAAAAAATAATAGCGCAAATAGCTATTAACATAACAGTTTGGATATAAAATTAAAAATTGTAAAATAAATGGATATAAATAAAATAAAATCAAGCATTAACAACGTGGCAAGATGCGTCTAATTTTTGGTTGCTAAAGGAAAACAAAAGTCAGGATAATTTGGGAAGTATGGTTTAAAAAGAGGTTTTATTTATTGAAGTTCTTTTTAAGTTGTGTATAATATAGGTGAATGTTACCTTAAAACAAAAAAGATTAATGTAGTTTATTTTTAAGCCGTTAATTCTCACTTCCGTGATATTCACGGGCTGTGTCTTTTATTCAGATTGCTTGATTCCCACCAGTTTTATAAGATAGTGTAATTGGCTTTATTATATATCATTTTACCTGTCATTAAATACGGTGTATATTTCTTTTTCAAAAAGCGGTGCCAATAAGCAATATGAATTTTTAAAACGTAATTTAATGCGACCGTTAAGGGGTTAAAGTATAATTTATGGGCGAATGTGACTGACAAAAATTTTTCCTATAGAAGCAAAACTTTTTCTCTTCTGTGGCAAACACTGCTCGTTATTAAAAAAGTGTGTAACAAAAATATATTTTCTTATGAATTGCAGAAAAAAAAAAAAAAAAAAAAATCCAAATTTACTTCAAAAACAAGTAGCTCGGGAGAATCCAATTCATACCCAGGGTATGAATTGTTTTTACTTTGTTAGCAATAAATAGAAATAATAATTGTCAACTTATTTAATCTGAGACAGCTGTTACAAATTCTGTGATAAAGTAAATTGAAGATTACTTTTAAAAAATAGTGGTGACAATTGTGAAAACCATACGCACTCTGATTCTAAGAGGCCCGGCGCGAGTACTCCCGTTTTAAGTAAATTTTGATAAATCTGTTTATCGAATCACGAAGTCAATTGTTTTGCACACTAATAAAACAGTAAAAAATAATGAAAGTAAAACGGTACAGGTAAAGCTTGTAGAAGCTGTTTATAGTAGGATACTGCGATTCCTTTTACATGTTGCTTATAAAATTTTATTAACGCATATATTATGCATTTTACAATGCATTTATACAAGTATTTTTACAAGTAACTATTTTTCAATTATTAGTTTGAAAAATGAAGCAGGATTTAATGTTTCTAATGTATAATATATAGCCCTTCTGACTAACTTAAGTTCTTAAATTTCTAAATGAAATATGTCATGAACTTTTATAGGGAAAGTGTTGAAAGTGTTTTTGCAATATTTCTCAAAATGATTTTTTTTTCGCGTTTAGGTACATTAAATGAAAATTCTCTTTAAGCCAGAAAATTAATGTTTTGCAAATAACACCGAATAAGTTAAAAATTTTGACATTTTGCGATAAATATTTGCAAGAATATCTTAAACATGTTTGAGAAAAAGCGTTTTCAAATAATTGCTTTTCATATATATATTTTTTTAATGCATAATTTGAAAATATAAAAAAAAAATTAATCTACAATTTTAAGCATGTGCTTTGGCTGTTTGTGGAAGATTTCAAGATAATGAATTCAGAGCTCTCTTAAAAAGTGTATCTAAGTGGACTTCTTCTTTTATTCAAAAGCACTTTATCAATAAAATCACAAGATTAAATTAAATAATCCACCTTAATTTAATCACAAAATACACAATATAAACTTTAAAAGTTCACAGTTTTACTTAAAGGGCGAGGATGGCCAGGATGGCCACCCAGGGAAACCCAGCAAATGCTTTAGAGTTTTAGTGCAGTCCCTGGGGGACAAAGATAGTAATAATATATATTTTACAAATTAAAAATATACATTTTACTTAAATCTCTTAATACTTTCGACCTGTAACCCAGCGGCCATCGTCAGGGAATGTTTTTCATAATTTCTGTCCCATTCATTCAAATACATCACTTCGTTTGAAATGGGAGAATATATAATTAATTGGGAAACTCGAAGTTGAAGTAGCAGTGTGTTATATAGAGAAAAATACTTAAGTGTCGTTCCATTTATTTTAATACGTACCTTTTCTTTTAAATGCGTAGCTGGACGGTAATAGAAGTAGCAGTGTATTGGATTAAACTTGTTTATATGAAAATATTTAGTTGTTGTACCATTCATTTTGTAGAAGGAGCCTCGTATTAAGAGTATGCAGAAGAAAATTACTGGCTGTTTAAATTTTCAAAGTATATTTTCAGGTTATTTTACCATATATTAGCGATATTGTTTGATATAGCGTCGGTACCAACTTCTTTGATTTAATACAGAATTTCTATGACTTCTCTGATAGTGGATAGGTGGTAATTAGATGTTGGGTCTATAATTTTTTCTAGATCAAAATCTATTTTGGTATCCTGCTTGAAATTTAAGCGCGATAAGCTGTAGATTGACCACAAAAATTCATATCAGAATTATGTTCTTTTATTCTTTATTTGAGTTTCCTTTTTGTCATTCCTATGTATTCCATTCTACTTTACTACCAGCCCTAAAAGGGATAGTCTAATTAAATTCAGGCTATAAATTTAATAGCCTGTCGTTTAAGAAAATTAAAAGAGTTAATTTGTACGAAAATAGACCCAAAACCGAAAGACAAATTGGTTAGTGTATATACTCTAATTTTACTATATTAACATATTTATTATTTCGTGTTTACATAAAAAAGGGTAACAATAATGACATATCTGAACTTTCCCCTTTTTTGTACGATAAAGAATTGTTTGCAATATCCGTTTATATTTCTATTACTTCACATAATCCTTGAAAATTTTTAACAGATGATGTATATCAAAGACTTTTAGGAAAACATCCTTAAAGTTGCTATACATAGAAGTAATTGAATTAGGTTACTAAAAAATAGATACGAAAGTAATGCACTTTAAATAAATATTTCACTCGTAACATGGGATATAAATGCAATTGATCTTTATTTAGATCTTCAAACTGTTCAAGACATATAAAAGAAGTAAATTACAAGTTCCCACATGATCGTAATAATGTTAAGGAAATTTCACAAAAATCAGCATTTGTGCTTAATGCTTGAAGAGATAAATTTAAATATACGAGGATAATTTTCAGATTGCGTTTTCTAATTTCTAATTTCCAATGTTAAGTTTCTATTACAAGTTTTGTTTGTTCTGATTGATAGAGTAAATTTGCAGATATAAATAAAGATAATGAGACCTTATAAATCGCACTATACTTAAATTGAAATTTAATTCCTGAAACTTAAGGTATGAATAAATACGTTAAAATTGACCCGGAATTATTTTTTTTATAATCGGAGTGTAGAAATTAAGATAATTTGACAAAATTGCCCTAACCCTGTTGTAAGCTGATACAAAAACATATGATTTTCTATAAATAAGACTTGTTGCATAAGAAAATTTTATGGGAATTGTACAATTTTATTTCAAGCATATGTTATCATATTTCATTAATATTCTAACTTTCCTAAGTCAAAAGTAATCCGATGAATTTCGAGTAGATTTAATACTCGGAAAATCATTAAAAAGGTTTCAAAGTTTGTAATGAATTCCTCAAGCTCTATTATCCGCTGAAATTAAGGATTATTTTGAAAATGCATTTGAAGGAAATATATACTTTCATTGTAAAATTTCTTCCTTTTCATTCCTTTCTCACGGTATGAAATTAAAAATGAATTAATTACACGTCTTCCAATCTTAAGTAATTCTCATTGTGATATTTGAAAACTTAGTTTTTAATAATAATGATTTTTCAAAACTATTTGCTCTCGGGCAGTGACAATTTTGTAGAAAATTTAACTAAAAACACATAATAATAAATATGTAATTTCTCTCATTAAAAGATAATATTTCAAAATTTGTATTTCCCTTCTTTAGCTAAAATTTATGTGACAATCTTTAATTCAATTACAAAAAATAAATAAATAAATAAATAAATAAATAAATAAAAATATCGGTTTTTGACTAAATTTTATTTTGATTGATATCTTTTAAATATCGAGGCCTCAAATGTGACATAAATAATTCGTTTTTTTACGTAATCTATAATAGTATTTTAAATATGTTATTGAATTATTTTTAAATTTTCTCAAAGTTAGTAAACAGAAATGTTTAAATCCTTATTATGACATACACAGTGCACTAAAAATGTTTCAGGACCCGTTCGTACAAAAAACAAACAGACGGCGCTAGGCGGTATGACCTATCAACGTCTTCGTCCATGCGTATCAAGTGGTTACATTCTTTTCTTTGAATTTCCATCTTGGTAGCGTCCATTTCCGTGAAGCGTGTGTGTTCATCATTGTCATTAAAAAACAAATGAAACAACAAACGAACATTAGTCGTTCGCAAGTATTTAAGTGTTTTTAGAGGTTTTAAGTTGGAAAAGAGTCCACTGAAGACGATGAGAGATCAGGTCGTCCATGTTGAAGTTGAGATGAGGAAAATGTTCAGCATGTGCAACTGTTGATGACAAAAGACTGCCCACTGTTATTGGTGCGTTCCACAAAGATGTATCGCATCGGCTTTTGAAACGAATGCGGCGTGTGACGCTTTAATTGCTGGCAGTAGAAATTGGTGCCTCTTGCATGAGAACGCACCGGCTCACAAAGTTAAACCTTGTGCAGATATTTTTGGCAAGAAGGTAAGTTGTGTGCATCAACCACCTACCATACTTACCAGATCTACCTCCTCCGGACTTTTACGGAGGGGCAGAGGTAAGTGTTTATAGATGACATTGAAGCGGCTGTGAGATCAGAATTCAATAGTACTGGGGTGGAGGCATTGCTCAAGGTGTGTATTGACCTGTACACGCGTTTCAAGCGTTGTATGGTATTGGGAGGAAACTAGATAGAACCTTAATACCAAATGTAAATTTAATCTCTGTGATTTATGGTCTGCGTGTGATCAGTCCTGGAACCTTTTGAATGCACTGCGTACGAAGCTTTTTGACACAATTATGCCTCACAGCAATATTACTGCAAATATCCCATTTTCTTATTTTTCACTCGATCCATTTACACCCATTTACATAATCACATAATCCATTTTCATAATTTTAGGGAAAAAATAGAAACAGTTGCACCGAATAATTATAAAAAAAATCGAATCGTCACAAGCTACCCGCAAATCCTAATATTTCCATTTTTTTTTTTTTTTCGAGAAGACTCTAAGTTACCGAAAGATGAAAGTACCTGTATCGAAACACTCATTTAAATACAAAATAGTAAAGCGTGATTAAACCAAGTGATGATTAAAACCCATATTTCCACATTGTCCTAAAAATAGGGAAGCGCACATAAGTGGACTTTATATAAATTCTTTAGAATATTTTAATTCAAATTAAGGACGATTTATTATTCAAGAGCGAGCCATTTAACGATATATTTGCCTTTATTGCAAATTTAAATTAATGTTGAATATTTTTTATTAAATTTTTAAAATGGCGATTTTTTTTTCAGTTTTTTAATATAAAATTTTAACATGCAAGTTTTTTAAGGTTTTGAGCTCCAAGAAAAACACACGTATACGTTTATAGAAGTATTATTCCGTATAGAGGTATTATTTTCTACCTGTTAAAAATGTACCAGGAAAAATTATGTATGAGATAAATTTTCCGTGCATTTTTGATTGTCTAGTACCAAACACCCATCAGTTAGTCATGGAGATAGTCCTTTATTTCTCTGTTAATTCCAAACATTGCTACTCTACAACTAACGCAGACGCTTAAAAGTCTATCTGACAGGTGCACATTACGTACAGTCGTGGAAAAAAAAGTAAACACCCCTTACTAACTCTGCGAAAATTTATCGTAGAAGAAAGTTACTGGTACCACACGATTGTTAATAAAGTCTACTTTTAAATGATGTATATAAAATTTGCTTACAGGGCCATCTACGTAATAAAACGAACCATAACTTTTGTTTTTCAATAGCAGTACACAATTCTGACAACATAAATGAACTCTACACCCTTCAATTAGTCTAAAAACAAATATGCAATTAGTGTGATAAGTTTTCTAGAAATTCATTATTTCAAAACGAGCGTATTTTTGGGGCTGTATCCAAATTGAAATTCGGTACTGTATTGTTGACCGACAGAGCCCCCTTCTTGATCAAGGCAGCTTAAGTGTCACTCAAGCACTTTAACGGTTCAACAAACATCTTTACAGACGGTACTAAAACAGAAGTAGAAACTGCGGCAGCTTTTTGTGTCTATAGGCAAGGCTCACACTTTTTTTCCTGGCGCGCAAGGCTTGATCCGGGGAACTCTGTCTTCCAGGCGGAGCTCTTTGCTATGAAGGAGGCGATTCGTTGCGCAGAAGAGGACTCTGACTCCCTATACTTAATTTCATCAGACAGTTTATCAGGTCTAATGGCCCTTTTAAAATTTGATAACAATAAGCAGTTCTAGACATAACGTTACTCATTCAGTCCTCAGATAAATCGTTCTTCTTTAATTGGATTAAAGGGCATTCTGGTATAACGGGCAACGAACTGGCCGATCAGCTGGCGAGGTCGGCAGTCGATGATTTTACTTTACCACTAACATTTCTTCCATTTCCACAATCGACATTGAAATCAGAACTCAAAAAACAAATGCTACACCGATATCAACAACGTTGGTCCACAGTGCAGGTGGGTCAATACACGCATGACTTCATACCTGAGGTTGCAAAAAACATTTTCATAAGTAACAGATACCTGTATCTCTTTCTCACTAATCATGGACCCTTCCAACAACACTTATATACCATAAATAAACGAGACTCACTTCTTTTTATTTCTGGATCCTTATCAACATCATTACACTATATTTTACATTGCACATTAACGTCCCACTATCACATAAAAAAGACACAACAGATGACACTGCCTGGCTGGCTTACCTACCTGCTCGACCGTCATGTTCTCCTGCAACGTATAGCGGATTGTATGAAATTTTTATAAGACAACGAATTTATATTTACCAATCCCCTCCCTTTCTGAGCTAGCTGAGCAAACTCGTTGTTTTCAGCTCCATTTCAGGCAGGAGCCACTGTTTTGTATATAATATAAATATTTGTCTTATTTCCTTTTGTTTGTTTTTTTTTAATAATTTAGTATTTTCATTATATTTATCAGCATATGCATTTCACTTAAAGTTTTTCAGCTCTAATATTCAAAATATATGTCTTGTAATTGTTTATGCATGTATACAACATAGTGCAATTGCTGTCAACTTACTGATGACACTTCTTGTGAGTTTCAGAGTCAAAAACAGCAAACTGAATTTATTTTTCTGTATGTTATTAACTGTTTTAAAAATATTGTAAAGACAACTCATTGTTAATGTATCTTACCATATGCAGTTGATTTGAGTCTCCACCCCCCCACCAGGGTTGCACTTATACTATAAAGCGAAAGCTGGGTTCCCGGGGCGGTCATCCCTGTCATCTCAGTCATTAAAGACTGCTAGATTACAGCATAGCATAAAAAATTTCAAAATATCTACTCACTCTTATGATAGACGACCTCTTAAACCATAACCATCATTTTGCCGTTTTTAAGTATAATTTGAAAACTACTTGGAAGAAAAATGTGAAATTTTGGATTTGCATTAAGCAGGACATAATAAATCTAAATCCATCAAATAATTGTGGGTTGCAATTCATAATTGTTTCGAATATTAATTTCATAATTCATAATTCATATCATAAAATTATAAAAATTTAACGTATTTAAGTTTGGGTATTTTAGTGTTATTGCTTCACAAAAAAATTGCACATTAGGAGTATAATTTCAGGAGATATTAATGAAAATATGAAAATGTAATTTAACATTAGAAGCACTAAAATTTGAATGTTTATAATTCAAAAACTTATCATTCAAATGACTTGAATTTTAGTGACTAGTCATAGTTTGAATCGAATATTTGAAATATCTAGTTAAATTTGGGTATTGATATTGAAAAATAAATGAAGTTTGGGTTCGTTTTAATATATAGATGGCCTCCAAAGCAAATTTTATATACATCATTTAAAAGTAGACTTTATTTCCAATCGTTCGGTGCCAGTAACTTTATTCTACGATAATTTGTTGAGTAGTTAGTAGGGGGTATTTACTTTTTTTTCCCACGCCTGTACCAGACAGGTGTGTGGGCTCAGGAGTAACTTGTTCTCAAATAACAACGCATGAAGGCAGGTTGTATTTTGAAATTCATCGAAGCAAACCTACTTTCTATCGTTTTAGTATACTTTAATTTTATTTTATTTTATAAATTATTTTGACGCTTGTATTTCAAAATGTCACGTAAATTTTTAACTGCACAGGAAGCGTTGGAGTTTTTGTGGACTTTAGATGATAATGATGACATTGATTTAGTCGTCATAGACAATGGATCAGTGATTTTACCTACTGATTCCGATGCACTGAGTGACACTGAGGCGATTGATGATTTATCCATTCTTGCAAATAAAAACTTCTTCGCCAAGTAACCGTTAGAGAACACACGCTGTAAAAAAAGACGGATGTTTCTTAATCTACAAAAATGTATTATAATCAACAACGTAAAGATAGAATTACAATAACCTCTAACGAGTCACCGAAGATTCCAAAAAGCGTTCCTTTACCTTTAAAAATCTCATAAAACTATTTATTTTTGAAATTTAAAGAAGAATTTATAACAATTAATTTATGTTAGCTGTCCGTCATTTACGGGAACGTTTCTGAGTAGCTTTGTAACGAAGCTTTGGGATTTCTGTACATTTGTATTGAATTATTCCGATGGCTGTAAGAGTTGATAACGATGTTAAACAATATTAACAGAACGAATTAATCCATATTGCAGATAGAGACAAGCCGAATGTTACAACTAATTATTTATTGACCAAATCGGACACCAGGTTCGGGATGTGTTTTTTGCAAGGCGAGCCCTCGGCCGAAGCCGGGCGTTGGAGAGAAAGTCTCGTTACATTCATATGCTCAGAGCATGCGAGTTCAGAAGGAAGTGTCACAATTACATTTTCTCGAAATGCTCGAGTATTGGCAGGAGTACATAAACAATTTCGCCAAATACATATGCTGTATGGCGAAATTACAGAGAGGAAGGCATGTGGTCAAAGTACGATAATTGAAATTGAATGGGGGAAGTAAAAGAGTAATAAGAAATATTTAACGCCAAATGATTACTTAAGAATTATAGCACATAAACCGCAAAAGAACATTCTATAGTGGTTTGCCACAGTTCTCATGGGACTGAAGCGGCGGAAAGGGCATGTTAATAAACTAAAGTAAAATTAAGACAGGGTTAATAACTGAAATGACTAATATCTCTTACATCTGGACCAATGGCTAAAAATGTAGAAGTAATATGTCTGACTAATTTCTGCATATCATCAAAACTAAGGCAGAAGGATGAAAATTAGAATCCAGTTACTAGGCGAGAAGAGGAAATTGTTTCTTTTCTTTTAAATGCAGTGCGCTGCGGTTAAAATCTTACAGATACAGAAAAATGATTGCTGAACTTAAGAAGGGAAAAGAGCGCTAAAAACAGATTGAATCCGAATACAAACAGATAATTAAATTTAAAGAATTCGAAAAAATGTAATTTTAAAGGGGGAAAGGAGAAAGGTATTAATATTAATATGTGAAGGTAGGCGCCTTCACAAGCTTTTCCAGTGCAATAATCAGTTTCCTGAAATCGGAATATCACTTTTTCGGATACTAACCATTCTCAGGTAAATATTTTGATATTCAGAAAACATGTTTAACAGACAAATGTACTAAATTAACAGCATTAACATTAATATGAAAATGAACATTATTTTGCTACAATTGCCAGTACAAATTCTGTTATGCAGCTGAAAATGTTTACTTGGGAATTGATAGAGTCCGAAAAACCGATATTTCGGGTACAGAGAACGGATGAATGCATTGTAAAAGCAACTCGGAAACGTTTCCGAAAATTTCGGGTAGCTAATAAATTGTTTATTTTTATAAATTCTTCTTTAAATTTGAAAAAATAAGTTGTTTTTGAGGTTTCTAAAGATAAAGTTATACTTTTCAGAATCTTGCATGACTCGGAAGTGGCATAGTGATATGTTTGCGTTCGTGCATTTTTGTATTAAGGGGGTCCGGGACACATTTTCAAAAAAAATATATTTATTGAGTTAAAATTTTGAAATTTTTTGTGATGGTTAACCATATCATTTGTAAACAAAATCGCATTATAAAAATTCTCATAATCTTTTTTTAAAAATTTTAAATTTAAATTTTGTTAAAAAAAATGGGGTAGATTAAAATCGTTATAACTCGAAATATTACTAACAGAATTTCAATTTTTTTTTCATTTAAATGTACAGAAATATATGTTTTAATTTAGATTCAGCATTTAAAAAAAATATAAATAAAAAAAATAAAATATTTAAAGCAAAAATTTGAAAAAAACTGATGTAACATTTTTTAATCATATTTTCAAAAGTAATATATATTTTTTAATTTGCTGAATCTAAATTAAAGTAAAGCTATTGAAAAAGACATGCTTCAAGTTTGAACAATTTATCTGTAACGGTTCTTGATTTATAACAAGTTAAATATGAGTCATGGTGAAAAAACCCATCATGAAGAAAATCGTAATTTCACAAGAAGTCGTTTCCTTGACAACCATAAGCTAGAATGGTAGAGTCTGAAAACAAACCAAAACGAAAAAAATAATATTTCCTGCTCTAACTAAGATAGAAACATGATTTAAACATCATTTTAAGCAAAAAACGGCAGAGAAACTTTTAATCCAATAAATTTTATTTTGAAAATTTGAAGGTTTTTGTGTCCCGGACCCCCTATAGAAGCATCCGCTTATGACCTCTAGAATAATGTTGAAAATGGAATGTGGCTCTTCACACAGTAATTTCGATGCAAAGAACAAAGTTGCAGCAGTTCGACGGAAAGACAATGGAGATGTTTCAGAAATGTCCAATTTCAAAGAAGCAAAAAGTGCATCGACCGTAGAAAGAAGCATAAAGGGTGGAAGAAAACAGGTTAAATTATCAGTCTGCATTATATTCTACAGTAAATATAGCAAGTTGGAAATTGCTCGTCAAACGTGGTAAATGAGGTATGTTCGTACTATAACTAGTTTTATAAATATTGTTTTCACCGCATATTGTAATAATGTGTATTTCAGTTCACTTCATTAGTGCATATTAATTTCATTCTGTTGGAAAGGCTATAACATGATTAAAATGCACTTGCTATAATTTTTTCCCATTAGCCGTAATGTAACGGAAAACTTTTGACTATCCCTGTCATTAAACAATACATGCGATTTTCATATAATTTCAAATGTCTCGACAAAATTTTCCATAAATTATATATTTAAAATTTCAGACCACTCGGGAGGCTGTAACATCATTAATATGCACTTGCAATAATTTTTTCCCATTGGCCATAATGTAACGGAAAACTTTTGACTGTCCCTATCATTAAACTATACATCCGATTTTCATAAAATTTGAAATGACTCGACAAAATTTTTCAGCAATTGTATATTTAAAATTTTAGACCATTCGAAAGGCTGTAACATCATTAAAATGCACTTGCAATAATTTTTTTCCCATTGGCCGTAATGTAACGGAAAACTTCTGACTGTGTCTGCAATTAAGCTGTACATGCGATTTTCATGAAATTTGAAATGACTCGACAAAGTTTTGCATCAATTATATATTTAAAATTTCAGACCATTCGGAAGGCTGTAACATCATTAAAATGAACTTGCAATAATTTTATCCCATTGGCCATAATGTAACGGAAAACTTTTGACTATACATCCGATTTTCATAAAATTTGAAATGACTCGACAAAATTTTACAATAATTATATATTTAAAATTTCAGACCATTCGGTTGGGTAGTTTTTGCTCTGTTATATTCGGACAGATAGACAGACAGACGGACTGAACGACGACTATTGGTGCTACGTACCTATATAATTACGAACGCACCTAAAAACGGAGTTGACTTGTTTGATAATAATGCAGCAGCTCATTTTAATTCAGTTCAAGAGAAAAAAAATGTTACTGATCTTTATTTAATAATGCGTTTGAACCAACATTATTTGGTTCATGGAAGTTCAATCAGCTATTTAGTAATGACTGAGCCTGCTTGATTTTCGATGACGTTTAACATTGAATATTAATTACGTGATTTATCAAATTGCTAAATAAGCGTAGAACCAACAGAGTGAAAAATCTCGAAGTCGGGAATCGAACCCGGAATCGTTGGAATGGCGCTCCAAGAGCTCTATTATTTAAGCTATGAAGACGATACCCAGCTTAGCATATCTCGCCCATATATGTTGGTAAGGCTGCAACTGCAAAACAAGATGGGACAAATAAAATTTTTATTTGCAACTTTTTATTAGAGAATCATTGAAATTTACGTCAGAAACTCAATGGTCTGCAATGATTCCTTGTCATTTCAAATCCAAAATATTTGGATTGAATTGTTAGATAATTTGAAAATAAAATAGGGCAACGTGAAACATGTTAAAATATTACGCGGGTGATTTTTATTTATTTATTTTTAAATTTCATTTGTAGTAGTTTAATGTCATTTTCCATCTTTGTGTTTATTTGTTTTTCTGATGATGATTGAGTAAATTCAATCGAAACATGTCAAATTATTAAGACCTTTTAATGTATTTTATTAACGTTTGACGTCCTTTTTAGCAATTAAATGTGTAATATATATTTTGGGTGTGTTTTTAGAATATATATTTTTGAAATAGATAACTTTTATTACAAAAAAATTAACTAAAGTTAAAAAATTCGTTGAAATTGCTATTTGAAAAGCAGACAAACGTATATACCTACTTTGAAACTCTTTAAGTTGAATGAAAGATGATTGAGAAATTGTAGCAGAAAAAAATGGAATGATGAATGTTTGAAATTTCTAAATATCGTAAAAATGAATTTTACATAAATAACTTTTGTTACAACAAAATGTACTAATTAAGTAAAATAATGCTATAAAAAGTGATAAAATATCTTTATTAAGATTGACGATTGTTTCGTCGCACAAACGGCGAAATTTTCAAAATCCTTCTCAATAGAAAATATTTCCACATAATTTAAAAACAATAAGCATAGTAAACAATGTCACGAGACATGATGCATAATTAAAAACATTGCAAACATAAAATTAAATTAAAATTAAATTAGCTATTTGCGAGCGTGGGTTAGTTTTCATATAATTTAACAAAACAATAACATGGTAAACAATGTCACGAGACAACATGCATAATGAAAAACATTGCAAAACATAAAATAAAAATAAAATTATCTTGGCCATTTGCGAGCGTGGTTTAATTTTTACTAATGTTACTAAAATTACATAGCATCTCTTTCCCAATTTTAGGTAAATCAGAGGACACTGAATCATTGCAAATATTCTTGTTGCGTAAAAATACCTCTATTGATTCTCGGATTATGGATGGTAAATAAAATCTTGATGTATAATTAACTTGCTATTTTAAAAATCCATCTGTAAAGGTTCTTCGCTGCATAATATGGCCAAAGTTGTGGTTCTTCTGTTGTATATTCTGTTGTCTGCTATATGTTCTTTGATTCTTTAAGTTTTCTACTTGTCATACTTATATAAAGCTGCTTTGTTCCATCTTCTTTGGTGAAAGGTATTTCGCATAATCCTGATAACTGGTTTGACTCTATTGGATCTATTTTCTTGCATACTGTATTTTTTAATTTCATAGAAGGTTTTGCGACTAGGGATATATTGAATTTATTGAGTTTATATTTCAAATGTTTGAAGAAACCAGGAAAATATTGTAAAGTGGAATTTTGTGGATTGAAATTTCTTTTCTTTTTTATTGTTGAAGCATTTAATTAATTTTGTATGGTGCTTTCTTTGTATTTATTGTTTCTTGCAATATCATATATTTTATTTATTTCATTATTTAACTGCTCAGGGGTACAACATGTGAAAGCTCTATGAATAGAACGTCTAAATGCAGAAACTTTGTCTGAAAAAGGTGCTTTTGCCTTATGAGGGATAATGGATTGACTGACTATGGGTTTTTTGTAAACAGTGCGTTCTATTTCTTGGTGCGTCTTGATTAGTACTACATTTAAGTAAGGTAGCGTACCATTTTGTTCTATTTCCAATGTAAATTTAATTTTAGAATCAAGGCTATTAATCTGGTTTAAAAAGTTATTGAGCAAGGTATCTGCATGTTGCCATATGATGAACATATCTTCTACGTATCTCATACATGCATAGGGTGTATAATCCAATTTGTATATATGCCCCACCAGTGGCCGAAAGGTTCTGCTCTCGAAGCTGGTAGACGGGAAGTGCTGGGTTCGATCCCAATCGCGCCCGTCGGCCTAATCGTTCGGAGTTTTCGTGGTTTTCTTCGAACCTTGGTTTTCCAAGCGTTAATACGGGTTAGGTTCCCTTAGAAAGACCTCCACGGAAGGCACCCCACCCCTTAGGGCCTATATCCCACAGGCTGATAATTGGCCGACATAAATACAACCAACCAACCAATTTGTATATATCTATTTCAAGTGGTCGTAATATGAATTCAGCTAATAATCCTGATATAGGAGAACCCATAGGAGCTCCGTTATTTTGTTTGTATATTTTGTCGTCGAAAATGTAGTAATTATTATTAACTATATGATTAAGAGCACCCTTTAGTGTAGTTTTCATATTATGATTTATGTTCTCCATGCGGTCAATGTAATTATTTATATTTGTAACGGCTTTTTGGGT
Source organism: Maratus speciosus (assembly GCA_963932465.1). NCBI lineage: Eukaryota > Metazoa > Arthropoda > Arachnida > Araneae > Salticidae > Maratus > Maratus speciosus. The sequence goes on along the minus strand of OZ010795.1, from coordinate 103,281,997 downwards.
ATCAATAGATAAGATTAATTACATAGTCAGAGCTAGGCAAAATATTTTTAAATAAAACTACAAAAGCCTTTTCCATAAAATATGTGGGGCTTGAGCATTTAGTTAGTATTGGCGTTATTGGCATATCTATATTGTGATCTTCGAGTCTGCCGACAATTGCTGGGATTACTGCTAACTTATTAATTATCATTAGAACTTTCATGTTATCAGACCAGCTCCCTTTATTAACCAGTTCATTAACTTTTTTGTTAATTATGTTAAGTGGATTCTTCTTGACTCCTTACGATCCATATTGTTAATACATTGTACCGTTTTATTTTTATAGTCATCTGTATTTAATATGGCTAATTTATTAGATTTATCCGTTTGGATTTAAATGATTTCTGGATCAAGTTTAATCTTTTTCAAAATATTCAATTCATCTTTTGGTATCGTTGTGGGTTGCTTAATTAACTTCTTCAGTTCATGGACATAACATTGCGAATTTCTTCTTTATTATCGTTATGAGCCGACTGTACACTATTTTCAATTTCTGGAACGATAGATTTTAAATTAGGCTTAGTTGGAAAATGTATTTTGGTCCCCGCTCAAGTATTTTTATTTCATCTTCCGTTAATGGTCTGCTAGATAAATTCATAAAATCCAACGGTTGGCATATACGATTAACATAGGAGTTTTGTGCGTTGCAAAGGTTTTCTATCTTGCGAGATTGTACCATTTCTTTCAAGCGGATATTACCGTATCTACCATTCCAGAACTTGAAAATATTGTACTGTCGACTCATAACGATCATAAAGAAGAAATTCGCAATGTTATGTACCATCAACTGAAGAAGTTAATTAAGCAACCCACAAGGATACCAAAAGATGAATTGAATATTTTTAAAAAGCTTAAACTTGATCCAGAAATCATTTTAATCCAAACGGATAAATCTAATAAATTAGCCATATTAAATACAGATGACGATAAAAATAAAATGGTACAATGTATTAACAATATGGATTGTCAAGAAGTCAAGAAGAATCAACTTAACATAATTAAGAAAAAAGTTAATGAATTGGTTAATAAAGGGTGCTGGCCTGATAATATGGAAGTTCTAATGAGAATTAATAAGTTAGCAGTAATCCCAGCAATTGTCGGCAGATTAAAAGACCACAAAATAGATATGCCAATAAGGCCAATAGTAACTAAATGCTCAAGCCCCACATATTTTATGGAAAAAGCTTTTGTAGTTTTATTGAAAAATATTTTGCCCAGATTTGATCATGTAATTAAAGCAACGTATGAGTTCATTCAATATTTGATTTATATTAATTTACCTCAGAATTATTTAATAGCCTGTCTAGATGTAGTCTCTTTATTCCCATCTATTAGGTAGATTTCGTATGAAATACTACCTATTGGAGTCGTTCCTATGTTGGAATTTCTGAAAAAATTTTGCAGATCTACACCGACCATGACCCCTGGAGCCCAAAACCACCCTCAGTAAAAAGCTTTATCTATCTATCTATCTATCTATCTATCTATCTATGTATGTATCTATATATATCACTTTCTTCTGGACACAATAACTTCCACAATTCTGCATTAATCTCTTCCAAACTGATACATAAAATCAAGGGGCATAAAATATCGGTCAAGTTCGTTAATGGGCAAAATCGGACCAAGGGGATGGAAATAGGGAGGGGTTTTGTGAAAAAAGAAAAAACCCCTTAACTTCTTAAATTTTATACATATCGAATCAGTTTAAAGTTTTTATTACTTCTAAAAATAGGGCCAAAAATTTATGTATCACAGATTTTTGATAAAGTTAAAAATGGGCTCAAAGGGCACAAAAATAGGGTTTTTGGGAGAAAAAAATTCATAACTTCGTCAATTCTCAAGATATCAAATCCAATTAATTTTATCATGAATCTCCTTAACATTATCTACAACTTTTATATTCACAGGTTTTTGATAGGACCAATTCGTACCGCAAAAAAAAAATTAAAAACGAAAACAAAAGGGCGCTTGAAGAAAAAAAAAATCCATAACTCCGTCAATTCAAAAGATATAAAATCCCCATGAATTTATCATATACCTTCTTAATATTATCTACAACATCTATATAGACAAGTTTTGGATAGGACCAATTCTTACAGCAAAAAACAAATTAAAAATATATAGCGGTTGAAGAAAAAAATCATCGTAAGAGTGTATTCAAATCCAAACTGCTTATTTTCTGACTCATTTTACAATCCATTTTTACTCTCAAAGGCTTCCAATTGGTACCTTTTCTTACTCAGAAACTATATAATGTACTGTAATGGTCCATTTTTTGATAGAGGCAGAATATATTTTAAAACATGCTGTCAAAGTGGGCCTTTTGAACCGAATTTCCCGAAGCGGATTCTGTTGGCAAAATCATCGTATTAAGGGAGTATATCCAAACTGCCTATTTTCTGACTCCTTTTTAAATTCATTTTTGCTCTCAAACGCATCCAATTGGTAGATTCGCTTATTCAGAAACTGTATAATGTACCGTAATCATCGATTTTCTGACAGAGGCAGAATATATTTCAAAAATGATGTCAAAGTGGGCATTTTGTACAGAATTTCTCGAAGAGATTGTGTTAGAAACGAAAAATATTGTCTTACTGAGAAAATAATTGTTTATATATCAAGTTTTAATTAATTGAACGAAAATTAAAAACACAGGTCGCTTATAAATCTCTTCAAAAATCACGTCAACAAGTTTCATGTATTTCCTATTAAAAATGAATCTGGAGTTATGCCAGAAAATTTCGAGTTGTTGAGCATGGAAAAGTATAATAACGCTCTCACATGATTGTGATAAAACCAGTTATTATATAAAAATCGAATAAAAACTCGTCAAACGCGGCCAGATAAAATTGTTAAAGTGGGTTTATCTCTAATCATGATTTGGTTTTTGTTTGTGAAATTAGTATACTTAACTTCGAAATCTACCTCCGCCTGTAGGCCGGGCCGGCAGGGATTTTTCATACCCAAAACGCCGCTACAAATATAAATAATTGCATTGACCGAATGGAGAATATTAATGATAATATGAAAACTACACTAAAGACTGCTCTAATCTTATAGTTAATAATAATTACTTCATTTTCAACGACAAAATATACAAACAAAATAACGGAGTTCCAATGGGTTCTTCTATATCAGGATTATTAGCTGAATTCATATTACGACCACTTGAAATAGATATATACAAATTGGATTATACTCCCTATGCATGGATCAGATACGTAGAAGATATTTTCATCATATGGCAACATCCAGATACCTTGTTCAGTAACTTTTTAAACCAGATTAATAGCCTTGATTCTAAAATTAAATTTACATTGGAAATAGAACAAAATAGTAGACTACCTTATCTAGATGTATTACTAATCAAGACGCACCAAGGAATATAACGCACTGTTTACAGAAAGCCCATAGCAAGTCAATCCATTATCCCTCATAATGCTCAAGCACCTTTTTCAGACAATGTTTCTGCATTTAGACGTTCTATTCATAGAGCTTTCACAGTTTGTACCCCTGGGCAGTTAAATAATGAAATAAATAAAATATATGATATAGCAAGAAACAATGGATACAAAGAAAGCACCATACAAAAATTTATTAAGAGCTTAAAGAATAACAAGAAAAGAAATTTCAATCCACAAAATTCCCTGTTATCCACTTTACGATATTTTCCTGGTTTCTGCGAACGTTTGAAATATAAACTCAGTAAATTGATATCTCCCTAGTCGCAAAAGCTTCTATGAAATTAAAAAATATAGTATGCAAGAAAATAGATCCAATAGAGTCAAAACAGTTATCAGGAGTATACGAAATACCTTTCACCAAAGAAGATGGAACAAAGCAGTTTTATATAAGTGTGACAAGTAGAAAACTTAAAACTAGAATCAAAGAACATGTAACAGACATCAAATACAACAGAAGAACCACAGCTTTGGCCAGATTATGCAACGAAGAACCTTTACAGATCGATTTTAAAATAGCAAGTTAATTTAAACATCAAGATCTTATTTACCATCCATAATCCGAGAATCAATAGAGATATTTTTACGTAACAAGAATATTTCAATGATTCAGTGTCCCTTGATTTACCTATAATTTGGAAAGACATGCTATGTAGTTTTAGTAACAATAGTAAAAATTATTCCACGCTCGCAAATAGCCAAGATAATTTTATTTTTTTTTATGTTTTGCAATGTTTTTCATTATGCATGTTGTCTCGCGACATTGTTTACCATGTTATTGTTTTGTTAAATTATATGAAAACTAATCCACGCTCGAAAATAGCTAATTTAATATTAATTTAATTTTATAATTGCAATGTTTTTCATTATGCATCATATCTCGTGACATTGTTTACTATGTTTATTGTTTTTAAATTATGTGAAAATATTTTCTATCGAGAATAATTTTGAAAATGTCGCCGTTTGTGCGACGATACAATCGTAAATCTTAATAAAGATATTTTATCACTTTTTAGCTCACAGGCTATCAAAGCCTGAGAGCTTATGTGCCCTCCGGTTCTGTATGTACGTACGTATGTATGTACGTACGTATGTATGTACGTACGTATGTATGTACGTAACGCGATAACTCTTGATAGAAACATCCTATTTGCTTCAAATTTTTTTTCTAGTTTCGTTCTGATAAGGCGCTTCTCTGATTAGTTTTAGGGGTTCATTGGTTAAGGATAAAGGGGGAAAAGGGGGGTTAGTCCACCCCCCCCCTTAATTCAGCGAAATTGGTTTTTCATGCAGAATTATTCGATTTGCTCCGAAGTTGGTATACCGGTTTATTATGTTAATGAACTTCGCTGATCAGTTTTAGGGGTTCATTGGTTAAGGATAAAGGGGGAAAAGGAGGGTTAGTCCACCCTCCCAACTTAATTCAGATAAATGGGTTTTTCATGCAGAATTATTCGATTTGCCCCGAAGTTGGTATACTGGTTTATTATGTTAAGGAACTTCCCTGATTAGTTTTGGGGGTTCATTGGTTAAGTATAAAGGTGGAAAGGGGGGTTAGTCCACCTCCTTTAATTCAGATAAATGGGTTTTTCATGCAGAATTATTCGATTTCCGAATACCGGTTTATTATGTTAAGAAACTTCCCTGGTTAGTTTTGGGGCTTCATTGGTTAAGGATAAAGGGGGAAAAGGGGGGCTAGTCCACCCCCCTTAATTTAGATAAATAGGTTTTTCATGCAGGATTATTCGATTTGCTCCAAATTTGGTATACATATTTATTATGTTAAGGAGCTTCCCTGATTAGTTTTGGGGATTCATTGGTTAAGGATAAAGGGGGAAAAGGGGGCTAATCTCCCTTCACTTATTTTTTGAGGGGCATTATTCTTTAAAATATGAGTATAATATACAATTAGTGTGAATAGCCTGTGAGCTCAATGCCATCAGTTTAGCTGGGCACTTTTCTTTTTTATTATAGCATTATTTTACTTAATCTGTTTATAAGTGATTATTAAACATGTTTTTATAAAATTTACTAATGTTACAAAATTCTTTAAAACCGCTATTCGAAAAGCAGACAAACTTGCATGCCTACTTTAAAACTATTTAAGTTCAATGTATTTTATGGAAAACACTCCACTTTCAAGTGAATAAGTGCTAATTATAAGAATTATACAATCTTTAATGAGCATATACTAGTAATTGTTACTAAAATAAAATTCGGTATTTCTGTGTTATATGCAACAGTAGTAATAAAGTAACACATTTATTATTAAAATATATATAAAAGTATTAATCTGCATTCCACACCAAAATTTTAATCACCTATCTGTAACTCTACGCCATTCTTACATATTTGAAATAATATGTGGGGAACTCCCTAAAAGTATGTTTATTTGTTGTGTGTTCATTTGTCGTTTACCGTATGGGTGTCAGTGGATTTGTACTTAAACTTAGTATGTCACCGGACAGGTGTCAGTTGATTTGTGGTTAACATAGTACCGGGTGAGCAAAAAGTCCGTAAAAACTTTAATAAATCATAAAAATCGAAAAAAATAACCGAAATGAAAAACTGTTTGCGGGATTAGCATCTATAGTTCACGGGAATTTTTTTAGAAAGAAATAAAAAATAACTCAAAAAAATAGCCGACAGATGGCGCTAGTTCGTGCGATTTTCGTGGAAATATGCTAATGAAACGGTTTTAAGAATTTGCGTTCTTAATCCAGTACTTGTTCACCGTTGTGAGCCGTATACTTGATCAAGGATGCAGAGTATGAAGTATGAAGCTTTGTTGGTGAAGTTATTTTACGTGAACTAGTTCTGGATTAGGAGCGCAAGTACTTATAATCGTTTCATTTGCATGTTTCCATTAAAATCGTACGAACCAGCGCCCTCTGTCGGCTGTTTTTTGAGTTATTTTTTATTTCTGTCTTAATTCCTGTGACCTTTTATTTCCTGTGACCTATAGATGCTAATCCTGCAAACAGTTTTTCATTTCGCTTATTTTTTCGGTTTTTATGATTTTTAAAAATTTATACGGACTTTTTGCTCACCCGGTATGTCACTGTATAGGTGTCAGTAGAGTGCAGAAAGCTAACGTATATTTAAATTAAAAATATTGTAAATTGTACTACCCATATTAGATATGAGTTGCTCTAAATATTCGGCTGTATCCATAGAAAAAAAATTAGCGAATTGAATAATCAAGTATGATTTTTGGAGTAGTATTAGCTGTGCGGTCATTCCATACAAAATGAGCAAATCACCTGTGGCAGACATTTCACAGATTTTAACGAAAATCATTTTGTAAGTAGATCATATCTATTTATGAGTAAATGTAAAATAATAGAATTTAGGATTGTTTATTTAAGTATTAAAATTTATATTAAAAGTGGATGCAAAATCATGGTTTTGGCTACATGCTTGAAGTTTCAATTTTGGTTATTAGCCTTAAGAATGAAAAGACTATATTAAAAGTTATTTATAATTAGGAATGAATGATAAGTAACAGATTGACGTTAGTTAGTAATTGTATTTTTATTCCTTAATGAGAAAAAAATTATTTTTGAAAAAAATTTGAGGGAAAAATGCAACGTTTCTATTGAAATGAAGGACACCTCTGACAATATCAAATTGCTTGACGTTATAGCTAAAAGTATATATATTAAGTATTTAAAATTTCATTCTTGCCTTTTTTTATTCCTTAATGAGAAAAAAAATAAATAGTAAAAAATGTTGAGGATAAAATGCAATATTTCTATCACTTGTTTCGACATGAAAGAAAGCTTTTTTAAACTTTTAATTCTTTTGATATTATAGATAACAGTGTATATTTTAAATATAAAAACTTTTATACTTGCTTTCAGTTTATTTTTTCCCCAAGAAGATTTTTAATTAAAGTAGAAAAAAAAGCTCAATTGAACAGAAAATTATATATTAATTTCTAAACCCACATACAGGAAATAGATGGCAGCACTAAATTTTTTCACCTTGAAATCGTGCAATATTTTAAGAAACGCGCGCGAATTAAAAAAAAAATAGCTCATGGAATGTAGTTAATATTGCCTTTTTTAACCCAATTTTGTGACGTTAGGAATCAAAAAGGCATGCTTGAAATTTTTTTTAGCAGATTATGGACTTATTGATCTTTATGTCTGTGCAATAACTGTAATGTGGGCCATTTCCTTCATTATTTTTTTTACCTGTCAATAAGAGGAAAAATTACGATTTTGTCATTTTTTTAAAAGTTTCTAAAATTTTTTTAAGGTGAAGGATATACATGGCAACTTAAGAGCTTTAGTAATTCGATATTAATATGTAAAATTACATCAAGCATTAATTTCTCAGATATTTTTGAATTCCTATAATTTTTATTACGTTTTTAATTTTCTCAAAATTCGCAAATTTTCAATTTTTACAACCAATTAAAGAATAATAATGGTGTTACCAGATTATTATTGCTCAATAAATAAGAAGATAATTTATCAGAGGTTACATTATTTAAAAAAAAAATCATTTCAGTTAAATAGTTTTCAAGATACAGAACTTCAAACCTGCAACTTTGGACGATTGCACACATGCCATTCTTTATCACAAGTTTTTTTAAATGTCCAAAACTGCTAAAATAATTTATTTTTTGTGAAGATATTTTGCAGAGCTCTATTTGAATATGAATTGAACCTGTATATCCAATTTTATTAAAATCTGTTACTATGTGGCCACGACTTTTTTTTAATTTTTGCTCATTTTACGTGGAATGACCCTGTGGGGAATTGTGAATCAAAGGAATAATTTTCAATTGCTCTTTTATAGAGCTTGCAACTAAAATAAAAAGGATAATTATAAAAATTAACAATTAAAATTTTAGCATCATTTTTTTCAAAAAGCAAGCGTTTTTTATAAAACATGTCTGCTTTCCCCGTTTTTTCTAACTATAAAAAAATATTTTAAAGAAAAAACACTAAATGATTTTTATTTTGTTCTCAAATATTGTTTTGAGAAAACGTGTTTTTACTTTGTAAAAAGTTTGAGCTATTAAAAATCCTTTATTTATTGGAGGAAACTTTATTTAACTGAATTATTATTTAACTATATTAAAGAAGGGTAATATTCTATGAAGTTATTCAAAAGTTTCAAATACATCGAAAAATGTTTGAAAAACATTTATATTAAAAACAGCCGTACTAAATGTTTTTAAAAAGAACAAAATTTGGGAATTTTCTTTTCAAAAGTATTTAGAAAAATTTATCTACGCTGATATGTTATTTCTTCTCACGAAAATAATCAAAACTATTCTTTGAAGGTCTAAATTTGTATGTTTGAATCGCTTTGTCAACCACTCGTAAGATGCAGTGGTACCTTTGAAAAAAAAAATTTTAAATATTTGTTAACTTTTGGATTTTACATTTGAATTATTTAATGTTCATTCTGTCTTTAAAAAAATACAGATAGGTTAGAAAATATTACTTGTAATATTAAATTTACCATTGATTTTTAAGGGGGGTAGGATACCTTTGAACACGCCGAAAAAGTAAAAGATATCACTATGTTCCAAGCTTCAAAACTTGCGTAATAAATCAAAAATAAAAATCAAACTTCATTTAAATGTAAAGCTCGTATTTAAATTTATATTTAAAAATATACATATGCTTGTAAATTCATAAATAAATATTGAAATGATAAGTTTAAAAATATATGATAATTGGATAAAAAAATCTTGCGCGCATGATAAAATCTGAAAATATGCATATAAGGAGGAACTTTTTGTGAAAATAAATGCATAGTAGATTTACCTTTATACTAAAACCAGAATATTTGTGAAAAATATTGACTAAATTAAAAAATTAAAAAAAAATTAAAAATTTTCACTTTTTGAAAAGTATATTCAAAGTACAAAAACAGAAAAAAAAAATTACATTTTTCTGGTTTTAAGTTGTAGATAATACAGAAATGAATATGTGGCAAAAATTTCTTTTGATTGCCATGCATAGTTTTTTTAGTAACACTGTGCGCAGTATCAAAATTCATCGTTTTGAATAAACGCAACGCAAAGTTTAATTATCTTATGTAGTCTTAATATGTAGTTATAATAAAACTGCCATAATTAGTAAACTAATGGGATTTTTTTAATGTGGTTTTTTGCATATTGTTCAGAAATGATTACGGAATCAAAATAGGTATTTAAAGAAATTTCGAAAATTTTGATGATTTAAAGGTATTCTACCCCCTTAAAATAGTTTTTTAATTTATATATTTTTTAAGCTAGTAAATGACATTTTTAAGTAATTATAGCAAAGACAAAATCTGTTCTATAAAAATTTAAGTTTAATGTTAAACATGATTTTTTGCTATCTCTTAAATTATAAATATAGAGCCATGAGAAATCTATAATTACTTTGTATGCTTCAAAAGCTACCCTGTTATACAAATATTATCACACTTAAACATCTTCATTTGATTTTCCGAGATAACAGTTATGAAGTGTAATTTATATATATATATATATATAATGCATATATAACACATAGTATTCGTGAAAACTTGAAGGCAAACAGGTTCAGCAGCAAAAATGTCATAATATCATTAAATTGTTATAATTTTTACCGCATATTTGTTAGAAATAGTTTAAGGAAATAGAAACTTCTCCTTTTATAAACGAGCTGTGCATCAGTTTCATAATATTTATCTTTACACAAATACCAGTAACAGAATGCTTTCCAGATAATTCAGTTTTCAACTAAAAGTTTATCTCTTCTTCAAAAATTTACAAATGATGAAATTTTTGTATGTAATATATTTTATTCTATTCAAATATAGACATTTAAATGCATTACAACGCCAAAAGATTGCACGACTTTTATTTTTTTTTAATAAATAATTTACCGTCATCTTGTTTTTTTATGGAAAATAACCACATACTTTGATAATTATATATGCTTTATCGATTAAATGTAATAAAACTATTAAAAGAATTATAGACCATTTCCATTTATTAAATCTATAATTACAAGATTTAATTTAAATTTTGAAGTATATATTCATTAATTAGAAAAATGTTGCAGATGGTAAATTTTGGTACACTGAATAATAGCGAAGCAAAAACAAATTAAACAGTTTTTCCTGTTGAAATAAAACATAATTTACATTTTTAACTAAGTTTTCAAAATTTTACCATTATCTGAAAAATATATTATGCCAAGACCGCTTTTCGAACGGACATTCCTTTTAGAGAACCAGAATTTGTCTTTCTGGCGCCTTAGACCACTCGACCACTTCCACATCGCTCAACGTTCCTCTGAAATTAAACCACTTAAAAACTGGTTTGTCATTCCCATTAGATACAAAAATGAAAACTAAAACGCTCATTGAACATGCTCAGATCAGTTGAAAATTGGTCGTACAAATGCACTTTGCGTTTTAAATACATAGATGACATTTGTAGAGTAAAAAAGGGCAGTCAAATCGGACTTTTTCAAAAAGGTAAATTATGTTAATTTGCTATATTGTATTGGCTTTATAACTGCGCGTAATAAAACTTTCAATTTCCCGCCCAATTAATATCTACTGTAAGATCTCTGGATAAACTTTCTAAAAACTTACGGAATCAAAAACTGTTCGATTTAAGTTATACTAATATTTTTGAATTTTTAAATTAACAATTAATCAGCTAACTATTGATTATAACTTTTATAAATTTAAATATCTAAAAGAATAATAAATAGGGTGAATTTTCACATTATAATAGTCTATTTTTAAACCTGATATTTCTTTTTGAAAATTTAACAAGTTGAAATAACACATAAATATTTAGATAGAAAGTTGCGTAAATATTTTTCGCCCTATAAAATAACCTTATCACGAACTGTCTATGTACAATGACCTTCTGAAAAAGGTTTCTTAAAAAATATATTGAGAAGGAAAGAAAAAATTAATCAAAGCATAATAATAAACATATATCTAAATTTAGGAATAAGCACACTGTTAAAAATTTGCAACATTCCGGCAGGTCATTTGACCGTTTTTTTCGAAAACGGTTACACAACCGTAATTTTAACACTATTTTGACCATATTATTGGCCATTTTATGGTCAGAATATAGTTAAATTATGGTTATGAAACCGTTTTTTCAAAAAACGGTCGAATGACCTGCCAGAATGCTGCAACATTTTTAACAGTGCAATGTAATCCAACAGAATACTGCGAATAACTGTATTTTCAATGCAAGACAGCTTTACGTTCTTAGTAACTGCGACATGACAAAAGCAGGTGCTTTGTTAAAACTACCTTTTCCCATTGTTGTAATAAATTCAATTCATTTCTTAAGTTCTATATGTTCTGAAATTTTCTCTGACTAAAGAAAACAAAATTAAGCAATTGCTTAAGCAAAATTAAGTAATTAAGTAATAAACAAAAGTAAGTAATGAGAAACAAAATAAATTTTGAAAATTTCTTTACGGAATGCTGAAGAAAATTTTTTTGTTTGCGAAAAAAAAAAATATACACATTCTGAAAATTTAATAAATTTATAATAATAACAAAGTTCCAATATATGTTTGACATATTTTTTTGGTGGTCTATTATTCATTCTATTTTAATTGAAACTACAAACGTTAAATAGTTTTTAGTAAACTTTTCTATATATATAGTAAATAAACACCATCACAAAAGTAATTATAAAAGAATTTTATTATTTTATGAACGCATCCACATTGTAAATGTCATTATGAGTATTTGAGGCGTTAAGAGCCAGAGTGGACCAACCTCGCCAGTTGTGATCTCGTAAAAAAATCGCAAAATTGGTACAAATTTTTGTTAAGCTCTTTTAGGCCAATTCTGTCAGTGCCAGGAGAGAACAAGCTTCTTCAGCAAGCATAGGGTGACTCAGATGGCAGTACTAGTGTAGGCCAAATCGCTTGAATTTGCAAAGGAGAATATTTTTATGTAAATTACAAACAATGTTTTTCACTTGCAGATTTCAATAAAGAAATCTACAATCCCTGGGCAGATATACCCAAATCAGAATTATCAAAACTTTTTTCAAGCATTTTTAATCGTACGGCCTAGTGTCTCCAAGATAAAAGTGCTTGCATTTCTTATGCAAATTGTATTTATTCAAGCTTACAAACAAAGTCTTAATTCTAATGGTGGAAAATCTGAAATTTGCATTATTTTTCTGATTTCATATTTTTGACACATTATTATTATTTTAAATTAAAAAAATGAGCAAGAAATTTGAGCTACACTGCTTTTTGGATTATAAATACATATTCTATATTGTTAATTATTACTTGGAATTTTATGAAATATATTACTCTTTACATGTTTAATGTGCTTATAAGTTTGTCTTGGGGTATATAATATGTGCCCTCTGATGTGTAGATGTATAACTATGCATAATAAATCATTCCTATTGCCCAACGAATGTGCATCCATTCTTTATTTTAATATTTTAAAAATGTAATCCATAAATATGAAAATTAGTTGAAAAGTTTGTTTAAGTATTATTTCTCTAAGAATGTATGATGATTTTAAAAATATTTCACCAAAGCATATATTTGTAGAAGACAATTAAGTTTGTTTTAGATTTTGATAAGAAGAAGAATTCAGTTTTGTCCGTCAAGAGCACGAAAGCTGATAATAAATTTATTCACCACACACAAAATATTATATTCAGTTTTCAAAGCTCATCACAAAATCAAGTGTTTTGCTAAAACTAATTTTCCTATTGTTATAATGAATTATCTTAATTTCTTAAATATACTTGTTTTTAAAATGCTCAACGCTATGGGTTAGAGAAAACATGTACCGGTAACTTTGAAAAGCTAATTTATTCAATTTTGAAGCAAATTCTTCGCTTGTCCAAGAAAATACTTTTGTGTAAACTAAATTAATACAAACACTGAAAGTTTAGAAAAAGTTTAATTTTGAATGTTTTAATATTTGTTGTTGTTGTTGTTGTTTCGGTAATCGATTGCTCATCATATGTTATCTGAAGGCGAAAATGGCAAAATTGTTGTTAGGAATATTTTGTATTTAAATGGTAAACAGACATTACCACCGAAATAATTAGAAAGAGAATTTTTTAAAGCCATTCATTGCTTCATTGTACTTAAGTACAGCTGCCCGCATTTATGCTTTATTTTAATGTCAAATAAACATATTATGAATCACATATTTTATTAATAAATTTATAAGAAAAAGATACATATCTACAAAAGGATTATTTTTATTTTTTTAGAAATTAATTCGTTCAATTGTATGCTTCAAAAGATTACTTCATTCTTCACGCATGAAAGTAGTTGTTTTAGTCTTAAAATTAACAATGCAGGCGTTTTGTTAAAAATGGTTTTTCTGTTGTAATGAATTGTCGTCTTCATATCTTAAGTATTTGTGATTAAAAATCGCTTAGCAAGACCTAGGGGTGCAGAATGTCAGCAATTTTGAAAATAAGTTTACGAATCATGAAGCAGATTCTTTTCTTTGTTAAGAAAAGAATTTTAAACATCTAAACTAATTCTGAAAATCTAACAACAATAAGGTTTAATATTTTTAGATATAGTTTCTTTCTTTTTTTTAGCACCAGATATATATTTATTATATATAATTTCTTTCAAGCTATCATCTTTGAATAGCCGTAAGGAAGATTTTGTATTTAAATTTCTAAATGGCAAAAATAATACCACCAAAGTAAATATGATGGTAAACATATTCACTAAGTACTTCATAAAGTAAACATATTCACTTATGTAACTATTTGCGTCACTTTGGCGTCTACAAAAAAAAAAAAACCTTTAGGAATAATCACCAAGAATGTTTAATGATTTTAAAATAATTGTGTATCAGATGATATTTTCAACCATCATGCTTATCATATACAGGGTGCATCAGGAAGGATCGTTTAGATTTCGTGGTGAGGTAGAAAATAGCAAAAGAGCACAATTTCACACAAAATATGTATGGGCGCAAACGAACGCACGAAGTTGTAGAGGGCTCTTTGTATGCGCAATTTTTGCTTACGTGCAAAGCTTCTCTCACAAGTCCAGTCGGACATCATCAGACAAGGTGAATTTGTAGAAATAATATGTGTCATGATATATTATATTAACATGCAGATATACACGTAAGTTACGGTGCAATAGGGGAAAGTGGTTAGATTGAGCAGTACAAATGTATGCAGAACTCTGTAAGATTAAGGGGTCTCAGGACTCTTAAAATTGGAAGAAAATGAATAAAAAAGACAATTTTTAACATTTAATACCTTAAAATGTATGTCATTTAAAAACACAATTTTTATTGGGAATGAAAGATGTAAGCATTCTCTTTCGTTTCATGCATTTAAGAAATTGCAAAATTCGGAATTAGTATTTACTGTAGGGTGGGTCGAAAAAAAAACCTTTTTTTATTTTCGAAACGCTTTAGTGTGGAAAAGTTGCCTATTATAATAAGGTGAAAAACGGAATACAAATTTTTGATATCGGTTAACATCTTCCATTCGCGCATCGTACTTTAAATTAATGAAAAATTGCGAAAATCGCGCCTTTTTTGTAATTTTTTCAAGTTAATTAAAACTTTAAAAATAAACACGCTTTAGTTTTTTATGCTTGTTTTATGGTTTAAATAACATAAATAAATTAAATTCTGATCCATAATCTATTTTTTTTTTCGTTTGCGCAACATCTTAGAAAAAACAAAAATCTACCAATTTTTCGCAATTTTGACCGCGCAACTCTTTTTTTTGTTTTGCCAGAACAAAACGACCCAGAATTCACCAAATGGAGGTGGCTGCACGTTGAATTCCTACCACATCCTACCCAACCAACCATCCAATTGTTGGGTGTGGTATTTAGATTATTTGGCGTACTCGAACTTACAACTATTTACAAATATTTTCCATAGAGTAGGATTGTCTGGCTTCCTCTGTTTCTTACTTTTTGTTTTTTACATCTACTGCAGACTTAAAGTCTGATTTTTTGGAGGAATGAGGCATAACTCATCTAGATTTCAGTGTTGCTTGGATCTAGCCATTTCTAGCTTTATGTCCCTATACTTTATTCAAGGCCTCTGTCACAAGTTTGACGCACACAACAGCCTCGGCGTGACAGCGAAACTTTTGTATTTCTCCGATGAACATAGTGTCAGAATTGATGAGTGATTTAACATCATCTTCACTTAGGTTCTTACAGCATTGGGAAATGGTACATCACACACGAATTCCAATAGTTACAATGTAATAGGAGGCTTGAAAGTTTTACTTTCGGTGGTATGACATCTCTACCAGTCCTCTTCTTTGGGAGAGGTTTATCTTGCTTTTAAGGTTCTTCCATAACTTTGCTCACGAATATATTCTCTTTCATCGACAATCATTGTCAACAGAACATTCTCTGGGTGCGCAAAGAACGCATTTTGTTCTATTACACTGTCTACAACTTGTAGTAATTCGTTGGATAAATAGCGTGATATTTGGATTGTTTGAAACACATGTATTGTTCCGTCAGTAAAATATTTGCTTATTTTTTGGCAAACCACACAGGTATATATGATTTTTAAATGAAGCCTACTATTTCTTTTAAGTTTTCGGATGGGTCTGATGACCTTACCCGTAAGGCATGGTGACGTTACGGCGACGTCGTTGTGAAGTCACACTGTGACTTTGTGACCGTCGATGTGACGTCACGTGACGTCGATGTGAAGTCACAGTGACTAGAATGTGAGGTCGTTATGGCCGTTTTAGAGCTCATTTGTGACGTCACATTGTGACCAATTTGTGAAGTCACGGTGAGACCAATTTGTGAAATATGTGTCATTTGTGATGAAATTGTCATTAACACTGTGATGATTCTGTGACGACAGTGACAATGTTGTGAAATCACATTGTGACAATTTTGTGAAATATGTGTAATTTGTGACGATTTTGTCATTAACTTTGTGACGAATATGTGACTACAATGACAATGTTGTGACAGCGTTAAGATGCAATATATTTATTGAAAAATGAAATCGCTATTCGAGTTCAATCAATGCACCATGGCAATGAAAGCAGGAATGATAATGAGTAAAAAAAAATTCTGAAGTTCACAGAAAAATTTCAGAATGTTTTTTTCACGATACTTTATTGAAATTTACGTATTTTTTTCGAAATCCTTCGGCGAAATTCACCTTATTTGTACGATTTATTGACAAAATTTTATGTTTTTTCACTATAATTTGACGAAATTCGCTTTTTTTTCACTATGCTTTGAAATTCACAAAATTCACGTTTTTCTTCAATCTCTTGACGAAATTGCGATTCTTAGATGAAATTCACGTTTTTTTTCTACGACCATTTCAAGAAATTTAGATTTTTCTTGCGATCGTTTGACAAAATTCACCTTTTTTGCGCGATTTATTTACAAAATTTCGCCTTTTATGTGATCCATTGATGAAATTCGCATTTTTTGTACAATCTTTTGACAAAATTTGATAGATGAAATTCGCTTTTTTTCCTCGATCTTTTGACGAAATTTGCATTTTTCGCGATCCTTTGACGAAACTCACGTTTTTCTTCAATCTCTTGACGGAATTGTGGTTTTTAGATGAAATTTACGTTTTTTTCCACCATCTTTTGAAGATATTTAGATTTTTTTCGCGATCATTTGACAAAATTTCCCTTATTTGCGCGATTTATTTACAAAATTTCGCCTTTTATGCGGTCCATTGATGCAATTCGCGTTTTTTCTACAATCTTTTGACAAAATTTGCTATTCTTAGATGAAATTCGTTTTTTCCACGATCTTTTGACGAAATTTGCATTTTTTCGCGATCCTTTGCCGAAATTCACGTTTTTTTTCAATCTCTTGACGAAATTGCGATTCTTAGATGAAATTCACGTTTTTTTCTACGACCTTTTGAAGAAATTTAGAATTTTTTTCGCGATCGTTTGACAAAATTCACCTTATTTGCGAGATTTATTTTAAAAATTTCGCCTTTTATGCGGTCCATTGACGAAATTCGCGTTTTTTCTACAATATTTTGACAAAATTTGCTAATCTTAGATTAAATTCGCTTTTTTTCATGATCTTTTGACGAAATTTGCATTTTTTCGCGATGCTTTTACGAAATTCATCTTTAATCAATCAAGTTATTCTTTCTTTTCTATAAACATCACAGCAAGTATTAAAAACTTTTGAGAGTAAAATAATAATTAGGTAATATTTTCTCATTCTGCTTTTGCAATAATAAATTTACAGCAAATTGGAGCTAACAACTACAGTATTTACTCGCGTAATAGTCGCACTTTTTTGCCAATTTTTCATTCTGAAAGTCTAAGTGCGACTATTATGCGGGGAAATCTACTACACAATATTGTACACTCTAATGGTAAAACATTACTGGTATAAAAAAACACATTATAATAAAATTAGTAACTTATCATATGTTTCCAATCTATATGCTGTTTATTAAATACCATTTTTCTTTTTATAGTAATATTTTCATAGAGGTAAAATTTACAAATAATCTTTGTGAAAATTTTGACAAAAAATTCTCATAATAAATCACATTCACTGAAGGTAGCAGTACCACTATTGTAATATGAATCGGTGTATGAAGAATCTCCGTCATTCCATAAAATGTCATCTTTGCTTCCGTCCAAAGCGTCGGAGATTAATAGTAATATTCCTTTGTACAAATGCAAGATGAGCTGGAAACCATATTTGCTTGTTTTGTTGTTTGTGCCACTAATTAAGGGTATATTCGAAAAAATGTTTTTCCACCCTCAACAGCTCGAAATTTTCTGAGACATTTTCAGACTCATTTTTAAAAGTAAAAACATGAAACTTGCTAGGAGTGATTTTTGAAGACATGTTTAACGTGCCGTGTGATTTCATTTTCAGCTCAATTAATTAGAATTTGATTTTTAAACAATTATTTTCTCAGTATGACCCTTTTTTTCATTCCCAGATTGCACGCTTCGGAAAATTCGGTTCAAAACGCTAACTTTGACAGCGTTTAATACAGTATTTTCTGCATTTATCAAAAAATTGAGAAGCACGGCACATTATGTAGTTTCTAAATAAGAGAATTTCCCAGTTTGATACTTTTGAGAGCAAAAATGAATTTTAAAATGAATTAGAAAATAAGCAGTTTGGATCGGAATACAACCTTAAATTATATTTATTTTCTGTTTTTATTAATTCTGCAATTACTTACTGTTCAATCTAGGCCATTTTTTAAAGTTGCAGTACCCTGCTCTTTTTAAAATGGGCGAAATACATCCTTTTTTTTTAAGTGAAATTCACCTTTAGTTGCAATCAGAAATTTCTTCTAAAAAACTACCTCATACAACAGTATTCCTAAATCAGTGTGTCCAAGACCTTGCAAAAATTATAGAACTTTATTTCTTCAGAAAATACAAGATATTGTTAAATCATGTCGTTATTTAATTGTATTTTTCAATTTGTAATTCATAAAATCCTTAAAAATTAATGTCACTTTATTTATCATATTAACAAATTATATACTTTTTCTTATAGCATTACGAAACACATTACTGTATTACATTTACTCATGAAGCTCTGTCATCATGCTCTGTTTTTATGAACTAGCATCTCTTTTTAATGCATTTGACTAATAACACCAAAAGCATTTTTATATGAAAAATATCAATTATTTATTCAAATAAAGTTTTGAAATTCAATAGCGATACTTTCATATAAGCAACAATCCAAGAGTTAATGGTCGAAGAAATCGCCAAAGATTTTACTACCTACAGCAGTTTTTTTTAAATTATTATTAATATTCTAATAGTTTTAGTAGTTTAAGCGAGCAGTTCGTTTACATGTTTATTAAATTTGTGTTTTATTTATGAACAATGTTTGATGACGTTTTTAATTTGTTATAAAGGTTTTAGAATAACGTGTGGTGAAAATTTTATATATACAGTCTGTTACAAATGCAGGTAATCATATTTACTTTTATATGACACAGTAAAATAAAAAATAATGAAAATAATGTAAAATAGTTAGTCATTTTTATGTGAATAAAGTATAAAAATTCAAACCATAAGCAAAAAATAGAAGCACACATTGGTTCATTATTACTATTATTATTTTATTTACAGGATTAGATGATAATCATAAATAACAAGCCCCCTTTAATCAGTCTGTTTTCTAATAGAGTGTATAGTATAGATATTTTGAAGTTTACGCGTATAAAATCATTCAAAAAGTAAAATATTAAAAGTGTCTAGAAAAAAAATAATAAAATATATTTTACATTTTAGTTTCATTCATTCAAGTACATGGATATGTGTTTTAAAAATTAAAATCTTTCAATATAACCAAATTTAAATTCTCACTGGGTTGCATAATTTCTATATTTGTCAACAAATTAAGACACCGGTTTACTTTCAAAGCTTTTCGTTCATAATGTCTAACTGAAAAGTTCTTACCAGCTAAGGATATCTCTTTATAATTTTTTATAACTTTTTTCACATCGAATAATACTCATTGACACTGATTTTTCACTCTTAATACTACATATGTATGATATCCTTTAAATAGTACTTTTCCATTATGTAAAAATTTCCTATTTCTTCTAAATAGAATAAACAATCTTCTTTTCTTCCGAACATATATTAATTTTTAAATAAAAATGTGCAACGCAAATTGTTTGAGACAATCAAAAAATTTTATTCTATAAAAAGGCCTTTTTATTTAGTACGTTAAATACATTTAAATATTTGCTAATTATGTTAAACTTTGATTATAATATTTTTATATGTAATTTTAAAGTTTGAGAAAACATGTGATTTCAACCTATAATATTTTAAAAGAAAACAAATCTGATTAAAATAAATTTATATAATTGATATTAATCATCTGATTAAAATTGTTGAGACAGTTATTTATTTCAATAAATTAAATAATAAATCTACTAAACTGTATTAGGTTAATGAAATGTTTATAAGAAAATACTAAAAGCGTTATAATTTAAAGAAAAGCAAACTCTGGAATAAAATATTTTTCCATACCTTTTTTTCCCCCTTAACGTCATTCTTTAAATTCCGATGTAATCCATGTTTTAGGAAGAACAAATTTTGGCAGTAGAAAATATGTCAATAATACATACACTAGCAATGATGGGAATCATTTAAACCACACCAAAGCTAGTGTAAATATCTCGAACTCATATTTTCGTCTAAAGTATGACCTTGGGATGATTATTCCTATGAATTTTTTAGGTTAAATGTTTTTATCTGACAGACTGCATGTTCATAACACTACCTATTGTCCAGCAAAAAACTCCATCTGCCTGTTCCAGAGGTTAAACGCAATATGTTGTTTTTAATAGTTTTATCGTCTGCGGTTAGCACTGCTTTGTTTATCAGAGCAAGAACAGATGGCTTTTCCGTTTTTATACATTTATATGATATAATATTTTTATAAACTTACTTCCAATTAAAATTTCTTGTTTGAAGAATTTTTTGATGCATTTAACTTTTTTTTATGTGTTTCAAAATAGTTCAAGTTTTAAGTTTTGTAAAGCTATTTAAGTTTTGCAAAACAAAAAAAAATATGAATAATTAATTACGCCATGAGTTTTACATATATTTTGTATACAGTGAAACCTCCCTGTGCAACCACCTCCATTAAGCGACCACCTCCCTCAGCGACCATTTTGTCATAGAACGAAATTTATTCCCATAGGCTCAATACTAATTTTACCTCCATTCAGAGACCATTTAAGTTGAACTCCCTCCATGAGCGACCAATTTCTTTGAAGAAAATGAAATAAATTCCGCTTTTTCCTGGTCGCTTGAAGAAAGTTTTATTAGAAAATTAATTCCTGAGAGCGCATTATTCATCAAACTTCCAAAGTTAGTTTAGAATTTTTTTTTTTTTTTTTTTTTTTTTTTATTCCGATAACTTTTAAGTGTTTAAACACCTTTGTGCCTCTTTAGGCAATGAATTTAACTCTGATGACAAATTAAGAATGGCGATCAATAAACTGCCGTGCACTATTCTGTCAAGAAACTCTAAAAAAAATAGATAAATTAATGAAATCGTCATTATTTGCTCCCGTCCAAAAAAAAGAAGAACAAATGCATTTATTTACTGAACTTCGAAAGGACTTGGAAATAAAATCTATAAAAGATAAAACCGTAAAATCACAAAAAACGTCAATATATTCATTTTTTATACTCTGCAGTAATTAACTTATGTAATTAACTTTTGTTTTGAAACCTAAATTTTCATATTTTTTCAAAATGTGAAAAATAAATTTTAGTAACATTAATTGTTACCTTTTT
The DNA here is from genome assembly GCA_963932465.1 of Maratus speciosus. Classification (NCBI taxonomy): domain Eukaryota; kingdom Metazoa; phylum Arthropoda; class Arachnida; order Araneae; family Salticidae; genus Maratus; species Maratus speciosus. The sequence continues at coordinate 103,260,211 of OZ010795.1, read as the reverse complement.
TTAACAATTAAAATCTAGATTTAAACGTGACCTCTATTAAGAGACCACCTCCCGGAGCGACCAATTTTTATTTGAACGGAAAGTGGTCGCTTTAAAGTGGTTTTACTGTATTTTATTTTATATTCGGAAAAAGTTGAATTTATTTAAAAAATGTGAAACAAGTAGCCAAATTTATTTTTTAAGAATAACTTAAAATAATTAAACACTAGCAGAAAAATTTATTACTGAAAATATGCAAGTGTTTTTATTTCTTATAATAAAGCATTGCTTTATTACAAAACTCCGCCCCTTCCCATACCCACACACAATTTATACATACAATAATTTATAAATAACAACCATTTTCCCAGATTATAGAATACAGCAAGAAAACATTTTCTTATTATTGAAATCTCTACAGTTAATACATTTTTATAGATTGACCGCTAATAACACCAAAAAACATTTTTATATGAAAAATATCAATGATGTATTCAAATAAAGTTTTAAAATTCAATAGCTATACTTTCATATTAGCAACATTCCAAGAGTTAATAGTCGTAAATATCGTAAAATATTTTACTACCTACAACAGTTTTTTTTAATTCAAAAAGTTTTAGTAGTCTAAGCGAGCAGTTTGATTACATGTCTATTAAATTTGTGTGTTTTATTTATGTACATTTTTTGGTGAAGTTTTTAATTTTGTTGTGAAATATTAGTCGGAAACAAATACTGAATTATTTTTATTGTTTGATGTGGAAACTTTTAATCTTAACATATGTTTTGTTTTACTGCGAGTTTACACTGCGAGTTACACTGTGGGTATATGGTAGGGGTTTTTTTTTTGTCATATAATGAGACGTACGTTACATGCAATGCATAACAGTGACGTCACAATTTTTTTTAATTGACAGAAAATTATCTTTTACAGTAAGTAACATGTTTTAAAGAATTTTTATAATTTTTAAAAGTTTTCTAAGAAGTTCACATATCAGTCACAGTGTGACATCGCTGAGTGGTGGCATTTTGGTCACAGTTGTGACGTGACCACAGTGACTTACAGTGACGTCACAATGGCGTCACTGTGACTATGCATGCTATGAGGGTATATACAACCTCATTACTCGGTTGCCGAAGTTAGCCATCTGCTGGAATCGGACAAAGGACCAGGTCCCGACTTGCCTAGACTCTAGAAAATGTCCCAAGATGAATTTGGAATGTCCAGCAAATTCCGGTGTACATCTATGGCTTCATAATCGACCACAGGGAGTTTTTCACAGCAAGTCAGCTGCTGTCCGATTGGCGCACTAAAATATTGAGGCCGTGTAGTTTGACCGTCAATATGTTGGAAAATGTGGCGAAATAAAAGCTCATTAAAATGCATTAGACATATACTTCACTATAGCGATTGTCCACTGTATCAGGTGGATGTTACCGTTATTCCATCCAGTTGTCGTTAGAGTGCCATCGCAACCTATTACTTCTAAATTTTCTATTGATATTGATAGGTCAGAGACAAATAAGAAATAATGCTTTGACTTATATCATTTCATGATCTCAAGGAAGGAGATGCATGTCCAATATAAGTTCAGAGAGATTCCTGGATAAGAGGCTAGTGTTCTTATTTCACATCGTGGGAAATTGATGGTCATTAACTTTTTCGACGAACAACGTGACATATTTTTGCTCTGCAAAGAAAAGAATCCATTTTTCCTCAGGGGGAGAGGGTGAATTGGCTTTTCAAATCCGTCCTAAAACGACTGTTGTCTCTTTTTACTTTACAATTATTCACCACATAAGAAGAATCTGTGTCGGTTTTCACCCCAACATCTCACAGAACACTTGATGCTATGACAGCTGTTGGCCGATCAGAAACTCCTAACTGATCATTGCTTAGCGCTGTTGCGATAATTTGAATGCCCATCTGCTTTTAGTGGATGTACTTGGTTTGTACTCATCTTCTTCATACTCCGAGTTTTAAAAAGAAATGTGATTGTGTTTATCAATTTCCGAGAACTCTATTACTTAAAAGTCAGTGCTCGCTGAAGAACGCGAGCTTCCCGCTCAGCCTTCGCAGTTATCTTTTTTGTATCCTTTTTTGCATTTAATTAGATTTGCACATTGACGTGAATCTGATCATTTAATATAATGTAAATGCCAAACCCATAATTGGATTTTTTTGGCTAGGGTGTGGGTGAAGCTCAAAATGCAACCACGATCACGTAGGGAGTTCTGGTTCGTTTTGTTCTAGCAAAACGAGCTGTAAGTGCAATGGTGAAAATTGCGAAAAATTGGTAAATTTATCTTTTTTCTAACATCTTGTTCGAACGAAAAAATTTAGATTATTGATCAGAATTTAATTTTTCAGGTTATTTACCACATAAAACAAGCATAAAAAGCTAAGCCATATTTATTCTTAAAGTTTTAATTAACTTAAAAAAAATTACAAAAAAGGCGTGATTTTTGCAATTTTTCATTAACTTTAAGTACGATGCGCGAATGGAAGATGTTAACCGACTTAAAAAAAAATATGTCGTTTTTCTTATTATTACAATAAGCAACTTTTTCGCACTAAAGCGTTCCAAAAATAAAATATTTATTCTTTTTCGACCCACCCTAATTTACAGGGCACTCCAAACTGTCAAACACTTCTCACGCAGAAAATTGGTATAAAAGGTTACACGCAGGATTACAAAATAAATTTTGCAACTAGGATGAACTTCTCTGTGCCTAATTATACTTAAAATTGTAATAATTATCCTGAACCCAAATAAATTTGTATTTAAAGCATGTTTAAATGTTTAATATAAAGTTGTACTTAGCTCGTAAAATTTTTGGAAATTTTCAAAAGTATAATCACCTAAAAAAATATTTTTTTGAACAATAAAAATGAAATTTTAAATACAGTGTATACAGACTAACAAGAAACACGTGTTTTGAAAACTTCATGAAAAACTATTCAAAAGTTTTTGAGACATTATGTGCATTATACACGAAAAAAGGCATTATGAGAAAAATGACTTCAAAGTTTCGGAAACGCCAATTTAGCTATTCAGTATGGTATAATTCTAATGTCCATAACTTCTGATTTAATGGAATTTCAAGGCAACTATCGTACCAAAATCTTCAGGAAACATAGAAGTTTAAGATCTAAAAAAATTAAAACTTTGAAGGTTTTGAAACTTTAAGAATCCCGAGATCCCCTTAAGATAGTTTCCACGTGTAGAACGGTCCGTGTTGATCGATTGCCCCCTCTATCGTAGCAGGTACTGATAATCTATCCAGTTTTGCACGATTGTTGATGAACATGTGCAAAAAAATTTGATTCTGAGGTTTGCGCCAGTTGTAGTAGCATTCTGCGCACATTTGCGCAACTCCCCCTCTGCTTTAACCTGCTCACCGAAAGTTAGGTGCATGTCTGCATATTCATTTAACGTACAATGATTCATGTTACTTCAGCAAAGTCACCTTGTCGAATGACGACCGGCTGGACTTATCAGGGAGTTTTGCGTGCAATCAGTAAAAAGTAATAAAAGGTAAATAAGAAAGTAAAGGAACCATGAAACGATTTCCATTTTTGGATGGATTTACACGTTTTAGTATGACCTGATTATGATTTATCAAGTTTTTGAAAATCACTCTTTACACGTGATACAAACTTTGTACCATTCTATCTCAAAAACCAAAACATAGAATTACTCCACTCCATATTTATATAGAGCTTAGTATATACAGGTGCTAATGTAGCTCTATCCACCGTGAAATCTTCAGTACACTGTTAAACATTTGCAGCATTTGCTGCATAGTCACTCCACCGCTTTTATAGAATATCTCTATTCTGACCAATGAGAATGTTCCATAATATAGTCAAATAACCGCTTCCTATAAAAGCGGTGGAGTGACTATGCAGCAAATGCTACAGATTTTTAACAGTGTAAAAATATACATAGACAAACGTCTCACTTTATTATTATTATAGATTTCGTTTTATTTTCTGTTTTGAGAGAGAAGTATATCCCAGATAATAAAGGATATCTGAATTACAATTTATTCTTGTTTTTATATACTTTCGTTAATGTATAGTTAGCCGAAGAAAGTATTTGCACCATGAAAATGATTTCCATTTTCTGATGTGTTTACACATTTTAGGTTTGTAGATTACCCTAGTAGGCCGCTACGTGGAAGTTCAGTCATAATTCAGTTTTTTATGTTCAAACTTCTGTATTTGAACAAAGTGGCAAAAAGCGTGGTAGTTACTTAAAAAATGTAGAACTATGAGGTGATTAACAAAAATCAATAACTAACTCAATCGTCACTGATTATAACTACCAAATTACTAAATGACAAAGTTCCATTTACATGTAGGTCACTGATACTTTCAGTTTCCAAACTCGCGTACTTCTTGAATTGCAATGCAAAAGGTACTCTTAAATCTTGAATACAATCTAATTTTTTTTTTAACTTGATGAACTTTATTTTTTAAACTATAATTTAAAGTATTTTACTCAGTCTGCGAATTCTCACTCAATATGATTTGATTCTGCCTAACACGTGTCGAAATCACAACTTTTATGCTTCGACGCAGGCCTTGATTACCGAAGAGGTAGTTTTCGACAAAGATTGAAAGATGTAAGCATTTTCTTTCATTTCATGCATTTAAGAAATTGCAAAATTCGGAATTAATATTTACAGAGCGTTCCAAACTTGTCGAGCAGAAAATTTGTATAAAAGGTTACACGCAGGATTACAAAATAAATTTTGCAACTAGAATGAATTTTTATGTGCCTAATTATTCTTCAGATTGTATTAATTACCCTGAACGTAAATAAAATTGTATTTAAAGCATGTTTATATTTTTAATACAAATTTGTACTTAGCTCGTAAAATTTTGAAAGTATAATCACCCAAAGAAATATTTTTTTTGAACAATAAAAATGAAATTTTAGATACGGTTTATACAGACTAACATGAAACACGTGTTTTGAAAACTTCATGATAAAATATTCAGAAGTTTTTGAGACATCCTGCGCGTTATACCCAAAAACATCATTTGAAGAAAAAGTACTTAAAAGTTTTGGAAACGCCACTTTAGTTATTCAGTGGGTATAATTCTAATGTCCATAGCTTCTGGTTTAATAGAATTTCAAGCAAACTGACATACAAAAATATTCAAGATACATAGAAGTTTAACATCTAAAATATTAAAATTTCGAAGGTTGTGAAACTATAAGAGTCCTGAGACCCCCTTGTGATTTTACTTATTATTTACCAATTAGAATAATTGTGTTAAAAATAATCTAGCGTCCCTTAATATAGTTTCCTCGTGTGGAACTCTCCGTGTTGATCGGTTGCCCACTTTATCATAGCAAGTACTAGTAATCTATCCAGTTTTGCAAGATTGTTGATGAACACGTGAAATCATTTAATTCTGAGGTTTGCGCCAGTTGTAATAGCATTCTGCACACATTTGCGCAACTTCCCCACTGCTTTACCCTGCTCACCGAAAGTTAGATGCATGTCTGCATATTCATTCAAGGGGGTAGGATACCTTTCAACACGTCGAAAACGTAAAAAATATCACTATGTTCCAAGCTTCAAAACTTGTGTAATAAGTTAAAAATAAAAATCAAACTTCATTTAAATATAAAGATCATATTTAAATTTATATTTTAAAAAATATATACTTGTAAATTCATAAACAAATATTGAAATAATAAGTTTAAAAATATATGATAGTAAGAGAAAAAAATCTTGCTCGCATGATAAAATCTGAAAATATTCATATACAGAGGAAATTTTAGAGAAAATAAATACGTAATAGTGTTATCTTTATATTAAAACCAGAATATTTCTAAAAAAATATTGACTAAATTAAAAAATTAACAAAAAATTAAAAAAATTCATTTTAAAAGTATTTTTAAAGTACAAAAACAACAAAAATATAAAATATTACCTTTTTTCTGGTTTTAAGTTGTAGATAATACAGAAATAAATATGTGGTTAAAATTTCTTTTGATCGCCATGCATAGTTTTTTAGTAACACTGCGCGCAGTATCAAAATTCATCGTTTTGAATAAACACAACGCAAAGTTTAATTATTCTATGTAATCTAAATATGTAGTCTTAATAAATCTGCCATAATTAGTAAACTAATGGGAATTTTTTAATACGGTTTTTCGCATATTGTTCAAACATGAAGACGGAATCAAAATATGCATTAATAAAAATTCGAAAATTTTTAAGATTTAAATGTATCCTACCCCCTTAACGTATAAGGATTCATGTTACTTCAGCAAAGTCACCTTGTCGAATGACGACCTGCTGGACTTTTCAGGGAGTTTTGCGTGCAATCAGAAGTTGAGGATGCACAGCGGCCTCTACAGCTTCTTGCGTTCGTTTGCACCCATACTTTGCTATGTGAGATTCTACTCTTTTTCTATTATCCCCCACACAATTTGAACAATCAATCCTAATACACCCTGTATATAAAGCGAGAAAGCAATTTTGTGTTTCGCCATGCGGATGATTTTTAAAACGGATCTAATCATTTTCATGAAACGTGCCTTTTATGTTACTTCGAGCACCAAAAAAAATAGCTAGCTAGGTCCTGATTTCAGAATAAATTCGTTTTGACAAGTTAAACTAAATTCTACAATCCGCTAGTTGCTATAAATCGAGATATACTTTAACGATTTATACGAAACATAGTTCCTATACTAAATTGTGCACGTGAAAACGGTCTAGGTAGGTCCCAAATTCTGGGATTGACAGGTTAAAATAAGCTCAGTATTGAAAATGCTGTGATACGTGAAAACGACTATAACGATTTTCAAAAAACATCCCTCGTATACTAATTAGAGAACGAGAAAAAAATCTAACTAGCCCCATAACCCCTTGAGGGACAGTGGGATAAAATATATCTCACCTAATTTAAACATGATTCTCACCAGAAACTTTTAACTAAATTTCATATTTTTATCTTTGAGTGTAAATTGTTCAAAAATTGCTCGCTCTTATTTAAAAAAAAAAAAATCCGATTATTCCGATGAGAATTCAATATTACAGAAACATTATTGCTTGCCCCTCTTGGGGATATCTGAGAAAAATTCGTCCCCATTTAGGCATTTTGGCCCCCTTTCTGTAACTGGAAAACATTTACTAACGTGAAAAAATCATCGAAAAAGTAAAAAAAAAACTTTAAAAATCACTAAAAGGGCACATATCGCTGAGGGCAAAATTTACTATAGTGGGCAAAATAATTGTAACTGAAATTTTTTCATCGATGTCAAAAAACGCCGCACAATGTGAAAATATATTAAAATGCGCAGTTGCAACCTCATTAAAAATCACTAGCAATTCAAAAAGTAGCAGAGGACAAAATTTTAGCACATTAAGTTAGAAATTTAAAACCAAATGTTAAAAAATCACTACAAAATGAAAAAAAAAAATTAATTTCATAAAATAAATTGCAAAAAATTCAAAAATCTCTGTATGAATTCCAAATAAATTCTATTTAAAAGAGGTTAAAGTTAACAAGTTTTGCGAAAAGATTGAAACTGGAATCCTTTTACGAAATTTAAAAAATCGAATACAAAATTCAACAATTCCTGTTCGAATTCCGAATACGCTCTGTTGAAAAGAAGACAGTCACCATTTACTAAATCGGTTAGAAAATCGAAACTATTCCATTTACTAATGTGGAAAAGTCACTGTATAAGAAATTGCTAAAAAATTATAAAGTCAGAGGTGACAAAGTACTAGCCTAAAACATTTTATTCGAATTTTTTTCACAAATCAAAAAAATCGCGAGACGTGAATTTTTTTTGAAAATAGCTCACGATTCAAACTGGAGCATGCAATCACGGAAAGACAAAATTTACAACTTTAGGTTTAAAAGTTTCAAATCTATTTTTTACGGTAAAAAATAAATTGCGAAAAGCTAGAAAACACTGAAATAACCGCAAAAAAATTAAAAAATCACTGTACAAATTCCAAATAAACTTCATTGCAAAGAAAACATAACTTACTACATTCCGCTAAAAAATTAAAACCAGATTCCTTTTAGAAATGTGGAAAGATCGCCGTAAAACGTGAAAAAAGATTAAAAATACTAATAAAAAAGTCTATGAACTGGCTTCGATGTGCATAACTTTAAACATACAGGTACCTTCCTGCCAAATGTTGTCTTTCTATGTGCAGTGATCTCTTCAGCTCAAAGACATACAGACAGGCTTCTTTCTATATTTATTATTATAGCATCAGTTTTGTTTTCCATTTTGATGGAGAAATATATGTCACCCATTAAAGGAAATCTTAATAAAAATTTCTTCTTCCTTGTTTAAACTTTCTTTAATAGTATATTGTTATCAGAAGAAAATATTGGAATTATGAAAATGACTGATATTTTTGGATGGATTTACACGTTTTAGTATGACCTGAATATGATTTACCAAGTTTTTGAAAATCACTCTTTACATGTGATACAAATATTTACCCATTCTATCTCAAAAACTAAAACATAGAATTTCTCCACTCCATATTTAGTTAGACCTCAGCACATTCAGGTGCTAATGTAGCCCTATCCACAGTGAAAGCTTCAGTACAAAGATACATAGACAAACGTCTATGTTGATTATTATTATAGATTTTGTTTTGTTTTTTATTCTAAGAGAGAAGTATATCGCAGATAATAAAGGAAATCTGAATTACTATTTATTCTTGTTTTTGTATAGTTTCTTTAATATAAGTAGTTAAGAAGAAAGTATTTGCACCATGAAAAGGATATCCATTTTCTGATGGGTTTACACACTTTAGGTTTGTAGCGTACCCTAGCAAGGCCGCTACCTGAAAGTTCAGTCATAACTCAGTTTTTTAAATTAAAACTACTTTATTTGAACAAAGGGGCAAAGAGCGTGGTAGTCGCTTGACAAACTTAGACTGTGCGGTGATTAACAAAAATCAATCACTAACTCAATCTTCACTGAAAATAACTACCAAATTACTAGATATCAAAGTTCCGCGTACATGTAGGTCACGGGCAACTATCACTGTGAATTTCAAGCTCACGCACTTCTTCAACTGCAATGCAAAAGTTACCTACTCTAAAATCTTGAATACAATCTAAATTCTACTAAACTTAGCAACCCGTGGTTGCTGACAAACTTTATTTTTCAAATTCTGATTTAAAGCATCGTACTCAATCTGCGAATTCTCACTCAGCAAGATTTGATTCTGCCTAACTTGTGTCGAAATCACAACTTTTAGTTTTCAACGCAGGCCTTATTACCAAAGAGGTAGGTTTCGACCAGAATTTCCCGATACAGACATTTGTTTCTCTTTTTATACTCTGCAGATCTTGCATAAACACCCAGCGAAAACCAGGAACTATAGACTCTTAGAATGCCAATCACACTTCGGAAAAATTAGAGAAAAATAAAGTGAAGTTTTCACAGGTTAAATGTTGACAGCACGTTCACATAAAAAAATATAGAGTCTCCTCAAAAGAGAATTGCTAGTCCACTACAGGTTGACCTGAATGTGATTTGGCAAATTTTTACTAATCTCTCACTGCACCTTATACAAATTTTGCATTAACTCTATCTGAAAAACTAAAACGTGAGATTTCATAAAATGCCATATTTAATTAGACCTAACATATATATATTAGGTTTTGGCATTTATGGCCCAATAGGTGATGCCGCCATTGTACAGTTTTTTCGATTTACATGATAACTATATCTCAGCACCTTTGGGTAAAATTTCCTCAAATTTCACATTACCTTGTCATAAACTGATGCTGATTAAATTTTGGTCTTTTTAGCTCAAAAGTTTTTGCCATTGGGAAACATTTTTAATAATATTTTTTATATGCAAATCTCAGCATGTTTGGAATGGTTCTTTACCAAATATAATATGTAAGCTAATTACGAATAACAGTAAATTCAATATTGGTTTTGATCACTCCGCAGGGTGTGTTGCTGTACTATGCTTTATCCGATGAAAGTTATAGCTTGTGTAAAAAGGAACTAAATTTTACGTTCGAGATTAATGATTAACAATATATACAGTGTTGGCCAAAATTGTGGAGATTTTTTGAAATTTTCATGATTTAAAACTTCGTGTGCTTATAGAATACATTATTTTTCACTTAAATACAAATTTTTATATCTCCAATTCAAGGACATTTAATGTAGAATTTAATTAAAAAAACAGAATTGAAATATCTGCATCACGAAAAAAGTTACATTTACTTTAGTCTAAAATACAAACACAATTAGCCATGATTGCTGGAGTGTATTGTAATAAAAGCTTCCTAGCCAATCACAATGACGCTTCTGAGAACAAATCAAATGTCAGTAAGAAAACTGTAGTATATTTTGATTTGTAAAAGCGGTATTTTCCTGGAATTAATTTTGCAGAAGGTTGAATACTAATGTAACTAAATAGAATATTTTTAATATTTCTATTTTTTTCTTAATGCAAAAAAGTTAAAACAATGCCATCATCAAGTCAACAACAAGAACTGATTGGACACCTACAAAAAGAAGCAGAATTGTCATATTGCGAGAAATGATCTCTCTTATGCTGAAATTGCAAGACAGGTTGGTGGATCACTTACTTTATCTGGCGTACGAAAGTTGTGCTTACGTTATAAAGAAACTAAATCTGTGATAAATAAGGTAAGATCATGCCGAAAAAATGCACAAGTGCTTATTATGATAGAAAGATAAAAGGAATATGCCTCAGGATAGAAGAATTTCTCCAAATCCTATTAGATGTGAAATGGATGTAATGGGTATTTCAGTTAGTTCAAGAACAATAAGAAGAAGATTAGTATGTTTTGGAATGAAAGGAAGAACTATTTTTAAAACTTCAGCAACGCAAAAAACGAGTTCAGTGGGCAAAAGAACACTTTAATTTGTCAGAAAATGAGTAGATGAAAATAATGTGGATCTTTGAGAGTAAAATATCGCTCTTTGGTAGTGATGGGTGAAAATATGTGAGTTGTGGAGTAGGGGAAGAGCTGCATCCTCTGGGAAGAGAGAACCCAACAAATGTCATGATTTGGACCAGTATGTCTGTAAATGGTGTGTGCCTCATTCAATAGATAGGTAGCATTCTGAATCTGATAAAATACATCGAAACTGTCCTGGAACCAACAGTGATATCTTCCATTAGGGATCTCTTCCCCAATGAAGCACCATTAATCTTTCAGCAGGATTCAGTTCCATGCCATACTGCAAAAATATGGAAAAAATGGTTTAAAAATAAAAGCATGCAATTATTACATTGACAGAGTGATGCTACAAAATGTTTGGAACGAACTGGATTACAGATTGGACGTATACCGTGTAACTAGAGAGGGTCACTCTTCGAACATTTGTAACTGAAAAATACTTGGTATATTTTTCTTTTAATTCATGTATCACTTATTGTAATACAGTGCGTGTCAAAAGTTTAAGCACAACATAAAATTTCAAAATAAAATTTATTTTTGATTGAAAGTTACTTTCCTTTTCTCATGACCTACAAATTGTAGTTTTAAAGGGATATTTAACAGATTTATGCTTTAAAATTTATCTCAAATAATAGAATTTATCAAAAGAACAAAAATGAATGTTTCAAAAGTTTAAGCACAGTAATTCTTTAATACTTAGTAGAACAAGAACAACAACAAAAAAAAAAAAAAATACTTGATTATTGCTCCATTCGGATAAATTACTTTAAATATACGGTCTTCCATCGATAAATCGAGGTTCTGTATTCTTTCTAATTCAATTTTAAACCACGGGTTTTCAATGACATCTTTCAAATTTTTAACTAAAGAATACTGCTTTCCATTTGGATAAACTACATGAGTGAGGATACCCCACATATTTTCTATAAGGTTTTAATCAGGGCAAATTACCGGCCACTTGAAAACCGATACTTTTTTTCGGCTTAAGCCACGTTGAAATTGAGTTTGAGGTATGGACCGAAGCATTATCATGTTTAACCACTTCAACGGCTGCCCCGAGATAAGTCGGGGGTAAAAGCACTGTTTCCCTGTACCCGTCGCCGGTGAAGTGGTTAAATAACCATTTTCTTCCCCCAAAACCTCGTTAACAGGGAACAAATGATTGGCGAGCGTTTCTTGATAGTTTTCAGAGCTTTCACGACCACTGATGATTGACAGAGATCTCTGACCATTGAAAGAAATATCCCCCCATACCATTACACAAGCACCACCATGTTGTCGGCTAAATATATTCCTAGATTCTTTGTGGAAATCATGCCAATAGTACTTAAACCCGTCAGGGGCCATCGAGGTTCCATGTTTTTCATAACTGAATATGATATTCAGCCACTTTTCAGCAAATGATGTATGCTCTTTGGCCCAGTGTAATACAACTTCTTTATGGTGTCGTTCCAGAGATGGTAACCAAGCCATTTTACGGTTTTTGATGTATTACGATTCCAAAAATCTTCTATGAACAGTTTTTTTTTCGATATTTGTCCTCCGAATGCATGTTTTATTTACGAAAGAGAGTAAATACCAGTTGAAACCAAGTTTCTGATGCGGCGGTCTTCGCGCAAAGTAGTAACTAGTGGCCTTCCTGAACGGGATTTTCTTTTGAAATGATTACTAGGAGCGAAAACGTGATGAATACCTCGTTTTGATCTTTTTATTGCACTTGCAATTTCAGAAACTTATGTTTTGCTCTCATACTCCAGATATTTATCACCTCCTCCTCTGAAAATTAATTCGACCTAGGCATTTTGTACTAACTCAGAAACAACAACTGACTGCTTCTTATACATCCAGAAATCGTTTGCGTGCGCAACCGCTTACATCCGCTTTTAAAATTTGCATAAAAGATATTTTGTGCTTAAAAGTTAAAAGATAATTTTATTGAATATGATGTTAAAACTGCTATTATTAACATATACAAGACAGATATTCAAATAAAGTGAATATTTAAAGTTTTATTTTAAAATTGTTATTGTGTTTAAACTATTGACACGCACTGTATGTGCAGTAGTTTCGAAAATATGATTTTTTAAAATCGGATCCATCATTTTTACTCACCCTGTATATTAAAGTTCTGCGAAATTGTTTGAGTACAAAATTCGTACGTTTGTAACTTTGTGAAAAATAATCGCATCTGCATTCAGTTTTTCGCAAATAGCTCAGTACAAACTGGAGATTAATAATATGCACAAAAATAATATTCAATTTCTAGATCCATTTCTGGTCAAATAAAAGTCCACGGTGCCTTTAAAAAGTCTTTTATTTTTCATTGTTGCAATGACTTCTCTTTATTACTCGAGAAACTGGACTGAATGTGTCTGTGATTAAAAATGGGCTTAATTTCCCAAAGTTTATTTAAGAAATTTTGAAGCAAATTCTTTTTTTGCCAAGACAATACTTTTAAGAAAACTAAATGAGAAAACTAAGTTTGAAATTTTAAATTACATATTGATACATTTTTTTTTGTGTGGTTGACTACTCTTTATATTTTATCTGATGATGAAAATGGGGGAAATGAAGAGAATAAATTTTGTATCTAAACAGCTGTTATTTATAATATATTCTATTTATTTATAATATAATTTTAACGCTTTAAAAGTTCATTGTTCCTGCACGATCAAATTTAAAAGTGGGAACATACTTAAGAAATACTCATTCAAATTGTTGCGGTTACTGATTGAAAATGTTTATCTAGATACATTTAGATTCGGAATATTAATGTATGATTTAAAAGGTTGGAACTTAACACGCAAAAAATGTCTAATATTTCGCTAAAGTTAAAAATAAATACTACATTACAACTAAATACAGAGTATAACTTAATTATACATGTGAGATAACTTCACATTCGTCTTTCCCGTGAAATGTCAAAATCAGGTGCTTTGTTAAAAATGCCTTTTTTCATTGTTGCAGTCACTTCTCTTTATTTCTTAAGCAACTGGAATAAATTCGGCTATAATTAAAAATAGACTTAATTAATGACTTAGAGAAACGAAGTTTTAGTATTTTTACAAAGTCTGCTTAAGAAACTTTGAAGCAAATTCTTTTGTTTGTCAAGACAATACTTTTAAATAAACTAAATATATACAGATAGTGAAAGTCTGACAAAGGTAAAGTTTGAAAGTTTGAATATACTTTGTTTATTTCTTCGTTTCGTGGTTCATTACTCATCCTATTTATTTTGAGGTTGAAAGTAGCTGAATAGAGGTGAGCAATGTTTTATATTTAAACTGCCTCCAATAATTACCGCCCAAGTAAATATATAAAAGTATTATAAACATATACAATCTCTTAGTGTCCTTGCGATTAAGTGTTTTGCGCATTTTAGAAAATATAAAAAGAATTGAAATCGTCACTAGGAATGAAATACAATTTGCTAAAAAGCCTATTACGTTTTCGTACAAAGTACTTTTTATTTCATTAGGCTTCTAATTATAAAATTATATTTATTAATAATAAACTTTTAATAATATATATTACTAGATATGCTTAAGAATGATTTCTCTAAGATTTTATAATGATCATAAAAAACGGTTAAGCAAAGCATACAACTATATAACAGTTAGTAAATAAAAAACTTGTGTGGAAATATAACCTTTTTTTATATCTAAAAACAACGTTTAAACACACAATAAAATACGTATTTTATTGTGTATTTTATTGTGTTTTTAAAAGGTGTTTTTAGGTGATTTATACTTCACACAAGTTTTTTATTCACCATCTATGGTTGCAACGGACCTATTTGAGGTTTTTATCATGTCTCATCTTAATCGTTTTTACAATAACTAATATCTTAAAACATTATGATTTTATAGCGGTTTTTAAACCAGTTAATAAATTAACTTTTTCACAGCTTAAGGATCAAATTCCTCCTTAAAATTATTGGGGTGTTTACAATATTCAATGCCAATCTGATTTGTACTTTATTGCACAAACTAAACGAACACTCCGTTACAGAGTCAAAGAATACATAAACTACGTAAAGAAAAAATAAATGCAAAAATCCTCTATTGCTTCTCATTGCTGGGGGAAAGGACAAAATTTCAATTTTGACTCAGCTACCATTATCAAGAAATGCATTACTCCTCTAGATTTAGATTTTTTTTTAAGCTGCTCATATCCACAGATTTAAAAACTCATTGGTTAATGATTTGTGTAGTGTACCTTACATGTCAACTTTCTGGGTGGATTTGTTGTGTCATGACACTTCACTTCCACTTTGATTTCATTGGCTTGATGGTCTTTTGGTATTGTGTTTTCTGACATTTGGGTTTTCGCCGTACATGCAGTTGGGAGAATACAGTTTTTATAGATTTTATACACTTGGTGATGTGAGTCCTGAAACTAACAAAGCGTATACGTCTGTTCAAATTACCTTTTGTATTTTATTGTGTGTTTAAACGTTGTTTTTAGGTCATTTATATAACAGTTACTATTAATCTTTACAAAGGATTAGAGTTTTGTTTTCGATTTTGGAAAATAAATCGCATTTATCCCCCTTCAAGAGAATATTTGTAATAAATTTATTTTCTTCAGTTAAAATTTTATATTCCTTTTACCTGTCAAATAGCAATATCAAGTATATTTTAAAAATGATTTTCCTATTATTGCAATAAACAATCTTATTTTCTAAAAAAAATTGTGATTTAAAAATGTGTCAAACAATCACTCTGTGAAACAAAGCACCGTTAGTTTTGTAGATTTTTTAAAAACTTTTGAAGAATGTTCTTTTGTTTGCCCAAAAATATATTTTACTGTACACTAATTTATAGACACTTAAAATATGAAATAGTAAATTTTAAAAGCATGAAACAACAGTTGTATTTTTTTTTCGTTTTTCATATGTGAAACTGATTATACATTATAAATAGTGCGAATGATACACAATAAAATACGGCACCGTAAATTAATTTTTTTATATTTAAAAAAGGCAAATTAATCTGTTCTGTGTTGTTCAACATTTATTATTTTTTTAAAGAGCAGTAATTATAAATATGACATAAGTTTTTAAAAATACTTTGTAATATCAATAATAGTCGCAATGTGAAGGTTCTACTCCCTTAGAATAGTGCAATAGCTCAAAAGTTAATTTGTTCTACAAAATCTAATAATAATAATAATTGTTTTTGAAAATACGACACATTAAACCGACAAGGTTTTACAGTGGATTCTCGTTAATGGGACTTCGCTTCAGACGTACCTACCGTTTTATAAGGACAATTTAGTTCGATCCATCATTTCCTATTTCAGAATAATATTAAAGAAATCGTTTAAAACGTACTACTCATCTGATAATACAGACATCTTTTTCACAAACTGACCGAGCAGAATCAAAACTGCTTTTGAACATTATTTTTCCTAAATAAACTATGATATACCTTTGGTTATTGTGAGATCACTAAATTGTCATTGATAATAACGAAGAGAAAGAAAACTTTCTACCACCAAAAACGTGAGAGCTTCAAAACTTTCTAATTGCTGTTTGCCGATATTTTAAATCAGAATGTGGAAGAACAGAATGAAATTTCGAGTAACGTGGCACACTGGAAAAAAATATGGTTCTGGCATCTAGAATCTAAATTGTGACCCTAGAAAAAATAGTCCCATGTCGTTCCTATAAATTGTAGTTCTATTTGCTAGAGAGCTCTAGAGTCTCCTGCTAGAATTCAAGAGCGTTTTTCTATATTCTCGTGGATGTTTAAAAATAGATGCGAACACAGGAGGTTAGTTTTAGTAACTATAATTCTAGTTTAAGAAACCATTCCAGAAATCAAGCGATAATTTCTTGCTACTGAAACTATTCATGATCGTTTCGTCACCTAGAAAACAAGAGACTAGAAATTCTAGATCCTTTCTTCTATTCAGCTTAGTTGTTAACCCTATTCACATAGCTCGGAAATCTATATTTCTAGTTTAGGGATACAGAATATGACTACCTATTCATTCTTGGTGAAGACAGTATTTTTTTTACCTCAAAGCTGGAAAAGTATGCGGTAAATAGATCTTTTGTTCAAGTAACGCATGCGTTAATTCATATAAAATTAAGGGGTCTCAAGACTCTTAAATTTGGAAAAAATGAAAAAAAAAACATTTCAACATTTAATATCTTAAAATGTATTTGATTTTAAGACACAATTTTAATTGGAATAAAATATATAAGTATGTTCTTTCATTTCATGTATTTAAAAAATTATAAGATGCAGAATTAGCATTCACAGGGGGCTCCAAACTGTTAGAAATTTGACGAACAAAAAATCAGCATAACACTTTACGCGCACGATTACAAAATAAGTATTGCAACTAAAATGAAAATTTTGATGCCTACTTATACTTCAGATTGTAATAATTACCCTGAACCTAAATAAATTTGTATTTAAAACTTTTTTATATTTTTAATACAAAGTTGTATTTAGCTAATGCAAAATTAAGAAAATTTCAACAGTATAATCACCTAAAAAAATTTTGTTTTGAACAATAAAAAGGAAATTTTAGGTTCAGTTTATACAGACTAACATGAAACATGTGTTTTAAAAATCTTATGAAAAAATATTAATAAGATTTTGAGATATCGTGCGCGTTATGGCCAAAAACGTCATTTGGAGAAAAATGGCTTCAAATTTTCCGAAACGACGCTTCAGCTATTGAACGTGTATAAATGTAAAAGCCATAACTTCAGTTCTAATAGGAATTTTAAGGAAACCATTATGTCAAAATGTTCAGAAATGATAGGAGTTTAACATCTAAAAAAATTTAAAATTTCGAAAATTTTAAAGCTTTAAGAGTCTTGAGACTCCTTAAGCAGCTATGGCAATTTCTTTCCATATTTGATTGTCATCCGTAATTTTTTATTTTGTGCAAACAAATTGCGTATTTTTAAATTAAATTACTAAATTAAAGAAGGTTTTTAATTTAGCAGTATATTGTGCCTAATTTCTATCAGAAACTGGCTTAAATGTATCCAACGAAAGGGCTATTTTACACCATTTAAGTTGTTATACCGTTTAATGTTGACTTTGCTTAATGGTGACAAAAATGAGAAGCTGGAAGTTCAATGTGCAATACTACGTGTAACCTTATAAAGTATTTAATTTAATTTAATTTTCTAAAGGCACGCTTACAATATTTAAACAAGATATTTGCTCTCAAATACCCATTGAATAACCTTTCAGTTTTTGTTTTAGAATAAAAGATTGCTAATGTATCAAAAACCTATAAGTTGAATTTCCTTTTCCATTATCATATATTTTAAAACATTCCTATCTATTAGGGTGGTGCGAAAAAAGTGAAGTTGATATTTCCGAGTTGCTATAGTGCGGAAAAGTTGCAATTGATAAATACAAGAAAAACAAAAAAAAAAATTATTTAAATCGGACTTTATCTTCCGATCCCGCAAACCGCCTAAAAATTTAAAAAAATTGAAAATTTCCGATTTTTCCAGAATTTTTTTCTTTTTTTACGTATATATATTTTTTATCGCTATAGTGAAAAATATTTGCAGATTGTAATGTTTAATAATAATAAAAATAAACAGTTGCGTTTAAAGAATAGCTTCCGATCACGCAAGCTCAATAAAAATCGGCAAAAATTCAATTTTCAGTGATTTTGATGAATAAAGAAAATAATCACCTGAGATCAGTTTGCGTTCCAATATTAACATTTGCATATAAATTGTACAATGTACAACTCTTTGCTTGTTTAGATATTTCATAATGTTTAAACAAACCAGAACTCACCATGGGAAGGTAGCTGCACTTCAAACCACACCCTATTCTCCATCCAACCAATGAGGGTGTTTGCTATTTACATTACTTAAATACATAATTTGTTATAATAGAATCAAAACACTGTATTAAAAAACTAGTGTCGTGACAGTATAAGATATACAATTTGTTATGTCATCTGTTTAAGTCTGACTTTTAGACGCAACTTTGTACTGCGATTTGGTGGTAATGTCTGGTATTATGGATATTGATTTCAGTGTGGCCCTGATGCTCTCTTGATTGGGGCCCACATACCTTAAATTATGCTTCCGTTACCAATTTAATGCACCGCTGGACATCTTACGTGTGGTTGAAAAACTTTTTATCATCCTAGACTGAGATATGACCTGATTGAACGAAGAAATGTATTTCTTCATGGGTTAATCTCCGAAAAAGCGGTGGAAATGTTAATTTTGCTACATTACAATCAATTAATTTTGGATTGTAGTAGTGATAAAGATTCAGATGCCTTTACCCTTTGAAACATTCTGCCTGGCTTTTAACAGCCCTAGCTCTCTTATGTGCCTCCTTTTATAAAAGACCATTGCCATCAGTAGGTTTTCCGGGTGAGCAAAGAACGAGTTTCATTCACTTTCAAAGACTACACTTTCTTCAGGTTGTCACGAAAGTATCGAGATGTTTCAATTGCTCTGTACAGATGAATAGGCCCGTCTGTAATGTACTTACAGCATTTTATTTCAAAACAAACTGGCAAGTAAGATTTAAAAATAAATGTCAATATGGCTTTAAGGCATCCGATGGGTTTTCCACGCTCGCGTAAAGTCGAAGGGCTCTATTTGCACAAGTGAGCAATCTGGCATGTGAAATTGGACCGGAGTCACACTTTAATAAGTCATTTGGAAAGTTGTAACTGTTAATTGCTTGACTTATGCCAAGAAGATATCTTTGGTCCTTGCTCAACAGTTGCCTGTCCACTTCTGGAATTTCACAATCAGTCAATTGAAAATTTATCACCGAGAGCTTTACACAACAATGATATTGTGTCCAAATGGTGTATTAAATGATCTTGGGCCAGTAGTTTCAACATTCAAATGTTGAAAAAGATGGCGGGAAGGTAATTCAACAAAATGGAATAAACAAACAACCCACAGCAGTGGTCGTCAGAGATAAACTTCAAGCTTTCTGATAGCACCACCTTTCTATCCAGTATTGGTATTTGTACCATCACAGCCTACCAAATCTAAGTATTCTAGTGAAACCCCTTGTTCAGTAAGACATGATACTATGAAAGCTACAATGTCCTTAGCAGGCCCGGAGTTTGGAGGCACATGGCCTAAATAAACTGATTCACGTTCTTTTATGACAGGAAAGTGTTCCTCTTTAATAGTTCGACGAACCTGTTTAGATGCAACACTTTCTTTAACTGGGGTATCGTCCTTTCTTCCGTCAAAATAGTATATGCCATGTAGTTCATCTGAATCCAGTTGACTTTTCTGTAAATTTTATGGAGTTAGGTGAGACTAGGTGGGAGCGCGTGCGACGACTTCACCGCTGTTTTCCAACGTGGCTAACGACAGTTGGGTCTACTAAACTTTTCAGACATGAAACGAACTCTTCATGGTAAGTTCTAGGTTGTTTAAAAATAACTTAATATGCTCAATAGTATCAATTAATATTTAAATCTTAACCTGAGACTGCAAACTGACCTCATTTGATTATATTCTTAATGCATGAAAATCACTCAAAATTGAATTTTTGCCGATTTTTATTGAGCTTGCGCAATCGGAAGATATTCTCTAAACACAATTATTATTATTATTATTATTAAACAGTACAAACTGCAAATATTTTTTCCTATAGCGATAAAAAATATATAAACGTAAAAAAAAGAAAAATTTAAAAAAAAATCGGAAATTTTCAATTTTTTGGAATTTTTAGGCGGTTTGCGGGATCGGAAGATAAAGTCCGATTTGAAGAATTTTTTTTTTTGTCTTTCTTGTATTTACCAATCGCAAGTTTTCCGCACTATAGCGACTCGGAAATATCAACTTGACTTTTTTCGCACCACCCTACTATCTATTTTACTAGTCGGTAAATAACATTTATGATAAAATTTGGTAAAGGTAATTATTTTTTAATTAAATTTTTATTTACGTAAACTACGTGATGGATTTTTGAATAGATTAAACAGAATAAAGTTTCAAAAACAATTGAAATATAGATTAGATCTTAATTTTTAACTGATATTACCGGTCTCACAGACCAGTGCTTTTTTTTTCAATTTTCACAGATTAACTTGCAAATTTCAGTTTATCTACAAACAATACTGAAATTTTGTTTCGTTTGGAACTTTAAATCTAACACCAGAGTCTTTTGAATAGGTGAATTTTAATTATAACACTCCTGTACAAAAAGTTTAGTGCAAAAACAACATCCTACGACTTAATCGCGGCTTTTATTCCTCTTTCGCTGGAGTGGTCTCACAGACCGCTTCACACTAGTTACGTGACAATTTCTGTGACATCAGTTAAAGGTTAATAAATATACAGATTTCAAATTTTAGACATACGTACAAACATTAGTGTAACTATACTCAGATAATTTCTAAATATAATTTTTATAGTTTAATGGTTATTTTTATAGAATCAATTTTTATTAGCATCTGGACGATAACTGATTTAATTCTGTGCAAGTAAATAAACAATAAATTTAAAAAAAGTATGTGGAGTAAATGTTTCTTGTTACTACACATTCACATACAAGAACCAATTGTGAATGATATTTTATGCAGTTTTGCATGATTAGTAGGTATACAATAATTTCGAAAAAAATTCATTTTAAAGAAAATAATCAGTATTTGACCCATTTGCATAAGTATCTCATGTATGAATGCATCTTGGGAATTAATGGTTTATTCAGAAATTCAAAATCGAAACCAGAAATTCCGAAAAAAATATTTTTTCTTTATCTAATCATGAAATGTTTGTCGTTAAACAAAACAAAAATTACTGTTTTAAATTTCTGGAATGCAGTTTTAATTTCTTAATTTAAAAAAATCCTGAAATGCGCTTGTACATTCGTAAAACATGCAAATGGGCTATATAAATTTATATAGAAGAGACAAACAGAATTGGCTAAATACAAAGTTGTAACATTAATAAAAATAAAATAAAAATCATGTTATTCATACAAATGAAAACATAAAACATTCCAAAGCATGTATTATGGCATCCAAAATTTATTTATAATTCCTTTGTAAAACAAAAGAAATAATAAAAAAATCTAAAGATTTTCTTTTCCATAAAAAGTATGGATTTTTTCTTCAAGTTATGCGGATTTCTTTGAAATTCCTTTTCACGATTTGATACGTTTGGTTCACGTATTATTCATCAAATATTCATAATTTGTATCCACTAAATATTTTATATTCCATGGATATTGAACATTACATAGTTTCTTTAGAATATAAAAGGAAATTTACCAAAGAAATATGAAATGTTTTATTTCCTTTGTATGTTTACACTGCCTTCCTATATTTTCCGCAAACTTATGCAGGTTTTGTCGTATATGATGTCTAAAGGCATCGGAAGGGAAGATTCTCGCTTGTAGATTGCATCATGCATTCATTCATAAAATATTTATTGCAATCCACTGAGATGTACGAGTATCCCATACATATGATACTGTAAAATGATTTGGCTATATTTAAAAACAAGGCATTTTATTATTATTTTCTTTTCAGTAACACTATATGTCGAAATCCATCTAATATCTCATGTTTGCATTTAATAACTTAATTTTTACTTCCTAGCAATATTATCTTCCTTTTTTCAATTCCTACTATTAGTTCACACTCTAACTATATTTATTTATTTATATATATATATATATATATATATATATATCTTGTTCAAATTTTCAATCGTTAATAAAATACTTATTATTCATCCTATCAAGTTGAAATAATTTTTTTTTAACTTGTACTGGATGATAATTGATGTTAATACAGTTTTTTCAAATATTAATTCATTAATTACATTTTAATTAATTAATTTTAGTTTTACATGGGAGACAAAATGGCGGCCATTGGTTATAGAAGCATTTAATGCATCTTCATATCTAGAAGGGGGGTTACCATAGGGGGGACCCTGTTCTGGCGCCAAATACCGCCAAGTTTGTCGCCAACTTGGCGATATATCGCCAAATTTGGCGTCCAAAATGAGTCGCCAAAAGTGACGCCAACTTGGCGATATCTCTAATATTATTCCCAAATTCCCATAGATTTCCATCGTAAACCTACTTGCTTATAGAAAATCAACAAATTGAGATATTTTAATGCAACAAAAACTAATATTAGCTTAAAAGATTATATTAAATTTTTCTTTGATGACCTAAGTAGGAATTGACTTTAAAAACAAAATTTTTATGTTACTTGTTGGGTCTATAAACATGCATGAAGATGTTTATAATTGAAGCATAAAATTTCGAGCTTTTCCACCGCATAATGAATGTATTTTTAGGACATATTCGACTTTCAGTGGCATGGAAGTCAATTCATAATAAAAGTAATGTCCTCAAACGATGAATATGATTTATTTGATGTACCTATCAGGGTGGAGCGCTCGCTTGTGGATTTTCTTTTCTCCAAATCAAAATTGGACGGTTGGGAATGTTCCTCTATCATATCCTCATTCTGAATATAAAATATCTTTGAAAAATATTAATTTTAAATACTGTCCCAAGGACATTGAATATTGAGAAAAAAAGTAAAAGTTTTGCTTTTTCCCATTTTTTTCCTCAAATATACAAACTAATATTAATTTAATTTAAAAAGACGATCATCGAATTATTATTATTATTATTATTACATATTTATAGCAAAATTATGTAATATTTATATCAAATTTGCTTTTATTATAAACTCAACGACTATACTTTTTAAAATATAGGAAATTTAGGTAATTGTAATTGTTTTATATTTTTTACTTAACCTATGTAAGAAAATATAATTTAAAATTATTCTAAACGAACCATAGTAATAGGGTAAAAATAATTTACTATTACAATTTAGAAGCAATGAAGTTACTATATTATAGTAGCCCGTTTTTTTGTTTTAAAAACTGGCATTTTCTTCCCGAGACTCCAAACAAGTTTTAATGAACTCATCCCGTCTCAAAGGACCACAAACAGCAGAAGAAACCTCCGTAACAAGTTTTACGCATCTTTCAGTGGCTTGATTGGGACAAGGGTATAGTTTAGGTAAGATGTCTTCATCTATAGCCTTTGAACGTAGGATACACTTCGTAAGAATGGTTTGATCTAAGAACTTAGTTAGTGGTGGTTGTGTCACGGTCACTTCAGACCAATTTATGAAATCGATATACCCTTTGACTTCAAAATTGATCTCAGAAGAGTGTTGATACTACGCAGAATAATATAATCTCGAAAGTCAAGAAATTCTTTCCGTACGTTCAAGTTACCTGAGATCAATTTTGAAGTCAAAGACTATGTGTGACGCGTCAAGACTTTTTATCTTATCTAAGGGGCAATGGTTTTCCTCACTCGGAAAAAACAAACAAACTAGGTACGGTTTTCTGGATAACATGCCACTAAAGTTAACAAATCGCCAATAAAGTCGTCGAATTCATAGCAATAGTTGCAATAGCCTTATGTGTATGAGCTTACCGTTCATATCGTTTCTGTTTAGGTGCGTTCGTAATTATATAAATATGTAGCACCTATAGTCGTCGTTCAGTGCGTCTGTCTGTCTGTCCGTCCGTCCGCATATAATAGAGCAAAAACTACCCAACCTAATGGTCTGAAATTTTAAATATATGATGGTTGTAAAATTTTGTCGAGCCATTTCAAATTTTATGAAAATCGGATGTATAGTTAAATTACAGGGACAAGTCAAAAGTTTTTCTTTACATTACGGCCAATGGGAAAAATTATTGCACGTGCATTTTAATGATGTTAAAGCTTACCGAATGGTCTCAAATTTTAAACATATAATTATTGCGACATTTTGTCGAGCCATTTCAAATTTTATGAAAATTGGATGTATAGTTTAATTACAGGGACAGTCAAAAGTTTTTCTTTACATTAAAGCCAATGGGAAAAATTATTGCAAGTGCATTTTAATGATGTTACAGCTTTCCGAATGGGCTGAAATTTTAAATATATAATTGCTGCAAAATTTTGTCGAGGCCATTTCAAATTTCATGAAAATCGGATGTATAGCTTAATTACAGGGACAGTCAAAAGTTTTCCGTTACATTAAGGGGAATGGGAAAAAATTATTGCAAGTGCATTTTAATGATGTTACAGACTATGCACTTATGAATTGCAAATAAATACACATTCAGTATAATATGGGGTGCAAAAAATAATTATAAACTAGTTATAGTACGAACGCACCTCATTTGCCACGTTTGACGAGCAATTTCCAACTTGTTTCTATTGCTGAGCATGTTTTTCATTGTTTTCAAGTTTTAGGAATTTTGAAATGGTACTCTTGTGTCGTCGTTTTCTCTCTACAATATGACATTTACATTTATGCATATTTTACACTTAACTAGTTTTATGAAAAATACAATACTTTTTACCAGCATTGTAGAATTTTACATTATATCAATTTGAATTTAAAGATAGATTTGTTCATTCTGTGCATAATGGTGAAAATCTTGATACAGATAATGTGACTACTCTTTCTGTGCGTAACAAATGTACTCTAAAGTTTTGTTAAAATATTGAAAAAAAAAAATAGATTAAAACATATTTTTATTAATTTGATATTATTTTATATATTTTATGTGACGATTAGTACTTCAGTAATATATTTTGCATGGAGTTTTAATTTATATTCTATAAAAAAGACAAAATAAAGAAATGTATAAAATATTTCAAATTTTAATTCCTTAAGGGGACCGGGAAAGCCCTAATTCCAGCATGTTAATTCACCAACTTTATGTACATTTTTCTCAGAAATGTGAAATATAGAGGTCTAGATTTTTTAGAGTAGTTAGAATAACATGATTTACGTATTTTAACAGACCATTTTCTTTCTAAGTGAAGCTCAAAATTAATTAGTAATTATTTATTGAAAAATTTGTATGTGTTTACATATTAAACTAGCAAAAGACATGCTTTGTTTGGATTCACGAAGCATTATTTAATAAGGAAAAGATTTGAAAGTAACAATGTTTTTTTATATTATTTTTGCATCTTTATTAAGCAAAAACGTTATTTTTTGCTTTGGCGCATTTTAATTTTAGAAATGCAAAATCAGCCAAATAACTAAGAATTTCCCCGGAATATTTTATTTATAATATATCGAATTTAACAATTAATTTTATTTTTTTCACAATTCTTTTGTTGTCACTTTACAAAAAAAATCATAACATTATTCATTTACAATGCGTAAGTATCGTCTACGTGAATGATTTCACATAAGAATAAATTGTGTATTTGAAATCTTAATACTGAAAAATACTTTTATAATTGAACTAGGGGGCTCTGCCCCCTGCAAGCTACGCTCGTCAACGCCCGTTCAGACACCCCAGAATCTAAAAACCCGCTAATTTAAAGGGTTTTATAAATATTAGAGAAGATTGAATTATACTGAAAAAAGCTCTGTAGATCTCCCTGTAAACTTGTTTCCATTCAATTCCCTTTGATTGCAAAAATTTAAGGCCGAATCAGTTTCTGTTAAGACATCCAATGGTTGTTTTCGTGTTTGATTAAAGAGGATCAGTTAAACATTTGAAAAGAAGCTAGAATAAAATGAATTAAGCGTACAGAGTCTTTGTCTCCCGGTATTTTAAAACAATCTCTATAACAATAGCCTAAGTCATGTGACTATCATCAACAGTTCCGAGCGGACCACTTCTCTTTTTATACTCTAGGTACCATTTTGGTTCTTTAATGTAAGCCAGGCACAGGTGATACGAGGCCAATTATTATTATATCGCCATCATTTCATCTATATTATAATAGTTCAAGTCATGTAACTGCCATAAACAAATACAAAATACCCTTCGCCTTTCATCATCAACTCATAAGCAATAACATCCGGCTTACCATATCAAGCAAAATAACGATACTGTGTAGCAAAAATTAAGTACCCCTTGCGTATATAACATTGGCGTCAGAAAACAATCGCGCCAATATGGGGCCGTATATGACATCTGTGCCGAAAGTTTTTCATTTTGATTAAAAAATTAAAAAAAAATCGAATAAAACTACATAAAATTTGCCATGGTCTCAAAGAATTCTTGGTACTGTTACGCTAGCCGGTAGCAAATCTCGCCAATAGCTTTTATCAATTCGCCGGTCAGCATTTTTTTTTCGAATGGTAAATTAAAACATTGATTTGAAGTTGAAATTAAATGTCATGGTTTGTCGCATTATTTAATATTTGTCCAGATGTCATATACGCACCGCAGGTTTGGCGTGTTTCTTTTTTTATTGAAACTTTGTCGAAAACCTCGTTTTTCGAATACCAGTTACATATAAAAATAGCAAATAAAGCCTTTGTGCAACAATATTAAAAAGCAGAAAAAACAACTTTTAAAAATTCACAAATAATACATGAAAGGCAGTAAACAGCTGTTTAAAATCTACTAGCTAGATTCTTCTTCAGTGCAAGACAAGGAAAAAGGATCAGCGTGCTAGAAACAGCAAGGCTGAGCAAAATGATGGACAGACACGTGCTGGCTTATATACCCTATGCGGGTAGCGAAGCCGCCGAAACAACCAATGAGAGAGAATCGGTGGAAACGACTGGGTGGACAAGTAGCGACATCTACCGGAGAAGGAGGGGAAAAGAAACCAAAAAAGGTAAAATTAAATTAATGCTTTCCAAATACTTGGAAAATCAGGAGTACTAGATAAGACATTGACTAAAGAATGAGAATTTTTAAGGATGTGGTAAGCTTCCCAAAAATCAAGATCGAGGCTAGAAGAACGTTTTTGGATAATGATGGCTGAGGAAAAATCGAACCTATGTTGAGAAGACCAAGAATGTTGAGCAATAGAAGAACGTTTGAGCTCCTGATTTTTAACATAACCTTCATGCTCTTTTAAACGAAATCTAAGAGCACGTTCAGTCTGGCCAATATAAGAAAGGCCACACTATCAAGAGATTTGGTAAATACCCCAGTTATCTAGGTGATCAACGGGCTGTTTGAGATTTGAAAAAGTGATTTTATTAACAGGAGAAAAAATAACATTAAAATCAAACATTTTTAAGATTTTAGCAACTTGCTGACTGATTTACAGTACATATACATTTAACGTCTGAATTTAAAAACCATTAAACCTACCATTAAACCATTAAACCTACTTCTACTGGTCAATATACTAATTTCAATTCAATATGCCCTTTCAGCCATAAAATAACTGTTATTAAGACTTTAGCCTTCAGAGCCATAAAATATTGCAGTTCCAGTAATGATTTTGAAATAGAGAAATGTAAAATTTATCGCGATTTGGTTAATAATAGCTATTCTATTGGTCTTGTTAAAAAAAATCTTTAAAAATACTTTAAATTTTGTAAATTCTACCCCCCCCCCCCCACCTTTTCAACAGAGTAAACCAAGCTCCTTTATCTGTATCCCTTATTATAAGAACATTTCTGAAAAAATGTCTGGCATTCTAAAATCATTCAATATTGGGGTTTCTTTTAAACCTATTAATAAATTGAATTCCTTTTTCAATAAGCATAAATTTCAATATGATGTCTAAATTACCCGGTGTTGATTATATTATTCCTTGTAAAGATTGCAATAGTGTTTATATTGGTGAAACTGGTAGATCATTGGAAATTCGCCTAAAAGAACATACTGGTGCTTTAAAAAGGGATAATTTGAATTCAAAAATTGTTTAGCATTCACTTCAAACGAATCACATTCCGCTCATTGCGAACGCCAGTATTTTGAAATCGGGTTGCAACAACTACCATGGTAGATTGCTCCTTGAGGCTTCGTTCACTGGATTGCGGTCGCAGGCTTTGAATGATGCTCGTTCTGTCCCTAGTGAATATTATTTGTTTTTAAAATAACTAACTGTAACTGATCTTGATTTGTTCTGTCGTTTGAAATGCAATGGATATCTTTTGTACTGATGATGCCTTGGCGAAACGTTTATATTGTATTTTTAATTGTTTTTAAGTATATTCTTTATAAATTTTATTTTTTAACTGTGCTCAAGTCTGTCTTAGTTTATTTTATTTGGTGATTTAATTGCTGGCTGATTTTAGGAAAAAATGGTAACACAACAGAAGCATTAGAGTTGGAATTAGAATGCTTTTCAGAATGGACGGATTTCGTCAATTTCTTATAAATAGAATGTATAATATTAGAGGAATAACCACCATAACCACCATAACTGTTCCACTCCTCAATTACTTAGTGCTGAACTTAATTGCCTCAAAGCTATTGCTGTTGATTCTGGTTATTCTTCTAATATTATTGATTCGATTTATAAGAAATTGACGAAACCCATGCATCCTGAAAAACAGTCTAATTCCAACTCTATTACTTCAGCTGTGTTACCATTTTTTCCTAAAATCAGTCAAAAAGTTGCTAAAATCTTAAAAAGGTTTGATTTTAATGTTATTTTTTCTCCTGTAAATAAAATCACTTTTTCAAATCTCAAACACCCCTTTGATCGCCTAGATAACTGGGGTATTTGCCAAATCTCTTGCCAGTGTGGCCATTCTTATATTGGCCAGACTAAACGTGCTCTTAGATTTCGTTTAAAAGAGCGTGAAGGTTATGTTAAAAATCAGGAGCTCAAACGTTCTTCTATTGCTCAACGTTCTTGGTCTTCTCAACATAGGTTCGATTTTTCCTCAGCCATCATTATCCAAAAATGTTCTTCTAGCCTCGATCTTGATTTTTGGGAAGCTAACCACATTATTAAAAATTCTCACTCTTTAGTCAATGACTTATTTAGTACTCCTGATTTTCCAAGTATTTGGAAAGCATTAATTTAATTTTTCCCTTTTTTGGTTACATTTTCCCTCCTTCTCCGGTAGATGTCGCTACTTGTCCACCCAGTCGTTTCCTCTGCTTCTCTCTCTATGGTTGTTTTTCGCGCCTCCGCTACCCGCATAGTGTATATAAGCCAGCGCGTCTCTGTCTATCATTTTGATCAGCCTTGCTGTTTCTATCACGCTATTCCTTTTTCCTTATCTTGCACTGAAGAAGAATCTTGCTAGTAGATTTGAAAAAGCTGTTTGCTACTTTTCATATATTATTTGTGCATTTTAAACGTTGGTTTTTCTGCTTTTTTTTACTACTTAGGTATTTTATTTTCTTTATTAATCAACGAAGTATTGTTACAGAATTCTTCTGCTTTTTTACGACTCGCCACTTAGCATTTTTTTAATAAAAATTTGGCGAAATTCTCGTTTTCGAATACCGGTTACATATGCATCTTTGGTACTACTTAGTTATCCCGTCGACGAAAAATCTATCACCAAACTATAAGATTAAATGCCAATAGTGGTTGATCGTAAATGTCACATTTACTTGACTTTAAGCAAGTTACACGTGTTTACGTCATCAAGGGATTTTTATTAAGACATTTATTAATGTTATACTATTTTATTTGTTCTTTCGTTATTTCAAATAAAAATTATGTCAATTTTTATAATTTGGTGAGTGATTTGGCGATTTATATAACTTGGCGAAATTGGTCGACGGAATAACTAAGCAGTACCGTATTTTTTAATTATTTTCTATTATTTTCAAAAGGAAATAACAACAAAAAAAAATTAATAACTATAGAACAAAATAATTTATATAATTTTAAAAAATAAATAAAAGTAAATAAACATTTATTGTTAAATGAACAACAATAGCCGGGTTACATGCCAATCAAAATAATGCCATTTTGGCGCCAGTTAGGTTCCCCGGTAATTAAAAAACTTTTTTTAGTTGAATTTTGATTTCCGGTCCCCTTAAAAGACGTAAAGCCAACAGAGTGAAAAAGTGTCCAAGCCGGAACTCAAGCCCGGTCCATCGGTATAGCGCACCGATGTTCTATTCCGGGTTCAATCCGGATCTTGAACTCCTGACCAGGTTTCGAGTCTCTTCTTGGACACTTTTTCACTCTGTTGGGTTTACGCCTTTTAAGCAATTAAAATTTTAAATATTATTGAATGTAAGGTGTGAGAAAGTTTCTATAGAAAAATTTCCAAGAATTATATAGACGTATAAAATATTTTTACATTAAATATTAGAGAAAAATTGAAACATTTGTTAATAAAATAAAGACATATTATTTTATGCTTGTAAATGCAAATTCATTCTAGAAATCATTGCTTTAATTCTCTGAAGAAATCACAATAATATATTCAGCTTACTTTATTTTACCTAAAACAGGATTTTTTGAATTAAGTCGTTATTTGTTTAAATGATGAAAAGGTTGGAGCGAGTAAAAATACATAATTCATAAGTACAACTGCAAATAATCATAAAACTTGCTATTTTTCTCAAAAATGAACTAGTGCTTTAATTTATTTTAGCGGAGTATTTGAATTTGAATTTTAATATTAAAAAAATATATATGTTTATTTTGTTAGAATTTTCAATGAACAGAAAAATATATCATATACATGGTAATAATACTTAAAAACATTCAGTACTATACTTTTTAAGAATAATTTACGGATATTTCTTTCACATTATCCTTAAACATATATTGTATGAAAAAAAAATATTAACTATATGCGATCACTTTATACCAAATGTATTTACTTTGTATTCAGGCGGATATTTACTTTTAAACAAATTATATTGGTATAAGTAGAGTTCGATCCCCAAAAGTTAATATTTGCTTAGAAAAAGCGATCAGCGTAGCTACAAATATCGTTTAATTTTGTCTTTTTGATTTTGATAGAGCATGTTTTTCTTTGTAATTTAAAATGTAGATAAATCTTTTGAGTTAGTTTGCAAACAGTGATTAAGCATATAAATCAAATTATATTATTTTACACGAGTTGCTGTAGAATATCTGGATTACAAAATTTAAAATTTTATATGCTTTATAGAAAATATTTTAATTTTTTTGTGAGGTGTAGTTTTACATTTGTTAAAAATTTAATATATTTTTTACTAAAGGAGCGGCTTTCTTTAGTTTGAACATGTGTCTTCATTTAATAACTTTATTTATTACATTTAATATTTCATGCAAATCTATACTAATAAAAGAAAGTTTCGCTCTGTCTGTCTGTGTCTAAAGGCTAGCAAAATAAACGACGCGTACGAGTTTCAAAATTTTAGCGAGGACAGTTGAAGGCCTCTCCTGATGAACAGGAGTTTCAGAATTTTAAATTTCTAAAATTTAGTTGAGAAATTAATTAAAAACCCCAAATTAAAAGAATGGAAAAATATTAATAATCTTTCATAAATATTCAGCATAAAGTATTTAACAAAAGCAAAGATTTTTATCAAACAGCACACAATTTCTTCCAAAACTCGAAGAGAAGGGAAGGGGCTAATAGAATTACAGCCCTGCTAGGGCGATAAATTTTTAAAAAGGGCTGTATCTTAAATTCTACTGGGTCAAAAAACTGGAAAATTGCACAGTCAGACGCAAAAAAAAAAAAAAATGTTACAGTTCCAGAAATTCTAAAAAATATTCCGGTACGGTTTCAGGAAGTAAAAAAAAAAACCACGAAAAAAACGGTATATAAAAATGTTTTTATTTCCTTCAAAAGAAAGGTTCGAAATCTCTCACATGGGCATGGTTCATTGCAGACAATCGACGCCTTTCAATAGTTGACATTTTCGAACAAATATAAAATTTATAAATTTAATTTTTATAAAGCCAGATCTAGAACTTTTCGCTGATTTAAGATATCAAATATCTTTACGATAGCTCAATTACAACTTTAGATATTAATTATTATTTCATTATTTGGATGATTCCTTTCAAACTCCCCATTTAAAAGCTAGTCTTTCGAAACCACAAATGATTTTTATACTAGGATTCTTATAATTTGATTTTTAAAAAGGAAAAAATGCTTTTTAAAATGAGACTTTGTTTAAATTAAGAAAACTGATGAACCGATCGATTTCGAACTTTCAGATAGTTCATCACACATAATCAAGAATTTAAAAAGTTGGGGGCATTAAATTTTTTTGGGGGGAGGGAGGGTTTGGGGGGAGGGCGCTATCAAATATTTAAGACCGTACCGTTTTCGATAGTTTTAGATGCGGATTTATGACGGAGCCCTGGGGTAAATTTTACTTATTTAATATAAAAATTTCAAAAGTGTACTTACCACTATTTTTGAATTGTAATTTCAGCAAATATTTTAAACTAGAAAGATAGCCCGTCAAACATGACGGAAAGTAGAATATGATATACGCAACACATGAGCAATAATGTTTATTTCTCGCTTGTTTTATTAGTAGCGTCGAGATGAAGATGTAAAGACGTACATTTTCTTATATCACTCTTTAAATTCTGACCCGTAGATTTTGAAAAAAACCTTAAATGCGCTGAGTTTAAATTAAATTCTGTTGAGCTGGATTATAAAGATTAATGGATTTCAATGGGAATTTCGCTAAATTAGCCAGCTATCACCAAGTTGGCTTCATATAAGGCAACTTACTTTTCTCGTCAAACTTGGGGGTATTTCGCCAAATTGGCGATATTTTGCCAAGTTGGTAAAAATTGGGGGCTATTGTAGTAACCCTGTATTAGCACTTTTAAACAATTATTCATTGTTGAAGCTGGTACCAATTTCTCCACAGGAAGACCCGACTAACATGGCAGCGATTAATGAGGTGATCCAACCGGAATTGGGAGGGACACACAGAGACTTGGATTTTATATAAATAGATTCTTACTTGTCCGCCATCCTCTTTACTAATATACCTACGGTTAGGTTGTTTAATATAGTTTCGTTCAGAAAAAGTTTTGTTAAGAATAGAGTTCGCAAAATTGTGGTGAAATGAGGAACTAAAATATTCGAAATTGGGTTTCTTTGCAAGATTTTTCAGTGCGTACGCAACACGCCTGATAAATCCTCATTTGATATATCATCGTAAAGACCTCCGAGTAAGCACGCTTTCGTATTATGAACATTTCTACCCCTCACTCAAATTTCCCCTCCCAGGGGGGTCAATTTTCTAACTCAGTCCCTAATTGTACTACAGCAAGATTTGACCTCAATTGAATGTTTAACCAAAGGGGAAACTCTCCACGGTGGCCCTTCGATTGGTGAGGTCTATTTTTGACCCTAAACTATTAGATAGCATTTCCCCCCCGTGGGGCGGAAATGAATTTTTCATGTGACATATCGTTTTAAAGCTTTTGGCCTGTACATTATTAAGCTCTCACTCCTCTCCTTTGAACTCATTTTTTATCAGTAGAGGGCATTTTAAAGTTTTAATTTATCCATTACTGTCCGAAAAAAGTTTCCAAAAATCATGAAAAAAATTTACATAACAAATCTCAACAATTAGCCCCTTCTCTCCCATTTTTACGCAGTGAGCGGGTACGTATTTCAGACAAAATTAAGAAAGCATACAAATTTAATGTTCATTTAAAAATAGTACCACGAGCTCGGGCAACACCGGACGTGCCCGTTAGTTATACGATAAGGATAATGTTTCATTGCACAAGCAAAATTCCGAATGCGGCCTATAATTTAAAACCTAATTGGTGTAATTTTCTTTTCAGTTCATAGAATAATTTGCAGATTTTCATGTCGTTTATTTTGTCTCAATGGCTCATTTTCTTATTAAAATTTAATTCAGCTTTATGAAATTCAATACCAGCAATATAATTCTATTATAAGTTCAGCGCGGTAGAAACATGGAATACAAAATTTCGTCAGTTTTAATTGATTAGTTAGTGAAATACAAATAGTAGAAAAGAAATAATTAAATGTTCAAGGGTAACGTCGTTTACGTAGACATAAGTTGAAAGCAATAATTTATGTATACCATTCCTTTTTTATTATATCGCTCCCCCGCATGAAAAGTGACACATCTCAACAAAAGTAAGTTCACGGGAGAGGCAAAAGAAAATTTGCGTAATTTTACTATTAGATGAAATTGCATCACTTACCTCTGCATGCAGGAATAAAAACGTGTATAAAAGCATAAAACATTTCAGAATAAAGACATATGAGGAAGTTTCGAGCATTGGGTAATTTTACCTCCCCACACAATCCACCCCTCATCTGTGGTCACAAATGGACATATAACGTAATAAAGGGATTTTTCCTTTATTACGCCCTGTAACTAAAATTATGAAACTGTTTGTGTAGCAAGACACACCTATGACAGACATGTTAGTGGAATAAAACGCAAAATGAATTTTTGCGAGATGTGTCACTTTTCTTGGTGAGCGATATGATATTTTAAGGTGGTTCGGTCACTTGTATCTTATCAATGACAAATTTTTCATATTGATGGTACTTTATCTCAGGAACTGTTCCAAGGAATCACCTGAAATATTCAAAGCCTAATCTTTACATACTTTTACATCAATATTTCTTGAAATTGTCTGTAATTATTATTTTTTTTTTGCTGCAAACTCCTAAAATCAATTAAAAAAAACTTGTACAATTACAATTTAAAAATTCATTGAAAATAGCAAAACTTCAAATCACAAAAAGCTTGTGTTAATATTAAAAAGATGTGTACATAAGGGAGAAACACGTCTGAAAACACGTCGAAATAGAAAATGAAGTGTTCGATGTCTTAGCAATCACAAATGTATGTCGCATACATTTTCTGAATAGAAAAGTTCAAAATTAGTCATTATTAAACACAATTCAGTAAATAAGATTGTGATTTCAGCATCCAAAATAATTGTAAATCATTGAAAAATTAAGGATATGATAAAAAGTAATATTCCACGGAATCACAAACACAAGTAGTTTACATCAAGACTCTTATTATTGTAGACACATGTAGCAAGCTCCGAATTTATAACGAAAGCAATCTCCAAGGAATTTTACTAAATACATCATTTTTTTTTAATTCTGTTTATGTATCCAAATATCATAATATAGATTATAAACAGTCGAGCTACATGATTTCATCTTTTTAGAACAGAAACTTTTTCCTTGACTCAGATATTTATTTTGAAAATTTTTGACTTCCTGTTTTCGGTGACTTAAATCATGTTTTGGAATGTTCTGAGTACGATTTCAATATATTTAGAAGATGATGGTAAATTGTTTTGGTATAATCTAGCCAATAATAAGTTCGACGCAGCAATGGTCGGTCAGTAGCTTTCATCAAGACTTATTATTGTAGACACATATAGCAAGCTTCGAATTTATAACGGAAGCAATCTCCAAGGATTTAACTAAATACAGCATTTTTTAAAAATTCTGTTTATATATCCAAATATCATAACATAAATTACAAACAGTCGAGCAACATGATTTCATCTTTTTAGAACAGAAATTTTTCCTTGACTCTGAAGTTTAATTTGCAAATTTTTGACTTCCTGTTTTCAGTGACTTAAATCATGTTTTGGAATGTTCTGAGTACGATTTCAATATATTTAGAAGATAATGGTAAATTGTTTTGGTATAATCTAGCCAATAATAAGCTCGACGAAGCAGTGGTCGGTCAGTAGCTTATATCAAGACTCTTATTATTGTAGACACATATAGCAAGCTCCGAATTTATAACGGAAGCAATCTCCAAGGATTTAACTAAATACAGCATTTTTTAAAGATTCTGTTTATATATCCAAATATCATAACATAAATTATAAAAAGTCGAGCAACATGATTTCATCTTTTTAGAACAGAAACTTTTCCTTGACTCAGATATTTATATTGCAAATTTTTGACTTCCTTTTTTCGGTGATTTAAATCATGTTTTGGAATGTCCTGAATACGATTTCAATATTTTTAGAAAACGACGGTAAATCGTTTTGGTAGCATCTTTCTGTATTTTTCACAGATTTTCTGACTGAAGAACTAATACACATAATTTCATGAAACTTTATATTGAGACTTATATCTCGGAATCTATCGGATGGTATAACCTCAAATTATGTACGATGCTTAGAAAGGAAAACTATGCTTATTCAATTTTGGCCTATATCACAAAGGACAGTTTACTGCTATTCTAAGCTATTTTGAGGTGTGTATTATGGCATTACCTCAGTTTCTATTTTGTTAGTATGCGGCAAATTTTATATTTGAGATTATTATTTAAAAATTAACTTATTAATACAGTTTAGTTGTTAATACACAAGTGAGGCTGTAAAAATTCCAGAGGGAAATTGCTTTTAATTGCAAAATTCAATTAAAAGAAATTTACTATCATTCATTATTGTTTGTGTATAATTGCGCTGTTTAAATGAATATATTAAAATTATATAAAAGAAAGTCATATAATGACCGCATACTATTCTTTTTCATACTGCATCTAATTTTGTTAAATTAAAAGTTCAATTAACATGTAAAAAATAAGGAGGAATAAGGTAATTAATTGAATGTAATAATTAAAAGATTGGTGATATTTTTTATTGCATATTATTATAAATTTTTATCATATTGCTTCATTCTCAATATATAAATTTCATTTTTTGTACATTGCAAAGTGTATATTTTTAAAAATATGCTTAGAAATAAAAATGCTTTTCAAATTAAGAAAAAATCATTAATT
This sequence comes from Maratus speciosus, assembly GCA_963932465.1. Lineage (NCBI taxonomy): Eukaryota > Metazoa > Arthropoda > Arachnida > Araneae > Salticidae > Maratus > Maratus speciosus. The sequence goes on along the minus strand of OZ010795.1, from coordinate 103,222,841 downwards.
TAATGTAGTACTGTAAATTTTAACACTTTTTGGCAATCATTTGCTATCTATGTTTGATTCCCCGCCAGCAAACAAAATACTTGAAACTTTTCAATGGAAAAGTATTTGACGAATTTTTGCGTTTGATAATGTTGTAATGACCTGAATAAAAGAATATCAAAATAGGTCAAGTTTGGGTAAGTTATAATGGTTCAAAAATTATTCTATTGCTGAATAAAAAAAGCACATTTTGCATACAATTGCAAGGTATAGCCTAACATTTTGTAGCATGAAAATGAATGTTGTTCGAGTGTTTTTCATCTGATATTTTATCCTACATAGGCATACTCTGCTATTTGTACTCAAATCCTTTTATTGTGCATATGCAACCGGGTATTAAAGATGTATAATGGTGCAATCCTTATCTCCAAATATTATAAATTAGATGCTCTATTACATAGTCACAAACTATGCTTTTGACGCTTATTAACCTTGTATTTCAATCAACCTAATAATAAAAAAAAACAGTAATAAACAACTTTTTCAGAGGGAAACAGTCTTCTTCGTCAATTTAATCCAATGTTAAATTTAATGAGGGTTTTCTATAACAATTCCCTACAATGCTCAAAATTTTATTCCATGTTTCTATATATCTGTATTTGAAATCAAGACAGGGTAGTCTGTAAAATACATTTGTTTATAAGGAAAGATAAATCATTTAAATAATTTCATCGCAATCCTTTATTCTTATATCTCCTTGTTACACAGAAATAGAGACTGTAGAAATAAATTAAAATTTCAGTAAATAAATTTTATGTCAAAAAAAAATATTTAATTTTGTCATCGAGATTTGCGATAAGTAAAAAAATTTCGGGTAACAAATGATATTTTTAAGTTATCCCACAAATCAAAAATCAAAATGATTAAAAATTTCCTACCAGACAAGCAAATTAATCAAGCACAAGGTAAAAACTTTTTTTAAAGAATTTTAACAAAATATTTATATTAAGGTTTTGGAAACCCAAACATAATACAGATATAGAAAGTTTTCAATTCTCAAATTTTGCAATAAAATTAATTTTCCTTCTATAGTTGCGTTTTTTACTTTGCTTGTAATTATATAATATAAGTTAAACTCAAAGAAAAAGTTCTTCCGATAAATGTTTTTGATAAATTTTTCACGGTTGAATTAAACATAGAATATTTATTATTTTAAATGGTACAAACAACGTCAAAAGTAATGAATAACATGGTTTTCCCGCTGTTATTAATTAACGTTAAAAACATGAATAATGATTATTTTTGTAAACTTTACACGGTTTCATCTGAACGGAGAAAGAAAATATATCTGGTAATAAATATATATACAGTGTTAAAGGTATATATAAATATTTTACAGACATACATACAATAAATACAATAAACCCAACTGGAGTGAAAAATTAGCCAGAGCCAGGAATCGAACCCGGGACCACAGTATACAAGACTGCTGCTCTAACCACTGAGCTACTCCGGCCGATACCTGAGTCTGCAATTTCTCACTAATAAACCAAGTTGGGGAAGTCACCAGCCATCTACACGACAGCCTTGGATGACAGGACAACGATGAATAGATTTTACTATTACATAGATCTACGAAATATAATAATAAACACACATACTACAATATATATTAAAATACACATTCACACATAAATAACGCCTGCATTCAACTGTTAAAGGTATATATAAATATTTTACAGACATACATACAATAAATACAATAAACCCAACTGGAGTGAAAAATTAGCCAGAGCCAGGAATCGAACCCGGGACCTCAAAAAACGCAACTATAGAAGGAAAATAAAAAAGTTAAATTCTCTGCCCGAGTGAATTTCTACAAAACGTTGATTTTTACGTCAAATTTGTTAAAAATGTATCTCGTACGAGGAGTTTTGACCAAAAATATTTATCTTAACTTTTTTTTTCATGTTTATAATCTTCATTTTATAGCAGTGCCGCAGGTTGCGATATTTATTTTTTTAATGAAACTCCATTTCTTGTATGTAAATGTTTCAGTTATCATTACTATTGTTAATCCATATTCTATGTATAGAAGAGTTAAAAATCAGAAAAATGCCATAAAGTAAAATCTTTTAAGACGGAATTGCATCGAAAAGAAAAAAAATGCGTTATACACAAGTTCTCTTCTTAGCAAGTGTAAATGTATTATATATTCTTTTCTTACTTATTAGTATGTTATTTTGCTTGGATCAACACGTTTTTCAGTTTAATACAGGGTTCCGTCTTAGGTAGGTTCATTTTCAGACATTTAACTATATTTTAATTTTGCTATATTTTAATATGCGTAAAAATCTACTATTCTTTAAAAATAATAAATTTTAATGTTTAAGGCTGTTCTGAAATCCAAAAGGGCAACTTCCTGACATAAGTTTTAATTTATTTTTGTTCGAAAATGCATGAAACTAGCTGGTGTTTGTCAGAGTTGTGAGACCGGCGGATAAACTTGGGTGTCTAAAAAGTGTAGACCGTGGAAGAGTTTTATGTAGTTCTGACTTATTGTTTTCATTTTTAAGATATGTGATGTTTTTAGAGTATTAAACGTGTTTAGTTTAATTCTGTGTGGTGTTCAAAATTGTATGAATGCTGTGAATTTATTTCAATGGCTCCGTATTTGAAATGATACTCGGCTGCGAGTTTGATGGTTAAAGAATCACAAAAACCTTACTAAGATTGCATTTTTTAGTAAGAAACTTACAGATACCCAGATGCGTTGGTCTACTATAGAGAGGGAGGCATACGGTGTAATCGAGGCTTTGATGAGGTTTGATTCTGGGATATTCGGTGCAGAGATTGAGGTCATTTCGAATAACAATCCACTCACTTTTCTTACGAGCAGCGTTCCGCATTAAGCAAAATTGGATCGTTGGTCTCTGACGTTACAGAGATACAATTTAACTATAACTTATCGTAAAGGTTCTAGACATTTAAATGCAGATTCTATGTCAAGATTGATTTTTGATGAAGGTTAAACTGTAATTTAGTTCTTTAATTTGTGTTTTTGGAAATTATGGGTCTTTTTGGTGTACTAATTTAGAAAATTTATGTTGATGAATGATATTATATACATACGTATTTCTTGAATTAGTTAGTGTCAATAGTTATAATGGGAAGTTCCACATTATTTTCACCTTTGCTAACAAAACGTGTGATATATTTATGATTTTACGCTTCATTGTGACAAGTGTCACGAATGAACTTCTTTGGGGTGAAAGTTGTCAGACTTGTGAGACCGGGGGACAAACTTATTAGCCTAGAATGGCCCTTTATCTTTAATTCCCAGCCTGCCGCCAAACTTTAGCTGACACAACTGGCAACGTGAGGTGACCGAGAATCGTGAGAGCTGATGCAGAAGTTGAGAAGGGTAGACCGTAGAAAAATTTTATGTAGTTCTGACTTATTGTTTTCATTTTTAAGATATGGGATGTTTTTAGAGTATTAAACGTGTTGAGTTTAATTCTGTGTGGTGTTAAAGATAATATGAGTGGTGTGAATTTATTTCAATGACTCAGTATTTGAAATGATACTCGGCTGTGAGTTTGATGGTTGAAGAATCTACGTATCACAAAAACCTTACTGTGTTGTTCAGAAACTATGTCATCGAGCTGTTTTTTTTTTTTTTTTTTTTTTTTTGCAAACTCAATAGATTTTTCTGAAAATAGCGTCAAAGGGGACGTTTTGAACCGAATTTCCACGCGAAAGTAGAATAATCACTCAAGAGCGGACGAAAAACGAGTTTGTCACGTGATCGAAATCGCTTATAACTCAATGGGTAATTGATTGATCAAAAAATGGAAAAAACAGTTCAATTTCAAATATCTCCCATGGCCAGGCTTTCAAATTTTATATTTTTCCGTTAAAAAATGAATTTGTAAATGTGTCAGAACATTTTGGGCTTGTTGAGCAGAGCAGTTAAGAACAGCTTTAAGTGTAAAATAATGGCGATTCAAAAATGTATGCATTTTTTGCAAAAACCTTTGGGCCAGGCCTAATTTAACTGACCTTTAAATGGACTAGGCCACACTGAGACAATGATTTTCATACGGGCTAGCTCAAAACTAGGACTGAAAATTTTGGGCCGTGCAGACAAGGAATGAAACCAGGCCCGACTCTGTACAGAACAATTAAGTTAGGCCCGGCCCGTCGCGATCCTTCAGAAAAAAGCATGGCCCGGCACGAGTGCCGTGAATGGAAATCACCCCGAGCCCGGTCCGCGGGCCGTGCCGGGCTCGGGCTTCGGGTCATGGGACGGGTCGTGCAGATCTCTACCCCCAACATCATCCAAAACTCATTTATCGTATGGTATCATCGATTTCTTTAGCAATATATTTTTCAAGATCTTTTCGGGATGTTATAAAATTTCACACAAATCAAGGTACGTATCATTCCATTTACATTAGATTGTTTTTATTTTTTTCCTAAATTATTACCGTAAACTCAAGTTCAGTTGGGACGAAACGCCCTGTATTTGTGTCTATATAAGTGGTTTTCGATCCCATGGTCTATGGTAATATTTCATCCTCTTGATGCTTACTATCATCCCTATGAATTTGTCAGTCGAATTTTATAACACCTGTATGTCCTTATTTTATGTAGTTCTATTATTATGAAAAATAATAATAACGGTATACATTCTCGCAATATAAGAAAAAAGACATATGTTTCTTATCTACAGATACACAGTATAACCATGAATGAAAAACTCTACTGGGTTATCCACTACACTGTAAAAAAATCTGTAAAGTTATTAAAATTATACAGGAAACTGGGATTCCTAGAACTTTTTATGTAATGGCAACAAAAAATATTCATGTAACAGATGCACTTTTACTCCGTAACTTGAGAAAAATCTGTAAGGTTACTAAGAATTTTTTAAGAAACTGGGATGCTTAGAACTTTTCATGTAACTGAAACACTGGTTGCAGATAAAACTTTAGTAAGATTGTTGTAATTTGAGTACATTCTTTTGTAAAGGTACAATTTCTGCAGCTTTACAAAAACTAGTTTTGTAGATATACATCTTTTTTGCACAGTGTACAGATAAAATTTTAGTAAGCATAAAGATTTCAGTAACTTTACACCTGTAGAATTACAGATTGCTTTACAGTGTATTCCAAAAAGCGTCCTTTATCTTTCTAACCACAAAAACCAATCTATTTTCGAGATTTAAAGATTCATTTATATAAATAAGGTGCCTTTTGCATCCACTGATTTTCAGAAAAGCTTCCGAGTAGTTATAACAGTGTATTAATCATTTCTTAAAGTGGGATGTCGCTTTTTCGGATTCTATCGTTCTCATTTAAACATTTCAGTCGCACAATTAAATTTATTCATGTAAGAGTTTTAAAAAAATAATAGTAGTTTTAATATTAATTATAATGCTGTTAATTTAACATATTCGTTTATGAAACATTTTGGTTGAAAAAGAAAAATTTTATTTAAAAAATAAAAATAAAATTAAAAAAATCAAAAAACCCGACTGTGTAAAAAGCAAACTAATTAATTATTTCACATCAGTGCGAAACTTTTTTTATATTTACTAGTATTGATGACATTTAAGTTGTGTTTTATTGTTAGTTCCTATCTATAAACACTGTTTTGATAACGCATATAGATGTCTATGTAGGTTAGAGTTCACTAAAGCTAGAGATCCTACCTACACAACTTCCAGATTGTGTAATATTTAAACGGAGCTTCTGACTGTAAAATAGTCAATGAAACATCGTCTTCATTTTGAAAGACCTATCCAATGATATGTCACTCAATTTGTTGCGCAAAACTTTTTTTCGTTTCTACCATCATTTTGTATTTTACGGCCGCCCTTTTGAATTAAAAAACAAAAACAAAACACAGCGTATAACCATTGGACGGTTAATACTAATCGATAGAGACCTCATTCATTAAAATCCATCCAGCCATTGAGATGTTTCGAGGGTATAAAGAAATCCGCATACCCAGATACGCTTGAAACACATAACCCTTCTTGGCAGCCGGTTAAAAATGGATAGCATCTGAAAACACTATAATCCTTGTTGAGAAAACTTATTAATAAAAGCTTCTAAAAATCGTTTCCTAAAATCAGTGGCAGCATGAGAAACTTTTTCTTATAAATTCTTCTTTAAATCTGAAAAAATATTTATTTCTAAGATTTCTAAAAATAAGGAACGGTTTTCGGAATTATATTTTCGTAGATTAGAAACATTTCTATTTTCTGCAGTGCACATAAATCTATACATGATAATCTCTTCTCCAACCATATATTTTTTGTTATTTTACAGAAAATCTTAACATACTTTGAAATATAAGCAACGCACAAAATATCCTATCATATTTAAGGAGCGGAGATTTTCACTGTTCTCAACACGCGAAGGGGTTCATCGTTTTACGAGAAATGCTGATAACTTCAATGTTTTGATCACTTATAGTTAAAATAGGAGAACTAGTTTAGGCTAATTTGAAAGATTAAAAGCTTAGTATGGAACTTTAAAAATATCAGAGGTTTCTGATTTTTAAATTTTTTTCTGCTGCAGGTGAAATCTGAGATGTCAGACAGGCCATTTCTTCGTTGAAGATAAGCCCAGCAGTTCTGACCTTCACAACGCAACTCACACTTCAACAAGGAATACTGTCCATCAGCTAATTCTTAAGGACTGGCGATTATCCACCAAAATGATAGCGGAGGTGCTGCACATCTCCCGGGAGCTTGTAGGGTTATTACCACGATCCTAGACATTGTCAAGCTTTCAACGAATTGTGTGCCGAAATTTTTGAACAGCGATTAGTGAAAGGAAGGAGTTCAGGGATCCAAAGCCGTTTTGGCCCATTTCGAAATTGAACAGGACTTTTTCGCTGGGTTAGTGACTTGGCTTTACTTTTATGATCCGGAAACCAAGGAACAGTCAAAAGAATGCCGCTACACCGTGTCCAAGCGGCCGAAGAAGTTTCACACACAGACATCGGCCAAAAAGTCATTGCGACATTTTCTGGGACAAGGACGACATTCTGTTGGTGGATTATATACCTCAGGTGTTTAATATAACTGGACAATATTATGTTAACAGCGATGACAGCGATGACCACCTCGGGAACTCAGCTTTCGGTTTAGAGTGTTAGTGCAATCCCGAGGGGTAGACCACTTCCACTCCTCCCGACTCTCAAAATATTATGTTAACATTCTGAACCAGTTGAAGGAGAGAACTAGAATAAACGTCGAGGGAAGTTGTCCGAAAGGATTCTCCGCAATACTCACCAGACCTAGCCCGTAATCATTATTATCTGTTTCTAAACTTGAGGAAATATCTTAAGGGCCCTCATCATTTTCAGGGCATTGAATATGTCAAAGAGGTTTCTGAGAACTGGTTTTGGTACCAATCAAACGATTGTTATTTGAGAGGGCTGGAAAAGCTTCAACAACGATGTAACAAGTGCATCAATCTCAAAGAAGAATATATTGAATAAATGTTTAATTTCTTAACTATGGCTGTCTCCTTTCTAGCCAAAGCCAGGAACTTATCAGCATCTTTTATTAGGACTTTGAAGCGATAACCACAATCCACATCAGGCCGCGCACAGTCGCGAAATGTTTCAAAAACCTGACGAAAACATAAAAATTAAATTTATAATCTTTCCATGCATAATTTAGTATGATTTCAGTGTAATGTTTTTTTGCATATGTTTAATTCGGCCTTATGGAGTCGGAAAAATGCAGAGTAGTTTCCTTTAGTCTAAACGATGATGATTTAGAATATTTAGAAATTTAACTATTTACGCAGTTTTCAAGTCGTACATTAAACATTTATATTTAGAGTGTTCTTTTTAGTGTTTTATAATGACTGTGTTTCAGACATTTTGTCTAATTTTAAATTTTAGTAGACAAGTATTTTTAGAAATCCCATCGCCGAAAGAGTACGCTTACATTTAAGCACATATTTACCTAAAAAATCTTTGAACTTTCAAAGTATTCCGTAGGAATAAGGAATACATGAAAACAGTTATGATATTCACTCTAATATTAACAATAATATAACAACATAACTAATGTTATTGCTTTTAAGTGCATTTATTTAAAACAATGCAGTTATAATATTTAGTTACTTTACTCAATAAATGCACAAAGCTACTCATAAATTTATACTGAGTTTTATGCAATTTCGCCAACGTATACTTTGTAAGATCTATGTTTAATAAAATACTGATTTGTAGTAATTTAGCAACACATATTTTCATTCCTATATCCGAGGAAAATTCTGAAAAGCAGAGAGGTATTTGACTTTTGTCTGAGATTTCGGAAGTTTTCGCCACTGTGATGATCATCACGACGACGTAGCGCTTTAGATTGAACAGTCAAAGTCTGAGTAGCCATAACCAGTATTTGAGTGTACATTGGCAGCGTGGCGATTTAGATTGATCAGCCAAAGACTGACTAGCCATAACGAGTATTTGCGTGTACATTGATTCTTAATAAAGCGTGAAATAAAAGAGAATTAAATAAATAAATAAAACTTTTCGTGCCTTACTCGTTTAACCCTCTAAGCTTATGGGCCGTCTTTTGACTGTCCTGTAATTTCTAGAAGCAAATTCTGATATAAATTAACTGATTTTTTCCCTCGTCCTTAAAAAAACACTCATGGCTGGTTACATGGGTTTTTGTAGTGTAAGTCACATAACTGATAACTGTTTTGCTTTTTGGCAACTTTTATTTTCGAAAAGTTTTCTTCGCGTAATTTAATTAATGAGATATCACCCGATAAAATGAGTCACATTTTTCAGTTCTAAAATACTGGTATTCAAACATCGTAGCAGTTTGCACCTATGTGACTTACACTACAAGTACGCATGGAGCTAGCATCATGTAAGTCATTCAAGTACAAGCGATGCTTTTTTACGTTATTATTGCATGAATCATAAAATATACAGGTTCTGTTCTGAAAGTAGTACAACTGATTTTTTTAAAAATTTTATTCATGAGAATCGTACAAACGATTTGAATTTTTCAAAGTAGCACCCTTCCGCAACTACATTGCTGCCAACGGGTTTTCCAGTTTTCGTACGCTTCCAGGAACGCATGACCGGAATACTGCTTAGCTCCCTCTTCACGGTCTGTTGAACCTCCTCTACCCAGCCGTAATGCTTTCCCTTGAGCGTCTATTTTATTCTCGGGAATAGAAAAAAGTCTAGAGGGGCCAAGTCGAGGCTGTAGGGGGAGGAGGCAACGTTTCCAAATTGTGCTGCGCAATATACGCCAATACGCGAAATGTTATGTGGCTGGGCGCGTTGACATGGTGCAGAAAATCTGAAAAACTTGGGTTTGAGGAATGCTCAATTCATCAGCAATCATTCTGATACTTATGCAACGATCATTGTTCAGTAAATGTTTCATTTGCGACACATTTTCTTTGGTCTTGCTGGTCGAAGGGCGTCCGGAGCGGTCGTCGTCTTCCACTTCCCGGAACAGCTTGTGACACGCAAAAACTCCCGATATACCCATGGCAGCATCACCGTAGGCCTCCTTAATCATGTCGTGAGTCTCTTTGCCCGTTTTACCGAGCTTTACACAAAATTTGATTGCGTATCGATGCTCCAGAAAACGCTCAATGATTCTCTGAGACGAGGCCTTTCGACAGGGGTTCACAATACAAGCGACCAGTTCTCTTCAACGGCCGAGAACCGACTGCCTATTTTTTCCAGCATTTCCAATATCCCCCTCCACCAATCGTGCGCGCGCAGACCGCCTCTCGTCTGCCCGTTCGCTCAGGAAAAAACCAGTCATACTAATTTCGGAACAGACCCTGTATATTCAAAAATGCTGAACGTCAAAATTTCTTCTTTTATTTAATTTTTTAAAATATATGAAAGAAATTTCAATACTTAGTTGCTAACAGTGTTGAAAAAATATATTGAAACATGCTGGATATTTCCTTATCATTCTACATCAGCCAATAACACCAAACGTTAATGAAGCAGTTAATGTATAGACCTGCACCCAACATATTTAAAAATAGTTTCTCCTTTTAATAGTGCCATTAAATGTTAAATTGAAGTTGCTGAATATTACGAATAAAAGAAAGTAGTTGCACCAAATGGTATGCAATGCATGAAAGTTTGATAAAAAACTTTTTACAAAATAAAATACGCGAGTTACACATTTTAGTATCCTCTCTTTGTATAAATGATATAAATACATCTGAACTACATCTCTTAAGTTTTTATAAACATATTTTAAGTAAATCACATGCATATATTAAATAATTTTACTTATTTTGACAAACAAGGTTAGTTGGGGCAACTGGGCCATGATTTTACAATGCGACTCTGTAGTTTCTAAAAATTCAGCTTCAAAAAGCTAATGTTCATTTGAATTAAAGTCTGAACTTCTGTAAATGTGTTCAGTTTGGTTCCCTATATCTGACAGAAATGCTAAAAATTACATTTTAATATTTAAAATATAAAAATATGCATATTTCATCTTTCTTTCCTCATGGGTCCAGTTGCCCCATAAAAATGTGGTAAGTGGACCAGGGGGGAGGGTCTATGTTCCACATGCGTTTATTGTTTTTCATATCGGATATCAGATCTTGTTTGAAAAAGTGTAAACAATTAAAAAAAAAATTAAACCAGGCTGATCATGTAAATTATATGTCAAAGAGCGGTGTAAGGGAAACCTTTGATATCAATGTGTCTAAAAAAAGCTCTAAAAGTGAAAATATTAGATTTATTTATATCAAAAACATAAAACTTAAGTAAGTACTTATGTACTTTAGTATAGGTAATAAGTATAAAAGTCACATGGGTATTTTAAGGAAAAAAATAGCAAGGCAAATTTGTGAACAAACCGCTACATAAGTAGTTAAGTATTTTATCTGTATTCAGGGGTCACATTATATAGGGAAAATTTTATTGTTCCTACCAGAACCCTTAATGAGTTACCTTCATGATGATTTTATTTAACATATTCTAAAGAAATGTGCGATGAAGATCTTATTTTCAAAATAATGGCAGGAACCATAAAAGTTTCCCTATAGAATGCGACCCTGTGTATCGTACAATTTCAAGGTTTGGCTATCTCGCTTTCAGGGGCAAGGTACTTGCATTCGTAAAATGTTGAAATAATTTAATGACACCAATTACACAAGAGAATCTATTTGAAAACAAGTAAAAGTATATTTTCGCGAACTTATTAAAGGTGAAATTTTCATTATAAAATTCCGTTGCCAATGGGTCAATTAGGAATTTAAATTAAGCAATGCCATAACGGAATCACCGCATCTCAAGGGTTCAAGAAATTTGGTTCGATATCACCCAATATGCTTTTTTTGAATTTTATCACCTAATTTTAACAAGGTATTCAATCATTTTCTTTATTGGGAGCAAAAAACAATGGATAAATTCACTTCCCGTAGTAAGAGAAACAAAAAAAAAATATGATTTATAACTAATGGGGTAACTGGATCCAGCATAGTCCAGTTACCCCGGATACATGTCCCAGTTACCCCATTCTTGAAAAATTAATGGGGTAAATGGAAAACCGGGCTTACATTTGAAACATGAAGTAAATATGTATAGATATCTAATAATATTAATGTAGTTATATGTCTAATCTTTTTTTTAAAAAAATTGTCTAATAAAAGCACTTACAGTATTTTAATAAAAAGCTGAGGAAGTTTAACCATATTGACGTTGTTTTTAAAAAAAGAAACGTAAGTTTTTGACAACCTATTACAGCAAAGTGAGAGTTATGATTGAGTTGACACACGTTGTTTTAGGAAGTAGAGATTAAGGTGGATTGTTCACAAAAACTAAAACTTAAAAAACACCAACAATGTTTTATAAAATAGCCTATGGCCCAGTTACCTGGTGGTCCCAGTTACCCCAACTAACCTTATATAGTAAAAACTCATACGGTGAAAGGAAAACAATAAAGTGTTTTTAAAATAGAATTTGACATTACGTTTAAGTATCGAAATAATTTACAGTACAGAAGCCATTAACTTAAAATCAAATTAAATTTTTGAAATCTTAGGGACTCATTCATGAATTTTTAGTTTATTACGTTCTATCTCAAACCTTAACTTAAAAAAACAAAAATCAACACAGGCATTAACTGAAATCTTCTTTATTAATCTTGACGTTTAATCCTTTTTTACGTTTTCGGTTTCTAATTTTCGTTAATTTCTGTAAAAAAAAAAATTCTTCAAATTAAATTAGAATACTTTACTATTATTAACACAAGTGTTATCTTTCTTTTACATTCATGTATTTTTTCTAAATGTAATATTGTCGAAAATTTTCAAATGTAAAAAATAATAGACAAATATCTGCGACACAGTACAAAATTAATTTTTTCATAATAGTTTTGTTTCATACCGTTAAAATTAATATTAAATTTCTTTTCATAAATAAATTTTCTGCAGTAAATCGTTCGACTTGAAATGAGGGATTTGCTCTCGAAAACGAAATTATTTAATCTCCGAAGGGATTCAAGTTAAGTTTAATTTTTGAAAAAAAAATACTTTCACTGAATAGAATAACCAGAAACAATTGCAACAGTGAAAATACCTTATTAATTTATACAATTACAGTAATTATTTATTACGCCTTTCATTCCACTTTAGGATAAAGAAATTTTTGAAAGTTACAAACAAAGAACCTTTTCCAAGAACAAAGTATAATAATTCTGAGTAAATAATCAAATTAACGAAGGCGCAGACATTTTACGGAATAAAATGCTGGAATAGATTTGTCATAGATTCGGGTTATATTTTCGATACATTTTTATATATTTACATTCTTTTCAAATTCAAAGTAATTCTCGATATATTGGTAATAAGTTAAATTATATATATACACGAACATATATGATATAATAAATGTGTCATATAATAAAATATTTATATTATGCAATACACATATAATACAATATCTATATATATATAGAGAGAGATAGACATAGATACATATGTAAATAGATAGGTAAAGATAGATAGATAGCTATTGACATAGATAAATAGATAGCTAGATGGATAGGTACCACTGCAGTTTGAACTCTTTATTTTATATACTTTTTTTATTTTTAAGAAAAAGAACAAAAAGTGTGAAATTATTTTGTATAAGAATTAGATAGCTTTTCACATGATTCTTTTTACATAATTATACCCTATCTTTAAGAAAATTTTGAAAGTTTTTAAATCCACTATCAAATTTTGAACATATCAATATACGGAACGGAACATACAGGGTACCTCAGGTATTTGAGAACACATGTTATGGGTGAAATATCATCCTGTATATCATAGTTCAAACTATTTTTCTGTTACATGTGAACTTGTCATAACTTAGACTAACTGAGGAAATTAAGAAGAATGCTATCATTGGCTCACTGACCGAAGAACATTTCCATTTAGATATTGCCACATTCTTGAAACTTGCCCAGTCACTTGTCTTTAATGTGAGGAGAGAACTAAAGGCTCATTTGGCAAACGTTTCATACAGAAAATAACATAGTCAGCAATATGAAATCATCAAAACACCAGAATTCGTTAGTCAAGTCGATGAAAATCTTACGAAGTCGCTAAGAGCACTTGCTAAAGGGATGCAGGTTGATGAAGCCACAATCTGATGTGAGATTCGCGAGAACCTGCGTTAGAGATCGTACGTGATGAGGAGAGTACAGTTCTTGCCCGAGAGAACCAGGATTAACAGCCTGGCTAGAGATAAGCACCTCCTTAACAAGCTGAAACATCAAGAAGAGTCAGGAATGCTCATGTTTCATTCCAATGAGAAAAACTTTGCCCTGGTCAAGAAAGTGAACCGTAAAAATAACGCTGATGGAATAAAATCCCCGAAAAGATTCTGACAGATACGAACAGATTATTTTCAACCTCACTGATGATTCTGCGGGTCCTGAGAAGCGAAGACGATCTGATGCCTCCACATTTCTTTCTTTAAGGTGCCAGAGTCAACGCCGTTGCTCATATCGAGGTAAAGCACTATATTACTTCTGTAACACGCGAGAGGCCGTACGTTTTTACTTTATGCTGTCTTCAATAGAAGAAAGTATTGTAATCGAAATTTTTTTCGACTTCCGGTTTTCGACGGATTTACAAGTTTTAGGGGTCAGAGAACCCAAAAAACATGTTTATAGAAAATATCTGTCTGTCCGTCTGATCGACTGTCCGTGTGTCTGTCGTCCTTGTACCATCAAAAATTGTATAAAGTTATGCATAGGATTGAACCAATTTTTTTTTTAAACTTTTTGGCTATGGCAAGCGGGTCCTTCTTTCATTTGGAAAAAATCCACCGGAAGGATGCGCGGTAATAGCGGTTTTTGTGCGATTTTGAATATTGTACCATCGAAAAGTGTATGAAGTTATGCATAGAATTGAACCAAAAAAAATTTTTAAGTTCTTGGCCATGGCACGCAGGTCTTTCCTTAATTTAGAAAAATCTGCCGATAGGGGTGCAGTAATAACGATTTTTGTGCCATTTTGAATAATGTACCATCAAAAACTGTATGAAGTTATGAATAGAACTGAACCAAATTTTTGTGCATGTTTTTGGTCATGGCAAGAAGGTCCTCCCTGAATTTGGAAAAATTCCACCGGAAGGTGGTGCTGTAATAGCGATTTTTGTGCCTTTTTCAATATTATACATTCGAAAAGTGTATGAAGTTATGGATAGAATTGAACCAAATTTTCCGTATATGTTTTCGGCCATGGCGAGAAGATCCTCAAAAATTCCGCCGGAAGGGGGCGCTGTAATAGCGATTTTTGTGACATTTTCAGTATTGTACCTTCGAAAAGTGTATGAAATTATGCACAGAATTGAACCAAATTTTTTGTGTATGTTTTTGGCAATGACAAGAAGGTCCTTCCTGAATGTGGGAAAATTCCGCCGGAAGTGGGTGCAGTAATAGCGATTTTTGTGTAATCTTCTTAATTTTTCGTAGTTCTATTGTACAAAAGTGGCTCGTGAATCGACGGGAACTTCCCATCGTGATAAGCTGACTATTCGTGATTTTAATAAATAACATGATCGAGATTAACTCGTTTTTACTCCGATTAGTTGAATGAAGCGTAAATTTAAGATGAAAGTCAATTTTTATATAGTATTGAACTAATAAAAATGAAATAATGACATCTGTAACAACATTTTGAAATATTAAAATATATGAGACAGAAGAAAGTGTTGGGATTGGCACATCCAACTAGTTTAACAGGACTTTGCGCTATCTCATACGGCCGATACAAACGAAAAATAGATAGCTAAAGCATTCATGACGATGTCCTCTTCAACTTCTTGGCTCCCCAGCTAACCAGATATTAACCGAATTCCCTATTACGTATGTGGTGCAGTTGAGAGGGACTCCAATAGTCATCCACACAACAATGTTGCAACTCGGAAGACAGCCGTTGTATATGCAGTGGCAAATGTTCCCAACTCTCATCTGATCATTACCTGTACTCAGTTTTGACAGCCTGTAGTGCAATTATTCCGACTAGAATTGATTTCATTTAACTCATTACCCGCTGACGCTGCGTTCACGCAACGGTCAAAATAAATAATGCACATATTTACATACCCACCACTATTGTTCAATTAAAAAATTGGCCTTACTTAAAGACATGAAATTTTAAGATCTTTTTAATCGAAAAATACCTTTCAGAGATTGTTGTGGCAAATGACGTTCAGCTAAAAATTTGAAAAACTCAACCTTAAAGTTTTGGCGGTTAATGGGTTGATGATATCGTCCAGAGTGTATGTGATCAACCGTCTAGAACGTTAAATTAAAGAAAATGCTCTATCTCTAGTGTATATTTCAATTTGAAAGCAGTCGTCGATTTCTTCTCAAATACCTAACGCACCTTTTAATTGATTCCCTTTTTACCGTAGGCGCTCTCAAAAGGACAAGCGCAATCTTAAATTTATTGAAGGTGCAATTATTACAAGCTTTCATCATAAAGGGATCATAATTTTTTTGTTGATTTACATAAATAATACGTTTCTTTCAATTTTGTTTCCTTTTTTTATCTGCATTTTTCCAACTCCACACCTTAAGGGAGCACCTTAAATTACTACTTGTAAAGGACGGTCTGAAGACAGTATTCAGACCAAAATACAAAATCCTCCAACATTAACTATATTAACCATACACTGCTTTAAATATTATTCATAATATTACTATTTATACATCTCATGAACTACAATGCAAAAAAAAAAAAAAAAAAAAAAAAAAAAAAAAAAAAAATCTTAATCCAGCAACATACAGTAAAATACACGTACGAAAATACACAATAACTTCTTCCGAATTACACTCAACTCAAAAAAAACCGTTGTTTATGTTTAAAAAAATCAGAAAATAATGGGTTTTCTATATTTAAAGAAGCATTTATAAAAACAGTTACTTTTGCTGCCACTGATTTTCGGAAACTTTTCCAAGTAGTTTGTATCGGGTAATAATTAGTTTACTCAAACACAGTTTTTTTAATGGTATCCATTCTCAAGAAAACGTTTTCATGTTCAATAAACATATATTACAGATGGACATGGTAAATTAGTAACATTGGCATGCACATTAAAATTAATATTATTTTGCTATTCATTTATGTGTCAATTCAGGTAGTAGAGAGTTGCTTCAAAGTTTGTACAAAACCAATTTTTACATGAAATTATGCTCGAGTTTACAATATGTGCCTACATTAAGACGGCCGTTTTGGTGAAAATTTTATTTGAAAGTGCTATTTTTTGCAATTCCAAATCTGTTTTAATTTTATGCCTAAAATTACTATAAGATGAATTATGGCTAATTTAATAAACAGAAAGTAATGAGCCAAATACAAGAAGTGCGCTTAGGAAGACCAGGAGAAATGTAAACAATACTTCTATGCATGATTTTCATATGTTTTTTAGTATAAACACTAATAAACCTTAATTGGCACATATAGATTAATTTTGTATGGTACTTTTTTACGAAGAAAGAAATCCTTAAATGCGGGGGGGGGGGGGGGGGGTAGCGATTTCTGAAAATCATTTTTTTTTTCATTACTTCAATAAACTTTAAACATATTTCATTGAAATTTTGTGAGAATGATTTTCATATTACTCACTGTGTTCTGAACAAGCATCTAATCACTATTTAAGAAGGTAATTATTTTACAGGTAATTGAAAATTAAAAAAAAATATTTTTAATTACAAATATGTATTTTTGACATATTATGGAATATTTCAGTGAATTCTGACGATAGTGCAAAACTCTTGGTTCAGTGCATAGGTAAGTATATGTAGTACAAAGGAAATTGAAATATATTTTGTTGAATTGTGTATACGGTATCAGGTATAAGTATGAAATTTTGTGTCAAATAATGACAAAAAACCCATTTTTTAAAAATATTATGAAGCTAGGATCCTATGGATTTTCATCATTCTGAATTGCAATTAAACTAAAAAATGTGTATTTCTTTAATACAGTACTTCTTTTTTTTTTTCAAAAAAGCGCCCAGGACGTAATTCACATACCTTAAAACATACGTTTATTTCCTTTCCATCCCTTCTTTAATATAATTTTTAAATGTATAAAAGTTGTAATGATTAATTAAAAATTAAACACTTAATGTTGAAGAAAAGTTCCACTACTAAGATATTATGAAAAATTATAACAAAGTATATTAAAAGGACAAATACACAATTTGACAGATAAAAAGTGAATTGATTCTTTTATTTGCATCTGCACGTGACGATTTACTTGTACATTACTTTTTAAAAAAAGATTTAGCTAATGAATATCAACACTTAATGAACAAATTTAACTACTTATATTTAACGAATGCCATATGCTCTGATAGAAATGATGGTAAATGTTATTTCACACTTTGGTTTTTAGTCACGTACTTTTCATTTTCACTACTTCTTTTATTTGTTTCTGAAAATACATGTTTGATTCTTACGATAATGGAGGATTTAGGTGTCTAAAAACCATTAAACAATATTTATTTATTAATTAATACCTATTAACAGGTATGTTTTTACTTAAACGTTCTGTAAAAGACCAAAATTATTTTGTTAACCCTTTCGGGACCGATGTTTCTATCATTTTTTTTTCAGTTGGCAACCGCTTAAAAAAAAAAAAAAATTACATAATCTCGAAAATGCTCTAATTAAATGAAACAAGTATTGCATTTCTTTATTACTGGTGTTAAAGAAAAAATTGTATGCGCATTTTCGAGGTGCATATATGCACGCATGGTCCCGGATGGGTTAAATGCATTCTGTATTTGTTTTATTTCACTCGTAGAACAAGTCCTTTTATTAAAAAAGAAACTGAATCATTTTGGAAACGAAGTTAAAAGTCGAACATCTCTCTGATCATTAATATCCTCTAAAACAGTAAAAAAACTACCAATTGTCATTATGATCAGAAGTTAAAAATAACATATTGGAACAGAGGTAAAAGTTAAAAAATATTATAGTATAAATTTCATATATTCTTCCGAAATTTATTTTTTTCTCTGTCGGTGTAATAATTTAGTAGCACTGAGATAGATTTTTTTGCCACTTTTACAGTTTTGCAAAATATTTTATATATTAATAAAACTTAATTAATTTTAAAGATTTTATTTATCTGTTTGGAAAATTATATTAATGTATCAATTGATTTGTAGAAAAGTAATGCCTTTTTTAAAAAAGTCCTTCCGGCCAGTGCCGGGAGGAAGAGGTAGCTTTCATATTCCTTATTTTTAAAAAGCTAGCTTATATTATTCAAACACACGAAGCTCAGTTTAATGGAAGCCGATTATAGAAGATTCAATACTAATTTTTATCAAGGCTAAATCATTATGAATGAGAATTTTGCGAAATTAGTCAGCTTTATCCAAGCTGATTTTATTTAAAGTAACTTACATTTGGTTTCCAAATTCAGCGATATCTTGAAGTGCCTGCCCTTTTAAGACAACGTGGTGGATGAGGCTAACCAGTGAACTTGGTCGAGACCTTAGTAATTCCTGTGCACATGCTCACTCACATAGGAATCGTTGATATATACGAGTGCTGTCGCAGGCAAAAAATCAGATTTTTCAAAATGTCACCCACATAAGCAAATTCAAACTGCTATATCTAAGCCATTTTTTAAGATAAAGACAAAACAAAAAATGCTCCGGAATTCTTATATCAAGGTTAAATACTTAAGAAAGAAATCTTTTTCAATTTCTAATTTTTTTGCACCTCACTTTAAATATATATATATTTTTTAATTTAATGGCCGCCATTTTGAAACAAGATGGCGGATGAAGCTGGCCACTGGCGAAATTTGACTTTCCATAAGACTTTTGTCATTAGTGTGAAATCCTGCAATTTCATTGGCTATCGCTTCACCGATAGCCAATGAAATTGAACGGAACTTCTTTCCCTGAAAGGACAAGTACAAGAGTGAAATACTGTGTAAAGCCGGCACATGGTATTTTGGTATCTCAAGGCGTATGAATGATTTAGCCCAGTGGTCAAGACTAGGGGTAGTTAAGTTTTTGCATTTGTAATCCCAAAGTTGCGTGTCCTGTCCTTTCGCTAGCGTTTTCACTTTTTTAGAGTTTTGTTTTGATTTTTATTAAGTCAGTTAGTTAAAATCAGCCGATCTTTATTACCAGTTCTTTTGTAATTTTTTTTTATCAATTAGATTTTTTAAAATAAATTAAATAATTAAATTAAAATATCGGTTAATCTGTTTTTTAATAATTAAAGTAAACATCTATTAAAATGCAATAATAAATTTCCTAGGCTTACATTAAAAGTATTTTCATGTTAGAACTTTATAAAGTTCTGATCAATTTAAATTTGTCTGTTACTATAGTAACAGATAAATGCAAAATTATGAGAATTAATATATTAAAGGTTTTTTATTTTAAAATTATCCTTGAGACATAAAAATCTTTATTAATTTATGATAGGTTACTTTATATTTTTTTATTTTAAATATTACACAAATATTTAAATTAAATTTTAAAATTCATGGGACTTATAGGTATTTTTCTAATAAAAAAATTCTTTAATAATTAAAGTGTAAAAATAATATTTTCTTAAGTCAGTTAGTTAAAATCAGTTGATCTTTATTACGAGTTCTGTTGTAATTTTTTTTTTGTCAATTAGATTTTTTTAAATGAATTTAAATAATTAAATTAAAAAATTCATTTAATATATTTTTTAATAATTAAAGTAAACATTTATTAAAATGCAATAATAAATCTCCTAGGCTTACATTAAAAGTATTTTCATGTTAGAACTTAATAAAGTTCTGATCATTTTAAATTTATCTGTTACTTAGGTTGCTTTGAAATTTTTTTTTATCGTAAATATTATACAGATAATTAAATTTTAAAATTCATATGACTTATAGGGTATTTTTCTAATAAATAAATTTCTTTAATAATTAAAGAGTAATAATAATATTTTCTTAAGTCAGTTAGTTAAAATCAGTTGATCTTTATTACGAGTTCCGTTGTAATATTTTTTTAAATAAATTTAAATAATTAAATTAAAAAATTCATTTAATCTATTTTTTAATAATTAAAGTAAACATTTATTAAAATGCAATAATAAATCTCCTAGGCTTACATTAAAAGTATTTTCATGTTACATTTTTATAAAATTCTGATCATTTTAAATTTATCTGTTATTTAGATTACTATTTTTTTATTATTATTATTATTTTTTTTTTTTTTACTGCAAATGTTATACAGGTAATTGAATTAAATTTTAAAATTCATATGACTTACACGGTATTTTTCTAATAAATAAATTTCTTTAATAATTAAAGAGTAATAATAATATTTTCTTAAGGCTGTTCTTAACTGCTCTGCTCAACAAGCGCAAAACGTTTTGACACATTTACAAATTCATTTTTTTAACGAAAAGGTATAAAATTGGAAAGTGTGGCCATGGAAGCGATTTGGAATTGAACTGTTTTTCCCTTTTTTGATCAATCAATTACCTATTGAGTTATAAGCGATTTTGATCACGTGACAAACACGTTTTTCGCCCGCTCTTCAGTGCTCTTTCTTCCTTCGCGCGGAAATTCGGCTCAAAACACCCACTTTGACACTATTTTCTGAAAGACCTATTGCGTTTGCAAAAAAAAAAAAAAAAAAGCTCAATTACATAGTTTCTGAACAACAACTTTCATGCATTTTCGAACAAAAATAATTTAAAACTTAAGTCAGAAAGTTGCCTTTTTGGATTTGAGAACACCCTTAAGTCAGTTAGTTAAAATCAGTTGATCTTTATCACCAGTTCAATGAGAAAAAAATTGTCAAATAGATTTTTTAAAATAAATTTAAATAATTAAATTAAAAAATTAATTTAATCTATTTTTTAATAATAATGTAATAATAATATATTCTTACCTTACATTAAAAATATTTTTGTTGGAACTTTAGTAAGTTATATATACATATATATAATTAGCAGAAGTAATTTATTAAAGTGTTCATTTCTCAAAATTATCTTTCATATTAAAAAATATTTATCAATTTATCAGCTGCTTTCTAATTTTTTTATTGTATATTCAATACTACTAAATTCTTATCATATATAAACTGTATGTTTAAAATGAATATTTATTAAAATTTAATTTTAATATCTTCTAAACTTTCATGAAAAGTACTTTTATGCTGGAACTCCAGTAACATATAAATAGCAATTAACAGAATTAAATTATTCATCTTTAAAAATTAATTATTTATCCTTTATATATAAATTACATTAATAATATATATTTCAATGATAATTTAACCATTGAAGACAGCAAATTACTATACTGTTAATAATTGAATGTATGGTAAAAATGCAACAAAAACATATATATATATATATATATATATATATATATATATATATATAATAAATTTGAAATCACAAATATATGAAGAAATGGATAAAGTTTTAAAGATGATTCAGAAATGAACATATGAAACCAGTATGCAATATAAGAAACTATGAATGACTCACAGAATCATCAGAGGAGCTTGTGAGTTCATTCATGGAAGATGCGTTATTTCATCCAATTTTGTCGGCATTAAGCCTAAAATGACAAAATTTAGCTCCTAATAACGCAAACATTACAAAAAACAGATAATAAAAAGCCAAGAGATCCAAAGAAAGATACACCTCACACAGGACATTAAAAATTATAAAATTAAAAAATTAAAATTACAAAATAAAAAAATAAAAAAATAATAAAAGGGCAATTGATTAATTTAACGTTTTAAAGACAAAAAATTGTAATATAAAAAAAGAGAATATAAATAACATTTAAAAAGATGAGGAATATTTGAGATAATAAAATTTAGCCTTGTATTATGTAAATAAATTTGAAAATTTAAAAAGCAATGAGGAACATTGAGACAGAAAAATATATCCTTAAATGATGATGCAATATTTGGAAATATATTGTGTTAAATGCATGATACCCCGTATTTTTTTTTAATTATATGTCCATACAATATATAAACATATATACACACACTTATACACGCTCACACACATAAAAACATACAAAGTTTTAATTTTTTTTAGCATTCCCGACCTCAACCCTCCATAATGGTATTTTTATTTTTCTTGTGTTTTTTATGTTTTTAGTGTATAATGTATGGAAAAACATACACATACACCAAACTTTTTTTTAAGAATATATATACATATATATATATTTTATATATATATATATACACATATATATATATATACATATAATTTTTTGTGTGCATGATTTTTATAATTTTTTCAGCATTCCACATCCCACCCTCCATAATAGTGTTTTCGATTTTATGGGTTTTTTTTTTTTTAAAACATATTAAATGCCTATACTGGTAAGAAGTAGAAAAAAATGAATATTAAGATTTGAGCCATGCAGATATATATATATATATATATCTGTGATTTAATAATTATTCGCAAAAAGTTTTATTATATATATATATATATATATATGTTGCAAGAAAAATGTAATATACATCAAACATGAACAATGAAAAATATTTTGCTATTAGTTGCAATATATATATATTTAAAATAACGATTATTATTATTATTATTATTATTATGGAGATTTTTGTTTTTATCTTTATTTATTAATTTATTATCAGTAGCTTTACAATTTTTATTCGAAATATAATATTGTGATTACATTTTACTACATAATACCACTTACGAGCTAATGTTATATAATTAAAATAAAATATCTATTTAAATGCAATAATAGTATCTTTTAAACTGACATAGAAAATTATCTTTATGTATCTAGATGGAACTTACTTATTTTTAGTTAAGCTGCCAGAACTTTAATAGTGATTGCAAACATCTGTGTAAAAAAAAAAAAAAAAAAAAAAAAAAAAAAAAGTTCTAAGCAGCTTATTATAACAATCTCATTATTTTATCATAATTTAACTAAGTCAATGTTGTTTTAGAATTGTTAATAATTTTCTTACTAGAAAATTAAATCAAATATAATAATTAATTATATATTATGTTATTAACCGTATAACAATTGATTCCGCGCTTAGTATGAGAAATACATAAGCTTTTTTTTTAATGCATCAAGTTATTATTATCAGGAAATACAATAGATGGAATGAGTAGCAACGCTGTTACTCATAAAATGGATTTTTTCCTATCAGGGAAAGAAGTTCGGTTCACCGGTAGCCAATGAAATTGTCGGATTTCGAACTAATGCTAAAAGTCTTATGGAAAGTCAAATTTCGCTGGCCAGTGAACTTGGTCGAGACATTGATATATATTATCCACATGCCTTCTTATAACCAAATAGGTTAATAAATACGTGTGTTATCGCGTGACAAATATCAGATCGTTTCAAAATGTCAGCCATGTTAGAAATTCAAAGTACTAAGATATAGACGAAACGAAAACTGCCTCGGAATCTTTGTATCAACGTTAAACATATAAGAAAAAACCTTTTTCATTTTCCAATTTTTTGATACCTCAATTTAAATATTAAATAAAAAATGCCTTTAAATGTTCCCTTTTGAAACAAGATGGCGAATGAAGCTTGCCTACGGACACGGTCGAGACATTGGTATGTACTATGTACATACCAAGTTACATACAAATCGGTTCATAAATACGCCTGTTATCGCGTGACAAAAATCAGGTCGTTTCAAAATGTCAGCCAGAATAGAAATACAAAATACTATAACTCAAAAATTTTTTCAGATATAGACGAAACAAAAACTGTTCCGGAATCTTTGTATCAAGGTCAAACATATAAGAAAACAATCTTTTTCATTTTCCAATATTTTGATACCTCATTTTAAATTTTAAATTTTTTTAATTTCTTTAAATGACCGCCATTTTGAAACAAGATGGCGAATGAAGTTGGACAACGAACTCGGTCGAGACATTGGTATGTAGTTTGTACACACCAAGGTACATCCATATTGGTTCACGAATACGCCTGTTATCGCGTGACAAAAATTAGAACGTTTCAAAATGTCAGCCATGCTAGAAATTCAAAGTGCTATAGCACAGCCATTTTTTAAGATATAGAAGAAACAAAAACTGCTCCGGAATCTTTGTATCAAGGACAAACACATAAGAAAAAAATATTTTTCCATTTTCAATTTTTTGGTACCACATTTCAAATTTTAAATATTTTTAAAAATTTTAAACGCCCGCCATTTTGAAACAAGATGGCGGATGAAGATGGCCAACTAGCACGGTCGAGACATTGGTATGTACTATGTACGCACCGAGTTTCATCCAAATCGGTTCATGAATACGCCTGTTATCGCGTGACAAATATCAGGACGTTTCAAAATGTCAGCCACGCTAGAAATTCAAAGAGCTATAACTCAGCCATTTTTTAAGATATAGACAAAACAAAATCTGCCCCGGAATCTTTGTATCAAGGCCAAACACATAAGAAAAAAATATTTTTCAATTTTCAATTTTTTGGTACCACATTTCAAATTTTAATTTTTTTTTAAAAAAATTTAAATGGCTGTCATTTTGAAACAAGATGGCGGATGAAGCTGGCCAACGAACTCGGTCGAGACATTGGTATGTACTATGTACACACCGAGTTTCATCGAAATCGGTTCATAAATAAGAGAATTACAGTATGACAAAGATCATATATATATATATATATATGGATATATATATATATATATATACATATATATCAACTTATGAACGGAGGGTGGTTTCGGGGTCTAGGGGTCATGATCGATGAAAATATACCAACATTTTTTTAAATCGCTTTCCTCCGAACGGCTGCAATAGGTAGCTTTTTGTAATGAAAGCTACCTAAAATGCCGAGTTACAAAATTATTCTTAACGGGATAATGATAGGTTTTTTGAAAAAAATTCTAAATTAAACTCAACGCTTCCGTAACTTTAACATTTTATTATAATAGAAAGTACTGTCACCATCACTTACACGAAGAAATCATTAAAACCCATTTAATCAGAAGGACATATCTACCCTATATATATAAAATCCTAATGAAATGAATTTATGAAACGGATATTATGAAACGAGTGAATTGAAACGAATTTATGTAACGATTCTATGAAACGACTGATTCAACAACTGATTATGTTTCATGGCGATTTCTCCTAAAATATGGAATACTTTCCGATGAAATGAACACCAACAAGTCCTTCCGGCCAGTGCCGGGAGGAAGAAGTAGCTTTCATATTCCTTATTTTTAAAAAGCAAGTTTATATTATTCAAACACACAAAGCTCAATTTAGTGGAAACCGATTATAGGAGATTCAATCCTAATCTTTATCAATACTAAATCATTACACTATGACGCAAAAGTTTAGACAATGAAGAAATTCTTACATACATTGAAAAATATTTATTCAATTTTCAAATCACTGCGTGAAATTAATGTGCTGTACATATAAACAATATTTATAACAAAGAAAAGTGGAATTGTGCATATTGCAATAAATTAAATGGTAACAAAAATAAACTGCTGTCTCAAAAGTTTAGACACAAATTAAATAAAATCGAAATAAACAATTTTTAAAACCTGGTTGCGCATCCATGCTTATGTATTACGTCATATACACGAGATTGCATGGAAGAAACTAAATCTTGCATAGTTTGTGGATCGATATCGTACCATACATTCTCAATAGATGTCTTAAGTTCCTTTTCAGAAGAGTATTGTCTAGCGTTGCTATAAACTTTGCGACACATGATGCTCCAAAGGTTTTCTATAGGGTTAAGATCTGGGCTACATGCTGGCCAGTCGAGAACTCTTATATTATGGGAATTAAACCAAGATTTTGAATGTTTTGCAGTGTGAATTGAAGCATTGTCTTGCTGAAATTCCCACTGAGGACCCCCTAGAAGCTCAGCAAATGGCAGTAGGTTTTCTTCTAATGTCTGTGTATAATGCTGTGAAGTTTGACGACCACTGGTGAAGGTCAGAGATACTTGTCCATTATAGCAAAAGGCTGCCCAAACCATCACCGAGCCCCCTCCTTGTCTGCGACTAAAAAAACGTCGAGGTTCCTTCCGCAAGTCATGCCAATACGATAAACAACCATCTGGACCATCCAGATTCCACTTTTTTTCATCGCTAAATATGACTGACTGCCATTTCTCTCCATATGACATATGCTTTCGAGCCCACATAAGTCTTTGTAACTTATGATATGGTTTCAGAGCTGGTTTCTTCTGCATTTTGCTATAAACGATTGTTCCTTTTTCCAAAATTCGTCTACGAATCGTATCCTTTGATACAGAGATTCCCAATGAGCTTTGAACTCCACGTACGCTCATTTGTTGAGTACTCGCTAGTCTTTGTATCAGGCGATCCTCTCGTACATTTGTCACACGTGGCCTCCCAGACCGACATTTTGCTTTATATTCGGAACCACTCGATAAAACTCGATAAATAGATTTTTTTGACCTATTAATAATAGCAGAAATTTCAGAAACGCTCTTCCCTTCACCTTTCAACTGCCAAATCCTTGAAACCTCATTCACTTGAATTTCTTTAGCTCTCGGCATGTCGACTATGAAGCGCAATCATTTGCAGAACTTAAGTACTCCAAATTTGTGACATTATCGATTCTAAATTTGCATATGCCAGCGAATATTCAAAGAAATTTAGAATAGTGTCTAAACTTTTGCGACAAGCACATTTGAATTTTTATGAAAAAAATTAGTATTATAGCAAATAAAACGACTGTCTTTTGTACATAGCATTTTAAATCAGTTTTTGAATATATTTACAGGTTTTTGTAATTCTGACGTCATAATTCTACATTTTAAAGCTGAATGACGTCATTGTCTAAACTTTTGCGTCATAGTGTATGAATGAGAATTTCGCGAAATTTGTCAGCTTTATCCCAGCTGCTTTTATTTAAAGTGACTTATATTTGGTTGCCAAATTCGGCGATATCTTGAAGTTCCTGCCATTTTAAGACAACATGGTGGATAAGGCTAACGAGTGAACTTGGTCGAAACCTTAGTAATTCCTGTGCACATGCTCACTCACATCCGAATCGGTTGATATATACAAGTTCTGTCGCAGGCAAAATATCAGATTTTTCAAAATGTCACCCACATTAGAAATTCAAACTGCCATATATCAGCCATTTTCTAAGATAAAGACAAAACAAAAAATGCTCCGGAATCCTTATATCATGGTCAAATACTTAAGAAAGAAACCTTTTCCAATTTCTAATTTTTTTTGTATTTAATTATTTTGTATTTGTTATTTAAATATAATTTTTTATTTAATTTAATGGCCTCCATTTTGATACAAGATGGCTGATGAAGCTGGCCAGCGAACTTGGTCGAGACATTACGATATTCTATCCACATGCCTTCTTACATCGACATAGGTTATCACGTGACGCGTGTTATCACGTGACAAATATCAGATCGTTTCAAAATGTCAGCCATGCTAGAAATTCAAAGTGCTATAATTCAACCATTTTTTAAGATATATACGAAACAAAAACTGCTCCGGAATCTTTGTATCAAGGTCAAACACATAAAAAAATCTTTTTCATTTTTCAATTTTTTGATAACTCATTTTAAATTTAAAATTTAAATTGGCAGCCCTTTTGAAACAAGATGGCGAATGAAGCTGACCAACAAACTTGGTCGAGACATTGGTATGTACTACGTACACACATCTAAATCGGTTCATAAATACGCCTGTTATCGCGTGACAAAAATCAGGTTGTTTCAAAATGTCAGCCACAATTGAAATTCAAAATGCTATAACTCAGCCATTTTTTAAGATATAGAAGAAACAAAAACTGTTCCGGAATCTTTGTTTTAAGGTCATACACATACAAGAAAATCTTTTTCATTTTCCAATTTTTTTGGTACCTCATTTTAAGTTTTAAATTAAAAAATTTTTTAAATGGCCGCCATTTTGAAACAAGATGGCGGATGAAGCTGGCGAACGAACTCGGTCGAGAAATTGGTACGTATTATGTATACACCAAGGTACATCCAAATCGGTTCATAAATACGCCGCTTATCGCGTGACAAAAATCAGGTCGTTTCAAAATGTCAACCCCGCTAGAAATTCAAAGTGCTATAACTCAGCCATTTTTTAAGATACAGACGAAACAAAAACTGCTCCGGAATCTTTGTATCAAGGTCAAATACATAAGAATAAAATATTTTTCAATTTTAAATTTTTTGGTACCACATATCAAATTTTAATTTTTTAAAAAAATTTTAAATGGCCGCCATTTTGAAACAAAATGGCGGATGAAGCTGGCGAACGAACTCGGTCGAGAAATTGGTACGTATTATGTATACACCAAGGTACATCCAAATCGGTTCATAAATACGCCGCTTATCGCGTGACAAAAATCAGGTCGTTTCAAAATGTCAACCCCGCTAGAAATTCAAAGTGCTATAACTCAGCCATTTTTTAAGATACAGACGAAACAAAAACTGCTCCGGAATCTTTGTATCAAGGTCAAATACATAAGAATAAAATATTTTTCAATTTTAAATTTTTTGGTACCACATATCAAATTTTAATTTTTTTAAAAATTTTTAAATGGCCGCCCTTTTGAAACAAAATGGCGGATGAAGCTGGCCAACGAATTCGGTCGAGACATTTGTATGTACTATGTACACACCGAGTTTCATCCAAATCGGTTCATAAATACGAGAGTTACAGTGTGACAAAGATCAGATATATATATATATATATATATATATATATATATATATATATAAACTTTTGAACGGAGGGTGGTTTCGGGTTCTGGGGGTCATGATCGATGAAAATATACCAAAATTTTTTGAAATCGCTTTCCTCCGAACGGCTGCAATAAGTAGCTTTTTGTAATGAAAGCTACCTAATAGTGAAATTTTCACAAGCAAAATTTTAAAAACATTTTCTAAAAAAATAAAATTTACAAAAACATAATGCATAGAGTTTTGGAAAAAAAATGTCTTTTCTTGTTCTCAAATTATATATTTAACACAAAGTAAAAAAAAAAAAAAAAAAAAAAATTAATTAAATTAAATTAAAAAAAATATTTTTTAACCCAAGAAAATATTATATAACCACCAACACAAATATACAATAACCTCTTGTGAGCAGCCCAAGATTCAGAACAGTGTTCTTTATCTTTAGAAATTTCAGAAACCTATATACCGTAATTTTCCGGTGTATAAGCCGCGGTTCAAATAATTCTGTTTCCGACCAGAAATTTTATTTCTCAAAATGTAACTTATTCAATCTTCGAACTTACTTGACATTATATAATAAATAAAATTTCTGGTTTGAACCAGACTTATTTTACCCGCGGCTTATACACCGGAAATTATGGTACTTTCGGTATTTAAAGAATTTTTTTTATAAGAACAAAGCCTCTTTTGCTGTACTGATTTTCGTAAAGTTTTCCGAGTACTTTTATAACATATTAATCAGTTTTCTCAAACTAAAATGTAAGTTTTTAGAGTGCAATCATTTCCGAATTAAACATCTTCAGCTGCGTAATTGAATTTATAGATGCAAGGGTTGGTTGTGTTTATGACGGCCAATTATCAGCACGAGGTATATAGGCCTTAAGGGGGGAAGTGCTCTCCGTGGGGTCTTTCTAAGGGAACCTAACCCGTATTTACGCTTTGAAAACCAACGTTCGAAGAAAATCACGAAAACTCCGAACGATTAGGCCGATGGGCGTGATTGGGATTGAACCCAGCACCTCCCGTCTACTAGCTTCGAAAGCAGAGCCTCTTGGCCACTGTTGGGGCTTATAGATGCAAGGGTAACAAACTAACATTAGTTTTAAGGGGTCTCAGAACACTTAAGATTGGAAAAAAAGGAAAATAATCAATATTTTATATTTTAAATGTATTTGAATTTAGACATAATTTTCTCTGGAATGAAACATATAAGTATGTTCTTTCATTTCATGTATTTAAAAAATTACAAGGTGCAGAATTAGTATTTACAGGGAGCTAAAAACTGTCAGGCTTGTGACGAGAAGAAAATTGGCATACCAGAATACGCGCAGGATTACAAAATAAATTTTGCAACTAGAAGGAAAATTTTTGTGCCTACTTATACTTAAGATTATAATGATTATCCCGAACCTAAATAAATTTGTATTTAAAGCATTTTTATATTTATAATACAACTTGTATTTAGCTAATACAAAATTTAGAAAATTTCAACAGTATAATCACCTAAAAAAATATTTTTTTGAACAATAAAATGGAAATTTTATGTTCAGTTTATACAGACTAAAAAGAAACATATGTTTTGAAAATTTCATGAGAAAATATTCTTAAGTTTTTGAGATATCGAGCGTGTTATGCTCAAAAATGTCATTTGAAAAAAAAAAATGTTTCGGAAACGCAGCTTCTTCTATTGTGCAGTTATAATTCTAAATGCAGTTAACTTCAGCTCTAATGGGATTTTCAAGGAAAAATATTGTACCGAAATGTTCAGAAAAGATAGGAATTTAACATCTAAAAAAATCAAAATTTAAAAAATTTTAAAGCATTAAGGGTCCTAAGACCCCTTAATGTTACAGTTAATGCATTTAATTTATCCCGCCGTTGGATGCCTAAATTTCAACGCCTCACCGAAATTCGTTTTACTCGAATGTCATGACTATTCATTATAGAAAATAATGCTTATATAAAAAATATCTTTCGTTTAATTTGGCAAAATAACTTTTAAAAAATCTAAGCATTTACAAGAACGAAATACACCAAGAACAAAAATAGATTTTTTTATACTTTTTCGCTTATAACATTTTAAAATCTTTGAGGGGCAAGTAACTGTATTTCTGTAATGTCGAATTCACACTTAAATCTTCAAAAAAATTTATTGCAAAATAAGGAAAAGCCATTTTACGACTTTTTTCCACCAAAGTTAGAAAATTAAAATTTATTAAAAATTTTCTGGTGCAAATCTTCATTAATCGTAGGCGCGATAAAATATATCCCACCGCCCTTCAAGCGGTTAAGCAGGTTAGCTAAGAAGTCACAAATTTGAAATTCGAGTACAGATTCCCGAAATACATAACATAAAAGAAAGCAAAAACTTATTCAAAACGTTATCAGCAGATTTACTACTATTCGATTTTATAATTTCGTAATAAGACCACTATTAATTTTATATATCCACAATTCAAAATTACTTTGAGAATATTTCAAAAGACAATCACTTTGGAGTTCAACCAAAAATGAAAAAAAATCAAAGAAATTTCTCAAATATAAATTAAAATTAATTTCGTGACATTCCTTCAAAGTTTTAAAGAAAGGTATCAACAAATATGAAAAAGTCTGCTCATTAAAGCATTTGAATATTCTTGGTTGCATATTTATAAGAAATTAACAAACATATTTTTTTTAGCTGCAACATAAAAAACATATTTTTTAAAATCAGAAGCAAAGTTAAATAAACTAACAATGATGCAAAACAAAAGTAAAACTTTAGAGTTTATTTCTAAATTTCTTAAACAGTCTTTAAATTATATTTTGAATTTTAAGAAGAAATAAGCTATAATAAAACTGCAGCGTTTCGATAGTGTTTTTTTACTTAAAAATAAATCTTTAAAATAAATATTTTTCTTTACAAATATCTTTTTAAATGTAAAAAGCGAAAAGCCATATTCCTCATACACTTAAAGATTTAATCAAATAAATAAAGCTTTTTGGTTTTCAAATAACGAGGAAAATTCTGGAAAAGCAAAGGTTACAGTAGGAAATGTAAAAAGGTATTTTCAAATTCGCTTCAACTTACCTGAAAAGTTTACACTTGTTATAAATGACATTCAGACCTTTTTGAAAAGATACTTGAATATGGAGAATAAACTCTCTTTTTAGGGTGAAAGAAAATAACTTCTTATCTCTTTTAAAAGTTTTGGAAAATGTATTAGATTTAGGAATCGGTTTTGAAAGTCTTCAAGAAATAAGTAAATGTTCACATGTCCTTGAAAATATTCTTCATATACACTTTTAGTAAATTTTGTAAATCATTTTAAGGTAAGCAAAGAGGAAGGATAGTAAAATGTTTATTAAAGTAATTATTTTAAATAAAAGTTTTTAATATTCTATTTAAATTTCCTGAGAGCTTTACATTGTGACTTAAATATTTATTTCAGACTCTGTTATGAAAAATACCCAAACAAGAAAAAATTCAAATTTTTATCGTTTAAAAAAATTTGCTTCACAATTGTTTTTAAAAGGAAATGAGATGGGATTGGGAAATTTTTTAGATCCCTTTGAGAATTGTGCTTCATAAAAACACACGGTAATCTTTCTTTTTACATTTATTAGACTTTTATTAATATTTATTAGAATTTCAATGCAAAACAAAAAAATGTATAGCTTTTTTTAAGTATACTATAGTTTAAATTTAAAGCTGAAATATTTTTACAAAAGCTGTTCAAAATAAAAATAAAAAATCCTTTAAAAAGTTTTGTAGAGTATATCTGTATTAAAGCAATAAATATACGAAATTTGACAATATGTGTAAATATAGCATCATTAAATATTTCTGTCAAGTTTCGGTATGTGTGTACCTTTATTTTTTGCAGTTGAATTATTGCTATATGTATGCTATTACGAGTACAATGGCGTTAAAAGAGTTCACACTTTTTATCATGCATTTAAAAAAATATAAGACTTGAGGAAGAAATAGGATTGCGAACGCTTCAATTTTATTAATCCAAAACTAATTGTATCAAAAACTAACTTTCTTTTACAGGTAATTAATTATTTGTAATATAACATTGTTTTTTGTTTCTCTAGTTTTTAATCGCAAGCCAAAAGCAAATGAAGCATTTGCAAATAATGTTGTCAACACTGTCGAAACATTTCTAGAACATATAAAGTAACGACCGTTAAATATTTTCAAACTGAACTAAAACAATGTTGTATTACAAAAACATAATCTTTGAATTACTGTATAAGAGAGTAGTATTTATTCTAGAAAGAGTAATGTATCACGGCGGAGGGAAAAAATCACACATCGAGTGAAAAAATATCAAGGAGGGGAAACTGGCACCAAGGAGCATAAATAACAGTAAAAAATAAGTTTGATAAACAGTCATCTGAACAATGCTCTTGCAATATTAAAAAAACGTACTTAAGTACATCCTACTAGGAACTGAATACTCTGTAAGATCTAGTTACTTGACCCTTTGTAGGACTCTACTTTTACAGGAAAACTACTGCAAAAGTAGAGTCACGCTTTAATTTTTTTTCCAATTCAAGGATAATTATAAATTAAAACTAAGGTGATGTAAAACGTACTTATGAAACAAAGAAGGAAAGAAACTGGACTATGAAAAAATTGGCTTCTCTGACCCGATGCGATTCCTTTCGTGAGATTTACTTTTTTTTCCCATTATCGTTTGGCGAAATTCGCGTTTTTTCCGCGATTCTTTGACGAAATCTACTTTTTAGTTCCGTGATTTTTTGACGATATTTGCGCCATTTTTCCTTGGTCGTTTATAGAAATTCCTGACCTGCAACCGATTGAAAAAAATTGCGATTATTATTATTTATTTATTTATTTATTTATTTTTGCTTTAATTTGCCGAAATTCGCGATTTGTTGCTCAACCGATTATTGAAATTTGAATTTTTTTCTGCAACTAATTGAAGAAAATAACTATTTGTTTCTGAATCTTTAACAAAATTAACGATATTTTTCCACCATCTTTCGTTGAAATTCACGAATTGACTTTAAGAATTTTCTGCAAAAGAAAAGAAATTTCGTGTTTCCTTGAAAAGCAAAAAGATTTCTCGGAAGAATCACATGCTGTAAAAGAATTCAAGGGGGAATTAAACACTGCATTTTTATTACTATGGGGATTTTCCTACTTTTGCTCGATTCGTGCAATCTCGCACTATGTTACAAATCCTGCACCTCAATATAAACGTTGCCCCAAACAGAAAAAAACCCTTTTGAAATGGTGCCCCTGCATCTGAAGATGGGAATTCGAGGTGTAAATATTCGCAGAAATACGATTGTGCCGTGTTTAGTATTTATTATCAGATTTTAATGTTAAGAAAGAATGAGGATTTATGTCCGAATTTTTGAACTGATTATCCTTATTTCTTAATTTTTGGAACGAAAAGAGTTAAATTTGAACTTCAGAACAGGATCTCTCCTCTCTTTAGGAAAATCTACGCGGCGCTGTCGGAAAATCGCCACCGAATTTTAAAAATATCACTGCGTGCCTAAAAAATATCACGGTGCACATAAAAAGTTCCACGGTACACTTAAAAAACCGCATGGCCACACTTCCCCCACACTTCTTGTTCAAATCTTAGCCACGTTGTTCGTTTACTCCAAATTTTCAGCAGTTTAAAGAGTTTTTTTTTTTTTTTTTTTTTTTTTTTTTATTTTAACAAAAAGATTAATTTCCAGTTTATTTTATTTTTAATACACATTAAATTTGATTGTGTTAAGTTAATTAGCTTAGCGGGTTCACGAGTGTTAACTGAAGGTCTTTAAATTGAAGGGATTCTCTACTTAACACAATATATCTATGGTAGATTTAGATGGTGTACAACTTTCATCTTTTTAAATTCTGATGTTTTATATTTTCTCGTATCTCTTAAATATTCGATAAATTACTAGTTTTATTTTACCTTCAATTTTAAAATGATTAACGTTCGTTATTTTACTTATTTCTGCAATGTTTCCCATTGTATTATGAATTAGTAACAATTGAATCACCTATAAAAAGTGTAATAATCATTAGATATAATTAATTTGATAATAATAAAATTAAAGCGTTAGTAACGCTACATCTTGTTCAGCCCTTATGTACTATAGTAAAAAAATAGTAATAATATGACCCTTGACTACTTCGCTGTTGAAAATACGTTAGTTTGAATGTTTACATTGCCGTAGTCAAGTGGTTAAATGATGTTTTTAGGAATACAATATTTTTATAGTCTATTACAGAATACAGTTCTATTAGAAAAGTTCAAAGAAGCAACTTTGAATAAATTGGTTTTAATGCATTCCTCAAAAAAAGAAGAGTCATATCATAAATTTTTTATAGCTTTTCTGAAAAGTTTCAAAATATTTTAGATTTAAAAATTACTTTTGATAATATTTAAAAAATAAGTAAATGCTGGCACATTATTGAAAATAATTTTCTGATGTGTAGTGTAACAGCAAAATTAAATACGTAACGTAATATAAAATACCCTTCTGTTTAAAACAACAAAGGCTGGCTGTTGGGAACTGGAATTCTTCTTGTGATATGGGTGTTTTGTGACAACCTCCCCCCCCCCCCCCCACCGCGCGTGAAACAACCATTTTCTAGTGAGGTATGTCCCCTAGATAATTATCTATTGTGAAATATGTTTATTACTGCTTCAAACTATATTAACATTCCAGTGCGTAATAACCAAGAACTCATTCCAGTATTTCTACGGCAATCCACCAGATGTTAGTCGAAAGTGATGACAGATGGTAGCACCAAAATGTACTGCTCCATTCTGCTCTTAACAGGACAGCCAGTATATGCACGGAAACTACAAAGTGATCCTGCTAAGCTTGCAAATTTCGGTACATCTTAGTTATCCCGTCGACCAATTTCGCCAAATTATACACATTGACATAATTTTTATTTTAAATAACGAAAGAACAAATAAATTGGTAAAACATTAATAAAAATACAAATACAGTGTCGAATTAATGGTTTTATTGGCCATTATTGGAATCTAATCTTACAATTAATTAATTAATGGCAAACCATTATTGGCATTTAATCTTACAATTTGGCGACAGTAATTTGGTTGACGGGATAACTAAGAAGTACCCAAATTTCTTTGTGATTTAAACTTTTCATGAACTTTTGAAGGCCCTATAGGTTCAGTTCGAACGCTGGTTCCGACCAAGCAACTGTGCACGAACTGTCAGTGCAGAACCTTTGTTTTGAAACTGTCCCACCCTTGCAGTATACGGTTTTTTATACTTATGTAATTTAATTTATTATTTTTGTATTTTTGCAGTGTATCAGTATTTACTCAAGATCGTATTTGTGAATTAAAGAAAAAAGTGCTATAAAGTCCGTCTCATTCATGAAGAAAACCTCTTTCACAAAATAGTGAATCAACACGGATTTATCTTTAAGGGGGATCAGGGTCCCAAGGAAGGATAGAAAAGCTTTAAGGAGGCTCAGGGCTTGAAATTTAAAAAAAAAATCGATTTTTCTTTTCTTTTATTTTGATTATTTAATTAATTCTGAACACATTGCAAAAAACCGCATAAAAATATTTGCATTTTTAACGGAGTTATAAGCATTTATGTAACAATCGTTACAAAGCCGCACCCATTTAATTGCAACTTTAAGTCGCGTTTTCTCAAAACTTGATTTTTGGACTAACCGTAAGATTTAAAAAAAAAACTATTTGATGGAATGGCTTACTTTTTTTGCATGTATATAACACCATTATCTATATAGAATGAATTAATATATTTTAGATAGTTTAATATTTTGAGTATTTTTAATGAAAGAAAGTTGTGTTTTTTATGGTTTTTTAAAATTTCAAATTTGAGATGTTTTTTTAATGAGGTTTCCTTTGAGTGATAGTTATATCCTTAATTCATTCTATAGATAGTTCAAGAGCTGTTAAGCATTTTAGGGAAAGTATTTGAGGCACCCTGAAAATTTGTGCAACACTTCTTTTGTAATGGCTGAATACAAAATCGAATGTCTGGCTGAAGGATCGTGGCCCAAAAACTGTGCCAGACACGTGTCAAGTGCCATTTTTTTTGACTACCCAAAAAAGGTATTTGGGGCACGCTGAGATTGAGACAGAATAATATTTATACTTAGAAAAAAATATTTTGAAAACGACAGACACTTTAGTCGGTTCAAAAACTGTGCCAGACACGTGTCAAGTGCCATTTTTTGACTACCTAAAAAAAGTATTTGAGGCACGCTGAGATTGAGACAGAATAATATTTATGCTTAGAAAAAAATATTTTGAAAATTACAGACACTTTAGTCGGCACAAAAACTGTGCCAGACACGTGTCAAGTGCCATTTTTTGTCTGGCACCGTTTTGGGCCACGATCCTTCAGCCAGACATTCGATTTTGTATTCAGGCATTACAAAAGAAGTGTTTCACAAATTTTCAGAGTGCCTCAAATACCTACTCAAAATGTTCAACAGCTCTCCTACTAAGAGTAATGTTTCCTGATCCTTTTAAAGTAAAAATTAGGTTCTTATGTCAATTCAACGTTAAGATATCTTACGGATAGTGATAGGACACCTAATTTTCTTTTCGAAAATTGTGTAATATAAATTTCGGTATATTTTTCGTTTTATTACATTGAAGTACTTCATTTTATAATTTTATAAGACTACAAACATACCTTAAAAATATCAGAAAGTTTAAATGAGTTACAGTGAATACGTCTGTTTTTATATGGACTCGAAGCGAAAGCTCTGTTTACATGTTTTTCGGTATCGATCAAGCCCTGAGCCCCCTTATATAAAATTTTTTTAAATATTTCAGCTGCTCTAATACTGACAGAATATGTAAAATAGCTCATCGTGTACTTACCAGCAAAAGGTAAGAAAATTTAAATACTCTATTGTTTTTAATGATTTAAGCATTGTGCATTTAAACTGGGCATTTGGCGCAAGCCGTAGAACACACGATAAACACCTTTCAGTTTTTTATTAGGAACGTTTCTAGAAAGCTTGAAAAAATTACGCTTAAAAAAATAAATGTTTCGTTAAAAGAAACTTTATTTTTAATTAATTAGAACTGGAGTGTTAGTCATCATTCTAATTAATTATAATACATA
The DNA here is from genome assembly GCA_963932465.1 of Maratus speciosus. Taxonomy (NCBI): domain Eukaryota; kingdom Metazoa; phylum Arthropoda; class Arachnida; order Araneae; family Salticidae; genus Maratus; species Maratus speciosus. The sequence goes on along the minus strand of OZ010795.1, from coordinate 103,184,496 downwards.
TAATGTGTCAAAATGTCAGCATTTCTTTTTACAGTCAAAATAATAAGTATCATACTAAATACTTACATTCCCTTTCAAATATAAAGAGTGTACATTGATCCTTTATTGGGGAAAATGACAAATAAATTACTAAAGGAAACAAAAAAATCTGAAAATTTAAATACACTTTGCTTAATATTTCCGAAAGAAAAAATAGGAAAATTTTCTTTCTAATTACTGGAAATACTCTTATTTTCTATTAAAAAAAAAAAAAAAAAACGCTTTATAATTTTTGTATTAAGATCGAGATAACCATCCCTTTATAAGGAAGCCAAAATATTGAAATCTACATTCATTTATCTCAAGACATAATAATCTTCTTCATGTTCGAAAATTAACTTTTAAAATGTTAAAGATATATTGAAAGATTCAATAAATGAAAGCTAAATTAAATGACAACAAACATTTATCATAACGATGCATTGTTAATGTTGTCTGGAAAGTTCTGTTGATAAATATACTGCTGCCTTTTTTGTTATATTTATTCCGTAAATGAAATTTGCAAATGTATTTACGAAAGTAAAAAAAAAAATCTTATGCTTAATGAAAAAAATATCTGCGCTAGGTGTAAATATTCAAAGACGCTAATGACTTTTAAACTATTTGCTTAATGGAATATTAATGATTTTAAAGTAATAAAGATTCTTTTAGATAATTTCTATTGTACATTTACAATACTTTGCGAAATGTTATCCGTACGCTGAGTGTTTATATTAAAAAGAGAGTAGCAGAAAAAGAATAGTGGTGTGGGATAATTTATATTGCTAATGGAAATCACAATATATCTTGAGAAAAAATCAAAACCATATGTTCTATTGTTTAATCTTAGTTCATTGTAATTGTCCTCAACCAAAGCAATATAACTATTTCTTATATTGATGTAAATCTTTTTTTTCTCCATATGATTGGTAATATAATGTAATTTATATAATATGAGAAAAGAAAATAGAAGATACAGTTTAATATATTTTTCATATCAAGTTAAAAGATTTCATAAAATTAGCTCATTTCAAAATAATTCTCAAGAATCATACATCGTTTGATATTTTTTGCAGATTTCAACCAGAAATGTGTGTTTAATTAGTACTAATTTTAAAATGAAGGTACAGTAAATTTGTGTGTACGATGCACTGATAAAGGCAAAAATATGCATTCAGGATAATTTATATTTCTGTAGGGAATCGCAAACATCTGGAGGGAAATAATCAAAACCATATCTCCATTACTTTATTTATAATTCACCGTTAATAACAATCCTAAAACAAAGCAACATCTCTATAATTTTTTCTTACATAATTAGATTTTTTTTATCTATACATATAGTAAGTAACGTATTATTATTTATACATTATAAGTAAAAACAAAGATGTGTATCAATATACAGGATTTCCAAAATTAAACTACCCTATTTTAAAGTTGACTACAGGCGAAACTACTGCTCAGAATGTTGTGAAACTTTGTGAAGGACTTACTAAAGGTATGAGAATTTGTATGAGCGAAAAAAAAATTTAAAATTTCTTCGTCAGAGTGCGTTTTTAATCAATTTTCATTTAGCATACATTAAAAATAGTTTTCGAATTTTACTACAACCAAACTTGTTTCACATGACGGTCATCACTTTCAGATAGCATTTGCGGAATCGTAAGATATCATGTTCCGCTGTTGAATACATTGCGTTCTGGGAAATGCTAAGGACATGTCATAAAATGTTGTCTTTAAGATCAGCTAAATTTTATAACCAAAATTTCTTAACTATCATAAATGTGTAATTCATTAAAAAACATCCTCTGGTGGCAAAATTTTGAAAATGTTTTTTTCGTTTAAATAAATTTTGATTTCACGATCTTTTTATTATATCTTTCGCAAAATTTTACAACTTTATAAACAATACTTTCGTCTGTAGACCTATTTAAATTAGCGCCGTTTAATTATGGCCACCCTGTTTATTTCATCTCCAGTAAATAATACTATTTCTGATAAATCTTTTATTTCAAAATAATTCTTTTGGATCATACGAATTTTATATCATTCGGAGATACAAATCATTGATGTTAGTACAAATTTTAAAATGTGGGTGCACAGTGCATTTTTGTGTACGGTGCAATAGGAAATGTAAAAATAAGAGTATAGGATAAATTACATATATATTGGATGTAACAAATATAAGACAAATAATACGAAAATTTTTATTATTTATACAGTGCGTCCCAAAAGTTGATATACAACCATTTTTTTATTTAAGATCAAACAAAATGAGTAAAAAATACGAAATAAATTATGAAAATATATAACGATGAAAAAAAATAAAATTCTCAAGTAAATTTTAGCAGTCATAGATTTAATATAAAAAATTAAAAACAAAAAATTGCTGTCCCAAAAATATATCTGTACCTTGGAACAATAAGGGTCAATGTCCAAAATTGAGAAATTTGAGTTAAATGCACGAATGAATTCAGGATGCGATATAAAGTAATTGGTAAAAGGGTTAAAGTCCTCCCAATATAGATCATTGAAAACAAAATATTTTGTCGAGGCCAATGTTACTTACTGTTAATGTAAAAATGGCCAATGTCACTGCTAGTTGGACATTGGCCCCTTTGGAGAAAATTTTCTCAACAGTACCCCCTCCTTATCAGGCCAGTGTGATTACAACATAACCTTACCTGACGATCCCTTCCACCTGTTGATTTCATGTAGTGGATGTTTTGGTTTTATTTGCACCTACCATATAGTTTTCTTTTGTATTTTGAAGTGGCGTTGTAATTATTGTAACAAATTGTATTATAGAGGAAAAAGATTAGTGAACATGGTTTTGGAATCAATGAAATAATCAAATCAAGAAGTTAACTCAAGTAAGAAATAATCATTTAATTTCGTAATCTCAAAAACTTCGAAAATGTGAAACTTATATTCCTGAATTCAAATAATAGTAACTGTTCGAAAACATCTGCCGTACACATTTTCGATAGAATTCAGAATTGAACGACACCTGGATAACGACACCTCGGGCTTCGCAGTCGCTTCTGAATCTTCTTACTTTTTTTTTATTTCGATGAGAAAGTTCATTATTATTACTGCATGTTTTTCCTTTTAGGCACAAGCCCTATACAATCAATTATGATCGAGGATATGAATTTTCTGCTAAATGATCAAGTTGATTCTGATAAAGACCCTGATTTTATCATTGACTATCTTCATTCAACATCAGATGACTCTGTACAAGACGATGAACCACCTTTAAATATAAAAAGAGGAGGTAGGAAAAAAGCTAATGCACCAGAAACACGGAAACGTATTAAGAATGAAAAAAAGTGGGAGCGTAATATATGTAAGGATAAGAAGTCCAAAGGGGAAACGTATGTTTCAGAAAAAGGGGTGTTAAGGAAAGCAAAGATAATGAGTGAACCTTGCACATGTGGAAGGAGATGCTACCAAAAAATTACCCACGATCAAAGGCAAGCCTTACACGAGGGATTTTATAGACATACGTCTGATGGTCAAAATCAACTTATTGCTAACACGGTCGAGGAAACAAGAAAAATCAGAGAACGTACTCACTTAGCAGAAAATACTGCTAGTAGAAGAAAATTTCAAGGAAATATTTCTTTGACTTGGCCTGTGGAACGTTTGAGGTGTGCCAAAAAATGTACATCAATACATTCGCTCTGACTCTAAAAAAGGTTAGGATGATTGTGGAAAAAAAAAGACTGACGCCAGGCAAAATCTGCCCTCCGGACTCTAGAGGTAGGCACAACAATCATCTGAAATTGGACCAAGAAATGATTCAAGGTATAAGAACACATATATAAAGCTTTCCAACATACAGGAGTCACTATTCTCGAGAAAGGACTTCAAAAAATTATTTGAGCCACAACTTATCGGTTTCAAGAATGTTCAGGTTATACGAGAATGGGTGCAAACAAGATAATAAAAAGGCAGCGAAATTGAGCTATTATCGTAAAATATTCAACGAGGAATACAACTTTGCTTTCCATCCACCAAAAAACGACACATGTGCTAAATCTGATAGTTATGTAATGTCAATCAAAACTTGCAATGAAGGCGATGAAGAAAAAAAGTTGGCTCTAGAAAAAAAGAAACCAAGATCATCTTAAGTTAGCAGAATATGCTTATAAAAGGAAAAAGGAAGGTAAGGAAAAGAGTAAATCCAATACAAATTATGCGACTGCTTCGTTTGACCTTGAGAAGTGTTTACCCACGCCTTATTTAAGAAATGGTGTCTCCTTTTACAAGAGACAACTGTGGACGTATAACCTCAGAATCTATCACACAAGCGTATTAGGAAGTCAAGGGTTTTGTTATCTGTGGAATGAAACTGTTGCAAACCGTGGGGGCCAAGAAATTGCTTCTTGTATTCGACAATTTATTAAATCTATTTCTCCAGAAATAGAGGAACTCCACTTGTAGAGTGACTCATGTTTTGGCCAAAATAAAAATATATACATGGTCGTGATGCTGTGTCACTTAATAATAGAAATGAAAAACGAAAAAAAAAGTCAATTGAAGTGAATATTTCATCATTTCATGGAACCAGGCCACACTCACATGGAAGCTGACACAATTCATGCTTCCATAGAGACAGCTAAGAAACGGACCAATGCTGATAATGAAGTACACCACGACTGGTGCAACTTTATAAAATCAATACCGAGATCACCGCCATTGAATGTAATTGAAGTACCTCAATGTGACTTTTTAGATATCCGTTCCTTGATTCGTTCTAGGCTAGTCAATAGAAAAACCACTAATGAGGATTCAGAGACAGTGAAGTGGTCTAATATCAAGGAGCTAAAATTTGATCAAGACCATGAGTATCAATACTTCTACAGATCGACACATGAAGAAGAATTCAAGTTAGTTGACTTGAGGAAAGGTTCTTTACGAAAAAGACTTTCTGTGCACGAGTGTTATGAATTACTGCCTTTAAACAATATACCGTTACCGTTGGATGAAGCAAAATTAAAAATCTGAAGTCTGTCCAAAAGTACATTAGCAGCTACAATCAGCCCTATTACAATAATTTAAGATCTTCGGCAGGCTTAGAAGTAGACTTATTACCCTACGGGCCTGAATATGATGAGGGAGAGGAGGACATATAACACATGTTTATTAGAAATGCGAATCGTTATTGAATTTTGTTAACTTTTTTTTCAAACAAAATTAAAATGATAAGAATCAGCCAGTTTGTTTTTAATTTCATTTTTGTATCATTTCTTACCGTTATTATTAATTTTTTGATGTAAATAAAACAATTTTTCCATCAAAACCGTTGTTTTTCTTCAGATTTGTATGATTTAAAATTCCAATCTCCATTAATCCTAAATCAATCCTAAATTATCAAGGAGCCAATGTCCATGAAAATATGGTAAAAATGTAAAAAAAAAAAAAATCTAAATCAATGTAACTTTAGATTGTAGTGAGAAAAACATTACTGAACTGAAAGGTACGACTTTGAAAAATATTAGTACAGAAATCGTAGCAAGATTCTTAAAATTCCTCAAACTTAAAGCTATTTGAGAAAAATGGACATTGGCCCTTATTGTTCCAAGGTACAGATATAGACAACCGGTGTTAAAAGCTGATTTAAATAGTGTTGTGCAAAATTTCCATATCCTAAGGTCATGTACTTGTAACGCAATAGTTTCCTGAGATAAAATCGAATCTGTCTTTCCGTTACCGACTGATTGCGAAGATCCCGCGCAATGTGCACTTTTACAAAATTTTGGCAATCTACCGTTTAAAGACTCGTGGATGAAAAAATTTCGACATTTCAAGAAAAACTGGTCGCAGCAGGGTTGGTATTTACCGAATTCTGTCAAAAGGTGACAATCTTAAGCAAAATCCCGTTCTAGACGACCAAAGAAAACAACTAAATGATAAGACAGAGAAATTTTCACATTAATTAATTGATGTGAACAGGTTGAACCCAGAACCTGTGTGTACGGTTACTTTCTTTAGAAGTTAACTTTTCAGTACCAATATCCACGGTCCATCGATGGCTGCTTGCAAGAACATTTCTTGATTTTTGCAAAATGTGTCATTCGACAAAGTGTACAAAACGAAATAAAGATGCTCGTGTTCAGTGACCCGAAATCCGACGAACTGTTCGGATGAATGCTTGAGTGTTCTTATCAGTGATGAAAAGAAATTGATGAAAAGACCCGATGGTTGGGCATATTAATGGCACGATATTTGCAACGATTCATGAACTTTTTTTAGTAGACAACAAGGAGGTGGTTCAATCATGGTGTGGATAGCGTTTTCTTATAATGTACTAACCCATATTGCTTTTTTGCAAAATCGTTAATGTTCCGAATATTATCAGACAAAGCTTAAAGTACAGTTACTTCCATTTGGAAAATTGCTAGGGGGGGGGGGGGGGGGACAGATGGATGTACCAGCAAGACCATTGCTCCTTTTTAGTGTACAACTCCACAATACAGTGGTTTAGACAAAACCAAGTAACTACTATGGACTGGTCAGCCATTAGTCTTATCATGAACCCGATAGAGAAAGGGAAGATTAGATAGAGATGTATATGCTAAAAGGCGTCAATTTGCAACGGTTCAAGATATAAAGCTGCAATTTGAACGAAGTTTATTTTCTTTCAAGAGAGAACTTCTTCAAACACTTTTTGAGTGTGTCTGATCGAGTTTTTGAAGTGATTATCAGAAACGGCTTAAACATTTGAACGTTAATGGGAAAAAAAGAGTTATCTATAAACTTTTAGGACAGTCAAACTTATATTTTAATTTTTCTCATAAAATATATGGTTGTGTAATATTATTTGTATAGTATTATTATTGTCTTGCTATTATTTATAATTATAAATTGTTTTGAAATTTTTACTCCTTTTTTAGACTTGGAAAATTTTAAAAAAAACGTTATCTATAAACTTTTGGGGGGCACTGTATTACAATGTAATTATTGTAGAAACAGTTGTTTATTTATAGTATATCGTAATTATCGTAAACCAAATGAAATTCAATATATATGTTTTTTAATAAGGTAAGAGATAATTATTTTCAATAATACATATTTGGAGAATCTACCATAAAAATGTGATTAATAAATGACAAATTTTAACATTTATACATAAAAAATATTTTATGAAATATTATCCTTAGATTCTTTAACGTCTTTAATATTAAAATATACTGATTCCTAGTAAGTTAATAAACAATTCTTTTCTATAGAAGCATGTTTAAAAATCATGCATTAACATCATCATGAAATTTATATAAGTTAAAGCATTTGAAAAAACGTATGATGTTACAACTTTTTCAAGATTTAAGTACAAAGAAAGCATCAGATTTTTCATTCTGAAACAAATAAGCTTAAACTAACACAAAGGGGTTGACAAGAATATATTCGAATATTTAAGGGGTATTTGTCTAGTTTAAAATAAATATCCCAGAAATCAACTTTTCTAAACTGTCCACAACTTTTTTTAAAGATGTGACAAAAATATTTCCGTAGACAAAATTTAAACTGAAATGTGTCAATCATAATGTTGGAAATATTCCAGAGAAACTAAACATCACATGTTCGCTGATTTTTTCTTCGTTAAAATTCAAAATTAGAAAAATATTAAATTAGACACCATGTGTTGGGTAAGTTCCAGGAAAAATAAACATACACATATTTACTCGTATTTCTTTCGGTAAAATTTAAAATTAAAAAATAATTCTTCTAAGAATGAATAAGCCGTAACTCGGAAGAATAGGATATTCCCATACGAAACATTTAACGTTTCTTTATTATGTGGAAATAAACAAAATACAGCAAAACTTTTCAAACCTTATCAGGATAAATACTAAAGATAACTTCTTTCTCTACGCATAATAACTTCATATACGTCTTAGACGGGAAGTGATAAGTACTTCTCTAAAATTGATTTTTGCGCATTCTCTTCATGAATTCCTTTCATTTAAAAAATGGCTAAACTCTGTGTCTGAGATTTTAAAGTCTTAAATATTATCCAACAGATACAAAATACCAAAAGTTCTGAAAAGTTTGTTTACAAAATGCTGACGTAAAATTTTGTTTTCCAGGAATATATTTTAAGCAAGCTGAGCAAGCATTGTCACTAAAAGTCTAAGAAAGATACATTTTGAAGCGTTTTAAAACATTTTGTGTTTATTCATTCCATGCTTATTTCTTTTCTACCATTATCTATCAGAAATTCGAAGTGATTTATTTTGTTAAGAAAATCTTTAAGTAAGTAAGTATGTATAACATGTCTAAAGAGCCTTAAAAAATATTCCATTTTATGATATTCTGTTCAATTTTGAAATTATATTTTTTAACAAAGTAATTTCGAAACAAAAAATTATCTTTCATTAAAGCTCAATAACTATTAAGATAAGCTAATTTTTCCAAGCAATTTAAAGCAGGCCAATATTTCTTCGAATAATTTGAATTTCAGTGTTATTATTTTTTAATTTTTATATATAAAATTTGAAGTTCTACACTGGGTCATTTTTATCAGAAATATCAAAATATTATTTATAAAATGAAAAACTCAGATGATAAAGGTGATATGCGACAAAAATAAATTGAGTTAATCATAAGATTGGAGATAATAAATTGTCCTCTACAAACAGTTAAAGTATTATTTGAAAAAAGCCTAATACTCACATTTGGCAATAAACGCAAACAAAGATTTGGAATTTTACAGCTCATTTTCTTAAAATCATGATTCTGCCACTGATCACCTTTATCACGTGACCTTTTAAAATCTGCAGAATATTTTTTTTAAATATATAGCAGAGAGATATGTAATGGTCGTATTTCTTTTTTTTTAATAATGTAAATAATTTTTAAACACTTTTTGAAGTTTGTTAAGCAGTTTTAAACTGCTTAACAAACTTCAAAAAGTAGTTATCATTTCAACTCTAATTTATTTCGGCGGGATCCACACAAACTCTGCTTACTTATTATTATGTTTACTATTATTTGCATGCTTATTATTATTATAAATTATGTTTACTTATTTAAACTATTTTTCCTAGAACCCAATTATTTTTTTTATGTTAGTGGCAAAATTAAACGGAAAAAAATATACATCACCATAGCTGCCAACGTTTAGGCTGTTTTTTAAAACTAAATTTTAATAGTAAATTTTGCGTTGTTTAATCGCAGATTACTGCAATTAAATAAGCGTAATTTTTTTTGCAGATATGCATTACATAGAAACAAGTTCTAATATGGGTATAAAAGTACTTAATCATATATGATTAAATGCTAATTTACATTAAGTTTATGATGCTTTTTTGGATTGATTAGCATAAGTAGCGACGTCTATGAGATATATTTAGAGCTATTTTTTTTATTTGCTTAAACAAAACTTTTGATCACATGAGGCATTATCGTCAAAACACGACTCTTCTACGACAAATCCATGCTTTTTTTCAATTTTAAAATGTATAACATATTTGTTTGAGCACATTTCTTGAAACATATCAATATTGTAATTGAAATGAGTTTCAGCTGAAAGTATCTTTTTTATAAGATATTAGGAAGCAACGTAAAAATACATTCAAAGTTTTGCAAGATTCATGTTCTTATCATAAAAAGTTTAACAGTAAAAACTTAAAATTACTGCATATAGAGAGTACTATTTTTCTCAAATACATTAAAAATCGTTTCATATGCGAATTATTTACATAATTCGCTTATGTAAATAACTTTTAACCTACAATTAAATTATTTAAAAAATATAAATTAGATGTAATCAAACTGTTATTCTGTGAAGCACTTTATTTATTCTAACTATCTGTGACACTTATGAAAGTAAACAATTTTATATAAGATTTTTCACTCTTAATATAGCGTAAAATAATATGCTGATCTTTACTTTAAGTCTTGATCTAGTTTTAAAATATTGCAAAAATATAAAAGTATCTCTCTTTACGATAAGCATTTAATAATACTAGAAATAACGTAAAATATGTAGATTATATAACACAATTTCAAAAAAAAAAATTACATACAAAAAGATTGTAAAACCTTAAATCGAATGTAATTAAATTGTTATTCTGTTCAGCACATTAGTTAGTTTACTAAAGCTATTTATGAAAGTTCGAAAATTTAAAAAGATGGCTGACACTTAATATATAGCACTAAAAGACCTTTGATCTTTGTGTTAGCTCTTAATTTTATGCAACATATATCAAAGTTAAAATAACAGTTTCCTGAAGTATTATAATAAAATTAAATAGGATTCTCTTTCTGTTTAATATATGAAGTGAAACATTTAATTATGCGATTTTTTTATTCAAACAGGCATTTTTTTATTGATTATTATATACTTATTGTTTTTTTTAGATAAAGTAATTGTAAATATATAAAATATTGTAAATATAACAAACTCCAAAGCATATTTTTATAAATGAATGTTTTTAACATGCGAAAAACTTTTCTCAGTTGCAATATTGTACAGCTTTAACAAGATTTATCCGGATTTTTAATTTTTATTCATTAAGGATTGTTTTTGAATGATAGCAATGATAATTTTTCTAAACATCTTTAAATATATAGAGGTTATTCACCATAATTCCAAAACAACTTTTAACGAACAATAAATATAAAATATTTAAATTATAATGTAATTAAACTGCTATTCTGGGGAGCAATTTAAAGTAGTTTACTAAAGATACTTATGAAAGTAAACAGCTTTAAATGAAATGTATCACTCTTAATATAGCGTACAAAAGCCCTTAGATCTTTATTTTAAACTTAACATTTTAAATTATTGCATGAAGCGAAAACTATCTCTCTTTAATATAGACAATTAAAAATACCTTAAATATCGTTTAATATACTTATTACTCACAGTAATTTTAAACATCATGCAACAGATAATAAATTTCTAAAACTTTACATCAAATGTAATCATACTGTTATTTTGCGAAGCAACTTAATTAGTTTACTTGAGATACATAAGAAAATAAACGACTTTAAATAACATTTCTCACTCTTAATAATACTGTGCAAAAGTCTTTTGATCTTTAAAGTTCATCAAGAGATATAAAAGAAGTTAAAATCGCAGTTCCTTTAACGATCTTAATAGAGTTAACGAAATTTCTTGAGAAATTCGTTTCTATGTAAAACTTGAAGCAGTTAAGAACACAAAATGAATATACTTCTGCATGCTTGTCAATTTGTAAAACCCAGAAGATTTTAAATGCGAGTTTTACAAAACACATTTTTTTTAAATTTAATTAATTTTTCAACTACTTTTCAGCAGTGAAATTACGCGTGAAATTGTTGAATATTAAAGACATGAATTATCACATTGCTAACTAAGCGTAAACCAACAGAGTGAAAAATATCCAAGCCGGGTATCGAACCCGGGTCCCTGAAACAGTGCTCCAGTGCTCTACCACTAAGCCACAAGGACGATGCCCAGCTTAGCATCTCTCACTCGCATAAGTGGGTAAGACTGCTACCGCAGCTATTAGATGGAAATGTCTTCATGAACACATAATCTTGCGGCGTAACATGAGACGCAAATGAACCCAGCATCGGTGAATGTACAATTTTAATTATTTTTTCAACTACTTTTCAGCAGTGAAATTACGCTTGAAATTGTTGAATATTAAAGACATTAATTATCACACTGCTAACTAAACCAACATACTTATGTGAGTGAGAGATGCTAAGCTGGCATCATCCTCGTGGCTTAGTGGTAGAGCACTGGAGCGCTATGCCAAGGGCCCGGGTTTGATTCCCTGCTTGGACATTTTTCACTCTGTTGGTTTACGCTTAGTTAGCAATGTGATAATTTATGTCTTTAATATTCAACAATTTCAAGCGAAATTTCACTGATGATAAGTAGTTGAAAAATTAACTCAAATTGTATATTCACCGATGCTGGGTTCATTTGCGTCTCATGTTACGCCGAAATATTGTGAGCTCATGAAGACATTTCAATCTAATAGATGAGGTAGCAGTCTTACCCACTTATATGAGTGAGAGATGTTAAGCTGGGCATCGTCCTCGTGGCTTAGTGGTAGAGCACTGGAGCGCTATTCCAGGGGCGCGGGTTCGATTCCCTGCTTGGACATTTTTCACTCTGTTGGTTTACGCTTAGTTAGCAATGTGATAATTTATGTCTTTAATATTCAACAATTTCAAGCGAAATTTCACTGATGATAAGTAGTTGAAAAATTAACTCAAATTGTATATTCACCGATGCTGGGTTCATTTGCGTCTCATGTTACGCCGCAATATTGTGAGCTCATGAAGACATTTCAATCTAATAGATGAGGTAGCAGTCTTACCCACTTATATGAGTGAGAGATGTTAAGCTGGGCATCGTCCTCGTGTCTTAGTGGTAGAGCACTGGAGCGCTATTCCAGGGGCGCGGGTTCGATTCCCTGCTTGGACATTTTTCACTCTGTTGGTTTACGCTTAGTTAGCAATGTGATAATTTATGTCTTTAATATTCAACAATTTCAAGCGAAATTTCACTGATGATAAGTAGTTGAAAAATTAACTCAAATTGTATATTCACCGATGCTGGGTTCATTTGCGTCTCATGTTACGCCGCAAGATTGTGAGCTCATGAAGACATTTCAATCTAATAGATGAGGTAGCAGTCTTACCCACTTATATGAGTGAGAGATGTTAAGCTGGGCATCGTCCTCGTGGCTTAGTGGTAGAGCACTGGAGCGCTATTCCAGGGGCGCGGGTTCGATTCCCTGCTTGGACATTTTTCACTCTGTTGGTTTACGCTTAGTTAGCAATGTGATAATTTATGTCTTTAATATTCAACAATTTCAAGCGAAATTTCACTGATGATAAGTAGTTGAAAAATTAACTCAAATTGTATATTCGCCGATGCTGGGTTCATTTGCGTCTCATGTTACGCCGCAATATTGTGAGCTCATGAAGACATTTCAATCTAATAGATGAGGTAGCAGTCTTACCCACTTATATGAGTGAGAGATGTTAAGCTGGGCATCGTCCTCGTGGCTTAGTGGTAGAGCACTGGAGCGCTATTCCAGGGGCGCGGGTTTGATTCCCTGCTTGGACATTTTTCACTCTGTTGGTTTACGCTTAGTTAGCAATGTGATAATTTATGTCTTTAATATTCAACAATTTCAAGCGAAATTTCACTGATGATAAGTAGTTGAAAAATTAACTCAAATTGTATATTCGCCGATGCTGGGTTCATTTGCGTCTCATCTTACGCCGCAATATTGTGAGCTCATGAAGACATTTCAATCTAATAGATGAGGTAGCAGTCTTACCCACTTATATGAGTGAGAGATGTTAAGCTGGGCATCGTCCTCGTGGCTTAGTGGTAGAGCACTGGAGCGCTATTCCAGGGGCGCGGGTTCGATTCCCTGCTTGGACATTTTTCACTCTGTTGGTTTACGCTTAGTTAGCAATGTGATAATTTATGTCTTTAATATTCAACAATTTCAAGCGAAATTTCACTGATGATAAGTAGTTGAAAAATTAACTCAAATTGTATATTCACCGATGCTGGGTTCATTTGCGTCTCATGTTACGCCGCAATATTGTGAGCTCATGAAGACATTTCAATCTAATAGATGAGGTAGCAGTCTTACCCACTTATATGAGTGAGAGATGTTAAGCTGGGCATCGTCCTCGTGGCTTAGTGGTAGAGCACTGGAGCGCTATTCCAGGGGCGCGGGTTCGATTCCCTGCTTGGACATTTTTCACTCTGTTGGTTTACGCTTAGTTAGCAATGTGATAATTTATGTCTTTAATATTCAACAATTTCAAGCGAAATTTCACTGATGATAAGTAGTTGAAAAATTAACTCAAATTGTATATTCGCCGATGCTGGGTTCATTTGCGTCTCATCTTACGCCGCAATATTGTGAGCTCATGAAGACATTTCAATCTAATAGATGAGGTAGCAGTCTTACCCACTTATATGAGTGAGAGATGTTAAGCTGGGCATCGTCCTCGTGGCTTAGTGGTAGAGCACTGGAGCGCTATTCCAGGGGCGCGGGTTCGATTCCCTGCTTGGACATTTTTCACTCTGTTGGTTTACGCTTAGTTAGCAATGTGATAATTTATGTCTTTAATATTCAACAATTTCAAGCGAAATTTCACTGATGATAAGTAGTTGAAAAATTAACTCAAATTGTATATTCACCGATGCTGGGTTCATTTGCGTCTCATGTTACGCCGCAAGATTGTGAGCTCATGAAGACATTTCAATCTAATAGATGAGGTAGCAGTCTTACCCACTTATATGAGTGAGAGATGTTAAGCTGGGCATCGTCCTCGTGGCTTAGTGGTAGAGCACTGGAGCGCTATTCCAGGGGCGCGGGTTTGATTCCCTGCTTGGACATTTTTCACTCTGTTGGTTTACGCTTAGTTAGCAATGTGATAATTTATGTCTTTAATATTCAACAATTTCAAGCGAAATTTCACTGATGATAAGTAGTTGAAAAATTAACTCAAATTGTATATTCGCCGATGCTGGGTTCATTTGCGTCTCATCTTACGCGCAATATTGTGAGCTCATGAAGACATTTCAATCTAATAGATGAGGTAGCAGTCTTACCCACTTATATGAGTGAGAGATGTTAAGCTGGGCATCGTCCTCGTGGCTTAGTGGTAGAGCACTGGAGCGCTATTCCAGGGGCGCGGGTTCGATTCCCTGCTTGGACATTTTTCACTCTGTTGGTTTACGCTTAGTTAGCAATATGATAATTCATGTCTTTAATATTCCACATTTTTTAATTTTTAATATGGAAGTTGCTTTTATTTAATTTCACTGTTAGGAATGTGTCTATGCTCTACATCACTGCTGCGTAAATAATGTAAATAAAACTTGTATAGTCTCACAAGTATTCTATATATCCGCTATCAGATATATTTCCTATTGTTTGAAGGGCACAAATTTTTCTCCTCTGAGAAGAGGAACAATATATCTCTAAACTGTATATTCAGCATCTTCTGGAGAAATCTATAACTAGCAACATGGAGCAATCTCAACTCATATTTTTATTTATTCACCAAGTTATTACAAACTATTTATTATATTTAATGAATAGCACGCCCTTGTTTATAATGAAAAATGTACAAATAATTTTATATTATCATTTTTGTGTAGATTCTTTATGATAGTAAAAACAGTTTAAAATGATAAATCATTGTTTAATATACGAATTACTCAACAAAATTTTAAATAAGTTTTAACATACAATTAAATTGTAAGACTTTCCAACAAATGTAATTAAAACTTTTATTCTGAGAAGCGTATTAATTAGTTTACCAAATTAACTTACTGAAGTAAACAAATTTAAATATGTTTTCACTTTTATAATATAATGTACAAAAACCTTTTTTTCTCTAACATTAGGTTTTAATGCTGTTTCAAGTTATTGCATTAAGAAAAAAATCTATCCTTCTTTGATAAAAGTGTTACAAAGTCCTGTAACCATTGTTAATATGCGGATTACTAACCATAATTTCAAAACGACTTTGAATTTAACATAAATATAAAAGACTTTGAATGAAATGTAATCAAGCTGTTATCTTGCGAAGAATTTTAGTAAGAGTACTGCAGATACATTCGAAAGTAATGAATTGTAAGCCAGATTTCTCACTTTCAACTTTATGTCGAAAGTAATCAATTGTAAGATTTCTCACTCTCAATACAATGTACAAAATTGCTTTTGATCTTTATTTTAAATCTTAATGATTTATTAATGTATTGCATGAAACGGAATCTATTTCTATTTACAACAGCCAATTAAAATTTCTCTTAATTTTGCTTAGCATTCAGATTAC
This sequence comes from Maratus speciosus, assembly GCA_963932465.1. Classification (NCBI taxonomy): domain Eukaryota; kingdom Metazoa; phylum Arthropoda; class Arachnida; order Araneae; family Salticidae; genus Maratus; species Maratus speciosus. The sequence goes on along the minus strand of OZ010795.1, from coordinate 103,168,650 downwards.
TAAGAAATTTTTAAATGAACTTTTCTTTATTCAAAACAAAATTTTATAAGTGAAAATTGCAACCTTGTTTTCCTAAACGATTGAAAATACTTTTATTTTATTTGAAAACATATTATACATTTTCTATTGAGACCAAAATAAATATACACAGTACAGTCACATTAATGTGACCACCCGTCAAAAGCCAGAATAACCACCTTTCGCAGTGCGGACCGCTGCGAGACGTGCAGGTAGAGAGTCAATTAGGTTCTTGAAGGTGTTCACTGGGATATTGAGCCATGCGACTCCATTGCCATGGCCATCTGTGCTAGATAACGGAGTTGAGGATCAATGGCGCGAACAACCCGATCGAGGTTGTTCCACAGATTCTCGATTGGGTTTAGGTCAGGGGAGTTTGCCGGCCAGAAAAATACGGTAAACTCATCTTGGTGCTCTTCGAACTACGCACGTACATTGCGAGCTGTATGAAACCTCGCATTGTACTGCTGGTAGATGCCATCATTCTGAGGAAAAACTATTCGCATATAGGGGTGGACGTGGTCCGCAATGAGAGATGCGTACTTATGTTCATCCATCGTGCCTTCCAAAATGATGAGTGCACCCAGAGAATACCACGAAAACATTCCCCACACCACAATGCTGCGTTCTCCAGCTTGACCCTTCCAGCAACTGTTTAAGGGTGTTTACTTTCAGACGTTTCACGCCGTATACGCCAACGTCCATCTGTCCGATGTAGCCTGAAACGTGATTAATCTGAAAAAGCCACCTGTCGCCACTCAGTGGACGTCCAGTTGTGGTACTGGCGTGCAAATTCCAGCCTTCGTCGCCTATGACCAGCAGTCAGCATAGGCGCATTAACCAGGAGTCTGCTGCGGAGGCACATATGGAGCAACGTTCGCTGAACCGTCGTTAAGGAGACACTGTGGGTAGCCCCTTGGTTCATTTGGGCGGTCATTTGCTCAACTGTTGCACGTCTATTCGCCCGAACGCATCTCCGCAGCCATTGCTCACCTGTGTCATCTATACCCCGTGGGGCACCACATTTGTCCCGTCGCTGATTTTCGATCATGCTATTTTGCCAAGCACGGTATATTTTTCCCACAGCAGTGCGCGAACAATTTACAAAATTGGCCGTTTCTGAAATGTTTCCACCTTTGGCCTGAAAGCTAATGATCATGCCTTTTTGTATCAGGAAATGTATCAGGAGTGAACAGACTGCCCAAAATTTCATTAATATTGATGATGAGTTACCTGCAGAAAAAGAATCAGTTGATGTATGCGATTACATTCCTTCAGAATTTTCGACAAAAGTGTCCTATATTAGTGATGGTGAATCAGATACTGAACCAGGAGATGCTTTTCTTGAAATATCGAGAATTTCCAAGAAGCGGCAAAATGCAGAGAACAGTTACAATTTTTTTTTTGTAAAAAAGATGATTCAGAAGGATTAAAACTACTGACAGAGTTAAAACTTCACATTGAAGAACAAATTACATGTAATCGCAAGCAAAAGCAAACTTTATTAACACATTTTTTTCGTAAGAAATTAATAAACTGTTCATAAAGGTATGGTTTATGATGGCCAGTTATCAACACGAGGGATATAGGCCAATTGATAAAAGTATGCATAATTTTATTTCAGTTTATAGCTTTAAAAAAATTAATTTCTGATTAAGCATATAATAGAGGTTTTAGGACATATAAAAGTCAATTAATGAAACTTTAAGCCTTTCTTAGCAATTTTTGAATTTCTGAGGTTTCGCAATAGTTCCGCATAGCTGGTAGTTTTCTTGCTCCCGAGGTGACCGTTATTTAGAGGTTTTACTGTATATACACTGCTCAAAACAATTAAAGAACATTTGAAGCTTTATATAAAATAAAGATATAAACGAAATTTTTTTTGCCGAAAATAGAAGAAGAGAATCACAAATGCAAATTTTTCTGGTTTTCAAACTGTGGAGTATGCAAATTTCGAGTTCGACGTCAAAAACGTCGCTTCAGCGGCAGCGAATGAAATTTGACTTTCAACTGGATAAAAGAGAATGAAGACAAGGATGATCGGCATTCAGTGATTGCTTTGTTTCGATGAGTACGATGCCTCAGCGAAGTCATTTGACAGATTCAGAAGCTTTGAGAATTGTTGGTAGGTTAGAAGGGGGCCAAACTCAAGCCGAAGTAGCGCAAGCCATTGGGGTGTCACAAAGTGTCATTTCCAGCATCTAGAACCGTTTTTTGGAGAGTGGATGTGCAGGCCGAAGACCAGGGCAAGGTCGTAGACGTTCAACAACGCCCTATGAAGATCGGTATTTAGCGTTAACAGCTCGGAGACACCGAACCATGAACGCTACTCTTCTCCAACAACACCTTCGCTCGGCTACAGGCACCACGATTTCAACTCAGACTGTCCGAAACCGGCTCCATGCTGTAGGTCTGTATGCTCGCCGACCGATGGTATGTGTTAGATTAACATCAAGGCATCGTCGCGACCGCAGGGAGTGGGCAACCGAGCATGTCAACTGGAGGAGAAATGAATGGAGCAATATTCTGTTTTCTGACGAGTCCCGTTTTTCTGTGCATCCGGATAATAGGCGTATTTTCATCTGGAGGGACCGTGGCAGTCGGAATAATGCTGCGTTCGTGCACGAAAGTGTCAGATTTGGCGGTGGAGGAGTGTTGGTGTATGGTGGCATCTCCATTGACGGGCGCACTGACCTCTACATCATTCGAGATGGAGCTCTGACTGGTCGCCGATATAGGGATGAGATCCTCAGACCTATTGTAGTCCCTTACGCTGCAGCAATCGGAGATAACTTCATTTTAATGGACGATAACTGCAGGCCACATCGTGCAAACCTGGTGGAGGATTTCCTTTTCGAGGAAGGAATCGTTCGAATGGAATGGCCAGCGTGTTCTCTAGACATGAATCCAATCGAGCACGTTTGGGACGCTCTAGGAAGACGAGTTTCTGGCCGCCAACAACCCCCACAAACTCTCCAAGAACTGGAAAGCGCTCTTCTGGAAGAGTGGGGCAGAATACCCCAACTCGTCATTAATAGCCTCATTGAGCCCATGCCTCAAAGGTGTTCAACGTTGCTGGCCGCCCGTGGAAACCATACCCCCTACTGAAAATGATTTTCTTTGAAGAAAACACCTTTTCTTATTCTTTATTTCTCATATGTACAAATTGTGTTTTTTTCCTTTATTACACAAATGCGCAATAAAATGCATTTTTTTCTGCCAAACATGTGTAATTTATTCTCATATAACCTACTATGTCTGTCGACCATGTATCAATCAGCTAAACAGTTTACCAGATACAAAATCCACCTAAAACTGCAATATCCTTTAATTGTTTTGAGCAGTGTATATATATATATATTTGCGCTAGGTTTAAATTCGCAAAAGACGATAATGAGTTTTAAGACTTTTGACTAATAAAATATTAATGATTTTAAAATACTAATTTTTTTTAATCATATCTACTGTACATTCTCAATAATTCGCGAATTGTTATGTATAAATTGGATGCTTATATTTAAAAGAAAATACCCGAGAAAGTATAGTGCCACTGGCCAATTTATATTGCTAATAGCAATATATTGCAATCACAAGCATCTCGAGAGAAATAATATAAAAAAAAAATGTTGGATTGTTTATTTATATTCCATCGTTATTATCTTATAACATAGCAATATTAGTATACTCATTTCGTGTATAGTACTAGAACATGTGCTTTTATCTCCATATAATGAGAAAGATATTTTCCGTCGAAATTGAAATGTGAACATGGATTTCACAGCAGAAATCTACATCGAGGCGTTCACAATTTTTGAACATTTGTCCTTAGAAATCGCGAACAAAATTCTAAACTGGTTAAATGTTCCTAATTAGATTGATTCTGGCAGCATTTCTGTCTCAAATTCACATAACCTTAGCTCTTGCGTCGTCCGGAATATCTGCGACATTGCTACCAGGTAGAAGAAGTGCTCATTCCGCTTTAAAATTGACATTGAATATATGCAATTCATTGAAACTCCGACATGGAACATTTCCAAAGAATCCGGCATGGGAAATGTATTGCAGAAATTCAAATTTATTGATTAGGTTGAATGTCCAATTGCACATAAAAAATGCTCGAGGTTCTTGAATGATCATTGGAAGATTTGCATGGAAACATCAGACCATTTGGAAACTCATTAATATTGCTTGCAGGCGATTTCAGGCAAACATTATCTGTAATACCTCGATCGACACCAGCGGACAAAACAAATGCTTACATTGTGTCGACACGTAAAGATGTTAAAATTAACTACAAATATGCGTGTCTATCTACAAAACGATCGATCAGCTGAGAAATTCTCGCATCAATTGCTGGAAATTGGGAACGGCAAAGTGCTGGTTGATCTGACCTCTGGACGAATGTCATTGCCACAAAACTTCTGTAATTCAGTGTCGTCAAAAGAAGGATTTGTTGAAAATATAGTTTACGATGATCAAACCAATAATAAGAATTACGATTGGCTGAGTGAACGCGTTTTCTTGCGGCCAAGAACAAAGAAGTCTACGAACTTAACAATATTATTCAGTCTAACATTCAAAGCGAGGAAGTCACATACAAGTCCGTCGACACCGTTGTGAAGGCTGATGAATCATTAATTAGCAAACAGATTTTTTGAATTCACTCAATATGCCAGTGATGCCACCGTACGTACTGCAATTGAAAATCGGCGTGCCAATTATCATGTAGCGAAATATCAACCAGCCAAAACTTTGCAACAGCACACGACTTGCAGTGAAAAAATTAATTAGCAACGTCGTTGAAGCAACGGTCTTGATAGGATCTTTCAAATGTGAAGATGTCCTCATTCCTCGCATTCCTATAATTCTAACGAATGGGACATTTCAATTTAAGTGATTACATTTCCCAATTCGATTGGCATTTGCAATCACCATCAACAGTGCTCAGGGCCAATCTATAGAACAGTGCGGTTTAGATCTAGACACGGATTGCTTCTCACATGGAAAATTATATGTTGTGTGTTCTAGAGTCGGCAAATCAGACAATCACTATATCTGCACAGATAATGGAACAACAAAAAATATTGTATACCCACAGGCATTGTGCAGTTAATCATATTTGAAACGTGAGCTTTCTCTTTTATAGCTTTAGCATTTAAGGGGGTCCTGGACACATTTTAAAATAATTGTTATTTATTGAGTTAAATTTTTGAAATTTTTTGTGATGGTTAACCATATCATTTGTAAACAAAATCGCATGATAAAACTTCTCGTATTTTAAAAAATATATATTTAAAAATTATTAAAAAAAGGGGGGTAAATTAAAATCGTTATAACTCGAAATATGGTAACGTACTATTTGTAGAATTTTATTTTTTTTTTTATTTAAATAATCAGAAATATATAAGTTTTAATTTTGATTCAACATTTTTAAAATACCAATTTATTAAAAATATATAGATATTTAAAGTAAAAATTAAGGAAAAAAAAATGATGTAACTTAAAAAAAAAAAATCATATTTTCAAAAGTAAATATATTTTTTTTATTTGCTGAATCAAAATTAAAGAAAAACAATTGAAAAAGACATGTTCCAAGTATGAACCCTGTATCTTTAACAGTTCTTGAATTATAACAATTTAAATACGTGAAATGGTGAAAAATCCCATCATGAAGAAAAACGCATTTTTACAAGAAGTCGTTTCCACGACAACCATAGCTTGAAAGCTAGATTTTGAAACAAACAAAAACGAAAAATTAATATTTCCTATTACAATTAAGATAGAAACATAATTTATACGCCATTTTAAGCAGATAAAAACAGAAATGTTTGATGCAATTGTGTCCCGGACACCCTTAAACAAACTGAACCACACACGTGACCGGGTACAGCTCCTATAAAATATAAACATAAGGGTACAGGATAATTTAAATTTCTGTTAGAAATCAAAATCATTTTAAGAGGAATAATAAAAACCGTATGTCCATTTGATATTTGGTTTATTTATATTTACCATAATTATCCTGAAGCAATGCATTATTAGAATAATTATTTTCTATATAGAATTATGCCTTGTGTTTCTCCATATAATGTGAAAGGAGATATTATTTACCCATTATCAAAAGGCAAACAATATATGTAGTTGAATATATTTTTTCATATCCCATAAATAACATTATTTAGGATCATTATTTCCTTTAAATTCTCCTGTTTAATTAATATTAATTTTAAAATGAAGGCACAGTTCATTTCTCTACGATTGTATAGAAAATATAAGGAAAAAATTGATAAAAGACAATTTTTCTAAGATATATATATTTTTTTTTATGTTGAAATCACAAATATCGCGAGAGAAATAATCAAAGCCATATTTTAATTTGATTTTTCCCTCTTTTAATTATCATTAAAAGAAAGCAATATCAGTATATTTTTTTCACACATCTAAATTTTTTTTAATTCCTATAATGAATAATATAACATTATTTACACAATATGAGAAGACAAATGTAGATCTAGAACAATATATTTTCATCTCCAGTTAATAATATGATTTCTGAATATTTCTTGCCTTTCAACATAAGTCTTATGGACTACATGTGTTTTGAAATCATTTGGAGATTCAACCAATGATGTGAGTTTAATCAGTATTAGCCCCTTGTATCACCCAGTTGCATATCTGCAACATACCCAAAAGTCAGTGTTACTTACACAGTAAAGTTTTAAAATACGATATTATCTATTGCTCTTATTTACAAACACAGTAGTTAATATAAATTGAAGATATAATTTTCAACATACGTCGATACTGAGTTAATTTTCATAAGGTTTATATATATATAATTTGAGCAGTTTCACGTCGATATTGCTAAAAAGAACTTCGTAAATTTTGACGAATTAAAAAAGCTGGAGTGGCCGAAAATAGATTTTTATGAAATGTAATTTTTTTATTCTTTACAATGTTGTATTAGAAAATGGACAATATTTATGAGAAAAAAAATTCTGTTTATTGTAGGTTTGAAAAAAATACATCTTAGTCAATATTTCTTCAGTTTTATGTTCTAAATTCATTTTTTTACATGTTTAAAATGATGCATTCTAACATCTGAGTAAAGATTTTTTAAATCGCAATTGTTGAGTAACTAAGGGTTAATTTTAAAATGCGCACACAGTGCATTTGTGTGTATGATGCAGTAGAAAACGTAAAAATACGAGTGCAGGATATAATTTGTGTTTATTTTGAAAATGACAAATATTACCTTCCGAGCGCTTTGCCTTTGGTGGCTTTTCCTGCATTTTCATAAAATTGTTATATGTACAATCTTAATTTAAATTTAAATCTTCTTTCCCTGTTTGTTTCTAATATACACTTCGTGTCCCTTTATTTGATATACATCTTGAAATACAATTCTGTTTAAAATATTTTTGTCTAGAACTGAATAAAGTTGCTTTTGGGAAACGAAAAAATACGGGCAAACTGCTCAGAGGGTTCAAGAGAAAAACTCAGAAAAAAATGTTTATTTATATTAATTTGTAATTATTGTAGAAAAATTTGCTTATTTATGTTACATTGAAATTATCGCAAAGCAAATTCAATACAATTATTTCTATTAAATAAATACATTGTAAAAAAAATTCTCTAAAATTACTAAAGTTTTTCTAGGAATCTGGGATTCCTAGAGCTTTTTATGTAACGACAACAAAAAAAAAAATTCATGTAACAGACTAGAATGTATCTTAAAATTAGAATGTATCTTAAGACTAGAATGTATCTTATGTTTGTGTATCTTAAGACTAGAACACTTTTGCGCCGAAAATAAAATAAAAATCTGTACGGTTACTAAGAAATTTTTTAGGAAACTGGGATGCCTAGAACATTTCATGTAACTACAACCAGAGCTACAGATAAAATTCTAGTAAGTTTACTGTAGTTTTAACAGATTTATTTGTAAAGTTACAGATTTCTGTAGCATTACAAAAACAAGATTTGTAGATTTCCAGCTTTTTATGTATAGTTACAGATGGAAGTTTACTAAGCATGTAACTTTGCATTTGTAGAACTATATATATATTTTTTACAGTGTAGATAACACTTTTGAATAACCACCCTTAAATTATGAATAGTTTAATATCATTCGTAGACATTGATGTCTACCAGATATCAATGATGTCAAGGATTCATTAGTATCAAACAGAGATGCATATTTAATTAGCACTAATTTTAAAATACAGGCAGTGTGCGTTTGTTTTTACGACACAATAAAAAATGTAAAGGTAGAGGAATAATTTATATTTTTGGGGGAGAGATAAGAAATATATGTTTATTTATGTTACATTGTAATTATAGTAAAGCAAAGCAAATTCAATGTAATTCTTTCAATTAAAATAATACATTAATAATTTTAATTATTCATATCTGGATATGATTTTGTAATATCTACCAGATATATGTGATTTATTAAACACGAAATTTTAAATTTATATTTAAAAAATCTTTGAAATATTTTCCTTAGATAGTATAACGCAATTAATGCCAAGATTCCAGAGTTAATAGACAACTTATTTCTATATTAGTATATTTCTCTATATTAGTTCAGTGGGTTCAAGAGAAATACTCAGAAAAAAATGTTTATTTATATTAATTTGTAATTATTGCAGAAAAATTTGCTTATGTTGCATTGAAAATTATTGCAAAGCAAATTCAATATAATTATTTCTATTAAATTAATAGATAACTCTTTTGAATAACCACCCTAAAATTAGGAATAGTTTAATATCATTCGGAGACATTGGTGTCGACCAGATATCAATGATATCAAGGATTCATTAGAATCGAACAAAGATGCATATTTAATTGGTGCTAATTTTAAAATACAGTCAGTGTGCGTTTGTTTTTACGATGCAATAAAAAATGTAAGGTCAGAGGAATAATTTATATTTTTGGGGATAGATAAGAAATATATGTTTATTTATGTTACATTGTAATTATAGTAAAGCAAAGAAAATTCCATATAATTCTTTCAATTAAAATAATACATCATTATTTTTAATTATTCATATCTGGATATAATTTTGTGATATCTACCAGTTATATGTGATTTATTAAACACGAAATGTTAAATTTATATCTAAAAAAAATCTTTGAAATATTTTCCTTAGATAGTATAACGCAATTAATGCCAAGATTCCAAAGTTAATAGACAACTTATTTCTATATTAGTATATTTCTCTATATTAGTTCAGTGGGTTGAAGAGAAATACTCAGAAAAAAATGTTTATTTATATTAATTTGTAATTATTGCAGAAAAATTTGCTTATGTTGCATTGAAAATTATTGCAAAGCAAATTCAATATAATTATTTCTATTAAATTAATAGATAACTCTTTTGAATAACCACCCTAAAATTAGGAATAGTTTAATATCATTCGGAGACATTGGTGTCGACCAGATATCAATGATATCAAGGATTCATTAGAATCAAACAAAGATACATATTTAATTGGTGCTAATTTTAAAATACAGGCAGTGTGCGTTTGTTTTTACGATGCAATAAAAAATGTAAGTTCAGAGGAATAATTTATATTTTTGGGGATAGATAAGAAATATATGTTTATTTATGTTACATTGTAATTATAGTAAAGCAAAGAAAATTCAATATAATTCTTTCAATTAAAATAATACATCATTATTTTTAATTATTCATATCTGGATATAATTTTGTGATATCTACCAGTTATATGTGATATATTAAACACGAAATGTTAAATTTATATCTAAAAAAAATCTTTGAAATATTTTCCTTAGATAGTATAACGCAATTAATGCCAAGATTTCTAAGTTAATAGGAAATTTATTTCTATATTAGTATATTTAAGAATTATTTTTCAACATTTTAATAAAAATTTTTACATGCTAAAATATGTTTTAATTGTATAATAAATATTGCATAATATCATTACATTGAATGTAGATACAAACTGAAATTAACACTCAGTGGATGAAAACAAAATATTTGAATCTTGAAAAGGAGCTTTAACCCTTAAATGCATGATTTTTTTTCGAAAAAATTGTATATGATTCCCTGAAAAGTTTCAAAATATGAAAAATAATAAAAAAAAAAATCAAAGATTCAATTTTCGTACAATACTTCAACATTTTCTTATGTAGCACATCTGCAATACTAATAAAAGCTAAAATATTGCAAAATGGTAAATATTTTAATATGAATCTAAATACCTTATTTTATATATATATATATATTTATTTTGTAAAACTTAACCCTTACATGCATAAATTATTTTTTTTAGAATTAAGTTCTTTACTCTTATATTAAAGATTTGATACCAGAAATTTTAAGACAGAAATTTAATTTTATATTTTTGTAATTTTTAGAGGATTAATATATCTATACTAGGGGGATCTGCCCCCCTGCAAGCTACGCTCGCCAACCCCCGTTCAGACACTGCAGAATCTTTAAAAAAAAAAAAAAAAAAAAAAAAAAAAACATGCTAATCTGGTGGGTTTTAAAAATTTTAAGATTAAAATTTAAAAGATTAAATTATACTGAAAAAACAGCTGTGCAGATCTCCCTGTAAACGGGTTTCCATTCAATTCCCTTTGATTGCAAAAATTTAAGGACGAATCAGTTGCTGTTAAGACATGCAATAGTTATTTTCGTTTTTGATTAAAGAGGATCAGTAAAACATTTGAAAAGAAGCTAAAATAAAATGAATTAAGTATTCAGAGTCTTTGTCTCCCGATATTTTAAAACAATCTCTATAAAAATACCCTAAATCATGTGACTATCATCAACAGTTCCCGGCGGAACACTTCGTTTTTTATACCCTAGGTGCCATTTTGATACTTTAATGTTATCCAGGCACAGTTGATAAGTCGCCAAATATTATTCTATCCCCATCATTTCATCTATATTATAATAGTTCAAGTCATTAAATGCCATAAACAAATACGTTCTGGTCCCTTCGCCTTTCATATGAAGGTTTGGCACAAATGTCATATATATATTGGCGCGATTTTTTTCCAACGACAATTTGGGGAACGCATCAACAGCATAAACAACAACCTCCGGCTTACCATAACAAGCAAAATAACGATACTTTGGCGCCAGTTATGTACCCGTTGCTTATATGACATTGGCGTCAGAAACAAATCGCGCCAATATTGGGCCGTATATGACATCTGTGCCGAAAGAAAAAAAAGCCGGGTGCAAATGTCGCCAATATATTTTTTGCAACTCGCCAGTTACAATTTTTTTATTCTTCGAGTGGTAAATTAAAACATTGATTTGAAGTTGAAATTAAATGTCATGATTTGTTACATAATTTAATATTTCGTCAGTATATATTAAATTACGCAATTAATATACGCACCGCATGTTTGGTATGAATTTTTTTTTTTTTTTTTTTTTTTTTTTTTTTTTTTTTTTTTTTTTGCGAAAATTTGGCGAAAACCTCGTTTTTGAATACCAGTTACATATGTATTTTTGGTACTACTTAGTTACCCCGTCGACCAAAAATCTATCGCGAACTATAAGATTAAATGCCAATAACGGTTGATCGAAAATGTCACATTCACTTGACTTTTAGCAAGTTACACATGTTTACGTCATCAAGTGATTTTTATTTCGACGTTTTATTTTTATATTTATTAATGTTATACTAATTTATTTGTTCTTTCGTTATTTAAAATAAAAATTTTGGCAATCTGTACAATTTGGCGAGTGGTTTGGCGATTTATATAATTTGCGAAATTGGTTGACGGAATAACTACGTTGTACCGTATTTTTTAATTATTTTCTATTATTTTCAAAAGGAAATAGCAAAAAAATAAATAATAACTATAGAACAAAATAATTTATATAAATTAAAAAAGAAATAAAAGTAAATAAACATTTATTAACGACAATAGCCATGTCAATCAAAATAATGCCATTTTTGCGCCAATAAGGTATCCCAGTGCGTATATGACATCTGTGCCTAATATTTTTCTTTTCGTTTTGTTTAAAAAAAAAAAAGAAAGAAGTGAAAGCCATCAATGTAAATGTTTCATTTTTAAATGAAAGTTTTGTATTAAATAAAATGATAACGAAATACAAAAAAAGCATTGTTCTTAGCATAGATTTAAAGGAGGCCAAAGTGGTCGCCAAATTAATTTAAAATAGTAACCTTTTCTGAATTATGAAAAAAAAAAATATCTGTTATGATTAAAATTTGAGTTGCCATCATTAGAAAAATGTATCTAAAATTAAAAAAAATAATAATATTTTGAAAAACTAATTGGAATTTAAAAATTCTAATACCAGTTTTGAGATCTGTGGATCAATACGGATTTTTGGTGTTAATTTCATCGCAAAGTATTCCATATTTTAGGAGAAATCGCCGTGAAACATAATCAGTTGTTTAATCAGTCGATTCAAAGAATCGATACCCATTTCAGCCGTTTCATATATTCGTTTCATAAATTCGATTCATTAGGATTATATATATATGTATAGGGTAGATAAATATGCTGGTTGCTAAGAATTAAATAAAAATTGATGTAGATATACATCACTATGCATTTAAAGATTTAAATAAATAATTCATAAAAAGCTTTTCTAATCTGGCCTCATTTTTTATGAAATATATTATTTAAAGAAAATATTTAAACTGAAATATGTCAAACACTATGTGTTGGGAAAGTTCCTGGAAAAATAAACATTCACATATTTACTGAAATTTCACTCGTTAAAATTTAAAATTAAAAAAATAATTTTTCCAAGAATGATTGAGTCGAAACTAGAATGTATAGGGTATTTCAGTATGGAATATTTAGCGTTTCTTTATTATATGGAAATAAACAAAATACATGGAGATTTTTAAACCTGTATGATTGTAAAAATGAATTTTTCCGCTTTGTCGTAATAAACTCCTTTCGTTTAAAAAATGACTGAACTGTCTATGATTTTAAAATGTCTTAATTATTATCTGACAGATACAAAATACCAAAAGTTCTGTAAAGTTTGTTTACGAAATATTCAGGCAAACTTTTTTTGTTTTGCTAAGAATATATTTTTAAACAAACTAACCGAATATATTTACTAAAGTCTAATAAAGATATATTTTAAAATGTTTAAACATATTTCTTTTTACTTCCTTTAGATGCTTATTTTTTAAACATTATCTGTTTGAAACTTAAAGTGGTTAATCAAGGTGAGAAAATTTCAAACTCAGTATATATCTATTGCATGTTGAAATAGCTTTTTAAATACTTTTTTTATGAAATTATGTTTAGTGGTAAAATTATATCTTTTAACTAAGTAACTTTAAAAGAAACTTTTCTATCATTAAAGCTCAATAGCTAATAGGAGAAGTTAATGTTTTCATGCAAGTTATATAAAACATTTATTTTTTCGAAAGAATTTAATATAAGTGTTTTATCATACAGCATGCACAAGTTTAATTCAAATTTTTATTACATTGTACCTTTTCTTATTATATTGTAGGTGTATAGATTGCTTACATTTTTTGTGTAATATAATTGCTATTTCTTCTGGAAATATTTGTATCTAGTTTATAATTTATTAAAGGGACCGGGAAAACCCTATCTCCGCCATGTTAAATTCACCAACTTTATGTACCTTTTTCACAGAAATGGTGAAAGATAGAGGTCTAGATTTTTTAGAGTAGTTAAAATAACATGATTTACGTATTTTAACAGACCATTTTCTTTCTAAGTGAAATTCAAAATTAATTACTAATTATTTACTGGAAGTTATTTTTAAATTAGCATTTTTGATAAGGTTTCACTGCCTAAAATAAATAATTCACAACAAATCATTAAATCCCTGTGTTACATTATACAATATATCATAATATAAGTTTTAAATAAAAATCTGAGTTCTTAAGTTTAATACATATTGAAAAAGGGAACATAAACATGAAAAATCCAACTTTTAAGAAAAAGTGAATTAAGGATTTAAATGGTCATTAAGCTGTGAAATACTCTTAGAAAGAATGAATAATTTCAACGCTTATTTTTTATATATAAACATGTGTGACACATTGTTAGAAAGATAATTGTTTAAATTATTTATTGACATAAAAAAAGTAAAAATCGATTTTTTGGTTGGATTTTGCTTTCCCGGTCCCCTTAAAATGTACTTTAATCGATGAACATTAATACAACATTTTTTCTATGTGTTTCAATAAGTAGATAGAACTACTAAGCGGAGAACATAATACGTTGACAGAGATTTAACGTTATTCCTGTTATTAATCTGAAATTATTGTTTATCATAATGGATTGTATATGAATCTATACCATAATTTGATGCATAAGACTTTCTGAATCTTTACATCCGTACATGTACAACTCTTTGTATAGTGTTACGATTTCAAAATATTTTGAAGAGAACTGCTGTCTAAATATTTATAGATAAAAACATTTTTTAAATACTGATTTGAATACACGATTTATCACATACTATATTTATATAGATCAAAATAATTTAATACATACTCTTGTGTGAATCATATATTCTGTACCTATAATAATTTTTAACACTTCACAACAATGTTGAAATGTATATATGCATTCCTTTTGTCTGGCCGTCTGTCCACGCTCTAACTCCCGTAAATATACTCAAATGTTCATGCAATTGATAAAGGTTATTTGGGGCCACTAAAGTATGTTTGATATTGCATATGAAGTATGTAGGATTATTAGTTCATTGACAGGGGCACTCAAAAGTATTCCATTACATTACGGTATAGGGGGAAAAATCTTTTGCAGAGTATTTTAATGACATTATGCTATTTCAAATGTATTGAAACTGATATAAATCACTGCATTTCACTACGATCACGTTAGAATTGGGCATTAAATGAATTTTTTATTCATTTACAGGGACGCACAAAAGAAATCGGTTACAGTACTGTCTTTGAGTAATAATTGCAGGAGTGTACGGCTTAAAATTCGGTACGCGCCTTTAAATTTAATTATTTTTTTACATGTTACAAGTTATATATGAATGCTATACCTCATATAAGGGGCTACACAAAATTATTCACGTACCATTCTCCTTATTAGATGAAATTGCTGAAATAGAATTTTCAACTGAAGTAACATGTATTTCTTAAGTGAATTAAATTTTTGCATGCATGTAGTCAATAGATATAAATCTATATATCATATACAGGGCTGCTGAGAAAATTCGGATAATTTTACGATTGTAGATGGGAACAGTTTAAAATGGGTTTTGAAATGTGTTATGCGTTTCCATATGTTTGAAATAGACGTAATATTTTAATTTTTTAAACGGTGCAGTTTTGTTACATAATTCTGAATGTGTTGGAAAGTGTTTCATTATCTATGCTTGATGCATGATTTTTTCGTTCTTATTTTTTATTATATTAATGCATATTTTGAAGAGAACTACTCTATAAGCTTCGTAGGTATACTGACAGGAAAAATTAATGGAAAATGGATAACAATTCATGTAACTTGAAGGATGTTACAGCTAACAACACGGAACATTAGTAAGATCTTTATTTTTCCATATCTGACATATTTGAAAAATGCAAAATAACATATTTATAAAGAATTAATTTATTTAAGAATTAATTTAATAAAAATAAATTTATTTAATTCAGGTTAGCAAAGAGTTTAATCTTATATATCAGAAATTTTTAATGTTATGTAATATATATATATATATATAACGCATGTTTATTCATCTCTCTAAAATGCAAACGATAGAAATTCACACGCTTACGGCCTTCTTTCCATTCTCTCAATTAAACGCAATTTCTCATAATGCGCCAAGCATCTTTTCAACGGCGTGTTTTATCTTTTGACGTGAATTTTTCATAATCTATGCTTGACGCATGATTCTTTTTTTCTTTTTTTTTATTATATTAATGCATATTTTAAAAGAACTACTTTATAAGCTTCGTAGATATACTGACAGGAAAAATTAATGGAAAATGGATAACAATTCATGTTTTTGTTTCTTCTATATCTTAAAAAGTGACTGAGTTATAGCACTTTGAATTTCTAGTGTGGCTGACATTTTGAAACGACCTGGTATTATCACGCGATAACAGGGGTATTTATAAACCGATTTCAATGTAATTTGGTGTGTACATAGTACATACCAATATCTCGACCGAGTTTGTTGGCCAGCTTCATTCGCCATCTTGTTCCAAAATGGCGGCCCTTTAAATTTTTTTTTAATTTAAAATTTAAAATAAGGTACAAAAAAATTGTAAAATGAAATTTTTTTTTATTATTATTATTTGTTTGACCTTGATACAAAGATTCTGGAGCAGTTTTTGTTTCGTCTATATCTTAAAAAATGGTTGAGTTACAGCATTTTGAATTTTTAGCATGGCTGACATTTTGAAACCATCTGATATTTGTCACGCGATAACACGCATATTTAATAACCTATTTGGATGTGAAAAGGCATGTGCAATGTCTCGACCAAGTTTCCTTGCCATCTTTATCCGCCATGTTGTTTCAAAATGGCGGCCATTAAATTAAAAACAAAATGTAAAGTGAGGTGCAAAAAAAAAAAAAAAAAAGAAAAAAGAAATTGAAAAATGTTTCTTTCTTAAGTGATTGACCTTGATACAAGGATTTCCGATTTCTTTTTGTTTTGTCTTTATCTTAAAAAATGGCTCAGATAAAGCAGTTTGAATTTCTAGTGTGGGTGACATTTTGAGAAATTTGATTTTTTGCCTGCGAGAACACTCTTATATATCAACCGATACCGATGTGAGGAGCATGTTCACAGGAATTACTAAGGTCTTGACCAAATTCACTGGTTAGCCTCACCCACCATGTTGTTTTAAAATGGCGGTCACTTCAAAACTTTTGGCCGAAAGGACTTTTATGACATATGGTGGGTTAAAAGTCGTTGAAGTATTTAAAAAATCATTAAAAATGCAGTAATTGGTGTACGTGTGTGCAATTTGGACTAAAATACTTCTCATAATTGAAGGGGTTTTTTAATGAAATTAATTATTATTATTTAATATTGCGCTTTAATTGTATTTTTGGCATATGCTGGTGGGATAAATGTCGTTGACGTACTTTATATGAAATTTGAAAAAAAAAATATGAATATTGTGCCTTAATTGTATTTTTGACATATACTGTGTTGGATAAAAGTAGTTGACGTATTTAAAAAATCATTAAAAATTCGGTAATTGGCGTACGAGTGTGCAATTTGGACTAAAATAATTCTCATGATAGAAAGTTTTTTTTATGTGAATGATTAAACTTATTTAACCCTCTCGGCATTGATTTTTTTTTCCAATTTTGGGAACAATTTCTTTTACGCTAACAAAATTAAAAGTAGCTATCGAAATTACAGAAGTTACAGTTTCCTGATATTTAACGAATGTGTTCTTTACAGGCACCTAACGAGTGCAGTTATGCTGCGTGTTTTCCATATAAAGATAGTCTAAGGAAGAATTTTTAAAGACGTTTAGAAAATATCGTGTTACAACCAGATTAAACAAACATAAAAAAATTAGTAGTATTTTTTATCTTTTATCACAAATTACTAATTGGGAAAAGGAGTTCTTAATTTAAAGAGTGAAACATATGTTTGAATTAAAAGAAACATCAATGCTTTACTAATAATTAATAAAACTTTTATTAATATTATTATTATTAAATGCTGAAACATAAGTAAAATCATAATAGTAAATGTATCGACATATGCAATCGCTATTAGGTGCTGGAATTAACAAAGATAATTTTTTCCTTTCAAATATTGCAATCCAAAATAGGAGCCTCATATGAGGCTCAGGGTGACGAGAGGGTTAACACGTTAAACGCGACACTAATTTTACTTTAATTTCCGTTTAAGCAACAGCATACACAGAAATTGTGTATATATATATATATTTGTACAAAATTTGTGAAAAAAATTTGTAATTCTTGTGAAGGAAAACCCTTTTTATGTTTGAAATATTTTAATAAAATACATTAAAAAAGTGAATTTTTTTAAAAATATTATATAACATATTATTTTTATAATGTTATACCGCCGTTCCCTAGGGACTGGCGTCGCCTAAACGGAAAGATCAATGCCGGTCCCCAGGGACCGGCGGCGTCGCGCTTAACGTCTTAATAACATTTCTCATAATTAGCTCTACACCAGAAACTATATAAAACAGGCAAAGTGCCTTTAACCGATTGATATACTTTTTCCTTCGTGGTACCTTTATACATGAGAGTGGTGATATGCACAAAGCGCGCATGTTTAGATTGAAGTTTCCGTTCAAATAATGGCAATCCACATTCTTGAAATTGGCGGTTCTCACCGGAATGAGTTCGATTAGACGAGTAAGCCAATTCAACGCTCATTAGTTTGGCAATAACGAATCACCACGATGCAGAGCGATTCGATTTTCATCGAAATCCTTTCGGTAACTTAAATTTTATTGTCGGTGTGTGATGTACCTCATCATCAATTATTCATTTGAAGTGTTCTTCTTTTTTTCACTAAAAATAAATGAAATTTTGACCGATATAATTGCCGTATTTTCTTATTTATAACTTAAATAATTTTTTCAACGAAAATTTAAAATGTTTTAAATAATTATAGATATATTTGTGAGGGTTTCATACAATCCTTTTTTTTATATTACGTTTTCTTATTTAAACTGTTTTTCGTAGAAGCCCATATTTAAAGATATTAGCGCCAGAAATTTTGTAGAGGAAAACGTATATTTCACAATAATGGCCAACCTTTATGCTATATTCATAACACTAAAATTTATTAGTAAATTTCCCCTTATTTAATCGCAGAAATCTGTGATTAAATTTGAGAACCGTAAAAGTTGGCAGGCATGTTTTGTTATAAAAAGAAGATTTAATGCAAGAATAATAGGCGCTTTTTATGAACAAATGATAGATTATCATAACTTGAGGTTTCTTTATCGGATTGATGAACATGTGTAGAGACATCTATGAGAAATTTCCGGAACATTTTATTTTTTTAAACCAATATTTTTTTAAACAAAACTTTCGATAACGAGAAGTATTTTTATCCAAACCACACTCTTGTACGACAAATACGTGATTTATTAAGAAACATTTGATTGTGTCAAGGACTTTTACCACATTTGTTGAAACATAATAAAATTGGCATTGAATTGAACTTTAACCAACGGTGCATTTTTATTACGATGTTAGCATTTGCTTTCAACGTAAGTATACACTCAAAATTTTAGAAATCTTATTTTTTTTATCATTATCAATTTGACAATAAAAATCTAAAACTACTGCATATGAAAAATTGTGTTTTTCCTTAATATGGCCGATTAAAAATACATTGAAATTCGTTTATTATGTGTATTATTAAAAAATCGTTTAGCACATAATTAAATTTGTAATTAAATGATATTGTAAAGCTCTTTATAAACACTTTATGTACTGAATATGAATTCACGAAAATTTTATCTTCTAAATCATTTTTCGTGAATTTTGGAAACTACATTAGAAGATTTATATAATCATTTAATAAATTTTAGAAGGATTAATTAAATTTGAATTTATAGGAATAATAATATGGGGATAATGTGCAATATTTATAACCCCACTCACATCTCTTAACTTAAATATTTTTTCTAGTATTTTGTAGAATTACACTCTAAATTGAAATGTCTGAAATTCAGACACTTAAGTGTCTGAAACGGTGTGTTCAATTTTCAGACATTTTAAAATGTCTTAATTTTTTCAGACACTTTTTGCGTCTGAATTTCAGACACTTCAAACGTCTTAATCGCAACCAATTTTTGTCAGCATTATACGTAGCCATATTTGACCACGGTGAATCCTAGAAAAATATTTAGCTGTGGTCTTGCCCCCCCCCCCCACCCCAACCCCACACAGTCTGATTTTGGGTCTTCCAAATTTGGTATGCAATTTTTGTAAAGCTCATAATTTAAATCTTTTACGACATTGTACTGATTATATTAAAAATTTTGAATTTCAGGAGTAGAACAAGATTAAAAACAAAAAGATATTCATCTAAATATTAGATTTCTTTTATTTGTTTAGTTTTTAATGTTATTTTACTTAAAAAATTCAAAATATTGATTATAATCAGTACAATTTCGAAATGGATTTAAAATATAAGCTTTACAAAAATTGCACATCAAATTTTTGAGTCCTAAAATCGTATGGGGACGGGACACTGTCCAGCATGCCCATGTTTTAATCAGGTCCTTTTGCAAAAAAATGCAACTCTGCATTATCTTTTACTAAATAGGGGTGTCCGGTATTTGGAAGTGTCCGTTGTGAAGGTTAATGAACATTTCCGAAAAGTGGACGTCTAATACCTTTTTTAATACACAATGTATGCATATTTGTATATTTTTACCTCACAAAAGGAAACATCTCCGATTATCTGACAAATTCCCCAGCCCCAAAGTGTTCCCTATTGACGGTTTTTACGGTACATGGATAAATATATATAAATATTTGTAATCTTGTCTTACTCTGAAAGTTCAAATATTCATTATACTCAGTGGATAAAAATAAAGATATTTATAATATCAGATGTTCGAAAATTGCAAAGAAAATCCCCCCCCCCCTCCCCTCAAAAAAAAAAATCATGCAATTTAAAAACTAGATCTTTTAAAAATTTATATTGGCAAATACATTGTTTTACACAGATCAGATAATCACAAGATCTATTTAACTATAAATACAAAATAATAAATAAATACTCTAATTTAATAACATTCAGAAAATAATTACTGCTAGTTTCAAAACTTGCCTCAAATATACATTTCAAGTAGTACATATAAATAAACAAGTTTAGTCACTGTAAGTAGTGAACATGTGTAATATATATTTTTTGCATTTGCGGTGCTTTGTCAGTTTAATTAAAAATTAACTTTGGTGTCTAATTTTATACATTCTGTGGAATATGTAAAAGTTTTCCTTTTAAACATATTCCTTAGCTGTTATGGAACAACAGGATATAAGTCATATTTATTTTTTTATTCCTGTAAACTTTGTATCTTATGAATATGAGTTACATAAATTTTACAGATTTGATAAGAAAAAATTAACCTAGAAAACAGAAGAAAAGGAAAAGAAATGACAGAATATGTACTGTTTTTTAGTTGTTTGAAAATACTTTGAATATAAAAAAAGTAGTTATTAATCGCTTAAAAATATATAATATATAAGTAAATATGAACTTTTAAAAATATATACTATTTCAGTTTTGTCTATAAACTTTATATCAAGCATAAACAACTTTTTATTTATGCCTAAATTATCATGTTTAATTTTTTTCGTACTAATAATTGTTTGTATCAGAAACGTTGCATATGCGATTGCAATAAAGGGAAATTTCATAATTGTTTCTGAAATTTCTCAGGTTTGAAAATTTAAAATCATGAACAAAACATAGCAGAAAAAGACTTACATATAAATAAAAAAATAATATAGGTACCAATTTAAAAAAACTCAAAAAATATTAATGAATACTTTATAAATATACCGTTAAACAAGAACAGAAATTGCAGTTAATGAATAAAATGTTTCTGCATTTGTTCTATGTTTAAAAAATCTTACAGAATGATAGTATAAGAAATACCTATTATGTTTTTAGAAATTTGGTAAATGTTAAATATGAAACTTTGACTATCAAAATTTCCGATTTTCAATAATAAATTAAAGCATCAATCATAAGAATAAATCTTTAAAAAGTTTCAGTACTATGATTAAAAACGGTGATATGTAAAGAAAATTTTCACAGTATTAATGATTTTTTTCAATCTGAAAACTTTTCCGAATATCATAATCATAAATGAATATCATATTTAGCTCCAAAATAATAATCACAAAAAAATACAATAAGTGCTGATACATAAACTGCAAGAGTTTATAATCAATAAACAGTAAAAATCAGAAGAAACAGAACATAGAATAAATACAGTTTCAAACGGCTTCAATTTAATGTTTTTATCTCCCTTTAATGGAACTATGAATCATTCAGCTTTTCAAATCTGTTTATGTTGCACGTTTTGCTTTTGGGCAACGACAAATTGGGATATTTCCGATCACATGATCGAAAAGGAAGATTAAAGAAGTTATCACTCATTCGTTTATTCACAGGAGACAAGCGCGCTGAATTAAAGCATTGCAATTTAATTATCAAAGCAATTATATTCGATACCGTTACATTAAGAAGGTATAACAGACGACAGCTTGTGAAATCAAAAAACTAACATTAAACTACAAAAAAAGAGATCAATCTTTAAAAACTATTTAATTTATATTCATAAGATACAAACCTACTGGGATAAAAATTTAAAATTAAATATGACTTACGCTTTCATTCGATAAATACTCCATAATTACGCATTTCTTTTAATCCAAGCAATGGCGACGCTTAAAATGTGATTCTTTCTATATCATGAAGGAGCCATAGATGACATGCGCGGAAATCAATGCTCTGATTGGCTGTTCAGAAAAGTACAAAAAAGAAATGTTCAACTACTGTTTTAAATAAGACACTTCGTAGATAATTCCAACATATTTCTCGGTTCGTATATACCATGATCATACTAAGACACTTATGTATCTTAAATTAAGACATCTATTGTGTCTGAATTTTCAGATTAAGACGCTTAAGTGACTGAAATTCTTTTTCAGTCACTTATGTGTCTAAATTTAAGACGCCTATATTTGCAGTGTAGGAAATGTACAAGTATAATGTTCTTACAATAGAAATATAGAAATATTTCCGAACAGAAAAATCCACCCCCCCCCCCCCCAACGCCAAGAAATCTCAAAAGATGAAAAGGCCAAAGAAATCACCCTTTTAAAAATATTTTTGTTTTGTGTAATTAATAATGCTTTTGGAACAAGATGAAATAATGCATCTATAACTCATTCGAAACTATATCACTACTAATAGATGTATTAAATGAATTTTATAATGAATTATTTTAATGGTACTTATAAGTGCAGTCAGTAGATAAAGAGTTAATGTTAATTCCAATACTTATAAAAGTAAAAAACTTTATACAAGATTTTTTACTCTTAATATAGTGTATAAAAGTCAGTCTTCCTTGTTTCAAAAAATACTGCAAAAGGGAAAACTCTCGCTCTTCACTATAAGCAATTAATAATACTCTAAATATCGTTTAATATGTTGATTATATAGCGTAATTTCAAAACAAGTTATAACATAGAAGTAATTCTGTAAGACTTTAAATCAAATGTAATTAAATTGTTATTCTGCTAAACACAACCGCTAGTTTACTACAGATACTTACAAAACTAAGGAACTTAGAACAAAATTGCTGACTCTGATTATGCTGTTAAAGAGATCTTTAATCTTTAATTTAGATCTTAATTTTATTCCAGCGATATTAAAGAAGTTAAAGTTCCACTTATTTGAAATATTATAATAAAATTAAGAAAAATCATCATTCGCTGTAATATATGAAAAGTAATATGTATTTATGTGAAATTCTTTTTCATACTCAAATTTCTGATTTATTATGCGTAAACATTTTTTAATAAATTGTAAAGATCTATATAATATTGCAGAGTAGAAAAAGACAAGATATAAATTTCTTTTTATATACATAAGTTTCGATATTAAATTTTAAATGTATAATTTAATAATTGCATGTTTCTTACATGCATAAAAGATTTGCCAATTTAATTATTTCACAACTACTATAATTAAAAAAAAACCTGCTTGCGATTTTTAATTTATATTCATTTAATATTCTTTTCAAATGATATCAATTAAAATTTCTTTAAACGTCGTTTAATTTCCAGAGATTACTCAACATAATTACCAAACACATATTAAGATGCAATAAATTTGTAAGTTTTAAATTAAAATGTAATTAAACTATTATTTTCAAAAGTACTTTGAACAGTGTTAAAAGGATAATAAAGTAAACAGCTTTAAATAAAAAGTTTGGCTCTTTAATCATCGTACAAAATGTCTTCGATCTTTGATCTAAGTATTAATGGTTTAAATTTTTGTACGAAGCGAAACCTATCTCTCTTTAACCCTTTATATACTGACTTATGAATTCATGAAAATGTTATCTTCTAAAGTATTTTTGTGAATCATTTAAACTACATTAGAAGATTTACATAATCATTTAATAAATCTTACAAGGATTTTAGAAGGAATAATTAAATGTAAATATATAGGGATTTTGTGCGATATTTATAACCCCACTCAAATCTTTTACTTTAAATCGTTTTCTTAGTATTTTATAGAAATAGGAAATGTACAAATATAATGTTCTTACAATATAAACAGAGAAATATTTCTGAATTGGAAAATCCCCCCCCCCCTCCTAACGCCAAGAAAGCTGAAACGATGAAATGCAAAAGAAATCATCCTTTTAAAATATTTATTTATCTGAAATTCTTTCACATGATCAAATTTCCGATTTATTATGTGTAAAATTTTTTTAAATAATTCTAAAGATCGAAATAATATTCAACAGCAGCTAAAGACAAGATACAAATTTCCTTTTATGTACATATGTTTAGATATGAAATTTTAAAAGTATAATTTTCTAATTGCATGTTTCCTACATGCATAAAAATTTCGCCAATTAAATTATTTCACAACTATTACAACTAAGGGGTCTCGGGACTCTTAAAGCTTTAAAACTTTCGAAATTGTAATTTTTTTAGATATTAAACTCTTATCTTTTCTGAACATTTTGATATAATTGTTTCTTTGAAATTCCCATTAGAACAGAAGTTCTAGCTTTTAGTATTATAACCGCTCAATAGCTAAAAGGAAACTTTGAAGTCATTTTTCTCCAAATGACGTTTTTGGGCATAATGCGCACGATATCTCAAAAACTTTTGAATAATTTTCAGGGAATTTTTAAAACTTATGTTTCATGTTGGTTTATATACACTGAACCTAAAATTTCCTTTTTATTATTAATTTTATTTTTCAAGTGGTTATACTGTTGCAATTTTCTAAATTTTGCATTAACTAAATACAACTTTGTATTAAAAATATAAAAATGCTTTAAATACAAATTTATTTAGATGTAGGGTAATTATTACAATTATTACTGAAGTATAGGTAAACACCTAAATTTTCATTCAAGATGCAAAATGTATTTTGAAATTCTGAGCGTAATCTGTTATGCCAATTTTTTGCTCGTCAAATGTCTGATAGTTTGGAGTTCCCTGTAAATACTAATTCTGTTTCTTGCAACTTTTTAAATGCATGAAATGACAGAACATACTTTAATTTTTCATCCCAATTAAAATTGTGTCTTAAAATCAAATACAATTTTAAGATATTAAATGTTTAAAATGGTCTTTTTTTTATTTTTTCCAATTTCAGGAGTCCTGAGACCCCTAATTAACAAACTTTCTTGGGATTTTTAATTTCTATTCATATAAGATTCTTTTCAAATGATATCAATTAAAATTAAGCGTCGTTTAATCTCTAGCGATTACTCACCTTAATTACCAAACAAATTTTTACATACAATAAATTTAGAAGATTTAAATTAAAATGTAAGTAAACTATTATTTTGAAAAGTACTTTAAATAGTACTATATACAGTGTGTATCTGAAATGATTCAAAAAACCTAGGGGGATGATAGTACTCATCAAGACGAACAAAAAATGCAATGGAACATGGGATCGAAAACCACTTATTGAGTCACAAATACTGGGTGTTTCATCATAACTGAAGCCGGCTTGTCGGTAATTATTTTGCGAAAAATTAAATTATTGCGATAAAAATATAACGAGATGTACATTATTTTGTACGAAATGTCATAACATAAAAAAAGTTCTGGGAAAACAAGGTACTCACACAATCGATGATACCAATCCAGCAGAGGGGAAATAGTTGGCCAGCAGCAAGATATGTGCTGGTAATGATGGAGAAGTGCTGGCTAATGATCTACCACTGCAAAACTACTGCTGGACAGCTTCAGTCAACTTTGCTGTTGGAAATCATCAGATAAATTTCTGGTGGGCTTCCGTTTTATCTCATGCGCTGGCCCACCACTACATGTGAGTGCACGAACTTTTGCAGTATTATTGCTGGGAACCCTTACGCTAGGTAGCGTTGCGAATATCGAAGTATTTGAACAGAAATATGAAATGAATATCTTAACATAATTTAAGCTGTGAAGCTAGTTTTTTTAAAAAACTGTAAATAATATAGCATCACTGCCACCAAGAAAATAAATAAGTAAATGAATAAATGAATAAATTCTTTATTTCAACGCACTTTCTTTTTTTCTTAAATCTTAGTTTACTTAGTTACAAAGGATTTCGGTTTTCATAATTAACACAGGTGAAAATCAATAATAAAAATAACGTGTAAAATATACACGATTTCTATACAGTACAATAATTTCTATACTAGTTTAATGATTGGGAACGTAAATCACAAAAGAAACAAACTTCAAATAGTGTAATGAGAGCTTGAAAACTACGAGCGGTCGTAGAATACGCTGAAAGTACAGGTTCATGTCCGATCACGGAAACCAAACAGCACCGATCGCGGTTAGTACTTGGGAGGGTGACCACATGGAAACCGCTGTAAGTTCAAATATTTCTATTATAGACATTTATATAGCTCTTGGTGAAAGTAGCTTATAGAAAAAAGGGCCATAATTCTATAATACTTTGGTTTTTTATAGAGTTCTATAAGAAATTTTTGTAAGGGAAAGTGCTGGGCCAGCAAACGAATAGCAGTAGTATAGGTGCTAGCCCTGCAGGAAAAGTGCCGGATTGAAGTAATTTGATGGCATACAAATGCTGACCTGCTGTTGGCCATCACTAATGGGCCAGCTGCATTCCGCACGGACATTTTTGTACTGGTTTAAGTAATGGCACCATTGCTCTTTACCGCTGATGGAAGTGCTGGCTGCCATCTTTTGTCCAGCTGATGGTCCACTGTTTCTTTCTTTGCTGGGATATAAACTGATAATCACAGTCCAAAATGGTGAGCGTCCAATGCATATTGCTGGCGCGTATAATGAAAACTTCTACCACTTTTCTTTTGTGATGATATCCCATTTCATACAAAATAAGGTACCTATCGTTACATTTTTATTGCAATATTTTAATTTTTCGCAAAATTATTACCGACAAGACGACTTCAGTTAGGATGAAACACCTTGTAATTTGTGACTCAATAAGAGGTTTGCGACACCATGTTCCTTTGCATTTTTTTTCGTCCTGATGAGTACTATCATCCCCTTAAGTTTGTTGAACTATTTCAGATACACTACTTAAGAAAGTAAACAGCATTAAATAAAACGTATGACTCTTTATGCATCGTACAAAATCTCTTTGATCTTTGTTTTAAGTATTAAAGTTTAAAATTTTTGCATGAAGAGAAAACTATCTCTCTTCAATATTGAGATATAGAAATACTTTAAAAATCGTTTAATATGCCTCTTAGTGACGGTAAATTTAAAACATATAACATATAATAAATTTCTAATATATTAAATCAAATTGCATCAAACTGCAATATTGCAAAGCAAATTAATTAGTGTACTCGATATATTTAAGAAAGTAAACAATTTTAAATAACATTCCTTATTTTTAATAATCGTGTAACAAGCCCTTTGATTGTTATTGTAAAGTTTTAATGTTCTTCAAGAGATATAAAACAAGTCAAAATCGCAGGTCCCTTTAAGATAATACTAAAGTTAAAGAAATTTCTTGACAAATCCGTCTTTATGTACTCGAAGTAATTGAAATGTGCATTAACACTTTATCAACTGTCTGTACTTATAAGTACCACTCACTTTAAACTTTCATCTACTAAAGAATATTACTAATAATCTAACGGTACTTTGCAAGAACACTCATTTAATTCCATTTTTTAGGATACATGGTATCAGTAGTTTAAGGTTCGTTATTTTAACGAGAAAAGAGGCTATCTTTGAAACAGTCGATGTGTTTTGAGTTCTCATTTTGTACAGATTGTCATGCATGTATTTTTATTGCTGCAAACACACTAAATGACATAAGACAAGTGTTGATTTTTTTTAGTTTGTTCATTATGATCTTAGAATACAATTTGATTAGTCAATTTAAGTGAGCGGTGTATGTATTTGATTTAACAGTTGAATCATTTGTCAGTACTTATAAGTACCGCCAGTACACTGGGTGTTCTAGAAAAAATTCTTGTTTACTTTTCATCTGTGTAGTTAATAAACTGTTTTTATCTGCTTTATAATGTAGTTAGTAAATTGTAGCGTAATAATTTTTTTCTGGTATTTCTTTTCTGTTTCATTATAATGTTTTATAGGAAATCGAAAAAATAAGGCAACGTCTCTTCTTTGCTATGCTAGAAATGGTATATATAAATTCATATATACCATATGTGGAGATGCGAGAGAACATGTTGTCCCTGGAATATAGGAGTCGCTTAACTAAAGGACTGCTAACAAAATCGAAAACTGAAAAAAATTGCTTTTTTTTTAATATCATAAAATTAGAATTTTTATTCATTTCTCATATCTAAAATGAAAATATGTCAATTTGATATTTTTTTATTGTTAACTTATGAGTGTCTATGTTCTTGTTATTTAGCATTTTTAAGAATTTAAACTTTATTTGCAATATCTAGTGGGTTTTCTGCAACGAAAAAAATTTTAGGTATAGTGTACTGACGGTACTCTAAAGTACCAGGGGCATTCTCACAATCTTTAGACTTTTAAGTCTCTGGATAATAATTTTTATTTTAGTACATATTATTGTGTTTTTTTTTAAATTTCATATACTGGGGAACATCCCATTGCATGACTGCATAACGAGATAAATAAGTTTTGGACGATGTTAGGGGTCCAAATATCAAGGAAAATCCTATAGCGTCCCGTGTCTCTGATGCTGATTTTTAAGTTTGGAGCTGCCTGTATAAAATTATTTCAATAAAAGTAATTCCATGTAATTTTTTCCGAAACTGAGACTATTGTTTTATATAAATATGTAGCGAAAATTAACCTCCACACATTTTTACGGTTGTTATTTTTTAACTCTGTCCCTTGGTTTTAGTTTCCTTACCGTCCCTCTTCTAAAATTATACCGAAAATCCCTTCAGATGCAGCCACAGAAATTTTTTCAAGTTTTTTCTCACGCAGAGGTATGCTAGAGAAAGAATGTTTAAAATGCTTTGACAAGAAATTTGCTGCAGAATTTAAATGAGCATTTAAATATCAATTTCAATCGTGGCTTTATTGGTAGTCTTTCCGTCCCCAAGTTTTATTCCTGCACTTTTCAAAATAAATTAATATTTTTTAAAATTTAATTCAATGCAAATAACTGTTTATAAAAATCAATGAACATTGTGGCTATCACTTAGTCTTAATACGATTTGCCTAAAAATAGGTGGTAATATTCATTACCGTCCCATCCTTATCGTCCCTTTTTGCCTATACCATCCCCTTTTTTTACCTTACCGTCCCTTCTTTAACACCCCTTTAAAACAAAGTTATACCAAAATTTTGTACTAAAAATACTATATTGTTATTATTTCTTATTTGAATGTCCTGTGGATACTATGTAAACTCATTATAAGTAAAAATTTAGAAGAAAATAAAAAGTTTTAGTGGTAAAATGGTAAGGA
Organism: Maratus speciosus; assembly: GCA_963932465.1. NCBI lineage: Eukaryota > Metazoa > Arthropoda > Arachnida > Araneae > Salticidae > Maratus > Maratus speciosus. Next base: position 103,138,987 of record OZ010795.1, on the reverse strand, counting down.
AAATTAAACTCGAAAGTTTAACTTAAACCTCAGTTAAATAAAATAAAAAAAATTCTTTGCTGACCATTTTTTCTTTATTTTGAATCATTAAGGCATTCGTCTATCAGATTAAAATGGTATTTTAGCAAGTTTAATTTCACCAGATTTTTATTCCTGAAAGACAAAAGATTGTGAGAATGCCCCACCATTTAAATTAATTACCTCTAACAAATTAAATTTCTTACAGGTGAGTATTTTTTTTAATGTATATTCTTTAATTTTCATTGTAGTAGCTGAAAAAAAAAAATTACTTGAAAAAAAATTGCAGTAGATCATAATGCAGTAGACAAAGCTATCCCCCCCCCCCTCCGTCAAGACGAGCATCCATTACAGAATTTTTAATCTTTTTTCGGACGTTTTTCAAAAAAAAATTTCTCCTAATTGAATCGCAGAAATGATCTGATTAAACAAGGCAAAGTTTACAATGAGAAATAACTGGTGGGAATAATGGATAATTCAAAGCATCTGTCTAAGTGACGTTCGTCGCGAAGGCGTAGGGAGACAATCAGTCAAAATTCTAAACAAAATGCATTTAATTAAGTGCTTCAAAGTTAAATTAAATAAACCAATTCGTGGTTTTCTACGCTGATTATATCAGCAGATATAAAAAAAAAACTTTGCGTTTATACTAACGAGTTGGAACCCGTCGAAATTCGACGAACTAAAATGTTAGAAAGGAACTTCAGATCGAATTTATAATAAACCTACAAAAATAATTACAATAAAAAATTCATCTAACATTGGTTGTCTCACTCTTAAAACAAATAATATTTGTAACCTAAAATTACCAAAATATTATTTCCGAAAACTTCAACTGCTTAAATTATTGAAAAATTAAACTCAATTAGAACACGTAATCAAGATGATTAATTATGATGAATTTATCGATTGAGGCTCTTATGTTTGTTTTTATGGGATGAAAAATCGGTAAAAAGGATTTCGCTTTGTCACATCATAAAATTTCCCCCATAAAGTCTAAACTATACATTATTTTTACATTCTCATAATTTACATTACGCATCACTCAAATTCACAATTTGAAAGTATTTTAACGCGCAATACATTCTTAAGGAATGTATTTCCAAACTTAAAGCCACCTTTGTCCGATACAACTTTTCATTTGAACATTCGCACAAACTTTAAGTTCTAATCTCAATACCCGCGAAAAAAAAAATTCAGAAATTTGCCTTTAGTTGTCATTATATTGGCCATTTAGTATTGGTCAAATATTTAGTTTTATCAAAATAAATGATCGTATTGTTTTAAATATGACATAATTATTACTCACTGAATCATTTTGCTTAGCCTCTCAAACTCAGTATCTGCGTAATGTAAAAATATTGAAATGTAACTGATTTATGAAGAAGAATGCATGTTCTTTAATATTTGACATAATTTTCTGTTCAAAAATTATAAAAAAGTTACTTTTATTTGTAATGTGAAAATGGCATCAATAAGGATATAATCAATAAAAATAATAAACCATGACTATTTTCCCTTTACTTTCAATATAAATGAAGTACTTCAGTTGCCACGATTAAAAAATTTGAATTAAAAACTACAAAAAAATTAATATCTCAAAAATAAATAGAGATACAGCTTTCAAACAAATTGCGTTTAAAAGAGCATATTTTTCCTTAAACGACGGTATTAAAATTTAAACTGTGCGATGTTTAGAAGTTTAAAAATTTGCCGTAGATATAATTGTAAAACCGAAATTTTATTTCAAATTTCAAAGTGTTGCCATTCGCAAAATGACGTATGCGTTACGCACAGATATGTCTGTCCTTTATAATATAGATAGTTCAGTACTACCTGTAACTTAAAGTCGATTTTCTTCTGAACGAATTTTGGCATAATTTGACATGTTTAAAAATGATATATATCTACCCTTTCTTGCTAGATATATTATGGAATTTTCTACAGGGTTTTTAAAAGTGTTTGTGATGTTTTTAAAATATTGTCTTTAGGGTTTTAAATTTCATGTAAGTATTTGAATATATATCGCTCGAAGTAAAGAATCACTCCAGACAATTTAGACAATATAGTTCTGAATTTTACATTCAGCATCTTCTTGACAGATGTATAACAAGTAACATGCATTAATTCGAACTCATGTTTCCATTCATCCACAAAGTTGTGAAATATTATTTGTTACATTTCAGCAATATAATTCAATCATTTATAATAAAACATGCAGATGTAGAAACATATTCTCGTTTTTGAGAAGATTTTTTATAATGGAAACAAGTTGAAAATTGCACGTCAAACGTGGCAAATGCGGTGCGTTCGTACTATAACTACTTTTATAAATATCTTTTGCACCGAATATTGTACTGAATGCATATTTTAGTGCACTTCATAAGTGCATATCAATTTCATTCTATTCGAATGGCTGTAACATCAATAAAATGCACTTGAAATAATTTTTTCCCAATTGGCCGTAATGTAATGGACCAATTTTGACTGTTCCTGCAATTAAACTATACATACGACTTTCATAAAATTTGCAACAATTATATATTTAAAATTTCAATCCATTTGGTTGGGTTGTTTTTGCTCTCTTATATGCGGACGGACGGACAGACAAACAGACTGACCGAACGACGACTATACGTGCTACGTATTTATACAATTACGAACGCACCAAAAAAAAACTGTTAAAATTCTCTAGAAAATATTTGATCGAAGGATTATTCACCAATATTTTAAAACAATTTTTAGCATACCGTGAATTTGAAAGATTTTCAATCAAAGGTTATAAAACTCTTATTTTGATAATCACTTTAATTAGTTTACAAAAGGTACTTACAACATCAAACATTAAAGGTACAACATCAAACACGAGTTCAAACTCTTTATGTAAAACGATGTGTACAAAGGTCTTTATTCTTAATTGTAAGTTCTTATGAAATTTGAAATTATTCCACGAAGAAATGCATGTAATAAAAATACTGCAAACATCTTGAAAACACGTATTACTAATAATAATTCTAAAACGGTATTTAACATACAATAAATTTCAAATGCTTTAAAACAAATGTAATCAAACTCTTATTTTGCGAAGCACTTTAATATGATTTCTGAAGTGTCTTTCGAAAGTAAACAACTTTAAGGAGGAATTCTCACTTTTAATATAGTGTACAAAAGACCTTTTGATCTTTATTTTAAGTCTTAATTGTGTTTCAATATATTGCGATAAGCGGAAACGATCTCTCTTTACCACAAGCAATTAAAAATACTCTAAATATCGCTTAACATGTAAAGATTACTAAAATTCGAAATCAACTTTTAACATGCAATTAATATGTAAGATACTAAGTCAAATATGATATGAAATATATACTGCGAAACACATCAATTAGTTTATTGAAAATACTTATGAAAAAAAAGTAAAATTTACTTCTCTTAATTTAGTGTACAACAGTCACCTTAGTCTTAATTTTAGTTAAAAAATTTTACTTAAAATTTAGTTAAATTTAAATTTAGTTAAATTTAGTTAAAATTTAGTTAAAATTAAGTTGAGTTAATTTCAGTTAAAAAATACAAAAACAGTTATAATCGAGGTTTCATTAATAATAATAATAATGTTAAGTTCAAAACATGTTTCGACAATTCCGTTTCTATGGAATATTTGAAGCCAAAATGCACTTTTAAACTTTTAAATGGATTCTCAAAAATTCAAAATAAGCATAATTTTGAGTATTTTCTCTGCTTTCAATACCTCAGAAAAGTCATGCCATATAAACAGTTAAGTGTAAATTTTAAACAAGATCGAAATATCATGCATTAAGTATGGATGTGTAAGTATACAGTTTATAAACATAATATACATGCAGTTTTAGCAATTTTTTTCCTTACTACAAAAAGTATTAGAATTATTTTTGCGTTTTAGCCCAATCGCGCCCGTCGGCCTAATCGTTCGGAGTTTTCCGTGATTTTCTTCTAACCTTGGATTTTCCTTCGTAAATAAGGATTAGGGTCACTTGGAAAGATCGCAACAAGGAGGGACCCAGCCCCCCTTTGGGCCCATATCCCTCGTGTAAATAATTGGTCGTCATAAACAACACCGAATTGTTTTGCACATTCCTGTATGTGATCTATAGAGTTGCATGTATATTCCATAGCATGCTAAAATTTAGTACAGTTAGAAAATTCATTTTTGGCAAGTATCATCAATAGATGAAAATGCACTGGAATACTTTTTATATTAAAGTATAACTATATTATTAAAATAATTTCAGTACACACCGCATATTAACCCTTAACCGGAAACGTACCGTCTGTTAGACGGTTGCGTCTGCATATCTGGCCTTAATATTTTCTCTCTCCGACATTCAAATCTTATTTTTATGCTGTTATATTAAAGAATTGGTCCTGTTAATGCATTACTATTAAAGATTAAATGTTTAAGTTCATTATTTGGTAAATTATTAAGTGTTCTGTTTTCACGTTTTCGGTTAAGGGTTAAGTTAAAATTTAATTTTGGTAAAAAATGCTTAACGCAACTTAAAACACACATTCAGCAATCACCAATCATAAACGGTAATGTATCTTTTCCTTTACGTAGCGACAGTATATGAATTCATTTATATACCACAGACTTCTATTAGTATACTAAATATAGATCTGCGTAAAAAGACATAAATCGATTAAAACTACTTTTAAGGAATTCGCTCCCATAGTCAGTAACACTTACGATTTCCTTTATATTACCTCATGTATAATCAAAAGGATTTATACATACTACGTAGGCTGCAAAAATTTTGTAAAACTTAAAAAAACCAACCAAAGATGAAAACGTATTTCCAGCAATTATCTCTCATAGGCAATACTGTAACCGAATTCTTTAATAAATGGTATACATAACATACTTTTGAGTGAGAAACTTAAAATGCACCTGAGCAATGCATATGAATTTCATTATCTTTGAAAAAATTAAAATACACTTCAAACGATTTTCCCCCGTAACAGAATTCTTTTGTATGACCCTGTAAAGCAATAATGAAAGCGTTGCACCAAAAATTCTACGGAAAGCATGTATTAGAGCACTTCCTAAATGCATATCAATTTCCTGAAGTTTGAGATGGTGCAACATTAAAAGAATGCACCTGAGCCGATTTTTCCCATTAGCCGTAATATAAGGAAACGCTTTTGGCTGTCTCTGTAAACGAACTATGAAAGCATTTTCAATAGCCATATTCATTCAATATTCATTTTCAATTAGTAATCGTGTCATAGTAAACGTTAACAAGATATAAAAATTACTGGGCAATTTGAGTATATTTACCAGTGTTAGAACACGGACAGAAAATCTGATGCCATAAACACTTTACAACTGTGTTTGAAAGTGTTAAAAGCATATGTACTCATTTCTTGATGTGTTACACTGCTTTTATGAAGCATCACTTTTAGTAATATGTTCAACATAAATAATCGAGGTACAAGTAACATAATACTCTTTAATAAAAAGCTACTTGTTGCTTGCTGATGACTGACTTTTTCGCTAATCGTTGCCACAGATTAATTTCAGAAAATGAAACATTTGAAGTTACTGAAAAAATTAATACTCGAAAAGTATTTGTCGGAAAATTGATAGACAAACTGCGTTAAGAAGGTAAAAAAATTGTACTTTTCTTGATATAAATTTCAAATCTAATGACTATGCGTTTTTCAAATATTGAATTTCAAAAATTACCAAATTTCACAATGGAGTAAGTACCATAGCGAAATCTTCACGTGTAAAAAGATAATGATAAACGGCAATGTGTACCGACGTGTATACTGGGTATAGCACAAGTCACAAAGTATAGTTGCCATATTATTCAGTTAAAATATAAAAGGGAATTATGATGTCACGAGTACATGATTTTTATTTAATTCTCAATAAATTCTAGATGCGCCATTCCTTTTTAGTGAGGAATAATACAGGTTAATTCACGTATGACCTTACATTTAAAACGAATATAGGGTTAATGCATGACTTTTACAAGAGAAAGTGATATAATGCAGCGTTCGAAATCCTTGGTGGTCCGCTGGTCCGAGACCACCAAAAATGCAATCGGACCACTAATTTGAAAAATTTAGTGGTCTGCAGGACCAGTAACTTCCCCCCCCCCTTTCTCACAGGTAAACTTAATTTACACGTCCCGTAGAAAACCGCAACCAAACACAAATCACACAATAATTTAAAAAAATTGCATTAAATCTCAGTCATTTGAAATAAATAATTAGATAGATAAAATATCTAATTAATAATTTTATAGTTTTTCATTATGTATAATGTTTATTTAATTTTTAGTAAATTATAATTTTACATTTTACTATGCTGAAAATTTTGGATGGCTGTAAAGGAAGTTGGGTTTATATTCTAAGAGGGGGGGGGGGGAAGGTCACTCAAGGGTTAAAGGGACTTAATAGAATTTTATGTAGCGGGCCAGTGATGATGACTGCGGCCCTGTAAATTCTCATGCTTACTGGTCCTTGGGACCAGTGACTTTTTTTTATCAATTCTACTGCTGTAATGAATGGCTTTTAATGATTTTACATTTCTTTTTCATTTTTTTTTTCAAAAATCAAGATTATATTTATTTAGGCTTAGGAAATTTTTTTTTAAATACTTTTATAAAAGCAAAATTTGTCAAGGCTTTCAATACATTAAAAAAAGAGAGCATATTTGCGCGAGATTCAATAGTCCGTACGGTGTTTCATTTTAAAATTGATTTTTCTAATCAACCATGTTTAAAACTCCGGGCAACGTCAGGTAGGGGAGACCGGGGCTAGTAGGCGCAGTTTTTAGTTATTGGTTTTTATTAATTTTTTGTTTAAGTTTTTTATGAAACTTTAACTGTACTTTTAAAGAACTGGCTATAAATACCCGGAGTTTTGATTTTGTAGCTTTTGTAGTTTATATTTAGCGGAAGCCTAAAGTAAAAAGAAAATTATGCGCCTACCTACCCCGTCGCGGGGCAAGTTGCCTATACCTACGGGGTAAGTTGGCACACGCTTTATAAAAATTTAAATGAAGTTCAAATAAGACAAGCAGTTAAGCGAAATCAATTTCATTATTACCAGTAAGTTTAAACAAAGGCGTTATAGTCGTATATTGTAAATTCTAAATTATTTAGACATAAAAATAATGAATAAAACATTAACATTAAGTAACTTCTATCCTAATCTATATCATCACCAGAGTTACGGTTGTCACAAATAAAAAATCGAGTGTCTCCGTTTGGGCAAGCCTCGTGTGCCCAAAATCTTGCATTGCAACAACTTTTCTCGTTGTTTGCTGTTTTGCAAGCTACCAGTACACGCCAAACACCGAGCCAACATGCCCCGTGTTCAATACGCCTACTAGCCCCATAATAATTTTTTTCACAAAAGGGACACGTAATACTCTAAGCATAAATAATCCAAGTAAATCACATATGGGGTAGGTACAGTTAATCATGCACTAAGAAAAACTGCATAAGTTAAATCGCAGTTATTAAGATAAGTATTAGAAATTAGAAAAAGAATGAAGCAACAAAAAATTACTTATGAGTGCAAAAAAAAAAGAAAAATCGTAATAAATTTCCACTGCACGTAGGAAACGCTGCAAAACTACAACGAGGATTGTAAAAAGCAATAAGAAAGGTACTCTGTGACTGGTTGCACAATCTTTCCACTAACAGGCGATTTATGAGGACTGCGCTACTTACCCCTGTAGCCAACTAGCCCCGGTCTCCTCTATATCAGCTAGTATATAAATGACAAATATAGTCATATACGGATTCGATAGGTACATCATAATACATATTCCTTTAAGTTTGACGGACTCAGATTTTATTTTACACATTTTTCGGACATACTTTTTCAGAATTCTACATGCGCATTTACTGAGCCACTTGCGAAACTTAAAATATAACGTGCATTAATATGAAACTAGAATATAGCCCGTCAGAATGACGTGTTTGCATTTTCAAAAAAATTATATAGCATTGCATTATAAAAAGAATTGTGAAGTAATAAATTTTGTCTTGTCTGATTAATAGGGTCAGGTGGGGTAAAGTAAAAACAGCCCATTTTTCATTGAAATTTAATTGGCAAGAAAATTATTAATGGAATTGGTAAAATACTGATATAAAGTATGCAAATGAACTTCACTCACAAAATTTGAAGAAATATTTCACAAAAACATTCAAATTAGTACTAATAATGTTATTTTAAAACATATTGTCAATTAAATATTTTATCTGATGGTATGTGGTAAAATAAAAGACAATTCCAACAGAAAGCTTATTTATTTTTATTAATTGCCAAAATAATAATTATATAACTTAAATTTTAAAAAAGTTGAACAGAGAAAATCCCGATTTTTTTTAAACATGCATAAAAGAAACCTGTAATAAATTTTGATAATTAAAAATCATCTTTTATCACATAAGTAAATTGCAACTGTTAATTACATTAACAATTTATTTTCCCAAATTCTGTTATTAAATTACAAATTTATTTTCCCTACAAAATACAAAATTTTATTTATTACAATAATGCATTGATATATATACATATATATATATATATATATGTGTGTGTAATACACAGCATTACATATTTCTGATATTCTAATTTCATTTTATAAGAAATATTCATTTTTCCCCCCAATGTCTTCAGAATTCAAAAAACATTTTAAAAAGAAAATTTATTTTTTTTAACTACCGACAGATGGCACAACAGAGCATATAAACGTTTGTTTTAATATTTTAAAAGTTCAAGACGAATGAATCAATTGTTTGTTTACTTTCATATAGGGATAGATAAAGCTACCAATCTAATTTTAACTCAAGTTATCGCAGCTGAATATTAGATAATTGAATGTAATCTCTTATAAATATTAATTTATTTTGAATAATCTGTCTAAAAATGTAACTTTTGCGAATAGTGGAAAAGAAAGCATGTTTTACTCAACGTTTTAAGATTGAAAATCAAATCAACATTCACTCGTGTGTTGTGATGCCACATGTACAACACAAATTCCAAATCCAGAAGCAGTTGAATGACTCTTTGAACGAATCATTAAAACATGCGGTCGACATCCGATTTTGCTCTTAAAATATTTGTAAAACCATAATAAAGCTTTTAAATAATTTGAAATACGTTTGTTTTTAGAAAGGAAACGTTAATCCGGTACAAAATAATTCACGGGAATGAATCACCGAATATAGCTATATTCACTGAACACCATAAAGTGTTCTCATTGGTCAGAAAATAGATAGCCTTGAAAAACAGAGGTAATTTTTCGCGATATTTTTAACCGTGTATACTGAATTCAAACTGTAAATAAATGTAAACAAAAGTGAAAAACGTATTTCAAAATATTAATATGCTTTTGCAAAATATTTTAAGAGCATTTAATGAATAGCTGAAAGAGTCATTCATTTGTTTTTGGATTTGTAATTTGTGCTTATGAATGGCAACGGTAATCGCTTGTATACATCGGAACCCTGTTGTTGGTATCTGGTTATTTTTAAATTAGATCTTAAAGCATTATAATTGTATACTTTTTGAAGGTTTGAGAAAAATTGAAGAAGAATATGTTACACAACAAATAGATAAACAGATTAAATAAGGCAGTCGGCAAATACGGCATCGGGATACCGTATCCGGACCACGTATCGGGAAGCCTAACGTGGCCGCGTTTGGATTATCAGGAAACGGATGAGTTCAACCCCGGAAGCGTTATACATTTTGTGTCATTATACATAGAATAATATTTGTGATTTTAAACAAAGCAAGTTTGAAGTAAAAATAATACTTTTTATTATTTTTATTACACTTGTATGATAAATTAGAGTATAAATATAAGTAAAGGAGTAGTTTATCATTGAATTGCAAAAACAAAATTGAACGTATGTGCAGGTTTCAATTTTTTATTTATTTTTATAATAATAACAACAATAAGAAATATTCTAAGCATCGTTTAATATCGTTTAATAATTACATCACAGATTTCTTAAACATATGTAAATTTTAAAGAATTTAAGTTAAATGAAATAAAATTGCTACTGTTCGAAACAATTTAATTAGCTCAATAAATAGACTTATGGAAGTAAACAACTTTAATTAAATTTTTTTACTCTAATTATGGTGCACAAAAGTGCTTTGATCGTTATTTTTGCTTTCCAATTCTATTCAAGGGATATAAAATGCGTTATAATCCCAGTTTCTTTAGTAATGATCATAATAAAGTTAAAGAAAGTTCTCGGGGTTTCTCTTTCTACAAAATACGTGAAGTACACAAATTGATTTATATGAAGTTAAAATTGGCATTTGGAAAATGTAAAATGAACATAGATTAAAAATTAAATTTTAACTATTTATAATAAACCTACTTTCTAAAAAAAAAAAAAAAAAGAGAGAAATGTTTCTCCTGAAACTCCTAAATTGTAAAATAAAATAAAGCGAAATATTTCTGGATTTCTAAAAAAAAATGTTTGCGAAATTGTAATATTAAATTTTTTCTCACCTCCAATTTTAAAAAACATTCTTTTATCTTCATAAATCCATAAATTTCTGAAATTTAAAGCAGCATTACTAAACAAAACTCTCTTGTTCAACCCATAATTTTCTGAAACGATTTCGAGCTGTTTTTATAGAATATTTATAAGTTTTCTAAACCCGACAAAGTACGAATGTTAATATACAGGGTGTTTCAGCAAAGGGGTTACAAAGTTTCAGAAGAGACAGAATGCATCTAGCTGATTGGAAATCACATAGCAATGCATAGTCGGACACACTTTCATGGAGCGGCAACGGTAAGACAAAACACAAGAAAGGATGGACACGAACAGGGTGAGAAAACATGTTTGTTATTCTTAGTACTGCAAATATGCCGGAACAATGCTGTATAGTGCTGAGGAACTTGCTGTAGACATCGTACAGTGGGTGATTTACCGATTCTAGTTGGCCAAAATTATTTTTGGCGTCAATATAGTCGCATTGCCATGAAATTGAAAAATGTTATTGATATTCACTATTGAATGTTAGGTATTGCAAAATGAAGCGTGTAGTAGTCATAATTTCGTTGCAGGGGCATTCAAAAAATTTCATTACATTACGGCCTATGAAGGAAAATCGTATGCGGTGGTTTTTAATGAAGCTTCATAATTTCAAACACTGAAATTTATATACATATCCATGAAATGCACTACAAGATGATTGCTGTAGAATATGGTATGGATAGCATTTATCGATCATTTACAGGGACACTAAAAGAATTATGTTACATCACGGTCTATGGAGAAAAATTGTTTGTGGTATATTTTGTTCATGTTACACTATTTCAAAAATATTTAAATTGATATGTATCTCCGAGGTGCTCTATAAGATAGTTACTATTGAATATAATGCGCCATTCATCTTTCATAAACAGGGGCACACAAAATAAATCAATGATATTTTTCTCTGGATGAAAATTAATTGATGGAAGTGCGTTTTCAGTTGTGGAACACTTTTTTAAATTATAAAAATTGCGTACTATTTAGTGTGTATAAATTCTATAAATCATATACAGAGCTGCACAAAACATCTGAAGTACAATCCGTTTATTGATAGAAATAAATGACGATGAATTTTCAACTGTGCTATGCGATCATTAACTGTTCTAAATTTTACCATATTGTGAATTAATTTATGATAAATCTATAGTTCATATATAGGGATGTACAAAATCTTCAGCTATTTTTTCGACTTTCGTTAAAATTGTGTTTTCAAACGTGTTATATGTTTTACAAATTATTACTTAGACATCTTTTTTACGTTATTAAATTATGACGTTTTATTATAGTAGTCCGAATGCGATGATAAATGTTTCATAATCTGATTGACGCATGATTTTTGGTTCTTCTTGACAATTTTAATGATACTTTCTTAACGGTATGGAAGCTAAAGTGATAAAACTATTTTTGTATTATTATAACAAATCCTAAAATTTAAGATACGCGGCAAACATTCGACAGCTTTAATGAAAATTGTTGTGTTGTATATTCTATTGTATATTTATATTTATCTCTGCACAGAAGAACCTTATGTAAAGAATGGGAATCATAAGATATCATGAGAAAATGCTGCCATTATGTGTTGCAATGTATCAAATCTGAATTTGGAAAATTTGTCTGGATCAATTTTGTAACCACTCGAAATTTGCAGCCAAGTAATATATTTTAAAACATTTTGTCCTGAGATATCTACATACAACTGGCAAGTTTTGTCCAAATTTGGTCAGAATTTTGAACATCTCGCTCTTGCAAAACTTCATGAACACTTCATTGTAATTTTCCCCTATAAACAAAATATTTTCAACCAAATTCACATTTACGTTAAATTTTAAATCATGTTGCCGTTGCATAATAGTGAAAAATTTTATTTATGTGACTAACTGAAATTCTGCTGTCTTTGATGAAAGGAAAATGGTACTTGAAATTTAAAAAAAAAAAAAAAAAAAAAAAAAAAATTAGACTTAATAAGCTAAAACCAATTCTAAAAATTGGGAGGGCACCTAAGGGCAGACAAATTAAATTGGAACGAAAAGGTAATAATCTAAACTATTTAATCATTAAAAATTAAGCATAATCGTGTTTTATCGTATAACTTTTTCTATATTAAAACTGAAAAATTGTAAAAAACAAATATAGAGATTTGCGCGACATTAAATATGAAATAACAGCTGATATATGCAACTTTATGCATAGAAATCTGATAAAATGAAGTTCATATTTTTTTTGGAAGCGTCCATAATCGAGCAGTATATTTTATTCAGCTTCAAGTAACAGATTGAAGTCAATGATACTCAAATTGATTGATTCATTCCTAATTGAGAAGCACCAAATTTGAGCTAGTCAATGGACCATATAATTATATTTATATCAAAACCAATAGCAGGGTGCAACGCCCGAACTATTGAGCTGTAATAGGCAAAAAATAATTCACGCTAGGATAAACTATTAAAAATCCACTTTTGGCGAGCTAGATTCGGTAAATGACCCACCGTGCATTGCGGCAGCTGCTGGGGATGCCCGGGACACCGGTGTTTTCAAGAACACTACGAGGTAGGATTCAAAAGTTCCCGGACTGACTCATTGCTGAAACACATCCGCCTTCGAAATAAGATCCATGCGCAACAACACACTTTTACCATCGGCTGTAAAGGTCATCGAAGCACTTCTGGAATCCACTTTTAGCCATGTCCTTTAATTCAACGTGCGATGCACTTTTAACTTCATCTGAAGATTGAAATTGACCACCCTGCAAGCGACGTGCAGTTCAGGAAACAGGCTAAAGTCGCAGGTGGAGAGATCAGGGGAGTAAGGAGGATGTGGCTAAACAGTTGTTTTCATTTTCGTAAGGAAAGTCACCGACGACTAGGGATCGGTGTGCAGGAACGTTGTCATGCAAAAGCAACCATCACTGCTCAGCCCACAATTTTGGCCTCTTCTTCCGGACCGACTCACGTAAACGACGCAGGATATCTACATAGAGTTATTTGTTGACAGTGCGTCTTCAGGGATAAATTCCAGATGCACAGTGCCCTGGATATCGAAGAATACCTTTAACATGACCTTCCCTTTAGAGTGATCTTGGCGGAAATTCTTCTTCCGTGGTGATTTCCAAGTTGCTGATGCTTTCTTGGATTGCGGATCGTATAAAAAACACCATCTCCAGTCTCCAGTAACAATTCTGCCAAGTAGGGAAGGATCTTTGTCAACAGCCGAGATTAAGCCTCCCACCATTTCAATTCGAATTGCCTTTTGGTCTTCACTTAACATGCATGGCCGTCGATTTCAAACTTCAGATGAAGTAAAAAGTGCATCGCAGGCTGGATTAAAGGACATTTCTAAAAATGGATTCCGGAAAAGCTCCGATGACCTTTACAGGCGATGGCAAATGTGTATTGTTGCGCAAGGGCCTTATTTCGAAGGCAGATGTGTTTCAGGAATGCAATTGTTAATATTTTTACAGTTATAGAATCAGTCCGGGAACTTTTGAATCCTACTACGTAGATATTTCATGACATAGATATGTGAGGCCTGCATGACGGCCCGGGGTCGTAGTTTCGCACACCATCTTTGATGACGATCGTTATCTCTGTTTTTTATTCTTATTTTTTATATTTTTGCCGTACTAAAAATAATAAACATGGTTTCTCACCTGTTTGTGTCCTTTTTTTCTTGTCCTTTATGTCTTCTTTACCGCCCCAGGAAAGCGTTTCCCAGCATGCCTTGCTACTCTGCACATATTTTTATATCCTATCAATTCTTAAATTAATATTTTCGTGTTTAACAAACATATTAATAAGACAAACACGTTAGAATAACAGCCTAAAATGAAAAATAGTTTCTTACACCCCATGTTTAAATTCAATTAAGTTTTTTAAAATGTGTTATCTGAAATAGAAAGCTCCCTTAAATTGATATTTCATGTTGATAATCGGTTAAAAAATCTGAATTCACAGTAAAAACTACTCAAAAAAATTTAAGAAAATTCTTGGCAGCAAAAGAAATAGTCTTTCAGAAATTCTTCTTTAAATTTTGAAATCTATTGTTTACTGAAGATAAAGGAACGCCTTTTTCCGCTTTCCGTTCATGTAAAACTTTTTGCTAGATCAAATAAAAAATTCTTTCTTTTCTGCATTTATATAAATGTCTCAGTCATAAAATGCACACGCGCTCATTTTACCTATTTATGCTAACCAGGAACGAAAATATACAATAATATCTTCTGAGTAAACCACGATTCCACAACCCACATCCAGGTATTTATGAGCAAGGTATATTATAGTGTAAAACAAGTCGGAAATTGTATGTCAAATGTAGCAAATGAGTTCGTACTAAAACTAGTTTTATAAATATTTAAATCGTGGTGCAATAGCTGTTGCAGTGTTATGCAAAAATGCATGAATACAAAACTTCTATATTAGCTCACAGGCTATCAAAGGCAGAGAGCTTATGTGCCCGCCGGTACACTGATGTGTACACTATATGGCCAAAAGTGACCGGTCATTTGCGATTTTAGACGTTTTTTTAAATATCTAGAAAAATACATGAGAAAATAACCTGAAACTACAGGTGTGTAAACAATATAGTATAGGTCATATATTTCAGCGAAGATTTTTTCCCGAAACCCATAGGGGACAGTCAACAAATTGAAAAAGAACGAATATCTTTTGGATAACCCTGTAAATACTTATGTAGCAAAAGCGTTCAAACTCGAGATTATTAATAAGTGGCTTATTGTAATATATTGTGTTCATTTTTATGAAGATAACATGTATACTCGTAGAGAAATTAAGGTTGTTATAAAAACAGTCCCAAATTTCGCCAAGTTTTTTGCTTATAATTTGCAGAGTTCTTAATATAGAAAAAAAGTTCTTTTCAAAAAATATGACAAACAATATTGTACATAATACTCTACAATCAGAATTAAATACTAGTAAAAATTGGATGAAAATTGAGCAGGTTTACTAAAAAATGTTTCACTGCGTATGCGCGAATGCAATCAAAATATAATATACATACTGTATTAGATAATAGACATATATTAGACATATAGAGCAAGGTTTGTAAAAGTCTCAAAATCAAAGCTTGAAAATTCTGAAAATTATCGTCGATAGAATAAGCTCAAAATCCGTTGTTCCCAAAAAGAAGCAAAAAGATGAGGGGTTGTATCAAATGTCTGTTGATTAGTGCCAAGATAACGTACATAATATTGCACGTACATATATTTGGATACAACCACTCATCTTTTTGCTTCCTTTTGGGAACAATGGATATCGTTCTTATTATATCGAAGATAATTTTCAGAATTGTAAAGCTATGATTTTGAGACTTTCACAAAAGTTGCTCTATATACATAGCTAATACATTATATATTATATTTTGATTGCATTTGCGCATGCGTAGTAAAACATTTGTTAGTAAATCTCCTCACTTTTCATCCAATTTTTATTATTTTTTTAATTCTGCTTGCAGAGTATTGTGTACAATACTGTTTGTTATATTTTCTGAAAAGAACTTTTATTTATGTTAAGAACTCTGCAAATAATAAGCACAAAACTTAGCGAAGTTTAGGACTTTTTTAATAAAAACCTTAATTTCTCGACGAGTATACATACTATCCTCATAAAAATGAACACAGTATGTTACAATAAGCCACTTATTAATAATCTCGAGTTTAAACGCTTTTGCTACATTAGTTTTTACAGGTTTATCCAAAAGATATTCGTTCTTTTTAAATTTGTTGACGGTCCCCTGTGGGGTTTCGGAAAAAAATCTTCGCTGAAATATATGACCTATACCAAACTGCTTACATGCCTGCTGTTTCAGGTTAATTCCTCATGTATTTTTCTAGATATTTAACAAAACGTCTAAAATCGCAAGTGACCGGTCACCTTGGGCCATACAGTATATGTATGTACGTACGTAACGAGATAACTCTTGATAGAAATATCCGATTTGCTTCACATTTTTTTCTAGGTTCATTCTGACATGTCGCTTCCCTGATTAATTTTGAGGGTTCATTGATTAAGTATAAAGTGAGGGACGGGGGTCAAATACCCCCTTAAGTTAGATAAATGGGTTTTACACACAGAAATATCAGATTTTCTTCAAATTTTAGTATACCGGTCAGAATGACCTTATCAGATTAGATATGAAGGTTGATTGTTTAAGTCTATAAGAGGGAGTGTGGGGCTAATAACCCCTTAATTTAGATAAATGGATTTTTCTATCCGATTTCCTTGAAATTTGGGATACCGGTTTATTTCGATAAGGCGCTTCCCTGATGACATTTGGAGGCTCATCGGTTAAGCATAAAAAGGGGAAACGGGGGGGAGGGGGCTACCCCCCTTTATTTATTTTTCGTGGGGCAATATTCTTTGAAATAAGAGGATAATATACAATTAGTTTGAATAGCCTGTCAGCTTAATTCCATCAGTTTAACTACGCGCTTTTCTTTTTTTATTAAGTTTTTATTTGATTTTCATAAACTTTCTAATGACTCGAGAAAATTCTGCATCGATTATACATATTAAATTTTGAACCATTCTGTTGAGTAGTTTTTGTGATGTTACAAACGGACACACGGACCAGATGACGACTATAGCTGTAACATATTTATATAATTACGAACGCTCCTTAAAAGACAAATGTTTCTTAATCTGGAAAATATAATCTAACCAAGTAAGAAAATATAAAATAATCTCTTCGAGAAAACCACGATTAGACCACCCACACCCAGGTATTTATGAACAAGGTATATTACAGTGAAAAAAAAATTAAATTTAAAAAATCAAAAAACCCGACTACGTAAAAACCGAACTAATTAATTATTTCTCATCAGTGTGAAACTTTTTTTTTTCAATTCCTACTATTAGCTCACACTCTCGCTATTTATATCTTGTTCAAATTTTCAATCTTTAATAAAATACATATTATTCATCCAATCAAGCTCAATTTTTTTTTTTAACTTGTAGTGGATGACACTTGATGTTAATCCAGTCTTTTATTTCAAATATTAGTTCATTAATTAAATTAAATTAATTATTTTTGAATAATCGAGAGAGCCCTCATCTTGATCAAGGTATTTTAAGATTGAGAGAACCCTCTTCTTGATCAAGACATTTTAAGCGCCACGCAACTGGAAAGAAGAATGGGGGGGGGGGGGGATTCTCTTATTGACCTAAGTAGGAATTGACTTAAAAAATATATTTTTTAAATTACTTATTTATATTAATTACCTATTTTTTTTATTTACTTGTATTGATGACTTTTAAGTTGTGTTTAATTGCCAGTTCCTACTTATAAACGCTGTTTTGATGAGGTCTATAGATGACTAGGATAGTTAGAGTTGCAGTAAACTTAGAGATCCTACATACACAACTTCCAGGTTGTATAATATTTTAACGGATCTTCTGACTGTAAAATAGTAAATGAAACATCGTCTTCATTTTGAAAGACCTATCCAATGATATGCCACTCAATAGGGGCGTAAAATTTTTTTTTTCGTCTCTACCGCCATTTGTGTTTTATGGCCGACATCTTGTATTTATAAAAGCAAATTTTTGCCTATAACCATCGGGCCGTTAAGACGAACTGATAGAGACCTCATTCATTAAAATCCATTCAGCCTTTGGGATGTTTTGAGGGTATAAAAAAATCCACATACACAGATACGCGTGAAACACATAACCCTTCTTTTCAGTCGGATAAAAAGAGACAAATGCTTCTCAATCTAGAAAATATAATGTAACTAGGTACGAAAATATACAATAATTTCTTCCGAATAAATGAACATTCCACGACCCACACCCAGGTAATATGTGATTCCGTAAAAATATCAGTCAATTGCTCGTTGGCTGGAATTTTAGCAAATTAACTAATGAAATCACTCAGAAAATATAGAGCTGCACCAGAGTTGGGCAGCATAAAAAATACATGTATTTGAAATACATTTTCAAAATGCATTTGTATTTTGTATTTTAAACCGATAAAAGAAAAGCATTTTGGTAATGTATTTTGGAATGCTTTTTCAAAGTATTTTGTATTTTCAAAATACTCAAAATACAGGGTAAGTCAAAATGAATATAGCTATTACAAACGGCTATAACTATTTAATGGAAAAGAATTCATCGATAAGATTAACACAGAGTATTGATGGAACTTCAAAATTTTGTGTACATCCGTCATAGATGTTCTATGTGACTTCCCTTCGTTACACGGAGAACATCTAGGCGGTAGTCAATTTCACGCCATACGTTCTGAAGCATTTGTTCAGTCACCGACGAAAGCGCATTACAAATGCGCACTTTGAGTTCTTCAATTGTTTTGGGCATGGGAGGCCCCTGTCTTTCACATAACCCCATAGAAAAAAATCGGCCATTTTTACAGTCATAATTGCCCATTTTTACTAATGAGACGGCCGCAATGAACAGGTTTCTTGTTGTTTCAAAGTTTCAAATTGCGCAAGCGTAGGCTTCTGCGTCACTGCACCTGCGCCTTACGTAAAGAAATTTTGACGTCTACATTGTGTGTTAATCTTATTGATAAATTCTTTTCCATTAAATAGTTATAGCCATTTGTAATCGCTATATTCATTTTGATTTCCCCTGTACATTCCTCCAGATTTCAAGCTGTGATTTTGAAACCGCAGATCCTAGATTGACAACTAGGAAACACATGCCTGTCTGTTTTGAATAGTCTTAGAATTCGTTTCTGGAAGTTTATATCTACACATTGTTTAACATTTGGTATGATGTATGATATGCATATTAATGAGTCGGATGATTACTTTTGCAGAAGCATTTTTGCTGAGTAGTTGGGGCATTCTCACAATCTTTTGACTTTCATGTCCCTGAATAATAATATTTATTTTAATACACATCTTTGTTTTTTTATTTTTTATTTCATATACTGGGGAACATCCCATTGCATGATTGCACAACAATATTAACGAGATAAATAAGTTTTGGACGATGTTGGGGGTTCAAACACCTGGAAAACTCCTATACCGTCCCGTGTCCCTGATGCTGATTTTTAAGTTTGGAGCTGTCTGGATAAAATTTTTTCAACAAAAATAATTCGATGTAATTTTTTTCTGAAACTGAAACTATTGTTTTATATAAATATGTAGCTAAAAATTAACCTGCACACATTTTTAGGTTTGTTATTATTTTTTAAACTCTGTCCCTGGGTTTTAGACTCCTTACCATCCCTCTTCTAAAATTATACAGAAAATCATTTCAGATGCAGCTACAGAATTTTTTTCAAGTTTTTTTCTCATGCAGAAGTATTGTAGAGAAATAATATCTAAAATTCTTTGGCAGGAAATTTACTGTAGAATTTAAATCAGCATTTAAATATCAATTTCAAGCATCGGGTCTTTATTGGTAGTCTCACCGTCCCCAAGGTTTATTCCTGCACTTTTCGAAGTAAATAAATAAACAAAAAAATAATTTAATCCAATGTTAACAACTGTTTCTAAAAATCAATGAACATTCTGTCTATCACTTCGTCTTAACATAATTTTCCTAAAAATAGGTGGTAATTTGCCTTACCGTTCCATCCTTACCGTCCTTTTTTTTACCATTTCGTCCTTTTTTCCCAATACAAACCCCTTTTTTTACCATACCGTCTCTTCTTTAACACCCTTTTAAGACAATGTTATACAAAAATTCTCTATGAAAAGTACTACATTGTTATTATTTCTTATTTGACTGTCTTGTGGTTACTACGCAAATTCATTATAAGTAAAAATTTAGAAGAAAATAAAAAGTTATAGGGTTAAAATGGTAAGGAAAATTAAACTCGCAAGTTTAACTTAAACCTCAGTTAAATAAATTTTTCGCTGCTGACCCTTTTTTCTTTATTTTGAATCATTAATCATTCGTCTATCAGATTAAAATGTTATTTTAGCAAGTTTAATTTTGTTGGATTTTTTTCCCCTTAAAGTCAAAAGTTTGTGAGAATGCCCCAGTTACAAAAGTAGTTTTTGTAATTCATAGCATTCTGTGAGAATTGGAAAAAAACTGTAGTGTGATTGACTGGAAGGTTTCATATTTTTGCTGCCTATTTAAAATACACTGCTCAAAACAATTAAAGGATATTTGAAGTTTTATATAAAATAAAGATATAAACGAATTTTTTTTTGCCGAAAATGGAAGAAGAGAATCACAAATGCAAATTTTTCTGGTTTTCAAACTGTGGAGTATGCAAATTTTGAGTTCGACGTCAAAAACGTCGCTTCAGCGGCAGCGAATGAAATTTGACTTTCAACTGGATAAAAGAGAATGAAGACAAGGATGATCGGCATTCAGTGATTGCTTTGTTTCGATGAGTACGATGTATCAGCGAAGTCATTTGACAGATTCAGAAGCTTTGAGAATTGTTGGTAGGTTAGAAGGGGGCCAAACTCAAGCCGAAGTAGCGCAAGCCATTGGAGTGTCACAAAGTGTCATTTCCAGGATCTGGAACCGTTTTTTGGAGAGTGGATGTGCAGGCCGAAGACCAGGGCAAGGTCGTAGATGGACAACAACGCCCAATGAAGATCGATATTTAGCGTTAACAGCTCGGAGACACTGAACCATGAACGCTACTCTTCTCCAACAACACCTTCGCTCGGCTACAGGCACCACGATTTCAACTCAGACTGTCCGAAACCGGCTCCATGCTGTAGGTCTGTATGCTCGCCGAACCGATGGTATGTGTTAGATTAACATCAAGGCATCGTCGCGACCGCAGGGAGTGGGCAACCGAGCATGTCAACTGGAGGTGAAATGAATGGAGCAATATTCTGTTTTCTGACGAGTCCCGTTTTTCTGTGCATCCGGATAATAGGCGTATTTTCATCTGGAGGGACCGTGGCAGTAGGAATAATCCTGCGTTCGTGCACGAAAGTGTCAGATTTGGCGGTGGAGGAGTGTTGGTGTATGGTGGCATCTCCATTGACGGGCGCACTGACCTCTACATCATTCGAGATGGAGCTCTGACTGGTCGCCGATATAGGGATGAGATCCTCAGACCTATTGTAGTCCCTTACGCTGCAGCAATCGGAGATAACTTCATTTTAATGGACGATAACTGCAGGCCACATCGTGCAAACCTGGTGGAGGATTTCCTTTTCGAAGAAGGAATCGTTCGAATGGAACGGCCAGCGTGTTCTACAGACATGAATCCAATCGAGCACGTTTGGGACGCTCTAGGAAGACGAGTTTCTGGCCACCAACAACCCCCACAAACTCTCCAAGAACTGGAAAGAGCTCTTCTGGAAGAGTGGGGCAGAATACCCCAACTCGTCATTAATAGCCTCATTGAGTCCATGCCTCAAAGGTGTTCAACGTTGCTGGCCGCCCGTGGAAACCATACCCCCTACTGAAAATGATTTTCTTTGAAGAAAACACCTTTTCTTATTCTTTTTTTCTCATATGCACAAATTGTGTTATTTCTTTTAGTACACAAATGCGCAATAAAATGCATTTTTTTCTGCCAAACATGTGTAACTTATTCTCATATAACCTACTATGTCTGTCGACCATGTATCAATCAGCTAAACAGTTTACCAGATACAAAATCCACCTAAAACTGCAATATCCTTTAATTGTTTTGAGCAGTGTATATTACAAGTGTAATGCTGTTAGTTACCGCGGAGGATTACGAAAATACTGCTAAAGCTCCCAATGAAATTTTACCAAGAGGATTAATTATGATAATACGCACTATTAGACGTGAAATATTTTAAAATATTGTCTATTGATAATAAAAAAAATAAGGGAGAATACCACCTGCATAAAACAATATGTTCTGTTATAAGTTAAAATTTGAATCATAAAACAAACTTCAAACCCTATTTTAAGATAAGATTTTAGTCTGATACCATCATGTATTGATTTTAACATGATTTTTACAACTTTTCTTACTATGCATTCAATCGAGACTCTAACATGATTTACCTTTAATATTCATTTAATTGGAACTGAATTTTAATATAAAAGTAGTTCAGTTTATTTATATAGTATGCAACTGTTCATTAATTGCATTTATCATTTAGTATATTATATATCGTATATTTAAATAAGTCTTTATTATGACTAAGCCTATATGTAGTGTCTTTGGATTCCAAAACATTGTTACACTTAAATTTTTATTTTACGCATGGGAAGCTAACCCTGGCTTCCTGGCTTACAGAACATACTGCTTGCTGTAAAGAGCATAGAAAAAATAATTTTTAATTAAAAACTAATAGGTTATTTTATGTTTAACTTTTTTCTTTGATTTTTCGCTAACACCAAAAAGCAAGTTTATGTGTCAAATATAAATTATGCATTTAAACAAAATTTAGAAATTTATTAAAAGCTGTACTTTCGTATTATCTGCATGCCAAGGATTAGTAGCCAAAGAAATCGACAAAGATTTCAATATTTATAGCAGCCTTTTTCATTCAGATTATTTCAGTGGTAGTTCGATTATATATCGGTTAAATTTGTGTTTTATTTATTTATTTATTTATTTATTATGAAGTTTTAATATCGTTATCAAATATTAGCCGGGAACAAATGCTGAACATATTTATAACTTTTAAGCGCAAACTGGTTAATCTCACACAATTGGGCTGAATGCGATAGAAATAGATTTTTCTTTTAAATCATGCTCGAATTTTTTTTTTAAACCATAAAAAATCCGCAAATTAAGATAGTTTTCAAACAAATTGCATTTGAAAGTACATTTTTTCTCTATTCGACAGAGTAAAACTTCAAATTGTGTTATGTTTATATTTGCTAAAAGGAGAAATTTATTACTCAGATAGTTGCCATCGTCAATATAACACCAGCATTACCCAGAGACATGTTTTTGTTTTACAATATAGACCAAAGATCTCTCTCAGATTGAAGTTGCCCGATATACTGCGCAGTATATTAAACGCAGGGAAAAATCCTTTTTTATTAAAAACTAATAGATTTTTTATTCTTGTATATTTTTTCAGTTTCTCAATTAACAACACCAAAAAGCATGTTTGATACTTTCCTATTAGCTACACGCCAGCGGGTAATCACCAAATATTTGATCAATTATAGCAAACTTTGCTACTTTGATTATTTCAGTATTTAAATGCGTTCTATTACACGTCTGTTAAATTCGTGTTTTATTTATTTGTTCGTGACATTTTAATATCGTTTGCCCATTTAGTTATGGAATATTGCGCATAAACAAACAAATTCTGAATTGCATAATTGTTTTAAGTGCAAGGGTTAATTTTCCATAATTGGGTCGCACGAACATTTGTGAAATGGATTAAGAAAAATTCAAGTTTAAAAATTAATTTGAAAATCCATAAAGACTTGATAAATTGGGACACATTTTTTAAAGAAACCGCATTTTAAAGTAATTTTCTTTTTTCTATTCGACAGTGTAAAAATTGCAATTATGCGATATTTAGAATTTAAAAAAAAAAAAAAATGTATGTTTAGGTCGTTTTCCCTATTGTTATGACATTAGTGTTATACACGGACATCTTTTTTGCTTTATGATTTAGATTGCTTGTGAAATAATAAACACATGGTGAATATATAAATTACTTGATAAATTTTACTGTCTAAAACCGTGTTCCGATTTTTTTTAGAGTTTCAATAGAAAACGAAAATGAAAAGTAATTTTAGTGTATTAATATAGTATACATACGTATATACAAACGCATTATTAATTTAATTAATCACAAACACATACAATCTTACAAAGACACATAATTATGTATATGTGGGTATGTGTATGCGTTTGTTAAAAATAAAATTGAAAATATTAAACACGTATTTTGTGTAGCTTTACAACAAAAAATCAAAGGCGTTTGTTCATTATTAACTGATGTTGTTATTTACGTATTAAAAGTTTGAAAATCGAGATTAATGCTCAATTTACAGAGAATTTCAAATAGTTTAATATTTGACTATTAAATTAATTGAAAAAAAATGTCAAGAAAATATTTTTTTACGATAATAATGTAATACAGTTTTATAATATAAAATATGAAAATAAACAAAATGTTATGAAAGTTCAAGTAATTTTAGTTAAGTCAGATTATTCACAACCAGTGATGAATTCAAGGGGTGGACCATTGGGAAAACCCTCTTCTGTGAGCATGAAAATGCACCCCCCACCCCCCCCCTTATTTAAACTGGAAAATTACCTCCCTCAAAAAAGCACTCTGCATCTTTTTTTTATTTCTTTTGTATTTTAAATCTATTTTGAAAATACATGTATTTTTTATTTGGAATTTTTAAATTTTGAGAAGTATTTTGTAATTTGTATTTTAGGTTCAAAACCAATGCATTTTGTATCGCAAATAGGTTTTAGTTGTATTTTGGCCAACTCTGAACTGCACTAAAAGTAACCTAAATAAAAGAAAGTCAAATGATGTATAAAAATTGAAAACAAAATTAAATTTATTAACATAAAAGTTTTTTTACAGGATTTACGAAAATTAAAAAAGAACGAAAAACCTAAATTTATTCATGTACCACGTAGCTTGACTCTTTGGTCGTTGGATTTAAATATTTTCTAACATAGAAAAATCCCCAGTTGGGACTCTTTGTAGAAAACTACATTTTAAAAATATATATATAAATACTTAACATAACAGCAACATTTTTCGCGTTATACTATTTACCATTTACTCCTTAATTTTAGCTTTGGCTAGATTGGAGATCAAAAAGTTTTACGGTTGCAGCTACATCAGCACTAAAAGTTGGTTAAAACGAGAATAATATTTTTAACATTGTAGATTGTATAAAGCTTAATATTCGTTACATTTTTTGCATTTTGTGACCAGTGTTGTAGTTTTAAAGGTACTCTTCCGATTACGAAAATGCTTCAAATTTTAAATGCCATCATACAAATGCTCTTTACGACAAATTACTTATTTAAGAAAATTTACTCAATATCCGTTTTATTAATCCACGTTTCTGTAATTTTGTGAATTACACTTTTTTGTGTAATTAGTTCACGTTTTGCACCAGCACCAACAGAATGCAGTGGTATTAGTATTTATGTTCAACTACTATTTTCTATTATTAGTACTTATTTTTAAGTTATATAAAATGACTAACAATGTATTTTTCAGCTACATTTTATAATACATGTACCATTATATATTTTTTCGGTACGTGAAAATTCCATAAGTAAAAAAGAAAAAGAGCAGAAGAAAAAGGTCATAATTTATATTTATATTTTAATTAATTTTCACATTAGATAGAATAATTCATTTCTAAAAACCACTAGAAAAGCAGAATAATAACTCATATAAGGGTTGGAATATAAATAATTGAATGTAATAAATAATAATATTTAATAATATTTAATATTTAATAATAATAAATAATAATTGTAATAAAGGCAATTACAACTAACTTTGGTTCATGTTAATCTCAATCCATATTTTTTGCCATTTCCTTTTGTATTTAATTTAGTCTAGTGAAACGGTAAATAATCTCCCAGACATTTTATCTCTTAGGATAAAATTAGAAAAAATGATTTGTACTACTTACGCTGAAAATCAAAATCCGTAAAAATACGAAACAGCTACCGGCCGCTTGAAGTGCAGTCTTGCAAGAGTAAATTCTGTATTTTTATGAAATTTGTTAGTTTCCTATAAATGCGAAAATTTTACGACAAACCTGATTGCCGATACAATTTCAGTATTTATTATACAATTTATTAAGAATGTGAATAATTTTGAAATTATTTTTGTTAAGGTGTTGTCTACTTCAAATCTCTAAATTTCGTGTGATTTGTACTACTTTTTTTATGTTACAAAGAAAAGCTGTATCACTTTTTGTTTTTGTTTTATATTTGTAGTGGTCTAGCGACTCGCTTATCAAGGGTCTCTAGTATGTTGAGTATGATCGTGACATCAAACATTTAAACAGTCTGGCGCAACAGATACTTCTCTATTCTATTTTAATCTAACTTTCTAAGATATGTGTGATCCCTTTGAGTCTATTGTTACATATTTCCGCTGTTATTGTATGCAAAATAGACTCGTCGCTAAATCTGTAGAGTATACAGGGTGATACAAAACTTATGGTTCAAATTTTGAGGGGAGGAAGGGAATACGTCATGAAAACTGATTTTACATAGGAAATTACATCCGCAAATGTAAACATGCGTATGTAGAGGACGCTGTGTGTACCCAACCTTTCATTGCGTTCCAATCATTGCTTTGACTTTCCAAGGCTAGTATTATTTCTTCTTCTATCTCTACTTCTCATTTCGACTTTCACAAAGCTTTTTACATCTTTTAAAATCGCCAAAAATCTCGTTGATAACCTTTATTTAACGCCTGCATTGTCTGAAACCTGGAAACTCTCGTTCTTTTCGGTTCTTTTCACCTAAATTTAGGTGACATTTGCGGACATACTTTCCTATGCGAAATAGGTTTCCTGATAGACCAGGAACCTTTAGCACAGACAGCCACCTCATCGAGTTGGAGCTTGAAATTCCAGATTTAGCTAAAACTCGATTCCCATATTAAATCGCAATCGGTCTGCCAAGTCATATCTTGTGGAAAGCATCTTAAAACCCGATTTTAGTGGTCGACTCGTAGGTTTGCCATTGCGTTTTCCTGCACCCAAAGGTATGAAAGCATGGCGGACTGGGAGCAGGAAAACACAATGTTAAACCTACGAGACATCCAGTAAAATCGGATTTTTAGGTGTTTTTCACCACGATATGACTTGACAGACCGATTGCGCATTAATATGGGAATCGAGTTTTAGCTAATTCTGAAATTTCAGCCTCCAACTCGACAAGGTGGTTGTCTCACGGTTCGTACGCCTCCTTGGATTTTGCAGACCAGAAAATGTTTCGGCAACAGTATTATCTTATAGAAATTTTTTTCTTAAAAGAAGGCGAAATTCTGCGCGTTTAACCTACATTTATTTTTCCATAAAAATATATTGGTAGTTTTCCTGGAGAAATAATGGTATCTGTACGAACCATGTGTCTGTGCTGCCGGCTCTCGCTCTATTATTTATTCCTTACCTCCCCACGAAATTTGAACGATAAATTTTGAATCACCCTGTATAAGGCAAACCGGAAGTGTGTGTCTTCGGATTTCAGCCGCGTCCTGCTCCTGGAGTGCGTCAGAAGATTTATAGTGAGTGTGTCCGCCACTTGTAATGAAGTTGAAGCCTTGTTAGCATTGTTGGCCTTTGGTGCGCAGTTATTTGCAGTGTCGTGAAATATACCCCTTTCTGACGCGATCCACAGCGTCTTATTTAATCATATAATTTTGTGATTAAATAGGACGAAGATAAATTTTCTGAAACAAAAGTAAGAAATTCCACATGCTATATGTATGCAAAATACAGCCCTGATTCTGAAAACTCCTGTTCTCTCATGCACGTTCACCAACGTTTATGATAGTCAGATATATTCTAAAGACGTATATGGGGCATTCTCACAATCTTTTGACTTTCATGTCCAAGAATAATAATTTTTATTTTAATACACATTTTTGTGGTTTTTTTTATTTCATATACTGGGGAATCCCATTGCATGATTGCACAACAATATTAACGATATATATAAGTTTTGGACGATTTTGGGGGCCCAAACACCTGGAAAACTCCTATACCGTCCCATGTCCCTGAAGCTTATATTTAAGTTTGGAGCTGTCTAGATAAAATTGTTTCAATAAAAATAATCCGATGTAATTTTTTTCTGAAACTGGAACTATTGTTTTATATAAATATGTAGCTAAAAATTAACCTGAACACATTTTTAGGGTTGTTATTATTTTTTAAACTCTGTCCCTGGGTTTTAGATTCCTTACCATCCCTCCTCTAAAATTATACAGAAAATCATTTCAGATGCAGCCACAGAATTTTTTTCAAGATTTTCTCATGCAGAAGTATGCTAAAGAAATATTGTCTAACATTTTTTGGCTCGAAATTTACTGTAGAATTTAAATCAGCATTTAAATATCAATTTCAAGCATCATGGCTTTATTGATAGTATCACCGTTCCCATTGTTTATTCCTTCACTTTTCGAGGTAAATTAAAATATATATATATATTTAATCCAATGTTAACAACTGTTTCAAAAAATCAATGAACATTGTGGCTATCACTTAGTCTTAACATGATTTTTCTAAAAATAGGTGGTAATTTTCCTTACCCTTCCATCCTTACCACCCCTTTTTTTTACCATTTCGTCCCTTTTTTCCAATACCATCCCCTTCTTTTTTAAACTTACCGTCCCTTCTTTAACACCCCTTTAAGACAATGTTATACAAAAATTCTGTATTAAAAGTACTACATTGTTATTATTTCTTATTTGAATGTCCTGTGGGTACTATGCAAATTCATTATAAGTAAAAATTTAGAAGAACATAAAAAGTTATAGGGGTAAAATGGTAATTTAAACTCGCAAGTTTAACTTAAACCTCAGTTCATTTAAAAAAATTTTCACTGCTGACCATTTTTTCATTATTTTGAATCATTAAGGCATTCGTCTGTCAGATTAAAATGTTATTTTAGCAAGTTTAATTTTGTCAGATCTTTTTCCCCCAAAGTCAAAAGATTGTGAGAATGCCCCATATATATCATCTTCAGTTCCGAAGCTAAAATAATAATACAAATGCTTATTCTTTGGTTTTTTTCCAAACAAAATGACATCCTAAATGACTGAAAAAACATCTTTTCTGAAATTGGCTCTTTAGGCGCTTAGGAATTTAAGTTCAAAAATATGGATCTAAATCTACAAACCCCTTAAAAATATCAATTTAATAACCATTAACCTAAATTAACGCAATCACGAATTTAAGAGCTTTAAACAAGTAAATAATATACAAATACTCAAAATTTTTTTATTGAAAAATATTTAAGTTAAATACTTACCAAAATTTCTCACTTTCTTGGTCATACTGTCTTTTGGTTATTTTTAGTCATTTACCACACTCAGAAGAAAATACATTTATTTTATGTGGGAATCAGCTTAGATGCTGCCATTTATTCGTTTGCTTTAAACGCAAAAAACATTCACATATTAAGAAGTGATGTGAAAATGTAAAAAAAATCGGACATTTTAGTTTTTATAAGGAAATGAACAGAGGTCCCCGTATGGGGACCCTGGAACCAAAGGGTTAAATCTGTGGCAGTTAAAGGATTAATAAAGATTTTCTCGAAAACCAAAGGGTTATACACGTTATTGAACTGAAAAGTGTGTTAACATCTAGCTTTGCAGCTGAAAGAATTGGCGTAGTTTAAGGAAGTGGCTATCGACGTGAAATTTAGAGGAGTGTTTATGTATGTTGATGTTTGGGCATTTCTTAGTTATTGAAATAGT
Organism: Maratus speciosus; assembly: GCA_963932465.1. Classification (NCBI taxonomy): domain Eukaryota; kingdom Metazoa; phylum Arthropoda; class Arachnida; order Araneae; family Salticidae; genus Maratus; species Maratus speciosus. The sequence goes on along the minus strand of OZ010795.1, from coordinate 103,109,080 downwards.
AATTTATCCGTCTTATTCGCAGCACAGTTTAGGTAAAATCTGTAAGGCTTTCTATCATCCCCTTGCCCAATTAGTTTCAAATAAATAGATTTTAAAACTCATATCTGAGTATGACTCAGTTGTTACATAGTGGCCTTGCCGGTGTTGTTACATATTTACTGACATTTCACTTACACTAGTATTTTTAAATTTTTGTGTGTAAAATAATAAATAAAAAATGTCAATAAAAAAAAGAAATTTAACAAATTACAACGACCATTTGGAAAATGATTTTTTCAAAGACTAAAATTTAAGACATAAAAAATGCAACGGAGTTGATCCTACATTACGTACGCCATGGATTAAACATTAATAGTGTTATTACACGCAAAAACTGCAAGCGACAAAAATCGCCTGCGACTCCTCAGATTACCAGAAACTTACATATTATCCAAGCATTTCATTGGCTGTTCGGGAAAACGCTTTTCCAGCGTCAGATTTCCAAGAAATCTGACGACCCACATTAAATGAAATTTCATTCTTAAACTTCTAAACATCCCACAATATTACTTTTTACACCATCGTATAGAGAAAAAAAAATGCACTTTTAAATGCAATTTGTTTGAAACCTGTATCCCCATTTGTTTCTGAGTTATTATTATTTTTTTTTGTAGTTTTTATTTCTTTTTAGTCATAGTGGCAACAGAACTATCCATCTCTGTTGAAAGTAAAGGTTAGTGTATAGGCCAATCAGAAAACGAATAAAATGCGGATTAAACCAATAGAAAGCTTCAGATATGCTTTTGATTTCCTACCCTGACGAGGACAATAACCATTTTTCCAAATGGTTAAAAAAATTTTGTGAAACGGGGAGTACCTGAAGGTGTGCGCCGATAACTTTTATACAGGTGACTGTTTTTTTCCGGTCACAAGACTCTCAAAAAAAAAAAAAAAAAAGGTCACCAAATTATTTAAGAGCATTCAATTCTCTAGAGTTTATATAAACGTTTTGTTTAAAAAGTTGATTTTAGACAAAATAGCGCTAATTTGAACAAAAAAGTCATTTTTTCGGTCTTTTCTTCCTCTTTTGCGAGCTTGGAAAAATAATTTATCAATGGAAATCACACTTTACTGTGGTTCCAGCTAAAACAATTATCTTTAAAAAAATGAAAGAAATCGGTCTCAAGAAAAATGGTCGCCCAGTTTGAAAAACATGGTTTCGAGACTATTTTGATATTTTTTTCGAGATAAGCTTTTCCGACATAATATGTAGATGAATTTCGATAGGGTTTCAATATATATATATATATTTTAATTGTTTTAACACACTAAATTTCGAGCATCGTGGAACGTGCAGAATACCGTTTTATGTCTGTTTTGGCGTTATGTTTAACGAAAATATCACTAAACCAGTCCATGTCAAGAATGTAGACACTTGAAGGATGCAAAAAATGTAATGAAAATTTCGACTCAAAGACGTAGAAATTCTCTTTCCTTAATCTACTGAATAAAGAATTCATGAAAATTTTATCTTCTAAAGCATTTTTGGAAATTTTTGAAACTACATTAGAAGATTTACATAACCATTTCATAAATTTTTGAAGGATTTTAGAAGTAGAAGTATTAATTAAATTTGAATTTATAGGGATTTTATCCTGTATTTATAACCCCACTTAAATCTTTCATTTTAAATATTTTTCTTAGTATTTTGTAGAATTAGGAAATGTACAAATATAATGTTTTTACAATAGAAATATAGAAATATTTTCGAATTGAAAAATAACAACCCCCCCCTCTCCCAAGCCAAGAAAGCTGAAAAGGCGCAAAGGCAAAAGAAATCATTCTTTAAAAAAATTTTTTTGCTTTCTGTAACCAATAATGCTTTTGAAACAAGATAAAGTAATGGATGTATAACTCATTCTAAACTTTATTACTACTAATTGATGTAAATGAATTGTACAACAAGTTAATGGTACTTATAAGTACCGTCAGTAGATAAAGGGTTAAGATAGCTATACTAGGTTATATTCATATTCATCAAGTTATCAGATTATTAGGTATAAATATGTGCAAATCACGAAAAAGAATACCTGAAAAACGATTAATTATTAATTTTTTCAGACATTTCTTTTAGAATTAAAAACACAAAATTATTTCGAGGGGCAAATTTGTTTTCTTTTGTTGCCAGAAAACTTTTGAATTTAGAAATTGGAATAAAATGATGATAAAAACCACGAACCGAAAACAGCAATGCCTAAGTATGACTAAGGAACATGTTTAGAAAATAAAGTGAGTAAAGTTTTGAAAAGCTTCTTTACGAAATCGTGAGTTGAATTCTTTGTTCACAAATGTTTAAGATGAAGCGTAACAGGATACGATAAAAATATTGTTCAAAAATTTTTTTTGTCTAAATTTACTATACAATTTCATTTCCTACGCTGTATACTTTTTTGTAATAGACATATTATAATAAATGTGGCATAAATGTTGAAATCCCATTAATATATAGTAAAATCTGTCTTTAGGTAAGAAAAAATAAAAAATAAACTAATTCTTTTTAAACTTCTTTTTATAATAAGTAAAAATAGCAAAAGGTACCCAAAAAGCATCTTTTTACGTACGTATAAATTAAATTAAAAATTTTAACCCTTAAATGCCTGGTGTTGCTTTTCGGCAACATACCCAGTTTAGGTTCTAAAATACTATTAGAATAATATTGAAGCTATAATGCCTAATTTTGCCAATAAAATACATTCTGAAAATATTATTAAATCGATTTTCAACAAATAGATGGCAACACTTGTGCCGTTTAAGAATAAAGATGAATTTATTTTTTCAATTGTTGCTACTTGTTCTTTTTGTTTGGTTTGGAAGCTTCCGAAATACCCTATTATGACCTGCAGTGAGCAAGTAAAGTTTATTTCTTATTATAGTTCCTAAAATTCTTGTGTGTTTAATATTATAGAATTTTGTCAAGGGAAATTCTTTTCTCAATTAAACACCAGTATTGCCGATTAGTAACAAACGGTTTTTTAGCCGTAAACCACACTTTAAACAAAACATGATTTTTTAAAGTATTTTTCCCATGATTTATTTAAAAAATGAAAGCCGAAAAACATTATTACAATGATCTTTGAAAAATCAGGCATTTAAAGGTTAAGCTGAAGACTCTTAAAATTTCATTCGCCATAATGCGGCAAGTAAAAATAGAAAAATATACCCAAAGAACATCTTTTTACGTACTTATAAATTAAATGAAAATTTTTAAGCACAAGTGTCTTAAAATTTCATTCGGCATTTTACAGTGAGCTAAAAAAAAATTAGAGCGGGACATGTTATTCAACTTAAAGAAAAACACCATTTAAACCAAGAATTTAAAAATATTCACATAAACTTCATAAAAGTTTGAATACTATAGTGTATGAAATTTTACTTGTATTTTATTATCTATTTTAAAATTACATTTAAACTATAATTGCATGAGAATAAGCTAAGTTTTGAAACATTTATATTAACTAAAAAAAGATCGAATTATTTGATGTAGCAACATCTTTTGCATGATTAATCTAAATACGTGAATTTTTCTTATTGATAACTAAGCGTAAAATCAACAGAGTGAAAAATGTCTAAGCCAGGAATAGACCCACAAACCTTGGATTAACACTCCAATGCTCTAGCCAGAAGGGTGGGTCATCAGAAAAAAAAATCCAGGATATTAACTTTCGATAGGTCTAGATAGTTGCTCTAGCATTTAAAGAAGGGGCTTGATAAAAATTATGAAAATCGGATCATGCCATCTTTGAGTTAAATGTTTAGCTATATTTTCCTATAGAAATTCATAGGAGAAAATACACTTAAATGCGATTATTACACAAATTCAATAATTTTTCGCTACTATATGCTTTGATCAATATAGGTTTTTGAAAAATACCTTTGTACATTACGTTAATCAAATGAAACACTAAAATTTGCATAATTATACTGTACTTTATTAAAGACGATATTCGTAAACTTATAATTTATACACACATACACAGTGCTGCTTCTCATTTCTCGAAACACTAAAATTTGCATAATTATACTGTACTTTATTAAAGACGATATTCGTAAACTTATAATTTATACACACATACACAGTGCTGCTTCTCATTTCTCGATAATACATCAGTCAGTATTTCAGTCTTGTTTTAAAACAAAATCTAGCATATTTTCCTAGAGAGAAGTTTTACTGTTATGTAACCATTTTTTCTTAGTTTGCCACACACTGCACCTGCAGCTTTGGTGATGACGTGTCGCTCCACGCTTTGAGAATGACATGGAAACTGATTTAAAATCCACTTCTCCCCTGTTTCATTGGTGTTATCTCTTTCAACATCAATTATTTTAACCATCATGGGTGGTTGTGTTCTTTCCATGTCTTGCCATTTTAGAAGATCGTAATAATCACTAGCACACCAAAGTTCAAAGTTGGTACTTAAAAAATTATTATGTCATTTGTACTTTTCTCTGAAGCTTTCTGAACAATTTTATTCTTCTAGGAGCCAATTCCCTTATTTCTTATCTTTCATCCACCAATATTAACAGTAATACATATGTATATTCTCTGTATGGGCAAAAAATGCATTGCGTTGTATGCACTTATCTAAAACTAATAACAGATCACCAGGAAGGAAGCGAGACAAATGAAACATTTTCCACAAATGTCCTGTTCCCATGTGACATTGAGGTTCCAGTTTGATTAAAAACCGAGCAGGACTGTAAACTTTAAGAAAAATATCAACAAGTACTCAAGTTCTCTGGATGTGGTTTCAGTTGAGACATAGAGGCAACGAATTCAGTTTGCTTTGCTTTGCCACCTAGAATGAATCATTGCTCCAGGTTCACGTTTCTCCAAACTTTCTGAAACCTTGCTCCAGGTTCACGATTCTCCAAACTTTCTGAAACCTGTCCTTTCTCTACTGCTTTACAAAGATCAAATATATGTTTTTGATCCTTACTTATGTACAGAGCATGAGTATTCATTAAAGCATCAGGCAAATTGTTTGGCCTCGCTTTAAAATTAACAGCAGGCTACGTGTGACAGTGTGCGAGTGATTTACCCAGATCACCAGTAAATGGACTTCTAGTAGGACCAGAAGTAGTGCCATCTAAGTGCATAAATAAGTGTCTCTGGAGAAATTCATTAAAATGAAACATGCATATTAAACACTGCACCGGATGTACTGGACTCTAACATTCTCATCACATCTCCTTTGGAACCTGTGTTAACATTAGTGAAATCTGCTCCAACTGCTGTTATATTACCCATGGATATATTGTTCTCCTAGAAAAAGACTACTATTGCCTTTCTAGTATTCGCAGCTGATGAACTTGACTACTATTGCATTTCTAGTATTTGCAGCTGATGAACCTGATGGTGTGACATGACTTAAAAAGATAATTTTTGGATCCTCTGTTAGCGCACTATGTTCCTCAGTTACGATACCTTTGTAATTTACCATATGTTAACAGATAATATGATCTTTTCTTCCATCAAAAAAGGACCTGTAACCAGTGTTGCCCGATTGTACACTTTTTTAATTCAGATTATTTGACTGTCACATTTTTTTTTAAAACAGTATAATTCTCCTTATTTTTCAGAATTTTTAATCTATTTTTAAATAGGCCGAATATTTCTATTTCGAAAATGCGGTGACAATCAACAATCTGGGGACAAAAAGAGTCTCCAATCTGGCAACACTGCCTGTAACAGACACAGGACCTATAACAGATAATGATGACCTTGCTTCCTGTGATAATAGGCTTCTAAGTTTTTCCCTTTGTCGCCTAAGTTTTACACGATCTATCACAGTTGTTTTATCATGTTCTTTTATTATTCCGCAATCAGTAAGATCTGCTGTGGCAATTGCTGTTCCAACAGCAATTGACACCTTTACTATCACACTCTCTTTCAATTGTACTGAACGTAATCATTTTCCTTTGAGAGTGATAATCTGATGAATCATAATCCGATGAAGGATTGCTAGAAATAATACCGTTTTTCATAGAATCTAATAAGACTCGTCCATAATCAAAATTTTCCATGTCATTGTCCAAGTCCATTTCAGTTTCTGGTTCACTTTCAGTAATAAAACTTCCTTCTTGGCTGAGATAATCATAGTATTTCTGCCTTTTTGAAGTTCTCTCACTCTGCTCCCAAAAGTGAGAAGTTGTTGATTTGTGGGCAACTTATTTCATATATATACATATATATATTTACACACATCTACAACAAGCTAGCTAAATTTCAATGTATACCCCAATCAGTACAATTATCTACCGGGTGTCCCAAAAAGGACTGACTGATTTTAAAATTCAATAACTTGCAAACGGTGACAGATATTTAAAAAATTCTTGCAGGAGGGTTATGCATAAGGTCAAAAGTTTTATTACAGTGATTTTCAATTTTAGTTCGAATTACAAACAATAGATGGCGCTGTAAGCAATAGTCGCTAAATACAGGCTCTATTTCTGGTCCTTTCTCTTGTTCCATGCTGAAAAAGGAGATGGAAATGTATTATCCGGGCCACGAAGTACCAAAAATCGAGCCTGAATTCAGCGTCTATTGATCGCAGCGCCATCTATTGTTTGTAATTCGAACTAAAATTGAAAATCACTGTAAAAAAACTTTTGACCTTATGCATAACCCTCCTGCAAGAATTTTTTAAATATCTGTCACCGTTTGCAAGTTATTGAATTTTAAAATCAGTCAGTCCTTTTTGGGACACCCGGTATATACTCGCAATGCTTCCATCTGGTATTTCTTAAATTTTAACCTTTCTGTATAGACGGTGGTATGATATATGTAGATCTGGGCTACCGGAAGCGACTCCGTGCCACCTGGGGCACTTTCATTTCCGTTGGCACAGAAGCTTCTGTAATTGTTTAATATTGAATGTCAGAGCACGATAACGATTAAAATTATTAGCTACTCGTGGATATTGAATACCACATTTATTCTTTGAGTCAGTTGGAACATTTCCAGTAACACAGAGATACAGAAGCAAACTTTTAGAATGGGTCGGCTACCCTGAATATGATACATTGAAATTCGTCTGTCGTAATGTTTTTTTCGTACCTGAGATATAAGGATTTATATATAAGAATTATAGCACTTATTTCAAGTGAATAACCTGTATCCTTGAAATGTTTGTGCCCCTGGCGGCAAAGGAAGACGATTTTTTTATTTCAAAAATGACTTTTGTCCCATAATAAGTAAATATAGGAGTAACAATCCTGCACTATCGAAAGCACTATCGAAAATTTTTTTGGGGGATGACCTACCCTAATAGCCAGCTTTGCATCTTCTTACATAATTGAGTTTGAAATATCGATACTTCTTATGTTTACAATAAATAAATAAAGTTATTATAACAGTTATTTTCTGTACGTATCACATCACACGGTAATTGATGTTAAAGTTATTTTCAGATGCATCTTACTAAACTGCAATGCGAATATATAATATTTAAAATTTTGAAAAGTTTTATATTACAAAAGTTTTAAAGCGATATTTAAATTAAAGATAGGCTGAATAAATTTTCACTTTCATTTTAGAAAATACAAATACACAAACATTAATCAGTAAGTCATTTAAAATTTTGAAAAATCTTTTAACATGTAATATACTAAAGTTACATGGAAATGTAATCAAAACAGTTAACCGTGAATAACTTTAATTAGTTTCATAAAGTCACATGTCAGAATAATCGTCTTTAAATAAGATTTTTAATCGAAGCTGCAGCATACAACAGCACTTTGATCTTTGTTTCATATATAAAAGCAACTTAATATACATCAAAAGAGTTAAAATATCTCCTCTCTGATTTTCTTTATGATTTATTATCATAAAGTTATATAATTTTCTTTTAAATCATTGTGCATATGTAAATTACTAGCCAGTAAACAAATTTGATGAGTTTATATTTATATGAATTTTACTAAATTGCCATTTTTGTACTGTGGTTATGTTTTTATTTTCCTCTCAAATATATTTAACATATTTCCACATAGGGGTATGCTTTTTTATTAGATCATAGAATTAAAACTTTAACACGATTTATACCGGTGTAAAATGACACCTTTTTTAAGTTCAAAGTTTTTGTTTATTTATCTCGTAATTTTTTAATGTAATAAGCATAAAAAGTCTCCAATGTATTAAAAATTATTTGTTTGTTTCAAGCTAAAAATTCCAAAGAAAAACCATAAATCGAAATCTTTTAAAAAGTGGCGTTGACACCGGTAAAATTTGCGTTAAAAAATACAGCAAAACGCAAATATGCTGAAAAATAATGAAAACTGCTGAAATTAAAATAATAATAATAATAAATAAATGCTATTGCACGATTACTTTTAATTTCGACATAGGGAAAGCTCAATTTTGTCAAAGAATCGCAAAACAACGCGAATTTCTACAAAGAATCGCGAAAAACAGGAATTTCGTCAGAGGATCGAGGAAAAAATGCGAATTTCATCAAATAATACCAAAGAAACAATAAAAGCAAATTTTGTCAAATGATCATGGAAAAAAAACCCACTGATTTCATCAAAAGTAAGCGGAAGAAAACTCTAATTTTGTCAAACGATTGCAAAAACAATGCAAATTTCGTCAAAACATTGCAGAAAAAACATGACTTTTGTAAAAGAATCGTAAAAAAACTCCCACAAACTTCCTCAAATGATTGAAAAAAAAAAAAAAAAAAAAAAAAAAAAAGGGGGCGATATTCTCGTTTTGTCTCCGACCGGTTGACGAAATTGAATTCTTTCTATTGTTGATATTTGGGGTTTTTTCGAGACCAAATGATATAATTTAAATCTTTGTTTCTCCTTTGACCGATTCTCAAAATTCGTATTCTTTTCTATCGACCGATAGACAAAAAGAGAGATTTTTCTATCAACCGAATGACGAAAATCACAGCTTATTTCGCATCAAATTGACGAAATTTGCAGTTTTATTTCGTGAATGATTGATAAAATTCATGGTTTTATTTGGCTAGCGATCAACGAAATTATCTGGATCTTTCCAGGACGATTTTTAAAAAGTTCATGGCCGATTGAGGAAATTTCCGATTTCTTTTCATGACCGATTGACAAATAGATCTTGCGGAAATCTGCTAAATAAATAAATAATAATTCGAAGAATACTGTTAATTCGTAGAAGAACCACATGTCAATATCTAGTGTCTACCTGTAAGAATGTATCTGAACAATCTCAGAGCCACAAATATAATGAGTGAGGCCCAAACGTATTCGGAAGATGCTGAAAAGTCGTTCAATAAGTTAAAGGAAAGCTTTTGTGAAGTTACAAACCTTTAAACCCTAGGCATGTCAAAACCGTTCGAAATAAACACCGATGCTTCCATATCCGGTATTGGTACCTGCATAATGCAAAGAGACATGTAAGACGACATGAAGACGGTATGTTAAAGCCCATAACCTTTGCCAGTCAAAAGCTTACTGCAACTCAATCAAAGTGGAGCACAACTGAAAGAGAAGCATATGCTGTAATCTGGGCACTTGGGAGATTCGAAATGTGGACTTATGGAAACACCATAATATTGCATACGGATCATAATCCCTAAAATACTTAACAGAGGCAACTCCTAAGAACGGTCGATTACAGAGATGGTCGTTGGCACTATCTCGCTATCAGGTTTCTATTGCTCATAAACGAGGAAGTTCTAATGTAGTAGCAGATGCTTTATCTTGCATTTATGAGTACAAAAAGAAATCTATATATGTATATTTCTTGTATTATTTCCTTATTATACATTGCATCATGTGTATTTGTAATATGTATATTTTTAGTAGAGTATAACAATTTATATATTTTTAGTTGAAGTAACTGCTCTCGATGGAACGGGTAAAGAACCATGACTTTTTAAATAGGACTTTTTAATTAGGACTTTTGATAGGACTTTTTAAGCAAGACTTGTGTTAGGACTTTTAAGAGTAGTTTCACAGTATGGGGCACCATCCAACATGTAGAAACTGGAGGGAAGGTGTGAAGGTTGCCTATTTTCCGTGGTCGAAGAACTCTTTAGAAAACTGGGAATGGCAACAGCCAGCGAGAGGGAGAGACGATGAAATCTTGGATGTGTTGTGTTCGAAAAGCTGCTGTAAAATAATATGTAATCCTGGAGCTATTATTAAGTTATATTATGTGTGAGTGTGTTGTAACTGTGTCGTCTAATGTACATATTAAATGTATTTAATCGGAGAACTGAACCTCTTCAGTTTTCTTTCCTTCATCAACATCATGGAATACAGAACCGGCCATGATATTGTCTTCTAATGGTTATTTAAATTGCATTTCTTTCGGAAGAGCAAATTTATTGAAAAGGGGAAACTGTTTTCATACTATTTAATTGCTATAGGGTAAGTTAGGCCCTCCCACTCCCCCTTTGTAAAATTAATACCAAGTCCAAAGCTAGCAAAAAAATGGAAAGGTCTCGTAGAAAAAAGAATTCAACCGAAAAAGCATAGAGCGTTTACTCAACATATTCCACCAAAACAAGTGCGCCAAGACGAAATTGGTCACTGGCCATGTTGGGCAGAAAAAAGAATACGTTGTAAATACCCCGATTGTAAAAGCTTTACTCAAACTGTTTGTGAGAAATGTGGTGTGGGACTTTGCTACAACAAAACTAACAATTGTTTCAAAATTTTCCAGGTAAATTAAAATTTCAAATATTTTCAGTTTTTATGCCACTTGGCAAGATGTTTCAGATATGCAACAAACCCATTTTTCCAAATAAAATTTTATTTTTCTGTTCTGAATTTTTTAAACTATTTTTTCCATGCTTAAAAAGATGCATTTTAATATGTGTGTAAGCATTTTTCAAATCGGAGTTGTTGAGTTACAAAGGGTTAATTTGTTTATTTCTAATCGGTGTTCATAATCTTGATAGGATATTGAATACCATTAAATTCACGTGAGTACGATAACATAAATTGTAACCTTTTTCAGGACACTTATCCATTCATGGCAAATCCACTTTTTACGTGTTATCCAAATTGTATCGGTCGAAGATATTATTCACTTTTTTCACATTTTATTTGGAGAAAATCGTATTCACCAATGTATGACTTTTTATACCTCCTTTAATTAAAGAAAATTCTGTATTATTTGTATGTTATTAAATGAAGATGGAGTGACATTTTAAGTTATTTAATTAACACGTATTTAAGTTGTAATAAGAGAGCTTTTTTATATGCGCTTTCTCGGTTAGCTACATTTTTCAGAATTGACAAAATATTTACATTATAAGATACATAATAATAAGAATAAAACAGTTTACTGTAGTTTATGAGTATAATTTAGCCACTCGAAAGTCATTATGTTCATCAGAGGAATTTCAAGGGTAAATACATTATTATATAAAGATATTTATGGCTAAATTGAAAAGTTATATTGCTTATGTAACTGAAGAAATTAGTTTATTTTTAGCACATTTATTCATCTTGATGATTTATGTCCATCAAACTATACATCCGATTTTCAGAAAATTTGAAATGAATCTACAAAATTTTGCAACGATTATATTTTTTAAATTTCAGACAATTTGGTTGGGTAGTTTTTGCTCCCTCAACGCAGATGGACAGAAAGACAGACGGGTAGAGAGACAGACGAAGAGACAGACGGACTGAAAGACAACTATAGGCGCCACGTACATATATATTTACGAACGCATCTAATAATGCGGATATAACACATTTTATTGTGATCTGAATCTTAAATGGACCTTATTTGGTAAATGTATCTTTTTTCAGAGTTAAAAATTCCTTGTATATTATGGTCTAGCAAAAGAAATCAATCTTCAAAACATATCCATTTTTTCTACGCTAATAAAAGGTAAAACTCTTTCTGATTGCGTATTTGAAATACGTAACAAGAGACTACGTGCCAAGAATCCGTCGGAATGATGCATCTTTTAACGCCTATCAAATGCAGTTGTCGGGCGTGGCAAGTATTTATGGATAATGGGTATTTTTCGTGATCACAATTTAACAGAAATGATACATCATATAATATATTTTTTAGACATAGATGAAAAAATATTCTTACAATGGCCAAGGGACACTTTATAATCCAAGGTGCCAAAAAACTGTGCGATTAGTGCGCGTTTTTTTTTTTTTTTTTTTTTTTTTTTTTTTGGTTTTTAACCATTTGAAAAAATGGTTACTGTTCTCGTCAGGGTAGGAAATCAAAAGCATATCTGAAAGATTTCATTGGTTTAATCCGCATTTTATTTGTTTTCGGATTGGTCTATACAGTAATCTGTATATCCCTTTACTTTCAACACAGATGGATACCTTCTGTTGCCACTATGACAAAAAAGTAATAAAAATCACAAAAAAAATTAATAACTCAGAAACAAATTGAGACACAGCTTTCAAACAAATTGCATTTAAAAGTACCCTTTTTCTCTATACGACGGTGTAAAAAGTAATATTGTGGGATGTTTAGAAGTTTAAGAATGAAATTTCATTTTAAATTGGCCGTCAGATTTCTTTTAAATCTGACGATGGAAAAGCCTTTTCCCGAACAGCCAATGAGATTCTTGGATAATACATAAGTTTAAGGTGGATAATACGTAAGCGTCGCAGGCGATTTTTGTCTCTTGGAATTTTTATGTGTAATAACACTATTAATGTTTAATTCATGGCGTACGTAATTTATGATCAACTCCGTGCGATTTTTTATGTCTTAAATTTTAGTCTTTGAAAAATCATTTTCCAAATGGTCGTTCTAATTTGCTAAATTGCTTTTTTATTTTATTTATTTATTTATTTATTTATTTTATTTTATTTTTATTTTATTTATTTATTTATTTTTTTTTTTTGCATAATTTTGACATACTTAGAAGCACTATTTTTTTTTTTTTTTTTACGGAAAAAGAGTCAATTTGTGTTAAAAGCAGATTTTTTTTCTTTTACATATACAGGCATTACATATTTTATCTATATACCGATATTGTTACACATATATTATTACCAAGTCTGTTTATGAAAGGAATATTATACTTTAGAAAATCATGTGTAGATAAGATCAATACAAAAACCCTTAACGGGTTAAAAGTTTGTGACGCAGCACTTTATCTTATGCTCTAAGAATTTTAAATATGGAACTTAAAAATAATGATATCAAATTTTGAGTGACGCTATGCTATTAATTATAATCTCTCTATATATTATTTATTTCATCTTTTTACTTTTTTATAATCGCATGTGCAAAAATTATGTTCAATTAAAAAAAAATGTATAAAAGTTTATTCATTGATGCTTTAACATTTACACCTCTCATAAATTCCAAGTATGAGTTTTAAAAGATATGATATCAAAATTTTAGTGACGCTTTGATGTGGCTTTAAACGATTTGTTTTAAAATTAAATTTAAATTAATTTTGTTTTGGCTAAGATATATTCACACATCTAAATAATAGTTTTAATTTTCCAATATACTTTAAATATGTCACTTTCACTGAATTTATATAATGCATTTAAAGGTATTTATTTGAATAAATTGATTTATCCTTTGTCCAATGCTATTAAAAATTTAAAATAAGATTTGCGTAAATAATTTTTTTGCCTCATAGTATCCATTTGAATACATTTCCCTTAGTTTGGATACAATGACGCAAAAAATTATTTACGCAAATCTTATTTTAAATTTTTAATAGCATTGGACAAAGGATAAATCAATTTATTCAAATAAATACATTTAAATGCATTATATAAATTCAGTGAAAGTGACATATTTAAAGTATATTGGAAAATTAAAACTATTATTTAGATGTGTGAATATATCTTAGCCAAAACAAAATTAATTTAAATTTAATTTTAAAACAAATCGTTTAAAGCCACATCAAAGCGTCACTAAAATTTTGATATCATATCTTTTAAAACTCATACTTGGAATTTATGAGAGGTGTAAATGTTAAAGCATCAATGAATAAACTTTTATACATTTTTTTTAAATTGAACATAATTTTTGCACATGCGATTATAAAAAAGTAAAAAGATGAAATAAATAATATATAGAGAGATTATAATTAATAGCATAGCGTCACTCAAAATTTGATATCATTATTTTTAAGTTCCATATTTAAAATTCTTAGAGCATAAGATAAAGTGCTGCGTCACAAACTTTTAACCCGTTAAGGGTTTTTGTATTGATATCATTACTTTTTTGAGGTTATTGAAAAAAATAAATAAAACAATAAACACACACAAAAAAAATTAAAGACCAATACAAAGAATTCATAGTCAGGATTTCAATTCACCTTCAATCTCTCCCCCCTCCCTCCTCGCAAAAAAGGATGACCATACTTCAATTTTAAAGAGCACCGTGCAATGAGATTTTTATAAGAACTCTTTGGTAAGATATGGAAGTAATGTACAACATGCATGTTTAGAGGAGAGGGTATTTCTGTTGGTTTGCTTCAGAGATATAAAAAGCTATGTTAAATTTTACTATATAAAAAAATTACTTTGTTAAGAAAAATAGCAAGAAATATTACTCTTTAAACCTTTATATATATATATAACAATCATCGCTCACTTATAAAAGTAATTCCATACATTTATATTAAATCCAAAACTACAAATTTCTGCTTCTCCCTTTTCTCATTCCTAGTGCAAAAAAATTAAACATTCTTTAATTTTATATAAAATAATCTTTCACCATCCCTATTTAAAATTCTTTATTAACAATAATAATAAATCATATAAAATAATCCCCTGAGCTCCGAAGATTCCACTTCTGCTTTTGCACCCACCTCTCCAGCTTACCTAAATAATAAAATCTTTCAAAAATTAGTTTGAAAAAAAAAAAAATCTGCAACATTTGTTGCTCACTAGCATAAATAAATAAATAAGCACTAACTTCCCTAATGTACAGTCATGGGGAAAAAAAGTAAACACCCCCTACTAACTCCTCAACAAATTACCGTAGAAGAAAGTTACTGGTACCGAACGATTGGAAATAAAGTCTACTTTTAAATGTATATAAAATTTGCTTAAGGGGTTATCTACATATTAAAACGAACCATAACTTTGTTTTTTTCAATAGCAGTACACAATTTTTTTCAGCAGAAATGAATTCTACACCATTTAATTAGCCTAAAAACAAATTTTTATGCAATTAGTACTATAAGTTCCCGAGAAATTAATTATTTAAAAACAAGCTTATTTTAAGGGCTGTATCCAAATTGAAGTTCGGTACTCGATTGTTAACCGAGAGAGCCCCCTTCTTGATCAAGGCACCTTAAGCGTCACTCAAGCAGTCAATGAAGTCTGCTAGATTACAGGACAGCGTAAGACATTTCAAAATATCTAGTCACTTCTATCATAGACGGTCCCTTAAACCATAATTTTGCCGTTTTTTAAGCATAATTTGAAAACTATTTGGAAGAAAAATGTGAAATTTTGGATTTCCATAAAGCAGGACTTAATAAATCTAAATCAAAAAAATTTTAGGTTACAATTCATAATTTTTTCGAATATTAATTTCATAATTCATATCATAAAATTATAAAAATTGCAAATTCAACGTATTTATGTTTAAGTATATTAGTATTACTGCTACACAAAAAATTAGCACATTAGGAGCATAATTTCAGGAGATATGAATAAAAATATGAAAATGTAATTCAACATTAGAAGCACTAAATTTTGAATGTTTATAATTCAAAAACTTATTATTCAAATTACTTGAAATTTGGTGCCTAGGCATAGTTTGAACCGAAGATTTGAAATATCTCGTTAAAATTGGGTATTGCCATTGAAAAAAATGAAGTTTGGATTTGTTTTAATATGTAGATGGCCCCCTAAGCAAATTTTATATACATCATTTAAAAATAGACTTTATTTCCAATCGTTCGGTACCAATAACTTTTGTCTACGATAATAATTTGTTAAGGAGTTAGAAGAGGGTGTTTACTTTTTTTTTCCACGACTGTACATTTCACCTCTTCTCCCTCCCCCTACTCCCCAACATTAAAAAAAAATTAAATCTTTATTTTTATACAGAAAATTCTTCTATATAAATTATCCTCCTATTCCTCAAAATTACCACTTTCCCACTCCAGCCTAGAGATTTCAATCTTTAAAACTTTTTAGAAAATCGGATCTGCAAAGTCTTTTGCTTAATAATAAAATATATAATCATGTACACTTTTAATTATTTTTCACACAATCAATTGATGTCATGATAATAGTTGTTCTGAGCGAATATTGTGTTGGCTGGGCTGTCGTACAGATAGCTCAATTGGAAGAATACTGGCAATTAAAGCCAAGGGTTATTAAAGTTCACTGTAATTCAAGATGTTTAACCCCTTCACGACAAGAGCCCTTTGGTTAATTTTTAACCTTTTACTACAGGTTTTTAAAAACAGAAAATTTTCTGTAATTGAATCACAGAAATGCTCCCATTAAAGAAGGTAAACTTTACAATTAAAAATAAGTGGTGAGAATAATGAAGGATTCTGAACACCTTAAGTGGCCAAGTATACCGGTCGCTCATTCCCAAGGGCTTAAAGATGCTTTTTTGCTATTATAACCTTTAGGATTTACAATATAAAAAAATCTTAATCACTTCTGAGGTAAATAAAGACAGTGGAAAAAAAATCAAGATGGCAATGTTTTGATTGGCAAATTCTAAGCTGAGTAATTTGTGCTACAGAATGAAAAAAATATAAAGTTGTAATAATGTCCTCTTGTTACAGATACTAAATCTTTAAGGTTTTTGATGTGTGAACTACATATGAATACAGTAGAAGATCTTTATAATGCACACCTTGGTATGAGAAGTTGTGCGTATTATAGAATTTTGCATTATATAGATCATATTTCATACATCATTAAATTTACTTCGTATACATGCTTTAAATTACATTCCTTGGAACCAGAAAATGTGCAAATTATGATATTTTATATAATAGGTATAGATCACACATTATTAAATTACCTTAAAGATATTACCTTGAAATATAACATCCAAATATGCCTGGGCAAAATCATTATAAACAGTGGTAAATCATGACTGACAGTTTTGGGAACACTAAATGCATGGCTGGCAAATTTATTCTTTTTCAGTATTTTTAATAATGAAATCTTTGCTTTATTTTTAGCAGAATTTTCTTCCATTAAATAAGGCAAAAATTAAAAAAAAAAAAAAAAAAAAAAAAAAAAAAAACTTTTGGAAAGCATGCATTTTAGTGCTGCAAGAAAAACCTGTCATGAGCTGCTCTGATTATAACACTCATTTACAAAAAATTTTAATATAATAACAATGTTTTCATTACTCCAAAATAATGTGTTAAAGGCGATAATGTATCATATTTAGTGTTCCAAGAAATAGCAATATTTGTAAAATACATGTGCTTCTTAACTGAAAAATTCATTGTTTATATCTGAGAAATACATTACATCTTCTGCATTAAAATTTTTTAGTGGCAGGCTTTTGTGATTGAACAAGGACTGCTTGCAGACTGCTTTTAAGGATTTTACAATATAAAATTATGGCTCTTGAACTACTATTAATCAAATACAGTAATAGAAATAAAAAAAAAATCATTAAATAGTTTATTTTAAAAAATTACTTGTATTTTCATCAGATATACTGATTATTACTACCATATGTTATATGTAACATATTTATTAGAAAAGTTACAACTATTTTCATGAAGTTTTGGATCCCCCCCCCCCCCCCATGGCATACTGTCAAATTTCGCGAGGTTATTTTTTCTTGTGATGTTCCTCCCCCGACCGAGAATGGAGAGGGTTTTTTACAATCAACGGATTAATTTTGTTTTCCTTTTATTGCTACTTTTTTATGTTAGTGTGGTGATCTTTCAAATGCTATTGCACAACGAGGCGATAAACGCGCTATTCTGTAAGTGGCACGGCAACCCTCCCGCGTACAGGTGGAATTGATAAAAAGAGTTTTTGTAGTCGGAATATGCGGAATGTTACAGAATAGTGAATGGTTTAATGAAAGCAGAATAAAAACTTAATATTTAATTTAAGATGCGAGTCAGATTAATATATTAATTGAAATGGTTACTGAGTAATCACTTTATTAGTTTATACAAAGTCTAATTATCATGACAGCTACAATGCAGCTGCTAATGAAATTTTGTGAAACCAATCTTTTCTAAATAGTAACATGTTCTGAATTGTTCTTATTTACAATAATACTTCATTACCACAAATACCATATAAGGGAGCTGGCTACTTTTATATTTTTTAAAAGTAAATTATTTAAAGCTTTCTTTTAAGCATATTAACTTTAAAATTAAACAAAAACAAGTATCTTACTTTTGCAAAAAAGCTGTTTTATCTTATTTATCTATAAACTTAATTACTAAATAAGGAAAAGTATCATGATGAAAATTTTTACTTTTAGGAGCTCAAAACAACCAGTCAGGATAAAATGGTTCATTTTGAGCTAATCGTGATAATTTAAGTACATAAAGTAGAATTTACTATCAGTCAAAAATATGTCCAAGACTGAAATCAGTGCTGAGACTGAAGGTCTTGCACCCATGGCTGTAATCAATTAGCCTAAAAGAAATGCTTCAGGTGTTGTTTTTTTTTCTTCTGTTTTTCTTTTGTTACAGAGATAAACGGCAATAAGAATTTTCTTCCCCTTTAGGTTAAATTTTATAAAAATAAAATACTACGATGCTTTAATTTTTGAAGCTGAAAAGAGTTATAAAAAAAAAATAAATAAATAAACGAAAGATGTCATTTTAAGTCAATTTTCGTTTATAATATTATTAGAAACGATTCGCAAATGAATCATTTTATAAACGGGATTGGAAATCTTAATTTTGATTTCGTCATACCTTTTATTTAAATTGTGCGTTCTTTAAAAATGAAAGATTTTGTTTCATTTCTTTAAAAGAAAACTCAAAATTAAATTAGTAATCTATCTTTAATTATATCATTTAGATAAATGTTTTCTGTATTACACTCACATATCACAAGAAATACCTATGACACACATGAACGTTATTTTGTAAGGAAAACAGTTATAAGTATTGTTGAAAATAAAAACAATTCAGAACATTATACTAATTAGAAAGGATCGGTTGCAAAGAATGCTGTCTGGATAATTAGAAATTGTACTCACTTTCTCCCCTTGGAATACCATTTCAAGATCTTTGATATTTCTTATTTCTTCAGTCAACTTCGCGTATCGCGTAGTGATACATGGCGAAGTCTTATGGCGAACGCGATGAATTTTCATTTCGATACGAGAATTTTCGATAAATATCGAATTTCGATACGAGAATTTTTTTTAAAATGTGAAATATTTTCTCATTAAAAAATGTTTACTTACTATGAATAACAATGAAATAAAATACCTATAATTACAAAATACTGCTCCATTTTAAAAAATCAGTCTAAGTATTTTAAAGCACATAATAAACTGTTTTCGTAGTCTAAAAAAAGATTTATTGCCAATATTCAGATTTTTAACTGTGACCTAAACCGCGCAAAACCGATGTGCAACGTTCTGTCTGCTAGCCCATAGAATAACATGTAATCCGCGATCCTAAGAAGTCCATTTTTTCATGCGGATTATATAAAAATTAAGAGTTTTCCTAGATACTAGGTCAGTCTTATCCACTTCGTCAAAAACAGATTCATTTTATATATTAATGTTTTTTAAAAAATCTAGAACGTTTCGGAGAAAAAAAAAAGACAAACTTACACCATCGAAATTGCTTTCAAAATGGGTTTACAGATCTGAAAATATACTGCTCGTAGAATTGTAAAAAATTCAGAATAGCATTAGACTGCAGATATAAGACTGTTTTAAAAAAATCAGAACAATAGGACCTATATTTGATGAGTTATTAAGAGGCGGCTTTTCGCATTTTCTTTGATGTCGAGTTAACTGTATATATGAGTTCCGCCATCTACGAATTCTACGATACGATACGATACGATTTTAGGCTTAAGGCTGCGTCACTCGGAATACTACCGTCTTCCATGATATACCTTTATTTGCCCCTTCAATAAAATAAAGCGTCAAATTTATTTACAATTATTCATTTCATATTTAATTCCTAACAACTATAATATAAATATTAATGTACTTTGAAGAAATTTACTATACTTAAATGATTATTTAAATTAGGTAATTATTAACATGATTTTAAACTACATATTAGTAAAAAAAGTATTACAATACTTTTGAAATAGGCAGTATTTTTCCTTAAATTTAAATAAAAACATATTTATACGTATTTTCTCATGAAAATTCAAATACCGAAACAGAATATGATATGCAATTGAAGTGCTAAGTGGAAGAACATGTTAAGTAACAAAAGTTACATTTGAAGAAATTTTATGTGAAAGTTTTCGCTGTAAATTTTAATGATTTATTTTCTGTCTGATACTATGTGTTTAAAGTATTAACAATTGTGGTACTAAACTATATCGAAAAATCTTATTCAAATTCAATTTTTAAATGTTAAAAAATATTAATATTATTTGCATTATTAAATATTAAATTATTAAATATTAAAATATTAAATATTAAAATATTAAATATTAATGAATAATGCCTTAAATCTTCAAAGCTAAATGGAACTTTGGTATTTTAGCTTTACCATGTGATAAAATACCTGATAACACCTTCGTCCGAAAGATAAAATAATTTTTAAGAAAATGTAGCATAACATGTTCTTCCACTCAGCTCTTCAATTTTATTTTGAGAAACATTCATGATCCAAAATCAGTATTGATTCAATATGGAATAAAACTAGAAAGAAAAATTCATGCATCAAGCATGGATTACGAAACACTTTATAACACATTCAGAATAATATAACAAAAATACACCATTTAAAAAATTTAAAAAATACGTCTAATTCAACCATATGGAAACGTATAACACATTTCGAAACCCAATTTCAGCTGTCCCCATCTGCATTCGGAGTATTATCTTTAAAATTCTACATACTTGAAAATAATATGAATGTGCTCAACAATGATAAGAAAAACAAGAAAGAAAAAACCATGCATCAAGCATGCATTATGAAGCACTTTCCAACACATTCAGAATAACGTAAAAAAACCGCACCATTTAAAAAATTAAAAAAAAAACGTCTAATTCAACCATATGGAAACGCATAAAACATTTAAAAACCCAAAATCAGCTGTTCTCATCTACAATCGTAAAATTATTTGATTTCTTTGAGCAGCCCTGTATATGATATATAGATTTGTATCTGCATGCAAAAATTTAGTTCAGTCTGGAAATACGAACCTCAGTTGAAAATTCCCTTCAGAAATTTCCGCTAATAAGGAGACCGGTACGTGAATTCTTTTTTTGTAGCCCTGTATATCAGGTATAGAATTTATATACAACAATTATATACAAAAAAATATTTAAATTTTAATACCGAATTTTAAAACGTACAATCCAGCAATTACTGCTCAAAGACAGTACTGTAAACGATTTATTTTGTATGCCCCTGTAAATGAACGATAAATGCTGTGAATGCGCTGTTCTATCGTAATCATTTTGTAGTGAAATTCAGTGATTTATTATTTCTATGTGTTTTGATGCATTTTAAGTAGCGTAATCTCATTAAATACTCTGTCAGCGATTTTTCCCCATATACTATAGTGCAATGGACTTATTTTGAGTGCCCCTGTAAATGAATTATTAAACCCACATACTTCATATACATTTCCAAACATGTTTTGGTGATCCTAAATAACTTTTCTCATTTCCATGAGAAACCGAATACAAATATACTGGAGTTAGAGCCTGGCAAGACGGACAGACAAACTGAACAAGTTTCAACCTTTTTGGAGAGTGTTAAAAACTAGTGTAAAAAATAAAACATTTTTTTTTTTTGGCTTTTAAATAAATGATATATTTCTATACTAATTTTGAGTCACATTGAATTTTTAATGTGCTACCGGTGTAAAAATATACCTGGTATGAAATATTAAGACTTAGTTTATTGTCAAAACACATAAACTAATTATTTTTAGCAAAATTTTCATACTCTTTTTATCGTTTCTGTTCCTTTCTTGAATTTAATATTCTTATGAATGTCCATAAATGAAGTGCAGCGCTCTTTAAGTTTAGTTAGTTTATTCAATGAATAACTCCGTAACAAATTTAGATATTAAAGATAATATACATTATTCCAAAAATAGAGATTCGTTACATTAGAAAAACCTTAATGACCTATGGCATGTGCAAAAAGTTTTCGTAAAAGTAATTTATTATTTTTATTTCCCACAAAATAGTTAATTACGAAATATTTGACAGAACTCACATTTGCTTTTACTTCAACGACGTTAATAACTCTACAAATAATCCCATGTGACTAATTAATTTACAATATTTCATTAAAACATTATAGTGTCATTATGTCTTTGTCTAAATCTAAGACAATTTTAATTGTTTTAGTTAATGGCTTTCGTTAACCTTTTTAAACTTTCAACGGCAGTTTTGTTTGTTTTTCTAGAAAATGAAACACTTAGTTGCGTTCAACCGAAAAATAAATCTAAATGAAAGGGTAAATTTTCTTAACACCAAGAGCGTTTATCATTTATATAATAAAATATATTCATAAATATAAAATTTAAGTTCATAACTATTTTTGAGGGGAAAAGCAATAATTATTAACTGTAAGAAAAACGATGTATTTTTCATTTAGGTATCACAATAAACACATTTTAACAATAACAAATGCACATTCATATAAAGAATAAGAATACATATTCTTATGAATTACACTGAGAGTAATTTGACTATGTACATTTCATGAATCTCATGTAAATTTAATGTATTCACAGTTATTTCAAAATTTATAAGAAATAACTATTTATTACTTATATGCATTATTACAAAACTGCAAAATGAAACAAAACTGTCCACGAAAGATGTATAAAAAGTGCTTTTATTTAGCATTGTAATTCATTTTTAAAGCATTTTGTTATATAATAAAAGTAAAAAAAAAAAATAAAAGTTACATAAGATACCAAAAATATTACTGGTTATTGCTTACATGAAATAAAAATAATATTTATTTTGTTTGTTAAACATTTTGATACAAAACCTTATCATTTGTTTTATATAACTACTTTTCATTTCACAATTTTCAGAAGAACGTACGACGAATTCTGGTATACGTGAATCATTTTTTTTTTCTTATTATTGTTGACACTAGATATTTTCCAATTTTTTTCTTTCATGATACAAAATAAAACATTTCAGAAATATAAAAGAAGAAATATACACTCTATTTTATTATTCTATCCTGATATATCTTTTTTTGCAGCAGAGGAAAATAGATAATTTCTTTAAATATTTTATTCGACATGTGTGCAATAAACACTCACAGTCGTAAAACAGGTGCATTTTTGAAATACAGATTTGATAATGGAGTTGGATGGAATATTTCTCTCTTTTATGACAAAATTTCCACTTGGGAATATTTCGGAAGAATTGTAAAAGAAAACCTAGCAGGATTTTTAATCCGTCAAATGGTACTGTTAGGGAAAAGAAAACAAAACAGTCCAAGAGAATATTCAATATATGATATAAAGGGTTCACAGGGTACATAGAATTTGGACAAACAGCTGCCGCCGACTATTTTTCAGTTTACTGATACTTTGTATGTGGGGAAACTACGCAGAAACAATAAAATTCCTTAAGGGGACCTTGGAACTTTATTTGACCAAAAATCGACCTCAAAATCGACCTAAAAATCGACATTTTTTTGTGTGTGTATTATTATTCTCAAATTTGTGCTACGTCATTCGCAGAAAATTGCATGCAGATGCGATTATTTTATGAAAAGTAATAAGTGTTTTAATTTCGTTCACAAACAATTTTTTGGCTTTTTAATATACTTTAAATATGTTTTTCTCAATACTGATGTTTCAGCTTTTTTTAATTTTTGAAATGATCCTTGCTACAAAGTTTTTGATGAAAATTCACAAATCTAATAAGGAATAATCCTGATGTTGCTTAAAGAAACTGTGTATGCATTTTAAAAATCGACTTTATTAAGTCAATTAAATTTATTTTTAACTTATTATAAAGCAGAATTTTGATGAAAATCGGTATTGAATTCAGAAAAATAACTCTAAAAAATTAATTATTTAAGGGATTAAAAAAACGATACAGAATTTTGTTTATAATAGAGTTTTATGTGATTAAAATACAAAATTGAGGAAATATCTAAAAAACTAAAACGCAAGGAGCATTTTAAAATTTAGTTTTAAATTTTTAATTTTTTAAAAGTTCTTAAAATTATAATATGATTGGAAATTTCTTTTAAGGTGTTCTATATACTTATGGTGAAATGTATATTTGCACAAAATTTCAAATCTCTATTATTAAAATTAAAAGAATTTTTTCTAAACATCCACGATCTCCTTAAAGTTTTATTCTATCAGTAATTCTTTAAAATGTTTTCATTCGCGATTTTAGATTTTGTAACAATTTATCCTGCAATTTTTAGCATCTTTTACTAGAAAAAATTCCACATTACTATCTTCAATCTTCTAGAACAAAATAGTAAATTTTGTCGTCTTCTTTAAAAGAAATTTACCCTGAATTCGGGGAGTGATTTTTGAGCTTTTAAATGCGATTTTTAGAATTACTTCGGGTTTTAGAGCGATTTCTTGGTGGGTTGTTCAGCGCCGAGCGGCTCAACTAGTACTTTCATATGGAAATATATATTTATTTATAACACCAACATTTACATTATTTTTGAAAAGATCTATTTCTTATATAGGTCCGCTTTGCCAGTAATATTAATTTTTTTTTGTTATTTTATCTTGTACATAATATTTGCACCCCAATCACTCAAAAATTGTCTAATTTCTATTTGCGTGTACTTAAACTTTTCACACGGATTTAATTTACGTAACATTTAAACAACACGTAAGATTTAAATGTGAAATAATACGTAAGGTTTAAATGTTAAAAAAATACGTAAGATTTAAATGTTAAACAATGCATAAAATCTTAAAATAATTTTTCCTATTTCTATGTAAAAATAAAATTTTTAAATCTCTTAATGATTTATAGTTTTATGATAAAACAATGTGATGCCTTCATAAAACTCTGGCCCTTGTGTGAAGGAAATAAATGATAACCAGAGGCTCTAAAAATGACATGGCATTCACTCTGCTACAGAAACTGATTTCTTTTGCTCCAATTTTGAATTTATTACAATCGTAGCAAAATGAATTTTCGGCCTTAAAAAGTAAAAAAGTAAAATGTCTGGACAGAAAAAAAATCCTACCGCCTTACTTTCTTTACAAATTATTAAAGAAACTGTTTTATATATCTAATTTTTTTTCATCTTTCCGAATGTTTCTTCCATACAGCGATATAAAAGTTAAGTTTGGATAACTAGATTATAAATATAAAGGATTTAATAAAACTGAAAATCCATTTTTTCTGTGAAAGAAGGATATAAAAAATAAGTATTATTTAACTGTAAGTTCCACTTTACCGAAGAAAAGGACAAAGTTTACTATATTGGAGTGAAATATTAATTTTGGATTGCTTTTATGAGATGCTGAAAATTGTCGAACATGAAAAATCGAGAAATTCAGTAATTTATCCGTTTGATATGCTTTAAGAAAATAATGATCAAAGAATTCAAAAATCTAAGTCAGGATCAATTCGTCCTGTCTTCGTTTATTGATAACCAAAATTTTAAACCTCTATGTGCTATAGCTTTCTTTAGCCTTCGCAAAAAATTAAACACACAAACAAAACTTAATTTTATTAGTATATGGATAGATAATACTGGAATAAAATTAATTTATAAAAATGCAAATTTCATTTAAATTTTCCAGGGAGGGAATAACTGATAAAAATTACTAAAATGTGCTCTCTTTATCTATTTTATCTCATTTTACATGCTCAAGGAAATTATATTTCAACTTCAAATGCATGTATAATCATTTTCTGTGAATGAATAATTCTCTTTTATAGGAATTTATTTCTTTTTACTTCACTGTTCACAAGAAACACACGTAAACTACACACACATTGTTACAAGCGGATTTGATAAGTCAGCCAAAAGAAGTGGATTCTTTTAAGTTTGAAGCGCATAACCTTTGTTTTATCAGGAGCTCTATCAAAACATTATAGAATTGAACAGTCGTGAAAAAATAAAGTAGACACCCCCTACTAACTCCTCAACAAATTATCGTAGAGGAAATTTACTGGTACCGAACGGATGGAAGTAAATTCTACTTTTAAATGACGCATATAAAATTTGCTTAGGGGCCATCTACATATTAAAATGAACCATAACTTTGATTTTTCAATAGCAATGCACAATTCTGACAGCATAAGTGAACTCTACACCCATCAATTAGCCTAAAAACAAATTTTTATGCAATTCGTACCATAAGTTTCCGAGAAATTAATTATTTTAAAACGAGCATATTTTAAGGAATGTATCTAAATTAAAGTTGGGTACTCCATTGTTAACACAGAGAGCCCCCTTCTTGATCAAGGAACCTTAAGAACTGCTCAAGCAGTCAATGAAGCCTGTTAGATAACAAGACAGCAGAAGAAATTTCAAAATACCTACTCACTTCTATCATAGACGGTCCCTTAAACCATCATTTGACCGTTTTTTAAGCATGATTTGAAAACTATTTGCAAGAAAAATGTGAAATTCGGGATTTTCATAAAATAGGACTTAATAAATCTAAATCTATAAAAAAACATTGTAGGTTGCAATTCATAATTTTTTCGAATATTAATTTCATAATTCATAATTCATAATTCATATCATAAAATAATAAAACTTGCAAATTCAGCGTATTTATGTTTGGGCACATTAGCATTATTGCTACACAAAACTAGTTGGATGTGCCAATCCCAAAACTTTCTTCTATCTTATACATCTTAATATTTCAAAACTTAGTTACACATGTTAATACTTCAATATTATTAGTTCAATACTATACCAACTTTGATTTTCATCTTAAATTTCTGCTCAAGTCAATTAAACGGACTAAAAACGAGTTAATCTATATCATTATATTTGTTAAATTATTAATTTTTCCTTATTCTGTCGTTATCAGCTGTTTGCGAATAGCCGGCATAGCAGGAAGCGAGTTCCCGCCGCTGCATGAGCCGTCGATGCACAATAGAACTACGAAAAATCAAGAAAAGTATACAAAAATCGCTAGCACGGAGCCCCTTTACCGCGCAATATTTCCAAATTCAAGGAGAACCTGTTGGCCAAAGCCAAAAACAAGCAAAAACATTTTGGTTCAATTGTATGCATAATTTTATACGCTGTTCGATGGTGCAATAATGAAAATGGCACAGAGATGGGAATTATAAAGCCCCCTTCTTTCGGAATTTTTTCAAGTTCAGGGAGGACTTGTTTGCCATAGCCAGAAACATGCACAAAAAATTTGGTTCAATCATATGGATAACTTCAAACACTTTTCGATGGTACAATAATGAAAATGGTACAGACATCGCAATTATAGTGCCCCCTTCCGGCAGA
Source organism: Maratus speciosus (assembly GCA_963932465.1). Lineage (NCBI taxonomy): Eukaryota > Metazoa > Arthropoda > Arachnida > Araneae > Salticidae > Maratus > Maratus speciosus. The sequence goes on along the minus strand of OZ010795.1, from coordinate 103,081,523 downwards.
ATTTTTCCAAATTCAGGGAGAACCTTCGTGACATGACCAAAATTAAACACATAAAATTTGGTTCAATTCTATGCATAACTTCATACACTTTTCGGCAGTGCAATATTCAAAATGGCACAAAAATTGTACAAAAATCGCTATTACAGCGCCCTCTACGAGCGATTTTTTTTACAAATTAAGGGAGGACCTCCTTGCCATAGCCAAGAACTTAAATTTTTTTTGGTTCAATTCTATGCATAACTGCATACACTTTTCGATGGTGCAGTATTCAAAATCGCACAAAAATCGCTATTACAGCGCCCCCTAACGGCGAATTTTTTGCAAATTCATGGAGGACCTGCTTGCCATATCCAAAAACTTAAAATAAAAATTTGGTTTAATTCTATGCATAACTTCATAAACTTTTGGACGGTACAATATTCAAAATCTCACAAAAATCGCTATTACAGCGCCCCCTACCGGCGAATGTTTTCCAAATTTAGGGAGGACCTGCTTGCCATAGCCAAAAACTTAAAATAAAAATTTGGCTTAATTCTATACATAACTTCATACACTTTTGGTCGGTACAATATTCAAAATCGCACAAATATCGCTATTACAGCGCCCCCTACCGGCGATTTTTTTCCAAATTTAGGGAGGACCTGCTTGCCATAGCCAAAAACTTAAAATAAAAATTTGGTTCAATTCTATGCATAACTTCATACACTTTTCGATGGTACAATATTCAAAATCGCACAAAAAACGCATTTACAGCGCCCCCTACCGGCGAATTTTTTTCCAAATTCAGGGAGGACCTGCTTGTCATATCCAAAAACTTAAACTAAAAATTTGGTTCAATTCTATGCATAACTCCATACACTTTTGGATGGTACAATATTCAAAATCGCACAAAAATTGTTATATCAGCGCCCCCTACCGGCGAATTTTTTCCAAATTCCGGGAGGACCTGCTTGCCATAGCCAAAAACTTATAATAAAATTTTGGTTTTATTCTATACATAACTTCACACACTTTTTGATGGTACAATGGCGACAGACAGACGGACAGACGGACGGACGGACGGACAGACGGACAGACGGACGGACGGACGGACAGACGGACACACAGACAGACAGACATTTTCTATAAACATGTTTTTTGGAATCTCTGACCCCTAAAACATGCAAATCCGTCGAAAACCGGAAGTCGAAAAAAATTTCGATTACAATACTTTCTTCTATTGAAGATAGAAGAAAGTAAAAATAGCACATCAGGAGCATAATTTCAGGAGATATAAATAAAAATATGAAAATGTAATTTAGCATTAGAAACACTAAATTTTGAATGTTTATAATTCAAAAACTTATCATTCAAATGACTTGAAATTTGGTGTCTAGTTATAGTTTGGACCGAAGATTTGAAATATCTCGTTAAAATTGGGTATTGCCATTGAAAGAAATGAGGTTTGGGTTCGTTTTAATATGTAGATGGCCCCCTAAGCAAATTTTATAGACATCATTTAAAAGTAGACTTTATTTGCAATATTTCGAAACCAGTGATTTCCGTCTACGATAATTTGTTGAAGAGTTAGTAGGGGTGTTTACTTTTTTTTCCACGACTGTACACTATATTGCCATTAATGACCTGCAACTTTCAATTTTAGACATTTTGTCGAATATTTAGAAATATACTTGACATCTTCTTCTGGAATTTCAGGAATGTAAAGAACAGGTATGACCTCATATTTAGCAATGTCGATTTGATTAGGGGGGCAATCAGAGGGCCAGCAAAAAATCAAAGAAAAAAAACCAATATTTGGGATCACCCTGTAAAATAAAATGCATGAAATGATCTATCACTACCAAATAAAAATAAACAGACATTGTGAAATATGTGTATTCTTTTGTGTAAGAATAGCACGTATATTAATAGAGATATAGCGATTTATTAAAAAAAATTAAAAAATCCTTGCATGTTTTTTGCTTATAACATGCAGGGTTTTCAACCAAATTTAACTCCTGTTTCAGAAAAATTGACAAAACATAGTCGAAATAATATAGCGCAATTGGGATATAAATATATTTAAATATTTTAGGAAATATGAGCAGTTGTATGAAATAATTTTTATCTGCTCATGCGCGAACGATAACATGGATCATTTTACATAATTTAATAGTTAACTTTATGGAGCAACTTATTAACAAAACCTAGTCAAATAACGTAAAAATTCAGAAAGATGTCGCCGTAAGAGTGAGCAATTTTTTAGTTGTTCTCTAAAAGCAGCTGAATGATAAGGGATTTTCCACAAATTGTCATTTTTAATTTTTAATTTTTTTTTAATTTTCATTTCTTATTGATGCTTTAGTTCTTCTTGGATAACCACCAGAACGAGCCTATACCATGATCAAAAGAAGTATCAAAATCGAAGTATTTTTTCCAAATCTACTCGTTGATACTCACTAAATACTAACATCTTTCTGAAAGTCAGTTAATAAAAAATGACAATTTGTGTAAAACCCCTTATCATTCAGCTGCTTTTATAGAACAACTAAAAATTTGCTTACTTAAACGCCGATATCTTTCTCAATTTTTACGATATTTGACTAGATTTTTTAAAATAAGTTGCTCCATAGAGTTGTCTATTAAATTATGTAAAATGATCCTTGTTATCGTTCGCGCATGCGCAGATAAAAATTATTTCATACAACTGCTCATATTTCCTAAAGTATTTAACATATTTATATTCCAATTACACTACATTGTTTCGACTATATTTTGTCAATTTATTTGAAACCGGCGTTAAATTTGGTTGAAAACCCTGCATGTTCTAAGCAAAAAACATGCAAGATTTTTTTTTAATTTTTTAAATAAATCGCTATATCTCTATTAATATACGTGCTATTCTCACACAAAAGAATACACATATTGCACAATGTCTGTTTATTTATATTCGGTAGCGGTAGATCATTTTGTGCATTTTATTTTACACTAGCAGGCTATGCCCGCTGCGCTGGTCAATATTTCCAAATCAACCTTGGATTAAACTAAATGGTGAATTTGAACTTGTATTTTAAACAATATGGATCTTCAGCTTGACCTTGCGCATTACTGAAAACGATGCGAACGCCATTGCGATATAATGTTATCTTAAGCGTTGGACAAAATTTAGCAATTAAGAAGTAATTGTTTTAGTTGATTATAAACAGCGCACTTATGGTCGGGTAATGAGACCGTTATGGCAACAGGAATTAATACCTCTGTAACTAATCAACATATAATGAAATCGTATATACTAAAAACATTCCTAAAAGTCATGCAACAGGGCCACTTGTAGCAAAATATGTTCTGTAGATTTTTTTAAAAAGGCTAAACTTTCATAATCAGGTTCACTTAATTTTTGAACTTTTACTGTTGCCCTATAACTAAGTACCCTTGAACAATATGTATACACTAAAACCTTTCCAAAATTATTTCCTAACTAATTGTGGTATATCCTACGAAAGTATTATAAACAATCGAAATGAAATACAAATTTCCGTTGTAAATATATAGTAGATGATGATGATGCGATTTTGTGTAATAGAATTCATAGTAAAGTTTTCGCTTCAAACAAAAACAATGCTTTCAACATTAAAGCTAATACACCAATATGTGAAGTATCCGATTACAGAAGGTTAACTTGAATTCTCATGAGCAACTACTCAAAGAAAAGTGAATATGTGGCTTTTGTGATACTTTTATGTCAGCCGGCCGCAGGTAATAAATCAATAAAGATTGTTTTCATAGCATATTCTTATTTTATTATTTTCATTTAAAACACAAACCTTTCACTCATTTAATTTAAAATGCATGCCTTATACTAATTTCATTTAAAAAACTGAAAAGATAAACAATAACAGGAAATAATGCCATAATTAAAAGCAAACAATATTTTTAATTTACATACGCAAAATGTAACTACTGCTACTGGGAATTTAAAAAATGCTATCAGCGAGATGTGCTCACGGTTGTTATAAATGTACCCATTTTTTCTTCTTATCGAGGAGCAATTTATAAATCGCACAATATTATTCCAATTCCAATTTCTTTCATTGAGGAACCTATGACCGAAAAAAAATGGAAAAAGACTCTTGTAGATTCTTCGGATGACGGCATCTGACGCCATAAACCGAGTTTATATATATGAAAATAATTTTTAAGTCGTTACAAACATTGCTTTCATACTTAAATATTTTCATTGGTACTACTTGTTATCCCGTCGACCAATTTCGCCAAATTATATAAATCGCCAAACCATTCGCCAAATTATATAAATTGACATAATCTTTATTTTAAATAACGAAATAACAAATTAGTATCTATATTATAAAGGACAAACATATATGTGCGTAACGCATACGTCATTTTGCGAATAGCAACACTTTGAAATTTGAAATGAAATTTCGGTAGTGCAATTCTCGCTACTGCAAATTTTTAAACTTCTAAACATCGAACATTTTCAAATTTTACACCTTCGTACAGGGAAAAAAATGTTCTTTTAAATGCAATTTGTTTGAAATCTGTATCTCAATTTGTTTTTGAGATATTAATTTTTATGTAGTTTTTAATACAAATTTTGTAATCGTGGCAACTGAAGTACTACATTTATATTGAAAGTAAAGGGAAAATATTCATGGTTTATTATTTTTATTGATTATATCCTTATTGATGCCATTTTCACATTACAAATAAAAGTAACTTTTTTATAATATTTGAACAGAAAATGACGTCAGACATTTAAAAAAATAGGCGCATTATTTTTCATAAATCAGCTACATTTTAATATTTTTACATTACGCTGATACTGAGTTTGAGGCGCTAGGCAAAATGATTCAGTGAGTAAAAATGATATATTTAAACAAAACGATCATTTTTTTTTTGATAAAACTAAATATTTGACAAATACTAAAGTCAATACAATGGCAACTAAAGGCAAATTTCTGAATTTTTTTCTTCGCGGGTACTAAGATTAGAACTTTAAGTTTGTGCGAATGTTCACATGAAAAGTTATATCGGACAAACGTGACTTTAAGTTTAGAAATACATTCATAATAATCTATTGTGCGTTAAAATACTTTCAAATTTTGAATTTGAGTGGTTTGTATGTAAATCATGAGAATGTGACAATAACGTACAGGTTAGATTTTATGGGGGGAAATTGTATGATGTGACAAAGCGAAATAATTTTTATTGATTTTTATTCCGTAAAAACAAACATAAGAGCTCCATCGATAACTGCGTCATAATTACTCATCTTGATTATGTAATCTAATACAGTTTAATTTTTCAATAATTTAAGCAGTTGAAGTTTATGGAAATAATATTTTGGCAATTTTAGGTTACAAATATTATTTGTTTTAAGAGTTAGACAACCAATGTAAGATGATTTTTTTTATTGTAATTATTTTTGTAGGTTTATTAGAAAACAACTGTCAGATCGAATTTATAACATTTTAGTTCGTCGAATTTCGACGGGTTCCAACTTGTAACATTAATAAAAATACAAATAAAACGCCGAATTTAAAATCACTTGATGACGTAAACACGTGTAGTTTGTTTAAATTCAAGTGAATTTGATATTTACGATCAACCATTATTGGCATTTAATCTTATAGTTTGACGATAGATTTTTGGTCGACGGAATATCTAAGTAGTACCTTTTCCATTTTTGTTTTATAACGCTAAATTCTCAGTAATTTTTTCCCTTTTATTTTACAGAAAATCACTATTTTTTTTAAAAAAATTAAGATGCTTGCATTTTTATTTCAAACTCATAGAGCCGTTTTTATTTTTTAGCCAAAAGGGTTGATTTGAATTTTTTCCGTTGCTAGAGTAACGGATGTAATGATAGATATTTTGAGGTTTAGATGCCAAAGACACCGCCAAATTAGAAAAATATGAAATGTGTCATGAACTGTTGGACTTATAAAAATTTATTTGGTAGCATTCGATTCAGCATTCAAAACTACATTAAAATATGCTATCATTTGACGCATAATTTTGATATTCGATTTTTTCCCCCTCCCCGTGCAAAAACCATTAGGGGTGACACTTTAGAAAATCCTTTCTTAGCAGAAGTTTATGTCATAAGAAGTATTTTTACCACGATTTTCAAGATTTTAGGTTCAGTAGTTTGCGCTGTGCGTTAATTAGTCCCCTAATCCAGACTTTATTTTATATACTATATTAGATATGCGATTTTGCGGTGAATCGATGATCGAAAATTAGTCCAATATCATTTGAAATATTACATAACAGAGGAGAAAGTACGAAGAAAGACGAAGAAGAAATGACGAATTACAAAAAACTTGTAATTTTTTTTTTTTCAAAATGTTGAATTTTTCCATAGTAATAACGTATTAAAACATAAATTTCCTTAAAAATTATCTTTATTTCCTAGATTTCGAATCTGTGAATTTTCCTATAAATGAAATTGGCGAAATGACTTGAGAAAATAGATAATATTTGCTTAAATAAAATGAGTAATATTCGTTGATCTGAGTTCGAGTTTATAAATATCACATGCTTTCGGAATTACGGCGAAAAACACTTTAAAAAGTATGAAATTATTTTACAATATGTATGTGTGGCAGAAATTCACACTGAAATTTAAGTACTCTATTCCATTTTTAAAATATCAACTGATATCTATATAAGTTACAATTGAATATGAAAATGTACTCAAAAAATGATCTCCTTCACCTAAAAAAAACACCATTTGTGAGAACATCCTCACGCTTATGCATTTTTGGCAAATCACATTGTTTGGCGACAAAAGAAAAATAAAAAATTGTAAAGAAACAAATAGTAATTACACATGTGACTCACAATTACATCTGCTTGTTTCTTCTATAAGTCACGTGATGGGGCAATTAGATATAAAAAAAGTCCTTCCGGCCAGTGCCGGGAGGAAGAGGTAGCTTTCATAATCCTTATTTAAAAAAAGCCAAATTATATCATTCAAACACACGAAGCTCATTTTAGTGGAAACCGAATATAGGAGATTCAATACTAATTTTTATCAATATAATGAATGAGAATTTCGCGAAATTAGTCAGCTTTATCCAAGCTGCTTTTCTTTAAAGTAACATATATTTGGCTGCCAAATTCGGCAATTTCTTAAAGTGCCTGTCATTTTAAGACAAGATGGTGGATGAGGCTAAGCAGTGAACTTGGTCGAGACCTTAGTAATTGCTGTGCACATGCTCACTCACATCGGAATCGGTTAATATATAGGAGTGCTGTCGCATGCAAAAAGTCAGATTTTTCAAAATGTCACCCACAATAGAAATTGAAACTGCTATATCTGAGCCATTTTTTAAGGTAAAGACAAACAGAAAATGCTCCTGAATCCTTATATCAAGGTCAAATACTTAAGAAAGAAACCTTTTTCAATTTCTAATTTTTTTGCACCTCACTTTAAATATATATATTTTTTTTAATATAATGGTCGCCATTTTGAAAAAAGATGGCTGATGAATCTGGCCAGCGAACTTGGTCGAGGTGTTGATGTATACTATCCACATGCCTTCTTACATCGAAATAGGCGAATACGTGTGTTATCGCGTGACAAATACAAGATCGTTTCAAAATGTTAGCCATGCTAGAAATTCAAAGTGCTATAAATCAACCATTTTTTAAGATATAAACAAAAGAACAAATTTTCAGAAACAAAAACTGCTCCGGAATCTTTGTATCAAGGCCAAACACATGAAAAAATCTTTTTCATTTTCCAATTGTTTAATACCTCATTTTGAATTTTAAATTTAATTTTTTTTTAATGGCAAACCTTTTGAAACAAGATGGCGAATGAAGCTGGCCAACGAACTCGGTCGAGACATTGGTATGTACTATGTACAGACCAAGTTACATCCAAATAGGTCCATAATTACGCCTGTTATCGCGTGACAAAAATCAGGTCGTTTTAAAATGTCAGCCACAAGAGAAATTCAAAATGCTATTACTCAGCCATTTTTTTAGATATAGACGAAAGAAAAACTGTTCCGGAATCTTTGTATTAAGGTCAAACACATACAAAAAAAATCTTTTTCACTTTCCAATTTTTTGGTATCTCATTTAAATTTTTTTATTTTTTTATTTTTTTAAATGGCCGCCATTTTTAAACAAGACGGCGGATGAAGCCGGCCAACGAACTCGGTCGAGATATTTGTATGTACTATGTACACACCAAGGTACATCCAAGTCGGTTCATAAATACGCCTGTTATTATGTGAGAAAAATCAGGACGTTTCAAAATGTCAGCCACGCTAGAAATTCAAAATGCTATAACTCAGCCATTTCTTAAGATATAGACGAAACAAAAACTGCTCCCGAATCTTTTTATCAAGGTCAAACACATAAAAAGAAAATATTTTTTCAATTTTTAATTTTTTGGTACCACATTTCAAATTTAAATTTTTCTTAAAAATTTAAATGGCCACCATTTTTAAACAAGATGGCGGATGAAGCTGACCAACGAACCCGGTCGAGACATTGGTATGTACTATGTATAAACGACGTTACATCCAAATCGGTTCATAAATACGCCTTTTATCGCGTGACAAAATTCAGGACGTTTCAAAATGTCAGCCACGCTGGAAATTCAAAATGCTATAACTCAGCCATTTTTCAAGATATAGACGAAACAAAAACTGCTCCGAAATCTTTGTATAAAGGTCAAATACATAAGAAAAAATGTTTTTCCATTTTCAATTTTTTAGTACCACATTTCAAATTTTAAATTTAAAAAAAAAATTTAAATGGCCGCCATTTTGAAACAAAATGGCAGATGAAGCTGGCCAACGAACTCGGTCGAGAGATTGGTATGTACTATGTACACACTGAATTACATCCAAATCGGTTCATAAATACGCCTTTTATCGCGTGACAAAATTCAGGACGTTTCAAAATGTCAGCCACGCTAGAAATTCAAAATGCTATAACTCAGCCATTTTTTAAGATATAGACGAAACAAAAACTGCTCCGGAATCTTTGTATAAAGGTCAAGTACATAAGAAAAAAATATTTTTCCAATTTTAATTTTTTGGTACCACATTTCAAGTTTTAAAATTTTTTAAAATTTTTAAATGGTCGCCATTTTGAAACAAAACGTTTGGATGAAGCTGGCCAACGAACTCGGTCGAGACATTGGTATGTAGTATGTACATACCGAATTACATCGAAATCGGTTCATAATTACGGGAGTTACAGTGTGACATAGGTCAGATATATATATATATATATATATATATATATATATATATATATATATATATATATTGATATATATATATATATATATATATCAATTTTGAACGGAGGGTGGTTTCGGGGTCTGGGGGTCATGATCGATGAAAATATACCAAAATTTTTTGAAATCGCTTTCCTCCGAACGGCTGCAATAGGTAGCTTTTTTGTAAAGAAAGCTACCTAAAAAAGAAAAGAACAGAACAGAAAGAAAATGTCGTTAAAATTTCATCTAATCAAATTTTCAGATTCGTTTCCATATCTAACGCAAGCGATAAAGAGCCAAATATTGCGTATCAAGTGTAATATTTCTTATCAAATTAATTTTTAAGCATTACAAATATTTCTTTCAGGTTTTGATTAAATGTTTCCTTTTTTTAATATTATCACTCATTAAAACGGATTTTCTTCTTCTTTTTTTCTTTTTTTTAATTTAAATAAAATTAGTAACAGTTTTCTTTTATTTTTCGAGATTTAATAGCCGTTTCAGTTTTTTTTATCAACGATGAATTTCGCCAAGAAATAAAATGGTAACCTTATCGCCCAAAATAACAGAATTTTCCGTCATTATTCTAAAACTAATATAGGTAGAATAATGTGTTATAGATTAAAACCTTCCCTGAAACAATACCTATCTAATGGTATAGGTTCCGTAAAAATCCATGCAGTAGAACTCGAAATCTAGGCGTTCGGAACGAAATTTCCGTTTGGATTTTATATATATAATAGATAATAGAATAGATAATAGATTATATATATATATATAATAGAATAGATAATAGATTATGTGTTATGAACTATCTCAAAGTTTAAAACAGATCGCATTGTTAGATTTCCTAATTTTAACAATATCGCGTTATGTTAGTTCCACATTCCACCACCAGGGAGCGCACTCTATTCTTAACGAAAGCGTATCTGAACGAAACTCCTTCATGCAACCTTTCCGTAGATACATGAATCGGGAGGGTGGCGGTCTTAACCAATAATTTAAGATAATTGCTGAAATTACTACGAAAAATATTTTAAAGGGGCTCTACGCGGGCCCCTAATAGAGTTAGAGGAAATCGAAAGACGGCAAAATAATCGCGGGGGTAAGATTGCTTGGGTGCTTTGGAGCTACTTTTGGCGCGAGATCTAAGCTCTACGACCAATAGGAGCCCAGATATTTAAGGAAATATGAAGTAGCAAAGTCCAAAATAATAGAATTTTCCGTAATAATTCTATAACTAATCTAGGTAGAATGATGTGTTATAGCTTAAAACCTTCCCTGGAACGATACCTATCTAACGGTATAAGTTCCGTAAAAATCCATGCGGTAGAACTCGAAATCTCGGCGTTCGGAACGAAATTTCCGTTTGGATTTTATATATATAACTAGCAGGCTATGCCCGCTGCGCTGGTCAATATTTCCAAATGAACCTTGGATTAAACTAAATGGTGAATTTGAACTTGTATTTTAAACAATATGGATCTTCAGCTTGACCTTGCACATTACTGAAAACGATGGGAACGCCATTGCGATATAATGTTTTCTTAAGCGTTGGACAAAATTTAGCAATTAAGAAGTAATTGTTTTAATTGATTATAAACAGCGCACTTATGGTCGGGTAATGAGACCGTTATGACAACAGGAATTAATACCTCTGTAACTAATCAACATATAATGAAATCGTATATACTAACACCATTCCTAAAAGTCATGCAACAGGGCCACTTGTAACAAAATATGTTCTGTAGATTTTTTTAAAAAGGCTAAACTTTCATAATCAGGTTCACTTAATTTTTGAACTTTTACTGTTGCTCTATAACTAAGTACCCTTGAACAATATGTATACACTAAAACCTTTCCAAAATTATTACCTAACTAATTGTGGTATATCCTAAGAAAGTATTATAAACAATCGGAATGAAATACAAATTCCCGTTGTAAATACATAGTAGATGATGATGATGCGATTTTGTGTAATAGAATTCATAGTAAAGTTTTCGCTTCAAACAAAAACGATGCTTTCAACATTAAAACTAATACACCAATATGTGAAGTATCCGATTACAGAAGGTTAACTTGAATTCTCATGAGCAACTACTCAAAGAAAAGTGAATATGTGGCTTTTGTGATACTTTTATGTCAGCCGGTCAATAAAGATTATAAATCAATAAAGATTGTTTTCATAGCATATTCTTATTTTATTATTTTCATTTAAAACACAAACCTTTCACTCATTTAATTTAAAATGCATGCCTTATACTAATTTCATGTAAAAAACTGAAAAGATAAACAATAACAGGAAATAATGCCATAATTAAAAGCAATTAATTTGCATACGCAAAATGTAACTACTGCTACTGGAAATTTTTAAAACGCTATCAGCGAGATGTGCGCACGGTTGTTATAAATGTACCCATTTTTTCTTCTTATCGAGGAGCAATTTATAAATCGCACAATATTATTCCAATTCCAATTTCTTTCATTGAGGAACCTATGACCGGAAAAAATGGAAAAAGACTCTTGTAGATTCTTCGGATGACGGCATCTGACGCCATAAACCGAGTTTATATATATAAAAATAATTTTTAAGTCGTTACAAAGATTGCTTTCATACTTAAATATTTTCATTGGTACTACTTGTTATCCCGTCGACCAATTTCGCCAAATTATATAAATCGCCAAACCATTCGCCAAATTATATAAATTGACATAATCTTTATTTTAAATAACGAAATAACAAATAAATTAGTATAACATTAATAAAAATACAAATAAAACGTCGAAATTAAAATCACTTGATGACGTAAACACGTGTAGTTTGTTTAAATTCAAGTGAATTTGATATTTACGATCAACCATTATTGGCATTTAATCTTATAGTTTGACGATAGATTTTTGGTCGACGGAATATATAAGTAGTACCTTTTCCATTTTTGTTTTATAACGCTAAATTCTCAGTAATTTTTTCCCTTTTATTTTACATAAAATCACTATTTTTTTTAAAAAAATTAAGATGCTTGCATTTTTATTTCAAACTCATAGAGCCGTTTTTATTTTTTAGCCAAAAGGGTTGATTTGAATTTTTTCCGTTGCTAGCGTAACGGATGTAATGATAGATATTTTGAGGTTTAGATGCCAAAGACAACGCCAAATTAGAAGAATATGAAATGTGTCATGAACTGTTGGACTTATAAAAATTTATTTGGTAGCATTCGATTCAGCATACAAAACTACATTAAAATATGCTATCATTTGACGCATAATTTTGATATTCGATTTTTTTCCCCTCCCCGTGCAAAAACCATTAAGGGTGACACTTTAGAAAATCCTTTCTTAGCAGAAGTTTAAGTCATAAGAAGTATTTTTACCACGATTTTCAAGATTTTAGGTTCAGTAGTTTGCGCTGTGCGTTAATTAGTCCCCTAATCCAGACTTTATTTTATATACTATATTAGATATGCGATTTTGCGGTGAATCGATGATCGAAAATTAGTCCAATATCATTTGAAATATTACATAACAGAGGAGAAAGCACGAAGAAAGACGAAGAAGAAATGACGAATTACAAAAGACTTGTAATTTTTTTTTTCAAAATGTTGAATTTTTCGATAGTAATAACGTATTAAAACATAAATTTCCTTAAAAATTATCTTTATTTCCTAGATTTCGAATCTGTGAATTTCATATAAATGAAATTGGCGATATGACTTGAGAAAAAATGAAATAAACAATAGATAATATTTGCTTATATAAAATGGGTAATATTTGTTGATCTGAGTTCGAGTTTATAAATATCACATGCTTTCGGAATTACGGCGAAAAACATTTTAAAAAGTATGAAATTATTTTACAATATGTATGTGTGGCAGAAATTCACACTGAAATTTAAGTATTCGATTCCATTTTTAAAATATTAACTGATATCTACATAAGTTACAATTGAATATGAAAATGTACTCAAAAAATGTTCTTTTCACCTGAAAAAACTCCATTTGTAAGAACATCCTCAAGCTAATGTCACGCTTATGCATTTTTGGCTTAAAATCACATTGTTTGGCAACAAAAGAAAAATAATTGTAAGGAAACAAATAGTAATTACACATGTGACTCACAATTACATCTGCTTGTTTCTTCTATAAGTCACGTGATGGGACAATTAGATATATAAAAAAAGAAAAGAACAGAACAGAAAGAAAATGTCGTTAAAATTTCATCTAATCAAATTTTCAGATTCGTTTCCATATCTAACGCAAGCGATAAAGAGCCAAATATTGCGTATCAAGTGTAATATTTCTTATTAAATTAATTTTTAAGCATTACAAATATTTCTTTCAGGTTTTGATTAAATGTTTGCGTTTTTTTAATATTATCACTCATTAAAACGGATTTTCTTCTTCTTTTTTTCTTTTTTTTTTCATTTAAATAAAATTAGTAACAGTTTTTCTTTTATTTTTCGAGGTTTAATAGCCGTTTCAATTTTTTTTTATCAACGATGAATTTCGCCAAGAAATAAAATGGTAACCTTATCGCCCAAAATAACAGAATTTTCCGTAATAATTCTAAAACTAATATAGGTAGAATAATGTGTTATAGATTAAAACCTTCCCTGAAACAATACCTATCTAACGGTATAGGTTCCGTAAAAATCCATGCAGTAGAACTCGAAATCTAGGCGTTCGGAACGAAATTTCCGTTTGGATTTTATATATATAGTAGATAGAATAGATAGAATAGATAATAGATTATGTGTTATGAACTATCTCAAAGTTTAAAACAGATCGCATTGTTAGATTTCCTAATTTTAACAATATCGCGTTATGTTAGTTCCACAATCCTCCACCAGGGGGCGCACTCTATTCTTAACGAAAGCGTATCTGAACGAAACTCCTTCATGCAACCTCTCCGTAGATACATGAATCGGGAGGGTGGCGGTCTTAACCAATAATTTAAGAGAATTGCTGAAATTACTACGAAAATTATTTTAAAGGGGCTTCTACACGGGCATCTAATAGAGTTAGAAGAAATCGGAAGACGTCAAAATAATCGCGGGGAAAAGTTTGCTTGTGTGCATGGGAGCTACTTTTGGCGCGATATCTAAGCTCTACGACGAATAGGAGCCCAGATATTTAAGGAAATATGAAGTAACAAAGTCCAAAATAATAGAATTTTCCGTAATAATTCTTAACTAATCTAGGTAGAATGATGTGTTATAGCTTAAAACCTTCCCTGGAACGATACCTATCTAACGGTATAAGTTCCGTAAAAATCCATGCGGTAGAACTCGAAATCTCGGCGTTCGGAACGAAATTTCCGTTTGGATTATATATATATAATAGACTAGCAGGCTATGCCCGCTGCGCTGGTCAATATTTCCAAATCAACCTTCGATTAAACTAAATGGTGAATTTGAACTTGTATTTTAAACAATATGGATCTTCAGCTTGACCTTGCGCATTACTGAAAACGATGCGAACGCCATTGCGATATAATGTTATCTTAAGCGTTGGACAAAATTTAGCAATTAAGAAGTAATTGTTTTAGTTGATTATAAACAGCGCACTTATGGTCGGGTAATGAGACCGTTATGACAACAGGAATTAATACCTCTGTAACTAATCAACATATAATGAAATCGTATATACTAACACCATTCCTAAAAGTCATGCAACAGGGCCACTTGTAACAAAATATGTTCTGAAGATTTTTTTAAAAAGGCTAAACTTTCATAATCAGGTTCACTTAATTTTTGAACTTTTACTGTTGCTCTATAACTAAGTACCCTTGAACAATATGTATACACTAAAACCTTTCCAAAATTATTACCTAACTAATTGTGGTATATCCTAAGAAAGTATTATAAACAATCGGAATGAAATACAAATTTCCGTTGTAAATATATAGTAGATGATGATGATGCGATTTTGTGTAATAGAATTCATAGTAAAGTTTTCGCTTCAAACAAAAACGATGCCTTCAACATTAAAGCTAATACACCAATATGTGAAGTATCCGACTACGGAAGGTTAACTTGAATTCTCATGAGCAACTACTCAAAGAAAAGTGAATATGTGGCTTTTGTGATACTTTTATGTCAGCCGGGAGCAGGTAATAAATGAATAACGATTGTTTTCATAGCATATTCTTATTTTATTATTTTCATTTAAAACACAAACCTTTCACTCATTTAATTTAAAATGCATGCCTTATACTAATTTCATTTAAAAAACTGAAAAGATAATCAATAACAGGAAATAATGCCATAATTAAAAGCAAAAAAATATTTTTAATTTACATACGCAAAATGTAACTACTGCTACAGGGAATTTTAAAAATGCTATCAGCGAGATGTGCGCACGGTTGTTATAAATGTACCCATTTTTTCTTCTTATCGAGGAGCAATTTATAAATCGCACAATATTATTCCAATTCCAATTTCTTTCATTGAGGAACCTATGACCGGAAAAAATGGAAAAAGACTCTTGTAGATTCTTCGGATGACGGCATCTGACGCCATAAACCGTGTTTAGATATATGAAAGTAATTTTTAAGTCGTTGAAAACATTGCTTTCATACTTAAATATTTTCATTGGTACTACTTGTTATCCCGTCGACCCATTTCGCCAAATTATATAAATCGCCAAACCATTCGCCAATTTTATATAAATTGACATAATCTTTATTTTAAATAACGAAATAACAAATAAATTAGTATAACATTAATAAAAATACAAATAAAACGTCGAAATTAAAATCACTTGATGACGTAAACACGTGTAGTTTGTTTAAATTCAAGTGAATTTGATATTTACGATCAACCACTATTGGCATTTAATCTTATAGTTTGACGATAGATTTTTGGTCGACGGAATATCTAAGTAGTACCCTTTCCATTTTTGTTTTATAACGCTAAATTCTCAATAATTTTTTCCCTTTTATTTTACATAAAATCATTATTTTTTTTAAAAAATTAAGATGCTTGCATTTTTATTTCAAACTCATAAAGCCGTTTTTATTTTTTAGCCAAAAGGGTTGATTTGAATTTTTTCCGTTGCTAGAGTAACGGATGTAATGATAGATATTTTGAGGTTTAGATGCCAAAGACACCGCCAAATTAAAAAAAAATGTGAAATGTGTCATGAACTGTTGGACTTATAAAAATTTATTTGTAGCATTCGATTCAGCATACAAAACTACATTAAAATATGCTATCATTTGACGCATAATTTTGATATTCGATTTTTTTCCCCTCCCCGTGCAAAAACCATTAGGGGTGACACTTTAGAAAATCCTTTCTTAGCAGAAGTTTATGTCATAAGAAGTATTTTTACCACGATTTTCAAGATTTTAGGTTCAGTAGTTTGCGCTGTGCGTTAATTAGTCCCCTAATCCAGACTTTATTTTATATACTATATTAGATATGCGATTTTGCGGTGAATCGATGATCGAAAATTAGTCCAACATCATTTGAAATATTACATAACAGAGGAGAAAGTACGAAGAAAGACGAAGAAGAAATGACGAATTACAAAAAACTTGTAATTTTTTTTTTCGAAATGTTGAATTTTTCCATAGTAATAACGTATTAAAACATAAATTTCCTTAAAAATTATCTTTCTTTCCTAGATTTCGAATCTGTGAATTTTCCTATAAATGAAATTGGCGAAATGACTTGAGAAAATAGATAATATTTGCTTAAATAAAATGGGTAATATTCGTTGATCTGAGTTCGAGTTTATAAATATCACATGCTTTCGGAATTACGGCGAAAAACATTTTAAAAAGTATGAAATTATTTTACAATATGTATGTGTGGCAGAAATTCACACTGAAATTTAAGTACTCTATTCCATTTTTAAAATATCAACTGATATCTATATAAGTTACAATTGAATATGAAAATGTACTCAAAAAATGATCTCCTTCACCTAAAAAAACACCATTTGTGAGAACATCCTCACGCTTATGCATTTTTGGCTTAAAATCACATTGTTTGGCGACAAAAGAAAAATAAAAAATTGTAAAGAAACAAATAGTAATTACACATGTGACTCACAATTACATCTGCTTGTTTCTTCTATAAGTCACGTGATGGGGCAATTAGATATAAAAAAAAAGAAAAGAACAGAACAGAAAGAAAATGTCGTTAAAATTTCATCTAATCAAATTTTCTGATTCGTTTCCATATCTAACGCAAGCGATAAAGAGCCAAATATTGCGTATCAAGTGTAATATTTCTTATCAAATTAATTTTTAAGCATTACAAATATTTCTTTCAGGTTTTGATTAAATGTTTCCTTTTTTTAATATTATCACTCATTAAAACGGATTTTCTTCTTCTTTTTTTTCTTTTTTTTTTATTTAAATAAAATTAGTAACAGTTTGTCTTTTATTTTTCGAGATTTAATAGCCGTTTCAGTTTTTTTTTATCAACGATGAATTTCGCCAAGAAATAAAATGGTAACCTTATCGCCCAAAATAACAGAATTTTCCGTCATTATTCTAAAACTAATATAGGTAGAATAATGTGTTATAGATTAAAACCTTCCCTGAAACAATACCTATCTAATGGTATAGGTTCCGTAAAACTCCATGCAGTAGAACTCGAAATCTAGGCATTCGGAACGAAATTTCCGTTTGGATTTTATATATATAATAGATAATATAATAGATAATAGATTATATATATATATAATAGAATAGATAATAGATTATGTGTTATGAACTATCTCAAAGTTTAAAACAGATCGCATTGTTAGATTTCCTAATTTTAAAAATATCGCGTTATGTTAGTTCCTCATTCCACCACCAGGGAGCGCACTCTATTCTTAACGAAAGCGTATCTGAACGAAACTCCTTCATGCAACCTTTCCGTAGATACATGAATCGGGAGGGTGGCGGTCTTAACTAATAATTTAAGAGAATTGCTGAAATTACTACGAAAATTATTTTAAAGGGGCTTCTACACGGGCATCTAATAGAGTTAGAAGAAATCGGAAGACGTCAAAATAATCGCGGGGAAAAGTTTGCTTGTGTGCATGGGAGCTACTTTTGGCGCGATATCTAAGCTCTACGACGAATAGGAGCCCAGATATTTAAGGAAATATGAAGTAACAAAGTCCAAAATAATAGAATTTTCCGTAATAATTCTTAACTAATCTAGGTAGAATGATGTGTTATAGCTTAAAACCTTCCCTGGAACGATACCTATCTAACGGTATAAGTTCCGTAAAAATCCATGCGGTAGAACTCGAAATCTCGGCGTTCGGAACGAAATTTCCGTTTGGATTTTATATATATAATAGATTGATGGTGATCCCAAGTATTATTTTTTTTTCTTTGATTTTTAGTTTGCCTCCTAATTGCCCCCCTTAACAAATCGACATTGCTAAATATGACGCCATACCTGTTCTTTTTAATCCTGAAATTCCAGAAGCTTCTGCCAAGTATATTTTTAAATATTCGACAAAATGTCTCAAATTGAAAGTTGCCGGTCATTAATGGCAATATAGTGTATATTCAATTCCAATAAACTGTTTCTCTCTAAATGGTAAAATGAAGTATTGCAGAATTACGTTTTATCTGCCTATAAGGCTCCTTTTAAATACAGGTAATTACTTCTACTCGAGCATGTTATTCATTATTTTTTACTTTCTTCTATCCTTACTAGAAGAAACAACAGTACAGCCTCGATTATCCGCGGAATTGGGTGGCAAGGGCACCGCGGATAACCCGAAAAAGACTGAAAATGGTGGTGCAAACACGAAAAAGAAAAAAAAAATTCAACATAAAACAGTGTTTTAGTGTACAAAAAACTTAATAAAACGTTTAAAATACATACATATGCACAGTACATCAGAAACAATTGTTTTACGTCTAAATCACTAAAATAAAGAACAGCAAACAAGAAACAATGCCTTACATACTGTACAAAACTAGCCGAGTTACACCTTTAAAAAAATCAGTCACTTGTTTTTGCTTCTTGTTTTTTAAACACATTTTCTTTATTCTAAATTGTAAACTTTTGTTTTTCTTTTTGTATGGAATAATTTTTATCTCGAAAATGAAGTTATTCTTGATGCTTCCCGGAATTTATCATAATAGTCCTATATTATTGTTAAATATTTTAATTGCTGTGTTTACGTTTGTTTAATAATATCAAGAAAAGACATAAAGACTTTATATCTGATATTTCAAACATGTCTGTCAGAAACTCAAAATAACAACTTAAAACAATGACATAGAAATGTGCCGCTAAACTGCGATGACACGCCCGCAGGGCGGCTATACTTACTCTTAAAAAATACACACTAAACTTCAAATTTAAACCAAAACAAATTTATGAATCATAATTTTAATGAAACATTTGTATATACAATTCTTAAACATAAAAACATAACACACTGCATAAATTTTGACTATGCACAATATGCTAAAATTTAGAATATAGAATATTTACACAATTAAATTTAGAACAAAC
Organism: Maratus speciosus; assembly: GCA_963932465.1. Lineage (NCBI taxonomy): Eukaryota > Metazoa > Arthropoda > Arachnida > Araneae > Salticidae > Maratus > Maratus speciosus. The sequence continues at coordinate 103,061,793 of OZ010795.1, read as the reverse complement.
ACATAATTATCATACACTATATACATAGAAATAACATTTTCAGAAATAATCATACTATAAATCGCAAATAACTCATTTTACGATAAACTCAAAAAGAACTCACTTTCTACAAATGTGACGCAGCTAAAATTGCTTCCCTTAATTTTAATTACTATTTATCCTGTGGGCAGAGGATCTCATCTGTAAAACTTTTAGAACATAAACATTGCACACACGCACACAATATAACTTATGCCCTACGTGCCTTTTTATACTCTTATTCGCAGCAAATATTTCAAGGGTGATTAACGCAACAAACAATTTTAAGTGTTATCGGTCAAAAACCGTTAATATCCGAACCGAACCCTTTTTTCTTTCTTAAAACTCCGCATTTTCGCAGCAAAAACCTAGTATCACTCTTCACTAGCTCAGAAACTGCATGTCTGTCCGAATAATAAAATACCTCTACCCTCTTACGTCATATTATCACATTAACCCTAAAAGCGCGCGAAGAGTAAAAATGTTCTTGTTAGCAAAATAACGGGCAGGAGGAAAAAATTACTTTCGTTACATGTGAGATTTAAAAACACATGGCCCTTGCCAACAATGGCAACCAAATCTAGAAATATTCGTCTATTACTTTCGAATACATGAATTTTTCTGTTTATATTTATTAGTAAGGCTTATTGTATTTTCCTTACTATTGGCTTGAATTAAAAATAATAATAATTTCGCTTCGCGGATAATCGAGGCTTTACTGTATTGGATTTGTGAAAAATTTTGACTTCCTGTTTTTTACGGATTTACACGTTTTAGGGGTAAGCGATCCCTGAAAACATGTTTTTACAAAGTGTCTGCCTGTGAGTCTGCCACACAAATTTTATAGACGTTCTATCTCAAGAACTAATGCATGGAATTTAATAAAACTTACTAATCAGTTAGTCCCTGACATAAATTCGAGCTCATTATTTTTTGGTGTAAATCGCCTTACAGGTGGAGCTGATATGTTTCATTTTTCGTGATTTCCGCAATAACTCTCTCTCAAGAACTAACGCACGGATTTTTATCAAACTTAATCCTTGATATGAATTGGTGCTTTTTGCGTCTGTTGTAATTCGCCCAATAGATGGCGCTGCCATGCTTCATTTTTCGCGATTTCCGCAATAGCTCTATGTCCAGAAATGATGCACGGATTTTCATAAAAATTCATATTCATTTTGTTCTTGATAAGAATTGGTGCTTTTTGCGTCTGTTGTAATTCGCCCATGAGGTGGCGCTGCTATCCTGCATCTTTCACAATGTCCGCAATAGCTCTATCTCAAGAACTAATGCACGAATTTTCATCAAACTTCAGACTAGTTTCAGTAGCAATTAGGATACCGTTATCCGTTAAAATAATGATGGAATTTCGTACATATAAGGCAAGGGCATGTTTAAAAATAAACACTTTCGTCAACCAGACTACCTACTATATTTTTGCATTAAGGACCATCCCAGTAATCGTCATAGCGATGTGTACCAATCCTGTCTCAGACCTTTTTTGAACATTTATATTTCTTACAAACTTTAAAAAAACTAAGTTGAAATTTGTTTTTTTGCTTTTTCTCAAAAGTCATTTTTTGTAAAATTTTGTAAAAAAAAGTCATAACTCAATAAATAATAATCAATTACCTCATTAAATTGTGTTTTAAATATATATTCAAAGGAATTAGACACTTATTATGTTGATTTATTACAAAGTTTATGAGTTACAATAATTTAATTTATGAATTATTAAAGTTATTCATGAATTTTCAGCATTATATTTTTATACCTATAACTTTTAAGATATTCATACTAGGGGAGTTCCGCCCCTCTGCTCGCTACGCTCACCAACCCCCCCGCGTAATCGCTGGGCGATTCCATTCGGTATCGCGAAACAACCCTTATTTTTTAGACAATGCCAGACGTAATTGTTTCGCGTTTGCATTCTGGATCGCTTCATGATCTCTTATTTTCCATGCATTCAATTTTTAGATTCCACTTTGTAAAATCGCGCTCCTCCCGAATTCCTGACAATTTTATTTCCTTATCTCCAAGCACATAATTATTAGAGCTTACAGAGTTTCATAATTATAAGAATTATTAAATATAATATTATAGGTATAGTGTTACGAATATTGTAAATAGTTAGTGTTTTGCGCTTAAAAATAACGTAAATAGTTCAATTAAGCTCTATTTATAAGGTAATATTAGTTTTTATTGCAATGAAATATCTCAATTTCTTGATTTTCTGCCAGCAAGCAAACCCTATTGGATTTCAATGGGAATCTATGGAAATTTGGCGAAATACTGAAAATAGCGCCACGTTGGCGACAAACTTGGCGACGTTTGGCGACAGAGCCCCCGCTTTGTAACCCTCCTTATAGCATCAGAAAGCTCTGACCAATCAGATGCATTTCACGGTATCTACGATGATTTTCATTGGTCCATTTCTAAATCGTTACTTTTTTTAATATATAGCAGGATTATTGTCATAAGAATAGAGAAGTTCCTGCATAACATTATTATATTTATTATGGTATTCATAAAATTTATTTATTTTTAACTGTTTTAAAATTAAATCGTTTTAAGAAAATATCAATTTTTCGCTGAATTTTATACTATTTTGTTAAATAAAAGTAAAAAAAAAAAAAAAAAAAAAAAAAAAAAAAAAAAAAAAAAAAAAAAAATTGATTACTCAATAGTGTGTTTATGTCACATCTGTATGACATTTTGATATGACACTAGTTTCGGTAGCAATCAGCATACCGTCATCAGTTAAAATAATGATGGGATTTTGTCCATATACTGAAAGGTCATGTTTAAAAATAAACAATTCCGTCAGCCAGACTACCTACTACATTTTTGCATTAGTTATCGTTCCAGGAATCGTCATGGCGACGCTGATGAATCCTGTCTCCGACCTTTCAAGGTATCAGTATGACTTTGAAAACGGCAATTTTGACCAAAATTTCAATTTAAAAACTTACTGTTTTAGGAAAAAAAAGAGGGTGAATTTTATGACCCTTGTGAGGATGAAATTAATATATCATCACATGTCATTATTTATCCCCCTTTTAAAATTAAATTCCCCTTTTTGCAATTCTAAATTTAATCGATACTTCTTTTCCTTTTCAAAAAGTATATCTATTTTGCTTCTCTTTTGCGCTTAGTAAATTACATTAACTTCATATTCTCAGGGTCACTTAAAGCCGCCAATAAAATGTATAAAAAACAAAGCTACTTTCTCATCTTAAAAGCATTACTATGCTAGCATACTTTCCTTCTGTTAATGAATATATATAAAAAAATATAATCTTTGACCATATGCTCCTGTTTCAGCACTAACTTAAACACGCATTGTAATTCTCCGTTTGAAAGTCGATACAAATGCTTTTCTGGCCTGAAAGATATCCTGTTAATATTAAAATCGGTGCCTGGCATCTGCGTTACTTCTTCTAATTATAGCTTTCCCATTACCCAGTCTTGTCACATCATACTGTTCGTTAAATTTCAGTTACTTAAGCTAACGAATCGTTGGGCTGATTTTGAATTCAAAAGGTCCGCTAGGTGCCGTATTCTTTGGTGTTATAATTGTACAAATTTCAAAGATTTGCGGCTCGATGCACTTACAGTCAAATCCGTCGGGCGGCGTTCTATCTCTGGCCGCACTACTCTACAGATGTAGCAGTATACGTCCCCGTATACAGGGGGTCTCCCCGCGACAATATTATATTGCTAGCTAGTCTTTAATGAAATGCCACATTTATATTTTCGTCTTTTTTATCTGAATCTTTGTCTGGTCTAAGTTATTCACGCATATATATATGCAATGTACTGGATAATTGATCCGGCGAAATGCATTTAATTCAAAATTAACAACTCAAGTTATCTGGTAAAGTAAATCTATACTACAAGCCTGGAGTTGTTTAAACTTTTATATTTCTTACAAACTTTTAAAAAACAAATTTAAAAGTTTTCACTTTTGAGAAAAATCTCAAAACTTTTTTTGTAAAATTTATTGCAAAAAGTATCATAACCCAATAAATAATAGTTCAATTATCAAAAAAATTTAAATTATGATCATACTACATATCCAAAAGAATTAGATTATTATTATGCTGATTTATTGCAAAGTTTATGAGTTACATACATTTAATTTATGAATTATTTATGTTTTTCATGCATTTTCAACATTGTTGTTCTTTTTATATCTATAATGTTTAAAATATTCATGTTATTGTCATAAAAACAGTGTAGTTCTGGTATAGCATTATTATATTTATTATGGTATTCATAAAAGATAATTATTTTTAATAGTTTTAAAATTAAAACGTTTTAAGAAAATAACAATTTTCCTGGAAATTTTATATTATTTTTTTAAATAAAACTATAAAAAATATATTGTTACTCAGTAGTGCGTTTATATCACATTTGTAAGACCTTTTTTATATTAACTGGCAGTTTTAAGCTAAAAATTATAAAAGTTCAAAAAATTCTTCCCGAAGGATATCTTGATTGTAGTCCAATCAGATTCCCCGAAGTCTCGCGTACGGTAGGTGTCCTAAAGACGGGCAGTTATTTCTTGACACTCCACAGCAATTTCTCACAGTAACGATGGCTTCTCTTTCCTTATATATGGATAAGAAGCGGCTTCGATGAATAGTTTATTGATCGCTGTAAATTCTATACGTCAATAAACATATCCCTCTAATCCGCTAGTTCTCTCTATATATGGAACAAATTCCATCATTCTTTGCTATAATGATGGTATGCTGAATGCTACCGAAACTAGTCTCCAATTAGTTTTAAAGAGTTCTAGTGTATAAAAGATTGTTTTCTTCGCCTATAATGTACAGCTCCAACTATATTGTACAGGAACCAATACATTATAAACGTCGTCTAGATTTTTGTAACTGGGCTCTTAATCGGGAAGTGACAAATTCTTCTTTCCTGAAAAACATAATTGGACTGATGAATACTGTTTAAAACAAGTTGGAAATTGCTCGTCAAACGTGGCAAATGACTAGTACTATGCTACTGACTTCGTACTATAACTAGTTTTATAATTATTTTTTGCACCCCATATTGTACTGAATGTATATTTTTTTGCACTTCATAAGTGCATAGTCTGTAACATAATTAAAATACACTTGCAATATTTTTTTCCCCATTCTCCGAAATGTAACAGAACACTTTTGACTGTCCCTGTAATTATGCTATTCATCCGATTTTCATAAAATTTGAAATGGCTCGAAAAATTTTTTCAACAATTATATATTTAAAATTTCAGACCACTCGGAAGGCTTTAACATCATTAAAATGCACTTGCAATAATTTTTTACCATTGGCCGTAATGTAACGGAAAAATTTTGACTGTCCCTGTAATTAAACTATGCATCCGATTTTCATAAAATTTTAAATGGCTCCACAAAATATTACAACAATTATGTATTTAAAACTCCAGACCATTCGGAAGGTTGTAACACCATTAAAATGCACTTGCAATAATTTTTCCCATTGGCCGTAATGTAAAGAAAAACTTTTGACTGTCCCTGTAATTAAACTATATATCCGATTTTCATAAAATTTTAAATGGCTCGACAAAATTTTGCAAAAATCATATATTTAAAATTTCAGACCATTCGGTTGGGTAGTTTTTGCTCTGTTGTATGCGGACAGACAGACAGACGGACAGACAGACGGACTGAACGACGACTATAGGTGCGACGTATTTATATAATTACGAACGCACCTAACAAGATGTATGCATTAATCCTAAAATGAGCATTTCTGGTCTGACACAAATTCATCCATGGTACATGATATTCATCATCAGAAGCAATTTTCTGTAAATGTATGTTGTGGCTTTTTGAGAAACCGTTTGCTTGTAACCATACTGTAAAATGCTATGTTGACGGGACACACATATTTTAATGAGATTCTCAATGTGGTTACTCCTGATTTTGTGAATGAACTGCCCCTAACAGTACTTCCACATGTTTGATTTTAACAGGTTGGATCTCCAGCTCACAATACTACAGTTGCGAAGCACTGGTTAAAAAACAAGCTTCCAGACCTATGGATTGGCTTGCATGGGCCAATCGAATTCCCTCCTAGATCTTAGACTCCTCCTAGATCCCTCTGATTTAACGCCTATCGATTTTTATTTGTGTGATCGTTTATGCAGAGCTGTTTATTCGTCACCTGTCACAAATAAAGAAGAGTTGCAACAGCGCATGCAAGATTGTGTTCGGGACATCATTGAACAAGAACTTCATCAATTGCACAGAAGTGTTATCAGACAAATGCAGCTCGGTATTGGCATGGATGGAAAACATTTTGAACAAGCTCCGTAATCTCTGCGTAAAGTTATTATTTCTACACTCTTTAGATACTTTCGCATCAATAAATAGCACAATTATTATTTATTTATTCAATCATAGTTTTCTTTCGTAATTTGTGTACAACCCCAGAAACGCGATAATCAGACAAGATTTTTTCCTTTTTGTGAACTCGTATCCAGGCATCGATAAGTCAGCATTTGTATATTTTCATATCTCGGTGACTTTTTATGATAAAGTGCTGAAATTTAGTACATGAAATAAAAAAATGAAAATTTAGTACGTATGGGCACATTTTACTCATTGGGAAATTCCTTGTACGGGGGGCGTATAAATATTTGAAATTTGTATTTCTTCAAATTTCATCCCCTGAAAATTTTAATAGATTTCATAAAATTCTGTACTTTTTTTTTACTTAACATTGTAATTTATAATATATGACTTTCATCAATATTTAAGGAACAAAAAACAAAGTCAATGTTTTTGAACAGCCTGTATATGTACTACATTGGTTTCCTTAATTTTCATAACAATGAACTGCAAATTTTCGCATTCTCGAATCTGTTTTCTCATCTTTATTATTGTCTATAGACATCCTCTCGTGATTTTCATGATACAAGAAAAACATTTCTTCAAATAAAGAAGAAATAAGATATATCCTAACTTATTATTCTATTATGAAATATTTCTATCTTGATGAAAACGAAAATAAAAATTTTCTCTGAAGATTTTATTCTCTGTACGTGTGATAAATGTTTACAGTCGTAAAACATATGAGGATTGGAGAAATCGCGTTTATAATAGAGTTGGATGAAAGATTTTTCTCTTTTATGACAAAAATTCGCATTGGGAATATTTCTCAAAAGTAACGAAGATGAAAATAAAATAGCTGGTATGACTTTTTAATCGGACAGCTGAAACCTTAATATGTATATAAAGAGAGAGAGAGAGAGAGATTACAGAACAGGATATTTCAATATAAGTAAAATTACCCATACAGTGTGGTTAAAATTAAACTGACGGTACTCAGAGGCTCATATCTCCGGTTCTACTGAATGGATCCGAAAGAAACTTCAAATTGTAAGTTATTTGAAGTTCAAATAGTTAAATAAGTTCAAATTAAAATTTGAAATTTCGCCACAAAATAGCTCCGTACTGCTAAAACCATACACAAATGAGTAGCTAACACAATTTTGCTTTAAAAGCGATATGTATGGTTCAAAGAAACCATTTGTCCGCAGTGAAAATACCGCTGAACAAGAAGGAACGCGCACTGATCGTAAAACGTTTTTATCAGAGTGAGAACAATGCTTCGGCAATACCCCGTGCTTATCGGCGGATGAAAAACTTAAGGAGCTGACCCATGTTCGTAAATGCAGTTAAAGGCATGATTCCTAAGTTTGAGGAAACCGGTTCTCTGGATGTTGTACTGAGAAGAGGACGACTTGCAACTGAGCCGGCGAATGTGGAGGAAGTTGCAATTGCAACAGCTGAAGCATCTGCAAGTTCTTCAAATGATACTGTAATTGGACGTTCAATAGCACGAGCACAGAACATTCTGGGAGTAACCATGTTCATGATTTTACTCAAGGTTCTGAAGCTCTACACTTACAAGATGCATTTCGTTCAATAGTAGTAAACGCAAGTTCACTCCGCACGCCTTGATTTTGCTTTGGGTTTATGGCAAATTAATGAGTACTAGCCATCACATATCTTATGAACAGAAAAGGCTCATTATCTAGTAAATGGATCTGTGGACATACAGAACGGCCGCGGGGTTCCACCAATCCGCATGCTATGCAACAACAGCAGCTACATTCTTCATACGTCACGGCATAGTGTGGATTCACGGCGAATTTCATTTTGAGCCCGTACTTTTTCGAGGAAGTCAAAATGACCGGATTAGTTAGGTGTACAATCACAAGTGACCGATACAGCAGCCTCCTGGAGAATGCAGTTGTCAAGGCGTCAAAGCAAAGAGGCTGGTTGACCACCACAATGTTCATGCAATATAGAATAATTGCTCATGCGACGAGACGTTTAAAGAATGTGATTCAAGTTAACTTCCCTGATCAACGTGTCATCTCGCGTTCTTTCTGGATTGCCTGACCAGCAAGGTCACCCGATCTGCTCCCTTGCGACCCTTCTTTTAACACTTGTGACGTCTGGCCGCGGGTTTTCTCAAAGATCATGTTTATCAAGGAAGTGTAATTAAGGAAGCGGACTTAGATGCTCGTAGCTTACGACATGTCTTCCTCGTTCCTAACTGATATGTTGCGTGTGGCCGATGATAACGCGGTAGTACGCTTTCAGCATATTGCTGGACGATAAGGTATGTACATAGAGCACACAGGTGTGTCATTTGTGAATACCATTACTGCTGAATAGTAACATTTACTTTATCTCAACGCAGATAGAAAATGCAGATATTCATGCATTGCATTTATTTTTTCATTTTGCTTTTTGTCTTCAGGCATCCTCTCATGATTATTATTACTCAAAATAAAACATTTCGGAAATAAAGAAGAAAAAAGATAATCCAAGAAAAAAGAAAAGTTGCATGAAATATCATTCTGTTTTATGACAAAAATTCCCGTTGGGAATGTTTTTGAAAAGTACTGCAGATGCAAAAAAAACAGCTGTTATAAAATTTTAATCAAACAGATGAAGCTTCTTGGAAAAAAAATTATACATAGATTACGGAGCAAGATATATAATTAAAATTACCCATTATTACAAAACAAAATCATTTTAATTTCCGGTTTAAAACCAGACGAAGTTTCTTTAAAAAAATGTATGCAAATCATTCTGGACCAGTGTCCTGAATATGTGACATGTACAGGGTGTCCCAGAAGTAATGGGACAAACTTTAAGGGGAGGTAGGGGACATCACAAGGATTCAGATTTGCATAGCAACCCAGGGTCGGAAACGCTTTCCTGGCACGGTACTGACGACACAAAACACAAGAAAGACAGGATACGAATAAGAGGAGAAAACATGTTTATTATCCTTAGTACATCAGAAAACTAAGAAGAAAGAACATTAAAGGGACAACGATTGTCATCAAAGTAGGTGTTCGAAATTACGATCCCGGGCTGTGATGCATGGAAGAGCATCACCGGCGTATGGAAGATCTGATGTTCTAGAAAATACTGGTAGTGTCCCGGACTTTCCCCCAGCAGCTGCCACGAGGCGTGAAACAAGTTCCTCAACACTTTCCAGCATTGTTCCGGAATTTTTGCAGTACTAATAAGAATAATAAACATGTTTTCTCTCCCTGTTCGTGTCCTTTCTTTCTTGTGTTTTGTGTCGTCACTACCGCGACAGGAAAGCGTTTCCGACCCTGGGTTGGTATGCAAATCTGAATCCTTGTGATGTCCCCTACCTCCCCTTAAAGTTTGTCCCATTACTTCTGGGACACCCTGCAGATTTGATTCTTATTCGTGAATGCCACTATATGCGAATAGTAATCTTTACTTTATTTAAAAGCAAGTAAGGCAAAACATGCAGTATGTCGACCTACTAGAGAAGAATCAACCCCTGTTTTAAAACAAATCGCACTCTTTCCCAATGCGATTGATATTGGTGATCGTAATGTCGAGTACAGGCGGTGTTGACTTTCACACACTTGCACATTTTGTGTAAAGCTGATATTTAATTTTAATATTTTCTCATTTTACCAATGTACTCTGTTAACCCTCTCACTGCGTAATTGTTTTATCAAAATAGCTTCAAAAATTATGTATTTAAGAACTTTTATTCTTTTGTCACCGGTTTTTCAAAACAAAAATGTTTGTCTAATTTAATCGAGAAAATGCTCCGATTAAATAAGGCAAAATTTACAATAAAAAAATAACTTTTGAGAATGATCAAGGAGGTTTAATTAGACGGAAAAATCCATCACCGAGTGAATCTTGGGTTCCGCAGAAAGAGGGTTAAAGTTATTTTTAATTTTTACGTGATTTGTTAATTGGCATTGAATGAAATAAATGGCAATAACCCTCTGTAAAAAGCTTGAAATTGTATATTGAAACTCCTTCTGTATAAGCACAATCTGTTATAATCTGAAATACATGTAATAAAATCTGTTATAATCCGAAATATATTTGGATGTGTCAAGACCTACCAGACAATCGCATTCTTTCGATCCAATTGATCATGGACTGTCAGATCTACGCATCAGTTATGCACATCAATTATGCGATCATGCAATCAATCTATGTATATCATCTATGCATCAATATACAGTGTGTCAACATGTAAACTTCCTGATTTCAAATGTTAATTGTACGGAAAATATGAGTCCTAGAGATTTGTGGTTTGTGATATCATAAATAGCAACACAGCAAGTTTATTATTTTTGCAACTTTATTTAAATGCAGAATTTCTGCGATTAAATAAGACGAATTTAGATTTTTGTAAATAGTGATGCTCAAAAATAAGAAGTCGTAAACTAGTTTTTCTAACCGAAGGTGTTAACTTATCACTTATGTTCTTCTACTATAAATCACATATTTTTCGGTAGCTTCTAGAAGCTAAAAAATTTACAAAATTTTTTATTTGTAAATGCTATTACAAAAAGCAAAAAACTACCTGTTGCAACCATCCAGAGGAAAGCAATTTGAAAATTAGAGTATATTTTTATCGATCATCCCCCTCCCTTCTCCACATCCGAAAACTTTACCATGCTCTCGACCTATTCTGCTCAAGTAATAGAGATTACCAAGATCTTGACCTATTAAACTCAAGTTATTGAGATTACCAAGATCTCGACCAAGTTCATTGGTCAGCTTGGTTAACCATTTGGTTTCAAAATGGCGGTCACTGAAATATTTCAAACTAATGAAAATGTACAAAAAAAAAGTAAATTCAAATTTAGATTCAGATTTAGTGTTGGCTCTTAATACAAGGATTTTGGGACAGCTTTTGATTTGCCTCTAATTTAAAAAATGGCTGAGATACAACAGTTTGAAATCCTAGTATGACTGCTATTTTCAAACAAGATGGCAGATTTAAAAATTTAAGATTAGTTTAAGAGTTTTAGTGAACGTGGTTTCTCGCAAATTATATTTGATTTTTGTAACCATTTTTCTATCTGTCGTAGCATAAAATTATATATTCATATCCGCTGAGGTTACATTATATGTTGCCACTTGGTGAAATATCGCCAAATTTGGCAATAAAAATAAATTGTCATAAAGGAAGCATCATCGCCATTGCTGAAGAATTTGGAGAAATTTTTGTTCAAATTCAATATTGACAAAGCCTGAGAATGAATCGTCCCTAATCTGATTGTTTGCATTTTAAATTCGTGTTTTCGAGTAAAATTATCTAAAATCTTAAAATTCAAATATATGAAGCTGCCGGCATAGACCTGAATTTGTTTTTTATAGAGTTCTTTTCTCAAACGATATTGAGATAAACGGGCCCAGGACACAAAAATCTTAAAATTTTCATTTTTTTATTGAATTAAAACTTTCTCTGCTGTTTTATGCTTAAAAGGACGTTTAAATCATGTTTCTATCTTAATTAGAACAGGAAATATTATTATTTTTCGTTTTGATTTCTTTTCAAAATCTACTTTTCAAGCTATGGTTGTCAAGGAAACGACTTTTTGTGAAATTGCGTTTTTATTCATGATGGGTTTTTTCACTATTACTCTCATTTAAATTGTTATAAATAAAGAATCGTTTAAGATAAACAGTTCAAACTTGGAACATGTCTTTTTCAACAGCTTTTCTTTAATTGAGATTCAGCAAATTAAAAAAAAAATTACTTTTGAAAATATGATTTTTTTAAAAAACGTTACATCATTTATTTTCTAATTTTTAATTTAAATATTTTTATTTTTTTAAAATTAATATTTTTTAAATGCTGAATCTTAATTAAAACTTACAAATTTTTGTTTATTGAAATGATAAAAAATTGAAATTCTATAAATAATATTTCGAGTTATAACGATTTTAAACTACCCCACTTTTTTAACAAAATTTAAATTTTAAATTTAAAAAAAAAATTATGAGAAGTTTTATGATGCGATTTTGTTTACAAATGATATGGTTAACCATCACAAAAAATTTCAAAATTTTAACTCAATAAATAAATTTTTTTGGAAAATGTGTCCCGGACCCCCTTAATTCGATAATATCAGGGTAATTGGACATCATTCAAATAGTAGGCTTGGAATTATTTAAAGACTTAGTTTTATTTAAATAAAAATGGAAATATTAGTGTTTTAAATCACTGTTTAAAACTTTCTTCCAAAATTTTATCTGTTTTACCCCTTTGAAACATGCAATATTATTTTTAGAATGGAAGAAAATTAAACAAAATAACTTTTTTTTATTCAAACTTTTACGACTTTTACAAGCCGTTTTACGACTAAAAACATACGTATTTATGTATATGTGCAATTTATATATTAGATACAGTGTGTACGTAAATTATTGTCAGGGTTTCCTTACCTAACAACTTTTGGTTTAAGAAAATTAGGAAAAATATTATTAAATATGGATAAAATAAAACTCAAAAAGTTTTTGTATAACGCAAAAAAAAGAAATTACATGTGCGTAATGCTGTAAATCAAAACTTATTAATCAAATTACATTTATAATAAAATAATAATTAATATTAAATGTTTATCAAATTAATCAAAAGTTATAATTGGATTATGTAAAATCTATCTATCGAACTCCGTGCTCATAATTCGTTAAGGAAACAAAGGAATCTTCAAACTATTTTTTCTTTTAAATTTCCCTTTAAATACACATTTTATGAAATGCACATTTTAAATACAAATTTTATGAACTATGGCATATTTTTATCAGACAAGAAATTAAGAAAGAAAAAAAAGGATAAAAAAAAGGAATTTTTCAGAATATTTTAAGGGTTATGAAGAACTTTTCAAGATGCTACATGCGTATTCCATATCAATTAAAATTCCCAATATTTTTTATAACTGTTTGTCATTATATATGTCATAAAACTGCGCATCAAAATTTAAATATTTGACTATAAAAGTAAGAAAAATAATTACATTCTAAATTTTATGAAATTTTCATATTTTTTCTTCAGTTAGCTACCTAATTTTTAACTTTTCCAATTTTATTTAATTTCTAAAAACGATGCACAGTTTTATTTGTATATATATATATGTGTGTGTGTGTGTGTGTAAAGATGTCGGAAACTAGAACAACAGCTTCACCTATTTAATTGAACAGCTTAATCTTTGTGTACGATCATCATTTCTCATCAAAGATGGTTGGCAATCAAGTGACGAATGACAAAAAATAATGTAAATGAAGATTGGGATTTCTCTAGGAAACGAGTAAATGAAATCAATTCTGTTCACATGATTTTATTCACTAAGATCAGGCAGCAGTTCTCACAACTCACGTTGCAGTGCCATCAATAACTTCTATGTAGAAACATCTATAATCAATAGTAATCATTTGATCACATAAAATGGGTAAAATCTTAGAACGAACGTCATTTTGTCAGACACGCCGCCAGGGAGCAGTTTACATTTCAAAAAACTCAGCAAAATCTGCTGGAGAATCGTGCGTAACTGCCTTTTACTTCTAAGCGTAGGAATACAGTTTTGACGTAGTACGCGTTCTAAACCAATCAAGATGTAAAGATATCACACCATGGAAAGATTACTGACAGAGCGAGTGGAGGGATAATGAAGCAAAAAAGAACCCCGGAATTAAGCACAGGAAGGTAAATCTCGACTGAAAAAAACAATGGCTACTAAAGAACATACTAAAATGCGAAAGATCGGAAATGGAACATTTAATTTAAGAATACTAAAAGTGTAATAATTAAGTGAATTAGACAAGTGAGACATTAAATTAAACGGAATTTATCAGAATTAATGATAGAAATTATTTAAGAATAAGAATTTAGTGAATATAGAGTAGTAATTTAGAATAGTACAGGGAAATCGCGGAGATAGATCTAATATTGTAACATATATATATAAATTGCTTGAAAAATATTGAGGATTTTAATTGATATGGAATGCCCATGAGGATTTTGAAAAGTTTTTCATAACGCTTAAAAAATTCCGGAAAATCCTTATTTTATCCTAATTTTTTTCTTAATTTCTTGTGTGATAAATATACGCCATAATTCATATAGCGTGTCTTTGAATAGTATTTACGTTAAATTAAAAAATAAATAAATACATTAGTTTGAAGGTACCGTGTCCCCAATAACTTTGAATTCTTACGTATAATCCTTCAACAAGATATGCTGCTAGGGTTGACACGTAAGTTGGCAGAAAATACTTAACTTTATATGTGTTATTAAAAATAGAATACAGGCACAGGTAGATTTTGAAGTTAAGTACTAATTTCGCAGGCAAAAAATAAATCAACATGAGAGATAAACCCAGTTTAACAATTTTATTTGGCCGCTTTTGACGAGTTTTTAATTATTTTCTATAAGAGCTGTTTTCATCAGAATCATGTTAGCTACATGATCTCTAGCACTTTTAGCAAATGTATGTCACTATTCACCAGTGTTGCCGCATCATACTGATTTTATTTATTTATTTATTTATTTATTTTTTAGAAATATTGAATTTGCTCCACGAAAATTTAATTGATTAATTTCCTTTACTTTATTTATGGAAAATCAATCACCTTGTAAAGCAGAAATAAGAGTTAAATCTTTTCAGTGGGAATCCGGAATATCTCATTAAAAATCAGCCAGATACAATATACAATACTGGGTCAAAAATGGTCAAAATAGCATGTCGCTGCGTACGTCACACACTGCAAGAGGCTATTACGATATTTTTTTCTCCAAACTCCTATTTTCTTCTTTTTTCTGTAAGCGTTGATCCTATCTAAAACTTTTCAATATAAAAGTTGCAGATAATATTAAGGAGATTGATACTACATTTAAGCGGATTTGATATTTTGTCAATTGAGGAAGTTATGAATTTATTTTTTTTAACATCCACTTTTTTTTTTGTTTCACTGTAAGTGTTGGCCCTATCAAAAACTTGTCAATATAATAGTTGTAGATAATATTAAGGAAATTTATAATAAATTTAAGTCGATTTGATATATTCATAATTGACGAAGTTGTGAGTTTTTTACCTTCTTAAAACCTTTTTTCGCCCCTTTTTAATTACCTAAAAACAAAATTTTTGGACATTTGCCTTTAAGTAATAATAATTTTAAACTGATTTGATATGTATCATAAGAAATTATGGGTTTTATCTGTTTCCACAAAAACCCTCCCCATTTCCAAACTTTTCATCCAATTTTGCCCATTAACGATCTTGACCGATATTTTGTACAGAATAATGGAAGTTATCGTGTCCATAAAAAATATATAATATAATAAGAATATATATATATACATATATTATATATATATATATATATATATATATATATATAGAGAGAGAGAGAGAGAGAGAGAGGAAGAGATAGATAGATAGAGAGAGAGAGAGAGAAGGTTTTGAATTGGAGGTAGTTTTGTGTTGAGTCATAATCGGCGTAGATCTGCAAAAATTTTCAGAAATTCCAACATCGGGGAGAATGTAACATGTAGTACCTACTACTTACGAAATCAACCTAAAAATTGAGTTGTACTTTCCGAATATGTAATTATACTTTTCGCCACATTCTAAAATAAAATGTTATGAGGAAAGAAAACATCCACAATAATTCCTTGACATCCTATATTTTAAATGTACTGTGTATATTAATTTGATATTTGCTTACGATATAATATCGAATAAAAAATTTTATATACTAAAAAAAATACAACATTATAAAATTATGTATGATAATCACTTAAAATAATGCAGACTAAGCTATACCTTTCTAAAAGTGATGCAAAATACACTTAAAAGGCACATAAAAACCTCTATTCAGAAAATGTTCGACATATGTTTCATTGCTCAAACGGCGAAATTCTCAAGATCTTTGCTGATGCAAATATTTTCGCAGAAAATTTTAAAAACTAGAAATTGGTAACTACAATCACGAGACCACAAGTTGTGTTAATTTTACCACATTTCATTTTAATTTTCTTATTTTGGTCGCTTAAGACATTTTAATGCATTTATTTTTTCCCCTTCCATTTGCTGTACCCCTTGTTATATTGTTTCCCTGCTAGCATGTTCATCGGTATATTTATTTATCCACTTTTCTTCATTTTTATTTAGTCCGATGGCTTCAAACAATATTGTAGTTCGGTTATTTCAATTTGGACTTTAAATGACGCCACCGAACTTTGGTAGCAAATCAGTTTAAATATATCTTTGTCAGTCGTGTTTAAAAATTCTATCGTTTCTCCCGTTGGCATTATTTATCCTTTGTTTGGCAGCGCTAGATTTTTCTGTGTTCACAGCCCTTTACACTATCAGGTATTAATTCGATTTTCATGCGCACTCTGTTTGGCTGCTTTCCGTAGAACGGCTCTCCTTTTTCACTCGCCAGTTTTTTTTTTTTGTTTTTTTTTTTGGCAACCCCTTTTCTCTCGCCAATGAGAAGTTCGCTTTTTTTTTTCAATTCGAATACTTTTGGTCAGAAGTCGTTGCTGGTTGCGAGTCTAATGGTATATACGTGGTCAATTCTTCAACATGCCGTGGAAGATAGTTGAGGTCTATATATACATTTTAATGTATGAAATGACAGAATGTCATATGATTAGTGTTCTCGCGGGGTTTTGACCAGCATTCGCGATTTTGCGAATCAGAAATAAAAAACAGTAGCCAAAGGAAAAAAAAAATGTTAGCAAAAAAGATTCGGCGTGAAACACTGAAAAATCTATCTTTAACCCTTTATTATATTTCTTTTTTTTCTTTTTTTTCAATTTTTTCTAAAACAACCTAATTTTTTGTAATTGCTTATAAAATAGAAATTCGACTATATGCTACAGAAACTATTAAAAATAAATACATTCTGAATGTCTCCTAAAGGTGCAAATATTTCAGACATTCCTTTAACAGTCTAAATAAAAATTCAAAACAGCGACGATCCTTGATTTACCGTTATGAAATTATACACTAAAAATTGCTATGAGATTTCTACTCTAACAGATAGAAAAGATTGACCCGCTACTGATGCTTTGCATACAGCTAATAAATAGTACGGTAAATGGCTAATTGCAAAGCCGCATTCCAGAAAAACGTTTCTCTATTTGAAGCTTGATGCAAGTAATTTTGTTTGTGTATTTTACCGGCGCGATGCCAGTCCTTAGATATGGTGATCAACTGACAATAGGGAAATATCTATCGCATAATCCTTTCTGTGTCTTTGGCTGGTGCTAGACTGAATTGGTCGTTGACACAATATCTCTATAAATAGAGTAATGTAAATGGCACGATGCGATTGAACATGAAAAGAGACATCCATCGTTAAGTAACGCGTATAAGAATCTGGACTTCATTGGCACACGCTTAAAAAGAGCAGAAATTGAGCACTCGCAATTTGGCGAATTGTTCGTTTACTTGCCAAATGAAGCATTTTGTCACAATTTGGCGCGGTGGCGAGCGGCAGCGAGAGCACTGCATATGATATCCTCTATAATTTCGGAAGCTATAGCAAGCAAATGGTATGTGTAGTGGATAGTTTAACAGAGGGGTCTGAATAAGTATAAGAACGAGTTGTGGTCATATCACGGTGGATCTTGGGATAAATTTCCGATTATAACCACATCCTGCTTTCAAAACAAAAAAAAAAGTGTGGTGTAATTTCCAAGAAAATTGTTCTGCTTTTTTGCAAGGACAAAGAGTGGAGTCCGGAAATGATAAGTATTTTTGTATATATTTTCCGTATAATGTGTATACTAGTAAAAGAAAATTTTATGATCGTATGAATAATTATTGTTCCAAAAAGAACTTTATTAAAGATTTTTTAAAAATGATGTGGGGAATGTTATATTTACATATCTTGTTAATTCTATTTTTAAAGGAATAAAAAAAAGAAAATTCTATTTGTGTTTGATGAATGAATAAACAGTTCGATAAATGATTTTTGTCCCTTTGTTATTTACATAAGTGATGTGTAGCTTATTTGGGTATGGCAGTCATTATCTTTTACATGTTTGAAGATATTAAATAAAATGAGACACCAAAAGTTATTTTTGTGGGAATAAATTCCTCTAAGGGAAAAAAAAATACTTTATTCTTAGCTCACAAATTGATTGCATATAGGTAGGAAGGAATGTCTGGGTTATAATTCTGGACGAATGTTTTCTATAAACACTTTTGAAATGCTGATAAAATATTATTTTAAATAAAAATAATTCAGCTAGTAAATTATATTTCATTAATTTAAATTTTACTACACATGTATAGTGGCAAACACATGCAAACTTAAAATAAAATAAAAATGGATATTTTAAAAACTTTTTGCAAAAATATTTGTATCAACAAAGATCTTGAGAATGCGTGTTTTTGAGATGAAACATATGTCGATCTGAATAAAAGTATTTATATGCCTTTTAAGTGTATTTTTTATCACTTTTAACAACTTTTAGCTTAGCTTGGAAAATACTTTTCCCCCAAACTAATAAAAATTACTATTTATTTTCATCGAACGATTGCTGTGTTAACTCGAATCATTTAAAAACATTTTTCCTTGGAGAAAAGCGTTTAACTTCCGTTCGACAAGATTAAGATGCTTATTTTTTAAAGAAAATACTTACTTATCTTCTAAGAATTGGTAGTTTTTATTTCTCAATTTTAACAACATTTTCTTTGGTAAAGTTATAATCATTTTACAGCAAAGATATCTGAAAATTTTCTAATGGATTGGGCATACTAATTTTATATTTGCTTCTGTTGCATTTTCTAATAAATACGAGAATTGTTTACTAAGATAGAGAAGACTTTTTTTTTTTTTTTTGACAAAATAAAAGTCATTAAAAATGTCCGTTGAGCAATTTCTACATCTAAGTTGGCTTCAAGTACTTTGAGAGATTTTTTTTTCGGGGAAAAGTATTGGTAGTTTTTAATCCTTCACTTTAACAACTTTTTTTTTGACAAAGTTATTACCATTTTACAGCTAAAATGTCTATGCAATCTTTCTAAAATAATTATGCAAACTACTTTTACATTTCCTTCTGTTACAGTTTCTAATAAATACCAGAACTCTTTAACAAATAAAACAGACCTTTTCTCTGACAAAATAAAAGTCATTAAATATTTTCGTTGAGCATTTTTTGAATCTAAGTTGGCTTCAAGTGCTTCCATCAATTTTTTTCCAGAGAAAAGTATTTATTTTTCCATTCTACAATCGTCAGTAACTTAATTTCCGTAAAAAATAAAAATAAAAACATTTAACAATTTTTCGGTATCGGTAGTTTCTAATTCCTCATCATTTGTATGACAATGTTTTAAAAAAAATGACTGTGTATGTAATTGTCTTACTGACATCTTCCCTTTATTAGATGTAAATTTCCAACTGGGCGAAAAATGTCAAGACCAGGATTCGAAACAGGGATCTCCTGGCTGAGGCCGCCAGTGCTCTACCATCTGAGCTATCCCGGACGAATCTGGTGGAAGTTTTTCACCCAGCTAACAATAATGATTATAGCATCTGGTCTGGAACCTGGTTCAGCTCAACAGAATAAATTTCAGGTAATGGAACTCCAGAAATCGCTGGATACGAAATTACACTAGATTAATTTTAACACAATTATTCTAATTGGTAAATAAATCATATTAGATGTAAATTTCCAACTGGGTGAAAAAAGTCCAGACCAGGATTCTAACCAGGGATCTCCTGGCTGAAGCCGCCAGTGCTCGATCATCTGAGCTATCCCGGACGAATCTGGTGAAACTTTTTTACCCAGCTAACCATAATAATTATAGCATCTGGTCTGAAACCTGGTTCAGTTCAACAGAATAAATCTCAAGTAATGGAACTCCAAAAATAGCTGAATACTGGAATCGCTGGACCACATGCTATAATCATTATGATTAACTGGATGAAAAAGTTCCTTCAGATTCGTCCGGGATAGCTCAGATGGTAGATCACTGGCGGCTTCGACCAGGAGATCCCTGGTTCGAATCCTGGTCTGGACATTTTTCGCCCAGTTGGAAATTTACATCTAATATGATTTATTGACCAATTAGAATAATTGTGTTAAAATTAATCTAGTGTAATTTCGTATCCAGCGATTTCTGGAGTTCCATTATCTGAGATTTATTCTATTGAACTGAACCAGGTTTCAGACCCGATGCTATAATCATTATGGTTAGCTGAGTGAACAAGTTCCACCAGATTCGTCGGGAATAGCTGAGATTGTAGAGCACTGGCGGCTTCAGCCTGGAGATCCCTGGTTCAAATCCTGGTCTGGACATTTTTCGCCCGGTTGGAAATTTATATCTAATATGATTTATTGAATAATTGTGTTAAAATTAATCTAGTGTAATTTCGTATCCAGCGATTTCTGGAGTTCCATTACCTGAGATTTATTCTGTTGAGCTGAACCAGATTTCATACCAGATGCTGTAATCTTCAAGGTTAGCTGGGTGAAAAATTTCGACCAGAATCGTCCGGGATAGCTCAGATGGCAGAGCACTGGCGGCTTCAGCCAGGAGGTCCCGGGTTCGAATCCTGGTCCGGACATTTTTCGCCCAGTTGGAAATTTACATATAATATGATTTGTTTACCAATTAGAATAATTGTGTTAATATTAATTTAGTGTAATGTCGTATCCAGCGATTTCTGGAGTTCCATTACCTGAGATTTATTCTGTTGAGCTGAACCAGGTTTCAGGGCATATGCTATAATCATTATGGTTAGATGGGTCAAAAAGTTCCACCAGATTCGTCCGGGATGGCTCACATGGTAGAGCACTGGCGGCTTCAGCCAGGAGATCCCTGGTTCGAATCCTGGCCTGGACATGTTTCACCCAGTTGGAAATTTACATCTAATATGATTTATTTACCAATTAGAATAATTGTGTTAAAATTAATCTAGTGTATTTTCCCCTTAGTTAAACACAATGTAATGGTGAAGGGAAATAACAATCCCAACAAAAAGTTTTCGGTAAAAAAAAAAAAAAGGCCAAGTTCTCCTTAATGTTTCTGCCAGAAAAAGTAGTGATATCTGAAGTTCGCACAAGGGCACAAGTTAAAAGCCAAAATCCCAAATCTTTCATTGAAAATGGCTTCCTGCGACTTGGCCGTTAATGCCTTCTACAACATTTCAAAATTAATGAATGGAAATTTCGCATTTATGAATTATTTAAATATTAAAATTAATATTAGTATGCAAAGAGGCAAATTCACATAAAGACATTATAAGTAAAAGATTTCTGATAAATACCATTCAATTTCAACAAACAATAGTTTTGATTACAGATCATTTAGTCCACATGTGGTTTAATTGACATTTCGTACGGTCTAAAGCTAAAGTCATTAACGTAAAACCTAAGAAATAAAACAAAATTTACTTTCTTCAAATCTCACAATATGTTACATTATATTATATTGTATAATATTGAAATCTTGTGCATTGACGAAAGAGATCTTTTTCGTTTGAACATTTATTATAGTTTGTTTGCATACATTCAGATGTATTCGATTTATAAACTGTTAAAAGCTGATACTAATTATGTTTTAGCAATTAGGGATATTACCTTCTGAATACAAGTATTTTGTTATATTTAACTTCTAAGCATTTAAATAGACTGAAGCGGTTTAAATGCTTTTTTTAAATGTGTATTTTATTTCTGTACTTTGTACCACAAAATGCCTAAAATAATCAAAAAATGTAGTTGTCATGCGGCTTATTTGTACATACTTTAAAATTTGAAAAACTCTCTCGAAGGCATTAACGGCCAAGTCGAAGGAAGCCATTTTCAATGAAAGATTTGGGATTTTTGGCTTTTAACTTGTGCCCTTGTGCGAACTTCAGATATCACTACTTTTTCTGGCAGAAACATTAAGGAGAACTTGGCGCTTTTTTTTTTTACCGAAAACTTTTTGTTGGGATATCACTACTTTTTGTATGTTTTTTCTAGTTTTTTTCTAAGCTATATTAATATAAAAAAACTTAAATTTCAGTACTTTTATGTTAGCCGGGAGCAAATCTCCTAATTAGCATTTTGTTTTTAGGCCAATAGTAGTTTTCATTTTTCACATGTGTAAATTAGAAACAATGCTTTGATTTTCAAATAAAATATTTTGGTTTATATTATTATTTGTTATTTATTTATTTATTTATTTATTTCTATGTTAAATATTCTATTAAATAAAATGAGGGAAATGCATCTATTTTAAATGAGATGACTGAAAAGTTTATATTTTTAAATGAAATGAATGCAGTATGAACAATAGAATTGGGGACAGTATTTGGCGATTTGCCACTTGCGCCCGGCTAGCATAAAAATACCTAAATTTATTTTACTGAGCTTTACAAATTCATACTTTATTTCTTTTTATATTAAAGTACTAGACACCTCTAGCAAGCAGTTTATACTCAATTAATTGCATGTATGTTAAACGTTGCATCATGTTACTGTTATTCATAATTTAATTTACTTGCCCATTCTTTCGCCAAGTCGGAAGCTTTTGATAGAGAAATCAAGAACTCTTTACGATCATGGAAGCACATCATATATTTTGTGTTGTTATGTATTTCAATCTTTCATGACAAATATCTCTTAACTCACTTATGCATGTTTCCTTATCGATTCGTTACGATTCGTTCTCTAATGCGGAAATTTTTAATCGTATTAAGTAATCTTTTCTAATTGGGCTTACTGCCAATTATTGTATTTTAACTGATACGATTGGGTACAAGTGAAATGATTCTTATTAAATCCTTTGATAATATCTGCATTTTCATTAAACCACATTGATGCTAATATCTTTTTGTTTCATGCTAACATTTTCAATAGACTCGATTACGGAAGAATAGAAGGTCTACGGGCTCACTGCTATGATGCATTTGAAAATCTATCATTCTTCTCATCTAATCGTGTTGAAGAACTATCCAATTTGCCATGGTTTTAAGTTTTTAGCTAATTTTATTCGAAACCTGAAAACTAAAATGTGAGGAACCCGATTATAGAAGATTCCTTCTAACGGTACATATCGATTAACAGGTTACATATTATAAAATTATAATAATCATAAGGAGAATTGTCAGTTTCGGTGCTTTAATAGTTACCGTAAATTCTATTTATATAATACAGAAGTTTCAGCAGAGTAAAGATTAACATAGTCACAGTAAGTATAATAACAGTACAATATATTAACAATAGCAGTGACGAAACTACTGGCACTTTGGAAATATTCGTATGTTATATTATTTAACTATTCAGATGATATGCGGAAAAATATAAATAGATGGCTCGCATTAATAATTAACTCATTGAAAAATAGCCACAAACGTCAAATACTCGCCAAGCTTGGCGACATTTAGCGAAGTGTCACCAAATTTGGTAATATATCATGCCAATTCCCAAATTTGGCGACAAAAAATGTTTTGTTTGTTCTAACGTCATAATGATACATATGTATTATTTATTATACACATGCCTATAATATGTATGGTGGAAATGTATTACGTATTATATGCATATGTATAAAGTTCTTTAACATCACTAAAACGCACTTAAAAGAATAGTGTTCCATAAATAGTAGGGATAATTGCCAGATTGACCAGAGTGCTATTGAGATTAGAATTCCGACATTTATAATAGACCGGGAGGCGTCTGCACACACCATCACCTCATCGAGTCTACAGCTGAAATATTAGGATTAGTTAAAACTAGATTAGTACATTAAAATGCAACTGGTCTGTTAAGTCATATCTTGGTAGAAACAACCTGAAGACCTAAATTTAGTTGGTGACTGATAGGTTTACTATTGTATTTTCCTGCATCCAAAAGTATGGAAACATGGAAGAAAGGGTGCAGGAAAACACAATGGAAAATCCTTCAATTAACCGGTAAAATCGGGTCTGTAGGTGGTTTCCAGAAAGATATGACTTAGTAGACCAGTTACATTTCAATACACTATTCGATATTTAACTAATCCTAAAATTTCAGCCGTCAACTCGATGAGGTGATGATCTGTGCAGACGCCTCCCGGTCTTTAAAAAATTTGTTTTAAGGAAGTAAAAGATAGAAATACGGACAGATAAACTGAAAGATTTGCCTTATTAAGATTTTTGTAAAAGCATATAAAATTTTATTCAGCTTGAAATCATGTAACACCTTTATAACTCAGGCTAATTTTCTGTAATCGAGTTTTGGCAACCAACATATCTGATCTATAACTATAATCTTTCTTTTACAGATTTAAAATTAACAATAAATTAACAGTAAGTAGGCTAATAATACAATATAATAACATTAGCAGCGGACTTCGGACACCGCATCTGTCGCACATCGTTAAAGACAGCTTTATTAGTTACACATTTCATTTAATTAAAAGCAGATTTTTAAACTTTCATATGAGAATTAGGATATTTTTCCCTTATAGGGACCTTGGCGTTATTTAAAAATCTTGGCGATATTCGGACTTCACAAACTGAGATATGTTGCCAAAGGATATAAACAACTATGAAAACAAACCTGATGAACTTCTATGTAATTTATATATGTTATATATATATATATGTATATACATATAAACATTTTATTTATACACGTATAAAATATAGTTTTTTATATACAAATTATTTATGTTGGTATACAAAAGTAAATAAACGGGTTCCTTACATTAAATAAATTGTATACATATAGAAAAAATTGCTTGTGTATATGACACAGTAGATAGGTTGCCAGAAAATACGTTATTATCAAATTTCTTTTCTCGTCAAGGCTATTTTCTCTATTTCGCCAAGGCTACTATATCGGAAACATATCGAATTGCGGTTATATTTTGTTAAATGTTTTATTGTTTTAATATCGTGAATATATCATAACCTATACTGATTAAAATTTTTAGGTATATTCATTTTTTTTCTATTTAACAAACATCTTTGGAAAAGCATATATATAAAGTTTTATTCTGTTTGAAATTACGTGACCCCTTCAAAACTCTGTAATCGAGAATTGGCGACCAACATTGGCGCAATTAAATGTGAAGGAACTGTTTATGGCCAAATCAACACCCTCTGTTTTAAGGGTTTAGAGGCGGAAATTCTGTGTTTTCAGATTTTTCTGGTTAATTGTGCTACAGACCCGACTTACTTGTGAAATTTCATGATTCTACGACTTTTAGAAGTACCTTAGTTATTTGATGATGCGAAGTGAGTCAGTGACAAAAAAGCGCTTTTTCGGAATTTAATATTTCGAAAACTACTAAATACAGAAACATGAAATCGTGGAATCTAAGTTCAGTTTGATCATACGAACATGTGTATAAAAGAAAAAATTCTATACCTCTCCCTAAAATGACGTTATGAGGGGGTGAAAAGTATGCCGAAATGGTTCAGGAAAAGGTAGCTTACGGCTTGTGCGAACTTGGCGGACGCACTGCCGTGCTCCCAGATATTAAGTATGTAATGTATTTCAAATATCAATGCATTCTTCATTTCCCTTTGTGACGTATAATATTAGTTTCTTTTAACACAATTTCGGCCTCACTGTTTTTTAATATGCACACATAATTATTTGCCATGATGATAGAATTATTCTATTTTGGACATACAATGTGTTTTAATTAATGGCTTATCAAAATTAATTTATAATAATTGTCTGAGCGAAGCGAAGGCTAATACTCTGCGAAATATTACTGTCCGGACACTTTACTACTACGATGGATATTAACGCCATGTCCTACTAAAAAAAAAAGCCTAATAAAAACCTTTCGTCAAGCATAACTCAAAAAATATTTGTCGGATTTCGTTTCTGCTTGCATCAGAATGTACCTATGAGGGTCGCCTACTGAATGCACCTACTATGAGAAATAAATTCCAAACCGTTTAAAAATTATAGAGAAAAAACTCTTAAAAAAGCACAATTTATCTCCATACGTCACAGAAATTTGGTGTGCGTCACTTTCACCGGTTGATGTTTTCGTAGACAACTGGTTTGAACACATGGAGCAAATAAAAAAAAATACGCACGCAGTAATATTGAATAGATCAGTTTCAACCACTTGATCACAAACCTTGCAACAACCCGTGGCAACCAGTTTTGGTGGGCAAACAAATAATAATACAGTATTCCGTACCACGGTGACCGTTTTTAGCCTGTTGTATAAAATCTGGCATGTTGTATGACATACAATTGTGGATGATTAAAACAAAAGACATGAGTGTTTATTGATCCGGGAGGTTATCTTTCTCTGGATGTCTGTCTGTCTATCATACAGCATGCAATTTTCTTGTAAAGGATGATATTATTACGCAGTAAAACCTCCATAACGGACACACCCGATTAGCGGATACCTCTATTTAGCGGACATTTTTTCGATTACCAACTCTTAAATAACTGTACATGTTTTACTCTCAGTAGCGGACACCTCTAAATAGAGGACAAATTCTGCATTCTCGGGGTGTCCGCTATTCAGAGGTTTTACTGTATATAATATTGATAATTATTTTACAGGGCCGCACAAAAGAATAAGAATATATGAAACTAATATAAACTAAATTCGGGATTGGTAGATCGCTGATGGTAATGTAATTTTAGGATGCTTTTACAGTCATCCGCAGCATGTTTTTAGAGTTTCGTTCATCTAACGAAACCCTACCTGTCTCACTCCTTTGTCTGTCTGTTTGTCTGTCTGTTTGTCCGTCTGTCACAGAGCCCGTTCTCAGAAACTATATATGTCGGACACTTGAAAATTTGCATACTTATAGCTGAACACCACACATCAAACGGCAAATAATAAAATTTTGAAAAAGTCTAATATTTAACCCTCTGGGCTCTAACTTGTGTATTTTAAAAAATTTTTCTAACTCAGCCCCTAATTAAGTTGGAGACATGAAATTTCGCATACTTATAACTGAAATCCTCACATCAAACGACAAATAATAAAATTTTGAAAAATGTCTGATATTTAACCCTCTGGACTCTAACTTATGTATTTTAAGCAATTTTTCTAACTCATCCCCTAACTAAGTTGGAGACTTGAAAGTTTGCATACTTATAGCTGAACACTTGCGATAACACGATAAATCATAAAATTTTGAAAAAGTCATATTTAACCCTCCGGTCTCTAGCTTCTGTATTTTAAGCAATTTTTCTAAATCAGCCCCTAATTAAGTAGGAGACATGAAATTTTGCATACTTATAGCTGAACACCTCACATCAAACGACAAATAATAAAATTTTGAAAAAGGTCTAATATTTAACCCTTTGGGCTCTAACTTGCTTATGGGCTCTAAAAATGATTAAATTCCCATGTATAGCTTTTGCTCTTATAAACTTTTTTTTAATGGAACGATTCTAACTTGTGTATTTTAAGCAATTTTTCTAACTCAGTCCCTAATTAAGTTGGAGACATGAAAGTTTGAATACTTATAGCTGAACACTTGCGATAACACGATAAATCATAAAATTTTGAAAAAGTCATATTTAACCCTCCGGTCTCTAACTTCTGTATTTTAAGCAATTTTTCTAACTCACCCCCTAATTAAGTTGGAGACATGACATTTTGCATACATATAGCTGAACACCTCACATCAAACGACAAATAATAAAATTTTGAAAAAGCCTATTATTTAACCCTCTGGGCTCTAACTTGTGTATTTAAAGCAATTTTTCTAACTCAGCCCCTAATTATGTTGGAAACATAAAAATTTGCATACTTATAGCTGGACACCTCACATCAAACGACAAATAATAAAATTTTGAAAAAATCTAATATTTAACCTCTAATATTTTGACTCGCGCAATTTTTAAATTTAAACTGTTTTGCAATACTATTTTTTGTTCATTTTGCATAATAAGTGTAATGGGACGTAATTTGTTCTATTTCAGATTTCTAACGCATGTTAATGAATTTATTTTACAATATCCTTTCTCTTTTAAAATTCACATGTAAATATAGTTTTTATGGCGTAATTTCCAATAAGTGCCTGCTTTTTATACCGAATTATTTAATTCTAATTTGAAGGTTTTCTTCTGTTTATAATAGTAACGTGTAAATATTTTTTTTTTTATTTGAAGCAAACATTATTGTTTGCGCTGTTTATACAGTTGGCAACAGTTTAAATTAATACCATTTCCTAAAATATGTAAAAAATATCTGTCAAAATGCTGAATATTTGAATTTAAAATAGAAATAAAACCTCAAAAAATGAGTCAAATTAAAAAAATTAATGAAATCTGCAGACCGGGATCTTCTATTGAATAAAATGATCTAAAAATGATTAAATTCCCATGTATAGCTTTTGCTCTTATAAATTTTTTTTAATGGAACGATTTTGTCCAACTTTAGCATTAAATATCTTTTAAAATAATTCTTCGATTTGAAAACTGTATGCATTAGTGTGTTGATCAAACATTTAGCTATAATACCACCGATTTTCATATATTTGTATGCAATAGTTTTCTTAATATTAACGAAGAAAGACCTCCGGTCACAAAAAATTCAAAACCGGCGGCGGCGGTGACAGCGTTAGTTACTTTTTATAGAATAGAGAGATATATAAAAATGAAAACTTGTCTATCTGTCTGTTTGTAATTCTATAAAAAAATGCACAATTTGGAAGCCAAAATTGTGAAGAGATACGTACATGTGTATTAAAACATGGCCGAAACAACTAAAGTAATCCGGAATCGAAATAACTTATAGTTAATTTTTAATTAATAAAAACCACCAATTTAACAGCAATTTCTTATCAAATTTAAACATTTTTCGTTATAGCAGTTGCCAACAATTAAAAAACACAATAAAATTATTACTACAACAATTAATTTTCTACTGCAAGATACTTACGTGAAAAATGAAAATGAAATAAATAGTTTGCCGAATTAAAAAAAAAAAAGGTGAATATTACGTCATAACTTTTCTATTGCAAGATATTCACGTGAAATATGAAAATGAAATAAATGGTTTGACGAATTTAAATGAAAGTGAATATAACTTCATAACTTTTCTATTTCAAGGTTTCCACGTGAAAGAGGAAAATATTACGTCATATTGGAAATATAAAGGGCATGGTGGATATAGTATAACGTCATATGAGTGTGAAAAATGTATTGAAGCATTATAAAAAACCCGATTAGTGAAATATTGGCGTATTTTAACATTATTGCTCCAATTATAAATTGAAATAAGTTCATTTATAGCTGTATTCTTTTGCGTCTGTTATATACATTTATACATTTTTATATAGCGTTTTCATATGATTCATTCAACAACATTTCAACTGCTTTTTTTAATGTTTGTTTTGTGTTGTATGTCAAATTTTGAAATTGATTTTTCAGAACAAACATCTTTCAAACTCTGGGCAACGCCGGCACTTTAGTTTGTAACAGATAAATGGCTTTTGTATCTGTACATCTAATGCTAATATTATAAAACGTTATAATATTATAAAGTATATAATATTATTAATGCTTGTACGTTTGTGAGGTGTTATCTCTGAAGCTACATAGCCAACTTAAAAAAATGTTGGTGGCCATCTCTGCTCCGAAAAAAAGACTATTTTATGTCAGTGAAAGAACCTACATCGCTGCAGGAGCAAAAAAGTTCTAAAATTGTGATTTCTGCGATATTGATTGGGTTAGAAACTTTAAATTTGGTGCGATAGTTACTTTTAAGATGTAAATACTCGTAATGAACGCTCTCTAAAATGTTCAATTTGACGGATAAACGTACAAATTTCTAGAAAGGTTCTAAACTATGATTTATTTGGAATACTGAAATTTTTGGGATACTGTTGGGGTTAGAAACTAGAACTTTGGCATGGTAGTAATTAATAAGATGTAAATGCTCGTTGTAGAACGAATTCTAAAAAATAGAAAGACTAAACAAAGCGGAAAAAGATCTATAAAAATGATCTAAGTAACGAAGAACATGGAACTGGTAGGAATATAAACATGAAAATTGATATGGCTGTATTTATCATGATGTAAATTCTCGCAATAGAACAATTTCAAAAAATGTCGCTATATAAAACAGTGCAGAAACAAAAAACTTTCAAAATTTTTCTATTTCTCTGTTACTGCTGAGCCCAAAATCTTGAAATTTTGCTTCGGGTTAGTTTTAAAATATACAATTGTCTCTATGAATGGTTTCTAAAAAATTTAAAATTTAAAAAGATGAAATTAATGGAAAGCGATCTCAATTACCATTAATTTGGAATTATTAGGTACAGCAACTTTAAATATTTCATAATGCTGCATTTCCTCCGCAAAACATGCAATTTAAATGCAACAAAACTGATAGATACCCACCTAGCATTAAATAAATTGTGTAAATATTGAATAAAGACCTGTATGAAACACTGAGTAGGTTTCCCGAAAGTACTTGTTAAAGTGTTCCTTCTCTAGGCTTTTCTCTCTCTCGCCAAGGCCACTAACAGAGGGAATTGCCGTTTTAAATGTGATATGAATTTTTTATCCGATTCATTTTTCTAGACATTTTATCATAAGGTCATATTCTCAATTATCATTAGTAGATTTTTTATATATTAACTTATTCTGGTGAAATTTTGTAATCGGGTTCATATTGGCGTATGTTAGCTTGCATGATTTGCTGAATAAATATGTATGGATTTGTAAATTACTTCAAATGACACTTTGACAGCTCAAAAGTTATGCAGACGATATATTCAGATCTTGTGTCATACTTTATGTTGTAATCATTGCCGATTTCTTTTATTTAATACATGCTAAATACAGCTCAACTTGTGCAGAATATGTTTGAAAACAAAACAATACAGCGTATGTAGTGGCCAGCATACACTCATCATTTAAATCCGATCGAGCATATCTAAAACACACTCTAACGAAGCATTGCATGCCACTTTTGATGTATTCGGTACTTTGATACTATATTAGATTTTGAGAAGAGAATTCCTTAAATGTTATCGACAACCTCATTGCATCCGTGGAAAACAGATATTGTACAATATTAACTATTCCGGGGGAGCACACACCATATAAAGTGTAGTCCATTCTTTTTAAACATCATATATTTGTCATTTAAAGTTACTCAAATTGGTGCGGAGCGTCTGATTATGCTCTTGACATCATTTTATACAGTTAAAATTCCGATATAAGTAAATTAGTGTTTCATTTTCTATTTTACTTTTAATATATTGCGTACTTTCAATTTTATATCCATGCATGGCTGTCTTGAATGGTTTGATTTCCCATTTTTTTAAACAGTGTATACGAATTTATATATAAGATTTTGTAATTCTACAATTCCTTTATTTTCATCATTTCAATTTTCCGCAGTATATGGACAATTAAAGATAACATCTCATTTTCTTTGCTTCCACATGTTATTATTAAATCTATGTTCTCAGTAATATCGCTCAGACTAATCCCTCTGAGGGAAGTCCTAGTACTAAGAAGGTATTAGTGAATTGTTTATCAGGCAGTTCATAAGCAGGGTCTCCAGGTTTTGTTAAATATAATATTATATAACATATATTATATAATATTATGTAATGAATTTAATACAATATATTAAACTTTTAGCTGAGGATCGATTATAAAGTTCTGTCAGAAGTTATTGGATATAGGGGAAAATAATAAGTTTGAAAAAAAATCCCATCGTCTTAACATTGCTCACTCTTTAATAAAAAACTATAAGCTTATTTTTCCACTAATTCTGTAAAAGATTAATGCAATAAACTGACATTTTAGATGTTATTTGATTAAAATTTTGTTTAGAATTAATGGAATTTAGGGGCAAATTAACAAGTTTGAAAACTAAAAAAAATCCCATAGGAGTTCTGAGATTACTATTCTTCGGTATTTGAATATTTACTAAGCATCTATATTACACTAATATTTCTATCAATTATTTTATTATTTAACACTTTTTGTGCTTTCTTAACTTTGTAGCCCACCCCCCTCCTCCGTGTTCATGTGATTAAGAAAAGTGCATGTCTGTATAGTTATTTAGTTTTTATGTGTTACTTTTGGAGTTCCTTGCGTAAATACGGGTTAGGCTCCCTTAGAAAGACCCCCCAGGGCACCCCTCCCTCTTGCCGATATATCTTGTATAGAAATTTGGCCGTCATAAATAACACCAATACCTTTATATGTTACTATGTTCCAGCTATGTTATGAGTTCTGCCGGCACCGCTTTATCAGGGTATAATTGGGGTAATCTCGGCTGCAAAGCTCCTAAAAATAGTTTCGTTTGGAAATATTTTCATTTAAAAATATATAATCAAAACAGACCGGAGAGTTTGTAGATCATCCAGCGTACGATGCCGAAGACAGTGAAGCAATCAACTCCAGTTTAGTTTGCCTATATTTTCATCTAAGAATAGGAAATCATACAAATTTGAGGATTTACGCTGCCGAAAGCTCCTCAAAACTGATACATAAAATCAAGGGGCAGAAAATCTCTACCTACAACTTTTATATTGACAAGCTTTTGGCATGCCCAACTCTTACCGCAAAATATATATATATAATGGTTATATATATATATATATATATATATATTAAAAACGAATAACAGAAGGGTTGAAGAAGAAAAAAATCACCTCTTCATCAATTCATAGATATAAAATCCGCTTAAATTTATTATAAATCTTCTTATTATTATCTACATCTTTTATATTGACAAGTTTTTGATAGAACCAACTCTTACAGCAAAAACAAATTAAACAGCAATAGGGGTTGAAGAAAAAAATTATCGTATTAAAATGATTCAGATAAAACACGCTGTTACAGAAAAGTCATATTAAAAACTCATCATAAGCCGTCAGATAAAATTGTTAAACTGAGTTTTTCTCTCATCTTGAAATAGTTTTTCTAGGGGAAATTAGTACTTAACTTCGAAATCTATATCCACATGTTAACCGAGCCTGCAGGGATTTTCTTTAATTTACAAATTGTAAAGTCTACAGCATAAAAAAACGCTCTAACATTCAAATTTCTGTGATATAAATGTTTTGCAGCTTATAGAACTATTAGCTCGGGAATTTGGCATAATGGTTACTTTTATGATGTAAATGTTCGCTTAGAACGATTTCTAAAAAAATAGAAATTGCAAATATAAAATGAAATGAATGGAAGCAGTTCCTCAAAATAAATTCTAAATTACAATTTATTTCGAATTAATTTTAGTTCTTTTCATTATAACAGGACTAAAAAAGAAAACGCTGAAAGTTCAAAAGAGGAAATTTTTCAAGTTCGCGAAAAAAAGAAAAACTCCTACTTCTTGATTTTTGGTTTTTATTGAACACATACATGAGACTTGTGTATTTGACCCCAAGGTCCGCTTATAAGTCAATCGTCGATATACAGGGACGAGATAGCACAATGAAATTTACAACAAAAATAATTTTCACATCCGGGAGCTCCACAAAGTGTGTGCAACGGAGCCAGCGGGAGTCGAACCCGCAAGCCTCCTACGCTCTCAAGCAATTAGCAGCGTGGTGTCTTATCCACTTGGTCACGGAGGCCCCCTGGTACTTGAAGCGTTTTCTACTTCACTGCTTTCGGGCTCTTAGTTCAACACTTTAAAAGGTAGGTACTTAGGTTCCTTTCGTTTAGTGTTTAAATATCTAATATTATTTTTTGTAAACATTTCTTTTATTTATATATTTGATATTTTTCACATTGCTTAAAAATTCCCGTTGATGGATTCAATAACAATCTGATTAAGCTGTGTAATCTGCACCAGTCGCCGCGCATTTTATTAATGGCGTTTGAGCGTTTTCCACTTGACTCGTGACTAACGAAATACAAGGCCAGTTTACGATGTGACATCAAGGTAATGACGTCACGACCATGAGAGCATTCAGTCGGAGAGCGACCAACGAAAATATATAGTTAATACAAAATCATAAAATCATATGGTTAAGATTCTGAAAAGAAAACAAATGTTTAAAACTCAACAGACAAATTTTAGATCTAGGTTTTAGATGAAAGAGTTGTACAACATTCTGAGGAATTACTTATAAATACACGCAAACTAGATTTTAATTCATTTCATTTAAGTAAAATTTCAGGTTTATAATATATTTGATAGGAAAGGAATGGGGCGGTTAGCAGCTGTGTTATATGTTTGCATATTCATATTTTAGTAAAATGCAATATCGGATGTTTATAAAAAGTAAAAAAAATCCAAAGCATTTTTTTAAATATGTATTTTTGCGAAGGATTGTGAAAATCCATTTTACAGCAACTTCTATCAAATAGGATTTGCATATTGATAAATAATTAAAATATGCATGTATTTCAGACGTAGGTTAGATAACCATGTAAAACTTTTTAGTGAGAGTAAACATAAGCTACGTGCTAAACAAATTTAAAATTTAATGTAATACACGATTTAAAAGATTTAATTCTATGACGAAAGAATAAAAAAAAAACTAAACAGCCAATTTGATCGATAAAATAAATAGTTTATAGCATAAGACAAGGAATGAAACAAATTTAGCTCTGAAAATATGAAAGTATATATCAGTTTATCATTAGGCTTAAACACTCATATCAAGGCCTAAGATGACACATCAAAATGTAACAATAAATTTAACTAATAAAAATTTCTCCAAATTCATAAAACAATATATCTAAATGATCACGACACTCTACAGATAATAAATAAAAGCAATGCATACCGATTAGAGTTCCGAATTGTAGATTAAACATCCTTTTTAAAGAGAGTATCCATTTTCTTAATGCTTTACTACGAGGAAACTGAGTAATGATGAGCCAGTCCATTTGACGTCATAAAAGCCATGAACTGGCCTTGTCTATCATTGGTCACGCTGGACATTGTGTGGCACATTCAGTGTTTTCCACTTCACTTCGTGTGGCACATTCAGCGTTCTCCACTTCACTTCATGTGGCACATTCAATCAGCGACCTTTTCCTACTCTTTTTTGAACTATTTCTACTACGGTTGGCACTTCAAGGGTTCTCCTTTTTGTTAACCTTGGCATTTAAGACATTTTTCATAAAAAAAGAGATTTTAGTTTTTTTGGTACTCTTAGCGTTTTTCATTTTTAGTCCTCAATTTAAGTCTCAAGTTCGCTCAATGCAGTGTAAGAATGAAATTTACTCAAAAAGTGGATGAATTAGATATTTTTTAATTATCCGTAGAAATTTTATTTCCTGTAACACTCAAATGCCATTTGAGATAATTCAATAATGGAGGATATTCCATCTAGGTTATGATCACGTGGTCAAGGTAAAAACTTCTAGCGTAAAGAAGGGAAGGCTCCGTAGACGTGTAATGCAAATCCCCGCTAGCCAATGAAACAGTTCATGAGGCAAAGCAGTAGCAGCTTCCCTTCTTATCAGTTAGACGCTCCTTGAGTAAATTACCGGTATCACGTGATTTTTTTCAGCCTCGAACCCATTTTTGGAATACTCTCCATTACATGAGTAAATCCCAAAGACTTTTAAGATACATAGACCTGCAAACTGTCAGTTTAACTGAGGATTTTCGATCACAGCTGTTGTACGTCAGTATATATGCTTTATATTTTAATTTACCTACGAAAATGCTTTTATCAGCGTATTTTTTCATTGCAGATCATTAAGTATTAGTCTACCCTATTTCGTTTAGGCCTTTAAAAAAAAAAAAAAAAAAACCTTATTATTCATCAATTTTTTTTTTTTTTTTTTTTTTTTTTTTTTCGTATAGCAAGTAAAAATTTCAATAAACATCCTCCAAGGATAAAAATATAGTGTTACTTTCGTTAATATGAATTTTTTTAAATTATCTTTTTGCATAAGAATTAGTTTAAAAAACGTAGATTTCTTTACAAGTAATTTAAAATTTTGTAAATTGCTCCATTATGTTACAGTTGCTACCTTTAATCTGAACTTCCCTACCAGTTACTTTTGTAAGTCAAACTTAAAGAAGAGTGGAATTATAGTCTTTAACAATAAGTTTCCATATAAATTTCGCCTTTATTTAGCTTTATAAGGCATGTTAAAATTAGATACTCTTTTCCAAACATGCCATCCATAAAAATTATTAATAAATCGCTTTATTTAACTTTATTACTGAAAATTCAATATTTATAACGCATATTTAGATATAAAAAAATAGCTTCATGTAAACAAATATGCCACAAACTTCATATATATTGATAAAACTTCATTTTTAAGCTCATTCTAGCCATAGCACTTAATGGTAAATAACCACAGCTGACGTACAAACCTCGCGGTTAAGGTGTTTCAATTTACTTCAGATGTCTGTCATGATTTCGAATACTTTTGAATGGGAATTGCCGGTCTATGCATCTTAAAAGTCTTTGGTAAATCCGTGGGTTTTGCTAATACTTTTTATAAAAGTGTTGTACCGAGACCAACGATATACAAGGCCAGTTCACGACTTTTAAAACGTCACGAGGAGTGGATTATATTTACACGACAGTTCGTTCAAAACTTGAGCGCCTGTTTTTACCAATCATCGTGTAAAGATGATCCACTCCGAGGTTAAAGAAAAAGACAGGCTACCGCGGCTCATCCCAAGTGTCCTTTTTTGCAGACCGCTAGAGTGACGTGATGCTCTTTTCTTACAACTGCATTGTTGCTTTGCGCACCACGTGACTCCAGCTGTCTGTAAAAAAAACATACGTGGAATGCACCGCTTTTTCGTTAGTCTCGGATCCACTCGTGTGACGTTTTAAAGGCCAGGAACTATCATTGTATGTCTTTGGTCGCGATTGTACGCGCCTGTTCCAGTAGATGTTATTACCGACTGTATGACGAATGACTACCATCTAATGGCACTTGTGATGTTACTATAAAGACAAAGGTATTGCACATTATTATGTTCAAGTTGTGGAAAGTTATCAATATGTGCTTTATTCAGTTAAGATACTGTGGTGCTGTGGTGCTGAACCCTAGTACGGTTTATTCCTGTAATTCGTAATTGTATATAAAATTAATTCATTGTTTAGTTTTTGAAATTCTAACGTTATTGTTATCAGGAATCTAAATATACTATTTAATAAAGCTTCATAAAGGTCTTTAGTTTTTAATTTTGTGAAAATATTTCCCTCATAAATGATTTTGAAAATGTCACCGTTTGGGCGATGAAACGTTCGTCAATCTAAATAGAGATATTTTATAAGTTTTTATAGCATTATTTAGCTTAATTTGTTTATAAGTGATTATTATATATGTTGTTATACATGTTGTTATACTATTTAATTTTACGGTCAAGTATGGATTAAATAACAAACCGGTTATTTTGCTAGTAATAGTTTTTTTCGCCATATATATTCTGTAAATAAATTGCATTTCCTTAAATTAAAAGTTTGTATCTACATTTTTATCACATACATTTAATTATAAAGTTTCTTTTCTGAAAGGCCAATTTACTGCTTTAGTTCTTTTATCTCTTAGTACTTTTATTTCATTTAAATAATGAAATTATCATAAGTCAGACATTTTTTTCTAAATATTCACATTGTTATGTAATTTTGTATTAATGTTTAAAATTATGTTTAACAGTATAAATGTTATGTTCAACCAGATATTCATATGCATATCTGCCAACTTTTACTTTTTTTCCTACCATTTTTTTTTATCAGAAAAAATTGCCTTATTTACTAATCCCATATTCTCGATGATTCAATGAGACAAATTTCTCTGTTAAAAAATTGTGATAGGAAAAATGTGTAAAACTTGACAGCTATGCATATGATGAAAATTAGCAGTAGTAAACGTTCAGCTCGGTGTTTCCAAAATAGTGGATTTTTTTTATCCATTTTTCTTAGATTCCCAGCTTTACCCAGCAATTTCAAGCGTATGTATGTTTATTTTAAATTTTATACTATTTGATATATAACTGACTAACACAGTAAAACAAGCTTTTTTTAAACTCATTACAGAGTTTTGTTGAGCGATTTCCGCATTAAAGTAAACTCCTCTCGTTTAAAAGATTTTTCTTCGGAGAAAAGTATTTCCCTTTCCATTTGACAAACTTTAGTTAGTTTCCTTAAGTAAATACTTAATTCTTTTTTAAGTATTGGTAGTTTCTAATTCGTCACTTTCCAAATGAAGAATGTTGTTTGAAAAAAAAATCCTCTGTAAAAGTAATTGACTAAGTAAGGTTTTCACTTAGTTTAGTACGTGAAGAGAAAATACAGTTACACTTAATCTAAGAACTCTTTTCGAATACGAACGCTTGCTTCTTTTCACATTTATGAGATTTAATCTAGTTTTAACTGAAGAAAATTCCACAGCTTTTCAAAGTACTTGACTAACTTTTTTTTTCTCTCTAATTATAGAACTACTATTTAAAAAATATATGCCAAGCTTTTTATGTATGAACAATTTTTGACCATTATATCATAGATAATTAAAATGTAAAAAAGTCAGATGTGGACAAATCACACATCCTTTCTATATTGGTGTATAAACATTCATTATAGGTTAACACATTAAAATATTCATTCTACACTTTCAGAAAACCTCAGTGAATTTCCTCAGTAATGTAAATCAATTAAGCTAATCCAACTAGCTTAGATCATTTACATTCCCTAGGAAGGCCACGGAGGTGTTCTGAAACTGTAGAATGAATATTTTAATGTTTTTAATGTTTTGTTGAATGCCACGGAGGTGTGCTGAAACTGTAGAATGAATATTTTAATTTTTTTAATGTTTTAATCTCAGGAATGTAAACAAACTAAGTTGATCCAGCTAGCTGAATCAGCTTTTCGAGGAAGGTCACGGAGGTGTGCTGAAACTGTAGAATGAATATTTTAATGTATTAATGTTTTAATCTCAGGATAAATGATCTAAGCAGGATCTCTTAGATTCAGCTTAGTTCTTTTAAATTCCCGAGGAAAGCCACGGAGGTGTGCTGAAACTGTAGAATGAATATTTTATTGTTTCGAATGTTTTAATCTATATTAAATGTTCAGGCACCAATATAGCAAAGTATTTGTGGTTTGTTCACATTTAACTTATTTAAATGTTACAAATTTTACGTTCAGAAATATTTTCTCCCCTTTGACCCAAAATGCATTTTCTTCGGTTTTTAATTTCATTAGACTGAAGTAACCATGGGACCATTTATTATATTGTCACTCTTGGGCTATTAAAATATTTCGTGTAAAAGTTTAATTTATAGCCTAACTAGCTGTTACCCGTGACTGCGATCACGTAACATTTAAAGATGAAGAAATTCACCAATTAAGCAAAAACTTTCGATAATTAAAAGCATTTATAATTAACTTTTTATCATATTTTATAGTATAAACGCTTCTGATGATCCCATTCTGCTTATTTTTATTTATATGTATAGGATCATTTAAATTTCTTTTGTGAGCATGAAATTTCATACACCTTTTCTATGATTAAATGAAGAATAAATTTACATCTCTGTTATTCTATTTTATTATTTATATTTATTCTATTTTATATTTATTCCGCTCAAGGACATTCATTTAATTTATGTTTTCGAGACAACGAATATTATTTAAAGAAATATATTAGTAAATATTTTTAAAGGAAAGGTGTTATTAACAGGTCACTTCAGACGTGACTTTGATAAGATTAGAATAATCGAAAAATCAACATGCAACATTATGTTTATACTCCAAAAAATCACATCTTGGAAGAAAAAATGATAAATGGTATTAAAAAGTAATAATCAAACGTGGTGAAGCATCAAAGTTCAAAAATAAATAATAAGAGTACGAGAAATATCTTTAACTTTCAAATAGTTATTACACTTTATTTTCACGGCACCACACTTTTATTAACAGTAGATCTACTAATAATATCAAAATATTTATCATGCTCTGAAGACTCTTGAGCCTAAATACTTATTATTTAAGCAATATAGTTGCTCATTGCTTTCGCGGAATAAATCTATTTATGGAAAAGCACCCCAATTATGAATTAACATTTTCATATCTAACGTTGTGCTGTAATTTTGGCTTTTTGAAAGCTTTGAAATTTGCAGGAATATGCTCCAATGGGGGACAGAGATTGTGTTTTAGAGAGATTTTTAACTATAGATTTTGATATTTTAAAATCGAAAGAAAATTTCCCTTCTTCCTTTGCCCTTTTCGATAATCACGATGGCTTTAAAAATGAGAGGGATCTGAGGCAAAAGACAAATTTATTACTTTATTAATGGTTTTGGTTCTTTTTTACACGTAAATGATGGCACATGTAAAGCCTAATCTCAAATTAAAATTACTTGCTAAACTTTTTAAAGTCGACTTTGATGTGCCATTTATTAAATTTAATTGAAACCAATGTTCCTGGAGATTGTACGGTAAAAGCGTGTTAAACTTATGTATTTGCTATTGTTAAGTTTTTAGCAAATTACGCCATTTTGTATAACTGCTATAAAATGCTAACATTTTCTGAAAGAAAAGCAGCTAATGATTTAAATATAACGACGCTTTCACTAGGTTAGTTTACCTTACGGAATGATACTTGTCGAAATAAAAAAATATATATATTCTTTCACTTCATGAATCATTTAAAACTATGCATTTCAATTTGTTTAAAACATAGAATCGATTAATGAAATCTAATATTATTGTACATTTAGAAAAACATTGAAACATTATTTTTATTAAATATACTAAATTTCAAGTAATAAAATATATTTAAAATGTAATCTAAAATTTTATTTTGAAATAATGCGACTTTTGGTGCAAAATTTTATTTCTAAAAAATATATTATTATTCAGTGATGGAACAGTGGCGCAGCAGTTGAGCGACATTCACCACTAAATTTTTATAGTATTCTTAGGCTTCGAAAAATCTCAGAAATTCTGTCTTGAAGTTAGATGAAGAATACTAATAATATTTTGCGGTGTCAATTGTTTTCTGCTGCTACACTGTTCCATCCCTTTATTATTTTAAGATTTCGTTAATTTTCGAAGCTGGCGTAACGAAAACGACATCGCTTTGACGAAATTGAAATAAATATATGGTTAATGTTCTCGTATTAAAATTAATGCTTTCCATGAAAAAATATTACATCATTTTTACCCGATAAAGCTTTTACTAAAATTGCCTTTGTGACATGTTTTAACTGCCATCTTTAAAAATAATTAATTAAAATAGTATATGATTTTTTAAAACTTAATTCTTATGAATAGTGGGCAATAACTATCCACTTAAATGTACAGAAGATATATTTACATTCGCAGACGATTTTAGCTTCTGTGGAATAAATTCATTCATGAAGCTTCGATGTGGGTAAATATGTTTTCAGTTTTGGGAAATTTACTTTAATCCTGCTTTTGTACCATTTATACTGTGGTGAGTCGCTCGTATAATATAATCACTCACTTAAAAACACTTTACTACCTTTATTCGTAGAACATTGATAAGCGTCGATTCTGACACCCATCGTATTCGAACACACAAAAACGCAATGTAAACATTTTCGTCTGCGCTGCTATGACAACGGCTCTGGCCAGCTGTCATTCCGAACGAAGAATTTTCTCCCTTGCCTTTCTGCGGCTGCCACAGAGTATCCCCCCAGTGACGTAGGGTACCGAAGAAACGATATACAAGTGTATACTATTTTTTTTTTTTGGCTATCTGTGTCAGAATCCACGCTTGTGGAGAAAAATTACAAGGATATTTACATGAAATAAAATTGCAATATATAACAAAATATAGGCATAATGTGTAGTATGCAAAATGAACAATTTATCAACAATTTCAGTAAGTAATATAAGATGCCAGTTTTTTAGGAAAATGGACATGTCTGCCCGAACGTGTGACAGTTTTTGTTTGGTCAGGGTTACTGTCCGCTTTAAGAGAGAGTTTTAATTTAGAGTTCTCTGGAACAGTTTTCGTGGACAAGTCTGAAGTAGAAATCAAATGAGCTGGCTTCACTCGATCTATTGATACCGTAGACTTACGACCATTAAGCTCGATTGTTATAGTTTTCCCAGTTCTACTTAGGACTTTGTGAGGACCAGTATATGGTTGACACAATGGAGGTTGTACATGATCCACTCTTAGAAAGATGTGTGAACAAGATGTCAAGGAAGGGTGTATATAGAACTTCTCTTGGCAGTGAGATGATGTAGCAACTGGACTTAACTGCCGCATGGTGTTTCGTAGTTGCGTGACGAAGTTATCGTTGAAAGGTCGGATCTTGTATTCATCCAGCATATCACAGGGTAATCTCAACGTAGTGCCGTAGACAAGCTCAGCGCAAGAAGCTTGTATATCTTCTTTCACTGCTGTGCGAATGCCTAGTAAAACTATCGGTAATATTTCAGCCCACCTACTGGTTTCGTGAGCTTTGATGGATGACTTTAAATGTCGATGAAATCTTTCGATAATGCCATTCGATATCGGATGATATGCCGTTGTGCGGATCTTCTGTGTTCCCATCATTTTTGTGAATTCATCAAATATTGCTGATCGCATTTGTGGGCCTTGATCCGTGGTTATGAGCGAAGGGCAACCAAATCTTGATATCCAATGCTTTAATATGGCACTACAAATTGTTTTAGCTTGTGTATCAGATATAGGTACGGCTTCTGGCCATCTGCTAAATCGGTCAATCATCGTTAAAAGATAGCTGAAACCGTCAGATGGAGGCAAGGGACCTACGATATCTATATGTATTTGGGAAAAACGTGCATCAGGAAGAGAGAACGTGCCAAGAGGTGCTTTGGTGTGCCTCTGTATTTTTGATCTTTGACACTTCTCACAGCCACGAACCCAGTTTTTGATGTCTCGTTTCATATTTGGCCATACGTATCTGGAACAAATTAGTTTTGTGGTAGCTGCTATGCCTGGATGGGCTAGGTTGTGCAA
Organism: Maratus speciosus; assembly: GCA_963932465.1. Classification (NCBI taxonomy): domain Eukaryota; kingdom Metazoa; phylum Arthropoda; class Arachnida; order Araneae; family Salticidae; genus Maratus; species Maratus speciosus. Next base: position 103,018,584 of record OZ010795.1, on the reverse strand, counting down.
ATGTTCATATATCAGCCGACGAAAGAAACTAGGAACTAAGGGTCGAGGCGTACCTGTTGAAGTATCACATAGTAGGCTACAATCAGAAATGAGGCAAGGTTTCAATTCCAATTTGAGCGATGTACTATTATGCAGGTTCTGTAGCTCTGAATCATTTTCCTGAGCTTTTGCGAATTCCTCAAAATTTAAGATTGGAGATTTTGAAATAGAATCAATTTCAATTCTTGAGAGGCAATCTGCAACAATGTTTTCGGAACCTGGTACATGTCTAATGTCAGTGGAATATTGGGAAATGTAATCTAAATGGCGTGATTGCCGTGGCGAACATTTATGGGGATTTTGCTTAAATGCATAAATTAGCGGTTTTTGATCAGTATAAATTTGAAAAATTCTCCCCTCTAGCATGTGCCGAAATTTTTTTATTGCCGAATAAATAGAAAATAATTCCCGGTCATATGTTGACCAATTCCGCTGACTGTTGTTTAATTTCATAGAAAAAAATGCTAAAGGTTCATAACGTTCCTGATAAAACTGCATAAGGGTGCCGCCGATCGCGACATCTGAGGCGTCAACCCATATACTCAACTGAGCGCCTGGAATAGGGTGCCGTAAAAGAGCAGCCTGAGATATTGCATTTTTGGCAGCTACGAAAGCTTTTTCAGCATCTTTGTTCCAATTAAGGGGTTCTGTTTTAGGAACACGGGAACGAGATTTCTTTTTGTTTGTATGGCCTTCTAACAATTTCACTAAAGGCGCAAGTATGTGTGCAGCTTGATATATGAAAGACCTATAAAAATTAAACATACCCAAAAATCTTCGAAGTTGAGATAAGGTTGTGGGCTGCGAAAAATCGATTATGCATTTAACTTTATCTGGAAGTGGTTGAATACCATGTTCAGATATTCGAAATCCTAAGAAATCAATGGTAGGTTTACCAAATGTGCACTTGGATACATTTATGCACAAACCATATTCTGCTAATTTGGAAAATAGTGCTTTTAAATGATGATAATGCTCCTCGGCATTTTTAGAGGCTATGAGTATATCATCGACGAAAGCATAGACGCCTGGTAAATCACGTATTACCTCATCTATGAATCTCTGAAATGTTGCAGACGCATTGCATAAGCCAAATTGCATGCGTGTGCTTTCGAACAATCCAAAAGGTGTGCATATCGCTGTTTTGGGAATATCATCAGGATTGATTGGTATTTGATGATATGCTTTGATGAGGTCAAGTCGACTAAAAATTTTAGTGTCACGTAAATTAGCAGTAAAATCAGCTATACATGGTATCGGGTATCTGTCTTTTTTGGTTTGCGCATTCAAGGCACGATAATCACCTACAGGTCTCCATTCCAAAGTTCCCTTTTTTGGAACCATGTGCAAAGGTGATGCATAGTTGCTACGTGAAGGTCTTAAATGTCCGAGTTGTATCATATTTTGAAATTCTGTTTTAGCAATTTTCAGGCGATCCGGAGCCAACCTGCGGGGTTTTGCCACAACTGGAGGTCCTTTTGTTGAAATAAAATGCATTGTGTTGTGTTTGACAGGTTGATTGGGATCTGGTAATTTTGTAATAGATGGGAATTGTTTAAGAAGTTCATTATATATATTATCAATATTGATTGTTTTTACTGAATGAATTAATGCACATTTCATGTGACCTGTTGTTTCAAATTTTGTTTTTAAATCTCTTAGACATTTGTGGCGGAGATCTGGAACCAATTCGAAATTATGGAGAAAATCTGCTCCCAAAATTGGTGTACTAACATTTGCCACTAGAAAAGTCCAATTAAATTTTCGTCTTAACTTAAAATCTAGAGAAAGGGTTTGTTGACCATAAACATTTATAGGGGAAGAATTAGCAGCCAAAAGCGTTTGTACGGGTGGATTCCGTTTTTGTACATTGTTGGCAGGAAGGATTGACACGTCCGAACCGGTGTCGACCAGAAAAGAAACATTTGTAGTCCGGTCTCTAATGAACAGGCGACGTGACTGTTGAGGCAAAGAATAAGTCGCCTCTACTCTTTGCTGGTTTCGTTTCCCGCCCAAGAACACGGCTTTATGCATTTTTCTTCCCTACATTTTTTTCCAAATCGTCTATGATACCAACAGATACTTGAATCCCGATTATCACTATTACTTCGCCCTCGAGGTTTACTCCAGTTTCTGCGGTATGGGGACCGACCACGTGAAACAGCAAGCTGATCGATGCGCTTATTTAATTTTTCGATTTGTTTCAATAATTTACCCTCTATCGCCTGTTCATTCGAGCAGGACACGGCAATTGCAGAAGCTTGGGAAGGGGTAACTTCTGAAATACGATCTGAAATTTCCGCTGCTTTATCAAGGGTTAATTCAGAAACAGCCGCTAAAATTGTCTGAACAGAATTTGGTAATCGTTGCAAAAACAATTCTAACATTAAATTGTCTGGAACATTTAGGGATTCCGCGCGACGTTTCATACTACGTAATAAATCTGAAGGTTTCCGATTTCCTAGTTCTTCTCCAGACAAGAGCTGTCGTATCTCTTGCTGGGATGATTCACCTGAGCGCGCAATTAATTCCTTTTTTAAGACACCATAAGGGTCAGTAGCATCTGGTTGCATTAAAATATCACGAATGATTGATGCAACATCGGGTGGAAGATGCGAAACTATATAATTATATTTTGTAACAGATTCTGATATTGCTTTGGGGGTAGCTAAAGCAAATGTGCTTTCGCACATCACAAACCATAACGCAGGATCTGATCTGTTATATAATGTAATTTGAACAGCATCGACACTAGACATGATTTATGGTAATAAATATATAAAATAGTACAATCAAACCAAAATAAATTCGCGAGTTAAATTTTTCTAATAAAATAACAGAAAAAATATCCGGAAAATGACTCAGAAGAACTTATCTGCTTTCCATCGAGCCGCTGTAGAACGATGTATTCTTTGAAAGATGAAGATGATCGGATAACATTCCAACTCATCTAGGAAGGCTGATGCTCTATATAAGAACAGTCCATGGTCACCATTGTGGTGAGTCGCTCGTATAATATAATCACTCACTTAAAAACACTTTACTACCTTTATTCGTAGAACATTGATAAGCGTCGATTCTGACACTCATCGTATTCGAACACACAAAAACGCAATGTAAACATTTTCGTCTGCGCTGCTATGACAACGGCTCTGGCCAGCTGCCATTCCGAACGAAGAATTTTCTCCCTTGCCTTTCTGCGGCTGCCACAATACTAATTGAAATTCAATTATTTTTAATTTTAATCAGGAAATAGCGTCAAAAAATATATTAATCCGTTTTAATTCCCCTTTCTTCCACCAAAAATATCTTCTCCTTATAATCATAGCGTGAATTTTGAAAGAGAACTCTCATTTGTTTGTAACTTATATTCAAACTCTTTAATCAGTATGGATAGTATTCTTTTGACGTCACAATTTAGTAAAATGGTTGTTTTATAGCCTCGAACTGAAAGCGAGAATACAGTCCATTAGTAAAAAATATTTATGTTATTCGTTTTAATATGACTTCATTATTTATCTATTTTCATTATTTACTGATATTCATGCCCCTTGCATTTTTAACGAATACATGGAAATATCTGTTTTATTTCAAATATGACGTCATATTTTTCCAAGCGAATAACTTTATTAATAATATGATTCTTTTTCATTCTTTTCCCTTCTAATTATGACTCCATTTTTTGCAGAAAACCCCTTATTAACGTAACTGATACTCATCCTTCATGTATAATAAAAAATACATATTTTTCGTTTCAAATATGACGTCATAAATATTTTCTTTTGAATTCTTTTTATTTTAATTTTTAATTAATTGTAGAGGAAAAATTATTATTCCAGATTTAGAATTTCTTGGCAACGGGAAAGAAAAATGGTCAAATTTTATCGGGAAAATGTCAATGATTCTGTATGAAAAAGTATGAAATTTTGAATTATTAAGTGAAATATTTAGATAAAATAAATAAAACATAGCTTATGTTCTTTTCCGTTTCATAATCTATCTATATGCGAAGATACAAAAGCATTAATTTATCCGTTTTGATGTTCACTTCATTCAAACATTCGGACACACATTGATATTTGTAATATTATAAGGATATTTCTATATCCATACTGCCCCATAACGTTTATTTTTAGTTTGTTTCTCTCTTTTTAAATAAATAAATAAATAACGCTGTCACCGCCACCGCAGTAATTATTATTATTATTATTATTATTATTATTTTTTTTTTTTTGTGACTGGAGGTCTTTCTTCGTTAATACGAGGTAAACTGCAGCATACAAAAAATTTGAAAACTGGTAGTTTCAAAGAGAAAGGTTTGATGAACATCATGCTGAAACAGACAGTTTTTAAGAAGAATTATTTTAAGAGCTATTAATTGTTAAATCGGTCAAAATTGTTCCATTAAAAAAGTTTTATAGGAGCAAAAATTATCGATAGAAATTTAATATTTTTTTCTAACGACACAATCTTAACATACAATAACTTCACAATCTAGCGGTGTGCAAACTGGGCTTTTTTTTCTAATTTGATAAATATTTGAAGGTTTTGTTTCAATTTTTTATTCAAATTTTCATCATTTCAAGAGATTTTTTTAAGGATTAGTAAAAGTCTTTTTTTTTTTTTTTACATTGACGCGAATTTGTAAAACACCGCAAAGAATTACATTTCCTGTCAAATAAAAAATGCGTTTACACGTGACTATTAAAAACAGAAAGGTATTTTAAATTATAATTAAAGGGTTAAGTCTTAAAAGCAGGAAATAGGGAAAATTACGTTATAATAATTGTATTTACATGTGGACATTAAAAAAGTAAGAAAACATAAAAATATAAATTATTACACGCAAAATGCATACAATGGGGACAATTATACGCCATATGTAACATGCTCAATTATTAAATATAGTTATATATGAAATGTCTAAAATAATGGACTTTATTCCAAATCTGAGTTCGAAGCTGAAAAAAGTCACATGAAACCGGTAATTTACCCAAAGAACTTCTGATAAGAAGGGAGGCTACTACTGCTTTCCGCATGAACTGTTTCACTGGCTGGCGAGGATTTTTCATTACATCTACGGAGCCTTCCCTTCTTTACGCTAAAAGGTTTTTACCTGGACCACGTGATCAAAACGTAGATGAAATATCCTCTATTAAATGAATACTCGTGAAAAACTTTTAATGTTGAAAATTAGGTCATATTTAAAAATATCAAAAAATAATATTCTTAGACTCTTTTAAATTGAATAATATTTTTACACGCGAATCTTAAAAAGAGTAAAACGTTTTTAACAATTAATTATCTTATGCATGGCTAAAAAATAACATTAATATGAATTTTATGTTAATTCAGCCCGTCAATTAAAAGATTACGTGACGGAAAAACACGGTTAGGTCGCTTAAACGGATAATACCTGAACTAACTTTAGATTGAATAACTTAAGTACTACTTTCTTAATTCTTTTCAAATCATTACAATAGTTACATAGATATTTCTCAATTTAAAAATCATCCTATATTAATGAATCAGAACAAAAAAGGAAAACTATTTAATCTGTGACAAAATGAATTTTGTTGAAAAGGAGCAATAAACGTTATGAAACATTGAAGATTTTAAAGTACGTGCATACAGTTATAAATAAATAACATTTTAAAATTATTTAAGAATTGAAGATAAGAAAAAGTTTAAAGTCTGCAGTTTTCATTAAAATTATATATTTAAGTCATTTTTTAAGCGCTTAACTGGAATGAAAGTAAAAATATAGTGCAATTCTCATAATAGTAGGGTTTGAAATGTCGTAAAATGTGGCTCCAGCTCGATTGACGTGCCAAGTTTGATATTTTTGTTGTATTATGAAGGTTTTGACATGGAAATTCCAAATACCTTAGGTGCCATTTTTTATACACGTTTTTGGGGGGTGATTTTCAAGATGGCGTCCAAGATGACTGCCATTTACTGACCTTCTTTAATATTTGAGGTATATTATTGACCAATATGTCAAGTTATATGTTTTCAGGGTCAAGAAATACAAATATATAATACAATTAGGAGTAAATAGAGTTTTTGAAGTGTTTTAAGTGATAAAATGCAAATAAAGCACAAAAATATGAAAGACATTAGATGTTCTAGCGTTTTATGAACCAGTTATACACAACCAAAGTATTTAAATGAAATAACATAAATTATTTAAGATATTAAAAAAAATATATTAATAACAGCATTTATATGTATATACAGTACTGGGATGTTATGTATCCTCTTCTGAATCACTGCTATCGCTGTGATGGTATTGATAGTCCTTTATATTGTTGCAATCACTGCATTTGCAAAGGGCAGTACGAACCAGATAATTCTTTAAGCAAGAACATTTCTCATCTGTACATGTTCTCTTGCACTCACATTTCACAAGTTCAATAACTCCTTTGGGTGTAGGTAACTCCAGGCATTTGACTGAAGAAATTACTCCTTCACCATTTTTCCCCAATCATTGCCAATAAGTGGGGTTATTGTAGGTCGCGGATTCCTGTAGCCCTTTCCAATGGTGAAAATTAAGTTTGATCTTAGAATATGTGACTTCAGTGCTCCAAGGGTTGATGGTAATTTCTCCCCCTCGAAACTTTTAGTTCTGAAAAGGTGCCATCTTAACTCTGAAATACCATTAAAAATTACTATATTTGAAATAAGCCCAGTCGGTGAATTTTTCAAACAACGACAGATTAGATAATGGATCAACATTAGGTTCTCCAAGTTCTTGAAAAGCTGTTATAATATTATCATCACACTGAAGATTGATATATACTTTATCCACTTCTGCTTTGAAATGCCTACAAATTTTCCTGCCCAGTCTCCACCAGTATATGAATGTAAACCTAGTAAACCTTTTGCTTTTATGAGCACCTATTGCTCGACATCTTTCATTAATATTAATTTTTCTGTGTGTGTTGCCTCGACCAGTAATAAAACTGATTTCACTGCTTACTAGATGACTTGAAACCGAGACAACCAGCAATATGAAAATGTCAGTATCGTGCGAAAATACATTTTTCTGATAATTATCATGATGGTTCACTATAGCAAGTACATGAAGATATATAATGGTGTCTGCTTCTTTATGTGTATGATCACATAATTCTGAATCGAAAATATTCGCATGGTTACTGTATGCCTTACTGCCAACAACGACAACAATTTTCTTCTCACTAGCAGCAAAAACCTGTAGTAATTTATTTCCGAGATAGTTAGCTGTGATTTTGTTTCATTATGTGAGAAAAACGTCTTTAATGAAACCAACGTTATATTGGTACTATTTGTAATAGTAAATCTAATAGGTTCTGTCACCTTACTTACTAGTTTGCTCCTTCAATGAATGCTCAAGGTATTGGTCAAATATTATTCTCCCTTCAGTGTATCCGCTTGTCATTTTCATAATGATTTCGGTAAAAACATTGGCGAAGTCTTCACTAGTTTTCATGGCAGGTGTCTTTTTTACTGATTGTAAGATTGCCATTCCATCTATAATACAAACTTTTTCTTTCGGAGAAATAATAGAGGATTCTAATGATTCAAGTATGGGTGATCGATTAAATTGCTCTATTTCTGCAATGACTGAACTTTTGTCAGATGGAATATGAAGATATCCATCAGAGGAAAATAATGATCTTGGTATTACAAAAAACTTGTAGTTTGCAATAGAATCTTTTAGGTTTGTAGACATTTGAGGTCTTAATTCCATAACAACAAGAAAACGAGCAAGAAGTTTCCTATCTTCTCGAATTAGTCTATCTCTTACAAATTCTTCGAATTCCAATTGGCCCTTTTGGTCGACGATTCACAATATCATCCTTCGCAGATTCTGGAACTTTCATAGAGGATGCAATGTTCATTAGTGTGGTATTATCTTGTAAAGGGTTTCCTCCACAATAATCCCAAATACCCTCCTTGAAATACTCCCCTTGTGTTGTGAAAAATTCTTAGCGGCATGGAAGTCCGAAATTGATAGTGTTTCCTGGGCTGCTTAGAGACTTCATACGGACAGTACTTTTCAAAGTAAGTTGAAACAATGCGTAATGCTTCGGGTGTACACAAGAAATACCTTTCGAGGGCGCTTTCCTTCAGAGTTAAAAAAATAACTCCACCAATGTTCTTCAGTTCTTTGATTTTCTGTTCCAACTTCTGTTCTCAAAATAGTTTCGTAAGCGGTACATTGGCTTTGGATACTGCAAAACAACCAGATTCCAGAGCATTCCATATTTCTGGATATGTTGTTTTAATGTCCTTCATCTGTGCTAATTATACTGGAATGAGTCTGGCATAATGAAATAAGTCATGAGTAAAATAATACTTGATTTGTTCCTTTAATGACGCGAGATGCAATGCCCAATCTCCTTGACGAGGGGCACGGATGAAACGTAACAAAGATCCAAATTGGTTCATATACTGTAGTAAAAACTTTACCATATCACCATTGCATTGTGTAATATGTGGAAGACGATTTTTCTCAACTAGTACTCTGATCTCTTCAAACAAAGTTGTAGCTTCAACTTCACAATTGTGCAATTTCTCACGTAGTGAGTTGCATTTTTCTTGCAGGGTAATAATCTCTGTAGAATGTGATAGTGTTTCGAAGAGAAGGTCGTAGCATGCCAAAACGATAGTCATGTGAAAATCTATGCCTTTAGTATATTACTAATTTTGTAGTAAATTTATAAATAAATAATAAATAACACAATTTATGCGTATTTTGATTGTAGATTTGCATTTTTTGACACCAAAAATATATAATTTGATATACTGGTCAATAATATCCCACGAATATTAAAAAAGTCAGTAAATGGCAGCCATCTTGGACGCCATCTTGAAAATCACCTCAAAATGTGCAAGAAAAAAATGGCACTTAAGATATTTAGAATCTACATATCAAAAGCTACAAATTAAAATAAAAATATCAAACTTGGCACAAAAATCGAGCTGGAAAACATTTCAGACTCTACTATAATGTTAAGTGGGTTATATATTTTTAAACAAAATAAGATACTTTTTAAAATTTTTGAAAGGATACGTCTTTTACTTTGCCCGGTATATATTTAAATGTACCTGCAAATTATATATCTGTTTAAAATGCAGAAAAAAATTATTTAAAAAATTGCTTACAAATTTAAACGATTGAACTCCGTTGCAAACATGATTTTTCATACATGTTTCGGAAAGAATTATAAAGAAAAAAATTAGGAACGCAAAAGAATGTTTTATACAATATGTTCTATGTTATAGTAATTATTATATTAAATGACTTTAAATACAGCTGTTATACAAATTAAAATTAAATACCAATAAAACAAAACCTATAAAAATTTAAGAAATAGAAAATATTTGCATGTTTGAACAATATCTTCATGCTTTAATATAGTTTGAAGAACTCTCGAATATTATTTGCAAGATCTCTAAATTGCGATGTTAATTTTTATTTTTCTTTAGGCATTTATTTTATCAAAAATGCTCTATTTCTTAAACATATTTAATTTTCGCACAGATCAGTTGCCATATTTTGATATTAAATTTTGAAATTATTATTCAATTTTTAATTTCAAAACTTAATAAGTTAAATGCTACTAAATTTAAATATTTTAAATTTGGCAAATTTCTCCAAGTTCATAAAAAATTCCTCATTTCCATTATCTGATGGAATATATCTGGTACAGGTCATATAAATTATTTCCTAAAAGCTTAAAAAAAATCATTAAAAATTATTTAAAGGTGTTTTATTAAAATACATACATCGTACAATTAAAGTATCAAAGGCAAATACTTTCGACCATTTAACGAGCTCAACAGCCGTCTAAAAGCAACGCGCCCTAGATTGAAGATAGCCGTGATACGCTTTGTTGTGACGACACGAAATGTCACACGAAGCAGGCAAAACAAAGAAAAACAATTCTAACATTTTGATTGTTTGGATTTCGATAGCACGTGAGTTATTAATTATTATTAGATAATAATACTATTTGTAAATATTTTATTATTAGTAAATAGTATTATTATTTTTATACTATAAGTAAATAGTATTATTAGTTTTATATTATTAGTAAACAATAATTAATTATTCCACGAGCAAATGAAATCGAAACAATCAAGTTGAAAGATATAATAAAACACACATACTACAACATATATTAAAACACACATACCACATAAATAACGCCTGCATTCAACTGTTCAAGGTATATATAAATATTATCCAGACATACATACAATAAATACAATAAACCCAAATGGAGTGAAAAATTAGCCAGAGTCTTGAATCGAACCCGGGACCACAGTATACAAGACTGCTGCTCTAATCACTGAGCTACTCCGGCCGATCCCTGTCACTAATAAATTTGTCACTAATAAACCATGTTGGGGAAGTCACCAGCCATCTATGCGATATTTATCGTAGATCGATGTAATAGTAAAATCTATTCATCGTTGTCCGGTCATCCAAGGCTGTCGCATAGATGGCTGGTGACTTCCCGAACATGTTATGATTTTTTTTCTCCCAAAAACCCAATTTTTTTTGCGCCTCTTGAGCCCATTTTTAATTTCATCAAAAATCTGTGATGCATAAATTTTTGGCCCTATTTTTAGAAGTAATAAAAACTTTAAACTTATTTGATATGTACAAAAATTAAGAAGTTATGGAATTCTTTCGGTTTTTGCAAACCCCCTCCCTATTTCCATCCCCTTGGTTCGATTTTGCCCATTAACGAACTTGACCGATATTTTATGCCTGTTGATTTTATGTATCAGTTTGAAAGAGATTTGTGCAGAATTGTAGAAGTTATCGTGTCCAGAAGAAAGTGATATATATGTATATAATCATTAAATAAACATTACCGACCACCAACAAAAATTGTGATATTATGAATGAAATGACAATATATATATATATATATATATATATATATATATATATATATATAGATATAGATAAATAGATAGATAGATAGATAAACAGATAGATAGATAGATAGATAGATAGATAGATAAAGTTTTTTACTGAGGGTGATTTTGGGTTCTGTCATGATCGGTGTAGATCTGCAAAAATTTCTCTGAAATTCCAACATAGGGGAGAATGTAATAGGTGGTATTTCATACGAAATCTACCTAAATATCTGAATTCAATTAAATTGTTTAAAAAAATCCTTGAGAAATTATCTAAGTTTATCATTCTCTTTGTTTCCACAGTAGATTTTTCTCCGTCATGTAATATTACCGGAAACAATTTATTTAGAATTTTCTCGGGTATCTAAAATAGGTCTTTTTTCATTTTTTAAAACGCATCATTTTGTATATTTCGCTGTGAATTAAATCTCTGTTAGAAATATATTTCTTCCATTCAATAAAAACATAAATCTTCTTAAAAGTAAAGTAGTATAATATCAACAATTTTTTTATCTAAGTTTATTTAGGAGCGTGCAAAGATGAACTGAAAGTTTAAAAATAATAATGAAAAGGAAATAATGAGGACAATTGAAGCTATTATTGTTCAATATTATTGTTTACAGTTGGAATTTTTTTTCATTTTTATTTCCATATATAACCGATATACTCTTAAACTATTATAATGCTCAAATTAGCATATAAAAATGAATCGAGGTTCACCCAGTTTAAAACTTCAGTCCGTTCAGCTGTTGGAACACACACACACACACAAAAATAGACTATGTTTTGAAATTTCATTTATTTTGAGCAGTACTAAAATTTGAGTTATTACAATGCCATCTGTCGGTGATATTTGGAACTAGAACAACGAAGAATACTGAAGAAATTCTTGACTTCACGCAATTCTCTTCTGATAGAAAAACTTTAATAGTTTTCATCGTTTGAAAGATTTTGAATGTTAAAACAGGCAGTCGCTGTATGGTAATCTGTATAGGCATTGTTATTATTATTATTAATACTATGGGATCAAACCATTTTTTTTTGTTGAAAACGCCAATAAATAAAATCAGAAAACGAATCGCAATTTTTCACCTTCATTCAAACATAATGTATATAATGGGAATTTTAAAAAGTTCACTGTCTTACTTAAAAGGCGACTAAAATAATGAAAAATGTGTTACAAGAAAAAAATATACATTTTATTTAAATTTTCTTAGTACTTTCAAGCTTTTACAAGCTCATCATCAGAGAATATTTTAACAACTAAATGTTGTTTATTTATACAAATACGTCACCCTGATTTGAAAATGAGAGAGCCAATAATTATTAGAGTTGAAAGTATAAGTAGCAGTTTCTTGGATAAAATTTAATTAGAGAAAATATATACTTAAGATTTGCTCTACTGAAACCCAATATAAATTTAACAGTCTGTCCACCAAAAAAATTAAAAGAGTTAATTTGTATAAAAATAAATCCAACTCCGAAAAATAAATTAGCTGGCGTATATGCCATTCCTTTTACAACTGATAGCAATAGAATAATAGTGTACGTCGGAATGACCAAAAGGAAACTCAAAGAAAGAATAAAAGAACATAAAGCATAGATAAAGTTATGTCGCTAATCCACAGCTCTCTCTCGTCTGAGTTTCAATCAGAATATCGCAATACATTTTGATCATGCAAAATTCATATTCCCAACATCCAATTATTACGCATCCACTATAAGCGAATCCATTATAATACTGTGTAAAAACAATCAAGTATGTAACGACGCCCTATCGTACAATATACCCAGTTTATATTTCAATATCCTGATAATAAATCCTGAAAACTTGAACAAAGTGGCTTATTAAAATTTAAAGTATGCCAGTTAAATATTTTCTTTCTACCCAAATTTAATCTGAAACACTGCTACTTCGACTTTCCAGCTACTCATTTAAAATGAAAAGTGACGTATGAGAACAGAGTGAAGTCATAAAATAAGTAATTAAATTTAAAAAGTCAAAAAACCCGACTGCGTAAAAAGCGAACTAATTAATTATTTATCATCAATGTGAAACTATTTTTTATATTACTTACCTATTTTTTTATTTACTTGTATTGATGACTTTTAAGTTGTGTTTAACTGTTAGTTCCTATCTATAAACACTGTTTTGATTAGGTCTATAGATATCTATGAAGGTTAGAGTTACAGTAAAGTAGAGATCCTACCTACGCAACTTCCAGGTTGTGTAATATTTAAACGGATCTTCTGACTGTAAAATGGTCAATGTAAACATCGTCTTCATTTTGAAAGACCTATCCAATGATATGCCACCCAATAGGGTGCGTAAAAACCTTTTTTCGTCTCTACCGCCATTTTGTATTTTACAGATGCCATTGTGAATTTATAAAAAACAAAACCTAGTCTATAACCATCGGACGGTTAAGACGAATCGATAGAGACCTCATTCTTTATAATCCATCCAGCCGTTTTGATGTTTCGAGTTTATAAAGAAATACACATACCCAAACACGCGTAAAAAACATAATCCTTTTTGGCAGTCGGGTAATAAATGGAATTGCAGTTAATAATAGTATATATTTTCTCTAATTAACTTTAATCCAAGAAACTGCTACTTTTACTTTCAACTCTAACAATCATTGCCTTTCTTATTTTCGAAACAGAATGACGTATTTGTATAAATAAACAACATTTAGTTATTAAAATATTCTCTGATGATGAGCTTGGGAAAGCTTCAAAGTACTAAAAAGTTTTAAATAAAATGTATATTTTTAACTTGTAGCATCTTTTTAAATTTTTTAGTCGCTGTTAAAGCAAGACAGTGATCTTTTTAAAGTTCACATTCTATATTTTAACTCCAATAAAGTTTTGGAATTCCAAATCTTTTTAAAGATTGCAGTCTAATACCAAACGCGTTTTTAGCAAAAAAATATTCATTAGGCATTCGGAAAAATTTTCAAATTTTATTTTGGGGAATACTTTGCTTTTAGCTGCAAGCCAAGAATTAATAGCCGTAGAATAGCAGTTTTTTTTTTATCCTGATTATATCAACGGTTTAAGCGCTTTGTTCTGTTGCATGTCTGCTAAATTAGTGTCATATTTATATTGTTTTATTTATTTTTGGTGACGTTTTAGTTTCGTTATTGAATAAGAGCCCTAAAAATAAACGCTAAACTATGTATATGCTTTTAAAAGAAAACGTTTTAATGTTTCATATAGATTTTTTAAATAATCATACTCAAAATCTATTTTAAAAATCTTAAAAATATCAGTAATTTGTGATGTAGTTTTCCAGCAAATTGCATTTGAAAGAAGATTTTTTCCTTTTAAAGGTGTACAAATTTAAAGTGTGCGATATTTAGAAGTAAAAAAAAAAAAAAAAAAAATGCAGTAAAAGAAAATTTTATTGGTAATGTGTTGCCATCGTATTCATGATGTTAAATTACTCGCGGACATGGTTTTGATTTGTAATATTAATTTTAAACTAGTCGAAAATTATACGTGAAATGAGTTGCGTTCGTACTATAACTACAAACATTCAGTCCTTTGTGCAATAACTGTTGCAATCTTATGCAAAAAAAAACATGAATACAAAAATTACGATTATATATATTAAATTCAGCAATACGAAAATGACCTCCGAATACACCTCCGAATTAAGGACAAATTTTCTAGGTTACTGAGAGGTTTTATTGTATTTAGATAAATACCCTCTAAAAAACCACTGTAGATTTGCCAGAACAAACTCGATCACAGTGAATGTGCTGTATCTTTCTTGGTTTCCTGGATATATTAACATGGAAAATACAGTAGTTGCGTAAAATTAACAGCACAATGTGCTGGCAGTTTGGACGCCTTTTTTTACAGCACGAACTATTTGCGTCCAAATTGCCTGCACATTGTGCTGGTAATTTTACGCGACTACTGTATTTTCCATGTTAATATAGTCAGGAAACCAAAGAAAGATACAGCACATTCACTGTGATCGAGTTCGTGCGCGAGATGAACAGTACATATGTCGTTTTTTTTACAATATATATATATATATATATATATATATATTTTAATATTATTCTACTCTGGAAGTTCAAAATACTGATTATAATGAGTACGATGTCGAAAAAGATATCTTATCAGGTTTACGAAAATTTCATACCAACTTTGGAAGCCCCTAAAAGGGAGGGGGTAGAACCACGGCCAAATCTTTTTCCAGGATTCAACCTGGTCAAACTTGGCTACGTATAATGCCTACAAAAATAAATGGCTGCGATTTATACGCTTAAAGTATCTGAAATTCAGACGCATAAAGTATCTAAAAAAATTGAGACATTATAAAACGTCTGAAAATTGAACACTCCGTTTTACTTACGTGTCTGAATTTCAGAAATTTAAATTTAGAATGGAATGCCTAGTTGAATTGATGGCATTGAGCTCACAGGCTATTCACACTAATTGTATATTATACTCTTATTTCAGAGAATAATTTACCTCGAAAAATAAATTAAGGGGGGATTAGCCCCTCCGTTTCCCCCTTTATACTTAACCAATGAACCTCCAAATCTAATCAGGGAAGCACCTTAACAGAATTAACCTGTATACCAAATTTGAAGCAAATCGGAGAATTCTGCCTGAAAAACCCAATTAGCTAAATTAAGGGGGGGGGGCTAGATGCCCCATTTCCTCCCTTTGTACTTAAACAATGAACCTCCAATTTTAATCAGAGAAGCGCCTTATCAGATTAAACCGGTATACCAAATTTGAAACAAATCGGATAATTCTGCATGAAAAACCAACTTATCTAAATTAAGGGGGGCGGGGCTTAATACCCGTTTCTCCAATTTAGATATAACCAATGAACTCCCAAAACTAATCAGGAAATTGCCTTATCAGAGGGCATCTAGGAAAAAGATTTGAAGCAAATCGGATATATCAAGATATATCGCGTTACGTATGTACGTACATACAGAACCTGCGGGCACATTAGCTCTTAGGATTTGATAGCCTGTGAGCAAAAATAAAAGATATAATTATTTAAGCAATATGCTGAAGTTAAAAAAAAAAAGATAAATTAAGCCTATACGTAAAGTTTTTACAAAATACGATTTAGTTTTCAATGTGTAAATTTAATTAGAAAATGTCTGTATATTAGAAACATGAAAAATGATATATTGTGTGTAAAAAGATACTTTCAGTATAAAATCTATTTTTTTATTTTTTCAAAGTTGCAGTATTTTATTCACAGCAAAATTAAGATTTATAGAGAAATTTATATTTCTAATAAAGAATAAATTTTACCATTTTTCCTGCGATCATGTATGTAGTATATAAGTTTTGCAATAATTTATTAAACCTATTTATATTTATAAAAGCTCAAATTAAATTTTTAAAACATGATAAAACACAATTATAAATACATACTTTTATTTTTGATCATAACTTTTCTTTGCAATTTGATATTTTTAAATAACAAAATAAAAGAGATCAAGTTTCCAAGATTGAAAATTAAATTGCTTAAATTGTTTACAAAATTCAAGAATACCTATCAATAAAAAAATATTTAGTTCTGGAATTTTTAAAAAGCTTTTTAAATTTTTTAAAGATTAAAGACAGATTAAATTTCTTAGATTAAAAACTTGATGTTTTCAAATAAAATAATATAGCTTAATTCTTACCTTGTTTGCGATTTTGAAGAATATTTTTAATGAAAAAAGACATTTAATTCTGCATTTTCTGAAAACAATGTTATTTTTTTTAAATGAATGATAAAAGAGTGATTAAATTTCTAATATTTCAATTGAAGATATTTTGAAATAACAAGATTCAGTTTTTCTTTATACAAAAAAGTTTACCTTGTTCAAAAATATTTTAATTTAATAAGTATTTAATTCTGAATTTTTCAGAACATGCTTATATATATTTTTTACATTAAAATTTACCTTACAAAATATGTAGCAAATTAAAAGGAGAAATATGTATTTTTTCAAATGGAAATTAAACACAAACTATTTACTAGAAAGAACAATATAATGGATATAGAAACGGATGTTTTAATTGGTGAAAATATTGTTTTTAGTTTATCTAAATTAGAAATAAAAAATTAGAACTATTTTTAATAATTTTATAAAATATACTATAAATAGGGATTACATTATTTTTAAATGGTAGTAATTTAAACCCAAATATACAAATGAGTTTTTAAATATGACTTCTGAAAACATTTTTCTAAATAAAATAAAAACTAATTGATTTAATGGGAGAAAGCTTCTATATTGTTGTTCTTGTAGGAACTTAAAAAACGTTGCGAATTCAGCATAATACTTTTCAATGCGTTTAACTAAGAAATTATGGAAAACAAAAATATGAAAGAGTAGTACATAGTGAAACTTTTCATTTAAAATTCTTCCTAGTGCTTTAATTTCTAAGGAAAACGTTTTTTATATTTATTGTTATTAATAAATCTACTGCTTATATTTTGTAAAACGGGACAACTTTTGATAAGATAATATGCTTTTTTAAAAGTAAAAGTTTTATAAATAAAACCGAAAGAAAATGCAGAGTTAGATATTTTAAAACCAATGTACCAATTAATATTTATGGAAGAGCCATAATTTGACAGAGCAGTTATCCCCCATTGCCGCACTCTCGGTTTTGCAGCCATATGTCTAGATATTATAACGATCTGCCACTTTATACAAAGTATTAATTCGTAAATTTATTTTAATCAATGTGAACAATTTAATATTAAGTGGTAAATAGGATCATATAGCTAAAACGAGTGATTCTTAAAGGTGAGATGAAACATTATAGACGAGATTTGAAAAATATTTTATACCATTAATGGAGTTAATAATTGGAAAAAAATATACTCATGTTTATTTTTACTGTATCAGATTTCATAAATAATCGCAAGATATGCAACTGAATATATTTGTATATATTTTAATTATGTACACAAATTCTGAGGTCGTGTAGTAAGTACCGCTGCTTTAAATGATACGAAGGTGTATCAATATATTTTTGCCCTTACACAGAAATACAGTCGAACCCGGTCAATACAGGAATGGTTATTACGCGATCCCACTTAATACGCGATAAATTTTCGGTCCTTTGAGGAAAACAAATCCCGCTTAAGACGCGAATAAATTGATCAAGATGGGAATTCATTCTCTCTTCTCGAGTGTTGCCAATTTAGCGGATTTTTTTTTTTTTATTTTAAATTCAGAAAAGAAACACTGTTCCCGAACATTATTATTTACTTGATTTAATAAAAGATTAATTAAAGCAAAAGTACTAATCGAAAATAAAGGGTAGGTATTTGATTAAAACAAAACCCAGGGGCGCGCCAGCAGTATCCGGCGCCTGTGTGCAGAACTTCAATTGGCGCCCCCATATTCCTAACCCCTCCCGCCCCCGCCCCCCCAAAAAAAATCAATTTTTTTTCCAAAGAGTATAAATGCATAGCTGCCAAGCCAACCTTCCGGGGTTTTTCTCCAAATCAAATAAACTAATTTGGAACCAGAAAATGTATTTAATGAAATGTGTCTTGTTTCCACAGGATTCTTTTTTACTTCATTTATTGAATTAAATTTCTGATTAAAATTATTGTTGTTTGAATTAAAAACAAAGGAATGTTGTCAGCTATGCAAATAACGAACATCCCTAAAAGGTGGGTGCTTCAGCTGTTTGCTCTCTCTCCCCACAATGGCATACCTCCTAAGTAAATCAGCTTCTTTTACCTCCATCACTCCCGGAATTTTTAAGATCTGATCTTTATTTATATTTATACTTAAAACAGTTCAAATAAACTTTAATTTGGAAATATAGCTGTGTTGAATTAGTCAATGGTAGGACTATGACACAAAGAATGGGGTGCTCGTAATACAGTAAATACACATAAAAGTAGAAAAACATTTTCTCAAATTATGATGTTTGTAATGCACCGGGACGCGCGTTATAGTACTTTATTTCTTTAAAGTAATGTAACATCAATTAAGGTGCGCCTTAAACAATTACCACACGTAGATCATATTTAGGAGTGCCTTCGAAAATGTTCCAGTCCCGGAACATTTGATTTTATATTAGCAAATATAATACCTTTATTAGCACGTTATAGTACTTTTATTTCTTTTAAAGTAATGTAACATCAATTAAGATGCATCTTAAGCAATTACCACTCGTAGATCCTAATTAGGGGTGCATTCGAAAATGTTCCAGTTCCGGAACATTTGATTTTATATTAGAAAATATAGAACCCCTATGCTGGCTAAAGTTTCGCCCGGTCTGTGTGCGATGGCTAGCAAAATATAAGGCACATACGAGGCTCAAACTTTTTGTGAGGATAGTCGAAAGCCTCACCTTATGCACCGTGACCTAAGTTTCAGAATTTTAAATCTCTAATAGTTGAAAAATTAATTAAAAAGTCCAAATTAAAAGATTGAAAAGTATTCATAATTCAAAAAGAGCATAGATATTTTTCAAACCGCAGAGAACGTCTTCAAAAACTCGAAGATAGGGGGAGGGTTAATAGAATTACAGAGCTGCTAGGGCGATAAATGTACCGGACCTTTTTAAAAAGGACTGTATCTTAAATTCTACTGGTCCTGACAACTCGAGAATTGCACAGCCAGACGCAAAAAAAAAAAAAAAAAAAAAAAAAAAAAAAAAAAAAAAATTCAGAACTTTTAAAAATTATTCCGGTACGGTTTGAGGAAGTCAAAAAATCCACGAAAAATCGATTTGTAAAAAATCTTTTTATTTCCTTCGAAAGAAAGGTTCAAAACCTCTTCCATGGACGCCAGGTGTTCATTGCAGGCAATCGATGTCTTTCAATAGTGGACATTTTCGAACGAATATAAAATTTTCAAAATATAAATTTATAGATTTAATTTGTATTCATCCAGATACAGAATTTTTCGCTGCTTTCAAATATGTAAATTTCTTCACGGTCACTCAATTACAACATTAGATATTAATTATTATTTCATTAATTGTATGATTCCTTTCAAACTCCCAGTTTAAAAGCCAGTCTTTCGAAACCACAAATGATTTTTATAATATGATTCTTTGGAACGCCGTAAATTTTATTAAAATACACCATTTAGATATTTTAAAGTTATGCATCTAGCCCTATCTTTAAACGCTGTTTAATAATATCTAAATTTTATAAAAATCGATCCGCAAGTTTTTGCTTTATAAAAAAAATCGATTTTTAAAAAGGAAAAGAAATGCTTTGTTGAAACGCGAATTTGTTAAAATTTAAAAATACCTGGCGAACCGATCTATTTGTGACTTTTAGACAGTTTATAACACATAATGAAGATTTTAAAAAGTAGGTGGCATCAAATTTCAGGGGGGGGGGGAGGCGATAAAAAAATTGGGAGGGGGGGAGGATCAAATATTTAAAACCGTACCATTTTCTGCCGTTTTAGATGCGGATTTTTGACGGAGAACTAATGTGGAACTAAAAAATTCGAGATTTGTATTTTTGCAAGATTTTACAGTGCGTACGCAGTACGCCTGTTAAACCCTCATGTGATATATCATCGGAAAACCCTTAAATCGCTCTTTCATATTATGAACCTTTCTATCCCCTTCACTCAGACCCCCTCCCCCGCCCCCGCGCCTGGGGTCAATTTTCTAACTGAGCTCCTAATTATGATGCAGTAAGATTTGGGCAGCTCATTTGAAGGGTTCACCGAAGGTGAAACTTTCTCACGGGCCTTCGATTCGTGAGGTCTATGTTTGATCCCAAATTATTAGAAAGCTCCGTGGGAAGGGGGGCGGTAAAATGAACTTTTTCATATAACATATCGTTTTAAAGCTTTTGGCCTGTACTTTACTAAGCACTCACTCCTCTCCTCTTAACTCATTTTTTCATCAGTAAGTAGAGGTCATTTAAAATTTTTAATTTGTTCATTACTACCACATACAATTTTCCAAAAATCATAAAAAAAAATTTACATAACAAATCTGAACAATTAGCAGCTTCCCCCCCCCCCCCATTTTAACACAGTGAGCGGGTTTTCGTATTTCAGACAAAAAGGCTAAGCCGCTTCAGTATTTTTTCCCTCGTTGTAGCATGGATTCTGACTAGTGTACTAATTTTTGAGAATTCGTTTAGGGAATAATCCTCGGTTAACAGAGACAGCGCAAGAGAGGTATTTTTTATTATAACAAAGAAATTAAAGATACATCGAAACAATTTCAGGATTGGAAACTAAAGTGGTCGGTCATCTTTGCATGCAATTGAGAGAGAAAACATGCACCCAGGGTAAACTTTAGTAATCACGGAGCCAAGGGGTGGATTTTTTTCATTTCTTCTTTGAATGATATCTTTTAGATTTTAACGAAATATTTTGCATACTTTCAGTCCTTTAGCTCTTGGTAGCTTGCTCCTTCCTCCCCTTTTAAATCGAGGAATGCAAACTTGATGAAACTTCTGGATTACAATCCT
This sequence comes from Maratus speciosus, assembly GCA_963932465.1. Taxonomy (NCBI): domain Eukaryota; kingdom Metazoa; phylum Arthropoda; class Arachnida; order Araneae; family Salticidae; genus Maratus; species Maratus speciosus. Next base: position 102,997,166 of record OZ010795.1, on the reverse strand, counting down.
GCAACCTGTGGAATTCAACGACCAGCATTTTTTTTTTATTCACAAAATCTGCAACATAATTTTCGGTTAGTAATTTTCGCTTTGTTTAACGACAGACTTTCCGTGGTTAAATAACTATTAAGAAATTCTAGTATGCATTTAAAATAAAAAAATATTTAATGTAATCATGGAAAAATGTATTATTAAATAAGGCGATGATTATATTGAGAAAATATGATAGATTTGTTGAATAAAAAAATGCTGACCACAGGATCCTGCAATTTACAGGATTACAATCACTGGAGCCTTTTTCTCAATTGTCGAAATTTAAATATTTCCCTTGATCACTAATTATGATAATAATTTTGCAAATCATGGAAAAAGTATGCTGAGAAGAATAAATTTAGAAAATTATTTTAAGATTTTTGACTAATAAAGTGAATTTTTTTGTGTCTCTTTTTTGTGAAAACCTTTTAATAGTAAAACATCAATTCAGCATTTTATGAATACATAAAGTTATTTTTTAAGGATACAAAATGCCTCTTCCTACAAGATACCTGTCTCGTAAGCATAATTGCTGTCACATTGTAACAGATATTGAATTTATCTCATTTTTAACTGACTGATAACTAATTCTTATTACATTAAAGAAATATACTTTAAAAAAGAGTTGAATCCCTTAGCAGCACCACAGCAATTCTATTTGGCACCTATTGCAAAAAACCTTCTTAGTTTTTCTACCATTTCCAGTGCATCAATAGTGATAAAAGGGATAAAAGTGGTTACTCCTTACTAATTCGATAAAGATAATCATAAAAAATCTCTAGATCCCAATAGACTGGATATAATTTCTACTAATTATTCTTATGTGTAAATTACATTTCCGAAGTCGTCTACATTTAAAAAATTGTACCAACTTTGAATTTCCAAACCCATTTTTGACATCATATTTGAGTTTCTTGGATCTAAACAGCCAGGAAATTACAGTGCTTATCCATATTACCATCTTAAATCTTGATAGAGTTAGAAGAGTGTACATTTGAGGATGCTAAAGTTAAATCCATTTGAAAACATTAATTTATATCTTCATAAAAGTCATCTGATTGATTTTTTATTAATTTATTACAGAAATACACGGAATAGGCACAAATATATTACAGACTTTTTCCTCTATTCAAAAATTTTTTGTTTTAATTACACTGTACAACAGTGGTTTTGTCCTAAAACTAAAATTAGTTGATTCTAGATCAGTTTTTTGGCGCTGATTCCGAATATGCTTTCCGTTTATCTCTAGGCGGTCCAGGTTTTGAGAAATTTGCATATTTAAATTTATGCAAATTTAAGCTTTTTTGTGCTATTTTATGCAAATTTTAGATACAATATATGTCACATCTAATTACGTTTTCTAGATAAGGACTAGTTGACTATTTGCTTCAGATAAATGTCACGATTTGCATATTCTTAACATTTATTTAACAGTTATTAAGCCCAATTTGCATTTTTTCAATGGTGTAATGTTTACATCACTATCAACTTTAAAATAGTTGCCACAGAATTGACGTAATGTTTTTCTAGACTAGATTTTTATGCTGATTTCAAATCTGCAGTCTGTTTTCTTATATCATGTCTAGTTTCTGAGTAAGATGAATTTCTGCTTTTGCACGTCATTAATACAGGTTTGATATAAGATGCTTTTTAGGGGTGTGTAATTCATTGACAAGAAGGTGAACTGGGTCAGATTCATATCAGAGACAAACAAATATTTATGTAAGCGAAAAAAAAATAAGTAGTAGAATCTATCCCAACTAGTTGAATTTTATCATACAAAGTATCATAAAAAGCTATTTCTGGCTTTTTTGACCAAAAACTAAAATTTCATTTTTAAAAAAAACTAGACGTGATAGAAGAAAACAGATACAAGATTTGAAATCAGCTCAAAAAACTGGTTTCGAAACATATTAGCGTACTCGAGCGTCAGAAATATTTGAACGTCAAGAAACATTATTGGAAAAACATGAAAAATATGCAAATTAGGTACAATATTTCACAGTCACATGTCAGTATAATCTCAGAAACAACGTTTTTGTGAAGTAAATTAGGTAGTGATCATAACATAAAACAAAAAGCACTGTCTGATATTGCTTTATACCTTAAATTTGCAAATAATTGTATAAAATTTACTAAATTTTCATAAATTGAAATATGCAAATATCTTTCAAACTTGACGTGCTGGAGTAAATATAACACTAGATTCGGAATCAGCACAAAAAAACAACTAATTTCTGTTTTAGGACAGAGCAAAAGTTCAAATTTGTTGACCAGTGTTATTATAGCTATTAATAAATTCATATTTAAAAAATATGAATTATGACCAACGTTAGTTTTGGAATACAACAAATCATAACTGTTAAAAACATCGATGTGTACGTTTACAGCTCATTTGAATAATTATTTTTCGAGATACAGAGAAATTTAATTTTTCCATAATTCAAGGAGACCGTCTTCTCTTATCAGAAGAGCCTCAGGAAAAAAGTCGTAAAAACTTACCAGAAACACTTTGTAGGATTTTCTTTAATCGAAAATAAGTTTATTGTGAATTTAAAATTACTGCATAATTTTACTGGTGAGTAATTGAGTTTTTTTTTTTTTTTTCAGTACTTTTTCTTGTAAGATCGTCATTTTATTTTCCGAAATTTATGGATAAACTCCTAACACTGTTTGTTTTATAACTGTATTAAGATTTAAGAAAATTATCTAAACTATATATCTTTCTTGGTTGGCAAAGAATTCAAATAGGGTGTCAAAAATGGATGTTACCATTTGAAAAATCAACGTTCGTGCATTTTTTAATATATAGACGATACCCAAAGCAACATTTATAAATAGCATTTAATAGCGATATTATTACCAATCAGTTGGTACCTGTGTTTTTTTACGGTTATTTGCAAGAGAATTAAGAGGGGTAATCGCTTTTTTCCCCATGATTCTTATAAGGTATCTAATGAAAAAAGAATAAAATAAGAAAGCGACAGCCTTGATATCAGTCATCTATTACAAGCTAACCTGTGTTCAGCTTGCTGGAACTTTTAGATATTATATGATTCGTTTTAGACAATTGTGTAACATTCTGTATATTTTATGGAACTTTAAACATGCACATTGAATATAGCGAAACCTTCTATCTATTTAGACTCAGAAATGTTATTTTAAGTCATTTTCATATCCGGTGCTATGCGAATGTGTTAAACCTTGTCAAGCTAGATACAACACAAGCAAGTAAGATCGACGTGAGTTCGTTAAATATTTTTGCGCCCTCTGAAAATTCAAGATCTGCGCCCTTTTCCCTGGCCCAGTCCGACCCTGCAAGCCTGATCTAGAGCAGGGATGTCAAAAGGGACATTCGCGGTCGCCCTTCCGAATTTTTTTATGTTTCTAGCTTTTTTAAATTTATTTTAGGCACTTGACGGCGCCCTTAAGCCTTCCGTGGCACCTTACGACCGTGACCTTTCGACAACAAAGCGCCTTTCGACCGTTACCTTTCGATACCGTGGCGCCTTTCGGTTTGTTTGTCTCCCCTCCCCCCACCCCTAAAGCTACGCCGCTGACAATTTCCTATATCTTATAAGTAATAATGAACTCAGAAATATACCAGAAATGACGCACTTTCGATTTAAATACCGGTTTAATAAATTTAAATTGGATAAAAAATTTTCAAAATTTTCAGCTTCGACTAAAATATTTGGCGCCTTTACTATTCTGGCGCCTGTGTGCGGTGCACACTTTGCACACTGGGTCGGCGCGCCCCTGACAAAACCCCGCTAAATCAGCAAAACTGCAATCCTTCTTTGATCCCGCATCCTAACATTGTTTGTCTTTCGCTTCGTGTACGTTTTTATGGGAGATATTGACCAATTCAAGTAACTCAGATACGCCATGAAAATTATTACGTTTAGAGATGATCATACAAATTGTTAGTGAGTTTTCAAATGTACGTTATATCACTTTCACTACTGTGTGTTATAGTGCATATTATAGGCAACAAAAAATGAAACTCGTAACGATTAAACAAAAATGACTGCGGTTGGATATTTCTTTTATGTTTTCTTTACGTTTTGCTATGCTAGCAATATTTTTTACACAAACATTAATAAGGATGGTTTTTTCTCATATTAAAAAGAGGGATAGATTATAATGGTATTCATCATTCCAAGTACTAAATATAATGTTAAAAACTGGGTTGTGCTTCAATTAGGGTTTAATTTTTCCCCTTCTATTAAAAAAATTAGTCTAGTAGGGAAATTATTTTTGTTGTTTTATTTTTGGTTACAAAGTATTAATCGAAAAAAAAAATCCCTGCCGGCCCGGCCTACAGGCAGAGCTAGATTTCGAAGTCAAATATACTAATTTCACAAACAAAAACTAAATCATGATTATGGATAAATCCACTTTAACAATTTTATCTGGCCGCTCTTGATGAGTTTTTATTTCATTTTCATATAATAGCTGGTTTTATCAGAATCATGTTAGGGCGGTATTCAAAAAAATACTTTTCCATTCTCAACAACTCGAAATTTTCTGGCATAATTCCATATTCATTTTTAATAAAAAAAAATATGAAACTTGCTGATGTGATTTTTGAAGAGATTTATAAGCGACCTGTGTTTTTATTTTTTGTTCAATTAATTAAAACTTGATATATAAACAATTATTTTCTCAGAAGGACAATATTTTTCGTTTCTAACACAATCGCTTCGGGAAATTCCGTTCAAAATGTCCACTTTAACAACATTTTTTGAAATATATTCTGCCTCTATCTAAAAATCGATTATTACGGTACATTATATAGTTTCTGAATAAGCGAATCTACCAATTAAATGCGTTTGAGAGCAAAAATGAATTTAAAAACCAGTCAGAAAATAAGCAGTTTGGATTTAAGCGCATCCTTAATACAATGATTTTTCCAACACAATCCGCTTCGGTAAATTCTGTTCAAAATGCCCTTTTTAACAGCATTTAAAAAAATATATTCTGCCCCTATCAGAAAATCGACCATTACGGTACATTATATAGTTTCTGAGTAAGAAAACGTACCAATTGGAAGCCTTTGAGAGCAAAAATGAATTGTAAAATGAGTCAGAAAATAAGCAGTTTGGATTTGAATACACCCTTACTAAGATCATTTTTTACTTCAACCGGTATGTATTTTTAATTAGTTTTTGCTCTAAGAATTGGTCCTATCCAAAACTTGTCTATATAGATGTTGTAGACAATATTAAGAAGATATATGATAAATTCATGGGGATTTTATATCTTTTGAATTGACGGAGTTATAGATTTTTTTTTTCTTCAAACCCCCTTTTTGTTTTAGTTTTTAATTTTTTTTTGCGGTACGAATTGGTCCTATCAAAAACTTGTGAATATAAAAGTTGTAGATAATGTTAAGGAGATTCATGTTAAAATTAATTGGATTTGATATCTTGAGAATTCACGAAGTTATGGATTTTTTTCTTCTTCAAACGCCCTTTTTGTTTTCGTTTTTAATTTTTTTTTTGCGGTACGAATTGCTCCTATCAAAAACTTGTGAATATAAAAGTTTTAGATAATGTTAAGGAGATTTATAATAACATTAATTGAATTTGATATCTTGAGAATTGACGAAGTTATGATTTTTTTTCTCCCAAAAACCCTATTTTTTGCGCCCCTTGAGCCCATTTTTAACTTTATCAAAAATCTGTGATACATAAATTTTTGGCCTCATTTTTAGAAGTAATAAAAACTTTCAACTGATTTGATATGTACAAAAATTAAGAAGTTATGGGGGGTTTTCTGTTTTCACAAAACCCCTCCCTATTTCCCTCCCCTTGGTCCGATTTTGCCCATTAACGAACTTGACCGAGATTTTATGCCCATTGATTTTATGTATCAGTTTGGAAGAGATTGGTGCAGAATTACGAAAGTTATCGTGTCCAGAAGAAAGTGATATATATATATATATATATATATATATATATAGATAGATATATGAAGTTTTTTACTGAGGGTGGTTTTGGGTTATAGGGGTCATGATCGGTGTAGATCTGCAAAAATTTTTCAGAAATTCCAACATAGGAACGATCCCAATAGGTAGTATTTCATACGAAATCTACCTAAAAAAGCCGTGTAGGAATCGATATTTATTTTCAGTTACTATTCCAATCCGTCGCATAAAAATAAACAAGGAGTTAAATTAGAATACAATTAAATTTTAATCTAAACATGCGTAAAAGACGCAATTTTCGACCGTAAACATATAAATAAAATCTCTAAAGTTCATTTAGTGTAAAATGTGTAAATAAGCTCAGTTCCTGCAACATTACACAAATCACGTTTAATACGCGATCCCGCTTAATACGCGACTTTTGTCCACTCCCTTGAAATGCGTCTTAACCGGTTCCACTGTATTTTGTTTTTCAGTGTAGTATGAAATGACGTTTTACATGTAAAAAATCTTTATAAGAAGCTCTAATAATATCGAAGCATTTAGAGCAATTTTAAGCTGGTGATTGGTTAAAATAAAAAAAATTAACATTTCAGAGCTTCTAAGACAAGCAGTTTGTGCAAAATAGGGGTCATTCACAAATTTACTAGAAATTTAAAAAATCGTCAGATATAAAAAAAAATAATAATAATTGTTGAGAGTAAAATTAACACTGTAATATAAATTTGAAATCTATTTTCACTCTGACATATTAAAAAATATATACAACTTGTACTAAAAATATAAGTTCAGAAATAACAGAATTTTTGTTAAAGGAAATGATGAAAAGCAACAGTAGCATTTCTTTACAAAATGATACATATTTTACAATGCTATTAGATTATCTAATCTAAAACTTAAATAATAAAAATTAAAGTTATCTTAAAACCTGCTCGAAGTGACTTCCTTCGGCTTCAATGTTAGAATGTACACGCGAAATAAATTATTCTAATACTTTAAACACTTTGTGTACGATCCCTCGAAGCATGGCTTAATTCATCCGTGTTCAGATGCAGAAAATTGGTATATGTCATATAATTCAAAATTTCATAACTCGTTCAATTTTAGTGATAGATGAATAAGACTTTTTTTTCTCTTGATTGTTAGTGTAATAGGAAATTTTTACTAACTATCACTTATAGGACCGACAGTATAATTTTTTTTATTTCGTAACTTTTTTACAAATGCTTTTGTTGATGAAAACGACTTTTAAATTAATGTTTTACCTCATTTAAAACATCTTTGTAATTAGAATTATATGTCTTGGACTAACGGTCTAGAAATTAGCTATTGGACACTGTTGAGAGTGTATAGAGCCTTGTATAATAAATATGCAGTTTGTATTATGGTAGATTAAATTTGAGATATTCGCGATGTTTTATCACCTCACCCATTATAAATCATATATTGATCGAGGAGAAATTCTGAAAACATTATATGATCATAATTAAGATTTTAAATATTTTGATGCCTTTTGAAGCATTTATTTCTAGGTTGAGCAAAAAGTTCTGGGAAATTTGTGAAAGTTACGTTGTTATGCGCAAATTAACAACAAAAGCAACAAGGACTATTCTTCAAAGTAGAGACCATCATAGCCCACGACTTTCTGCCAGATTTCGGATTTGCTGGAAGTTCCATGGCGGCTCCAAAAAAAAAAAAAAAAAAAAAAAAAAAAAAAAAAAAAAAAACTCTTGACATGTTTCTTCCACAGCGCCTACCAATTCACTTTCATCGAAAACAGATGGCCGGCCAGAACGAGGCATGTCTTTGAGATCAAAATTGCCTTCATCGAATCGCTTAAACCATCTGCCCACAGTCGATTTTGTGGCTGTACCAGCAGCTTCAACCTCATTAATCTCATCGACGGCTTTCAGAATCGTTAGACCTTTTCTCCAAAAATATCGGATCAACAAACGCAAATCATACTGTTCAATAGGTATTTTGGAGCTGAAATTCCTAAACCATACCACCGGTACTCCTATATATGATACAAATTCTGGTAACTATTAGATTAAAAATTTCCCAGAACTTTTTGCTCAACCTAATAATATGAGAAAAATAAAAGTGCAGTTGTAAGTGAACTATCTGTGTTAATTTTTCTCTCAATCCACTTGTTCTCGTATGCGCTTTGTTAATAACTAACTAGACATGTCCATGAGGATGCGTGTTTCAATTACGACTACTTTTAAGCCTTACAAATACGTAGTTTATTAGTATTTATTCTCTTACTAGACTAATACTATACAATACATATATAAAAAATAATGTTGCTTCTTTCTCCTAAATAATGAGCCATGAATATTAATTAAACAAAACACTTTTATAAGAGATCCTCAAAATACCGTGGAATGTAATGAATATTAGTTATTACATAAAAAATGATTATTAAGAAAACCGATTTTCAATTTTCATTAATTTTCAATTTTTATTTTTATTTTTATTTTATATTCAAATTACTGACATACTAACTGCTATCTTTGTGAAACTAATTTATAAATGGGAATAATCGATATTTAGTCATTTCAAAATATTTAAAGTGAAGAAATATGTTACGTGTGTTCATAATTATTTAAAAGCAAATTCATAAATACAGACAATTTAGTTAAACTGTTTAAAAACACATAAAAATCTTTAAAAATAACACTAACCCTTTATATGCTGACGGTACTTATAAATACCAATAAGTAGTTAAAATAACTTGTTATAAAATTCATTTAATACATCGATCAGTAGTAATACAGTTTAGAATGAGTTATAGATGTATTACTTTATCTTGTTGCAAAAGCATTATGGGTTACACAAAACAAAAATATTTTTAAAAGGATTATTTCTTTTGCCTTTGCATCTTTTCAGCTTCCTTGACGTTAGAGAGGTGGGATTTTTCAATTCGGAAATATTTCGATATTTCTATTGTAAGAACATTATATTTATATGTTTCCTAATTCTACAAAATAATAAGAAAAATGTTTAAAATAAAAAAATTGATTGGAGTTATAAATATCGCACAAAATCCCTATAAAATGAAATTTAATTAATCCTTCTAAATCTTTCAATCCTTCTAAAATCCTGCTAAAATTTATTAAATGATTATTTAAATCTTCTAATGTATTTTCAAAAATTCACGAAAAATGCTTAAGAAGATAAAATTTTCCTGAATTATTAATTCAGTATAAAAAAAAGTTAAACGTTTGGAACTTGTTTAAAGTTACTTATCAGTAATGTAAATAAACGGGAACACACGAGAGAGGACGTAGATGTCCTTTTTATGTGCTTTTAAACTGTTTAATTAAATTGTCTGTATTTATGTATTTGTTTTTAATCATTACAAAATAGTTATAAAAATTACAAGAAAGATGAAAAGAATCTTTCAAAATTCCCAACTAATTAACTTTTCTAATTATCAGATATAGCTTGGATTCTTGTTTTCAGCAAATGCTTATGTGTATTGCTTCTGTTCATTTTATTTACATAGGTTGTAATGTATAATACCGCTGTATTTTATTTTCTCGTGGAATTACAACTTTTCTTTATCTTCTCTTGTATTTATTGGAACTTTTTTAGATCATATTTAAAGAAAAACATTTTTTTTTTTTTTTTTTTTTTTTTTTTTTTTAAATAGGAGAGGGGGGTATTTTTATCATTAACAATTAAATTGTTTGAATAATTTTTCATCTGAGAATGTATTAAGTGTACCAAAGGTTCTAATGAAGCATTGTTATTTCTTTAAATACACACATTTCTCTTCTTCAGATATTGGAAAGAAATATTATAAACGAGAGAAAGTTTAAAGGAGGAAATGATTGGAAATATTAATTGACTTTTGGATTACATTTGTAGTGATGTTTATCAAAAAGCTGTTTATTTTATTCTAGTCTGGTCTTCTTTATTTAAAGATAACTGCATTTTACCAAGGAAAAATAACTATTTTCTCTAGCAATTTCTTTAATTCACATTTCAAGGGGTCACGCTGCTGTTAATATGCTTAACAAACTCTTCAATTTTTTTTTTTTTTTTTTTTTTTTTTACCCACGACAACATATTAAAATTATTTTGTTATTATTATTTTTTTCTTTTTGAATTAATATTTATAACCTGTATTAATCATGTTCAGGCTGCATCAAAGAAATCCATAATATATACAGTTTTTCTGTTTGTTATACTTTAATATATAGCTAATTGTGTTTGTAAGACATAATAGCTTATTAGCATAGTTATAGCATGGGCTGTTATACGTATTTCAGGTATTAATTTAAGAGAAAATAAGAATAATTTATTTTTAAGTTATTTTTATGTAAAACAGAGAGTTTTGTTTGTCTTTCTCTTAAAGACAGGAAAGCCTTAAGATACTTCAATAAGAAATTGTGTTATTCCCTTTTTTAATGATAGTACTAAAAGATTTAGGAACTATAATACAATGTTTAAATTTTAAAATTAATATTATTATTATTAAAATTATTATTATTGTTGTGAAATATTTTTATTGAAAAAAACTACAAAATGATTGTTGTGAAGTAATCTTTGGTTAGCCGTTATAAATTAAAAAATAATACTGGATAGTCATACAAAAGTATAGGTTCTTCAGACAATATTAAGGGGGTCCGGGACACATTTTAAAATAATTTTTATTTATTGAGTTAAAATTCTGAATTTTTTTGTGATGGTTAACCTTATCATTTGTAGACAAAATCACATGATAAAACTTCTCATAAATTTTAAAAAGAAAATTTAAATTTAAAATTTATTAAAAAAGTGGGGTAATTTAAAATCGTTATAACTTGAAATATTATTCAGAGAATTTTAATTTATTTTCATTAAATAAACATAAATATATAAGTTTTAATTTTCATTCAACATTTTTTAAAAATATTAATTTATAAAAAAATTAAAAATATTCAACATAAAAATAAAAAAAAGGGGTACAACTTTAAAAAAAAATCATATTTTCAAAAGTAAATATCTCTTTTCAAATATGCTAAATCTAAATTAAAGTAAAACAATTGAAAAATATATTTTGCAAGTTTGAACCCTATATCTTTAACGTTTCTCGAGTTATAAGAATTTAAATATGAGAAATGGTGAAAAAACCTATTATGAAGAAAAACGTATTTTTACATGAAGTCGTTTCCATGAGAGCCATTGCTTGAATGCTAGATTTTGAAAACAAACCAAAAGGGAAAAAAATAATAATTTTTGTTCTAATTCACACAGAAACATGATTTAAATGTCATTTTAAGCAGGAAAAAACACAGATATTTTTAATGAAATAAAATATTTTGGCAAAATGTAAAGATTTTTGTGTCCCGGACCCCCTTAAAAATCACTTCCGGAAGAGTAAATTTTGATTAATGAATATTAATCATAATGTAGGAATACGTGGGTGGAGCACCGATAATCGTAACATAACAAAAAGCCTACATATTTATAGGTGAGGAGGTTTAGCAGGAACTGAATTACCAACATATTCCACCAAATATTCATTTTAAACTTTGGAATTAAGATTTGGATAGAGTACGTGAAAAATGAAATATCTGTTAAATGCAACGCATAAAAAATATTGAATTTAGGGAGGAAATATGAAATTAGCGACCATGAATTCCCTTCAAATAAAATACCAAATAAGAATTGTTATAATTGTTATCATATAAGAATAAAAAGGTATTACTAATGAAAAATAGTTGAAACTCATTATCAGATTTAAACTGACAGCTGTTTTTTACACAAAGGTAAATGTACATGATGGGTGATTTGAGAACGAATAAATGAGTATCTTTTGGTATTATTTGATTTATATTAAGCATATTACTTAACAACTTTTAGTATTGTTAATGACATGATTATGATGGGATATGATACCTAAACGTTAATCATCGGAAATACAATTTTTGATGATTTGGAATACGGAACCATAAAAATATATTTAATTTATTTCTTTTATAATTGTTATAACTATTATTATGTTACAGATGTTAATTGCAATTCAAAATGAAAAGAAATTAATTGAAGAGCGTATAATAACTTGTGTAAGAGGGAATTTGATTATCCTGTAATTTATTTATTTATTTATTTAGAGTGAGTAAAGTGGGACTATTGAAAAATATTTATATCATTAAAATGGAATAGAAAAGCACAAGGTTTAAATTAAATTTAAAATATATGAATAGAGATAGAAAAGGAGGAAAGCTTTACAGGCTAATAAAGTAAATCGAGATAATATAAAACAATATGTGATTTCACGTCACATCTCTTTAATATTTGTACTTTGATTTAATACTAGAGATATCTTAAAATATTTTTTGTATTGTTATATTAATAAAAATTAAAAAAGGCATACTCTAAATTTCCAGCATTACTATCGTAGACAAAATTTTCAAATCTCAAAATATCTTAAATATGTCGTTGTTTGAATACAAGAATTAATTTCACTGTTTGACAAACAGATTTTACAAAACTTAAGTAATTTATTTCAAACTCATATTTAATACATATCCTCTATTATTATATTTTTCGATTAAATATTTCATAAATGTAGAATACGTTTGCTGTAGCACAAAACAAATAAACTTTTTATAAAGAATGCTTCTTATAATTTTTGACGTAGAAGAAAATCTTTCCTTTGCCTGATTAATTAAGCGAAGATATAAAAAATCACGTACAGTGGATATTTTCATAAATCAGCGTTTCCTTTTCTCTTGATCATAAAGAAACGTTAATTATTATACTTGAATGAGAACGCCAATTATAAGTTCGATTTCAAATGTCTTATATTTTAGACTTCTAAACTGGAGATTTAATTAAGAGTTTTATTGGAACTAATTAGATTAGAAATTTGAATTCTGGCATATAATAATAATGAACATGAATGCTCGTTATAAACTAATTTTTTAATTATGTCATTATTAAAAAATAATAAGGAGACAAAGTCAGGTCCTTTAAGATGAATCTGGAATTGTTGGAGCAATAAGTTTAATCTTCCATACAAAAATATTCTTTCAAAACACATATAGGCGCACAGAAAGAATAATAAACAAATAAACTGAATTTAATAACAAGTGCAGAAAATTAAAATCTTCATAAACTCATGTTTCACTGCATTTCTCTAGAACTATAGAAAAATGACAAATTATTTGTATAAAGAAGAGCTGTAGTGCACATATCTTTAACAAGAAAGTTTTTTTTTTTTTTTAACTAATTAAATACGTAGGAAACATTTTTAGATGACATTTTCTTCAGGATTATTCTACGCCAATCAGAAGTGTGATTTCAAAAATTTCTTATATTTTTGTTTTCTAAACTGGCGTTTTAATTTGTTTATTCTCGAACTAATTAGATTAGATATTCAAAATCTGTAATATATATTATTTATGAACATGAATAGTTGTTTTGAATTACTTATTTAAAAATTCTATCATCATTAAAAGTTAAAACAGAGGCAAACGTCATGTCTCTTAACATTACTGGAGCAAGAAATTATTTCATATAAAAATGTTCTTTAAAATGCTTATGCAAAAATAAAAAAAAAACGATAAACAGAGCAATTGATATTCTGAACTAGTAAAAAAAATTAAAATCAGTATAAATTCACATTTTGATGTGATTCCTTTGGAGCTATAGAAAAAATTTCATTATTTGTATACCGGAGAACTTTAGACTACCTATGTTTAGCATGAAGTGTTTTTTTAACTAATTAAACGAGCGGGAAATGTTGTCGATGACATTTTCAGCAGAATTTTTCTTTATTAGTTAATTGATCTCAAGACTTTTAAAATTAAAAAAAATGAAAAAAGAAAGTAAATTTTCAACATTTAATATATTTGTGTATGATTTAAAAACACAATTTTTACTGGGATTTAAAGATATAAGTATTTTCTTTCATTTCACGTATTTAAAAAATTGCAAGTTACACAATTAGCATTTATAGGGTGCTCCAAACTGTCAAACATTTTTCGAACAGAAAATTGGTATAACAACTTACGTACAACATATATTTTGCAACTAGAATGAAATTTTTTGTGCCAAATTATATTTCAGATTACAATAATTACCCTGAACCTAAATAAATTTGTTTTTAAAGCATTTTTATATTTTAATACAAAGTTGTATTCAACTAATGCAAAATTTTGAAATTTACAACAGTAGAATCACCTAAAAATACATATATATATATATATATTTTTTAAACAATGAAAATGAAATTTTAGGTCCAGTTTATATAGGCTAATATGAAACATATGTTTTGAAAATTTCATGAAAAAGTATTCAGAAATTTTTTAAATATAGTGCGCGTTATACCGAAAAATGCCATTTGGAGAAAAATGACTTTTCGGAAAGTTTCGGAAACGCCGCTTTAGCTATTGAGCGAGTATAATTCAAATAGCCATAACTTCTGTTCTAATGCTAATTTCAAGGAAACAATAATACCATAATGTTCGGAAAAATAGAAGTTATTCAAAAAAATTAAAATTAAAAAAATTTTGAAACTTCCCGAGACCTCTTAAGAAACTAATAAATTTCATAATTTAACTTAAAAATTTAGTGTACGTTCAATTTAAAATATTCGCCAAAATATCTTTTTCAAAATGAGACATGGAGCTCATGCATGCGCTTACTTTTGATTTTGCTACTACTTCTGAAAAGCAATCTTCGTCTTATGTAATTGCAGTATTCTGTACTTTAATAAAACGAAGATTACTATTCGAAAATAGTAATGTCCAAATGTAAGCATTCATAAAAACTCTGCAGATATGTGTAAGTTTCATCTGAAAATCAGTATATTGCTTGAACGCCTGCTCAGGCACCTATTTCTCAAGTCTGCTTGACTGTACAAAATGATGCTTGAGCGTACAGTACTCAAACAATCTGAGCCCTTAGTATACATTATCTGAAAATCAGAATATTGCTTGAACGCCTGCTCAGGCACCTATTTCTCAAGTCTGCTTGACTGTACAAAATTATGCTTGAGCGTACAGTACTCAAACAATCTGAGCCCTTAGTATACATTATCTGAAAATCAGTATATTGCTTGAACGCCTGCTCAGGCACCTATTTCTCAAGTCTGCTTGACTGTACAAAATTATGCTTGAGCGTACAGTACTCAAACAATCTGAGCCCTTAGTATACATTATCTGAAAATCAGTATAGTGCTTGAACGCCTGCTCAGGCTCCTATTTCTCAAGTCTGCTTGACTGTACAAAATTATGCTTGAGCGTACAGTACTCAAACAATCTGAGCCCTTAGTATACATTATCTGAAAATCAGTATATTGCTTGAACGCCTGCTCAGGCACCTATTTCTCAAGTCTGCTTGACTGTACAAAATTATGCTTGAGCGTACAGTACTCAAACAATCTGAGCCCTTAGTATACATTATCTGAAAATCAGTATATTGCTTGAACGCCTGCTCAGGCACCTATTTCTCAAGTCTGCTTGACTGTACAAAATTATGCTTGAGCGTACAGTACTCAAACAATCTGAGCCCTTAGTATACATTATCTGAAAATCAGTATATTGCTTGAACGCCTGCTCAGGCACCTATTTCTCAAGTCTGCTTGACTGTACAAAATGATGCTTGAGCGTACAGTACACAAACAATCTGAGCCCTTAGTATACATTAAGTTCATATTGGTTTAGTTGGGGAGATCACCTTCAGCAGCTCGATATTGCGTGATTTTACCCTTTAAGCGTCCTAACTAAGTTTTTTCCCACGCACTTTTTGAATTCAAGGGCAGATTTAATGTAAATTTGATATTAAAGTTATAATTTTTCATTCTATAAGATAAATAAATATGTAGCGTAATCATAAACAAAACCTCATACAAATACTTTTCATAGCTATTATTTTATGAATCATTAAACATACATGAAAAAAATCCCTCCCGGCTCGGGCCTACAGGCGGAGGTAGATTTCGATGTTAAGTACTAAATTCTCCAACAAAATTTAAATCAAGATTAGAGATAAACCCAATTTCTTCACAGAGTGAGCTGTAGGGAGCTAAACTTTTTGTGAAAATTATAATATACACGAATACACACACACATGTATATGGAATAGGTTTAAAAAATGGCTACAAAAATTCAGAGAACCTTAAAGTATTAAAATATGTTAATATTTCCGTAGTCGGGTTTTTATCATGTTTTAATACGTTTTTTCAAACTCACATGGCGTTACATATTCACCTCCTGAGGTCCATTATATTTCCAATATGACGCAATATACATATTTTTTTAATTCGTCAAACTATTTATTTTATTTTGAGTTTTCCTGCTGAAATCTTGCTCCAGAAAACTTATGACGTAATATTCAACTTGTTTTCAATTTGTCAAACTATTTAATTTTACACGTGAAAATTTTGCAATAGAAAAGTAATTGTTGTGGGGAGAATTTTATTATTTTTTTTATTGTTGGCAACTGTTATAACGAAAAACTTTTATTTTTTTCCTGCCATTGTTGTATAAGAGCTGGTTTTATCAGAATCATGTTAAGACAGTATTCAAAATTTTGAACCCTCCCCCATTTCCACCCTCTTGGGCCGATTTCGCCCATTTTCAATCCCCGCCAAGATATTAACCATATCAAAGTTGTTGGCGAGTTTGAGGACAATCCGTGCATAATTGCGACTTTTATCGTGCGGACAAAATTTAGTACATACATGCATACATATATATATATAAACTTTTTAGGTGGGGGTGGTTTTGGGTTCCTGGGGTCCTATAATGAAAAGTTATGAAGGAATTTTTCAAAAGTCGCACCATGGTAACGACTGCAATAGATAGTATTTCTTACGAAATCTACCTAAAATTCTGCTGAACGCTTAAAGGGTTGAGAAAGTATTAAAAATTTTTTCGAGCTGTAAGTATTTCGTCAAATTATCCAATTTTTTAGAATAAATTGCACAAATCCTTGTTTACGTATTCCTTTAGATATTTTTTATGATACATAATTAGAATTTAGTTTAATTAAGACAGACTAATTAAGGACTTTCAATGACATACATGTGTTGAGCGCAGGATTATGAAAAAATATATTCAATATATCCACTTAATATTACGTATGTGTGTAATAATAAAAATTTTCACCCTTTTATCTTAGTAAAACTATTCCAAATTTTTAATATTTACCTTTTTTTTAACCTATCTTTAATAATATCTTAATATCGTTTGTCTTTTATTTCATGCATTTAAACCGGCCTATTCTTTATTTATTATTCTAAAAACCTTACTCCATTCGTAACATACTTTTTAAAACCACTAAAGTACATTCTTTCAATTTATTCTAAGACAATTCTTTTTCTTTCAATGTTTTTATATTTTTGTTCAATGCGGTTCCACATACCATAATTCCTTGCAAGCTTCCCGCCAGCATTTGATTACGATATAAATCCAACGCTGAAAGTAAATAGTTAGGTCATCTACGTCATGCGTAACACGCCCCCAGCCCGGAGCTAATCCTATTGTTTGTCATTCTGCTGTCCCGTTCCCCCCCCCGCCCTCTGCTGGAATTGGTTCTCCACTAGTAATGTATCCGACCGCGCTCTGTATCTTTGAGTATTTATACTGTTGCATCGACTAAGAGCCTGAGATTTTTACGTTTTCCGTTTGTTTAATAACAAGACGTCACTTGGGGTGAATGAATTTAATGTGTAGATTCTAATACCTTTTTACATCATAAGTTTATTATGAAGTGGAGCAGCGATTATTCGAGAGCTGATGGATATTCTACTGGAAATGTTTACGATATCTGTCTCCCAAATAACCACGTTAAATTCTTGATGCCTCTCCTATTCAATGAAGGAGAAATTTTTCCAATGTTTTCTTGATTCTGCCTACTATTCGCCACCACTACTGCGCTCTAGTTGTCTCATGATAACAGAGAGTTGGCAAACTATTTAGCATTGATTACTGTACAACATTTTCGTCGATATATAAGAATGTCGCCGGGATGTCACAAAAGCGACAGTAATATGTCACATATATATATATTCCTACAATATTGTACTTTAACTTCAATCTAAAATAATAATCAAGTTTACAGATCAAAATATTTTTTCCAAGCAATTAAACCATAAAACGTAACATCTATGATAAAATTTCAATAATATATATATATATATATATATACATATATATATTACAGGTATTTACTTAAAAATAGTTAGAAGTTATAAAGATATATAAGATACAATATAATTCACAATTTTAAGTTTCTATATTAGTTAGTTTTTGAAATAGGATGCGCTCATTGTCAAGAATATCTGTTTTGAGATAAAAGAATTCAATGTTCAAATTAACCTTGATTTGGATTGGAATCGCTACAGGTATTTACTTAAAAATAGTTAGAAGTTATAAAGATATATAAGATACAATATAATTCACAATTTTAAGTTTCTATATTAGTTAGTTTTCGAAATAGGATGCGCTCATTGTCAAGGATATCAGTTTTGAGATAAACGAATTCAAAGTTCAAATTAACCTTAATTTGGATTGTAATCGCTACACATATTTTATCATAAAAACGGTTTTAATTGGAGTACTGTCTTATTTTTTTTTAAAGTTCGGTAGCATGTAATTCTTCCATAATAGACAGCAAAAAGAAAAAGGGACATTTTAAGGGGGTGCGGGAGGCATTTTAACTCTGTTTACTCGATTAGAAACCACATAGAAGTTTCCGGCATCCTGATTGGTTAGTTTCTCTGTCGTCTTTTATTATGCTTAAGGTCTTTAGAAACTGGAATTTCTAATGACGCCAGTAGTAATATAACATTCTATAATTCTTTTGTTTCTTTTTTATTTTTTTGCATATAAGTGAATCACTATTTAACATTAAACATTTTAATCTAACTCAGCACTTATCAAGTGTATAATTAATTCAGATTTCCGCAAAATGTTATTACATTAGAAAACAGGAATTAAATGAAACACTATAAAAATATGTAATGGCGCCATCTGCTTTTCTTATACTAAACTTCAGCTTGTTTTTTTAGTCAACGTTTGTCTTTTGTGTCTTTTGTTAAATCTGATTTTAGATATCAGCTTCGAAAACGTTTTGCGCTGTATGTATATATTTTACGAAATATATACATTCATACATGTAAAAAGTTTTTAAAATTCTAGTATTTTATACAATAGGGAACGAAAGTTTTTTTTTTTTTCCCTAATAAATAATCTGGGCAATTACATCATGAAAAATATTACTGAAATTTTTATCGTGAAAATAAAATGAATCACAAGGTTCCTATGGTGAATACAGAATATTGTAAAGTTATGAACTAAACAAACATTAAATTTAAATATTAAAAATCGGTGTTTCGGTGAACATTTACGGTGTTTACGTTCGTATAGTTCTTAACTTTACAATATTCTGCATACACCATTTAGTAACTTTGTGATTTATTTTATTTTTTCGATAAAATTCTCAGTTGTATTTTATGTATATATATATAATAAAGAAAAAAACTTTCGTTCCCATTTTTATTTTGACAATTTTAACGAAATATTCAGAATTTTTAAGTGGGAAAGGGACTAAAAAAATTCTTATTTAAAAACTAAAAAAATTATGTTTTGTTCATATATGCA
Source organism: Maratus speciosus (assembly GCA_963932465.1). Classification (NCBI taxonomy): domain Eukaryota; kingdom Metazoa; phylum Arthropoda; class Arachnida; order Araneae; family Salticidae; genus Maratus; species Maratus speciosus. Next base: position 102,977,603 of record OZ010795.1, on the reverse strand, counting down.
CCATACTATGATTGTACTTTTTCCTTCTTTTTTGATGATTTTACCTTGGAGCTGTTCAAAAACATTTTAACATTAAGAAAAGCTGGGAGTACGAACATGCATATTTTTAAATTAAATTTAACGAAGAGTTGAGGAATGAACGCAAGATATGCTATAAGACGCAAATATCACCAAAAAAATCTTCATAACTTGTAAAAATATTAGTTTTGTAAATAAAAAAAGCAACAAAAAAGTTAAAGTTGTTAATTTTCTCTCTTATCTGGATAAAGGGTTCTTAAAATTGGTGTTTAACAGATAAAATCGATTTTTTTTTGTTTAAATCTTCCCGTAAGCTTAAATGAGAAGGGGGTTTCAAATCGTTTATTTTAGCAGACAAAAACGTGGATAAAACGTATATTTTTTATGTGTACTTTAAACTGCTCTCTTTATCATTATTATTTAAATCTGCAACTAATTAGGGAAATAAATAAATTTTTTATTAAATAACAAAACAGTTTTCACATGAAGCAATTTAATAAAAATAAAAAATATTAGAAGGTAAAATTAATTTTAAACAAAATGCATTCAGAATAGAATAAAATTGAGGCACATTTTGTAGTAAATATATGCTCATAACAGCGAAATCTAATGTCTATTTGCATTTGGCTGGTTTAATTTAATGTTTTTTGGCAAGGAACGTTTCCTTTTTTTGCTTGACAGAGTTTATTTTTATACACAAGGCTTTGATGATCTTGAATTCGATTTTCTATTATTCAAATTTCCGAATTCTTTCACCCATTTATTGTATTCTGCTAAATTTTGAACATTGCTGCGAACTGAAATTAAATTTTTGGAAATTGATTCGATTTCATTAAAATATGAAGTCGAAAGTTTAACTTCCGTAAAAGCAAACATTTCAGAAAAATGAGGAAAAAAAAACTGTTATGAGCAGTTGTTTCTAAGTCAGTGTTTTCCGTTTTCATAATGGTGCTAAAACAAATCGCATAAAGGAAAGCAACCAATTAGGAGGCTTGAAACTTCTCTGTGGTCTCTAATCGAGTAAACAGAGTTTAAATGCGTCCGGGAGACAAAAATCTCCAAATTTTGCAAAAACATTATATTTCATAAAAAAAGTCTCTGTTTTTTCCTGCTTAAAATGATATTTAAATCATGTTTCTATCTGAATTAGAGCAAAAAATATTAATTTTTTCGTTTTGGTTTGTTTTCAAAATCTAGCTTTCAAGCAATGGCTGTTGTGGAAACGACTTCTTGTAAAAATGCGTTTTTCTTCATGATAGGTTTTTTCAACATTTCTCACATTTAAATTCTTATGACTCAAGAACCGTTAAAGATACAGGGTTCAAACTTGGAACATATCTTTTTCAATTGTTTTGCTTTAATTTTGATGTAGCATATTTGAAAAAAATATTTACTTTTGAAAATAAGAATTTTTTTAAAAAGTTGCACCACTTTTTTTGAAATTTTTTCATTAAATATTTTTATTTTTTTTTTATTAAATTAATATTTTTAAAAATGCTGAATGAAAATTAAAACTTATATATTTCTATTTATTTAAATGAAAAAAAAATTGAAATCCTATAAAAATTATTTCGAGTTATAACGATTTTAAATTACCCCACTTTTTAATAAATTTTAAATTAAATTAAAAAAAAAATTCTTAGAAGTTTTATCACGTGATTTTGTTTACAAATGATACGGTTAACCATCACGAAAAAATTCAGAATTTTAACTCAATAAATAAAAATTATTTCAAAATGTGTCCCGGACCCCCTTAATAGGTTTCACGATGTTCTCCCTACTTAAGGAAATAAATAATGTTTTGACTCGTAGAAGTCTCTTTATAATTGTATATAATTTATTTTGTCGTAAGGAGATATCTGCATATTTAAATTCAACCTAAATTTTCGTGAGAAAGCGTCACGTTTTTAAAACCCATTTTAGTGTCGGTGATTTTGGTATATGGGACATTCTCACAATCTTTTGACTTTTCTATATTTTTCTGTCCCTGAATAATAAATTTTATTTTAGTACATATTCTTGGATATTTTTTATTTCTTATATTGGAAAACATCCTATTGTATGAGTGTATAACAATATTAACGAGGTAAATAAGTTTTGGACGATGTTGGGGGTCCAAATATACCAGGAAAACTCCTATGCTGTCCCATGTTCTTGATGCTGATTTTTAAGTTTGGAGCTGACTGTGTAAAATGTTTCAATAAAAGTAATTCGATGTCATGGTTTTCCGCAACTGAACTACTGTTTTATACACATATGAAGCAAAAAATGAACCTGCATACATTTTTAGGGTTGATATTATTTTTTTAACTATGTCCCTTGGTTTTAGATTCCTTACCGTCCCTCTTGCAAACTTTTACAGAAAATCACTTCAGATGCAGCCACAAATTTTTTTTCAAGTTTTAATTATTTTTTATATTTAATCTAATGTAAATAACTTTTTCTGAAAATCAATGAACATTGTGGTTAATACTAAGTCTTAACATGATTTGCCTAAAAATAGTTGGTAATTTTCCTTACCGTCGCATCCTTACCATCCCTTTTTCATTCCTTACCGTATCTTTTTTCCCATACCGTCCCTTTTTTTCCTTACCGTCCCTTCTTTAACACCACTTTAAGACAATATTATACCAAAATTTTCTATTAAAAATATTACATTGCTGGTATTTCTTATTTGAATATCCTGCGGTTACTATGCAAATTCATTATAAGTAAAAATTTAGAAGAAAATAAAAAGTTATAGTGGTAAATTGGTAAGTAAAATTAAACTCGCAAGTTCAACTTAAACCTCAGTTAAATAAAAAGAATTTCGCTGCTGACCATTTTTTCATTATTTTGAATCATTAAGGCATTCGTCCAAAAGTTTAAAAGTTTAGTAAGTTGAATTTCACCAGATTTTTATTCCTGAAAAGTCAAAAGATTGTGAAAATGCCTCATATATAATAGATTAGATTGTACAAATGACTGAATACCAGTCAGGTAGCATACCAGTGGTAGAATCGCTCCAAATATTGCTCAATATGACTAGTAGTTTCGTTATCTGTACTATATAGCTTATTATATATAGCAAAATCATCGACGATAAATTGGTTTCTAGAATGTTATACTCGGAATAGAACTTTTAAAACTTTCTTCGGCATTTCGTACTGTTATTAGAGAACAAAGTTCAGACTATTAAAAAAATTATAACCTCCACCATTATCTGTGAATACATGAACAATACTATAACAAAATTTAATAAGTAATAGTAAACATACCGATCACAACGTGTCCTCCTCTAATTGTCATTCTTCTCTGGTACTACTTTTTGTATCCTATATGCGCAAGGTTTAAACATAATCCTAAGAATACATACTTGTTCTAAATAAATCTATTTGTCACTAAGAAAGGATTAACTTTGTCTTAACGATTATATATTAAATTTAGCTATGACAAAAAAAAAAAAAAAAAAAAAAAGGTACCCGAGAAAGACTTTTGATTCAGAATTGATTTAATGATTTATAAGTGGTAAATACGCTATTTTTAAAAAAAATCAAGCATATATATTTTTATTAAAAGTATTTGTGTAGATATTAATCTATAACCAGTTATTAGGCATTCAGAATTTGACCGATATTTTAAAAGGATTGGGAAATGAAAGGAAATTTATCCTATTAAAGTTTTACTTCCAGTTATTCCTTATTTACTTTTTTACCTTATAGATAATCTTATTACCTTATTACGTTATGCCTTATATCCTTATTACCCCCAGTCATTCTCAGAAAACAATAAAAGATTAAGTATCTATATTTTGCTTATAAATTAAATAATTATTTGTAATATATTTATCCTTAAGTACGCGTAACAATTTTCTTGAAGTTTAAGTTAAATAAATTTCAAATTGAAAATGACAGTGATAATATATCTTAAGTATAGTTTTTTAGATTAACTTCTTTCTTGGGAAATCATTTTTAGTTGATACTTCATTAAACTATTTTTATTATTATGCTTGAAATTGCAGTTCTGGAAATTAATTTTAATTAAATGAAATAAACTTTATTTTAATTGGACACACATATTGTTCATTATATCTATTAATAGTTTTGACTTATTTAGACAATCAAAACTGAATATATAATTTACAACATATAACGTCTACTCCGGTAAACTTGGATTGACAAATGAACTCATTTAATTTATCGCTTCATGTTTTACTTGCAGTTAGAAATGAAAAGACTTCCTAAATTTACTTTCATCATCAAAGAAATCCTAAATTATACTCATCGGATTTATTTTCAAGTTTTAATACACCTAAAAAATCAAAGATTGCTCTTTTAGATAACACATTGATTAAGATTATTATTCTGATATGTGCTTTTAATAAACTATACATAATCATTCATCACGAAACAGTCTTAATATAAGTATTTTAATTATGATACATGGTAAAAAAATATTTTAAATGCTAATAAATTTGTATATATCATGTTTACAGATTTACAATTTGCCTAATATAGAATGGATATTTTACACTACATTTATATATATAAAGGGTAACTCCGGGAGAGTCGCCGCATCTGGGATAGATGCCGCACCCCTTGTATTTCTTGTAATTATCGAAAGATGGTCATCAAACGCACATTATAGGTGCGCAATGAGATTATTTTAACCAGTGTATAGCGCGAATCCCATTTCGATGTTTACTTGTAGAAGTACAATCCTTATTTTGACGTAAGTACATGATTTCACTGTCCAAACTTTTAAACACGCTATGTTTAAATACTTTTCATACACTAATTACTAAATGCATGCATGATTTCGAAATCAAAACTAAGTGTAGCGTTTGTATAGAGTACTGTGTGTATGGTTACGCCATTCCCCTTAGCGATGGCAGGTAACTGTGATGTCCGACGTCTGCAATATGCAAAATGGGATACATGCCGCAGTTTCTTTTGCACGGGATGATTAAGTGTTATTAACTTTTCCTTTTCTTTTTGCACAAACTAACCATGTTAGGCACGTTATCAAGTTCACTAAAACCAAAGAAAAAAAGGGAAAAATAAAAAGTAAGAAGGGCAAAAAAGATACAAGTCAAGATTGTAATAATAAAAAATTGGATTACGCGTAACGCAGACGTTCTTTGCAAGGAACGTTTAGAAAACTAGTCCTTCGTTGCATCATGTGTCAAATGTAGTTACATAAAGACTGTATTTTTCGACACTTTTTCTGCAGATTGTAGTCGAAAAAACAGTCTCTTAACCCATTCGGGACCATAAGTGCATATAAGCACCTTCATAAAGAACATACAAAATTTGTTTCTGGCACCAGTAAAAAAGAAATGTAGCATTTGCTTTCTTTAGTTAGAGCATTTTCATGATTATTTAAGTAAAAGTAACTTCTTTTAAAAAAGTGGTGCCTGCGAATAAATTTTGCGTTAAAAGCCACGAAAGGACAACAAAGGTTAACAAATAAATTATGTAAACACACTTTTACTTTTTTCCTTTTCCCTCTCTAATACATTGATGTTACGTTGTTGCTGAAATAACAATTAAAATTTAATGTAAAAAAATAAGTCGATAATTTTTATAGTGAAAGTAGGCAAACAATTATTAAATTGAATCTACTAATACGTTTCATTGTACTTATTTAGTTTCATTTTGTTATTACATTGTTAATTATAGTCCAGATATGAATATTTTTTTTAAATACTTTTATTTATATTTTTGTCATTCTGTTCTTATTACAAGCGCGGCATAACTACCGTACAAGTGCGATCAACAAGTGCGATCTTACAATCTCATCCTGGATGTAAGGGTGAAGCGCCGCAGTGTGATGTTTTAGAAAAAAATTGTTAAAAAAATATTAATTATTTGTTTTGAATTTTTTTGTCGCAGTACACGCGTTGTATATTTAACATTAAATAGCACAGCATGATTTTTTTTTTTTATGTCCACCATGGGGCTTTAGACACAAATTCAAAAAAATGTGCGGCATAAATCCTGGAATTACCCTATATATATGTATATAATTTTAGATTTGCTAGTGCTTTAATAGAAATTTTTTTTATAGTAGCATATAAATGAATATATATTTGACAAGTTTGTATATTTTTATATAACATACAACGATCTCATTATGTAAATTTCAAGTTAAAGCTATAGAAAGGGTTAAATGTTTATAGTTCTGTTTATATCTGCTTTTCACTTTTTGAAAAATCAGAAATTGTTTATACTAAACAGAAGCATTTATTTAGTATGATAATTTAAAAATGCAGATATAATTTTTTTGTAACCAATATTTTAACTTTCGAAGGGACAACACGTTTCAGTTGGACAGAATTTAGCAATTTTTTGATAATCAACATTTATAATTTTGCATTCTTCAAGAAGTTCAGTTTTGTAAAAAAAGTTATACTTCACACTTTAAAAGTAGTTTTGCGGATAAAATTAAGTTAAAAAATACAATATATATATATATATATATATATATATATATATCGAGATTTTCCTTTAGGTATATAATTTTTAATTCATAGGACATTATTAATTTTCATCAAAATATTCAGTTTTACTCAAGATCGTCTTATTTAAAATGAGTTTCTTTGGGACAAATTAACGTTATTTTTGTTGAACCAGTCCACGCATATGTTTTTAAGTGCATATATCATATATCTATATGCAATTTTACCTGTTAAAATCTTCAATTATTACATCCAATTCAAACTTATAATTCATGTCATCTACTGGAAATTATTATTGAACATTTTAAGAAATTAAACAAAAGAAATTAAAATTGAAGTGAAAATGTCACTGAATAAAGTAGAATAATTTTAAATGATCGTAGCTATAATTATAAGCTCTTCTTAGTTGAATAACGATAAAACCAATTGCTTTATTAAAATAGAGTTTCCTTTCCTCTGCAACAGCGAATGTTCTTTGTTTAGGAAAGAACTAAATGGAAACTGTCAATAGCACAAAAAGGGGTTTAAGTAATGGCTTAAGCTTAAAGAAATAAAGTAACTTAAGTTTAAGAAAGTTTGTTTATCAAGTCGTGAGGGGAATTGTTCTGATCAATCAGCTGAGTGTTTAAATTAGACAAACGCACCGGGAGCTATTATTGACCTTTAGTGGAAATGAAGAAAAGAATCGAATATTTGTTTCAAGCAATAATGTTAAAATAATTTTTTTTTTTAATGTAAAATAATAACTTTTTTATCTTAGTGATAATCACACAATCTTCGTAATCGAATAATGATAAGATCAATTGGTTTAAGGAAGTGAGTGTCTTTCTTTATCATCAACATCTCCATTTACGAATTATCTAAGCACAAAGGCTGTAGTAAACAAAATGTTGTTTAAGTAAAATGTCTGAAAGAATAAAAGTAACTATAGTTTAAAGAAGACTACTTTGCCGTGAGATGAATTGTTATTTTCAATCAATGAAATCGTGTAAACATAGTGTGGGCAGTAAATTTCCACGGGATGATGGTTAAGCAATGGACATTTTATATTTCGTACCAATTTTTGTATTGATATTTATGTAATCTTTCGTCAGTAATTTTGGAAATGAAAGGGAAAATCTAAGCAATAAACGTTTTGATAATATTTATTTTTACTCGGCATTTATATTTTATAATATCGTATTTAATTTCCAAACAATAAATATATTTCTATATAAAACAAAAGCTGCTGAAGACCTACTCGGTATCCTTAAGTAATCACAAATTCCCCCTGGTATTAAAATGACATAACCAGGGCTTCCTGGGTATGAGATTTGAATGATTTCCCCAGTACTGACTTCTTGTGAGCGTCCTACGGAGCAACGTCCAATCATGCCATTCATGAGGACGTATCAAGTAAGTCACAGCCATGTCATGAATAAACGTGGAGTAGAATATACGTAATAGTTTTTTCTCAAAAAATGTTAATTCAATTTGATCGGATTCGATTTTTTTATGTGTTAAGTTGATATTATTAATTATTCAATTTACTTTATTTTTTACTTCATCAGATATTTGTTATTAACATTTAATTATATTTTATTATTTCATTACTTTTTTAGCTTTTTAAAATTTAACTAAATATTTTCGTAACTTTCATTTAATATTTTAATTAACTTAATCGTTATTTAATTTACAAAAAATAAATATATTTCCATACAACACAAAATCTTCTGAAGACCTGCTTGGGAGCTCTAAGAAATCTCGAATTCCCCCTGGTATTAAAATGACACAACCAGAGATTCCTAAGTATGAGATTTGAATGGTTTCCCCAATACTGAGTTCCTGTGAACGTCCTACGGAGCAACGTCCAATCATGCCATTCACGAGGACTTACGTCGGAAGTCACAGCCATCTCATGAATAAACGTGGAGTACAATATACTTAATGGTTTTTTCTCAAAATAGTTAATCCAATTTAGTCGGATTAGATTTTTTATGTTAAGTTTATATTATTAATTATTCAATTTTTTAATTTCTTAGTTCATCAGATATTTGTTATTAATTAACTTTTAATTATATTTTATTATTTCATTACATTTTTAGCTTTTTAAAATTTAATTATATATTTTCGAAACTTTGATTTTATATTTTAATTAATTTTTATTTAATTTACAAACAATAAATATAATTCCGTATAACACAGGAACTTCTGAAAACTAAAACTTACTCAGGAGATCTAAGTAATCTGAAATTCCTCCTGGTATTAAAATGATACAACCAGGGATTCCTGGGTATAAGATTTGAATGATTTCCCCAGTATTGAGTTTCTGTGAACATCCTAGCAACCTTTAATCCTGCCATTCATGAGGACGTATCTAAGAAGTCACAACCATCTCATGAATGAACATGGAGTACAATATACTTAATAGTTTTTCCGCAAAATTGTTAATTCAATTTGATCGGATTCGATTTTGTTATGTGTTAATTTTAAATTATTAATCAACCAATTTATTTTTTTTTAGTTCATCAGATATTGGTTATTAGCTTTTAACTATATTTTATTGTTTCACTACAGTTTTAGCGTTTTAAAATTTGATAAAATATTTTCGTAACGTTGATTTAACATTTTAATTAACTTAATTTTTATTTAATTTACAAGCAATAAATATATTTCCATATAACACAAAAGCTTCTGGAAACCCTAACTCAAATTCCCCCTGGTATTAAAATGACACAACCAGGGATTCCTAGGTATGAGATTTAAGTGATTTTCCGAGTACTGAGTTCCTGGTAATGTCCTACGGAGCAACGTCCAATCATGCCATTCACGAGGACATACGTCGGAAGTCACAGCCATCTCATGAATAAACGTGGAGTACAATATACATAATAGTTTTTTCTCAAAATAGTTAATCCAATTTAGTCGGATTCGATTTTTTTATGTGTTAAGTTTATATTAATTATTCAATTTATTTTATTTCTTAGTTCATCAGATATTTGTTATTAACTTTTAACTATATTTTATTATTTCATTACTTTTTTTAGCTTTTTATAATTTAATTAAATATTTTCGTAACTTTGACTTAATATTGTAATTAACTTAATTTATTTTTTACTTAATTATTATTTTTTTTATCTTACAAAAATTTTTCTTATACATAATTTCTATTTATTTATTATTATTTATTAGCTCACAGGCTATCAAAGCCTGAGAGCTATTGTGCCCGACGGTTCTGTATGTATGTATGTATGTATGTACGTACGTGCGTAACGCGATAACTCTTGATAGAAAATCCGATTTGCTTCAATTTTTTTTTCTAGGTTCATTCTGATAAGGCGCTTCCCTGATTAGTTTTGGGGGTTCATTGGTTAAATATAAACGGGGAAAGGGGGGCTATCCCCCCCTTAATTTAGATAAATGGGTTTTTCATGCAGAATTAATCGATTTGCTCCAAATTTGGTATACCAGTTTATTATGTTAAGCAGCTTCCCTGATTAAATTTGGAGGTTCATTAATTAAGTATATAGGGGGGAAAGGGGGTCTAGACACCCCTTAATTTATATAAATGGGTTTTTCATGCAGAAGAATTCGATTTGCTCCAGATTTGGTATACCGGCTTATTATGTTAAGAAGCTGCCTTGATTAGAATTGAAGGCTCATTAGTTAAGTACAAAGAGGGGAAAGGTCGGGGACTACCCCCCCCCCTCTTAATTTAGATAAATGGGTTTTTCATGTAGAGTTATTCGATTTGCTCCAGATTTAGTATACCGGTTTATTATGTTAAGAAGCTGCCTTGATTAGATTTGCAGGTCTATTGGTTAAGTATAAATGGGGGCGGGGCGGGCTAGTCCAACTTAATTTAGGTAAATGGATTTTTTCATGCAGAATTATTCGATTTCCTTCAAATTTGATATACCGATTTATTCCGTTATGGCGCTTCCTTCATTAGATTTGGAGATTCATTTGTTAAGTATAAATGCAGGAAAGGTGGCAAGTCCCCTCCCTTAATTTAGATAAATGGATTTTCATGCAGATCTATCCAATTTACATTAATTTATTTTTCTATGTTCATTCTGATAAGGAACATTCCCTATTAGATTTGCAGGTTCATTAGTTAAGTATAAAGGGGTGAAGTGGTTAGACAACCCCCTTAATTTAGCGATATGGTTTTTTCATGCAGAATTATCTGATTTGCTTCAAATTTGGTATACCAGTTTATTATGTTAAGGAGCTTCCCTCATTAGATTTGGAGGTTCATTGGTTAAGTATAAAGGGGGGATATGGAGTTTAATCCCCCTTCATTTATTTTTTGAGGGGCATTATTCTATGAAATAAGAGTATAATATAAAGTTAGTGTGAATAGCCTGTGAGCTCAATGCCACCAGTTTAACTGGGCACATTTCTTTTTATTTTTATCTTTGTAAAAGGACTATATAAGTATAAAGTTTTCGCTATTGTTATGTTTTATCAGTCAATGAATTTATTTCATTTCTTTAAATTAACTAAATAATGAATTTGTACATTAATAAAATAAAATTTGTACGGTGTGTTAAGTTTATATTAATAATTATTCATTTTATTTTATTTTTTAGTTCATCAAATATTTCTTATATTTTATTAATTCATTACTTTTTTAGCTTTTTGAAATTTAATTAAACATTTTCGTAACTTTGATTTAATATTTTAATTAGTTAATTTATATTTAACTTAATTAATATTTTTTATCTTGAATTTTTTTAATACATAAATTCTATTTATTTATTATTATTAACCATTTGGAAATGGTAGTTGTTTTCGGTCGAGGATGGGGCGAAATGATGCTCGAATTTTATTTTTTTTAACGAAATTCAACGATGTTATTTACTTTTAGAAGAATTTTTATTTGAATAGGTAATCGAAAGGCATAAAATCGTTAAAAATTGAATATGTTACAAAATGGGTAGCCGCAAATTATCAGATATGGAAAAATCCAAAGCCAAAGAGCGACTCCGAAATGAAAATCGTCTTGCAAAGCAAAAATCGAGGCCTTCAACTTATGTCGGCCATGAAAATCGAGGTCTTCAACTGATTATGTAGCCCATGAAAATCGATGTCTTCAACTGATTATGTAGCCCGTGAAAATCTATTACAGAATAAAAGACGAACGCGAAAAAGGAAACAATCTAATGTTTAATCGATTGATAGTAAAATGCCATGTCTCGAGGGGCTCCAATCCACTATCCACGGCGTTTTACAATCGGTCGATTCTAACCAGGAAAAATTGAGCTCAACGTAGGTAATTTGTCGCAATCTGTGGATGATTCGGTGGAACTGCTTTCGGTTTGTAAACTGTTTTTCTTCTCGAAACGGGACTTGGAGAGTTTATCGATGAAGGTTTTAGTCGGTTGAAGAGGGTGCGACGGAATTTGGTGGACGAAATTTAGATTTTTCGGTGAAATTTTGTTACGAAGGTGATTTGTCGCGATCTGTGGATGCTTCGGTGGAACTGCTTTCGATTTTTAACCTCTTATCTTTCTCGGCTTCTCTTGTCGAAATGCCCCAAAATTAAAACTAAGTAAATATTAAGTAAAAAAAATTCTAAATGGTCGTTGTAATCTATTAAATTACATTCTTTTTTTTTCTTTTTTTTTTCCTTTTTTTTCTTTTTCTTTTTTTTTTCTTTCTTTTTTTTTTCTTTTTTTTTTTTTTTTTTAAGGAAACGTATAACGTTTTCGCTATTATTATGTTTTTATCAATCAATGAATTTATTTCAGTTATTTAAATTAACTAAGTAATGAATTTCTACATTAACAAAGTAAACATGTACAGTGAAGAACCTCTGAACCACAAAATTTCTCCGCTTTTCACAAGTGTCCGCTGATGCTAAGTAAAAACAAATTATATTAAAAAGTGTTTGATAAATAGAAGTACCAGTTATATATCTTTTGTTGTATTTTGCTACTTTTTATTTATTTATTAAACTAGGGGGCACAGCCCCCTACGAGCTACGCTCGACAACCCCCGTTCAGACACCGCATTTTATAAAAGCACGCTAATTTGATTGGCTTTAAAAATATTTTAAAAGATTGAATTATAAATTAAAAACAGTGGCGATCTCACTATAAACGGGTTTCTATTCATTTCTCTTTGATTGGGGAATTTTGAGGAAAAACCAGGTGCTGTTAAAAGATACAATGGCTGTTTTCGTCTTTGAATAAATAAAATAATTAAACATTTCAAAATAAGCTAATATAAAATGAATTAAGTAAACAGAGTCTTTGTGTCCCGGTATTTTTTAACAAAGTGAAAAGAAAGTTCTTTCTGACGTAATTTTCACCAAACTTCTCTTTCTGTTTTAGGTAGATTTCGTATGAAATACTACCTATTGGGATCGTTCCTATGTTGGAATTTCTGAAAAATTTTTGCAGATCTACACCGATCATGACCCCTAGAGCCCAAAACCACCCTCAGTAAAAAAACTTTATGTACCTATCTATCTATCTATCTATCTATAGATGTATCTATCTATATATATTTCTTCTGGACACAATAACTTCCACAATTCTGCACAAATCTCTTCCAAACTTATACATAAAATCAAGGGGCATAAAATCTCGGTCAAGTTCGTTAATGGGCAAAATCGGACCAAGGGGATGGAAATAGGGAGAGGTTTTGTGAAAACCGAAAAAAACGCATAAATTCTTAAATTTTGTACATATCGAATCAGTTTAAAGTTTTTATTACTTCTAAAAATAGGGCCAAAAATTTATGCATCACAGACTTTTGATAAAGTTATAAATGGGCTCAAGGGGCGCAAAAATAGGGTGTTTTGGAGAAAAAAATTCATAACTTCGACAATTCTCAAGATATCAAATCCAATTAATTTTATCATGAATCTCCTTAACATTATCTACAACTTTTATATTCACAAGTATTTGATAGGACCAATTCGTACGGCAAAAAAAATTAAAAACAAAATCAAAAAGGGCGTTTGAAGAAGAAAAAAATCCATAACTCCATCAATTCAAAAGATATAAAATCCCCATGAATTTATAATATATCTTCTTAATATTTTCTACAACTCCTATATAGACAAGTTTTGAATATGACCAATTCTTACAGCAAAAACAAATTAAAAATACATAGCGGTTGAAGAGAAATATCATCTTAGTAAGGTATTCAAATCCAAACTGCTTATTTTCTGACTCATTTTACAATTCATTTTTACTCTCAAAGGCTTCCAATTGGTACCTTTTCTTACTCAGAAACTATATAATGTACCTTAATGGTCAATTTTTTGATAGAGGCAGAATATATTTTAAAACATGCTGTCAAAGTGGGCCTTTTGAACCGAATATCCCGAAGCGGATTGTGTTGGAAAAATCATCGTATTAAGGGAGAATTCAAATCCAAACTGCTTATTTTCTGACTCATTTTTAAATTCATTTTTGCTCTCAAACGCATCCAATTGGTAGAATCGCTTATTCAGAAACTATATAATGTACCGTAATGATCGAATTTTTGACAGAGGCAGAATATATTTCAAAATGATGTCAAAGTAGGCATTTTGAACGGAATTTCCCGAAGCGATTGTGTTAGAAACAAAAATTATTGTCTTACTGAGAAAATAGTTGTTTATATATCAACTTTTAATTAATTGAACGAAAATTAAAAACACAGGTCGCTTATAAATCTCTTCAAAAATCACGTCAACAAGTTTCATGTTTTTCCTATTAAAATGTCCTATATAAATGAATCTGGAGTTATGCCAGAAAATTTCGAGTTGTTGAGCATGGAAAAGTATTTTTTTTGAATACCGCCCTAACATGATTCTGATAAAACCAGTTATTATTTAAAAATGAAATAAAAACTCGTCAAAAGCGGCCAGATAAAATTGTTAAAGTGGGTTTATCTCTAATCATGATTTGGTTTTTGTTTGTGAAATTAGTATACTTACCTTCGAAATCTACCTCCGCCTGTAGGCCGGGCCGGCAGGGATTTTTTAATATTCACGTGAAAATACTTTTGTTAGGAATGAAATATTATTTGCGCTGTCCCAGCAAAAATAGTGGAAAAGTTCATCTCGAAATATCAAATAAATCTCTCGCGCAATTTTTAAATTTAAACTGTTTTGCAATATTATTTTTTGTTCATTTTACATAATAAGTGTAATGTGACGTAAATGTGACGTAATTTCTCTTATTTAAGACTTGTAACGCATGTTAATGAATTTATTATTTTACAATATCCTTTCTCTGTTAAACTTCACGTGTAAATATAGTTCTTATGAAGTAATTTTCAATAAGTTCCTGCTTTTTATTCCCAATTATTTAATTTTAATTTGAAAGTATCTTTTCTGTTTATAATAGTCACGTGTAATTAAATTTTTAATTTGAAGTAAACATTATTGTTTCCGTTGTTTATACAGTTGGCAACCGGTTAAATTTGTATAATTTTCTAAAATAAGTAAAAATATATCTCGAAATGCTGAAAATTTGAATTTAAAATAGAAATGAAACCTCGAAAAATGACTCAAATTAAAAAAATAAATGAATTCTGCACACCGGGAAATTATAACGTATAAAATGATCTAAAAATTATTAAATTCCGATGTACAGTTTTTGCTCCTATAAAACTTTTTTAGTGGAACGATTTTGTCCAACTTTAGCATTAAATATCTCTTAAAATAATTCTTCGATTTGAAAACTGTCTGCATCAGCGTGTTTGTCAAACATTTCTGTATAATACTACCGATTTTCATATTTTTTATGTATTATTTTTCTTAATATTAACGAAGAAAGACCTCCGGTCACAAAAAATTCAAAACCGGCGGCGGCGGTAACAGCGGTAGTTACCTTTTTCTAGAATAGAGAGATATAAGTTTGATTTATTAATTAATTAATTTCCTCTTTTTTTTCAAATTACTATAGTTATTTTTCTTTTTGTCATTCTTAATACATTGAAGTCACTGTTTAGCGAACTTTTCTACATAACGAATATTTCCGTACAATTTTGAGCACCAGGGTGTTTTTACACGACTGCAAGAAGTGTTATGTGTTTCACGCGTATCTGAGTATGTGGATTTGTTCATACCCTCGAAACATCCAAACGGTTGGATGGATTTTAATGAATGAGGTCTCTGTCGATTTGTCTTAATTGTCCGACAGTTATAGGCTAGGTTTTCTTTTTATAAATTCAAAATGGCGGCCGTTAATTACAAAATGGCGGTAGACATGAAAAAAATTACGCACCCAATTGAGCGGCATATCATCCGATAGGTCTTTAAAAATGAAGACGATGTTTCATTGACTATTTTACAGTCAGAAGCTCCATTTAAACATTACACAACCTGAAAGTTGTGTAATATTTTAAGGTGGGATCTCTAGTTTTACTGCATCTCTAACCATCAGTGACATCTATAGGCCTTATCAAAACAGTGTTTATAGATAGGAACTAACAATTAGTAACAAGTTGTGTAGGTAGGATATCTAGCTTTACTGCAACTCTAACCTTCATAGACATATATAGACCTCATCAAAACAATGTTTATAGATAGGAACTAACAATTAATCACAACTTAAAATTCATCAATACAAGTAAATAAAAAAATTGGTAAGTAATATAAAAATAGTTTCACATTGATGAGAAATAATTAATTAGTTCGCTTTTTACGCAGTCGGGAATTTTTTTAATCTAATACAATTAGGGAAACTTCCATTTACGAAACAACGTATTTTCTACTTAACGGAGTTTTTTGCTTAGGATCTCTATCATAAATTCTTTATCCTGGCAATTCTTGGAACTCTTCGCTGCAATTTTAGCACACAAATATATGACAGTTAGGTAAGGTGACAAATTTATCTCACGTAACCGTCAGTGGATAATGAATACCCTTTGGTATCTTAAGGTATCTACTCAAATTCGGGGCGCTTTTTTAATAAAATGTACAATATTGAATAAATACGCATATTAATAGTTCAGTTATAATACAAAATGATGAAAAAACATAAAATCTTACCAACAATCTTCATAACATAAAAAAATGGGTATTTTGATTTTTTTTTCTTTTTTTTTTTTTTTTTTTTTTTTTTTTTGTGAAATTTCATGCTTACGCCAGACACCGTACACTCAATTCAACTACGGAAATATCAATGTCCATTTGTACTACAATTACACCCACCTGTGACCTGAACTAGGAATTTTACAATATACTCAAAATTAATTGAAATAGTTCAAAATATGTTAAACAATACATATTTTTTTAATTAAAAACTACCATTTTTTATATTCGAGTACCTTTGAAATAACTACATTATCACACATAGCTTACTTTCTAGTTCAGGACTTAGTGAGTAATTTGGAATGCATTCGGACAAATTTTCACTGAAACATGTTTAAAACATTTTAGGTAGAGAAGTTTATCGTACATGGAAATAATGGAAAAATTTATTTTCAAAAAATCACTTTTAAGTATTTCTTATCTATAAATTTAATATAGAAGTGTCCATTAAAATTTATCAATGTTTTTATGTAAAAAACGTAAAGAAATTATGTATAGAAGCATTGTTTACATTTCTCCTGGTCCTCATGCTCACTTCCGATATTTGACTCAATACTTCCTGTTTATTAAATTGACCCTAACCCTTCTCTTAGTAATAGTAGAAATAAAATTAAAACAGATTTGGAATTGAAAAAGATTGCTCTTTGAAATAAAACAATAAAAACCATTTTCGAAAATTTTCATCAAAACGGCCATTTTAGTGTAAGCAGATACATTAATAATTTTTTTAGCCGAAGAATATGTGTGTGTGCTGTTCGGAAAGGTAAAAAAATCCTAGCTATGCGAAGACATAAAAAGGAAAACAACTATCATTCTGGAACCGTGAATAACAGGTAAACTGTTTCCCTTTTAGCTCTGAAACATCCAAAGATTACTTAGATAATAAAATTAATAAAAAGAAAAGCGCCCAGTTAAACTGATGGAATTGAGCTGACAGGTTATTCACACTAATTGTATATTATACTCCTATTTCAAAGAATAAGCCCCTCGAAAAATAAATTAAGTGGGGTATTCGCCACCCGTTCCACCTTTTTTACTTAAACAATGAACCTCCAAACGTAATCAGGGAATCACCTTATTAGAATTAACCGGTATGCCAAATTTGAAGCAAATTTAATAATTCTGCATTAAAAATCTATTTATCTAATTCAGGGCCCGAAATTTATGCCCGCCAGCTCGCTAATGGTGAGCAAATATTTAAGGTTGGCGAGTAAGTTTTGTCTTTTAATATGTTGTGCTTCAAATCAATCTATATACACTCAGAATATCGTGCCTCAATCAAGTGACATGAGGATCTTGTAGATCTTTTGTGCTTAGCTGATAAATTAAATATGGATATTTTAACAAAGTATGGCAATGAAAATCAATGCAGATGTTTTATCCATTTTATTGCTGAAACTGTGAAATTAGATTAGTGGAAAAATTAAAAAAAGTGTACATATATCAGCATTCTAATTGACGGTACCACAGATAGATCAACTGTTGAACATGCAAATGTGTATGTTCTATATATAGATGCAAAAGTTAATCATATCAGAGAGAACATATTAGGAGTGACAGAACTCCCAAATTCTACTTCATCCTGTTATTTCACAGCCATAACTGATTTTCTAGATAAGAATATAGGTCCAAATGAATATGGAAACAGGTGTTATACTGCAGAATTGGGTACTGATGGTGATCCAAACATGGTTGGATACAAATCAGGACTGGCTGTGAGAAGGAAATCAATTTGTACTAAATTGATAAGCATGCACTGCCTTGCACACCGTTTGCAGTTAGCTGTTTTGGATGAATGTCGTGAAGTTTAATATCTGAAAACATTTGATTTTGTGGTTAGTAGTATTTTAAAATTTTACCATGTCTCTGCTAAAAGACCTCATATGTAAAAAGAAACAGAAAAGAAAGTCTTAAACTGAGTGATAGTCACACTATTAGATTGTTATCCAGAAAAGTAAGTGCTGTAAAAGCTCTTTTGCAATCTTGGAATACTCTTGTAAGCCATCTTGAACAGGAGGCCCATGGAAAATTCAATGATAATGTTAAAGCTAAGGGTTTGCTGAAAAGATTAAAAGATTATATATATATTTTTTAATTTCTGTACTTCCTCTTGGAGTTCTACAGGAAATTGAACCCTTTAAATTTGGCATTATAAAGCAAGGAACTTTTCATTTCATCTTTGAAAATAAAAATTAAACATCGCATCACAGTTCTGGGAGATCTCGAATCTAGTGTTGAACCAAGCGAAGAGGAGTTTTTGGGCCAACTATTCATCTCAGGGATAATCAAGATTGTGCAGCTGGTAAATATTAAAAATGGGGATCAAGATTTTCAGACTTTAAGAAGAAGATTAATTAAACATGCAAATATATACATCACATAAAGACTGAAATCTATGTCAAAAATGTGTTAACATCTCTGCAAGTTTTTGAAACTTTGGGTTGTCCTCCCAAAGAATTAATTCTTGAATTTGGATTAGAAGAATTAAAGAAGATCTTCGTGTATTTGAACCCAATTCTCTTTAATGAAAAAGTGGATACTGTATGAGCAGAGTGCGCAGAATACAAATTTATGTTCCCATCACTAACATTGAAAGATATACTGGAGAAGTTTTAGAGTGAAAAGTGTTCAGCAAGTTTCCTCAATTTTCTCCATCTAGATTCTAACATTCTGAGCTGTTCTATCAGAGAGCATAGTTTTGTGAGAAAGAGGCTTCAGCTCTCACTACAGGCTCACGACTGCATACAAAAACTCTCTGAAGATTGAGACACTGGATTTGCTCAGAATTTCTATTAACGGATCCACGTTGACAGAGTTTGACTCTAATCTTTCGATTGTCAAGTGGTATTTCAGTGCAAAAAGGCAGCGCTACGCAAACAAGGAGTGCTAAAAGTACATTTTCTTTCCTCACTTTTTAGTGGTATGTGACAATTTCTGTAACAATTGAAACCTTATGGCAACCATGTTTTGAGTTAATATTATTATTATTTATTTATTTTTTTTTTTTTACTTTTACAGTAAACACGTTTCGATTTTTCAGTTTCTACATACTTTTATGATTTTGGTCACCTTTGTACTACATCTGTTAACAATTTAAAAATTATTCATATTTTTCATGAATATAAAATATTCCTGATTTAACAGACAGCCTAGCTCCTTCTAACAATGGTCAATTTAAATTCAGTTTATCATAAATAGTTCATTTTCTGGGAAAGTGTGGTGGCCGATATTGCTGTCTGAATGAATGCAAAAAAGTGGCGAGCAAAGGTTTTAGTCTGGCTAAAACCTTTTCAACTGAAATTTCATGCCCTGATCTAAGTTAAGGGTTTGCGTGTTAGCCTCCCGTCCCCCCCCCCCTTTATGCTTAACCAATGAACTCCCAAAACTAATCAGCGAAGCGCCTTATCAGAATGAACCTAGAAAAATAATTTGATGCAAATCGTATATTTGTATAAACAGTTATTGCGTTTCGTACATACATACATACGTTCATACGTACATACATACAAGCATACAGAACGTGCGGGGAGATTAGCTCTCAGGCTTTGATAGCCTGTGAGCTAAAAAGTATAGTAAAAATCAGAATCGTAAAGTATCTTAACTAAGTTTATGTAAAAAAGGTTCTTTTAAATGATTAATCATAAAGTATTAGTTTTATTAACTGAAATTAAATTGTATTTCAAGAAATCTTTATAAACATTTATGTGAGCAAATTTTATGAAGAATTAGAAGAATTCTACGTGATGATTTTTCTCTATGGGGTATGTTTTACGAGAATCTTAAGAGATCGTTAGAAGACGAATTAAATGTAAATTAGTTTTATTTATTATGATAAGAAAATAAAGAATTTTTCTTACAGAAACGGATTTTATTAATAGTTTCATATTTTCATTTTTACTAAATGTTGGAGTAGATCAGAACTATCCATTGTTTCAATATTAAACGAAAAAAAAAATATTATTCTTATTTAAACTAAAATTTCATGTAAGGATTTAAATTGTAAATAATATTTACATATTTTTAACACTTTACAACAAAGTTGAAAAGTGTTTATGACTTCGGTTTGTCTGTCCGTCTGTCCGTATGGCCGTCTGTCCAAGCTCTAACTCCCGTAAATATGCTCGGATCGTTCTGAGATTTTTGGATGTTAGTGACCTCTACCATAGTACGTTCCCTATTTCAAATGAAGTTTGTAGAATGTTTAGTTCATTTACAGGGACAGTCAAAAGTTGTCCTTTACATTACGGCCAATGGGAAAAAATCGTTTCAAATGATTTTTAATGATGTTACACTCTTTCAAACATAGTAAAATTGATATTCATTTATGAAGTCTACTAAAATATGCATTCTGTTGAATATGCGGTGCAAAGAAAAGTTATTGTTCATTCACAGGTCCACACAAAATAATTCAGTTCATAATGGTATAGGGGAAATTGTTTGCGGTGTATTTGAAAAGATTTCAGGTACTATATTGTATCCGAATTACTGTATATTAATAATGATTGCTCGAAATGCATTTCTAATTATCATATGCTCTTTTTTAGGGTTTTGTTTATTTGACGAAACCCTATTCGTCTCGCTTCTCTGTCTGCCTGTCTGTCTGTCCGTCTGTCACAGAGCCCGTTCTCAGAAACTATACATGTTGGAGACTTGAACTTTTGCATACTTATAGCTGAACACTACACATCATACACCATATCATAATATTTTTAAAAGTCGTACATTTAACCCTTTGGGCTTCCACATGAGTATTTTAAACAATTCTTTCTAAGTGAGTCCCTAATTAGGTTGGAGACGTGAAATTTGGCATACTTATAGCTGGATACCTCATATCAAACGAAAAATCATAAAATTTTGAAAAAGTCCTACATTTAACCCTTTGGACTCCCACATGTGTATTTTAAACCATTCTTTCTAAGTGAGCCCCTATTTAGGTTGGTGGCGTGAAATTTTGCATACTTATAGCTGGACACCTCGCATCAAACGACAACTCATAAAATTTTGAAAAAGCCGTACATTTAACCCTTTGAGCTCCCGCGTGTGTATTTTAAATAATTCTTTCTAAGTGAGCCCCTATTTAGGTTGGAGGCGTGAAATTTTGCATACTTATAGCATAACACCACACATATACAGAAAATCATAAAATTTTGAAAAAATAGTACATTTAACCCTTTGGGCTCCCACATGCGTATTTTAAGCAATTCTTTCTAACTGAACCCTTATTAAATTGGAGATTTGAGATTTTGCATGCTTATAGCAGAACACTTGAGGCTAGGCGACAAATCATAAAATCTTAAAAAGTCTTACATTTAACCCTTTGAGCTACCACATATGTATTTTAAGCAATTCTTTCTAAGAGAGGCCCTAATTAAGTTGGATACATGAATTTTTGCATACGCATAACTGAATACCTTAGACCACACGGCAGATCATAAAATTTTCAAAAAGTCATATATTATGTACTCCACCGGGCTCTAACTTGTGTATTTTAAGCAATTTTTCTAACCTCTGCCCTTTTCACCAGAGGAACACTTTTCCAACTATTGTCGACAACCCTTTGACCATTCTTTCATATTATACCCCATAGCCTTACATATTTAGTTCCACTTTTTACCGCCAGGGGCTCCTACTTATCTCGGGTGCTATGGGCCCAATCCCCTCGACTAATATATCTACAGATAGTATATAAAACGGAGTTTCGTTCGGATAGAGGTTTGCTTGTGTCCCTTGTTGCGAAATGTGGAACTAACAGATTTTTTGAAAGGATAAAGTGTTTTGAAATTAATACTAAAGGAAACCCTCTGTGCGATCTGTGATCACACTTACCAACTTGTTCACTATATTTATGCATACTATAAAGTGCCTATAAATGCTATAGTTCATATACAGAGCTACAGAAATGAATTCGTAAAGGTTACTGAGTATGAGCATAAATTGCTCAAAGGTGGGTTTTAAAGGAGTTATGCATTTTTACGCTGAACTGAATTTAGTGTACTAAGAAATATTTGTAGAATATAGATAAAATGATATACAGGGCCATGCAAAGAGTTGGATACATGGCCGTCTATGGGTGATAATTTCTGGAAATGTAATTTCAGTAATTTTAAGCGTGTTTTAGTTTGAATTAAATTTTAGCTAAATAGTGGCATGTAATAAAAGTATTAGGTAAAATACACGGATGTACAAAAGTATTCAGGTATGTTTCCATCTATTAGTATAAATTGTTGAAAGATGAATTTCAACCTGTTATGCATTTTCTTGCTAAACTGAATTTCCCCATTATATAGTATATATATCAACATACAGATCGGATACAGGGCTGTTCAAAAGAATTGGAATAAATATTTGGCTATGGGCGGTAACCACTGAAATCAGATTTTTAAATGTTTACTTAGTTATCTTATTTACATTATTTCCCTAAATAACGAAGTTTCGTTAAAGCTTTCAAGGAGTGTTGGAAAGTGTTTCATAATCTATGGTGTACGCATGATTTTTCTTACTTGTTTTTAGTTATTTATACACTTTTACTAAGTAAGAAAGTATTGGATTCGTGAAAATTTTCTACTTCCGGTTTTTGATGGATTTATACATTTTAGAAAGTCTTGAACACGATATGATGGTTTTTAGAAAATGCCTGTCTGTGAGTCTGTCTGTCACTATGTGAGTCTGTATGTGACAAAAATTTTGTGGATTCTCTATCGCCTGGAACTATTTCTACATTTTATGAGTACTTTTCTATATAGTCAGTGTGCATAGTAACACATTTGTGCAACCAGTATTTCAAAGAGAGGGGGGAGTATGTATTCCAGGAGAAGCGATAGCCGACCCAAAGGGGGGCATTTTACTAAATTATACCGACCCCCACGTGTGACACATTGTTGGAAAGGCATGTGGCCACATATTCATGCTATACACCTCCTGAGCCCCACCCACCAAATTTGGCCACTGGGGGACACTTTTTTTAATTTTGTGGACATCATTCAAGCCCCCTGGTGTGCAAATTTTGGAGGAGAAGCTCGGGAGGTGCATAACATGCATAAATGGTCACTTGCCTTTCCAACAACATGTCACATGTGGGGGGTCGGAAAAAGTTAGAAAAATGACCTTTTGGGCGTACTATCGCATCTCTTGGAATACATCAGTCGCCCTCTTTTTGAATTAGTTGTTACTGTGAAAGGGGACTATACAGAAAATGACTAATACAAATTTCATAAATTTTATCAATTATTTCTATGTGAGGGCAAAAACTTATTGACACACCCTGGTAAAAAAACGTACTAGACAGATGAAAACTGCAAAATGTGTGGAACAAAGGTGACTGCAGATTAGGTGATTGTCGTGTTACAAAAAGTTGACATACAGAATATATGTAACTAAAATCTCCCGAATGTAAAAATATAATACTTATGCTACTATGCAACACAAAAGTCTTATGCTGAATAATAGACCTTCTGATCACTATTGAGGATGCTGTGCTCTACGCTTGATTTTGGAGCCCTCTACCAGTATTAATTGGAACTTTATGTGTTATCGATCTTTTGTTCATAATAAGAAAAAAAGGTATAGCAAAACATTATACCGAATGTTTAGTACAGAATATATCGAATAGAATTATTTGTTTTTTAGCCCCGATATTCTATTTCTTTCTCCAGCAATTAAAATGTCGTCTCCAAAAATAAATTTCCGTTGTATAAACCATCCGTAAAACAAAGCGGACGTATCATTGCGCGGTTAAAAAGTCTACTGAAATTGTTTAAACTTCTAAACATCGCACATTTTCAATTTTTAATCCATCGTATTGGGAAAAAAGTAGTTTTTAATGCAATTTGTTTGAAAACTGCATCTCAATTTATTTTGAGATATGAATTTTTTTGTAGTTTTTTAGCTCCATTCGTTTAATTTTGGCGATTCAAGTTCTCCATTACTGTATAAAGTAAAGAAAAAATAGTTGTAAAATAGTAATTAAAGCCTTTTGTTGCCATTTTTCCATAACTACTGAAAAAAAATGTAGTTAAAATACATGCTATTTTGAAATAAAAAAAAAAAATGATTTCTGATAAAACATGGAGCTATTATAAACTATATTAAATATAATTATCTGTATTACAGTCAAATAAAAGCATATTAATCATTATATAGACGATTTTTTTTGTCGAGTTCCTTAAGTAACATCTGTTTTTTTTTTTTTTTTTTTTTTTTTTTTTTTTTTTTTTTTTTTTTTTTTTTTGCGTGTGTGTGTATGTTTGTCTATTATTCGGCGATAGGGACGTCATATGAATAGTTTTCTGTAGATGTTGTTTAAGACTGGTCGTAAATGAGGAATTCTTTGGAGGATGCGAATGACATCATTTTATATAAAATGAAAGCGTGTGTTTTAAGTCTTTAAACTGAAATATGTTTTGTATTATCTATATTTAGATACATATACATTTTTTTTTTTTTATCGAGGGCGACACTAAATTCTATAAAAGCAGAATTCCTGTTTTTCTTTTTATTTTATTCTTGTACGCTGCGGGGTCGGGTTGACTCTAATTGTTTCGGATTCGGGTGAGGAAGGTTTTAACTCTTAAATTTGCCTCCACCTCCCCACAGGCGGTAAAAACGTTTGTCCAATGTAATTGATTGCTTTAAAAACATACTGGTGTCATTTTATTGGACCGTGGCATGGTTGGTAAATGCGCCATAGTTCCGTTTAGGGCAGGGTGTGAATGGTTATAGGTTCGATTCTCATTAATATTTTATGCATTTTTTTTCTTGGAAGGAAGCTGGATTTAAATTGTATAACGATTTTATTTTTTAAAAACAAACTGCTAAAAAATTATTCGTGATTTAATTTTTTTCTTTTAAAAAATGTTTTTATATCAATCAATGAATTGTCTTGAAACATTTTTTTTCCATTTTAGGACATTATAATAAAAGCTTGTCTTTTAAAAATTTATTTACTTATAATTTATATCAATATATTTTCCAATAATATTTATATGTGTAAATAAAGTGTAAGGTGCATAGATTGCTTTATAGTCTTTCTGGGTGAAAAAAAACTAAGCGGATTTCAATTTTATTCTAGAGTTTGTTAATTTGTATCACATTTACTGTTTGGAAAAATTTTCAAACTTTAAATATCATATTGAAAATCATTTGTGGTTAAAAAAATATATATATAATTATAATATCGGAATACTGTCGTAATGAAAATAAAAAATAACGAAGGCTAACGAGGAATACATTATACAAAAAGTAATATCAATCTCACAATATATGCATAGGAAAAACGTAGTATACTGTCGTAGTACGCAAATTTTATACTTTTTTAAAAGTTATATGCCCCTATAAATTTTACTCTGACAATTTGGATGCAAAAGACAAAAATAAAATATTCCTTTTTCTTTCTCGATACATCTCATACTGAAAAATATTCACATATAAGACTGTTCTTTGTGCTAAAAACGTTCTTCCACAGATTTATTATAGATTTTATGCAGAGAAGTGTAAAAGAGTTATTGCACTTTCACGGTTTCTACATCAATACCTTTTCGAAAAACGAAATATTCATCCCCTTTGTTTTTAGCATATAAAAAAGCGATGAGAAAAGGCAGAGTGTCTCATATGGGAGTCCTCGGATAATATTTCTTTACTTTGTGTTTTCTGTTTACATACATCAAATATTTACAAACATAAAATGTTTTTTTTCATATGAAAACTTATGACAACTAGCTACATTCCAGGCAATTTATGACAACCTTTGTAATAGTAATGCAATGTGCATAATTTTTCTTATATTTTTTTCTATTACAACAGAAATTAAACTATAATAAAGTGTTATGTAGTATTTCGTAAACTATGCCTATCATTGAAATACCATCGAAGCTATCATAATAGAAGAATAATTAGAGATTAGAATTAGAAAATTAGAATTAGAAAGTCATTTCGAATAACATAATATACAGGGTAAGCAAAAGAGATAATGACTGGATTGAAAAAAGTACTACTTGGTTAACCCGTCCACCAAAAATCTATCGCCAAATTTAAGATTAAATGCTAATAATGGTTGATCGTAAATGTCACATTCACTTTACTTTAAGCAAGTTACACGTATTTACGTCATTATGTGATTTTTATTTCGACGTTTTATTTGCATTTTTATTAATGTTGCACTAATTTATTTGTTCTTTCGTTATTTAAAATAAAAATTATGTCGAATTGTATAATTTGGCGAGTGGTTTGGTGATTTATAAAATTTGGCGAAATGGGTCGACGGGATAATTAAGTAATACCAAAAAAATATTTTCAAAACTGATACACAAAATAAGATATACTTTAATAAAATTAAGGTAAAATATTCCATTTCTTTTTTCCTGTTACAAATGTGATTACAGTATGAACTTTTCGTAACACGATAGACATCTAATCTGTAATGGATTCCGTTCCACATATTTTGTCCTTTTATGTTTCTTAATGCAGCAATGATGCGTTCTTTAAGTTAAGTGTTTTCAACAATGATGGTTCACAAACAAAATCTTCCATCTAATTCCCTCAAAAATCAAAATTGCATGTACAAAGATCTGGGAAACTTGGAGTCCATGTGATTAAGGGTAAATCATTATTATACGCACATCCAATCCAGAGTTTCGTGACGGCACACGAAACCTGGAATGCTTGCCTTATTTTCATATACGCCTATTATAACATGTGTAATAGTTTTGAAAATAGAAATTTTTGAAATCCAGTAATTCTTTTATGGTAATGCTAAATCATATTGCAGTATTTATAGAGAAAATATAACTTTTCTATTGTTACACGATTTTTATACTCACGGTAGTTCATTTACCACTATTGCGACATACGACCAACCCCATCTTACGACAGACTGCAAAATCCTAAAACGTAATCGCAGAAACTGCACACATTTTTATTCTAAAAAAGTTTTAACGACAAGTTATAATTTTTTTCTGATTACTAATTGTCTAAAGGTATAACAGATGCACCAATTAAGCTTTAGTGAGAGCCACATAGCAACATAAAGTTTAGGTAATTCTAACAAAAATAAAATATTCTTTTTCGGAGAATAACATACTTAAAGAAATATTCATATTGAAACAAACATTCACTAAATAACACTATTGTTCCTGTCAATAACAGTTTTGGGAGATTTTCTATAGATTTTACACAAGAGGTGTAAATATGAATATTCTACATTTGCGATACATACAAGGGGAAATCCAAGCTATGGATTCCAAGCTATGGCAATTTATTAAACCACATATACATAGGCAACACGGCTATGACAACATACAATATAAGTTCATTTTTCCACATAGTCCCCAAATGGACTGTAAACATTTCTCGGAACGGTCAACCAATTTTTCAATTCCCGATGAGTAGCTATTTCCTCCAGCGCTGTGTAATCATCCGGAGACAGTGAAATCCAAGGTGCTCGCGAACAATGGAGAACACACTGCGTACGAAATGTTCAGCATGCTTGGAAGTTTCCTGGAGTGTTATGCGCCGAATCTCTGTAATGATCGCATCCACACGGCTGATATTTGTAACGGTACTGGACGTTTCCATACTGGATTGCCTTCGAGATATTCGACCATGATATCCGTGCGTGCTGAACATTTCGTGCTGCAGTGTGTTCGCTATTGTTCACAATCACCTTGGATTTCGCTGTCTCCGGGAGGCTACATAGAAGCTGGAGGAGATTTCTACGCATCCTGAATCGGAAAGTTGGTTGACCTTTGCGAGAAATGTTTACAGTCTCTTGGAGACTATGTGGAAAATTGAACTTACATTGCACGTTGCCATAGCCATGATCCCTATGTATATGTGATTTAATAAATGGCCATAACTTAGAAGTGTAACTTATTTTTTGATTTGTGCTCGTACAACAAAGAATTTATGAAAATCAAATTATTTTTACCCTTTTGTTTCTAAGATGCAAATGCGGCATTGGAAAAATATAGAATGTTTCTTACGGGATTCATCAGTTTTCTAGAATTTTTGTACTTTATGTGTTACGTTTTATGTTTAGTTTTATCATACATTTATAATTATTTAAACGTTGTACTCATTTAAATGATCATGGCAGATATATTTAGATAATTTGTAGCGTATTCCGTAGCTGTCATTCTTATGACATTATGTGGCATTATTTTTATGTAGTCTTCTAGCTACACTTTTTATGAAGTAGTCTGGGATCAAAGGATTATTGAGATTGTGTGTTAGTTTAATGTACAGATTCTAACACTTGTGCATGATAGAGCCACCCTTTCTGAAATTTCTTTTACATTTGCAAAGTATGATTGAATCTTCCTGGATCTGATATTCGCGGTCATTTCACACATTTATATAGGTTTCTGTAGCCGACTCATGAGTATATATACGCTGGGAGAAATTTGTAGCATCGGATTACGGAAGGAACTCACCATTTATCATGTTTGAGACCGGTGCTTTACAGAATCTTGTATTTAGTGTTTGATTTCGTAATATGCCATTAGCCAGTGCTTTATATCTTCGATGGAGAACTTTGAATTCGTAGTAAGGCGTTAGAATTTAGTGTTTTCAAAGAAACAGAAGTTAGAGTCACGGCGTTCCTTTTAGTACTATTTCAATATTGTCATTATTTTCAATGTTTCTATACAAGGTAAGTTTTTTGCATGTTTCTGTAATCTGTCAGAATAACCATCTTGACGTAAGTTAGAGTTTGAATTAAGTGAATCTCATTCAGTGTCATTTACTTAAACTTTATAATTTATAATTTATGTGTATATAATTTATACTTTATGACTTTATAAATGCTTATAATATACTTTATAAATGTGTATATGATTTATACTTTATGTGTAAGAAAGTCTGATGATAAATTCATTTTGAATAACACAGTATCCACAGTCACACAACAATGTTGATCGATGGAGATTTAAAGGTAAAATATGTACTATATTTGTCATCTACATATTAAAACGAACCATAACTTTGTTTTTTTTCAATAGCAGTACACAATTCTGACAGCATAAATGAACTCTACGCCCTTCATTTAGACTAAAAACAAATTTTTATGCAATTCGTATGATAAGTTTCTGAGAAATTAATTATTTTAAAACGAGCGTATTTTAAGGGCTGTATCCAAATTGAAGTTCGGTATTCGATTATTAACCGAGAGAGCCCTTTTCTTCATCAAGGCACCTTAAGCAACACTCAAGGAGTCATTGAAGCTAGATTACAGGACAAAATAAGAAATTTCAAAATATCGAGTTACTTCTATCATAGGCCCCTTAAACCATCATTTTGCCGTTTTTTAAGCATAATTTGAAAACTACTTGGAAAAAAAAATTTGAAATTTTGAATTTCCATAAAGCAAGACTTAATAAACCTAAATCCATAAAAAAATTGTAGGTTGCAATTCATAACTTTTTCAAATATTAATTTCATAATTCATATCATAAAATTATGAAAATTGCAAATTCAACGTATTTATGTTTGGGTATATTAGTATTATTGCTACATAATAAATTAGCACATTAGGAGCATAATTTCAGGAGATATAAATAAATATATGAAAATGTAATTTAACATTAGAAGCACTAAATTTTGAATGTCTGTAATTCAAAAACTTATCATTCAAATGACTTGAAATTTCGTTTCTAGGCATAGTTTGGACCCAAGATTTGAAATATCTCGTTAAATTTGGGTATTGCTATTGAAAACAATGAAGTTTGGATTCCTTTTAATATGTAGATGCCCCCCTAAGCAAATTTTACATACATAATTTAAAAGGAGACTTTATTTCCAATCTTCTGGTGCCAGTAACGTTCTTCTAGGATAATTTGTTGAGGAGTTAGTAAAGGGTGTTTACTTTTTTTTTTTTTTTTTTTTTTTTTTTTTTTTTTTTTTTTTTTTTCCACGACTGTACATATGACCTATTTGTTCATAAAATGCAAAGAAGATATGGGGGGAAATGCATACTGGATATTGTGTACTGAATAAACCTAGTAACATTTTCACCTATTTTACACGTTTTGTTTTATTACATAATTATATTGGTAGTAACATAAAATTTCACAATAACAAAAAATATGATCTCTATATGCAGATATGCATCATTTATAGAAAGGGGGAAATCTCCAGAATAAATATTTTTTTCAGTTATTTTTTGTAGTGTAAATAAATCTTAAAATGATAATATTGCTAAGCAGTTATTATTTGACAGATAACGAACTGGCGTATTTTCAGTTTTGGAATTAAATTAATCTAGTTACATTTCGTAAATAATTACAAAATTTAATATAAAAATTAAAAATTCTTTTTTAAATTTACAATAAAATTCTCAATAATGCGTATTATCTGAAAACTATGTTAGAAAGTATAAAAATTAAAGAAGCACACTGTAAAAAAGAAAAACGTTTCTTAATTTGCAAAATAAAGTATATCCATATACAAAAATATATTACAAAAATTGAAATTTCTTCTTTAAATATACCAATAAAATTCTGACAGCATAAATTAACTGTACCCTAATAACAAATTTTTATGCAATTCGTACGATAGTTTCCGAGAAATTAATTATTTTGAAACGAGCTTATTTTAGGGGCTGTGTCAAAATTGAAGTTCGGACCGAGAGAGCCCCCCCCCCCCCCCTTTGATCAAGGCATCTTAAGCGCCACTCAAGCAGTCATTGAAGACTGCTAGATTACAGGATAGCAGAAGAAATTTTAAAATATGTAGTCACTTCTACCAAAGACGACCCCTCAAACCATCATTTTGCAGTTTTTTAAACTCCTTGGAAGAAAAATGTGAAATTTTGGATTTCCATAAACCAGGACTTATTAAATGTACAGTAAACTCCCGACTATTCGGCCTAATGTGGCGGAAGGGTAGCCCGGAAAACAAAAAAGACCGGATACGCCGGAGTTCTTTAAATATTTATTCATTTC
This sequence comes from Maratus speciosus, assembly GCA_963932465.1. Taxonomy (NCBI): domain Eukaryota; kingdom Metazoa; phylum Arthropoda; class Arachnida; order Araneae; family Salticidae; genus Maratus; species Maratus speciosus. Next base: position 102,946,192 of record OZ010795.1, on the reverse strand, counting down.
CTGCACCCCCCCCCCCCATTATAATAAAAACACATGTTAAGATAAAATTTATATATAAAGTTTTAAAATAAGCAAACGTTAACGTAAAACGTAACCTAATTCGTAAAAAAATGAGTAAATCTTATTTTACTGTTTATTAATAAATGATTACACAAATATAAAAAGTTATGCATAAGATAAGAGAGTCAAAACTTAGTTTTCAATTTTTGAAATAGTAGTTGATAGATGACTGCTTCTCCCTGTTAGCCTTCTTCCACGACTCAATGTCCCTCCATTTACGCAAGCAGACACTATCAGCTAGTGTTGCATCCTCCTGCTGACTCGTAGTTTCTCCCCCATAGTCACTACAACCTTTTTTTCATTTATCACCCATTTCGTTCCATAATCTTTAATAAATAAACCCAAAGCACAACAAAAGACTATACGAAAGTAACCAGGATAAGTGGAAAATAGCGTCCGCACTTGTTCCATTGCAAAACTGACAAAACAGTTTATCAAGCCTTAACCTCCTTCCCCTCATCCATTTTTGTCTGTCTCTGCATTCTGCAATTCCTTCTTGCTCCTTTTTGTCGTGAGTTAGCATTTTCCTATGGACGGGAACCTGCATTCAACATTCCTCATTTTGTTTTACTAGGCCGGATAGTACGGAGGGCCAGATAGTCGAGAGCCGGATAGCGGGGAGATTACTGTATATCCATAAAAAAAATTGTAGATTGGAATTCATATTTTTTTCGAATATTGATTTCATAATTCATATCATAATATCATAAAAATTGCAAATTCAACGTATTTATATTTGGGTATTTTAGTATTATTGCTACACAAAAAAAAAATAGCACATTAGGGGTATAATTTCAGGAGATAATAAAAATATGAAAATGGAATTTAATATCAGAAGCACTAAGTTTTAAATGTTTACAATTCAAAAACTTATCATTCAAATACTTGAAATTTTGTGTCTAGGCATTGTTTGAACCGAATATTTGAAACATGCTATTAAAATTGGGTACTGCCATTGAAAAAATGAAGTTTGGGTTCGTTTTAATATGTAGATGGCCCCCTAAGCATATTTTGTATACATCATTTAAAAGTACATTTTATTTCCAATCTTACGGAACAAGTAACTTTCTTCTGCGAAAATTTGTTGGGGAGTTATTAGGGGGTGTTTACATTTTTTTCCCACGACTATAAAACACAAAAATGAATTTTTTTTTTCTTTTTCGAAGAATCTCACATCGAAATGAAAAAAATACAAAAATAAGAATGTTCTTGATTTCAGAAACATTTTTTCACAGATTTGAAACAGATTTTATGCAGAGGGGTATGGATAAGCATTTTGACTGTAGATATAACAATAGCTTTTTGTAAAACAAAATATGTATATCCTTTGTTTCTAGTGTGCAAAGAGGATATGAAAAAAAATTAAAGATGTTTTATAAAGGATAAAATTTGTATACTTCATGTTTTATGCTTACATTTATCAGCTATTTCCAAATATAAAAACTTTCGACTCATAAAATCAGACACCACAACTTTGTGTTTATAATATGCACGTAAAGCAGGAGAAAATATAGAATGCTATATGAGGGGAAATAAAAGATTTTTTTTTTTTACCTTGTGTATTATAGTTACTGTTATCACATATATATATATACTCATTTGAAGAATTATAACAGCTTACTAAATGCCACAAAATTTCAAATACTTTTGTTCCGATAATGCAACGGTTTTCAGATTTATCTATAGTACAATGCCTTAAATCTAAAAATTAAACAATGGAAAATTTTTTATGAGCTATGCATATCATCAGAAAACAGTTGTAATAATTATAAACTTGTTGGGGCCACTGTGTCTAAAAAACGAATGCATGGGATTTCATTGAACTTTAGATAATTTTTACTTTCTTCTATATACATTAAAAGAAAGAATTGCAATCGCGAAAGTGTTCGACTTCCTGTTTTTGATTTTACATGTTTTGGAATGCCCTGAATATAAATTGACTCTTTTAGGTAAATGTCTGTCTGTTAGTCTCTTTGTGACACACATTTATTGCCTGCTCTATCTTAAAAACTAAGACACGAAATTTCATCGAATTTTAGATTGAGTTATGTAATGTTGATTGAAGAACGGGTTCTTTAACTGCACACAGAAGTAATAAAAACTCCAACTATTTAATTTGCTGGAACAATGATTTTATTAAAAGCATTTTAGAGGGGGTGGTTCATCTAGTAAAATGGGAGAGAGATCCCAATGACATAGGGGTGGCAAAGCGCCCTTCCTTTTAGAACCTTCTCATCTCGAAGGCCAGAGGAGAAGTGAGTTTTTTGCTAGAAGTCTAGAAAACTTGGCGATACACAGTATCGCCAATTTACAAACTTTTGGTGATTGTATTTAGGTAGACAAAGGTTTTTGGCAAAATACATTACAGCAAATTATCTGGTGATCCAGCCAGATGGGTGACGCCTAGGTTGCAAAATAACCGCTTCTAATTACGATGATAGAGGCAACAGAGAATCAGAAATTGTTTATATTACAGACAGGCATTCGCTTAAATAACCGTTACTTAAAATTGCACAATGCAGACTTCAGCATGGGAAAAATGCCGAGAATCAAGGGTATCTGGTTTATAGCTCGACCATTATTTACGATAACGTTCATGATTCCCATAAGATACTTTCTTTTACTTATGTTGTTAATACATTTTCAGCGGTCAAATATCAGCAGATATTAAGAATTGCTTATCTATGCGGTGGGCAAAAAGCTCATGCAATTAAATGAAGACATATTGATACCAGCAGCTGCTTTATAATTTTTATTTATTTATTTATTATTATTATTTTTTTTTTTTTGCACTGGAAGCAGTAACAGACAGATAAATGATAAAATGAGAAAGGGTAAGTAACTGAATTAAGCTCAATGAATTAAAAATGTTTCAGGAAGGATAAGAACACTTTAATAAATATCCGTGTGGTTTTAAGAAATGGTTTTCAGTAATATGAACTTAATTCGTGCAACTCTTATTCAAATTTATCCACGTTTTTGACAGAATAGTTTATTTTTGTTGCCAACTTTTGTATTTGGATCCAATTACGTAGCATTATCTTGCTTCTTGCGATGGACTTTATAGCTGTATATAATTTTATTTCGTATACAAATGCACCAAATTTATATTTGTATTTAATATTTAAAAATGTATATATAATGATTAAAATGTATCTATAATGATTAAAAAAATATATAGAAATGTACGATGCTTTATATTTATAATTGTTGAGCTTATTGTAAATTAATATATTAGAATTATGTAGAAGAAAGTTTCGTAATAGCAAGAGTATACTAGTTTCTTTCTGGAAAGCCAAACGGCAACATAAGCTTTATCCTGAGAATTTTAATGCATAAGACAACATTAAAATACTTTTCTTCCTCTTTCGAAATATGTAATATTGAGTCATTCGTAACCCTCATAGCATGCATTGTCATAGTGATGTCACTGTAAGTCACTGTTGTCACGTCACATCTGTGAACAAAATGCCGCCACTCAGTGATGTCACATTGTGACTGAGATGTGAACTTCTTAGAAAACTGAAAAAAAATTACAAAAATTTATCAAAACGTGTTATTTACTGTAAAAATATTTTTCTGGCGATTAAAAAAAAATTCTGCCGTCACTGTTATGCCACTGCATGTAACGTACGTCACGTCACATATGTAATAAAAAAAACATATTGTAAAGCCACAGTATGAAAAAAATATGAATTTGAAAAATCTTTGAAAATAAAGAGAAATATTTTAAGTAGTACTTTAAACAGGCCATATAAATGTATTTGCGAACTTCGATCGCATTGATTTTGTGTGCGTCTTATAAATTAAGTTATATTTAGTAATTTATTTATAGACATATCAGTAAATGATTTTTAAGAACGTTTAATAATTTAAAGTATTGATGTATTAATTGCGGAAAATTGCACTAAAAAGTATACAGCTAATATACGCTAACATAGATAATAATACTGCATAATCAATACACATTAATTTTGATCTATTAATATTACAATACATGATATTTAATTTGACATTATTTGCCGTCTTATTTCTTGAAATTCAGCTTTTATGTTTCATGTTAATTTTTTCCTTTTCACACTTTAAGGCGCTTTTCAGAAAATATTTAAAAATGCACAGTAGCGCGAAATTTTCTGACACATTCATAATCTAAAAAATAAATGTGTAAAGTAACTGAAACTTTACAATCCATTTTAACTTGATTTTTTTTAAACTGATAAAAATAAAAGGTAAACTGCTTTAAAATATCTTCAAATTGGAAATTTTAATTAGAGACACTCTCATAAAATTATTCCGCATTTAAGATCGTAATATGCTGTATACAAAAACAAATAAAGGGGAAAACATCTGCTTCGAAACTAAAAAATCGTCTGCAGACGAAGTAGACAGGGAAGCTTTTTAGAATAAACGCGAGAAGCTCAGTGGGAAACATAGGCCGGATGCGTATTGACACGGATTTAAACATTTAAACAAGAAAGTCCACGGGATCCAAGTTAATACAGCAAACAAAATATGAGTCCGAGATAATTACAGTAGCTTTGACTTGGTGAAAAGAATTCCAGTCATTGCTATGGTACTTATTATCGGACTTAATTTGTGCGCCAAAAAATTGCAATAGAAAGAACAACGTTAATGAAATATAGGTATGAAAAAATATTATTTTCCGTTTACTTTTTAGCTCACAGGCTATCAAAGCCTGAGAGGTTATGTGCCCGCCCGCTCTGTATGTATGTATGTATGTATGTACGTACGTATGTACGTAACGCGATAACTCTTGATAGAAACATCCGATTTGCTTCAAAATTTTTTCCTAGGTTCATTGTGATAAGCCGCTTCCCTGATTAGTTTTGGGAGTTCATTGGTTAAGGATAAAGGGGGAAAACGGGGTTAGTCCAACTCCTTAATTCAGATAAATGGGTTTTTCATGCAGAATGATTCGATTTTTTCCGAATTTGGTATAGCGGTTTATTATGTTAAGAAACTTCCCTGATTAGTTTTGGAGGTTCATTGGTTAAGGATAAAGGGGGAAAAAGGGGGGTTAGTCCACCCCTTAATTCAGATAATTGGGTTTTTCATGCAGAATCATTCGATTTGCCCCGAATTTGGTATACCGGTTTATTATGTTAAGGAACTTCCCTGATTAGTTTTGGGAGTTCATTGGTTAAGGATAAAGGGGAAAAAAGTGGTTAGACCACCTCCCTTAATTCAGATAAATGGGTTTTTCATGCAGAATCATTCGATTTGCTCCGTATTTGGTATACCGGTTTATTATGTTAAGGAACTTCCCTGATTAGTTTTGGGGGTTAATTGGTTAAGGATAAAGGGGGAAAAGAGGGGTTAGTCCACCCCTTTTTATTCAGATAAATGGGTTTTTCATGCAGAATGATTCGATTTGCTCAGAATTTGGTATACCAGTTAATTAGGTTAAGGAGCTTCCCTGATTAGTTTTCGGTGTTCATTGGTTAAGAATAAAGGGGGAAAGCGGGCTAGTCCACCCCCTTAATTCAGATAAATGGGTTTTTCATGCAGTATGATTCGATTTGCTCCGAATTTGGTATACCGGTTTATTAGGTTAAGGAACTTCCCTGATTAGTTTTGGGGGTTCCTTGGTTAAGGATAAAGGGGGAAAAGGGAGGTTAGCCCGCCCCTCTTAAATTAGATAAGTGGGTTTTTCATGCTGAATGATTCGATTTGCTCCGAAGTTGGTATACCGGTTTATTATGTTAAGGAACTTCCCTGATTAGTTTTGGAGGTTCATTGGTTAAGGATAAAGGGGGAAAAGGGGGGTTAGTCCACCCCCTTAATTCAGATAATTGGGTTTTTCATGCAGAATCATTCGATTTGCCCCGAATTTGGTATACCGGTTTATTATGTTAAGGAACTTCCCTGATTAGTTTTGGGAGGTCATTGGTTAAGGATAAAGGGGGGAAAACGGAAGTCCACCCCCCTTAATTCAGATAAATGGGTTTTTCATGCAGAATCATTCGATTTGCTCCGTATTTGGTATACCGGTTTATTATTTTAAGGAACTTCCCTGATTAGTTTTGGGGGTTCATTGGTTAAGGATAAATGGGGAAAAGGGGGGTTAGTCCACCCCTTTTTATTCAGATAAATGGGTTTTTCATGCAGAATGAGTCGATTTGCTCCGAATTTGGTATACCAGTTTATTAGGTTAAGGCGCTTCCCTGATTAGTTTTGGGAGTTCATTGGTTAAGGTTAAAGGGGGAAAAACGGGGTTAGTCCAACCCCTTAATTCAGATAAATGGGTTTTTTATGCAGAATGATTCGATTTTCTCCGAATTTGGTATACCGGTTTATTATGTTAAGGAACTTCCCTGATTAGTTTTGGGAGTTCATTGGTTAAGGATAAAGGGGGAAAAGGGGGGTTAGTCCACCCCCTTAATTCAGATAAATGGGTTTTTCACGCAGAATCATTCGATTTGCTCCGTATTTAGTATACCGGTTTATTATGTTAAGGAAATTCCCTGATTAGTTTTGGGGGTTCATTGGTTAAGGATACAGGGGGAAAATGGGGGTTAGTCCACCCCTTTTTATTCAGATAAATGGGTTTTTCATGCAGAATGATTCGATTTGCCCCGAATTTGGTATACCGGTTAATTAGGTTAAGGAACTTCCCTGATTAGTTTTAGGGGTTCATTGGTTAAGGATAAAGGGGGAAAAGGGAGGTCGGCCCGCCCCTCTTAAATTAGATAAATGGGTTTTTCATGCAGAATGATTCGATTTGCTCCGAAGTTGGTATACCGGTTTATTATGTTAAGGAACTTCCATGATTAGTTTTGGAGGTTCATTGGTTAAACATAAAGGGGGAAAAGGGGGTTAGTCCACCCCCTTAATTCAGATAATTGGGTTTTTCATGCAGAATCATTCGATTTGCCCCAAATTTGGTATACCGGTTTATTATGTTAAGGAACTTCCCTGATTAGTTTTGGGTGTTCGTTGGTTAAGGATAAAGGGGGAAAAACGGGGTTGTCCACCCCCCTTAACTTAGATAAATGGTTTATTTTTGCAGGATTATTCGATTTGCTCCAAATTTGGTATACCGGTTTATTATGATAAGGAGCTTCCCTGATTAGATATGGAGGTTCACTGCTTAAGTATAAAGGGTGAAACGGGGGCTAATTCCCAGTCACTTATTTTTTTGAGGGGCATTATTCTTTAAAATAAGAGTATGATATACAATTAGAGTGAATAGCCTGTGAGCTCAATGCCATCAGTTTAGCTGGGCATTTCTTTTTTTAGCTCACAGGCTATCAAAGACTGAGAGCTTATGTGCCCGTCCGCTCTGTATGTATGTATGTATGTATGTATGTACGTACGTATGTACGTAACGCGATAACGCTTGATAGAAACATCCAATTTGCTTCAAAACTTTTTCCTAGGTTCATTGTGATAAGCCGCTTCCCTGATTAGTGTTGGGAGTTCATTGGTTAAGGATAAATGGGAAAAACGGGGTTAGTCCAACCCCTTAATTCAGATAAATGGGTTTTTCATGCAGAATAATTCGATTTGCTCCGTATTTGGTATACCGGTTTATTATGTTAAGGAACTTCCCTGATTAGTTTTGGGAGTTCATTGGTTAAGGTTAAAGGGGGAAAAACGGGGTTAGTCCAACCCCTTAATTCAGATAAATGGGTTTTTCATGCAGAATGATTCGATTTTCTCCGAATTTGGTATACCGGTTTATTATGTTAAGGAACTTCCCTGATTAGTTTTTGCGGTTCATTGGTTAAGGATAAAGGGGGAAAAGGGGGGTTAGTCCACCCCTTTTTATTCAGATAAATGGATTTTTCATGCAGAATGATTCGATTTGCTCCGAATTTGGTATACCAGTTTATTAGGTGAAGGCGCTTCCCTGATTAGTTTTGGGAGTTCATTGATTAAGGTTAAAGGGGGAAAAACGGGGTTAGTCCAACCCCTTAATTCAGATAAATGGGTTTTTCATGCAGAATGATTCGATTTTCTCCGAATTTGGTATACCGGTTTATTATGTTAAGGAACTTCCCTGATTAGTTTTGGGAGTTCATTGGTTAAGGATAAAAGGGGAAAAGGGGGTTAGTCCACCCCTTAATTCAGATAAATGGGTTTTTCATGCAGAATCCTTCGATTTGCTCCGTATTTAGTATACCGGTTTATTATGTTAAGGAACTTCCCTGATTAGTTTTGGGGTTTCATTGGTTAAGGATAAAGGGGGAAAAGGGGGGTTAGTCCACCCCTTTTTATTCAGATAAATGGGTTTTTCATGCAGAATGATTCGATTTGCCCCGAATTTGGTATACCGGTTTATTAGGTTAAGGAACTTCCCTGATTAGTTTTAGGGGTTCATTGGTTAAGGATAAAGGGGGAAAAGGGAGGTCGGCCCGCCCCTCTTAAATTAGATAAATGGGTTTTTCATGCAGAATGATTCGATTTGCTCCGAAGTTGGTATACCGGTTTATTATGTTAAGGAACTTCCATGATTAGTTTTGGAGGTTCATTGGTTAAGCATAAAGGGGGAAAAGGGGGTTAGTCCACCCCCTTAATTCAGATAATTGGGTTTTTCATGCAGAATCATTCGATTTGCCCCAAATTTGGTATACCGGTTTATTATGTTAAGAAACTTCCCTGATTAGTTTTGGGAGTTAATTGGTTAAGGATAAAGGGGGAAAAGAGGGGTTAGTCCACCCCTTTTTATTCAGATAAATGGGTTTTTCATGCAGAATGATTCGATTTGCTCAGAATTTGGTATACCAGTTAATTAGGTTAAGGAGCTTCCCTGATTAGTTTTCGGTGTTCATTGGTTAAGAATAAAGGGGGAAAGCGGGCTAGTCCACCCCCTTAATTCAGATAAATGGGTTTTTCATGCAGTATGATTCGATTTGCTCCGAATTTGGTATACCGGTTTATTAGGTTAAGGAACTTCCCTGATTAGTTTTGGGGGTTCCTTGGTTAAGGATAAAGGGGGAAAAGGGAGGTTAGCCCGCCCCTCTTAAATTAGATAAGTGGGTTTTTCATGCTGAATGATTCGATTTGCTCCGAAGTTGGTATACCGGTTTATTATGTTAAGGAACTTCCCTGATTAGTTTTGGAGGTTCATTGGTTAAGGATAAAGGGGGAAAAGGGGGGTTAGTCCACCCCCTTAATTCAGATAATTGGGTTTTTCATGCAGAATCATTCGATTTGCCCCGAATTTGGTATACCGGTTTATTATGTTAAGGAACTTCCCTGATTAGTTTTGGGAGGTCATTGGTTAAGGATAAAGGGGGGAAAACGGAAGTCCACCCCCCTTAATTCAGATAAATGGGTTTTTCATGCAGAATCATTCGATTTGCTCCGTATTTGGTATACCGGTTTATTATTTTAAGGAACTTCCCTGATTAGTTTTGGGGGTTCATTGGTTAAGGATAAATGGGGAAAAGGGGGGTTAGTCCACCCCTTTTTATTCAGATAAATGGGTTTTTCATGCAGAATGAGTCGATTTGCTCCGAATTTGGTATACCAGTTTATTAGGTTAAGGCGCTTCCCTGATTAGTTTTGGGAGTTCATTGGTTAAGGTTAAAGGGGGAAAAACGGGGTTAGTCCAACCCCTTAATTCAGATAAATGGGTTTTTTATGCAGAATGATTCGATTTTCTCCGAATTTGGTATACCGGTTTATTATGTTAAGGAACTTCCCTGATTAGTTTTGGGAGTTCATTGGTTAAGGATAAAGGGGGAAAAGGGGGGTTAGTCCACCCCCTTAATTCAGATAAATGGGTTTTTCACGCAGAATCATTCGATTTGCTCCGTATTTAGTATACCGGTTTATTATGTTAAGGAAATTCCCTGATTAGTTTTGGGGGTTCATTGGTTAAGGATACAGGGGGAAAATGGGGGTTAGTCCACCCCTTTTTATTCAGATAAATGGGTTTTTCATGCAGAATGATTCGATTTGCCCCGAATTTGGTATACCGGTTAATTAGGTTAAGGAACTTCCCTGATTAGTTTTAGGGGTTCATTGGTTAAGGATAAAGGGGGAAAAGGGAGGTCGGCCCGCCCCTCTTAAATTAGATAAATGGGTTTTTCATGCAGAATGATTCGATTTGCTCCGAAGTTGGTATACCGGTTTATTATGTTAAGGAACTTCCATGATTAGTTTTGGAGGTTCATTGGTTAAACATAAAGGGGGAAAAGGGGGTTAGTCCACCCCCTTAATTCAGATAATTGGGTTTTTCATGCAGAATCATTCGATTTGCCCCAAATTTGGTATACCGGTTTATTATGTTAAGGAACTTCCCTGATTAGTTTTGGGAGTTCGTTGGTTAAGGATAAAGGGGGAAAAACGGGGTTGTCCACCCCCCTTAACTTAGATAAATGGTTTATTTTTGCAGGATTATTCGATTTGCTCCAAATTTGGTATACCGGTTTATTATGATAAGGAGCTTCCCTGATTAGATATGGAGGTTCACTGCTTAAGTATAAAGGGTGAAACGGGGGCTAATTCCCAGTCACTTATTTTTTTGAGGGGCATTATTCTTTAAAATAAGAGTATGATATACAATTAGAGTGAATAGCCTGTGAGCTCAATGCCATCAGTTTAGCTGGGCATTTCTTTTTTTAGCTCACAGGCTATCAAAGACTGAGAGCTTATGTGCCCGTCCGCTCTGTATGTATGTATGTATGTATGTATGTACGTACGTATGTACGTAACGCGATAACGCTTGATAGAAACATCCAATTTGCTTCAAAACTTTTTCCTAGGTTCATTGTGATAAGCCGCTTCCCTGATTAGTGTTGGGAGTTCATTGGTTAAGGATAAATGGGAAAAACGGGGTTAGTCCAACCCCTTAATTCAGATAAATGGGTTTTTCATGCAGAATAATTCGATTTGCTCCGTATTTGGTATACCGGTTTATTATGTTAAGGAACTTCCCTGATTAGTTTTGGGAGTTCATTGGTTAAGGTTAAAGGGGGAAAAACGGGGTTAGTCCAACCCCTTAATTCAGATAAATGGGTTTTTCATGCAGAATGATTCGATTTTCTCCGAATTTGGTATACCGGTTTATTATGTTAAGGAACTTCCCTGATTAGTTTTTGCGGTTCATTGGTTAAGGATAAAGGGGGAAAAGGGGGGTTAGTCCACCCCTTTTTATTCAGATAAATGGATTTTTCATGCAGAATGATTCGATTTGCTCCGAATTTGGTATACCAGTTTATTAGGTGAAGGCGCTTCCCTGATTAGTTTTGGGAGTTCATTGATTAAGGTTAAAGGGGGAAAAACGGGGTTAGTCCAACCCCTTAATTCAGATAAATGGGTTTTTCATGCAGAATGATTCGATTTTCTCCGAATTTGGTATACCGGTTTATTATGTTAAGGAACTTCCCTGATTAGTTTTGGGAGTTCATTGGTTAAGGATAAAAGGGGAAAAGGGGGTTAGTCCACCCCTTAATTCAGATAAATGGGTTTTTCATGCAGAATCCTTCGATTTGCTCCGTATTTAGTATACCGGTTTATTATGTTAAGGAACTTCCCTGATTAGTTTTGGGGTTTCATTGGTTAAGGATAAAGGGGGAAAAGGGGGGTTAGTCCACCCCTTTTTATTCAGATAAATGGGTTTTTCATGCAGAATGATTCGATTTGCCCCGAATTTGGTATACCGGTTTATTAGGTTAAGGAACTTCCCTGATTAGTTTTAGGGGTTCATTGGTTAAGGATAAAGGGGGAAAAGGGAGGTCGGCCCGCCCCTCTTAAATTAGATAAATGGGTTTTTCATGCAGAATGATTCGATTTGCTCCGAAGTTGGTATACCGGTTTATTATGTTAAGGAACTTCCATGATTAGTTTTGGAGGTTCATTGGTTAAGCATAAAGGGGGAAAAGGGGGTTAGTCCACCCCCTTAATTCAGATAATTGGGTTTTTCATGCAGAATCATTCGATTTGCCCCAAATTTGGTATACCGGTTTATTATGTTAAGGAACTTCCCTGATTAGTTTTGGGAGTTCGTTGGTTAAGGATAAAGGGGGAAAAACGGGGTTGTCCACCCCCCTTAATTTAGATAAATGGTTTTTTTTGCAGGATTATTCGATTTGCTCCAAATTTGGTATACCGGTTTATTATGATAAGGAGCTTCCCTGATTAGATATGGAGGTTCACTGGTTAAGTATAAAGGGTGAAACGGGGGCTAATTCCCCCTCACTTATTTTTTTGAGGGGCATTATTCTTTAAAATAAGAGTATGATATACAATTAGTGTGAATAGCCTGTGAGCTCAATGCCATCAGTTTAGCTGGGCATTTCTTTTTTTAGCTCACAGGCTATAAAAGACTGAGAGCTTATGTGCCCGCCCGCTCTGTATGTATGTATGTATGTATGTACGTACGTATGTACGTAACGCGATAACTCTTGATAGAAACATCCGATTTGCTTCAAAACTTTTTCCTAGGTTCATTGTGATAAGCCGCTTCCCTGATTAGTGTTGAGAGTTCATTGGTTAAGGATAAAGGGGAAAAACGGTGTTAGTCCAACCCCTTAATTCAGATAAATGGGTTTTTCATGCAGAATGATTCGATTTTCTCCGAATTTGGTATACCGGTTTATTATGTTAAGGAACTTCCCTGATTAGTTTTGGGAGTTCATTGGTTAAGGATAAAGGGGGAAAAACGGGGTTAGACCACCCCCCTTAATTCAGATAAATGGGTTTTTCATGCAGAATCATTCGATTTGCTCTGTTACGTACGTATGTACGTAACGCGATAACTCTTGATAGAAACATCTGATTTGCTTCAAAATTTTTCCTAGGTTCATTGTGATAAGCCGCTTCCCTGATTAGTTTTGGGAGTTCATTGGTTAAGGATAAAGGGGAAAAACGGGGTTAGTCCAACCCCTTAATTCAGATAAATGGGTTTTTCATGCAGAATGATTCGATTTTCTCCGAATTTGGTATACCGGTTTATTATGTTAAGGAACTTCCCTGATTAGTTTTGGAGGTTCATTGGTTAAGGATAAAGGGGGAAAAGGGGGGTTAGTCCACCCCTTAATTCAGATAATTGGGGTTTTCATGCAGAATCATTCGATTTGCCCCGAATTTGGTATACCGGTTTATTATGTTAAGGAACTTCCCTGATTAGTTTTGGGAGTTCATTGGTTAAGGATAAAGGGGGAAAAACGGGGTTAGACCACCCCCCTTAATTCAGATAAATGGGTTTTTCATGCAGAATCATTCGATTTGCTCCGTATTTGGTATACCGGTTTATTATGTTAAGGAACTTCCCTGATTAGTTTTGGGGGTTAATTGGTTAAGGATAAAGGGGGAAAAGAGGGGTTAGTCCACCCCTTTTTATTCAGATAAATGGGTTTTTCATGCAGAATGATTCGATTTGCTCCGAATTTGGTATACCAGTTAATTAGGTTAAGGAGCTTCCCTGATTAGTTTTCGGGGTTCATTGGTTAAGAATAAAGGGGGAAAAGGGGGCTAGTCCACCCCCTTAATTCAGATAAATGGGTTTTTCATGCAGTATGACTCGATTTGCTCCGAATTTGGTATACCGGTTTATTAGGTTTAGGAACTTCCCTGATTAGTTTTGGGGGTTCATTGGTTAAGGATAAAGGGGGAAAAGGGAGGTTAGCCCGCCCCTCTTAAATTAGATAAATGGGTTTTTCATGCAGAATGATTCGATTCGCTCCGAAGTTGGTATACCGGTTTATTATGTTAAGGAACTTCCCTGATTAGTTTTGGAGGTTCATTGGTTAGAGATAAAGGGGGAAAAGGGGGGTTAGTCCACCCCCTTAATTCAGATAATTTGGTTTTTCATGCAGAATCATTCGATTTGCCCCGAATTTGGTATACCGGTTTATTATGTTAAGGAACTTCCCTGATTAGTTTTGGGAGTTCATTGGTTAAGGATAAAGGGGGGAAAACGGAAGTCCACCCCCCTTAATTCAGATAAATGGGTTTTTCATGCAGATTCATTCGATTTGCTCCGTATTTGGTATACCGGTTTATTATGTTAAGGAACTTCCCTGATTAGTTTTGGGGGTTCATTGGTTAAGGATAAAGGGGGAAAAGGGGGGTTAGTCCAACCCTTTTTATTCAGATAAATGGGTTTTTCATGCAGAATGATTCGATTTGCTCCGAATTTGGTATACCAGTTTATTAGGTTAAGGCGCTTCCCTGATTAGTTTTGGGAGTTCATTGGTTAAGGTTAAAGGGGGAAAAACGGGGTTAGTCCAACCCCTTAATTCAGATAAATGGGCTTTTCATGCAGAATGATTCAATTTTCTCCGAATTTGGTATACCGGTTTATTATGTTAAGGAACTTCCCTGATTAGTTTTGGGAGTTCATTGGTTAAGGATAAAGGGGGGAAAACGGAAGTCCACCCCCCTTAATTCAGATAAATGGGTTTTTCATGCAGAATCATTCGATTTGCTCCGTATTTGGTATACCGGTTTATTATGTTAAGGAACTTCCCTGATTAGTTTTGGGGGTTCATTGGTTAAGGATAAAGGGGGAAAAGGGAGGTTAGTCCACCCCTTTTTATTCAGATAAATGGGTTTTTCATGCAGAATGATTCGATTTGCTCCGAATTTGGTATACCAGTTTATTAGGTTAAGGCGTTTCCCTGATTAGTTTTGGGAGTTCATTGGTTAAGGTTAAAGGGGGAAAAACGGGGTTAGTCCAACCCCTTAATTCAGATAAATGGGTTTTTCATGCAGAATGATTCGATTTTCTCCGAATTTGGTATACCGGTTTATTATGTTAAGGAACTTCCCTGATTAGTTTTGGGAGTTCATTGGTTAAGGATAAAGGGGGGAAAGGGGGGTTAGTCCACCCCCTTAATTCAGATAAATGGGTTTTTCATGCAGAATCATTCGATTTGCTCCGTATTTAGTATACCGGTTTATTATGTTAAAGAACTTCCCTGATTAGTTTTGGGGGTTCATTGGTTAAGGATAAAGGGGGAAAAGGGGGAAAAGGGGGTTAGTCCACCCCTTTTTATTCAGATAAATGGGTTTTTCATGCAGAATGATTCGATTTTCTCCGAATTTGGTATACCGGTTTATTATGTTAAGGAACTTCCCTGATTAGTTTTGGGAGTTCATTGGTTAAGGATAAAGGGGGAAAAGGGGGGTTAGTCCACCCCCTTAATTCAGCTAAATGAGTTTTTCATGCAGAATCATTCGATTTGCTCCGTATTTAGTATACCGGTTTATTATGTTAAGGAACGTCCCTGATTAGTTTTGGGGGTTCATTGGTTAAGTATAAAGGGGGAAAAGGGGGGTTAGTCCACCCCTTTTTATTCAGATAAATGGGTATTTCATGCAGAATGATTCGATTTGCTCCGAATTTGGTATACCGGTTAATTAGGTTAAGGAACTTCCCTGATTAGTTTTAGGGGTTCATTGGTTAAGGATAAAGGGGGAAAAGGGAGGTCGGCCCGCCCCTCTTAAATTAGATAAATGGGTTTTTCATGCAGAATGATTCGATTTGCTCCGAAGTTGGTATATCGGTTTATTATGTTAAGGAACTTCCATGATTTCTTTTGGAGGTTCATTGGTTAAGCATAAAGGGGGAAAAGGGGGTTAGTCCACCCCGTTAATTCAGATAATTGGGTTTTTCATGCAGAATCATTCGATTTGCCCCAAATTTGGTATACCGGTTTATTATGTTAAGGAACTTCCCTGATTAGTTTTGGGAGTTCGTTGGTTAAGGATAAAGGGGGAAAACGGGGTTGTCCACCCCCCTTAATTTAGATAAATGTTTTTTTTTTTGCAGGATTATTCGATTTGCTCCAAATTTGGTTTACCGGTTTATTATGATAAGGAGCTTCCCTGATTAGATATGGAGGTTCACTGTTTAAGTATAAAGGGTGAAACGGGGGCTAATTCCCCTTTACTTATTTTGTTGAGGGGCATTATTCTTTAAAATAAGAGTATGATATACAATTAGTGTGAATAGCCTGTGAGCTCAAAGCCATCAGTTTAGCTGGGCATTTCTTTTTTTAGCTCACAGGCTATCCAAGACTGAGAGCTTATGTGCCCGCCCGCTCTGTATGTATGTATGTATGTATGTACGTAACGCGATAACTCTTGATAGAAACATCCGATTTGCTTCAAAATTTTTCCTAGGTTCATTGTGATAAGCCGCTTCCCTGATTAGTTTTGGGAGTTCATTGGTTAAGGATAAAGGGGAAAAACGGGGTTAGTCCAACCCCTTAATTCAGATAAATGGGTTTTTCATGCAGAATGATTCGATTTTCTCCGAATTTGGTATACCGGTTTATTATGTTAAGGAACTTCCCTGATTAGTTTTGGAGGTTCATTGGTTAAGGATAAAGGGGGAAAAGGGGGGTTAGTCCACCCCTTAATTCAGATAATTGGGTTTTTCATGCAGAATCATTCGATTTGCCCCGAATTTTGTATACCGGTTTATTATGTTAAGGAACTTCCCTGATTAGTTTTGGGAGTTCATTGGTTAAGGATAAAGGGGGAAAAACGGGGTTAGACCACCCCCCTTAATTCAGATAAATGGGTTTTTCATGCAGAATCATTCGATTTGCTCCGTATTTGGTATACCGGTTTATTATGTTAAGGAACTTCCCTGATTAGTTTTGGGGGTTAATTGGTTAAGGATAAAGGGGGAAAAGAGGGGTTAGTCCACCCCTTTTTATTCAGATAAATGGGTTTTTCATGCAGAATGATTCGATTTGCTCCGAATTTGGTATACCAGTTAATTAGGTTAAGGAGCTTCCCTGATTAGTTTTCGGGGTTCATTGGTTAAGAATAAAGGGGGAAAAGGGGGCTAGTCCACCCCCTTAATTCAGATAAATGGGTTTTTCATGCAGTATGACTCGATTTGCTCCGAATTTGGTATACCGGTTTATTAGGTTTAGGAACTTCCCTGATTAGTTTTGGGGGTTCATTGGTTAAGGATAAAGGGGGAAAAGGGAGGTTAGCCCGCCCCTCTTAAATTAGATAAATGGGTTTTTCATGCAGAATGATTCGATTTGCTCCGAAGTTGGTATACCGGTTTATTATGTTAAGGAACTTCCTTGATTAGTTTTGGAGGTTCATTGGTTAAGGATAAAGGGGGAAAAGGGGGGTTAGTCCACCCCCTTAATTCAGATAATTGGGTTTTTCATGCAGAATCATTCGATTTGCCCCGAATTTGGTATACCGGTTTATTATGTTAAGGAACTTCCCTGATTAGTTTTGGGAGTTCATTGGTTAAGGATAAAGGGGGGAAAACGGAAGTCCACCCCCCTTAATTCAGATAAATGGGTTTTTCATGCAGAATCATTCGATTTGCTCCGTATTTGGTATACCGGTTTATTATGTTAAGGAACTTCCCTGATTAGTTTTGGGGGTTCATTGGTTAAGGATAAAGGGGGAAAAGGGGGGTTAGTCCACCCCTTTTTATTCAGATAAATGGGTTTTTCATGCAGAATGATTCGATTTGCTCCGAATTTGGTATACCAGTTTATTAGGTTAAGGCGCTTCCCTGATTAGTTTTGGGAGTTCATTGGTTAAGGTTAAAGGGGGAAAAACGGGGTTAGTCCAACCCCTTAATTCAGATAAATGGGCTTTTCATGCAGAATGATTCGATTTTCTCCGAATTTGGTATACCGGTTTATTATGTTAAGGAACTTCCCTGATTAGTTTTGGGAGTTCATTGGTTAATGATAAAGGGGGAAAAGGGGGGTTAGTCCACCCCCTTAATTCAGATAAATGGGTTTTTCATGCGGAATCATTCGATTTGCTCCGTATTTAGTATACCGGTTTATTATTCTAAGGAACTTCCCTGATTAGTTTTGGGGGTTCATTGGTTAAGGATAAAGGGGGAAAAGGGGGTTAGTCCACCCCTTTTTATTCAGATAAATGGGTTTTTCATGCAGAATGATTCGATTTGCTCCGAATTTGGTATACCGGTTAATTAGGTTAAGGAACTTCCCTGATTAGTTTTAGGGGTTCATTGGTTAAGGATAAAGGGGGAAAAGGGAGGTCGGCCCGCCCCTCTTAAATTAGATAAATGGGTTTTTCATGCAGAATGATTCGATTTGCTCCGAAGTTGGTATACCGGTTTATTATGTTAAGGAACTTCCATGATTAGTTTTGGAGGTTCATTGGTTAAGGATAAAGGGGGAAAAGGGGGTTAGTCCACCCCCTTAATTCAGATAATTGGGTTTTTCATGCAGAATCATTCGATTTGCCCCAAATTTGGTATACCGGTTTATTATGTTAAGGAACTTCCCTGATTAGTTTTGGGAGTTCGTTGGTTAAGGATAAAGGGGGAAAAATGGGGTTGTCCACCCCCCTTGATTTAGATAAATGGTTTTTTTTGCAGGATTATTCGATTTGCTCCAAATTTGGTATACCGGTTTATTATGATAAGGAGCTTCCCTGATTAGATATGGAGGTTCACTGGTTAAGTATAAAGGGTGAAACGGGGGCTAATTCCCCTTCACTTATTTTTTTGAGGGGCATTATTCTTTAAAATAAGAGTATGATATACAATTAGTGTGAATAGCCTGTGAGCTCAATGCCATCAGTTTAGCTGGGCATTTTTTTTTCTAATTATATCGATTTTAGTTAGCTTATCATAAACATGTTATAGAACATAAACATTTCATTACATTTATTATTTATTTTATTGAAATAGATAACTTGCTTATCAACAATTTGTATCAGATTATTAAAATTAGTGATTAAAACTGCATTTTAATCTGATTTGTTTTTTTTTATTTAAATTATCTGGTTAAAACCACATGTTTTCAAAAATGTAAAAGTATATGAACAAGTATTATAATCAATCCTTACTATATTTTCATTAAACATTATAATTACTAAACATTTTAAGATAATTAAATTATTTTATAAAAAGTCTTTTTATAGAATAAAATTATTTTCAAATTTATTTTTTTAATTTTGTATTAAGTAATGTTCTGGAACATTTTACATTGCATGTTTTTATTTAAAAAATTTTCATCTGAAAAAATCTGAAATTATTTTTTATGTAGAATTTTATAAATAAAAATGTAATTTTGGCAATCAATTATTAAAGTTGTTTTTTAATAATCAAAAAGTTGTTTTAAAGCATGTAATTTACTGCATGAAAACCTTGATCCAAAATAAATTAGTCCTTTGTATCACCGCGCTACATACTCAAAAGTTTCAATTACTTTTACAGTGAGCTTGAAAATTTAATTTTATTTATTGCGGCTGTCTTCCAACATAGCAATAGTTGCAAAAATTGTTCTTAAAATTCTCAGTTTACTAATACTGGTGATACTGAGTTAATTTTTCATACCAAAGATGTATTTATCATTTCAGTAGTTTCAAGTCGTTATTGCTAAAATGTACTTAGTAAATTTTGTAAAATTAAGCAGGCTGGAGATAGCCACGAATAGATATTTACAAAGGTAAGTTTGTATATTTTACATTTTTGTATTTGTAGATTGACAATATTGAAGAGAACTGTGTAATTTTCTGCTTATTGTAAATGTAAAAAAAATATCAATAAGTATTATTTTTATGTTTTTTTTTTTTTTTTTTTTTTTTTACATAGTAAAATAACATATCCTAACATTCGAGTAAATATTTGCAACTTCAACATTAAATAGCACTTAAAATAATTATTCAAATTAAAAACTGCTTCAGCGTATTTATCATATATGTTGCTATAAACTACCAGTTTTCATATTTTTACAAACCGTAGTTTTCTTAATATATTCAAAACTTTACAATACAATTACAGAAACAGCAGCGTTTGTTGCCCTTTTTTTCAGAATAAAGCGCTACCATGGCAAATCATTCTATATTTTAGAATCGAAATAGTTTGAACTTGTTTAGTTACTTTTGTGATATAGTGGATCCTCATTAGGAATTACCATATTATAAAGCGTATATGACTTTATAATAATTTATGATACAAACAACCTTTCGTGAGATAAATTATCAAATTGTAGTCATTTATACATATGACGTGTGTATAAGACGTTCAACATATATATATATATATATTGTATATATATATATATATATATGTATATATATATATACATACATATGTGTGTGTGTACGACATATATAAATATATAGTTACACCGAAGAGCCATTACATTATGACCACCTTCCATCTATAACAATGAACTCGCCTAGAAACAAAAACACGGCGCGTGCGCGGTTGATATTAGAGTATATAAAGCGCCTTTGTATTGTATTTCAAAACATAGCGTGATTAGCGACTTAATGGGAAAAGCAGTAGATTTAGCAGACTTTGATAAAGGTCAAATCGTTATGACTAAACGACTGGAAACGTCGATATCGGAAACGGCGCGTTTGGTAGGCTGTACACGTGCAGACATTGTGAACACGTACCGAAAGTGGTGTATGGATGGTGAAATGACAAGTCTCTGACGAGCGGTGTGTCGCCTGCTGCGCATTGATTCCAGAGGAGAGCGGATATTGTTACGCATTATTCGTCGTGACAGAAGAGTTGCAACAGCCGAAACCACCAATAGCTGCAACAGTAGCGACCCAAACAGTGTTCCTCAACACACAATGCCGCGTGCACTATTGAGTATAAGCCTACGCAGCCGGCGGCCTAAGCACGTTCCTGCGCTTGCCTACAACCGGTCCATGAACATCGGAATTAAACCACAGAATAATGGAAGAAAATTGCATGGTCCGGAGAATCACGTTTTCTGGTTTATCACATCGATGGGCACGTGCGAATACGCCGATTTCCAACGGCAACCCTGGTTCCCGGACGCACAGTTAGTCGGAAACAAGACTGTGGCGGCTATATTATTGTGTGGACGATGTTTTTATGGAGCACATTAGGACCCATAATCCCCATAGAACAATCCTTGACGTCTGTGCTCTACCTGAACATCGTTGCAGACCAGGAGCACCCATTAATGTAAACAATGTTACCGGTGGGGTATTGGATTTATCAACAGGACCATGCACCATGTCATACGGGCCGAATCGTCAGAGAGTGGCTCGAGAAGCATTCTAGTGAGTTTCAAGTCATGTCCTGGTTTCCAAATTCAACTGATATGAATCTAAAAGAACATTTGTGGTTCCACCTGGAAATCTCAATTCGTGCTGCCACGCTACCACCTTGCAATATGCAAAAATTTCAGGACCAGTTGGTGAGCGCTTGGCACCAGATACCTCACACTACCTATGAGAACTTTGTGGAGCTGATACTAGATCGGGTGTTAGCGGTTTTGAGGGCGAAAGGTGGTCCTTCGTCCTATTAAACAGGTGGTCATAATGTAATGGCTCTTCGTTGTATATATATATATATATATGCATTTATGTGGCATTAAAAAACATAAACAATACGTATATAATGACTATATGGCACATAATGAGCGTTTGGAGTATATATAATACACACATGTATATGGCGTATTTATAAATTTCGCAATGATCTTAGCGGGATCGTAACTGTAATATTTGCATAATCAAATTTATAGGAGCTTTCTATAACAAAGAATTTTCTCTACCCTATTTTGTTTGAATTAACGTGCGTTTGAATTACAGTCATATGTATATATTTTTATAGTAATCAATATCATAAAACCTATAAAATATAATTACATATATCGGCATTCCTTCTTATCTTTCAATTTTTTATAGACGTTGTGTAATCGAAAAAATCACTTCCACAGTAACTTAGAGTTCGTAATGTGTTTTAAATGAGATAAATTAGTTTCATTTAGTATTCTATTCATTTAGTATTATTTCTATAGTTAAAAAATATATAAAGTGCTGTATATATTATACGGCGTTATATTTTTTATATAAGTTTTATTTTGATAAAACTTCGAAAATTTAAACAAAAATGTTTCTTTGATAATTTTAATGCTTTTACAATATAACAGAATAAATAGCTAATTTTGAAAAAAAAAAGATAGATAGACTTCAGTTATCTTCATTATTCTCATTTATTGCAACAGAAAAAAGGTGCAACAAAGATAGAATTTTGTAAGGCATTGCATTTTGATTCAGTAAAATTCTTTTTGTATACCCTTGTTTTAGCGGCCCCCAAGTTTTAATTGCGATGTATCGCCAAAGTATAATAACGTTATAGATGTAAAGGATTTTACAACGTGTATAAGTGTGATTATTTGTGACATGTATAAGTGTTTACAAATGTATAGGTGTGTCACAGTGTGACTTACAACATTTTCACTGTAGTCACATATTCGTCACAAAGTTAATGACAAAATCGTCACAAATCACACAATTTTCACAAAATTTTCACAAGGCAGCTTCACAACATTGTCACTGACGTCACAGGTTCGTCACAAAATTAATGCCAAATTAGTTACAAATGACATATTTTTCGCAAATTTGTCACACCGTGACTACACAAAGGGGTCCCAATGTGACGTCACAAACGAGCTCTAAAACGGCCATAACGACTTCACATTCTATTCACTGTGACGTCACATCGACGGTCACAAAGTCACAGTATGACTTTACAACGACGTCGCAGTGACGTCAACCATGCCTTACGAGAAATAACATGAAGAATATGTTACAAACCACTATCGCAAAAGTTGTAATGACTTCTGTAAAAATCAATGCATTAGGTGTTTAATCCAACTTTATACCATTTCCGCGATATTTTGTGAACTATTCTATAGGAAAATTACCAAGAAAATGGTGACAGAGAATAGGTTATAAATACAAGTATTGCGGCGATGTCATCAATAATCAGTAGCTGGAAAGTAACTGTTGTGGTTAATTACAACAACTACCAGATTTTTATTTTATTTAATTTAAGAAATATTTTATTAATCTTTATTTATTTAATATTAAAATTCACATTCTAAAATTATTTTATTTCCTTCCTTTTAAAACTTCCTCTGTAAGCTTTTCTTTCTTACGTAACATTTCGTTTCATTTTAAAATGATAAACATAGTTTTGAAGTCTGTACTTCCGGGAAAAGAATTCTCTGGAACTATCTACAGGCTTCTAATAGTGAAGACATTTCCTCTTGTAACTCCTCCTCTTAGCCAATAAAATTCAAATCATTTTAATATCTAATTTTAAAAATTGTAACACTTTACTACTATTTGGCATCTTATCTTAAAGAAATCTATAAAAATTTAATCTGACTGAAGCAGCTTTTCATATCCTATAACGTTTCGTATTGTGCCAACGCGAAATATTCGAGTATTTTTTATCCCCGCCAATAAGCGAGTTACAATTATTACAGCAACCCTTTTCCCCTCTTCTACGCAGCCTGTTCATTTTTTGCAGTCTGTTTGATATTTCAAGGCAGAATGGTTTCCCCCTTGCCATTTTGTGAAGATTCATATTCGTGCCGCGAAAGTAGTAAATGAAAGATAATTTTTTTAATATTGTGATATTTTTGATGGAATGTTTAATTCATTCTGCTTGTGACATGGGTGGATAATATTTTCTACCAACGGAAATGCAACGACGATTTTCCAGTAATAAGTGGGTAGAATTCTACTGATTGCTGTATGGCATGAGCTATTATTATTTTTCATTTGACTGGTGCTTTTGTTCGGAGTTTTGAATCGATGCTAAAAAATCATCTAAATGCTTTGTTTTTTTAGACGTGTTCCTCAACACTCCCCGAGAGAAATATTATTATATTTTCTCATGTTATGTACTTATGGAAAAACATCGATTGTTTATTATTCATCATAAAAAATGCATCTATTAATAAGAGATATCCTCTACAAATGTTTTTTTTTTCAAGAGAATATTTTTATAAATAAAGAATTTTCAAGCTGAATTTCAGTTAAGTCATTTTATTTTGCATCCACCACAATTTTTGCTTTTCAGATCACTTCAGGTAACATTTTTTGTTTATTATTTTCTTTCTTCTTGTTATTCAAGTAAATCTGAATATTTATTTTAACGAATCATTTTTTAAATGATTGTCATGTCGGCGTGGTCTTTTGTGGCTACAATTCAGTGTACTCTTTGATCACAAGATAAATTATTAGAGTATTAATATTATTTCAGAGCTATAAGAAAAAAGTATGATAATATCCTTTCACATTTTATTATTCAACCATCACAGTAACATCTTCAGATTCAAAATAGGAGGTTTGGCACTAGATTCTAACAAAGCCCAGTTCCAAACAGCAATAGAAAACTGATTATTATAAGCCGAATTTATGGCAGACGTTTAGTAGACGCAAAAGTACTGTAGAAAAAAAAATTAAAAAATAATGAACTTTTAAAAAAATTACGAATATTCATTCATACTTAAAAATATATTTTGATAGATGGAATGTAATAAACTAACCTTTATAATGTGTCCTGAGAGAATAACGTCAGGGTTGGTATTAACGCTAAGTGCTAATATTATGCATAATTATGAAGGAATCCGAGAGATGTCACTACTGGTTCTGCGAAGACGGATTCTGAGTATTTCGAATCGCAAAAAAATTCTAAAAATTAATTTGTTCCATTTGTAGGCCTTATTGCTGGAAGAAGCACGTAGGAGTCAACGCTCGATCTAAATTTTGCGAGGTAAGGTCTGTGATGTGAATATTATATATGTATTAGTAAATACTTTGTTTATTATATAAATCTGTAATTTCATGTACTTTCAAATACTCCGCGAGATTTTCGATGTGTTCGCGAGGTAGCTTGTAGTTTAAAATATACTGCACAATAAGTATACGGGGGGGGGGGGGGGGTAATAACGGCATCTACTGACGTTATTACCCGGGGTGACTCTTTTCGGTGGCGAAACAACATCCAAAGAAGGTTTTTGTTTATGCACGAGAGAGCATTATTGCTATTGTTGAAAACCAAATAGGATATAAAGATAAACTTGTATGTCCTAAATGCTGCTCATTTTTTCATTTCAGAAGAATAAAATATCAGATGATTATTATTGGATCATGATATCGCAATTAATAGTAAGTAAGCACAATTTGTCAATTTCTAGGACAGTAGAGTTTGTATCTTTGGATTTGGGCAATTTATATGCCATTATTTCATCTTTTTTTTTATAGTTTTGTTTGCATGGCTTTAATAACGCCATGCAAAAAAATAGTGGGTAATAACGCCAAATAGCATTGGTCAAGAAATCTCGCCACTATATTTTATGAATAAATATCCGCTAAACTATTATTTCTTGTATACATAGTCAATAAGTTGCTGTATCAAATCCTATATTTAAAAAAAAAAATCTAAAACTAAGCCATGAAAATTGGTAGAACCTTAAAGTGGTGATATTACCCCGGGACACCTTACTTTAAATAAGCGATTAGAATATATTTAAATGTTTCCTTGATTTAAACAAATGAATTGAAATTGTAGACTATGAGATAATAGTTAAAATTTAATTTAGGCTATTACAACTGCTATTTGCACTGAACAAGTTAAAAAAAATGATTTCGAACTGTTGAGTTAAAAAATTAATTTCTTTAGAAATTATTCATTTAAAAGTTTGTGAATTAAGGAAATACAAGAGTAGCAAAGAAAATATTAGAGATGCTTTTAGAACTTTTGCTAAATTTTCTGTTGGAAATAGTTTTATATAGAAGTAGATCATCTTATGTCTCCAGAGGAGAAAAATATACTTTTATGCCTTTTAAAAATTTTTAAGAAAAATATCACTGAGTATAATATTCATTAAAACATTTAGATATTAAAAGAAGGTAAAAAATATTATTTTTTAATGAATAACCGTAGTATAATCAGAAATTATAAAAAATAGTGCTTTTACAGGTAGGAAGCAATGTTAACTAAGAATTATTTTCATTGTAAGATACAAAAATATTTAAAACTTAATAAAGTTAAGTTTCTATGAATTCAAAAAATAGATATTGTTAATGTGGTAATATTTTTCAAAATAAGTGACGAAAATAGTTAGATATCGATGGTATATCTAAAACGTAAGAAATACAGTATTAAAATCTAAATATTTCTATTAATGGAGTTTGCAATGAAAATTACAATTTATTTCAATTAAAAACTAAATTACAATTACATTTCCTTTATAACATCAAAAAACATTCATATATTAATAGTATACACGCCTAAAACACAATAACTTATTTTATTTACCTTAAAAATTAATGACAAAATTATGACAAATAATAAATTATTTATAATTCTTCTTTCTGAAAAATTGGACTATTTTTCTTTCTAAAAAAAAAAATAAATAAAACAAAATAAGTGTAAGTAAAAACCTGTAGAATACCTACCTACTAACTCCACCGAAAATCATCGTAAAAAAGGTGACTGGGGCCAACAGATTTAAAATAACTTCAACTAATTAGTGCTATACTTACATTTTACTTAGAGTGTCATCGACATGTAGATATAGACAAACTTTAAAATTTTCTGTAGTAAAACTTAACATTGACATCATAGTTGGATTATTTGATAAAGTTTACCATCGGATACTAAACGAGAAGACAGTTGACCAAATAGTTTACAAATTGTGCAGGAATAATTAATTATGTTATTGCTACATTGTTGGAATGATCTACAATTTTGGTTTTGCATATTTGAAACTTTTAGAAATCGATTTCTGTTTAAAAACTGAAAATACATGAATTGTATCATATGAATTTTTAAGCATAAATGCTATTTCTAACAGCTTCAAAAATGCGATTCCAAAATTACAGTTCTTCCGCTAAGTACCTTTTGAGTTATGCTTAAAAATGTACTCTCATTGTGAGCTATTTACAATTATTTTTTTTTAAATCTAACATAAAGGTTTTAAACTTCGAATCAGTATAATTCCTTAAGTATTCGTACAAATGACGAATCTTTTGTATATCACAATATATATTCTAAACGGAAAAGTTACAACATATATTAAAATATTTATTTGTTTAAAAGACGTTAATAAAAACACATTAAAAGTATATTAAAAACCTAAATTGACATGTTTCAACTCCTTCACTGAGTCGTCATTAGAATGTATAACAGAAATTTCAAATACAATGCATATGAAAACTGGAAAAATATCATCGAATACATATTGTGATATGGTTATTAATGGACGTAATTAAGACTTATTACTCTTACGTATACATACATTTGTATCTTTTTTTGCCAAAAGTAAAAGTGTAGAAAATTTAGTGCAGTATTGAAAATGTTAAATTTTCTGTCTGTTTCAACAGGGAGACGGCCTCGTAAGCAAAATTTAAGTACAACATTAATTAATAAACTTAAAAATTACTTAATAGAGTTTTAAAGGAACAAAATAATCGAAAACTAGTAGATCGTCTAAAGGTGGTTGCCCGAGTAGACAACAAAAGTTTCCTGCCGACCTCAGGAATTGACGAAAATTAGGTGGGTTAAGACATTAGTCCGAGTTTCGGTCGAGTATTGGTACATGTTTTTGTGACATAAATTGATAAAAAAAATCCTCTTTTCATGTTTTTTTTTCTTTTTTTTACTGTCTGACACATGAAAAGAAAAAAGATGCGTGAAATCTTATGAACATACCGGATGCTATACGGGTATCGTCAAAGAACATTTTTATATTTTGTGTTTTATTTTTTTTTTCTTTTATTAGATTTTTACAAGGATTTAAATATAATACTCACATGAAGTATGAAGACAACTTATTCATTCTGGACAATTTTTGATAATATTTGTTTCAAAACGGAAGGAATAATATTAAACGGTAAATTTTTATCTATAATAAATCTTCAGAAATTGAACTATGAACTTTTAATTCTGTTGCGCAATCTTTATATGATTTATAATCTGTACATATTATAAGAAAACTTATCTTCTTAAATAAAAGAAATAGCAAAACCTAACAAGAAAAAATATCGAATAACATGGTATCAACACTTGAATATTTTATGAAAATATGTTTAAAAAGAAAACACAACAGTTCTCTAGTACACGAGTTTCTGTTTTATTTTCCCGAAAGGTAGATGGCGATATATATTTTACATTGAGAATCCTGATGTACGAGATAAAAATGAAATATTTCCCTTTCTTTCTTAAAATGTCTTATATTGAAATGAACATTCATAAATAATAATGTTATTTACGTAGGAATCGGTTTTTTTCTAGATATCCTACAGATTTTATGAAAAAGACGTGAATAGACATACTGCATTTTAATGGTATGAGCAACAAAACTTCTTCATAGAAGAAAATATTTATTTGTACTATTCTTTAAAGTAAAGAAGGTAGGGAAAAATATGCGCCGAATATTTTATACAGAATACATAAAATTACAATGTTGTTCTTATTCCTAAACTGTTAATTTTAGAGGAATTTCAATTAAAAAAAAATTCAATTTCTGTTATTAAAGATATAAAAATTCCTGTATATGTCTAAAATATCACTTTTTATAAAGTTACAAAGTTAAAATTTTTATACGACCCTTGCATTCATCAGATTTATTAACCGCTCCCCTTACCGATTTTTTTCTGAAAAAAAAAAAAAAAAAAAAAAAAAAAAACCCTACAAAAAATCATCATATATGTTTACTCTATTTTATAAATAAGGAAATTAAATAAAACATAATATACAGGTTTTTAGTTGAATTTTCAATTTTTTACAGGTGTTAAAGTATTTAGTTTTTTCATCATTTTACTTTTTCGAATGGCGAATATTTTTTAATTCTTACTCGCAAGAAGTTCGCAAAACAAAATTCTGTCGCATTTACCCTAACAACATGTGCAACAGAATTATTATACAGATTTATTTTTTAGAAATATTGGTGGAAATACATAAAAATAGTAGCCAGTGGCAGCCGCGTGCTCCGGATAATAATTAATTCCATTATATATGAACCCGAGATAACTCGGGATAATCAGGAAAGCGGCTAAGATAATATTTCTCTCTACTCTGAAACTAAAAAAAAATATTCTATAGTTATATGGACAAATGTTACTCATTAATTACATAAAAACATTGAAAGATGCGCTTCTGGTATAGGAAAATGCTAGAAATTATTAAAATTCAAAGTATCATAATTCAATAATTTTTTTCTCTTAGAAGATGTAGCTCGTAGTTTATTCTGTTTTACTTGTTAAATCAGAAAAGACGTTTTTCTAAATATAACTTCCATGAGAATCTAACTCAAAGACCGTATAGATATTTAAATTTTGTAACTTTAGGAAAATAATTATTTTGCAGGTAATAGATTTTTATTGAATAAAAATCAACATTTGGAATATCTTTTGCAACTGGAACAATCTATGTAAATCTAACGGTTTGCGAATTAGCACTTCATCTGCAATAAAAAAGGGGGGCATCTAGTCTATTTTTATGATTTATAATATATTAATCGTATAAGAATTTAAGATATCTAACTAAATGTTAATGGAGTTAGTCAAATAATTTTCGTTACAACGATGTTGAATAAAACTTCTTTTCTACTATTTTATGAAAATTAGTGCATCACTAAATGCATCATATTATTTTGTGAATAATTTTTGTAAACTGTTGTTCACTTTATATTGAATGTATGGACGTTATCACGAATTTTAAACGATATAATATTTTGAAATATCAGACTACGGTTATAACTACACTCTTAACCCTTTCAGGGGCAAAGCAATTTCATTGCTAAAGTGTTAAAATTAATGAATGACACCGGTATTTGAAAACAAATTTATTTGTAAATATGAAAAATCTATATTTCGCATACATAATAAACCGATATTTTTTTTTTACTAAAATTCTGGTACCATTGTGGCATTTTGGAATTAAAATTAGGTGGTTTCATAAATATACCACCGCCCCCCCCCCCCCCCAAGGGGTTAAGAAATCCGTGAATTGAACGAATTTATACGTTAATTATATTTGATAAAAAGATGAAAAATTTCGCTTTGTTTTGCGGATATCTCTCCCGAAATACAGACATTTCCCAAATCTTATTTGAAATCCTCAAATATAAAGCTGCATTTTTCTCATATCAGAGGGGTGTTTCAGCAACTGTACTGCTTAGTAGTTTTTCGTATTAGAATTTTTTTTTTTTTTACTTTTATCACTTTCACCTCAAAATTCGAGAAATTTCAAATCTAAGCTCAAAATATCCTGAAATATTCAAGTCACTGAAGAAAAAAAAATCATCAAATAGCAAAGAAATCTCTCCTAATCTTAGGGCTGTTCTTGCAACTTCACTGAAAAAGAACTGTTGATTTTACTGTATAATACTGACAGCAGGGGTGCCAGTTTTAAACAGTAAAATTAACAGTAATAAAACGTAAAATAAGCAAATAATATACTGTAAAGCAGTAAAATACATTTTAATTCAGTTACAAGATGGTATATTACTGCTACACTGTAAAAAAAATTCCGCAACGTTCCTGGGAAAAAATGGGCAGCTGAGTTGCCCATTATTTCCAAGAAACATTTCTTGAAAAGGACTGGAACTTTACTGTATATGTTAAAAATTTTCTACAGAAATGTCAGTAAGTTTCCTGCGAAATACCAGGAATATTTCTGTTGACAGCAAAACATTACTGACATTTCACAGCATGCGGGATCCGCAGACGATTTTTACATTTCCAGTTGACAATTTTTGCTTTATTATCATTATTTGTTAGAATGAAAAAATATTTTGAAATTGACATCAAAATTATTATTTATAATTTACACGAAAAAATAAATTTTCAGTTAAAATTCAATAAAGTAAATATATATATATGATATATTGTTTCTAAACTTTGCTTAAAATATAAAAATATATAAATGTAAATAATAATAAAAAAAAATCTAGACATAAAATATTTTGGATTTTCGTCAGTAATTATGTTAGTTTACAAGTTAGATAAAATACATATAAATTTTCATGAAAAAAAAAAACCTAAACGTAATTGTATATTTTTTCCGAAAATAAAAAAAAATTCAAATTTGCAGCAATTCAAAGTGTCAAATATATATCAAATTTAAATCAAATTGTAATAAAGTGTTAAAATATAAAATTAATTAAAAAAGAAAAAAAAAGTCAAGAGGTAGCATCGAACTCGGGCCGTACGGGTGGAGTGCGAGCCTTCTGCGTCCATACCACGAAAGACACGTTGAGAGCTGCAAACTAATGGGTATTTGAAACGTATGCTAAACCTCGGCATCTAATTTCTGAAAATCTAAGGCCCATTTGAAGAAATCCTTTCACAAGAATAATTAGAGATAAGAACTCTAAAACATACTTTAAATTAATCAAAATCGGTGAGAATCATGTTTGATGGTCCCCTGGTTAACGGAGATCCAAATAATAGGTGTATTTTTTTACACGGTTTGTTCGTTAAACATTCCACAGACAAGTACGAGAGATAATCTCTTAGCGATGTCACAGAGGTATTGTATTTTCATCTGAATTGTCTTGACAATAGAGACGTAAAGGACTATGTCGTCTATTGATTTATTTGCATTCCATATTGATTTTTTTACATTCATTTAAGGAATTCGTTTTCGACACTCGCGCGCGAGCAACGGATTATAGCAAAAAAATAATAAATGGCGGCCACAGCGTTTTGCTGTTTCCAACTTTTGTTTAGGAACGTTTCAGATAAGAAAACCAGAATTTCACAGTAAAGAGCTAAATTATTCTGAAAACCTGAGAAAAGGCGAAACGTTCCTGGATTTTACATGGAACGTTACCATTTTTTTTTACAGTGTAGGTTTACAGTTATAAACTGGCTCCTTAGCTGTAAGTATTATACCATCAAATGAAAAAGAAAATAAAAAGTAGTGTGGCTGCCTGTACTTTTTATCGTTTTTGTTACGACACATTTTTGGGGTGTGTTAACGCGATAGCATGTTTTCAACACTGTTAGAACTAATCGAAAAATAAGACGCAGCTTGATTTTTCTGTGATTTTTCGAGAATAATAGTAACCTAAGACCTACCGTAAAAATAAGCTCTCTGTTAAAAAAGTCATTTTCTTAGCCGGTAGTCTGACTTAAAAAGTCGACATTGTCATGATTAAAATTTTAAATATATTAGTTAATTTTAAATATTATATATATATTTTTTTTGAGAAAATGTATGTGCTTAAGAAAGCCAACCACTTCATGAATGTGTACTGCACCCCCCCCCCCTCCAAAAAAATAGAAAATAGGAATTCTGCTTTTTCAGAATTTAGTGTTGCCCACCGTTGAAAAAAAATATATATGTATATATAAATAGTACAAAACATATTTCAGTTTTAAGATTTAAAGCACACACTTTTATTTTATGTAAAATGACGTCATTCTCATCCGATTAAGAATTTCACATTTACGATCCACTATTAAACATCTACAGTAAAGCATGTATAGGATGTCACTATCGCAAAATAATTCACAGATGCAGCAAAAACATGCCGTTATTAAAGAAACTCGACAGAAAAATAACGGCTATCTAATGATTCATAGGCATTCATTTGTTTGTAGCATTAATATAGACAACTTCAGTCGTGACGTCAGTACTGACGTTTAGGTTGGAAACTGACACCAAACAAACGGTTGCAATGTTGTATTAGGTAGATTTCGTATGAAATACTACCTATTGGGATCGTTCCTATGTTGGAATTTCTGAAAAATTTTTGCAGATCTACACCGATCATGACTCCTAGAACCCAAAACCACCCTCAGTAAAAAACTTTATATATATATATATATATATATATATATAAGTAAATCTTTCTCTAAACATTTCTCTGATACTTACTTTGACCTAATTATGACTAGGGTTAATCTTTTAAATATTAATTTACAAAAAAAAAAAAAAAAAAAAAAAAAAAAAAAAACATAAAATTCAGAACATGAATACTCAAATGCTAATTACTTTTTCAAATCACATATTTAATAAAATTAATATCAATTCTATAATTAATGATAAAAATTGTTTTTTTTTATCAATAATCTTCATATATCATAAACCTTTAAATATCCGAATACAATTGGCAGAAAGATTTTACATTTTCAAAAAATACATCTGCTGCAAGTAATTTTCCGTGTAACTGCAAAGACCCCACTCTAAAAAAATACATAAACAATGATCATGGACATATAATCACTGGAAATCTTGATATTGTTAATGATTTTAAATTGAAACAACTAATGGGTTATGGCACTAAATATAGACTTCCATCTAAATTTAATGTTAAATCTATTATCAAACAGTTTACATATGATATTGATATTTTTATTTATAAAACTAGGGGGCTCTGCCCCCTACGAGATACGCTCGCCAACCCCCGTTCAGGCACACCAAAATTCAAAAAAATCCCTGCCGGCCCGGCCTACAGGCAGAGGTAGATTTCGAAGTTAAGTATACTAATTTCACCAACAAAAATTAAATCATTATTAGATATAAATCCACTTTAACAGTTTTATCTGTCTGCTTTTGACGAGTTTTTATTTCCTTTTTATAAAATAGCTGGTTTTATCAGAATCATGTTAAGGCGATATTTAAAAAATATTTTTCCATACTCAACAACTCGAAATTTTGTGGCACATTTTAAGATTCATTTTTAATAAAAAAAAGTATGAAACATGCTGACGTGATATTTGGAATGATTTATAAGCTACCTGTTTTTTTTGTTTGTTTTCAATTAATTAAAACTTGATTAATAAACAATTATTTTCCCAGGAGGGCAATATTTTTCGTTTCTAACACAATCGCTTCGGGAAATTCTGTTCAAAATGCCCACTTTGACATCATTTTTTGAAATATATTCTGCCTCTATCAAAAAATCGATTATTACTGTACATTATATAGTTTCTGAATAAGAGAATCTAGCAATTGGATGCGTTTGAAAGGAAAACTGAATTTAAAAATGAGTCAGAAAATACGCAGTTTGGATTTGAATACACCCTTACTTAGATTATTTTTTTCTTCAACCGCTATGTATTTTTAATTTGTTTTTGCTGTAAGAATTGGCCTATCCAAAACTTGTCTATATAGATGTTGTAGACAATATTAAGAAGATATATGATAAATTCATGGGAATTTTATATCTTTTGAATTGACGGAGTTATGAATTTTTTATTTATTCAAACCCCCTTTTTGTTTTCGTTTTTAATTTTTTTTTTTTTTTTTTTTTTTTTTTGCGGTACGAATTGGTCCTATCAAAAACACGTGAATATAAAAGTTGTAGATAATATTAAGGAGATTTATAATAAAATTAATTGAAATTGATATCTTGAGAATTGACGAAGTTATGAATTTTTTTCTCCCAAAAACCCCATTTTTTGCGCTTCTTGAGTCCATTTTAAACTTTATCACAAATCTGTGATACATAAAATTTTGGCCCTATTTTTAGAAGTAATAAAAACTTTAAACTGATTTGATATGAACAAAAATTAAGAAGTTATGGGGGGTTTTCGGTTTTCACAAAACCCCTCCCTATTTCCATCCCCTTAGTCCGATTTTGCACATTAACGAACTTGACCGAGATTTTATGTCCCTTGATTTTATGTATCAGTTTGGAAGAGATTTGTGCAGAATTGCGGAAGTTATCGTGTCCAGAAGAAAGTGATAACACAATTGCTTCGGGAAATTCCGTTCAAAATGCCCCCTTTGACATCATTTTTTGAAATATATTCCGCCTCTATCAAAACATCCATCTTTGCGGTACATTATATAGTTTTTGAATAAGCGAATCTACCAATTAAATGTGTTTGAGAGCAAAAATGAATTTAAAAATGAGTCAGAAAATAAGCAGTTTGGATTTGAGTGCATCCTTAATGCAATGATTTTTCCAGCACAATCCGCTTCGGGAAATTCGGTTCAAAATGCCCACTTTAACAGCATTTTTAAAAATATATTCTGCCTCTATCAAAAATCGACCATTACGGTACATTATATAGTTTCTGAGTAAGAAAACGTACCAATTGGAAGCCTTTGAGAGCAAAAATGAATTGTAAAATGAGTCAGAAAATACGCAGTTTTGGATTTGAATACACCCTTACTTAGATGATTTTTTTCTTCAACCGCTATGTATTTTTAATTTGTTTTTGCTGTAAGAATTGGTCCTATCCAAAACTTGTCTATATAGATGTTGTAGACAATATTAAGAAGATATATGATAAATTCATGGGGATTTTATATCTTTTGAATTGACGGAGTTATGAATTTTTTACTTCTTCAAACCCCCTTTTTGTTTTTGCTTTTAATTTTTTTTGCGGTACGAATTGTTCCATTTAAAAACTTGTGAATATAAAAGTTGTAGATAATATTAAGGAGATTTATAATAAAATTAATTGGAATTGATATCTTGAGAATTGACGAAGTTATGAATTTTTTTCTCCCAAAAACCCTATTTTTTCGCCCCTTGAGCCCATTTTTAACTTTATCAAAAATCTGTGATACATAAAATTTTGGCCCTAATTTTTGAAGTAATAAAAACTTTAAACTGATTTTATATGTACAAAAATTAAGAAGTTATGGGGGGAGGGGTTCGGTTTTCACAAAACCCCTCCCTATTTTCCTTCCCTTGGTGGGATTTTGCCCATTAACGAACTTGACCGAGATAGATTTTATGCCCTTTGATTTTATGTATCAGTTTGGAAGAGATTGGTGCAGAATTACGAAAGTTATCGTGTCCAGAAGAAAGTGATATATATATATATATATATATATAGATAGATAGATAGATAGATAGATAGATAGATAGATAAAGTTTTTTACTGACGGTGGTTTTGGGTTCTAGGGGTCATGATCGGTGTAGATCTGCAAAAATTTTTCAGAAATTCCAACATAGGAACGATCCCAATAGGTAGTATTTCATACGAAATCTACTTAAAAGCATGCTAATTGCACGCATTTGATCGGCTTTAAAAATATTGAATTAAAATTTAAAAAAAAAACAGTAGCGATCTCTCTGTAAAAGGGTTTCCATTCGTTTTTCTTGGTTTGGGGATTTTTAAGACCAAATCTGTTGCTGTTAAGAGATACAATGGCTGTTTTCGTATTTAATTAAACACATTAGTTATTTGAAAATAAGCTAATGTAAAATGAATTAAGTAAACAGTATCATTGTCTCCCGGTATTTTTTAGCAGCGCTATAAGATAGTTCTTTTAAATAATTCATTTTAAATGTATCGTTTCAAATCTGACGTAATTTACACCAAATTTTTATTTCTCTTATTAACATTCACGTAAAAATACTTTTGTTGTTAGAAGGAAATATTATTTGCGCTGTCTTCGAATTCACGATAATAGTTGAAAAGATTATCTCAAAATATCTCGCGCAAATATATTTTTCAATTTAAATTGTTTTACCATATTTTTTTGGGGCATTTTAAATATGACGTAAAATTCAAGTGTAAATATGGTTCTTATGACGTAATTTTCCTGCTTTTAACATGTAATCATTTAATTCTAATTTTAAAGTTTTTTTTTTCTGTTTGTAATAGTCACGTGTAAATAAATTTTTAATTTGAAGAAATATTTGATATGATAATTTGTTTCGCTGTTTATACAATTGGCAACAGTTTAAATTAATGACATTTTCTAAAATTTGTAAAAAACAACTCTCGAAATGCTGAAAATTTGAATTAAAAATAGAAATAAAACCTCAAAAAATGCGTCAAATAAGAAAAATAAATGCAATCTGCGCATTGGGAACTTATAACGCATAAAATGATCTAAAAATGATTAAATTCTCATGCATAGTTTTAATGGAACGACTTTGATCAACTTTAGCATTAAATATCTCTTAAAATAATTCTTCGATTTGAAAACTGTCTGCATCAGCGTGTTTATCAAACATTTTTCTATAATACCACCGATTTTCATATTTTTGTATGCAACAGTTTTCTTAATATTAACGATGAAAAGCCATGCTTAAGCATTCAAATTGGATGCGGATCAACCCGGAATATCTACGCAGATGTTCATTGGTCCATTTCCAAATCAAAACTTTTTTTTATATATAGAAGGATTTCTATCTCTTATAATAAGCCTATTGAATATTTTAATCAAAGGAAAATATTAGTAATTGAAAAATTAACTATGGCTTTAAAAAATAATATTGCTGATTTGGTTTCTATTAATACAAAGCATTATTTCCAACAAATTACTAAATTACAAAACAACTACGTTATTACATATGTAGACAAATCTCCTAACAATTATGCTATTATATGTAAATCATATTATCACCAACTTCTTACAAATTGTATTTCTTCTAATAAGTCATTTCAAAAAACTAATGAAAATGTAATTGTAAATAATCGTAAAATTCGAAGTTATTATAAACAATTAAATATTTTATCTACTAACTTTAATTATCCATATTTAGTTCTTATTCCCAAATTTCATAAAAGTCCAATTAAATTTAGGACTGTTACTATTGGTTGCAATACATATAATAATAAAGCCAATACACTTCTCTTAAAAATTCTTAATCAATTATATGTACTTACTACAAATAATGATAATACACATTGTATAAAAAATAGCTATCAACTTGTCAATATTTTAAAAAATCTTTATTGTGTTTATAATATAACGACATATGACTTCAAAGATCTTTTTAATAATATAGACCTATTAGATGTACATAAAATTATAAATGCATTATTTAAAAAGTATTATAAAAAACTGGAATTACCATCTAATATAGATATTGCATATTTTAAATCTTTAACTAACTTCATTATCTATAATAATTATATATTGCAAGATAATACTTTATATTTACAGCATGTCGGTATACCACAAGGCGGTTGTACTTCCAGTTTACTCTCAGACTTATACTTATATCATTATGAACGTAATTTTACTAATAAAAATCTACATTTATATCGTTATATTGATGACATCATTTTAATTGATACTGATCAATCTGCAATTACTCTATTTCCAGTTGATTATCCCACTAATTTGGAATTAACGGAAAACCTTTTATCTAACAATACAATTAACATCTTAGATCTTAAAATTACAATAAAAGACAACAAAACAATCACAGATTTATATGACAAACGTAAAGAATTTAAATTCACAGTTAATACATTTACAAATTTTAAATCTTGTCTATACCATTCTGTATTTCGAAATATAATACTTAATCATTTATATAGAATAAAATGTTTATGTTCTTCTCCTCTAATTAACAATAATATTAAAAAACTAATTTATGATGCATTAAATCATGGTTTTCCAAAAAAATTCATATATTCATTAATATACAATTAGTACTTTTCTTACATGATCTTTTAAAACAAATTAACACATGCGTAAACAAAATTACAAAAATATTATAAAATTAAAAAAAAAATCTATAAAAAATTAAAAATTGTAAAATAATATAAAAAAAAATTATTATAGGTTGGTTGGGTGGGTAGATGTTAGAGTACGGAGGAGGGTGGTGTTGTCTGGATAATACGCAATGGTTAATTATAAAAAAAAATGGGGGCTTTTGTATTATTACTATATTTTTGATACGTATTTTATATGGATGTTGATTTGATATTTTATATGTAATTGGAGAATTTCATTAATATTATAATTAGCTTAATTATTGATTAATCTAACTTACAATTATTTGTTATTAAATTTTAATTTACTTAGGACAATATCATATTAATTACTAATAGTATGCCATTTTTATAGTGATTAATATACATATAAGTATGTTTAATATAAATATAGTTATACTGTATGTATTAAAATTGGGTAATTATTTTTATTATTATTCCTCTATTCTTTTTAATATTTATTATCGGTTTAATGTTTTTGAATGTCCCACATTCATACTTTTTGGATTTTTATGGATGTATGAAAATAATCCACACTCTATATTTGTGCTTTTTAAGTAATGGGAATTTAAGTATCATTTAACCTTCTATATACTTCCACATGTTTTTTATTTCCTGTTCATTTTATAAATATCGTATATATAATTGATTTAAAAAATAATTTTTATGTTATTTTTAATAATTATTTATATTAATTATTACTGAATTTATTTTGTTTTATAGCATATAGCTATATGCTATATATTATCAAAGTTCTAGAATTATTTAAATTCTTAGTTTAGTTTAAATTAGTTAGCTAATAGAATATTTTGTATGCTTTTAAATTTTATTAACAATAGTTTTTTTAAATACATTGTGCGGTTTATATTAGGTTTATAATTCCCTATATATAAGGATATGTTTGGTTTTGCTGTTTAAAAAATTATTTACATTCAAATGCTTACAAATATTTATCTTGCGACAGTTGATTCATATAAGTAATACTAGATGGCAGCACCAAAACTTGTCTCTTTAAGATATCTCTAAATTTTAAATTTTCTTGCTCCATTTCAGTTATAATTTAATACACCAGGGGTATTTTTAGCTAAATTTTGACGATATTGTTAAACAGTTATTAATTAATTTAATAGTGCATTTTAAATAATGCAATTACTATCTATTTATTTTATATTATATTAAATGTATTTAACAAGGTATTTCAAATTTTATTTCAAAATGTATTAACTGCATCCTTTGGTATCAATTACTGTGATTTCTTAACTGTTTTATTCACCTTAATCTTTATGATATTCTGGTAGACATGTGCGCGTGGTTATTTGTAAAATACTGAAATATTAATCGGTATGGTGTTTATTATTCATATTTTATATCCTATAAATATTTAAATACGTTTTATTGATTCTTCCATTTCATATTATTTGTCTATTATTATTTTGCTTTCATTTTTAATCAATTCACTTGATTTTAATGGTTGTTTGGGCACAGGGGAAAATAATTTTTAGCTTTAGCTTATATTTCTCACAGAAAACTACCATCTTGCTTATATCATTGAATTCTGTGCCCTTGACAACGTAATTCAATATATAAGCTTTTCCATTTTTTGTCGGTGTCCACTTTTTTCTTTTTCTTCCATAATAATTCTTATAACATTTTTTTTTATATACTTACAGCTTTAATTTATAATAATTGACGGTGGTAGGTTATGTTTAATTAATGGTTATACACACACACACACACACACACACACACACACATATATATATATATATATATATATATATCACTTTCTTCTGGACACGATAACTTTTGTAATTCTGCACCAATCTCTTCCAAACTGATACATAAAATCAAAGGGCATAAAATCTCGGTCAAGTTCGTTAATGGGCAAAATCGGACCAAGGGGATGGAAATAGGGAGGTGTTTTGTGAAAACAGAAAACCCCCCATAACTTCTTAATTTTTGTACATATCAAATCAGTTTAAAGTTTTTATTACTTCAAAAATTAGGGCCAAAATTTTATGTATGACAGATTTTTGATAAAGTTATAAATGGGCTCAAGGGGCGCAAAAAATGGGGTTTTTGGGAGAAAAAAATTCATAACTTCGTCAATTCTCAAGATATCAATTCCAATTAATTTTATTATAAATCTCCATAATATTATCTACAACTTTTATGTTCACATGTTTTTGATATGACCAACTCGTACCGCAAAATAAATTAAAAACGAAAACAAAAAGGGGTTTTGAAGAAGTAAAAAATCCATAACTCCTTCAATTCAAAAGATGTAAAATCCCCATGAATTTATCATATATCTTCTTAATATTGTCTACAACATCTATATA
The DNA here is from genome assembly GCA_963932465.1 of Maratus speciosus. Lineage (NCBI taxonomy): Eukaryota > Metazoa > Arthropoda > Arachnida > Araneae > Salticidae > Maratus > Maratus speciosus. The sequence continues at coordinate 102,905,627 of OZ010795.1, read as the reverse complement.
GACAAGTTTTGGATAGGACCAATTCTTACAGCAAAAACAAATTAAAAATTCATAGCGGTTGAAGAAAAAAATTATCTAAGTAAGGGTGTATTCAAATCCAAACTGCGTATTTTCTGACTCATTTTACAATTCATTTTTGAACTATTATTTTAACACAGTCAAACTGACTGGTAAAGTTATCATACGAATTGAATATTTCCAACTGAGCGAAAAAATGCCCAGACCGGGAATCGAACCCAGATCCTTGGCTTTTCGCTCAGTTGGAAATATTCAATTCGTATGATAACTTTACCAGTCAGTTTGACTGTGTTAAAATAATAGTTCATCTACGTATCCATCGTTAATATGGAGGTCCTTAACCTGCGGTTTATTCTGTTGAGCTGTCTACATGACAGACCAGATGTTCCTACCAATAAGGTTATCTGAGCGAAATATGCTGGCTGGTTGTCGGCCCAGTTAGCTTAAATGGAAAAGCATTGGCTTTGTAAGCCAAGGATCTGGGTTCGATTCCCGGCCTGGGCATTTTTTCGCTCAGTTGGAAATATTCAATTCGTATAATTCATTTTTGCTCTGAAAGGCTTCCAATTGGTACGTTTTCTTACTCAGAAACTATATAATGTACCGTAAAAGTCGATGTTTTGAAAGAGGCAGAATATATTTTGAAAAATGCTGTTAAAGTGGGCATTTTGAACCGAATTTCCCGAAGCGGATTGTGTTGGAAAAATCATTGCATTAAGGATGCACTCAAATCTAAACTGCTTTTTTTCTGACTCATTTTTAAATTCATTTTTGCTCTCAAACGCATTTAATTGGTAGATTCGTTTATTCAGAAACTATATAATGTACCGCAATGATGGATGTTTTGATAGAGGCGGAATATATTTCAAAAAATGATGTCAAAGGGGGCATTTTGAACGGAATTTCCCGAAGCAATTGTGTTATCACTTTCTTCTGGACACGATAACTTCCGCAATTCTGCACAAATCTCTTCCAAACTGATACATAAAATCAAGGGACATAAAATCTCGGTCAAGTTCGTTAATGTGCAAAATCGGACTAAGGGGATGGAAATAGGGAGGGGTTTTGTGAAAACCGAAAACCCCCCATAACTTCTTAATTTTTGTTCATATCAAATCAGTTTAAAGTTTTTATTACTTCTAAAAATAGGGCCAAAATTTTATGTATCACAGATTTGTGATAAAGTTTAAAATGGGCTCAAGAAGCGCAAAAAATGGGGTTTTTGGGAGAAAAAAATTCATAACTTCGTCAATTCTCAAGATATCAATTTCAATTAATTTTATTATAAATCTCCTTAATATTATCTACAACTTTTATATTCACGTGTTTTTGATAGGACCAATTCGTACCGCAAAAATAATTAAAAACGAAAACAAAATGAGGGATTGAAGAAGTAATAAATTCATAACTCCGTCAATTCAAAAGATATAAAATCAACATAAATTTATCATATATCTTCTTAATATTGTCTACAACATCTAGATAGACAAGTTTGGATAGGACCAATTCTTACAGAAAAAACAAATTAAAAATACATAGCGGTTGAAAAAAGAAATCATCTAAGTAAGGGTGCATTCAAATCCAAACTGTCTTTTTTCTTACTCATTTTTAAATTCATTTTTGCTCTCAAACGCATCCACTTGCTAGATTCTCTTATTCAGAAACTATATAATGTACAGTAATGATCGATTTTTTGATAGAGGTAGAATATATTTCAAAAAATGATGTCAAAGTGGACATTTTGAACAGAATTTCCCGAACCGATTGTGTTAGAAACGAAAAATATTGCCCTACTGAGAAAATAATTGTTTATTAATCAAGTTTTAATTAATTGAAAGAACAATAAAAACACAGGTCGCTTATAACTCTTTTCAAAAATCACGTCAGCATGTTTCATATATATATATATATTTTTATTAAAAATTAATCTGAAAATGTGCCAGAAAATTTCGTGTTGTTGAGTATGGAAAAATATTTTTTTAATATCGCCTTAACATGATTCTGATAAAACCATCTATTTTATAAAAATGAAATAAAAACTCGTGAAAAGCAGACGGATAAAACTGTTAAAGTGGATTTATATCTAATAATGATTTAGTTTTTGTTGGTGAAATTAGTATACTTAACTTCGAAATCTACCTCTGCCTGTAGGCCGGGCCGGCAGGGATTTTTTTTTCTATTTTGTTTGTGTGTTGCAGCTATATCTTACATCTATATCTCACATCTAAGTGTTTTAATACTTGATATGTACTGGTAATATTTTCCACGATTTATATTTAAAAAGAAATGACGTATAGCAACCGTTTGTTTGTAGTCAGTTTCCAACTAAAACGTCATGAATGACGTCATACTGAAAGCGTCTATAGATACTTCAAATTAAATATAGTTTGTAGTAGCTCCATGCTTTAACAGAAATTTTTCGTTTATATTTTTTCAAAATAGCACGTATTTTAATTACATTTTCTTTCGGTTGTTATGAGAAAATGGCAACAAAAGGATATAATTGCTATTTTTCAGCTATTTTTCCTTTACTTTCTACATAAATGGAGTACTTGAGTTGCCAAAATTAGACATATGGTGCTGAAAACTACAAAAAAATTAATATTTGAGAAATAAATGGAGATACAGTTTTTAAAGAAATTACATTTAAAAATAATAATTTTGTTTTCCAATTCGACGGTATAATTGAAAATGTGCGATGCTTAGAAATTTTAAAAAATGCTATAGAGTATTTAATCATATTGCTTTGTTTTACCGCAGGCTTCTGTAAGGTAACGTTATTTTTTGAAGACGACACATAATAAGCTTGGAGAAAGAAATAGCATACCGTACCGGGAGCGCTAAAAAAAAAAAAAAAAAGCTAGTCTATATGCTCTAAATTATTCTTCATTTTTTAACAATTAATTTCCGTACTCCTAGAAAAAATGTTTTATCCTCGAATGCTTCCCAAATGTCTAAAATTGAGGGAGAAATTCGGTTCATCCCCAACACGAATGCGTATCAGCTTTATTAATACTAAAATCCGAATTCATAAACTAAGATTTCTAATTTAATTTAAAAAAAAATTAAAAAACTAAACCAACAACAAAGAAAAGAAACGTTTTCAAATTTAAAAATAAATAACAGATAGTTTTCTCATTCATTTAAAAGTATCCACAATTATTTTTTTAATTATAAAAATTATTTGGATTTAAAATATATTTTAAATGAACACATTTAAAATCGACATTTTTCTTAAATTATTCAATAAAAAAAAAAAAAAAAATGATTTTATGGAAAAAAGAAATCTCGAATAAAAATATAATATTCACATTTTACGTCTAGCAATCTACGTAAAAAAATATTCATAATTCTTATTTTTATCCCATTTCTATACTAAAGTATTAAAATCCTAGCCACAATCTCATTAAAGACGAAATCTTCTGCAAATTAACTTCCAAAATTCAAAGATTTTTAAAGAAATTAATCAAGCCATACCCATATGAGGCAAATATATTTGCTTCAAACTGCTTCACTAATGTAAAACTGTAGCCGATTAGTTAGATCACTGTTCCCATAACGCTAAGGCAGCTGTTTTGATCCCAAGGTCAGCAAATTTTATTTTATCCACATCTTCTTCAATTGACGTACATTTTGCTTCCGGTAACGGAGAAAAAAAGAAATATATATTAGTCTATTAATAAAAAAATCTTGTTATCACTGTTGCCAGGAAAATTTCCGTGAAATGGAAAAAGTATTTCTGAAAATGTGTCCGGCAGAAGTGGCATGACAAAACATGAAAAATCCTCATATTCCACGCGCATTACACTTTTTAAATAATATTCTGTTGTAAAAACAGCGCAGTATACAGAATAAAAAACGGGATAGAGATTTCTTTAAATGAATTTATGAGCAGTTATAAACTGTTTCAATTAAATAAATCAGAAAAATACATCCTCCTAAAATAAGACCTACTTCGTCTTTCGGAGAAAAACGTTAAACAGGATGTATCAGAAAAAGAGGGAAAAACTTTACGGGGTAATAAAACGCAGCTATACGAGCAAATTTTATCACAGAATGTATGATAGGAATGCAAGCAGTGAGAAGTTAAAAGGTATTTTTCCACTCTCGCAGTTAAATAATTATCATAAAGTATGATTGAAGATACTTCAGAAAACATTTTATTAAGAGGAATGTAATTAATGTAAATGCTCAAAGAAATTGCTGAAAAAGTCTGCCACCAGCTGTAATGCACGCTTCACACCTGCGGAATAGGGACTGATAGGGAAAACACCAGGCATTTCCCGAATATTGCTAGCAAAAACGGCAATCCTGGCGACTAGATCCATATCGGTTTCAATGGGACACTCGTAGATTAGGCTTTTCACATGGCCCTACAGAGAAAAGTCCAAACACGAGAGGTTCGTCGATATTGATGGCAAAGCTATGGGACCACCTCGGCCAATCCATCAACGTGGGACAGTAGAAAACTACCCTTGCGCTCTAACTTTCTACCTCTAACCGCTTCCGTTCCGACCATACATTCAATGATGGAATTCGCTCGTACAGCCGTGTTCTATCACTCCGTAAAGTTTCCCCCACATTTTCAGATACATCCGGCATAAAAATCTATCTAATTTTCCGGACAATCGCGCCCGTCGGCCTAATCGTTCGGAGTTTTCGTGGTTTTCTTCGAACCTTGGATTTCCAAGCGTTAATATGGGTTAGGTTCCCTTAGAAAGACCCCCACGAAGGGCACCCCCCCTTAGGGCCTATATCCCTCGTGTTGATAATTGGCCGTCATAAACACAACCAAACAACCAACCTAATTTTCCGGAAGACGCGTTTTTAAAAGTTCAGTGACGATGCATATTATTTTTTATTTATTCTCTTCATACTATATCAATACGTATAACTTAATCGTTTATAAAAGGAAGCAGAATAAAGGAACAGAATGAATACTATTTTAAGCATGTACATCATAAACATTTGTTTTGTTAGGAAAATCACTGACAACGCCCTTTCCAGTGCCTTATCGTAAGAAAAAGTAATAGTACTTTTACTTATATGCCATAAAAAAAGCGGATACAACTGTGTGTTTTCTATGTTATTTGGGTGTATCTAGAAACTTTTCAGAATAAAAAGTATCATTATTCAAGTATATAGATAGTATTTCTATTTATGTAATATTTATACAGATAAAAATCTTTCTAATGCATCTTATTTATTATTTATTCGAATGATATTTATGTTGAATTTAGAAATTTCATCAGCGAAAACAATCTTTCTAATTAATAATAAATAAATATTTTTTAAATAATTGCCATCAGATTTCATATTGAATTTTTAATTTGTTATACTACAAACTATTTTTTAATTGTGGCCTACTTTGAAATTACCCTTATCTAATTCTATATTACATTAAAAAAAAACACAATAAAAGAGTTACATATGTAGTTTAAAAATTTTGAAAGTATATATCGAAATATATATAGTAACTAGCTGGCTATGCCCGCTACGCTGGTCTGTATATCCAAACGAACCTTGAATTTAAAAAAAAAGTATCAGTGAATTTGACATTGTGATTTAAAGTAATATGGAACCTTACATGGAATGTCCTTTCGCACTGCGGAAAACGATATGAACGCCATTGTGCTATTATATTTTCTAATGTGCAGACAAATTTTCAACTATTATGGTCTTTACCCTTTTAGTTGGTCAATCACAGTAGGATTTGGTAAAGAATGATAGTACAATATGCAATATAATAAAACAAACCCTGAAAAATTATTTAACTAATATTGCAAACAAACATTTTGACAAAATCCATCCAGTAAAACTTTTTTTAAAGTCTGATCATTCATTTTGGGGTCCATCTGATTGTAGAACTTTCCCCCATAATTTTATAACTAAGCAATCTAGAACGATACGCAATAAACTAAAATCTCCCCAAACATTGTCGAATCAACAAATCAAGTATTATCAATATCCGCTATTTAGAACTTTTTGAAAAGCCTAAACTTTCATAATCGGTTTCACATGATTATGGAACTTTCCGCCTTTTCTTTATGACTAAACAACGTAGAACAATAGGCAAAATACTAAAACCATATCTGAATAGGTATGTAACTAACAATGGAATTCCTATCAAAATCCGTTCTGTAAAAATTTTTAAAAAGGCTAAAAATTCATAATCGGGTTCAACTGACATAGAACTTTCCACCACATCTTTACTATTAAGCAATGCAGAAGGGTATAGTATATACAGAAACCCTACCTGAAAAATTATCTAACTAACAGTGCAAATTCAATCGAAATCCGTTCGTCTGAATCTTTTAAATAGGCTAATCTTTCATACTCGGGTTCGTATGATTATATATCAATAAAACGCAATTATATGTATAAACAACGTACAACGATATGTTATATGCTAAAATCTTCCCTGAAAAAATATCTAACTATCATTTCGATTCTCATGAAAATCCAGTCAGGTGAGCTCAAGTTATATGCAGCCGGGACGAACCCATTTCCATTTTACTCTCGTATATATAGTAGAAACAGAATTAGATAGATCGATAAGAATAATGATTCTTAAAATTTATGAAACTGTAAGTTATTTCTCGTTATCTCTGCTGAATAATTTTAAAGACTTTTCAATCGGCGAGTATTGAGATTTACGATCATGTCTACAACAAATGTATTTCATTTTGTACCAAAATATTTTCGGTAAAATGAGCCAATTTGGTGTGGGTTCGGATATTATAAAATATTTTTTCTTTCAAAATCGTCATTTAAACTTCGCACATGAAATTCTAAGTGTCTCTTAGCATTGCAGTAAACATTTCGATTTTTTTATCAGCGAAAAAGGAAGTTATAACTTAATTTTACTTAATAATAAAAAATACTTTCAATTAAAAAAAATAGTATATTATTTTTTTTTGCATGGTTACGATTAAATAATAATTAAAGCCAAAAGAAATTCGCGTTCAATAAATAGCAAGCCAAATTGTTTGGCACAATTTCAAAAAAAAAAAAAAGGTACTTTTCCACTATAGGCGCCTTGGCGTTTTTTTAAACAGCTTGGCGCAATCGGGCATCAGAAAGTGAGATGTGTTGCCAATTGATATAAATAGTTCAGAAAACAAACTTGATCATTTTTTTTTTGTTTATAGATTGAAATAAATGTCGCAATAGCATACATTTTGGTATGGTGTTGGCATAACGTAATAGTAGCAAAAGGTCTCCTAAAACCTTTTTCCCAAATTTCGCGAATTCTCTGTAAATTTGGCTATAGAATAGGTCCGCTTTAAAAACACAAAATCGATTTTAACCTTTACCTTGTGTTAAGTCAATTGTGCGCCAAACTACGCCCGGTAACACATGCCAATGTCTGTGGACCCGATTACGTAATTTATCTCCTTAATTAAGGCATACTTTGCAAACTACATCTACTTTCCAATTTTCCTGATTTTGAGATCAGCTGTTAGATGTTAAAAAGCTTGGCGCAATTTGGGCTTCAAAAAGTGAGATTTGTGGCCAAATGATATGAACAGCTGTGAAAACAAATAAAATGAACTTTTTTGCTTTTTAAAATATGTATTCCTATATATAAACTTTTTATTTATGAATATTAATATTTTTGTTATTTATATACAATTTACTTCTGTTTTTATATAAAAAGCGATAAATGTATTCCTTTTAGTAAATAAATTCTATAATTATTGAGCAGAAAATATGCATGAAAACTTTCCTTCTCTCGCCAAGCCCATTTCTTCCACCTCGCGAAGGGCCCTATATTGGAAAATTACAGAATTTACCACATTGTTCCATGACTAAACAGTGTCGAACAATATATTATATGCTAAAACTATCTCGGAAAAATTGCCAAACAAACAAAGCAAATTCTATCAAAAACCGTTTATTATAAATTTTAAAAAAGGCTAAATTGTGATAATTGAGTTCGCAAGATTACAGAATTTTCCCCAAAACTGTATGGCTAAGCAAAGTAGAAGAACATGTTGTATACTGAAACTTTCCCTTAAAAATTACCTAATTAATAGTCCAAGTTCCATCGAAATGCATTCGGCGGAATCTTTTAAAAAGGCTAATTTTTCATTATCAGCTTCATCTCATTAAAGAACTTTAAACCATAATTGGATACCAAGCAACGTAGAACGACGTGTTATGTACTAAAACCTTCTAAGAAAAATTGTGTGGTCTAACAGTGTAAGTTCAGCAGAACTCGAGTTCTAAGCAGCCGGAATGAAATTTCCATTTGAATTATATACTCATATATCTACCCTATATATCTACCCTATATATATAAAATCCTAATGAAACGGCTGAAATGTAACGAATTTATGAAACGATTCTTTGAAACGAATGATTAAACAACTGATTATGTTTCAAGGCGATTTCTCCTAAAATATGGAATACTTTGCGATGAAATTAACAAGAAAAATCTGTATTGATCTGCAGATCTCAAAACTGGTATTAGAATTTTTAAATTCGAATTAGTTTTCGAAATATTATTTTTTTTAAATTTTAAATACATTTTTCTAATGATGGCAACTCAAATTTTAATTAGAACAGATATTTTCCCCTTAAATATATGCTAAGAAATATATCATGCTACTTTTATTCATAATTCAATTTATTTGGATAATCTTTCGCCAAATCGAAAGATTCTGATTGGCAACAAAATGGCATTATTTTGATTGGTATGGTAACCCGGCTATTGTTCTTTATTTAATAATAAATGTTTACTTACTTTTATTTCTTTTATAAAATTATATAAATTATTTTGTTCTATAGCTATTAGTTATTTTTTTTGTTGTTGTTATTTCCTTTTGAAAAGAAAATAATTTAAAAACACGGTACTACTTAGTTATTCCGTCGACCAATTTTGCCAAATTACACAAATTGACATAATTTTTATTTTAAATAACGAAAGAACAAATAAATTAGTATAACATTACTAAATATACAAATAAAACGTCGAAAAAAATCACTTGATGACGTAAACATGTGTAACTTACTTAAAGTCAAGTAAATGTGACATTTACGATCAACCATTATTGACATTTAATCTTATAGTTTGGCGATAGACTTTTGGTCGACGGGATAACTAAGTAATACCAAAAATGCATATGTAACTGGTATTCGAAAACGAGATTTTTGCCAAATTTTCGTAAAAGAAAAAAATCACGCTAAACCTGCGGTGCGTATATGACATCTGGCCAAATGTTAAATAATGCTGGAAGAGTTCCATATTGTGTGCTGTTTTTTTTGGCGAGCTTTTTTTTTTGGCAATAAATGAATCGACGTGGTTGCGATCTTCAGCCTTTGGGGTTGCTTTTTCTGGAATAGACTTTATTCATATGTTTTTTGCGTAATTTTTTGCATTTAGCCTATATATTTCGGAAAAATATATAACTTTTGTTTTAATTTGATATGTATAATAAATATAATAAATACATAAAATTATATATAAGTACATAATATTTATTTATTATGTATGTATAAGGTATATCTCTATACGTAATATTATATAAAACTATCTGTATAAACATCGTATTTTTTTAACATGTGACATATATAACATTTATTATATATATATATATATATATATATATATATGTTTACAAATATTTAAAGACCATGTTTTTCCGCCATCCTAAAAAATTTTATAAGATGCTAAAATGGCTTTTGGCGCCATTTTGGTTTCCTTCGCCAATCGCGCCAACCAGCACACAATATGGAACTCTTCCCAATGATGCAACAAACCCTGACATTTAATTTCAACTTCAAATCAATCTTTTAATTTACCACTCGAAAAATTAAAAAAAATGCTAACTGGCAATTTGAAAAAAAAGCTATTGGCGAGATTTGCCCCCGGCTAGCGTAACTGTTCCAGGAATTCTTTGCGACCATAACAACTTTTATATAGTTTTATTCGAAAAAAAAAATTTGATTTTTTAATCAAAATGGAAAACTTTCGGCACAGATGTTATATACGGGCCCATATTGGCGCGATTTTTTTTCTGACTCCAATGTCATACGCAACGGGTACTTAACTGGCGCCAAAGTATCGCTATTTTGTTTGATATGGTAAGCCCGATGTTGTTGTTTATGCTGTTGATGCGTTCCCCGAATTGGCGTCGGAAAAAAATCGCGCCAATATCATATATGACATCTGTGGCAAACTTTCATATGAAAGGGGAAGGGATCAGACCGTATTTGTTTATGACAGTTGATGACTTGAACTATTATAATATAGATGAAGTGATGGCGATAGAATAATATTTGGCGACTCATCACCTATGCATGGCTAACATTAATGTACCAAAATGGTACCTAGAGTAAAAAAGCGAAGTGGTCCGCCCGGAACTGTTGATGATAATCACATGACTTAGGCTATTGTTATAGAGATTGTTTTACAATAACGGGTGACAAAGACTCTGTATACTTAATTCATTTTATTTTATCTACTTTTCAAATGTTTAACTGATCCTCTTTAATCAAAAACGAAAATAAACATTGTATGTCTTAACAGCAACTGATTCGCCCTTACATTTTTGCAATCAAAGGAAATTGAATGGAAGTCCATTTACAATGTAATTTATACTGAAACAAAATTTTCCAGTATAATTCAATCTTCTCTTATATGTATAAAACCCATCAGATTAGCGTGTTTTTAGATTCTACGGTGTCTGAACGGGGGTTGGCGAGCGTAGCTTGCAGGGGCAGAGCCCCCTAGTATAAAATCCTAATGAAACGGATATTATGAAACGAATTTATGTAACGATTCTATGAAACGACTGATTAAACAACAGTTTCACGGCGATGTCTCTTAAAATACGGAATACTTTGCGATGAAAATAACACCAAAAATCCGTATTGATCTGCAGATCTCAAAACTGGTATTAGAACTTTTAAATTCGAATCAGTTTTCGAAATATTATTTTTTTTTTCTAATTTTATATACTTTTCTCTAATGATGGCAACTCAAATTTTAATCATAACAGATATTTTTTTTTTCAGATTTTAGAAAAGGTTACTATTTTAAACTAATTTGGCGAAAAGTTTGGCCTCCCTTAAATATATGCAAAGAAATGTATCATGTTACTTTTATTCATAAATCAATTTGTATTTCATTATCATTTTATTTAATACAAACTGAAACATTTAAAATAAAAGGGTTTCACTTCTTTATTTTTTTAAACGATCTGAAAAGAAAAATATTAGGCACAGATGTCATATACGCACCGGGGTACCTAATTGGCGCCAAAATGGCATTATTTTGGTTGCCATGGTAACCCGGCTGTTGTTGTTTATTTAATAATAAAAGTTTATTTACTTTATTTTCTTTTTTTAAATTGCATAAATTGTTTTGTTCTATAGTTAATTATTTTTTTGGTTATTTTCCTTTAAAAATAAAAAAATAATAGAAAATAATTAAAAAATACGGTACTACTTAGTTATTCCATCGACCAATTTCGCCAAATTATATAAATCGCTAAAGCACTCGCCAAATTATACAAATTGCCATAGTTTTTATTTTAAATAACGAAAGAACAAAGAAAATGGTATAACATTAATAAATTTACAAATAAAACGTCAAAATAAAAATCACTTGATGACGTAAAGACGTGTAACTTGCTTAAAGTCAAGTGAATGTGACATTTACGATCAACCATTTTTGGCATTTAATCTTATAGTTTGGTGATAGATTTTTGGTCGACGGGATAACTAGGCAGTACCAAAAATACATATGTAACTGGTATTCGAAAACGAGGTTTTCGCCAAATTTTCATAAAAAAATCACGCCAAACCCGGTGCGTATATGGCGTCTGGCCAAATATTAAATGATGTAACAAACGATGACATTTAATTTCAACTTCAAAGCAATGTTTTAATTTAACACTCGAAAAAAAATGCTAACTGGCGAGTTGAAAAATAGCTATTGGCGAGATTTGCACCCGGCTAGCGTAACAGTAAAAAGAATTCTTTGCGACCATGGAAACTTTTATGTAGTTTTATTCGAAAAAGAAATTTTATTTTTTAATCAAAAGGGAAAACTTTTGGCACAGATGTCATATACGGACTCATATTGGCTCGATTTTTTTCTCACGCCAATGTCATATACACAACGGGTACTTAACTGGCGCCATAGTATCGTTATTTTGCTTTATTTTATAAGCCGGATGTTGTTGTTTATGCTTTGTTGTTTTCCCCAAATTAGCGTCGGAAAATATCGCGCCAATATGGGGCCGTATATGATATCTGGGCCAAACTTTCATATGAAAAGCGAAGGAATGAGAGCGCATCTATTTATGGCAATTACATGGCTTGGACTATTATAATATAGATGAAATGATGGCGATAGAATAGCATTTGGATAGTTATCACCTGTACCTGGCTGACATTAAAGTACCAAAAAGGCACCAGGAATATAAAAAGCGAAGTGGTTCACCCGGAACTGTGGATGATAGTCACACGTCTTAGGCAATTGTTATAGAAATTGTTTTAAAATACCGGGAGAAAAGACTCTGTACACTTAATTTATTTTATTTTAGATTCTTTTCAAACGTTTAACTGATCCTCTTTAATCAAACACGAAAACAGCCATTGGATGCCTTAACAGCAACTGATTCGACCTTATTTTTTTTAAATCAAAGGAAATTGTATGGAAACCCGTTTACAGGGAGATCTGCACAGCTTTTTTCAGTATAATTCAATCTTCTATAATATTTTTTAAATCGATCAGATTAGCATAGTTTTAGATTCTGCGGTATCTGAACGGGGGTTGGCAAGCGTGGCTTGCAGGGGGCAGCCCCCCTCTCTCTCTCTCTCTCTCTATATATATATATATATATATATGTATGCATATATATATATATATATATATATATATATATATATATATATATATATATATATATATGTATGCATACATATATATATATATATATATATATATATATATATATATGTAGATAGATAGATATATATATATGTAGAATTAGATTTTTCAAAAAATGCAGTCGTCTACTTGAAAAATAACCAATATTGTAAATATCGCTCAAACCGATGCCACGCTTATGCATTTTCGGCTTAAAATTAAATTGTTTGGCGATAAAATGAAATCGTAAATAAATATACAATATGTAACTCACAAATATCGTTATTTTTATAATTTCATCTGCTTCTTTCTTCTGTAAGCCACATGATGGATGAGTTAAATAAAAATAAAAAGTAAATTAAAAAAAAAAAAAATCAAAAACAAAATTGTCACTCAGATATTATCTTATCAAATTTTCTGATGCATTTTTCTTAACCTGACGAGACTGATAAATCGCCAAATATAGTTTAAAACTGCAAGCTTTCATATTGAATAAATTTTTAAGCTTTACGAACATTACCTTTCATGTTTAAATTCGATATTGTCGTTTTATGATATTCCCGCTCGTTAAAACTGTTTTTTATTTTCTGTTTTATTTTCTTTTAAATAAAATTAGTAAAAGTTTTTTTTTCGAGATGTACACATGTACAGGCGTTTCATTTTTTTTTTTTCTTAATCAACGTTAAATTTTTTCAAGACATAAAATGGTAACCTTATCGTCCAAAATAACAGAACTTTCCGTCATAATTCTACAACTAATCTACGTAGAACAATGTGTTATAGCTTTAAACCTTCCCTGAAACGATACCTATCTAACAGTGTAAGTTTCGTCAAAATCCATGCAGTAGAACTCGAAATATATATGTTGGGAACGAAATTTCCGTTTGGATTTTATATATATAATAGATCTAGAGATGAGTTCGGGCTCGTTTTTTGGAGCTCGGGCCCGGCCAAGCCCGACGATTTTAAATCCGAGGCCGTCCGAGCCCGAAAGATTTTTTGTCGTCAGAGCCCGAGCCCGCCCGAGCCCGATACCACTCTTTACCGATATATCTTTAACTATAATCGATTCCTTTCTCATAACAGCCTTCCGTGATTGACGTGAACCGGAAAATCAACGTAAATTACAAAATTGACACCGTTATCTTAAAGGTCAGATGCCTTTACATTAAAAGAAGAAACACTGGCTGATTGCTTCCTATCGGAATAATAAAGTTATTATATTTACTTACGAAGCACAGTGATCTCGTAAATCTACTACCAAGTCCTTAGCATGAGCAGAGTTCCTGACAAATAGATATAATACCCAGTAAAGTTATTTTCATATGAAGAATGATTATGACTCATGCGCAAATATAAGATTAAATAATTTTCAAACCTAAAGCTAATTCTGGTCTACTAAAAATCGAAGAAAACATTCTATTTGTGTTAGATAACTAAATAAAAAATAAATAAACGATCGGATTAAAAAATATCTTCTGTCACAAACGAAAATCCTAATAAAAACAAATTCATTGCTTGTGTTTGTTTTGATTGGCGCCATATTAATTGATCGTCGTCGAAAATGCCGTACACATAAATCTGAAAACATCACGAATTTTCTTTTGAAACAGCAATCAAATACTAAAATAAATAAACACGATTTTTGCTACCCTTTCATTTTGATCTAAATAACATTGAAAAGACTTGAAAAGTAATTTTAAACGGGGAAAAAAGTTCTTTCAATCTTTTCTATACATAAATAAATATAGTTTTCCGGTTTCAGAAAGAACGACCCCGAGCCCGAAGGCTAGAATAAAAATAGAGCCCGAGCCCGTATCGGGCCCGGGCTCGGGCTTTCGGACTCGGTCTGAGCCCGTCTCATCTCACCTCAGCTATCGAAAGTATTTCAGTGCAGAATTGTGTTAGTTAAATGAAATTTTCGTCAACAGAACCTGATTTCGCACAAAAAAAAAAAAAAACGTAAAGCTTCTGCGTTATCTTATTGCACGTGCCAAAAAGTTAAAAATATTACTTACGTTCGCAAGATGAAGCCCAGTGTGCTATCCAAGTCAGACAAACATTGAAAACAATAATCGTTAGCTGAAACATTTTTTTCTCGAACCTTAATACTTTACAAAATTTATTTGCATTCATCCGGAATAATCATTTCTATATTCTTGGCAAAAGTTTAAACATTAAATGCGATTTGTAATTCTTTATGTTTTTAGTTATTCCTAAGAAGTACACATTTAAAATGCAATGTGTTACATCCAGAATTATTCAAAGAAAGAATTATTTTGAAATAAAACTTTTTTTCAGATTTTCTTTAAACTTCAATTCATATTTTTTAAAATTATTTTTAGTGCTGTAAATTTTTTATCCTTCTTCTTAATAAATAAAAAATGTTTCTAGATTAGTAAAATATACTTTACGTAAATAATATGCGTGTAATCGTTTTGAAACTGGCTACTTTATTATTTCTGGGCAAACAAAGAAGACACAATGCAATACTTTGCGTTAAAAGATTAAAGTACACTGTAAAAAATCACAAATGAAACTTAATTTACGAAAATATAATAAAACCACGAACGAAAATTTGAAATAACAATTTCTGATTTAACCATGATTCCGAAAAGAGCTCTTAAGCTTTAGAAATCTCAGAAACAGTTTTATTTTTGAGATTTCAAGAAACATTTATAAAAACGAGATTTCTTTTACTGCCACTTATTTCTGGAAATGTTTCCTAACAGTTTTTAGGGTTTCGTACATCTGACGAAACCCTATTCGTGTCGTTCCTCTCTCTGTCTGTCTGTCACAGAGCCCGTTTTCAGAAACTATATAACGTGGACACTTGAAATTTTGGATTCTTATAGCTCAACACCTCATATAAAACGACAAACCACAAATTTTTAAAAATGTCTTATATTTGCCCCTCTGGGCTTTAACTTGTGTATTTTAAACTTTTTTTTCTAACTGAGACCCTAATTAAGGGGACTTGAAATTTTGGATACATATAGCTGAACACCTCAAATCAAACGAGAAATCATAAAATTTTGAAAAAGTCTTATATTTACCTCTCTGGGCTCTAACTTGTGTATTTTAAGCAATTTTTTTTAACTCAGCCCCTAATTAAGTTGGAGATGTGAAATAGTGTGAGATAGTGATACTTTTCAGGTTTGTAGGCCAATAAAGTGGGAGCTTGTAATATTGGGAATGGGCGTGATAAGGTCGGATTTACGGAGAGTCTTAATTGGTCAAAGTGTGTCAGTGGATGAGTTTTGTTTATAGAAGGGGACGGTGTTTTGAGCGATGGAGATGACGTCGGGTTCGAAAGGGAAAAAAAAGAGGACAGTGACACTCTCGCTCTGAATCTTGTTTCGGTAGTACGAAAGTGGGAATAAGAAAAAAAATTCAAGTTCCGGGAATGCTTCCGGAGTTTCATCGTCCTGCAGTGATGTAGAGAGTGTTTCGACGAAAATACTTAAAGCGACCTGCGAATGTTGGATTTAGCGGCGTCTGAACCAGATGATACCTGAGAGGCGAGTGTACTGACATCCCAATGATGAGAGAGTAGAATTTCGCCCGGGTAATGCCGAAGAATAGAGTGACATGCAAATTTTGGATTTAGCGGCGTCTGAACCATATATTGACCGAGCGGCGACGGCGTGTACCTCCCGATGTAGCGATAATATTTTCTTGTCCTGTTCGTGCAGATACGATGCAGGTAGCCGACTCGTGTTTCAACGAAGGATGCGGCGAGTGAGATGAAGATTCAGTGACGAGAAAATGAAAGTGGTCTCCTGTTGTTCTCCTGCCCAAGTGGCTCCAGGACTTATGTTTCCTCACGTATGAATATTTGTCTGACTCCCGGACTTGTGTTTCCTTACGTATGAATATATGTGTGACTCCCGGACTTGTGTTTCCTTACGTGTGAATATTTGTGTGACTCCCGGATTTTCAGGTCCCCAGATAATGGATAAATTACTAAGTAGAAACGAAAATTAGGATCCTGGTGAGTGTGTTTTTTTTAATGATGTCTTTAGAAAATAGGATATCTCTTATCTAAAATAAAAAGAGACAAGTATATGAAAATAGTTAATTTTAAAAATAATCCGTTTAGTAATTATTATGCATATGTTTAATTAATTGCTGTGTGTATTTGTGTTCTTAACTCAAGGTGATGATATATATTCTAATGACATTGTGTAAGAGTAAAGTTGTAAGCGTCACCAAGACGCATGTGATTCTAGTTAAATGCTAACATTGGTAAAATTTATATAATTGGTCAAGACCACCAGAGTAAAGTTGTAAGCGCCACCAAGACGCATCTGATTCTAGTTAAATGCTATCATTGGTAAATTTTATACAATTAGTCAAGACCACTTGTCTTAAATATAAATATATGAAGGTCAGAAGTCGCACTGTACATAAGTGCAACAAATATTTTATTTACCTATTCAATGAAATTTAATTATCTAATTTTTGTCTTAGCGTTTTCTTTTTCGAGAGTTCAGGTCAAGGAATGTAAAAATCCCTGCCGGCTCGGCCTACAGGCAGAGGTGGATTTCAAAGACAAATATACTAATTTCACAAAAAAAAAAAAAAAAAAAAAAAAAAAAAAAACTAAATCATGATTAGAGATAAATCCACTTTAACAATTTTATCTGGCCGCTTTTGACGAGTTTTTATTTCATTTTTATATAATATCTGGTTTTATCAGAATCATTTTAGGGCGGTATTAAAAAAATACTTTTCCATGCTCAACAACTCGAAATTTTCTTGCATAATTCCAGATTCATTTTTAATTTTAAAAAAATATGAAACTTGCTGACATGATTTTTGAAGAGATTTATAAGCGATCTGTGTTTTTATTTTTTGTTCAATTCATTAAAACTTGATATATAAACAATTATTTTCTCAGAAGGACAATATTTTTTTGTTTCCAATACTATCGCTTCGGGAAATTCCGTTCAAAATGCCCATTTTGACATCATTTTTTGAAATATATTCTGCCTCTATCAAAAACTCGATCATTACGGTACATTATATAGTTTCTGAATAAGCGAATCTACCAATTAAATGCGTTTGAGAGCAAAAAGGAATTTAAAAATGAGTCAGAAAATAAGCAGTTCGGATTTGAGTGCAACCTTAATACAATGATTTTTCTAACACAATCCGCTTCGGTAAATTCGGTTCAAAATGCCCTTTTTAACAGCATTTAAAAAATATATTCTGTCTCTATCAAAAAATCGACCATTACGGAATATTTATATAGTTTCTGAGTAAGAAAACGTACCAATTGGAGGCCTTTGAGTGCAAAAATGAATTGTAAAATGAGTCAGAAAATAAGCAGTTTGGATTTGAATACACCCTTACTAAGATGATTTTTTTCTTCAACCGCTATGTATTTTTAATTTGTTTTTGCTGTAAGAATTGGTCCTATCCAAAACTTGTCTATATAGATGTTGTAGACAATATTAAAAATATTTATGATAAATTCATTGGGATTTTATATCTTTTAAATTGACGGAGTTATGGATTTTTTTCTTCTTTAAACCCTCATTATGTTTTCGTTTTTAATTTTTTTTTTTGCGGTACGAATTGGACCTATCAAGAACTTGTGAATATAAAAGTTGTAGATAATGTTAAGGATATTTATAATAAAATTAATTGGATTTGATATCTTGAGAATTGACGAAGTTATGAATTTTTTTCTCCCAAAAACCCTATTTTTTGCACCCCTTGAGCCCATTTCTAACTTTATCAAAAATCTGTGATACATAAATTTTTGGCCCTATTTTGAGAAGTAATAAAAACTTTAAACTGATTTGATATGTACAAAAATTAAGAAGTTATGGGGTGTTTTCTGTTTTCACAAAACCCCTCCCTATTTCCATCCCCTTTGTCCGATTTTGCCCATTAACGATCTTGACAGAGATTTTATGCCCATTGATTTTATGTATCAGTTTGGAAGAGATTGGTGCAGAATTACGAAAGTTATCGTGTCCAGAAGAAAGTGATATATATATATAGATAGATAGATAGATAAAGTTTTTACTGAGGGTGGTTTTGGGTTCTACGGTTCATGATCGGTGTAGATCTGCCAAAAATGTTCAGAAATTCCAACATAGGAACGATCCCAATAGGTAGTATTTCATACGAAATCTACCTAATATTAAAAGTTTTGATCACAGGACATTTGACAAATAGAAATCATTAGTCATCACATGCATTTTGCTGAAAGATAATATAGGAAATTCATGTTAAGTAAATCTAAAGTAATTGTTTTAATCAGTTAAGTTCTATTCTTATAACACAACGCGATTTTACTTATGAAAGAAGTTTATTTTTATTTTAAATCTATACGATCTAATTGGTTGCTTCACAGAAGATTTTGACATCCATGTTCGTCACTTTACTGTCTCGGCTCCCTCTAGCTCAAAATTTATTGATGAACTGTGAAGAGCGATGTTAGGATCTCATTGAAGTATAGAGAGTTCCTCATGTAACTTCATTCAAATTTTCTAATTATCATATTATATTGGAACATATATAATATTTTATTTACATGGGTTGCGCTCAAAAATTCTAGTGGTTGTTGATATAATTATAGTGGCTTCTGTTTTCTGTTTTTGGCACCTTTTATTAATTTGTGTAATTATTTGTATATAATTTTAAAAGAGATACATTGGTCATTTAAATACAGAAGAAGCTCGCAACAAAGTGTTTTGAAAGGAATATTAAACGAAACCCTTTGTGCGATCTGTGATCACACTTACCCACTTGTTTTATATTTCTGCTCCAGTTAATTAATCGGAGTAAAAACGAGATAATCTCGATCATGACATTTACTAAAATGAATAGTATTGCGTTATTCTGTTGTATATCAGCTGTTCGCGAACAATCGGTTTATCAGGATAAGAAGTTCCCGTTGATTCACGAGCCGCCGGTGTACGATAGAACTTCGAAAAATCAAGAAAATTACACAAAAATCGCTATTATAATGCCAGCTTTAGACGGAATATTTCCAAATTCAGAGAGGACCTCCTTGCCATGGCCAAAAATATACACAATAAATTTGGTTCAATTCTATGCATAACTTCATACACTTTTCGATGGTACAATATTCAAAATGGAACAAAAATCGCTATTACAGCGCCTCCTTCCGGCGGATTTTTCTCAAATTAATGGAGGATCTTTTTGCTATAGCCAAAAGCATATATAAAAAATTTGGTTCAATTCTATGCATAACTTCATACACTTTTCTATGCTACAATATTAAAGATCACACAAAAATTGCTATTACAGCACCCACTTCCGGCGGGGGGTTTTCAAATTAAGGGAGGATCTGCTTGCCATAGCCAAAAAATTAAAAAAAAATTGGTTAAATTTTATGTGTAATTTCATACAATTTTCGATGATACAATGGCGACAACGAACATACGAACACACGGACACATGGACACACAGACAGACAAACATCTCCTATAAATATGCTTTTTGGGATCTCCGACCCCTAAAATGTGTAAATCCGTAAAAAATTGGAAGTCGAAAAAAATTTCGATTACAATTCTTTCTTCTATTGAAGATAGAAGAAAGTAAAAATTCAAACCTAGCGAGGTTGTAAATCATCCTCAGATATCCTATGCAAAAAAAAAAAAAAAAAAAAAAAAAAAAAAATCTTTTAAAAATATTAAAAGCAAAGCAAAAAATTACAAAATAACGCCCCATAGACTTAACTTTTGTATTTTCCTTTCTTCCCGTGACTGAAGGGACATCTGAAGGGAAAGGTTCATTTTATATACATAAGGTTAAAGACGCAATCCAAAACAAAGTAAAATGAACCTTGCAAAACAAACTCCATATCTGAAACTATTCGTAATTTTCACACCTTTTCTTATTCAAAGAATATTTTTATCACCAGAGTCGAAAGAAATTAACAGCAAAACATAATTTTGAATCAACTTACACAACTAAATTTTTTTCAGCCAACTGACCAGCCAGACTTCCATTTTTATAAAACACGGTTACATAACCGTACTTTATTTCTTTTTTAATCATGTAATTGCACATATTATGGTTAGAATAGAGTTAAATTACGGTTATTTAAACGTTTTCAGGTGCATTCGTAAATATATAAATATGTAGCACTTAAAGTCGTCGTTAGGTCCATCTGTCTGTCTGTCTGTCCGTCCGCATATAACAGAGCAAAAACTACCCAACCGAATAGTCGGAAATTTTAAATATATAATTGTTGCAAAATTTTGTCATTTCAAATTTTATGAAAATCGTATGCATAGTTTAAGTACAGGGACAGTCAAAAGTTTTCCATTACATTACGGCCAATGTGAAAAGATTATTGCAAGTGCATTTTGATGATGTTACAGCATTTCAAACAGAATGAAATGGATATGCTCTTAAGAAGTGCAGAAAAATATACATTCAGCACAATATGCGGTGAAAAAAATATTTATAAAACTAGTCATAGTACGAACACACCTCATTTCCAACTTGTCTGTAAAAGCGGTCTAATGGTTGGAGAGTTTGAAGCAAATTTTTAACAGTGTATATTTTAATATTTAATATTTGCGTACCAAAACATTTGTAAGTGAAATGCATTGCATTAAATTTAATAAAAAGTAATTTTATAATAATTTCCTGCTTGTAATGAAGAACAGAAAATTAAAAGCATGCAATTTTGTACTTTAACAATATAATATATTATTATCGGCATTTAAAACTTGTGTAACAGAATTTCATAGCCATAAATTTTATGTTTCAAACTTTACTGTTATTGATTCATTTAAAATGTAAATTCTATATAAGCATCATAAGAGTGAGTAATTAAAATAAGTTATGTACTATCATTTAATGATTTTAGAGTTAAGTTATATTCTTTAAATCGCTTTCCTCTGATAATTTTTTTTATGTTATCTTAGTCTTAAAAAACTAATTATGTATTTATAATGTAAATACTTACTTTAATTTTTAAAAAAAATTTCAAATTTTGTGTAATAATAATATAGTAAATAAATAAACAGAAATTAGGGAAAATAAATTAAATAATTTCTAATTTCTCAATTCGAAACTTTTTTAACACTTTATGCTTTAGAAAATATTCAAAAAGGACAAAACGTTATAAAAAATACAAATAGTTTATTAAAGTTTATGTTATCATGGTTTTCTTATAATGGTTAATCAGGGTTATGCTATATGTTTCGCATTTTATAATTTATGAAAGTTTTAGCGTGTTTACTTAGTTTTTAAAATTTTATCCATGTCACGTATATTCTACATATATGATATTACCGACATTATGAAAACACTGGATATGTTACAAATTAGAATACAAAGCTAGGAAAATCGCTGCAAGACATACTGGGAAAGTTACATTATATATGTTATACATTATGTATGTTCGAATAACATTCTACCAATCCAGAATGTCGTAATTTTGCACATAATAGTTAAATACTACATTTGAAGAGGTATGATTAGTGTTCGACTGTTTGACAGAATGCATTAAAACTGTCTTGATAAGGTAATTATTGCAAAACTCTTCTACATAAGAATATCTCGCATTATAGAGCATGTTATAAATTTTGTAAATAACATTAAATATTTCTGTGCATAAGCGCAATAACTATAATATGTGTATTATATAATAATAAAATTATTACGTCAGTAAGAACTATATCTAAAAAATGATTTTTCACATTTTCACTGTTCACAGGATGATAATTTGAATAATATTCGTTTTCAATCAATTGTTAAATTTCTGTTTTAAATTTTCCTAAAACTTTTTTTTTCTTTTCGCTTTAGCAGCCCAAGTAACCGACCAAATAAAGATAATCTAATATATAAAAATGAAAATTTGTCTGTCTGTCCGTCTGCAATGCTATACAAATCCACAGTTTAGAAGCCAGAATTGGGAAATGTTATGCACATGTGTATTAAAACACGGCCAAGGTAACTAAAGTAATTCGGAATCGGAATAACCTATAGTTAATTTTTAATTAATAAAAAACCACTAATTTAACAGCAATTTTCAATCAAATTCAAACATTTTTCGTTATAGCTGTTGCCAACAATTAAAAATCCACAATAAACTTTTTTCCGCAACAATTACTTTTCTATTGCAAAATTTTCACGTGAAAAAAAAAAAAAAAAAAAAAAAAGAAAGAAGTGGTTTGACGAATTTAAAAAATGGGAATATTACATCATAAATTTTATACTGCCAAATTTCCACGTGAAAAATGAAAATAAATTAAATAGTTTGACGAATTAAAAACAAAAGTCGATGTTACGTCATAATTTTTCAGTTTTATGATTTCCATGTAAAAAAATTATAATTATTTAATTACTTTGATGAAATAAAAAAAATGGAATATTACGTCATATTGGAAATACAAAGGACGTGGTGAATATATAACGTCATATAAGTGTGAAAATTTGTATTGAAGCATGAAAAAAACTCGATTATGGAAATATTGGCGTATTTTAACGTTATTGCTCCAATGATGAATGGAAATAAGTTCATTTATAGCTGTATTATTTTGTGTCTGTTATATAAATTTATACATTTTTATGTTGGGTTTTCATTTGATTCGTGTGTACAACACTTCGACTGTTTTTTTTTTTTTTTATGTTGTATGTTAAATTTTTAAATTGTTTTTTCAAAACAAACATTCTTAAAATTCCGTGCAACGCGGGTATTTTAGTTAGTAATTTATAAAGACAAGTAAATATAATTAAACATAATAACTCCATAATAAATGTTATATTAAATTTTGAAGTTATTTAAATACATAATGTTAAATGATTCACTAAATTAATTGCAATAAATGTATCATTAATTGCTTAAAATAAGATGAAAATACACAATACTTTAGGTTATTTCGACTTAGTGTATTACGTATAACAGTAGTATTGAAATTTCAAAAATGCATTTCTCTCAGACTCATGTTACTTCTGTTATAAAAATAAAAATATTCAGAAACCTTTTTTTATAAGAAAAAAATACTTACTCTTTTTTTCTGTTATATCGTAGGAATCCTCGATTTTAGAAACTTTTCCATTATCTTAAAAAGTTTTAAGATATATATATATATATATATATATATATATTACCATTTAATTACCATTTAATATTCAAACACTTTCAGTATTCTACTGTTCAGTTTGAAAGTAATTATTAATTAAAAGATGTAAGTAGACACACACGCACACACACACACACACACACACACATATATATATATAAGTAATTATACATAAGTAATCATATATAAGTAACCCTATTTAAGTATTTTTGCATAAGTAATTTTGCTAATATCTTTATTCATATAACATGTGGGTTCATACTTGTAAGTAAAAACAACAAGATTTTAAAGTACACTCGTATTGATTGTTGGCATTTCGACTCTCATAAATGGTTGATTCTTATAAGCAGTGATCATTGTAAGCTATGATTACAGTATTTCAAAGATACTGCTTAGATAGTGCTGCATTTCAGTTCGATAAACCGAAGATAAAAATTTACTTCATTCATTTATAAAAGAGTGCATTAATAATTGATAAAATGTTTTCAGTTCAAAATATATTTGACTTATGAAATGACATATTAATACTCGCAATTTGTGTATGCGCAATATAGATTTTTTTCTAATTTATATAAAGATGTTAGAGGTAGCATGTTAATTATTTAATATGCATAAAGGGAAGTCATGGAGCATGAACCCCCTCAGCTCCTCAACTGCGTTGAAGTAAAGGCGCGACTTATTAGGGGAAATCAGAATGTCACATCTGAGAAAGTATTATGTTACAGGTAAGTTTAATATAAGCGGCTTGTTTATGTTATACAGATAAATGCATTAGCACACTTCTAATATATTTTGGACAAACCCCTGGCAAGTGGCCAACCTGAGCATACCTTGTTGATAACAATTTACAAATTACATTGTTTATATAGTATCTGTATTATTAAATGTTAGGAATAGGTGTATTTCCAATTTAATCATTTAAAAGTATGGTGTGTTATTATACTTATAACATCTTATAACATACTTATTTCATTAAACCTAAACTAATATATACAATTACAATTTAGTATTCAAACATTTTTAGTATTGCATTGTCCAATTTGAATGGTTTTACTTAAATAAAGTTAAATTAAATTCAGATATGTGACTTAGAATCTATTTCTATGGTCTACAGGATATTTTTCATAATTGCAATAAATTTGGACTGTTATAATAATATTTACAGATGATATCAGATTCTAGTATGAAAACATTTTTAATCGTATCAATATTTGCCCACTCTAAATTCAAATCTTTTTTTTTTTAATGTGGAAAAGCAATGAGAATTTAACTTACTATTATTTTTCGGCTTACTAAATAGTTAGAAATTAACGACGGATGTAAGACAGTCATGAAAATAAATACAGCATGCATGCTTTCAATTTAAATGTCTTTAAAAAACATTATAATATGTTATTTAAATTTGAAAATTCGTATTTTCTGAAAACATGCAAGTCAAAAGAATGTATTTCGATAAGTTTTAAGGTAAAGCGTTAATAATGAAATGTTTATATTTCGAAACTACTTGAATCTGTTTTGAGAAACAACATGCGTCATTATCGCTGATATGATTAAGAAAAAGAATGAAATTAGCTTAAATATTCAAATATTACTGTGAAATTAGAATTGCTTTTATACAGGAGTGCAGCATCGGGTGTACGGTTTTATACTCCGTATGCATTCTGGATTTAAAAGAAACTCCGTGCACCGTACGTTCCACCAGACAATTGAAGAGCTAAGTGGAAGTACATGTTAAGTAACAAAAATTACATTTGAAGAAATTGGAGTGGAAGTTTTTGCTGTAAATTGTAATGATTTATTTTCTGTTTGATACCATGTGTTTAAAATATTAACAGGTATGGTACTAAACTCTCTCAGAAAAACTCATTCATATTTAATTTTCAAATATTAGAAATTATTAATATTATTGACAATATTAAATATTAAAATATTAAATATAAATGAACAATGTCTTAAATCTTCAAGACTAAATAGAATCTTAGTATTTTAGCTTCACCATGTGATAGCATACCTCATAACGCTTTCATTCAAAAGATATATATATATATATATATTTTTTTTTAGAAAATGTAGAATAACATGTTCATCCAATCAGCTCTTCAATTTATGACGTATATCCTATTCCAACAGTGTAAACACTCTCGATTTTTTACAATTTCAGCACTGCTTTCAATCTAACAAGGAGAATTCAGAAATTATATTATAACATTGTAAACATTTTAAATAAAAATACAATTTTTTTTATTCCAGACTGGATCTACATTGTAAAAATTTCCATTGTAAAGTAAAAGAACAAAAACGTTGTTAAAATACTAGTGCAATACTCTGCACTAAGCACGGTTTCTATATGGCTATTTCACCATGCACTTTAAAATATTTCTTACTTAAATGTTTTATAAGAAAAGATGAAATATTAAATCATACACTAAATTAGATGATACCAGTAATTTTTAATAAGTTTATTACTATCGCAAAATGAGGAATAAAAATACAAATAATATCGGTTTGTCCGGAAATTTCATGCCAATTCGCGCCCACTGGCAACTATTTTTATATGCTAATCGTATCACTATTTAAAAAATAAAATACATTTTATAGTATGTTTCTTACGCAGATGTTGTCAAAGCATATGTGAAAGATTTTTATTTTCAAAAGGTGGTGCAAGATGAATTTAAAAATGCCACGTGAGTTGAGAAACAAACTTTTGGGACAAACTTTGACTGTCAGAAAAAAAAAACTCCTTGCATTCGTTTGAAATATTCTGACCCCCCCCCCCCCCGTACTCTTCGGATATTTCGCAGCTCGACTACTACTTGTTTCTTTTTCTTAAACATTCTCTTCGCCAAAAAAAATACTCTTTGAATGAAATAAACAAGTTGGAAATTGCTTGCCAAACGTGGCAAATGAGGTACATTCGTACTATAAATAGTCTTATAAATATTTTTTGCACCGCATATTGTACCGAATGTATATTTTTGTGCACTTCATAAGTGCATATCCATTTCATTCTGTTCGAAAGCCTGTAACATCATTAAAATACATTTGCAATAATTTTTTTCCGATTGGCCCTAATGTAACGGAAAAATTTTGACTGTCCCTGTAATTAAACTACACATCCGATCTTCATAAAATTTGAAATGATTCGACAAAATTTTACAACAATTATATATTTAAAATTTCAGATCATTCGGAAGGCTGTAACATCATTAAAATTAACTTTCAATAATTTTTTCCCTACTGGCCGTCATGTAAAGGAAAACTTTTGACTGTCCCTGTCATTAAACTAGGGAAGAGTTCCATATCCTGTGCCGCTTGGCAAACTTGGCGAAAACATTTCGCCAAAATGCCGTTTTGGCGACATGAAAATTTTTCCAAGATGGCAGAAACACATCATTTTTAAATCTTTATATTATTTATAAATCAATGATTTTGCACCATTCTAAAAAATAGAAAATGATGTAAAAACATGGTTTTATAAATAACATAAAGATTTAAAAACGAAGTTTTCGCGCCATCTTGGAAAATTTCTTCCGATACAATTATACAAACTTTACCAGCTTTCTAAATAAACTTAAACAAACGTGCTTTTTGAGATGAATACTTTTTATTGTCAGGGGGGCAGAGCCCCCCTGAACACCCCGTTCTGAAAACATTTTCGACAATAAAAAACAGAAAAAAAATGACAGGAAACTTTTTTATAAATTTTAGCAATATTTCAAAAACTATTATTTTTAATGCAGTTAAAATCTCGCCCACATTTGCCAAAAAATTTAAAAATGTTTACACACACACAAAAAAAAATAAATAAATAAAAATAAAAATAAAAAACAATCAGCAAGAATGTAATGTTTACAAAAAGGGATTCCAGTTAGTTTCTGAAACAGGGTGTGTAAATACACAAAATAAAAGGGAAAAAAATAACAAGTATTCATCTGAAAAAGCACATTTGTTTAGATTTATTTAGAATGCTTCTAAAATTTGTGCAATTGCATCGAAAGAAATTTTTCAAGTGGCGCAAAAACGTCGTTTTTAAATCTTTATGCTATTTATAAATCCATGTTTTTACATCATTTTCTATTTTTTTAAATGGTGCAAAATCATTGATTTTTAAATAGTATAAAGATTTTAAAATGATATTTTTTTGCAATCTTGGAAAAATTAACGAGATTTACCTTAGAATCCTAATACGACACAAGCAGAAAGTAATCTGAATGTGCGTGTGGCGTGGGGCAAATTCTATCTAACCGAATTCAAAATTTTGGTGACTAACGGTTTCCGTGATACTAGTGAACCAATAAGCTTCAAGATCAGCGTTCTTCAAACGTCATCAAATGAACTTTCCGAAAAAAGCAATCCTAAAGCCGTTCAAAATTCGACGAACAAACGTAAAACAGATCGAAACATTTATCGCCAAAAAAAAAAAAGCGCGCCAAAGAAATCACCAAATTCTCCGGCACAGGATATGGGACCATTCGATATACATCCGATTTTCATAAAATTTGAAATGGCTCGACAAAATTTTTCAACAATTATATATTTAAAATTTCAAACCATTCGGTTGGGTAGATTTTGCTCTGTTATATGCGGACAGACGGACTGAACGACGACTATAGGTGCTACGTATTTATATAATTACGAACGCACCTAAAAAGCATCTCGATAAGTACTTTGCCATCAAATCACAAATGTTTTGGAAAGAAGGCATTATGAGATTTCTGGACAAATGGAAGAACATTATAGAACAGAATTACACTTATATAATTTAATGAATGTATACTAAAATTTAAATCTTCAGTGTTTCCATTTTCTTTCAAAATCGGCACCCATCCCTTTCCGTTCAACCCAATACATTCATACATAAAAATGCTTTTGATATATACATATAGTGATAGCCAAAATTGAGGACATTTTTGGAAATTTTCATGTTTTATAAATTGGTGTGCTTGAAGAATAAAATAAATTTCACTTAAATACAAATGTTTCTATTTCAAATCCGGGGAAATGTAATGTAGAATGTAATTAAAAAAAACATAATCAAAATATCAGCATTATAAAATAAGTTACACTTACAAAATTAAAAATCTATCTTAAGTTTCACTGTATCTTAAATTTGCACTTACACATTCAATATTTAGTAGGATAACCTTTGTTTTTATTACAGCTTCACAGCTTCTTTTCATTGAGAGAATTGGTGATTGGAGTTCATCTTTTTTAATCACATGATGCCAAGAATCAATTATAGCTTCAACAAGTTGCCTTTTATTAGATGCACGCTTTTTTGTATAAGGATTTTCAAACGTCGCCACAAATTTTCTATAGGTCTCAGTTCAGGGCTCTTTCCTGGCCAGAATAATAATTATATGTCTTTATTTTTAAATCATCCATTGCATATATTTGCCGTATGGCATGGAGCTGAATCCTGTTGAAAGATAAACCGTGCTTTATTGGGGAAGAGATCCCTGATGGAAGGTATCATTTTCAGTTCCAGGTCAGTTTAGATGTATTTTTTTGCATTCAGAATCCTATGAATCACTTGAATGTGGCCTACACCTTCTGCAGACATACAGGCCTAAATCATGACAACGTTGGGTTCTTTGTAGTTGCTTCAATGCAATAAGGATGCACCCCTCCCCCTTCTCTATGTCTCACATATTTTCGCCCATCATTACCAAAGAGTTTTTTACTCTCATATAGAGAAATATATTACTCTCATCGCTCCAGGTTATTTGCTTCTACTGATTTTCCAAACAATTAATGTGTTCTTTTGCCCATTGCACTCGTTTCGTGCGTTTATGAAGATTTAAAAATGTAATTTTCCTCGGAATTCCACCTTTCAGGGCAAAACCTACTAATATTCTCCTTATTGTTCTTGAACTAATTAAAATACTCATTGCATTCATTTCACATCTAACAGCAACTGATGAAATTCTTCTATCTTTGAGGCATATCGTTTTTATCTTTCTATCGTCAGAAGCATTTGTACATTTTTTTCGGCCTGATCTTGCCTTAATTATCACTGATTTAGTTTCTTCATAACGTAAGCACAACTTTCGTACGCCAGATAAAGTGAGTGATCCACCAACCTGTCTTGCAATTTCAGCATAAGAAAGGCCATTTTCTCTCAATGTGATAATTCTGCTTCCTTTTTGTAGATGTCCAATCAGTTTTTCTTGTTGATGACATTGTTTTAAGTAATTTGCATTCAGAAAAAATAGAAATAATAACTATTAATATAGAAATTACTATAGAATATTACTATAGAAATATTAATAAAACAATTTATCTAGTTACACTAGTATTCATCTTTCTTCAAAATTCATTCCAGCAAAATACAGCTTTTACAAATTGAAACATACTACAACTTAGTTACTGACATTTGATTGGTTCACAGAACAGTCATTGTGATTGGCTAGGAAGCTTTTATTACAATACAGTTCAGCTTTCATGACTAATTGTGTTTGCATTTTAGACTAAAGTAAATGTAACTTTTTCCGTGATGCATATATTTTAATTCTATTTGATTTATTAAATTTTACATTAAATGTTCTTGAATTTGATATATAAACATTTGTATTTAAGTGAAAAGTAATATATTCTATAATCACACAAACTGTAAAACATGAAAATTTCAAAAAATGTCCATAATTTTGACCACCACTGTATACTTTAATTTGTAAGCTAATACTTCTTAGGTGTTATTTTTTCTTTTACCTCGTAACAGCGAGAAATAAATTTTTCCAGAAAACATTATGTTGCACTTTGCAAAAGTATTCCCTGAATCAGCAGTTTTCGTTTCTTTGGTAAAACTACACTTTTCGCATAATTGCGCGATCCATGGAAAATAAACTCTAAATGGATTTGTGGATAACTGTCAGCATTTTTGTTTATAGCATTAGTGCTGCTAATATATTTATTTTTACAGAATTTTTGTATAAATTATTGAAAATATTAAATAAGTATACCTTAAAGCCATAAAACAAACTCAGATATCTATCTCAAAATTCAACGTAAAAAAGTAGGTTTATCCGATAAACCTTTTCTGTTAAAGTACTGGTAATCAAATTAATATGACTACAATTTTTGAAAATATGTTACGAATATTATAGAGAATAGGAAATTGTTGCTGTTTAAGATCTTTTTTTTTTTTTTTTTTTTTTTAATTAATAAGGAATTCTTAAAAACTACAGTATTCTGAAATTTTGAAAGAAAGCATTACTTATAATATATTGATGTTGTATTATTGTTTAAAAATACATACTATGTACAATTTATTACTCTAAGTAAATAATCTTTGAGTGTCTATAAAAATATTTAAAAACATTCCCACACACAAGATGCAGTGTGTACGCCTGTGGATATGAGTGAGTTGGAAATATATGAATAAAATTAATATAATTTCCATTAAACTATCATCATACATCATATGAAATACAATAGAACCTCGATTATCCGAAGTAATTGGTATCGTCCATCTTTCGGAAAATCGAAATTTTCGGATAATCGAGAATGCTTCAATTTTAAGATTCAGAAGAAATATCTGCAATATTTCGTATTATGGTAACAAGTAGTTAATAAAAAGAAAGCAATAGAAAAATAGAAACAAGAAGAAATTACTCGAATTTTAATTTTAAATAAAGTACTTTTACATATATCACAAGGGTTTGAAAAAATGTTTTGTTTATCGCAGTTTTGATTGCCTTTGCTTTGAAGCTCTATCACAGACATTTTACACATACATACGGAGTTTTTTAATATTATTAGTTTACCAGTATCAAAGCCTTTCTGCTGCTCCAGCAATGCCAAACCTTTTGAAAAAATTTCAAAAGCTTCAGAATCGGTAATTTGTTAATTTGCTTCGTTCCACTGCGCAGCTTACGGGAGCCCAAGTTAAATTAAAAGGAACTCTAAGAAAGGAGAATCTCAATTATTTATATGTACTTGAAGTTTGGAAAGGATCCTGTGCACACAAGGAATATGGTAGTTTAAAAAAAAAAAAAAAAGCTTTCAAAATGGATTTTGCACTCAAGGAATGTGAAAGTAAAAAAGTTTTAAAAACGGATTTCGGTTAATCGAGAGTTTCGGATAAAAGAAGTTCTACTGTATTATAAATTTTGTATAACATATTAACCCCCATTAATGTTAATTCACATTCGAGTAAATGAAAAAATAATTAAATGTTAATCATATAAAATAAGTAGAGCTACAAACAAAAATCAGAGATCTATTTCAAAATTTAGTGTAAAAAAGTAGGGATATCTGATAAATGTTTTCTGTTAAAGGTACTCTGTAAAGGTAAAAATATTTCTTAAAAAATTACGAAATTTAAATTTTTATACGGTCCCCCGGTCCTATAAGTTATATTTAGTAAAGTTTTCCTATTACACTGACAAGTAAGAAAAAAATAGTCACATTCATATAACCCTAAAATTGAGCGAGTTATGAAACTTTAAAAATGCATGACTTATGCCACTTTTCTGTTCTAAAAAGAAATGAGTTCGGCTTGGCTTTGAGGGGTTACATACTAAATGCTTAATGTATTCGAAGATCTTATTTCATGTGTATCTGCGCTTTGAAAAAAATCGTACAAGTATTACGATTAAGTTAACATTTATTAAGTTTCAGATTGGCTGAAATAACTTATGTTTTATTTTGTCAGGATTTGAGACTGTTTCTTTTATGATTTCTGTTAACAAAATTATGTTATTTTTCTAAGTTATTATGTTACTTCAACGATCTTATGTATGTTTTTCCAGTTCAAAATTTGTACTCGAACTTTAACCCACTTTCAAATATCCGATCGAGATTACATTTTATATACTGGCGCAAATCCAATAACAATCTAATATTATTATGATTTTCGGTGGTTACCATTTATACTTATTTTACAGGATAACACAAAAAATTTCGGATAGATTACCGCCAAGAAGTTTAAGAAAAAGTTTTAGATTAGATAATACAAGACTGAGATTGTTGGGCTTTTTAACTTTTATGTATTTTTTAGCACTGAATCCGAAAATTACCTTAATTTTTAACCATCATGTCAGGATAATTCGCAAATCATAAATTGTCTAATTTAAAGAATAACAAAAATTGGATATTATAAATTAAAGGAGATGGTTGTGTTTTTTAACTTTTGATAATTGATTTTTACGTACTTTTTAGCTCTGAATCTGAAAATGACCTTCATTTTTAACCATCAAGTTAGAATTTTTTTGGAAATGTGTAAGTTAAAATATAGCGAAAATCTCATACTATAAAACATATGTAAAACATTTTTTATTTTATTTTATTTTATTTTATTCAATAATTTATTCGATATTTTTGCTTATCTTGGGATTCTTACAGTTGGTTGGTGCGAGGAGATTAAATTTTAACTTTGAACTTTTTAACTTTGAAATTTACAATTTGCGAAAAATCCTGATGTGATGGTGAAAAATGAAGGTCAATTTCGGATTCAACGGTACAGAATACATAAGAATTAATTATCAAAAGTTAAAAAACATGAAATAACCGAACTTTTGCAGGCTAGTGCAATCTAATAATGTTTTAAAATACGTATCATTTTGTAAAGAATTGAGGCTGTTAATTTAGCATCATTTTATTTAACAAAAATTCTGTTTTTTTTCTTTCTTCTTAAATGTTTATTACAAATTGTATATTTTGCATTAATATGTCAGAATGACTAAAGATTTCACATTTATATTGCAATGCTAATTTTACTCTCAACCATTTTTTAATACATCTGACGAAATTATATTTCGACTAAATTTGTGAATGACCCCCAATTTCCATCAAAAAATATGCTCCAACTTTAAACAGCTATTACTCGGTCAATTTTAATCGTAGAACAACGGGACTTTTTTTGTATTACTTGTCAGTGTAACAAGAAAATTTCACTAAATATAACTTATTGGACCGGGGGACCGTATAAAAATTTAAATTTCGTAATTTTTTAAGAAATGTTTTTATTGACCCAAATCGCTTTTAAAATATTTTTAGACCTGATTTAAAACATTTTTGTAATTGGAACTATATGTCTATGACTAACGGTTTTAGAATTAGCCATTGGACACCGTTGAGACAGGACACCCTGTATAGTACTAGTATTCAAATTAATATGAGTGTAAATTTTGAGAATATATCAGGAAAATGATACAAGAAATGAAAATTTTCCTTTTTAAGATTCTTGTAACTTCGTATAATTAAAAAGTAATTCTTAAAAAGTGCAGTATTCTGAAATTTTTAATCTAATCATTGAAAGAACCAATTGAAGAAATTTTGAAAGATACCATTTCTTATAACATATTGATTTTGTATTGTTATTTAAAATTACATACTCCGTATAATTTATTGCTCTATGTAAATAATCTTCGAGTATCTATAAAAATATTTAAAAATACTCACACATATAAGATGTATGAGTGCAGGTGTGTGAATATAAGTGTGAAGGAAATACACTGTAAAAAAAAAAAATCTATAATTCTACAGATCAAAGTTACAGAAATCTGTATGCTTACTAAAATTTTATCTGTACACTGTACAAAGAAAAATGTTGTAAATCTACAAAACTAGTCTTTATACGCTACAGAAATCTGTAGCATTACAAAAGAATCTACAAACATTACAGTCATCTTACTACAATTTTATTTGTAACTCGAGTCGCAGTTACATAAAAAGTTCTAGGCATCCCAGTTTCCTAAAAAATTCTTAGTAATCTTACAGATTTTTTTTTACAGTGTATATGAATGAAATTAATATAATTTCCATTACGCTAGCATCATACACCATAAGAAATATTATATATTTGTATAACTAATTAACTCACATTATTTTCAATCATTTCATTTGAGTTAAGTACAAAAATTATTTACTTTCTTTACAACACTCTTTGTTTAAAATAAGATTTAAGTGTATGTTAAAACTATAAAATAAATCTCAGAACGCTGCTTAAAAATGCAATGTAAAAACAAGTATAAATTAAATTTAAAAAATAAAAAAACCCGACAGCATAAAAAGAGAACTAATTAATTATATCTCGCCAGAGGGAAACTATTTTTTATATTTCTTACCTATTTTTTTTTATTTACTTGCATTGATGACTTTTAAGTTGCGTTTAATTGTTAGTTCCTATCCATAAACACTGTTTTGATGAGGCCTATAGATGTCTATGATGGTTAGAGTTGCAGTAAAGCTAGAGATCCTACCTGCACAACTTCCAGGTTGTATAATATTTAAACGGAGCTTCTGACTGTAAAATAGTCAATGAAACACCGTCTTCATTTTGAAGGACCTATCCAATGATATGCCACTCAATAGGGTGTGTAAAATTTTTTTTTCGTCTCTACCGCCATATTTTATTTTATTTTATTTTACAGCCGCCATTTTGAATTTATAAAAACAAAACCTAGCCTATAACCATTGGTCGGTTAAGACGAATCGATAGAGACCTCATTCATTAAAATCCATCCAGCCAACGGGACGTTTCCATGGTATACAGAAATACACATATCCAGATATGCATGAAACACATAACCCTTCTTGGTAGTCGGGTAAAAATTAAAAGCCGATTGAAAGAAACCATTTCTTAAAATATATTGATGGTTATTGCTGTTAAAACTTACTGCGTGTCGTCATAAATATTATTTCTTTTATCAAAA
Organism: Maratus speciosus; assembly: GCA_963932465.1. Classification (NCBI taxonomy): domain Eukaryota; kingdom Metazoa; phylum Arthropoda; class Arachnida; order Araneae; family Salticidae; genus Maratus; species Maratus speciosus. The sequence goes on along the minus strand of OZ010795.1, from coordinate 102,869,985 downwards.
CCATTTTCTCAACTAATATGTAGCGAACAACGATGAATGAAATAAAATTGGATTGAATTTTTTTGCCCACATCTGAAATTGCATACTGAGTTTAACCTTTTATTGAATTTCATTCGTATTTACAGGGATTTTGTGCAACTCCACTCAAATGTTTTTTCTTTGTCTTTTTCTTAGCATTTTGTAGAATTAGGAAATGTACAAATATAATGTTCTTACAATAGAAATATAGAAATATTTCCGACTTGAAAAATCCATACGCCCTCCCAAAAGCCAAGAAAGCTGAAAAGATGCAAAGGCAAAATAAATTATCCTTTTAAAAAATATTTTTGTTTTCTGTAACCAATAATGCTTTTGGAACAAGATAAAGTAATCCATCTATAACTCATGCTAAACTGTATTACAACTAATCTGCATATTAAATGAATTTTATAACAAGTTTTTTAATGGTACGTATAAGTACCGTCAGTAGATAAAGAGTTAAGTAATATGTAACGTGCAACGATGAATGAGGTATCCTTGGAAAGGGTTTTTTGTCCACAAGTGACATTTCATACTGAATGTCAGTTGCACTTTAAATTAAGTATCATCATACATATCATTTCTGAGAACTACATCCCTTTTTCTATGCACATATAAATCACACAACGATGAATGGGGCATTATACAAAATGATTTTGAACAATCTTTTAACATCGTACACGCTATAAAAAATATCTGTAAAGTTACTAAAGTTTTTCTAGGAAACTGGGATTCCTAGAACTTTTTATGTAACGGCAACAACAAAAATTCATGTAACAGACACATGTTTTCACCGAAAATCAAAAAATCTGCAAGGTTACTAAGAATTTTTCAGGAAACTGGGATGCCTAGAACTTTTCATGTAAAAGCAGCCAGGGTTACAGATAAAATTTTAGTAAGATTACTTTAATTTTAGCAGATTGATTTGTAAAGTTACAAATTTCTGTAGCTTTACAAAAACAAGTTTTGTAGATTTGCAGCTTTTTTTGTACAGTTACAGATGAAAGTTTAATAAGCATGTAACTTTACATCTGTAGAACTACAGATTTTTTTTTACAGTGCATACCTATTTCTTTAAAACAAGAATTAAATTTTAAAACGCACGTACTACAATATATTAAAACACACACAGACATAAAAATAACGCCTGCATTCAACTGTTAAAGTTACATATAAATATTACACAGACATACATGCAATAAATACACTGTAAAAAAATCTATAAAGTTACTAGTTATTCTAGGAAACTGGGATTCCTAGAACTTTTTATGTAATGGCAGCAACAAAAATTCATGTAACAGACTCACTTTTGAGCCGAAAATTAAAAAAAAAGTGTAAGGTTACTAAGACTTTCTTAGGAAACTGGGATGCCTAGAACTTTTCATGTAACTGCAACCAGGGTTATAGATAAAATTTTAGTAAGATTACTGTAATTTTAGCAGATTCATTTTGGGATTCAAAATTAGTTTTGTAGATTTGCAGATTTTTTTGTACAGTTACAGATGAAAGTTTAGTAAGCATGTAATTTTACATCTGTAGAACTACAGATTTTTTTACAGTGTACAATAAACCCAACTGGAGTGTAAAATTAGCCAGAGACAGGAATCGAACCTGGGACCACAGGCGTGAATGTGGTCCCAGGCTCGATTCCTGGCTCTGGTTAATTTTCCACTCCAGTTGGATTTATTGCGTGTATGTCTGTATAATATTTATATATAGCTTTAACAGTTGAATGTAGGCGTTATTTACGTGTGTATGTGTGTTTTAATAATTGTAGTAAGTGTGTTTTATTATATATTGTAGATAGATGGAATAGTAAAATCTATTAATAGCTGCCCCACCCTCCAAGGCTGCCTGATTGATGGTTGGTGACTTTCTCAACATGGTTTATTAGTGAGAAATTGCCGACCGAAGCATCGGTCGGAGTGGCGCAGTGGTTAGAGCAACAGCCTAGTACGTTGTGTTCTCAGGTTCGGCTCCTGGCTAGTTTTCACCTGCAATTGGGTTTATTGTATTTATTGTATGCACGTCTGTCTGTTTTTATATATTTATATATACCTTTATAATATGTATATATACCTTTAAGAATTAAATTGATTACAAAAATTGCAGTTAATAATAAATGAATAAAAAGTGTATCAGAAAATATATTCGAAGATTGCAGTGCGAAATCCTCGCACGGATCTGCCGGTATATATTATTTCTGTTGTCAAAGTTTTTTAACTAATAAACAGCGTACAGCGATGGATGAGGTATTATTGAATTAAATTTTTTATCCACACTTGACAGTACATACTGAACTAATATGTTGCGTACAACGATCAATGAGGCATCCAGTGATACATTATTCATCGTTGGATGCAGTGCAAAACTCCCTCACTGGTCCACTAATATACATAGTATATTTTATTTCCGATGTCAAATTCATTTTCTCTTTGCATACTCAAGCCTCACAAGATGCATGAGTTACATGAAAAGTTTATGACATAATACCCTTCAAATTTTGTTAAAACAATTAGATTTGATTAAAAACTGCTGCTAATTGAAAATTAACGAAAAAGTATCAGTCAAAATGTCAAAGATTACACTGCAAAAATTTCGCACGGGCCTACTGGTAATTTATTATTCATACACTGCAAAAATAACTATAAGGTTACTAAGAATTTTCTAGGAAATTGGAATGCCTTGAACTTTTTATGCAACTGCAACAACAAACAAAAAAATCATATAATTATACCGGGCTTCTGGTAAAATTTTTATAAGCCTACTGATTTCTCTAGCTTTCTAAACTGCTTTTGTAGATTTACATATTTTCCTGTACCGTGTACAGGGAAAATTTTAGTAAGCTTATAGATTTTTGTAGCTTTTACAAAAACTAGCTTTGTAGATTTACATATTTTTTTTTCCACAGTGTAGAAAATAATCTTCGAATATTTATAAGTATATCTGAAAGTACACACACATATAAGATGTATAAGTGCAGACGTGTGGAAGTGGATATGAATGTGTACAGAGTTGGAAATATCTGAATGAAATAAATATAATTTCCATTACTTTAGCATTGTACATTGTATTAAATACAATATGTTTATATAACAATATATTTAAATTACGATTAATAATTAGTAAAGCATTTAAAATCTTTCTTTGTTCTATAATAGTCACAGTGACACAGTATTAAATATCAGTTATACGTGATTTCATAACTATTACATACTGAAAAAAATCTGCTTCCATATTTAATAGGAATATATAGAATTTTCTTTCTTGTGTAATTATTAACCCTTTATGTCCCGACGGTATTTTGAAAAACCATAGAAAAAAAAAAAACGTTGTTATAAATTAATTTAGTATATCGATTAGCAGTAATACAATTTAAAATGAGTTGTAGAGGCTTTACTTTATCTTTTTCTAAAAGCTTTATTTGTTACACAAAACAAAAATGTTTTTAAAAGGATGATTTTTCTTCCATATGCATTTGTTTAGCTTTTTTGATGTAGTAAGTTCGGGTTATGCGAAGTTTCAGGTTTTAAATGTATATTTCCTAATTCTATAAAATACATTAAAACGTATTTTATACAAACATTTTAGTGAAGTTATAAATATTCTACAAAATTCCAATAAATAAATATTTCGTCCATTAATTTTAATTGGAAATATCACTCTAAAATTTATTAATTGATGGTGCAAATCTTCTCATGCATAAAAAAAAATCAGGAAAAAATACTTTAGAAAATGAAATTTTCAGTATTTCATAATTTGGGGCACAAAGAGTTAAAAAAATTATTTTTCGTAAATAACAATATCTGTACTTTCCGGGAGAAATAGAAAACACGTCACATGTTGAAACATACAAATAAATTTCTAATTTAGATATGCCATACTTGTTTCCTTTTTAATTTTGATTTATTTTATCACTTTCCCTTTTTGGCGAAAAGTGTCCAAATTAAATCTCGAATTTTGATTACCTATTTGTGATGTTCAAGCGCATATATATCGTAGTACGTTTATTAAGTGGGAATACTGCAAGATTTTGAGAATATATAGCAATCCAATATAAATTATTTTTCGTTAAAACATCAAATTTATACTTTCTTTCCGTTTAAAGTAAATCTTAAAATTACATTTTAAAATTTACTAATACATAAACTGAATCTATTAGAATAACAGAATACCTTTAAAAAGATTTATCATGCATTAAATTTCATAATATGTTTTTTAGAACATTAGTCATTAACTTAACATTTAAAACTTCATACTCATAAAACTCTTGCAATAATAGCTTAACAGAGCTAATATATCATTCTTATTGGTGCTATACATTTACGTATATGTCCATTACAGAAAATGGTTTTTTTTTCAATAATTTCTCATTACACTGTGAAGATAATTTATCTTTAACCTTATAAAAATACCATTTTAACATAAAATAGTTTTATTAAAAAGATATTAACTATCTTGATGGTCATTTCCAAAGTTATTATGTGCGCATAGTAAATTTTATTTAGGCTACTTTTTAATTTAACACTGCTGTGCTTTAAATTTATGAAACTCTGCTTTCCAGAATTTATGACATTTAAAAATAATAAAACATCGTAACAGACTTTCAAAATATTTTCCTTACTTTTAATATATTTAACAATGGCTCAATAATGAATAAAATTAATATATTACTTAAATTTTAAATTCTGTTGCACGCATTCAGTGTTTAAATTTTTGTTCAATTAATTCAATAAATCCTAGATGTTTAAAATGTAATATGTCTATAGAGGAAAATATTAATTAAACTTTTTCTCAGAAACAGCTTGAAATGCTTAATGTTTCATTTTTTCATTCAGTTTATCCACTGCAAAAATATTGTAAATTCAAAGATATTTTACCATAAATTGTAACAGTAATTTTATGGGAAACGCCAATTTTTCAAGTTAAACGGGCAAATCCAATCCATTTAATGTTTATATGTGAAAAACCAGTTTATCTAAGAGAAAATTCCATTCATCTAACTCAAAGTTCTTTTTTGTGAGACTTTCTCTGGAGTGTCTGCTGCAGTAATTTTAATTCGGAAATCAGTCTTACCAGGGTTGGTAAATATCATGAAATTTTTGAGAATATTAAAAATATCCGATATTTTAAAAATAATCAACTTATTGATGATTATAAAATTTTCAGGTTTACTATAAATTAAAAACTATATAAAAATTCACTTAGTAAGAAAACTTGACAAAGCAATATTTTAAATTGCTTCTTTTTAGCACTTTCCACCATAGAAAAAAAGTGTTTTTATGAATTCGGTTTGTCGGTCTATCCGCGCTGTAATTCACATAAATATAGTTGGATTGCCATGAAATTGATATATGTTATTGAGATTTATTATGCATGCACTCTCAAAAATAAAACTCTCCCTTTTGACGATTCAGAAATCCTCGAGCTGTATTTCGTCGTTTTTGACAATCATTTCCTATTAACATCACGTGACTTGTAACGAAACGTAAACCCTCAAATATTTGACGAAATTTTTGCCTCAATCTCGGTCAGACTCAATGCATTTTAAGGAAACATTTCCTCAAATCCTCCTCAAATCCTACGATTATTTCCTATACGATCCTCAAATCCTACGATTATTTCCTATACGATCCTCAAATCCTACAGATATTTGCTTGTTTGCGTTAGTTCTGTAATAATTTATTTTAAAACAGCACTTAGTGCTTTTCAGAAAATACTGAAATATAGGTAGTTATTGTTTCTTCATTAGTTATTTTTTTAGCTGTTAGAATTTTTAGGAATGCTTATTAATATTATTATTATTTTATTTATATGTTGTCGTTCGTTATGTCTTAATTCGAAAAGAATAAATTTCCTGTGTTTTTCAAAACCATTCAATAAGAAAATTAGGTCAATAAAATTTCAAACTTCTAGGATATCTTTTTTTTTTTTTTTTTTTTTTTTTTTTTTTTTTTTTTTAAGAAGTACATTATGTTTTCAATCAAATTAAAAATAAACATAATTGTTCCCTCTCCTCTTTATAAACAAAACAGTAAAGTGTTAAAATCTTATCTTCCTACTCAAAGTGATAAAATCTCAAGCAATATGCACTTCACAATTCATTATTTGTGAGCAACAAATTAACCAGACCATATTCTAATCATCCATTGATCAAAGAAAATTTCAGTTGTAAATTATTTAATCAAGCCATATTATAATTATTCATTGATACGAGAAAACCATAAAAATAAATTAGCTTTCCTTGAAACTTTCAGAAAATATAGCAGCCCGATAAAATTGCAATCTACGTTATAAAAATAAAATACGAAGTAGAATTCATTATATCAGGCTAAAAGCAGACACTTTCAACTCCCCAGCAACCAGGTTGGCAGAACACCGACCTCCCATACGAAAGGTCGTGAGTTCGAATCAAGCCGGGGAAAGAGAGAGGTGGTTATTTTTTCTTTCCCCGTGTCAAATATTGGAGCTTCCAAACTGATTGAGAGATGGCGCCACCAGCCCTCTTTTGACGAAACTATTGACGAAATTTATATCGTCAAGCAAGTGAAGAAACTAATTTCATCAATTTGACGAAATGTTCGCTCGGAGCATTTTCCAGGAAACTATTTCGTCAAAAACAAAGAAAATTTCGTGAAATCTGAGTATTCATTTCTGAGAGTGTGTTCGGTGAAGTGTGTAGCATTTATAGTTCTTTTACAGGGACATTCAAATGAATTTCATTACATTGCGGCCTATGGTGAAAAATCATTTTCGTTGGGTTTTAATTGTGTTTCACAATTTCAAACACATTGAAATTTATATATATCTGTAAAGTGCACTACGAGATGCTTACTACAGAATATGGTATGCATAGCATTCATCGTTCACTTATAGGAATTCTCAAAAGAAAATCCGATACATTATGGTAACGTTGTTTATTTTATACATTTTACACTATTTCAAAGATATTGAAATTGATATATATATATATCTGAGGTGCACTGCAAGGTGCTATAGAATTTGGTGTACAAATCATTTATCGTTCATATACAAGTACACACAAAATAAGTTGGTTACAATACTATCTATGAACAATAATTGCTGGAAGTGCGTTTTCCGTTGTTTAAGTATTTGACATTTTTTTAATGTTATTTTGTGGGTGTTATTTATAATGATCATATACATTTTGGGAAAATGCTTCGTAATATATACTTGACGCATAATCTTTCGTTCTTGTTTTATTTCGCTTAAATGAAAAAAATGAATATCAATTAATTGAAAACTCAAATTCGCTTTTTACATTCACATATACATAAACAATAGGATTTATTATCAAGTATCAAGAAACTTTTATACAAAAAAAATTAAGTACAGAAGAATTTGCTTTTGTTAAAAATTTGAACATAAATATAAGCTTGCTTGCTTTTTCATTCCCTAATTTATTGTGCAGTTCAAAGTAAACTAAACAAGAATCAGAAAAGAACCATTTTAATGAAGACATAAATATATAAATTAAACAGTTTATCTTTCAGTGGGTGTTCTAATTCTAAATAATTATTGATTCTGCGTTTTAAAATTCAGCTTCAAAAGTAAAGCTTGGAGAAACCTTTTTTTAAGTTTAAATAAAAAAGTCACTACTTGATTGAAAGTTATTTATCAACAGAACGGCGCAGTTAAAAACGGTTCAAATATTCATCATCGACACTAACTTATTTAGACTGAAAATATGAAAAACTTCATACATAATGTTATTTTCAAATTAAATTTCAAAATAGGAAAATATCAAACGTCATCATATTTTGAAAATAAATATCGGATAGCGACCAAGATCAATTGATATACATCACCCAACACTGTTTTTTACAGTGTTAAAAACTTAAACAACCTCCGCGTTGCCACAATGTATGATATATCACGTCTTTTGATTCCAAACTTTGCTTGCTTGACCACTTTCCGTACAGTATATGTCGCGGTCGAGGGGTCAGAGTGACACAGAAACCATAGTATTGAGTTTCCAAGTACACTTGGTACTTATTTATTTTATATAAACTGGATAAAAGGCTGACTAATCCATCCCCGACTTCGAAGTCAATATGGGGCCTGTAATGTCGCAGCGCATAGCGTTAATCACCATGCTACCGGATGTTATCTTTATCAAGTATTTAAAATACTGTCTGTCCCTTTGTGCAACGCTTTATAAAACGCTGTAACATATATGTTTGTTTAAATTTGTGTATGCATATATGTCCGTGTGTACAACTACTCTTTTGATGATTTTAATCAATGTGAAATATCTTAGAAATTTCGTGTTTATTGTTATACTAAGAAGGATCAGGCCAACCATACTAATCACAGATTTTGATTATATAATATATGTTGTAGGGTAGAGACCCCTTAGTGTCAGGTTTAACGGATTTTATCCAACGCTCCTTAGTTCTTGAGAAACCAGGGGGTCTAATATTAGTACACAACTTAAATACTTACTTTGCAACCAAGATGTTAGGTTAGTCGTAGCTCAGTTGGTATTGCGTTTGCCGGCTGATCCGCGGCCCCGGGTTCGATACCTGAATGCGCTACATTTGTTTTTTCTCATTTTTTTGTTCTATACATATACTTGTAATTATAATTTAATAATTGCAATTAAAAATTTTAATATCATACATTAATTAGAATGTTAACAAGCTTAAATTTATCATTTCTTATTTGTAAACTATTATTTCTGATCCTTTAAAGAGGTTTAAAAAGAAATTGGATCTATAATTGAATGATAAAAATTCCAAAATCGTGACAAATTTATTGTGGCGCCATCTATTTATGATAAAATAAAGGAATATTCAAATAAAAAAAATAAAAGCAGAAAGAAGATAAAGGGGAAAGCAAAATAATTGAAAGCGCAAGCATACTTATTACAAATTTAAAAATCTTTAATATGTAAAAAATCGGTTGTAATTTAATTCTGATGCTAATTTTTAATATAATTATGCTTGTTACTTTAAAAACAGAAAAATAGTATTATCGCATTGACTTCCTTTGTTAAAGCAATGCATAAATGATGTTTCTTTAAAATCACGAATTGACACAATTGCTCAATATCGTTGCATTGATAAAGAAAATATTAAAAACATTTTAAAAGTGATTTTTTAAAAATAACAGATTTATGATATTTTATTACAACTATTTAGTTAAAAGTAAAAAATTAAATAGGTTAAAATTATAATTGATATACAATATTGAAAATTTTAATTGGCAATGAGATTATTAAGTCATACTTACAAGTATATTTATAAAACAAAAAATGAGAAAAACAAATGTAGAGCATTCAGGTATCGAAACCGGGGCCTCGGATTAGCCGGCAAACGCCATACCAACTGAGCTACGACTAACCTTCCATCTTGGTTGCAAAGGAAGTATTTAAGTTGTGTACTAACATTAGACACCCCCCCCCCCGTTTTCTCAAGAACTAAGGAGCGTTGGATAAAATCCGTTGAACCTGACACTAAGGGGTCTCTACCCTACAGCAGATATTAAAATAATCAAAATCTGTGATTAACAAGGTTGGACCTCTCCTTGTAAGTAGATTTTTTTATATTTGCATCACATACTTCTGGATTATATAAATTATATATAGAGGAAGTACGGGTATTATGGAATGGTCCGACAATATGGAATTATTTGATACCTGGTGCATATTGTGTTGCATCTAAGCAAAAAAAGATCCAAACGACTTCCTAGTACACGCATGAGGCGTTGTACACAGTTCTGTTTGGGTACCTGTTGTTCTGTTTTTGGAGTGACTTGGTGAAATAAAATCTTGTTCTCCATTTTTGCAGTTTTTTGTAGGTCAATTTTATAAAATTCGCATTAATTATAAAATCGCATTGCCAGTGATGTTAATCATGTTCGGTATAAAGCTGAACAGTTATATCCATTGCTGTGTTAATCATTGAAAACGTGTTGAGGTTGACTAATGAAGAGGTTATGTATTTCAAGGTAGTGCGTCGAGGAATTTGGAATATCAACTAGGCAAGTGTTTCAAAGAGTGTTTCGCATACACGAACAATCATTCCACTCCGACATATTATTTGAGATGAGCTTTTCAGCTCGTTGTACATCAGATGAGGAAGATGCAGTGTGCCTGTAAAAATATTCATACGATTGCAGAGGGGAGGAGTGGATACAATGCCTAATATAGGCTCATGTGGACTGTGGTGGGGCCGAAAAAATATATTACATTTGTGTTTTTGTAAAATATAAAAAAATATTTTAAATAATATGATGCTTAATAGATGATGTACTAATGTTTACTTAAGAAATAATTTTGGTTATTCTTGTAAATCGTGGTTTTTCTTGTCACTTTGCTATTCCTTACAAACCTATTCCATATTACCCGACGGGGTGCTATTACGCGAAAAGTGTAACATTTTTCTAAACTAAATATTGATATGTATTTTTTCTTCCACTTTAAAAGCATTAAAAATCTGTAAATAAATATTCAGAGAATCTTTTTTACTAAATTTTAATGTATCTCAATTTTTTGTGTTGACTTACAAATAAAAATGTATATGGTATTCCATAATATACGAACGTTCTCTATTTATCTATTGAAAAGCAACTTAAACAGAGTGATTAAATGTAACTGTTAATTATTTTTATAGGAAGATAGATCACACTACAATAAACAGTGTTTCTGTATAGGAATCTAAAGTAAATAAAATCATAATAAGGTAAGATAAATAAAATAAGGTAAATAAAGGTAAGGTAAGGTAAATAAGGTAAATAAAATAAATAATAAGGTAAATAAATTCTGCGTCATCATTTTTAAACATATAATATATACATAATGTTTACGTTGTATTTGTTGTAACATTACGATATCAATTATGATTATTTTACTTAATAATGAAAGCGTACACATATATTTCATGCCATTGCATAAATAAATAAAATTAATTATGCCTAACTACTGTATAATTAAATCTCACATTCAAAAGTGAGAGAAACATTGAAAACATTAGAAATAATTACAAATTACTTTCAACTTTTTTTTGTAATGCATTATGGGGCATGAAACGTCTTTTGTCATTAAAAATAACAACAATGAATCATGTTGATTTTTTAATTTGTACTACATTATATGATAAGCAATTATTTTTCTAGAAAAATATGTGGTAGAAAATTCCCTTATGTAGGTTTTTTGAATAAGAACAAATCTGATTACATAAATTGAATACACAAATCTTAAATGAAATCCTCCCTTTACATTTTTTATATGCATAGAGATTTTAAAATAATGTCATAAGCTTAAATAACTGTTTTTCTTTTACAAACTTTGTCTTCTTTCTGTTTTGATCGAAGTGGTTCTGAATTAAAGGTAATACGGTACAGCTAAAATCTCAAGAATCTTATTAGTGTTGAAGAAATTAAAGTTTTTCTTTATTTTAAATATTTAACACTTATATGTTTCATAAAGTTGTATTTAAGAATATTAAAAACAATTGTATTTTTTAATATTAAATAATGATATGTTAATACATTTTCCTAAGGGAGGTTACTACTGTTGTTTGTATTTTAAACAGATCACGAAGAAGATAATAAATGAAAATAAATTACAAGGGGAACATTTCACTTCAATCTTCACTTAATTTAATTTTTCTTACGTAACAACTTTTTCCAATAATTTTCAAATTTTTGTTTGCTGGGAAAGTCTCATTTTAATGGCGGCCCAATTTAAATTTTAAACAAGAACGCAAACTCATGCGTCAAGTATAGATTACGAGACACTTTCCAACACATTTAAAATAATATAATAAAAATTCACAGTTTAATAAAGTAACAAGTTGGAAATTGCACGTCAAACGTAGCAAATGAGGTGCGTTTGTGCTATAACTAGTTTTATAAAAAAAAAAAAAATCACCGCATATGTATTGAATGTATATTTCAGTGAACTTCATGAGTGCATATCGATTTGATTCTGTTCGAAAGGCTGTAACAGGATTAAAATGCACTTGAAATATTTTTTTCACATTGGCGTTAATATAACGAAAAATTTTGACTGTCCCTGTAATTAAACTATACATCCGAATTTAAAAAAAAATGAAATGACGCGACAAAATTTTGAAACAATTATATATTTAAAATTTCAGACCATTCGGTTGGGTAGTTTTTCCTCTGCTATATGCGGACGGACAGACAGACAGAGGGACTGAACCACGACTATAGGTACTATGTATTTATATAATTACAAACGCACCTAAAAATGGTGGCTAAATAAACAATGTGTAAAATATACAACACATCTGAAAACGCAATTTCAGCAATTACAAGCAATAGTCCGAATGACATCTGAGTTTTTTTTTTTTTTTTTTTTTGCAATCCTGTATATGATCTATAATTTAATATAAATAATTCATTGTATAATAAATTTAAGTTCAGCTACAAAACGCATAAAACAGCTGAAAATGCTATTCATTAATTTCCATCATAAAATTAAAACGAGTTCCATATCCTGTTTTTTTTTTTTTTTTTTTTGGCGAACTTTATTTGGCAATAGATGTTTCGAAATGGCTGTCCGATCTTTGGCAATTGCTTTTTTTAACACTGGAATCTCTATTTATATCTTTGGTGAGGGGGGGGGGGGTTGTAAGTTTTTGCATTTAGCTTATATTTTTCATAAAAATTTACAATTTTTAGATATTTAACTTATTTTTCTGTAAATGTAATATTACGCAACTATATTTTTTGTGTCATTTGTATATATTTTAAGAATATCTGCCTCTGGCGACCAGTTTAGTCTCCCTTAAATGTATGCTATGCATTGCAACATGTTACTTTTATTCATAATTTAACTTATATGCTTAATTCTTTGCCAAATCGAGAGATTCTGATAGAGAACTCAAGAACACTTCGCGATCATCGCAGCATTTCGATACTTTTAGTTGAGTTGTATTTTATTTTATTTTTTTCGGAAAATCGCTTAGTTCACTTAGACATTTATGCTTCTTGTTAGTTTGCTTATCAGTTGCAATACGTTCACTAATGTGGAGATTTTTAAACCTATTACGTAATCTTCCGTAATTGGTTCCCTAGCCAAATAGCGTATTTTAGCTAATAGGATTTAGTCAATGAATTTTTTTGTGAAAAACCGTTAATAATACCCACACTTACATTAAGACAATATTGTTAGCAATACCCTTTTAGAGTTGCTCTCCATTATACCGTCTATCACTTCCTATAAAAAAATATACTATCGCCAAACTATTCGCCAAACGCCCAATATAATAAATGGACACCTTCAGTTAAAACGGTTGAAACTGATCTATTGTACTAATGCATCATCACATTTTTGAATGTTTTTTTCTCTTTTAATATCATGGCGTCCCCGTTTAATGACGTAATTGATATTTTAATTAGAGAAAAACTAATAAATCTGTAAAACATCATTAAAAATACAGATAAATGTCGAATTAAAAATCACTTCATGACGTAACAAACACGTGAACGAATCTGACGTCAAGTGAATGTGATATCAAGATAATTCATTTTTGTTAAGTGTTTAATTATTATTTTGTGTAATTATAGATTGCTTCAATATTAGTTACCATTTTTAATGCTCTTATTTAATAAAAGTGTATTAGATCACTGTTTTTAATGCTATATTGACAAAGGTAAATATGATTGGCTATTGACAATCATCTACGGTGATCTATCCTCCTGGCACGCATAATGCATAAATATCAAATTATTTAACTATGCGATTTGAAATGTCATTCATTAAATATTATTTCATGAGTTGGGTTTGTTTTTGAAGAAAATATCGTGAAAGAAGTTGAATTTTATAGCAGTTTACCTAACATAATGATATGCTGAACTTTGATTGGCTTAAAGGCGTGAATTATTTTTGAGCAAAATTCATTGTTGGAGAGCTTGCTGTGTGAATGATTACCTCCATAAATTAATATTTTTTTCGCTCAATGAAGAACGAATTTTTTGTGCTTACTTTGGTGGAATATTGGACAGTGAATGTCATTTCAATTGAAGTTTTCTGAGAATACTTAGATATTTGAATGTAGCTTATCTCTCAAGCATTATAATTTTTTTTAATACGATCTTTCTAAAAGTGTAACTTTTATGCAGTTTTACCCTGTGCGAACTGTTGATGACAGCCAAATGCTTTGCACTTTATAATGATAATCTATATAATATTTGGCAACTTATCACCTGCGCTTGGCTAACATTAAAGTACTAAATTGGCCGTTTGGCTTATAAAACGTGAAGCGGGTAGCTCGGAACTATTGATGACTGTCACATGACTCAGGCTTTTATTATGTAGATGCTTATAACATTAACTTGTATAATACGATGTTATGTTTTAATTTGACATATATAATAAATATAAAATATATAAAATTATAAAAATGTATATAAGTATACTACTTATTTATAGGTCTATATATTATATATTTATAATATACATCTTTATATATAACTATGGGGCTCTGCTCCCATCAAGCTACGCTCGCCAACCCCGTTCAAACACCGCAGAATCTAAAAACACGCTAATCTGATGGGTTTTAAAAATATTAGAGAAGATTGAATTATATTGAAAAAAGCTGTGCAGATCTCCCTGCAAACGGGTTTCCATTCAATTCTCTTTGATTGCAAAAATTTAAGGGCGAATCAGTTGCTGTTATGACATCCAATGGTCGTTTTCGTTTTTGATTAAAGAGGATCAGTTAAACATTTGAAAAGAAGCTAAAATAAAATGAATTAAGTATACAGAGTCTTTGTCTCCCGGTATTTAAAAACAATCTCCGTAACAATAGCCTAAGTCATGTGACTATCATCAACAGTTCCGGGCGGACCACTTCGCTTTTTATACTCTAGGTGCCATTTTGGTGTTTTAATGTTAGCCAGGCACAGGTGATAAGTCACCAAATATTATTCTATCGCCATCATTCCATCTATTTTATAATAGTTCAAGTCATAAACTGCCATAAACAAATACGGTCTGATCCCTTCACCTTTCATATGAAAGTTTGGCACAGACGCCCATATTGGCGAGATTTTTTTTCCGACGCCAATTTGGGGAACGCATCAACAGCATAAACAACAACATCCGGCTTACCATATCAAGAAAAAAACGATACTTTGGCAGCAGTCAAGTGTCCGTTTCGTATATGACATTGGCGTCAGAAAATATTCGCGTCAAAATTGGGCCGTAAGTTTTCCATTTTTATTAAAAAAGCAAGTTGCCATGGTCGCAAAGAATGCTTGGTACTGTTACGCTGGCCGGATGCGAATCTCGCCAATAGCTGTTTTTCATCTCGCCAGTTAGCATTTTTTTTTCTTTCGAGTGGTAATATTTGGCTAGATGTCATATAGGTTTAGCGATATATATATATATATATATATATATATATATATTATTTACGAAGATTTGGCGAAAACCTCGTTTTCAAATACCAGTTACATAATGCATTTTTGGTATTACTTAGTTATCCCATCGACAAACTATAAGATTAAATGCCAATAATGGTTGATCGTAAATGTCACATTCACTTGACTTTAAGCAAATTACACGTGTTTACGTCATCAAGTGATTTTTATTTCGACGTTTTATTTATATATTTATTAATGTTATACTAATTTATTTGTTCTTTCGTTATGTAAAATAAAAATTATGTCAATTTGTATAATTTGGCTTCTGGTTTGGAGATTTATATAATCTGGCGAAATTGGTCGACGAAATATCTAAGAAGTACTGTATTTTTTAATTATTTCTATTACTTTCTAAAGGAAATAAAAAAAAATTAATAACTATGGAACAAAATAATTTATATAATTTTAAAAAAAGCAGTAAAGGTATATAAACATTTATTATTAAAAAAACAACCAATAGCCAGGTTACCATGTCAATCACAATAATGCTATTTTGGCCGCAATTAGGTACCCCGGGGCGTAGATAACATCTGTGCTTAATTTTTTTTTTCTTTTTAAGAAAGAAGTGAAAACCATCAGTTTTAAATGAAAGTTTTGTATTTTAAATAAAATGAATGAAAGGATTATATTTTAAATGAAATTAATGAAATATAAAAAAATGCGACGGGAAAAATGTTTAAAAATACCGTCAGAAATGATTTCTCTATCAAAATCTTTCGATTTGGAGAAAGATTGTTCAAGTAAATTGAATTATGAATAAAAGTAGCATGATATTTTTGTTAGCATAGATTTAAGGAAGGCCAAACTGGTCGCAAAATTAGTTTAAAATAATAACCTTTTCTGAAATATGAAAAAAATATACATGTTATGATTAAAATTTGAGTTGTCATCATTAGAAAAATGTATTTAAAATTAGAAAAAAAATAATATTTCGAAAACTAATTCGAATTTAAAAATTCTAATGCCAGTTTTGAGATCTGCGGATCAATACTAATTTTTGGTGTTAATTTCACCGCAAAGTATTCCATATTTTAGGAGAAATCGCCGTGAAACATAATCAGTTGTTTAATCAGTCGTTTCAAAGAATCGTTACATAAATTAATTTCATTTCAGCCGTTTCATATATCCGTTTCATAAATTGGTTTCATTAGGATTTTATACGTATAGGGTAGATTTCATATGTAATATAACAATGATATATATAAAATAATATATATTTATATAAACATCGTTCTTATTTTTTTAACATGTGACATATTAATGACATTTATTAAATGAGTATATGTTTATAAATATGTAAAAACTTTTGTTTTCCGCTTGAAAAATTTGTCAAGACGCTAAAATAGCCTTTTGGCGCCATGTTGGATATCTTCGCCAATCGCGCCAACCGGAACAAGATATGGAACTCTTCCCCAAAAAAAACCGCACTTTCAGCAGTAGTTTTTCACGATAGTATTGTAACCGAATTCTTTTGAGTGTCCCTGTATATGAACGATGAATGCTGTGCACCCCATAATTCTGAAGTAAGTATCTGGCAGAGCTATATATCAATTTCAATATCTTTGAAACAGTGAACTTGAATAAAATACACCGCAAACGATTTTCTCCATAGTCCGTAATGTAACGAAATTATTTTGAATGCCTCTGTAAAAGAAATATAAAAGCTACACTCTTTATTTCGAGTGCTGGACATACCATAGTAAGTCTTATTAACGTGTATCAATTTAATGGTAATCCGACTATTTTTATGCGAGTTAGTGTACGGAGGAACGGGCAGACAGACGAGCAGAGAGACCCAATTCATAAACAATTTTCAGATTTGTTGGAAAGTGTTAAAAAGCGATTATTTTCTGTTTTTTTTTTTTTTTTTTTTTTTTTTTTTTTTTTTTTTAAGAGACACGTGGAAAATTGTGTAATGGCCTACCCTGACATGTCCTACGGATAAGGGAGATCGCAAACTGAACAGACAATCGACAAAAAGTCTGAGTCAAGAGACATTTCACCCTGTTAACAAAGAAGAAACCGGTTTGAACACTAGAATTTGTCTCCTGTCTCACGCTTTTTGTTGCTTGTTTTTTCAGTGTGCGATCGGCCTAAGGCTCGATTTTTAAACTTTCCGGATTGAGACAATTATTTTATATTTGCATATATACAAGTATTTTATCTACTACTGCGAATTTTTACTACACTGTAATAAAAGAAGTATTTAAGGATATAGCAGAACTTCATGAAAATATAATATAAACTATCTAGGAGTTACCCAGGATTCCAAAAAAGCGTTCATTTACCTTCAAAAGCATTTACAAGCATTTCTGAAACAATGGCTTTTTCTTAAACTCACACTTGCACATAAAAGATGACACAGTATTTAGTTTAAATTAGTTTAATACCTTAGTACTTTCAACTATAAAAAACATAGTCTTCGTCAGAGGAATATAAGAAATGCAACAGTTATGATATTTAAATCATGATAATTCTTTGAGGGATTTATAATTTTTGCGTCTTCGAAATTAACTTGTATATTCTGCTTCTGGTATCCGCGAATCAATAGAAATTATTACTAAAGAAAATACTGTTTGTAATGACGTTTTATCCTACAACATACCCAGAATTTGGCTCAGTTTGCTTAAAGAATCATAAAACCAGTAATTTTCCACTTCCTTATATCCATGTTTTATTTGCCCGATGTTTCCGGATCTATAAATTAACTTCCACTTTCACTCCTTTCGTCACCATCTACGTGGATTTTGAAAATTAGACGTTGATAACTGTTGTATTTCTTATATTCCTCTAACGAAGACTATGTTTTTAATAGTTTAAAGTACTAAGGTATTACAATAATTTAACATTTTTTAAATACTGTGTCATCTTTTAAGTAATGTTGCACATAGTGTAAGTTTAAGTTTAACTTTTAAAGATGAATAAAGCATTTCTATTTATTTATTTGCTAATGGCTTTTTCTACACATTTATATTAATAAAATTTTTCCGAGTTGTTTTTAGGGTGCATTAATATTTCTTTAACACGAAATATTTGGGCCGATTTAAACATTTCCATCCGCCGATTTAGAGAGAGGGTTCCTACTCTTAACTGTTAAGGGGTCTCAGGACTCTTAAAATTGGAAAAATAGAAAAAAATAGACCATTTTCAACATTTAATATCTTAAATTGTACTTGATTTTAAGACACAATTTTAATTGGGATGAAAGATATAAGAATGTTCTTTCTATTCAAATATTTAAAAAATTGCAAGGTGCAGAATTAGCATTTGAAGGGAGCTCCAAACTGTCAGACATTTTGCATGTAGAAAATCGGTATAACAGATTACGCGCAGGATTACAAAATAAATTTTGCAACTAGAATGCAAATCTTGGTGCCTACGTATACTTCAGATTGCAATAATTACCCTGAATTTAAATAAATTTGTTTTTAAAGCATTTTTATGTTTTTAATACAAAATTTGTGTTTAGCTAATGCAAAATTTAGAAAATTTCAACAATATAATCACTTAAAAAATATTTTTGTTAAACAATAAAAGGAAATTTTAGGGTTAGTTTTTTCAAACTAACATGAAACATATGTTTTGAAAGCTTCATGAAAATCTCTCTATTCTAAAAAAAAGTAACTACCGCTGTCACCGCCGCCGCCGCCGGTTTTGAATTTTTTGTGACCGGAGGTCTTTCTTCGTTAATATTAAGAAAAATAATGCATACAAAAATATGAAAATCGATAGTATTATACAGAAATGTTTGATAAACACGCTGATGCAGACAGTTTTTAGATCGAAGAATTATTTTAAGAGATATTTAATGCTAAAGTTGGACAAAATCGTTCCACTAAAAAAGTTTTATAGGAGCAAAAACTGTTCATAGGAATTTAATCATTTTTAGATCATTTTATGCGATAGAATTTGCCGGAGTGCAGATTGCATTAATTTTTTTATTTTGACTAATTTTTTGAGGTTTTATTTCTATTTTAAATTCAGATTTTCAGCATTTCGAGAGATATTTTTAACAGATTTTAGAAAGTGATATTAATTTAAACTGTTGCCAACTGTATAAACAGCGAAAGCAATAATGTTTGCTTCAAAAAAAAAAAAATATTTATACGTGTAAATAAATTAAAAATTTATTTACACGTGACTGTTATAAACAGAAAAAAACATTTGGAATTATAAGTAAATAATTATGTACAAAAAGCAGGAACTTATTATAAATTATGTCATAAAACTTACACGTGAATTTTAAGAGAGAAAGGAATTTGTAAAGCAATAAATTTATTAACATGCGTTAGAAGTCTTAAATAGGAGAAATTACGTTATATTTACGTCACATTACAGTTATTACATAAAATGAACACAAAATAATATTGCAAAACGATTTAAATTTAGAAATTGCGCTAGACATTTATTTGATATTTTAAGAGGAAACTTTTCAACTATTTTTGTTAGGAAAGCGCAAATAATATTTAATTTCTAACACAAGTATTTTCACGTGAATATTTAAAAGAGAAAGAATAGCTTGGTCAAAATTACGTCAGATTAAAAACCATTAATTTAAAATGTCTCATTTAAAAGAACTTTCTTTTCACTTTGTTAAAAAATACCAGCAGACAAAGACTCTGTTTACTTAATTCCTTTTATATTAGCTTATTTTGAAATGTTGTTACACCTGTCTACGTCATCAAGTTATTTTTATTTCGACGTTTTATTTGTATTTTTATTAATGTTGTACTAATTTATTTGTTTTTTCGTTATTTAAAATAAAAATTATGTCAATTTGTATAATTTGGCGAGTGGTTTGGCGATTTATATAATTTGGCGAAATTGGTCGACGGGATAATCAAGTAGTACCGCAACGGATTTGGCGTTAAAATTCCCCTATTAAAGAGAAATGAATAGAAATCCGTTTATAGAGAGATCGCCACTGTTTTTTAAATTATAATTCAATCTTTCGAAATCTTTTTAAAGCCGATCAAATTAGCGTGCATTTAGAGTCTACAGTGTCTGGACGGGGGTTGGCGAGCGTAGCTCGTAGGGGGCCGAGCCCCCTAGTATATAAAGAAATTTTTGAGATATCGCGCGCGTTATGCCCAAAAACGTCATTTGGAGAAAAATGACTTCAAAGTTTCGGAAAACCGCTTCAGGTATCGAGCAGGTATAATTCTAAAAGCCATAACATATGTTCTAATGGAAATTTCAAGGAAACAATTATATCAAATGTTCAGAAAAGATAGTAATTTAACATCTAAAAAAATTAAAATTTTGAAACTTTTAAAGCTTTGCCCTGAGATCATTAAACAAAGAAACGAATATTTTTTTTTTTATTTATTCCATGAATTCAGAAGTATAGAATCCTTTATGACATTACAGTCTTCATAGCTTTATTTTCAGTGACATTCACAGCATGCGTCATATGATTTTATATGCAAGCATATTTTTATATTAAGAAATCTCAAGGGGAACGTTAGTAAGAAAATAACTCTAGATAAATCACATCATGATGTTATCTTCTAAACATTATATAAAAGAACTAGGATATCACAGTAGGAATCGTAAAGAATGCGGAAGATCTATAAAAGTGAAAAACAAAATGTGATGTATATTTTCATTTTATTAGTTTTATAGATGAATTATGATGTCTATTTGGATAGCATGGTTACGCAATTGAATATAAAAAATGGGGTTTCAGCAGTAACGTAACGGTAAATGCATTATCGTAAAGATTTTAATATCTTTTGTTGAATAAGAAAGTACAATGTATTTCTGTATCAGTCATAATAACGTACATATTTTTTTTATCTATACCTGTAGGAAATTTAAAAAATACTGCATCTTATATATGTAAATGAATAAATTAATTCTGAGTGGGCAAAAAGTCCGTAGAAACTTTAACAATTCATAAAAGCCGGAAAAATAACTGAAATAAAAAACGGTATGCAGGGTCATCCTCTATATGCTACGAGAATGTTTTTAAAAATCCACAAAAAACAGCCAATATGTGGCGCTGACGTACCCAAGTCAAAGGAAACATACGCAAATAATGAACAGAATGACTCTAAATCGTTTATTACAGCTCTATGTTTTCCAGATGACCACAACCACAGGGGATAACACGTTGCAGGCAAGTCACAAATCCAGCAACGGTAGAGTGTTGCAGGTCTGGATGTACACATGACACCTCTCGGTGGATTGCACCTTTCAGTTCCGACAGGTTAGACGGACCGAATCGATACACCCGGGATTTCAAATATCCCCATAACCAGAAATCAGCCGGTGTCCAATCTGGAGACCGAGGAGGCCATGAGAAACTGAAACACCTGCTGATGATTTTGTCTTCCACAAACGTCTGTATCAGGAATTCCTTGATAGTAGTAGCAATGTGACTAGGTTCTCCATCTTGCATAAACGTGACGGACATAAAGAGCATATCTTTCTCGCATACATGGTATAACTTCCTCAAGAATAAGCATTAAATAACGCTGAGTATTCACCGTAGCTGTTTTGCACCCATTTACTGAGCACTGCGTTTGAAATATGAAAGGTCCTATGATGAACGAACTTGTGATTCCGCAGCACGCAGGCAATTTTGGAGAAGGCAATGGTTTCTGGATGTACTCATGTGGATTAGACGTCGCCCAGATATGACGGTTAGGGGTAATGACATGGCCATGAAGAGAAAAATGAGCTTCATCTGTCGAGAAGATGTTAAAAACCCAGATGGGATTCCGTTCTATTTTCGAGAAAGACCACCTCGCAAATGCTTCCCTCTCTACGGTATACGCTGGTAAAAGTTCATGGCACGACTGTAATCTATATGGGTAGAGATCAATAATTCCATGAAGAATATTGCGTACCGAAGATGGTGGTAAGCCCTGGCAGCTTCAAGAGCACTGCTGGTTCTCGCCGCTGTATCCGCAGCTAACGCTTCCATTTCGGCTGCAACGCGTGACGAATGTGCTTTCATTAAACATGGTCGTCCGGATATTGTACGACCCTCCAGCATTCCAGTTTCCTCTAACGCCGAAAAAGCTTTATGAGGCATGTTGCTGTTAAAGGGCCTTTTCCAATTCTCAGCTTTTTCTGAACTCGGAATTTATGCAAAACAAATTCGCCGATTCCTGGTCCACGTAAAATAACTTCACCAACAAAGCTTTATCCTTCAAACTCAGCATCCCTGATCACGGCTCACAACGGTGAACTAGTTCTGAATTAGGAGCGCAAGTTCTTATCATAGATTAACATCCAAGATCGGACATTCCCATAGAGCGTAATGGTAATGCGATTGTGATCGTAGCGCCCTTAGTGACAATGGGGATGTAAAGGAGATTTGGATACCCAGATTCATGAATGAATAAAAGAAACTCCAACACAATACTTTAGGAGACTTACATTTATTGTAAAGAACTTTTAAGGAAGGGGCCGTGAAAATACAGAAGTACGGGGAGAGTTTCGTTGTCTGCCCAGCAGCAGAAGGCCCTAGAGCGGGGCTTAAATTACGGTTTACATGGCTCTCGGTCAGGGGCAAGAGTGGGAGAGATTTTGTTACCAATACTTACAGATTGGCAAACATTATTTAACCATATGTAAGATGTTTGGCAAAAAACAAATTGGGTAGACAAAACAATCATGAA
The DNA here is from genome assembly GCA_963932465.1 of Maratus speciosus. Taxonomy (NCBI): domain Eukaryota; kingdom Metazoa; phylum Arthropoda; class Arachnida; order Araneae; family Salticidae; genus Maratus; species Maratus speciosus. The sequence continues at coordinate 102,846,916 of OZ010795.1, read as the reverse complement.
GTTTTACATTGAGTTAAAAACTATGCCATGGCGGGCTCTTTAGGGTTACACTAAATAACATTCCAGTGGTAAGCCGGGAGACTTAAAGAAATAGTAACACGTGATTTTATATGCACGTTACAGATATAACGACAGCTGAAAATTAGTCAGCAATGGGCATATGGTTTGTATCCGACGAAGTATAAGGGTGAGAATTGAATACTAATGCAAGCCCAGAGGCTGGGAAAATATGCATTACTTATCGTCGGCCGAAGCGAAAAAGACATTCACTAGTATTTTATTCTTTTATTTTATATCAAGGGAAAATAGCTGCGGTTAAGATCATTTTCTGTCCGTATGAATTTGAAAGACAGAAAAAGGAACCGAGATAAATGATGTCTGGATTTAAAAAGAACTGTAAAAGTAAAAGTGAAACTTACAGTAGTGAGAGGGGGGGGGGATAATGACTAAAGACATAAGAAATTAAGTATAAAATGTCAAATTTAAACTAAATATTTTATTTGAAGGGGGGGGGGGGAATAATGACAATTTATAATGAACCAGTACGGTTAAAAGTTGATTTTTGAGGGGAGAGGAGGAATAATGCATATATAACGGGAAAGCCGTTATAGGGGAAGAAACTCCCCATCCTTGTAGTATGCTTATTATTGAGTATCTACCTTATTGTGATCTTTCTTTTTTTAATGTTGCATGTTTACGTTTTCGATAGAATCTTACACCGATACATGAACATAGAATAGACATTCTATTTTATATATCTAATATCTATTCTATGTTCATGCACGGATATCTGTTTTTTTTTTTTTTTTTTTTTTTTTTTTTTTTTACATGATTAGTGAACGGTTTTAAGTGCAACGAATACTAGGTAAAAATTTCGTCTTGAATGCTATATATCAAAAGCAATGTTGTAACATAAATATATTCGAAATGTTGAACTCTACAAGTCCCAGAAAATTTCATAATTATTCCCATTTGGCAGGAAAATTTTTATAGCCCGTGTTTTATATATTTATGAAGTTTAACGTATTAAACAATCGTTACAATAATCTTTTTAAATTTATGCATTTTCACTTCCTTACAGATAAAATAAAAATATTGTTTTTAATGTAAATAACGTACAATCAATTCAATAATGTTTATAAAATTAACATATAAGAAATAATAATAATAATATTACAGATAGGGAAAAATTCCTTTCGACAAATTTTTAGAATTGTATAAATCTAAAAGTTAAAAATAAATAGAGGTACTGACATTACACTCAATAAAATTTTATTAGATATGAATAAATTGACACAATACCTGAATTTGATTTTTTACAATTTAATCTTATAAACTTACATATTTGCATTCTTAACAGAATTTTCTGGCGGCTTTCTTTTATATTATTAGTCTAATTATCATTTTGTAAGTTAAAAATGAACAATACAAGTACGGTAAAAAAAGCAGCTAAATAAATAAAGCAAGCATGAATAGAATATCGTCTGACACCTGCTTCGTTTTAGGAACGAATAGATATTCAAATTATAGAGGATAAACATATTTCTTCAACATAGGTAAATTTTGGAGGTTTGTTAGTTCTTCCCCCTTGCCGATAGTGACGCTAGTACTGTTGCCATTACAGATTTTGCCGTAAATGTCCCATCTTGATCCTTAATCTATGGTTCTTATAACCGTTTCATTTGCATATTTCCACCAAAATCGCACGAACCAGCGCCATCTGTCGGCTATTTTTTTAGTTATTTTTTATTGCTGTCCTAGAACAATTCCCGTGACCTATAGATGCTAATCCTGCAAACCGTTTTTCATTTCGGTAATTTTTTTGGTTTTTATCAATTTTTAAATTTTCTACGGACTTTTTGCCCACCCAGTAGTTTATAGATATTATGTTTTTAGCCATAGATAGTTTGTAAGAATTATGTAGACAAATTCTAAATTTAGATTTTTTTTTATTAAAAATGTTTTAGAAATGTTCGTTAGTGTCTGTTATTATTTTAAATTGCGGACACACGATATACTATTCTATCTAATAATAATGTAAGTATGCTATGTTTAGATTTAATTATGATGTCGATGCAAAGGTTTTAAAATAAATGCAATTTTCTGGAAGAAATAAATACCATTTTTTAAGAGATATTTAAAAATAAATTGCGCCAGATTTTACTATAGGGGATTTCAAGTGAGTTCATACTGATATATTCTAAGCATTCCAAAAATAAAGAAAAACAAATATTTGATACTTTGATATTTGTAGTTTCGAAGGCCTATAAGCATTTATTTTTGCGAACAAATTAAGGAAAATGCCGATTCATTTCGGGGAGACTAGGGAGGGTTGGCCCACTTTTTACAAAATGATTTGTATTTTTTAAATATTGAACGTAGAATAAAGTTTTATAGATCATTTTATTTGTTATACAATAAGTTATCAAAATAAAATTTCTACATAAGTGTAATATATAAGAAATTTGAATTTAATCATGTGAAAATAATGGGTCAAGGCTCCCCACATTGGGAGGATTGGCTAACTATATGGGAGGCTTGACCCACTTTGTTTTATCTTGAAATATCTGTGACGAGAAAAGTAATCAATTAAAAAATAATAATAACTTGATGCTACATGCTTTAATTATGGTAAAAAAAAATATTTTTGAAAATATGATGCTTAAACAAACCTGTTTTGACGCAATCGCAAGCCAGAGAAGTAAAATTTGGTTTTACACATGAATTTGTCTGAGCAGGTGCACTGTAAAAAAAAATCTGTAAATCTACATAACTAGTTTTTGTAAAACTACAGAAATCTGCATGTTTACTAGAATTTTATCCGTAATCGGGGAAAATATTTACCACTCGCATAGTACAAATACATGAAATATCTTAGTTTGACCTGTCAGCCAATGAGAAAGGACTTCAATGGTGACGTAATGACTATTCACGCAGTCACAGAGGCGTTCAAGGCATCCATCTTGATTATGATTTCAAATTAGTAGGTAAGTAAATATTTCTTCTTTATGAGTTAATTTTTTTTATATTTCCATTCTACTTGATTCCTAATAAGTACAAATCAACTACACAGTAAGACTGTTTGATTTCGAATTATAATATAACATGATTTTAGCAGGTATTAATGCGTAATCTTCCTATTATTTTTTGTTAAATATTTATTATTCAGTCAAATGACTATTCTTTACACCAGTGTTTATTAGATGCGTGCAATTTCTAATGTTTTATCTTTTAAATCAAATTTTATTGCAATATGGTTAGCAGATTAAATATTTTATTTTTAATTATTGATGCAATGAATAGTACTTCCCCCTTTGACTGATAATGAAGGCCAAATATTCCACTATTCTTCCGCAGAATACTTAAAATGTATACCAAAATTATCTGTCTTAATATTAGTCGTGCCGAGTAATCGGTATTTATTGTACTGGATTCCAGCATCGCGTCGGGTTTACTTTACTATTTTGGTTCGGATCGGGTCGGTTTGGGTTTCTTCGAATCTTGCGTGTCGGGTTCGGGTTGACTGATTTTTCAAAAGAAAGTCCAAAATATTTTTTTCATGCTAAACATCTAGGTGTAGGGCAGATGTGCTAGTAATAAACAAACTTCTACATATTTTGTTTATAAAAAAAATTAAACAATAAAAATTTTACTTTAAAAAAATTTCATAACTCCACCCCCCCCCCCCCTTACATGTTTTATAATCTGTATTATTGTTGATACTCTTAATCAAACCAATTAAGAAGCAAAAAGTGATCCTTCGAAGTTCCACTGTTTTTCATTTATGTTGGCGAACATGCAACGGTTTAACTTAATAAATTTATATATTCTTTTACTTTCCGGCAAAATTTATTAATGACTATTAATATTAATTACTTGTTTATGCATAGATATAATAGTTTCCCTATTTATGGAACATTATACTGTATATTATGCATCATATAAACTAAGCCTTAAAGAATGGTTCTAAGCATGGATTAAACTAAGCATGGGACAAATTTTGAAACTTTCAATTTCTTTAATTATAAAATTGTTTCTGAAAACTATGTTTCTATATTGTTCAAGGACATTAGAAATTTTTTCATTTTGTATTCTATAAACTGAAATATTGTTTTTGTGTCAAACAAAGTTCATTTTCTTATTTTCGTAAAAGGTGTCCCATTCCTCCACACTCTCTCCTATGATTCTAACTCTGAATATTGGGCACTTCTCTATCTATACGCACGTATCATGGGTATATGTGTTAAAACTATCAGAAATATTATATATATGAATGCGTGTATATGAAAAAGGAAATGTTGTAATATTTTTACCTATTCCTAGAGAAGAATAAATGGTTCTTAACTGTGCCGTAAATAAAAAGGATTTATCACATTTCTTATATACTTTTGATTTCTTCACCTTTAATCGATGTTACCGGTCTCTCAGACCGCGGCTTTTTTTAATTTTTATAGTTTAACTTGCAATTTTCAATTTAACTACAAACACTATCGAAATTTTGTTCCATTTGGAACTTTAGTTCTATCACCAGAGACTTTTGAATAGGTGAATTTTAATTATAACAGTGCTGTACAAAAAGTTTAGTACAAAAACACCATCCTATGAGTTAATCGTGCCTTTTATTCATCTTTCGATGAAACGGTCTCACAGACCACTTCACACTAGTTACGTGACAATTTCTGTGACATCAGTTAAAAGTTAAACAGTAGGGGAGACCGGGGGTATGGCGCCACTTGGGGTTATGCCGCCATACCACCTATTTTAAAAACTAACTATAGTTTGAGATAGTGAATGTGCCTGCACTATAGCAGCCAACAGTAGAAACAGTGCCTAGAGTGAGAGTGATTTTGTTGTACGTCGTTCGTTTGTTGTAGTGAAAAATTTAATTTTCATCTAGTTGCTTCTTATTTTGGAGCTTCAAATGAGTAGAGGTAAGTACTTTTTATTGTAACATTAGGTACTTAAGATAATATTACCCGTAATCTACATGCATTCGCCGACATTTTGATGAAATTTGTTGAACAAATTCGGTTTTTCTTTTAGCTTTGCTGGGGGATTTCTGCTATAGTGTCCTCTCGGCGTAATGCCGCCACCATAGAAAAAAGCAACTTTTTCAATTTGAGTTAAATTGTAAGCTTAGCACATTAATAAATCTAGTTTAAGGAACATCGTAATTATTCATTATTTTGCTAAATTATTGCATTCTAAATATTTTTAGTATGTTATGTGTCTCCTAGTATCCATTTTATGTATTTACTAGGTCACTAAAGAATGACGTCATTACCCCGATACAGTGGCGGAATTACCCCAGTGTCCTGGGTAATCCCACCACCGTACAGAGATTGAAAGATATTTTTTTTATGTGTGCTTACTTTATAGTTATGATTACGGTTAAATTTATACAGATACTAAAGATAATAATTCAGCTTTGGAATTTTTACTATTAAAAAATAAACATTTTTTTGAGGTTGAAAAAAATTAAATTCCCTTAAGTTGTCGCCATTCCCCCGGTCTCCCCTACTCATGAAAAAGCTTTCGGCGGAATGGACGCCGGTCATATTGACAATGGATCAAAACCGTCAGAGAATGAAAATTTGTCAGGCGAGTCTAGACTCTTTAATTCAAATTAAACTTATTTTGTAAATTGATTTGTTACAGCAGATGGAACTTCGGTTCACTATTATACCCCTGAGACCAAGAAGCAATAAAAACGATGGAGACATAGTGGTTCTCCCTTAACAAAGAAGGCACTGCCCATGGTTTCAGTGTTTTGGGATGCTAAAAGAATATAATTAATTTTATATCTTTACAAGGACCAAACTATAAACGGTGGATAGGGGAGACCGGGGGAATGGCGCCACTTGGGGTTATGCCGCCACCCCCACCTATTTTAAAAACTAACAATAGTTTGAGATAGTGAATGCGCCTGCACTATAGCGGCCAACAGTAGAAACAGTGCCTAGAGTGAGAGTGATTTTGTTGTACGTCGTTGGTTTGTTCTAGTGAAAAATTTAATTTTCATCTAGTTGCTTCTTCTTTTGGAGCTTCAAATGAGTAGAGGTAAGCACCTTTTATTGTAAAATTAGGTACTTAAGAGAATATTACCCGTAATCTACATGCATTCTTCGGCATTTTGATGCAATTTGTTGAACAAGTTCGGTTCTTCTTTCGGCTTTGCTGGGAGATTTCCGCTATATTGCCCTCTCGGGAGTAATGCCGCCTCCATTGCAAAGGGTGACTTTTCCAATTTGAGTTAAATTGTAAGCTTGGCACATTAATAAATCTAGCTTAAAGAAGATTGTAATTATTCATTATTTTGTTAAATTATTGCTGTCTAAATATTTTCAGTAGGTTATGTGTTTCCTACTATCCATTTTATGTATTTACTTGGTCATTAAAGAAAGGCGTCATTACCCGATACAGTGGCGGAATTACCCCACTATCGTGGGGTAATACCGCCACTATACAGAGCTTGAAAGAAATATTTTTTATGCGTGCTTACTTTACAGTTATGATTACGGTTAAATTTATATAGATACTAAAGATCATGATTCAGCTTTAGAATTTTTACTATTAAAAAATAAACATTTTTTTGAGATGAAAAAATTTAAATTCCCTTAAGGTGTCGCCATTCCCCCGGTCTCCCCTATATTGAAATATGTATTTATTTTATCTGAAAATTGTTTTGCTCAAACTTTTTGTAAAAATCTTAACAAGACTTGCAAAAAACCTAAATATAAACATCTGCATTTTAATTTTACGTGAAGTTCTGAGCAATAAAATGCTGAGTTTTTACTTTCTCATGCAAAGAGAGATATAGGGTAGGTAGGGGTAAAGATACGAACGGTGCAAAAATACGCACCGGCTGATTTCATATGAAGCAACATTTCGGCTATCATGACCAATAGGTGTCAGTTTGGTTTCAAGTGTACTAGTCATTTATTTAAACCTTTTGATAAAAGTAGCAATTTGTGGTAAGAAAATGAGGTAAGTTTAAATTTTCAAATTTTGATATAATATTTTGTATATTTCACTTTTTTCTTTACTTGACAATACCTGGAATTTTTACAAATCCAAAAATTCAGTGGAGATCGAAAGCTTTTTAGCTTCTAAATGCCGTAGTTTACCTCGATCACATTTGTTTATACTTATAGGTAGCCGGTTAAGCAAAATATTGCAGAATGGGGTAAAAGTACGCATACGCCTTGGGACAAAGATACGCACATGTTTATGATACGGGACTTTGCCCTATCGTTTTAGCTAGATGCAAAGCTTTCCACTTTTCTAAATTTGTATTATATAAAATAAAATAGATACATAACTAATATAAGTTAGTAAACTACATTTTCCTTTTTCTAGTTAAGTTTTTTAAATATAGAACATATGTTCTACCTACCTACTTTTAAAAATAAATATTCTTGTTTCATCAATCGCTTTTGTTTTAAACCTTAATCTTTAACTCCTGTTAACGGTCTCACCGACAGCTGCAATATTCAGTTTTCACAATTTAACTTTTAATTTTCAATTTAAGTATTAATTTTTGTTTAATTTTGATTCGTTCGGTAAATTAGAAGTATAGCTGAAGACTTCTGAATGCGGGAAAGTTTACTATAATAGTCCTTTACATAAAGTTTAGCGCAGAAACCGCCTCTTATGAGTCAGTAAACCATTTTATTCAATCTACGATTAAGCGGTCTCGGAGACCGCTTACAGTATTTATGAAACAATATTTGTCACAATAGTTAGAGGTTAACTGCTATTCGCGATCTTGCAGACCGCTGTTTTTTCATGCTCTAGTTTACAATTTTCAGTTTAAATACTATAAAAATTTACTAATGCTTTTACATTACTCATTCATTTTAGTGGAAATGGGGCAAAAACCGGCCGTAATGGGCAAAAATACGCACTGCGTATCTTTGCCTCATCACTGCGTACTTTTACTCCAACCAATAGGGCAAGGAGGAGGATGGCCACCCAGGGAAACCCAGCAAATGCTTTTGAGTTTTAGTGCAGTCCCTGGGGAAGAAACCAATGGGGGAAAGATATGCAGAGCAAAAATTACAATTTCTTACGGAAATGTAATTTGACAGAATGTCGTATGATAGTGGAACGTGCCTAAGGTTTTAATACAACATTTTAATAAGTCGTCGCATATCAATGTTTTCGTTAAGAATCAAAATTAATGATAAATGCGTAATTTTACCCCCCACCTACCCTATATAACTTAGGTGTGTCATGTGATTGTGAGCCATGTTGAGGACAACTTGTCACCAAGCGCCATTGAGATCAACCATGATGGCGCTTTTTAACAAGCTATCCTCACTTCAAATACTTGTGGGCATGATACCTACATATGTTTGAATATTAAAGTATATACATTTGTCCATTTTCCTACATAAAACATAAATTGTTATTAGAGATGTAATTGTAGATTACATTTCATAATATCAATAAAACATGATTTACTTTCCTTTTATTTCGGGTTCGGGTTGAGATAAGTCTGGGTTGAGTTGCAGGTTGCCAAAAATTATTTTAGCTGATTCTGGTCAGTTTGAGGATCGAGGAAATATTTTTGGCGTGTTCGGGTCGAGTTGCGGGTTGACTTAAGTATTATATTCTGTTTTGTGTCGGATGCAACTTGACCCATGCATGACTACTCTGTAGTCGGCTAATTTTCAATATATCAGGATTCGTACGGTCCTTAAAAGTACTTATATGTTTCAAAAGGATTTTTTTGTGCTTGAAAGTGCTTATTTTCATACAAATTTTTTTAAAGTCCTTAAAAGTGCTTTACTATCATTCTATTTCTTAATCGGGGGTGGAACTCTTCTGCATTTCTTTTCATTTCTGATTTAAAAAAAAAAAAAAAAAAAAAAAACGCCATTGCTAACCTTTTTTCTGAAATTTGACCCCCCCTTTTTGCTCCTTTCTGCACAATACCAAAGTTTAAACTGTTTAAAACTTTTTTTAACCTTTAACTGATGTTACCGGTCTCTCACAGACCGGTGCTTTTTTCAATTTTCATAGTTTAACTTGCAAATTTCAGTTTATCCACAAACACTACTGAAATTTTGTTTCGTTTGAAACTTTAGTACTAACACCAGAGACTTTGAATAGGTGAATTTTAATTATAACACTCCTGTGCAAAAAGTTTAGTACAAAAACATCCTATGAGTTTATCGCGGCTTTTATTCATCTTTTAGTAGGAGAGCTGTTGAACATTTTTGAGTAGGTATTTGAGGCACCCTGAAAATTTGTGCAACACTTCTTTTGTAATGCCTGAATACAAAATCGAATGTCTGGCTGAAGGATCGTGGCCCAAAAACTGTGCCAGACACGTGTCTGGCACAGTTTTTGTGCCGACTAAAGTGTCTGTCATTTTCAAAATACTTTTTTCTAAGCATAAATATTATTCTGCCTCAATCTCAGCGTGCCTCAAATACCCCTTTTGGGTAGTCAAAAAATGGCACTTGACACGTGTCTGGCACAGTTTTTGGGCCACGATCCTTCAGCCAGACATTCGATTTTGTATTCAGCCATTACAAAAGAAGTGTTGCACAAATTTTCAGGGTGCCTCAAATACCTTCCCTAAAATGTTTAACAGCTCTTGGACTATTTCGATGGAGCGGTCTCGCAGACCGCTTCAGACTAGTTATGTGACAATTTCTGTGACATCAGTTAAATGTTAAAAAAATGGCTCTACTCTATTTGTTACTTTATAGTGAATAAATAATCAGTCCTAAATTTCATTAACTATTCATTCCATCATATTCATTTCATTAAAATTTTAGTCTAGAATGAATGTATTAAGTTTTCCCCCTCTTACTAGGTGAGCGGTTGAAGATATGCACAGATTTATAGTCAAAAAACACATTTTTATTAATTATCATAACAATAACTAAAAAAAAACTAATTCTATCAAAAACATTGTCAATACAGATGTTGTAGAGGTTAAAATTCTGATTGAAATGTGCACTTACACTTAACATTTTTGTTGAATTTTTACAATTATAATTTAAAGTTTTGCCTAATTCGTTAAGTTCTTGAAGCCAGAATAGACGAGGTTATGTATTTACCCTGTTTCTAATTTATATATATATTTTTAATTTATTGAGGTATTATTTGAGGATTTTGTAATTATTTTAGGCTTTATTTTGGATATTTTCAGAATTATGGCTTAACCTCTTGATTACGGATTATAGCCCAGTGGTAGGAAATGAAAAAAAAGGCCGAATTCGGAATTAAATACGGGAAAGCTGGAAATTGTTTTAATCCCTTCGACATAGGCCAGAAATAAACGTACTATGTTTCCCCGTCCTACTAGCTGCAGTTTTGCCGCTACGAACAAATAGATAACTTAAAGTGTATTATTTCATGATTTTTAGCATATTTCAAAAATGATTTGTAAATGATGGGAAATATTGTTTACGATCTCTGATATTGTATTTGAATTATGCGTCGTATTTAATTTGACATATATAGTGAATAACAGTGCGTATGCCTCACATTTAAGGAGGTCGAAAATAGTGGGGAGGAACGAGGGAACAAATGAGCGTTGTCGCTACAGGAATTATAGGTCAACCAATAGCACGATTTTAAACTTCGATATTTTACTAAAAGAACTAAGATGGTTTTAATAAAAAATATTTTCGACTAGTATACGAGCATCTTAACACGGGAGAACTCGCTGCATGAGATTTTCTCTCACAGTCGTACTTTTTTAAGACTCGTATTTAAACCATTTTTCATTTTAATTAAAATTTCAAAATGTTATTTCAATTATTTTACCTCTTTTGTGAATAAAATTACTAAGCCAACCAAAAAAAGTTGATATTATATGAATGTAAAGTAAAAGAAAAGGAATTGGGCATTCTCACTAGCGAGTTCTCCCAGGTTAAGTTAAATTCATAGAATTTTAAATCCTTTGGAATATTGAAAAAAAGTATTATAATCTTTACGTATTATTATTATTTTTTTTAAACTAAGGTTTAAGTTTGACGATATCAGTTGGGAAATGGTATGTAAAACGGCTGTCAATTATGTACCTCTTTCTCGATAACTACTAAATTATAATCCTCAAAATATACAAAATAAAGCATTAACATAATTACAGAAACATCGGGAGGTCCTCAATAACTTAAAGAAAATACATGTATGTAGTAAACGGAGGCAGGGCGGATTGATAACTCTGTCTTTCTCTTGATTAGCGATTAACCCGGGAGAACTCGCTGCATGAGATTTTCTCTCACAGTCGTACTTTTTTAAGACTCTTATTTAAATCATTTTTCATTTTAATTAAAATTTCATTTTTTTTCAATTATTTTACCTATTGTGTGAATAAAAGTATTAAGCCAACCATTTAAAGTTGATATTATATGAATGTAAAGTAAAAGAAAAGCAATTGGGCATTCTCACTAACGAGTTCTCCCGGGTTAAGACAAAATTTTGAAATAGAATTGCGACCTTAATTATCAGCAAAAATATTAATATGGGTACTCATTTTATTCAGAATTTCAAATTCTACGACATTTTTATTGATAGTGTTTTTGAAAGAATTAATTGTTCTGAGATATTAAGATAATTTAAAGGATTTTTCGACTATAAATATGTACATATTTTCTAATGTTCACCTAGTACGAGGGATAAAACTTAGTACTTGCATTTTAGTACGGAAGGGATTGAAACAATTTCCAGTTTCCCACCCACATAATTGTGAGTTACATCCGCCGATCACGGGGCTTTGAAATAGAATTGTGACAATGTTCAACAAAAATATTAAATGTAGTTCTCATTTTACTCTGAATTTTAAGCTGACGACGAGCTGAACACGAAAATTGCAAAACCTGAATTTCATTTTAGATTTCAAAGTTCTGCCATTTGCAAAATGACGTCAGTGTTACGCACAGATATGTTTGTCCTTTATAATATAGATAAATATAGATTTTATTTTCATATCAAAATCTTAGTGTTTTTTTTTTTTCTTTTCAAACTTTTTTCACTCTTAAATCCATTTATATCTGAACCAAATCAATACTCGATCATTTCAAAGCTACCGTATAAAATCAAGTGTGTATTTTTAAATAATATATACGTAATGTGGGTCATACAGTAAAATGCGCAGAAAAAATGAAAAGTGACTTCGGACAATGAATTTTTTTAAAAGATTAATTTTTGTATTTTTTGTTTAATGTTTTGCAGTATTTCAAAGAGAATTGAAAGTATATGCTTTTTGGTATTGTTATTATTATTTGGTATTAATATTCTGCATAATTTGATTTTTGGAGTGTTATATGTAATTTTGAAATATGCCTGGAAAGGGATGGGGAGGACACGGTTCTTCCAGAATTTTAAATTCTAAAAAGTTTGTCGTTATCATCCAGACTCTTTGAAATTTTTAGACGTTAAAAACATAATGTTTTCGTAGCCCGAGTGAAAAAATATTAATATTTCGTGGAAAAAGGCTGGTAAGATTTTTACCACGATGTAACACTCAGGTTTTTACTAATTTTGTCGAAGTTTTTGCACATTTTATTTAGTAAAAAATATTTCTATTTGTCCGAATGTTTCGAAATTTTCGTAGGTAAATGTAAATCTGGCCTGTTGTGTAAACAGATTGTGTTAAAATACGGACGTTTAGTTAGTTTTAGGGTAGAAAAAATATAGCCTTTGTGAGGCGCGAAATGACCTATTAGTCCCCGAGCCAGGTACAAATTTCGTCAGTTATTTCCTCTCGGCCGATAATTTGTAAAATGCTTCAGAGAGTTGTATCATGAAGCTCCGTGAACGTTAGCTGCAGTTCCGTGGGTGGGTTGAGCAGCGGTAGCCTCCCACGCACGTAAATAAAACAAAAAAAGTCACTTTCTCCCGATTGAAAAATTTTCAAATTATAGATAACCTAATATACTGAAGAAAAAAAAAGTCAGCTAATTATAAAGTGGTGGTTAATACGTCAGCTGGTCACACGAACATGAAAAAAATATACAAGGTGCAAAGGAAAGTCTCTTTAACCTGAAAATACTTGCGAAAGGAGAGAGATACATCTATGTATTGAAGTAACGGTATAGCAAAGCGAATACGCCAGACCTGATGCAAACGACAGAAGCGTCCCTAGTGGCGAAATCTGGAAGTTACCTATTGAAAACCGTAAGCGAAAAGAGATAGAGCAAAATTTCCAGTTTGAAAAATTTGGAGCATCAATTAATTAGTATGAAACGACATTTGGTTCACACGGATAAGATAAATCGTTGCCTGTATACACAAAAATGTCCGAAATCAATGAGTGACGATTCTACTTTGCATATTCACATTCTGTAAATGTAGCAGTGCAAAATTTTAGATTGGAGACGTTGTACTGTGCTGTAATGGCTGTAAAAATTTAATTTCCAATGCATTTAAAATTTTAGATTAACCCTTTCAGGGGCAGAAGAATTCTGTTAGTAAACTTATGAAACAATTGACTGACACCAGAATATTCAAACGAATTTCACAAAAAATAAAAGCTCGTTAATTTTCCCTTTCATTAGGAAAGCAAAATTTTGTTAAAATATTATTGCTGCCATTTGTCCATTTTGGAATTAAAATTAGGTGGCTAGACCATCTAGCCACCGCCCTTGAAAGGTTGAAATCTATGTCGTCGTATTCAAGAGTCTTGCAATAGACGTTCTATGCTGAGAAATGTGCATGTAGAATTACGCCACGAACACAATTGTGTATCGTGAGCAATGGCGAACTTTTCGAACAAACTGAATATTAACATTTTATCACTGTGAGACTGTTTGTCTTTTTTGTTTTTTTATGGGATGTCATCAAAATACATTCAGATAATCACATATTTATACCAGAAATTGTACGTATTTCTTCATACTTCTGGCTATTCCATCCAAACGTTTACACAAGATAGAGTGCTTCAATTTTGGACCTTTTTGGGTATACAGGCAAAGATTTATCTTATTCATGTAAACCAAATGCCGTTTCGTACTAATTAATTGATGCTCTCAAACATTCTGATTGGAAAAATTGCTCTATCTCTTTTCGTTTTCGATTTGCAATGGCTATATTCCAAATTTCGCCACTAGGGAGCGCTGCCGTCGCTTGCATTAAATCGGGCGTAGTCACTTTACTATGCCGTTACCTCACTTCCATAGCTTTAGTTCTCTCCGTTCGCAAGTATTTTCAGGTTAAAGGGTTTTTCCTTTGCACCCTGTATATATTTTTCATGTTCCTGTGACCAGCTGACGTATTAACCACCACTTTATAATCAGCTGAATTTTTTTCCCTTCAAGATATTGGGTTAGCTATAATTTGACAAATTTTCAATCGGGAGGAAATGACTAATTTTTTTAGGCGCGTGGGAGGTTACCGCTGCTACACTCACCCACGGAACCGTAGCTGATGTTCACAGAGCTTCATAATACAACCTTTTGAAGCATTTTACAAATTATCGGCCGAGAGGAACTTGGTCATCAAAATCTGTTGCTGGCTCGCGGACTATATGTTCACCAATGTATTTGAAAGAGTTAAAATTCATGTTTTTAAAAATCAATTGCATTATCAGTTAGAAGATTTTAACTTTTAGAGCATATATATATATATATATATATATATATATATATATTTTTTTTTTTTTTTTTTTGCCGATACTTCTAAAATGTTATCCTGGAATAAATTGCTACAAGTTTTCGAAAAATCTTTTCTATTTATTTTTTTTTTCAAAAGTTTAACTGCTGGGTGGGGAAAATATAGTAAATTTAATATCGGAATATATCAACGTGTTAATATTGGTGATATATCGCGATAACTACCGTAAAGTTTATGCGAATAGAAAAATTGCTTACTAAGATAAATAGCATGTGACCTAAAATTTTAGTATAAACAGATGTAGAAAGGAGTTAATAAATGTTTCATGCTATTTTCTCCTACAGCATCCTTTAAATATAATATATATATAATATAGGGAAGGTGGGGCAAAATCGGTTACCATAACAGTTTGTTAGTCTCAAATGCTGTGAAATGGGAAAACAAATTTTGAACACTGTTTTTAATGTAAAATGAATCCTTGGCTATAATAAAACATTCTTTTCAAAAATATATATATATAATTGTTTATATAAAAAAATAGCTTTTTTCACACGTATGCAAAAATCCGGTTTTACTTCGCTGGTTGGGTTAATCCTGGTATCCATTTAAAACTATTGGAAAACTCATTTTGGTCAAAAATGTCTTTCTTTAATATAGTAAAAAATACATTTTTAATATTTTTAACAAAAAGAAATTGCACATGTGTTCGTCCATGTGTAAAAAAAATAAATCGGTGGCAAATTTTCTACGTTGTATAGGCCTGCTTACTTTACTCTGTACGTTTTAAAGTTCTTTTAGCTTCAAAAATCACAGATGAATTTGTCATCATATTCTTCTGCATTATATGTTTCGTGGGCCTATCCGTGGCATTTCAAACATCGTATTTGGATTTAGAGTTTGAGTAAAGTTCATAGCAAAACATACAGGTTTAATTATCCTCTTCTTCTGATGATGTGTTCGCAATCTTTTTTTGCTTTCTTTTTTTCTTTTTAAAGAATCTTCTTCTTTCTTCGTCTTGCAGTTTGTTTGGCTTATTTCTGCTTAATATCTGTTTCGATCTGTAATTTATAGGGAGAAGAAATCAAAAGTTTTTCCCTTTCTTTTTCTCAATTCTGAAGCCTTCCTTAGAAGGGGATAATAACATTTTCGGCAAAATTGGAAATTCAGATTGCTGGACTACATAGTCTGAAGATGTCAAATAGATAATTTTACTAATATATTCTGTAGATGTAACATTTTGAATCAGTGATGACGTCTGTGATTGTGATGTTAACTGCTGCATCTGGAAGCAGCTCGACGTGAAAGACGCTGGATAGTGTCAACTTGTTGATGTTCGGAAGGTTGAGCTCCAATATCCTGTGATGTATCAGAAATTTTTATTTCTTCCAACCTGTGGCTGGATAGACCTAGGTGTGTTATCATGACTTTCATGGGTTTCTCTGTCCCTTCCGAAGGAGCAAAAAGATGGTCTGAAAAAATATCATTGTTGTAGGGTAAAATCCCTGTTTTCTCGAACCTTCTGATTGCAATATTTACAATTGCTGCTCTCGAAAATGTAGCTTTAAATAATTTTCCAATTTGCTAAGTTGTTACAGATCACGCAGTGTTGGAAAATAACCACTTCCTCACCTCTTGACCTTAGTATGACCTTAGAGGTGCATGAATGATGCATCAAGGGACCGAAATCGATGCGTTGCGTAAAAAAAAAAGAAGTTTAAATACATTGCTTTCTCTTACTAGATTAACTGGATTCTTTTAGTGTGAGTTGAATACCTATTAAGGATTTAAAGAACAGGCTTTTCAGGACAAGGATTGGAAAAAATCTATACATTTTTTAACCAAATAAAATAAAGACCTCTTTCGTAATCCACACTGTAAAAAGAAATACTGCCAGTTTTCGGGTAGGAATCTGAAAAATAGTTGCCCTTATCGTATCGGAATAATTTCCGACCCATCTCGGAATAAAATCCGTAAAAATAAGGAAATAGTCAGTAAAAGGGTATTTTACGGATTTTATTCCGATTTTACGGATTTCATTCCGAGCTGGGTTGGAAACTATTCCGGTACGATGAGGGCAACTATTTTTCCAATTCCTACTGGAAAACTGGCATTATTATTATTTTTTTTACAGTGCATCCACTCCTATTATATACAGCAAAAGAGTCTGGGAAAGCATCATCCACCAAGAGAAGGTTTTTTTCCTACCTGTTTAATATTTGAGAAAAAAATCTTGTTATATATTAGGTAGTCTAGTTATATAGGATTGAGATTTTAATGATTATTTGTCAATCTGGGCAGATTATTTTATTTAGAGAAACAAGTCACGAAATATATTTGCATTTTAAGTAGACCTATAACGCAAGTTATTACACCCCAGATTAGAAAGTTATTTATTAAAATGCAATAAGCATAATATAAAATTATGCCTTAATCAGTGCCATTATTTTGTTCAATAATAATTGCAAGTTATTTAATTTCATAAATGTAAGTTAAAAATTAGACCCGCTTTTTAATATAAAACAAAATCAAAATTAAAGTTTTCATTATAACTAGAAAGATTTAGAATTATAACTTAACAGCATTAAGAATACAATTTAAAGTTCCATGCTAATTTATTAACTATACTAAAAAACCATTCTATGAGTGCCGGACAAAACCCCGGGTATACCCAGTTTTGACCCAATCTTAAGTACCTGGTTTTACCCCAACATGACACAGTTTAAAACATGGCGTCACTACTCTTAATCCTATAGCAAAAGATCAGTAAAAATGTTTAAATGTTATCAGGAAAGGAAAGAATTAGTGTAGAATTATATGTTCAGTAATATTTAATATGCTGAAAAAAGTGGTTATACGCGTAAAATCTAGAATCAAATAAAACAATTCTTTAAGAGTAATTGAAACTAAATCGTTCACACGAACGAGAACCGCACACAGTAACGTTCCAATCGGCTATACATGCAATAATGGTTACGGACAAGTAATTTCTCGTGTTGGCTGATAGACAAAAGTACAAATGAAGGAGGGGTCTGCGCTACCCGGTTTTACTCGCCTACCCTGTTTTGTACAACTCATCCACACACACACACACACACATATATATATATATATATATATATATATATATATACACACATACACAAAATAAAAATATTTTTAAACAAGAAAGTAAAATAATCAAACTTCAACGATAGATTATAATTTTCCAACAGATTCAGAATTATGTAAAAAAAAAAATCAACGTTTAATAAGGTTAAATATGATGGCTAAGTAAGCAAATTACAAAACACGTAACACATTTCAAAATTAAAGTTCAGCAATTATTATCAGTCATCTGAAAAATATCAGAATTCCTTTTTTGCAACGCTATATATGATCTATAGATTTGAATATATACTGAATAGTATGCTAAACATTAGTTCAGTTACGAAACGCATTTGCACAGTTTAAAATTCCCCTTCAACATATTTCGTCAATAAACGGAAATGAATACATCTTTTTTGCAGCCCTGTATATGATTTACAGATTTTATACATACGAAGTAACTAAATTAGTTAAATTAAAAAAAAAAAAAACCTCGTACCACAACAGATAACGAACTACCAGCAATTGTTTATTTATACAGATAAGCGAATCCTTTTGTGTCCCCCCATAAATAAACGATGGATGCTATGCTCATCATGTTCTATAGTAAGCATCTTTTTGTACACCTCAGTGATGTGTATCAATTTCTATATGTTTGAAATAGTGTAATATCATTCCAATATACTACAAATGATTTTTCCCTATAGACCATTGAAATAGACCATAGAAAATTTGTGATTTTTTCAATGATTTTTTTTTTTAAATCAGTTGATTAAAATCATGATTTTAATCGTTGATAATAATTGTTAACACCCGTTTACAGTCAAATGGCAAGCATGAGTTTTTGTTAATCTCGATTGATTGATAATTTTTTTCCTTCAACCAACTGACGCTTTTTGCAATATTTTTCCACATTTGATTTAAGAATTTCACAATATTTTGATTCTACCCAACAATTGGAGAACTTTGCAGCTTTTTCTTACAAACTTCCTTGGCAGTTATCCAAAGTTTCCAGTATAATAAAATATAAAATTATAACTAAAAATTAAATAAACAGCACATAAAGAAAAACTATGAAATTATTAATTTAGATATTTTATTTCCAATATTTCGATTGACTGAGGTTTAATGCAGTTTTATTTATTTTTTAAAATAAATAAAATTGTGTGATTTGTGTTTGGTTGCGGTTTTCTCTGGGACGGGGAATTTTAAGTTTACCTGTGACCCCGTGAGAGAGGGTGGAAAAGTTACTGTTCCTGCTGACCACTAAAATTTTCAAATTAGTTGTCCAAATGAATTTTTGGTGTTCTCGGACCAGCGGACCACCAATGATTTCGAACACTGATTGATTTTTCAAATGCTGAAGATTTCCTTGTAAAAGATATTTAAATTGATATACTGTTTAATTTTTTTATTATTTTCCTTGTGTGAAATTTGATTATTGTTATGTCTGCACAAGAAACAATTTTATGTCTTAAAATATTTACTCTTCTATTTAAAACAGGTGGAGAAATTAACCTGATGCGTGGACCTATTCCATTTTACCTGACTTGAAATTCTGATTCAGAACATACTAAGCTTCAAGAATTCTTTATATTTGATGACCTGAATGGTCAGAGAGGGTGCAGCACCCTCCTAAAACTGTGAGAGAAACTTTATGTAAAATGATATTATATTACAGTAAATATTAGTCTGACATACTATACATATAATTTAATGATTATATAATTTGTATTTTCAATAAATTTAGCGGCATACCGCAAACCAGCTTTAAATGTGTTGCTATTTAATTGTGTCTGTAATCATTTCTTTTTTCAGCTATTGCAAGGCTGCTGTTGGTGAATACTTTTCTTTTCTACGAGCATTGTTATAAAATAAATAAATCTTCGTCATAGATTACCATTTTGGAATACTGAAAAAATACATATATAAGTAACAATAATTAGTCGCTTGGTGGCGACACTGCTGTTATTAAATTAACCCTTCAAAGTAAGTATTTAATATACTATAGAAATACATTGTGTATTTAAAAAAAGCTTTAAAGTTTAAAGTAATACTTTTGTATTAGCTGATATTAGAGGTTAAATGGATTCTGCTACTTATAGCTGCCTTTTTGATGCTGATTATTTCATTGTTGACACATATACTTTGATTATGTATCAGTTATGTTTGTGCTTTATTTATTCAAAAGTGTTATATTCATTATTGAATGTTAAACAGAAACAAATGCTGAACTTTTTTTGTTGTTGTTTTATATTCAAATGAATTAATTTTGCATAATTGAGCTGTGTTGCAATATAAATTTTAATTTTTTTGTGTGTGTGTGTGTGTGAAAAGGTAAAAATTTGAAAACTGTACAATATAAAAATTTCAGCATCTATAGATTCACAACAATTAAAGAAAAAAAACAGATCATGGAAGTATGGTGCATAGGCACTAAGTGCATAATGGAAAAAAATTTTTCAAACTCGTGCAAAAATTAATATTGGTTGAAGATATTCATTCAGCCATTGTTTAAAATAAAATAATAATAAAAACAGGTATGTATTTAAATGTAAGAAAATTATTTTTTTTTTAAATATTTTCTTTGTGAATAAGCAAACACTAAATGGACTATAAGTGTAACCGAGTGCGGAGAAATATTTCAAAATGTACAAGGACAGAATGGTAATATTTGTGTGTGTGTGGGGGGGGGGGGGGGGGGAGCAATTATTTTGTGAAATAGATCAAATTGGTTTATATTTATTTTTTAAATATATTTCAAAGACAATAGAATCAATAATTAAAACTTTAATAATTTTCCGTTTAATGAAAAAAAAAAAGTTTTCTACTGCAAGATAATCTCGCAAAATCTGAAATTTTGTTTTTTATTACACCATAATGATAAATCGAAAACCAAAGTGAGGGGGAAAAAGAAAGCTACAATCCAGTGTAACCTTTCCCCATAAAGATGAGAGAAAATTCTGAATCGTGGTTCAAACTTTTAGCAAAAAATTGGAATGGAGAAAACCTTGAATTTTGATTTAACCTTTCACCAGAAAATTTTATTTAAAAAAAACTCTGAATCATGGTTAAACCTTTTACCAGAAAATTGGATTTAAAAATAATCCTGATTCGTGGTTCAACTTTTTCCCAGAAAATTGTATTAAAAAAAACTAAATTATGGTTCAAACTTACACCAGAAAATTGGATTAAAAAAAAAAAAAACCTGATTTATGGTTCAACTTTTCACCAGAAAATTGGATTAAAAATAATCCTGAATCATGGTTTAATATTTCACTAATATAATGGTATTTGTGAAAGCACAAATAAACTGGTGAAACTTATCACCAACATCTTGGTTGCAGCTAAATTTCAGCGACTTTTCACCATTTTCTTGGTGAAACATCACACTTTATTTTTTAGTGTATCGGTAATATATATATTTTTTAATTTAGGCATACGTTATAAACTCAGTAATGATACTTTACTTTCATTATTGTTTCTATTCGCTTTTTTAATTTAACAAAAAACCGTAAGATCTGCTTCTACTTATCTGCTCATTTACTGCTGTTATAATGTTCATTTAATATCGATATGATTTTGTACCTATTTGAACATCTACAGTAAAGCTTCATTCAGTTTTCTAATGCCATAACATATAAATATTTCTGTCAATTGCTGTGGTATTGCTCAAAAACACGTCAGGCGATATTACTTATTTTGCATCGAAGTATTTTGATTGAGGAAACTTCCACTCTAAATATCTAAAACTGTAAAAATCCAACTCCATATTGAAAGAATACCATAACAATAACTCTAAATAATATAAGTATTAGCATACAAAAACAATTACGTAAAATATTTTCGTAATACTGCTGAAAAACCGTTAGTGATCTACTGCAAAATTTTTTTACAGTTACAAATACCTTTTGATGAGTGTAATTTTAGACAGAACAGAAAGAAATCATTAGCAACTGTACTGCAATATCTCTTGCACGGTTACAAAAAACTTTATGGCGAGAATACAAAAACTCTTTTAGATACAATACTAAAAAATCATTGGTAATTTTCCTGAAGGTACTTTAATAAAGTTACCGAAAATTTTTTGCAAAAGTATATGCAAAGTTTTGGGTGGAATACTAAAAAAATTCATAGTAAATGTACTATGAAATCCTTCGCAAATTTAGAAAAAATTCTTAGTCAATGTACTAAAAATTCCTTTGTAAGTGTACTAAAAAATCATTAGAAAATTCACAAAGTATTGTTTAGGAAACTACCTAAAAAATCGTTAGTACCTTTACTAAATAATCCTAAGTAAATTTACGAAAAATTCTTTAGTAAACTCGCTAAAAAATCGTTAGTAAGTTTACTGAACAATATTTAGTAAACTTACAAGGAATTCTTTGGAAAACTCTCTAAAAAATCCTTAGTACGTTTACTAAACTATCCTTGGAAAATTTACCACAAATTCTTTAGTAAACTCCCTAAAAAATCGCCAGTAAGTTTACTAAGAAATATTTAGTAATTCACAAAAACTAATTAGAGAAACTCCCTTGAAAAACCGTTAGTAAATTTACAGAATAATATTTAGTAAATTTACAAAAAAGGTTTCGGAAAACTCCCTAAAAAATTGGTAGTACGTTTACAACATATTCGTTGGTAAATTTACTAAAACTTATTTAGTAAACTCCCTAAATAAGCATTAGTAAGTTCACTAAACAATATTTAGTAAATTTACAAAAGTTTTATTGGGAAACTCCCTAAAAAATCACTAGTACGTTTACTAAACAATATTTAGTAACAGTTACTGAAGAAACTTTTGTAATTTTACATGATTATCTTTTGTTGTGGTTACATAAAATGTTCTAGGAATCCCAGTTTCCAACAAAATTCTTAGTAACCTTACACTTTTTTTTTACAGTGTGTTATTGTGCAGTTGGAAAAATTAAATTTTAGCATTTAAGATAGTATTCCGTTAGAGACAGGTTCCATTTTCATAAGGTTTTATGTATTATTATGTCCAGATTTAGTAGCCACTGATCTGATTTGTATGTCTCGTTGTCATACATTTTGAGACACTCGAGCTGATAACTTTGGTTGTCACATAGCTTGGCTTCATCTGACTATATTCATCCTGGTGAGATATGTCTACATACTTGCTTAAAGTTTTTCGATCAATGCTATGTTCTTTTGCAGTCGCATGAACACTTAACATATTATTAACATATTTTAACACTTTGAGAGGCAAAGTACTTTCAGTATTAAAATGTTGAAATAAATGACTGGCACCTGAATTTACAAACAATTTTTTTGGAAATAAAAAAAAGGCTATATTTCACATACGTATTAAATGGAAAAGATTTTTTAAAAATCTGTTGCCATTGTGGAGATTGGAAATTAAAATTAAGTGGTTTCATAAGCATACCACTGCCCCTAAAAGGGTTAAGACTACTGCTTTCATACTTTCTAGTCTTTTCCACTGTTTTTAATTACCTATTGTAAGTAATATTTAAATGGAAAAAGCTTCTATCAACTTTCCCATTTGCATTTCATCAAATTTTTTCTTGCAGTGGATAATACTGTACTATACTATAGCAGTTTTTCACATGTTTCTTTATTCAGTTTTAAACATTTTCTTTTCCATCATCTCATTGTACTGTAGATTTACAGAATAAATTCACATTCTTTTTATATATAATCATTAACATTTAATTATGCACAGTGTGTAATAAAATGATTTCCAAAACCACTTAATTAAGGGAGTCTTTGCAATCTGGTGAACCCTCCCTCTCTTTGACTTGGTCAATCCTCCCCACATAGCCCTTTTCTAAAGAATAGCCCATTGTTATGTTAAGCCTAACTTACTGTACAATCTTTATGCCTGGTATGAAAGCTCCATGCTTTTATATTACTTAAAACCTACTTACTTAATTTTCTATGATACATTTTATTTGAAAAAAAGCTTACAATTTATTTCTAAAAAAAACACAACATTTAGGTTGAAAACGCTTCGCAGTGATTTTCTTCACACCTATTTCGATTATCTGTGTGAAACAAAGACTGTTGTTTGAGTATTCCAGTAGCTTTAGTTGACACCTATTTATAAAACTCTGCAATTCTTTTAAATATGAAAACTGATGGATGGGCTAAGCCTCCCGTATGGTCAACCGTTATTATTCTCCACAATTTTAAAAGCAGGAAGATATTTTACTGTTCTACAGCTCTTTTTTTCTTCGGCTTCACTCAACCTTTCGAAAAAAAAAATATATATATATATTGTACGATTGAAGAAATGCAGTACAACTATGGAAACTCAGTTATTTATTTTTTCTTAAAATCGTAATTGTTAATTTGCTTTCCTTTTCCACATGTTACTGAATCAGAAACCTAGAAATTTTTATCAATATATGAGACGGAAATACCGAACAAACAAAAAGGTACATTTGATTTGTCATATGAAAGCAATACTCGGTTGAGGAAATTTATAGTATTTACTCGTGTAAAACTCTCAAATTTCCAACCAAAATTTGACTTATGTTAATAGCAGAGTTACACGAAATCAACCAAAATGTGAAACAATCGTGAACCAAATGAAAATCCTATGTTCTACATTGAGTGATGTAGAAAAAGAATCATTATGATGTTAATAGGAAGTTGATACATCAAATTTTGTGAAGAGTTGTAAATGACTCAAAAATCTGTAACCTTAACTTCGCAGTTGTGTCTGTAACATCACAGTAACTTCACTGTACAATCTCGAAGTTATGGCCACATCAGAGTCCTAATATGCTTGAATAAATGTAGCATATTTCGGCAGCCGCTTTGACTGTGACCACTTGTGACCTCACAATGAATCATACCAACTGTATGTACTATTACGATAACCAGTATGATGCGCAATATACACAGAAAATTTTTAGATCATTCGGTTGGGTAGTTTTTGCTCTGTTATATGCGGACAGACAGACTGAACGACGATTATAGGTGCTACGTATTTATATAATTAAAAACGCACATGAAAACAGTTATGATAAACGGAGAGCCTGCGGTACAATTTTAAACAACTGATTTCGCAGAGATTAGGCCTCACCCATACATACACATATATATATATATATATATATATAATTTTAGGTTGCGTAAAAAATAGTAGTGGTTTCTGTTCTCTAACATTTCAAACAATTCCTTTTCGTTGGTAGTACACAAGTTTTGAAACGTATGCCAAGTTTATATATATATCTTTCTTATCTATAATATTAAGTTATGTAAAAATTAGTGGTGGTTTCTGTTATATAACTTAACAAACAATTTCTTTTAAGGGACACGGGACCTTTAAACTGTCAAAAATTCGTTTTTGTTTTATTCTGTTTTTTTTTTCTTAAATATTATGGAAAAAAAACCCATTCAAAAACCTGCGTTATTGCTTAAGTTACAATCATTTATAGACGGTGAGTATAATTGAATATCCGTAGATATTGAAACTTTAAAATACGTTTTCTTGCATTTTGTAAATTTGGATTTTGTGCGCACAGTTACTTTCAAACTATGTAAGCGATAGCTTTAAAAAATGAACCAAATAAGCGTTTTTATAGTCTACATGCTAAAACTGATAAAATGCACATATTTTGATTCTTTATATTTTTACACTTCAAAAACATGAAAAGAAATTTGAAATTTTTGATTTTTTTTTATTTTGTACTAAAATTAAATTTTAAACATACCTTTTTGTGTATATTTTGGTTTTAATTTAGAAATAAGTGCGTTATTATTCTATTTTATTGAAAAATTGTTTTTTATATGAATAATATAGAGTTTTATCATGCACTTAACACTTAATGATTTTAGCTGACGCATTAATGATATGAATTTTCAAACTTAAAATTTAAATACTAATTTTGAACATATAATATTTAATTTTCTGGATAATATAGTTAAGACTATATACTTTAAGCAGAAAGTGGGGAAATGCACATTGCACATTATTTGTGTATTGGTAATTTGAAAAAGGTGATGTTTTTGATACTTTCGACAAACTCAAAGGTTCCGTGCCCCCTTATGTGGTAGTACGCAAGTTTTGAAACATACTCCAAGTTTAGCAGCCAACACCTCAGACTGTGGTACGTGGATAAGCTTTAACTCGTAATTTTATTTTCTGATTGTCGATGACAGAATCTCCTATACGACTCTTTTCATTTTTAAGAGTCATTTCTTCAATAAAGTTTCTTGAAGAAACCAACTGCACCTTCACAATCCGTCCCTGTTTTAAAAGCTCGCTTGGTAGCGCGAGCCGTCTCCGCTGTTTTTAGCCATGTTTAGAATTTTTACAAAAAATCGAGAGAACTTGCTTTTTTTTCAGAATTTTTAAAGATCTTAACCGTTCAAGACACGAAAAATATATTGAGTGTACGACTCAATAGAAAAATAAACATTTAGAAATTACAAAATGATTAATTCTGCTCCTCATTTTCCTTCTTATCAAAGAACCTTTAACCCTTTATCTATTGACGTTACTTATAGGTACAGTGGAACCCCGCTAATTCGGACCCCGTTAATTCGGATCTCCGGATAATCCGGGTGGGTCTGGTCGATTTTCTTTTTCCAAGTTTGAGACGCGATCGGCAAATTTCCATAACATTCATTTATTTCACCCACGTATTCTGAATAAAAAAGTGTTTTCTGAAATCTTTAGAAGAATACCTTAAGCATTCTTAGTTAAACTCTTTGATGTTGTCCTTCAAAGAAACAACAATGTATTACTTTAAGTTTGGCAATTTTATGGTTCCGGGTGTTACAAAACATTTAAAATCGTGCAACTTACCCATCAAAGCTGTCCTCCTAATTGATAATGCCCCGACACACCCCGAAGAAAGTCAACTGACAAAAGGAAACATAACGGTAAAGTTTTTACCAACTAATGTGACAGCGCTAGTACAGCCAATGGATCAAGGGGTTCTTCAGAACATTAAGAAAGTTTATAAACTACAAATGCTGAATGAACTTTTAGAAGATGATGGCGAACATGGAGGGGTAGAGATTCTCAAATCAATCAATATCAAGAAAGTAATCTATATGATTTCTGAATCTTGGGATCAGCGTGATGAGAGTACTCTCCGAAATTCGTGGAAGAATGTATGGCCTGCAAATTGTGATTTCTCGAATAATAAGCTTGAAACAGAAGGAGGAATAAGCGAGAATGAAAGAGAAATTACACCTGAAGATTTTGTGAGCATGTTAAAAAAAAAAAAAAAAAAAAAAAAAAAAAATGATGGTTGCTCAGATGTTAATATCAACAACATAAGCAATTGGTTAGAAGCAGAAAATAATGAAGGTTACGCCTCACTTATAGATGACGAAATAATCGCTTTGTGCACAACTGTAGAAAATGAAAATGAAGATGATACAGACGAAAACACCATTATCAATGATAATCAACCAAAAGTTATTAGCCGTAATGAAGCAACGTCTCATTTAGAACAATTAATGGTTTATTTTGAACGTCAGGTGGCGGCTACAACCAACGAACTACTTATGCTCAAGCGGATGCGTGACCATGCGGCCCGGAAAACGTATACAAAACTGGCACAGCAGAAGATTACAAACTTTATAATTACAAATTAAACCTTTTCTATTGTCTGTAAATATTCAATATGTTTAATATAAAGGTGATTTTCTGTAAGTATGTTTTATTTTATTTCATTTTTTTTTCATTCTTCGGATAATCCGGATTTTCGATAATCCGGATTGGGCCTGGTCCCAATTAATCCGAATTATCGGGGTTTTACTGTACCATTAAAATATCTTGATACAAAATTCATTTAATAAATTGATTAGTTGTAATACAGTTTAGAGTGAGTTATAGATAAATTACTTTATCTTGTTCCAAAAGCATTATTGGTTACACAAAACAAAAACATTTTTAAAAGGAGGATTTCTATTGCCTTTGCACACGGAAAGAACGATTTTGTTAAAACAACAAAAAAATAGTTGTGCTAACCAAATTTTGCCCCATCTAAATATTTTTTGTTGAAGTGTCAAAATCATTTTGTTAGTTTAATAAAATTTTATTGAATGGACCAAATCATTTGATTAGTCGAACCAACATTTGGTCAATCCAACCAAACATTTTAGCTGGGGCTATATTAACTAAATCTTTTTTTCCGTGCATCTTTTCAGCTTTCTGGGCGTTGGGGTGACGGGGAATTTTTCAATCCGGAAATATTTCTATATTTCTATTGCAAGAACATTATATTTGTACATTTCCTAATTCTACAAAATACTAAGAAAAAGATTTATAATAAAAGATTTAAGTGGGGTTATAAATAGTGCATAAAATCCATATAAATTCAAATTTAATGAATCTTCCTAAATCCTTCAATCCTTCTAAAATTTATTAAATGTTTATTTAAATCTTGTAATGTGGTTTAAACAATTCATGAGAAATATTTTAGAAGATAAAATTTTCATGAATTTATAATTCAGTACATAAAGGGTTAACGTTCAACCAATGTTTAAAGTTTGTAATTGTATCAGATGTCCATAACTGTTTTATTGGTAAGGGAATCACTGGCGTAAGGAATAAGCCGTCTGTGTGTTTGTGTAATTTATTCTGTTTTAGAAAAATACAAAATACAGATAATTTAATTAAATAGTTAAAAAGCACATAAAATAATTTAAATGTAGCATTATACGTGCTTAACGTTCCTCATAAGTAATATAAATAAACACAATTCACGAATGCAACTTGCTGTTGCGAACATGTGCCACAAATAATTAAAAACCGAGATGAGGTTAAAATGGTGTATTCAGGTGGAAGTGAACTAGCTTCATTGAGTGGGAATTTGGCCGTTCCACTAAACCATGCATTCAGGAAAATACGTCTTCTGTATACGTTGCAATTTGATTTGATGATCTAGTCCATTGAAAAAATGGAGGCGTCACTAGCATGTATATTTTCAGAAAAAATCTGCCGCACCATCTAGATGGACATCTGTTGTTTGTCAAATCAAAATCCTTTTGTTTTCAATCTCGAAGAATTCATTATTACTGCAATGACGAACTACCATAATTAGTTTATTAGTAACTACAGCGATCTTAGGGGAAATGGGAATTAATCCATTTTTCATGAGATCGCTGTAATTAAAGCTCCCGGGTCTTTGTGACAAAAAACCGCTCGTGTATATTTTAAATATTAAAATAGGTTGTTTTAAAAAATACTTTTATTACTTTTATACTATTAATGGCCATTGCATTAAACACGTATGTCATTAAAAGTTGTTATTTAGTATTTAAAGTGCCTTGGCGGTTACAATACGCAACCTTTGTTTTTATGTTACTACAAACCATGGGTGTCTTTAAAAGTTAAATATCCTTATATAATGGCAAAAAAAACCCTGTAATTCTAAATAACTATACGTAAACCGATCTTTCCAAATAACATACAAAACACAACACAACAAAATAATATTATGTTAAATATTTATTGATATAATTTTAGATGATAAATTCAGTAACATAAACTGGCATTATTTTTTAAATCTCCTAATAATTTCCATTTGATGTGTTCAAAAGCTTAGTTAGGAATAATTCTTTTAGCTGTCTAATGTAACGAAGTAATGTAATGTTTTCTCTTTTTTTCTTCGGAATATGAAAATGTACTGTCAATGTATATCTAAAATAATATTACAAGCAATAAAGATGAAGCAGAATTTGCAAATTCATTATATAGAACTTTCGAGATGTTTTACTTCTCTTGGGACCAAAGTAAAATATCACAAACGAAAACATTCAAAATCAAGTGATGCAGAAGGAATGTATATTTAGCTTATGGATGATATTTCAATGGTAATTGGATATTTAAAGCCCATGTTTCACTTACAGGGTTGTGCTATGAATGTGTGCTATGAATTTTTTCTTATCTATAGTCAGTTGTGAAAACGACAGAAATATATATTTTTATTATGACGATATGTGATATTTGATAAGAAACTAAATCTATATTTATTATTATAGGCATTCAGAAAAAAATGAATCAAGGCCATTTTTTTCGTTCTACAGAGCTTCGGATGAATTCCTGCTCACGCCAAGCGTGAGCACACAACCTTCAGTTGTGACAAAGCTTTGCTCTTACCGTATCTAACCAAACACTAGGTTAAAAATGTGAACAGCAGATAGAGTGACAAGAAATGTGAACAACAGCGCTAGTCTCCTTGTGAATAAAGTGTACTGGAACGCATTAACTTTTTGCTGTAAACTTTCCTTCAGCAGCGTTTAGGTGAACGCTTGCTCTACAGAGAATTAACACATCGACTGATAAGTTCCCGGTCTGACACACACATGGCGCCACAAATACAGAATTAATATTTTGTTTAGTAAGTACTAACCTTAAAAAGGTAGCTGTAAACGTTTCATGACGATCTGGCGGTTGCTGCAAAAGTTATAGTGGTTTTAATGAAACAGCTTTTTGTATTTTCAAAACAATGGTAAAAAAAAGAATTTCGTGTTTTGATAAAACATTGCTATTTGATGGAGAAAAGCACCGTGGAAACAAAAGCTTGGCTTGATAAATGAGCTTGTATGAAAATCGTCCATTATTGACTGGTTTTCTAAATTTAAAAGTGGTCGTACAAACATCGATGATACGCAACGCTCTGGTCGTCCAAAAGAGGTAGTTATACTGGTAAACATAAGATAAAAAAAACGAATATTGCCCACTTAAACTGATGGCATTGAGCTCACAGGCTATTCACACTAATTGTATATTATACTCTTATTTCAAAGAATAATACCCCTCGAAAAATAAATGAAGGGATTAGCCCTCGTTTCCCCCCTTTATACTTAATCAAAGAACCTCCAAATCTAATCAAGGAAATTCTTTAACATAATAAACTGGCATAGCCGATTTTAAGCAAATGAGAAAATTCTGCATAAAAAAACCATTTCGCTAAATTAAGCGGGGTATTAGCTCCTCAATTTCTCCCTATGCTGAACCAATGAACCTCTAAATCTAATCAGAAAAGCTCCTTATCAGAATGAACCTAGAAAAAATATTAAACTAAATTTGATAATTCTGCATGAAAACCCATTTATCTAAATTAAGGGGAGGGGATGCTTACCCCCCTTTCTCCCTTTTATACTTAACCAATGAACCTCCAAATCAAATGAAGAAAGCCATATCGGAATAAGCTGGTATATCAAATTTAAAGCAAATCGAATAAATCTGCATGAAAAACCAAGTTATGTAAATTAACGTCGGAACTAGCCCCCATCCCCCCTTTATACTTAACCAATTAACCTACAAATCTAATCAAGGCAGCTTCTTAACATAATAAACCGGTATACGAAATTTGGAGCAAATGGAATAATTCTGCATGAAAAACACATTTATCTAAATTAAGGTGGGGGGGGGGGTAAGCCCCCTTTTGTACTTAACTAATGAACCTCCAAATCTGATCAGGGAAGCTACTTAACATAACAAACCGGTATACGAAATTTGGAGCAAATCGAATAATTTTGCATGAAAAACCCATTTATCTAAATTAAGGGAAGTGGGGGGGGGGGGTTGCCCCTTTTCCACCTTTTATACTTAACAAATGAACCTTTAAATTTAATCAAGGCAGCTCCTTAACAGAATAAACCGGTATACCAAATTTGTAGCAAATCGAATAATTCTACATGAAAAACCTATTTATATAAATTAAGGGAGGTAGCCCCTCTTTCCTCCCTTTATACATAAGTAATGGACTTCCAAATCTAATCAGGGTAGCTGCTTTACAAAATTAACCGGTATACCATATTTGGAACAAATCGAATAACTCTGCATGAAAAACCCATTTATCTAAATTAAGGTGGGTGCCCCCTTTCCCCCCTTTATATGTAACTAATGAACCTCCAAATCTAATCAAGGCAGCTCCTTAACATATAAACAGGTATACCAAATTTGAAGCAAATCGAATAATTCTACATGGAAAAACCCATTTATTTAAATTAAGGGGGGTAGCCCCCTTTTGTACTTAACTAATGATCCTCCAAATCTGATCAGGGAAGCTCCCTAACATAACAAACCGGTATACGAAATTTGGAGCAAATCGAATAATTTTGCATGAAAAACCCGTTTATCTAAATTAAGGGGGGGGGGGTAGCCCCTTTTCCACCTTTTATACTTAAGAAATGAACCTTTAAATCTAATCAAGGCAGCTCCTTAACATAATAAACCTGTATACCTAATTTGTAGCAAATCGAATAATTCTACATGAAAAACCTATTTATATAAATTAAGGGGGGGGGGGTAGTCCCTCTTTCCTCCCTTTATACATAAGTAACGGACTTCCAAATCTAATCAGGGTAGCTGCTTATCATAATTAACCGGTATACCATATTTGGAACAAATCGAATATTTCTGCATGAAAAACCCATCTATCTGAATTAAGGGGGTGGGCAGCTAGCCACCCTTTTCCCCGTTTATATGTAATTAATGAATCTCCAAATCTAATAAAGGCAGCTCCTTAACATAATAAACCGGTATACCAAATTTGGAGCAAATCGAATAATTTTACATGAAAATTCCATTTATCTAAATTAAAGTTGGGTATCCCCTTTCCCCCTTTATGCTTAAGTAATGAGCTTCCAAATCTAATCAGGCAAGCTCCTTAACATAATAAACCAGTATACCAAATTTGGAGCAAATCGAATATTTCTGCATGAAAAACCCATTTATTTAAATTAGGGGAGGGGGGGTAGCCCCCCTTTCCCCCCCTTTATCCTTAACCAATGAACCCAAAAAACTAATCAGGAAAGCATCTTATCAGAATGAACATAGAAAAAAAAATTGAAGCAAATCGGATATGCTAAGGCTAAGTCATAGCCACAATGTTCTTTGATTTTTAGAATGAGTTACTTACTTTGGATTAAATTTTAAAAAATTGATTTACTTCGGGGAGTGCAGGAATAAACCTTGGGGACGGTAAGACTACCAATAAAGCCACGATGCTTGAAATTGATATTTAAATGCTGATTTAAATTCTGCAGTAAATTTCCTGCCAAAGAATTTCAGCCATTCTTTCTCTAGCATACTTCTGCATGAGAAAAAACTTGGAAAAAATTCTGTGGCTGCATCTGAAGTGATTTTCTGTATAATTTTAGAAGAAGGACGGTAAGGAATCTAAAAACCAGGGATAGAGTTCAAAAAATAATATCAACCGTAAAAATGAGTGCCTGTTGGTTTTTTGCTATATATTTATATAAAACACTTGTCCCAGTTTCGGAAAAAAATTAAATTGAATTACTTTTATTGAAATAATTTTATACAGACAGCTCCAAGCTTAAGAATCAGGATCAAGGAGACGGGACGGTATAGGAGTTTTCCTGGTATTTGGACCCCAAACATTGTCCAAAACTTATTTATCTCGTTAATATTGTTATGCATTCATGCGAGGTGTTGTTTCCCAGTATATAAAATAAAAAAAAAATCACAAGAATATGCATGTCAGGTTCTGAGGAGCATACACTATTAGTACTATGGTTATATATTATTTTCTTGCTCGTATATTGTCTGTGTACTGGAAATTTTAAAGTAACACTCTTTTTTAATCTGAAATTTAATCCGAGCTAGTGCGTTATACAGAGTAGGTGAAGGAATGCAGTTTATGAATAGAGTGAAATCGATGCTATTCAAATGCATACTTGAGAAATATTCAAAATTAGTGGAATCTGAAATCTGAGAAATATTTTTGTCATTCATGTCCTAAGAAATTGTTAGAAAAAAAGCTAGTGAATTGGACCATTTTTAAGGGAGCTATAACAAAGGACCCAAAGGGGGAAAACTGATGGTTAAGATTAAGGTCCTAACATGAAAATATGTTAAATGGTCTTAGTTCTTAGCACTTTAGTTCTTCAATTAGTCAAAATTAAGCATAGGTATGAATCAATCATAAGAATGATTTTTTTAGGAATTGAGCAAAAAATAGAGGGGAATGCATAGAGCAGGGCCCTAGGGTCCCAATCTATTTATATAAAATCCAAGTCTCTGTGTGTCCCTCACGATTCCGGTAGGACCGCCTCATTGAAATGAATAATTGTTGAAAAAACAGGGTTACCACAGTAGCGCCAAATGTTAGCCAATTTGGTGATAGCTGGCTAATTAGGCGTAATTCCCATTTAAAACCATTAATCTTTCATAAAGGAGGTCACTGAAATTTAATTTAAACTCCGCTCTTTTAAGATATTTTTCAAAATCTATGAGTGAGAATTTAATACTAATAAAATAACCGCCAATAGACGACGCTGTGCTGTGTGAGCTCCTAACTGCGCGATTTTAATGTGCTTTAGGTACTTTTCCAGTATACGTGCCTTGTCGAAAAAGGAAATTTGGCAACATATTTTCCGGGAACCTATCCACTGTTTCATCTTATATACACACGCTTTTTTTTCGATATTTATACGATTTATTTAATATAAAAAAGCCGTTTCTCTAATTTTATACAGAAACAGATGTAATTTGTACCGAAAAACATCAATGATATACATATAAAATAAACATATAAAACAAACAAAAACGCTCATCAAGTTTGTTTTCATAGCTGTTTATATGATTTGACAACAAATCTCGATATTTTTCCGTTATACGGACACCATGCCAAAATGTATGGTAATGCGCCAATTATTTCAAAATGCTAAAAGATATTTGTAATTTTGTGCCAGCAGTTTAATATGAGTTTTTTTTATTGCTTTATTTTATAACAGTTATTTGTTCACTTATTTTAAGTTTATATTTGTGATTTAATGAAATAGTTCGTAAAAGTCTGGAATTTTCAAATGTTATATTTTTTAAATGACCACTTTAGTATCGACAATGTTTTTTCTTTTATTTTTCAAAAACTCCAATTCACGTGATTTTCATTTTGCGTCAACTATTACGCATGGCGACAATGGTATCCATATAACGGAAAAGTACCCAAATCTCACTTTCTGATGCCCAAATTACACTAAGCTTTTTTAAAAAAACGCCAAAGCTCCTACAGTGGAAAAGTACCAAACTGTCTATTATTTTGCGCTATCTGTATTATAGTTTGTACTATATGCAAGGGGTATGGAGTGAAGAGTTTAAAAATTAAATATTAAAGTTTCGACATCAGGCCCGGACTGGCCAGGTTGGCTAGTCGGCAATTGCCGAGGGCCCCCGGTACAAGGGGTCCCCGGAGAGGCTTCCAAAAATGGGTGTACTAATTCATAACTAGTTACATCAGAATAATTTGACTGTTTCCCCGTTAGTTTCCCGTAATCTTACACATTTACAATCAATTTTAAAGAGTTGCCAGTTGGTTTTTGTGTATGGTAGCCTATGTAAGGGGGCACCGGAGGTTGCCTCCAAAAATGGATATACTACATCATAACTAATTATATCAGAATAATTTGACTGTTTCCCCGTAATTTCCCCGTAATCTTATTTACAATCAATTTTAAGCAGTTGCCAATTGGTTTTTGTTTATGGCAACCTATGTAAAGATGGTTCCCGGAGAGGCCTCCAAAAGGGGATATACTACTTCATAACTAGTTACATCAGAATAATTTGACTGTTTCCCGTAATCTTACGCATACACAATCAATTTTTCGCGGTTGCCAGTTGGTTTTTCTTTATGGCAGCCTATGTAAGGGGGTCCCGGAGGGGCCTTCAAAACTGGATATACTACTACATAACTAGTTACATCAGAATAATTTGACTGTTTCCCCATAATCTTACGCAACTACAATCAATTTTAAGCAGTTGCCAGTTGGTTTTTGTTTATGGCAGCCTATGTAACGGGACCCAAAAATGGATATACTACATAATTAGTTACATCAGAATAATTTGACTGTTACAATTTGAAAAGTGTGAATTTGATAAACACTTTCAGGTTCTGTATTCAAAAACAAAATATTATGCAAGTACTGGTAATAGCAAATTAGAAGATAACAATATGTATGTAGAAAATAGGTAATGTCTGTTGAAAAAGCAATAGACGAAGTTCCTTGAATCTCAATTGCTCAAAACTATAAATTGGTCTTTTTCAGTGTTTTAGATTGTGCCAGGACACGTATCGACGGAAGATTTAGTCGATTGATTCCTAGTTAGAACCAAAGAAAATTAATGAAATCGTAATGCTGCATATCGTTTTTTAACGAAAGTCCTTTGTAGTACATATTTCTAAACTTTGTAAAGTTAAAAGAAATCAATTTTGATAGAGCTGAAATAGTTTGTAAATCAGTATGAAAGTTTTACAATGGCTGTATAAAAACTAACATTGAAAGAAAACAAGACACTCTTTGAATAGAGCTGAAGAAATCTGTGAATATGACAATGTAAAATCTGAATTTGAAGAAGACAAAAAATTTTATGGTTACTCCACTGACGAGAAACAATATTTTTGTGCTTTTCTGTTGTTTTTGAACTCTCACACAATATTGAATGTTTACCAACTTGTATGTAGCTTACAAGTTTATACTAACCATACCTTGTGGAAAAGTCACCTGTGAAAGGGTGTTTTCAAAACTTAAAAAAGTTAAGGATCGACTTAGGTCTACTTTAAGCCAAGACCTTATGCGTAATCTTCTTTTCATGAATGTAGAAAGAAACTTATTTTAAAATTTGGATAAAGATGATATTATAGATGACTTAGCCAGGATCAGTGAAGAACTGACCAAAAAGCTGTTAGGTTAGTAAACAGACATTCACGATCGCATAACCTTCCTTAGTTCTCTGTATCTGTACCGCGGTACAGTACAGCCATTTTTCTCTTTGTTAAAAAATATATTTTACAATTTGTTACAATTCAATCAGTATTAAAGAGGACATTATTTTTTACGATATGTTTGTTTTTTATTATCGCTGTGTCCCCTTCAACACTTTTCAATGTAGTTGAAGGTGTATATGAATTCGGTTTGCCTGTCCGTCTGTCTGTTCATGCTCTAACTCACGTAAATATATTCAGATTATCATAAAATTGATGTATGTGTTATTGGGGTTTAACATAGCATGTTCGGTATTGAAAATGAAGTATGTAACGTTTTCGGTTTATTTACAGGCACACTCAAAAGTATTCCGTTACATGACGGTCTATGGGGAAATATCGTATGCGATGTATTTTAATGATATTACACATTTTTAGGGATATTGAAATTTATGTATAACACTGAGGTGTACTACAAAGCTCTTATTGTAGTATCTGATGTGCATATAATTTATTGTTCATTTACAGGACACACAAAAGTATTTGGCTACAGTGAATATGAAGAATAATTGCTGTAAGTGTGTTTTCAGTTGCGGTACGCGATTTAAAATTTAAATATTTTTTTTTTGCATAATACTTGGCGAATATAAGTTCTATAGATCATATACAGGGCTACACAAAAAATCTCAAGTACATTTCCATTTATTGCCGGACATTGCTGACTAGAAAGTTTTAAATGCACTATGCATCTAATTTAACAGACCTTCCTTACAACGTATAACATACAACGTAATATACGTACAAATCTATAGAGGGCTGCACAAAAAATTCGGATATTTTTGCGATTATTGATGGTAATTTCAGTAATTGTATAATAATTGTATTATGCATTTTCTAAATTGTTCATTTAGACATCTTTCATCTTAATAAACTGCAAAGTTTTATAGTTTCTGAATGTGTCGGAAAATATTACATAATCTTTGCTGGACGAATGATTTTTCGTTCTTGTTAATATTTACTTCGGTATACAGTAGGATTTAGATTATTATGGCTTCAACACAGTGATTTGGTTGCCTAAAACTAAAGACATTTTTTCCTCTCATTTTAAGTTACAAACAACTCATAATGAATTAGTATATTTATTTTTTCTAACATGGAACTAGTTTAGGTACTGTATATAAAATAATATAAATGTTTATTATGAAAGTAAGTAAACCACAACAGAAGAGGATTTTTTTATTTAAGTGTTAGGGTGTATCAAAAGTATTTTCGTTTTTAGGATACCTCTATATCTATTTGAAAGGCTACAGATGGCACTATCTTATACTATAATAGGAGCAAAAATTGTGTGTGCGTGTGTATGCAAATTTTATCTTAAAAACGGACCTAACGATTTTGACTAAATTTCGCATTTTACCAATTTCGGGCACGAGAAGACCATTGGGCTAGGTCACTTGTCTGAGAAAATTTGATTAGTGGGTCATTTTGGGTCAGGGTCAAGCTAATTAAATCTAAAAAAACGGGTCAGCCGATTTTGACTAAATTTTATATCCAACCGTTTATGGACACGAGAAAAGTATTGGGCTAGGTCGCATGTTCGATAAATTTCTATTAGGGGGTCATTTTTGGGTCACTTCGAGTCAAGCTAATTTTATCTAAAAAAACGGCTCTTACGATTTTGACTAAATTTGTAATCTACTGTTTTGGATTACGAGAAGACCAATGGGCTAGGTCACATGTTCGATAAATTTCTATTAGGGGGTCATTTTTGGGTCACTTCGAGTCAAGCTAATTTTATCTAAAAAAACGGCTCTTACGATTTTGACTAAATTTGTAATCTACTGTTTTGGATTACGAGAAGACCAATGGGCTAATTCACATGTTCGAGAAAATTCGATTAGTGGGTCATTTTTGAGTCACTGTGAGGTCAAGCTAATTTTATGTAAAAAACGGTTCAATCGATTGTGACTAAATTTTGTATCCAACAGTTTTCGGGTGTGAGAAAAGTATTGGTCTAGGTCACAAGTTCGAGAAATTTCTGTTAGTGGGTCATTTTTGGGTCACTTTAGGTCAAGCTAATTTTATCTAAAAAAGGCTCTAAAGATTTTGACTAAATTTTGTAATCCTCTGTTTTGGATTACGAGAAGACCAAAGGGCTAAGTCACATGTTCTGGAAAATTCGATTAGTGGATCATTTTTGGGTCACAGTGGGTCAAGCTAATTTTATCTAGAAAACCGTTCAATCGATTTTGTCTAAATTTTGTATCCAACCGTTTTCGGGTACGAGAAGACTATTGGGCTAGGTCGGATGCTCGGCAAATTTCAATTAGTGGGTCATTTTTGGTTCACTGCGAGTCAAGCTAATTTTATCTAAAAGACCGATCTAACGATTTCCACTAAATTCTATATTCTACAGTTTTGGATTACGAAAAGACCATTGGGCTAAGCCACATGTTCGAAAACATTCGATTAGTGGGTCATTTTTGGGTCACTGTGGGATAAGCTAATATTATCTAGAAAACGGTTCCAACGATTTTGACTAAATTTTGTATTCTATCGTTTTCGGGTTCGTGAAAACCATTGGACTGGGTCGCATGTTCAAGAAAATTCGATTAGTGGGTCATTTTGAGTCACAATGGGCCAGAATCAAGCTAATTGTATCTAAAAAATGGTTTAAAACATTTTGGCAAAATTTTGTATTATACCGTTTCCGGGCATGATAAAACAATTGGGCTAGGTCGCATGTTCAAGAAAATTCAATCAGTGGGACATTTTGAGTCCAAATATATCAGGATCAAGCTAACTGTATCT
Organism: Maratus speciosus; assembly: GCA_963932465.1. Taxonomy (NCBI): domain Eukaryota; kingdom Metazoa; phylum Arthropoda; class Arachnida; order Araneae; family Salticidae; genus Maratus; species Maratus speciosus. The sequence continues at coordinate 102,807,761 of OZ010795.1, read as the reverse complement.
AAAAAAAAACGGCTCAAAAGATTTTGACAAAACTTTGTATTATACCGTTTCTGGGAACAAGAAAACCATTAGGCTAGGTCGCATGCTCAAGAAAATTCTATTAGTGGGTGATTTTAAGTCATAATGTGTCAGGGTCAAGCTAACTGTATCTCAAAAAGGTTCAACCGATTTTGACAATTTTTTTTTCTATTATTCACATGTTCTATAAATTTCAATTAGTGAGTCATTTTTGTATCAACATGGGGTTTATTTGATCTAGAAAGCGACTAACAATTTTCACTAAATTTGTATTTCATCGTTTTCAAGCTCGAGAAGAGCATTGGGTCAGATCGCATGTTCACTTTCGTTCAGTATAGCTCAAGATCAAGCTAGTTATATCTAAAACAGCAAGAATGATTCAGTAGGAATAATATATCGAGATAAACATAAGGATAATTTTGACCGAGCTAAGCTCAGTCATTTCTGCTAGTCTTATAATTAACAACCAGTGCAAAATATTATATTAAAGAGTATATGTTCCGCCATATTACGCTAATATCTATTCTTTTATTTATTTGTAGGTAATATAATGGCTGATAAAAATATTGAAATATTATCCCCCTTAAGGCATTATTTTAAAATTGGTCATAAAGTTACTGAAGTATCTCGTAAAATTCGAGAAGATGAAGGGATACGATCAGAAAACGTACAGCCCAAAACTGGTTCAAACTTTTTAAGGGAGATGACTTGTCACTTAAAATGAAACCCAGAAGAGAGAGGCAATCACTTGTTAATCTGGAAGATTTGAAGCAAAGAGTGGAGATTAAACCAACCACCAGTACACGGAAACTTTCAGAGGAGCTAGGACCATCTAAGCCAGGGTGTCAAACTGTGGCCCGCCGGATACTATTAAAATTTTATAGTAATGATTGCCTTATCTAATCATCGAATCTCTGCGATTCAAGAAATCGACCTTTTCTGTAAAATTTTAGTGGTATCCGGCGGGCCACAGTTTGACATGCCTGGTCTAAGCATACGATATGCCAAGCTTTACATAAACTACAGAAAACGTACAAGAACTCTAGAGAAGTTCTTTATGAACTGACTATGCAGCAAGCAAATCACAGAGTGGAAATGTACAAAACTCTTCTGGAAAACTTACAGGATTTGCGGTTTTCAAACGCAAAGTGACATATGATGAGAAATGGATATATCTACGGAACCCAGATAATCGAGAAATTGGATGTGGGACAATCAGTCCGACATATTACAAAGAAAGCGCGGTTTGAAAAGAAGTTCATGATCAATGTCTGGTCGAATTTTGAGCATGTCATTCATTTTGAAATCATTCCATATTTTCGATCGGTCAATTCTGAAATTTACTGTGAACAGATGGACAGGATGTATGCTTCTTTGAAAAGCAAATGTCTTGCTTTAGTCAACAGAGAGACTCCAACTTTTCCTACAAGACAATGCAAGACCGCACACGTATCGCAATAAAGTAAAAGAGCTTGACGGAATTGAACTTTTACCTCATCTCCCACATAGTAAGGACCTTGCTCCTCCAGTGTGTCACATGTTCCATTCTATGGCATCAATTTAGGGGACAAAGTTGCTTGTGTAATGTTGACGATCTGGAACGGGGTTTTTTAAGGATTTTTTGCTTCCAAATCTAAAGATTGGTATCAAAATGGCATTGTTTAACTTTCAGAAAGATGGAAATAAACCATAGAATTTCATGGTTTATATATTGATTTGTGATTTTTTTTACGTTGAAATATTGCAACGAAGATTTCATCGTGAAAACGAAATTACATTTGATACAACCTAATATTTTCAAAGCAACAACATAGCGGAATGTGTTTTTTAGGCAGGTAAGACTAATTTTCAAAAAATAAATATTCTAATATTGTATTCCGTCTAAATTTCCCGGTAAGGGGGCCCCTTTATAATCTCCAGCCGAGGGCCCCCAAAGGCGCCAGTCCGGGCCTGCAGATGTCATATATTGGCGCGATTTTTTTCTGACGCCAATGTCATATTCACAACGGGTACTTAACTTGCGGCAAAGTGTCGTTATTTTGCTTGATATGGTAACCCGAATGTTGTTGTTTATGCTGTTGATGTTTTTGCCAAATTGGCGTGTATGACAACTATGCCAAAGTTTCTATAAAGCAGTATAAGACTAAAAAATTAAGAATAAAATAAATGCAAAATAAGACTTAAGAAAGAAAAATCATGCGCTAAGCATAGAATATGAAACACTTTCCAACACATCCTGAATGCTTCAACAAAACTTCGTTATTTGGGGAAATAAGATAACTAAGTAAACATGTTAGAAGACGCATAAAAAATTTTAAAAATTGATTTCAGCTGTTACCGTCCATAGCCAATAGTATCGTTATTACATGCCACTATTTAGCCAAATTTTAATTTAAACTACTCTTAAAACTACTGAAATCACATTTCCAGATATTATCATCCATAGACGGTTATGTATCCAGTTCTTTGCGTGACCCTGTATATCATTTTATCTATATTCTACAAGCATTTCTTAGTAAACCATTTTGGCGCCAGTTAGGTATCCCGGTTCATATCTGAAATCTGTGCCGTAATTTGTATATAAAAAAATATTATATATATTTAGAAACGATTTTTTATGTATATAAGTGCATATATAAACAAAAATAAAAGTTCATTAGATTTGTTTTCATAGTTGTTTATATATTTTGGCAACATATCTCACTTTCTGATGCCCGAATTGCGCCAAGCTTTTTTTAAAAATGCGCTATAATGGAAAAGTACCTAAATAAATAATTAATAGAAATAACCAATTATACAAACTAAAACATGGCACAGATGTCATATTCGCCCCATATTGGCGCGATTTTTTTCGGTTGCCAGTTTGGCGTAAACATCAACAGCATAAACAACATAATCCGGGTTACCACATCAAGCAAGATAACCACACTTTGGCGCAAGTTAAGTACCCGCTGACTATATGATATTGGCGTCAGAAAAAAATCGCGCAGATATGGGGCGAATATGACATCTGTACCTAAAACTTTTTATTTCGAGATCAAAGCATTATTTTTAATTTCAATTAAAAATGCGTATATCCTTGGATAACTTTAGTTGAAATTAGGTTCACAGCTTAATATCTCATTCCATAAACCTAAGCAAACACAAGTCATTCATTCATCGTGAAACTTAAAAAAAAATTAAATCATTGAGGTAATCATTCACAAAGTAAGTTCTCCAACAATCAATGGACAATATTCTAATGACATCATAGTAGGTAAAATGGTGGCGGTATCGTTTGAAATTACAAAGTTTTAATTTTGCAACGTCTCTTAGTTACATTATTTTATTGTCATATTTATGAGCTCAGAACAAACGCATATTTTTGCATTATTTAGTTATTAAAGACGGAAAAAAATTATAAATGCATGATTTGAAAATTTTAAATAATTTTCTTTCTTAATAGTAAAAAATAACATCGGGAAGTAACAGCGGGTTTAAGTTAAATACGTTTAACTCTTTAATTCTGTTGTAATATTCAAAATAACTGTACTTATTAGATTTCAGTAAACAACATCAGGACCCGATTAAACTTTGAAATTAGAGGAATTACAATGTTATTTCAGGACCTTTCTTTTCGAAAAGCTTTTCGAAATTCCACATGTACATGGAAACTATTCAGTGTTAGAAATATTATTCTTAGGACTGACATAACATGAGAACGGCCTGCAATTTTACACAAGTTTTTGAAAACTACTTTATATCAGAAATTTTACAAAAAACTGGTTACTTTTTTGTTATAGCGGCCCATACTATTAGGATTATGACAAGTTGCAGCCAATTTCCCCAACGTCGTAACCAAGATCGTAAAGCACACACATATAATACCATATAATACCATTTCATGAAATCGTATACGATAATTTAATAGTTTTTACCTTACTTCAAGTGTGAAATTTATTTATTTTTAAGGCTTAACAATCTAAATTGTCCAATATATGAATTAAAAAAATGTAAACAAAGATTGAATAGCCATGACCGCAAAAAGCCTCAAATCTGCATAACACTTGGAACCAAACTGTGCAGATTAGTCGTCTTCTACTGTACACAGTTTTTCATAAATGTGTTTCGTTCTTAAAATGTGTTATTGGCACAGATGTCATATTCGCCCCATATTGGCGCGATTTTTTTCTGACGCCAATGTCATATACGCAATGTATACTTAACCGGCGCCAAAGTGTCGCTATTTTGCTTGATATGGTAACCCGGATGTTGTTGTTTACGCTGTTGATGTTTTCGCCAAATCGGCGTCGGAAAAAAATCGCGCCATTATGGGGCGAATATGACATCTGTACCGTGTTATTTTCATCTATCACTGCGGAACAAGCAAGAAAACTCATATTCTTGCACATGAGTTGTATATATCTTTATATCTAAATTTCCGTCATTTTTGACGGGCTACCTTTCTAGTAATAATATAAGGGTGTGTTATCCCGGGGAGAGAAGTCCAAAACTCAGCTTTAAAAATTTGCGTTGAGAATGCGAGAAAATTAGGAGATGAAAATTTTATGAGGCATAAAAACGTTTAAGGGGCTCAGGGTCGGACCTTTGTTATTCTAGGGTGCCGCAGGGTTTTAACAGAAATCTAGAAACGGGAGAGTAACTTAATGGAAAAATGATTCGAAAAAGGAAGATCGGATTAAGAGGGTGACATTTATTAAAAAATTATGGTGCAAAAACTTCAAGGGGCTCAGTACTGGGCCCAAGGTGTCAGGGACTTAACTGGCATGTAGTTAGGTATGAAAATATTTTTTAGAAGTTTATAAAATAATTGCTCGAACGCTAGGACTATGTTAAAGAAAATTGCATGCAATTCGGATCATTTTTTAAAAAGCTGCACCAAGGGCCCTAAGAAGGCGATTAATCTTCATAATTGGTGGTAGCGGAAGGTTTTTTTAGGTTCATGTAATAGCTGGAGGACCTAAGAAGTTGTTAGAAAAAAAAAAAAACTAGTTAATCGTACCATTTTTAAGGGAGCTATAATAGGGAGACAAAAGGGGACAACTGATAGTTAAAAACAGGGCCCTAACATATAAACATGTTAAAATGTCACCGTACTTAACGCTTTAGATCTTCAATTAGTCAAAATTAAGCATAGGGTATGAATTATTCGTTAGAATAATATTTTATAGCAATGCATAAAAAATTGAGTAAATCCTTTAAAAAGGCCCGAGGACACCCCCCCCCCCCCTGCAAAAAAAAAATAAAATAAATAATAATAATAAATAAATAAATAATAAAAAATATGAGGGTGTTGGTTCTAGAATAAAAATCCCAAAACTCAACTTTAAAATTATGCACTGAGAAGGTGAGAAAATTAGGGGGTGAAAATGTATGGCGCACAAAATGTTCAAGGGCCCTGGACCGGTCCCTAGGATACCATAGAGGGGCCCAGGGTCTTAAGAGGAATGTAGGAACGTGAGAATAACTAAATCAAAAAGGGTTCCAAAATTGAAATTTGGATTACATGGGGGCAATTTAATAACAATTTATGATGCAAAAGCTTCAAGGGGCCCTGCACCGGGACACAAGGAGCCAGGGACTGAACTGCAAGTAGTTGGGTACAAAGATATTTATTAGTAGTTTTTAAAATAATTTGTCGACACTAGAACTATGTTAAAGAAAATTGCAAGCAATTCGGATCACTTTTGAAGAATCTGCACCAAGGGCCACAAGAAGGCGATTAATATTCAAAATTGGTGGCAGCTGAAGTCTGAGAATTTTTTTTGTCGCACATGTAGTAGCTGGAGGACCTAAGAAGTGTTTAGAAAAGAAAGAGCTAGTGAATCGGATCATTTTTAAAGGAGGTATAATAGTGGCCCAAAAGGAGCCACTTACAGTTAAAAACAGGGCCCTACATGAAAACGTGTTAAAATGTCTTAGTGCTTAGCGGATTAGATATTCAATTAGTCAAAATTAAGCATAGGGTATGACTTATACGTTATAATATCATTTTAAAGAAATGCACTAAAGATTGAGTAAATGTTTTAAAAAGGGCCCTAGGGCCCCAATACAAGTGTGACGGGGTGGCCCAGGAAGAAGAGCCCTAGACTCTTTAAAATTGAACTTTAAAATTATGCAGTGAGAAGGCGATAAAATTAGGGAGTGAAAAGTGAAAAATACTTGGTGCACAAAACGTTGAAGGGGCCCTGAACCGCGCCCTACGGTTCCCTACGTGGCCCCAGTGTCTTATATGCAGTGTAGAAACGTGAGAATAACTAAATGGGAAAACAATACCTAAAATGAAATTGGTATTAAAAGAAAGCAATTTATTAACAATTTATTTGCAGAAAAAAATTTAAGAGGCCCTGTAACGGGCCCCAACGGTCCAGAGTCATAACTGGAAAGTGGAATAGCGAGAATAACTAAATGGAGAAAGGTCCCTTAAAACGAAGAAGATTGGATAAAAAGGGGGAGAGTTATTAACAATTTAGTGCATAAAAGCTTAAAAGGGCCCAGGGGCCCCAGCCTTTAAAAATTTAAAAATATGAGCTTCAGATGAATCACGACCTGTCTTGGAATAACCTCACCTGAATATTCAGACTTCTACGTGCGGTAGATTTCGCTAGCCATCGCAGACACACACACAGAGAGAGCGATCTGTTCTTTTATTAGTATAGATAATTATTTATTTTATAAAATTTAATCTTTAACCCTTTAATTCCCATAATAGAATACGTTCTAGAAATTTCGCAGTTCAGAGACTCTGATTTTATACCAGAAAGTGTCAGTGGTTAATTTCGCTTTATTTACGGAATGTCTGTTTTTTAATTAAAGCAAACATTGCTATTTTAATTTTCTTGTGTGAATTAGGTATATGCGAATAAAAAAAAATTATTAAATTCAAAACAGTGTTGTTTGCATATATACAAAGCTACGCACTAAAGGGTTAAGGAAGATTGGCTTTTCATTGTGTATTCATGATATCTTATTTTTTCGATGTACTCTGTAAGACTAAGGATTTATAAACTTTGATAAATAATTTATACACTATTTTACAAAACATGATTACATTTACAATTAATAAGATATCAGTTTAATCGTATTTTCTGTTATATTTCTACAACACACAGTTTTAATTATCATTCTAAAAATACTCTTTGCAGTACTTGTGGTGTTTATTAAAGAAGATTTTCTTTGGTAAAAAACAATAATATTTAAAAAAACGCTAGCTTAAGAAATTTTTTGCAGCATCTATAAAGTCATCAACAGTATCTCTATTGGCCTCATAACAATAAAAAATATTTCATTGATCATCTTTTTTTATAGGTACACTCAGTAAGACAAAATTATTTATAAACAGTGTTACATAATTTATAAACTATGTTGTACAATACAGTTACACAATTAATAAAATGTCAGTTTTTTCATGTTTTCTGCTATATTTCTTTAAAAAACTGCTCAGTTTTTCATTTTAAAGCCACATTCAACGAGAATTATGGTGTTTATTACAAAAGGATTTCTTCTGTACAAAACATATAACAGTAGAATCTCGTTCCAACGAGTGTCACTATAACGAAGCTTTCAGTTTAACAAGCATTATTTGGATTGTTAAAAGAAACATATTCCGATATTTCATTATAAAAGAATTTCTTTTAACGAATTTTTCGGTATAGCGAATTTAATCAGCGTTCCCCAGTGATTCGTTATAAAGAGATTTTACTGTATCTAAAAGTCTCAGAAATACTATTTGTGCAAAACCTGTAAAAGTTCTCAAAACTATATTTAATAAATCCACAAAATCTATTGATGATGAATGGCATTTTATGCTTTCTTATGTTATCTTCTTTTTATGAAGCACTCTGCAAGAATAAGAAATAAAAAACTATATTACATAATTTCTAAACTATGTTTCACAATTTATAACCTATGTTACGATATATAATTATATTTTTAATTAATAAAATGTCAGTTTTAACTTGGTTTTGGCAATATTATTCCAAAAAAAAGTTTTAAGTTTTCATACTAAAACAATTCTACGATGGAATTATGGCATTAATTGCAAATGAACTTCTTAGAACTAAAAAGTGTTAGAAAATTTTCTTCTAATTCAGTCTATAAAACACGTCAAAATTATTTTTCAGACGTCGCAAGCATCTCTTGTTCAAAAATGACTTTTCATAGTATTTGTTATCTCTTTTTCATAATGCACTCTGTAGTACTAAGGATTTTCTCTAATTTTTAACTTTGAAACAGATACCGTTTTGTTACTTTCAATTATTTATTTATTTTTGTGACGAAACAGTTTAAAAGTGTATTTTAACTGTTATTTTTTATGCTTTTTTGCTTTATAAAACTTTTTTATACATAACTATTGTCTGTTCTAAGTTTTTGTTATTGTTGTTGTTCTTGTTAAAAAAAGTTTATCTTTAAGATACATCTAATGATTTTATATCTAATTATAAATAGTATTATTATGTTATAAAATGCAATTATATTTACAATTAATAAGATATCAATGTCATCGTGTCATTCTAAATCTATTTTCGGTGAAAATTATCGTTTCTATTACAAACTGACGTATTCTATTAGAATTTGAACAATTTCTAGATCTCACTTTAACAATACCATTAATCCAGTATATATGAATAGCTTCAAAATATTTCTTTAGATGCAACAAATATATCTTGAAATTGACTTTCATTTATTTCTGATTTTATCTTCTGTTTTATTTTTCTTCTTTTGTTTACTTTTCCCCCAGTAATACAAAGATCTTTCTCATAAATCTTACCTTTTGTGTATTCTCCGTTTCGTTATTATTATTTATTTATTTATTCATTAGACAAAACGGGAAAGGCTTTATTTTTTACAGCGATTTTTCATTTACTGTAACATATAGTAATATTTTTCTAAATGCTTTTTATACATAACTGCTGCTTCTTTTAATAATCTTGTATTTCTTGTAACTAAGTATTTTGCAATGTATAAGCGTACAGTGAAACCTTCTTATGCGACCACCTCCATAAAGCGACCACCTCCCTGAACGACCATTTTTTCATGGAACGAAATTTATTCCCATAGGCTCAATACCTCCATACAGGACCATCCCAGTTGAACTCCCTCCATGAGCGACCCATTTCTTTGAAGAAAATGAATCAAATTCAGTTTTTTCCTGGTCGCTTGAAGACGGTTTTATTAGAAAAATAATTCCGGAGAGCCCATTATTCATCAAATTTCTAAACTAAGTTTAGAATTTTTTTAAATTCCGGTAACTTTTAAGTGTTTAAACCCCTTTGTACATTTTTAGGCAATGAATTTAACTCTGGTGGCAAATTAAGAATGACGGTCAATAAACTCCCCTGACCTATTCTGTCAAAAAATTCTCAAAGATACAGATAAATTAATGAAATCGTCATTATTTCTTCCCGTAAAAAAATTGCATTTATTTACTGAACTTCAAAAGGACTTGGAAATGAAAGTTATAAAAGATAAAACCCTAAAATCAAAGTAAACGTCAGTGTATTCATTTTTAAACTCTATAGTAATTAACTTATGTAATTAACTTTTGTTTTGATACTTAATTTTTTATATTTTTTGCCTAATGTGAAAAATAAATTTTAGTAACATTAATTGTTACAGTTCTTTAACAATTAAAATAGAAATTTAAACATGACCTCCATTAAGTGACCAACTCCCGGAGCGACCAATTTCTATTGGAACGGAATATTGGATATTGGTTGCTTTAGGGAGGTTTTACTGCACTTTAATTAACCCGTCAGCGCACGTGCACGTTTCTATTGCATTACTACGCGTGTGGGATAAATCTCACCCCATTCTGTCTCCCATTATATTGTTGGCTAAATTCGTTTTAAAAACAAATCTACTGCTCTATAATATAAAAGGCATCAGTACTACTTTTTTTAGCGGAAAAATTACACGTTTTATATTCACTTTCAGATTTTCTAGCAGTTTCTGTAAAAACCAAGTTTTTCTTTTTAGAAAATGTGCAAACGATGTGTTTTACAACTTAAAAGATGAATTGTTTCATAAAATTTATATTAATTACATTTAATACCCTTTCTTCAATATATATAAGTAGCGTTTATGTTAGTCTTGCACTAAAATTATTTTAGTGTGCGTTATCCCATTAGAAATGAACGTATCAAAATGAAACGTTTCTACAAGCGCGGGATTTTTTAGTCCGAAGCCGTATATTTCTCCCGTCTTACCAAGAAAAGAAAAACGTTGCTTCATCCACCCCTTCTCAACCTTGTCCTTCAAATGTACAAGGCAGGTCTGAAGCGTCCTTAAAAATTATCCTTTTTTTTTTAACGTTTAACTGATGTCACGCGGTCTCCCAGACTCCGCGACTCCCAGCTGTAAACGCTTTTACAGTTTTTTACTTTTCTGTACTGAAGTTAAATAATATGAATAAAATACTTTTTTTCATGCAATTTAATTCACATGCTCCTAAGAGTATTACAACGATATTGTTAGGACAAAATTTAAGTAAATTCAACCAATTGAATTATTTTTTTTATTCATTTTATTCGAGCGGTCTGAGAGACAGGATCACATCAGTTGTGTGACAAATTTTAGTCACATCAGTTAAAGGTTAAAGAAAAAATGTGATTGGGGTAGAATTTATCTTAAAGCGTGTGCTGACGGGTTAGTAAGATGTAAGTTTCATCGTGTTTTCTTCTGTGATCCTTGAAAGAGAAAAGGAAATATTTCTAAAACTGTTTTCTGTGAGTGACATCCTTTTTATTATCAGTACGAAGTATAAAATTTGAGGAAGACTTATTTTAAAAATACCATTAATCTACACTCACGTTTGTGAAGACACCATGACGTGATTGAGCTGGAAATTTCATAGAATGCAAAGTATAGTGTGTTATGAAAATTATTCGAATTTCAGAGTCACCACGTATGTATGGGCTGATCAGCGCCCTCTCGACTGCTGCTTGAATCGTATAAATAGAGGACTGTAACGGGACGTTGAAATTTATCTATGGTTATCGGATAGTGGTAAATTTAGGTGAGACATAACTATGCCTCTTCGACGAAAGAGGCCTACATTTCAACAACTGACGAACATTGAAAGGGTAAGAATCATCGGCCTTCGTGAAGAATTTTCCTATCGTGCAGCGTAATAGTAGCACAGTGTTGCGAGTTTGGGAGCAGTGGAACAACGAGGATCGGACAACTCGGAAATGGAGTGGACCCCGAACGGTGACGTCACGCGCGATGATAGACACGTGGTTTGCATGGCGCTGACGAACAGTACAGCTTAATCTGGACAATTGTCAGCACATTGTTCAACTGCTACAGGTGTATTACAGTCTGGTTCGTCAATTCGTCGACGCCTCCTGCATCGTAGACTGCGTGCAGTAACACCTTTATAGAGGATCCCCTCACGTAAAACCATCGACACTTGCGGCTGCAGTGTGCTCATGAATATAGAGACTGGCATCGAGATTGGCAACAAGTCGTTTACTCTAACAAATCCTGCTTTAATTTGTGCATTCGTGTTGGACATTATGGCGGTGAACTCTACCTTCCGGAGTGCATTATCGAACGTCATGTATTATGTAAGATGTTAACATGTTACAAAATTTAATAGCTATTTATCACTTTAAATTATTATGAACTATATATGATTGAGAATTTATAAGATATACTACTATTATAAATATTGTTACATAATTTATAAATTATTTCTTTTTCTTCTCTTTTATTCACTATGTACGATTAAGTATTTATAAATTATTTTTCAATTATTACAAACCATGCTATAGAATTTTATAAAATATTTCTCATTTTATCTTCTTTTTACGAACGTTGTAACATTAAAAAATTATGATCTATGCTAGAAAATTTATAAACTTTTTCTTATATTATTTTCTTTTTGAACTATTTAGGATTAGGCATTTTTTAAATATGCTACACAATTTATAAATTATTTTTAAATTCAGCTTCTTCTATGCGCTGTATAAAACTAAGAACTTATAAAATATCTTAAAAAATTATAGACGTATTAATATATGTTTTATTGTGGTTTCTTCTCTAGTTCGTTTAATGCATTAACTTCTTTTGTTCGAAATATAACAGTTTTTAAACACTTATTTTAAAAAAAACGGTATTATCCAATATATATGTAAACATCATCAAAATATAGATTTTGATGTCAATAACATCTCTTGATTATGACTTTTTGTTGATTTTTATTTTCTTCCTGTTTTAAGAGGTACTCAAATAGACTTAGAATTTTCTCAATTTTTTTATCTTCGAGGTATTTTCTTTATTTCTATTTTCTTTCTTCATTTATTATATACTTATTTGACAAAAAAAAACCCCAAAAGCTTGCATATCTTACTATGAGTTTCCATTTTTGCTTTCTTCTATCTCTAGAAGAAGAAAGTTTTGGATTAGTCAAAAATTGCGACTTCCGGTTTTCAATGGTTCAATACGTTTTAGGAGGTTCTGAACACGATTGGATAGTTTTTAGAAAATGTCTGTCTGTGAGTCTGTCTGTCAATCTGTGGCTGAGTCTGACTATGAGACTGTCTGTTACATGTGACAAACATTTTGTGGGCGCTCTAACTCAAGACCTAATGTACGGAATTTCACAAAACTTTGGATTCGGTTAGATCTTGATATAAACCGGTGCAACAGGTGGCTCAGATATTCTGTATTTTTCTTGATTTTCGCAATAGCTCTATCTCAAGAGCTACCGCAGGAATTTTCATAAAATTTCAGATTAAATTACAAGTGGCCTTAGGTTGCTGCTTATTAGGTTTTAGTGCATATTGCCCAACAGGTGGGGCTGCTATGCTGTATTTTTCAGAATTTCAGCAATAACTCTGTCTCAAGAACTAATGTACAAAATTTAATAAAACTTTAGATTCAGTCAGACCTTGATATAAAACGTTACTGATTAGTTCTTGGTGTATATTGCACAACAGGTGGCGCTTCTGTGCTGCATTTTGTGCGATTTCCACAATAGCGCAATCTCAAGAACTGATGCGCGTATTTTCAGCAAACCTCAGATTCAGTTAGACGATGATGTAAACTGCTACTGAGCCAAAAATGACCAATCGCTAGCATATTTAATGTACAGACCTGAAGCCATTATTTTGTGTACGAATGACTCCAGCAGTTCTTTGCAACAGGACCCTCTTTACCATCATTGCAGGCATATTTTAATGGAAAACGCTCTTCTGAGATATAGAATTGTTTATCTTCTAAAATGTCAAGAAAGTTTATCTCTGAGAAAAAAGCAAGATTTTTGCTTTTGACTCTCACAAACAAAATTTGTGAAAGGCAGCCGTAATTTAATTTATTCTTAAGGATGTCTGTTGCCATTATTATTCCTGTAATAACAGAATATTTCAACAACTAGACAAAAAGGATATAAAACTAGAGAACAGGAATTCTGCTTTTTCAGAATTTAGTGTCGCCCCGGCATTTCCATTACTTCATTTTCTTGTGGTGGACTGGTGGCTTCTATTATTATGAAACAGCCATTATAAATGAAGGGTTAAAAAAAATTATGGCCATTTTTTTCCATTCTGACCAGGAAATCAGAGTTCTAACTTTTTACGGCAGCTCTTTCATCTTCACCTAACGCTTCATTTATAACGGCTGTTTCATAATAATAGAAGCCACCAGTCCATCAGAAGAAAATAACTCGGTTAAGCGTGACTCGAATAATCGGGGCTCTACTGTAAAACATATTTCAGTTTTAAGACTTAAAGCATATGCTTTTATTTTACGTAAAATGACGTCATTTGCATTAATATAGAAACTTAAAATTAAATATAGTTTATAATAGCTCCCTGTTTTATCATAAATCCTTCATTTATATTTTTCTCAAAGTAGCACGTATTTTAATTAATTTTTTTTTTCAATTTAATTTTTTTAACTATTTTTTTTTCCATTTTATGAGAAAACGAAAACAAAAAGGTATAATTGCTATTTTTCAGCAATTTTTTCTTTGCTTTCTACAGAAATGGCGAACTTGAGTTGCCAAAATGAAACAAATGTCGCTAAAAACTACAAAAAAATTAATTTTTCAAATACAAATAGAGATGCAGTTTTCAAACAAATTGCATTAAAAAGTACTTTTTTTTCCCAATACGATGGTATAAAAACTGAAAATATGCGATGTTTAGAAATTTAACAAAATGCTATAGAGCATTTAATTGTACAATGATACATCTACTTTGTTTATTGCTAGCGTCTGTAAGTTAACGTTATTTTTTGGACACAAAATAAGCTGGGAAAAAGAAATAGCATACCGTACCGGGGCTAATAGCCAGTCAGTGGGAAAATAAATGCGTGAGCAACATTTTAAAGCAGTTTCTATTAGTAGTTTCGTATACCAGGTCTAAAAAGGACAATTCCATTGATGCCAAAAAAGACCCATCGCTAGCATATTTAATCTACAGATCCGAAACAATTATTTTGTGTACGAATGACTCAAGCAGTCCATTGCAACGGAACTCTATTCGGACCATTATTGCTGGCATATTTTCATAAACACATCCTTCTGAGACGTAGAATTTTTATCTCCCAGAATGTCAAAAAACTTTGTGTTTAAAAAAAAATCAAGATTTTACATTTGACTCTCGCGGACAAAATTTGTGAAAGATAGACTCTAACGTAACTTATTCTTAAGGATGTCTCTTGCAATTATTCTTAAATGTTCTTGTAATATAAGAATATTTCAACAATGAGAACCAAAAGAGATATAAAACTGCCAGTTAATAGCAACATAAATGTGGGGGCAACATCTGTAAGCGTCAGTTTTCAATTAGTAGTCTCGTATATCCGACCTAGAAAGGACTCCCTAGTGACTTTCACGGACAAATTTCTTAAAAAGTAGTCCATAACTTAAATTATTACAATTTTTTGAAACACTTAAACTATGTTTTTTTAAGTTTTCATCAGTAAATTCACAGTGGTATAAGATTCTCTATTGAAGAAAACCATGTATTCCCCTATATTGACTGATGATAATAATAAGATAATTAATTTTAATGCGTAGTATTTTGTTTTTGTTTTTAAAATTTGTTTCCTGTTCAGTCAGACATCTTTTCCCTTTTAAAACGAAAACGGGGGTGTTTGAAAGATCTCAGGTTTGTATTAAATAACATTTCTATATCTCTGTGTCACCTTTTAAATAGTTATGCGTATGTTGTAAAGTTTATTAAAAACAAGGTGAAAATTTTCTTCACGATACTAGTTTTTTAATACAGTGTTTTGATTCTATTGAATTCATTTTTAATTATTATTTACACAGCGAAGAAAATTATGAATAGTTTTTCAGGTTTTAAATTTAGTTTTAGGCAAAAAACAGGACAGCAAAGGTTCCGTAATGCCTACAACAAATATTTTAACTCTTATTTATGCGAAATCTTAATAATCGATCTTATATCGATCGTTAAAACACGTCATACCTGAGATAGTTATTCCTTCTTTTTCATCATCTATATCAGTTATGAAACAACTGTATTTTTAGTGAGTAGACATTATAAATGCACGTTTAATGCCAGCTAAAACAAATATTAATTTATTTTTTTAAATCCACTTCAAATTTTGGTTTCGCATTGACAACTGAATAAATATCATAATGAAGAGGAAAATTTTTTTTCTTCGCTTTGTTAGAAGAGATTTCACCTGTGCTTCTCCAACATTCAATATGATTCCAGTTGAAAAAAAAAATTCCCTTTCTTCATTATGACTCAGTTACTTGGTATACAGGAGTCTCATTTGAACAATTTATAACTCAACTATTTTCTTTTTCTTTTACTTTTTTTTAATAGAGTTTTGGAATTTTATAACTCCTTCATTTTCACTCCAGTCTACTAATGTGGGTACGTCACGCTGCAGTTTGTAGCCATGTCCAACAAATATGAGTGAATTATGTCAACCAGATACCATCCAGATAGCTCAATATATAGTGACTCAATAGGTAGGCTTAATAAGCGACAAGCCAATGTGTCCATGTTTTAGTCCAGGTCTGGACATTTTTCTCTCTGTTGGAAAAAACCTCAACTGTACTACTCAAACCTTGAATATTAATCAATATCTTCCGTTGTGGAATTTCCGATGACATTTGTCAAAGATTCTTCAAAACTATCATGTACAGAAAACGATTCTTTACTGTCTGTGTTGTCTCATTTGAACAATTTATAACTCAACTCATTTTCTTTCTTTTTTGATTGGGATTTGGAATTTTATAATACCTTCATTTTGACTTCAGTCTACCAATGTGGGTTCCTCACCTATTATTTGGGTAATAATATCTTCGCTTATGCAATCATCTACATATTGAAAATTCTCCTGTATAATTTTGAACAAATGTGTCTTCTTTTTCTGCTATACTATCATGATCTGATTAGTCTCTCTGAGTTGTTTTTGTTTAACTTCCCTTCTTTGACTCCTTTCCTTTACTACACTTGTTAAGTTATTTAATTTCTTTTGCTTTTACTATTTCTTTCTTTATTAGCCTCCGGTACGGTATGCTATTTCTTTCTCCCAGGTTATACTGTGTCCAAAAAATAACGTTACCTTACAGAAGCTAGCGGTAAATCACAGCATCACGATTAAATACTCTTTAGCAATTTTTTAAACTTCTAAGCATCGCACATTTTCAATTTTTATTCCGTCGTATTGGAAAAAAAAATTATTTTAAATGCATTTTGTTTGAAAACTGTATCTCCATTTATTTTTGAAATATTAATTTTTTTGCAGTTTTTGGAGCCATTTGCTTAATATTGGCAATGGAAGTACTCCATTTCTGTAGAAAGTAAAGGAAAAATAGTTTTAAAATAGTAATTATATATTTTTGTTGCCATTTTCTCGTAACAACCGAAAAAAATGTAATTAAAATACGTGCTATTTTGAAAAAAAAAATAGAAACGAACGATTTCTGTTAAAACAATGGAGCTATTATATACTATATTTAATTGTAAGTATCTATGAATCATTAGATAGCCGTTTTTTTCCATTTCCTTGGATGACGGTATCTTTTTTCTGCATTTGTGCATTATTTCGCGATAGTGATGTGCTATGCATGCTTTACTGTAGATGTTTAAGAGTAGATAGTAAATGTGGAATTCTAAAGCGGATGCGAATGACGTCATTTTACATAAAATAAAACGCGTGCTTTAAGTATTAAATTTGAAATGTTTTTTACTACAGTAGAGTACCGCTTAACCGAGTTATTTTCTTCTGATGGACTGGTGGCTTCTATTATTATGAAACAACCATTATAAATGAAGTGTTAGGTGAAGATGAAAGAGCAGACGTAAAAAAAATTATGGCCATCCCCCCCCCCATTCTGACCAGAAAATCAGAGTTCTAACTTTTTTACGGCTGCTCTTTCATCTTCACCTAACACTTCATTTATAATGGCTGTTTCATAATAATAGAAGCCACCAGTCCATCAGAAGAAAATGAAGTAATGAAAATGCCGGGGGCGGTACTAAATTCTGAAAAAGCAGAATTCCTGTCCTCTAGTTTTCTAACTTTTTTTTGTCGCTATCTACTCTTCACTTGTAATCATTTTTGTACTAGCATTCTATTCGTCACATTTCCTCATTGTATCAGCATTTTTATTATCATGTTTAAAAACGACATTTCTAAAGAAGCTCGAGATTTTGATAAATCTTTGCTCCCCGGAATTACAGTAGCAGATGCTGAATGTGAACCGATTTGATCTCTATAGTTTTACGGCAAAAAAATAATGTATCAGACATACAGGGAAACTACCTGCTGTGCTAGACGCCGATTTTGATAAGAGTGGTATCGTTGGAAAGGTATTGACTTGAGAAACAAAAAATCCACTGGAACTACCCATCCGAAATGAACACCGAAGGAGCTGCAAGGCAATTTGCACAAGTATTCCACCAACGCACAAATAAATAAATAAGCCTCTTTCAAATGTGACTGTGAGCAATTGGCATGTGTTTCTAATGTTGTTTAGGTAGACTATGTGTTGTTGTACGATGCATTGAAAGAAATGTACTGTTTTAGATAGAATGTTATGAATGCGGACATATTAACACTGAAAAAGGCCGCTATTACACAAATGTTGAAATTTTTAAAGAGGTTGTAGATCATATGACAGTAGGTCCCTTTCTGCCATTTGGTGGATCACTTGATTTTTCGTGAAAAAGATTGTCAGTGTAAAAGTGTTTGATGAATTGCGAAGTTTCACATCAGTCACATTTGATAAACGGTTGGTGTTACACCTGTTACAAGTTTTAGCTGTTAGTGTGAAACATACTTGTTTTACACATCAGAAGTTTGGTTTTTCAATTCGTAGTACCGTATTTTAGAAGGCATATCTACGATTGTCTTTAAATGCAAATGCGGAGATTTATTTCTAAACCAAATGATGCAATTTTACGGTGGTTTACCTCGTAGTCAAATCTGCTTCACCACATATAACCTTCGAGTTTCGGAATACTATGTCACACGTTTGTAATCATGAAACGTTTCAAAATCAATGAGCTGGTACTTCATTGTACCTGTAGGTATAATCATAACCTCGACGTTTTCTTCCAATTTTCTGTGAAGTTCAGAATTTACATGGCCTGCTCACTCATCTAAGATGAGAGGGCTCTTCACTTCACATATAAATTTTTTAACGTTTCGAAATATATTTCAGTATATATTTCAGTACATAAAGTATATTTCAGTTTGATGTTTTCCCTGAAGTGGAGCTGATTAGTAGGATGTTGGGATAATGCCGCTGTTGAAGACGTTGTTCCACTTGTGAATCAAATTTGCCTATTTGCCTTGCCTGTGGTGATCGTTTTGGAAGGGAAGTTTCATTGCATTTATTGTTTCTCACGATAAAGCCTTTCCAAAGATACATCTCTTATTGAAATTGGCGGCTAGCACCATAGGTATTTTAATTGTCAGATAAAAAATGCTATGATTAAAATTGAATAACACTTTTTTTAACTTCACCTAAAATACTTCGTGTATGGACTCGACTACATCCTTTCGGTTTGTAAATACACAACATTTTTTTTAGCGTTCAAATATGCCCAGGCTTTAACTGTAAATGTCACTTTAATTTGAGGTGTAAAACTAATGCGTAAAATCCAGAAAATTTATTTAAGCCAAAAACTCTATTATCACACTGTAAAAAAATTCTTATGCAGTGCAACCTCGATTATCCGAGATAATTGGGACTGTTAGAACATCGGGTATCGGAAATCTCGGTTAATAGAAACTGTGTGAAAAAACTCCCAGTGCTTACGACTTTAACATCTCTTAAAAAAAAAAAAATATATATATATATATATATATATATATATAGAGAGAGAGAGAGAGAGAGAACGTTTTTTAAATAATAAAAATAACTATATGTAAAGTTCTGTTTCACAGCTTAACAAATTTAAAAAAGAAATGAACTACTAGTAGTAAACTTTAAAAAGCAAATTGAAAATTTTACGAAAGTTCACACAGCATTGTTCGCTGTTGACTCATCAGGGTCTAATGATCTTGGGAGTTGAGTGCTTTTGGAGTGCTTGGGAGTTGAGTGGACAGTGAGCTAAAAAGTGTGGTCATTTTCAAGGCTCATTCAAAAGGAAAAAAAATCAGACTTCGTTATCAGCCCGGTTAACAGAAACCTCGATTAATCGAAGCTCGGTTAATCCAGGTTCTACTGTATTACTTAATGGGTCTTGTACCTTTTAAACGCGACGAAAATTAACGAAAAAATTCAAAGTTTGAGCTAGTCTATCTTCAAAACCTTTCTATGTATAAACATGAAGTTTTGGATATTGATTAAACAGATTGTGTTTTTTAATATGCTACCATTAGAAATTTATTAACCTTTTACAAAATTTTCGTATTGTTGAAATCAAAATAGCTCTTTTTTGTACTCCAGAAGTCATTGCACGAATGATATCTTGAGAACGTATGAGTGGATTGTCATGAAATTTAGTAAAGTTATTAAACAAATATGTGTGTTTAAAATGTACAAGTTTTAAGTATTTAAATGGTAATAGTTCTAGTTATGACTATTTTTGTTCAGTAAAAGTATAAAATTTTTACTTTTTTGTTTTTACAAAAATATTTTTTATATAATTAATGAAATAATTTTGGCTTAAGAGTAGATCATTTTAAACATACATATATTTTTAGTATCTTTACCAAATTTCATGACAATCCATGCATACTTTCTCAAGATATCATTCGTGCAATGACTTATGGAGTAAAAAAACAGTTATTTTGATTTCAACAATACACAAATTCTGTAAAAGGCTAATAAATTTCTAATGGTAGCATATCACAAAGCATAATCTTTTTAATCAATAGCCACAATTTCATGTTTATACATAAAAAGATTTTGAAGGTAGACTAATTCAAATTTTGAATTTTTTCGTTAAATTTCGTCGCGTTTAAAAGGTACAAGACACCCTAATTTACGAAAATATAATATAAAGATGAACGAAAATATACAATAACCTCTTCCGTGTTTCTCACGACTCTGAAACCTCAGAAACATTTTTCACAGTTAATGAAACATAAAAAACAAAGATTCTTTTGCTGCCACTGATTTTGAAGAACATTTCCGAATAATATTTATAGTGTATTTATTATTTTTTAATTAAGTCAGAATATGAGATTTCCAGATGCTATTCAATCTCAAGTAAACCTTTTTATGTTTAACAAACATATTTTACGAACAAACGGAATACATTAACAGCACTGACATTAAAGTTAATATATTTTTGTTAATATATTATATATAAATTGAATTACGGAGTTGAAGATGTTTAATCGAGAATGAATAGCATCCTGAAAATCGATATTTCGATTTGAGAAATTTTATTAATATACTGAAATAACAGCTCGGAAACTTTTCTGAAAACTAGATAGCAGAAAACAAAAATTTCTTTCTAGAAATGCTTCTTTGAATTTTGAAACTATTTTTAATTGAGAAGTTTCTAAAGATAAAAATGGCTTTTCGGAATCGTGGTAAGCTTTTCAGAAAGATTTTTGTATAAAACTTTTTGTAAGTAGATTTGTTTTTGGGGTTTCTAATGATAATGATGGCTTTCCGGAATCATAGTAAGCTTTTCAAAAAGCTTTTTGCAAGTTGATTTGTTTCTGGTGTTTCTAAAGAAAAAGATTGCTTTTCGAAATCGTGGTAAGTTTTTGTTTCTGACATTTCTAAAGATAAAGATGTCTATTCGGAATCATGAGTAAATTATAAGAGGTTATATTATATTTTAGTTTGAAGATTCATTGCGATTTCCAATATTAAAAAATATGTGCTGTTTTTTTTTCTTTCTTTTAAGTGAATAGAGATTTTCAAGGTTGATAAAATAAAAATTAAGCATATGGCCCCTCAAGAATTTTTCGCTATAAAAGGATTCTAGGAAATCCTAAACAACGAATTTTGGTGCAAGCGGTTTTATTTCGTGATTTTTTGAATTGAAATTCTGAGATCGTTTCTACGGTAATTTTGTTTTCGTTCTTGAATATTGTGAATTTAATAAAAGAAAATCAAGTTAAGCTTATTTGTAAATTTTTTACGTACAATTTCACCTTTAACTTTCACTCCCGTAAAAAGTGATTTTCGCAAGCATATCCATGTTTGTAAAAATGAATAAGATTCTTATATGAATGTCACATATAAATCTTCGAACTTTTTCCGAAAACTCAATATTAAGACGAAGTAAAGAAAATCTAAAACTTTCATTTCTCGTGATAACAGCAAACACTGTGTTTGAGTGACATTTTTATTCAAATAAA
The DNA here is from genome assembly GCA_963932465.1 of Maratus speciosus. Classification (NCBI taxonomy): domain Eukaryota; kingdom Metazoa; phylum Arthropoda; class Arachnida; order Araneae; family Salticidae; genus Maratus; species Maratus speciosus. Next base: position 102,785,978 of record OZ010795.1, on the reverse strand, counting down.
TGTCCTACCAAACAATATTTCTATTAAAATTTAAGTTAGAATATAATTCAATATGAGTAATATTAATTATAAATTTATGGGTCACCTCAAATAGTTTTACAAGGGAAACTAGTTTTGGTTTTGCATCGTTATTAGGAAAAAAGTAGAAATTATTTCTATTTATAATTTTAATTTTTAATTTTAACTTTATATCTTATATTTAAAAATTTACTTTGAAATAAGAACAAATGTTTAAAAAAATGTATAGTGTGTAGCAAATTCGAAGCTATCGATCTTCCGGTACTTTTTTTCCTAGTCAAATAAACATATTTGTACCCAGAAAGTTTAATAAATAAAATGTGACTTATTCATCATACTGTCTTAAGTTACCTATCAGTTATTTAACTAAGGTATTATAATTGTTTTAATAACTTAAACGCAATTATTAATATATTAAAATGCTATCAGTTATACTAGAGGAATGTTATGAGGTGCGATCCGGTCAAACTATACAGAAATGAAGTGGCTCATATATACCACAGCTACCATTTTAAAAAGAAAATTAAAATCACATTCCAGTACCTATATATCAAGTTATAACTAAGTATCCTATCGTTTAAATCATTAAGGGGATGGTATACATTTAAACAAATTTCTTGTAATTTTCATAATAGAAATTTGAAATTTTGTGCAAATATACATTTCGCCAAAAGTATATAGAACACCTTAAAAGAAATTTCCACTATTACTATAATTTTAAGATCTCTTAAAATATTTAAAATTTTTAAACGAAATTATAAAATGCTCCTTGCGTTTTAATTTTCCAGCTATTTCCTAGATTTTGGATTTTAATAACGCAAAAAATCTATTGTAAATAAATCTGTGTACCGATTTTTTAATCCCTTAAGTAGTTAATGTTTTAGAGACATTTTTCTGAATTCCATATCGATTTTCATCAAAATTCTGCCTTTTAATATATTAAAAATCAAATTTAATTGTCTTAATGGAGTCGAATTTTAAAATGCATACGCAGTTTATTTTTAAGCAACACCAGGATTCTTCCTTATCAGTTTTATGAATTTTGATCAAAATTTAAGTAGCAAAGAGCATTTCAAGAATTAAAAAAACGCTGAAACATCGGTATTGAGAAAAACAGATTTAAAGTATAAAAAGGCCAAAAAAATGTTTGTGAACAAAATTAAAACAATTGTAGCTTTGCGTAAAACAATCTCCTCTGCATGTGTTTTCCCGCGAATCACGTAGTACAAATCGGAAAATAATAATATATACAGAAAAAATATCTCGATTTTGGAGTCTGTTTTTGCTCAAATAAAAGCCCACGGTTCCCTTAAGCAAAATCCACTTAAAGAAAAGAGGCATAGGGTGTCCACATTGTAAGAATTTTGACATTCCTATTCTCATATAAATTTATATGAATCAAGTAATATAAAAATTTTGTTTTTAAAGTCAATTCCTACTTAGGTCATCAAAGAAAAATTTAATAGAATCCCTTAACCTAATAATAGTTTTTGTTGCATTAAATTATCTCAATTTGTTGATTTTCTATAAGCAAGTAGGTTTACAATGAAGTCTATGGGAAATTGGCAAAATATTAGAGATATCGCCAAGTTGGTGACAAACTTGGTGGTATTTGGCGACAGAACATGGCCCCCTCCCTATGGTAACCCCCTTATAGATATGAAGATGCATTAAATGCTGTTCATTAACCAATGGCCGCCATTTTGTCTCCCATATAAAACTAAAATTAAATAATTAAAATTTAATTAATGAATTAATGTTTGAAAAATCTGTATTAACATCAATTGTCATCCAATATAAGTTAAAAAAAATTTGTTTCAACTTGATAGGATGAATAATAAGTATTTTATTAACGATTGAAAATTTGAACAATATAAATAAATAATAATAAACAAGATAAATAAAGATATAAATAAATAAATATAGGGAGAGGGCGAACTAATAGTAGGAATTGAAAAAAACTTAAAACATTTTGTAGCATCAATTCGATACAGAGTCTAATTGGCATCTGCTCATTAAAAATATTTTTTGCTTTAAAATGTAGTTGTAAAACAAAGAATGGATCGAAAGATAAGTATTTGCACTTTACAAAAATAGATACTCTTATTCGAGTATTAACAAAAATTTGTGAAATGCTTGGTTTTAATATTTCTTAGCGTAACATAAGCGACACAATTTATAAAAGAGGACAGAAATCTGTAGGTTTATATTTGCATACCAAACAGAGGTACAATCTTGGAAAAAAAACTAAACAGCCCTTACTAACACTGCAAAAAATTATTGTAGAAGAAAGTTACTGGTACCACACGGTTGGTAATAAAGTCTACTTTTAAATGATGTATATAAAATTTGGTTAGGGGGTCATCTACATATTAAAACAAACCATAACTTTATTTTTTTTTTCAAGATCAGTATACAATTCTGACAGAATAAATGAACTCTATACAATTCAATTAGCCTAAAGACGAATTTTTATGCAATTCGTACGATAGGTTTCCGATAAATTAATTATTTTAAAACGAGCGTATTTTATGGGCTGTATCCAAATTGAAGTTCGGTACTCGACTGTTGACCGAGAGAGTCTTGATCAAGGCATTTTAAGCGTCACTCAAGAAGTCATTGTTAAGACTGCTAGATTACAGTATAGCATAAGAAATTTCAAAATATCTAGTGATTTCTATGATAGACGGCCGCTTAAAACATCATTTTGCCGTTTTTTAAGCATAATTTGAAAACTACTTGGAAGAAAAATGTCAAATTTTGGATTTCCATAAAGCAGGACTTAATAAATCTAAATTCGTCAAAAAAAATTGTTCGTTGCAATTCATATTTTTTTCAAATATTAATTTCATAATTCATATCATAAAATTATAAAAATTGCAAATTTTACGTATTTAGGTTTGGGTATAGTAACTAATACAATAATAATACGATAACTAATACAACTTTAATTTAAACATTAATGTGATTGAAAACAACAAATAATGTTATCAAAAACAACAATTAAATTAAAATAAAGTACAGAAAAATGTGTGGTTTTTTGTGCTGTTGTTGCATTATAGAAGTGGAAATAATCTTTGAACATTATCCGCATGGATTTTGCAAAGAAAACAATATAGGGGAGGGTTGTACACGGTGAGACGAAAATTACAAATGGCAACGATTTTTATTCTTTTAAAAAATTTTTTGCTACAACTTTAATCTACACAAATACGCTACACATTAATGTATAAATGGTTTTAAAAAAGTTATTTAGAAAAGCACAGAAGCAGCATAAAGGAGTATCAAAAATTGTCTCACTGTGTACCACTTGTGGTTCACAGTGAGACAATGTATTTATTTTCATAAATCATACAATTTTATACTCTATCAATAATTTTCTGCAGTTTATGACTTCTAATTAATATTTCTAGATTAAAAAAATTTAAAAATATGAGCCCCGGTTGGACAATGGCAGACATTTGGCTACCTTCATGCAAATTTTCAGCCTCTTACGTTTAGTAGATTTCACTAACCACCGCACGCCCCCACACACACTGAGATAGAGAGAGAGAGAAAAAAACCCTTCTTTTATTAATAAATAACTTTTTTTACGTCAGAACCGCATAGTAGATACACAATGAGGCATGTCTCACTGTGAACCACAACTGTGTGTCTCACTGTGTACTTTCGTTATGTTGTAACAAAATGGATGACATATCTGTTTCAGCATCACTTTCATAGAATTGAATGCTTGTGTCGTTTTATAGACATAGTCTATCATTAGATATAGCTAGGTTTGGTTAAGTAAATATATGCCATAATGAAATAAATAAAGTCTAAATTGGACGTTTATGTAATTTTAACCCCTGTAAAATAAATTATTATTTACTGTTTTGTTGGACAAATAACCGAAGTGCCGAAACTACATCCACGTGTTACATAAGATGAGGTGGTTCAGTGTGTGTTCCAGCAAGGAGAAAAAGTTATAAATATATGTCAAAATGGCTGCTGTCTCACTGTGTACCATGTCTCACTGCGTACTTCACTACCCTAAAGTATCGTCTAAAGATCCCATTCGTACATAAAAAAATTGCTACACAATTTTAAAACAACATATTTGCTACACAAAAAAATAGCACATTAGTAATATAATTTCAGGAGATATTAATGAAAATATGAAAATTAATTTAACGTTAGAAGGATTAAATTTTGATTGTTTATAATTTAAAAACTTATTATTCAAATGACTTGAAATTTGGTGACTAGGCATAGTTTGACCAGAAGATTTGAAACACCTTGTTAAAATTGGGTATTGGCGTTGAAAAAAAATAAAGTTTGGGTTCGTTATAGTATGTATATGGCCCCCTAAGAAAATTTTATACACATCGTTTAACCCGTAACTGGAGACGGGAGTCAAGAAGACTCCGCGTTTTTCATTGGCTCTGATTATCACGGGGTTTTTTGTGCTTGAAAACAATCATCTCCTCAGTACCTTCAAGTAGATCTTTTATCCATATGTTGGCAAAAGTCCAAGTTTGAACACACACCTATATCCGAGTTATTCTTTTTCAAAGTTTTCGTTGCTATTTATGAAATCAGATTGACCCCACGTCTCTGAAACTGTGACTGAATAAATATATAAAGCACCAGTTAATTCCTACGTATTTAGCGTTGCAATCTGCTTCCTTTGTCTAGAATAATATATTACTGTTTAAAAGGAAATGGGTAATACTCAACCTGGACCTTCCATGAAAAACATTCGGCCGTGTGATCCAGAATTTGAAAAAAATATAATGCAAAGGAATGCGAAGTGACGGAAGATGGCTCTCATATTAGCGATGCAGAAATAATTATAAGCGATCATGAAGAAGAAAGCGAACAAGAAAGTGAAGAAAATTCGGACGTAAATGCAGAAGATTAAGACGTCATGGTTAACATGGAAAATTATTTCTATGGGAAAGGAAAAAATAGATTCAAGTGGTCCAAGAAGCCGTTAGTGAGTTTGCATTCCCGGAAGCCTCAGCACAATGCTGTTTTGAAGCTACCCGGAATTCGCCCTAATTTTCAACGGGTAACTGAAAATGAATCCCGGACCTACAGTTTCTCAACCGATATGTTGCTTATGATTGTTAAATATACAAATCTGAAATTTGCTGCAAGGCAAAAGTATAAAGATCAAGAGAAGTGAGATTTGCGTGATTTGGATATAGTGGAAATACGTAGCTTTATGGATCTACTGTTTTACACAGCTACTTTTAAATCAAACCATGAGGATCTCAGTTCACTGGTTGCAACAGGTGGCACGGGTCGAGACATTTTTCGGTGTATCATGAACGTGAAACGCTTTGCAGTTCAACTCCAATGCTTGACGTTTTATGAACGAAAGTCGAGAGAAAAATGATTAAGGAAAAATCCAGTGGCATTAATATGAGATATTTTCGAAAAATTAATCACAAACTCATAGTCAGCTTACAGTATTGGCACTTTAGCATGTATCGATGAGATACTTGTTAGTTTTAGATGAAGGAGTAAATTCAAGATGTACATTCCCAATGAGCCATGTAAATATGGACTGAAAATAATGGCTTTAGCTGATGTCAGAAACAGTTACTTCTTCAATGGTTTTATATATTGTGGTAAAAATTCTGATTGTATGACACATTCAGAAGAAGATAAAATATTGCAAAAACCAACTCAGCCAGTTTTGCGCTTGCCTGCTTACATGGCAGGCACAAACAGAAATATAACAGCAGACAACTGGTTTTCATCAGTTGAGCTTGTAAAAGTTTTGAAGGAAAAAAGCTTTACCTATGTTGGAACATTAAAAAAAAAAAAACCAGATAAACCTAAAGAATCTCTTCCAAACACAAGCAGAATAGTCGAGAGTTCAATTTATGGCTTTTAGAAGGATCTAACCTTGGTATCATATATTCCTTAAAAAGGCAAAGCTGTATTGCTAGTCTTTTCTATGCACTCATCAATATCCCAAGATACAGACATCAATCAACCGGAAATTATCGATTTTATAATAACACCAAATCTGGTTTTGATGCCATGGATGAAAAATATATCATATATTGTACTGGTCGGAGAACCAAAATGTGGGCAATGGCTATATTTTTTCGCCTTATGGATATAAGCGCAGTTAACGCATTTATTATTTACCAGGGCACACGAGACTATAGAAAAGAGTCAAGGCTAGATTTTATAAAGAACCACGCAATGCAGCTTGTTAGTGAACAGTTAGGAAGGAGGTTAACAAATACCCGTTTTCGACAGGAAGTGAGATTTTCAATTGCGAATATACTTGGTAAAGAAGAGGAAAATGTAGAAGCAGATAGCAGTGGGAAATTACCTACTAGAAAATACCGTACAATTTGCCCGAAAAGGTTGAAAAGGAAAATATCTACTCTATACTATTCTTGTAAATACCCAGTATGTGGATAATGTTCCGTAGCCGTACGCCCCAGCTGCATTTGAATGATGTAAAAAGCAAAAATAATAACGAAATATTCTTAAGGTAATATTCTTAAGGTAATATTTTAAAATATTGTATTCTTCATTTTTGTTTGTTTAATTCTAACAGTTATTAACATTTGTGTCATCCCATGATATCTAAACAAAGTAAGTACTCATTAAAAGGTTGTTTAGGTTTTTCTTATATTATTTTTTCAACAATTAATATTATAACGTTTAACATTTTTAGTATAATTATTTTTAATATTTTGGCAATTAAAGGATTTCCAGACTATATTGCGTTTCCAAAATAAATTCCAATGCTGTTTACAAAAGACAAAAAAGATAAACAACTTTGGAGTCATTTTGACTCTGCGTCTCTGACCACGTAAGGAAATTCATGTTTCCAGTTACGGGTTAAATGTAAACTTTATTAACTGTCGTTCGGTACCAGTAGCTTTCTTCTACGATAATTTGTTCAGGAGTTAGTGAGGGGAGTTTACTTTTTTCTTGCCACGACAGCACATTCACAGCTTATTATATCTGAAGTCGCAGCATATGTTTTAAAATAAAATCCAACCCACCTACTCCTAATTAAAAATCGCTAAATTTTTAAGCATCTTTATAGGAACTGTAAATAAAATAGAAAAATCTTATTTAAAATTAATCAAACAATAAAATATGATGTTCACTGTCTAATGCGAAAATATGTTTCTCAGTGTAAGAGTAAGGTCAGATTGTTTGAAAATTATTTGGGAGAGCAGACATAGGAAAATGCAATTAAAGCTGACGCGGTATGGATATTAGGATGGGTCAAAAAATACGAAATATTTGTAATAGAAATGTAATAGAGCGAAAAAAAATGCCTTTTGTGCTAAAGAATAAATTCATAAAATATTACACTGATCCGCTAATATCTTTTACCTCCGCAAGTGGGCTAATGTTTCCAAAAATCGCAAAAACATATTTCTTCAATATTTTTTTTAATTGTCCAAACGCATGAATACAATTTCTAATAGGACGCAATAGCTACATGAAAATATAATAAATGTCCCTTTAATTGTTCATTATGATAAAATCTTTTATTGCCGCAAAAGGACCATATTACTTTAAAAAATTGTAAAAATTTTAAATTTGCATTTTTTCTAATTTTTTCTAATTTCTTGAATGTGTCTAGAAATAAATAAATTAACTACATATCTATTAATGTTATATAATAAATCTGGCGGTTAAGGTAAATAATAGTTTAATTAATCTAGATTACATAAAATAACTACACTATTTACAATTTAAAGTTAAGGGGGATTTGGGGAAATAACAGACACCGGGCCGACACTACGGCCGAAATTATCGAGAGGCTCGAACGAGGCATCCTTCCCATTCAAAAGCCAAAGGCCTTCTCTACTTTTGTCATCTTAATTTGTTCTCAGGCTAGTTTAGTAAAAGTTATATCTCAGCAAATACTTGTGCTTGGGTTGGGCTTTACGTCATAAGGTGTTCCGTGGGAAATCGCTGAGACATCTTGTTGCTAGCGGGAGTGTTTACTCACAACACACACTCGGCCATTCGACATGTGGATGACCTCGTTTCATGTCTGACCAGAAAGCAACAAGAATGCAAACAAACAAATCTAAAAGAAAGTTTCAGTAAGAAGTTTCGGATAAGAAGAGAGAGAAAAAAATTAATCTATACGGAAAAAAAGGTCGTTGCATGCTAGCATGAAGTCATCTACTTCACGCAGTCATCATTAAAAAAAATCACTAGAATTTTCCTCGTCTAGGTAAAATTTGCGCCAGTTTAAAAGAAAAGGAAAAACAAATACGTCGCTTTTTGCCTTGTAGAGATTTTACAAAAAAAAAAAAAAAAAAAAATTACAAAATTTGTCCTGTCTGAACAAAATTTTGTCTCATCTAAAACACACAAAAAAAAAGAAAAAAAAATTCAAAATTTACTCCGTCTGAGCGTAATTTTGATTCGTCGTCAACACAAAAATAATGAAAAAATTTACTCCGTCTGAGCATAATTTTGCATCGTTCAAAAAAAAAAAGGGAATTTGCCCCATCTGAGCAGAATATTAAATCGTCTACAAAGAAAAATGGCAAACAGAATTCAAAATTTACCCCGTCTGAGCATAATTTTGATTAATGTAACCGAAAGAGAAAGGAGAAAAAAAAAAAAAAAAAAAACGTAAACTAAAATATTTTTGTGCCGATCCCCCATGTTATATAATAAATCTGTCGGTTAAGGTAAATAATAGTTTAATTATTCTAGATTACAATAACTACACTATTTAAAATTTAAAGTTAAGGGGATTTGGGGAAATAACAGGCACCGGGCCGACACTACGGCCGCAATTATCCAGAGGCTCGAACGAGGCGTCCTTCCCATTCAAAAGCCAAAGCCTTTCTCTACTTTTGTCCTCTCAATTTGTTCTCAGGCTAGTTTAGTGAAAGTTATATCTCAGCAAATACTTGTGCTTAGGTTGGGCTTTAAGTCATAAGGTGTTCCGTGGGAAATCACTGAGACATCTTGTTGCAAGCGGGAGTGTTTAACCACAACTCACATTATTATGTCATAAATTTTCTTAACTATTTGTTATAGACTGGAAAATAAAAACGGTAATCATTCATTTTTCTTGACAATCGCTTCATCTACAGCTGTTTTGCTGCATATCAGCAGTTCATATACCAAAAATCACAAAAATGATATAAAATGGACAAAAAAAATTTGTATTTTATTAATTAATATACAGAAATGTTTAACCAAAATGGATTAAATGAACTTAAAACAAAGAAGTATTTAAAATAATTGAATTTTATTATATGACTTGCTTCCAAATAAAGCCATTGTTCCTCGAGAGGCCGAAATTGATCATATATGAGATACCCTCTGTTCTCGTCCAAAAACATTACCAGCACTTCAGAGACTAATTTCATGCATCTTTTTTTCTGACTGAGTGGGACAAAAAAATTATAATAGCAAGTATATTTAATCGAGCATTCTAAATTCACTAGCGTCGTTAGATCGCCTGTCGATAGACAAATCGTAACAGGTGGTTTCGTTAGTTTACGGTTTTGCTTCTCGATTAAATCCATACAGTTTTAATCTTCAAAGTTCAAGTCTAGAATGACGAAGTGGCGGATGACACTATTCGTGTCTACAGAACTTCGTGCTTTGGCACTTTTCTTTATGGCTGGGGTCCTGATATCCTCTCTTTCATATGCTATCATTCCAATGAGGCTATTTTCATGATTTGCGAAACAGGCATTTCGTGAAATTTCAGGAACTATAATCTTTCCTAGATGATATGGCAAGTAACGGGGGTTACTAGTCCACAGAATCTGAAAAACATTTTGGATTCATTTTAATTGTGAACCAACTGATGCAATAATCTTTCAGGATGTACTCATTGAGTACATCCTGAGCCGATCGCCAAACTGAAAATTGCCAAAGCACGAAGTTCTGTGGACACGAATAGGGCCATCTGTCATTTCATACTTGAACTTTGAAGCTTAAAATTGCATGTTTTTAGTCGAAAGTAAAAACTGTAAACTAGCAAAACCACCTGTTACGGTTTGTCTATCGACTGACGATCTAACAACGCTGGTGAGTTTAGAATGTTCGATTAAATATACCAGCTATTATAACTTTCCTTATCTCGCTAAATCAGTAGAAATGAAATTAGTCACTGAAGTACTTGTAAAGTTTGATATTCAGAACAGAGTGAGGATCACATATGATCAATTTCGGCCTCTTGTGGAACAATGGCTTTATTTGAAAGCAAGTCATATTATGAAATTCATATACTTTAAATGCCTCTTCATTTTAAGTTTATTTAATCCGTTTTGGTAAAACATATCTGTATTTTAATTAATAAAATGCTAAAATATTTTGTTCATGTTATATAATTTTTGTGATTTGTGGTATATGAATGTGTGTATACGTGGTATATGTGGTATGTGATATGCTGTAAAACAGCAGTAGATGAAGCAATCGTAAAAAACAATGAATGATTACCGTTTTTATTTTCCAGTCTATGACAAACAGTTAACAAAATTTATGACATATTAATAGATATAAAGTTAATTTATTTACTTCTAGACATATTATAGAAATTTTGAATAACTGAAAATTTGAAATTTTTACAATTTTTTTTAATATAGTCCCTTTGAGGCGGTAAAAAGATGTGATTTTATCATAATAAACATTTTCTGGGACATTTCTTATATCTTCATGCAGCTATTGAGTCCTATTAGAAATTGTATTCGTACGTTTAGATAATTAAATATATATATTGAAAAAAACGTTTTTTGCGACTTTTTGAAACTTTGGCCCCTTTGCGACGGTAAAAGATATTAACCGATCGGTATAATATTTTATGAAAGTATTATTTATTACAAAAGGCAACTTTTCCGCTCTATTACATTTCAATTGTTTTCGACCCACCCTAATGAATATATTTATCTTATTCCAAAAAAAGATCGATTTACAACCAGAAAATGAGGAGAATAACACGTAAAATGTTGTATTTAAAATTTTTATTTTTTATTTTACATTTATATTCTTCAGAGAAAACAATGAAAGTTATTTTAAAACACTTAAGGTTATATCTGCATTGTCTTATAATGTCTTAAAATTTAAAAAAAGTAGGAAAAAATGTAAATGTTATTTCTGAAACTGTCAAAAATTTATTTTAACACATGTTTTCAAATAAAACATTTTGTCTCTTTACCAAAACAATCTTGATTGTGTTAAGCTCCATCAGGATAAAACTGCCAACCATACCTCTAAATCTACTGCTATATTTTAGAAAAAATTATAAATGAAGCCGGAATAAATAGGGCAAATATATAGGGCAAATTTGGAATATAGGTATCTGTATCCAATATGGTCACCCTAAGGAAAATTGATTTTTTTCACCAACTGTAGACGTCATAGGATTCCAAAAAATATATGACAACTATCCCTGGACTGTTGACTATAATTATTAAAATTAGCGACCTTGTAATTATTCTGGTTTAATTTTAATGATAAAAACAAAAAATGTTTACAAGTGTCCATAAAAGGAACCACGTGTCCCTATTATGGGCATGCATGTCCATATTAAGGACAGATGGCTCCTTATTGACCTACTACACAGGGTGTATGGAAGAGTCACTCTTCCAAGGGATTTTAGAGGAGAGGGGATAAAAGAAATATATCTTAAAGTATTGAAAGAGAGGGGGGAGCACAGTAAATATCTTCAGAACATGCACTTTAGAAGGGGTGGTGTCATTTTCGGTTGTGGCTCTTGGAAGACCCATGCAAAGCACCTAAGTTACTACAAAGCATTATGAAATAATATAGTTGGTTTTGCTTAGCTTTATTGCATCTGTCTGTAGAATTTACATCTGTTATTACTCAGTTCTCACAGGATGGACAAATAAAAACTTCTTCATCATGGGAGATAAATCCCACACAGTCCTCATAGACATATCTGTCGCATGTGATGCATAGCCGTATGTCTGCAACAGCATCAATTCTGCATATGAAGCAGTACCAGTTCTCCTTTGTTGAGGAAGTCATACCGCTGTACCTGCGATTTCGCAAACTGATACCCTACTGAGGGGAGGCTTCTTTTGATTTTTCTACACGGGCTTTTTGGAGAATTTTTTTCTTGAAGGATTGTTCAGATGACATTAAACAGATATTTTACAAATTTGTGAATCTGAAGATTCACTTGCTGTATTTCCAATGTGGACATAAGGTGTCCATATTGGGAATCGGGCATAGATTTACCAAATCATGTAATAAATAAACAAAGAAAACATTTTTAAGCAATATATGCAATAGCAATCGAAAATATGTTTTATCAACTTTCTAAAACATTCCACTTTTCAATATTTGAAGTAAATTTACCATATATAATAAAAATTTAAACATACCTGTAATTACGATCAGCACACCACGAAACAACAAGTTTCCTTTCAAATGGCAAACAGCGCACTTTTTTACACTTTCCAGGGTTAATTATCTTTTCAACTGCTTTTCTACACGGACATGTAGCGCCATCTCTCGATCAAAATTGTTACTTTTAAAGATATTAGGGATGTCCATATTGAGAGCACTGTCCATATTGAGAGCACTGTCCATATTGGGTACAAGTACCTTATTCCATTTAAATGCATCCGACGCAAGTATCACGACGTGTCTCCTATTAATTACTGTTCATTTGTATTTTTCAAAGAAGCTCTTTGTAAGCTGTGTCCCAAAACATTGGAATAACTCAGTTAAATTTCGGTCGAGGAGTGGAACAAAATAAAAAGTGATATTTTATGAAAAGCGCTTTCATCTTGGAAATCAAGCTATAATATGATAAATTATTATTTAGACACAATCAAACTGATTATTAAAGTTATCATACGAATTAAATATTTCCAAATGAGCGAAAAAATGCCCAGACCCTGAATCCGGCCTGGACATTTTTACACTCAGTTGGAAATATTTAATTCGTATATAATATAATAGTTCAGCAAAAAGGTTGTCAGATTGAACATATTAGAAAATACATTCCTTATCGTTGTTTATACATTTATTTTTCTTTAATCGTCAGAAAAAACATTTGAACACCCTTGCATCTGCCTTAACTTAATTTACAACTAGCATAAATGGTACGTTTTGCAAATGGAAAAATAACTTTTCTAGAAAGAAATTGTAAATACTCAAATTACTTTTTTATTATCACTTTAAATGTCTTAAAAACACCATTGACTAGTGGGAAAAGGGCCTACTTTGCTCTTTCTTGTGCTTAGTCGCAGAAATTTTAAAATCTTCCAGCTTTGTGGCAAATTTTACGACAAAAAGAATTTTCCTCAAACTTTGTTCTCGCAAATGTTACTGAAGTTAAAATTCAATTTGCACTATTAATATGTAGTGTAATATGGATTTTATTACTGCTGTGAAATATGCAATAACGTAACTACAAATTTGCGTTTTGTGCGAATAATTTAAGCGGGCAGGCTGATAGGTTTATAAAATAGACTAGTAAAATAACTGGGTGAGAACTCCATTCTAGCGAAATATTCCAAATTCGCCCTATATAGATTTATTCCTCTGCATTTTTGAACAAAAAACTAAAATTATGCAATTCGCTTTGTTTTAAATTGTGTAAAAAAAAAAAAAAAAAAAAAAAAAAAAAAAAAAACTATACGGATACATTTGTGAGGTTATCAAAACCTGGAGAATGTTTTGCAATTTTCAAATCAATATTTAAATTATTAATGGAAAGCCACAAAAGGGAAAAATCCAACGTCAAAAAGATTTTTTTTTCTCGCCTTTTTTTTTTCTTTTACCGATTTCAAATGACTTTCTTCTTGAAAGTGCTACAAATTTGAAAGCTTTTTCGTGCCGTTTTCCACTTTTTCTAACAAGGTGCACTCACTTACATTTTCAAATAATGTATTTACATTTCAGAGACATTTAGATTTTTTATCTACTCCTCTTGATAAAATAACGGTTTTCAAAAAATAAATAAAATTTTAATATTGCAAAGGAGTTTCCTTGATATTGCATCAAAGACTTTGTACATTTAAAAACATTTAGCCTCTGAAAAAGAGTGGAACAGAATACGTCGTAGTAAAAGTACTCGAATTCATGATTCAACACACACTTCTTAGTATATTTTTTTCCTTTTCTAAACCATTAAAAACAATATGTTTGGTTTTTCTAAGATTTGGAAGCATCTGAAAAATGTTTTAACAGGAAAGAAATTACAGAGTTTAAGAATAATGCACTAAGTTTAACAAAAGTACAAAACTTCCGTAGTAGTTTCTTCGACATTTCTTCATATTCACTTTGCTATTGAATCTGCAAATTATTTTAATGATAAAGTTTTTAAAATTTTCGATTAATACAAATAGCTTTAGGGCAAGTATAGACGTAATATTCCTATATCCTTCAATCAATATGCATGAGGTCATATAATATATCAATATAGTAACAGATAACAATTCAAATATATCTAAAGATATCAAAATCTCACTAAAATCTGGCCTTAATCTCATAGTTTACAGTAATACAGTAGAGCGCAGATTATCCGAAAAAGTCGAGACCGACCCAAATTCGGACAAGCTAATGTTCGGATAAATGGTCAGACAATTTAAGGGATGTTCCTGACATTACCAAAGCCTTCATACTTTATCCAGGCTTAGAACTGGCAGCACCAGTTAAAGATAGCGTGTTTATTTATTTTTTTTGTTTAATTTTTTATCATTTAATTTTTTTTTCGTTTTTTATCATTTTCTGAACTCCAGATATTATAATTTAAGCAAAAAAGCATTCGATTATTGCTTGCTTTAAAGAAGACGTTCTTTCCAATGCTGCCATGTCTTGAATTCTTCTTAGATGCGTTAGTTGAATAAGATAAGAGTTCTTCTTACGTTCGAGCCATTTCATAGCTGTTTCCAAACATTCAAAGGCTTCGTTATGTGATGCACCTGGGCCATTTTCAGTGCATTCGTTTTCGTTTCTTCAGTTCCTTTTTCATCTTAAATCTCATCCACATTCTCATCATCATTTAAAAAAAATTGACAGACATATAGTCCAGGCAATAGAGATCGTATAGGGACTCTACCTAGCAAAATTAATGGTAGTACTGGAAATCGATTTTATAGATGTTTTTTTGGGTCGCTGAATCCGAATTTGTAACTTCCCACCAAAATTTCCACCGGCAACCCCCCAAAATTTTGGTAAAAATCCCCCCCAAAAAAGGTTTTTATTAAAAAATTCCATTTTTTATTGTTTTAGGGAATAAGTATCTAGAAATTCAGAAAGTAGACAAAATTTGCAACAAATTAGATATATGATATTATGACTTAGGATGAAGTGGAAGGGAGGATCTGCCTCGGAACATGCGCCGCAGTGCTGCGTGGACTAAGTTGCGCAATTCCACTTAACCACTCACACGTTTACATTAGCCCTCTCATCTTACCTCCGAACTTTCTCTATAAGGTTTACTTTAAGTTTTTTGGGTCGCTGAATGCGAATTTTTAACTTACCCCGAAAATTTTCCCCGCCGAATCCTCCCCCCCCCAAATAGTTGTTTTTAACTTAAATTTCTTATTGTTTTAGGGGAAAAGCATTACAAATTCAGAAACTAGACAAAATTTGCAATAAATAGGATACATGACATTATGACGTAGGATAAACGGAGAGAGAGGGGGCTGCCTCGGAACATTCCCCGCGCGCTTTTCTCAAAAACCAATTTTTTTCAAAAAATCTATTTTTTGGGCTGTTGCCTGGTGAAATTTTGGTGGGAAGTTACAAATTCGGATTCAGCGACCCAAAAAACATCTAGAAAGACGATTTCCAGTAGTACCATTAATTTTGCCAGATAAAATCCCCTATTGCCTGGACACGTAGCGCCGCAGTGCATGTTCCGAGGCAGCCCTCAACACCCCCCCCCCCGTTCATCCTAATTCATAATGTCATATATCCTATTTGTTGCAAATTTTGTCTAGTTTCTGAATCTTGTAATGCTTTTCCCCTAAAACAATAAGAAATTTAAGTTAAAAACAACTATTTGAGGGGGGGGGGGGGGGCTCGGGGTGGGATTTTGGGGGGAAAGTTAAAAATTCGGATTCAGTGACCAAAAAATCTTAAAGTAAACCTTATAGAGAAAGTTCGGAGGGGAGATGGGAGGGCGAATGTAAACGTGTGAGTGGTTAAGTGGAATGGCGCAACTTAGTTTACGCAGCACCGCGCGCATGTTCCGAGGCAGATCCCCCCTTCCCCTTCATCCTAAGTCATAATGGCATATATCTAATTTGTTGGAAATTTTGTCTACTTTCTGAATTTCTAGATACTTTTTCCCTATAACAATAAAAAATTTGATTTTTTTTAATAAAAACCTTTTTTGGGGGTCTTTTTACCAAAATTTGGGTAGGTTGCAGGAGGAAATTTTGGTGGGAAGTTACAAATTCGGATTCAGCGACCCAAAAAACATCTAGAAAGCCGATTTTCAGTACTACCATTAATTTTGCTAGGTAAAATTCCCTATTGCCTGGACTAATAGGCTGTTGGGATAAATGGAAGTTTTTTTTTTTTTTTTTTTTTTTTTTTTTTTTTTTTTTTTTTTTTTTTTCAGAAATAGGCTGTTTGGATAACTGGAAGTTCGGTTAAGGGGTCTCAGGCATCTTAAAATTGGAAAAATCGAAAAAAAAGACTATTTTTAACATATAATATCTTAAAAAGTAATTGATTTTAAGTCAAAATTTTATATTGGGATAAAAGATATAAGTATGTTCTTTCATTTCATGTATTTAAAAAATTACAAGATGCAGAATTAGAATTTACTGTGGGCTCCAAAATGTCAGACATTTCACGAGCGGAAAATTGGCGTAACAGATTTTGCGCACGATTACAAAATAAATTTTGTAAGTAGAAGGAAAATTTTGGGTCCTACTTATGCTTCACATTGTAATAATTACTCTGAACCTAAATAAATTTGTATTTAAAGCAGTTTTCTATTTTTAATACAAAGTTGTATTTAGTTAATGCAAAATTTAGAAATTCCCAACAGTATAATCACCTATAAAGAATATATTTCTGAACAATAAGAAGGAAATTTTAGGTTCAGTTTAAACAGTCTAACATGAAACATATGTTTTGAAAATTTCATAAAAAAAAAAATTCAGAAGTTTTTGAGATATCGTGCGCGTTATGTCCAAAAACGTCATTTGGAGAAAATTGACTAAAAAGTTCCTGAAACGCCGCTTTCTATTGAGCGTGTATAATTCTAAAAGCCATAACTTCTGTTCTAATAGGAATTTCAAGGAAACATTTATACCAAAATGTTCAGAAAAGATAGTAGTTTAATATCTAAAAAAATTAAAATTTCGAAAATATTAAAGCTTTATGAGTCCCGAGACCCCTAATTGGAGTTCCGATAATTGGTGCTCTACTGTATTTTCATTTGTTTTGATTGTAGTCTATCTCACCGTTAATAAATGGTGAATTTGCCAAGACTCAGCAATTTGTCTCTCGCACGCTTAACTTTCGTCTCTAGCCTTTACATCATTTCGACGTCATATTTTGTCCCGATGACGAGTGCAGAAGCAGTTAGAAACGTAGATTTAATGTTTTTTACCATTAATATAGTTTATATTTTTTAACAATCACATTCTTATTTAATGTAATAATATGTTTCGTCATCTTTTTAAATCAATACTATCGAGGTAAAGAAGCCCAGCATTAATTTGTAGGCATCCTGTATTTTCGTAAACGTTTTTGCTAGATCGAATCTTTTCTTACTTTGTAATGTGCAGTGCATTCCAATGATGTTTAAGGGGGAACAGGACCTTTAAAATTTCAAAAAGATAGTTTTCGGTTTTGTTTTATTCTGAATTTATTCTAAACAACGTGCAAAAAAACCCATTCAAAAATCTGCATTATTTCTTGGGTTATGATCACTTATTGACAGTGAGTATAATTGAAGGTCCGTAGATATTGAAGCATTAAAACGCGTTTTCTAAGATTAGAAAATTTGGAGTTTGCGGGCACTGTTACTTTTAAAATATGTAAGCTACAGCTTTAAAAAATTAACCAAATATGTTTTTTTTTTTATAGTCTATATGATAAAACCGAAACAAAATGAAGATATTTTTTTTTTATTTTTTTTTCATTTGAAAAAGTTGAAAAAATTTAATTTTTGAATTTGTTTCTATTTTGTGCTAAATTTAAATTTAAAACAAAACTATTTGTGCATATTTTGGCACTAAGTTAGAAGTAGTTGTGATAGGAATATATTTTGTTCAAAAAGTGTTTTCTGTATGCATAATTCAGAGTTTAATCATGTCCAAAGTACCAAATGAATTTAATTCACGCATTAGTAAGATGAATTTTTAAATTTTAAATTTAAATATTAAATTTGTATATACAATATTTATTTTTCTGGATAATATTGTTAAGTATATATAATTTATGCAGAAACAGAAAGAAAAGATCTTAATTGCATATTACTTGTGCTTTGGTACTTTGAAAAAGGTGATGTTTTTTATTGTTTCGCCAAACTGAAAGGTCCAGTGCCCCTTAAGTATATTTATCTTCCTTCTACAGTCAATTTCATAGGAATGTTACTTGTTCCGATCACCATAATATTAGCGTTAAATATCTAGATACATTACATGTACTTTTAATGGTAATTTTCTAACTTAGTAACTTACATCACGACTGAAATCGAGTGATCCTAAATATTGATCTGTAATGTTGATCCGCAGAACTAAGGTTATATTAAGTCAATGTACTTAAGTCTGTATTTGGCGCATAATCATATGCAATTATAATAAAATATGAAGACACGATTGTGGATTAGGACATGGTGAGTAAAGTTCGAAGGTAGGTCTAAATATTTATTTGAAAAAGTAAATATTTTTTACAAAAAAAGGCAATGGGAGTCAGTTTCTTATTTCAGAAATAAATAATACTTTTTGAAGAAACGGTTTTAAACAATTATATCCCTCTATTTCAATCATCTATAAATATGCAAAAAAATTAAAACTCTTTTTTAGAATTTTTTTTTCTTACATGTTAATATATATCTCAGAAATTATTAGCGCGAATAAGAATGTATTTTCAGAGAAGAAATTTTATTTTACCTTTTATTCCTAAAAAGGGTTTTTTAGAGGTTCTATCTTAAAAGAATTTTTGTATTGTATATATTTGAATCAAGAGCTTACATTGACACAGCAGAAAGAAAAAAAAAACAAAACGGAAATATCTGTATGAGAAAAATTCATTCACGCCTTCACACACATTTTTCGGTAAAGGATAAAAAATTCTAAATCTTTTTCCTCAAAAAATCAGAACTCGAATCGAGAGATGAAACTAACATTACATCACATCACCGCAAAGAATACACGCCAACAGAAAAAAACGTTTACTTCTTATATACATTTATGCAACATTTTTTTTTAAAGTGATGTTTCTTTTATATTTTATTCTTCTCCTGGAAACTTCCATTCCCGTAGAAGATAAGAAACTAGATATATGGTGTTACTTTGATTTCTCGAGTAAAAATATATTCCGTTACAAAAAATTTAAAGAATGTGTGAAATTATTTATTTTTTAATTATGATAAGTTACATAATTACGCTATCACCATTATTTATATATTACAACATCAAACATTTTTTATTGTGATTTTACCAATTGAAAATCAAGAACAGATAATTACGCAAAAGTTGTTTATGATGAAAGAAAGGCGCCACAGGAAGAGCTGAGAATATATTTAAACTAAAATTCTGAACTAATAATATACCATTTCATATTTAATGAAATCCAGCTGTGATTATATAATGAAATTATAAAAGAAATTTTTCTTCTATTATTCGCTGGATGGGTTGATATAAATTCCAGTAAAACTTCAGATTTCTTTTACCGTAATTAGTACATTATAGCTACATTTTTAATAGACAATAATATTTTCCAGGAATTTAAGAAAACTTGCTTTTGTAACTGCTGAGAAATACTATGTATATATATATATATATATATATATATATATATATTATTAAGCATGACATAACTGGAATTCTCAACTTCAGTTAGAAAGCTTTCTGTTTTAGGGCGGCAACGGAAATTCCCTCTGTCACTTAACTCTCCTCTACTGACTGGAGAGCTACGGACAAAATCGGGCTACACATAAAAAGGAGGAAAATCCTCTTTTGACAAGTAGCTTTTAAAGTTTATAATGTTTATGATACGTTTACAGTTTCCGAGTTGAGAGTAATAGAACAGTTGAATGCATGATCTCCATTCTTCTTCTAATATAAAGGACAGGTTTTGCTATACTAAAGTGTCTGCATTTGTTCTAATATTCATTATTTTTCTTTTGGCAATACCTATTTATCGAGAGAATGTATCTAGAAACATAGCTTATCACATTATGCTTATACCATTGGCTACATTTACTTAATTGATTAATAGTTTTACAAATACTGCGATTAAGAATATTGTTCATTACTAGGGTCTTTGCTCTCTGCTCACTAACTCTCGCCAACCCCCGTGAATTGCGACACAATTCACATTGACACCGCTATGGGTCTCCAGCTCGCTTCGCTTGTTCGACACTTTTTCCAGCAACTCTAGCCATAATGAGTACTATCACAAATCCTTTTAACTTATGAAAAATATTTTTTTTTTAATGTAACGTAAAAAAACAATGATTGAAAACTTCGTTGAAATCACAATTAAAAATGCATTTAGTTGGTTCTACCAATAGGCATAAATCATTTTGAATTTGAAAAAAAAAAAATGAAAAAAAATTAGCCTGGGACGCAATTAATTTAAAACTTATTCCGCATATTATTATACAGAACGGCTTAAATATATTTCGAAAAACTTTTGGAAAAACACTACCTGATACCAAGGTAGGTCAATATAAACCAGCAAACAGTATCTAAAGTTCGTTCGACGTGAAAAATACAATATCATTAAGACATTTGGCAAGTCAACAAAACGTAAACAACACGTTTTCTGATGTGTCTAGAAGAAACTTTTGATAAAAATGCATCATGTGACCGTAAAACGAACCAATGGCCATTGCTATTCTTACATCTGCCAAAAAATCGTACTGTGCTTAAAAAGAGCTCTTGCTCTGAATTTTAATTGGCTGAATTAGATGTAAAAACCAGTGAATATGGGGTTATATTGACAAAATCGTACTAAAATATTTCAGTTTTTTATAGACTCTAATAAAGCTCATGACGTCATTGACAGTTCCTAACAAATCGATCCTGTGCATTTCCTGCGGTTTTTTTCAGGGAGGTAACTCCTTCATACTATGGAAAACTTTCCCTGAAATCGGTTGTTTGTTTGAAACAATTCTACCGTGCGCCATAAAACTTTTTGAGTCTATAGGAGAATGAATCCTTTCTTTCAAATATAACATCATTTTCACTATCAGAACCATTCATCCCTTCTGACATTAAAGCGCCATTTGAGCAATTGTTTTGTAATTCCTGAATTTCATTAAATATTTATTTTAATTAATTAGAAATTATGTAATTTTCAGAAATATTTTACTTTGTGTATACCAAAGATCTTTAAATAAATAGCAAGAGTCCAGTCTACGTATGTGTAGCAATAAGGATCAGGAATATGACGTTCTCACTGACACAGCTATAGTAAAATATTTTAATTCATGGATGAAAATGCATCTTTTGTTTTCCGAATGACGTCATTATCTTCATCGGAAACATTTTGTTTTCCATATTGCTTACTATAAAAGATTATTCACTGTCATTTTATTTACACAGATTATTTAATATTATTTCTCAAAAAATAATCTGTGTTCTGTACTTACGCTATTAGATGCATAATTAAACGGTATCGTTTTAACATGTTTACGTTTTATGAAAACCATTGAAATTTTTCTTTTAAATATGACGCAAGTTTAAGTGATGAAATCACTCTTCTGATTGGTGGAATATAATAAGGCAAATTAATTGTGTTACTGCGGTTGTTGCCAAACGGCATGCTACAAATTCAGCCCTATTTTAGCGCCACGCAAGAGAAATATACAGGGTGCAATATGTTATCTATCGCCGACCTTTAATTTCTCAACCGTTCTTCGTAGACATATAGTTCCAATTACAAAAACGTTTGAAATGAGGTAAATATTCATGTTGCGACATTATTTAAAGTAAAAAATCAATTTCATAAAAAATACGAAATCTAACTTTTTATACGGTCCCCCAGTCTCTATAGTTATATTTAGTAAAAGTTTACACATATCATAACAGATATAACACTAAAAGTTTGACATCTGTACTAAAAAAATTGACACAGTTATTAAATTTCAAAGTTTGAGATTTTTCCACATGCTTTGTCTTTCATTGAGGGATCAATTAAAAGATGAATTAGTGTAATTCGAGATAAAAAGCAAGATTGCAATGTCCTTTTAGCCGGTATCGTCGGTAAGTTTGAATATTGTTCGACCCATAAAAGTTAGCTCAAATTTTTAGAGGAAATAACCGTATTTGGTGTTTCCCCAATTAGGCGATACCGGCTAAAGGTGGTTTCGCGCGTAAAAAGGACATTGCACCCTGATTTTGATCTCCAATTACATTAATTCATCTTTTTACTGATCCCTCAATGAAAAACAAAAACATGTGGAAAAATCTTAAACTTTGAAATTTAATAACTGTGTCAATTTTTGTAGTACAGATGTCAATTTTTTTGTGTCATACCTGTTGTGATATGTGTAAACTTTTACAATATATAACTATAGTGACTGGGGGACCGTATAAAAAGTTAGTTTTCTTAATTTTTATAAAATTGATTTTTTACTTTAAATAATTTCACAGCATGAATATTTACCTCGTTTCAAACGTTTTCGTAATTGGAACTATATGTATACGACCAACGCACAGTGTAAGATTTTGCGAATCTAGCGGGTCAAAATTCAATTTATGAAAATTATCGACATTAAAGTAATAAAATTGATCTTACTAGAGATAAAATGGTTATGTATTATTAAAAAATACATTGAATCCTCCCTGTGCGATCACCTCCCTGAACGACTATTTTTTGATATAACGAAATTTATTCCTATACGCTCAATACTAATTTTACCTCCATTCAGAGACCATCCTAGTTGGACTCCCTTCATGAGCGACCAATTTCTTTGAAGAAAATGAAACAAATTCCGTTTTTTCCTGGTCGCTTGAAGAAGGTTTTATTACAAAAATAATTCCGGAAAGCGCGTTATTCATCAAACATCTAAACTAAGGTTAGATTTTTTTTTATTACTAGGGGGCTCGGCCCCCTACGAGCTACGCTCGCCAACCCCCGTCCATACACCGCAGACTCTAAATGCACGCTAATTTGATCGGCTTTAAAAAGATTTCGAAAGATTGAATTATAATTTAAAAAACAGTGGCGATCTCCCTATAAACGAATTTTTATTCATTTCTCTTTGATTGGGGAATTTTAATGCCAAATCCGCTGCGGTACTAATTGATTATCCTGTCGACCAATTTCGCCAAATTATATAAATCGCCAAACCACTCGCCAAATTGTACAAATTGATGTAATTTTTATTTTAAATAACGAAAGAACAAATAAATTCGTACAGCATTAATAAAAACACAAATAAAACGTCGAAATAAAAATAACTTGATGACGTATACACGTGTAACAACATTTCAAAATAAGCTAATATAAAAGGAATTAAGTAAAGAGAGTCTTTGTCTCCTGGTATTTTTTAACAAAGCGAAAAGAAAGTTCTTTTAAATGAGAGATTTTAAATTAATTCTCAAAATATCAAATAAATGTCTAGCGCAATTTCTAAATTTAAACTTTTTTGCAATATTATTTTGTGTTCATTTTATGTAATAACTATAATGTGACGTAAATATGACGTAATTTCTCCTAAGACTTCTAACGCATGTTAATGAATTTATTATTTTACAATATCCTTTCTCTTTTAAAATTCACGTGTATACTTTTTATGACGTAATTTTTAATAAGTTCCTGCTTTTTATACGTAATTATTTAATTCTAATTTGAAAGTTTTTTTCCTGTTTATAATAGTCACGTGTAAATAAATTTTTAATTTGAAGCAAACATTATTGCTTGCGCTTTTTATACAGTTGGCAACAGTTTAAATTAGTACAATTTTCTGAAATCTGTAAAAAATATCTCTAGAAATGCTGAAAATTTGAATTTAAAATAGAAATAAAACCTGAAAAAATGAGTCAAAATAAAAAAATTAATGCAATCTGCACTCCGGCAAATTCTAATGCATAAAATGATCTAAAAATGATTACACTGCCAAGTATAGTTTTTGCTGCTATAAAACTTTTTTAATGGAACGATTTTGTCCAACTTTAGCATTAAATAACTCTTAAAATAATTCTTCGATTTGAAAACTGTCTGCATCAGCGTGTTTATCAAACATTTCTGTATAAAACCACCGATTTTCATATTTTTGTATGCATTATGTTTGTTAATATTAACGAAGAAAGTCCTACAGTCACAAAAAAATCAAAACCGGCGGCGGCGGTGACAGCGGTAGTTACTTTTTTTTAGAATAGAGAGATTCCGCTAACTTTTATGTGTTTAAACCCCTTTGTGCTTTTTTAGCCAATGAATTTAACTCTAATGACAAATTAATAATGACGGTCAATAAACCCCTTTTGCCCTATTCCACTTCAGCATCCTTAAAAATCTGCCTTTTTCTATTTCCTACATTAATATTATCTTGCCCTTGTTTTGGAGTTTTTAATAACAATTCTCTTTTAAGTCTAAATATTTAAATTATTTTTTTTTTCTTTCTGCGATACTTCATTTTTCTCCAGGTTTTCGGAACTGCTATTTCTTTACATCAAATTTATAAGAGGCATTCCATAATTCTTAGTTGTGAATGTTGTGTCGATAAGCCCCAAAAAACTTGTGAGTATTATTCGTATATTATCGAATCCTTTTAAAGTTATTAATCACCTTGAATTTTCCGTTACAGACATTGCATTTTTAGTTGCTTTATTTGAAGATAGAATGCTGCACATTGTGCTATCTACCACTATGCCTTCAAATTTGTGCTCTATGTCATACGTCTGAACATTGAATTCTACTACAGTTAGTGCAAGAGCTGTAAAGATTTAATTTCTGACAATTTCAAATTCTTCTGTTATTGATTGATCAGTTTCCAGGATAAACTTAAACTTTATGGATCTAGAGTAAGAAGTAGGTGACGACTGTGGATTTACCCATTATAAAATTTTGATTATCTTCATTACAGCCCTTTTTTATATGACGAGTATCCGGCTTTTTGAACGAATTTTTAAAATGTCGTTGCTCTTTAAGAGCTTTCGGTTATAATTTTTAACACATCCATAGCATCCTTTTTTTTTCCAGATTGTCTCAGTTTTAAACACGTGGCGCGTGGTTATTCATTTGTGTTTCGGGAATAACGAATGCACCTTTTGTCTTTTGATCTCGATCCACTTAAATAATAATAATAAAAAAATTGTTGTCCAATTTTTTTCTGGTAGTAATTATTACTTCTGCCCTATAAATATATTTATTGTTAATATTCGAATCTGATCATCGCTTATTTTACTTCAAAAAACGTTCTTTAAGCGATGTCAGTTTCTTCATCTTTGATTACTGCCAGTTATAAATGAATGGATCAGCCGCTTAATCTGGTCTAACGTAACAGATGAGCAATGTTGAAGATTATATTTGTGTAATAAATAGTCTATCAGGATATTTTTAGAATTAACCGGGAATGATTCATGTCCAATAACATAATATTTTAAAATCTCATATAATTCTCTTTTCGAAATTTACACTGTACCTGATAAAAAATTACTTATTTCCAAGAGTTACAAATAGTGGCAGCTAAAATTGTGTTTTTCTGTATTTATAGGCAAGCATAAATACAAAAATATATATATTACAATGTAGCGGCGTGTACAAAATTTTTGGCAGCTTTTTAAATTTTATCATATGTTATTAAATTTTCAAATAATTTTTACATTGACTTAAAAAATTATTTTTTAAATATAACACTTCTAAATAACTACTGTAACTGTAAATTACAAAGTATCTACATTGTTGTAAAGATTACATACTATCACTAAAAAATCTCTCTATTCTAAAAAAAAGTAACTACCGCTGTCACCGCCGCCGCCGCCGGTTTTGATTTTTTTGTGACCGGAGGTCTTCTTTCGTTAATATTAAGAAAAATAATGCATACAAAAATATGAAAATCGGTAGTATTATACAGAAACGTTTGATAAACACGCTGATACAGACAGTTTTCAAATAGAAGCATTATTTTAAGAAATATTTAATGCTAAAGTTGGACAAAATCGTTCCACTAAAAAAGTTTTATAGGAGCAAAAACTATTCATGGGAATTTAATCATTTTTAGATCATTTTATACGTTTGAAGTTCCCGGTGTGCAGATTGTATTTCTTTTTTTTAATTTGGATAATTTTTTGAGGTTTTATTTCTATTTTAAATTCAAATTTTCAGCATTTCTAGAGATATTTTTTACAGATTTCAGAAAGTGATATTAATTTAAACTGTTGCCAACTGTATAAACAGCGGAAACAATAATGTTTGCTTAAAAATATATATATATATATATATATATATATATATATTTATACGTGTAATAAATTAAAAATTTATTTACACGTGACTATTATAAAACATTTGGAATTAGAATTAAATAATTATGTACAAAAAGCAGGAACTTATTAAAAATTACGTCATAAAAACTATAATTACACGTGAATTTTAAGAGAGAAAGGAATTTGTAAAATAATAAATTTATTAACATGCGTTAGAAGTCTTAAATAGGAGACATTACGTCATATTTATGTCACATTACAGTTATTACATAAAATGAACACAAAATAATATTGCAAAACGGTTTAAATTTAGAAATTGCACTAGACATTTATTTGATATTTTGAGAGGATACTTTTCAACTATTTTTCTTAGGAAAGCGCAAATAATATTTCATTTCTAACACAAGTATTTTCACGTGAATATTAAAAAGAGAAAGAATTGTTTGGTCAAAACTACGTCAGATTAAAAACGATTAATTTAAAATGTCTCATTGAAAAGAACTTTCTTTTCGCTTTGTTAAAAAATACCGAAGGACAAAGATTCTGTTTAGTTAATTCCTTTTATATTAGCTGATTTTGAAATGTTGTTGCACGTGTCTACGTCATCAAGTTATTTTTATTTCGACGTTTTATTTGTATTTTTATTAATGTTGTACTAATTTATTTGTTCTTTCGTTATTTAAAATAAAAATTATGTCAATTGGTATAATTTGGCGAGTGGTTTGGCGATTTATATAATTTGGCGAAATTAGTCGACGGGATAATCAAGTAGTACCGCAGCGGATTTGGCGTTAAAATTTCCCCAATCAAAGAGAAATGAATAGAAATCCGTTTATAGGGAGATCGCTACTGTTTTTTAAATTACTAGGGGGCTCGGCCACCTACGAGCAACGCTCGCCAGCCCCCGTCCAGACACCGCAGACTCTAAATGCACGCTAATTTGATCGGCTTTAAAAAGATTTCGAAAGATTGAATTATAATTTAAAAAACAGTGGCGATCTCCCTATAAACGAATTTCTATTCATTTCTCTCTGTTTGGGGAATTTTAACGCCAAATCCGCTGCGGTACTACCTGATTATCCTGTCGACCAATTTCGCCAAATTATATAAATCGCCAAACCACTCGCCAAATTATACAAATTGATATAATTTTTATTTTAAATAACGAAAGAACAAATAAATTCGTACAACATTAATAAAAACACAAATAAAACGTCGAAATAAAAATAACTTGATGACGTATACTCGTGTAACAACATTTCAAAATAAGCTAATATAAAATGAATTAAGTAAACAGAGTCTTTGTCTCCTAATATATTTTAACAAAGCGAAAAGAAAGTTCTTTTCAATGAGACATTTTAAATTAATTCTCAAAATATCAAATAAATGTCTAGCGCAATTTCTAAATTTAAACTTTTTTGCAATATTATTTTGTGTTCATTTTATGTAATAACTTTAATGTGACGTAAATATGACGTAATTTCTCCTAAGACTTCTAACGCATGTAATGAATTTATTATTTTACAATATCCTTTCTCTTTTAAAATTCACGTGTATACTTTTTATGACGTAATTTTTAATAAGTTCCTCCTTTTTATACGTAATTATTTAATTCTAATTTGAAAGTTTTTTTCCTGTTTATAATAGTCACGTGTAAATAAATTTTTAATTTGAAGCAAACATTATTGCTTGCGCTTTTTATACAGTTGGCAACAGTTTAAATTAGTACAATTATCTGAAATCTGTAAAACATATCTCTAGAAATGCTGAAAATTTGAATTTAAAATAGAAATAAAACCTGAAAAAATGAGTCAAAATAAAAAAATTAATGCAATCTGCACTCCGGCAAATTCTAACGCATAAAATGATCTAAAAATGATTACACTGCCATGTATAGTTTTTGCTGCTATAAAACGTTTTTAGTGGAACGATTTTGTCCAACTTTAGCATTAAATAACTCTTAAAATAATTCTTCGATTTGAAAACTGCCTGCATCAGCATGTTTATCAAACATTTCTGTATAAAACCACCGATTTTCATATTTTTGTATGCATTATTTCTGTTAATATTAACGAAGAAAGGCCTCCGGTCACAAAAAAATCAAAACCGGCGGCGGCGGAGGCGGCGGTGACAGCGGTAGTTACTTTTTTTTTACAAAATAAGTATGTTTTTAGCCAGAAAATGTCAATGGCAATTACAAATGCAGAATCGCCATTCTATAAAGGTTAAAAGGAAATTTGGTTTTTGAGCCGATTTTTGATGGTGTTGTTGTGGAGTTGGGCTGCTATCACTTTACATTTTTTTTCTCCAAAATGTTAGATGTTATTTAAAATATGTAAAAGTGAAATTTCTGAAAGTCGAATTTTGGACTTTTTCCCCGCTAGATTTGCAAAATCTTACACTGTGCAACGGTTGAGAAATAAAAGGTCGGCGATAGATAACATATTGCACCCTGTATATATAGATTTTTCAGGGGAAGATGTTGTTCCGAAATGCAAAGACTTGAACCAAAAACTCAGAAACTGGTCCCTTCTTTTGACATCGAATATTCATTAATATTATTTTATCATCTGGAGGAAATGCTATATCCAATGCTATAATTATTTCTTAAGGAGATACTATAATTATCTATCAAAATATATCAGTTTTTATCATCTATTACTAATGTAATACAGAGAGAAACTCCTGACTGGCTCACTCATCAGCACAGAGCTGAAATGACTAAGTCAGGACACGAAATTGGGACAGTAGATTTCTGTTATGATCACATATACAGAGTCGTGAACACTGCAGGGACAAAAACTCGATCGCCTAGCCTAGACTCTTTGAAAAATTGCTTGCCGCCGAACTTTTAGACAAGCGAAAATGGAAATAAAAAGAGAATGATGAAAGAACTGAATGATGGAACGCAGTGGTGAGAGGGGTCCACCGGGGCTGAGCGGATAAGGCACCAAGCCGCTAATCGCTTGAGAGAGTAGGTGGCGGCGAGTTCGAATCCCGTCGACTTCACTGCACACTCTTTGTGGACCCCCCGCACGTAATTCTCTGGTGTTGAAAATTATCTTGTGCTATCCAGTCCCTGTATATCGACGATGACTTGTAAGCGGGCCCTGGTATCAAGCACACAAGTCTAATGTATGTGTTCAATAAAACAAACAAACAAGGTGTCGGGAGAAAAGATGAAGTGTAGAATGTTGCTTTTTCATACCTTGTGAAATGGAATTAATATAGTATCGTGTCGAATGTTAATTGTGTTGTGTTATCAATGCTAATTAATGTGTAAAGTGTTACCTGCCAAGTTATTACTAAAAATCTACACGCATGATTCAAGCAGCACGATTCGCTTGAGAAATATGATTACTTTAGAACTTATGAAAGATGGGAATTTTAATTATCACGTTCAGGAAATGCATACAATCAATGCGTTTTGAGTAACTCGAGAAATGGTACACAAAAGTACCATACTGAGAAATATTAAAATGAAACTATTAGTTTCGATATGTAGATAAACAGAAAAAAATTTTTAATAATTTTTTACAAACTTTTATATAAAGTTCAAATTTATATATACTCCAATTCTATCTCACTTCTGCCTTTATCCGATTAAGAATAATTTTTTTAAGTACCTAACCATCCCTACCTTACATTATAGTCAAGACACTGTCCACCCACAGAGATCACTAAAAGTATGTTTTATTACGTACTATAACAATAAAATACATTTTTAGTGATGTTACAATAATTACACTTCTCCTTTACCTTTGTACCAAGTAAACACAAACGTACTGAATCATATTTTCGGTTGGAACTGTGGTTCACGTCGAATTTTTATTTCATGCATGTAAATACGATAACTTTCCACACTGTTAGAAAAACTCGTCAATATACACTAAATTATTCCTCATTTTTTAACAAATAATTTCCGTACTTCTAGAAAACATGTTTTATCTGTTAATGCTTCCAAAAAATTTAAAAAAGAGGGAGAAATTCCGTTCATTCCTAGCATGCATGTGCTCTATTAATACAAAAATCCGAATTTATTTAAAAGGGAAAAACCAAAAATTATATAAATTAAGATTTATAACTTAACTAAAAAAGAGAAAATTTTTTTCGAATTTAAAAATTATAACAATTACATTTCTCATTCATTCAAGTCGAAAAAAATTAAAAAAATTAATTTATAAAGTTGCTTATAAGAAATATTCCCATTTAAAATATATATTTTAAATGGACACATTTAATTTAAATATTAAATGGGAAAAAATCGATTTTACTCAAAGAAAAATTCTTATCGAACAAAAATATAATATTCATATTTTACATTTAGCAATCTACTTAAAAACATTATTCATATTTTTATCCTATTTTAATAATAAAGCAAGTAAACTATTTCTTTGAGTAAAATAAAAATCTTATCGAACAAAAATATAATATTCATATTTTGCATTTAGCAATCTACTTAAAAACATTATTCATATTTTTATCCTATTTTAATAATAAAGCAAGTAAATTATTTTTTTGAGTAAAATAAAAATCTTATCGAACAAAAATATAATATTCATATTTTACATTTAGCAATCTACTTAAAAATATTATTAATATTTTTATCCTATTTTAATATTAAAGCAAGTAAATTATTTCTTTGAGCAAAATCGATTTTACTCAAAGAATAAATCTTATCGAACATAAATATAATATTCATATTTTACATTTAGCAATCTACTTAAAAAAATATCCATATGTTTATCCTATTTTAATATTAAAGTATTAAAACTCCAGCCACAATCTCATTAAAGACGCTATCTTCCCGAAATTAACTTTAAAATTCAAAGCTTTTTAAAGAAATTAATCAAATCAAGCCCATTTCAAGCAAACATATTTACTGCGACGGGTTTCCCTGCTGCCCAACTGTAGCGCTGTCCTTTGTGTACACGTCTCGTAATGCTGGGGTGGCTGGTTCGATTCCAACGTCGGAAAATTTATTTTTTCTTGAATTGGCGGTAATATTAACTCCTGTAACGGAGAAAAAAATAACGGATATTCGTCAATGAACAGAAAAATTCTGGCAGCAGTGCTGTCAGTATAATTTCCGTGAAATGAAGAAAATATTTCGGAGAGCGCATGCGCTCTTCACAGTTCATCTCAAACGCCATTTGTTAAACAGAAAGATACATAAAGGTAGAAAATTGCACAAATATGAAACAATCAAAATAACGTGCTAGAAATTATTCGCTATATATTTTCTTTTCAAGCGATACATACAAAGGTACCTTTTAGGATAAATTTCGTTTTTTTTGCTATTTATCTAATATCTCAGTAAAATGACATATAATTAAAATATTGCGGTACAAAATGACATGTTAGCTGTCGAATACAATTTCCTTGCAAGATCTTTGCTTAACTGTTATCAATTTACTTTATACTGGTTGCATGTGCCAATCCCAAAAATTTCTTCTATCTAACATATCTTAATGTTTCAAAATGTAGTTACAAATGTCAAACTCTTTTATATTATTAGTTCAATACTATACCAACTTTGACTTTCATCTTAAATATATGCGGAAGTCAATTAATCGTAGTAAAAACAACTTCATCTCGATCATGATATTTATTAAAATCCATAGATTTCCGTTATTCTGTTGTAGATCAGCTGTTCGCGAATAGCCGGCATGCTATGATCCGAAGTTCCCGTCGCTTTACGAGCCGCCGGTGTACAATAGAACTACGAAAAATAAATACAAAAATTCCTCTAAAAGTGTTCCATTTCGGCGCAATATTTCCAAATTAAGGGAGGACCCCCTTGCCATGGGGAAAAATATACACAAAAAATTTGGTTCAATTCTATACATAACTTCATACATTTTTTGATCGTACCGTAATGAAAATGGCACAAAAATTGCTTTTATAGCTCCCTCTTCCGTGGATATTTTTCCAAATTAAAGGAGGACCTGCTTGCCATAGAAAAAAACTAAACTAGAATGTTGTGGCCATCACAAAACTTTCTTCATCTCATACATGTCAATACTTCAAAATGCACTATTTCAGTGCCAAATTAAATTGCAATCTGTGTTCATCATGAGAATTCTAAAAATATGAAATTCCGTGCATTAGTTCTCGAGGTATGACTGTCACTGAAATCGTGTAAATCCAGAAAAGTGCAGCATAGCAGCGCCACCTATTGGGTTATTTACACCAGAACCTAATTATCGACAACTTATGTCAACGTCTAACTGAATATGAAGTTTGAGGAAAATTCGTGCATTTGTTCTTGTGATAGAGGTATTGCGCAAATCATGACAAATGCAGCATAGAAGCGCCACCTGTTGAGCAATTTGCAACAACACATAATCAGCAGCAATATTAATCAAGTTATACTTAAATCTGAAGTTTGATGAAAATTCGTGCATTAGTTCTTGAGATAGAGCTATTAATGAAATAGTTCAAAATGCAGCACAGCAGCGCCATCTATTGGGCGATTTACACCAACACGTAGTCAGCATCATTTCATATGAAGGACTAACTAAATCCGAAGTTTGATGAAAATGTGTGCATTAGTTCTTGATATAGAGCTACTGCGAAAATAGTGTAAATCCTGCAAAATGCAGCATAGAAGCGCCACCTGTTGGGCGATTTACACCAAAACGTAAACATCATTCATACATGTCAAGGACTAACGTAATGTGAAGTTTTATAAAAATCCGTGCATTAGTTCTTGATATAGAGCTTTTGCGGTAATCCTGCAAAATGCTACATAGCAGCGCCACCTGCAGGGCGATTTATACCAAAAACTAATCAGCACCAATCTATATCAGGGACTACCTGAATATAAATTTTTATTGAATTCCGTGCTTTAGTTCTTGAGATAGAGCGCCCACAAAAGTTGTGTCACATACAGACAGACAGACTCACAGACAGACATTTTGTAAAAACATGTTTTTTGGAATCTCTGACCCATAAAACGTGTAAATCCGTCGAAAACTGGAATTCGAAATTTCATGTAACCAATACTTTCTTCTTGTAAAGATAGAATCCTTCTATATATATATAAAAGTTTTGATTTAGAAATGGACCAATGAGAATCTGCTTAGATATTCCCGGCAGATCAGCATCCAATTTGAATGCTTAAGCATGGCCTTTCTTCGTTAATATTAAAAAAACTGTTGCATACAAAAATATGAAAATCGGTAGTATTATAGAGAAATGTTTGATAAACACGCTGATGCAGACAGTTTTCAAATCGAAGAATTATTTTAAGACATATTTAATGCCAAAGACGGACAAAATCGTTCCATTAAAATCTTAAACTGTACATAGGAATTTAATCATTTTTAGATCATTTTATGCGTCAGAATTTCCCGGTGTGCAGATGCATTTAGTTTTTTTAATTTAACTCATTTTTTAAGGTTTTATTCCTATTTTAAATTCAAATTTTCAGCATTTCAAGAGATATTTTTTACACATTTTAGAAAATTGTATTAATTTAAACTGTTACCAACTGTATAAACAGCGCAAACTATAATGTTTGCTTCAAATTAAAGAATTATTTTACACGTGACTATTATAAACAGAAAATATAAAAAGCAGGAACTCATTGAAAATTACGTCATAAAAACTATACATGTGAATTTTAAAAGAGAAAGACTATTGTAAAATAATAAATTCATTAACATACGTTAGAAATCTTAAATAGGAGAATTAACGTCACATTTACGTCACATTACACTTATTACGTAAAATGAACAAAAAATAATATTGTAAAACAGTTTAAATTTAAAAACTGCGCGAGACATTTGATATTTTAAGATGATCATAATATTTCATTTCTAACAAAAGTATTTTTACGTGAATATTAAAAACAGAAAGAAAAGTTTGGTGAAAATTACGTCAGATTATAATTGTCAGATTCAAATTATAATTCAATCTTCCGAAATCTTTTTAAAGTCGATCAAATTAGCGTGCTGTTACAGTCTGCGGTGTCTGAACGGGGGTTGACGAGCGTAGCTCGTAGGGGGCAGAGCCCCCTAGTAAAGTAAAAAAAGGGGGTTCAATTCTATGCTTAACTCCATACACTTTTTGATGGTACGATGACGACATACGGACACATAGACATATGGACACACGGACACACGGATAGACAGACATTTTCTATAAACACTTTTTTTAGGATATCTGACCCCTAAAACGTGTAAATACATCAAGAACTTGAAGTCGAAAATAATTTCGATTACAATACTTTCTTCAATTGAAAATAGAATAAAGTAATCTATACTAATATTATAAATAAGTAAAAATTGTTTGTATGTTAGAGGAAATCTCTGGAGCGACTGAAATTATTTCAAAAGTAATGGTATCAAAATGATGGTGTTAGTCCAACTTAGAACATAGGCTATATTTTATGTCGGTACCACTAACCAAAAGGGGGTGCAGGAGCAAAAAACATTCTAAAAATGCAATTTTGTGTTATGGAAGGGCCTATATTCAAGATATTTGGAATGGTAGTTACTTATAAGATATAAATGATATCTAAGAACGTTTTCTAAACAATTCGAAATTTAAAAGGGGTGAAAATGCACAAAAAGCGTTCTAAAAATATTCGAAATGATGCTTTCTGCTCAATCTCAGGAAATACAAAACCGATTTAAAAAATAATAGTGTCAAAATGATGGTGACAACCCTTGCTCCACTATAGGCTGTATTTCATGTCGGTGCCACTACCCCAAAGGCGGTGGAGGAGCGAAAAACGTTCTAAATTACGATTTTTGCGTTACTGAAGGACGTAGAAATATGAAATTTGAAATATTAGTTACTTATTAGGTATAAAGGATATCTAAGAACAGTTCTTAACAAAATCGAAGTTTAAAAGTGGTGAAAATGCACAAAATGTGTTCTAAAAAAACGTTCTAAATGGTGGTTTCTGCACAATCTCAGGAAATATCAAACCGATTTAAAAAATAATGGTGTCAAAATGATTGTGACAACCCTCTCTCCATGGTAGGCTATATTTCATATCGGTGCCACTTCCCCAAAGGGGGTGCAGGAGCAAAAAACCTTTTAGAAATGCAATTTTTGCGTTACTGAAGGGCCAAGAAATATGAAATTTTAAGTATTATTTACATATTAGATTTAAAGGATTTCCAAGAGCTGTTCTTAAAAAAAATCGAAATTTAAAAGGGGGGGGAAATGCACAAAAAGCGTTCTAAAAAACGTTCTAAATGGTCATTTTTACTCAATTTTGGGAAGTATCAAATCGATTTCAAAAGTAATGGTTGCAAACTGATGGTGACAGACCTTGCTCTAACATGGCTCTGTTATATATTTGTATCACTACCACCTTGGGATTGCAGCAGCAAAAAAAAAAAACTTTCTAAATTGCATTTTTGTGTTATGGAAGGGCCTAGAATCATGAAATTTAGAATGGTAGTTACTCATAAGAAATCAATAATCTCTAAGAACATTTTCTAAAAAAATCGAAATTAAAAAAAGGTGAAAATGCGCGAAAAGCGTTGAAAAACATTTTTCATTGCGATTTCTATGCAACCTCAGGAAGTACTGAACCGATTTCAAATACAACAGTGTAAAATGAATGTGACAGCTCTTGCTCCAAAATAGGCTATATTTTATGTCGGTTTGCACTACCCCCAGAGAAGATGCAGGAACTAAAAACGTTCTCAAAATAAGATTTTTGAATTATGGGAGGACCTAGATTCATGAAATTTTACATGGTATACGTTTATAACATATAAATGATCTATCCTATAAAAAGCGTTCTAAAAATGTTCTAAATGCCGAATTGTGAGCAATCTCAGGAAGAATCAAACTGATTTCAAAAGTAATGGTAGGCAAATTGTTTCTGCTCTAACATAGACGCTATTTCCTGTCGGTGTCACTATCACATGGAGGTTGCAGGAGCAATAAACGTTCTAAATTTCGATTTTTGTGGTCGGTAGGGGCTAGCAACTTAAAATTAGGCAAGGTACACATTTATTAGATGTAAATGATCTTTAAGAACAGTTTTGAAAAAAATTAGAAATTTAAAAGTGGTAAAATGCGCGAAAAGCGTTCTAAAAACGTTGTAAAAGCGTTCTAAATTGCGATTTCTACTCAATCTCAGGATATACCAAACCTATTTCAAAAGTATTGGTTGTAAATTGATGGTGACAGACCCTGATTCTATAGGCTATCCCATAGGCTATATTTTATGTTGCTGTCACCACCATCTGAGGGTGCAAGAGCAAAACATGTTCTAATTTGCGTTTTTTTTTTTTTTTTTTGCACAACTGAGGGATCTAACATTTAGAAATATGGAAAGGATTTACTTATAAGATGCAACTGCTTTCTACGAACAGTCGAAAGAAAATTCCAAATTTAAAAGGATGAAGTGAGCGAAAAGCGTTTCTAAATTACAATTTTATGCAACTATATCAAATACCAAACCGATTTAAAAAATAATGGTGTCAAACTGTTGGCGATAGAACTTGCTCAAACATAAGCTATATTTTATGTATGTGCCACTACCACCAGAGGGTTGCAGGAGCTAAAAACTTTCTAAATTGCGATTTCTGTGATACTGAAGAGCCTAGAAACTTTAAATATGGCATGGTAGTTGCTTATAAAATATAAATGCTCTCGAAGGACTGTCGAAAATAAATTCGAATTAAAAAGAGGTGAAGTGAAGGGTAGGTTCCAAAAGCGTTCTAAAAAAGTCCTAAATTACTATTTCTATGCAATTTCAGGAAATATAAACCGATTATAAAAGTAATAATTGCGAATCAATGGTAACAGTCTCCGATCCTACACAGGCTATATTTTATGCGGATGATTCTACCACCTGGGGTTCACAGGAACAACAAACGTTCTAAAAATGGCCTTTAAAAACTTTCTAAATTACGTTTCTGTGGGATATTAGGAAATAATAAACAAATTTCAAAATTAATGTTGGCAAATTAATGGTGACAGTTCCTTTTTCAACATAGCCTTTTTTGTTGAGAGAGGTGGTAAGACTTGGAATTTGACATGATGGTTAATTTTAAGACGTAAGAACATGGTTTCTAAAAAATTCAAAACTTCAAATGAATACTGAAATAAGCGTAATAAGAGCATAAAAGTTTCAAAATATTTTCTAAATTATCATTTATTCAGTTTTATTTCTTTTTATTAATTTAAATCTAATTTTTGCCTAATGCAGTGTAATAATGAAGTTCAGTCAAACTATGTTTTAAATAGTAATTTTTGAATTATTTATAACAGTATAATTTCTTTTAATAAAAATTAGATATATAAATATCACTTGGCATATTTCAAATATTACGCGAGCAAAGCCGCGGGGTTTGCTAGTAATAGTATAAAACACTCACTGCACTGCAATGCATATTGCGACAGATCTGAAACAAATTTGGTTTTTCTCAGCAAGATATGCCTAATGCCTTTGCAAATATTAAAGCGAATATATACGTAGAAGAATAAGAACAGCTATACTATTGGGGGGGGGGGGGGCGGTAAGCAAAAAGAGATTGACCTGAATAAGATATTTTAATCAAAATTAACTCGTTTGTAACCTTTTTTTATCTTTCATATGACACGACTTTTAAAACTCTATTTGCAAATAAAAATATGTTATACTGTATGTTAACTATTTATACCCCAAATTATGAATTAATGAAAATTTCATCTTCTAAAGCCTTTTCCGTGAATTTTTGAAACTATATTAGAAGATTTACTCAATCATTTAAAAAATCTTAGAAGGATTTTGACAATTAAAATTAATTAATTACATTTGAATTTATAGGGATTTTGTGCAATAGTTACCACAAATCTTTTATTTGAAATATTTTTTTTTTTTACTCTTTTATAGAATTATGTACAAATACTCCCTCCTTAGAAATGTACAAATACTCCTACACTGTTAAAAATTTGCAGCATTCTGGCAGGTCATTTGACCGTTTTTTCCGAAAACGGTTACACAACCGTAACTTTAACACTATCCTGACCATATTATTGGCCCTTTTATGGTCAGAATATAGTTACATTATGGTTATGAAACCGTTTTTTCCAAAAACGGTCGAATGACCTGCCAGAATGCTGCAAAATTTTTAACAGTGTATACAATAGAAATATAGAAATATTTCATAACTGAAACTTTTACCCCACAATATTTCACATGAAATATTTTTGTTTCCTGAAATCGATAATGCTTTTGCAACAAGATAAAGTAAAGTATCTAGAACTCATTCTAAACTGTATTACTACTAATCGGTGTATTAAATTAATGTTATAACAAGTTATTTTAATGGTACTTTAAAGTACCGCCGGACATAAAGTATTAAGGTAAAAAAAAAATCAAAAGTGATATATTTTTTTCTAAAAAAATTACTTTATACAAACTATTGGATTTAGGATAATTTTTAGTCGACTGCCAAGAAGAGTTATGCGATTCACGCATATCTGGGTATCTGGATTTCTTCATACCCCTCGAAACATCCCAACGGCTGGATGGATTTTAATGAATGGGTTTCTATCGATTCGTCTTAACCGTCCGATGGTTATAAGCTAGGTTTTGCTTTTATAAATTGAAAATGGCGGCCGTAAAATACAAAATGGCTGTAGAAACGAAAAAAAATTACTCACCCTATTGAGTGGCATATCATTGGATAGGTCTTTTAAAATGAAAACGATGTTTCACTGAATATTTTACAGTCAGAAGCTCCGTTTAAATATGACACAACCGGGAAGTTGTGTAGGTAGGATCTCTAGGTTTACTGCAACTCTAACCATCATAGATATCTATAGGCCTCATTAAAACAGTGTTTATAGATAGGAACTAACAATTAAACACAACTTAAAAGTCATCATTACAAGTAAATAAAAAAATAGGTAAGTAATAGAAAAAATAGTCACATTTGTGAGAAATAATTAATTAGTTCATTTTTACGCAGTCGGGTTTTTTTTTTTATTTTTTAAATTTAATTAAATTATTAAATAATAATATATATTTCGATATGTATAGAAAAATCAAAGTATGTTAGGTAGCTTTCATTACAAAAAGCTACCTATTGCAGCCTTTCGGAGGAAAGCGATTTCAAAAAATTTTGGTATATTTTCATCGATCATGACCCCCAGACCCCGAAACCGCCCTCCGTTCAAAAGTTGATATATATATATATATATATATCCATATATATATATATATCTGACCTTTGTCATACTGTAACTCTCGAATTTATGAACCGATTTGGATGTAATTCGGTATGTATATAGTACATACCAATGTCTCGACCGAGTTCGTTGGCCAGCTTCATCCGCCATTTTGTTTCAAAATGGCGGCCATTTAATTTTTTTTTAAAAATTTAAATTTGAAATGTGGTACCAAAGAATTGAAAATGGAAAAATATTTTTTTCGTATGTATTTGACCTTTATACAAAGTTTCGGAACAATTTTTGTTTCGTCTATATCTTAAAAAATGGCTGAATTATAGCATTTTGAATTTCTAGCGTGGCTGACATTTTGAAACGTCCTGAATTTTGTCACGCGATAACAGGCGTATTAATGAACCGATTTGGATGTACCTTGGAGTGTACATAGTACATACAAATATCTCGACCGAGTTCGTTGGCCAGCTTCATCCGTCGTCTTGTTTCAAAATGGCGGCCATTTAAAAAAATTAAAAAATTAAAATTTAAAATGAGATTCCATAAAATTGGAAAATGAAAAAGATTTTTTACGTATGTGTTCGACCTTAATACAAAGATTCCGGAACAGTTCTTGTTTCGTCTATATCTAAGAAAATGGCTGAGTTATAGCATTTTTAATTTCTATTGTGGCTGACATTTTAAAACGACCTGATTTTTGTCACGCGATAACAAGCGTATTTATGAACCGATTTGGATGTTATTTGGTCTGTACATAGTACATACCAATGTCTCGACCGAGTTCATTGGCCAGCTTCATTCGCCATCTTGTTTCAAAAGGATTGCCATTAAAAAAAAATTTAAATTTAAAATTTAAATGAGGTATTAAAAAATTGGAAAATCAAAAAGACTTTTTTTTATGTGTTTGGCCTTGATACAAAGATTCCGGAGCAGATTTTGTTTTTGAAAATTTGTTCTTTTGTTTATATCTTAAAAAATGGTTGAATTATAGCACTTTGAATTTCTAGTATGGCTAACATTTTGAAACGATCTTGTATTTGTCACGCGATAACACACGTATTCGCCTATTTCCATGTAAAAAGGCATGTGGATAGTATACATCAATATCTCAGCCAAATATAAGTTACTTTAAATAAAAGCAGCTTGGATAAAGCTTACTCATTTCGCGAAATTCTCATTCATAATGATTTAGTATTGATAAAAATTAGTATTGAATCTCCTATATTCGGTTTCCACTAAATTGAGCTTCGTGTGTTTGAATAATATAAGATGGCTTTTTTAAAATAAGGAATTTGAAAGCTACCTCTTCCTCCCGGCACTGTCCGGAAGGACTTTTTTTAAAACGCAATATATGTCCATTTCATCCAGGTATTACAAGGTCCGTCAGTACACTGTTAAAAATTTGCAGCGTTCTGTCCAGTCATTCGACCGTTTTTTGAAAAAACGGTTTTATAACCGTAATTTAACTATATTCTGACCATAAAAGGGACAATAATATGGTCGAAAGTGTTAAATTACGGTCGTGTAACCGTTTTCGTAAAAAACGGTCAAACGACTGGGCAGAATGCTGCAAATGTTTAACAGTGAATACATAACTACATTAAAAGCTCGACGAAATTTGATTAAGATTTTATGATTTTTTTCCATCACAATATTTTTGAACTCTGATCATTCTGCAGTCATTTATCGAGTATTTAAACTGCTCGAACCTTTGTCCTATTAATATGAGATTAACCTTACCAGAAAAAAATATTTCATATTGTTTTATTGTTAACAGTGAAATGAATCTCAAAGCTTCAAAAGTTTCGATTTTTTTTTTTTTTTTTTTTTTTTTTTTTTTTTAAGATGTTAAACTCCTGTTTTTTCTGAACATTTTAATATAATTTTTTCTTTGAAATTCCCAATATAACATAAGTTATGGTTTTTAGAATTATACCCGTTCAATATCTGAAGCGGCGTCTCCGCAACCTTGATGTCATTTTTTTTCATAAAGATGTTTTTGGACATATTGCGCAGGATATCTCAAAAAACTTCTGAAAAATTTTTCATGAAATTTTCAATACAAATCTTTCATTTTAGTCTATATAACATGAACCTAAAATTTCTTTTTTATTGTTCAAAAAATATATATTTAGATGATTACATTGTTGAAATTTCCAAAATTTTGTATTAGCTAAATACAACTTTCTATTAAAAATATAAAGATGCTTTAAATACAAATATATTTAGGTTCAAGGTAATTATTATAATTTGAAGTATAAGCAGGTAACAAAATTTTCAATCTAGGTGAAAAATTTATTTTGTAATCCTGCGCGAAAGCTGTTGCAAGCATTTTCAGTGTCTGACTGTTTGAAGCACCCTATAAATGCTCATTTCTGATCTTAAAATTTTTTTAATTCATCAACTGAAAGAACATACTTATATCTTACAACCCAATAAAAAATATATTTTAAAATCGTATATATATTAAGATATTAAATGTTGAAAATGGTCTATTTTTTCATCCAATTTTAAGAGTCCTGAGACCATTTAACCAATTACCTGAAATATTTTACCATATAATGCTTTTTCTAGTCGCAATACACCTATATTAGATCCTGACTTGGAATTTGCCTTTAATAAATCTACTTTATCAGATTTAGATTGTATTTTTGCAAAAAAAAAAAAAAAAAAAAAAAAAAAAAAAATTAAATTTATAGATGCTTTTCCAGTAAACTAAAGCAGGAATAATAAAATTCATCTGGCATTTACCTGAAAAGTTTTATTTTAATATAAAGTGTTTCTATGATAACATGAACAAAATTGTGTTATGATTTCTGTAGGATCTGAGAAAAAAAAAGATTTCCCGATTTTTTTTATACAGAAATTATTTAAAATTCATATAACGTAAAATTGAGTGAATACAAAAATATCAGTAAAATAAATCACATTTCAGTGCTTTTATTAAATTCTGATTCTGAAATTTCTTTCATTTTCAAATGAAATACATGAAAGCTTTTTTTCTCAAATTTATTTATTTTCTTCTGCGAGTTTCAAATATATATTTCTGAAGTTCATATTCTTCACAGACTTAACTTTTATGTAAGACAAACGCCTTCAATTTCTCGCTTTTTTGAGAAAGGTAAAACGATTTTTTTTAATCATTTTTAACAAGGTAGTGAGATTTGAATATTGTGCAGCAATCACTTGATATTGTACGGAAGAGTACATACAATGAAAAACTTTTGTACTTCTAGAATATGCGTTGAATGTTTCTTTTCAGGAGATATTTTTTTTTTTTTTTTTTTTTTTTAAGAAATATTTTGCAGCTGTGCAGCAGCCGTGACAAGCCTTTATAGTTTATTTAAAATCATCAATAGAAATATGTTTATGATAATTTCGGAAAATTATATGCAAATTTCGTAAACTGAGGGTCCTTTGTTTTCATATCCTTGTTCATTGTCCTTGAATTTCAAATACTACATTAAAAATCCAGAATGAATAATGCAAGAGAGTTTTTAAGTATAAAAAGAATGAAGCCCACAAAAATAATGCTAAATTGTATTTTTGCATTGTATTAAAAAAAAAGTTATAATGTTCGATTTTTCAAAACATTTCTCTAAATTTTGGTGCCGTTTTAGATGTATATTATTGTAAAAATGTAATATTGTAATATATATATATATATATATGTATATAACAATTTAGGGGATTTTCTTTTGTTAAGATATCTATCTGAATGTCCGAATAGAAAAAAGTTACTTTTTAATTCATCATCAATTTTAATCTATAATTAAACAAGGTGGTTCTTACTATTCAAAATTTCTGATAGATAGCAGAATAAAACTATCCAATAAATTAGCATAATTTATTCCTTTAATTTCATTTTTACTAAAAAATCTGACGTAAAAGTATTTCTTGAAATATTTTGCAATCATTACAAAAAATTTAAAATATTTTAATTGAAAAGTACGTGCTAAATTAAAAAATGTTTGTAACTTATGTTTAAGTAATGTTTGCTTGTCCTATTTAAAATAACGACGCAAACATTCATACTATACCTTTATAATGTTATTTGCATCGCAAGCTCTCTCAAATAAAATACATGGGAACATGTGCGAGAATATTGATGATAAATGAGCACAATATTTACACTGTTTAAGACAGTGCTTTTTTTTGCACTTTTCACCAATTATACA
Organism: Maratus speciosus; assembly: GCA_963932465.1. Lineage (NCBI taxonomy): Eukaryota > Metazoa > Arthropoda > Arachnida > Araneae > Salticidae > Maratus > Maratus speciosus. Next base: position 102,742,078 of record OZ010795.1, on the reverse strand, counting down.
TTACAAATACTCCCACGGCCTATTATAATAATACGGTCTATTAAGACCCTTAGGGCCTATATCTCTCATACTGATAATTGGCCTTCATAAACACAACCAACAACAAATTATACAACCTAACCATGCGTTGACATAAAGTAATAAGTTTCTAATTACATAAGAATATCACTGATAAAAAAAAAAAGACTCCCTGAATCGATTTTTTACAAATGTTGTTTGTTTGCGTGCTATCATTATACATTGTCAAAAAGTCTATAGAAGAGAATAACTGAAATTATGATCAATTTAACTCTCCGTCTACCAGATGGGTCCAATGGACACGGCATGACAAACGACAGACTTAGTTCAAATACCGTATAATCAAGGTGAATGTAATAAAATTAAGAAATGCATTTGTAAACTCTTATTTTTAGATCGAAATTCGTTAAAATCTAGAGACATTTTAAAAGAATATCGAATAAAAACTAATGAATTTTAATGTGGTTGGATACATTATTATAATTTTGTGCTGTTTTTTTTTTTAGTAGTCCGAGGGTTACGGGTATCAAATTAAAGGCACTCATTTAGATCTTGAATTTTCAAATCAAGCCTTCAATTCAAACCTTTCAATTTATGTAAGCTACTTAAATGATACTTTTGGATTTATTTAATTTAACCACTAGAGGTTAAATTAAATAAATTCCGATTTAAATGTCATGAATTTAGGACATTTAAGCCATTTAATTTAGGATTCAATTTATCATGTTAATTCAGAATTAAATATCTCATGTTACTTCAGGATTCAATGGATTCAACGCCAGGATTTAATAACTTGTCCTGAATTTAATGCTGAAAATATTAGTGTGTTAAGATTAATGTTGATAACTGTGATATTATTTTAGTTTTTAAAATAATATTTAGTAATTAAATATCATCTAATTAATAACATTTAATTCCTAACTAGTTGTTGACATTTTATTTAGGATGTTAAAATGATATTAATAAATGTCAGAACCGATACTGATTTCCTCAAACGTTCGAAAATTGTTCGAAAATTTATTGTACATTTGGAATTAGATGGAATACAAATGTAACGCGGAGCTAAATGAGTTCCTTTATATATTGATATTAGTTCATTGGTTGATAAACATTAATAAGATCTACATTAACTTAAAGTATAGGAATGTAGGTTAATATCATATAGTAAGGTGAAATCTTATATCTCACTTTTGACAAGATTTGAAAAGGAATCTAACGGATAATGGTTAAAATATTGAGCTGCTGGCAAGACGATGCCTCGATTTTTTCTAGTTTCTGTGTTTGGAAATTTATTTCATCTGTTCAAAATGTTTGCTACTTTTCAAAATGCTTACATATGAACACACTGAACGTTACTAAAACTGTTTTATGTTTAATAAGAAGTTATTTCCCACAAGCAAACTGTTGATAATATTCATAAGTGCAGTTTTACTGTTTACATTCCGATCCACATTATCGTGGGGGTAAGACTGGATAACATTTTTTTTTAAATTAACGTTCTAAAGTACTTATTACTTTGATAAGAAAGCAGTAAATCCTGTCCTCACTTTCCTATATGATTAACATATCCACGCGGTCTTACTCCACCGATCGGATAAGACCGGAGGATTTAACTTTTTCTAGAAAAGTATGCATTATTTAAAATGTGAATTATCTTATATATTTAGGGATATTCTAGAACAAGGATAAGTGAAGGCTATTGCCAGATAGTTTCGCATTATTCATTCGAAAATTGCGGCTTTGTGAAGGTGTCCAGTAGGATGGTTCTCTTAAATGCAAAAATCTCCAACCATTCATTACAGGAACTAATAAACTTTATTTGGCATTTTTAAATAAGATACAAAAGGAAAATTACTTATAAGTACTAAATCTAAGCGAGAGAAAATCCGTATATAAGAGGTACGCCTAAGCGTGACCCCAGACGACCAGGTTTTACATCTTTTCAGGTCGAGATAAAAAGTTCAAGTGTCTGATTTCATAAGAAGCATATAACACTTGGCGCTACAACATCGCCAAATTCAAAAATTCGCACAGTGATCGAACAGCAGACAAAGGGTTTTATATGCGAGCCAAAAGATTACCCCAAAATCCAGCAACCCCGATGAAAACAATATAAACGCGTGATGCAAAATGGTTGCTAGAAATAACGGTTCTACATATGTATTTCTCAGCGACGCCACAAAACCGGCAATATTTTATCTAAACAAATGATTATGTTAAATGATTGCAACCTATAATTGCGAAATGCCGAGAAAGGCATAAGCTTTAAAACAACTGACAAATAAATTTAACGTTTATGAAAAGTGACTTAAAGACCGCTTCTAAAATACTATCTTTTTACATTCTGATATTTTATTTCAACGGCCTTTTTTACTTAAGTAAAGAATGGGACTGAATTATATCTATCGTGGGCGACGCAAATAATAATAATTAAAAAAAAAAACAACATACATTGAAATCAAAGGCATGTGCTTTTAACTCTTCTGTTTTTATTTTATTTTAACGGCCGAAAATGTTATTGAGAAAACGGTTATAAATCATCACGTGAAAATTACTGCATTAAATTAAAGAGGTTATTGAAAGAAAGAAAAAAAAACGAACAGATAAGATTCGAAATGGGTTTTAAGCATAGAGTTAAATAATAAATTTTAACATAACGAAGGGAGAAAACAACACGTTTCAAAAGCCAAAATAAATGAATTAAATTAATTTTTAAGTAAAAAAGGATATGTGATAGAACTCTGTCACAGGCTTCATAAAGCAACTAATAGTAAGGTTTTCGCTTTTTTCTGCTTTTCCCCTACAAATAAAAAAAAATTGTGACATTGGTGATACGTACGAAAATATTAACAGTTTAATACTTTATTAGTGATTAAATACAAAATTCGTTTATTTAATTCGTTTATTTAGTCTCAGTTGGAGCCGGGTTTAATATTCTAAGTAGAGAAAGACATTATCAATAAATAAACGAATTGTTACACAGTTGATAATTGCTCAAAGAAAATCAATTTATTGTTACAAAGATTAAATTAAGCACTTTCACAAAAATTAAGATGATTTCATGTCTCCAGGAAAAACAAATCAAAAAAGTAACATTTCGAGTGATGGTAGCAAGCAATACTCAAAAAAAGGTAAAGGGTTATTAATATTTTTGTTACGCCACTATTACAAATAAATAGAATTATACATGTTCAATGGAATCCTCCCAGTATTGATAGTCAGGCATTTCAATCTTAGAAGCGCTTTCGATCCTTGAAGTATCTTGTAAGTTTGAATGTATGTGACACCTGTCTCTAACACATCACGTTATAGACACAGTCATTCAAAAAGGTCGAATGAAAAATTAGCATGGCATGCGATAATGCTGTATCGGAGGTCAAATAATTTGAAAATGAACTTCTTATATCACGGTTTTGGTTAAATTGACACTTTAACAATATTCATACAGATAATGTGGGGTGCATAGTTTTCATTAAAAGTTGTGCTTTTTGATAACGCTGTACTGAAAGTAAAAAAAAAAAAAAAAAAAAAAAAAAAAAAAAAAAAAAAAAAAAAAAAAAAATGAGGGTATTTGATAATATCTAACTGAACTCTGCAAAGCTACAATTCATCAAGAAACCTGGCTACAGTTGCTAATTTTATTTTCTTGTCCATAGTCCCTGCACATATGCTGTATAGAACAATATACAACATAAATCCCGGTGAGCGGATGAACCTAACTCGAAATAACTTTTAAGTTCTCAAAAGAGCTTGGTACTCATGTTATCGACCCCGAAAGAATAAAAGTTGAGTGAGTCTTATCCAAATCCGGTGACGAACTCTGGACTCGTAGTTAATAAATCACTGTGCGTTTAGAATATTCAAAATTGCTTAAAAAGTAAAAGAAACTGTACACAACAAAGATTTGTTTCCCCAGGATTATATCTAAAGTCGTATCTCATGTTTTCAAAGAAAATCAAAGCCCGAAAGAACTATCACAAAATCTTTAAACATCTCTACAGAAACTTTCAAAATAATTATAAAATATGATTTAAATCTAATCAAAACACAATGACATGATATTGACAACCTAATGTAAAACATGCTTCTCAACAAGGGTGTAAGAACTAAGTGGCAGTGGTTCGATTGTCACCGCTAAATTTTATTAATATTATTTGCCTAATAAGCATATTACAAAAAATAGGTTAAGGGTAAAAAAATAGGGTTTCTAATAAAATTTAATTGTGACAATGGCGCTCAGTTCTTATATCCCCGTTTCTTAGAGTAATACACTTGTTATATGAAATTATTTTGCAGGTGAAAGACGTAAATATTTAATTGCAATTGATGGTACTTGGTTAGATTTATTTGATTGCAATGGAAAAAGATCGATTTACTACCTACTAAGAGGAGAAAAAGAACAAGGAGTTGCTTCCGAAAAAACAGCGACCGTCTTGCTAAAGGTTTTATGGTTATTGCTCGATTTTCCTTTAGCGGAAAATTTAAAATAAGGAAAAAAGAAAAAAAAAATATCAAATCTAACGCGTATTCGTATCAGAAATATGTTAACATCCGTTTTCAAAGAAGACCTTCCATCCCTCTACCCGAAATATTTCATTGTGTTATAGTCCTTAAGGATTTTACTACCAATCAAAGCTATAAATTTATTGCTATATTTTTTAACAAAATGAGAAATTAAAATGGATTTGAGGCTATTTCATTTAAATTCATCCCACTTTAGTCCAACCACCACCACCCCTGGTCTTCTACCCTAGTAACACACAACGTGGATAAAACTTTTAAAAACAAAATTGAAACACAAATCTGTAATTTCAACGTTTTTAAAACGTTATACTCCACTATGGTATGAATTACCTTACATTTTGACTTTTAAAACAGCCCCTTTATAAGCGGCATTCGGAAACACTGGGTGAACTCTGAAAAATTGCGGTCCTGGAGTGGGACAAAATCACACTTGATATTTTACGAAAATATCTTGGAAATCTAGATGTAATAGCATAGATCAATAAAAGGGCCATAACATGGAACGTATTAGAAAATAAAATTATTATATTTTTCTTTATTAGTTATTTTTTCCAAAATCGCTAGAAAAATGTGTGCACTTCCTCTGTATTTTAATTAACTTTTTACAAGTAGAATAAGGGGTTGCATTTTGGAAATAAAAAACTTCCCTTTTTAGAAAGAAATTGCAAATATACATGTTACTTTTTTATCTCTGCAAATGGCTGAAAAACAAACATTAACTAACAGTAAAATGTTGTTCTATGCACATATCTTATGCTTAGAACCTTCAAGTTTTGTTATAAATTTTATAATAAAATAATTCTTCTCAAATTTTATTCTCACAAATAGCACAGAAAATTAAATTCAATCCGTACTATTTTTATAAATAATTTAACTTTTAGCATGCATTTTTTTTACTGTTATAAAATATGTTGTATTTGTGATAACCATAACTACTGTAGAAAAATTTTCATTAAATACCTGATTGTAAAAAACACATTTAAACGGGGAGGCTGTCAACATGGTCAAATCTTCTGAAAATTTCAATACTATATTCAATTTATTAAATGAAAAAATACAAAAAACAAAAGTAAAAAAATATTTTTCCTTTCCTTTTTAGTACTTTAGTTATTTGAATTGACTTTTGTTTTTAAGTGGAACATACATGAAACTTTTTTCTTGCAGTTTTCCGCTTTTTCTGAAGAAGTGCACTTACTTACTGGCAAATAACGATCTGCAAACAATGTATTTACATTTCGAGGTAAAACTATTTTTTATCTACTTCTTTTGATAAAAATAAGGGCTTTCGAAAAGTAAGTAATTCGAAAAGTGAATATCGTAATAGACCTTTCTTGATATTGCATCAAAAATTATGTACATTTCTAAACATTTAGCCTCTGGAACACAGCGAAACTGAATGTGCGCAGGCAGAAATATTTGAATTATTACATAGTCACTTTCATCTTATCATATTTTTTTCCTTCTTTACCATTCAAAACTATTTGGTTGCTTTTGCTCATATTTGAAAGTATCGATAAAATGCTTTTATCAAGAAAGAAAATACAGAGTTCTACTTTCTTTAAAAAGAATTTACTTAAACGTCCTGCTAAACCATTCTTTCTTTTTAAAAATGAGCATGGATATTATCGAGTTAATTATGTCCATTGTTTTTATCAAATTTATAACAAAAGAGCAATAAACAGATGCCTCTAAATATAATTTTATTTAAATAAGCATAATGCAATAAAGTTTCTTAACAGTAAAAATGTAAACACACAATGGTTTTTATTTATTTATTTTATTTTTTAGCATTCTTTTTAAATTCAAAATGTTTTTACATAAGACTTGTTGTTTATAATATAAATAAACAAATAATGGTTTTGAAAGAAATGTTTATAAAAAATAAATTGTAAATAATTATAAATATTAAGTGTTTATACTCTGAAACAAAATTCTTGCATTAGCGTCTAGAAAATAAGTTATAACTCTAGAAAAATTAGTTCCATGCCACCCTTATAAATTCTAGTTCTCTTTCCTTGAGAGTTCGAGTTTTCGCTTTAACCCATTTGTGCCTGAATTTTTGTTTTCTCAAATTTTTTTGGTAAAATCACTTTAAAAAGTTGCAAAATGAACTGGAAAAATACTATAAAAATTAAGCTTAATTTTTTTTTGTATTTATTTGATAAAATGTAAAAGAACTAAATATGAGCATTTCTAGTAGAATAAAATGCATAATTATATATTTTGCCTATATTTATATTTAAAAAGTTTTTAAATTGTATATTGTGTACTATAATTAGTATTTTAATGAACTACAAAAAAATATATTTATTTAGTTGCAGAGACTAATAACGTTATAACTATTATTAATAATAAAATAAGAATAATCGTATTGCAGACTTAATAACAATTTATTTCATAAATATCTTCGAAAGGAGATTGCATAAATAACTGTCTCCTAACTTTCTAACAAAAATATGTGCCCATTTGAGCCTAGAACCCAATATTTTGTACATTACAAAAATGCATAAAAAATAGGCTTGAACATTAAATTTCGCAATTTAAAAAAATACGTATTTCAAAAAGTCCACAAGCTAAGATTATAACTTGCGATTTTGGGTCCATGATAGAAAAAATACAAATAAACTTACTTTTTACATTTCGCCCTCTTGAAAAATTAAAAATCTATAAACACCGAAAAAAGCCTTAATTTAAGCAAATAAATATCCACCTTGTGTTGCCATCTCTCGGTTATATCTACAGCCGACATTTAAGACATTTATAAATAATGATTTCATGCAATTTTCATGTTATAAAGAAGAAGAAAATTGTACAAATGCATTAAAATTTGAAATGTCCCAAAAATGGGACGCTAGGCATAAATGAGTTAAATATTTAAGGGCGTGTTCCTATTACATAGTGGCCAATCTTATTTTGAAATTTCTGCAAATAAATGCGGACACAAGAAGTCAGTTTTAGTATAATTTTAGTTTATGAATTAATTCTAAAAATCAAGCGATAATTTCTCGCATTTCAAACGTTTCATAATATAATGTATCGTTTCATCACCTAGAAAGCTATAGACTAGAGATTCTCGATCATTTCACCTATTCTCTTTATTTGTTTATCTAATTCGCATAACTTGGAAATCTATATTTCTAGATTAAGGATTTAGAAAATGACTACCTATTCGTTCTAGATGAAGGCGGTATATTTTTATTTCAGTGCAGGATAAATATATGATATTTTTTATTTATTAATATGGGAATAATAAAATTAAATCTATCTAAAAACAACCATGGTGTTATTAATACTTCTTATCGATACGTCTAAACTGATATAACTGAAATACATTACAATTTGCTAAATAAACGTATAGGGACATTGGGCATCCGTTAACATATTAAAAGTAGTATATTCGCACTTTTTGTTTAATATACAAAGATCACGGTACGTAAGGGTCTTTGAATTTTTAATCTAAGAAATTCTTCGGTACTGGTATTTTCTTAGAGAAAATCTCTTCTTAAATAAGGCGAAATTTCGCGCATTTAATCTAGATTTAGTTTTAGGTAAAATAATTCTGATATTTGACATTGAAAATAACGGTACCCCTCCGAGCCCTGAGAGATGAAAACATTTTAAGCTACGTAACAGAATTTAAGAATGAACGAACAACAAAATAATTTTAATTTTATAAATGAAAAACTCCGTTTTAAAGCACAAAAACCCTTTATTTGTTGTTGCAAACTAGTTTCGGTACCCACAGCGTATCGTCATCAATGCAATATATGATTGCTGCGAAAAGAAAATTCCTGAAAGATATGTAGGAGAAGCGGATTCAATGATAAAATTTATTAGCCAATAAAAATTACAGTTAATTTTGTCAAACAGCCAATGTAAAAGAATTGGATTCAAAGATAACGTATATTAGTCAACAGAATTTCTATAGGAAATTTTAGGAAACGGGCCATGTAAGCGGATTTAAAGGTCAAGTTGATTGGCCAATAGAATTTCAGGAAAATTTAGAAGATAGCCAATACGATATAATAAATGTAATGTGAAAACGTGCAAGTGGAATTTATGAACAAAAGATTTAAGAAAAAATTCCAGTAATCTGACAACGGAGTCATAGAAAATTACAATTAACATTATTTTTAAGATTTTTACAAGTGCGGAATACTTCATGAAAGTCAAGTTCGTGAATGGAAGTGGGTTTTGAGATAATTTTTGCGACTCCGAAGTCAAAAATGTGATTCATTTTCCAGCAATGTTTAGCAATGGCAGATTATTTAATTTCTTATTTCTGAACATATTGCTTGAGCTCTTTAATACGAAACTTTAAACAGCGCTTGGTTTGTTTAATATAAGAAAGACCACACTGACAACTTATTTTTATGATTATAGTTACCTAAACTACTTTGCAACAAGAAATAAAGTGGTTTGATGCTTTAAACATTGTTTTTATTTATATTGTACTGCGCTAAATAATTATTAATTTTAATTTTAATTTTAATTTTAATTTAAACTATTGCATACTTGAAGTGATATTCCGGTACTTTTTATAAGCATGAATTTGACTTCTTTCGAAATCAGAAAACAATTATCCACATCGTCAAATAGTTTTGCGACCTAACAAAGAGAGGGCCAACCTTATTAATCACAGATTTTGATTATTTTAATATATGTTGTAGGGTAGAGACCCCTTAGTGCCAGGTTCAACGGATTTTATCCAACGCTTCTTAGTTCCTGAGAAATCGGGGGTCTAATATTAGTACACAACTTAAATACTTACCCAGCAACCAGAATGCTGGGTTAGTCTTAGCTCAGTTGGTATGGTGTTTGCCGGCTGATCCGCGGGCCCGGGTTCAATACCTGAATACGCTACATTTGTTTTTCTCATTTTTTTGGTTTCTAAATATACTTGTAAGTATAACTTAATAATCCCATTGTCAATTAAAATTTTTAATATTGTATATCAATTATAATTTTAACCTATTTAGTTTTTTACTTTTAACTAAATAGTTGTAATAAAACATCATAAAACTGTTATTTTTTTTAAATCACTTTTAAAATGTATTTCATATATTCTTTATCGATGCAATGATATTGAGCAATTGTGTCAATTCATGATTTTAAAGAAACATCATTTACGCATTGCTTTAACAAAGGAAACTATATTAAAAATTAGCATCAGAATTAAATACAACCGATTTTTTGCATATTATAGATTTTTAAGTTTGTAATAAGTATGCTTGCGCTTTCAATTATTTCGCTTTCCCCTTTATCTTCATTTCTGCTTTTATTTTTATTTTATTTGAATATTCTTTTATTTTATAAAAACTAGATAGCGACACAACAGATTTTGTCACGATTTTGTAATTTTTATCATTCAATAATAGATCCAATTTCTTTTTAAACCTCTTTAAAGGATGAGAAATAATGGTTTACAAATAAGAAATGATAAATTTAAGTTTGTTAACATTATAATTAATGTATGATATTAAAATTTTTAATTGAAATTATTAAATTATAATTAAAAGTATATTTATAAAACAAAAAATGAGAAAAACAAACTTAGCGTATTCAGGTATCGAACCCGGGGCCACGGATCAGCCGGCAAACGCCATACCAACAGAGCTACGGCTGATCTATCATTTTGTTGCAAAGTAAGTATTTAAGTTGTGTACTAATATTAGACCCCCCCCCCCCCGGTTTCTCAAGAACTAAGGAGCGTTGTATAAAATCCGTTGAACTTGACGCTAAGGGGACTCTACCCTACAACATATATTAAAATAATCAAAATCTGTGATTAAGAAGGTTGGCCTCTCCTTGTAAGATTAATTTTGCGAACTGTAGACAAAATCTCTTTTAAAAGTTCTGTTAAATCATCCACCAATCATCCACCAAAATTATCCACCAATCACAAGAAGCGGTTTCGAAATATTTACTGTGTTCTTATCATTTTGCTCCAACATAAATTTAGCAAAATATCTTTTTTATTTTAAATCTGTTTTAAAAAATGAAGGGTGGTGCAAAAGGAAGGGATATAATGAATGTGATTGTGTATTTTGTCCCATTCACTTTGCATCACCCGTATATACACATTTTTAAAATGACTGATTAATAATAATTGGAATAAAATGTATTTCATTTTAACACAAAAAAATTCACATTTGCATTGCAAACTCAAACTGATTGCTTTCTTTTTGTGTCCTTCCTATAATTTCGTATACCGCATAGTCCAAGAGCTGTTAAACATTTTAGGGAAGGTATTTGAGGCACCCTGAAAAATTGTGCAACACTTCTTTTGTAATGCCTGAATACAAAATCGAATGTCTGACTGAAAGATCGTGGCCCAAAACCTGTGCCAGACAAAAAATGGCACTTGACACGTGTCTGGCACAGTTTTTGTGCCGACTAAAGTGTCTGTCATTTTCAAAATATTTTTTCTAAGCATAAATATTATTGTGCCTCAATCTCAGCGTGCCTCAAATACCTTTTTTGGGTAGTCAAAAAATGGCACTTGACACGTATCTGGCACAGTTTTTGGGCCGACTAAAGTGTCTGTCATTTTCAAAATATTTTTTTCTAAGTATAAATATTATTCTGTTTCAATCTCAGTGTGCCTCAAATACTTTTTGGTGTAGTATCAAAAAATGGCACTTGACACGTGTCTGGCACAGGTTTTGGGCCACGATCCTTCAGCCAGACATTCGATTTTGTATTCAGGCATTACAAAAGAAGTGCTACACAAATTTTCAGGATGCCTCAAATACCTACTCAAAAATGTTCAACAGCTCTCCTACTAGCACTAGAAACTATTGCTTAATGTTTGCGAACATTATGAACAAAAAATGAAACTTTTGCTTCAGAATTTCTTTTTTTTTTTTATCTTAAAAATGTATTTGTATTTTAGGTTTTTGAAGATAGGGAAGCGCTTTTCGGAATCATTGATAAGTCGAAAAAGGTTACTTTTACGGACAGTTTTTTGCTATATCAAGAACTTTTTCTTACATTACAGTGTATAATTTATTCCAGTGGAGTAAAATAATTTCAGTTCCTATCTACAGGTATATTCGTGGAAACATCACTTCTACCTCTCTTCGTAATATTAGGTTCGTATGCCAAGATATCTATTGTGTAAACTTAAAGTTCATTTGCAAATTTAATACGTCACCATGACTTTCAACCCCACAATTCGTTAGATTCCAAATATTGATCCACAGAGTTAAAATAGAATCGAAATATTGATTTATAAAAATAGATTTAAAAGAATAGGCCATGGAATTCGGTATCATATGAAAAAATAATTCTTTTATTTTATTCATATATTTGCAAAAATGAATGGAAAAATTCTACCCCTGCATTTTAGTCTGTAAATATGAAGCAAATTCTAAACTCCTCTTGTAGGATTTTTTCTCACGTGTTAATATATTTCTCAGAAATTGTGCAATGAACAAGAACGTGTTTTCAGAGTAAAATGGATGTTTCACCTTTTCTTCTGGAAAGGGTTGTTTACTAGTTCAAAGGATTTTTGTATTTTATCTATCTTTACTAACAACTTACATTCACACAGCAGAAAGAACGTTTTTTTTTAAAAATACATAAATTTATATGGTAAAAATGCATTCACGCCTCCACACGCCTTGTTTGGTCAGAAATGAAAATCCAAATCCTTTTTTTTTTTTTTTTTAATCATTATTTGAATAGAGAGATGAAGCTAACTTTGCTTCACATCACCGCGAAAAATATGTGGCAACATAAAACGTTTACTTTATATACATTTATGTAACATTTTTTGGAAAAAAGTGATGAATCTTTTATGTATTTTCCTTCTCCTGTAAACTTTCATTCCTATTGAAGATTTCAAACTAGACTTAATATTTTACTTTGATTTCTCGAGCCTGAATATGGTCCTTTACAAAGAAATCAAAAGAATTATTGCAATAATTTACTAATTTATTATTGAAAGATATATAAAGAGACTACTCTTAATTGTGTTTTACAGTTTCAAGTATTTATTATTGAATTTTTACTACAAGAAGACCAAGAACAGAAAATTTCGTAAAATTATTAACATTAAAAAAAAAAGGCTCTCTAGGAAGGGTTTAGATTATATTTTTAAATTTATAAACGAATAATATACTATTTCTTATTTAATGAAATTCTACAGTGGTTACATAATAAAAATATTAAATAAATTTAGCTTTTCTTAATGGTTAATATAAAATCCAATAAAAAGCCAGACTTCTTTTGCTCATATAAATACATTATATCAAGAAAGAATGAAACAACCTTTAAAAAATCGCAAATGTAATTTTATAAAAGGTGCATACAGCTGTTTTCGGGCTTCTAAAGTTCCATCATTAGCGCAAAAAAAAAAAAAAAAAAAAAAAAAAAAAAAAAAAAAAAAAAAAAAAGTTAAAGATTAAAACATAGCGAGCCAAAGATTTGCACCTCACAGCTTGCACTCAGCGGCGAAATAACCGCCGATTTTCGCTATTGACGCCAAGCTGTGAGGGGCGCCTCTTTCGCTCGCTATGTTTTAATCTTTAATTTTTTTAATTTTGCACAAATGACGAACTTTATAAGACCCGAAACAGCTGTATGCACCTTTCACTTACTTGCATTTGTGATTCTTGAACTTGTTTTACTCTTTATTAATATATTGGCAGAAAGTACAATCCTCCTCCCCTTTTTGTAATTACATTAAAGCTACACTTTCAATCGACACTAATATTTTCCAGGTTTTAACGATACTTAAGCATGTCATTTCTGGATTTTTCCGTTCAGACAGAAGGATTTCGACTCGAGGGGTAATGACATTTTTCACAGCAGACTAACTCCCTTCTCAGGACAAGAGAACCAAGGAAAAGATCGAGACCTCCAAAAAATATTGTGAATATCCTCCATTGAGCAGAGGATTTTAAAGTTTACAATGTTTATCAAAAGTTAACAATTTCCATGTTGAGGTCAATAAATGAATTATAAGGATGAAGTTCCGCTCATCTTCTAATATAAATCAGAGATTTTGCTATAGTGAAGACTCTGTAGTTTGTTCTAAAATTGACTGTTCCTCTTCTGCAATACCTCATTTTGTCGAAAGAATGTACAGTGAAACCTCCCTGTGCGACCATCTCCTGAACGACCATTTTTTGATTTATTTCTGATTTATTTCTGATATATATTATATTCCGGAATTTATTTCTATAGGCTCAATACTAATTTTACCTCCCTTCAGAGACCATCGCAATTGAACTCCCTCCATGAGCGACCCATTTCTAGAAGAAAATGAAACAAATTCCTTTTTTTCCTGGTCTCTTGAAAACGGTTTTATTAGAAAAATAATTCCAGAGAGCGCCTTATTCATCAAACTTTTGAACTAAGTTTAGAATTTTTTTTTTTTTTTTATACCGGTAACATTAAAGTGTTTAAACCATTTCGTGCCTTTGTAGGCAATGAATTGAACTCTAATGACAAATTAAGAATGACGGTCAATAATCTACCCTGCCCTATTCTGTCAGGAAACTCTCAAAGAAATAGATAAATTCCTGAAATCATCATTATTTGTTCCAGTCCAAAAAAAATTACATTTATTTACTGAACTTCGAAAGGACATGGAAATAAAAATGATAGAAGATAAAGCCGTAAATCAAAGCAAGTATCAATGTATTAATTTTTTAAACTCTGCAGTACTTAACTTATATGTAATTAACTTCTGTTTTGATACTTAAATTTTCATATTTTTCCTAATGTGAAAAATAATTTTAGTAACATTAATTGTTACCTTTTTTTCAAGAATTAAAATCTAGATTTAAGCATGACCTCCATTCAGAAACCACCTCTCTGAGCGACCAATTTTTAATGGAACGGAACGTGGTCGCTTTAGGGAGGATTTACTGTGTTTGGAAATAGAGGTTATCACAATTATGGTTATTATATTTTCTAAATTTATTTACCTGATTAGTAGCTGAAAGCGTCTGATAAACCATGATATCCTGTTGTTGCTTTCCGACGGGAACGTGTCCTCCCGAAAAGCAAAGATTGGATTCAAAAACTAGGAAACAGTTCTCGGTTTCTGGCATCAAAAAATTTGTGCTATGACGTTATCTTCCGGAGGCAATGCTTCAGCCCATGCAATAATTATCTCTTAAAGAGATGCTACAATTGCCTATTTAAGAAAATGCTTTTATGATACGTAATAAAGTATATTTTCAGCAACGTTGCAATAATAATACTTCTGTTTTATGTTTATTGCTAGTACTAGGGAACTCTGACCCCTGCAAGCTACGCTCGCCAACCCCCGTTCAGACACCACAGAATCTAAAAACACGCTAATCTGATGGGTTTTAAAAATCTTAGAGAAGATTGAATTATACTGAAAAAAGCTGTGCATATCTCTGTGTAAACGGGTTTACATTCAATTCCCTTTGATTTCAAAAATTTAAGGGCGAATCAGTTTTGTTAAGACATTAAATGGTTGTTTTCGTTTTTGATTAACGAGTATGAGTTAAACATTTGAAAAGAAGCTAAAATAAAATAAATTAAGTATACAGAGTGTTTGTCTCGCGGAATTTTAAAACAATCTCTATAACAATAGCCTAAGTCATGTGACTATCATCAACAGTTCCAGGCGGACCACTTCGCTTTTTATACTCTAGGTGCCATATTGGTATTTTAATGTTAGACAGGCAGAGGTGATAAGTCGCCAAATATTATTCTATCGCCATCAATTCATCTATATTATAATAGTTCAAGTCATCAACTGCTATAAACAAATACGGTCTATCCCTTCGCTGTTCATATGAAAGTTTGGCACAAATGTCATATACGTCCCATATTGGCTCGATTTTTTAACGACGCCAATTTGGTGAACGCATCAACACCATAAACAACAACATCCGGCTTACCATACCAAGCAAAATAACGATACTTTGGCGCTAGATAAGTGCCCGTTCCGTATATGACATTGGCGTCAGAAAAAGAAATCGCGCCAACATGGGACCGTAAGTTTTCCATTTTGATTAAAAAATCAATTTTTTTTTTTTCGAATAAAACTACATAAACTGTGCCATGGTTGCAAAGAATTCTTGGTACTGTTAAGATACCCGGATTCAAATTTCGCCAATAGCTTTTTTTCAACTCGCCAGTTAGCATTTTTTTTTTTTTTTCGAGTGGTAATATTTGGCCAGATGTCATATACGCACAACAGATTTGGCATGTTTTTTTTTTTTTTTTTTTTTTTTTTTACGAAAATTTGGCGAAAACATCGTTTTTAAATACCAATGACATATGCATTTTTGGTATTACTTAGTTATCCCGTCGACCAAAAATCTATCGCCAAACTATAAGATTAAATACCAATAATGGTTGATCGTAAATGTCACATTCACTTGACTTTAAGCAAGTTACATGCGTTTACGTCATCAAGTGATTTTTATTTCGACTTTTTATTTGTATATTTATTAATGTTATACTAATTTATTTGTTCTTTCGTTATTTAAAATAAAAATTTTGTCAATTTGTATAATTTGGCGAGTGTTTTGGCGATTTGTATAATTTGGCGAAATTGGTCGACGGAATAACTAAGTATTTTTTAATTATTTTCTATTATTTTCTAAAGGAAATATATAAAAAATAATTAATAATTATAGAACTAAATAATTTATATAATTTATAAAAAGAAATAAGAGTAAATAAACATTTATTATCAAGTAAACAACAATAGCCGGGTTACCTTTTCTGAAATATGGAAAAGATCTGTTTGATTAAAATTTGAGTTGCCATCATTAGAAAAATGTATATAAAATTAGAAAAAAAAAATATTTCAAAAACTAATTCGAATTTTAAAAATCTAATACCAGTTTTGAGATCTGCGGATCAATGCTGATTTTTGGTGATAATTTTATCGCAAAGTATTCCATATTTTAGGAGAAATTGCTTGAAACATAATCAGTTGCTTAATCAGTCGATTCATATATCCGTTTCATAAATTCGTTTCATTAGGATTATATATATAAAGGGTAGATAAACAAAGGTATTCAATTAGTTTTCCAGTTGGAAAAGTTAATACGTCGTATTTTACCAAATGCGTGCAAACTCGATTATCTTCATCGTACTAGTTGCTGTGCATCTCACTTATTTTTCATTTTATAAACAAAAATGCACATGAGAAAATTACACAAATAAAAGGAAAAAATCAAAATAATTTGCTTGTAAATTATCACTAAATATCTCTGTTCTCAGAAAATGCATACAACTATATCACTTGATAGAAATTTCATTTTTTTCCATTTTCATTATTTGTCAGTAAAGTGACTTAGAAATATTGTACTGCAAAATCAATGACACCATAGCTGCCATATAAAATTTGCAAATTAGACCATTGCTTAATAGTTATCAATTTACTTTAAGTAAAGATAGTATAATACAATGACGGCATTGTATGTATTATTGTAAAAGATCTAACACAAATCTCGATTTTCTCAGCGAGAATTTTACAATGCTTTGGAGAATATATGAAAAAGTACATATAAGAATAAGAAAAGCCATACATTAACACTTTATTTGCTAAAATCAAAACTGTAAGGAATGCTTCTAAAAATTTTAACAAATGACCTAATTTTTCATTTTTCATCTTTCACAAAATCTGCCGAAATATTTAAAACTCTGCTTACACGTACAAATATTTTTAAATCAGAATAACTAGAAATGCTGTTTTTTTTCTAAATAAAATGCCTTGATATGATAATATAAGAAAAACTACTTATTGTCATTAGAATGAAAAATATATATCTAAAACATTTTCGGAACACTTAAAAGATTATTATTATTTTTTTTATAAACAGGTTCTAGTTTCATGCATAGAATTGGCGACATTCAAGAAATGATAAGATCAGTAATGATTGAAAAAATACTATTTTCGCAGACAACTTGAAAGAAAACAATTATTTAGATTTTAATTTAATTTAGATTATCATTATATTTTCCAAAATTTTCTTCTAAAATAGTTTCTTTTTATCATTATTCATCTTGAGAATGTCGCCGATTGTATAAATGAAGCTAGTATTTTTTTTATTACAGTATTTTTAAGACTTTGAGCGTACTGTTGTCACTTTTAGTATACATATTATTATTTTAAAATGCCCTTATACAAACTATTGCTATTAAGATATTTTTGTAATAATAATATAATATTTAACATGTATGAAAGAAGCTAAGTGCGCTTTTAAAATAAAATGGATATCTATTTCATCCAGTAGTTACAAGGCGCATGAGTAGAATTAAAATTTCGAAGAAATTTAATTATAGGCTCAATACATCTTTTCCTTTACAATTTTTTTTTTTAACTCGGATCACTTTGTCCTTATTTCAGTGTATTTAAACGGACCTATCAATACGACCGACCTTAGTCCAAACCGACCTTACAAACCGACCTTAGTCCTATCAATAATAAGCAAACGTAACAAAAACAAAATATTTTATATTGCTTTATTGTTTACAATGAAATGTATTTATATCACAATATTAAAATATTTATTTGCTTAAAAGACGTTTTAAAAACATATTAAAAATAAATTAAAATCTATATTGACATGTTTCAACTCTTTCACTGAGTCGTCATCAGAATGTATAACAGAAAATTATAAATGCAATGCATATGAAAAATGGGGAAAATCATCGAATATAAACAAGTAATCATATAATACGCCTTACATTTTCGCGATCGCACGTGTTCCCTCTATATCGCGACTCCGTATGTTGTCCAACCATTCAACCCATGAATTCGGGATACGAAAAGATAATGTATCGTTACAAACTCCTGAATCTCTTAAATAAATCCAGTGGACTCTCGTACAAATAATTGTAAATAAAAATTAGACCTGTACATTATTCTACTCTCGTTTAAAAGTTTGTTAATGTTCTCATTTTGATTCAGTCGGGATAAAGCAGTATTACCTCTATTATATTTTATGTTCGCTATATGTTTTTTACATCTGATATTGAATTTTCGTTGGGTTATACCTATTATTTGTGAAATGAGAAATGTATTTAACCACGTAGCTGATATATTAACATGTGCCGCTGTTTCTAGTCGCATTACATATATTTTGTATCCTTAATTCGAATTTGCGAAAGTGGGATTATAAAGCCTATTTCTTTTATCAGATTTTAACTCTATTAAATAGATTTTAACTCTGCAAAACCGTTCTTTTATAAATATTTTTTTAGAATACTAATGCAGAAACAATAAAATTCATTTGGTATTTAATTGAAAAGGTTTTTTTTTTTTTTTTTTTTTTTTTTTTTTTTTTTTTTTTTTTTTTTAATAAAAATGTACTTCTATAATAACTTGAATATAATTTTACTACGATTTCTGTCCAATCTGAGAAAGAAAACATTTCCCGATGGTATTTTTTAAACAGAAAATATTCAAAATTCATATAACGTAAAATTGAGTGAATACCAAAATAAATCACATTTCATCGCATTTATTAAATTCTGATTCCGAAACTTCTGTCATTATAAAATGAAATACAGGAAAACATTTTCTCAAATTTGTTTATTTTCTTCAGCGTGTTTCATAAATATATTTCTAAAGTAAAAGTTTTTCGAGGAATGTACGTTTACATGAAAGAAGTTCCTTCAATTTCTCTCTTTTTTGACAAAGGTAAGACCCCCCCCCCCCTCTTTATTCACAAGAAAGTGGGATTTGAATATTGTACAGTACTCACTTGATATTTAACGGAAGAATACGTACAATCAGAAACTTTTGTGCTCTTTGAAACTACGTTATTTTTTTCTTTTAGGACACATTGATTTTTTTTTTTAATTTTGGAATCGTAGAACAGTTGTAACAATCATTTATATTTTATTTAAAATATCCAATCCAATTATGTTCCATGATAATTTTGTAAAATTATATACAAATTTTGTAAACTAATTGTGTTTTGTAATTTAAAACTCACTAAATTCTAGGGAAATATTTCTAATAACACTTTAAAATTCTAAAATAAAAGAGGCAAATAAGTAAAATATATATATATTAATAATGAAGTCGAAAATAATAATACTTATTGCATTCTTCATGTTAAAGTAATTAGGTTCGATTTTATTTTAAAAATTTCTTTCAATTTTGGAGCTGTCTTTGATGTTATTTTTCTTTAAAATATAATGTAGTTAGTAAATTAATTTGAGAAACTTCAAAGATTTAGAGTGTTTTTAAATTATTATTATTATTATTTCTCATTTAGCGAAATTTTTATTCAGATATCAACCCGAATGTTTGAATAGTGAAAATCGCCTTATTTAATTTATCATTAGATAAGGCGATTTTCACTATTCTAAATTTCTGGTGGATATCTGAATAGTTTATCTTAATTTTTACGAAGAAATAGACCAGAAATTTATTTTTATAAACGTTTTAAATCGTATCAAATTTTTAAAAATATATGAGCGATTATCAATAAATATTTGTCCTCACATAGAAAAAATTGAGTGACATTTATGTGATTGCTGCATTTTGTTAGTCCTTTCTATATAGTCACCGTGCACAATAATACATTTCTATAAACGATATTTCAAAGAGGGGTGGAAGGTGCATTCCAGGAGGCGCTGTAGTAGACCCAAAGAGGGGCACTTTTCTAACTTTTGCCGACCCCCTTCATGTGAGATATTGTTGAAAAGGCTTGTGACTACTTTATTAATGTTATACACCTCCAGAGCCCTTCCCCTAAATTTGCCTCTCGGGGGAGGCACTTTTCTAAGTTTTGCGGACAAACCTCATGTAACTATGTTACATGAGGAGAGGTGCGGTCTCGGGAGGTGCATAACATGAATAAGTGATGACAGGCCATTTCAACAATATGTCACATAAAGTACGTCGGTAAAAGTTAGAAATGCCCCCCACCCCTTTTGGGTCTACTATCGCGCCTCCTGGAATACACCCTCCACCTTCTTTGAAATACCCTTTGCAGAAATCTGTTACTGTGCCCGGTGACTATATAGGAAAAGACTGAAAAATATAGCAATTTCATTAATGTCACTCAATTATTTCTATGTGAAGGCAAAAACATATTGATACTCTCTTGTATCTTATATGGAAACTAAAACGGTAAAAATACTTTTAGTTTGAAAAGTTTGCGCACTAAATTAATGATTATTTGCAACTTTATTTAAGTCACATTAGGTTGTCTGATTAAAAAAGACGACCCGAAAAGTCTCATAGTAGCATAACTTATTAAAGAAAGGTTCTACTTTTTTAAGTCAATATTTTCATTTTATTTTTCTTTTTTTCTGCATTTTTGTATGCTGCAAGTGTGCAGATTGTTTTCGTAAAACAGTTTAATGATATTTCATTTTTTAAGGCATTTTTAGCCGCCGCACAAAAGAGTATTTTACGAAAAATGTGGACAAAATTATTTTGTGACCTATATCAAGTTGAAATGTTGTAAAAAAGCTATTTAGAGTTATTATATATAATTTTTTAGCAAAAAATATTTTTTTGTGTATTTATAAACAATCTTTGCTTTTTAAAAAGTAAACTATCTATTTAAAACAATTTAGAATAAACATTTATGATATTTAGTAAAATATTCAGGTTCTTTTACATGTTTATAAAAAGTTTTTCTTTAACTTACTATTCTAATCAGATTCATCTTCATCTGTTTCATCTTCAATATTGCATGTTTAAATACTGTAGACCAATGTATTAAAACTTTATGTACTGTTGGTGACATTGGGTGCCACCCGTATAATTCGACGTAAAGCTTTGCACTTTCTTCAGTGTCATTTTCAAATTTCTTAACATCAATTCTGTGTCTACTGGACAGTGCCTATAAAATTACTTTGAACCTTTTTATAAGGTCAATATTTATTCCAGTGATTCGGAAAGCACTACTTGAGCCCACAAAAAATCTTCTTGGTGTATTTTTTATCATCCGTGTTTCCAAAACCTGCCTTGGGAATATCTACTAGAAGACCCTTTTCTTTCTTAAAACTATTTTGAATTAGATTATTTTTTCTGCCACAACTTTTTTTTGTCTTTATTGCTTCTCGTTTTCAACTTTTCTAAAAGAATTTTACATGACAAAGGGAAAAGTGACTCAAAAAATCGAATCCGTGCATGAAGAATTGATAAATCAAATCTTAATACATCAGGATCCTTCTTCTCCAATTTGTAAATTTTTTTTTAAGTTTCTTCACATATGTGGCTTCTTATTGTTGATGAAGTATTTGTCGCAGACAATTAATAGTAAGTATATCAGTTTTCTTAAGTTTTTTAACTTGATATTTAATATATTGAATTTATTCATTAATAATATCGTTCGTTTCATGAACAAAATGAATGCGTATTGGCCTGCAGAATCTTGTAGAAGAAGGTACAGGTTTCTGCAAACAAAATATTTTCTTGGTCACCAACTTTGCATATTAAAAGTAAAGGAACAAGAGAACTCTGAAATATATTTGCATCGCTATCAGAAGTATTCTGAAATATCTGTTTAAATTGTGATTGTTGGGAACAATCGCAATCCCCATTTAGATATTAGTTCTAAATTGTGGTTTCCTTCTTCTGTATTATTTTCAATCACTTCTTCTAAATATTTACACAGTCTTAAAGAGGTGTGATCAAGAAGGTCCTGTAAGTTAACTTCAGTGCTTGTTTCCGTTATATTCATTGACTCCTCACTTGCATTGCATAGCAATCACTCTTCGCTTTCTTAGTCAGAGAATAACAAGGAAAAATATTCTTATCTGTACTATGAATAATTTCACACATTGCTTTCTCGTTAGATCAGTTTCTACAAAATTTGATAAGGCTTCTTACGTTGTATGCTTCACAACAATTCTTTTTTTTCTGAAGTTATAATATTTCTGTATTTGGTAGCTGTTGTTGGGCTTAGAGTTATATGCTTTATGAGGTCGAGGCATCAATTTGACCTGCAGCATGTTGCTTGTACTAGCTGTATATGTTAATTGATCAAGAGGTACTTGCTCCGTTAAATATCTTGTTTTTCGTCGCTTGCTTCTGTCAGACGATTCGGAGAAATCTTTAGATGGACGACCTGGTTCTGATATTGTACAGCTAATATCTTCTACAGCTAATTTTATGGAACTGTTAAGCTAATGTTCATTTATCTTAACACATTGTATGCAGACAATTTTTCAAAAATGAGCACTAAATTTACGTTCACAAATGCCACTGTAAATTAAAGCCTGCTCACAACCAATAAGAAACAAGCATGCTTGGATTACACCTTCTTTTTACATCCGTACAAAATTTCCGGTACCAGTAATAATTTTTGTCCTCAATCCACAAAACGTATTTTTACGTGTCCCGCAACCAATGTGTTAAGAAAGCGACTTGTTGTCATATTGTCAACCTCCCATTTTTCTTTAAAATCCGATTTGAAACGACTTAACGAACGTTTTAATGATTCTTGTTCATCTACCGGGCATTTCGTCATTTCTATAACTTTACTTTCCTTGAAAAATATTTTTTCACCTATTTTCTTATTACGATAAGCTTGCATAAGGTCAAACAGCAATTTTTATGAAACATGTTTTGCTGTCACTAAAGTTTCTAAAAGAAAAATGAAGATTTTTCGTTTTCAAAATATCTTCATCTTCTGATATCATTTATATATATATATATATATATATATATATACATATAAAACTGTAAAAAAAAATTGGGGCTAGTTAGGGGAAGATATTATTTTAGGAATATAACAAAAAATATCTATATTTTATATTCCAACAAAAAGTTTTGCCGGGAAAAGGGTTGAACGTATTTATAAATCACTAACAGTTTAAAAGAATTAGTAAAAATTACACTTATTTTTAACGATAAAAAAATGTGGTTTATTCATAGTTATATTTCTTTATAACTAAAACTAAATACAGAAATTTAAGCTACATACCTTCCACTTCTTTGTCCATAAAGGGTTTTTTTCAGACTGTTTACAACGATAAATAAAATTAAAAATGAGATTCTCACCACAGAGCTGAGAAAAGAGACATCTGCGATGCACGGCAGCTGTGTTCAGACGCATAACGTGACGAAGAGTGTTACCGAACATTCCTAAGATACTGTTTACGTGAAGAACGGACTACTAAGCTATACAAAAAAAAAGTATTGCTGTTTTTAACGAAGTTCATTTTTCGACTTTTGTCCCGCTTCTTTTAGAAATACTCCTCTATGCGCCCGTTGAATGAAACGCTGTTGTAAAATTTTAAACTTATATTTCTCGAAATCTCTTTTTTCAACCAGGGCGACTATTTTCCTCAAAAGCTATTCGACCGATAGCTTTCATTTTTGTCTTGTTCTTTAGGAGTTTCCCCACTATATAGCTATTGCTCAACCAAAAGCTAAATGTAACTTTCTTAGCCTCTCACCTCGGTCCTCCGTCTCTGCCTCTCTCAGTCCATATTTTTCCATTTTTTGTGTAAGGTTATCGCTTCAACGTTTTCCCGGTTTTCTTTTCTTATCCTTCCTTCCGGTTGCCAGTACTTTAGTGACCTTGGCAAGCTACTGCTTTCCATCCTTTTCACATGTCCAAACCATCTCAACCTTTTCTCATCTATGCTCTGCATAATATTTGTCCTCGCATTTAAATGAATTTTTATTCCGATGTTTATCTTTCTTTCCAATCTCGATGTTCTTGCCCATTTCCTCCAATAATCCATTTCCTTTGCCAATAGTTTCTTTTCATTTGCATTACTGATTGTCCAAGTTTCTGCACTATACAGGGTGTCCGGTCTCAACGGTGTCCAATGGCTAATTCCTAAACCGTTAGTCATAGACATATAGTTCCAATTAAAAAAAATGTTTTAAATCAGATAAAGAAATATTTTAAAAGCGATTTGGGTCAATAGAAACATTTCTTAAAAAATTACGAAATTTAAATTTTTATACGGTCCCCCGGTCCTATAAGTTATATTTAGTAAAATTTCCCTATTACACTGACAAGTAAGACAAAAAAAGTCCCATTCATATGACACTAAAATTGTGCGAGTTATGAAACTTTAAAAATGCATGACTTATGCCACTTTTCTGCTCTGAAAACAAATGAGTTCGGCTTGGCTTTGAGGGGTCATATTCCAAGTTCTTAAAGTATTCGAAGATCTCATTTCATGTGTATTTGCGCCTTGAAAAAAAACGTACAAGTATTACGATTAAGTTAACTTTTATTAAGTTTCAGATTGGCTGAAATAACATATGTTTTATTTTGTCAGGATTTGAGACTGTTTCTTTTATGATTTCTTTTAATAAAATTATGTTATTTTTATAAGTTTTTATGTTACTTCAACGATCTTATGTATGTTTTTCCAGTTCAAACTTTGTATTCGAACTTTATCCCACTTTCAAATATTCGAACAAGATTACATTTTACATACTGGCACAAATCCGATAACAATCTAATATTATTATGATTTTCGGTGGTTACCATTTATACTTATTTTATAGGATAACACAAAAAATTTCGGATAGATTACCGCCAAGAAGTTTGTGAAAAAGTTCTAGATTAGATAATACAAGACGCAGATTGTTGGGTGTTTTAAATTTTATGTATTTTTTAGCACTGAATCCGAAAATTGCCTTAATTTTTAGCCATCATGTCAGGATATTTCGCAAATTATAAATTGTTGAATTTAAGGAATAACAAAAATCGGATACTATAAAGTCGAGGAGATGGTTGTATTTTTTAACTTTTGATAATTGATTTTTACGTACTTTTTAGCACTAAATCTGAAAATAACTTTCATTTTTAACCATCACGTTAGAATTTTTTTGCAAATATGTAAGTTAAAATATAGCGAAAATCTCATGCTATAAAACATATTTAAAACTTTTTTATTTTATTTGATTCAATAATTTATTCGATATTTTTGCATATCTTGAGATTCTTACAGCTGGGTGGTGTGATGAGATGGGGCAGGAGATAAAATTTTAACTTTGAACTTTTTAACTTTGAAATTTACAATTTGCGAAAAATCTTGATGTGATGGCTAAAAATGAAGGTCAATTCCGGATTCAGCGGTGCAGAATACATAAGAATCAATTATCAAAAGCTAAAAAACATGAAATAACCCAACTTTTGCAGGCTAGTGTAATTTAATAATAGTTTAAAATACGTATCATTTTTTAAAAAATTGAGGCTGTTAATTTAGCATAATTTTATTTAACAAAAATTCTGTTTTTTTATTTCTACTTAAATGTGTATTACAAATTGTATACTTCGCATTAATATGTCAGAATGACTAAAGATTTCAAATTTATATTGCAATCTTAATTTTACTCTCAACCATTTTTTAATATATCTGACGAAATTATATTTCGACTAAATTTGTGAATGACCCGCAATTCGCAGCAAAAGATATGCTCCAACTTTAAACAGGTATTAATCAGTCAATTTCAATCGTAGAACAACGGGACTTTTTTTGTATTACTTGTCAGTGTAAAAGGAAAATTTTACTAAATATAACTTATAGGACCGAGGGACCGTATAAAAATTTAAATTTCGTAATTTTTTAAGAAATGCTTTTATTGACCCAAATCGCTTTTAAAATATTTCTTTACCTGGTTTAAAACATTTTTGTAATTGGAACTATATGTGTATGACTAACGGTTTAGGAATTAGCCATTGGACACCGTTGAGACCGGACACCCTGTATAGCAAAATACTTTCTATGATTGTATTATAGATTATTTTTTCGTCTTAGTTACTATATTACTGCTCTATAACACAGAATTTAATGATGATATTGCTTTCCGTGTGTTAACAACTCTTCTTCTTATTTCCATCTTATGTAAATAAATGCTGATCATTTTTGCTTATGCTTATACAACCGGAAAGTATAATTTTCATTGATTAAATATTTTTTAGAGTATTGTTTAATAAAAGGTGAGTTTTTTTGTTCAAATGACCATCTTTGTTTATTTTAGAGAATTGGTTTTAAGTTTAAATCGACATTAATAAATGAAAAGCTCAGATGATAAAGCTGGTATGTGATAAAAAATAAATGATTTAATCATGTGGCTGAAGATAATCAAAAGTTCTCTGCCATCCGTTAAATTACTATTTGAAAAAAAACCAAAAACTCACAGTGCTTTTAATAGATAAATGAGGCATTTGACAATAAACGTGAATGGATATTTAAAACATCACAGCCCATTTTCTCAAAATGATAATTGTTTCTTTTAGCACCTTTATCATCTAAGCTCTTCAAATGTCAGAACTAATCCCGATTTCCTTAACTCTTAAATGCTTAGAGGTGCATATCTGCATCACTTTTTATTTAACTCTCAGCAATATCTTAAGTATATTTAAATAGAAATATTAATCCTCTAAAAATTACAAAAATATGCTACTAAATAAAGTTAAAAATCTATCTTAAATTTTCTGGTGTCTAATCCTTAACATAAGAATAAAAAATACAATTTCTAAAAGAATAATTCATGCAGTTAAGGGTTAAGTTTTATAAAATAAAAAATTATATAAAATAATGTATTTCGATTCATACTTATTAAAATATTTACTGATTTACAATATTTTAACAGATTGCAATATATATGACTGATTTGCAATATATATGACAGTAGTTTTTACCCAACTGCCAAGAAGGTTTATGTATTCACGCGTATCTGGGTATGTGGATTTATTTATACCATCGAAACATCACAACGGCTGGATGGATTTTAATGAATGAGGTCTATATAGATTTGTCTTAACCGTCCGATGGTTATAGGCTAGGTTTTGTTTTTTATAAATTCAAAATAGTGGCCGTAAAGTTCAAAATGGCGGTAGAGACGAAAACAAATTTTTACGCACCCTGTTGAGTGGCATATCATTGGATAGGTCTTTCAAAATGAAGACAATGTTTCATTGACTATTTTACAGTCAGAAGCTCCGTTTAAATATTATACAACCTGGAATTTGTGTAGGTAGGATCTCTAGCTTTACTACAACTCTAACCATTATAGACATCTCTAGGCCTCATCAAAACATTGTTTATAGATAGGAACTAACAATTAAAAGCAACTTAAAAGTCATCTATACAAGTAAATAAAAAAAATAGGTAAGTAATATAAAACATAGTTTCACAATATTGAGAAATAATTAATTAGTTCGCTTTTTACGCTATCGGGTTTTTTGATTTTTTAAATTTAATTTTTATTACTTGTATTGCATATGTGCAACATAAGAGAGCAACATTAGAAAAGCTTGACGTATTATACGAAAAATGTATCTCTGATTTTTTTTTTTTTTTCGTTATTTTTACTGTGTAATAAACCTTTCTGAGAATCACACAATTTTTTTTCGAAACAAAATAAAAAATCACGTATTTAAGGGTTAAACATTTCAAATATTTTCGAAAAATTATTGGACATTAGGAATTACATGAAATATAAACGTAACGAGGAGGTTAGTTTGATCCTATATATTATAATGATAGTTGTACAATTTGTGATAAGATTTAATGCGATATACATCAATTTAAAATATAGGAAAGTAGATCAATTCCGTACAATCATGTGAAACTGTATATCGCAGTTTTGATGCGATTTGAAAAGTCATCTCTATATAATAAAAGCCAGTGTAACGCTGGGCGGGGCAAATCCATCAATCTTACCAGTCTCCCAGGAAGAGACTCAAGGGGTAAAGGATCCATTCTCCCATTGGTTGACAAGAAACAAGTATCCCGTGATTACTTCTCAAGGTTACAAGTCCTTATAATTGAGCAGTAGTAGACACATCTTCTTAAGAAATCAGTGCAAGGCACATCGCATTACAGCACCAAAATAAATCGCCAAATGTCACTTGAGATTATTTCAAGTATTAAGTTGCAATCATTAAATTTTCTTTGCGACATGTAAGGAATTTTAATTTATTTCTCATATAAAGTGATTCACGGAAAACAATGATATGGTATTTTAAAAAATATCCTTTTATTTTCCTGCAAAAAATTGATGAAACTGACTTTCTTTTAAAAAAGTAATCAATTTGAATATTTTAGGCTTATTATTTTGTAACTTATTTTTAAATTATATATTACTTATATTTTCCTTTTCTATATACAGGTGTATGTAAATTTAAACTAAAAAAAAAAAAAAATCAAACATATTCCATATTTTAAAAGTAAAAAATTAATATTTATACGAAAAGTAAAATTAATAATTTTTTATTTATAGCTTTGCATCAGGAGGACAGAAGTTTAGGGGATTTGACGGTTGGGATTCAACCCGAGATACTTATTTATTAATCAATATACATATTTAAAAAAATTTGGAGGGGGGGGGGGGAGGTTAAACGATAAAATACAATTTCAAATTGTTATTAAAAAAATAGTATTATTTCAATAGTTGCAGCAGACATTTAATTACGCACTTTTATTGCATATTTATGAAATTTTTGTTTTATTAAGAAATCTTAATTTTGTTATGGTAGTATTTTAGCCGGAAAACCTGGTTTACCCAGAAATATTGTAAATGCTAATTGTGTGTTTATAAGAACATAAACTAGCCGAACTTTGCTCATCTAAACGCTTCCATATTGTCAATTAAGTTTTAAGTGAAAAACACAATTTTTACCCACCGACCTAGGACGGGCATTTATACTAGTCTAATGGATAAAGGACCGATAAATGATTGAAATTTTTAGCTGCAGGCACATAAAAGAAAAAGATTCGGATATTCGTTGTGCTTACAAAACATGTCTACCCAGGTTGTCAGTTCCACATGGAACCCACACTTTTTAATTCGCAAGCAAGTTCATTTTATCGATCGCTTACGGAAGAAAGATTGAGCGAGTCTTACCCAAGTTCGAAGTTGAACTTCTGACCATTAGCGTAGCATCACGACGTGATGAAAATTGATCAACGGGAGTTTTATTTGATAACATAGCCTGCTAATTTTTATTATTACAAAACTATTAATGAGTTATATGGTTATTAATAAGGACCAATCAAGAAGTCAATTGTGAAACTATATAAATTTTCACTTTAAATACATGCATGTTAGCAACCTCAAAAATATTGATTTATGTTTCACCTAGATATGACACATTTGTGTCATCTTTATATGTTTAAATATAAAAAGGTTGACTCCTCTAGAAGTTTATCAAATTAAGTCGGCACTATGGGGTTTTTAATATGTTTCCTTCCGTTTAAGTTTTAGAAGTAAAATAACATGATTATTACACCCCTTAATGGAAGTCCTGCAATTGGCAAAACTGAAATCCGCTGAAATTAAACAGCAACAAAATTATAAATAAATAGTTTTTTTAATTGCCATTTTTCTAGTAATTGATAAAGCGAAAGAAATCAATCGAAAATCTAAAAATTAATCTTTAAAATATCATTTTGGGGTTGTGATTAACAATAATTCTTAAAATAAATTAATTGAAATAAGCGGAAGTCAGTTACAGCAGAGCGCCAAATATCGGAATTCCAATTAACCGATCTTCCAATTACTCGAACAATCTATTTCTCTCATAGTTTTTTTTTTTTTTTTTAACTGAACTTCCATTTATCCGAACAGCCTATTTTTCTCATTTTTTTTTTTTTAATGATGATGAGATTGTGGATGAGTTTTAAGATGAAAAAGAAATTCAAGAAATGAAAACGAATGCTCTGAAAATGACCAAGGTCCATCCCATAAAAAAAGCCTTTGAATGTTTGGAAACAACTATGGAATGGCTCGAACGGCAGAAGAAATCTTATCCTATTCAACTAAAGTGTATAAGAAGAATTCGAGATATGGCAGCATTGGAAGGAACGTCTTCTTTGAAACAAGCAATAATTGAATGCTTCTTTGCTTAAATTATAATCTCTGGAGTTCAGAAAATGATAAAAAGAGAAAAAGAAAATTTTAAATGATATAAAAGTAAAAAACGGTTTTTAAACACGCTAGCACTAACTGGTGCTACCAGTCCTAAGCCAGGATAAAGTGTGAAGGTTTTAGCATAGTCAGGAACATCCCTTAAATTGTCTTTCCATTTATCCGAACTTTTGCTTATCCGAACTTGGGTCGGTCCCGACTTGTTCAGATAATCGGCACACTACGGTATTTTAACTTAACCTAATTGTCTTCAACTAATCAAAAACTAAATATTTGTACTTTTTAATACAAAAATTTCTTAAAATGGCTTCACTTACAGCTGGCAACGATGTAATAGCAGGTGCACTAATATTCAAACAAAAATATTATGTCTAGTGCCACGTATAAAACTCATTTCCGGCTGAAATGGTGCAATATTTGAAATATTCGATCAACTAATGGAAAGGGTATCAACTACTGGTAAGGTTACCCTATATCTGATATAATCTTCAAAATATGTTTTTTTACTAAGAGTCACCAAAAGCCGTTTATGTGTTGAAGTTTTAAAAAGTTAAGCGTATATCTGCATCACATAATTTTTGCTCTTTTTAGGGAACTCTAGGATACATGGCCATAGAGAAGAGATGGCCAGTCTAAATATTTCCGAAACTTGATCATAGATGGCAGCATGAACTTTTTTCGCAAGAAATAGTTTGACGAGTTCATTCATTGCGACTTGCAGCAGTGTTTTTAGACTATAATATGTTAAAATTAAATTTAAAAAATCAAAAAACCCGACTGCGTAAAAAGCGAACTAATTAATTATTTCTCATCAATGTGAAACTATTTTTTATATTACTTACATATTTTTTTTATTTACTTGTATTGATGACTTTTAATTGTGTTTAATTGTTAGTTCCTATCTATAAACACTGTTTAGATGAGGCCTATAGATGTCTATGAAGGTTAGAGTTGCAGTAAATCTAGAGATTCTACCTACACAACTTCCAGATTGTGTCATATTTAAACGGAGCTTCTGACTGTAAAATAGTCAATGAAACATCGTCTTCATTTTGAAAGACCTATTCAATGATATGCCACTGAATATGTAGTAAGGTAGTTTTTTTCGTGTCTATTGCCATTTTGAATTTATAAAAACAAAACCTAGCTTATAACATCGGACGGTTAAGACGAATCAATAGATACCGCAGTCATTAAAATCCATCCAGCCGTTGGGATGTTTTGAGGGTATAAAGAAATGCACATACCCAGATACGCGTGAAACACATAATTCTGCTTGGCAGTCGGGTAAAAAGTAAGTGTAATTTTAAGGTTTATTTAATTTTGTTGTTGAATATTTTTGTTGAGTTAGGTAACTGAATGTTTTGCAGTAAGTAAATTACATTTTGTTTTATTATATGGACTTTTAAGGCACGTATGTAATCCAATCTATGGTTTTAAGACTAAAATAAAGACGTACAATGACGGATTGATATTTTAATTTGGATGGTAATCTGTCCTTCAGTTTGTGGATAGATGGCCACATCAAATCTACGAGAGATGACCACATTTAATCAATATTTGGAAATTATATGGAGTGAGGATTTTAACTAAATATAATTATATATTTTTTAAAAAAATTTCTTATAATTATATTATATTATATTATATTAATATTGATATAATTGTTTAAATTTTAACTAATATAAATATTTCAATAATAATAATATAATAGGGCCTAACGATGTATTGTTTTCAGAAAATATTGAAAAAATGTCGGAAACATTCATCCCAGAGACAGATAAAGTTGATAAAGAAACATAAAATCACGAAAAAGAAAATAAACGTGAGAAAAAAAGACAAAAACACGACACTTCCAGCAGCAAAGAAGATAAAATACATTTGAAATGATCGGATTCTGAGGGAATAGAATTGGATGAGAATCTATGTGTTGGTTGTGGAGAAGAATATGATATCGCAACCAAAAAGCATGACTGAATACAATGCATAAAGTGCCTGAAATGGTTCCATGAATTGTGTGCAAACTATCAAGATTTTTTCCAAAAATGTAATACAATTTTATGAAAAGTGAAGGATTGAAATTATACTTCAAATTTTGTTTATTCGAATTTTATTCACTCATATTTCGAGATATAATTGCATCTATAAAATTACTATGTGTTTTATATGATTAACTACATAAAATGTGTTATTTTAACTTCATTTTTTCTTTCTTGTATTGGATGACCAGGCCATCTCTCCTCGGCCATTTACCATTTTAATTTCAATTTTGTTTCTCAATTTTGTTCTCAATATTTAATTATTTTTGAACAAAATACGTTGAGTATATGTATAAGTATTGAGTATATGTATAAGTGTTGAATATATGTTAAATACGCCAAAATATATCTTGTATTTTCATCCTAACAACTTTTGTTTCAATCTTTAAAAACTATGGCCATCTAGCCTAGAGTTACCCTATATGTAACATATTAAAAATCACTTAATTAACAGAATATGATTACAGAAGAAGGATATTTTTGTATGGTAATAGTTGTCCCATTTAAATGCAGAATTTCTGTTATATATAAGGTCACAAAATACTACTTGGAAATCCTGGTGTACGTTTTCACCTGCCGTATCAGTCTCTGTTTATTAGAAACCTTCGATGACTGCCTATATTAAATATTGTACTAGACTTACCTACTGACGCTGTATCGCGCAATTTATACTCACGTTCTAACTAAGTTTATAACATATTATTATTAGAATTTTTTAGGTAATCCAATTAATCTAAGTTGAATGAGATAATAAGATTTAGCTATCTGTTGAATATCTGTTGATTAGTGCCAAGATAGCGTACACAATATTGCACGTACTTAGTATATTTGGATTTTACGCTTCATCTTTTTGCTTACTTTTGGGAACAACGAATTTCGAGTTCATTCTATCGACGATAATTTTCAGATATTTCAAGCTATGTCTTTGAGACTTTCACAAAAGTTGCTTATAAACTTAGCTAATACCTTATGCACATTATATTTTGATTGCATTCGCGCATGCGCATTGAAGCATGTTTTAGTAAACCTGATCATTTTTCATCCAATTTTTATTATATTTTAATTCTGATTGCAGGGTATTCTGTACAATGTTATTTGTCATATTTTCTGAAAAGAACATTTTTATATATTAAGAACCCTGCAAATTATAAGCAAAAATCTTTGCAAAACTTGGTTCTTATAAAATCCTTAATTACTAGTATATATGCTATCCACATAAAAAGTAACACAGTTTATTACAATAAGCTTCTTAATCGTGAACGATTTTTCTAAATTACTTTTTACAGGGTTATCCAAAAGATATTCCCTTTTTTTCAATTTGTTGACGGTCTCCTATGGGGTTTCAGGAAAAAATCTTCTCGGAAATATATGACTTGCACTATTATGTTTACAGATCTGGTGTTTCAGGATAATTCCTCATGTATTTTTCTAGATATTTAACAGAAAGTCTAAATTCGCAAGGGACCAATCATCTTTGGCCATATAGTGTATAAAGAGAATAACCTATGAAAATTCTATATTCTACAGCTATTCAAACAAAAGTTTTAAATTATCTTTCTCATTACAATAAACCAATCTTGTACATAATGTTACACCATATTCAATTTAAACTAATATGTTGTGGCCATCACAAAACTTTCTTCTATATAAATCACGTCAATTAAATCATTTAAATAGTACAAGAAATTACATGAATTTAGCACCAATTCATATCAAAGTATATCTGAATTTGAAGTTGGATGAAAATTCGTGCATTAGTTCTTGAGATAGATCTATAGCAGAAATTCTGAAAAATGTAGCATAGCAGCGCCACCTGTTGAGTGATTTACACCAAAAATAAACAGCACTAAATGATATCAAGGTATACCTGAATCTGAAGTTTGTTGAAAATCTAAGCGTTAGTTCTTGAGATAAAGCTATTGCGGAAATCGCAAAAATTACAGCATAGCCGCACTAGCTGTTGAGCGATTTACACCAAAAATTAAACAGCACTAATTTATACGTCAATTCATGTCAAGGACTAACTAAATCTGATGTTTGATGAAAATCCGTGTAATAGTTCTTGAGATACAGCTCTTGCGGGAATCGCGAAAATGCAGCACAGCAGCGCCAACTGTTGGGCGATTTACACCAAAAGTTAAACAGCACTAATTTATATCAGGGACTAAATCTGAAGTTTGATGAAAATTCGTGCATTTTTTCTTGAGTTAGAGATATTGCGATAATCATGAATAATGCAGCATAGCAGCGCCACCTGTTGGGCGATTTTCACAAAAAAGTAATCCGCACCAAACTACATCCTGGACTAACTGAATCTGAAGTTTTATAAAAATCCGTGCAGTAGTTCTTGAGATATAGCTTTTGCAGAAATCGTGAAAAATGCAGCTTGGCAGCGCCACCTTTAGGGTGATTTCCATCAAAAACTAATCAGGTCCAGTTTATATCAAGGTGTAACTAAATATGAAGTTTTGGGAATTTCTGTGGATTAGTTCTTGAGATAGAGCGCCCACAAAATTTTTGTCACATACAAACTCGCAGAGTGAGAGAGTGACAGGCCGACTCACATACAGACATTTTCTAAAAACCATCAAATCCTGTTCTGGGCATTCTGAAACGTATAAATCCTTCGAATACCGGAAGTCTAAAATTTTCACGAATCCAATACTTTCTTCTTGTAAATATAGAAGAAAGTAAAAATCAAATCCTGTAAACTAAAATAAATTTATTACACTACAAATTTTTATTTTACAAATATTATTGTGATTTAAATAAGCATTTAAAAAATAAAATAATGATTTGGAATATTAAATTACTGATAGAGAGATGAAGGTAACAGTAGAAAATAAAGCAATATAGCAGATTATTAAATATACGAATTATTTATCTTGATGCATAAATTTTTGCATTATGTTAGCAGAAAATCTTTTATACACTTTTCCCATAGCTACAAAGCATTTCCAATACAATAGATGGAAATGAATAAGTGGAAAATATAAATCGAAGTAAATTATGTTTCACTCCTTTATCAAATTTTGATTTTGAATCATCCTGCTTTTAAAAGTGAAATGTTTGAAAGCTTTTCTCGCTTTTGTATGCATTTTTTCTTTGAAGTACATTCACATTTTGTACCAGGAAGGATTTTTGGAAAATACATATTTTTTTATGTCAATGTTGTGTTCAATCCACGAAACAAATTCACTTTCAACGAAGCACAAAATGTAAAAGAAGTTATTTAATTACTAGGATTTCCCTCAGAGGGATTAGTCTGAGCGATATTACTGAGAACATAGATTTAATAATAACATGTGGAAGCAAAGAAAATGAGATGTTATCTTTAATTGTCCATATACTGCGAAAAATTGAAATGATGAAAATAAACGAATTGTAGAATTACAAAATCTTATATATAAATTCGTATACACTGTTTAAAAAAATGGGAAATCAAACCATTCAAAACAGCCATGCATGGATATAAAATTGAAAGTACGCAATACATTAAAAGTAAAAGAGAAAATGAAACACTAATTTACTTATATCGGAATTTTAACTGTATAAAATGATGTCAAGAGCATAATCAGACGCCCCGCACCAATTTGAGTAACTTTAAATGACAAATATATGATGTTTAAAAAGAATGGACTATACTTTATATGGTGTGTGCTCACCCGGAATAGTTAACATTCTACAATATCTGTTTTCCACGGATGCAATGAGGTTGTCGATAACATTTAAGGAATTCTCTCCTCAAAATCTAATATAGTATCAAAGTACCGAATACATCAAAAGTGACATGCAATGCTTCGTTAGAGTGTGTTTTAGATATGCTCGATCGGATTTAAATGATGAGTGTATGCTGGCCACTACATACGCTGTATTGTTTTGTTTTCAAACATATTCTGCATAAGTTGAGCTGTATTTAGCATGTATTAAATAAAAGAAATCGGCAATGATTACAACATAAAGTATGACACAAGATCTGAATATATCGTCTGCATAACTTTTGAGCTGTCAAAGTGTCATTTGAAGTAATTTACAAATCCATACATATTTATTCAGCAAATCATGCAAGCTAACATACGCCAATATGAACCCGATTACAAAATTTCACCAGAATAAGTTAATATATAAAAAATCTACTAATGATAATTGAGAATATGACCTTATGATAAAATGTCTATAAAAATGAATCGGATAAAAAATTCATATCACATTTAAAACGGCACTTCCCTCTGTTAGTGGCCTTGGCGAGAGAGAGAAAAACCTAGAGAAGGAACACTTTAACAAGTACTTTCGGGCAACCTACTCACTGTTTCATACAGGTCTTTATTCAATATTTACACAATTTATTTAATGCTAGGTGGGTATCTATCAGTTTTGTTGCATTTAAATCGCATGTTTTGCGGAGGAAATGCAGCATTATGAAATATTTAAAGTTGCTGTACGTAATAATTCCAAATTAATGGTAATTGAGATCGCTTTCCGTTAATTTCATCTTTTTAAATTTTAAATTTTTTAGAAACCATTCGTAGAGACAATTGTACATTTTAAAACTAACCCGGAGCAAAATTTCAAGATTTTGGGCTCAGCAGTAACAGTGAAATAGAAATTTTTTGAAAGTTTTTTGTTTCTGCACTGTTTTATATAGTGACATTTTTAGAAATTGTTCTATTGCGAGAATTTACGTCATGATAAATACAGCCATGTCAATTTTCATGTTTATATTCCTAACAGTTCCATGTTCTTCGTTACTTAGATCATCTTTAGATCTTTTTCCGCTTTGTTTAGTCTTTCTATTTTTTAGAATTCGTTCTACAACGAGCATTTACATCTTATTAATTACTACCATGCCAAAGTTCTAGTTTCTAACCCCAACAGTATCCCAAAAATTTCAGTATTCCAAATAAATCATAGTTTAGAACCTTTCTAGAAATTTTTACGTTTATCCGTCAAATTGAACCTTTTAGAGCGCGTTCATTACGAGTATTCACACTTAAAAGTAACTACCGCACCAAATTTAAAGTTTCTAACCCAATCAATATCACAGAAATCACAATTTTAGAACTTTTTTGCTCCTGCAGCGATGTAGGTTCTTGCACTGGCATAAAATGCAGTCTTTTTTTTTTTTTCGGAGCAGAGATGGCCACCAACATTTTTTTAAGTTGGTTATGTAGTTTCAGAGATAACACCTCACAAACGTACAAGCATTAATAATATTATACACGTTATAATATTATAACGCTTTATAATATTAGCATTAGATGTATAGATACAAAAGACATTTATCTGTTACAAACTAAAGTGCCCGGCGTTGCCCAGAATTTGAAGGATGTTTGTTCTGAAAAACCAATTTCAAAATTTAACATACAACGCAAAACAAACATTAAAAAAAGCAGTCGAAATGTTGTATGAATGAATCATATGAAAACGCTATATAAAAATGTATAAATGTATATAACAGACGCAAAAGAGCAGCTATAAATGAACTTATTTCAATTTATAATTGGAGCAATAATGTTAAAATACGCCAATATTTCCCTAATCGGGTTTTTATCATGCTTCAATACATTTTTCACACTCATATGACGCTATACTATATCCATCATGCCCTTTATATTTCCAATATGACGTAATATTTTCCTCTTTCACGTGGAAACCTTGAAATAGAAAAGTTATGAAGTTATATTCACTTTCATTTAAATTCGACAAACCATTTATTTCATTTTCATATTTCACGTGAATATCTTGCAATAGAAAAGTTATGACGTAATATTCACCTTTTCTTTAAATTCGGCAAACTATTTATTTCATTTTCATTTTTCACGTGGAAATCTTGCAGTAGAAAATTAATTGTTGTAGTAATAATTTTATTGTGTTTTTTAATTGTTGGCAACTGCTATAACGAAAAATGTTTAAATTTGATAAGAAATTGCTGTTAAATTGGTGGTTTTTTATTAATTAAAAATTAACCATAAGTTATTTCGATTCCGGATTACTTTAGTTGTCTCGGCCATGTTTTAATACACACGCACGTATCTCTTCACAATTTTGGCTTCCAAACTGTGGATTTTTTTTATAGAATTACAGACAGACAGATATACAAGTTTTCATTTTTATATATCTCTCTATTCTATAAAAAGTAACTAACGCTGTAACCGCCGCCGCCGCCGGTTTTGAATTTTTTGTGACCGGAGGTCTTTCTTCGTTAATATTAAGAAAACTATTGCATACAAATATATGAAAATCGGTGGTATTATAGCGAAATGTTTGATCAACACACTAATGCATACAGTTTTCAAATCGAAGAATTATTTTAAGAGATATTTAATGCTAAAGTTGGACAAAATCGTTCCATTAAAAAAAAATTATAAGAGCAAAAGCAAATGGGAATTTAATCATTTTTAGATCATTTTATTCAATAGAAGATCCCGGTCTGCAGATTTCATTAATTTTTTTAATTTGACTCATTTTTTGAGGTTTTATTTCTATTTTAAATTCAAATATTCAGCATTTTGACAGATATTTTTCACCAATTTTAGAAAATGGTATTAATTTAAACTGTTGCCAACTGTATAAACAGCGCAAACAATAATGTTTGCTTCAAATAAAAAAAAATATTTACACATTACTATTATAAACAGAAAAACACCTTCAAATTGGAATTAAATAATTAGGTATAAAAAGCAGGCACTTATTGGAAATTACGCCATAAAAACTATATTTACATGTGAATTTTAAAAGAGAAAGGATATTGTAAAATAAATTCATTAACATGCGTTAGAAATCTGAAATAGAACAAATTACGTCACATTACACTTATTATGCAAAATGAACAAATAATAGTATTGCAAAACAGTTTAAATTTAAAAATTGCGCGAGACAAAATATCAGAGGTTAAATATTAGATTTTTTCAAAATTTTATATTTGTCGCTTGATGTGAAGTGTTCAGCTATAAGTATGCAAAATTTCATGTCTCCAACTAAATTAGGGGCTGAGTTAGAAAAATTGCTTAAAATACACAAGTTAGAGCCCAGAGGGTTAAATAATAGACTTTTTCAAAATTTTATTATTTGTCGTTTGATGTGAGGTGTTCAGCTATACGTATGCAAAATGGCAAAATGTCATGTCTCCTACTTAATTAGGGGCTGAGTTAGAAAAATTGCTTAAAATACAGCAGTTAGAACCTAGAGGGTTAAATATTAGACCTTTTTCAAAATTTTATTATTTGTCGTTTGATGTGAGGTGTTCAGCTATAAGTATGCAAAATTTCATGTCTCCAACTTAATTAGGGGCTGAGTTAGAAAAATTGCTTAAAATACAGAAGTTAAAGACTGGAGGGTTAAATATGACTTTTTCAAAATTTTATGATTTATCGTGTTATCGCAAGTGTTCAGCTATAAGTATACAAACTTTCAAGTCTCCAACTTAGTTAGGGGATGAGTTAGAAAAATTGCTTAAAATACATAAGTTAGAGCCCAGAGGGTTAAATATCAGACATTTTTCAAAATTTTATTATTTGTCGTTTGATGTGAGGATTTCAGCTATAAGTATGCGAAATGGCAAAATGTCATGTTTCCAACTTAATTAGGGGCTGAGTTAGAAAAATTGCTTAAAATACAGAAGTTAGAGACCGGAGGGTTAAATATGACTTTTTCAAAATTTTATGATTTATCGTATTATCGCAAGTGTTCAGCTATAAGTATGCAAACTTTCATGTTTCCAACTTAATTAGGGGCTGAGTTAGAAAAATTGCTTTAAATACACAAGTTAGAGCCCAAAGGGGTAAATATTAAGCCTTTTTCAAAATTTTATTATTTGCCGTTTGATGTGAGATGTTCAGCTATAAGTATGCAAAATTTCATGTCTCCAACTTAATTAAATTAGGGGCTGAGTTAGAAAAATTGCTTAAAATACACAAGTTAGAGCCCAGAGGGTTAAATATTAGACTTTTTCAAAATTTTATTATTTGCTGTTTGATGTGTGCTGTTCAGCTATAAGTATGCAAATTTTCAAGTCTCCGACATGTATAGTTTCTGAGAACGGGCTCTGTGACAGACGGACAAACAGACAGACAAAGGAGTGAGACAGGTAGGGTTTCGTTAGATGAACGAAACTCTAAAAACATGCTGCGGATGACTGTAACAACATCCTAAAATTACATTACCATCAGCGATCTACCAACCCCGAATTTAGTTTATATTCGTTTCATATATTCTTATTCTTTTGTGCGGCCCTGTAAAATAATTATCAATATTATATACAGTAAAACCTCTGAATAGCGGACACCCCGAGAATGCAGAATTTGTCCTCTATTTAGAGGTGACCGCTACTGAGAGTAAAACATGTGCAGTTATTTAAGAGTTGGTAATCGAAAAAATGTCCGCTAAATAGAGGTATCCGCTAATCGGGTGTGTCCGCTATGGAGGTTTTACCAGTAAAATTTCTGAATAGCGAACACCTCGAGAGGGCAGAATTTGTCCTTTATTTGGAGGTGTCCGCTACTGAGAGTAAAAAATGTACAATTATTTAAGGGTTGGTAATCGAAAAAATGCCCGCTAAATAGAGGTGTCTACTAATCGGGTGTGTCCGTTATGGAGGTTTTACTGCATAATAATATCATCCTTTACAAGAAAATTGCATGCTGTATGATAGACAGACAGACATCCAGAGAAAGATAACCTCCCGGATCAATAAATACTCATGTCTTTTATTTTAATCATCCACAATTGTATGTCATACAACATGCCAGATTTTATACAACAGGCTAAAAACGGTCACCGTGGTACGGAATACTGTATTATTATTTGTTTGCCCACCAAAACTGGTTGCCACGGGTTGTTGCAAGGTTTGTGATCACGTGGTTGAAACTGATCTATTCAATATTACTGCGTGCGTATTTTTTCTTATTTGCTCCATGTGTTCAAACCAGTTGTCTACGAAAACATCAACCGGTGAAAGTGACGCACACCAAATTTCTGTGACGTATGCAGATAAACTGTGCTTTTTTAAGAGTTTTTTTTATATAATTTTTAAACGGTTTGGAACTTATTTTTCATA
Organism: Maratus speciosus; assembly: GCA_963932465.1. NCBI lineage: Eukaryota > Metazoa > Arthropoda > Arachnida > Araneae > Salticidae > Maratus > Maratus speciosus. The sequence goes on along the minus strand of OZ010795.1, from coordinate 102,700,620 downwards.
GTAGGTGCATTCAGTAGGCGACCCTCATAGGTACCTTCTGGTGCAATCAGAAACGAAATCCAACAAATATTTTTTGAGTTATGCTTGACGAAAGGTTTTTATTAGGCTTTTTTTTAGTAGGACATGGCGTTAATATCCATCGTAGTAGTAAAGTGTCCGGACAGTAATATTTCGCTGAGTATTAGCCTTCGCTTCGCTCAGACAACAAGATTTTCAGGATTGTAATATTATGATTTGCTTCATTACATCAAATATTTTATACATTCAAAATATCTGTGCTTTAAAATTACGATGTTAAAATGATACACAAAATTAGTATGAATCGTACATCCTAAAACTTTCTTCTAAATATATAATGTAATAACATTTAAAATAAAGCTGAAATATACCAAAATTGTAAGCACGAGTTTAAATAAAGTAATCGTGTATCACATTCCATCAAACTGAACACGAAGTTACAATGATCAACGTATCAAAAAATATTGCATAACAACAACCACCGCTGTTAACAAGTATAAAACACAAATGGTAAAACTTTCACCTAAACCATTCTAATATAATAATTCAAATAACGACAGAATCCTACCAACATTATAAGTACATGTTTAAACAAAGTAATCATGTTATCACATTTCACCAAACGGAACACGAAGATGCAATGATCAACGTATCAAAAAATATTGCATAACAACAACCTCTTCTTTTAACAAGTATAAAACACAAATGGTAAAACTTTCGCCTAAATCATTCTCATATAATAATTCAAATAAAGCAGAAACGTAAAAACATTACAAGTACATGTTTAAACAAAGTAATCGTGTATCATATTTCATCAAACTGAACACGAAGTTACAATGATGAACGTATCAAAAAATATTACATAACAACAACCACTGCAGTTAACAAGTATAAAACACAAATGGTAAATCTTTCGCCTCAACCATTCAAATATAATAATCCAAATAACGGAGAAATGTACCAACATTACAAGTACATGTTTAAACAAAGTAATCGTGTATCACATTTCACCAAACTGAACATGAAGTTACAATGATCAACGTATCAAAAATTTTGCATAACAATAACCACTTCTCTTAACAAGTATAAAACAAAAATGGTAAAACTTTCGCATTAACAATTCTAATATAATACTAAAAATAACGCAGAAAAGTACCAATACTACAAGTACATGTTTATACAAAGTAATCGTGTATCACATTTCAACAAACTGAACACGAAGTTAAAATAAAGAACGTATCAAAAATTATTGCATGACAACAACCACTGCTGTTAACATGCATAAAACACAAATGGTAAAACTTTCGCCTAAACCATTCTAATATAATAATCCAACTAACGCAAAAACGTACCAACGTTACAAGTGCACGTTCAAACAAAGTACTTGTATAGTACGTTTCGTCAAACTGAACACGAAGTTACAATTTTCAATGTATCCACAAATACCGCATAACAACCACACCTGCTGTGTATTCAAATAAAAATTTAGTTTAAGATACATTTTTTAAACTAATAAAGATAGATATTAGATGTGGAGTATTTTTACGCAAGAGAAACCTGGATACAGCTATAAAGTTCATTACAAAAGGATTAAAGGTAATATTCCATAGTTCAATCGTCATTCAAGATTGCGTCAAACAGGGGCGAAAATGGCATTTGTGCTGTTACAAGTGTGTCATAGTTACAGCAATGATTACAACAATGCAGTTACTAACTTTGAAGAAGCTAAACAACGTTCAATAAAATATGCCAACTTACTGTATATCTGGTTATAACTTAATTTCTCAAAGCATAGGATAACAGCACTTTTTGTATGTTGATAAAAAACTAAAACGAAATCAGCATAGTTGTTCGTAAAAAGCCTTGAACATAGCAAACTTAGTGTAATTCTAACCCATATATGACGAGTTATACATAATATGGAAATTATGAAAGTCACGGTATAGCAATAGGATCTTTACTATATCGAAGAAACAGTAATGTATTACAAGATCTAATTAGTTTGAACATTTAACGACATAGACGTCATACATAGTGCGCCAGTCAGTGAAGAAACAATTGCGAAGGTTAAAATAAATGCGTGATTAACATATGCGTGTTATTTACCCAATTCCTAATGCCCCTTTAACGCTCATGCTGCGTAATTGTTTTATCAAAATAGCTTCAAAAATTGCGTATTTAATTCCTTCGCGACGAGCGTCTTTTAAGAATATTTATTATTTTGTCACTGGTTTTTCAAAGCAAACTTTTCGCCTGATTTAATCGAGAAAAGGCCCCGATTAGATAAGGCAAAATTTACAATAAAATGTTACTGGTGTAATGATCAACGAGGGTTAATTAGACGGAAAAAATTCATCCTGATGAAACCTCAGGTTGTGCAAATTTTGCTACTTTTACGTTGCCCGAGAAACTCTCGGGTTGCGTAGCGAGAGGGTTAATGTTCAACCAATGTTTAAGGTTGACGTTCACAATTTTGTTTTGCTCTGTTTCCTTATTTTTATTGGTATTTCCCACTGGTGTACGGATAATGCGTCTGGTATATACGTGTAGTATATTATTTTCTTTTTTAATTAAACTTTTTTCATAAATGTGATATGTATTACTTTTATTCTATCACAACTCATAACACACACTAATTCTTCTTTAGCATCGAAAGTTGATAATTTATCTTTTAAAACGTTGGTTCAAGGAATACCCCACCGGTGTCTTTATGTAACTTCAAACCATCTGTAAAATATTAATTATAATTAAATTGGTTTTTCTTAATACTTTCATGTTTATTAATTTCATACTACAGTTCGACAATACTACTGCTATGCAACTGCTGTGTAATACAAGGATATCATCTAAAGTACTTATTTAGGTTTTAAAACCGATCACGCATAGATTACGCCGCCCGTGGCTTTTTTGTTAATGTAAACTATCCAGTATTTAAAGGTTAAGTCGCGTCAAATAATATACAGTACCTCCTGAGATATGACGGATTGTCTAAAAAACAAAAATAGACAAACTTTTCCAAAACTAATCACATTCAGGTCATAAAGAAATAACGTAAATTGACAACTATACGTAGAGTTGTCAAATCTATTAATATTTATCTGTACATTTAATAAACAGTATTAATTTTCTTTAACAAATAATAATTCTTCTTTCTGCAGCTGACAGTTCTAAGCACAATCGAATCTATTATATTAAAATCTGATTTAAGTTCAAGTTCATGCAGTCATTTGCTTGTGGTCTTCAAGTTAAAATAATATACACAGTTGTGCAAAAAATTAAGCAGCATACATACAGACTAAAACTTACATAAACGGACATGTAAGAAATACGTACTATCGTAAAAACACAGCTAGTTGATGTTACGTGTTATTGGCGTCAAGAATAATCATAAGTGTCAAAGTCCGCTCAATATGAAATAAAGTGATAGGAAACTCAAATGTGATCTCATAATGAACTCAAATGTGATATATTTTATTTGTCTCAGTATTACTTTCAAGTGAACGCCATTGGATCACTCCGCTGAGAAGTGTCTGTGACTTCTCCTTCCATACAAGTCACCAAGTCACTTTACAATGGCACCATCTCGTGACTTTTCCGTGACCGTCAATGGAAGATTATTATCCATACTTACCATGATAGTTGTTTTTTGACGAGCCCAATATGAGTGAACTTTGGAGAGAGAGAGTGGCGTCGATGGGATTTGAACCAGGGATCTCATGATCAGGAGGCGAGAACGTTAGCGTCGAGCAAAAGGCCAAGCCAGTTACTCTAAGCTAGTAACTGGCTTTATACTGATCATGTGAGATGAGATCGCTACACACTCCATCCCCAGTGAGAAATACGTATTGCTGACGTCTGACGAGCGATATGCACTCGTGAATGATGCTGCCGTACGCATATGTGATGCGCGTGAGGACAGGCTTTGTGCTGTGAGCATTTCATAGATTTTGGTTGCAGGAAATGATTTGTTTGGTGCTGCCATCTGTTGGTTATGAGAGGAGTTGATTATTGATGAAGGTTGTTGTTGCGTGTTTGCCCGGGTCACCACTTTGGAGAGAGAGAGTGGCGTCGATGGGATTTGAACAAGGGATCTCAAGATCAGGAGGCAAGAACGTTAGCGTCGAGCAAAAGGCCAAGTCAGTTACTCTAAGCTAGTAACTCGCTTTATACTGATCATGTGAGATGAGATCGCTACAGAACAATTAAGTAGTCTGGTGACATATTGCAAAGCAGAACTCATGGTGATTTCACAGTACAAAGTCTATCGCATGCTATTAACCACATAACTTCATTCTGACGTTATTTGCTGACTGTTCATAATGGAAAGCTCCTGATGCTTTCAAAATGGAGTCGCTAAATGACGGTCACATGAGAATCACAAGGTGACATCATTGTAAATTCATCATTTTTACAAAGAAACAGTGACTCCTCAAATGACGATCACTTGAGGTAATAATGTAAAAAATAAAGGCATCACATTTAGCTTCACTGTAGTGACAACGACACTTGAGACGATTTGTGACATAAAGCTGGTGTCTACACGACTAGATGTGCTGTAGGGATAGTACCTATGCTAAAGCTGATGGTTATATCATTTTCATTTGAGTACTGACGATTAACTTTATTGACCGAAGATTAGTATTTCTGTTTCTTGATTAACTTTTACATACCGATAAATTCTGAAAATTAAATAAGCTATTTAAATTTTAACAGTTATAATAACTATTAAAAATGCTAGAATAAGATACATATAGAGAATGATGCACTAGAAATTGGTCTCCTTTCATGGTTTGAAAAACACTTTATTATTTCATTATTACATATATCAGGGAGTAATTGCATCTAAAGTGCCTCTAAAAAGGTTGAAATACAACTAACAAGGGAACCACTTTTGGTGTTGCTCGCATCTAGCATTGAGATCTGGTGCATTTTAAAGCCCTATATTATGAAGTTTGAGAATCGATAAAATTTTTCTGTTAAAATAATATTTCTTGATTATACAACAACATAACTTTCTGAAAATGCAATTTTTGAGACCACTTATCGGACTATTAACATTAATTTTTTTTTAAAGAAAAGCATTTAAAAATAAAAATTAGTTAATAATAGGTATAAAATATTGAAAAAGTTTGAAAATTCCTTAAAAAACCCACGAATTTGATTGTGAAAAATTGCAACTTTATATTCATATTTTTGGCGGGGAAACAGTTGGCGTTTATTTTCAAAACTAGAGCTTTCCGCCAACCCTAGCCAAATGTCATAGCTGAATTCGTAATAGCTAAAAATTTCAATATCCGACTTATTTCGCCGCAGTAATTTTTCTAAATTGTGTAAAAATATTAATTTACTTTATGATTACTTTTACCGAAGGATCATTTAATACATCAGCATTTCATTTTAAACATTCGAAACTTTATTTCATTCGATTTCAAAAGAAAATAGGTTTCTTATTTTGTATTTCACTAAAAAATAGTTTTCAATGATCTTCGAAGCTTTTATAAATTATATTTATTACTTATATATTTATCGTCTGCATAGAAAAAAATAAATAAAATCCTAATATTTGTTTATTATAAAAAAAAATCGCAATCTGATATAATTCTAGTAATATGTTCTGTACATTTTTCTCTTTCGATAAAGCGGACGGAAAAATTGTAGCACCATTTTTGGCGACTTAACTCAATTTTGGCGTGAAATAAACAAATAAATATGTAATAATAAAAAATTAAATATATAAAAAAGTATATAAAATATTATTTTAACAGAGAAATTTTTTCGGTTCTCTTACTTTTATGTATAGGGCTACAATACGCACCAGGTCTCGATGCTAGGTGCGAGCAACACCAAAAGTGGTTCCCTTGTAAGTATCACCAGGAATAACCGCTTAAACTGTTGTTTTATTTGGTAAAATCATTTTTAAAAAATCACGTATTTTAATGCCATTTAAAGTCGTTATTTATATTATTTCAATCAGTCATCCATATATTAAGAATACATCCATATATGAAACATTCAGTTTTAAATTTACACACTATCCTACTATAAAATATTTATTAAAATAATCATGATACATATAATCGAAACTTAGAATTTATTCATGGACTGTTTCTACACTTAAACAGTTATAAAAGTTTGTAGCACAGCTGTTGATTTTATAACCTTATAAACATTATTCTGAAGCTATCTATTTATATTATAAAGAACAAACGGGTCTGTTCAAAATGCTGACGTCATTTAGACGGTGGCAACAGCAGACGATTAAATTTAACTTTTATTGCAATTTTTTTAACTTCTAAATACCGCACATTTGTAATTTGTACACAATCGAAAAGAGAAAGAAATGTACTTTCAAACACCATTTGTTTGAAAACTATATCGCAATTTATTTGAATGCTGTATATCTATTTACTCTTTTTTTATTGTTTTTAAATTAATTTTCAAGCATGATTTTTAAAAAATCTATCGCTATCGCCTGGTGACGATTATGAACAGTAAATCAGTTTGCTCTTATATTAATATAAATAGCTCATCATTTTATTCCAGCATATATTCCATAACGAAATTAAAACATTCATCAATCATTAAATAAAACAATAAAATATAAATAAAATACAAATTTAAAACATGCAGTCGAATTTCGCGCTTAATTCATGAAATGAACAAAATTAATAAGTAAAAATTAAATTTAAAAAATCAAAAAACCCGACTGTGTAAAAAGAGAACTAATGAATTATTTCTCATCAATGTGAAACGTCGGGTGTGTGTGGGCTGGGAGACCGCCGCTAATTCGCAGAACATGCGGTCCACCCAAAAGTCTGAAGCTCTTCTCTTTTTATTTTCTATGTATACGTATTATACATAGAATCTTTGCTTACAATTTTGGTTACAGCATAAAATTATTTAAATAGCACTCGTTGTCTTGGTTGTGCCGAAATTCTTGTACACAACTGAAAATTTTCAAAAATACAAGTATGAAATACAATATATGAGGACGTAAGTTTCAAAACTCGCCTTATCCAAAATTGAAAAAATCGAATTTTCTCTACCAATCTATTCTATTGGTAAACTTGCGTAGAAAAAACACTATAATCTATAAAAAAAAATATTTTTATCCTTTATTTTTGCGTTCTTAAAATATTGGTTTGGTTTCAAAACTCGCCTTATCCACCAGGAAGTTGGCAACAAAAGTAGCTTTATCCCTATGTATGCGTAGACCAACGGACGACTAGCTTATCAGCTACCATCACAGTAATTTTCCTTCGTTTCTCTGCGACCTGTTGCTGTTTTCGTTTAAAGTTTTTACTTGTTCTTTCATACAAACTAATTAAATAAGTTTTACAGCGGTTATACAGTTGTTATGTATAACGGACAGTGAATAAACGCTTGTATTTTGTGGGGTAAGGGGGGAGAAGAGAAAAAGGAACACGAACACATGCGCTAGTAAAGAATACACGCAAAAGAAGTTTAAATGTAAGTTCAAAATGGAGAATCTCTACATTTCTTACTGTCAGAAGGTGTTAAAATATTTAATTTTTATTCCCAGGCATAAACCTAAGGCATTTCCGGTCCTCTCAAAATGCACGCACTAGAAAGAGAACTTCGAGTATTCAACTCTCTCAATGCAAGACGTATGACGCTTCCACCAAGCTTTTTTTTCTTTTTCAAGCAAAGACAAAACTGCATAAGATAACTTTATTTTGAAGTTCATATCTCAAACATTTCCTTCAAGAAACCGTCCAGGCTTCTTTCCTTCCATGAAACACCCAGAAAAGTAAAATTTTTACATTGAAAGTTTTTTTTTTAAGTACAGGGTGGTTATAATTCAACTTCCCCTATAAAAAGCATCCCACAGCGCAAAAGGTTGAACGGAATGCACCGAAATTTGGTATCACGGAAGACGATAGTATTCCAGTGACGCAGCCTTAAGCCTAAAATCGTATCGTATCGTATCATAGAATTCGTAGATGGCGGAACTCATATATACAACTAACTCGACTTCAATGAAAACGCGAAAAGCCGCCTTTGAATAACTCGGCGAATATAGCTCTTATTATTCTGATTTTTTCAGAACAGTCTTATTTCTGCAGTCTAATGCTATTCTGAATTTTTTACATTTCTACGTGCAGTATATTTTGAGATCTCGAAACCCATTTTTAATGTTACTTGGTATGTAAGAAGTTCCTAATTTTCATTTCTGGAAAACGGCTCTAACGATTTTCTTTAAATTCATATATAGTAGAAATATGTTTTATGTGAAGGGAATAAGATAACATTTGTTTCCGGGAAAACTCTAATTTCCTTTTTAATTCACTTTTATTTTCCTCCGAAAAAGATCTTATTAAAATTAATATGTAATTTAAATCTATTTTAGATGAACCGAATAAGATCATTTTTGTTTCCAAGAAGACTCTTATTCGTTTTATAATAATCATGAAAAATCGGACTATATTTTTCCACTATTTATGGGAATTTCACCGAAAATGTGTCTATTATATTCATGCGCTTAATTTCTTCTGACCAACACTTAGTGCAAAGTTTACGAACATCTGTAGCTCAGTCGGTTAAGTGCGTGCCTCGCAGTACATAGGTTGCGAGGTCTGTCCTCTTTGAAGCAGCAAGCACTTTTTTTAATCAAAGTACATTTGATTTTGTTTCTATAAAAATATATTTAATTATTTTGATTTTTTTTCTTTAAGAGTTTCACGTATCACTATTTCGTGACAATTTTTCAGACAATAAAAATACTGTAAAATCTGTCTAAGGCGGACTTTGTGTAAGCCGGAAATGTGCCTACCGCGGAAAGACTTTCAAGTCCCGGCGAATCCATTCAAAATAACATTAATACGTGCTCCATAAGCCGGAATCTGCCTAACGCGGAAACGGAAAGGTTTTTAAGGTCAGCCGAAAGCCAATTTTTACATAAGACGGTTGGTTGATTTGGTTGATTTTTGACGGCCGATTATCTACACTAGGGATATAGACCCGAGGGGGGAGTGCCCTTAGTGGGGGTCTTTCTAAGGGAACCTAACCCGTATTTGCGCATGGAAATCCATGGCTCGAATTTACATAAGACGGAAAAAAGAATATTTTAATACCGAAAAGCATTCGGTGAAGGGAACTTTAAAACTGTTAGATAGATCAAATACATATAATAAATAAATACATATAAAATACAATATAAATAAAAGCACATTTTTTTATGCATTCATTTGTTTACAGAGAGAGAATTTTAATTTTGAAATTTTTCATATTTAATGATAAGGAAAAGAAAATACGCAGTTTCTATTTGTTCAATCTACAACAGTTTCTTTGCATTTACAATTTTTAACACAAATAAATTTCTGTTTTTCTACGGTACATAAATTTAAATTATGCGTTTTTATTTTTTCCATTATCCTTATAATAAAAAGAGAAAAAAAACAGGCCGTAATTCTTCCATTACCTTTATAATAATAATATTATTAAATACGTGCTGTTATTCTAACTGTTAATGGAAGACTACGAGATTTTTAAAAAATGTCATACATTCAAAATTTTGCAAAAAAAATTCAAATAAATTGCAGTTTTTATACTTTTAACTTTAGGGGAGGGAGAGGGGGCTCAAACAAAGGTTTATTAAACCATCTCTATAAATCAAAAGAGCATAAAATGCAAAATTTGTCATGTAAATTTATTTTTTTTAATATATTTAAATTATTTTTTAGTTTCAGAACTAAAAAATAAAACCTGGAATTAAATAATTCAGTTGGCTAAATAAATTATTAAACCATTGTCTTGCATTAAAAAAATTACAAGGTACAAAATATAATTAAAATCTGTTTCTGAAATAATTTATGTTGGTAGTTAAATACATCAATAATTAAATGATTTTCTGCATGGTATCGCCATCTGTTGGCTAAATTGAGCATCAATGGTAAATGTATTCACAGAAAAAATTAAGTGAAATAAAATTAAATAATTCAGTTGGCTAACTAAATTATTAAACCGTTGCCTATCATTAAAAATTTCAAGGTACAAAATATAATTAAAATCTGTTTTTGAAGTAATTTAAGTTTTTTTGTTACATGGTTAATTAAATTCATTAATAATTAAATGCTTCTCTGCATGGTATCGCCATCTATTTGCTAAATTGAGCATTAACAATAAATGGGGGGGGGTGGAGGTGGGGGATATTACAATAAAATTTTCTTTTCAATAATGGGAGCAATAATAATGTATTTTATGCATTTTATGCAGTTGTATCTAGTAAATCTAATATCCTACCACCCCAATACAACTAAAAATTGAAGATTTACATTAAAGTAGCAATAAATGTTATGTCACATGTTAGTGTTATGTTAGATGTTGATAGATTAAAAACTTACATGATGGAAAATTATTTCTTAAAAAATAAAAAATCAGTAATTTCCCAAATAAATTTTATTTGAAAGTATTTCTTTGCTTACAATTTTATTGTATTTTAAATAAAAAGTTTTAAAGAGTAATATTTCTTTATATATTTTTTAAGAAAGTAAACTTTTTACATAGTAAGTTTTAACAAAGCTTTCTATATCTGTGAAACAAACCATAACGCCCCACATTTTGTATATTACTTCCATATGTTACTAAAAAGTTCTTTAAAAAAATATCAAATAGCACAACACTCTTTACAATTGAAGTATGAGGTATGCTCTTTTGAGGGGGGGGGGAGGGAATTAAAGGTGAATGGAAATCACGATTATGCGTTCCTATCATTAGTCTTTATTTTTTTTTTATCTTTTTATTACAGTCGACGCTCGTTTTTACGAACTCGCAGGGAACACCCAAATAGTTCGTAAAATAGAAAGTTCGTAAAATAGAAAAACACCAAAAATGATATGAATACGTACATTATTTATGTCTATTTTTATCAAACTGCCCCCTCTTCATGGTTGAAGCAGTATTTCAAGATTATTTATTATTTAATAAAGTTATACATGTATTTTTAAATATACAAGAAATAAATGCAAATTTATACACAAAAAATAATTTTAGTACACAGAAACATATGTTACCATGCTTTGAAAATATTACATATGAAAACGTAGACTGTATTAGTACTTAGTAGGTGAAAATACATAGATGAAAACATAGATGAAAAATTAGGAATGGAAATAATCACTTATCTTTTTTTAAAAAAATCACATTTTGAAAAAGACATGTTCCCATTTTATCTATGGAAACCTTTACTACCTTTACCTTTCACAGTTATTGTTTCCTTCAAAAAAGTGCCTTAGTCCTGACAACCACTACTTGAAATTGTTGCTATGCCCCTCCCTACGAAAGAGATTGGGGAAAATCAACACATTCTTGGAATGTACCTGATGTCTAATTGTACCTGTATAGAGTTTAACTGACGTTGACACTGCATTCCGAAACTTAAAAAAAAAAAAAAAAAAAAAAAAAAAAAAATCAGAACTACGGAAACTGAGTTTGCAAAAAAGAGATTTTCATATCTGTAGTTCGTAAATGGGAGCGAAAAATTACATTGATTCTATGGGAGCGTATTCGGGACCACTCTATAGTTCGTAAAATCGCAAGTGTTCGTGAAAAAGAGGTTCGTAAAAACGAGAGTCTACTGTATTAACTTAAAAAAACGAATGATATCAATTAAAAAACCCTTGATGGGTTAAAAGTTTGTGACGCAGCACTATATCTCATTGCTATAAGAATTTTAAATATGGAACTTAAAAATAATGATATCAAATTTTAAGTGACGCTATATTATTTATTTCATCATTTTATTTTTGTTTTATTTATAATTGCATGTATAAGAATTATGTTAAATTTAAAAGGACGTATAAAAAATTATTCTTTGATGCATTATCATTCACATTTTTCATAAATTCAAACTATGAGTTTTAAAAGATATGATATCAAAATTTAAGTGACGCCTTGATGTAGCCTTAAACAATTTGTTTTAAAATTCAATTTTAATTGTTTTCGATTTGGCTAAATATATTTACATATCTAACCAAAACTTTTAATTTTCCAATACACTGTTAAAAAGACCACTTTCACTGAACCTGTACAATGCACTGTAATGTATTTATATGAATTATGATTTATCTTTTGTGCCACGCTATCCAAAATCAAAAGTAAAATTTATGTAAGGGATTTATTTGCGTCATTGTATCCAAACTAAGCAAAATATATGCAAATGGATATTATGACGCAAAGAAATCATTTACATAAATTTTACTTTTGATTTTGGATAGCGTGGCACAAAAAATAAATCAATTTATTCATATAAATACATTACAGTACATTGTACAGGTTCAGTGATAGTGGTATTTTTAACAGTGTATTGGAAAATTAAAAGTTTTGGTTAGATGTGTAAATATATTTAGCCAAATCGAAAACAATTAAAATTGAATTTTAAAACAAATTGTTTAAGGCTACATAAAGGCGTCACTTAAATTTTGATATCATATCTTTTAAAACTCATAGTTTGAATTTATGAAAAATGTGAATGATAACGCATCAATGAATAAATTTGTATACCTCCTTTTAAATTTACCATAATTCTTACACATGCAATTATAAATAAAACAAAAATAAAATGATGAAATAAATAATATAGCGTCACTTAAAAATTGATATAATTATTTTTAAGTTCCATATTTAAAATTCTTATAGCAATGAGATAAAGTGCTGCATCACAAACTTTTAACCCGTTAAGGGTTTTTTAATTGATATAGACTATACACGAGATGCGCTCACAGAATTTCGAAAAAAAAATAGTTCCAAAATGTCCACCAGAGGGCGCATTTTACGGAAAAAAGTTAAATTTGACACAATAAACGCTCAAAACAGAATCCAGAAACAATATTAACATTTATTGACATTTCTGGATTCTGTTTTGGCTGTTCATTGCGTTAAATTTAATGATTTTTTCCGGTAAAAGCTTGAAGTGAAATTAGTTAATTTTGAAATGGCAAGACTTCTAGCGTTTCCATTAATTGCAAAAATAGATTTTCCAGCGCAGAATGTAAAAAGGTTGGAAATTGCTCGTCAAACGTGGCAAATGAGGTGCGTAATACAACTAGTTTTTATAAATATTTTTTGCCCCACATATTGTACCGAATGTATATGTTACTGCACTTCAATAAGTGCATATCTATTTCATCCTGTTCGAAAAGCTGAAACATCATTAAAATGCACTTGAAATAATTTTTTTCCCATTGGCCGTCACGTAATGGAAAACTTTTGACTGTCCCTGTAATTAAACCATACATCCGATTTTCATAAAATTGGACATGACTCAACAAAATTTTACAAGAATTATATATTTAAAATTTCAGCCCATTCGATGTCCTGTAACATCATTAAAATGCACTTGCAATAATTTTTTCCCATTGGCCGTCATGAAAACTTTTGACTGTCCCTGTAACTAAACTATCCATCCGATTTTTATCAAATTTGAAATGACTCGACAAAATTTTGGAACAGTTATATATTTAAAGTTTCAGACCATTCGGTTGGGTAGTTTTGCTCTGTTACATGCGGACAGACGGACAGACGGGCTGAACGACGACTATAGGTGCTACGTATTTATTTAATTACGATCGCACCTAAAAAGCAGAAAAAGCAGACTATAATGGTTTGTTTTATGTCGACCTACCTTGAAATATTAAAAAACACTAGTTATTCAAGTAAATTTTTCAAACTTATTAAAAGAGATACTTTTGTATTAGCTGCATGTCAGGAGTTCATAGCCAAAGAAATCACAAATGATTTTACAACGGAATAATCTTTCGTAAAAGGAACGCACGAGATAGAGATAGATTTTAAAAAATAATGCTTTAAATTATTTTAAAAACCATAAAATCAATTGAAATTGTTTTCAAAGAAATTCCATTTGAAAGAAATATTTTTTCATATTCGATAGTGAAAAAATTGGAATCGAACGATGCCTATAAAGCTATACAAAATGCAATAAAGCGAATTTTAGTGATCTGGTGTTACCGCATCACCGCCCCGTTAATACTACGTCTAAGAGCGGACACAAAAATGGCGGCTGACGAAGGCGGAATTTTTTTAATGTGTATATACCGTCCCCTAAATTTTGACAGCAGTATATTATAAAATATCTCTTTCACTTGTTTAATCTCAGAAAAAAAAACAGAAAAAAAAAATTTAAAAAAATATTGGTACTAAAACTAAAGGTCCGTACACACACTGAAAAGAATATGCCTTTGTCAGCCGCCATTTTTGTATCAGTGCTCAGGCGTGCTGTTCATGAGGCGGTGACCACGTTCAATATGACGTCAGCATTACTCAAGGAGATGTTTTTGCTTTATAATAAACTAGTATGTTGTGGCCATCACAAAACTTTCTTTTATATAAATCACGTCAATTAAGTTATTTAAATAGTACAAGAAATTACATCAATTTAGCAACAATTCATATAAAAGTATATTTGAATTTGAAGTTTGATGAAAATCCGTGCATTAGTTCTTGAGATAGAGTTATAATGGAAATTCCGAAAACTGTATCATAGCAGCGCAACCTGTTGAGCGATTTACACCAAAATATAAAGAGCACTAATTCATAACAAGGTATACTTGAATCTGAAGTTTGTTGAAAATCCAAGCATTAGTTCTCGAGATAGAACTATTGCGGTAATCGAAAAAAATGCAGCATATTAGCGCCACCTGTTGAGCGATTTACAAAAAAATATATAAAACGTCAATTCATGTCGAGAACTAACTTAATCTGAAGTTTGATGAAAATCTGTGTATTAGTTCTGGAGATTGAACTATTGTCAAATCGTGAAAAAGGCTGCATAGCAGCGCCATCTGTTGAGCGATTTACACCAAAAACTATTCAGCATCAAATTATATTAGGGACTAATGGAATATAAATTTTTATTAAATTCCGTGCATTAGTTCTTCAGATAGAGCGCCCACAAAATTTGTGTCACATACAACCAGACAGGCAGACAGACGGACAGACAGACAGAATCACAGATTCACAGACAGACAATTTGTAAAAACATGTTTTTTGGAATCTCTGACCCATAAAACGTGTAAATCCGTCGAAAACCGAAAGTCGTAAATTTTCACGAATCCAATACTTCCTTCTTGTAAAGCTAGAAGAAAGTAAAAAATTAATACAATGTTTATTAAAATTTTACAATGTGTTGCGTGACAAACAGTAAAAAGAAGTAAGTTCTCACTTTTACAATGAATTACCTTTAAAATATATTAAGATTGTAATATTATTTAAATCACGAATTATTTTAGCTAATACATCTATATTCAACTGTAATTATGTGTGTGATGCAGGAAATTCCATCTTCAAATTATACACTACTATATGTGCATTTGTGAAAATAATTATGGATTAAAATCTATTAAAATCTATTCGTGACCACTTCGTCCATTTGCACTGTTATTAAAATTCCTAAAGCAGCTGATAATTTTGACATTTGCTTGGAAGCTTTAATTTCAATTACATAATTCTGTGTATCCAATCTTACACCATTTATAATATTCTAATAAACTACTAAATATATCTTTAGTTAACCATCCAGTCGCGGGAAATGCTCATATCGCGTTTCACATATCCTATACAATTCCGCGGGGCACGCTATTTTCGCGTTCCAGTGTTGTCAGTGGATAACATTTTTTTTTATTCGGATTGCTTGACTCCCACCACTTTTTTAAAATCGTATAATTCTGCTTGTTCTCGCTTTATGTACTTTATGTAAACCTTTATGTACTGAATTATGAATTCAAGAAAGTTTTATCTTCTAAAGAATTTTTCATGAATTGTTTAAACTACATTAGAATATTTACATAATCATTTAATAAATTTTAGAAAGACTGGAGGATTTAGAAGGATTAATTAAGTTTGAATTGATAGAGATTTGGTGCAATATTTATAACCCCACTGAAATCTTTTATTTTAAATATTTTTCTTAGAATTCTGTAGGATTAGGAAATGTACAAATATAATGTACTTACAATAGAAATATAGAAATATTTCCGAACTGAAAAATTCTCACCCCACCTCATCCACGACAAGAAAACTGAGAAGATGGAATAGAAAAAGAAATCACCCTTTTAAAAATATTTTTGTTTTGTGTAACTAATAATGTTTTTGGAGCAAGATAAAATGATGTATCTATAACTCATTCTAAACTGTATTACAACTAATCGATGTATTAAATGAATTTTATAACAAGTTATTTTAATGGTACTTATGAGTACCGTCAGTAGATAAAGGGTTAATCTTTAATTTAATAAAGTGACTATTTCTAATTCAAAAAAGTGGTGGGAATCAAACAAACTGAATTTAAAAAAAGCAAGACTTAAAAATATTCCTAGGTTTTATCCAAGAAAATGAAAAAGTCATCCGCGGCTGGAAGGTTAAATATCTTCCTACATTCAAACGATTTGATGTTTCGAATTTTGTAGATTTTCAGTCTCTGCCCATTTTTATCTATACTCCTATTATAAAGAGGAAAAAATTGTTTATTTGTCGGAGGTAAGCTCTAGAACTAACCAACCGATTCCAAAAGTAATGGTATCAAAATGATGGTGTTAGTCCAACTTAGAACATAGGCTATATCTTATGTCGGTGCCACTACCCCGAAGGGGGTGTAGGAGCAAAAAACGTTCTAAAAATGCGATTTTAGCGTTACTGAAGGGCCTAGAAATATGAAATTTTGAATATTAGTTACTTATAAGATATAAATGATGTCTAAGAACGGTTCTTAAACAATTTGAAATTTAAAAGGGGTGAAAATGCACAAAAAGCGTTCTAAAAAACGTTCTAAATGGTAGTTTCTACACAATCTCAGGAAATACCAAACCGATTTAAAAAATATTGGTATCAAAATGATGGTGACAAAGCTTGCTCCCAGATAGGCTATGTTTTATGTCGGTGTCACTACCCCAAAGGGGGTGCAGGAGCAAAAAACGTTCTAAAAATGCGATTTTTAGCGTTACTGAAGGGCCTAGAAATATGAAATTTTGAATATTAGTTACTTATAAGATATAAATTATGTCTAAGAACAGTTCTTAAACAATTTAAAATTTAAAAGGTGTGAAAATGCACAAAAAAGCGTTCTAAAAAACGTTCTAAATGGTAGTTTCTACACAATCTCAGGAAATACCAAACCGATTTAAAAAATATTGGTGTCAAAATGATTGTGACACCGCTTGCTCCAAGATAGACTATGTTTTATGTCGGTGTCACTACCCCAAAGGGGGTGCAGGAGCAAAAAACGTTCTAAAAAATGCGATTTTAGCGTTACTGAAGGGCCTAGAAATATGAAATTTTGAATATTAGTTACTTATAAGATATAAATGATGTCTAAGAACGGTTCTTAAACAATTTAAAATTTAAAAGGGGTGAAAATGCACAAAAAGCGTTCTAAAAAACGTTCTAAATGGTAGTTTCTACACAATCTCAGGAAATACCAAACCGATTTTAAAAATATTGGTATCAAAATGATGGTGACAAAGCTTGCTCCCAGATAGGCTATGTTTTATGTCGGTGTCACTACCCCAAAGGGGGTGCAGGAGCAAAAAACGTTCTAAAAATGCGATTTTTAGCGTTACTGAAGGGCCTAGAAATATGAAATTTGAAATATTAGCTACTTATTAGATATAAAGGATTTCTAAGAACAGTTCTTAAACAATTCGAAATTTAAAAGGTGTGAAAATGCACAAAAAAGCGTTCTAAAAAACGTTCTAAATGGTAGTTTCTACACAATCTCAGGAAATACCAAACCGATTTAAAAAATATTGGTGTCAAAATGATTGTGACACCGCTTGCTCCAAGATAGACTATGTTTTATGTCGGTGTCACTACCCCAAAGGGGGTGCAGGAGCAAAAAACGTTCTAAAAAATGCGATTTTAGCGTTACTGAAGGGCCTAGAAATATGAAATTTTGAATATTAGTTACTTATAAGATATAAATGATGTCTAAGAACGGTTCTTAAACAATTTAAAATTTAAAAGGGGTGAAAATGCACAAAAAGCGTTCTAAAAAACGTTCTAAATGGTAGTTTCTACACAATCTCAGGAAATACCAAACCGATTTTAAAAATATTGGTATCAAAATGATGGTGACAAAGCTTGCTCCCAGATAGGCTATGTTTTATGTCGGTGTCACTACCCCAAAGGGGGTGCAGGAGCAAAAAACGTTCTAAAAATGCGATTTTTAGCGTTACTGAAGGGCCTAGAAATATGAAATTTGAAATATTAGCTACTTATTAGATATAAAGGATTTCTAAGAACAGTTCTTAAACAATTCGAAATTTGAAAGGGATGAAAATGCGCGAAAATCGTTATAAAAAACGTTCTAAATGGTGGTTTCTACACAATCTCAGGAAATACCAAACCGATTTAAAAAATAATGGTGTCAATATAAGGGTGTCAGAATGACGGTGACAACGCTTGCTCCAAGATAGGCTATGTTTTATGTCGGTGCCACTACCCGAAAGTGGGTGCAGGAGCAAAAAACGTTCTAAAAATGCGATTTTTGCGTTACCGAAGGGCCTAGAAATATGAAATTTGAAATATTAGCTACTTACTAGATATAAAGGATTCCTAAGAACAGTTCTTAAACTATTCGAAATTTAAAAGGGGTGAAAATGCGCGAAAAGCTTTCTAAAAAACGTTCTAATGGTGGTTTCTACACAATCTCAGGAAATACCAAACCGATCTAAAAAATAATGACGTCAAAATGATTGTGACAACTCTTGCTCCAACATAGGCGATGTTTTATGTCGGTGCCACTACCCCAAAGGGGGTGCAGGAGAAAAACGTTTTAAATTGCGGCTTTTGCGTTACGGAAGGACTTAGAATCGTGAAATTTGGAATGGTAGTTAGTTATAAGATATCAATGATCTCTAAGGACATTTCCTAAAAAAATCGAAATTTAACAGGGGGTCAAAATGCGCAAAAAGCGTTGTAAAAAACTTTCTAAATTGCGATTTCTATGCAATCTCAGTAAGTACTGAACCGATTTCAAATATAATGGTGTAAAAATGATGGTGACAGATCTCGCTCCAAGATAGGCTATATTTTATATCTGATTCCACTACCTCAGAGGAGATGCAGGGGCAAAATGCGCGAAAAGTGTTCTAAATGCCGATTTGTCGGCAATATCTCAGGAAGAATGAATCTGATTTCAAACGTAATGGTAGGAAATTGATGCTGACAGCCCCTGCTCTAACATAGATGCTATTTTATGTCGGTATCACTATCACCAAGACGTTGCAGGAGCAAAAAAGCGTTTTAAATTTCGATTTTTGTGATCGGTAAGGGCTAGCAACTTAAAATTAGGCAAGGTACATATTTATTAGATATAAATGATCTTTAAGAACAGTTTCGAAAAAAATGGAAATTTAAAAAGGGGTGAAAATGCGCGAAAAGCGTCCTAAAAACGTTCTAAATTGCGATATCTACTCAATCTAAGGAAATACCAAAGCTATTTCAAAAGTAATGGTTGCAAATCAATGGTGACAGTCCCTGCTATAACATAGGTTATAATTTATGTTTCTGTCACTACCATCTGAGGGTTGCAAAAGCAAAACATGTTCTAATTTACGTTTTTTGCACAACTGAGGGGTCTAACACTTTGAAGTATGGCATGGTATTTACTTACAAGATGCAACTGCTTTCTAAGAACAGTCGAAAGAAAATTCCAAATTTAAAAAAATGAAGTGAGTGAAAAGCGTTATAAATTACAATTTTTAAGCAAACTTATAAATTACCAAACCGATTAAAAAAATAATGATGAAAAATTTTGGTGATACAACCTGCTCGAACATAAGCTATAATTTATGTCTGTTCCACTACCACCAGAGGGTTGCAGGAGCTAAAAACTTTCTACATTGCGATTTCTGTGATACTGAAAAGCCTAGAAACTTTAAATATGACATGGTAGTTACTTATAAAATATAAATGTCCTCGAAGGAACGTCGAAAGTAAATTCGAATTAAAAGGGGGTGAAACGAAAGGGGTGTGCGAAAAGCATTCTAAAAAGTTCTAAATTACGATTCTATGTAATTTCAGGGAATATAGACCGGTTATAAAAGTAATCAATGCGAATCAATGGTAACAGTCTCTGATCCTACACAGGCTATATTTTATGCCTGTGATTCTACCACCTGGGGCTCACAGGAAAAACAAACGTTCTAAAAGAGGGCTTTAAAATCTTTTTAAATTACGTTTCTGTGGAATACTAGGAAATAAAAAACCGATTTCAAAATTAATGTTGGCAAATTAATGGTGACAGTTCCTGTTTCGACATAGCCCTTTATGTTGAGAGAGGTGGTAGGACTTGGAATTTGACATGATGGTTAATTTTAAGATGTAAGAAGATGGTTTCTAAAAAATTCAAAACTTCAAATGAATACTGAAATAAGCGTATTAATTGAGCATAAAAGTTCCAAAATATTTTCTAAATTATCATTTATTTATTTTTATTTCATTTTATTAATTTAAGTCTCATTTCTGCCTAATGCAGTATAATAAGGATGTTTAATCAAATTGTGTTTTAAAAAGTAATTTTTGAACTATTCCTAAAAGTAATAAGTACCTTTTAATAAAATAAAATATTACCTTTTAATAAAATAAAAATTTAGTTAGTACCTTTTAATAAAAATTAGACATATAAATATCACTTGGCATATTTCAAATATTACGCGAGCAAAGCCGCGGGGTTTGCTAGTAATTAATAAAGAACACTGTTAAAAATTTGCATGACATGACATCGCTGTGCTTACGGAGTGCCAACGTGGTCGCGAACCGCCTCGCGTAACCTCCAACGAACTTAAATGGGAAAATAAAGAAAGATTTCGTAACAAAACAAAGTCTAAAGGTATAATTTTGATAATTCTTGTGGAGTCCCGAAGGCATTCCAGAGTTCGAATCACGAGTTTAATTAAATACGAATAATTTTTACAATTCAAAATTAAATCAAAATCGAAAATAAATAAATCACGAATTTACTTAAATATAACCTGCAGAAATATGCCGCATCCAAATAAATTTGATTGCCCTACAGTGCCAGCAAAAAAAAAAAAATCTTGACACTTAATCCGCAATCTCAATGCTCAGATGTTTTATTTTACTTTTTCCTGCTATAAATAGAGGAACGGGCGAGAATTTCTATCGCGCGTTGGCCGCATACACTGTAGAAAAAAAAAAAAAAACACCGACATTTTTACAGCACAAAGTACTGTTTATCTCGCGCTCAAACTCAATTACAGTCAAATGTGCTGTAGCTTTCTTTGGTTTCTTGACTATATAAACATGAAAAATAACAGTAGTTGCGTGAAATTAACAGTACAAACTGCTGGCGTACGAGTTGCCAGCACATTGTGCTGTCAAATCTACAATGGTTTTTTTACAGAGTAGAGTCATGTCCTTTGCAGCTTGAGATGAGTCAGCGTTCTCATTTTTTTAGTTCTGGTAGTGATTCGAAAAGAGGGCTTTTTTAAAATTTTTCAATGACTGTCAAGATTTTTTTGCTGGTACTGTACATTTCAGTGTCATTTCAAAGACTGGCGCAGGCAATTAACGAAGAATGTAAAGGCAGTACGATACCATCGAACACAGAAAAGACTTAGCATAACGTAATCAGAGGACCAACTAGCACTAAACTGAGAACTATAACAAGTAATATAAAAATTTTGTTTTTAAAGTCAATTCCTACTTAGGTCATGAAAGAAAAATTTAATAAAATCCCTTAAGCTAATATTAGTTTTTGTTGCATTAAATATCTCAATTTGTTGATTTTCTATAAGCAAGTAGGTTTACAATGGAAGTCTATGGGAGTTTGGCGAAATATTAGAGATATCGCCAAGTTGGCGACAAACTTGGCGGTATTTGGCGACAGAACAGGGTCCCCCCTATGGTAACCCCCCTTATAGATATGAAGATGCATTAAATGCTTCAATAACCAATGGCCGCCATTTTGTCTCCCATGTAAAACTAAAATTAATTAATTAAAATTTAATTAATGAATTAATATTTGAAAAACTGTATTAACATCAATTGTAATCCAATATAAGTTTACGAAAATTATTTTAACTTGATAGGAGGAATAATAAGTATTTTATTAACGATTGAAAATTTGAACAAGATATATAAATAAATAAATATATATATATAGGGAGAGTGTGCACTAATAGTAGGAATTAAAAAACAAATGCAGACACATAGTTCACTAACATTGAGTGGTGCTTACCTAGTACCCGTCATCCGCAGAAGTTTTCCAGGGTGCATGCGGATCTGTTAAAAATTTGCAACAAACTCTCCTAGTCCAGCCATTTGACCTTTTTTTTTTTTTTTTTTTTAGAAAAAATGGTTACATAATCGTTATTTAACAATATTCTGACCATAATATTGGCCTTAATGTTATCACAATAAATTTTGATCATCTAAACATCTATATATATAAAAGCCGTTCTCTGAGTGTATGTCCTTTACACAAATCTTCAATTTTTGACCGATTTGCAGGAAACTTAATGTACATAAGTTTTAGAACGAGGAAAAGATCGCAGTCTACTTAAAAAAAAAAAAAAAAAAAAAAAAAAAATTATCAGACCACTATTTATCCCTTTTTTCTAACACCTTCTATAATTTAACATTATAGAAATATCTTTTTTTAAATTTTTTTAACTCAAACGTTTCTTTCCTGTTGCCACACCCTAAAAAATGACACAATAATGTGAAAAACATAAGGATAACGCGTGTATTTTGTTTCTATTTGCCAATAAAAATTCAGATTTTTTTGCTATATTTTTGCATGTTTGAAATTGACGATATTCTAAACAGAAAGTCCACATTTTTTTGTATATCAAATAAAAACTTTAACTATAAGAGCGGTAAAATAATGTAGCACCTCAATTTAAATGTTTTTTCTTAAATTAAAACACCTACTTTAATACAGATAATCAAATTTCATTAAAACAATTTAGGAAAAAGAAAAAAAGGCTAGATATGACGTCACATTCTATCAAACCTTTTCAACGTGTAATCAAACTCATTGTAAAGAAATGAGTCCTATATGTTGTTTACTACTTCGATTGTATACTGCAGCCATATCTTACAGCTATAAGTTATAGCTAAGTGTTGTATTGGGGTAGATTCAGTGGTAACATTTTCTGTGATTTATAGTAAAAAGAGAGCTGTTATTTCAATTTTCAAAAAAAATCTTGACTGATGTCACGATTTAAAATTTAAGGAAAATGGCATCATTTCATCTAATCATTGTAGATTTAATTTCCATTAATGAAAAATATAAGTTTACGTTTAAGAATGATGTTTTATTTTGAGTGGAAACCTCTTGATCTAATACTTTAATTAAAGCTTATAATTGCGCATAAAGTGAATGTTTTAGTTTTAAGCAAATATAATCTCAAATTATCCAAATAAAATTTCAGTAACTGCTACCTCATTTGGATGCATTTGTTGTATTTTTCCCCCGTATTGTGAGAAATCGTATACATCTGTTACGCGTACCAAAGAAAACATGCATTTTAATTTTAAAAGTAAAAAAAAAATATACCACAATTGGGTCAAAAGAACATCGTTTTTCTGAATTTAAATTTCGCGAGTTCCGAAATTAGAACTAAAAATGTGAGTTTTTTCATACACGTCAAGTTAAGGCTGTTCTCAAATCCGAAGAAGCAACTTTCTGACAGATTTTTTAATTCATTTTTGTTCAAAAACACATGAAATTTGCAGGAGTTCTTATTTAAAAATTATGTAAACGAAAGATAGTTTCCATTTTTTGGTAAAGGTATAAGATATTTCAGTTGGTGTTTTGAGCTGAATTTCGGACGCAACACCGCGATAAAGGAGAAGAAGTAAGAAAAAATCACGCGTCAAGCATAGATTATGAAACACTTTTCAACACATTCAGAATAATGTAACAAAACTGCACTGTTTAAAAAATTAAAATATTATGTCTAATTCAAACATATGGAAACGCATAATATATTCCAGAACCTACTTTCAGCTGTTCCCATCAAAAATCGGAAAATTATGTGAATTGCAGCCCTATATATGATTTATAGATTTGAATCTATTAGCTACATGCAAGCCAAAATTTAATTCCCTTAAGAGCTACTTATACTTGAGTTGAAAATTTACCTTCAGCAATTTCCTTTAATAAGGATAACGGTACTTGAATACTTTTGTGTAGCCCTGTATTTGAGGTACAGAATTTATATATAACGCGTAACATGCAAAAAATAAATTAAATTTAAAACCGCATACCGAATTTTAAACCGTGCACTCCAGCAAATATTACTCAAAGACAGTACTGTACCGTAACCGATTTATTTTTTGTGTCCCTGTAAATGAATAAAAAATGCTATGAATGTCCTGTTCTAACGTGATCGTAATGAAAGTCAGTGATTTATATCAGTTTCAATACATTTGAAATAGCATAATGTCATTAAAATACTCTGCAAACGATTTTCCCCCCTATACCATAATGTAACGGAATAGTTTTGATTGCCCCTGTAAATGAACGATTAATCCTACATACTTCATATACAATACCAAACATGCTTTTGTGACCCTAAATAACCCTTATCAATTTCATGAAAATCCGAGTATATTTACGGGAGTTATTCCCCATATACCATAATGTAATGGAATACTTTTGAGTACCCCTGTATATGAACGATTAATCCTACATACTCCATATACAATAACAAACATGCTTTAGTGACCCTAAATAACCTTTATCAATTTCATGAAAATCCGAGTATATTTACGGGAGTTATTCCCCATATACCATAATGTAATGGAATACTTTTGAGTGTCCCTATAAATGAACGATTAATCCTACATACTTGATATACAATACCAAACATGCTTTGGTGACTCTAAGTAACCTTTATCAATTTCATGAAAATCAGAGTATATTTACGGGAGTTAGAGCGTGGACAGACGGACAGACAAACCGAATGCATAAACACTTTTCAACTTTGTTGGAAAGTGTTAAAAACCGGTCGTCACTTGAACACAATGGCTCATAACTCGATAACTAATTTATTTATAAAAAATAGCAAACTCATTTCAATTCCAAATCGCTTTAATTGTCAGGCCTACAAATTTTAAGCCTTTACGTTTAATGAGTCAGAAAATATGTCAAACAGTTTTGCGTTGTTGAGCAGGGGAACTGGAGAACTACCTTAAACATTATTGCAGGTTAATATTTTGTAATCGAGTTGCGTGCCAGATATTCGCTTAAAACATAAGTTTTTCTTTATTGTTATAAAGAAAAGTGCATGCAATAATAGGTATGAGGCACATCATTAAAATACGAATACGCCAACTAGCGCATAGTCCGATTACTGAAGGCTAACCCGTCAGTACTTAAAGAGATAGAAATAGTTCTGCATTGTTCATTCAGGTAGTAAGACTAATCTTTCATGATTGGGTTCACATGATTATATAACTTTCCCCTATAATTTTATGACTAAGCAACGGAAAATAATAGGTTAAGCACTAAAATCTTCCCTGAAAAACTAATAGTGAAAGTCGTATGGAAATCCGTCTGAAGAATTCAAGTTATATGCACCCGAAACGAAATTCCCGTTTACATTTTATATACTTACTAGAAAGGTAGCCCGTCAAAAATGACGGAAATTTATATATAAAGATATATACAATTCATGTGCAAAAATATGAGTTTTTCTTGCTTGTTCCGCAGTGATAGATGAAAATAACACATTTTAAGAACGAAACACATTTGTGAAAAACTGTGTATAGTAGACCACTAATCTGCACAGTTTGGTTCCAAGTAGTGTGCGGATTTGAGGCTTTTTGTGGCCATGTCTATTCAATCTTTGTTTACATTTTTTTTAAATTCATATATTGGACAATTTAGATTGCAAATTCTTAAAAACAAATAAATTACATACTTGAAGTAAGGTAAAAACTATTAAAATATCGTATATGATTTAATAAAATGGTATTATGTGGTATTATACGCGTGATGTGCTTCACGATCTTGGTGAAATTGGCTGCAACTTGTCATAATCATAATTGTGTGGACCGCTATAGCAAAGAAGTAACCAGTTTTTAATAAAATTTCTGATTTACAGTAGTTTACAAAAACTTGTGTAAAATTGCCGGCCGTTCTGATGTTATGTCAGTCCTATGAATAATATTTGTAACACTGAAGAATTTCCATGTATATGTGGAATTTAGAAAAGCCTCTCCAAAAGAAAGGTCCTGAAATGACATTGTAATTCCTCTAACTTCAAAGTTTAATCGAGCCCTGATGTTGTTTACTGATATCTAGTAAATACAGTCATTTTGAATATTACAACAGAATTAAACAGTTAAACTTATTTAACATAAACCCGCTGTTACGTCAATGCTATTTTTAAGTATTAAGAAAGAAAATTATTTAAAATTTTCAAATCATGCATTTATATTTTTTTTCATTATTTAATAACTATATAATGAAAAAATATGCTTTTGTTTTGAGTTCATAAATGTGACAATAAAGTAATGTAACTAAGAGATATTTTTAAATAAAATCTTTGAGAATTGAAACCATAAACAAACGATACCGCCACTATTTTACCTACTATGACGTCATGAGAATATTGTCCATTGATTGTTGGAGAATCTACTTTGTGAATGATTACCTCAATGGTTTAATATTTTTTACGGTTCACGATGAATGAATCACTTGTGTTTGTTTAGGTTTATGGAATGAGGTATTAAATTGTCAACTTAATTTCAACCGAAGTTATCCTAGGATATATGTACTTTTTAATTGAAATAAAAAACAATGCTTTGATCTTGAAATAAAATGTTTTAGTTAATATAATTAAATATTTCTATTAATTACTTATTTCGTACTTTTCCATTATAGCGCATTTTTTTAAAAAGCTGGCGCAATTCGGGTTCCAGAAAGTGAGATATGCTGCCAAAATATATAAACAGCAAAATTTCACGCATCCAACCTAATTAGGTTCTCACTTAGAAAGGGTTGTTTAAAATACACATGTGGGAGCACAAAGGGTTAAATGTACGGCTTTTTCAAAATTGGTTTGCCATTTGATGTCGGATGTTCAGCTATAAGTATGCAAAATTTCACGCCTCCAACCTCATTAGGGGCTCACGTAGAAAGAATTGTTTAAAATACACATGTGGGAGCACAAAGGGTTAAATGTACGGCTTTTTCAAAATTGGTTTGCCATTTGATGTCGGATGTTCAGCTATAAGTATGCAAAATTTCACGCCTCCAACCTCATTAATGGCTCACGTAGAAAGAATTGTTTAAAATACACATGTGGGAGCCCAAAGAGTTAAATATACGACTTTTTCAAAATCTTATGGTTTGTCCTTTGATGTGAGGTTTTCAGCTATAAGTATGCAAAATTTCACGCCTCCAACCTCATTAGGGGCTCACTTAGAAAGAATTGTTTAAAATACACATGTGGGAGCCCAAAGTATTAAATATACGACTTTTTCAAAATTTTATGGTTTGTCATTTTATGTGAGGTGTTCAGCTATAAGTATGCAAAATTTCACGCCTCCAACCTCATTAGGGGCTCACTTAGAAAGAATTGTTTAAAATACACATGTGGGAGACCAAAGTGTTAAATGTATGACTTTTTCAAAAATTTTATGGTTTGTCATTTGATGTGAGCTGTTCAGCTATAAGTATGCAAAATTTCACTCTTCCAACCTAATTAGCGGCTCACTTAGAAAAAATTATTTAAAATACACATGTGGGAGACCAAAGGGTTAAATGTATGACTTTTTCAAAAATTTTATGATTTGTTATTTGATGTGAGGTTTTCAGCTATAAGTATGAAAAATTTCACGCTTCCAACCTCATTAGGTGCTCACTTAGAAAGAATTGTTTAAAATACACATGTGGGAGACCAAAGTGTTAAATGTATGACTTTTTCAAAAATTTTATGGTTTGTCATTTGATGTGAGCTGTTCAGCTATAAGTATACAAAATTTCACGCCTCCAACCTAATTACGGCTCACTTAGAAAGAAATACACATTTCGCCGTTTAAAATACACATTTCGCCAAGTTGGCCAACAGTTGGCGCTACTGTGGTAACCCTGCATTTGTATTTTTCAACAATTACTCATTTCAGTGAGGCGGTCCTACCGGAATCGTGAGGGACACACAGAGACTTGGATTTTATATAAATAGATTAGATTATTTTGTGTAGTTTGATTTGATATCTGTTAAAATTGTGTTTTATTTTATTTTATTTTAGGGCGTTTTAATTTCGTTTACCCATTTAGTTATTAAATATTACACGAAAACAAACTAATTCTGAATTACCAGCGTTACTCATAGACATAGCTTTTCTACTATAACAGGTTCATCTTTCGTAGTCGGGTTGCACGCACCTTTAAAAATATCCATGCTTGAAAATTACTTTAAAATCCATTAAAATCAGAAATCTGAGATACAATTTTCAAACAAATTTCATTTGAAAGAACTTTTTTCTATTCGACATTCTAAAAATGAAATAATGTGATGTTTAGAAGTTGGAAAAATTGCAGTAAAGGCGCAATTTACGGGCGCTGACATAGTGTTTTTACTTTATAATGTAGATATATACCATACAAACGAGAATTTCACTAAATGCTGCGCGATTTGGTGGATTTTTTATATTGTCAGGAAAATCACACATTTTCTCTTACATCCGCCAAAGGAAACGCGCATTCTGTTATTAAAGCTCAAGGATTTTACTATGGTTGCGAAATAATAACGTCATGTTTTCTGATTGTCTTTTTAACGACTTTTTAACGATTTGTGGATGAGGATGCACAAATTTCAGTTATTGTGATTGCCGTATTATTTCGTTTTAATTTCTTTTACCTGTAAGGCGCCTTATAATTGACATTGTCGAAGCCGGGTAGTTCTTCCAGTTTTCTATAAAGGCTATCAGTTTGCTTCAAATTGTTAACAGTGAATAGCATATTATACGAAACTCAGAATTATGTCTTTTTCGGATTATTTTCTTGAAATATGTAAAATATATCCTCACAAGATTTCAGATTCATTCTGGATTAATGAAAGATTGTAAAATGGTTTCATACATATTTCTAAAAAATGTAAGTTTTTAAATGATTTTAAATGATTTTTTTTCAGATAAAAATAACTCATAAACGAACTCTGTTCATGACTTTCAAACAAAAATGCCTTCAAATTCAAATATAAAAAATGCCTTACTTGTAAAAAAGCTTTTTTTTTAAGCGAGATTTACAATCTAAGCTACAGAAAAGAAAGTTTTGTCAGAATTTCTTTCTGTTTTACTTTTGAGAGTACGAAATATCCCAAATTGATTAGGCACAACTAAATGTCGAGTAAAACATAAACTAAACAAATTAACATTTGTTATCAGTTTTTATTTTCAATCTCATTACTTTTTGAATACGAAACTTATGAATTTAAAAGTTTTTTTTTTTTCCTGTTTATGTATTTCCCTGTCAAAGTCCGTTCACGTATTGATCCTGTGAAGCATTTTCACAAAATATATTTCATGCGAGAAAAACTATGCGCTTTTTTTTTTTTTTTGACGATATGAGAAAGTATAGAAAGTTATTTTGATATGAAAAAATTGGAATGTGGGTATTTTGATTTGAACCGTTTGGTATTACATAACGTAAATCATATAGGAAAGAAAAATAATTTTGCGAATCTCATATATGAATAAAATTAGATTAGGTTAGAGATGTGTAACTGGTCACCTTTTTGAAACAACTGACTATTGAATTATAAATAATGAATGTATCGAAGTTATTTGTATTTATTACAAACCATAAAGATAATTAAAAAAAAACTACCATAAACGTTTGAGAATAACAATAAAACGGTATTAAGAATAATCAACAAAAACTCTCAAGGAAGTAAATGCACTTTAACCCTTTATCTACTGACGGTATTTATAAGTACCATTAAAATAACTTGTTATAAAATACATGTAATTCATCAATTAGTAAGTAGTAATACAGTTTAGAATGAGTTACGGAGACATTACTTATAGGGGCATTACTTTACCTTGTTCCAAAAGCATTATGGGTTACACAAAACAAAAATACTTTTAAAAGGATGATTTCTTTTGCCTTTGCATCTTTTCAGCTTTCTTGGCATGGATGGGGGGGGGGGGGGTTCAATTCGGAAATATTTCCACATTTCTATTGTAAGTACATTATATTTGTACATTTTCTAATTCTGCAAAATACTAAGAAAAATATTTAAAATGAAAGATTTGAGTGGCATTGTAAGTATTGCACAAAATAGGGGAGACCCGGTCTAGTAGGCGCAGTTTTTAGTTATTGATTTTTATTAATTTTTTGTTTAAGTTTTTTATGAAATTTTAACTGTACTTTTAAAGAACATACATTGGGCTATAAATACCTGGAGGTTTGAGTTTGTAGCTTTTGTAGTTTATGTTTAGTGGAAGCCTAAAGTAAAAGGAAAATTGTGCGCCAACTTACCCCGTCACGGGGCAAGTTGCCTATGCCTATGGGGTAAGTTGGCACACGCTTTATAAAAATTTAAATAAGACACGCAGTTAAGAGAAATCAATTTCCTTATTATCAGTAGGTTTAATCAAAGGCGTTATCGCCGTACAATGTAAATTCTAAATTATACAGACATAAAAATAATGAATAAAACATTAGTATTGAGTAACTTCTATCCTACTTGATAACATCATCAGAGTTACAATTGTCACGAATAAAAAATTAAATGTATCCGTTTGGGCAAGCCCCGTGTGCCCAAAATCTTGCATTGCAACCACTTTTTTCGGTGTTTGCTGTTTTTCAAGCTACCAGCATACACCAGACACCGAGCCAACTTGCACATTGTTCAATGCGTCTAACTAGTCCCATAATAAATTTCTTCACAAAAGGGACACGTAACCATCTAAGCATAAATAATCCAAGTAATTCACATATGGGGAGGTACAGTTAATCATACACTAAGAAAATTGTACAAGTGAAATCGCAATTATTAAGATAAGTATTAGAAATTAGAAAAAGAATGAAGCAACAAGAAAAAGTCCTTCCGGCCAGTGCCGGGAGGAAGAGGTAGCTTTCATAATCCTTATTTTAAAAAAGCCAACTTATATCATGCAAACACACGAAGCTCAATTTAGTGGAAACCGAATATAGGAGATTCAATATTAATTTTTATCAATATAATGAATGAGAATTTCGCGAAATTAGTCAGCTTTATCCAAGCTGCTTTTCTTTAAAGTAACTTATATTTGGCTGCCAAATTCGGCAATTTCTTAAAGTGCCTGTCATTTTAATACAACATGGTGGATGAGGCTAAGCAGTGAACTTGGTCGAGACCTTAGTAATTGCTGTGCACATGCTCACTCACATCGGAATCGGTTAATATATAGGAGTGCTGTCGCATGCAAAAAATCAGATTTTTCAAAATGTCACCCACAATAGAAATTGAAACTGCTATATCTGAGCCATTTTTTAAGGTAAAGACAAAAAAAAAATGCTCCTGAATCCTTATATCAAGATCAAATACTTAAGAAAGAAACCTTTTTCAATTTCTAATTTTTTTGCACCTCACTTTAAATATATATATATATATATATTTTAATTTAATGGTCGCCATTTTGAAACAAGATGGCTGATGAATCTGGCCAGAGAATTTGGTCGAGGTGTTGATGTATACTATCCACATGCCTTCTTACATCGAAATAGGCGAATACGTGTGTTATCGCATGACAAATACAAGATCGTTTCAAAATGTTAGCCATGCTAGAAATTCAAAGTGCTATAAATCAACCATTTTTTAAGATATCAACAAAAGAACAAATTTTCAGAAACAAAAACTGCTCCGGAATCTTTGTATCAAGGCCAAACACATAAAAAAAAATCTTTTTCATTTTCCAATTTTTTAATACCTCATTTTGAATTTTAAATTTAATTTGTTTTAAATGACAACCCTTTTGAAACAAGATGGCGAATGAAGCTGGCCAACGAACTCGGTCGAGACATTGGTATGTACTATGTAAAGACCAAGTTACATGCAAATAGGTTCATAAATACGCCTGTTATCGCGTGACAAAAATCAGGTCGTTTTAAAATGTCAGCCACAAGAGAAATTCAAAATGCTATTACTCAGCCATTTTTTTTTAGATATAGACGAAAGAAAAACTGTTCCGGAATCTTTGTATTAAGGTCAAACACATACAAAAAAAATCTTTTTCATTTTCCAATTTTTTGGTATCTCATTTAAATTTTTAATTTTTTTAAATGGCCGCCATTTTGAAACAAGATGGCGGATGAAGCTGGCCAACGAACTCGGTCGAGATATTTGTATGTACTATGTACACACCAAGGTACATCCAAATCGGTTCATAAATACGCCTGTTATTACGTGAGAAAAATCAGGACGTTTCAAAATGTCAGCCACGCTAGAAATTCAAAATGCTATAACTCAGCCATTTCTTAAGATATAGACAAAACAAAAACTGCTCCCGAATCTTTTTATCAAGATTAAACACATAAGAAGAAAATATTTTTTCAATTTTCAATTTTTGGTACTACATTTCAAATTTAAATTTTTCTTAAAAATTTAAATGGCCGCCATTTTGAAACAAAATGGCGGATGAAGCTGGTCAACGAACTCGGTCGAGAGATTGGTATGTACTATGTACACACCGAATTACATCCAAATCGGTTCATAAATACGCCTTTTATCGCGTGACAAAATTCAGGACGTTTCAAAATGTCAGCCACGCTAGAAATTCAAAATGCTATAACTCAGCCATTTTTTAAGATATAGACGAAACAAAAACTGCTCCGAAATCTTTGTATAAAGGTCAAATACATAAGAAAAAAATATTTTTCCATTTTCAATTTTTTGGTACCACATTTCAAATTTTAAATTTTTTAAAAACTTTTAAATGGCCGCCATTTTGAAACAAAATGGCGGATGAAGCTGGCCAACGAACTCGGTCGAGAGATTGGTATGTACTATGTACATACCGAATTACATCCAAATCGGTTCATAAATACGCCTTTTATCGCGTGACAAAATTCAGGACGTTTCAAAATGTCAGCCACGCTAGAAATTCAAAATGCTATAACTCAGCCATTTTTTAAGATATAGACGAAACAAAAACTGCTCCGGAATCTTTGTATAAAGGTCAAATACATAAGAAAAAAATATTTTTCCATTTTTAATTTTTTGTTACCACATTTCAAGTTTTAAATTTTTTAAAAAATTTTAAATGGCCGCCATTTTGAAACAAAACGGCGGATGAAGCTGGCCAACGAACTCGGTCGAGACATTGGTATGTACTATGTACACACCGAATTACATCGAAATCGGTTCATAATTACGGGAGTTACAGTGTGACATAGGTCAGATATATATATATATATATATATATATAGATATATATATATATATATATATATATATATATATCAATTTTGAACGGAGGGTGGTTTCGGGGTCTGGGGGTCATGATCGATGAAAATATACCAAAATTTTTTGAAATCGCTTTCCTCCGAACGGCTGCAATAGGTAGCTTTTTTGTAAAGAAAGCTACCTAATTACTTATGCGCGCAAAAAACAGAAAAATCGTAATAAATGTCCACTGCACGTAGGTAACGCTGCAAAACTACAATGAGGATTGTAAAACGCAAGAAGAAATGTACTCTGTGACTGGTTGCACAATCTATCCACAAACAGGCGATTTATGGGGACTGCGCCAACTTACCCCTGTAGCCAAATAGCCCCGGTCTCCCCTACCTATAAATTCAAATTGAATGAATCCTTCTAAATTCTTCAATCCTTTTAAAATCCTTCTAAAATGTATTAAATCATTATGTAGATATTCTAATGTAGTTTCAAAAATTCACGAAAAATGGTTTAGAAGATAAATATTTCATAAATTTACAATTCAGTACATAAAGGGTATGTTTAAACCCTTAAACTTTGCTTAGTTTTCGGAAAAATCATTTAAAAATCATCGATTATATTTATTCACACACATCTTCCAAATCCTAGAAATTGTTAAAATTAAGCATTCCGAACTTAAAATGAAGTTTGTCAATTGAGTGCTGCTATCTATTGAGCACTTAAGGGGACCGGGAAAGCAAAATTCAACTAAAAAATCGATTTTTCTTTTTTTATATCATTAAATAGTTTAAACTTTTATATTTCCAACGATGTGTCACACATTTTTATCTATATATATAAAAGAAAGTCTGAATTTTGTATTAATCAACGCGCAGCCCAAACTACTGAGCCTAAAGTCTTGAAATTTGGGGCAAAAATTCTTCTTATGGCATTGAGTGCCGCTAAGAAAGTATATTTTAAAATTCCACCCCTAAGGGGGGTAAAAAATCGAACGAACTTTTAAAAAATTCCTTAAAAATCTGATTTTATAGCTATTTTTCAACTGATAGCATATTTTGGTGTATTTTTGTATGCTGAATCGAATGATACTAACTAAATTCTTTTAAGCCCAATAGTTCGCGAGATATTTTATATATTTCTAATTTGGCGATGTCTTTGGCGCCAAAACCTCGAAACACCTAACATTATAAGTGATAATTCACCCATATTCATTCATCTTATACATCCGTTACTGTAGCAACGGAAGAAATTCAAATTAAATCTTTTTGTTAAATCTTTTGGTTAAAGAATTGAACCGGGTATATGAGTTTGAGAAAAAAAATAAATACAAACGCCTTGAAAAAAACAGAAAAAATAAATTGAATTTATTTAAAATACAAGGAAGCGATCCACTTAGAAATTAACATTATAAAACGAAAATATTTAAAAAATGAAAGCAATGTTTGTACGACTTTAAAAATTTTGTGGTACTTACATCCGGGACATGTCAGATACAACTGCGCAAAGCATGGCAATTACATTAATTACAGCAACCCTTATTTTTGTCTATTTCGTAGTTTATTTAGTATAGTTTTAAGTTAATTTTATTATTATAATTTTTATTTATTATAGTTTATAGTATGTAGTTTTATGTTATATATTTTATTTATTTATTTACTTAAAACAATTTGCCATTTTTAACAAGGTTATGTTATTTAAGAATGTTAAATTACTTTTTTGAACGTAACTGGCAAACGATAAACAAGTTTGACAATTGTCAACCATTTTTGGCGATCTATCACATGGTCCGAATAATGCGTAAGTATTACTTTTTTTAATGGAAGAAATTGGAATTGAAATAATACATCGCAATTTATCACTTGCTCCTGGATAAGAAGAAAAAATGGGTACTTTTATGTCATCCGTATCCGTATGTAAATATCGCCATTAGCATTTTTAAAATTGCCAATAGCAGTAGTTACATTTCGCGTATGTAAATTAAAAACAATTCTTTGTTTTAAGTTATGGCATTATTTCCTATTGTTTTACTTTTCATCTTTTTCAATGACATTAGTGTAAAGCATTATAAATGAAATGAGTGAAATGTTTTTATTTTGAATGAAAATAATAAAATAAGAATAAGATATGGAAACAACCTTTGCTGATTCATTACTTGCGCCCGGCTAACATAAAAGTATCATAAAAGCCATATATTCACCTTTCTTTGGGTAGTTGTTCATGGAATTTCTGGTTAATATTCCGTAATCGGATACTTCTTCAATCTGTGTATTAATTACAATGTTGAAAGCATCGTTTATGTATGAAGCGAAAACCTCATGATGAATTCTATTACAGAGAATAGTATTATCATCATCCACTACATATTTAAAACGGAAATTTGCATTTTATTCCTGTTCTTTATAATATTTTGATAGGATATGCCACTATTAGTTAGGTAATGTTTTTGGAACGGTTTTTATGTTTACACACAGTGTTCTACATTGCTTAGTTTTAGTTATAGAGCTATTGGAAAAGCTATACAGAAAGGTGAACGCAATTATGAAAGATACATCTACTGTTATTATATAAAATGCAAATTTGCTTTTCCTTCCACCCGTTTATAATTTGAGTTTCGCTGGATGTATTTTGATGGGACTTACACTGTTAGTTAGATTATTTTTTGTGGATGGTTGGTACTTCTTGCATGGATGGTACTTCTCTGTAGCGAAGTTTTCTTCTGGGTTATTGTTTTTCTGAAACACAAACTTGGCAACAAATCAGATTGCAGAAAATTGGATTACAAGAGAAAGTTCCAAAACTAGGTGAACGCGAATGTGAATGATTACCTTTTATTTAAAGTTCTACTGAACGTATTTTGATTGGAGTTGCACAGTTAGGTAATATTAGGGATTGTTGTAATATTTGAAATGTCATTCTACATTTTAGGTAGCTTTCTTTACAAAAAGCTACCTATTGCAGCCGTTCGGAGGAAAGCGATTTCAAAAAATTTTGGTATATTTTCATCGATCATGACCCCCAGACCCCGAAACCACCCTCCGTTCAAAATTGATATATATATATATATATATATATATATATATATATATATATATATATATATATATATATATATCTGACCTATGTCACACTGTAACTCTCGTATTTATGAACCGATTTGGATGTAATTCGGTGTGTACATAGTACATACCAATGTCTCGACCGAGTTCGTTGGCCAGCTTCATCCGCCATTTTGTTTCAAAATGGCGGCCATTTAAAATTTTTTAAAAAATTTAAAATTTGAAATGTGGTACCAAAAAATTGAAAATGGAAAAATATTTTTTTCTTATGTATTTGACCTTTATACAAAGACTCCGTAGCAGTTTTTGTTTCGTCTATATCTTAAAAAATGGCTGAGTTATAGCATTTTGAATTTCTAGCGAAATTCACATTTTGAAACGTCCTGAACTTTGTCACGCGATAAAAGGCGTATTTATGAACCGATTTGGATGTAACTTCGTTTATACATAGTACAGACCAATGTCTCGAACAAGTTCGTTGGCCAGCTTCATCCGCCATCTTGTTTAAAAATGGCGGCCATTTAAAATTTTAAGAAAAATTTAAATTTGAAATGTGGTAGCAAAAAGTTGAAAATTGAAAAAATATTGTTTTCTTATGTGTTTGACCTTGATAAAAAGATTCGGGAGCAGTTTTTGTTTCGTCTGTATCTTAAAAAAATGGCCGAGTTATAGCATTTTGAATTTCTAGCGTGGCTGACATTTTGAAACGTCCCGATTTTTGCCACGTGATAACAGACGTATTTATGAACCGATTTGGATGTACCTTGGTTTGTACATAGTACATACAAATAACTCAACCGAGTTCGTTGACCAGCTTCATTCGCCGTCTTGTTTGAAAATGGTGGCCATTTAAAAAAATTAAAAAAAAAAAAATTTAAAATGAGATACCAAAAAATTGGAAAATGAAAAAGATTTTTTTTGTATGTGTTTGACCTTAATACAAAGATTCCGGAACAGGTTTTGTTTCGTCTACATCTAAAAAAATGGCTGAGTTATAACATTTTGAATTTCTATTGTGGCTGACATTTTAAAACGACCTGATTTTTGTCACGCGATAACAGGCGTATTTATGAACCGATTTGAATGTAACTTGGTCTGTACATAGTACATACCAATGCCTCGACCTAGTTCGTTGGCCAGCTTCATTCGCCATCTTGTTTGAAAAGGGTTGCCATTTAAAAAAAAAATGTAATTTAAAATTTAAAATAAGGTATTAAAAAATTGGAAAATGAAAAAGATTTTTATTACGTGTTTGGCCTTGATGCAAAGATTCTGGAGCAGTTTTTGTTTCTGAAAATTTGTTCTTTTGTTTATATCTTAAAAAGTGGTTGAATTATAGCACTTTGAATTTCTATCATGGTTAACACTTTGAAACGATCTTGTATTTGTCACGTGATACCACACGTATTCGCCTATTTCGATGGAAGAAGGCATGTGAATAGTATACATCAATATCTCGACCAAATTCGCTCTCCAGCTTCATCAGCCATCTTGTTTCAAAATGGAGGTCATTAAATTAAAAAAAAATTATATTTAAAGTGAGGTGCAAAAAAATTAGAAATTGAAAAAGGTTTCTTTTTTAAGTATTTGACCTTGATATAAGGATTCAGGAGCATTTTTCGTTTGTCTTTATCTTAAAAAATGGCTCAGATATAGCAGTTTCAATTTCTAAAGTGGGTGACATTTTGAAAAAAATGATTTTTTGCCTGCGACAGCACTCGTATATATCAACCGATTCCGATATGAGTGAGCATGTGCACAGCAATTACTAAGGTCTCGACCAAGTTCACTGGTTAGCCTCATCTACCATGTTGTCTTAAAATGGCAGGCACTTTACAGAAATCGCCGAATTTGGCAGCCAAATATAAGTGACTTTAAATAAAAGCAGCTTGGATAAAGCTGACTAATTTCGCGAAATTCTCATTCACAATGATTTAGTATTGATAAAAATTAGTATTGAATCTCCTACATTCGGTTTCCACTTAATTGAGCTTCGTGTGTTTGAATAATATAAGTTGGCTTTTTAAAAATAAGGAATATGAAAGCTACCTCTTCCTCCCGGCACTGGCCGGAAGGACTTTTTAGTTATGGAACTATGAGGAAAGTTCTCAGTGGTGTAGTTGAAATAAAAGTAGGATAAAATCTACAGGCAGAGGGTATATATTAGAGAGTATCTATGTTATAGCTATGGAGTGCAGAGTTTCTAAAAAACACCAGAAGGTCTACGGCGTATAGTCTATGCTACATTCCTAAAAATTCTACAATTACGTTAACTTGATTATGAAACATATATTAACTATCAACTTCAAATATAAAACAAAAAGGGCAATTTCGGTCCCACCGCTTATAACTTGAGTTCTTTTCACTGGATTTTGAGAAGATTTGCATTGTTAGATAAATTTTCAAGAAAGTGTTTCATATATAACACATATTATTTTACGTTGCTTAGTTATAGAATTATGTGCGAAAGTTCTTTAATCAGTTAACACTATTTTGAAATATTAGCCTTTATAAAAGGTTCTACTGAGTTAATTAGCACTGTTGTTAGATATTATTTCAGGAAAGGTTTTAGTATATAACACATATTGTTCTACATTGCTTTGCTATAGAATTATAGCTGAATGTTGTATTATCTGGTGAATCCGATTATGAAAAATTAGTCTTATTAGAAGGTTTTACTGAAAGGATTTTGATTAGATTTGCATTTTTTTAATTTTTAGAGATGATTTTAATATGCTACATATTGTTCTTCCGTTCTTTTTTATATTGGATTATAAATAATCAACTAAAAGATTTGCTTCATAACAGTCCAAATTTTGTGTGAGACATTAGAAAATATAAAATCGTAATAGCGTTCATATTGTTTTCAGCAACGCGGATGATCATTAGAGATAAATGTATTTATTGCTATAAAACACAAGATCAAATACACCGATATATTTTGTTTGATTAAAGTTTCGCTTGGAGAAACCGACCAGCGTAGCGAGCGAAGGCTTCTATTACTATATGTAAAGCGTAAATTCCTATTTCATTCCGATTGATTATAACAGAGATTCTACTGAACATAAATGCAGAACTTACACTATTAGATAGTAAATTTGATTTATAAATAGTTTAATCTAAAAACCATCGTTCCAAGTTGCTTAGTAATAGTTACGAGAGTTCTAGAATTAGGTGAACTCGATTAGGAAAGATTTCAAGTTTTACTGAATGGATTTTAATGACAGTTGCACAGTTAATTAGATAACATTTCAGGGAGTTTTTTCAATATTTATCGTATCTTTCAAAATTGTTTAGTTTCGAAGCTATGCGGAAAAAGTTCTCTGTGGTATAGTAAAGAAAATTGGAGGATAATACGCTACACACAAAGGATGTATACTAGAATGCTGTAGTTATGGAAGTTGTGCAGAGTTTCTTTAAAAATCCAGAAATGGTGCGACGTATACCTACCCCTACATCCCTGAGAGTTCTATATAATCAGGTTAACGTGATTATGATAGCTATATTTAACTATCTCAATGTATATAAAATGCAAAGACAAATTTCATTCCGGCCGCTTTTAAATTTACTTCTACTGGATTGATTTTGATGGGGCTTACATTGTTAGTTAGATAATTTACAGAAAAGATGTTAGTATAAAATATAATGTTCTACGTTGCTTAATTAAATAATTATGGGTAAAGATCTAAATCAGATGAACCCAATTTCGAAAGATTGGCTTTTTTTAAGGTTCCGCTGAATGAATTTTCACGGGATTTAAACTGTTAATTAGGTTATTTTTATGAAATGTTTCGGTACATTTTCCAGTTTAAAAGGTCCTGCTAAGGGGATTTCGATGGAACTTGCTCGGTTAGTTAATTTTCCAGTGAATGTTTTAGTGAAAAGCACATATCATTCGCTTGGTGTTCCTTGGTCGTCAGGTTGCTTGATTATAGAATCAAGACTGAATGTTTTAGAAGCAGGCGAACCAAATTATGAATGATTAGCCTTTTCAGTATGTCCAATTAACAGATTCTGATGAGATTTGCATTGATAATTTTTCATGAACCCTTTTAGTATATTACATATTGTTCTATCGTTCTTCACCGAATACTACACTAAATGATCAACGAAAGAAGTTGGCCCTTAACAGCCTAAATTTTGTATGGCTCAAAAGATATAATAGCGTAACAACGTTCATATTATTTTCACCAATTAGATTGGACATTCCAGGTTAATGTCCATATTGCTTTAAAACGCACGATAAATTCACAGATATATTTCGTTTGATTCAAGGTTCTTTAGAAAAACTGACCAGCGTAGCGGGCGTTAGGCTGCTAGTATATATATAAAAATAAGTGTTGAAATTATTCGTTCTTTCTTATAATACTTCACAGCTTAATGACCATTTAAATCTTTAATTGACTTTTTCTCAAAACTTGGATTTTTCATGTTTATGTTCTTTCTTTTCAATACCTATTAAACTTAAGAACTCGGATTTTTTTAATGCTTATATTATCTTATATTGTATACTTTAACACAGGGATTTAATGATTTGTTGAGAATTATTTATTTTAGGCAGTGAAATCTTACCAAAAAGGCTAATTTAAAAATGACTTTCAATAAATAATTAATAATTAATTTTGAGTTTCACTTAGAAAGAAAATTATCTGTTAAAATACGTAAATCATGTTATTCTAACTACTCTAAAAAATTTAGACCTCTATCTTTCACCATTTCAGAGAAAAAGGTACATAAAGTTGGTGAATTTAACATGGCGGAGATGGGACTTTCCCGGTCCCCTTAAACGTTTAAAATAATTCTGGAAGAGACAAAATCAAATAAGAAGCTATAATATATCATCTAAAGTTGTGAGAATTTCAACCCATGAGGATCACGGGCGCGACAAAATTTGTTGACAAATGACTGCTTGTGAACATATTTTACTCGACGATTAAGGGTAATAATTTTGTGAAAGAATACCCAAAAATGTATTTTTATGTGCATTACAGGGACAGTTAAAAGTTTTCCGTTACATTACGGCCAATGGAAAAAAAATTATTTCAAGTGCATTTTAATGATGTTACAGCCTTCAGAACACACTGTAAAAAAATACGACCAGTTTTCTTGTAGGAATCGGAAAAAGAATTGTCCTTATCGTACCGGAAAAAAATCCGACACAGTTCGGAATAAAATCCGTAAAATCGGAATAAAATCCGTAAAATACCGTTTTATTGACTATTTCCTTTTTTTACGGATTTTATTCCGAGCTGGGTCGGAAAATTTTCCGGTACGATAAGGGCAACTATTTTTCCTATTCTACAGGAAAACTGGTCGGATTTTTTTTTACAGTGCAGAATGAAATTGATAGGCACTTATGAAGTGCACTAACATATACATTCAGTACAATATGAGGAGCGAAAAATATTTTTTAAAACCAGTTATAGTACGAATTAGAACCAGTTATAGTACACCTCATTTGTCACGTTTGACGTGCAGTTTCAACTTGTTTAATTAATAGTAGTTTTTGGTAGTTTTCTGTTGTTTAATGATCATGCTCAAAGAATAAAAACATATTTAGTTTTTTCTGAGAAAAAAATGAGCCTTGTAAGTTTTTAATAAACAGTTGTTTTTTCTGAGAAAACGTAGCCTCCCATTGGGAAATTCGTAACACTTTTTACCCGACTGCCAAGAAGGATTATGTGTTTCTC
This sequence comes from Maratus speciosus, assembly GCA_963932465.1. Classification (NCBI taxonomy): domain Eukaryota; kingdom Metazoa; phylum Arthropoda; class Arachnida; order Araneae; family Salticidae; genus Maratus; species Maratus speciosus. Next base: position 102,658,458 of record OZ010795.1, on the reverse strand, counting down.
GCGTATCTGACTATGTGGATTCCTTTATACCTTCGAACCATCCCAAAGGCTGGATGGATTTTAATGAATGAGGTCTTTGAGGTCTAATGAATGAGATTTTGTTTTATAAATTCAAAATGGCTGCCGTAAATACAAAATAGCGGTAGACACGAAAACAAACATTTACGCACCATATTGAGTGACATACCGTTGGATAGTTCTTTCAAAATGAAGATGATGGTTCATTGACTATTTTACAGTCAGAAGCTACGTTTAAATATTACACAGCCTGGAAGTTGTGCAGGTAGGATCTCTAACTTTACTGCAACTCTAACCTTTATAGATATCTGTAGGCCTAATCAAAACAGTGTTTAAAGATAGGAATTAACAATTAAATACAACCTAAATGTCATCAATAAAAGTAAATAAAAAAATAGGTAAGTAATATTAAAAGTAGTTTCATATGGATGAGAAATAATTAATTAATTCGCTTTTTACGCAGTCGGATTTTTGATTTTTTAAATTTAATTTTTATTCATACTACTACTCTACTCTCATTCCTGAATTCAGGCGATAGTTATGGAGGAGAAACATTGACCTCAAAGTTTGAAATTAGAGATCAAATAATCGAATAAAGTTCAATTTTATTTTCGGCTCAAAATCCGAGTTTGAAAAAATCTGAGAAAATGCTGTCGAAAATTCGGCTGGACAAACCTCGATCGAAACTATCTGTATTCAAAAAACTTCGTTTCTTCCTTCGGAAATTTTAAATATCACTCTTTGATTTCAGTTGAATCGGCTCAAATGAGAAGCTCTTTATTTATTGCTATGAACTTCACTGTTTAAGATTATCAATCATGAGTGACTCAAGACGTTAGTTCAAATTATAAAGCAGGCAATGCATATATGACTAAACTTAGAAGAAGCTTTCCACGTGCAAATTAAAAGTTGCAAACTTAGAAGTAACAGAAAATTTTAGTTTGAAACCGCAGAAGTGGTTTTAATACTCTTTGAGAAACTTCTAGTATAACAGATGATCATTTATAAAAATCATTATAAACGATAAATCGAGGTATATGTACATGAAACATTCATTAAAGAGATGCAATTCGTATAATCAGTAAGTCATTTTGTGTCGTTCATGAATTAATTACATTTCATTTTTTATGAAAATAAAAAGTTTTGATCAGAAGCACAGAGGTCCAAGTTGGGCCACACGGAAAATTGCTAGCGCATTAATACTTATGTATATTTATGTTAAATAATATTTTTGTATATTTATGTACAGTTATGTATAGTTAATTAAAATTTATGTATATTTATATATGTATTAATTACATAAAATAATTTTTGGGGGACATTTTCGTTTTCGTTTTCGGATGAAAATTGGAAGATTACCTAAATTCGGTTTCGGTCGATCTTTAAACTCATTACTCGGCATCTTTACTTCAACGGTCGTAGATGAGTTGAACCTTAACCCTTTATCTACTGACCGTACTTATAAGTACCATTAAAATAACTTGTTATAAAATTCATTTAATATATCGATTAGAGGTAATACAGTTTAGAATAAGTAATAGATACATTACTTTATCTTTCATTAAAATCATTATGGGTTACAGACAACAAAAATATTCTTAAAAGTTTGATTTATTCTGCCTTTGCATTTTTTCAGCTTTCTTGGCGTGGGGGGGGGGGGGGTTCAATTCAGAAATATTTCTACATTTCTATTGTAAGAACATTATATTTGTACATTTTCTAATTCTACAAAAAAACCGAGAAAAATATTTAAAATAAAAGATTTGAGTGGGGTTATAAATACTGCCCAAATCCCTATCAATTCAAATTTAATGAATCCTTCTAAATAATTCAATCCTTCTAGAATCCTTCTAAAATTTATGAAATTATTCTATAATTCTTTTAATGTAGGTTAAATAATTCACGGAAAATGCTTTAGAAAATAAAATTTTCATGAATTCATAATTCAGTACATAAAGTGTTATCCTATTTTTGGTCATGGGTGCATCTTGAAAAGGTGCATACAGCACTTTTCTTTCATACCGGTAAAAAGGAAAAGAAATAAGTGCCTTATTTAACCCTTAGTGACTCAACAACTTTGAAAAATATTTACTCTGATGTTAGAATACATAATTTTAAGCACATAAAAAATAATTTAAAAAAACACATTAAAAGAATATATTGACTAAAAGGTACTTTTTTCACATCTGCAATAAACAGAAAATTGCATACTTTTCATAAATATTGTTATTCTATAACAGAAAATTGCAAAGTATGCAAACTTACCTTTCTAAAAAAATTATTTTGGTCGTTTCTAGTCCTTTTACCCAACTGAAAAGAAGGGTTATGTGTTTCACTCGTACCTGTATATGTGGATTTCTTTATACCCACGAAACATCCCAACCGGCTGGATGGATTTTAATGAATGAGGTCTCTATCAATTCGTCTTAACGGCCCGATAGTTATAGGCTAGGTTTTTTTTAATAAATTCAAAATGGCGGCCGTAAAATACAAAATGGCGGTAGAGACGAAAAAAGCAATTTACTCACCCTATTGATTGGCATATCATTGGATAGGTCTCTAAAAAATGAAGACGATGATTCATTGACTATTTTACAGTCAGAAGGTCCGTTAAAATATTATACAACCTGGAAGTTGTGTAGGTAGGATCTCTACCTTTACTGCAACTCTAACCATCATAGCCATCTATAAACCTCATCAAAACAGTATTTATAGATAGGAACTAACAATTAAACACAACTTAAAAGTCATCTATACAAGTAAATAAAAAAAAATAGGTAAGTAATATAAACAAGTACTACAAAAAATATATATATATATTTTAAGTCAATTCCTACTTAGGTCAATAAGAGATTTTTTTTTTTTTTAATATGCCTTGATCAAGAAGAGGGCTCTCTCGGTCTTAAAATACCTTGACCAAGAAGAGGGCTCTCTTGATTATTGAAAATTAATTAATTTAATTTTATTAATGAATTAATATTTGAAAAAAAACTGGATTAACATCAAGTGTCATCCACTACAAGTTTAAAAAAATTAATTTGAGCTTAATTGGATGAATAATAAGTATTTTATTAACGATTGAAAATTTGAACAAGATATATATAGCGAGAGTGTGAGCTAATAGTAGGAATTGAAAAAAAAATAGTTACACATTGATGAGAAATAATTAATTAGTTCGCTTTTTACGCAGTCCGTTCTTTTGATTTTTTAAATTTAATTGTTAATTTCATATCTGCAATAAACAGAAAATTGCATACTTTTCATAAATATTGTTATCCTGTAACACAAAATTGCAAAGTATGCAAACTTACCTTTCTAAAAAATCTATTTTGGTCGTTTCTAGCCCTTTTTTATTTTACAAAACTTCTGAAGCTCATTTTAGAAATAACAAATCGAAACTGCTTAAATGATAAATAAAACTCTGGCAGGAAAAATTAACTCAGTACTGCCGTCTGTTGAGGTCTATGAACTACTATTTACATTTACTGCTGTATTGGGAGATAACAGCAACCGATAAAATCGTTTTTTAAAGCCGAGTGCATAAGTAACTTTGACTGTTGGAAATGTTGCAGATATGCAACGTGGTGATACAAAGTGTTAATTAAGGCAATTTCGTGACTAATGAAGTAATGTTAACTGTTTTTTTTAATGATATCAACCGAATAAAATTCTTGTAAGAGAAGGTGGTCTCATATGAGTTAAGTCATAATAAAGTAAGCGATTTATGAAAGTTATAATACTATGAATTACAGAAATCACCTTTAAGTCATAATTGTAGAGTCACGAAATTGAGAATGGTAATAATAGTAACTAAACACATCTCCTTTTAGTCATCACTATCACTATGCAGTTTGAAATCACTGTAACGACATAGTTAGGTCACATCGACTGGTTTAGCGTTTAGGGTAGCTAGTAGCTAGTTTAGGGTAGTGATACATTTGATAGTAGGGTAGGGAAGTACACAGTGAGATATGGTACACAGTGAGACAGCATCCATTTTGACATATACTTATAACTTTTTCCCCTAGCTGGAATACACACTGAGCCACCTCATCTTATGCAACACGTGGATGTAGTTTCGGCACTTCGGTTACTCGTCCAACAAAATAGTAAGTAATTATTAATTTTGCAGGGGTTAAAGTTACATAAACCTCCAATTTAGAGTTTATTTCTTTCATTATGGCATGTATTTACTTAACCCAACCTTGCTATATCTAATGATAGACTATGTCGACAAAACGACACAAGCATTCAAAGCTATGAAACTGATGATGAAACATCCATTTTGTTACAACGTAACGAAAGTACACATTGAGACACACAGTTGTGGTATACGGTGAGACGTGCCTCATTGTGTATCTTCTATGCGGTTCTGACATAAAAAGTTATCTATTAATAAAAGAAGGGGGTTTTTTTCTCTCTCTATCTGTGTGTGTGTGTGTGGGGGGGGGGGGGGGTGTTCAATGGTTAGTGAAATCTACTAAACGTAAGAGGCTGAAAGTTTGCATGAAGGTAGCACAATGTCTGCTATTGTCCAACCGAGGCTCATACTTTTAAATTTTTTTAATCTAGAAATATTAATTAGAAGTCATAAACTGCAGAAAATTATCGATAGAGTATAAAAATGTATGATTTATGAAAATGTATAGATTGTCTCACTGTGTACCACTTGTGGTACACAATGAGACAATTTTGATACAGTTTATGCTGCTTCTGTAGTTTTATAAACAACTTTTTTAAAACCAATTATACATTAATGTGTAGAGTATTTGTGTAGCTTAAAGTTGTAGCAAAAATTTTTCAAAAGAATAAAAATCGTCACCATTTATTAAATAATAATAATTTTCGTCTCACTGTGTACTACCTTCCCCTATAGACTGTCAACAGACTGCCCTCATAGCATGCATGGTCACGGTGACGTCACTGTAAGTCACTGTGGTCACGTCACATCTGTGACCAAAATGCCACCACTCAGTGATGTCACATTGTGACTGAGATGTGAACTTCTTAGAAAACTTTAAAAAATTACGAAAATTCTTCAAAACATGTTATTTACTGTAAAATTATATTTTTCTGGCAATTAAAAAAAATTGTGACGTCACTGTTATGTCACTATTATGTAACGTATGTCACGTCACATATGTGACGAAAAAAACACCATATTGTAATTCACAGTGTGACAAAAATATGAACTTCAAAAATCTTTGAAAATGAAGAGAAATATTTTAAACAGTCCCGAGTTACAGCGGCATAACGAATGAAAATATATTAGTGGATAGCAAATGGTAAATTCTGTCATGAAAGGGGTGGGGGCGGGGGCGTAATAAATAAAGTGCACGATACAAGCATTAATAAACTAAATTTTCAGGCTATATTTTATCAATTTGATATCTAAGACAGTGATTGTATACTTTTTCATGATTTCAATTTTATCTAGCATTGCAATTTAATATAATAATCCTTCACTGTCTGTGATTATTATAAAAGTGTTTCTCGGAAAAATGGTACGTGCTGGAGCAATTTGGATAATATATTTGGAATTAGGAATATTAAATTTGTACACTTTACATATTTAGTTTGCTGGGAGGAATTTTGTTTCTTTCTTTCTTTTTTTACCGGCCAGGATTGTTCGAAACACTTTTGTGATTTCAAACTAAAAATTTTCTATTACAGTTAAATCTGCACCTTTTAATGAGCACATAGAAAGATTCTTCAGAGTTTAGTCATCTATGCATTTCTTGATTTATAATTTGTATACAAGTCATAAATTCTACTTCTTTCAGACTTCAGCCTTTTTTAATAAAATTAGCATTTTCCGAAAATAAAAGAAATATATAAAATTTGTGCAAAACATACTTTACTTTGAAAAAAAAAGAAAAAAACGAGGGGGGGGGGTCGTTATTACCATTAAATTTATTTTTACACCTTTTAAAAATTTAAACAATGTTTTATCTAATAAACTCTAAATAAGATTATTATTATTATAATTATTTATAAAAAAGGAACTTTACAATACATTTTAACTTGAATTATTTCGTAAGGATAAAAAGAAAAAGTTAAATACATTGGACATTTCTTCAAATACAAAATTTTAATTAACGATACTTTCAGAAAATTACTGCGCATTCAAGTTCCAAATTTCTTCTATACAAAAACAAATAATCTGTAACAGACCATCTGCATGAAAATCGTCTGCCCAGAGAAAAATAAATATGAGAAGACGCGGGAAATAATTCACTGTTTAGAACATCACCACGTCTACCACACTTTAAGATAAGGAAATGACCATTTTAGGATACACGGATATTAATGGAACGTATATGTAAGTCTTATTTAATTTATATATTTTATTCCTGATTTGTATATTATGAGTTAAATAGTTTTATGTTATATTTGTAAGAGACTGATCTTTAACTGTCAGAAGCGATATTTTCCAATTCGATAAGTGTAAAGAAAAATATTTTAATCTGCCTTCGCTTGAAAAAAAAAAAAAAAAAAAAAAAAAAAAAAAAAGCTGCGCAGAGATTGATTCATGCCTACATTCATACTGTAATTAATATAAACATTAATTTATACTTCCTTGAGAATGAAAATGTGTTGAGACAATGATTTGGAATTATTTTTTCGACTTCTTACTATTTTTTGATTACTAAGACTTATAGTTATTATTAGTTCGGGGTTAAATATGATAATCGATTATCATGAGATTGCGAAACTGTTTCAGATTAGAAATTAACATTATACTGGGAAAATGTATTTTTACATATTACTGTCGTGAAACATTTAAAAGATGTTTCTTTTAGTGCTAATAATATTTTAAATTATCTTTTAAAATCTTAAATCTTCAAACCAATGTTTTCAGATTTAACATTTGCCAAAATTACAAAATAATAGGAATTCCTTATACCATATGGAAATATTTTTGAGATATTGTTAAATCTAATAATGCATTTAATTTATCTATTGTAGTTTGCTGTTGTTTAATAGTACAATTATAAATACTCATTATTATTTTTTATGTTTTTCAAATTGGAATATTTATTTTTTTTTAATTGTGTGTAAGCATTTTTTCTGTTTATGATTTTAATCAAACATTTAATTATAGACATTTTGAATCGGTTATTAAATTTTCTTCTATTGTAAATTCATTTTCTACGTTTATGATACGTGTAATTATTGGCACTAAAAAGTAAAATATGATATTTAAGCATTGAAATAAAGTGTTTTTCATGCCTGATAGGAAGTTATAGATTAAACTGCTTTGGTATATATTTTTAAAAGTTCATATAATATAGGGTACATAATATAGGACACAAGTTGAAAAGTGCTTATGACTTCGGTTTGTCTCCTCGACTGTCCGTCCAGCAGACTGTCCGCACTCTAACCCTCGGAAATATACTCGGATTGCCCTGAAATCTTTGGATGTTATTGACGTTTACTATAGCACGGTACCTATTTGTAATGAAGTTTGTAGCATGCTTAGTTCATATACAGGGACAGCCAAAAGTTTTCCGTTACATTACGGCCTATGGGAAAAAATCGTTTCAAATGATTTTTAATGATTTTACCCACGCTTTCAAACAGAATAAAATTGATATGCATTTATGAAGTGGACTAAAATATGCATTCTGTTGACTATGCGATGCAACGAATAGTTACTGTTCATTTACATGGCTAAAAAAGGAATTCAAATACATAATGATATAGGGGTGGAGGGAATTGTTTGCGGCATACTTTAATTATCAAATTTCATATATAATCTATTTCATATATAATGAAATTGATATATGTCGCTGAGATTTACATATTATAAATTATTTCATGTATAATAAGAATAATACGTATATAGCATTTACAGGGACACACAAAATATTTCAGATACTATATTGTATCCGAAGTACTGTTCATTAGCGATTATTGCTGGAAATGCATTTTTAATTATTATATGCGCTTTTATGATTCACTATATTTATGCATAGTATATGGTGTATATAAATGCTATAATTCCTATACAAGGGTACACAAAAGTATTCGTAAGGATTGCTGGGTATGGGTGCAAATTGCTTAAAGGTGGTTTTTAAATGAGTTATGCTTTTTTTCGCTGAACTGCATTTAATTTAATAAGAAATGTTTGTAGAATATAGATAAAATGATATACAGGGTCATGTAAAGAATTGGATACATGGCCGTCTATATATTATAATTTCTGGAAATGTGATTTCAGCAGTTTTAAGAGTGTCTTAGTTTGAATTAAATTTTAACTAAATAGTGGCGTGTAATAAAGATTCTAGGTAAACTACAGGGTTGTACAAAATCATTCAAGCATGTTTCCATACATTAGTATAATTGCTGAAAAAGACGTTCAACCTGTTAGGCGTTTTCTTGCTAAACTAAATTTTCCCATTATATAGTACATTTTAAAAAAATGGGTACGCAAAATTGAGTAAAAAGTACTCAATTTCAAATGCGTCACACACTCAAAATAGCTCCAATCCAAATGTACTCGAAGATGAGAAACACACATACTCCTTTTTTATTCCATGGTTGTGATCAAATATGAATCGTTATGCACTGCCCCCCCCCACCCCCACAAAAAAACCCTAAAATTTAAAGTAAAAATGTACTGACATTTATTTCTCGTTCAAAGTTATTAACAAGAAATGTTTAATTGATTATTTATTAAGAAAAATAGCAAAATTCTTAACACGATGCTCAAATCGAATATTTTTATGACAGGGATGACAGAGATGACCGCCCCGGGAACCCAGCTTTCGCTTTAGAGTATAAGTGCAATCCCGGGGAGAGACATATTTTTATGACAGGGATGACCGCCCCGGGAACCCAGCTTTCGCTTTAGAGTATAAGTGCAATCCCGGGGGGAATATTTTTATGACAAGAGCATTATTTCCAAGCACTTTTAAATTATTTTTAAAATACTGTGCATAATTTAATATTTACATTAATAAACATCATTTATGTCGCCATAAATGAAATGAACCATTACAGAGTACAAAACTATTCATTTGTTTTTGTACTGTTTGGGTTTGATAACATGTGATGTTTCAAAATAGAGAAAACATAGGTTCATTTTTGATCCAAAAATATTCAATTCGATATGAGTACGTCGGTTTACTCATTTTTGAGTACTTCATTTTTTTTCAGTGTATCAACCTACAGATCAAATACAGGGCTGTTCAAAAGAATTGGAAAACATATTTGGCTATGGACGGTAACTGCTGAAATCAGTTTTTCAAATGTTTTATGCGTTTTCTAAAATGTTTACTTAGTTATCTTATTTACGTTATTTCCCTAAATTACGATGTCTTGTTAAAGCATTCAGAAAGTGTTGGAAAGTATTTTATAATCTGTGCTTAACGCATGATTTTTCTTACTCGTTTTTTCTGTTTCCCAGATCAGTCTTTTCCTGTAAAACATAGAAAATCTATTTAGCTCATATTCACAAAATACAATATACACGGGAATAAAAAAATCAAATAAATATCGCTTATCATGCCGCTCTATAAATAATAGTTATATTAATATCCGCTAGTCTCCATGTTCGTATTTAATAAAGCAATGACAAATCACAACAAATTAAAAAACTTACACATTCTAAATATCAAGCTTGAACTCTATATCAAGCATAGAACTTAATAAAAAAATATGTCAGTTGATAAGCATTGTTTTTTAAGTGGAAATTTTTAAAATGTTTTAGAAGAATAGGACTCCAAAATAGCGATATTTTGCTAAAAAGTACGGTAAAAAGATAAGATTTTATATTTACAGCAAAAGTTTATTTTAAAATTCATCGCTGTTTTAATACTTAGAAATTTTTCCAGAGAGAATCATTCGCCTTATATACAATACTTCAAATGAAAATCAAATATCAAATCAATTGCTTAAAAGGCGCAAAGGCCAACATAGTGAAAAAGATTCCATGCCGGGACTCGAACTCGGGCCACCTGTATAGCACACTGACATTCTACCAACTAAACCACATGGAACGACACCCAGCCTGTAAGTTTTCTCACTATTACATGTTGGCAAGGCTACAAACGCAGCACAAGATTGAATATTTATCGTGAGCCACCGACATGGGGTAAATACGAAACTTAATTAAATCCGGCATCGATTGAAACTATACTAATACTTGGAAATTTTTCCAGGGAGAAACATTCGCCTTGCATAAAAAATTTCAAATTAAAAATGCCTTTTAAGAAATTAATTTGAAATTTGATTTTCATTTTAAAGTATTTTCCTGTAATAATATTTCTAAAATGTTTACTTAGTTATGGCGGCCTTGCCAACGTGTAATAGTGAGAAATTTTTCAGCATGGGCATCGTTTCATGTGATTTAGTCGGTAGAATGTCAGTGCTCTGTACTGATTGCCCGAGTTCGAGTCCCAGCATGGAATCTTTTTCACTATTTGCGTCTTTTAAGCAATTAATTTGAAATTTGATTTTCATTTGAAATCACAGTGTTTATGACAAGTTCGTCACAAATGACACATATTTTACAAGTTGGTCACAGTGTGACTTCAAAGTATTGTCGCTTTCGTCACAGGTTCGTCACAAAGTTAATGCCAAAATAGTCACAAATGACACATTTTTCACAAATTTGTCACACCGTGACTTAACAGAGTGGTCACAATGTGACGTCACAAACGACCTCTAAAACGGCCATAACGAATTCGCATTCTAGTCACTATGATGTCACATCGACGGTCACAAAATCACAGTGTGACTTCACAACGACGTCGCCGTGACGTCACCATGCCTTACGGGTGTTTAGCTAAAAAGTATCCGTTTATTGTTTTTGACGAAAATGTAAAATAAAGCTTTTAACCACTCTGGAAATAAAGGCAAGTGTTTCTTAACCCGATAATCTTTTAAAAGAACGTTATTAGTTGCGCTCGGTCTTTTCGCCGCCAGACCCCCGCATACTGAAAATGTAAAATTAGAAAAACCTTTTCACTTAGTGCTCGAATATTATATTTCAATGAAGTTATAAATTAGGATTTTACTTAAATTATTCATTTTATTAATTAGATTTGGAATAATGGGAAAAAGTAAAAATGAACTGACATTAAGTATCGTTCTGTAGACTTTTCTACCAATTTCAGCTTTGTTTGTAAAAATGTATCCGAATGAAAAACCGAGATGTATTGTTACTCCACCATGGTGGCGTAGAAACATTTAAAATCAACTACATGGTAGTTCTCCATTGTATTTATAAGGGGATATGAATTAGGAAAAAATAATTTATATGAGCGGCAAAAAAGACCCGACACGCGATTACTGCCGGGTTAATCTTCGAATACGTAATGCAGGTTGATTCAACATTAATGGGACAATAAGAAAACATTCCTATGACTATTATAATGGGTTTCTTTTTGAAATGCAAATTTAATCTGAAACTATAACTATATAAGTTTCTAAAGATGTTCGATGTGGGACCCTTCCGTGACATGGCAAGTGTCTATGCGGTAATTCAATTCCTGCCACACTTTTGCTAGCATATCCGGTGTTATAGAATCCAACACGTCACTTATTCCCTTCTTTAAGTGTTGTAAATCTTGAGTTACGTCCTGTTTCATCCATCTTATGATGTTGTGATTCTTTAAAAAATGTGACCTGAAAATGTCTCCGAACATGGATAGCATGCCTTTTCACCCCCTTCATTTTGAAACACCTCTAACAATCTATAGCTTACTTCCTCTTCCAAGTTACTCAAGATTCCGAAAAACATTCTTTATTGCTAAAACAACACAGAAACAAATACAGTGTAACCTCTGAATAACAATTACCCGTGGGACCGGTGAAAAGTGACCGCTCTTCAGAGGTGGGCGTTATTCAGAGGTTTCATTAAAAAATCAAAGTTACATAAATTGAAATAGAAATACACACAGTAATTTTAATTCATCCTCATTGTTTTAATATAATATCAGCCAGTGATTTGCAGTTTTTTTTTTTTTTCTGAAAATGGTTTTCTTTAAAGAAAAAAAAATGACTTGATTTGCTATACAACTCATCACCATCATGATTTAATGAGAAATTTTTGATTTCACGAAGGTTCATCAAATCTTCGGTATATGTGTTAATACTGGAAATTTTGGGCGATTCTATTTCCTCTTCCTCTCTCCTATCTTCCACCATTTGCTGTATGAAATCAATCGTGGCAGTGACCGCCAAATTTTTGAACAGACATACAAACAAGCTGGTCTTTATGTTAGATAATGCCTGCCTTCAAAGTATATTATATAAAATTTCCCCTTTATTATTAATGTCTTCATTTTCTGTTTGTTCCCATATCAAGTAAATTTTGTTTGATCTGCTTCACATTTCGGTTGGCAAATAAATATGAAATTCTACCAGGAGCTGTAAAATTTTTTTCTCGTGACTTTTGAGTGGCCGTTAGGGTGGAACGAAAAAAAATAAATTTTTAATTTCGATATGTAATAGAGATAAAAAGTTGTCTAATGCCTTTGTTAAGACAGTGTTAAAATATTTTAACAAACATAATATATTTAGAGGTGCCGCAAAAGACTTGAATATATGTATTTTTAAGTAGATTTTACGAATTTTGATAAATTTGGTTTAGTAAAAAAAAAAAATATTTTAAATACCAAATGCCTATTTTTAATTTTTAAATAATATACATAAACTACAGTAGATATTTACAGTTTTATACTGGATACCTTTAATATTTATGCTACTAAATCTTGCATCTTTTAATTTCCATTTTTTTAGATTTTAACAGTATTTCGTAATAACATTTCGATTAACCTTACTTTCAACTTTAAAACGCGGCAAAGCATTTTTTAGTTCTGAAAATTAATAGTCAAATGGAGAAAAGTACTTGTTTTGAAGTGACCTTGATTCAGGCGGAATATTATTTCCTGGTGTAGGGTGGCGGAGGCGGAGGAGAAGCATATTAACTGTAGCAATGGTATGGTCAGATGTTTCTGTCGTCAGTCAGTGCAGGCAAACGAATCGTTTGAGTAACAAATGTTTTTTGCTGTTCTTTACTGGATTTTCTTTTGTTTATGAATAAATTTATGAATATTGATTGAATATGTGTATAATAATTTATTAGTTAACACTTTATCTTTAGAGTGATGGCAGTGTCAAGACCAGTTTAGACCAGACAAAAGTTAGAATGCCCAATTTTTGGGTACCATAAACATATAAGTGATATAAGATTTTCAACTTATTATGACAGTATGAAATATTAACTTTATATTCGACATGAACTGAAACTAGACAAAACATCAAAGGAACGAACGGCGAGTGAAATACTTGATATACTTATTAAGAAAGTTGAATCTATTTGGTCGTCAGCATCTATTCCTGTAGCATCTCGCACTCGCATGTTAGAAATGGGAAAAACCTATCACGATAAATACAGAAGTATTTTAAGATCAAAAGGTAGAAAAGGTACAGAAAAATATGATTTGATTGCAGTAAAATTTTTAAATGAAAGCAAACGTCTTTTTTATGTAGCAACCTGTAAGTGCAAAGAATTTTCTGTCTGTAAGCGCGAAAAAGAAAAAAAAAGTACCTAAACTTGAGAAAGGTTTTTTACTTGACCAAAGAACAATGAGAAAAATGTGTATGAGTGGAGTCTATAAAGTTATTTCCAAGATTTTAACACAAAGAGAAGAGAGGAAGCAACCGGTAATACAGCAAAAATTAAAGTATAACTACATTCAGAAATTAGTAGTTAAGGCTACTAGAAAAGCTTAAAATGATGCCATTCAATCATATCCTGAGCAAACATTTAAAGGAACCTTAATATACAATCCCAAATTTCCTCTACTTCTTTTTTAGATTCAACTACAAGCGAACAAATGCGAGTAGCACTTCCAAAAGTAGCAAGTGCTTGTGGCCGAAATGGGGTTTCAGACAGATGTTGCTGCGACTATCGCAAGTGCTGTTCTTAAAGATGTTGGAATGATTACAGAGGAGAACAACAGTAAGGTAATTGATAGGATGAAAATTCGAAGAGAGAGAGTCAAGAATCGAACAAAAGAGATAGTAAGAAGCCTTAACCAAGCTGGAGATAATATAGATTTGTTTTTCGATGGAAGAAAAGATAAAACAATTGTGCAAGATAAAAAAGTAAACAAATTTTACAAAAAGACGGTCATCGAAGAACATATTCCTTTAGTAAAAGAGCCCAATTCATCCTTTCTAGGACATGTAACACCCTGCTTTTGGAACGGATGAGGCTATAAAAAATAGCATGACAGCCTACTTTAATGGTAACGATCATTTGAACATATCAACTGTAACTACTATTGGGTGTGATGGGACAGCCACAAACACTGGAGTTAATAACGGTGTGATTGATTTAACAGAAAAAGATCTAAATAAGCCATTGCAGTGGTTGATTTGTTTGTTACACTTAAAGGAATTGCCTTTGCGCCACCTGTTTCGTGAATTAGATGGAAAAAACAAAGGGTCCAAAGGAATTTGGCGGGGTTTCTGGCAAACAACTTGAAAATTGTAACGAACTTCCAGTGGTTAAGTTCTTGCCACTAAAATTTTTAAAATTTCAAAAATTCCAATGGTTGCCATTTTGAAACAAGATGGTGGATAAAACTGGCCAACGAACTTGGTCGAGACATTAGTATGTACTATGCATATGTAAAATTGCATCCAAATCGGTTAAAAAATTCGAGAGTTACAGAATGACAAAATTCAGGTACAAATATATATATAGTATATATATAATTTTATTAATATTATTAATATTTATTGTTAATTTATTAAATTTAATACATTGAATATGGTTAAATATAATAAATGATTGTTTTTTGTATTTTATTATTCTTTTCAATTAAGTGAATTATTATGTTTTTCAATATACTTTTGAGCGCTACCGTATTATTTAAAAAACTGTGTTTGAACAACTATTTGTAAGCAAAAAAGTAACTACAGCAGTTAAATTTAAACTGATATTATATCTTGATTTTTTTTTTTAAAAAGCTCATTTATTTCACTTTTTTTTAGAAAATTAATGCATAAATTTACAGCAATTAAACTTAATATTATTGTTGTTATAGTAAAGAAACATCTATAGATTGCTGTTAAAAACAATATTTGATTTTTAAAATGTGAAAATAAAACAGTGAAAAAAATTATAAGTTTATGTTAAATTTGGACCTTTTGTACAAAAAAAATCCTTAATTTTAAGGCTCTTGCGGCACCTCACGATATAAATTTAGAACGGAAAAATTTCGTAGTTTTATTTTTAACATACAAAGACAACTTTTAATTGCTATTAGAAAATTTTTTGCAGAAAAAAAAATATTTTGCCCTATACTTTCGTTCCACCCTAGTGGCCGTTGTTCAGAATTCCTTTTTTAGAGGTTCATGCTGTTAATGCTATGGAACGTGTTTGGTTCCACCAACATGTGGCCGGTATTCGGAGGTTTTCGTTGTTAAGAGATGGCCATTCAAGGAGGTTTCACTGTACATTTTTTAGATTTAAAGAATCACTTATAAAAACGTTATTTTTTCTGCCACTGATTTTCGGAAACGTTTCCGATGAGTTTTCATAATAAATTAATCGGTATTCTAAAACCAGAATATCGGTTTTCAGTAAGCAATCAATCCTTAATTAAATATTTTCAGTTGCGTGATTGAATTTGCACGTGCATGAATAGCAAAATAATATTAAATTTAATGTTAATTGTGATAAAATATATTTGTTGCACATGAAAACGCTTGAAAATGATGGCATCCGACAAAACGACATTCCGGTTCACGGAAAAAAACTGTTTTGTTGAAATTAATAAATTTTGGTTCATATAGCTCCATTCAAATATTTTGGTTGGAATGATTAAATTTTGGTTAGATTAACCAAATTATTTTGTTAAATCAACAAATCAATTGGTTAGATTAACCAAATTATTTTGTTAATTCAACAAATCATTTGGTTAGTCCACCAAAAATTTGGTCATTCCAACCAAAATATTTGGATGGAGCTATATGAACCAAAATTTAGTAATTTCAGCAACAAAAAATTTTCGTGTATAGAAAGAATATATTTTATACATAGATGTTATGCCTTTCGGAATTAATTTTCGTTTAATAAACAGCAATACATAATACGCATAGTGATGAAGGAACAACAAAATTTATCAATTCTTTTTTTTTTTAACTTTTGATATATGTAAAATGATAATACGTTTTAATTTTATGATAATTTTAAAATTTATTAATTAGTCAATAGTTTTAAAATTTATATTTTACAGTTCTCCATCGTGTAGTCTCTTTCAAAGCAATCTCCAATAGACAGCTCTTATTGTTTCTATTTTAAACATACTAAACAATATTTAAAAATGTTAAATTATTTTAATACCTTAGTATACTTTCAACTATTAAACATAGTCTTCTTCGGAGGAATATAAGAAATACAACAGTTATTGATTGAACGCCTAATTTTCAAAATCCACGTAGATGGTGACGAAAGGAGTGAAAGTGGAAGTTAATTTATAGATCCGGAAACATTGGTAAAATAAAATAAAATAAAACATGGATATAGGGAAGTGGAAGATTACTTGTTTTTTCTTTCTTTAAGCAAACTGGGCCAAATTCTGGGTATATTGTAGGATAAAACGTCATTACAAACTGTATTTTCTTTAGTAATAATTTTTATTGATTCGCGGATAATTAAATCATGATAATTCTTTAAGGGATATATATTTTTTGCGTTTTCGAAATTAACTTGTATATTCTGCTTCTGGTTAAATCTTGACAGGGCTGTTGTAGGTCGGTTATACTTTAAATCTCTCAAATGTTCTTTAATACAAACTTTAAGTTTACGCGAAGTCATGCCTATGTATTCGAGATAAATATCTTCAGTTTTCACTGGAATTACATATACCCCAGAAACTTCATCCAAGAAACTCCAGAAACAAGTTTCTGGGGTATATGTAATTCCAGTGAAAACTGAAGATATTTATCTCGAATACATAGGCATGACTTCGCGTAAACTTAAATTTCGTATTAAAGAACATTTGAGAGATTTAAAGTATAACCGACCTACAACAGCCCTGTCAAGACTTAACCAGAAGCAGAATATACAAGTTAATTTAGAAAACGCAAAAATTATATATCCCTTAAAGAATTATCATGATTTAATTATCAGCGAATCAATAAAAATTATTACTAAAGAAAATACAGTTTGTAATGACGTTTTATCCTACAATATTCCCAGAATTTGGCTCAGTTTGCTTAAAGAAAGAAAAAACAAGTAATCTTCCACTTCCCTATATCCATGTTTTATTTTATTTTATTTTCCCAATGTTTCCGGATCTATAAATTAACTTCCACTTTCACTCCTTTCGTCAACATCTACGTGGATTTTGAAAATTAGGTGTTCATCAATAACTGTTGTATTTCTTACATTCCTCCGACGAAGACTATGATTTATAGTTGAAAGTATACTAAGGTATTAAAATAATTTAACATTTTTAAATACTGTGTCATCTTTTATGTAATTTTGCACTTAGTGTAAGTTTAACTTTAACTTTTAAAGATGAATTAAGCATTTCTATTTATTTATTTACTGATACTAAACAATCTTTACTTTTTACATCTTATAGCTTCTCTTTTTAAACCTACAGTAAATTCTGTCTAAGGCGGACCCTGTAAAAGCCGGAAATCTGTCTAACGCGGAAATTTTTTCAAGTCCTGGCGATCCCATAAAAAATAACATTAATTGCTGCTGCGTAAATCGGAATCTGCCTAACGCGGAAACGGAAAGGTTTTTAAGAACCTACCAAAGCCAAAATTTTGCATAAGGCAGAAAAAATGAAATTTAAAATATGAAACGCATTAGGTTTATCAAACTTTAAATTTGATATATATATTTATATATATCAAATTTATATATAAAATGTATATATATTTATATATATATCTACACACGCCATTTTAATTAAATTCCGTAATTGATTAATAAAGTTAATTGCAAGGAACAGTAACTGTTTAAAATTTTCAAGAAATGCTTTTATATTATATTATTTCCCCATATAAATTTGCATATAAAGACTATTACTAATAAAATGCAAATTTATGAAAATTTATGCATTTTCTGAAGTACAATATATTAGTATTTAAGGTTTACTAAAATTCAAAATGGCAACTGACCGACTCATTCTCAAAGTCATTTTAATCGTATACGTCAAATTCTCTTGGATTTTTATTACAGCAGTACAAAAATATTTAATATCGTTCCTCATAAATGATCATTCAGAATTTCAGTTTTCATCATATTTTCGAAACAGAAAAATTAAGGAATGATCGTTGTCGGAGAACAATTCTTTTTCGTTATTGTAGCACACGATTCAATATAATTATCGAAAACGAAAAACGCTATTCGGTTGAAAGCGTATGAAAATGTTATCGAGAATTTGTCAGAGAGTTTTTTCGTTACTGAGCGGTTATAGAACACACACACACACACACACACACACATATATATATATGTACAGTGAAATATATTTAACACGAAACTGAGGGGAACGAATAAAATTTTCGTGTTAAAAGAATTTCGCGTTAAAAGATTCGTAAAAAAAGAACAAAACTCACAAATATTTTTGACGTCGACATTTTTTTTTATTTCTTGTTACGCTATAAAGTTGTAAGTTGTATCCATAAGGATAAAAAGCAAGTAAAGAAAATTTTTTTAGGCGGAAGGGGGGGGGTGTGTCAGGAATAGAATAACTGTTTTTTTTTCAGCATTCTGAGATCTAGCTTGTTAGATCCAAATACGCAAAGCTGTCTCTAAACCTTCGTGCTTAGCAGTTCATATACATTTTCTTTCTGCTCTAAACATACTGCGCTCAAGCGTAATGGGATTCCTGTTTTTTATTATTACTGATAAAGTAGAATTGACAATGCCAAACTCTTTGCAGATTTCTTCTTTCGTCCGTCTTTTTCATCAACTGCATTAAGCAGCTTCATCTTCATTTGAAGCGAAATAGCAGTTTGTTTTCGCACCGATTTCTAAGACATTGTGCTCATAAAACATAAGCTAGTTTACAAAAAAACACGAAATTCACTGATTTTAACCCAACATTCAGTGGTTTTAACACAAAATTCAATAATTCCAACTCAAACTCTATCGAAGGCGAATTTTTTTCGTGCTAAACGATTTTTTTTTCGCATTAAAAGAAAAAAATGTATTAAATTGCATAGTATACTGTTCGGACCGGTATATCATTTCGTGTTAAAAAAATTTTCATGTTAAGCGTTTTCATGTTAAACTTATTTCACTATAAACAAAAGTTTTGAAATTTTTCGTACTTAAAAGTCTTTAACCCTCTGATCGGTTTGGGCGTATTTTTCCGTCTTCCCAAAACAACTTAAATCTGTTGTAGAAAAAAAATACTTTAAACAGTATTGTATTTTAAAATGTATTTCAATTAAAGGGACATGAAGTGTATTTTAGAAACAAGCAGGGAAAGAAAATTTATATTTTGTTTATTTTTATAAGAATTTTTATCAAAATGCAGGAAAGCTCTCGAATGAAGAATGCTCGGAAGGTTAAAACTAATCTTATAGATAATTATAAGCAAATATTTTTCCCGTGAAAAAAAGTAGGAAGATCATACCGACTTATATTTTTCAAATTTACCAAAATAATTGTTAAAACAAAATCATCAAATAATCCCTATTCGTTAACAAGTGTTTATTTCTCATTGTACTAAGGAAAGAGTAGCTTTTTTTCCCTTTAATTTTATTAAATTTTCATTTTAAAGAACGGTACTAAAGATTACGAACGTAAAAAAATATACATGACTTGTGCATTTTTTTTAGATTTTTTTGTTGGTAAAAGGGGCTATTTTGCAAAAGTGGAATATTGTCTACGTCGGAAAAATGTCGCAGTCCCGATTGATCCGGTCTTAGATAGAATTTACTGTATTTTCAATCTAACAGTACAGTAGAACATCTTTTATCCGAAACTCTTTTAACCGAAACTCTCGGTTAACCGAAAAACATTTTTAAAACTCTTTTTTCCCCCTTTTTTACTATCACATTCCTTGTGTGCAAAATCCATTTTGAAAGTTTTCATTTTTTTTTAACTATCATATTCCTCGTAAACAAGCGGTCCTTTCCGAACTACGAGTACATATAAATATTTTCGATCCTCTTCCTTTGAGTTCTTTTGAATTTAACTTGAGCTGCGAAGTGGAACGAACAAATTAGTAATTCTGAAGCTTTTGAATATTTTGCAAAAGGTTTGACATGACTGGAGCAGCAGAACGTCTGTGATACTGGTTAACTAATAATATTATAAAACTCCGTGATAGACGTTCAAAGCAAAGGCAATCGAAACTGCAACATACAAACATTTTTTTCAAGCCCTTGTGATATATGTAAAAGTTAATTAATTTCAAAATTAAAAATCAGGTAGTTTATTCTTATTCTTATTTTGCTATTGCGTTATTTTTATTAAGTACTTGTTACCATAATAAGAAATATCTATATATATAAAAGCCGTTCTCTGTATGTATGTCCTTTATACAAATCTTCAGTTTTAGGCCGATTTGCACGAAACTTCCTGTACATACGTTTTAGAACGTGGAAAAGATTACTGTCTACTTTAAAAAATCATCAGAGGACTATTTATCCCTTTTTTCTACAACCTTTCATAATTTAACGTTATAGAAATATCTCTTTTAAATTTTCAAATTCAACAGTTTCTTTCCTGTTGCCACACATCTAAAAAACTGCTCAATAATTTTTAAAAAATGATAACTCGAGTACTTTGTTTTTATAAGCTAATAAAAATTCAGACTCAATCGCTATATTTTTTCATTTTCTATTCTGTCATTCTATTCAGGAAATTCACACTTTCCCCATATAAAATAAAAACCTTAACTAAATGTGTGTGTTCAAATGACGTAGTATATCTTCATTTGAATGTTTTTGAAGGAATAAAAAATCTATTTTAATACAGGCGTTTCAATATCAAGAAAATAATTTAGGGAATATATAATAATAAAAAAAAATCGTTTGCTAGATATGACGTCAATTTTTGATTAACGGACACTGCTTTCTAATGATGTTTTATTCTGAAGGGATACTCTTGATCTTCTGAAATAATTCCTTATTATTATTCAAATTAACTCAAATTTCTTATTAAAATTCCAATGAAAATACTGCTCCTTTTAACATAACTATAGTTAAAGTTTTTACATATATATGTGAAAAATGTGCATTTTCTATTTAAAATGCATTGACATCGATTTGAAAAATGCAAAAATACAGCAAGATAATCTGAATTACTTTATTGTGTTGCCACACCCTAAAAAACGGCCCAAATAATTAAGAAAAAGGGCAAACACGTGTAGTTTCTTTTCATAAGCCAATACAAATTCAGTCTCACTCGATATATTGTTACATTTTTGAAATTGATGTCTCTCTAAGCAGAAAATGCGCATTTTGCATATTTTAAATAGAAACTTCAAGCGTTTGAGAAAACTTAAAGACTCCATTTAATATATTTGAAATTAAAATTTCATTAAAATATAGGCTTTTCTATTCCAAAAAAAAAAAAAAAAAAAAAAAAAAAAGGATCAGAAACACAAATCTCTAAATACGGGTCACTTTCGATAAATTATGACGTCAATTTGGATAAATATGGCCTCAAACTGGCTCTAAAATTCTGTTGCAATGATTTATTTCCTATTTCGTTATAATGTTGTTTCTTTAATTATACCATTTATGTAAATGTTTTAACATTTTAAATGCAGTGATAACATTCTACGATTTACATCAAATACCATAATGTAAAATCTACTTTTATGCGATTTATGTTAAATTGAAATTAAAACATAACAACTATCTTTTTTAGAGTTAGCTTTCTCATTTTAAACAAAGCTTCATAGATTGACGTCATTTTTATGTTAATGGCTGTGGATTTGGATTTTACGATTAATGTGAGTTTCCACTTAATACTGATAGGTAATGAATCCTAGGATACCCGTGTTTAAAGGTGCCTGATATACTGCGCATTAACATAACATAAACAAAATTCGTTTTTAATTTGAAACACTAATATATTTAGTGTATTTTTAGATTTCTCCAAAACTACATGAAAAGGCATTTTTGGTACTTTCGTATTATAGCGAGCAGTTAATCGTGAATATTTTCACTATAATTCCCTTATAATCTGAGTAGCACATTTCGCTCGCTGTGCTGGTCGGTTTCTCCAAACGAATCTTGAATTAAATGAAATATATAGGTGAATTTGATCCGTCATTTTAATGCAATTTGGGTCTTTTTCTAAACGTCCTTCCGCGTAGATGAAAACGTTACTAACGCCACTGAGCTATTATAATTTCTAATGTTTAAGACAAAACTTCGGTTGTTAAGGGCCAAATGTTTTAGTTGATGATTTACAGTAGAACTGGTTTAAGAATGATAGACCGATATGCAATATACTAAAACTATACCTGAAAAATTATCTAACATTTTAAAAGTCTAATCATTCAGAATGAGGTTCAACTGATTAGTATCTTTTCAGCTAACTCTATAACAAAATATGTAGAGCAAAATGGGATATACTAAATCCATTTTAGAAAAACGCGTGCATAGTAAAAGCGCAAATTCCATCAAAATCTGTCCAGTAGAACTTTTTAAAAAGGCTAATCTTTTATAATCTGATTATTGAACTTTCTTCCATAATTTTATATATGACATAAATGCAATATGCCTGACATAAATGCAATATTCTAAAACCATCCGTGTAAAATTATCCAAGAAACGATGCAAGTTCCAAGGAAGTCCATTAATAAAAATCTTTTTTAAAATACTAATCTTTCATAATCGGGTTCACATGATTATAAAACTTTTCCCTATAATTCTATGACTTAGCAACATAAAACAATATGTTATAAGTTAAAACCTTTCCTGAGAAACTGATAGTCGCATTGAAATCCATTCAGAAAAACTCAAGTTATAAGCAGCCGGAACGAAATTCCCATTTGCATTTTCTATACATAATAGATTATTTTGCGTAGTTCGATTTGATATCTGTTAAATTCGTGTTTGATTTGATTTTATTTTATTTTGACGCTTTAATTTCGTTTACCAGTTTAGTTATGAAATATTACACGAAAACAAACAAGTACTGAATTATTTGCAGCGTTTTTTGAGCAATTGAGTTAATCTTTTGTAATTGCACGCACATTTAAAAAATATTCATGCTTGAGAATCACGTTAAAATCGATAAAAATCCATAAATTGACAAACTTTTCAAACAAATATTATTGAAAGTTTTTTTTTTTTGTTGTTGTTGTTGTTTTCTATTAGACGTTGGAACAATCGAATGTGCGATTTTTAGAAGTTAAATTGTAGTAAAATCGAAATTTGAGGATAGATTAGGTTGTTGTCACCAATAATATAATGACAAAGTTACAAATAGGCATACCTTTTCTTTATAATATTGCATTAAGAGCAAACGGGTTCATCTTTCGTAATGGTTTCGGTTGGACTGCACGCACATTTAAAAATATCCATGTTTGAAAATTACTTTCAATCCCATTAAAATAAAAAAAAATAATACAATTTTCAAATAAATTTCATTTGTAAGGAATTTTTGTTCTATTCGACAGCTTAAAAAATTAAATTGCGTACTATTTAGAAGTTAAGAAAAATTGCTGTAAAGGAATAATTTGTCTGTTAGGTCGTTGCCATCAACAGTATGATGTCAGCGTTACTCACTGACATATTTTTACTTTATAATGTAGATATACGCCATACAAACGAGAATTTCACTATATGATATTCCATTTGGTGGATTTGTTTTTCGTATTGTCAGAAAATTACAATTTTTTTTGTTACACCAGCCGAAGAAAACGGGCATTGTGATATTAAAGCTCAGACATTTTATTATGGTGGCGACACACTAACGTATGTTTTCTAATTGTCATTCTAATGATTTGTGGAAGGGAATGTACAAATCTCAGTTATTGTGATTACCATAGTAGTTCATTTTAATTTATTATTTTACATGGAAGGTCTCTTATAATTGACACGGGCGAAGCCGGGTAATTCTGCTAGTTGCATATATTTCTCCTTAATCTTAAAATTGAAGCATTCTCGATTATCCGAAAATTTCGATTTTCTAAAAGAACGTCGGCCCAATTACTTCGGATAATCAAAGTTTTATTGTACACTTCTTTCGGGCACTTTCTTTTTGCCCATTTAGAGTACTATTTTTCAAGTAGTTTAAGAAACGAAAATTCTTCATGAACACTTGATCACGATTTGTAAAATATTGTTTCGAATTCTACATATTTTCGAGGCTTCTCGACTTATTATAAAATAAGACCAGTAGGGTTCTTTTCTTTGGTGGCTGACAGCAATAACACGATTGGAACAGTGAAAAAGCTTTGGTGGATGAGAGTAGACATACGACTACAAAGGGGTAATTCACTATAAAGCTACTCAGAAACGTTTCCGAAAATCCGTGGCACCAAAAGAAACTTTGATTTTATAAATAATTGTTTAAATCACGGAAATATACTTGGTTTCTGAGGTTTCTAACGTTTCTAGAAATAAAGAATAATTTTTGAAATCTTAGTAACTCGGACGAGGTTATGGTATATGTTTGTGGTTATATTTTCATAGCTGAGAAAAAAAAAAAAAAAAAAAAAAAAAAAAAAAAAAAAAACATTTGTCTTTTGTTTCAGTGCACGATACAAATCTGCTTTCTTATTAAAATACGATTTAAAAGAAAAGAAGATATGATAAAATAATACAAAACTAAGCAAGATAAAGTAATTTCATTTGTACCATCGCATATTTCTATCTCTTAATGATTTCTAAACATCTAACACATATCCAATCTCCCATTTCAATTTATTATATTTATACATTCAAGGGATCTAATACTTCAATATTCGCCGATTTCTACTTTTGCCTCACTCGTTTAATTATTAATTAATGCTGTAGAGATCAAATCTGCGAATTACACTCTGTGTGCGTTATTGTTACCTCATTATATTAATTTTCCCCTAATATGAAATGTAATAACGGAATTATTTTGAATTAAGGAAATAATTTAAGTAACTGGATATTGGTTTTTACAAAGTAATTATTATTATTTACAGAAATCTTTTCATATAAATCAGAGAATGTTTTGATGTTAATTAAAACACTCCTTTATACACATGCACCAGAATTAAATATTGTTATTAATAATTTGTGTCCTAAAGTATAACTAAAAAAATACACCTTAATAATTTACTCATGAATATCTGAATTTAAATTAGAAAATTTACGCAACAACAATACATATTTGGAAAAGATTTGTTCGATAAAACTGAGTTAATCAATATGTAGCTATAGGCCTTTTTCTAAGAAATATGTACAGTTGACTCTCTGTTTAACGTCGCTCGACTTAACGACGATCTCTATTTACGGACGATATTTTGCTCTCCCGGCTCTTTTAAGTACAAAAATCTCTATTTAAAGACGAAATTGTTTCTATTTGACGACGATTTTCACGTAGTTTTTTTTTCTCCGATCCATTTAAACATGTTAAACGAGGGAACTTTCCCTGATAAAAAAACAAGTTTTCTTGCAATTCAGATGAGTACAGATAAAGGAAAAGGGTGTAATGAACTTTACCCATGTGACGGAGACATTTTAACAACAACCGTCTTTAGAAAGATAGATCAAATTTATGAAGACATCGGAAATGAAAATGCAACTCCCGACACAGAAGATGGTGATGAAGCTGATGATACAGCTAGCGAAACACCCCCTCCTTGTTACTCAGATGTGAATTCTGCGATGGATATTCTTCGCCAGTACATCGTTTCATCCAATATGGAAGATGACCCATTCAACCTTCTTGAAAAGCTTGAAGAAGGGTACCTAAAACAAGACTACCATTGAAACAATTTACACTTTTTGATTTTTTTAAAACTTAATTTGTTTAATTAAATGTATAATAAATATTTTTATTATACTGTAAGTAACATTGTTTAATTATATGTATTATAAATATTTTTATTGTACTTTAAGTAACATTGTATGCTGTAATGTTGTTTTTGTATGCAGTATAATTAATGCAATTTGTATTTGTGCAATAAAAATATGTAGAATATCAGTATCAATAAAAACAAATGAAAGAATGAAAACATAAAATAAATTTAAATAAATAAATAAAACCTTTCTGAATACGCCAATATATTGAGAAATGTATTGACAGTCCTAAGCCTGTAAAGTACGAAGGGAAATATTTTTCAAATATTATTTTTCCAGAAATTCTGTTTAAGGACGATCGCTATTTAAGAACGATTTTTCGAGGTTTCTTGAAAGTCGTTAAACAGAGAGCCTTAACTTAATCTGTCCTATAGAGTCGTACTATAGAGTCGTATTACTAAAAAAAAAATTAACTTAATATTACTTTTTTAAGTCGCCCATTGTAAAATAAAATTATAATAAAAGTATTAGTATTTTGATGTTATCTGAAATGAGCGAGTATTTTAATTAAATCATTAAAATAAATTACATTATACCTTTAATTTTTCAAATTTCTAGTTGGTTAAATGGCGTTTCGCCAGCAGAGTGAAAAAGTGTCCAACGCGGGACCCGAGCGGTATAGCGCACCAACGTCCTACAAACTGAACCACATGAAACGATACCCATCCTGGCACTTCTCATTATCATATGTTGGCAAGGCTACAATGGCAGCACAAGATGGGGCTTAGATGCCGTACATCCCCTTGGCCGCCATCTTGGATATTTTGAGATTTCTTGGCGATTTCATGTTGGCGTTCTTTATCGATATGGAGCCGTGTTACGTGTGTGTTCTGGCGTGACATGTTCTGACAACCCCGTTTTTCAGCAAGATTGTGTTTGAGAAGGTTTTTATTTGTGAATTTGTGCATGTGCTTCGAAATCGGGTTGTATATTTGTCTTTTTATTTTTATGTTAAATTTATTGGATGTATTTGATTGACTATGGGTTCTGCAGACCATTTAAACGTTCTTGCTGGTGTAAAAAAGGAAAATGAGAACATTTTGAAGGATAAAGGAGGTTTGTTTACAATGCGTATTCATAAGCCTATTTTGGGAAATGAAGATGATGTTAGGAGCTATTTCGTGCTTGAGCTTTCAAGAAAGGAGATGTCTGTTAAGGTATGTTGATAATTTTATGTATATTTTGTTGTTTTATTTTATAGTAATGTTTTCTATTAGTCGTTTATTCTATATTTCTCATGCATTTTAGAAATCGGTGCACAGAAACATACGTGCATTTACTAACTGCGGCTTTAACGAGTTTTGTGCTTTTTTGTGATTGCTGCAGAAGGAGTTAGCTGAATCCAGTGATTTTTTTCGGTTAATGAGCACGTAGCGCTCATACGACGATTACTGATTGCCACTTTAACGAGTTTCGTGCATTTTCGTGATCGCGGCATTAAGAGTTAGCTGAATCCAGTGATGTTTTTTTCGGTTAATGAGCGCGTAGCGCTCATGCGACGTTTAGTGATTGCCACTAAACGTCGATTAAGGAAACATAATTAAGGAGTTTTGTTTATTATTTACATTTTATTTTCGTTAAGCCTAGCATGCGTATAAATCGGTGCTTGGCGGCATTTACTACTTGGCGGAAAAGGGATTTTCACGCCAAGAAAAATTCCAAGATGTCGGCCCTGGGAATTTATGACATCTGTTCCCAAGATGGAATATTTTTCCGTGAGCCACCGACTTGAACTGCGGTTGTAGCCATGCCAACATATGATAATGAGAAGTGTCAGGATGGGTATCGTTCCAAGTGGTTCAGTTCGAAGGACGTTGGTGTGCTATACCGAAAACCAGGGTTCGAGTCCCGGCTTGGACACTTTTTCACTCTATTGGATGAATGTCTTTTAAGCAATTTAAAATTTGAAATTTTATTTAAATGCAAGGCATGAGGAATTTTCTACTGAAAAATTTCCAAGTATTATATAGGATTAAATTATTCCTTACAGTAACGAAAAATATCACAATTCTGATTAAATATGAATAAAAGAAAATAAGAATCTTAATTTATTCCGAAAAAATTATTAAATTATGCTTTATTATTATTTTATAAAATCCATAGAGTTTAACTATTTTAATAGAGAATCTTAATATATTAACTTCTAAATGTTTTTTAGCGCACACATGTATTATATAAGTACAAACTCGCTTATATAATTTTCTTTAAACTTTAGTTATGTGATTAAACTTTTAATTAAAAAAATCATTAGGTAGTGTATCTCTGTTGATAAATTAATTTGTATTTATTATTTTAAACGTATAACAGAATTTAATTAAATGAATTACGAAAATATTAAATTATTTACATTAAACTAAACTTTTCACGCAATTCTAATATTAAAAATGTACTCATTCCTTTAGTTAATATTCTTTTGCAATGTGTCGAAATTAATTATTAAATTTTATATGTTTCATTAAATGCTTTGTTTTGTCTGATAAAACTTATATTTGGATATTAATCCTACACTGAAAAATAAATACTTAGAAATAAGTAAAATGTACTCATTTGTGTATACTTTCGTAGATTACTTTATTTAAATTTAAGATTAATAAAAGTAGTTTGTTAATTTCGGTTATTGGATGAAGTTCTTTATGTATCAAATTACACTATTCCTTCTAGTTCTGAAAAACTCCGCAAATTAAAAAAAAAAACCGAAAACAAAGAAATATTTAAATTGAAAGGAATTTTTTTGTTGTTTTGTTAGGGTGCGTTTTAATATATTATTACATTGTTAATATTTTAATAAGTTTGTACGTAGAATTTAACTAACTTAATAAAGAATATAAATAGGGTGATAAATGAAGGCCCTCTGCGCGCAGTTACTATTTGATTAATATTAACTTTTCTTTGGGAATATTTTGAAAAATTTTATTACTATTTAAATTTTCTGAAAAACCAATGATAGACCAACCGTGATAGAGATAACTTATAATATATTCAAACAATCCATATTATTATACGAATTAAATTAAATTAGACATTTGTTAGAGATATGTTAGAATTGACTTAACTTAATTTGGCAATAATTACCTAACTATATTCATTTGAAAAAAAAAATGACCCATTTTTAGATATTAAAAATGTTTCCCCTTTTTAATTAATATTCTTCCGCAATGTTTATGAATTCATTAGTAAATTTTTATATGACTTTAATTAAATATTTTCTTTCATTGACAAAAGTTTCATAATTTCGAAAGTATTGCAGTGTTTCCCAGAAATAAAGTGGTGGTTTTGTATTTATTTTTGCTTAAAAGACGAAGTAGGTCTTGTTTTCGAAGAATGTTTTTTTTTTTATGAACAACATTTTGGAACATGCTTGAACAATATTTCATTCATTTACAGCAATTTATAATTTATTCAAATGCAATCATTTTATATCCTTCCGCACTGTAAAAAGAAAAAAAAAAAAAAAAAATGTTTATTAATCTACGAAATTATAATATAACGATGTACAAGTTTATACAATAACCCCTTCAGAGTTACACACTATACCGAAAAGTATTCCTTATTTCTGGAAAATCTCAGAAACCAATAGTATATTTTCCATATTTAAAGAAAACAGCTCTTTCATAGCTGCCAACTTGTACGGATTTTTCATACCACAAAAATTTAAAAGAAAATTTTACTTAATTGAATCACCAAAATTCAGAAATTTTAACGTTTAAATAAGTAAAAAATTTCTATTAAATTTTAATGGAAAGAAAAATCCGTACAAGTTGGCAGCTATGCTCTTTTAATGCAAAGGATTTTAAGAAACGTCTCCGAGTAGATTTTATAGCGAATTAAACAGTTTTGTCAATTCGGAATATCGGAATTAGGATGATATCCATTCTCAATTACATCTCTTTTTAGCCGATTAAGTGAATTTATACATGCAAAACAATTAGTCCGAGAGTATTCGCGTGTATTTATAGAACATTATTTGTCGAGTTCGCTCTATTTGCCGCCTGGCCTTGCTAGCGGCAAAAAGTAAATTAACAAACAGTTTATTTATTCACCTTATACTTTTCAATGTAGTTACAAATTTGTAATTTAGCGAAATTCAGTTTTATTTTATTCAGTTTTCTCACGAACTATGAAATATTCTGAAATTGTTAAATCGAACTCTCACAGGGGATTATGTCGTGGTAGTTACGACGAATTTCTATTTACTTATCACAAGAAACAAGAACAAGAAAATTTATGCTTGGAAAAAATGCTGGAATGACATGTAACTTTAACAAGGAAGAGGAGAAGCATTTAAGATTACCTAGAGTCCCGAGGGGTAATTATGACCAGGGGGGTAATTGTGTCCGCCGCCATACTGGAGAAAACTGTGTATGGTAAAATTTTGTTTGAACATTAGCTATTATCCTTATAATGTATATTTAATTTTAGATATTCTTTATCCAAATATTTAAATACCGATACACTATATGGCATCACATGACAGTTTAGCTGGCTGCCAAATACGTTTTCACATAATTCATTGCGGATTAGCTTTTAGGCAGAGAGAGATTGTTTTTGAGACGCAGAAGGTAGAGGTTTTCGAAGTACCAGCTGCTTGCTTGATTTTTTTCCCTGGAGCTTTTTTATGAGAGGGCGGGAAATGATAAAATGTTATACAATCAACGGATTTCTTCTGTGTTTTGGCGATGTAAATATTGTACAGTATTCCTGTAAATAATAATATGTCTTTTAGTACAGAGATTCATTAAACCTTACTTTGTACTAAAGCATAGAGTGGTGTATCTTTTCTGAAGTGATGAGACGATTGATAAAAGATTGTAGCGCTTACTTATGGAAAGTAAGCTGGCTAATAATCATTTTTTGGGAAGGGCAAAAAAGAGGATATACGAGTCCTTTGCGATGAGTTAGTCTTAACTGCCACCGAAGAAATGAAAATGGTCGATTTACGTAATTTAATTACAACGCACACTGATTACGAGGAAGATTATACTATAAACGTACTTACAACTATAGTATAGAATAGAAAAACTGAACAAGAGCGCTTAGATTTAGAAAATGAACGTGTTTTCGAACAAGAACAACGTAAAATCGAACAAGAAAATTTAGAGCGCGAACGGACTTTCGAACTCAAAAAATTACGCCTTACCCATCCGACTTCGGCATCTAACTCGGAGTTAGAAAATAACAGGTGCACTTACGAAAAACCGCCAATCGACCTACAAAAATTGATTTCCCGTTTTCGCCCAAACGAAGATGACATGAACATCTTCTTAGTGCTGTGTGAGCGACAGTTAAAGGTCCTAGGGGTTCCGAAAGAAAATTGTTTTACGAACCTCATAAGTGCTTTACCTAGTGATATTGCTAGACTCATTGCTAGGGAACCGGTAAAAAAGGCCCAGTACTACCAACACATCAAGGCGATGTTGTTGAAACGATTCAAATTGACCGCTGAAAAATTTAGAATCTTGCTCGTTCAGCACAAGGAAATTCCAGAAAGTACCTGGAAAGACTATTTTTTCGAGCTTAGAACATATTTTGACGGTTGGCTATCTGAGCTCAACATAACTTCATTCGAAGATTTGAAAAATCTTATTTTATCTGACAAATTAAACAGAAGATGCTCTCCACATCATAGAGAACATTTCTTAGACATTTGGACTGATTTAAATGATCCAAATGCATTAGTAGACAAGCTAGGTGCTTAAGATGTCCTAAGAGAAAATTCCGTAAAATCCAAAGTAGTGGAAATCCACCAGAAAAATAAAAACTGGTCAAAACAGAAAGAGACCGTTCCCTCGAGCTCTTTTAATATAATGGTTCCGAATGAAACCTTCTACTCAAAGAAGACAACTTCGTCAGACAACGGAAAGGTGAATCCCTCACCAATGATTGAATATCGCCCAGCCATGAAATGTTATGGCTGTGGTGCTCACGGATTTATTCGTGCTAAGTGCCCTACTTGCAACCATGTGATAAAAACTGAATCTTCTCAGTTTGAGCAAATCCAGATCTGCACATGCTCAACCACAACCACAACTTTAACCACAGTAAACCTGAAAATTAATGGCGTCTATGGAACAGCCTGCGTAGATACCGGATCTAGCCACAGCCTGGCTAGTGAATCGTTGTATTCTGTGTTAAAAGAAAAAGGTGAAAAGTTTCAGAGGACCTCTCTGAACATGTCCTTAGCAAATGGCCAACGGTTAAAAGAAGACAGTTTGACCACAACTGTTACTGTAGAAATTGAAGGAAGTAAATTTCGTAGAGATTTTATTGTGTTACCTAAAGCTAAATGGAACAGAACCCTTTTAGGAAGAGACTTTCTTGATAAGTCAGGGTTTGTACCTGGCGTTAAGAACAAACGTTGGTACTTCGGCGATATGCTACATATAAAGTACGGTTTTGCAGATCCTGTTCCAAAGCCTCTTGAATGTTCTGGCCAGAAGTCAGAATTAAATTACTTGCTGAAAAGGTATGAATCCATCTTTCAGCCAGGGGGAGAAGCCACCCCACGCTCCTGTGAAATCGTACAGTCTCCAATGAGATAAACCCGAAACCAAAGAAATTTGCTAAATTCACTAAGCAAGTGAAAGATTTAGTCGAACAGCGACAAGACAAAAGAAAACAGTATGTCGACAGAAGACGGATAGAAGGACCTCAGTATTCTTCTGGTGACCATGTATGGGTAGAACTCCATCCCGTTAGCAAGGCTGGTCAGAAAAGAACTGTCAAATTCAGTCCTCGACGTGACGGACCCTATGTAGTGCTCACACAGCGCTCGCCTACTTCCTATGAAGTTGCCAGTTTGCAAGCTCCCGAAGTTCCCTTAGGAACTTACCAAACATCTGCCCTAAAACTTTGTAACAATGTTACCGACCAACCAGTTATTCCACTCGAGGAAACGTGGTCGGCCAAAGAAAAATGTTCCTGGTCCCTTGCCGAGACGTCTAAGGAACCAGACGGGAGGATGTAACAAATATTTAAACACCGATACACTAGATGGCAGCACACGACAGTTTATATAATTTCCCATAATTCATTGCTGATTAGCTTTTACGCAGAGAGAGATTGTTTTTGAGACTCAGAAGGTAGAGGTTTACGAAGTACAAGCTGCTTCCTTGATTTTGTTTCCCCGGAGCTTTTTTATGAGAGGGCGGGAAATGATAAAACGTTTTACATTCAACCGACTTCTTCGGAGTTTTGGCGATGTAAATATTGTACAGTATTCCTGTAAATAATAATATGTCTTGTAGTATAGAGATACATTAAACCTTACTTTGTACTAAAGCATAGAATGGTGTTTCTTTTCTGAAGTGATGAGACGATTGATAAAAGATTGTAGCGTCTACTTATGGAAAGTAAGCTGGCTAAACATTGTTAATTTCGGGTATTGCATGAAGCTCTTTATGTATCAAATTACACTATTTCTTCTAGTTCTAAAAACTCCGCAAAAAAAA